>OU565280.1:4862500-9662500 GCA_913789895.3 Seladonia tumulorum
TAATCGGGTGTGTAATTGAAATACAATATAATTTAAATACAATATAATTGAAATACAGCTCTCCAAATTATGTATAGCTCATCCTGCTTTTTAAAATGAAATTTAAAAGATTTGTAACGCAGTTGTTATTTCTGTTCAGATATTATAAATTTATAAATAATAAATTCCTTCTGTTTGAAACCTTCACATCGATTATATCAACCCCTTATCACCTACGACTTTATTATTCTTTAATTTTTAATTTAAATTTAATGACATCGTAAGTCGCAATTAATATAATTTAATTACAAAGTACAAAGTATTTTGTAATTGTACTCCGTTGCAATAACGAATTACATTGTAATTTAATGGAATGAAGATCTGAATTTTAAATTACAATCCGATTGAATTACAATGTAACTTAATTACAAAGTATTTTGTATACAATTACAAAATCCATTCCATTCTCCATAGTAATTACGAATTAAATAATTGTAATTTAATTGAATGATGATCCCAATTATAAATTACAATAGGATTGAATTACAATGTAACTTAATTACAAAGTACTTTGTAATTGTACTCCATTGCAATTACGAATTACATTGTAATTTAATTGAATGAAGATCTGAATTATAAATTACAATATCATTGAATTACAATGTAACTTAATTACAAAGTATTTTGTAATTGTACTCCATTGCAATTACGAATTACATTGTAATTTAATTGAACGAAGATATCAATTATAAATTACAATATGATTGAATTACAATTTAATTTAATTACTTTTGTAATTATAATTCCTGGAGTAATTGAATTGTAATTCTGCACAACTCTGGTGTTGCGAATTCATTTGTACAGGGTGTATAAAAATTAATGGTCAACCGTCCTAGGGGAGATTCCACACCTCTGGGTCGGTGGACATTTTCCAAAGCAACATGGCGCAAAATAACAAAGAAAATTGTTTTGTTTATAATTATATAAATAATATATAAATAATATTATTTATGAATAATGTTATTTTCAATAATGAAATGTATTCATTCATATCGCTCTATTTATTTCATAGAGTTTATTTGAGAAAAGGTTATTTTTAATAATTAACTTATTATCTTTATTTGAAATAAAAGGGTATAGCCGGATAAGATAGTCAAAAATGCTCTTGAACTAGTATAAGCAGGTCAACAGTCGATTGCCTAACGCGCTGACACAATCGAGTTGTTGGGAATGTGGTTAATACTTTTAGATGTAATACGCTGACATAGTAAAAATACTAATCAAGCTGATTTCATTGTTTAATTATTTCTTAAAATATTCAAGGTTTATCAGTGCCTGATAGACTTACAGAATAAATAGTACGTAATAATTTTAAGGTTAGCTTAGTTCTTCGCGGAAAAAACGTCGAAAAAATCAGTTTTTATTTTTTTTTAACAACGGCGCACCAAACCAAAAAATCTGAAAAAATTCATGAACAATACTTATGACAATATACCGCTACTGTAAAAATATAAATGTTGTCACTCTAGAACTTCCATGTGAAATCTGCATTTTTTCGATTTTTTTGAGGTTTTTGATTTTTTACAAGCAGGATTTTCACTTTAAAAATCTGAAACCAATTGCAAAGTATGTATTAGGGTTCTTGACATGTGTCAGATTTTTCTCAGAATTTCTAAACGTCATTAACTAGGGAAAATAGGCCAAAAACTGATTTTTCGATTTTACCCCATAACTACCCTTCTGATCGAGATACAGGGTTGAAATTTTACACAGTATGTTTTTTCTTGGTGCTCTATCGAATGGCATATCGTCGATAAAATTCGGTTCAAGGGAATTTTTGATTATCTTATCCGGATACACCCTTTGCCCAGCTCTGCCAGCTGGTACACTTTCTCCAGGTACTTACGTCGAAATACTGAGCGGCGAGAGCCAACGCGGCGTAGGGTGACCAAGCGAGCAGGAAGGCCATGATCATCAACGCGACCATCTTCGTGATCTTCGCTTCCCGTCTTCCTCGTGCACCTGAATCACAAGACCGACGTTTGTCCTGGAAACGAGTCCTGGCTTCGAGTAGTAAAAAGGGCGCCTCGATCACCAACCGATAAAACCACCTCGGCGTTCTCTTTGTGAAGCGGAAAAGGCGTCTCTCGAGCCACTGTGTTTTTACTACCCCCTCGGCGAAATCACGGATATTTCTATTCTGTCAGGTGTAAGGAAATGTAATGGCCGTTTCGCCGGTCTTTTTGAGATAGCAAAGCTCCCTCCGAGAAAGAGAGAGCACTGTTCTTGTTTCCTACCAATTTTTCCTGCTTTCCGGCCAAGCATTATGGCTTCTGTTTAACCCTTACCACTCGAAGCGTCCACTAAAAATTACTGTATCGTTATTAAAAATATTTTTTTTTTTATATAGGGTCCGATACACCTGGGAAAATATTTCAGTAACGCTCTATATGATTTTGAAAAACGATTACTTCTCACGAAGTTTACTCACATTGTACAATGTGCATACATATTTTTTATATTATTGTTTGTATTTAATAAATTACTAAACGTTTCAGTATTGTACGTGTAAATTCCACCATTTTCGTATGTGAAGCATGAAAAAAAAAATATATATACAGTGGCGTGCAAAAGTTCCCGGCCAGATGGTTTTTGCTATTTTTCTTCCAAAAAAAAGGCGTTAAGAAATTTTGATTAGAATCATATATAAGGGCATGTTACGTGAAAAAATACTATAGAAAAAATCAATGCTGCTGATTCTTCATACATGTTTATTTAAAGAATAAGTAAACTTGCGTGTTCAAAAGTTCCCGGCCAGTTTAAGCTGGGATTGTATTTAAGTCTGTAAAAGGTCAGTAAGTGTTTACATTCAAATAATATTACGTAGTTGGTAGTCTTCAGTTGGTAGTCACTCGCTGAAATGTAAACATGGTTCGAAAGATATCTGTCGAAGTACGCAAAATTGTGATGGAATTGTCGTTAAAGGGAAAGTCATCTCGCGAAATTGCTTCAGTATTGTCTATCGGGAAAAGTACAATGAAAGACACAATTAACAGATATCGTGCAGGACATGGCGTGAAAGATCGACCGCGGAGTGGAAGACCCCGAAAGACCACTAAAAGAATTGATAGAATTATAAAACGTAAATCAATTGCGGACCCAAAGAAGACAGCTAGCAATATTGCAACAGAACTACAACAGGAAAACGTTGCTAATATTAGTCGATGTACGGTAACAAGAAGATTACATGATGTAGGACTGTTTGGCAGAGTTAGTGTTAAAAAACCACTAATCGGTAAGAAAAATAAAGTAGCCCGATTAAAGTTTGCCCAAAAATATTCTGACTGGACTGTGGAAAATTGGAAAAATGTTCTTTCTTCGGATGAATCTAAATTTAATCTATTCGGCAGCGATGGAAGACAGTATGTACGACGTTCAGTTGGCACAAGAAATGATCCCAGATATCAAACACCAACTGTTAAACATGGTGGAGGGAGCATTATGGTATGGGGAGCTTTCTCCGCTCAAGGAATTGGTCCTCTTATCAAAATTGAGGGTATCATGACTGTGGTGTCACGTATAAAAATATTTTAGAAACTCATATGCTACCATATGGTGAAAAAGAAATGCCAGAAAATTGGTTTTTCCAACATGACAACGACCCCAAACATGCATCGAAAATCGTAAAAGGGTGGTTGTCTACAAATAAAGTACAAGTTTTAGACTGGCCTTCTTAATCTGCGGACTTAAATCCAATAGAGCATCTTTGGGGAGAGATGAAACGTCGAATAAAAAATCATAGAAGTTCCAATAAAACATAATTTTTTCAAAATTTAATAGAAGAGTGGAACAAAATACCACACGACTACATTACTCGGTTAATTGAGTCCATGCCTCGTCGCTGTGCTGCTGTTATTGCTGCAAAAGGCATGGCTACGAAATATTAATTATAACATATTAAATAATGTACTGCAAAATTGTTACACAATGAAAAAAAAAGCATAATGTTTCGTTAAACATACTGGCCGGGAACTTTTGAACACGCAAGTTTACTTATTCTTTAAATAAACAAGTAAGAAAAATAATTAGCGTTGATATTTTTTGTAATATTCTTTCATGTAATACGACCTTATTTGTGATTCTAATAAAAATTTCTTAACGCTCTTTTTTTGGAAGAAAAATAGCAAAAACTATCTGGCCGGGAAGTTTTGCACGCCACTGTATATATAAAAGAGAAATATTTTAGATTGGTAGAAATGTTTCATTTTGGAGCTAAAATTGCTTCGAGTGCAAAACGTTAAAGGGTTTGAGAGGTATTACAATAACAAAAAATCAATACCACTTCACATTTAAAAAAAAAAAATATTGAGGGCTCTCCTTTCACTCTCAAAAAATTACTCTAAAAGAATTGAACACATACTAAAATAGTAGCCCCCCTCAACCATTTAATTTACAAAAAAATAAATAAAATCGACATTTTCATTAGATTTTGAGCAAACAGCTTGTCACGTTTGTACACCCTGTATATACCCGCATCAAAAGTATGATTTTTTTTACCGAGTTTTGTCTGTACAATTAACTAGTTACTTTCTTGTATTTTATTTCTCAAAGTGGAAGAGGCAAGTGTTTTATTGTGTTGTTGTTATATGATTGATGTAACATGAGAAAAGCGAGATTCGGTTAACCCCTTGCTGTATCTAGGTTCCATATGCTATATCAGTATCAGTTACTTCGACATTACCGATTGCGCTACTTCACAAATGACTACTTACTTATCTAACTTTTCCAACAACACTATTTTTTATAGCTTCTATCCTTCACGAAATGTTCCATCATTTGAATTTATGTGTAACACCCTGTACATTGTAACATGTATTATGAAACTTACAATTAGTAAAGTAATCCTTCTAACAACTCCAAAAAATTCGAGTTGTTTGGTCCAATTTTAAAAAAGTTATTTCTTTTTAAAGGGTGTGTGAAAACTTTGTACACCCCCCGACTGTAGCTGTATTGACGAGTATACTCGTCAAAATATTGCCATTTCTTCGTGACGAGTATACTCGTCGAAAAGAGCTGGTTGGTTAAGGGGGAAGACAAAGGGGCAGAAAGATGATCATAAATAGATTACCTGCTCTCTTCCTGACTTTCCTCAGCGTCGCTACGATCGCCAGGTAACTGGTGCTGATGATTATCACGGGAATGACCAGACCGAAAGTGAACAGGAAGCCGATGTAACTGTCGCTTTTCGTAATTGGATCGTGTACCTCCCAGGACACGCTGCAGGACACGTTTCCTGCTTCCGGTCCGTAGCTTCCCCAGCCGAACAATGGCGGCAACGAGAGGCAAAGAGCGTAGATCCAGACGAAGAAGCCAAGTATCATGGCTGTCCTATTAAAGGCAGACCAACCGACGACGGGAACAATGAGAGATTCCTTCCTGAGGAGACCTCGTTACTTTCTAACGCTAATATCCAAGATCCTCTTGCGGTATCAAGGTAAGCTCGTGTGTATGTACCAAAAGTAAATAACAATTCGTACAATTAAAGAAGTAACCTCGATAATCGCAATAAAGAAAATTTATATCAACGAATTTGCTTAGAATGACCCCTAGTAGCACAAAATATTGTATACACATTCATATAATATTAAAAAGAGATTCAATCTTTTTTTAATATTCGAATACACATACAATATTTATTTTATATTAAGTAAAAAATATTTCTTTTTAAATATTCAGGAAATATGTATTTCATGTTACGAGAAAAATATTTTTTTCTAAATATTAAATAAATCTTCATTTCATATTAGAAGTAGAATATTTTTTCGTAATATACAAATAATATTTATTTAATATCATGAAAAAAATATTTTTTCTTATTATAAAGTGAATCTTTATGTAATATTAGAAATAGAATATTTTTTTTAAGTATGCAGGAAATATTTTATGTTTATCATGGAAAAATTACTGTCCTACTGCTAATGTTCCTGAGGTCCAACTGACTTTTAATTTTGACAGCTTTGCGAAATGGATTGCATTTAGACAGCCTTGCAATTCGACGATCCAGCTTTTTACTTGTTTTTCGTGGTCTGCCGGTTCGTGGTGCCACTTTAACAGTTCCATTGTCTTGAAAACGTTTTATAATCGTCGTGACAACACAAGGATTTACACCAAACACTTTTGCAATGTCAAATTTTCTCTGCCCTTTTTTAAACATTTCAACTATTCTTTGTTTCTCGCTTTCAGTTAAATGTTGCATTCTTGCCAAATTTACTGCAGCTAATAAGACAAACCACACTCGACGATGTCATAAAGGAGACTAGACTCCTTCGAACATGTTTGTTTACATTGCTTACTCTACTTCTTGCAAGAAGTCCTCATGTTTCTTAAATTGTGTCACGAGTATTTATTTTGTTTCCTTGACTCGATATTAATTGTAGTGCTCGTACAAGTATAATCCCAAAAAAACTTATTGTATGTTCATGTATAATACGTAATCTCGTCGTGTTATTTCTAATTCGGACATGTGTATTTCAGGAGATTAAAAATATACACTAATTCCCAAACGACTATTTTGTTTCTTAACTTTTGCCAGTAAGTGTATATCGAGTAACGACTGTACCTACCTCGGTTGCAGGGAAAATTGATGCGAGAAAGGGTTTTGATTATGTTGGAGAATCTATCCGCGGCGATCTACGTTCTCAAGAATCTCCTTGTCGATCTAATATTTGCTTCCCTCTCGAAACCTCGGTCCACACGATCTTTCTGGTCGAGCATAGATTATCAGAATACTCCGGAGACCTCGATTATCCCATTTCTAAGCGAACCTTCCATTTCTCTGTACTCGTAAATCCGTTCTATGTAACGCGTTCGCTGTCGGCGCACAGTGGGGTATTTGGCCAGTTTAGCGCGCCAAAAGTAAAAATTTTTAGTTTGTTCAAAATGACTGAAACTTTTTTCTCGTGTACCTGAATATATATGCGAGTAATATACAATAATATTTTTCTATAAATAGTACTATTTAGTAACATATAGACACTTGAAAGTGACATATTCTCGTGACCAAGAGAAGGGTCGAAAAACATGTGTTAAAGAAATGATTCTTTTCACAAGTTTGGTGTATGGAATCGGGATAAAAACATTTCTAGGATGTAAAGGAAGGTATATAAAGTAATTTTATAGCTTTTTGTTCGAAACGCTTCGGTGGTTTTGATAGAATAAACAATCGAAAATGGTACAATTTTTTTTTCAGAAAGTTAAAATGTATTATGTAATAACTTTTTTTCTCCGCAAAACACCTCTCTAATTTTCTTTGAGGTTATTCAGTAGACATTGCTTTACAGAATCCTGAAGAGTTTAGGTGCAACAGAGTGCCACACATGGAGAAATTTAACTTTTTGTTAAATGGGGTTTTGGCCAAATGGGGTTTTGTAATAGCAATTTCTCTAAATCTGACAAAAAAATGTTTCAAATAAAAGTTTAACAGTATTAATAAACGTATAAATTGCAATACAAAAAACATTAAAAAAAATTTGTTTAAAAGAAAAAAACAAGATCGCTTCGATTTGTTAAACATTAAACTGTATTTTTGATTTGATAATGTTGTAGCTGGTATTAAGACGAATTCAACGATATATAATATTATGACCTTCACATTACTAATAACGTCGTAATAGTTTTGGCGCGCTAAACTGGACAAATACCCCACTGTGCGTCGTTACACGCGTGTAACGTTGCGTAAAGAAATTCGAATTAATTTTATACGTGTCGTTACTGAACCTTGTAACTAGACTACGGATCTTTATGGCTTCTGAAAATTCTCTCAGATACTATTCTTTGCTACACTGCCGAACGTAGAAAAGAATAGCGAAGCTTCTTGGCTCTTCGTGTTATTTATCTTCATGATATTTGTGACATGTATCGAGTTACGACTGTATTAGAAATGATTCCCTGTTCTATCGAAGACGCTATATATTTTCTGTTTATCTCTCTCGTAAGCACGGCTAAACTTTCCTTCGTTGAACAATTAGCTGGTTCTCTCGAACAAAGCCTGTACCCGGTTCGTTCTTCACTCTTAATTGAGTTAAATAGCTTCTTTGCTGTCTGTACGAGAACGTAATTATTTTAGAACAGGCATTGTGTACCGAAATGCAGCAATATTTTCGTTGGATTTTAATCATTAACGTCTTGTTATCGTCTTGACACGAATAAGAATGTTAATAAAACGCGTTCCTTTGGTAGGAGCGGTGCAACAATGCGATACGCTACATTTTGTCAAAAGTTCAAATAAGGCTATACATAGTGCGAGACGGGCACACGTAACTTTGAAGTCACGCAGCGTTATCGGGGGCCAAGTTCTTTAGAAAAGTTTCTGTCGTATTGCGAACAGTACTCGTCGAATTGCGCAGGGCAGAGGCGTTTGTAAATAGAGTTTCTGTTTCGAACTTTATTCCGAAAAGAGAAAACGCTCGTGTTGATAGCGTCATTTCTTGCTGGACTCAATTACAGTTAAACTTCGTTCGTTTCACAATTATGTAAAGAGGCTTCCGCTCGATTCCAAGTTTCCAAACTTGTAAAAACTGAAAAGTGCAAGTACAAGCAAAATTTCTAATTCTGCACAAAGGTTTGCGCAGAACAATAGTCATCTACGAAAGGCGATAGCTCGTTCGTCGTTTAAATCGATCTAATTTTGATCCCCTCAACCCCTTGCACTACGATGTATTTTACGGTTTCAGTGATTAGAACTTTTCTGTAATTCTTTATTTCCCAACAAAAGGAGAAAATTTATATCTAAAAAATAAAAAAATTCATATCTATTATATCTATTTATATCTTTACATCTTTATATCTTTATTTTACGGTTTCAGTGATTAGAAGTTTTTTGTAATTCTTTATTTCCCAACAAAAGGAGAAAATTTATATGTAAAAAATAAAACAATTTATATCTATTATATCTATTTATATCTTTATAGATATATTTATATCTATTTCTATCTTTTATGCCTATATAGGGTGTTTCGTTTATCTGAAAACGGAAATGTCTCGTGACTAGGGATGGCGTTCAAAATCACTGACCGATTTATCACAGTGATCGCAGAATCACGATCACGGTCGTGATTTTAACATCATTCACGCCGTGATCGTGATTTTTTAGTTTTGATGCGTGACCACGCGAACGTAGTTATGACAGCGCGAGAACGTAGTTATGATATTTGCGAGAATTAACAAAATTAGATAATGTGCTATCTTTTGGCGCGGAGTGTATCTTAACAGTTTCTGATGAAATGTGCAAAACTGTAAACATTGTGTCAAATCCTTATTTTCGTAAAATATTATATACAGGGTGGTCCACGCAATTGTTTCAAGTCATAACTTCGTTATTATTGCATTTACAAAAAAATGCCAAAGGAGAAAGATAAATTGTTCGAAGAGCACTACATCTGTAGGCCTTTAAATTTTTTTTAGATGCAGCAGTGCATGTGCAATTAACAATTGCATCATTCAGTGCTCAAAAAATAGGGCGCTCAGAAAATAGAGCGCTTAGAAAATTGAGTGCTTTGAAAATAGAGCGCTTAGAAAATTCAGTGCTCAGAAAATAGGGCGCGCAGAAAAGAGAGCGCTTAGAAAATGGAGCGTTCAGAAAATGGAGTGCTCAAAAAATGAAGCGCTCAGAAAATAGAGCGCTCATAAAACGGAGCTCTCAGAAAATAGGGCGCTCAGGAAATAGAGCTCTACGAAAATTGAGTGCTTTGAAAATAGAGCGCTACGAAAATACAGTGCTCAGAAAATAGAGCGCTTAGAAAATGGAGCGCTCGAGAAAACGGAGCGCTCAGAAAATAGGCCGCTTAGAAAATTCAGTGCTCAGAAAATAGGGCGCTCAGAAAATAGAGCGCTTAGAAAATGGAACGTACAGAAAATGGAGTGCTCAGAAAATGAAGCGCTCAGAAAATAGAGCGCTCATAAAACGGAGCTCTCGGAAAATAGGGCGCTCAGGAAATAGAGCGCTACGAAAATTGAGTGCTTTGAAAATAGAGCGCTACGAAAATACAGTGCTCAGAAAATAGAGCGATTAGAGTATGGAGCGCCGAGAAAACGGAGCGCTCAGAAAATAGGCCGCTTACAAAATTGAGTGCTTTGAAAATAGAGCGCTTAGAAAATAGGGCGCTCAGAAAATAGAGCGCTTAGAAAATGGAAAGTTCAGACAATGGAGCGTTCAGAAAATGGAGTGCTCAGAAAATGAAGCGCTCAGAAAATGGAGCGCTCATAAAACGGAGCTCTCAGAAAATAGGGCGCTCAGGAAATAGAGCGCTTAGAAAATTGAGTGCTTTGAAAATAGAGCGCTACGAAAATTGAGTGCTTTGAAAATAGAGCGCTACGAAAATACAGTGCTCAGAAAATAGAGCGCTTAGAAAATGAAGCGTTCAGAAAATGGAGCGTTCACAAAACATCGAAAATAATCGCCGGATTGACTTGAAATTTTTTGTGCGTATACTTAAATATATGTACATTACGAAAATGAAATTAAAAAAAATCGATTTTTTGAAAATTCTAACTGTATGTAACCCCTTAAGCCGAGGCTGTTAATCGTTTCCGAGCAAAGACAAATGAAAAGAAGGCGAGATGATGCGCGTTGCGATCGAAGTTGCTCGGCCGCCGTGAGAGGATAACAATCGGTTGGCAGAAAATAGGAATAATCGCGTGTCAAGTGGAGCAGTTACGATCCATTTGGTTGATGGTCGGTCGACGCACGTGCGTCGAGCAACGGAGCGACAATGGCCGATGGTTTTTGGAGCGGAACCGGGAGGCCGCTCGACCTGTCCTACAATTCCAGTCGGTCGAGAGCACCGCGGTTTCTCGAAAAGAGAGCCAAATCCCTTTCGAAACGCGGCTCGAGGACCAGATAAGAGCAAGTCGAACGTTATTTACCGTATGGATAAGGCTCGCATCGGTCTGGCCACCAGCAGCCATCTTTCCACCGCCATCACCGTCAGGTTCCCGATGCTGGCGAATCCCAGGGTGGACATGAACCAGGCGTACCTAAAACAACACGAATCACACTTCAGTCAAATATTTAAAGCGTCGACTGCCAACTCAGCGACCTCCAAGATTGGCTGAGATCAAAGATTTTTCATTTATTTTGGTTGAGACTGTAGCTACATAGCACGCGACGTCTTAAACACGTCTGTTTTACGTCCATTTTTGGTCTGAACGTCTTACGTCCTAAAAAGACGTCTTTCTGGAGACGTCATTTTTACGTCCGAAATAAGACGTCTTAAAGACGTTTCATTTCAGACGTCTTTAAGACGTCTCTGTGCTATCTGGGATTTCTCCCGATTAATATACTTCTTCGTTTTATTTATTTTTTTTTTGTTTTCGATCAACAGAAGGTATTATAGCAACGGTCAACTCGTGTTCTTCAAAACGTACTAAAAAAAAAAATATGTAACTCCTGTAATTTTGAACGATTTTACTTAAAAAAAAATAATACTTTATGTATGTCATATGTTATCTGTTTTATCTGTTGGATCTATGTTCTTTTTTATTTTATTTTGTTTTGTTTGTATTTAATTATATGTATATTTTAGTTTAAGACAGCGTCTCTCTCTCTCTCTCTCTCTCTCTCTCTGCGTAGGTAATGTTAGTTAGTTGTAAGCTAGATAAGGTTAGGGTAAGCTTGGCGGGAGAAATGTGAAATCGATTGTAACCCTGAGGGGAACAATAAAGAATTGATTGTATATCATATGTGAAGTAAATATGTACGCAAAAAACTAGTACAAAATATTCAATAGTTGGTCTGAAAAAAAGTGTCTAAAAACCGAAATACAGTGTTTACTCGATAAATGACCACAACACGATTCTGGCAATGGTCATATATCGGATAGGAGAAACTATTCTTTGATTCACCCCGATCGTAGAAAAGGACAGCAAGGCTGTAGAGGCCTCGGTTGTTGAAGAACACATACTCCCTCGAAAAGTCGCGGATTTTTCACGGAATTTCATGAAAATCGATGTGTCTAGGTCGGATGTGTGTTTCCTCTCGTAAAACTAGGGATCGATACGCGGCGTTTTCGAACTTATGGCAACTCGAAATGATTTGAGATGCGCGAGTGTGGACAGTTTCGATCGCAGACCGCTGATTGTCGGCGACGACGTAATTATCGCTGAGAACAGGTTGCGGTTCGTTAAGCGCAAATGCCGAAGCGAGTGTCGCAAGTGCCCCAGGGCTCTTTCGTTTACCGATTGCAATTGAAATGACGTCGTCGTTAAAGTGAGCGTCCGTCGATCGGACCCGTTATTCGAACGCAAACACCTGACACATTTTCAGTTTCCCTTCGGCTCCATTGTGCCGAATACCACGTCAATTAGTCCCGCTCGCTACATTTTTCCTCGTCCTTTCTCATGATTAGACATCGGATGTTTATGCAATTTCCAATTTTTATAGAAACATTTTCAGAAAGTCGAATGAAATAAAATCCTATTTTTAATGGGGACAGCCATTGTAGGTCCAAAGCAAATAAAAATCGTGTTAAATTCTCTCGAATTTTATATTATAGCATTTTTTTAACATTTCCATAAGCCATAAATTCATAAAGATCCGCTGTCTACTCATGATAATCGACTTTCCCATTCGTCTCCCTTTCTCCGTTTTGGTTGCGACCAAATCTTCCGGCTTCTAATCTTAACACTTTCAGTGCCAAACCAGAACCCTAAAAAATTCCATGAAACCATAGTAAGTTATTTAATGAAATAAAAATTGAAAATAATTACAGTGGCGTGCAAAAGTTCTCGGCCAGATATACGTCCATGCCTCGTCGCTGTGCTGCTGTTATTGCTGCAGAAGGCATGGCTACGAAATATTAATTATAACATGTTATAGAATGGACTGCAAAATTGTTACACAATGAAAAACAAGCATAATTTTTTCGTTAAACACACTGGCGGGAAAAGTTTTTAACATGTTAATTTACTTATTCTGCAAATAAACAAGTAAGAAAAATAATTAGTGTCGATTTTTTTTTGTAATATCCTTTCATGTAGTACGCCCTTATACAGGGTGTCCCACATAAATGATAACACCTAAATATCTTTCGTATTTACAGTCGTATCAGAAAACTTCAGAGGGCAAAGTGACACTATTGCAGGAGGCCATTTTAGTGGTGAAGAAAAAAATTTTTTATGTCGTGTTTTTTAATGAAATTTCAAGGTCACCGATGTTTTTTTAAATGGAATAGTATATTTTTTTTACGATAGCATGATAGACGATAAAAAACTGAATTTAGTGGATACCACCTTTTTGACCTTGAAATGACCTTGAGCAAGACTAATCATGTTGAAGCGGATGAAATGTGGAAGTTGTTTTTATAGTAAATTGAATTTTTATGTTTACGAGGATGGATTTAAATAGAATTTTTATAGTAAATTGAATTTTAAAATTTACTAAAATGAGTTGAAATAGAATTTTTATAGTAAATTGAATTTTTAAATTTATTGAAATGAATTTAAATAGAAATTTTTATAATAAATTTAATTTTAAAATTTATTAAAATGAGTTTAAATAGAAATTTTTATAATAAATTGAATTTTAAAATTTATTAAAATGAGTTTAAATAGAATTTTTATAGTAAATTGAATTTTTAAGTTTATGAGGATATGTAAAGGTTAACCCGACGTAAACAACGCGCAATCTTTGCTGAAACACGTAAGTTTTAAACTTCCACATTTCATCCGCTTCAACATGATTATTCTTGCTCAAGGTCATTTCAAGGTCAAAAAGTTGGTATCCACTAAATTCAGTTTTTTATTGTCTATCATGCTATCGCAAAAAAATATACTATTCCATTTAAAAAAACGTCGCTGACCTTGAAATTTCATTAAAAAACATTACATAAAAAATTTTTTTCTTCATCATTATATTGCCCCCCTGCAATAGCGTCACTTTGTCCTCTGAAGTTTTCTGATAGGACTGTAAATACGAAAGATATTTAGGTGTTATCATTTATGTGGGACACCCTGTATATGATTCTAATGAAAATTTCTTAACGCTTTTTTTTGGAAGAAAAATAGCAAAAACCATCTGGCCGGGAACTTTTGCACGCCACTGTATATGTGTGACATTGAGTAGTCCTCCAGCTTTCTTGCATTTTACAGATCCCAATCAAATTTGGTTACAATGAATATATTAACTGTAAAAATTCATTTTAAAACCTGGACAAATAATTGCGTCACCCTCATCTGGGTGACATGACGGTCAACGTGTTGAAAGCCAAGACCCCGTAATTCTTGATAAGGTAGAGTGACTACGTTACCGACAAAATTAGGCCAAAAATGGTTTTACGTGCCCCAACTTTTCGTCCTTATATGAGAATATTTTTCGCTGGGAAAAGGCTCGTTCGAAAGAGGAAGGTTCAATCTAGCACGTGCTGGTCATGGTCTAACGAGATTATGCAGACATTTGGTAATATAAGCGTTAGAGGTAGGCCAAAAATTGACAACGTACACTACCGCTCAAAAGTATCCGGACACTTATAAACACAAATATCTTTGTTGTTTCTAAAGATACGTAAAATATGGTAAGGACAAAGTTGAATGGTACAATGGGGCTGACACGATGCTATGAAAAAATTTTGAATGACCTTGGAATAATTATTGTCACTGAATACCTAATGAAAACGACTATCATTGGAGGTGTTTAAAAAAGTGTGGTTCCATCTAAAAATAGAGAGCGACCTTGACCTTGACGTGGTGACCTTGATATCTTTAAAGAAAATGACAGAAAAACAAAATTTTTTTATAGCATCGTGTCAGCCCCATTGTACCATTCAACTTTGTCCTTACCATATTTTACGTATCTTTAGAAACAACAAAGATATTTGAGGTGCAAACTTTAGGTGACTCACCCTGTATATCGCGTAAACACTGGATTTTCTTGCATCAAAGAAAACATTCGATCTTCAAGGAAAATAAGTAGGTGCATACCTTCCATCAACGGGAAAACGTTCGGTCTCCGAGAGAAATATAAATATATCCCTCCACCGAGGAAAGACGTTTATCCTCGAAGAAAAAATGAATTCGTCAGAGATCAATCCGATTTCCATCAGGAACTCGATACATTGAATTTTTAACGAGCGAAAAGTAATTTTCCACTTCGTTGTGGTTCTCTTGAAATTTTCCGAGCTGAGCCGCCGTGGGTAAAGTGAAAATAAAGGACTCGACGCCCGGGCCCTCGGTTAGAAGTTGTTCGATTTTACGGGGAGCCGGGGATCACAATGCAGTTAATTCGCACTCCTGACTCGATCAGCTGAAAGCCGGTGCCACGCTGCCGCGCCGGTAGGATGTTAAATTGAATAGAAAATTCTCCCGGGAAATCATGGTGTCCCCATGTCTCAATGGAACCCTCGAATTAAGGCGCAATATGTCCTAACAAAGCTTCGAAAGGAATGCAAGACCTGCCGCGAACTTTCACTCAGAGTCCCCATCAGTTATTTAGAGAATCGATTTGAGACAGTGTTTACTCGATATATGTCCACAAAACGGGTCTACCCAGGGACATGTATCGGATAGAAAATACATGTATATTTTATTCTTTATAACACATTTTCGTGAATTGGGTTTTAGAAACTTAAATAAAATACCCTTTTCCACCCCACAGGAAGATTTACATCAATTTTTCCCGATATTTACTATTGGAACAAGGTTAGGTTCGCCCTTAGTGCGACGGACCTGCCCTCTACAACGAAGCTGAATGAAGCTGAATGAAGCTGAACGAAGTCAAGGTTTGGCTCCAATTTGGCATGGAATTTTGCAGTCAATTTGTGATCCATCTTTCTTCGAATTTGAGTAGGAATTTTTCGATAAATTTTGCTGCCAGATTCATACCAAATGGGGACCAAATCCTGCTCTATGTCCTAACAAAGCTTCGAAAGGAATGCAAGACCTGCCGCGAACTTTCACTCAGAGTCCCCATCAGTTATTTAGAGAATCGATTTGAGACAGTGTTTACTCGATATATGTCCACAAAACGGGTCTACCCAGGGACATGTATCGGATAGAAAATACATGTATATTTTATTCTTTATAACACATTTTCGTGAATTGGGTTTTAGAAACTTAAATAAAATACCTTTTTCCACCCCACAGCAAGATTTACATCAATTTTTCCCGATATTTACTATTGGAACAAGGTTAGGTTCGCCCTTAGTGCGACGGACCTGCCCTCTACAACGAAGCTGAATGAAGCTGAATGAAGCTGAACGAAGTCATCGTTTGACTCCAATTTGGCATGGAATTTTGCAGTCAATTTGTGATCCATATTTCTCCGAATTTGAGTAGGAATTTGTCGATAAATTTTGCTGCCAGATTCATACCAAATGGGGACCAAATCCTGCTCTATGTCCTAACAAAGCTTCGAAAGGAATGCAAGACCTGCCGCGAACTTTCACTCAAAGAGTCCAAATCAGTTATTTAGAGAATCGATTTGAAACAGTGTTTACTCGATATATGTCCACAAAACGGGTCTACCCAGGGACATGTATCGGATAGAAAATACTATTCCTTGATACATTGTCGAACGTAGAAAAGGACAGCAAAGCTCTAGAGGCCTCGGTTCATGGCGCCTCACGGGGTACACTACCGGCCATAAGTGTTTACCCACCCACATATTTTTTAACATTGTAGTCCACGCTTTTACGGTTCAGCTTCAATAACTTTGCTATTTCTCTGTTACTTTTTCCAATGCTATGATGGGACACTATTGAAGCGCGCGTTTCAATCGATAATTCTTTTCCCCCTGACATTATTTGAAATTTTCGCAAAATTCTTTAGGTACGTGAAAATCAACTGTTTACTGTATGAAAGCTTAATGCAGTATGAAATGCAGTATGAAATTTGAGAAGACTAAGATACCTGTATTACCTGCGTTCATATTCCTTACTGACCGTTATACAAATTTCAGAAAAATGGGTTTCTTTACCTGAACTCCAAAATTGTCGATTTTCATAAAAAGCTGTAAACTCATTTATACAGTACCTGATTGTGTATGTACAGAATATTTTGGATGTTTTTTATTAGCCTTATAATTAGGATTTAATGCTACGGACATTTTCATAACAATAAAATACCTATTATTTGAATAGTAACGAAATTTGAAGGTGGGTAAACACTTATGGCCGGTAGTGTATATCCCGCGGCAGTGGGGATAGTTCTGGGACTTTTACGAGCCAGGCATTTGGGACATATATAGAGTAAACACTTTATTTACTTTCTCCAAGAATTAGTCGTTTTCTTGATGGAAGGAAATGTTTATAGTTTCCGCGAAGGCCGGCTTTGTGAAAGTGCCGTCGTCGCTGTTTCATATACAGAGAAGATAATTGATTTATGAAACGTAATAACGTGAACGTCTATCTTTCCATTAGGTTAAGAGACAACGTAAGTCGAATCGAGTTCGTCCGCTGTCCAAGATTAAAGCTGCGCCGAAGAAAGCAGTTTCTTCGTCGACAAACATTGTTCGACGGGATCGCAGGTTGCTCTCGCAAAGCAAAAAAAAAAAGAAAAAAAAATTCGAAAGGAATTTTTCCTCGAAAGCTACATTTTTATCAGCATTCCGCGGAGATCAAGGAGGAAAGAGTTTTCCTTCTCGTTTCGAGATATACTGATGCTAACTTTCAAGAATTTGTTTCACTTGGAAGATGACGATGCTCCGTTTTGCCGAGTATATTATAAATTTGAAAGCATCCAGAATTTCTATTACTCTCAGATCCGAGAGGTGCTAACTACTATAAAAGACCGAAGACGAGACGCACGCGAGTAAATGGATTTCCACGTGCATTTGATTTTTAATCGGCATTTATGGCATCGGCAGCGAGGTGCGAAATTTCCCCAGCGCCGTGTGCAACAACCGAGACCTCTGCTATAAAATGACCAGCCAGTTTTTACTACGGCCGCAATTCGGAGCCGTGCAGCGTTTAAAATACAATTTGCCCGCGCCGGTTAGCCTTCACAGTCCCGTTAGCTTTATTAATCGACACGTATAATAATCGCACACAAATTAAAGCGACTCCCCTAAAACATTTCCTACATTTTTCTCATCAATGTGGAGCCTTCGAGAAATCAATTTTAACATGTTGACTTAAAATTATTTTTTTAATATTTAGATATTGCTTCTAAAAGAAATCTACAAAATACCATTAATTATTATATAGTTAGACATAAAAAAAAAAAGAATTAATCAAGTAAAAAAAATGTATACGTATACCGGGAGCGAACCTAGTATAAAGCAGATCAACAGTCGATCGCCTAACGCGCTGACCCAATCGAGTTGTTGGGAATGTAGTTAATACTTTTAGATGTAATACGCTGACATAGTAAAAATACTAATCAAGCCGATTTCATTGTTTAATGATTTTTTTAAATGGTCAAGGTTTATCAGTGCCTGATAGACTTACAGAATAAATAGAACGTAATAATTTTAAGGCTAGCTTAGTTCTTCGCGGAAAAAACGTCGAAAAAATCAGTTTTTATCTTTTTTTTAACAACGGCGCACCAAACCAAAAAATCTGAAAAAATTCATGAACAATACTTATGACAATATACCGCTACTGTAAAAATATAAATGTTGTCACTCTAGAACTTCCATGTGAAATCTGCATTTTTTCGATTTTTTTGAGGTTTTTGATTTTTTACAAGCAGGATTTTCACTTTAAAAATCTGAAACCAATTGCAAAGTATGTATTAGGGTTCTTGATATGTGTCAGATTTTTCTCAGAATTTCTAAACGTCATTAACTAGGGAAAATAGGCCAAAAACTGATTTTTCGATTTTACCCCGTAACTATCCTCCCGATCGAGATACAGGGTTGAAATTTTGCACAGTATGTTTTTTCTTGGTGCTCTATCGAATGGCACATCGTCGATAAAATTCGGTTCAAGGGCATTTTTGACTATCTTATCCGGCTATACCCTTTGACAACTGTAAAATGCAAGAAAGTTGGACGACTACTCAATATCATAAATTTTCAATATTTATTTCATTAAATAACCTACTTTGATTTTATGGAATTTTTTAGGTTTCTAGTTTGCCAGTCAAACTGTTAAATAGCTGAAAACTTGCAATTTTTGTATCTTGTCTCAATTTTTGGAAAAGGTTTCAAAGTAGGAATCATTTATCCAGGTTTTAAAATAAATTTTTACGTTAATGTATTCACTGTACCAAATTTGATTAGGAACTGTAAAATGCAAGAAAGTTGAACGACTACTCAATATCATAAACTTTCAATATTTATTTCATTAAATAACCTACTTTGATTTTATGGAATTTTTTAGGTTTCTAGTTTGCCAGTCAAACTGTTAAATAGCTGAAAACTTGCAATTTTTGTATCTTGTCCCGATTTTTGGAAAAGCTTTCAAAGTAGGAATCATTTATCCAGGTTTTAAAATAAATTTTTACGTTAATGTATTCACTGTACCAAATTTGATTAGGAACTGTAAAATGCAAGAAAGTTGAACGACTACTCAATATCATAAATTTTCAATTTTTACTTCATTAAATAACCTACTTTGATTTTATGGAATTTTTGAGGTTTCTAGGTTTCCAGTCAAAGTTTTAAATAGCTGAAAACTTGCAATTTTTGTATCTTGTCCCGATTTTTGGAAAAGCTTTCAAAGTAGGAATCATTTATCCAGGTTTTAAAATAAATTTTTACGTTAATGTATTCACTGTACCAAATTTGATTAGGAACTGTAAAATGCAAGAAAGTTGGACGACTACTCAATATCATAAATTTTCCATGTTTATTTCATTAAATAACCTACTTTGATTTTATGGAATTTTTGAGGTTTCTAGTTTGCCAGTCAAACTGTTAAATAGCTGAAAACTTGCAATTTTTGTATCTTGTCCCGATTTTTGGAAAAACTTTCAAAGTAGGACAATAGTTTTTTAATCTAGCCAGCACGTTCCCTTCGCCTGCCATAAGCGCAGTTATCCCAAGCCGGTGGACGAAGGGTGCACGACACGGTTTACCTTCGCAACGCGTACAATCCCCCGGAAGCATAAATGTATTAGGTTGGCAAGAAAGTAATTTCGGTATTTTTAGGTGAAATAAAATCCAATTTTTTTATCAAAGCAATGAACTATAATCAATAATATATTTTTCATTTTGTTCTATGATCTTTTGCCATCTTTCTGGTAACTTCATAATTCCGCGCTCATAAAACTTCTGATCCTTTTCGGTGAAAAACTGATCCAAGTGCGATTTCAGATCATCATCATTAGTGAATGTTTTACCATTCAAAGAGTTTTGTAAACTTCGGAATAAATGATAATCTGATGGTGCAATGTCAGGGCTATATGGTGGATGTGACATCACTTCGCAACCAAGCTCCAATAACTTTTCACGTGTTACCATAGATGTGTGTGGCCTAGCGTTATTATGGTGGAACACGATTCCTTTGCGATTTGCCAATTTTTGACGTTTTTCTTTGATTGCTACGTCCAGTTTTGTTAGTTGTCGACAATAAACATCTGAATTGATGGTTTGGTGCCTTGGGAGCAGCTCAAAATACACAACACCTTTGTAATCCCACCAAATTGACAACATGATCTTCTTTTGGTGCAATTCAGCTTTCGGTGTGGTTTCGGCTGATTCATCACGCTTGGACCATGATCGTTTTCGAGTTGTGTTATTGTAAACAACTCATTTCTCATCGCCAGTGATGATTCGCTTCGGAAAAAGGTCGATTTCATTTCGTTTGAGATGCATATCGCATATGTTGCATTTGTTAAGTGAATTTCTTTCAATTCGTGTGGAACCCAAATATCGAGCTTCTTAACGATTCCGAGACTTTTTAAACGACATTCTATAGTTGTATGCGAGACATTTAACCTGTCTGCAATCTCTCGGACAGTTATATGAGCCGCTCAATGCACACATCGATTAACTCCACTTTTTGAAAAATCTTAAATTTAAGTGTCAAAGCCCTTGGTATAGTCATAACTTTTTATATTTATAATAACTTTCCTGAATAATAAAGATTAGCACCGTTAAATGGCAAATTTTTTTGGCCATTGAATAATAAGTAATTTATTTCAGAAGCCATTTCGATTAACTCCATACTCTAATGTTTTTCACCAGATGATTGGTACCATATAATCAAAACATGTAAAAAGAAAGCGCCATTTCATCTAATCCAAATGACTCACCAAGATTTTTTGTCAACAAAACCTTTAGAACAGTCTATCATTAACAGAAAAGTAACCGTCACAGGGCTTCCAGTAAATTGGCTTAAAATACGCTGGATAAAGTTAGAAAGGTCCAAACCCTATCTCATACAATTCAAATGTGACTATAATGAAGATACAGAATTTCAAGCCATTAATATAAGAAAATCTTTAGTGGGTAGACCGCAAAGTTTGAAAAATATAGATCAGCCTTTATTATATCCTAAAGGTAGAACTGTGACAAAGGAAAAATGGAGAGACATGATGGACCTGCTGAAATTCATTCCTCCTGTTAAACACGA
Source organism: Seladonia tumulorum (assembly GCA_913789895.3). NCBI lineage: Eukaryota > Metazoa > Arthropoda > Insecta > Hymenoptera > Halictidae > Seladonia > Seladonia tumulorum. The sequence goes on from OU565280.1 coordinate 4,883,989, forward strand.
TTACTATAAGAACTTGTCAACAAATCGAAATGACGAATCCTCGCATACAGCTGATGAAGAAGACATTATTTATAATATTGCTGAATCATCCCAAAGAATAATGCCGCTAACATAAAGCTGCTATGAATTAATTACAAAAATTATATTATAACCGAACTGCCAACATTCATTTTTATGGAAAAGCTGTGATAAAAATGTATAATAACTAACTTTTTCTGTAATAAAAAACTTAAAAATGTAAAGACTAAATTTAACTTTATTACTTTTTTCAGTTGCCAAATCGATTAACTCCACCAGTCACATAAAAACTGTAACATTACTGACGATTGTTTGTTGGCTATTCTTTCTTATTAATTTTATATACCGTTAGATGAAAGCTATATCTGCAATTATGCATTCTACATTATATATTTGAATTCATATTATCAGAGGAATTTTTAAAAACAATATACATTACATCATCGCGTTTCTCAACTTTTCGTTTTATGGAGTTAATCGATGTGTGCACTGAGCGGCTCATATGACAATCCGATTCAATAATGGGTTTCATTTGGTCATCATCAACTTCAGATGGTCGACCAGAACGTTGGTCGTCTTCAAGCGAGAAATTTCCAGAACGGAATTTTTTTAAACAATTCTGGCACGTGCGTTCTGTCAAGCAATCCACACCATAAACTTCACATAAATCTTTGCGAGCCTCGGCAGCTTTTTTACCTCTACGGAAATAAAAAAGCAATATGTGCCTATAATGTTCGTTTTTGCACTCCATGTTCAAATTGACACAGAACTAACAATTTTAATCAAAATTGCGTGTAATTTGCTTCAAAAGCAACCGAAAAGATGCAGTTATGAAATGTCAGAAAGAAAACAAACGCAACGGTAACAGAAGTCAAGCCAGGTATTAGTGAAAACCGAAATTACTTTCTTGCCAATCTAATAGAAATTACGTCAACTCAAAAAAAAAAAAACAGTGATGAGGAAGGAAAATGGCAATACCGTGCCGTGATTTCGTTATTTTCTAGCGCAAGTGGAAACCGAGTGAATCGACAAGGAACACGACGAAGAACAATGCTCGTTCTCGATGAAAGGGAATCGACGCAGCACGGTGGCCACAGTTGCTCCTCAGAGAAATCCCGTGTAATTTCAGTTAATAAACAATAAGTTATACCATAGACACACTTTGTAGCCCCAGTACCATCCTCCAGTGATTGCGGATACCATAGCGACCGGATTCCCAAGGGCCGCCACTAAAAAATCGCCGACCTGCACAGAACACGGAAATTGTTTTTCGCGTGATCTCAATTATGCAATATCAGACTGCGGATGCTCATGCGAAATAACGTTTTCGCGATTCATGGAATCCGCACAACCGGCAAACGGAAATTCATTTGTCGCGTCGGTGTGGGTGTTTTATCCGTTCTAATATTTAATCGCATTCCGTTGATATCGTTGTTGATATCGTACCACGTTTTTTCGTATTAGCGTTTAACCAGTTAACTGTGGCGATCTCTTTGCAAAGCGCCCACCAGTGTGTGTCGCAATAATCAAGCGATATGACGGGTATAGTCGTCATATTTATAGTTATTAATCCAACACAAATTATTTATAATTTTCATTTCGTCTTGACCTCTAAACATTTTAAACATATTAAAATTCTACGAATATAATTTAGTTTTCACCAGAATTAAAATTTTACGAGTATACTCGTCAATACACAAAATCGTGCCACTTCTCCATGACGAGTATACTCGTCAATCACAGTTAACTGTTTAATGGAAACGCACGAATGTCCGCAGTCTGGTTATCATTAATACTAGAATTGCTGGAAGAATCTCTGTTCATTTGATGAAATGAGATTCATTTGATGTTTATCGAATGTTTCAATTTGAATTAGACGAATTTTCAAATTAAAATTAAATTTTAAGAGAATTATTACGATTACAAAATGAATTGAATATTGCTGCCTGAATGTCCATGACATTCGAAAACAGTGAAGTTGACGAGATTTAGGAAAAATTGTGATTAGAACAAACATTTAAAAATCAACACTATTTACGAATCCTATTTATCTTATTGATATCCTGGAGAATTAATATTATGTGTCCATTTTTCTTTCAAACGAATAGTATTTGTCTATATTGAGAGTACATCCTGTGTACCAATATTTAATATTTATAATTTATTGAATTGACAATGCTCAGTAAACTAAAGAGAATCTTCAAAGTTTTCTATCATTGGTAAAGGATATCTTTTGAGTTCCATATATGTAGTTCTGCATTGTATCAAAATGCATTATTTTCAGTGCACTTTTCTCTATAAAATAATGCAAGATTCACATTCCATTCGATCCCGATACACAAGTTATTATTGTTTAAAGCGTTCCTGTAACCGAAACCACGCGGAGCGTTAGGAGGTTCTTAAGGTTGTAATGTGATTCTTTTACGACAAAACGGTCAAATAACCGCAATTTAATATAAAAAAAAAAAATACATTATTATCGAAAATGAAAGACTATGAAAGAAAATATAAATGAAAGATTTCAAAACCTGAAAGTCGAGAGTAAAAAATATTTTCCACGAAGTGTCTTTCTATAAGAAATGTACTTGCGACGACATATTTAAAATGCAAAATTGTGTATCTTTTTATAAGAAATGTACCTGTGACGATACATTTAAAATATCATCATTTGTTTCAATACTATAACAAATATCATTAATTATTCGCATGTTATCGCAATTTTCCTGGCATTTCCGATGCTATGGCAAGAATATGTTTCCAACAAAAATTAATCAGTAATTACACCTCTATAATGTTCCATATAAAAAATTAAAAAAAATCTCTTTTTAAATAAAATAACGTCGCCTTGATTTTTTCAATGTCACAATATATTTTTTACTTAACAATTTTGTCGTCAAGACGAATCCAATGATCTACTTTACTATTAGCAACTCTGAAACAGATCTTCTCAAGCAATAATTATTATGAACAATTGAAATGAACTTCTCTCATCGATAACTGCTTTGAGCAATCGAAACAGTTTTTCTTCATGGATAACAATTTTTTAGACACTACCCAGATAGCACAGAGACGTCTTAAAGACGTCTTTAAGACGTCTGTCAAAGACGTTCAGACGTCTATTAGACGTCCGTTCGACGTCTTTAAGACGTCCGTTAGACGTCTTTAAGACGTCTCGAAACAGACGTATTCAAGACGTCCCGAAACAGACCTCTAGTACCACAAAAATATTAGATAGATATGTTTGTCAAATATTGGAAAAATATATTTTAAGCCACATTTTTTCTTGTGAGAAAAATATTGAATTTGAATATTGTATACATGTACAAGAAATATAAATTGAATGTTTGTTATAACAAAAAATTAAATAAATAAAAAAAAATAAATTAAAAGAATGTTTTTCAGCATATCCGCGCACATTAACATTTTATGCTTTATTTATTTATTTATTTATTTATAAATAAAAAAAATAAATTAAAAGAATGTTTATCAGCATATCCGCGAACATTAAAATTTTATGCTTTATTTATTTATTTAATTAATTAATTAATTTATTTATAAATAAAAAAAATAAATTAAAAGAATGTTTTTCAGCATATCCGCGAACATTAACATTTTATGCTTTATTTATTTATTTAACTTATTTATTTATTTATCTATTTATTTTGATATATTATTTTGGATTTTGGATTTGTGATATATAATGTATAGTTTTATTATTAAACAATATTTATTGCTAAATTCTATTGCGAATATATATGTAATATATTATAATAGTACTAAATTAACAATTTAGTTATTTAACTTTCCTAAATAAATAAACGTCTATTCGAAGGATGGAAAACTGCGTTATATTGTGTTGCGTGTGTACAGTTTGTAAAGCTTTTCTCTAGCAGTTTAGAATGACTGAAACGTCAAGAAATGAAACGTCTTAAAGACGACTCGTAAAAGACGTCTTAAAGACGTCTGAAATGAGACGTAAAAACGACGTCTTTTACGAGACGTCTTTAAGACGTCTTTTCAGGACGTAAGACGTTCAGACCAAAAATGGACGTAAAACAGACGCCTTTAAGACGTCCAGTGCTATCTGGGTAATAACTATTATTTGTACCCAAAAGGTATGAAAATCGATATTTTTAGTCATTTTGTTCGTCGAATTTTTTTCTTTATGTTTTGTGTAGATTATCTTAAATTTCAATAATAGTCGACTTTTAACTAATGATTTTTATCGCAGAAAATTTTAGAATAACTGTTATTTTTAGTGCCTGCTTGGAACAATGCTAAAATCTTTGCGAACAGCTAATTCCTCGATTCAGACCATTGTGCGACGCGACCCAAATTTTCTAGTTCCACGATTAGGCTAGTAATTGTTCGCAGAGCGGTGCAAGGTGTACTATAATTAGAACCTTCGCGTCGAATAAAATTTTCCAGAGACTACACCTGGATTTAATTGGTGTTAATTCTGTAGCAATTGCAGCGTATTATATCATCGCGATCGTTTATCGAAAGGCCCAACGCGCTCGACAGCCGCGTAAAACCTGTCCTGTTTCGAATTAAATGAAACTCGATGACCGCATTTTGAACCGGACTGGAACCAGCATGGCGGACGATGGGAGAGCCAGTTCGCGAAATACAGTGAGTAACGATAGTATTCGAACGCCCTTTAAATCAGTATAACTTTTTTTTTTAGTGAATCAAACGACCTGACTTTTTTGAGGAGTTAGAAGAATTGGTTTTCCAAATGATGTGTAAAAAAGATTTTGAAAAAATTGCAATTGGTAAGAATTACATGAGAAAATAAAAATGGCACTTTTCACAACTTTTTTATTTGAACCTGTAGTGAAAATTTAAAATATGCGTTTTATAGATATATGTTAGTTATATACATACTGAAAATTTCATTGAAATCGGTTAACGTTGTCATGAGATACAAACGTTTAAAGATGATTACATAAGGGCGAAATTCCCTGGCAAGATAAAATCTCTGCGACTTTTTCACCCTTAAACTCTCATTTTGAAATGTTTGTAGTTTATTGCAACGTTGACCGATTTCGATGAAATTTTCAGTACGTGTATAACTAACAGAGATCTACAAAACGCATCTTTTAAATTTTCATTACAGGCTCAAATAAAAAAGTTGTGAAAAGTGCCATTTTTATTTTCTCATGTAATTCTTAGCAATTGTAATTTTTTCAAAATCTTTTTAACACATCATTTGGAAAACCAATTCTTCTAACTCCTCAAAAAAGTCAGGTCGTTTGATTCACTTGAAAAAAAAGTTATACTGATTTAAAGGGCGTTCGAAAACTTTCGTTACTCACTGTAATTATTTCGTTTCAAGTGATGTCTTATAGTATTGTCGCGGACTGTACATCGAGTAAAGACTGTATAAAAATTTCTCAAGCGGAAACGCTCGGCCCTGAGCGAGTCTATCGACCATAATCAGCTTGTAAAACCTTCGTTAACAGACTATGTTCCAGAGGCAACAAGACGAGCTCGCGTTTAGGTGGTAACTTGCAATTTCATTAGATCTACTAGGCGAGAAGATGACGGGCACGGCAATGGCAAGTTCTCGGAACTTCGGAATCGTTAAAATCAATCCCCGCCCACAAAGACGAGCCCGTTATTAATTGACGCTCGAGGACTGGAACTACTCGAACAAGTATCAATAAACCACTTTCGGCCGGATACACTTTTCTCAAAGCAAACAAACTACTTTCTGTTCTTCTTCGAGTCTTCTTCGAGCGTGTTCCTCGCGTCCTTTCCGCAGGGACCACCCTCCAATTACGCTTCTACGAGCTTCTGTCTTTCTATTCCGGCCAAACGAACACCCACCCGAGAGCCGAGCTTGAAAACTTCTCTCCATTTAAAGGAAATTAAATATGGACGACGGGACCGATGCCTGCGGTGCACAGTGCTTTTACTCGACACGTGTCCAAAACATGGCTCTAGTTAGGGACATACAGTGGCGTGCAAAAGTTCCCGGCCAGATAGTTTTTGCTATTTTTCTTCCAAAAAAAAGAGCGTTAAGAAATTTTTATTAGAATCATAAATAAGGCCGTATTACATGAAAGAATATTACAAAAAATATCAACGCTAATTATTTTTCTTACTTGTTTATTTAAAGAATAAGTAAACTTGCGTGTTCAAAAGTTCCCGGCCAGTATGTTTAACGAAACATTATGCTTTTTTTCTCATTGTGTAACAATTTTGCAGTACATTATTTAATATGTTATAATTAATATTTCGTAGCCATGCCTTTTGCAGCAATAACAGCAGCACAGCGACGAGGCATGGACTCAATTAACCGAGTAATGTAGTCGTGTGGTATTTTGTTCCACTCTTCTATTAAATTTTGAAAAAATTGTGTTTTATTGGAACTTCTATGATTTTTTATTCGACGTTTCATCTCTCCCCAAAGATGCTCTATTGGATTGAAGTCCGCAAATTGAGAAGGCCAGTCTAAAACCTGTACTTTATTTGTAGACCACCACCCTTTTACGATTTTCGATGCATGTTTGGGGTCGTTGTCATGTTGGAAAAACCAATTTTCTGGCATTTCTTTTTCACCATATGGTAGCATATGAGTTTCTAAAATATTTTTATACGTGACACCAGTCATGATACCCTCAATTTTTATAAGAGGACCAATTCCTTGAGCGGAGAAAGCTCCCCATACCAGAATGCTCCCTCCACCATGTTTAACAGTTGGTCTTTGATATCTGGTATCATTTCTTGTGCCAACTGAACGTCGTACATACTGTCTTCCATCGCTGCCGAATAGATTAAATTTAGATTCATCCGAAAAAAGAACAGCTTTCCAATTTTCAACAGTCCAGTCAGAATATTTTTTGGCAAACTTTAATCGGGCTACTTTATTTTTCTTACTGATTAGTGGTTTTTTTGACACTAACTCTGCCAAACAGTCCTACATCATGTAATCTTCTTGTTACCGTACATCGACTAATATTAGCAACGTTTTCCTGTTGTAGTTCTGTTGCAATATTGCTAGCTGTCTTCTTTGGGTCCGCAATTGATTTACGTTTTATAATTCTATCAATTCTTTTAGTGGTCTTTCGGGGTCTTTCACTCCGCGGTCGATCTTTCACGCCATGTCCTGCACGATATCTGTTAATTGTGTCGTTCACTGTACTTTTCCCGATAGACAATACTGAAGCAATTTCGCGAGATGACTTTCCCTTTAACGACAATTCCATCACAATTTTGCGTACTTCGACAGATATCTTTCGAACCATGTTTACATTTCAGCGACCGACTACCAACTGAAGACTACCAACTACGTAATATTATTTGAATGTAAACACTTACTGACCTTTTACAGACTTAAATACAATCCCAGCTTAAACTGGCCGGGAACTTTTGAACACGCAAGTTTACTTATTCTTTAAATAAACATGTATGAAGAATCAGCAGCATTGATTTTTTCTATAGTATTTTTTCATGTAACATGCCCTTATATATGATTCTAATCAAAATTTCTTAACGCCTTTTTTTTGGAAGAAAAATAGCAAAAACCATCTGGCCGGGAACTTTTGCACGCCACTGTATATCGGCCAGGAGATACTTTGATCCAAGTCGAACGTAGAAAAGGACAGCGAAGGTCACGGGGTATAACCCGTGGCAGTGGGGATAGTTCTGGGACTTTTATCGGTTAGGCATTTGCGACATATACAGGGTGTTCGCGCTGTTACTAGCGAGCGTTTTTCTTGTAAATAGTAAATATTAGAAAAAAATGAAAGAGGAAAAAGTAGTACTGTTTCTTATACGCAACACAATGGCCTATATGATATTTTTGTGTTTATATTATTTTGTTACATGTGAAGATGACCTTCAATTTTTTAAATGGAATGCTGTATATTTTTTTATATCACAGGAAAGCGAGTGTCTAGACGAATTCATCCGTATACTGTACAGTGACGTTCGAGGTCATGCAAGGTCAGAAATGGAAGAAACATTTTGTATATTTCATACCAATGTGTTTACAAGTGTTCCTTAGTCATACAATTCGGATGATGTTGTCATTCACATTCAGAGTGTTTACTCCTAGTCACTACTATGACGAGACAATTTCAGTATTACTTCTGAAACCGATTCGTAATATCGCATAGTAATGTGTCATATTCGGTGGAAGAGAACATTTATTATCAGTGCAATAGAAATAATAGACGAAGTAAATTGAAATACCTGGAAGAATATCCGGACAGAGTGCAATTGAATAAAAAATTTGTTTGAATGAAACGTTGAATTTGAAACGTTTGTTTCGTGTGTCAAGCGTTTGAAGGAAACAGGGTCTTTCCAAAATAAGTGTCATAATCAGAAATGTCTTCTTCCTGAAGATAAAAAGTTAGAAGTTCTCGTACATTTTGAATTTTTAGTATTTCAGTTGACTCAACTCATAACATCTTAAAATTACATAATCACGAACCCTTTAAATACCATAAAGTACAAGGGATACAAGAAAGTGATATACCGCGGCGTACTGAATTTTGCGATTGGTTATTTATGAAGATCAGAAATTACTGTAATTTTTATAAGAAAATTCTTTTTGGACAGGCGTCTCAAGCTTCGATAACAATATGATGACCAACACTCATAATGCTCGCACTGAAAACTCAAGAGGGAGAAGGGAAACAAGTTTCCAAGTGCAGTTTCGCATAAATGTATGGTGTGGCATAATTAGTAATGTGCTATTAGGACCTTATTTTTACAGTGGAATATTAAATGAGGAAAGATATTTAGAGTTTTTAAATACTCAATTTAGAGACTATTGGGAAGATCTGCCACTGTCTATTACGCAAGATATGTATTTCCAACCAGGTAACAGCAAAATCGTAAGAAATGAGCTCGACGACATGTTTCAAGGCCGATGAATTGGAACATACGGACCTGTCAAGTGGCCAGCAAGATCTCCAGATTTATCACCTTGTACTCTTTTTATGGGGTGCTATTAAAGAGTTTGTCTACGATACACCGCCCAGAGATGTAAACGACTTGAAAACAGAGTTGTGCAGAATTACAATTGAATTATTCCAGGAATTATAATTACAAAGTAATTGCATTACGTTGTATTTCAATCATATTGTAATTTATAATTGAGATCTTCACTCAATTAAATAACAATGTAATTCGTAATTGCAATGAAGTACAATTACAAAATACTTTGTAATTAAATTACATTGTAATTCAATCATATTGTAATTTATAATTGAGATCTTCACTCAATTAAATAACAATGTATTTCGTAATTGCAATGAAGTACAATTACAAAATACTTTGTAATTAAATTACATTGTAATTCAATCATATTGTAATTTATAATTGAGATCCTCTCTCTCACTCAATCAAATTACAATGTAATTCGTAATTGTAATGGAGTACAATTACAAAATACTTTGTACTTTGTAATTAAATTATATTAATTGCGAATTACGATGTCATTAAATCATATTGTAATTTATAATTGAGATCTTTTCATTCGATTAAATTACAATGTAATTCGTAATTGCAATGGAGTACAATTACAAAATACTTTGTACTTTGTAATTAAATTATATTAATTGCGAATTACGATGTCATTAAATTAAAATTGAAAATTAAAGGATAATAAAGTAATAAGAGGTTGAAAAATCCATGTGAAGGTTTTAAACAGAAGGAATTCATTATTTCTAAATTTATAATATCTGAAGAGAACTAACTACTGGGTTACAAATTCTTTAAATTTCAAACATAAATATAAAAAGCAGAAAGGGCTACACATAATTTGGAGAGCTGCATTTCAATTACACATCTGATTAAAATATTTCAATTATATTGTATTTCAATTATATCGTATTTCATTTATATTGTACTTCGATTATTCGATTAAAATAATTAGTAATTAAATTAACTGAAAGGTTTGAATCATTTAATTCAATTATGACGTAGTTGAATTACAATATAACTCAAATACAATGTAATTCAAATATGCAATTGAATTACAACGTAACTGAATTAGCACAACTCTGCTTGAAAAGCAAAATAGCACAAGCATGTGCACTATTATCTCGAAAAAGATTAGAGGAAGCTACCAAAAATGTAATTAAAAGAGCCGAAAGAATGCTTGTAAACATATTGGTATGACATATTTAAAATTTTTCTTCCATTTCTGACCTTGCATGACCTTGAAGGTCACTGTGCAGTACACGGACGAATTCGTCTACACACATGCATTCATGTGATATACAAAAATATAAAGCACTCCATTTAAAAAAATTGAAGGCCACCTTCATATCTAACAAAATAGTACAAACACAAAAAATATACATACACCATTGTGTTGCGTATAAAAAACAGTACTACTTTTTCCTCTTTCATTTTTTTCTAATATTTACTATTTGCAAGAAAAACTGGCTAGTAGAACGGGTATTTATCTAGTGTTTATCTAGTATTTATCAAATTTCACATTAAACTAGACCTAGAAACTAGACGCATAATTTCTGAATGCTCGGTCATTTTTTCCAATATTTACTGTTTACAAGAAAAACGTTGGCTAGAGAAACGGGCATTTATCTAGTGTTTATCTAGTATTTATCAAAATTCACATTAAACTAGACCAAGAAACTAGACGCATAATTTCTGGATGCTCTGTACGCGTACAACAAAGAGAGATTTCCACGTGTCGGTTTTCGCGGAAATCTCGAGATTCATTAGACGTTCCGCGGCATTGCGATGAAAAGCCGGAGCTCGTTGGTAATAATGTGATTCCAGTGTTTAATACCATAATACTTTGGAAGTATCGAGGCATGCGGTGGCGCAGCATTTAGAGAGGAATATATTCCGCCCTTTTTATGGAAATACGTTCGCGCCTAAGCCAGAAAGGGTTGCGTTCGAAAAGAGGCTTATCACGCATACATTATGCACAGCAAGCGAGCGTTAACGTTCTCCGCGATACAAAGATGCTATCTTGTTTCCATGACGCATCTATATCCACTTGTATACCCCGTCGGGGAAACGCGGTTCTTCAATTAAAATTCAACTTTGATACACCCACGCGATAATATCACGATATCATCTTTAATTCTCGTTCGCTGGAAATGATTATATTTTCAAGATTAATTTGAACGTATGCTCTCTCGGCACTCATTAATTTATGCGTATACGTGTTTCTACAAGAATAAATTTGATTGAATTCGTTTTTTTTTTTAATTAAATTACCTGCACCAACAGCACGAAGTTTCCAATTGTTAATCGATTGTGCGTCGTCATTCGCGAGATCCATTGAAACGAATCCAAGAATTTTTTTTTAGAAGTTCCATCAACAAGTTGCTTTTTCTCGACTCCCTATGTTTGTTTAGGCGACGGTCTACTTTTCACGGTAACAACTTTCCCGAAACCTGTGCGCGTCTGTTTGCCGGATTTTTTATTCTTCTTGAAATTCTCGCGTCTTCTCGTTCATTCGAGGCTAAACTATAGTCAAACAAATCCACGACTCACGAAACTAATTATTATTCCACAACGGCGTAACGAAACTCGCCGACTCGGTAGTTCTATTTGCAATCTAATCAGAAGCTCCGTTATATCAACTATAATATACAGGGTGTCCCAAAAATGTTGTACTTCCTTGAAAGAGGCGATTCCTAAGGTCGTTTGAAGAAATTTTTTCCTTTGCGAAAATGTTCTCCGACGGCTTTGTTAAAGGATTTGTTAACAAAAAACACGGACCAATCAGGGCGTGGCTACAGTGGACGAATTCCGGCTCGTCCAATGGCAACGATATGATCTCTACTATGACCTCTCACCGAGTCATAATCAGCCTGCTATAGCAGTGCTCTGATTGGTCCGTGTTTTTCGTTAACCCCTTGCCCTACAATATCGAGTCAGACTCGTGATGAACATTCTGAACAAAGTCTAATAAATATGTATGTTATTAATTTCCTTTAAACCGAAATAAAATTCAATTTGGTTGTAGTTGATATGTATCCTTTGGAGAAAACATAGACATACAACAAATGTAAACTACAGTGACTCCAACTAATATTCGTACACTCTTAAAAATCGCATAACTTTGTCAATGTTGCACTATACTACTTGAATTTTTTTTGAGAAATTAGAACAATTGGAGCGTCACATAACGTGAGAAAAATGTTTGATTGAAATTGCGATTGCTCGAAATTACAGAGAAAGTACTACAAGTTGTATTTTACTACTTTTTAATGCGGGCCTACACTAAAAATTTAAAAAATTTACGACCGTTAGACGTCTTCAAGACGTCTTTTAAACGTCCGTTAGACGTCTTTTAAACGTCTGTTAGACGTCTTTAGGACGTAAGACGTTCAGACCAAAAATGGACGTAAAACAGACGTCTTTAAGACTTTGCGTGTTATCTGGGTTTGGCCTTGACAGGGAATTTCGCCCTTATGTAATAATTTTCTAACATCTGCAGCTCATTGCAACGTTGACCGATTTCGACGAAATTCTCAGAATATGTATAATTGATACAGATCTACAAATAGTTCTTCCTAAATTTTCAACGTAAGTCCACACAAAAAAGTTGCAAAACAAAACTCTTAGTTTTTTCTCTGCAATTTCGAACAATTGCAATTTTTGTAAAAAAATTTATTCAATTTATGTAACGATCCAATTGTTCTAACTTCTCAAAAAAAAATTCAAGTAGTATAGTCCAATATTGACAAAGTTATGCAACTTTTAAGAGTGTGCGAATATTAGTTGGAGTCACTGTATCTTGTTTTTCTATGAAATTCTGAACGATGAAGAATTTCTAATTGTTATAATCACAAAATAAACAGTACTGCAAGCCTTATAACAACAACAAAATTGCAGTTGTTTAGATTTCATATCAGTTTTGTTCAAATATCTGCTTCGATAGAGAAGTTTATTAAAAATTTTCCCATGAAAGCATATTTACAATTTCGTTATTTCTAAAAGAAAAAATTGGGAGTGTCATTTTGACTTACCTCATAGTTCCAGTGTTAATAGTTCCTTAACACTAGAAAGACGGGAGCTTAGTATATACCTATATTGCCTGAAAGCAGTCAAAATGACTGCATAGTGAAAAAATAACTAATGCGCAAAGAAATTTGTTTAACAGTAATTTTTAATATATTTTATATCACTTACAGTCATATAACAAGTTATTAATAAGTATTAGCAATAAAAAAAATGAAATTCAAAAGCAGTCAAAATGACTTGCTTAGGCAATCTAGTGTTAAGCAAGCCACGGAGAATATTTTCGCAAAGGAAAAAGTTATTTCAAATGACCTCGGGAATCAACCTTTTCAAGGAAGTACAACATTTTAAAGACACACTTACTCGGGGGCCAAAGCGTTTGCATAAAAACGATCCAAACGTTTGCGGGAACTCCGAATTTCAATGTTTGAACGAACAGATAGACCGGACATGGGATTTAGGATCTCGGAGACAACGTTTATTTGAAGATTATCCGAGCTGGTAGAGATCGCAGCATCTAACTCCGCGGATTTGTTTGCGCGGAGATTATTGAATCGCACGTCCGTTCTACCGGGATCAAGAGTCCTATCGGATAACAACTGTCACTTTGCGAATGTATAAGTGAATTATTTCTTTTTTTTTATGGTTTCATCACCGATCACGATTCGCTGATGAATTAGCAATAGTGAAATAACTTTTTATCCATTCTATTCTTCTCTTGGTATTTCTGTAGAATTAACGAAAACGATCCATTGTATTTCTCTTTTGGAATTTTCGTAGAACATACAGTGCTCAGTCAATATACACAGGCTCAAGAAAGTATTCGAACGTCCTTTAAAACAGTATAACTTTTTTTAAATTGGATCAAACGACTTGACATTTTTTTAACAATTAGAAGAATTGGTTTACCGAATGACGCGCAAAAATGAATTTGAAAAAATTGCAATTGCTAGGAATTAGAAGAGCAAATAAAAAAGGCACTTTAATAAAGTTTTTTATTTGAGCCTGTAATGAAAATTTAAAATATGCGTTTTGTAGATCTATGTTGGTTATAAACATACTGAAAATTTCATCGAAATCGGTCGATGCAAATAAAAACGACACGCATCGAAAGATGTTAGAATTTGTGGATTTTAAGCAAAAACTGACCAAAAGTCGTGAAAAACTACGATTTTCACCAGTTTTAACTATTTGGAGCTCGTGTGTATATTAGTCGATTTCGATGAAATTTTCAGCATGTGTATAACTAACATAGATCTACAAAACGCATATTTGAAATTTTCATTATGGGCTCGAATAAAAAAAGTTGTGAAAAGTGCCATTTTTATTTTCCCATGTAATTCTTACCAATTGCAATTTTTTCAAAATCTTGTTTGCACATCGTTTGAAACCCCAATTATTCTAATTGCTGAAAAATGTCAGGTGGTTAAATCCAATTAAAAAAAAGTTAGTTAAGTAGTTTAAAGGACGTTCGAATATTTTCGTGAGTCTGTGTATGTTCACAACACGGGTCTACTCAGGGACATACATCGACGAAAAGATTCATCGTTCATTGTTAAATATTATCGGAATTATTAGGAGTACCCATAAGTAATCAATTATTTGCAAGGATTTATTTTGACTTTAGTTCTGTACCGATCGTTGAAGACGAAACACGTATTCTTTTACAGTTTTTGGTAAAGCAGTAAAATATTCTAATAAGTCTAATTTTTTTTACAACCCTGTAATAAAATGGCGGCGTCCCTTCCGAGGATCATATTCGTCATTGTATACTTTTTCATTTTCATGCGGGATTTAATGTAACAAAAAAGAAAATTTGCGATGTTTATGGAGATGTATTCAAGGTCAACAAGTGTCAACGTTGGTTCAGAAGGTTTGCTGCTGGTGATTATGATGTCTCTGACAGGCCTCGAAGTGGGCGACCAGTTGAATTTGATAATGACACCCTAAAATCTCTAGTGGAAGCTGATCCAAAATTAAGTATACAAGAATTATATAGAAGCCTTGAGTCAACATGGTCAACTATACAAAGACACCTACACGAAATGGGAAAGGCATACAGGCTAGGTATATAGGTACCAATTATCTGAGAGCAACGAGAATATTCGTCGATCAATTTGCAATTCATTGCAAATCATTGATTACTTATGGGCAGAGTTGTGCAGAATTACAATTGAATTACTCCAGGAATTATAATCACAGAGTACTTGAATTACATTGTAATTCAATCATATTGTAATTTGTAATTGAGATCTTCATTCAATTAAATTGCAATGTAATTCGTAATTGCAATGGAGTACAATTACAAATACTTTGTAATTAAATTACATCAATTGCGAATAACGATGTAATTAAATTAAAAATGAAAGTTTCAGAATAATAAAATAATAGGTAATAAGAGGTAACTGTGTTTCAATTATATTGTATTTCAATTACACGTCTGATTAAAATATTTCAATTATATTGTATTTCAATTACACTTTCGATTAAAATAGTTAGTAATCGAATTAATTGAAAGGTTTGAATTATTTAATTCAATTATAACATAGGTGAATTACAATATAACTGAAATACAACGCATTTCATATAATAGAATTTAATTATAACGTAACTGAATTAGCACAACTCTGCCTATGGGACCCCCTAATGTATCGACTAAAAGAAACTATTCTTTGATACACTGCAGAACGTATTAAAAGACAACAAACCTTCTCGACCCCTCACGGGGTATACCCCGCGGCAGTGGAGATAGTTCCGAGTCTTTTATCGGCTAGATATTGCGGACATATATCGAGTAAAGACTGTAATAGTTCTTCAAAATTCTTTTGGTTACAAAATAAGACGTGGAACAACGAAGAGCATTTCGAGCAGTTTACCGGAAAACAACACTCACCGGGAATGAAGTTAATTGATTATTGGGGGGTAAGAGAGGGATTGAAAATTTGCAGGAAAGATCGGCAAACAATGACAATGATGGAGATTATATAATAAATTAAGAAATGAAAACCTGAATTTGCTACAAAGTTTGTTTTAGATTTCAAAATAATTTAAATCATAAATAATTGAACTCATGGGTCCCCCTAATATGTCATATTTGTTATAATTTTCATTAGAAAAATTTCACGAACGTGTTGGTGAAAGTTCCACAAAAAAAATAATTAAAAATAAAGAAATTTTGTTATTGGTTTAGCAGCGTGTACAGTAGACCCTGTATTATGTTTACATTCCCCGGTGACCGAGGTCACTCGAACTTCGTGGACTCTCACGAGGTATACCCCGTGGCAGTAATGATAGTTTCGCGACTTTTATCGGCCAGATGTTTGGGACATATATCGAGTAAAGACTGTACATCCACGATTTGGTTTCTGCTTTTCATCTCGAGCGCGAAATATCTTTTGGAGATGCCGGAGGCAGTCGAAGTCGACGAGCAAAGCTTCGACAGGGATTGCCATCTGGTTCCTAATGCTCGTTCGCTACTGTTCTCGTGTAAACATTCGGATTAGACCCGTGAAATAACTCATGTCAGCCGTTTGCCTGTAGCATAGTATCAAACGCTGAGCCTCGGGGGTCCAGCAGTTCGTTTCAACCGATGCGATGCTCTCTGCTTTCCGAGAGAACCGTTTCAATCTTACATTAGCATTGAATCTTACTAGTAGCATTTAGTGTTGATTCTTCTGACACTGACAGCTCTGCCAAATCTCAATTACCACGAGTCATTGTATATCGGGAAATTAATGAACGATCGGATACATTTCAAGAGGATGCTAGTAATGTTTCATGGTGCATCGTTTCGAATCATTTGCCACGTTGGATCGCGATTGTCAATCCGAAAATTAACGCACGCGAAACATCGAAGCCACGAGATCAGTGTTCTGTTCACAGAGTTCGAATTTAAGGTAGCAGAAAATTTGAGTAGTCGCGTTACTAGATTATGTACAGTCTTTACTCGATATACGTCCCAAAAATCTGGCCGATAAAAGTCCCAGAATTATCCCCACTATCACGGTATATACAGTGTTTACTCGATATATGTCCCAAACATCTAGCCGATAAAAGTCTCAGAACTATCCCCACTGCCGCGAAATATACAGTCTTTACTTGATATATGTCCCAGAAATCTTACCGATAAAAGTCCCAGAACTATCCTCACTGCCGCGGAATATACAGTCTTTATTCGATATATGTCCCAAAAATCCAGCCGATAAAAGTCCTCGAATTATCCTCACTGACACGGAATATACAGTGTTTATTCGATACATGTCCCAAAAATCTAGCCGATAAAAGTCCTCGAATTATCCTCACTGCCACGGGATATAGTCTTTACTCGATGTATGTCCCAGAAATCTAGCCGATAAAAGTCCCAGAACTATCCTCACTGCCACGGGATATAGTCTTTACTCGATGTATGTCCCAGAAATCTAGCCGATAAAAGTCCCAGAACTATCCTCACTGCCGCGGAATATACAGTCTTTATTCGATATATGTCCCAAAAATCCAGCCGATAAAAGTCCTCGAATTATCCTCACTGCCACGGAATATACAGTCTTTACTCGATATATGTCCCAAAAATCTAGCCGATAAAAGTCCTCGAATTATCCTTACTGCCACGGGATATACAGTCTTTACTTGATACATGTCCCAAACATCTATCCGATAAAAGTCCCAGAACTATCCCCACTGCCACGAGATATATGTCGCAAATATCTAGCCGATAAATGTCGCAGAACTATTCCCACTGCCGCGAGTTATAGCCTGTAAGGATCGAAGAAGATTTGCTGTCTTTTTCTACGTTCGGCAGCGTATCAATAAATAATATCTTCCAGTTGACATATATCCTTGGGTAGACCCGTGTCGTGGACATATACCGAGTAAACACTGTATCTTTCATTAATAATTTTAATATTCACTACGTATACAGTCTTCCATCATTTCTACCGTTTCAAATTGCACCTACTGATTTTTTTCGTGAACGCATAAAATCCAGCACGCAGTCTAATCATTATTTCCGAGATTAAGATTGTTGAGATTGTTCGCGCTATCGTCTAATTAAGATTGAACTTTTAGATATTCAAGTCAGAGTACTCACGACCAGGTTGACGAGAATGACGTTGACGGGTGTCCAAAGGTTCTGCGCGTCCTTGACGATGACCACGGCGACCATCAAGTTCATGGTGAACCCGAAGAAGCCGATGAAGCCGAGGGCAATCGCAGCCCCGACGTAGACAACCGGATGGACATAATCCTCGTGGATGTTGTCCGGGACCAGAGTGCTGCGATTCAACGACATTGTTTTCCTCGTTGTCAACAAAGAAGATACCACACACTTCCGGTACCGTGTAGCGGAAACCGCCACGTGCTACCGACACTCGTGACGACCAAGAGACCTTCTCTCTTTCTCTTTCTCTTTCACGTTCCTCTCCTTCTCTCTCCCGCGAACTCTCGCCCTCTCTAACATCGACGCGAACAGCGGACCGCATGCATCAATCAAAACTAGTGGCGATGTCACAAAGTCTACCTACCCTTATATAAAGCCCGAACGAAACTACCCTCTCTCCTCCGACTGCACGCAGTCTCTAACACCCGACACGGCCGGCTACAACCAACCCCCTCGACGCGAAAAACCAGCATGCGCGAAATCGCATTCTCTCCCTCTTCCCCCCCTCTCTTTCTATCTCTCTGTTCTATCGCCGACCGAATATCCGTATCTCAATTGCCCGAGGATGATTCAATGAGAAGGCGTAAATGAGGGGATACTCCCGCGAGAGAGCCTAACTCTACCCGCCAATAATCAATTAACTTCATTCCCGGTGAGTGTTGTTTTCCGGTAAACAGCTCGAATTGCTCTATCGAATTTTGAAGAACTGTTACAGTCTTTATTCGATATATGTACGAAATATCTGGCCGATAAAAGTCGCGAAACTATCTCTACTGCCACGGGGTATACCTCGTGAGAGCCCACGAAGTTCGAGTGACCTCGGTCACCGAGGAATGTAAACATAATACAGGGTCTACTGTACACGCTGCTAAACCAATAACAAAATTTCTTTGTTTTTAATTATTTTTTTTTGTGGAACTTTCACCAACACGTTCGTGGAATTTTTCTAATGATAATTATATCAAATATGACATATTAGGGGGACCCATGAGTTCAATTATTTATGATTTAAATTGTTTTGAAATCTAAAACAAACTTTGTAGCAAATTCACGTTTTCATTTCTTAATTCATTATATAATGTCCATCATTGTCATTGTTTGCCGATCTTTCCTGCAAATTTTCAATCCCTCTCTTACCCCCCAATAATCAATTAACTTCATTCCCGGTGAGTGTTGTTTTCCGGTAAACAGCTAGAATTGCTCTTCGTTGTCCCACGTCTTATTTTGTAACGAAAAGAATTTTGAAGAACTGTTACAGTCTTTATTCGATATATGTCCGAAATATCTGGCCGATAAAAGTCGCGAAACTATCTCCACTGCCACGGGGTATACCCCGTGAAGGGCCGTGAAGGTTTGTTTGTGTATCAAAGAATAGTATCTTCTAGTCGATATATTAGGGGTACCCATAAGCAGAGTTGTGCTAATTCAGTTACGTTGTAATTAAATTCCATTATATGAAATACGTCGTATTTCAGTAATATTGTATAATTCAATTCTATTATAATTGAATTAAATAGTTCAAACCTTTCAATTAATTCGATTACTAATTATTTTAATCGGATAATCGATATACAATACAATTGAAATATTTTAATCAGCTGAATAATTGAAATATTTTAATCAGATGTGTAATTGGAATACAATATAATTGAAATATTTTAATCAGATGTGTACTTGGAATACAATATAATTGAAATATTTTAAAGCACGTGTAATTGAAATAAAATATAATTCAAATATTTTAATCAGATGTGTAATTGAAACACAAACGTAATTGAAATACTTTAGTTAGATGTGTAATTGAAATACAATATAATTGAAATATTTTAATCAGATGTGTAATTGAAATACAATATAATTGAAATACAGCTCTTACTACCTCTCATTACCCATTATTTTATTATTCTTTAACTTTCAATTTTAATTTAATTACATCGTAATTCGCAATTAATGTAATTTAATTGCAAAGTATTTCTAATTGTACTCCATTGCAATTACGAATTACATTGTAATTGAATTGAATGAAGATCTCAATTATAAATTACAATATGATTGAATTACAATGTAATTGAATTGAATGAAGATCTCAATTATAAATTACAGTATGATTGAATTACAATGTAATTCAACTACTTTGTAATTATTAGACTGCGGATTTTATGCATTTATGACAAAAACGGGTAGGCGTATTTTAAAACAGTAAAAACATTACTAAACATATTAAGAAAGAAAATGAATTTCTATTAATATTTTACTCCAGTCGGTTGCAATTCAGGTAGAAAATGTTTATTTTGCATAAAGATCCGCAGTCTAGTAATTATAATTCCTGGAGTAATTCAATTGTAATTCTGCACAACTCTGCCCATAAGTAATCAATGATTTTGAAATTTAAAACAAACCTTGTAGTAAATTCAAGTTTTTATTTCTTAATTTATTATATAATCTCCATCATTATCAAGAACAGTTTGCCATATTTCTCGCAAATTTTTAACCCCCATCTTATAGAAATCCAGGGTTCATGAAGCAAAATATGCATCAAGGTGCCTCCGTGCATTTTCTACAGAAGTGAATGTTTTATTTCTTAAACAATGCTCCTGAGATCTGAAAAACTTCCCATTGCAATTCTTTGATTTTTTCCTGAGTGAGTTTCACTGTATGGGGCCAGGCATAGTCAATTTGCAGTATTACACCTTTTCTGTGGACTAAGGATGCCCTCTTTTTGAATAGTTCTGAATACAGCAGTTGTAATTGCTGACAATACAACTCACAAAGCAGTAACTGTTTCTCCAGGTTTCAACAACTCAAAGTAAATTATGCCATAACAGTCCCACCAAATGCACAGTAACACCTTTCTAAGTGATAAACTAGGTTTACGGGGTTGATATTGCAGTTTGATTTGTAGAAAGCCATTGCTTGGAACGCTTTATGTTATCATAAAGAATCCATTTTTCATCTCCAGTAACGATTATGTTAAGAAATGAATCTCTACAAAATCTGGATAGCAATGAAGTGCAAATTGATTGACGACTATTCTTGTTGGTCTGAGATAATTGGTACCCATATTCCTTGCCTATATGCCTTTCCCATTTCGTATAGGTGCCTTTGTATAGTTTACCATGTGGACCCAAGGCTTCTTGATAATTCTTGTATAGTTAATTTTGGATCAGCTTCCACTAGAGATTTTAGGGTGTCATTATCAAATTCAACTGGTCGTCCACTTCGAGGCCTGTCAGAGAGATCATAATCAGCAACAGCAAACCTTCTGAACCAACGTTGACACTTGTTGACCTTCAATACATCTCCATAAACATTACCGTTGCATTAAATCCCGCATGGAAATGAAAAAGTATGCAATGACGAATATTATCCTCGGAAGGTGTGAACGCCGCTATTTTATTACAGGGTTGTAAAAAAATTATACTTATTAGAATATTTTACTGCTTTCGCAAAAACTGTAAAAAAAAATACGTGTTTCCTCTCCAACGATCGGTAGAGATCTAAAGGCAAAACAAATTCTTTGCAAATAATTGATTACTAATGGGTACCCCTATGTCCTTGGGTAGATCCGTACTGTGGACATATATCGAGTAAACACTGTATTCCGTTCCATTAGTTTTAACGAAATGTTACTCTTCTCGTGCCACAGCTTGGATAAGTATGAAATTCTAAGTAAACAAATATTGACTTTAATCCAACTAAAACCGGATTGTTAACGAGATATTCTACTGTAGTTTCTTGAAATAATATTGTCGTTCCGCGACCTACGATGATGCAATTTTCACTCTCGAGTTGAGCGATGTTGAATCGTGCAATATCTCGTTTAGTTATTTGCTTTCGCTTTAATATTGTATAATAAATAACCATTAATAAATATCACCATTCGTTCGTACCATGATTTCGGAGACACCGTGAACATTGACGGAGTACACAGGAAGAGCGAAGTTCTATCCCAGCTTGTATCAATCGACGAAGTTGGCTAATAAATTCCTCCGAAGTACGCTTCCATAAAAATCGATATCAA
This sequence comes from Seladonia tumulorum, assembly GCA_913789895.3. Taxonomy (NCBI): domain Eukaryota; kingdom Metazoa; phylum Arthropoda; class Insecta; order Hymenoptera; family Halictidae; genus Seladonia; species Seladonia tumulorum. The sequence goes on from OU565280.1 coordinate 4,906,146, forward strand.
GGATAATTACGTGTTCCCTCTTCCCGGAGAAAAATATTTGTTTTATATTTTGTTGTGGGGGAATTGTAAAACTCTCGTTGCCAGTTTCAAACTTTTCAGCAAGATATGATTTATGATCACGGTATCCAGAAGTTTTAGTACGACTTCGATCATACCGTTGAACCTTCTTTATATTCAAAGAAAATTTCGCGAACAACGTCGTACAATATGTAAATGATTGTTGTCTTAAATAAGCAATTCGCTTTTATGAAATTCAATTTGCTCGATGTTACAGAACAGAGGGCGACTACGAAATAAGTTTTGATCTTTTTATCCGATGTAAATGGATGAAAAAAAATGGACGGATTAAACGCGACAGTTTTTTCCTTTGTGTGATCGATCAATTTCCACGTGCTACGGCCTTTCCCAGAACGAAAATGCCATTAGCCAAAGAAAATCCTTTTAAGGACACAAAGGAGGATATTTCCCATTATTCATGGATTATTACGAGTCGCGATATTCGGTGTCGGTGCGCGTTTAATAAACGGGGCTCGATAAAAGAGAACGTGAACTAAACGAGGCGCTCTGGTCCGGATTTTTCCTCGCGGATCAAAAACACGTTATATCACTGTACGATTGTTACGAAAATCATCTACCGGGAATGTTTACATAATGGCGTTTCGAACAAAAAAATCGACACGGTAGAAAAGAAGGGAAACACACGGTATTGTGTTTTCTTAAACAACAGGTTCCAGGTTTTATTCGGCTCGTTCCGCAGACAGAAAAGGTTTCCACAATGTTGTTTTCACGTACTTAAATTAGATAACTTACAAGTACAAAATGCGTATGTATCGGTGACTATTATTGATTTACATGTCTTCGGTTTCGCTGTCTGAATCTTCCGCCATCGCCTGCTTTGCTTTAGCTTCCGTTTCCGCTTTTATATCTTGCGGCACACGCTCGTGCCTTCCGTTCGTGTGTTTACCCACCCAGCTCATTTCGAGCTCGAATTGCTTATCTTTCAGTTCGTCGTGAACTAGGTAGATAATTCGTGCAGCCTCCTTCACTAATTCCGGGCAGCTCATTTCGGAGAGCTTCAGCTTCTCGATCTCGGTCTTCGCAGACTGTTTTGCTTTTCCTACAGCACATAAGGAAAAGTTATAGAATAAATGTTGGAGTAAAACAATGAACGCGTCTGGATTATGCTTACCAATGGCACAACCATAGTATCCATAAGATACACCAGATGGATCGATCATGTACATTACTGGTTCATCGTTTTCATAGGCACCAAGTATAACAGAGCAACCGTAAGGCCTTACTGCCGAGTATAGAGTGTACGCATGTATGTACATGGACACATTTTCGTTCAAACGTTTCAGGGGAATACCGACTCCATACACCGATCTGTAGTACGCAGCTTCAGATCTGGCAGTCTCAGCGATCTGTCCAGCATCCGATATCAGTCCAGAAGCTGCCATGCCCACATGCTCATCGATATTGAATATTCTTTTGTTTGCTCCAGGCTCGAACAGCTTCGAAGTAATAATTTTCTCAACTGCGAATACCACTCCATCCTTCCCACGTAAACCTATCACCGTCCTATAAAAAAATAAACTTGTTTGCAGGGCGATCTTGCTTATGCGAATATACTAGGGAAAAAACAGTTTGTATAGTAACATTTAAAGTATCCAATTGTCAGCGTTTCCACAATGGATACTAGGTCATTCGACACTTACGTTTTGGGTACAGTACAGAAAATGCGTGTAAATTTATCTACTTAACAAAATTTTGAGATATGTACCTCCCTTTCTTCTGCATTCAAAACATTATTTGGTAATATCTTATATTGAAACGATAGGTCTAAACTAATAATTGTGAACACTCGTTTTGGGGTAATAAATAAAATTTGTAATACGGAACGAAGGCAATTCAAAGTAAATTTTGACTAGTAATTTAGTCAAATATTTCGAGGAGATACGGAATGACAGGACAGTTGTGGGTAGGTTAGGTAACAACATTACAACATAATGTTAATGAAAACTGTGAAATACAATTAAATCCGCTTACCCTCCGTTCTCGACAGCTTTCTGTGCATATTCTACTTGAAATACACGTCCGTCCGGCGAAAATTGAGAGGCGGACAAGTCATACTGAAATCACAATGGAGGTTAGTTTTCGCTCGTCGCAGTTTTTCACCGAATATCTCGGAATCGATATAATGCATATTTACCCCTGTTCCTACGGAACTCATTCTTCTTTCGACTGTAACTACGAATACTGTAGTATTTTAGAATAGGAAAAATTGTTTATACGCGTAAACGGCGTGAATAAGCGAAAATCAAAACTCGACCGTCAGCGCCGCTTGCTCGCTCGCTTGTCTACGGTTAGGTTAGGTGATTATTTCAAAACTGACATCTCACGATGATCCTCAGAACCTTCTAGCGCTTTACAAGTCAACTCAAATGATTGCTAATAACATTTGGAAAAAATATACAATACCCTTAAAATTCCTTTCCTGTCCCATATGATTAATTATAATATATCAAAATAGAATTTTATGCATAAGAAATAAATATATATACCTTAATTTACTTTGAAATAGTACGCGCCAGAAGTAAGGGCGGGTTGTTCGAAACATTCAAATTCAAATATACTGAAATGTTTAGAATGCGCGGGGCTTTTTGAAATTACAAAGGACGCGCGAGGGAGACAAAGGACGATACGTAACGGATTTGAGGTTTGGAATCTCAGTTTTAAATAAATATTGTAAAAATATTGAAAATATAGATTTAAATGGAAATGGTCTTCGGTTCCACCAAATAACAAACGGCGAAATATATATTTTTGGATAACGGTTTATTCGTCTAAACATTTATCTTTCGATGGATCTTCGTCTTATTTTTAAATATTCATCACTAATATTCATCATTTATAATAAAAATGTGATATATCAAATTGCAAAGATATTAAAAGAAGAAATACGTTTTTCTTCGATTTCGGTTTTTGCAATTAATTCAGAAAATTGTTATTCTGCACAAAGACGATCTATTTATCAACTATGAATTTGTTCTTCATTCTTCTGTTAAAAAGTTTCGGATGTTTTCTTTTTTACAAGTATATTCCGGCGGACATCCGTCTGTGACACCGTGCTCAATGGCTTTCCGGAATTCCGACATTGTTTTCTCATACTTCCCTTCGATAGGAGGAATTCTGGAAAATAATATGCACTAAAAACCTATACATAGAATTCACTGACAACTGGCGTTCAGTTTACAAAATAAATTCGAGCGAAAGGGAATGAGGGGCGATTATTTTTCCTAATTTAAAAATCACTCACTGCGGCAACAGTTTCACAGTTTCAATAATCATTTCAGCTGCTCCGAGATATTCTTTCGCGACTTGTGGATCTTCGCAGGCTGCTCTATACAAGCAGGTGTCACCCATTAAATAGCCTAAAGCCAAAGCTATCTCTCCTTCGGACACAACATTTTCTGAAAAAAAATTAATCAATATTAGAGCACAAAAATTAATCAATATTAGGGCACGATAAAACAGGAATGAAAGCTTCTATAGGTAATATTTATTACTTCTATAGGACACAAAATTTTCTGAAAAAAATTAATCAATATTAGGGCACCATAAAACAGGAATGAAAGCTTCTATAGATAATTTTTTACTCGATAGGACTCTCTCTCTTTGTAAAACAAAATATATTTTTTTAAATTCATAGGTTTACAAATTATTTTATGCAAGTTACACGAATATTCGTAGTTTATTTATTATTTCCAGTGATAAGAACCTTCTTCAAGCTCGCGTGCTTTGTGGCTATTGTGTCCCAAGTATCCAGCACCGAACACCACTGCTTTCAGCACCAAAAGAAGCAGCAAATTTGATAAATTTAGATTCAGCACCTAACCAGCAGAAAATTTGAAGAATTAGAATGTTTCGTTTATAATTGCACTTTTAGGAGTGCAATACTCACTTGACTGGTGCTCGAAGATCTTTGCACGAGCTCTTTCGCGATCTCCATCAGCATGGAACCAGTGTGTTTCTTGTTGTAGGTCTTCTTAAAAAACTCGTACTTGCTGTCTGTGTTTCGTCCAAGAGCACCATAAATCACTAGCGCCATAACAATCAAAAACTTCGCGTTCAACGTCATTATTTTTGTTTAACGGGTTCGATTTTCTCAATCTTTCGCGCCGTGCCGATTTTACAGAACGAACAGACCAGGGGCTATCGATCGCTATAGATCCTTTGTCGAAAGGGAAGAAAATGATGCCGTGGCTCGCATGTTCGGTCATTTTTATAAGGCGGTTTGTTCTCTCAACAAACCGTGAAGCCTACTCGTTTGTCATTCGTGTGCATCAAACCGAGGGTTGGACAGTGCGTTGGTTTTCTCCTATTGTGACGGTGATATCCACGCTTAATCATTAATAACGTTTATTAGAGAGGCCCCGGCCACTTTCTTTCTTTCTTTCTTTCTTCGCCGGTGACGGAAATAAGCGGTGAAAGTCCCATGTCCGTGAACTTTTACTTCGTGACAATGTCAACCTTCTGTTTCGTTTGCTTGCTCGAGTTAAGCGTTCATCAATTATGCTAAAAATAATCGCGTTCCCTAGTAGCACAAAATATTGTATACACATTCATATAATATTAAAAAGAGATTCAATCTTTCTTTAATATTCAAATATACATACAATATTTATTTTATATTACGTAACAAATATTTCTTTTTAAATATTCAGGAAATATCTATGTCATGTTACGAGAAAAATATTTTTTCTCGTCGGATCCACAGCACACAATTATTCACTCACGAGAATAGGTCCGAATTATTGAACAACAATCACTAAACAACACACACACACACACACACAACACACTTAACTAAATCGTGACAGTAGACGAGAAGATCACGAATAAAACCACGAACAAAAAAATAATACTGCGATTTTAACCGCTTCGGACCCAAGGACGTTTGAAACGAAAACAAGGAATTCCGGGAAATAGGGTCGGCGCCCCGCCAGAATTTGTTTACCTTGGTTTTGTATCTAGTGTTTATAGACCCTCAGCGTCTAACCTGCCTAGGATAACCTGACCGTACCCCCTCCATGGAAGGGATCATTGTTAAAATCGCAGTATCATTTTGTTCGTGGTCGGAGTGACATCTTCTCGTTCGTTGTCACGATTTTATAAACTGTGTTGTGCGTGTGTGTCGTGTGTGTTGTTCGTGCGTGTGTGTCGTGTGTCTATTCTCCTGAGTCAATAATTGTGTGCTGTGGATCCGACGGAGGAAGAAGATTCAGAAGTAAGTACACTTTACGTTAATATTTTATAATGTAGGATTAGTATTCGTATCTGGAACATTGGATACAAGGTTTTCTATCATATTTTGCAACATATATTAACGATCATTAATGATTTGGTATATAGTATAATTTAATGCGGTTCAAATAAGATACTACTTTAAATCGAATATTTTTATTTTGATAACCAGATAGATAAAATGAAATATTTTTATTTTGTATTCCAAATATTTCCTTACAATGAAAATAAGTTGAGCAAGTAGTTAATATTATACCCTAGTAGCACAAAAATATTAGATAGATATTTTTCTCAAATATTGGAAAAATATTTCTTAAGCCACATTTTTTCATATGAGAAAAATATTGGATCTGAATATTGTATACATGTACAAGAAATGCGCAGAAAGTAATACATATTCATAGTTTCTAATTTTTGTTATATTTTCTTAAATTTGAAAATTTTATTGAACGTTTTTTAAATATTGAATTTATATTTTTCAAATATTGAATTCACATTTTTTTAATATTTACTTTATATTTTTTAAATATCTAGTTTATATCCTCTGAATATTTAGCTTATATTTTTTAAAAATTCAATTTATATTTCTTGTACATGTATACAATATTCAGATCCAATATTTTTCTCATATGAAAAAATGTGGCTTAAGAAATATTTTTCCAGTATTTGAAAAAAATATCTATCTAATATTTTTGTGCTACTAGGGGTTAATTCTTAGCAAAGAAGAACTTCAACTATTAGTTAATAGCGAAGAAGAATTTTAGAATCAACAGTGTTCGCAAACTACACTGTCCAACAACAGAAAATCTGAATTTTCTCGCATGTTTAGTTTTTGCGTAACACGTCATTTTTTAAAATCAAAATCATGCATTTTTAAAAACCAATATTTTTCGAAAACGTTGCGTGATAGAGGAATTCTGCTTTCGGACTTGGTTTTAGAATGACAAGGCGTATAAGAATCACTCAACAGGTATTGCAAAACACGAAAAAAGTTTTATTTTATTGGACAGTGTAATTTTTATATGTTAAAAATGGTATGTCGACATTGTTAAACTCTTTTTACTGTTTTGAATTACACCGACTCATTTTTATCATAAATGCGTAAAATTTACAGTCTAATGATGACTTGAAGCTTCCCTAATTTCACATGGACTACAACAAATTTCATTCAGAACAAAATCGCCGATGGTGACGTCAAAAAGTGATCGATATGGCATGGAATGATCCAGAGGTGATCCCTTAATTTTTTTGACGAGTGTATTGCACTCCCAAAAATATTCTTCACTACAACACTGAAGGTAACGTCTGTTATGTTAATATAAAATAATATTGTAATATATTAACCCCATGTCCTACAATAACGAGCCAGACTCGTGATGAAGATTCTGATTGGAGTCAAATAAATGGGAACGTTATTAATTTCTCATAAACCGAAATAAAATTCTATTTTGTTGTAGTGATATAAATCCTTTGGAGAAAACATAAGCATACAATAAATATAAGCTATCTTTTTTTTTCTATGAAATTCTGAACGACGAAGAATTTCTAATCATTATAATCACAAAATAAATAGTAGTGTAAGGGGTTAATATGTTAATATAATATTTTATAGTATTTTAAACATTTCTCAATTTGATAAACGCCTGAAGATCCGCAGTCTATTTATGATAGATGTACTATGCGGTCGCGCGACCGTTTTAATAATATGTAATATCACTAGATATCGGATCTTTATGCATTTATGGCTTATGGAAATGTTAAAAAAATGCTATAATATAAAATTCGAGAGAATTTAACACGATTTTTATTTGCTTTGGATCTACAAAGGCTGTCCCCATTAAAAATAAACTTTTATTTCATTCCACTTTCTTAAAATGTTTCTATAAAAATGGGAAATTGCATAAACATCCGATGTCTAAATATCACAATTATCAGACTTGACAGTACATGAGTACACAGTATTATTCACGATGTAGACACTCAACACACATTCTGAGATCTTGCATGCTTGAATTACGCGAGAATTGTCTGCGCAAGATCGCATAATTGATCGTGTGAATCATGTGAAAGACGGGAACCGCGAGAAACACTAGTTCCGAGGTAATGCGGTCGCAACTATGTATTGTATTTTCGAAAATAGTTGCAATTGAAGGCTGTTCGAAGGGGATGATCCGATGAAATATTCATCGACGAGCAGAGCTCGCGTGTCCTCGGCTCCTCCATAAGCAATCGCCTGCAAATAAGCTAAAACCTGCTCGAGTATGCACCCGAGGGTTCTCGATATTCAAGAGCAGAATTGTGGGCAGAAAAAATATACTATCCCGGAGGGTTTGATGCATAGTTAGATCACGCGTGCATCGACAGCTTGTTAATATTTCATACTTTTATTACTTCCGCGAACTTTCGATCTTGTTACCTCGGATCCTTGTTCAACGCATCAACTATTCAACTTCCGTTTTCTTTTTTTTTTTTTATTTTACGAACGATCGCAATTTGCTTGAGCTCTTTTAGCGGAAATAACATATGAAAGGTCTGAAAATAATTTATTATTTCCTTGAACAATGCTCCATTAGAATTTAGAAACAATGTAAGCCAAATGTAATAATTAGACAGCGGATCATTATGCAAAATGAAAATTTTCTACCTAAATTGCAACAAACTGGAACGAAATAGAAATTTATTTTTTTTCCTAATATGTTTAATAGGTTGAAAATAATATAACAGTATTTCTAAATTTTTCTAATGTTCTTACTGTTTTAAATTACACCTACTCATTTTTGTAATAAATGCATAATATCCGATGTCTAGTAATAATACTGTACTATATAAACCACTTGGTTTAAAGCAATGAATAAATAAATAAATAAATAATAGACTGCATGTCAGATAATTCTCTTTAATTTATTGTTAAATACAACTCTACTTGTAATCTCCTTTGGACTGTAGATGACATAGCACACCCGAATTAACATGATTTCTTCTATTCTTTTTGCATCGTGTACAAAACAGAAATGTAGCCCATTGATCTTTTTAAAATCTGAAACACAGGAGAAGCTATCTAGACACGAGACATTTAACATTTTTTAATAATGAAAGTATATGTACGAATAAAAGTTTTTCTTTTTTTTTTGAAAGTATGCTTGTTTTAATAATAAACCCACCACGGTCAAAATGACTGGTTTTCTATTTCACAATTATTGAAATTATAAAAACGTTTTTATAGGAAATGACCGAATTCATTTTTTTATTTTTATTTATATTATAATGAAAATCGTACAAAAAAGTAAATCTTCTCCCTTTTATAAGATGTTTCATTTTTTAATGTTTTGTGCTTGGTAGGTTTAGTGTTAAGTCACAATGAAAAGGTGTTGGAAAAAAATTTGGCCACTTACTTCGGAGTAAAGCTGCAAAGTGAAAGAACAGAACCTGCCCGCGGTGATTCGCAATGGCAGTATATCACGACACATGATTATTATCAATAACTTGGCGTTACTGGATGACAGATTGTACCAGGCACAGTTATACGCTGCATTGGCTATCTCTCTGCTCTATAAAAGCGTAACGATAAATGCCTTCGTAAACTCAAATTCCACAATGATTGTAAAAGAAAACTTCACCATGAACGCTATTCGTTTACTCATAACGGATATTCGACTACAGGTCGGAGAAAATTTTGGGGGGTGGATCTCTACAAAAATACAAGACGAAAATGGAGAATAAAAAATTTGCGAATTCGACTTCGTCTTTTAGTTATTAATAGAGTCCGGATTTTTATCCAAAATAAAAATTGTCTGCATCGGTTCCAAGAAATATAAATCAAGTGGAATGCTATTTCTTCATTTGCTAATTACAATAGATGAGAAATAGCATATCGACATTTGAGATTTTAAAAATTTTCCTACAATTTCAAATTTTATCTACTCAATTTTATTATAAATGCATAAAGATCCGCGATCGAAATTGTTTTATTCTTCATTTTTGGTACAAGAATATACTAGAATATAGTGGAATATACTAGAATATACTACAATATACTAGAATATACCAGACTATACTTGAATATACCAGAATATACCAGAATCTACAAGAATAAACCAAAATATACAAGAATATACTAGAATATAGTAGAATATACTAGAATATACTAGAATATACCAGAATATACTAGAATATACGAGAATATACTAGAATATAGTAGAATATACTACAATTTACTAGAATATACAAGAATATACTAGAATATAGTAGAATATACTACAATTTACTAGAATATACCAGAATAAACCAAAATATACGAGAATATACTAGAATATAGTAGAATATACTAGAATATACTAGAATATACCAGAATATACTAGAATATACGAGAATATACTAGAATATAGTAGAATATACTAGAATATACTAGAATATACCAGAATATACTAGAATATACTAGATTATACTAGATTATACTAGAACATACTCGAATATACCAGAATATACCAGAATATAATAGAAAATGTCAGAATATACAAGAACATATTACAATGTTCTAGAATATACCAGAATATACTTAAATATGGAGAAGGCATCATCAAATTTTCTCCCACCTGTAGTCGAACACTTTGTACAAGCAATCAAATGTATTAAACTAATGTATTATGTATTATTAATGTATTATGTGGCTCGTTCGATTCTCTGTAAAGCTTTGAAATGTGCTAAAAATTTCCTACGTTTCATAAATACGTGAACATCGATGGCACAATTGTTTATTCGTTGAAATGTACCTCGATTGTGAGTTTGTCTCCCACGTAACAATATAAATACAACTGCGCCATAACGTACAGTACGTAGAGCGACAGAAAGAAGATTTGAATGTACATGAGACTCTTTTCCTCGCCGCCGAAAGTCTGTAAGTAAAATATCGGTTATTTTCTGTAGTTTCATAAATGAACAGCATAGTTCGTACCATGATCGCTTGGAAACACTGAAAACAAAGTTGCAGCGTACAACCGAGCATCTGAAGCAGGAGCATCATGTTGAAACAGTTCTCTATCGTTGCCGCGAACCTTCACCCACAAAATCCATTTCCCTTTTCAATCGAACTCGACAGAGTCGCCAAAAATCTCTATCGAACATCACCTCTAACACTCCCCAATTTATCTCATTTGGAAAGACTGCCGAAGATGGACAAATGAACCGATCGAAACGAGTAAATTTTAGGGGACCAGTGATCCCCTGATAGACAGCGGATCTTTATGCAAAATATGCAAAAATATATGCAAGATATATGCAAAGTATATACGAAATATATGCACGGCATATGCAAAAACATATGCAAAATAATGAAACCAATTGTACATTGTATACATATTTTCATTTATTGTTTGTTGTAATTTGCATTACAATAGGTAACTATGATTTTTTCTATATTGTCAACGGTAAGTTGATGTCTTTTCTCGCTAAAGATTAATTTATATGCTGAAAATATCCTTTCAACAGCACAGGACGTAATTGGTGCATATTTGTACTTTTTCCAATATCTTTATATTATACATATAGATTATTAGTATATTTTTTTTGCGATAGCATGATAGACAATAAAAACCTGAATTTAGTGGATACCACCTTTTTGACCTTGAAATGATCTTGAGCAAAAATAATCACGTTGTGTACGTCGGGTTGACCTTTACATATCCTCATAAACTTAAAAATTCAATTTACTATAAAAATTCTATTTAAACTCACTTCAATAAATTTAAAAATTCAATTTATTATAAAACGTTCTATTTAAACTCACTTTAATAAATTTTAAAATTCAATTTATTATAAAAATTTCTATTTAAACTCATTTTAATAAATTTTAAAATTCAACTTATTATAAAAATTTCTATTTAAATTCATTTTAATAAATTTAAAAATTCAATTTACTATAAAAATTCTATATAAATCCATCCTCATAAACTTAAAAATTCAATTTACTATAGAAACAACTTCCACATTTCATCTGCTTCAACATGATTATTCTTGTTCAAGGTCATTTCAAGGTCAAAAATTCATGTTAGCTATCATGCTATCGTAAAAAAAATATACTATTCCATTTAAAAAAACATCGGTGACCTTGAAATTTCATTAAAAAACACGACATGAAAATTTTTTTTCTTCACCACTAAAATGGCCTCCTGCAATAGTGTCACTTTGTCCTCTGAAGTTTTCTGATACGACTGTAAATACGAAAGATATTTAGGTGTTCCCATGTATGTGGGACACCCTGTATATATACGCACGCATATACATATGTAGCATTAAATGCAAAATATGTCAAAAATATGCAATATATGCGAAAAATATGCAATATGCAGAATGTGCAAAATGAAAACTATATTTTTAAAATCCTCTATAAACAACGTAAACTGCCCGGGTCCAATAAGTTTACTTACTTTCTATCGAAATATGCATTTGCATAAACATCCGCTGTCTAGGGATCACGTTCAATCGTCCTGATATCTTTGGTTAAGCAAAATTAACGTATCGAAGAATAACTTTGATGTCCCGGAGGTCGTGCCTGGGTCATAGAAGGAGCAAACAAACAATGAAAAGTAAGAGGAAGACTTCCAGACACTGACGTGTTGATATACTCATGCCTCTGAACGATCTTCTTCAAGACGACCATCAGCTTCTCGTCCCCGTTTTCCCGAAGGTTCATCATGTCCTGCCTGAGAATGGTCAGCTGTCCGCAGATGTGTAGAACCAGCATGGCGATGAAAGTGTCCACCGCCGTGTAACTGCTGGCAGCGTACATGGCAGCTATCAATTGTCCGCAAACCGTCAGCTGGAGGTTAGGGCTGGTGTCGATGTCGTACGGGAATGCAGCGTGGAAGAACAGCTTGCGATCCGTGTACTTCGCCGTTAGGGAGTATCTGATGACATACGCGAGAACCACGACGTTCACCATCACGGTGCTCGTCACGATCGTTTTCCTGGTGATCCTCGCGACGTTCATCATCGCCTCGCGATCGCCGGGCTTCGCCTCGTTGCTCCAGTCCCTGACCATGCACTTCAGCAGAGACTTCAATGCTTGCAAATCAGAAGATCAGTCGGTGGATCGACCGCTGAACATCCGGCGCACAGTGGGCAAAAACGGTATTTTTGTAGAATATGTTATGAATAGACAGCGGATCTTTATGCAAAATAACAATTTTCTACCTAAATTGCAACAAACTGGAACGAAATAGAAATTTATTTTCTTTCCTAATATCCCAGATAGCACAGAGACGTCTTAAAGACGTCTTTAAGACGTCTGTCGAAGACTTTCAGACTTCTATTAGACGTCCTACGAACGTCTTCCGAACGGCTTCTGAACGTCTCTGGAACGTCTTTGTGAAAAACTGTACGTCTTAAAGACGTCTTTAAGACGTCTCGAAACAGACGTATTCAAGACGTTCCGAAACAGACCCCCTGTAGCACAAAAATATTAGATAGATATGTTTGTCAAATATTGAAAAATATTTTTTAAGCCACATTTTTTCTTATGAGAAAAATATTGAATTTGAATATTGTATACATGTACAAGAAATATAAATTGAATGTTTGTTATAACAAAAAAACTAAATAAATAAAAAAAAATAAATTAAAAGATTGTTTTTCAGCATATCCGCGAACATTAAAATTTTATGCTTTATTTATTTATTTATTTATAAATAAAAAAAATAAATTAAAAGAATGTTTTTCAGCATATCCGCGAACATTAACATTTTATGCTTTATTTATTTATTTAATTAATTAATTTATTTATAAATAAAAAAAGTTAATTAAAAGAATGTTTTTCAGCATATCCGCGAACATTAACATTTTATGCTTTATTTATTTATTTATTTAATTAATTAATTAATTTATTTATTTATAAATAAAAAAAGTTAATTAAAAGAATGTTTTTCAGCATATCCGCGAACATTAACATTTTATGGTTTATTTATTTATTTAACTTATTTATTTATGTATCTATTTATTTTGATGTATTACTTTTCTGTGCACTTCTTTGTTGATGGAATATTCAGTTTGATAATCTATTACAGTTTGTAAAGCTTTTCTCTAGCAGTTTAGAATGACTGAAACGTCAAGAAATGAAACGTCTTAAAGACGTCTGAAATGTGACCTCTTAAAGACGTCTTTTCAGGACGTAAGACGTTCAGACCAAAAATGGACGTAAAACAGACGTCTTTAAGACGTCGAGTGCTATCTGGGTATGTTTAATAGGTTGAAAATAATATAACAGTATTTCTAAATTTTTCTAATGTTCTTACTGTTTTAAATTACACCTACTCATTTTTGTAATAAATGCGTAAAATCCGATGTCTAGTTATGAATATAAAAAAGAAAGTAGCACCAGAAGTTAGACACTTTGTTGATGAAAATACGTAAGGTGGAGTGGGGTAAGTGCATGAACGGGGCAAGTGCATAAACGGACTCTTATTAATATAATATGAGCGAAATTACAATAAAAAAAAAAAAATAAAATAAAATAAAATAAAATAAAATTGCAATTGCATTTATATTATTTATTTGCTTTACTCCAAAACGAAACAACATGTTTGAATGCGGTAAAAAGCATTTGGTAGCAGACATATCAATAGTTATGCTCTTGCTCCGTAGCATACAATATAAGGATCAAATAGATTTTAACTGTCGATTGTGCACTTGCCCCATTTTCTGGGAAAGTGCACAGTTGTTGCAATTTTTTACAATTTTCTTAAAAAATTAAAATATACAAGTGGAATTGGCATTATTGCCAATGTTAATTAAAGAGTATTAACTCAAGTATTCCTTGATATCAATAAATGTTAAATTATTATAAAACAAATTCAAGATATTTGGGTTGAAAGTCAAACTTACCAAAAACTGGGGTGCACTTACCCCACTTCACCTTAAGTTAAAAAGATTAAATACTTACCTTACTTCATCTGTAAATGAAAATATAATTATGAACAATAGATATATAATTTATACTACACTACAGCCACACACAGTCTGCAGAAAGTGCCAGTAGCATTGGCAGCGATACGTCAAGTGATGACGAGATGTGAAGTGCTTCATGTTTCGTAAGTAACTCAAAACGTTCAAATACTTCATTATTATTATTTTTATTGTGTTTTATATATGAGAATACGATATACTTTCAAACTAGTGTGTTATCAAGTCATTTTAACGAAAAAACGATTTCGTTACTTTGTGTCACAAAAATCTATTTTTTGCAAAAACCAGAGGTCGTAGATAAATTTTGAAAACAGATTTGAAATCAGTGTGAAAAAATCTATGAAAAACGATATACAGCATGTTAAAAAAAATTTTCCGCGCTTGGTATTGGAAAAACCACAATTTTCTTGAAATTATGCAAGTTTAACGAATTTTCTCAAGGTTAAAAAACGTTCGTACCGTAATCTCCCTATTTTTCCCATATTCTACAAAGTTTCAGCTTTCGTTTAAAAAATAAAATTTCATCGCTCTACCTCATTTCTATCGAAAGTTCGCATACTAATTTCGAAATAAGAAAATCGCACATCTTCACACACGCATAACTAATAAACGAATGAATTCCTAACATTAAAACTTGGATTTTTGGCATTTTCTCACTAAAATCTACAGGATTATATTTTAAAAAGTTAAAAATTTCTGGTTTCCTGAGGTAAAGTTCAACCTAAATCTCCAGGATTTCACATTAATCATTAAATTAATGAAAAACCACAATTTTCTTGAAATTGTGCAAGTTTAATGAATTTTCTCAAGGTTAAAAAACGTTCGTACCGTAATCTCCCTATTTTTCCCATATTCTACAAAGTTTCAGCTTTCGTTTAAAAAATTAAGTTTCATCGCTCTACCTCATTTCTATCGAAAGTTCTTTGATTTTGAATCCGAAAATGCCGTTTTTGCCCACTGTGCGGCGCCGCTGTCTCTACTTACGTTTCCCGTTGATCCAAAAAGCGATCGTCTTCAGCATCGAGATCGTGATCGTGATGTTCGCCATCGACAGGTTCTCCACCAGCATGTAAATGTCCCCGTAAACGTTCGGGATGTTGGCGGTCTGGGGGGCGGTGACGAAGAAGAACATCGCCAGGACCGGGATCAGGATCAGGTAGCTGGACGGTTGATGCCATTTTCTCTCTTCCGGCCAGATCCCTATGAACCTCAGCGTGTAGTAGTTCCATCCGTACACGTACCTCAAGTCTACACCGACGTTAGAAAATGAAGAAATAATCGGAGAAACCCTTTGAATACACCCTTTAAGGTAAAGGCACCGGTAGTTGACCATTTTATGGAAAAACATAAAAAATAAGGTTTTTATAAGCGCACTTGTAAGTGCAATTTTGATGAAAGTGAACCTCGGATGCCATGCCGTCTGTTGGTTAAATTTCAAAACAATAAGAACATTTCAAACCTTATTTTTTATGTTTTTCTATAAAATAGTCAACTACTGGTACATGGTCAACCACTGGTGCCTTTACCTTACTTGTTATTTATATTACAAACCCTTTTCTACCGACATCGCAACCATCGCGATACAGTTTCCTAACAAATGATAAGTTATTCTCGTATTGAAAACCTGCCATCGCCTCTCTTTTCTCGCGCATGCTCTTACCAGAGAATTCTACGCGACGCGGAGGTAGCTTATGGATCAGTATGAATCGGGGAGATCGAAGCACCGCAGTTCTATCGGGCATAGGTAGAAAAGGTTATAAATATGTAAGAGTAGAGCTGGAATTTCATTCCAAACAAGTGGATCGAAAAAGAATTGCGGATACATAATAATTTCAACTGGTTCTACAGGATCGCGTAATTATTACAGTGATTTAAGAATTGTGTAATTCATTCTGTGTGTAATGCGGATTTTACATTTTTAAAGGACCGTGGTTTATTTTCGAGAAAATTCTTGAAAAGTCTCGACAACGATAATCAACGTATAAATGAATTACTTTTACATACGCGTAGAGTAATTAAACATACTCGATCCGCTACTTTCGTCTCCACTTCCGTAAGTACAGTCGGTGTACAAAGTATTCGTAAACCCTATATAAACAAATAACTTTTTTAAAATTGGACCGAACGACTTGAATTTTTTGGAGATTTTAGAAGGATTACATTACTAAGTAATGCATAATTATTTTTTTTCAAAATTTGCTATCGGTCGTAAGTGCAAAGAAAAAAGTAGAGGTCATGATTTTTAAGCTTTTTATCTGTGTCTGTAATGAAAGTTTAAAAACATGCACAAAAGTTTTTAAGATTTTATTTCATTATAATCAGTTGACGCATAAAAAAAAAACAATAAACATTGTAAGTTGTATAAAATCTTTGAATTTAGGGTTCGCAACTCATTCAAATCGCAGTTTCTTACAATTTTTGCTATTTTCAATCAATTATATTTCATAGCAATCTTCATCGATTTGATTACTTTGACCTCTACTTTTTTCTTCGCAATTACGACCAATAGAAATTTTGAAAGAAATTATATATGTATTACTCAGTAAATTAATTCTTCCAACATCTCCAAAAAATTCGAGTCGTTTGGTCCAATTTTAAAAAAGTTATTTGTTTACAAAGGATATAGTAATAGATACTGTGTACACAAACTGTACCTATTTTATTCGATTAATCATTTCTTTGTGAAGTGTGAATATTTCCAGAGAGTACCATACCGAATACAATTTTATTTATCAACTCGATACAAAACATGTAGATAAATAGTTCTACTATTATTTCTCGGTTGTATGTTATTATTTTATTACTATGATTCACTGACGAATTACTCTTTCATTGCCAGTAACACAGACAGATATCCGGCGGAAGTTCTCACCACCTAAAAGAAATTTTGGTTATTAAATAGACACGCGATTATCGACGAAAAAATAATTAATTATTGATATATAGTAATGCTTTGCTTAACTCACAGCGTTGAAGAGCTCTAGAGAGAAGGGACTAAATTTTCCAGCGGTTATTCGAAACGATATTCTTGATCGACATATTAGCATGTTCAACGATACCGCTTGTTTCGGCGGCAGATTGTACCAGATGCAGTCGTACGCAGACTGAGCAACTCCGGTACTCTGAAAATTGAATTATTGTCTTTCAATTGTAACAGTTCGGAATCCAAAAAATAGAAGAATCAATTATTAGAAAAATTCGGTAACTTACTTCGCCGACGAGCGCTTCTCCCACATAGCAATAAATAAACAAATGCAACATTGTGTATATCACGTGTATGATAAAAAACACCATCCCTACGATGGGCACGTCTTCCTCTCCTTGGTCCACAGACTAGAAGAAAATCATGGAACAAAACATTCTTCGAACAAACGATATTATTCAACGTAATTATCGTGAACGTACTGTCAACATACGGTATCCAGTGAGACAGAGCATCGCGGTGCAGATCAAAGTTTGCACAAGCAATGTTAGATTGAAGCAATCCTCCACTACCACGGCGAACCTTCAATGAAAATCAGATCAGAATTGCTACGTTTAAAAGAACATTCGCATCATTTTTGTACACGCTTTCCTAGCGAGAAAGGTTTACAGTGTTTATTCGATATATGTCCAATGCACGGGCCTAGCCAGGGACAAACAGGGTGCTCGACTACAGGTGGGAGAATATTTATGGAGTGGTTCTCCATAACAATCTAAGACGAAAATAAAGAATAAGAAATTCTTCATTCTACTTCACTTTTTAGTTATTGACAATTAAAGAGCCGCCTAAAATGCGGCAACCCTAACAACAGAGGTGTACGTTGCGTACGTCATAGAGCCACACGACAGTCACGTATCAAGTGAACAGATACATCCTTACCTTGGTTCTCACAAATTAACACTTTGACTGCCAAGCTAGAAACCGAAAAAATTCCATTAAATTAATGTGTTATTTAATGAAATAAAAATTAAAAAAAATTATATGTAACTTTCTGGCATTTTACAGATCCTTAAAAAATTTGATACAATTAATATATTAGCGAAAAATTCATTTTAAAATTTGGACAAATAATTCCGTCACCCACATATGGGTGAAATGGCAATGAACGTGTTAAATTAATTCACAAATTAACTGTTGGATGAAATTGAACCTGCCTACTCGTTAAAATCAGTCCTATGAAAGTATCGAAAAGATGGGGTTAATGATTGTTCATTTTACAATCAGGTGCTCGCAGAAGTAATGTATTTGTGATTATTATAAATTTGTTTCCTTATATTCATTGTGTCCATAAATGTTAAATGAAATTAACACTTAAGGTAAGGATGTAACCTATGTTGGTCGGGTTGCTGTATTTTAGGCGGATTTTTATTTGTCAATAAATAAAAAATGGACCCCCTGTATCCTGGCCAGGAGAAGAAAAGGGCAGCGAAGCTCTAGGGGCCTCGGTTCATACCACCTCACGGGGTATTCCTAGCGGCAGTGGGGATAGTTCTGGATCCCTTATCTAATGGATCGTAATTCTAATTCCATTCCAGCACGTACAAAGAGTACCTCGATAGTTGATTGTGCCTGAAGACGATGTAACCGAGTTTCTCGTTAAACTTCGTTGAATTGCTGTGGCTCTTCGTGTCAGCAATGTTCTCTATAGCCGCTCTAAGAACGGACAATTGTCCGCATAAATGCAACACGAGAACGGCCAGGAACGTGTCGAAGCAAGAGTAACAGATCGCCGTGAGTACGGTGCCCATGAGCTGTCCCATCCAGGTGATCTCGAAGTTCGGACTCTTTTTGGTGTCGTATGGGAAGGTGGCTGGATGTAGAAGGCCACCTAAATCAACTTCGGAAGCGCTTTGCGCGTTGCTCCAGATTTGCAACGACAGGAACGCGAAAAGCATTAAATACGTCAGGGTGGAACAGACGATGGAGATCATTCGGCTCAGCTTGGCGTTCTTCAGCATCGTCTGATGGTCTGGGCCCGCGTGTGGCTGCGACCAGTCGGCCAGGATCTCGCTGACCAAGAACGTCAGGGCTGGAAGGATAGCTGCTTCACCAAATGGATAACTTAAACGCAATCGGTAATCGGTGAATTCTATTTTTGTACTTTAGAGTAAATTAATTGAAAACAACTCGCTTCTATAATGCTGGGTTGGTGAGAAAGTAAAGTAATTTCGGTTTTCACAAATTGATGGAGTTGTGTTTTTGTTTCAATGAATTCTGTTAAGGTTGTGATTTTTTTCATTTGAATTTTATAACTGCCCTGTAAACAATATGCTGGGAATTTGGCACCAAAATATGTCTACAAATTTCTATCCATCTGTTTCCGCATTAGGCTCGCTATTTGATTACAAAGTTTGCAGCCAAAATTCCATGGAAAATTGAGGTCGAACCTTGGCTTCGTTACAGATGACAGGTCGGTCGCACTAAGACCGGACCTAACCTGCTCTAAGAGCAAATATCGGGAAAATTGGAGGAAACCTTCCTGTAGAAGGGAAAACGCAATTAATTGATTGAAAATACGTGAAACTTCAAATTATATAATTTTGAAGTTTAAATAACATTCCGTTTCTCTCTCACAGTAAGGTTTACTCCGATTTTGTGAGATGTACTCTTACTTAGAGCAATGTTAGGTCCCCTCTTAGGTCTCAGTGCGACCGACCTGCACCTATAACGATGCTAAAATTTCGCATTTGATAACAACTATGGTACTGTTATGAACCAGTACAAATAACCTTGAAAGCTTATATACATCAAAAAAAGATGATGCTGTATAATTGGTGAGGATCGCATTCCACCATGATAACCCTAGGTCACACACATTTTTGATAATTTCTAAAAAATTATTGGGACTTTGTTGGAAAGTGAAGTCACATCCACCATACCGCCCAGACCTTGTACCATCAAATCACCATTTATTTCGAATTTTTGCAAAACTCAATGGTAAAACTGTCGCTAAAAATGATCACCTGAAATCGCATTTCTTTAGCTATTTGTCGGTAAAGACCATAACAAAATGCAAAATATTTCATTGATGATCGTTATTTGTGCAAACGAGTTGGGTTTTACTTCACTTGAAGAATTCGAAATTACTTTCACGCCAACTTAATACAATTTAACGTGTAAAATATGGAACACCTTAAAGCTAGACTACGGATATTTAATGTAAAATGTGCTACATAAAAGACAGAAATTGAATGACACTACATCTACTCTTGTATTCATTTCAATAAGGCTGGGGTTATATATGACTACAAAGTGTTTCGAAGTTCTTGTAATCACATTTTCTAGTTTTGTGTTGCATTCATTTTCGTCGTAAAAGCATAAAATCCGCAGTCGCGTGATAACATTGCCAGTTGAAATGAAAATTATCCACAGTCCAGTGGTGTTACCCTTCCTGTGGTATCGTAGAACGATCTGCTTGACCAAAGCGAAACCGATCGGCACGTTGATCGACAGATTCTCGATCACCTCGTCCAAGCTGGTCGATTTCAAAATCAGATTCGCAGTTTGCGGTGCACAGATGAACGTGAACGTGACGATGCTCGTGAACCAAAACACAGAGGCCGATATTCGACGGGAAAGTGTCGAAACATCCCTTGGCTCTGGCCAGACGCCGAGGAGAATCAAGTTGAATTGATTCCATCCCATCGCGAATTCCATTTTCCTTTTTACATTTAAATCGACGTCGATTAATGGGCACCACTGTTCGCGCGATAATCCTGGATACTCGATCCAAGATTAATGCTCGTAACACATAATAATCTATTTCACCGCTTACTCGAGGCTAGAAACGATTTCTAGATTCCATCGATGCAACGGAAAGAATGTGAACACTCGGGGATACTCAAAATTACAAACGACGATACGGTATCGACCTACGATAGCGCATGAACTATGCTTTATTTTCAATGTTCATCTCACAGATAGACTAGATTACAACGCCAAAGAATAATACGTTCTATCTCCTTGTGGTCTGGCTAAAATGCTCGGTTTTGACAATCAGTTTCGCAGTTCGTTCGAACGTTTGCTGTCCAAGGATACTTTGTCGACTGAACTGGCAGATTGCGCGCGTAACCCGTTGCCGAGCACGCTGTTCATTACGCATTCGTATACCTGGCACGAAAACGTTTTCCGATAGGAAGTTCTAATTGCCGCAATTTGGAAGTTCGCTCGGAACTGCACCCTGTCGTTCGAACTCTTTCTGATCCTTCTTTTCGAGTATGGACAAAAATGTACAATGGACCGCTTTGATATCGATTAATAACTATCCGGGGGCGGACAGAAAAAAAATAGAAAGCGCTCCCAAATTTTTTGCCACAGGGGGAATTCTTGCTTTGTCTTCGTGGGGATCGATAAACTCGGATGTACCTAACATTTTGGATGCGTGCAGGGGTTATTGGTGAACTTTCGTAAATGGCATCATAGTAGTTCAAACTATAGACCTCTAGGTTGTTGTTTCGCCTGATATGATCAGTTGTCGACGCTCGAGACTGTGACGAGAACCGACAGGTAGCCCAAAGCTGTTCTCAGAATCTGAAGTTGAAAAAGACCTTTTGCATCTTTCTTCTTCGAATAGTATTAGCGGACGCGGAGGTGATCTTACTGTGCTAAACATTTCCATGGAGAAGGTACCGAATTTGCCTGCTGTCAGACAGAGTGGTCGCGTGGATCTCAGCATGACGAACAAGAGACACTTGGCTTCTGGCGGTGCTACGTTGTACCATCTCGATTCGTAGGCGGCGACGGCCATGTTGGTGCTCTGCAACATAACGTTTTCTCACTCGGAATCTGCTCGCCAGGTGCCATTGTCTCCGGAAGAATAGTAATCATTGTTCAGAGCATCCTTCAATCGCTTGCGATTCGTTAACAGTTGGAGAATCGGTATACCAGCACGTGTTAACATCATTCGAATTGCAACGAAGTACGAGATAGTTTATAAAAATGAGATTGAAGATCACTCACTTGAACGCGAAGCAGCTCGCCCACGTAACAATAAACGAACACGTGTACTACAATAAATAATATGAATAGCACGAAAAAGAGCAATTCAAAGTTCAGCATGCCTTCGTCGTTTTTCAGTATCACCTAGAACAAATAAGGATAGTTAAGATCTGTCAATTTATTTCTCGCTTTGGTTACTTACATTGAAGAACAGAAATCCTTGGAAACATATCTCGACGGTGATGAGTAGCATCTGAAGAAGTAACAGCATGCTGAAGCATTCATCGATCCTGGACGCAGCCCTTTGGTAAAAGAGAACACATCACCATTATCAGCAATTTCTTAATTTGCTATTATCGCGGTAATAATCGATTGTCTGCTCGAGGCTGCTGATATTTCCGGCATCACTTTCATGAATTGAAATATGTTGTAGTCCTTGTGAAATTAGTGGAAGGGGGGTTTAAGTCATCACCTTGCCGGTTTAGAATTCGCATAAAAATTACTGGCCTTCGAAGCTTGCAATTTTTGCCCATTTTTGGCGAGAATGCACTTCACGTACAAATTTTTATCTTGGGAACTATTTCTCTGATCGAGCGAAATTTTTTTATTGTTTTATTTAGAAAAGATTGAGCTATTGTAAAATACTTTTTCAACCTGGATAAAATTATCTTTATACATTGTGACGTCAATTTTCAAGTTTCCATCTTTTTGGAGGGTTCATTTTGAATGGGATAACTTCAAGGGATCTGACCAAATATTTTCAAAACTTGAAAAACCTTGGCCCCTAATCGAAAAAGGAAACGAAAAGAAAATAATGTGAATCGAATCGAAAAGAATCGAATTCTTTTTTTTTTCATTTTTTTTTTCAATGAAGGGCCAAGGTTCTTCAAGTTTTGAAAATATTTGATCAGATCCCCTGAAGTTTTCCCATTAAAATGAGCCCTTTAATAGATGGAGACTTGAAAATTGCCGTCAGGTTAATATACAGTCGAGTCGGAAAGTAAGTTAACATTTGGTGATATGTAGGCAATGAATATGATGAATAAAATCAAGTTATTGTATTGTTTTTATTTAGGAGGTGTAAGGAAATAAACATATATGTTAGTAAAACATATATTATCATTATTAAAGATTAAAGACATGTCATATTCATTTGCCTGCATACACCAGTCGTTAACTTACTTTCCGACTCGACTGTATCTCCATAGAAGAATAAAAAGTCTACAAGATATTCTGATTGCTGAACGTGGACGTTTCATTAGAAGAAGAACGTTTCCATTTGTAGCAGTGTTTTAAATGCAAAGATATTTTATCGGGACAATGTAAAAAAAATAGTGAGAAACTTTCTGCATAGATCTCGATCAGCCAATCGACCCCGCTCGAACCCCATCTGTTCACCAGTTCAAATGTTCGTGCCGCTTCACTATAGAGGCCAGCTCCTCCTGAATGTCGCTAAAATTTCTGACATTTTTCTCATTCGATCTATCCATCAGATTCTCCAGTTTCCTGTGCAGATTCGTGAACTGTCCGCACGTGTGCAATACCAACGTGGCTATGAAAATGTCAACGCCGGTATAAGGGATGACGGCACAGTAAGCAGCGACCACTTGCGCCACGTTCGCTGCAACCCTGAACGATGTCCGCCTCATGTCGAAGGGATAGTACCCAGGGTAAATGGTTAAATGATCCGCCGGTTCTGTGTTTATGTCGCACGTGGCTATCGTGTAGGATCGAGTGCCGACGTATGCGAACAACATCGACTGAGTCAAAACGGTGCACCAAATCGACAAATTTTTGCAAATCTTAGCGCTGTCCACCATCGTTCTTCTCTCCTCCTCGGTCTTCGGGGCGTGCCAGTCGTCGTAGAATGATTTTACCAGCGGCTGAAGATCTACGAACGTTAATAAAAATTAGCACGGGCTCATTTGGAAAAAATGTTGCGCAAAAATTAATCTTGAGAATTCTTTCAGTCTACAGTAGAACCTCGATCATCCGATGTCTAGAGTCTCCGATATTCCAGCATACTTTGTATAGAGGGTGTTCGACTACAGGTATGGGAAAATTTAAGGGGTGATTCTCGATGACAATATAAGATGAAAATGAAGAATAAAAAATGTACGATTTCGACTACGTTTTTGAGTTATTAGTAGACTGCGGATCTTTATTTATGCATTTATGACAAAAATGGGTAAGCACAATTTAGAGCAGTGGACATATTAAAAAAATTTAAGGGCCAGGTATAGTCACGTGACTTTTCAAGATTCGGAGGTCGGTATCTGCCGTACAGTTTTCTTTACAGAAATGGTATTACCTACAAACGTGTAGCTGATTGATGAACACGAGATGGAGCTACCGTCGCATTCTAATTCGAATAAGAAAAGGAACTCGAGTGACGTTGCAACACAAGAAGTGTGTGACGAGGAAGCTAGATTTTACTGCGTTGTCAGATTTCAAAAGGGCAATGTTGCCGCATCGTATTCATACAAACACCGTCGATGCTTGCATCGAAAGCATTCGAGCTGGTTCGAGCGGTTTCTTCTCTTCCTTTCGGATCTGTCGAAATTAGGAGGCTTATTCTTTCTTAATTTAAAATATGGAATTTTCAATTGTAAATAATTGTATTAAACGATCATTTGAATATTCGTTGACTTGTTTAAAAATCTTCTTAATTTTTTAAACTTTCTTTCCGAATATAACATTTTTAAATATTTTTAAATTTTTAATTCGTGGATTTTTAATACATCACGCGAACCTGATTATATGTGTACATCCTATGTAAATGTACAAAAGAAAAGTATAGGTTTACAAATTATGTTTTGTATATATTGTTAACAAATGTTAACATTTCAATATAATTGATTTGAATTTTAATACGAAGAGTATTATTTTCCGACGTGGAAATGAAAGTTATAAACAATCACGGCATGATAATTGTTTCAATGTAGACAGCAAACATAAAAAAAACCTGACCACAAAGATTTAAAAAATAAGAATTATTATAAAAAAAAACTAAAAACCCGACTGCGAAAAGAACTAAAAAGATAAGAAACAAAAAACTAATTTATTGAATAAAAGATTGGTAATAAATAAAATAAAAAATAAAATATAAATATAGAGTATAAATTATTAATAATTCTTTTCGCAGTCAGATTTTGTTTTATTAATAATATTTTTTATTTTTGTCTTTAGCATATGTCACGGTCATTATTAAAATTATTAATTATTATTTTATTTAGATAAAAAATTATTTAAATAACGATTCGAATAAAAGATACTTTATCTTTATTCGTTATTGTTAGGTTGGAATAAAGAAAAGTATCTTTATTCGACGACCATCGAATAAATAATTTTATTCGACGAGAATTTATCCGACGAATAAATATAATTTTTTATTTGAAGTCGATTGATTCGAAACTCGAGAGCTGTCGCGGCCACAACATTGTCGGCTACATCGGTGTGAGACTAGAAGACCACACTAATCCAATTACAAAACTTCTTTATTTCTCATTATTTTTTTAAGAAACTTTTACCAACATATTCGTGGCATTGTTCTGATTAAAATGATACCAAATATGATACAATTCCGATGATATTTAATTGTGTAACAAGCGATAAAAGTTACGAACACAGAGAAGGACAGCGTATATGAAAGAAAGAGTCGCAGAGAGTCGCGGCCGCCGGCAAAGATCAAAGCTCGCGTGATCGCAGGCCTGAAAAATTTAACTTCTTTAATATTAATTATTTTCTTATTAGACTTTCACCAATATATTTGTGGCATTATTTTGATTAAAATGATACCAAATGCGATATAATTCGGATGACATTTACACTAATTTTCTGTTAATGTAATTGTTATGGGGAGCAACGTTCATCGTTCATTACAGAAGTAAATATCATCGGAATTGTATCATATTTGATATCATTTTAATCAGAACAATGCCACGAATATGTTGGTAAAAGTTTCATAAAAAAAATAATGAGAAATAAAGAAGTATTGTAATTGGATTAGTAGTGGTCTTCTAGTCTTACACCGATATAGCCGACAATGTTGTGGCCGCGATGGCTCTCGAGTTTCGGCTACTCACAGCGGTGGTGTGAGATTTTCCACTGCCATCAGCATGGGCATCCGAAACGTGCGCAAATTGCCTCATCTGGACAAGCTCTGAAGGTTCGACAAGGAAAGCGAAGAGGAATAGCGAAAGTGAACAAGACATACTACGACGACGAGCGACCGCGATCGAGCTCCAACACTTGGAAAAGATGCCGCGCGTATTACAATGCAGACGTGCAAAGTTAGATATTGATAATAATATAATTCTGATATGTCTCATATTTTTTACTATTTCTATACTTACTATACTATATATAAATTACAATAAAAAATTGAGTTCTAAGTTATAATGTAGTATATGTATATTTTATTTGTTCCCTTACTGTTTTCTTTTTAAATTAATCTTTCACCTATACAAAATCTATAATATCTTTAATATCTTATAAATATTATATCTTATATTCCTATACTATCTTTTCATTCTTTCTCTTTCACTCTCTCTCACTCATTCTTCCATTCACGCCTGTCTTCTCATCTCTCATCCTCTCCTTCATATTTTCCGTCCTCTATTTCTTTTCTCTCCCAGTCTATTTTTTCATCCACTCTTCCCCCCTCCCGTCCTCAGCCGCTATTTCTTTCACCTTCTCGTGTATTCCTACTTTCATTCCTTGTTCTCTTGCACACCTTTCCAGCAAATATGAAATGTTACTATATAATAATATAAGAATATAAGATATTGTATTTATAAGATATTATAGATTTTGTATAGGTGAAAGATTAATGTAAAAAAAACAAAACAGCACAGTGTAAAGGGAACGGGATCTCTTTGTAATCCGTAAGGGAACAAATAAAAGATACACATATTACATTATAACTTAGAACTAATTTAAATAATTAACTAATATAATAATTTAATATATTAAATATTTAATTAATTGATTAATTTCATACTTTAACTAATTTAACGTATGAAATCAGTATACAAATTTGAACGCAATTTCATATGATACACATTGCTTACATGAGTCCAAAACATCAAACTAGCGGAGTATTTGCATGTATAGGAAAATTATATTCATACACAGCCATACCCAGCCACACGCTGCTGATGAGCGAATAGGCGTCGTACATAATCACAATCTACGCTTGCCGTTTCTTTCAATACCACGTCGACAGTATTTCGACTTAGACGCCACCTGATGAAATTCAGCTCAACTAAATTTTTGCTCTATGTTATCGGTATTCTCAGATATCATGAATTCTGACGCTAGAAAGCCACGTCCAAATCGCTCCCAAACTTTTCTCCTTTATTTCGCAGAGAATCAAGACAAAATATAGCTCAATTTGTAGCTGGAGATCTCCTCGAGTGCGCGTAACTCTCGATTTTGTCCAGAAAACACATCCAATGGCATAAAAATGCTTGGATTCAACCGCATGCACATCGTCAATTTTTGGCCTAACTTCTAACGCTTATATCACGAAATATCTGCATAATTTCGGCATCTCCTGACCAGCCCGCACTTGATTGAACCTTCCTCTTTCCAATAAGCCCTTAACAAGCGACAAAATATTCTTATTTAAGGACGAAAACTTTGGGAGCGTAAACCCATGTTTTGACGGTAATGTAGGCACTCTACCTTATCGCAAATCATCCGCAGACCTGGCCCTTAAGGGTGCCAGCGTATTGGTTTTAGCTTGATAAAAAAATTAAAGGAAGGAACAAATTTTTATTTCGCTCCTGTGCCTTGCAGTCAATGCAAGTATTTTTTATTTTGCATAAAGATTCGCTGTCTAGTTAATAGCAATCAAAAGTCCGCCTAAAATGCGGCAACCCAACCAACAGAGGTGTCCGTTGTGTGCGTCATAAAGGCGCGCGACAGTCACGTATCAAGTGACAAATAACACATGCTTACATTGGGTCTCATTTGTGACGTGGTGAAATATTTTATGGATACACAAATTAATCGTTGGACGATATTGAACCTCTCTACATGTTAAAATCCGCACGGGCATTTCTCTAAAATGGTTTTCATATATCCATTATGTTCATAAATATTGAATGAAATCCTCGCATGGGCAAGTATTCACAAAAATGCACATATTTGTTTACGTGAGTGTCACGCGCCTCTATGACGTACATAACAAATACCTTTATCGGTAGGGTTGCCTCATTTCAGGCAATTTTGAAATGTCAACAACAGAAAAATGGAGCTGAAATCGAAATTTTTTTATTGCTCATTTTCGTTTTACATTGTCATGGAGAACCACTCCTTAAATTTTCTCCCACCTGTAGTCGAACACCCTGCATAAGCATCTCAATCTAATGCTATACGCAAACGTTACTTATTGTATAAATGGTAATTATTTACATTAGGGGCTTCCTCACCGGTTTTGATGACCTTGAAATATGTTGTCAAGGTCACAACTTTTTCCTATACATGTTACCGCCGCTCAGCTTTAGTTTCCGAGATATTTGCAAAAAAGTTTCAACATCTCAAAAAGTGATCGGAGTAGGTGTGTGTAGGACTGTGTAAAATAGTATTTCAAATAGTTGACAGTAACTTATATTTCTATGATATTTTGTTGCCTGTAATGTTATTACGATATTGTAGTCTGTTTATCAACATGTTACATATTCGTAATTACACTACACATAATACTTTGCTAACTATTATAGCTTCTCATGTTAAAAATTATAATTTACAGTGACTCGCAATAATATTCGGACGCTTTTAAAAATCGTATAACTTTGTTAATATTGAACCATGCGACTTGGATTTTTTTTTAAAGTTAGCACAATTGATTTGCCATATAAAACGAAAGGAATTTTTTACAAAAATTGCAATTGGTCGAAATTGCAGAGAAAATACTAAAAGTTGTATGTTGCAAACTTTTAATGTGTACTTACATTGAAAATTTAGAAAGTACGATTTGTAGATCTGTATGAATTATACATATTCTGAGAATTTCATCAAAATCGGTCAACGTTGCAATGAGCTGCAGATGTTCCAAAATGATCACATGAGGGCAAAATTCCCTGAGAAGGCCAAAATTCTGCGACTTTCGCCCTTAAGTTTTCATCGTTAAACGTTTGTAGGTCAGTGCAACGTTGATCGATTTAGATGAAATAATTAGAATATGTATAATTGGTACAGATGTACAAAACGTACTTTTTAAATTCTTAATATAAGCCCGCATAAAAAAGTTGCAAAATACAACTTTTATTATTTTCTCTGCAATTTCAACCAATTGCAATTTTTGTAAAAAATTCCTTTCATTTTATATGGCAAATCAATTGTGCTAACTTAAAAAAAAAAATCCAAGTCGCATGGTTCAATATTAACAAAGTTATACGATTTTTAAAAGCGTCCGAATATTATTGCGAGTCACTGTATAATATTAACTACTTACTCAACTTATTTTCATTGTAAGGAAATATTTGAAATACAAAATAAAAATATTTCATTTTATCTGTCTGGTTATCAAAATAAAAATATTTGATTTAAAGTAGTATCTTATTTGAACCACATTAAATTATACTATATACCAAATCATTAATGATCGTTAATATACGTTGCAAAATATGATAGAAAACCTTGTATCCAATGTTCCACATACGAATACTAATCCTACATTATAAAATACTAATGTAAAGTGTACTTACTTCTGAATCTTCTGTACCTCCGTCGGATCCACAGCACACAATTATTGACTCACGAGAATAGGTCCGAATAATTGAACAACAATCACTAAACAACACACACACACACACACAACACATTTTATAAAATCGTGACAACGAACGAGAAGATGTCACTCCGACCACGAACAAAATAATACTGCGATTTTAACAATGATCCCTTCCACGGACGTGGTACAGTCAGGTTATCCTAGGCAGGTTAGACGCTGAGGGTCAATAAACACTAGATACAAAACCAAGGTAAAAAAATTATGGCGGGGCGCCGACCCTATTTCCCGGAATTCCCTGTTTTCGTATCACACATCCGTGGGAGGGGGGCGGTTAAAATCGCAGTATTATTTTATTCGTGGTCGGAGTAACATCTTCTCGTCTGCTGTCACGATTTCGTTAAGTGTGTTGTGTAGTGTGTGTGTGTGTGTGTGTTACGTGTGTGCTTAGTGATGGTTGTTCAATTATTCGGATATATTCTCGTGAGTCAATAACTGTGTGCTGTGGATCCGACGGGGGTACAGAAGATTCAGAAGTAAGTACACTTTACATTAGTATTTTATAACGTAGTTTGTAGTACATTAGTATTATATTTTATTATTCGTATGTAGAATATTGGATGCAAGGTTTCCTTTCATATTTTGCAACTTCAATGTCCCTTTAACACTAGATTTACAAAGCACTAAAACTGACTACATAACATTATTTTACAAAAATAACGAGAACGTGTCTATCCACATTTGTATCACTTTTTTAAATAATATATACCCAAAAAAATAATTTTGTTGAATAATTCCCCATGGATACGTCTTTACAATGTCAATAATTGTAAATTATAAATATTAGATCCCGTCATTTTGACAGGCCCCGTGAACCTAGTGTCAAATTTCGTTTGTCTCGAGACACGCAGACGATTATGTTCCATCTCACACACTGTACACTTTACATTAGTATTTTGTAATGTAGGATTATTATTTGTATGTAGAATATTGGATGCAAGGTTTTCTTTCATATTTTGCAACTTCAATGTCCCTTTAACACTAGATTTACAAAGCACTAAAACTGACTACATAACATTATTTTACAAAAATAACGAGAACGTGTCTATCCACATTTGTATCAATTTTTTAAATAATATATACCCAAAAAAATAATTTTGTTGAATAATTCCCCATGGATATGTCTTCACAATGTCAAAAATTGTAAATAATAAATATTAGATCCCGTCATTTTGACAGGCCCCGTGAACCTAGTGTCAAATTTCGTTTGTCTCGAGACACGCAGACGATTATGTTCCATCTCACACACTGTACACTTTACATTAGTATTTTGTAATGTAGGATTATTATTTGTATGTAGAATATTGGATGCAAGGTTTCTTTCATATTTTGCAATTTCAATGTCCCTTTAACACTAGATTTACAAAGCACTAAAATTTACTACTTAACATTATTTGGTACTTATTTACATTAGGGGCTTCATCACCGATTTTGATGACCTTGAAATGTGTTGTCAAGCTCATCATTCTGAACAACTTTTTCCTATACATGTTACCGCCGCTCAGCTTTAGTTTCCGAGATATTCGCAAAAGAGTTTCAACATCTCAAAAAGTGATCGCAGTAATTGTGGGTTAGATTTGAAATTGTGGCCGCCGATAAGGTGGTCACGGTCACAACTTAAAACGACTTCAATCAGTTGAGACACCCTGTCTTGCCTGTTTATGTTGACAGGTCATATACGGACATATTTCAAGTCATATTTCAAGGTCATCAAAATCGATGAGGAAGCCCTAATGTAAATATTTACCTTCAAATCTAACCCACACCTTCTCCGATCACTTTTTGAGATGTTAAAACTTTTTTGTGAATATCTCGGAAACTAAAGTTGAGAGGCGGTAACATGTATAGGAAAAAGTTGTTCAGAATAATGAGCTTGACAACATATTTCAAGGTCATCAAAATCGGTGAGGAAGCCCCTAATGTAAATGATTACCGTATAAATCAATAACAATTGAATTCGTAACGAAGAAACTGTTCTGTACTACACGAACACGTGGTTTTCCTGTTCGATTCGGATAATCGAGGTTCCTCCATATCTTTTTTTATATTTTTCATAAATTCTTTTATTCTTTTGTAAGCAACGTATGCATAAAACGTATATTATACTCATAATATTGTAAATAATTGAATGTGGCTTCTCATGCAGAGAAAATTGTCTGTACATTCTTAGAGGAGAACAAAGTCTTTCTCAGGGCTAGGATCTTTGTAAGATCTTAGTCCGATCTTGATCCGTTTGTGAGTGGGCTTACCTTTTCGGTAATACCAAACGAAAATTAACTTAATAGCCGAGTTGTATGTTGGGATGTTGGCCAGCGACAAGATGGACGTGACCTGACTGAGATCGTTACCCACCATGAACAGATCTACGCTTTGCCATAGGGTCATAAAGATCATTATACAGAAGACGAATACGAAAGCTCGGAAATTTGCAATACGTTCGTGTAGCATCACCGGTTCTGGCCAGATTCCAATTATACGCAGATTGAAACGATTCCATCCGATCGCGTCACTTAAATCTATAACATCGGTGATCGTTAACGAAGATCAATCGCATTCCTCCTAGTTACATCACAAACCCCCGAGAGAGTGAGTTTGATATCGTCTTTTAGGTGAAACAAAATTATGTAACACTGGAACTACCGAACCAGTAAAAATGGCTGGTTTTTAATTGTTTCTTTCACAATTACTGATATTATACAAATTTTTTTAACAGAAATTTTTGAATGAAATTCTTCATTGAAGCGCGCGTTAGAATAAAAATTATAACAGGTTTGAATATATGTAGTCTCTGTAATTATTACAAAGCAATATACGTCGGTTGTATTTATTGCTCGGTATTTCTAATGTTAATAAAAAATATGTAAAGTAAAGCTTTTTGATAGTGAAAATTGGATAAATCCCAATTCAGAAGAGAGTCGCGATCTTGATTAGATTTTCTGGATATCATTCAGTATCGAGGTTTATTCGATTCGAGTACCTCGTTCGAAATCCATTAGCACCCTAGTAGACCACGCGACAAACTGACAACCACGAAATTTCTGAGTCTCTTGGACTGCGCAGTTCGTCGGAAGGACGCATGCTCGCTTCTTTTGTATTTTTTTTTTTGTAAGAATGTTCGTTTCCACCCTCTGTAGAAAGTGTACGAAGTCAAGTATTAGGGGTTCTTTCCGCGTAGTTTGCTAGTTTTCTTGTGTAGTTCCGATGAAAAATTAAGCAATCGATTGGAGCTTCGTGAAGTTACAACGGTTCTTGACTTCGTCGATTATTGAAGACGCTCCGAAAGTCTCCGAAAGTCTTCGAAACTATATTCTCCTGTGTATTTAAGTGATAGTCTTGGGATCATCGTGGTAAAGAAATACATGTTACGAACTATAGTTACTACAAGTTCTTGAAACTGCGCGATGTTCTCTTGACGATCGTACGTTTCTTACAGTTGTACAATTGTGAACAGCTGACACAATAACAGGATCTTCGTAGACATTACAATTAACTGTGCTGCGAATAAAGTGTCTTGATTAAGCCGTATTGTAATTCATAATTGCAGTTACACCAGACTTCCGTGGATTAGTAAAAGTATTTATGAGTAATACGGGTAAATATCAAAACGTTCGTTAAAAATCAATAGAGGATGAGCTGTATTTATTGATTAATCTTTTATGGACAATAAAACGGATAGCTGTCCGGTGGACGTGTTTATTACTTGAAAAACAAAAGATTGTAATCCTCTAAATCTTGTATAGATGATGGTATTGAGATCATTTCTCGCCGAGATATAGCGAGTTGACTGAACAATGGAAATTTTTTCCAGATATTTTTTCAAAAAGACCTGGTACATCGAAATGTTAATTAAATTGGAAAAAAACAAAAGAAGTGCCTTCGAGAGAAAGATATGCTCTTTCTATTACTTTTTCGCATAAGATTCTACGATGACTTTTTCACTTTCTACAGCCAGTTAAATTTAAAAAGACCATGTTTGCTTCATTGTTGCATAACTCGAGCAAAAAAAAAAAATCGCACTATGCTCGACAACCAGGTTTTTTGCACAGGAAAGCAGGTAGCTTTTAAATGATGTTAACACGATTTATCAAAAAGATTTATCTTACCCCATGTGATGTCTGGAAGTAGAACAAAATTGGTTGTAACTTTCAGAGTCTTCTTTATAACTCCAAAATTGTGTTAAAAAGCAACGTAGCTAAAAATTTGAAACAAATGATAATGAGTTGTGTCGATGAGAGACAAATGATTATTTAACGATATCGATACAACAATTTTTTGCCTGAGTTATGATCATTTGAAATTGATCCAATTTCTCGGGTTTGTAGAGGTAATCTTTTAGTTTCTTTGAGGAGTGTAGTTTTTGAAATCGAAATTCCCAAGTGATGCCCATTTCCGGGAAAACTTTTCAAACTTCGAAAACCTGTAATTTTTAAACAAATTCTAAACGAGCGAAATGTTGACTTACCCGCTCCCCCGCCCGCCGTAATTTCACATTGACTAAAACTTATTTCCTTCAGAACAAAACAGTAATTCGATCACATTCAATCGGGTCGTTCTAATTTCTTTGTTAAGCAAAATTTATGTATCGAAAAATTACTCTGATGTCTCGAAGCTTCTGCCTGGGTCGAAGAAGGAGAATAATGAAAACAAAGACGAAGATTTTCAGACACTGACGTGTTGACATACACAAGTCTTTGAACGACCTTCCTCATAACGACAATCAGCTATTCGTCCCTGTTTTTTGAAAGGTTCATTATGTCCTGCCTCCTAATTACTTGTACACATCTGTACGACAATTAAACGTACTCGATCCGCTATTTTCGCCTCCACTTGCGTAAGTACAGTCGGTGTACAAAGTATGCGTAAACTGTTTATAAACAAACAACTTTTTTAAAATTGGTCCGAATGACTTGAATTTGTTGGAGATGTTAGAAGGATTAATTTACTAAGTAATGCATAAATAATTTTTTTTATTAAAATTACTAGTGGTCGTATTTGTAAAAAGTAGCAGTCACGATTTTTGAGTTTTTTGCTTAGTGTGTGCAACGAAAATTTAAAAAGAGCATTTTGTAGATCTAATGAAGTTTCATACATGCACGAAGATTCATGAAAACCGGTATAAAATATTTATGCAGTGCTGAGTAAATTAGTCTTTCCAACATCTCCAAAAAATTCACTCCGTTTGGTCGAATTTTAAAAAGGTTATTTGTTTATAAAGGGTATACGAATACTTTGTATACCAACTGTGCCTACTTTATTCGATTAATCATACCTTTGTGGATTGTGAATATTTCCAGCGAGTACCATACCGAATACAATTTTATTTGTCAACTCGATACAAAACATGTAGATAAATAGTTTTACTATTACTTCTCGGTTGTATGTTATTATTTTATTACTATGATTCACCGACGAATTACTCTTTCATTGCCAGTAACACAGACAGATATCCGGCGGAAGTTCTCACCACCTAAAAGAAATTTTGGTTATTAAATAGACACGCGATTATCGACGAAAAAATAATTAATTATTGATATATAGTAATGATTTGCTTAACTCACAGCGTTGAAGAGCCCTAGAGAGAAGGGACTAAATTTTCCAGCGGTTATTCGAAACGATATTCTTGATCGACATATTAGCATGTTCAACGATACCGCTTGTTTCGGCGGCAGATTGTACCAGATGCAGTCGTACGCAGACTGAGCAACTCCGGTACTCTAAAAATTGAATTATTGTCTTTCAATTGTAACAGTTCGGAATCCAAAGAATAGAAGAATCAATTATTAGAAAAATTCGGCAACTTACTTCGCCGACAAGCGCTTCTCCCACATAGCAATAAATAAAAAAATGCAACATCGTGTATATCACGTGTAGGATAAAAAACACCATTCCTACGATGGGCACGTCTTCCTCTCCTTGGACCACAGACTAGAAGAAAATCATGGAACAAAACATTCTCCGCACAAACGATATTATTCAACGTAATTCTCGTGAACGTACGGTCAACATACGGTATCCAGTGAGACAGAGCATCGCGGTGCAGATCAAAGTTTGCACAAGCAATGTTAGATTGAAGCAGTCCTCCACTACCACGGCGAACCTTCAATGAAAATCAGATCAGAATTGCTACGTTTAAAAGAACATTCGCATCATTTCTGTACACGCTTTCCTAGCGAGAAAGGTTTACAGTGTTTATTCGATATATGTCCAATGCACGGGCCTAGCCAGGGACATACAGGGTGCTCGACTACAGGTGGGAGAATATTTAAGGAGTGGTTCTCCATAACAATCTAAGACGAAAATAAAGAATAAGAAATTCTTCATTCTGCTTCACTTTTTAGTTATTGACAATTAAAGATCCGCCTAAAATGCGGCAACCCGAACAACAGAGGTGTACGTTGCGTATCAAGTGAACAGATACATCCTTACCTTGGTTCTCACAAATTAACACTTTGACTGCCAAGCTAGAAACCGAAAAAATTCCATTAAATTAATGTGTTATTTAATGAAATAAAAATTAAAAAAAATTATATGTAACTTTCTGGCATTTTACAGATCCTTAAAAAATTTGATACAATTAATATATTAGCGTAAAAATTCATTTTAAAATTTCGACAAATAATTCCGTCACCCACATATGGGTGACATGGCAATGAACGTGTTAAATTAATTCACAAATTAACTGTTGGATGACGTTGAACCTGCCTACTCGTTAAAATCAGCCCTATGAAAGTATCGAGAAGAAGGGGTTAATGATTTTTCACTTTACAATCAGGTGCTCGCAGAAGTAATATATTCGTGATTATTATAAATTTGTTTCCTTATATTCATTGTGTCCATAAATGTTAAATGAAATTAACACTCAAGGTAAGGATGTGTCTGTCACTAAATACGTGACTGTCGCGCGTCTCTATGACGTATGCAACGTATACCTAGGTTGGTCGGGTTGCCGTATTTTAGGCGGATTTTTAATAGGTAATATCGGAATCATTTATTTTTCATTTACGACTTATAATTTTATGGAAGAGTACCCCTCAAATCTTATCCCAGCTGTAATCGAACACCCTGTATTCTGGCCAGGAGAAGAAAAGGGCAGCGAAGCTCTAGGGGCCTCGGTTCATACCACCTCACGGGGTATGCCTAGCGGCAGTAGGGATAGTTCTGGATCCTATATCTAATGGATCGTAATTCTAATTCCATCCCAGCACGTACAAAGAGTACCTCGATAGTTGATTGTGCCTGAAGACGATGTAACCGAGTTTCTCGTTAAACTTCGTTGAATTGCTGTGGCTCTTCGTGTCAGCAATGTTCTCTATAGCCGCTCTAAGAACGGACAATTGTCCGCATAAATGCAACACGAGAACGGCCAGGAACGTGTCGAAGCAAGAGTAACTGATCGCCGCGAGTACGGTGCCAATGAGCTGTCCCGTCCAGGTGATCTCGAAGTTCGGACTCTTTTTGGTGTCGTATGGAAAGGTGGCTGGATGTAAAAGGCCACCTAAATCAACTTCGGAAGCGCTTTGCGCGTTGCTCCAGATTTGCAACGACAGGAACGCGAAAAGCATTAAATACGCTTGGGTGGAACAGACGATGGAGATCATTCGGCTCAGCTTGGCGTTCTTCAGCATCGTCTGATGGTCTGGGCCCGCGTGTGGCTGCGACCAGTCGGCCAGGATTTCGCTGACCAAGAACGTCAGGGCTGGAAGGATAGTTGCTTCACCAAATGGATAACTTAAACGCAATCGGTAATCGGTGAATTCTATTTTTGTACTTTAGAGAAAATTAATTGAAAGCAACTCGCTTCTATAATGTTGGGTTGGTGAGAAAGAGTAAAGTAATTTCGGTTTTCACAAATTGATGGTGTTGTGTTTTTGTTTCAATGAATTCTGTTAAGGTTGTGATTTTTTTCATTTGAATTTGATAACTGCCCTGTAAACAATATGCTGGGAATTTGGCACCAAAATATGTCTACAAATTTCTATCCATCTGTTTCCGCATTAGGCTTGCTATTTGATTACAAAGTTTGCAGCCAAAATTCCATGGCAAATTGAGGTCGAACCTTGGCTTCGTTATAGAGGGCAGGTCGGTCGCACTAAGACCGGACCGAACCTGCTCTAAAAGCAAATATTGGGAAAATCGGAGTAATCTTTCCTGTAGAAGGAAAAACGGAATTAATTCATTAAAAATACGCGAAACTTCAAATTATATAATTTTGAAGTTTAAACAACATTTCGTTTCCCTCGCACAATAAGGTTTACTCCGATATTGTCAGATGTACTCTTACTTAGAGCAATGTTGGGTCCCCTCTTGGGTCTCAGTGCGACCGACCTGCACCTATAACGATGCCAAAATTTCGCATTTGACAACGACCATGGTCCAAGCGTGATGAACCAGTACAAATAACATTGAAAGCTTATATACATAAAAAAAAGATGATGCTGTATAATTGGTGAGGTTATAAGGCGTTGTGTACTACTGTCGCATTACACCATGATATTTCTAGGTCACACACATTCTTGATAATTTGTAAAAAATTAATGTGACTTGGGTAGAAAGTGACGTCACATCCACCATACAGTCCAGACCTTGTACCATCAAATTACCATTTATTTCGAATTTTTGCAAAACTTTCCGAATGGTAAAACTGTCGGTAAAAATGATCACCTGAAATCGCATTTGTTCAGCTTTTTGTCGGTAAAGACCATAACAAAATGCAAAATATTTCATTGATGATCATTATTTGTGCAAACGAGTTGGGTTTTACTTCACTTGAAGAATCCGAAATTACTTTCTCGCCAACTTAATACAATTTCACGTGTGAAATATGGAACACCTTAAAGCTAGACTACGGATATTTAATGTAAAATGAGCTACATAAAAGACAGAAATTAAATGACACTACATCTACTCTTGTATTCATTTCAATATGAGGCGGGGTTTATATATGACTACAAAGTGTTTCGAAGTTCTTGTAATCACATTTTCTAGTTTTGTGTTGCATTCATTTTCGTCGTAAAAGCATAAAATCCGCAGTCGCGTGATAACATTGCCAGTTGAAATGAAAATTATCCACAGT
This sequence comes from Seladonia tumulorum, assembly GCA_913789895.3. Taxonomy (NCBI): domain Eukaryota; kingdom Metazoa; phylum Arthropoda; class Insecta; order Hymenoptera; family Halictidae; genus Seladonia; species Seladonia tumulorum. The sequence goes on from OU565280.1 coordinate 4,945,200, forward strand.
CCAGTGGTGTTACCCTTCCTGTGGTATCGTAGAACGATCTGCTTGGCCAAAGCGAAACCGATCGGCACGTTGATCGACAGATTCTCGATCGCCTCGTCCAAGCTGGTCGATTTCAAAATCAGATTCGCAGTTTGCGGTGCACAGATGAACGTGAACGTGACGATGCTCGTGAACCAGAACACAGAGGCCGATATTCGACGGGAAAGTGTCGAAACATCCCTTGGCTCTGGCCAGACGCCGAGGAGAATCAAGTTGAATTGAGTCCATCCCATCGCGAACTCCATTTTCCTTTTTACATTTAAATCGACGTCGATTAATGGGCACCACTGCTCGCGCGATAATCCTGGATACTCGATCCAAGATTAATGCTCGTAACACATAATAATCTATTTCTCCGCTTACTCGAGGCTAGAAACGATTTCTAGATTCCATCGATGAACACTCGGGAATACTCAAAATTACAAACGACGATACGGTATCGACCTACGATAGCGCATGAACTATGCTTTATTTTCCATGTTCATCTCACAGATAGACTAGATTACAACGCCAAAGAATAATACGTTCTATCTCCTTGTGGTCTGGCTAAAATGCTCGGTTTTGACAATCAGTTTCGCAGTTCGTTCGAACGTTTGCTGTCCAAGGATACTTCGTCGACTGAACTGGCAGATTGCGCGCGTAACCCGTTGCCGAGCACGCTGTTCATTACGCATTCGTATACCTGGCACGAAAACGTTTTCCGATAGGAAGTTCTAATTGCCGCAATCTGGAAGTTCGCTCGTAACTGCAGCCTGTCGTTCGAACTCTTTCTGATCCTTCTTTTCGAGTATGGACAAAATTGTACAATGGACCGCTTAGATACCGATTAATAACTATCCGGGGGCGGACAGAAAAAAAAATAGAAAGCGTTCCCAAATTTTTTGCCACAGGGGGAATTCTTGCTTTGTCTTCGTGGGGATCGATAAACTCGGATGTACCTAACATTTTGGATGCGTGCAGGGGTTATTGGTGAACTTTCGTAAATGGCATCATAGTAGTTCAAACTATAGACCTCTAGGTTGTTGTTTCGCCCGAGATGATCAGTTGTCGACGCTCGAGACTGTGACGAGAACCGACAGGTAGCCCAACGCTGTTCTCAGAATCTGAAGTTGAAAAAGACCTTCTGCATCTTTCTTCTTGGAATAGTATTAGCGGACGCGGACGTGATCTTACGGTGCTAAACATTTCCATGGAGAAGGTACCGAATTTGCCTGCTGTCAGACAGAGTGGTCGCGTGGATCTCAGCATGACGAACAAGAGACACTTGGCTTCTGGCGGTGTTACGTTGTACCATCTCGATTCGTAGGCGGCGACGGCCATGTTGGTGCTCTGCAACATAACGTTTTCTCACTCGGAATCTGCTTGCCAGGAGCCATTGCCTCCGGAAGAATAGTAATCATTGTTCAGAGCATGCTTCAATCGCTTGCGATTCGTTAACAGTTGGAGAGCTGGGATACCAGCACGTGTTAACATCATTCGATTGTGAATTGCAACGAAGTAACTGTCATTTTCCGGTACAAACTAATTTATAAAAATGAGATCTAAGACCACTCACTTGGACGCGAAGTAGCTCGCCCACGTAACAATAAACAAACATGTGTACTATAATGAACGATATGAAAAGCACGAAAAAGACGAATTGAAAGTTCAGCATGCCCTCGTCGTTTTTCAGTATCACCTGCAACAAATAAGCACAGTTAAGAACTATCGATTTATTTCGATTTATTTCTTTGGTTACTTACATTGAAGAACAGAAATCCCTGGAAACATATCTCGACGGTGCTTAGTAGCATTTGAAGAAATAACAGCATGCTGAAGCACTCATCGATCCTGGCAGCAGCCCTTTCATAAAAGAGAACACGCGTAGCCATTATCAGCAATTTCTTAATTTGCAATTATCGCGGTAAGAATCGATTGTCTGCTCGTGGTTGTTGACATATCTGGGATTGATTCTGGGAAGGATTACTTTGCTAAGTAATGCATAAATAATTTTTTCAAAATTTGCTATTGTACATAAGTTCAAAGAAAAAAGTAGAGGCCATGATTTTTAAGTTTTTTATCTGTGTCTATAATAAAAATTGAAAAGATGTTTTTTGTAGATCTAAGTAAGTTATGTACATGCACAAAGTTTCGCTGAAATCGATTACTATGAAGTATAATTGATTAAAAATGACAAAAATTGTAAGAAACTGCGATTTAAATGATTTGCAAACCCTAAATTCAAAGATTTTATACAACTTACAATGCCTATTGTTTTTTAATGCGTCAACTGATTTTAATAAAACTTTGCACATGTATATAACTTACTTAGATCTACAAAAAACATCTTTTAAATTTTCATTACAGACCCAGATAAAAAACTTAAAAATCGTGACCTCTACTTTTTCTTCGCAATTACGACCAATAACAATTTTGAAAGAAATTACATATGTATTACTCGGTAAATTAATTCTTCCAACATCTCCAAAAAATTCAAGCCGTCTAGTCCAATTTTAAAAAAGTTATTTGTTCTTAAAGGGTGTACGAATACTTTGTACACCGACTGTATATTGTACCGGGACTATGTACAAGAAAAGTGAGAAACTTTCAGCACAGATCTCGATCAACCAATCGATCCTACTCAAACCCCATCTGTTCACCAGTTCAAATGTTCGTGCCGCTTCACTATAGAGGCCAGCTCCTCCTGAATGTCGTTAGAATTCCTGACATTTTTCCCATTCGATCCATCCATCAGATTCTCCAGTTTTCTGTGCAGATTCGTGAACTGTCCGCACGTGTGTAATACCAACGTGGCTATGAAAATGTCAACGCCGGTATAAGGGATGAGAGCACAGTAAGCAGCGACCACTTGCGCCACGTTCGCTGCAACCCTGAACGATGTTCGCCTCATGTCGAAGGGATAGTACCCAGGGTAAATGGTCAAATGATCCGCCGGTTCTGTGTTTATGTCGCACGTGGCTATCGTGTAGGATCGAGTGCCGACGTATGCGAACAACATCGACTGAGTCAAAACGGTGCACCAAATCGACAAATTTTTGCAAATCTTTGCGCTTTCCACCATAGTTGTTCTCTCCTCCTTGGTTTTCGGGGCGTGCCAGTCGTCGTAGAATGATTTTATCAGCGGCTGAAGATCTGCGAACATTAATCAAAATTAGCATAGGCTTATTTGGTCAAAAGTTTGCGCAAAAATTAATCTTGAGAATTCTTTGAGTCTACACTATAAGGTCAATTATCTGATGTGTAGAGTCTCCGATAAACATACTTTGTATAGAGGGTGTTTGACTTCAGGTGTGGGAAAATTTAAGGGGTGATTCTCGATGACAATATCAGATGAAAATGAAGAATAAAAAATTTGCAATTTCAACTTCGTCTTCGAGTTATTAGTAGACTGCGGATCTTTATGCATTTATGACAAAAATGGGTAAGCACAATTTAAAGTAGTGGACATATTAAAAAAATTTAATGGTGCCAGCGTATTGGTTTTAGCTTGATAAAATAATTAAAGAAAGGAAGAAATTTTTATTTCGCTCCTGTGCCTTGCAGTCAATGCAAATATATTAGTAGACTGCGGATCTTTATGCATTTATGACAAAAATGGGTAAGCACAATTTAAAGCAGTGGACATATTAAAAAAATTTAATGGTGCCAGCGTATTGGTTTTAGCTTGATAAAATAATTAAAGGAAGGAAGAAATTTTTATTTCGCTCCTGTGCCTTGCAGTCAATGCAAATGTATTAGTAGACTGCGGATCTTTATGCATTTATGACAAAAATGGGTAAGCACAATTTAGAGCAGTGGACATATTAAAAAAATTTAATGGTGCCAGCGTATTGGTTTTAGCTTGATAAAATAATTAAAGGAAGGAAAAAATTTTTATTTCGCTCCTGTGCCTTGCAGTCAATGCAAATATATTAGTAGACTGCGGATCTTTATGCATTTATGACAAAAATGGGTAAGCACAATTTAAAGTAGTGGACATATTAAAAAAATTTAATGGTGCCAGCGTATTGGTTTTAGCTTGATAAAATAATTAAAGAAAGGAAGAAATTTTTATTTCGCTCCTGTGCCTTGCAGTCAATGCAAATATATTAGTAGACTGCGGATCTTTATGCATTTATGACAAAAATAGGTAAGCACAATTTAGAGCAGTGGACATATTAAAAAAATTTAATGGCGCCAGCGTATTGGTTTTAGTTTGATGAAATAATTAAAGGAAGGAAGAAATTTTTATTTCGCTCCTGTGCCTTGCAGTCAATGCAAATATATTAGTAGACTGCGGATCTTTATGCATTTATGACAAAAATGGGTAAGCACAATTTAAAGTAGTGGACATATTAAAAAAATTTAATGGTGCCAGCGTATTGGTTTTAGCTTGATAAAATAATTAAAGGAAGGAAGAAATTTTTATTTCGCGCCTGTGCCTTGCAGTCAATGCAAATATATTGGTAGACTGCGGATCTTTATGCATTTATGACAAAAATGGGTAAGCACAATTTAGAGCAGTGGACATATTAAAAAAATTTAATGGTGCCAGCGTATTGGTTTTAGCTTGATAAAATAATTAAAGGAAGGAAGAAATTTTTATTTCGCTCCTGTGCCTTGCAGTCAATGCAAATATATTAGTAGACTGCGGATCTTTATGCATTTATGACAAAAATGGGTAAGCACAATTTAGAGCAGTGGACATATTAAACAAATTTAAGGGTGCCAGCGTATTGGTTTTAGCTTGATGAAATAATTAAAGGAAGGAGGAAATTTTTATTTCGCTCCTGTGCCTTGCAGTCAATGCAAATATATTGGTAGACTGCGGATCTTTATGCATTTATGACAAAAATGGGTAAGCACAATTTAGAGCAGTGGACATATTAAAAAAATTTAATGGTGCCTTTTCAATTTATAATCGGACTCACGTAAGTAATTTACTCGTGATCACTATAAAATGGTTTTCATTATTCCATTGTGCTCATAAATACTGAATGAAATGCTCGCAAGGGCAATTATTCACAGAAATGCACATATTTGTTTACGTGACTGTCGCGCGCCTCTATGACGTTTATAACGAACACCTCTGTCGGTAGGTTTGCCTCATTTCAGGCGGATTTTTAAATGTCAACAACTTAAAAATGGAGCCGAAATTTTTTCATTCCTCATTTTCATTTTACATTGTCATGGAGAACCACTCCTCAAATTTTTTCTCCCACCTGTGGTCGAACACCCTGTATAAGCATCTCAATCTAATGCTATATGAAAACGTTATTTATTGTATAAATCTATAACAATTGAATTCGTAACGATGGAACTGTTCTATACTACATGAAAACGTGGTTTTCCTGTTCAATTCGGATAATCGAGGTTTCTAAATATCTTTTTTTGTATTCTTCATTAATTCTTTTATACTTGTAAGCAACGTATGTATAAAACGTATATTATACTTATAATTAGACAGCGGATCTTTATGCAAAATTAATATGCAAAATATGCAAAAATATATGCAAGATATATACGAAGTATAAATAAAGTATAAGCAAAGTATATGCTGCTTGTTGTTGCAAAGTATATACGAAATATATGCACGGCATACGCAAAAACATATGCAAAATATACGCAAAATAGTGAAACCAATTGTACATTGTATACATATTTTCACTTATTGTTTCTTGTATAATTTGCATTACAACATGTAATTATGATTTTTTCCATATTGTCAACGGTAAGTTGATGTCTTTTCTCGCTAAAGATTAATTTGTATGCTGAAAATATCCTTTCAACATCACAGGACGTAATTGGTGCATATTTGTACTTTTTTCAATATCTTGCATCAATTTCGTCTGGTCCTTCAGTAGTGGATACATATAGAGCATTATTAAGTTTTAAGAAAGGATCAAATCCTGGATTGTTTTTTAAGATCTTCTTCCATTTATTTCGAATTATTTCTCCACAAGCACCGGATACTCGTTCCAGCTCTTCAGTAATATCAGTAATTAATTTTACTGATTCGTGCAGTAGGAGTCCTTTTGTTTCTAATTTTGTTATGGTAACTGGCAATATCCAGAAATTATTTGCAATATACTTTAAGTCATCAAATAATGTTTCATTTTCCATCACCCCTTGGGCTAATCTAACGCAACTTACATTTCTGTCATCGAATGACTTAATAACCTGGAAATAAATGACAACCTGAATGTCTTATTTTGTTTAATTATTACAAAACAATACTGACTTCGCTTATACTGTGCACACGCTCTGCATAAAATATTGCCGCTTATAGCCATGCCCCCCATCTTGCTAGAATAGGTTCCGGTGGCAACGGAACATTTGGTAGCTTTCCTTTATAGCATTCAATAGTATTAGTATTAATAGTAATAATACTAACAATAATAGTATTTCCTCTGCTAACCTGTGCAAGCCATGTGCTAAACATGTTACATGTAACATGTATCACGTAACGGTTCTTTACCATTATATATACACGCACACGTATTCATATGTAGCATTAAGTGCAAAATATGTCAAAAAATATGCAATATATGCGAAAAATATGCAATATGCAGAATGTGCAAAATAAAAACTGTATTTTTAAAATCCTCTATAAACAACGTAAATTTCTGTCCGGGTCCAATAAGTTTACTTACTTCCTATCGAAATATGCATTTGCATAAACATCCGCTGTCTACTTATAATATTGTAAGTAATTGAATATGGCTTCTCACGCAGAGAAAACTATTTGTACATTCTTAGAGGAGAACAATGTCTTTCTCAGGGCTAGGATCTTTGTAAGATCTTAGTCCGATCTTGATCCATTTGTCAGTCGGCTTACCTTTTCGATAATACCAGACGAAAATTAGCTTAATAACCGAGTTGTATCCTGGAATGTTGGCCAGGGACAAGATGGACGTGATCTGACTGAGATCGTTACCCACCATGAACAGATCCATGCTCTGCCATACGTTGGCAAACATCATTACACAGAAGACGGATACGAAAGCTCGGAAATCCGCTATACGTTCGTGTAGCATCACCGGTTCTGGCCAGATTCCAATTATACGCAGAGTGAAACGATTCCATCCGATCGCGTCACTTAAATCTATAACATCGTTGATCATTAACGAAGATCAATCGTACTCCTCCTAGTTACATCACAAACCCCCAAGCGTGTGAGTTTGATATCGTCTTTTAGGTGAAACAAAATTATGTAACACCGGAACTACCGTACCATTAAAAATGACTGGTTTCTAATTTTCTCTTTCACAATTACTGAAATTATACAAATTTTATTAACAGAAATTTTTTAATGAAATTCTTCATTGAAATCATGTCTTCATGTCTTGTCATTATTACAAAGCAATATACGTCAGTTGTATGTATTACCCGGTGGATTTAGTGACAATAAAAATTAAGTAATATACAGCTTTTTGATTGTGAAAATTGTATACATCCCCGTTCAAAAGAGGGTCGCGATCATGATTAGATTTTCTGGATATCATTCAGTATCGAGGTTTATTCGATTCGAGTACCTCGTTCGAAATCCATTAGCACCCTAGTAGACCACGCGACAAACTGACAACCACGAAATTTCTGTGTCTCTTGGACTGCCCAGTTCATCGGAAGGACGCATGCTCGCTTTTTATGTTTTTTTTCCATAAGAAAGTTCGTCTCCACCCCAAGCAGAAAGTGCACGAAGTCAAGTAGGAGGGAGCCTTTCCGCGTAGTTTGCTAGTTTTCTTTTGTGGTTCCGATGAAAAAATTAGCAATCGATTGGAACTTCGTGTAGGTACAACGGTTCATGAATTCGTCGATTATTGAAGACGCTCCGAAAGTCTGTCAGAGTCTCCAAAAGTATATTCTCCTGTCTGTTTAATTGATAAACTTGGAACGATCGTGGTAAAGAAATACAGGTTACGAGCTGTAGGTACTATAAGTTCTTGGAACCGCGCGATATTCTCTTCGCGATGAGACGTAGTTCGTTTCTTCCAGTTATACAATTGTGAACAGTTAAGACAACAACAGGATCTTCGTAGACATTACAATTGAGTGTGCTTCGAATAACGTGTCTTGGTTAAGCCTTATTTTAATTCACAAATGCAGTTACATCAGATTTCCGTGGATTATTTTAACTAGTTACGACTAGCACGGTCAAATAACAAAACGTTCGTTAAAAATCAATAGAAGATGAGTTGTATTTATTTATTAACCTTTCATGGCCAATAAAACGGATAGGTATCCGGCAGCAGTCCTTATTACCTGAAAAAAGAAGGATTGTAACCTTGTAAGTCTTGTCATTTTTCAACTAATAATATATACATAGTACACTTGGCATCGCATAATACAGTGTGTTCGACTACAGGTGGGAGGAAATTCGAGGGGTGAAAATAAAACTGCGATTTCGCCTTCATTTCATTTAAGAATCTGCCTAAAATGCGGCAACCCGACCAACAGAGGGGTTCGTTGCTTACGTCACAACGTTTCAAGCCGTAATCGTTGGCCGGGTTGCCGCATTTTAGGCGGATTTTTAATCGTTAATAACTAAAATATGAAGCCGATATCACAATTATTTACTCTTCATTTTCGTCTGATATTGTCACAGAGAACCACCCCTTAAATTTTCTCCCACCTGTGGTCGAACACCCTGTATAAAAGCATTTATTTATTATTAATTTTTCGGTGTGTAAGACATGTATTATCTTTGCTACTGGCATAGGATGAATACTTGTAATTAATTTGTTGGAAACTCACAGCGTTAAAAAGTTCAAAGGAGAGAGGACTAAATTTTCCAGCAGTTATTTTCAACGATTCTGCTGCTCGATGTATTATGGTGATCATCAAGGCCGCCTGTTTCGGCGGTAGATCGTACCAAATGCAATCGTACGCCGATTGAGCTATCCCGGTACTCTGAAAGTTGGAATATTGTTACTATACCGTTACATATATAGTATAAAAAAAATAGTGAAATTCATTTTTTAACGAGGTATCGCTAGAACATTGAATTTGCCTCTAGTATTACTGTGACGATGAATTAATAATCAAGTACATATAATTTAAAACTCTTTTTCACATTGTAATCGTTGTCTACTCACTTCTTGAACAAGCATCTCCCCAACGTAACAGTAAATAAAGAAGTGCAGCGTTGAGTTCGTCACGTGCATGAAACAAAAGATCATCTCAAAAATGGATACCTTCGCTTCATCTTGGTCTACGGACTAAAAGAAAAGTGTGTGCAACTAACATTCGTCTTCGTGAAACAATAAGTCAATCTAGCGTCCATGGACGTACGTTTATCAAACGATATCCGGTCATACAGAATATCAACGTGATCACCAGGGTTTGCACAAGCAGCATCAGATTGAAGCATTCTTCCACAATCACTGCAAACCTTGAACACAAAATCTCCGAATCAGACATCTTTATCGTGGGCAGATATTCCTTTTTACGATAATAATTTCTAAAGGATCACAATCAATATAAGATGGCCATTAACATTTAAAGTCTTGGCCAAAATGGTCTTTTTCAAAAAACAACTTCCAGGACCAAAGCTGTAACTCAATTTTCAATATTACATAGGAAAAAAGTTCCAAGTTATGAAATGAAGCAAGAGTTTTGCAAGATTTAAACTTTTAAGTATGGCGACTCTTTGAAACAATAGCTAGGGGCCAAGTCGCCGTAGACCCGCGATAAGGTAGAGTGTCCACGTTACCGACAAAATTGACGAGAAATGGTTTCACGAGAGGAATGTTTTCGCCTTTATATGAGAATATTTTTCTCTTGGGAAGGGCTCATTCGAAAGAGGGTGGTTCAACGCAGTATGCGTTGGTCATGGTGTGATAAGATTATGCAGATATTTAGTAATATAACATTTTTTATTAGGGCCAAGTCGCCGTAGATCCGCGATAAGGTAGAGTGACCACAAAATGTGACAAATTCAGTCATAGACTCTGAAGTCTGTGAACGGAAATTGTGCAGCAGTTACCGACCTGCTGACTCTGCAAAGGTCACGTGGCTACACTTGGCAGGGTCCTAATGAATGGTATGCACAAACCTCGTCAGCTCGTTGTGCCTGCGTACAAAGTAATCGATTCTGTCCCTAAACTTCGTCTGATGGTTTCTGTTAGCCACATCTTCAAGAGCGTTCCTGAGAACGGACAATTGTCCGCACAAATGTAGCACGATGATGGCCAGGAAAGTGTCGAAGCTGGAGTAGCTTAGGGTCATGGACGCCATGGCCATCATCTGTCCCGCCCAGGTCAGCTGCAAATTGGGACTCTTCCTCGTGTCATATGGGAAGAGCGCTGGGTGTATCAGTGCCTCCGATTCGGCCATCGAACTGTCCCCAATGCTGCTGTTTACTTGAAGAGCCATTAATGCAACAAACATTATGTAAGTGAAGCTGGACAACACGATCGATATCGATCGACTTATTTTTGCGTTCTTCAGCATCACTTGATGATCCAATTTCGAATGCGGTGTGGACCAGTCGGCCAGCATTTGTTCAAGCAACAACGAGAGTGCTGGAAAGACGATAGTTCAACACTATTTCTGGCGAAGCTGTCAAAAGTCATGTTTTAAGATTTTTTAATTGATCTGTTCAAGTTCTGAGGAAAATGTGACAGAATATGTGTATAATTTTGTAACTAACAAATCTATCTGTTGAGCGTGGGTGGTCTCTCCGGCCGCTAGGAGAAGCTCGAGTGAGAGTGTGGCACACTCACAACGCTAGATCCGGATATACGTACACGAGGTTTGCAAGGGTCCAGAATTCCGCATGCCATTTCGCAATAATACAAAGATGGGCCTTTTCTGTGGTCAAAAGCGCCAGATAAAAGATAAATTCAGAGCGCTAGTCCCCTCAGAAGTCCTACTTTTGCGTTTTCTAGGCGTAATTTGCAATATTCGGCATAATGTAGAAGTCAAGTGACACAAGGCTGGGTTCTCCGGTGATCTTCACACTATAAACGACTGCTAGGAGAAGCTCGAGTGAGAGTGTCGCACGCTCACAACGCTAGTGTTGCCAATTACGAGTAGAAAACTCAAAAGTGGGACCTTTGGAGGGGCTAGCGCTCTAGATTTGTCCTTTATCTATCGCTTTTGACCACGGAAAAGGCCCAACTTTGCATTACAGTGAATTCTCGATATATGTCAACAACACGGGTTTTGCCAGTATCATGTATTGTACAGGAAACATACCTTAGCTGTGTTATGTTCACGCTCCTCGACGGCCGAGGCCTCTGAGCTTCGCGGCCCCTTACGAGGTATACCCCGTGATAGTGGGGATAATTCCGCGTCGTTTATCATCCAGTCTTTGGCGACATCGGACCTCTCGCTGTCGGCTGTGGTCAACCACATAGGTCGACGATGAAGGGATATGGAATGCGATTGCTCCCTTCTGAGAACAAGTAATGTCGCAGAAGGAGGCGGTGAAGAGGGGAGGGAGGACGTCTCCCTAGAGGCCGGCAGCCCCCGAACTAACTCTCATCACCGCCATAGGGGGGACTACCACAAGGCTTTCCCCCAGCGGTAGACCGACCGCAGGGGCGGGGCCGGGAGCGTCACGGGCTGGGTGGGGCGTTAGAGAACTGGGTTAGCCGAAACTCGCCTTGGCCCCTCCTACCGCGTGCGGAAACCTCCTCTCTCGACCGGGTGGGGAACGTCCCGGACCTACTCTACCCCCCGAGTGAGGGAGGGGCTCTCCAGGGGCCGCGGGCGACACGAGCTGGGACTCGTGTCACCCAGCCGAGGGACTCTCGGGTGGGAGGACTCCGTGTGGGTGGCCCGCACTGGGTCCTACTAGAGTAGGATCCCATGGGAGTAGCTTCTCTACCCCCGGGATGGGGCCGTAGTTGGCAGGGGTAGAGGGGTGATCGGTTGCATTCAATTTCGAGATCTCGACCAATTAGCTCAGGGTTGCCACTGTAGGGTTTAGTGAGTATACCCGGCATTGCACACACCGCCAGGGAGTCCCACATACTTCCATTCCCCTCCCAAGGGGTTCGGGGGATGCGTAAAGCATTTCCCTCACAACGAAAAAGGCCTTGGCGACATATATAGAGAAATCACTGTATTGCGAAATGGCATGGAATCCCAGACCCTTGGACTCCGCATATATGCTGATCTAGTGTTGTGAGTGTGCCACACTCTCTTTCGAGCTTCTTCTAACGGCCGGAGAACCTAGTCTTTAAACATAGTGAATATATTTCTCTCTCAAGATGAAAAGTGGTTTTTAGACAAAATGCCTAAATCAGACTACACTCCCTTATTTGGACGATTGAAAAAGGAAAATGTAGCCCTTACTCTTCCTATGACGTCGCAGGGAGGCGTGCTTGGACAGCGCGAAAAGGACCGGCGCGCTGATCGACAGATTCTCGATCGCCTCGTCCAAGTTCGTCGATCTCAGTATCAAATACGATATCTGAGGTAAGGAGATAAACATAACCGCCACTAAGACCGTCGACCAGTACACGAACGACGATGCTTGACGCGAACGTTCTGCCGTAACTCGTGGATCTGGCCAAACGCCGAGCAGAATCAAATTGTATTTGGTAAATCCCATTGAGAAATCCATTTTCTCGATTACTTCTACGGGCACTTTTCAATTATTCTGCCGCGCCACAATCGTAAAACTCAATTTCAGAAGCGAGACGTTAATATTCGTAAAGCTAGCAATGGATTCTCTTGCGATCAGAAGCAAACATTTGGTATCCTAAAATTCAGTACTGTGATTAGAAAATGGTTCGCGCTTAGAAAATGCTAATATTGTAATATTACAGTGAATTCTCGATATATGTCAACAAGACGGGTCTTGCCAGCGTCGGGTATCGTCTAGGCGACATAACCAAGCTGTGTTATGTTTACACTCCTCTGCGTTCGAGGCCTCTCGAGCTTCTCGGCTCCTCACGGGGTATACCCTGCGGTAGTGGGGATAATTCCGCGACGTTTATCATCCAGGTCTTGGCGACATATACAGGGTGGGACAATAACTATGTTCACTTTGAATATTGTCGTTATTTGTAATAGTATGAAAAAATGTTATATAGGAAACTTACATGGTATAAAGGGGGACATATTGTGACACAAACATTTTCTGCGTGTGTGAAGGCGTAGACGAGATTTCAAGGTCACCTCTATTTTTTTAAATGCAATGCTATGTTTTTTTTATCACGATGTGATATCCAGTGTCGAGACAAATTCAGTGAGTTATCATTGAAGGTCATGCAAGGTCAAATGTGGTAGTAAAATAAACTTTATTACATTACAGGAGAATTGGTGACCGTTTGCGTCAATGCAAAGTCGCAATTTTCGTATCCCAGTTTCTTTCAATTTCTTGCACAATCTTTCAGCACACAAGGATTGAGCTCTTATCGAATTTTGTCGCATTTCTCCATAAATGAGGATCTTATCCACTTGCTCTTCGAAAGAAAACTTCATCTTCATGATCACGCAGCCACTTGACTTAACAATCGACCGAGACTGACTGACCGATTCATGTTAATGTTACGAACTGGTGAGATGTGTACATTTCTAGCTATACGCGATGTATTGCCACAACATAAACAATGTTACAAAACACGAGGGTCTATGAAATAATACAGCATGTGCTAGAATAAGTTCAGAAACGATAAGACATGCACGTGATGCAGGGATACGAAGATTGCAACTTTGCACTGACGCAAACGGTCACCAATTCGAGCATCTTCTGTAATGTAATAAAGTTTATTTTATTACCACATTTGACCTTGCATGACCTCCAATGATAACTCGCTGAAATCGTCTCAACACTGCCTATCACATCGTGATAAAAAAGAAAACATAGTATTCCATTTAAAAAAATAGAGATGACCTTGAAATCTCCTCTATGCCTCCACCCACGCAGAAAATGTTTGTGTCACAATATGTCTATACCGTGTAAGTTTTCTATATAACATTTTTTCATATTATTACAAATAACGGCACTATTCAAAGTGGACATAGTTATTGCCCCACCCTGTATACCGGGTGGTTGACGAGAAACAGACCACCTAAGAAAATGTTAGAGAGAAAAGTTGCGCTGATTCATTATCTGTAAACCTAACGGAGCTATTTAGGTGGCCTGTTTCAGGTGAACCGCCCGGTAGAGAAATCACTGTACTACGATAGGGATGTACATATACCATAAGCGTGTGTTAACTATATTTTGTTCATTCTGAAATTATTTGTATTGGAGCGCGACGGAAGGAATTCTCTCACTAGATTTTTCAACTTGGAGATTTCCGAAAGATTTCACCGCTCACGTGTGTAGTTTTGTGAAACGTTCGCAGACTAAGGGTATTTCAACAACTAGACACTATCAGATTGCGGCGCAACCCGTTACCGGACACGGACCTTATTACGCATTCCCATCTCTCTCGCAACGAAACCGTTTTCCGATGAAGTTCTAATAGCATCAATCTGGAAGTTCGTGAAGGGTGGCTACCCTGCAATTCGAACTCTTTTCGTCCGTCCGTCGTCACGAAAATGCAGTCCGCTCCGCAAATGTCTGGACGCAATGTCTGCGAGACACGTATCCAATGCCGAAGGAATTACGCTAGCATAAACACTAAGTATAAAATCTAATTTGTGAACGGAGAGACGCCATCGAAAACGATGACTAATACTACATCGACAATTCTAAAGTGCATGTAAGTATTATTATTTTACGCTTAACATGAAGAAATCAAGGTCTCGTACAAAATGATACGTTTATTTATCCGTCACTGTAAAAAAAAAAACACGTTTATTGCTAACTTACACGTACATTCGATGCATTTATTTCCTTTTTCGAGAAACCTGAACTCTTCGCGCATGCAATGGGAACGAAATAAATATCATTTGCAACAATTTGTATCATTTGTCGTTCCGTGTGTTAGGGGGAAAACCTGTGTAAAATGCAATTTTTAAGCATTGTTTTGTTTTTTTTTTTTTTTGTTTAAATCCATAGTAACGTGTTTTTCACGATACTCGAACTTTGAAAGTATTTTTCTCGAAAAGCAAAATTTCGCACGCCGTGCAATGTAGAAACTTTTTATACAATTTCATAAATAATTGGCCACAACAAGACGAGCTCCGATTTTTAAATTTTTTATTTGGAACGTTGTTATTAACAGAAAGTTATAACACAAAATCCGTTCTTTTTTAGTTCGCCATTTTTGGAATCTTGCAAATTTTAATAAAAGAAGAATGTCATGTTGTGGGTATTTGCATAAACTAGCGATTACATTTTGATTTTATTATTTGAGATCGTTTCTGTGCACTGTAAAAATTTATAAAAAATATTTTCGTTTACATCGTAACGTTGACAAATGATACTCAAATTTTAAATCAATCGACGCATTACATTTTTCGAAAAAAATTCTTGAAAAACAGGCCATTTACACACAAGGTTCCCCGCTTAAATTAATGCGCGTCCGACAACCGAGTGAAAGTGAAGACCCATTGAGAAACTCAAATTTGACCCGAATCTCGTGTTCGACGCGCGTCACACAGTGTACGCGCGCGAAATTAATCTACCGGCTAAACGGTTTAGGTCAAGTTTAGGCTACCCAGGTGCTCGGGGGTCTTCGAGTCGGTCGTCGCCGTTTTCGAAAATTTCTCTTATACTCTACGGTCCCTTAAAATTATTAGCTCAGACATTAAATAGAGTGGCAGGTATGTACACTTTTGGCTCGAGACCAGTTCGCGGTCTCTTCTCCGAAATTCTCCGCGACAGGAAGAACGATGGCAAATGGTCCCCGGTTGGTTTCAATCATTATACAGGGTGTCCCAGAGAAGGAGGTGATTCTACATGAAAAAACAAATCGAAAATAAAGAATAAAATTTTTTTATTTGTGGTTTCGTTCTCGAGTAAATCGGTTTTGAATATTCAACGAGTACGGGTACACTTACAGAGACTCCAACTAATATTCGTACACTCTTAAAAATCGCATAACTTTGTCAATATTGGACTATACTAATTGAATTTTCTTGAGAAGTTAGAACAATTGGATCGTTACACAACGTGAAAAAATTTTTTTACAGAAATTGCAATTGGTCGAAATTGCAGATGAAAAACTAAAATTTGTATTTTGCTACTTTTTTATGTGGACTTACATTGAAAATTTAGGAAGAACGATTTGTAGATCTATATCAATTATACATATTCTGAGAATTTCATCAAAATCGGTCAACGTTGCAATGAGCTGCACATGTTAGAAAATGATTACATAAGGGCGAAATTCCCTGTCAAGGCCAAAACCCAGATAACACGCGACGTCTTAAAGACGTCTGTTTTACGTCCATTTTTGGTCTGAACGTCTTACGTCCTAAAAAGACGTCTTAAAGACGTCTAACAGACGTTTAAAAGACGTCTTAAAGCCGTCTTAAAGACGTCTTTAAGACGTACAGTTTTTTCACAAAGACGTTCCAGAGACGTTTAGAAGCCGTTCGGAAGACGTTCGTAGGACATTCAAGACGTCTATAAGACGTCTCAATGTCCATCGACAGACGTCTTTAAGACGTCTTTAAGACGTCTCTGTGCTATCTGGGAATTGTGCGACTTTCGCCCTTAAGTTTTCATCGTTAAACGTTTGTAGCTCAGTGCAACGTTGACCGATTTAGATGAAATATTCAGAACATGTATAATTGATACAGATGTACAAAACGTACTTTTTAAATTTTTAGTGTAGGCCCGCATTAAAAAGTAGTAAAGTACAACTTTTAGTACTTCCTCTGTAATTTCGACCAATTGCAATTTTAATCAAATATTTTTCTCGCGTTATGTAACGCTCCAATTGTTCTAATTTCTCAAAAAAATTCAAGTAGTATAGTCCAACATTGACAAAGTTATGCGATTCTTAAGAGTGTGCGAATATTATTTGGAGTCACTGTAACTATGGCCCAGATAGATGGATCTCGATACAGACTTTTGTTTATGTTTCCACTACTGTACATTCCTGTTGACATAACGTTCCGAGCACTTCTCACAGTTTCATTTGTTGCCTTAGTATGTTATTATCTTCGGTTTTGACTAACAGTTTCTATCAATCCGAAAACGTATCTCTAGCTATTAGACAAAATCTCATTTTCCAACATGATGGTGCCCCGCCACATTTTTCTCGAGAAGTTAATAATTTATTAAATGAACTACACGAGGTTTGGATTGGCCGTGGTGGTCCAATAAACTGGCCACCATGATCTCCAGATTTGACACCTCTTGATTTCTATCTATGGGGTCATGTTAAATCAAAAGTGTAAGAGTTTACAAGCCTCCCTCCACTAAAAGCGAGGATCGTTTTAGTATTTGAAGAATTAAAGGTACAGAATACATTAGAATGCGTTCGTACGAATTTAATTCGGCGAGTACAGTTGTGTATGCAGCATAATGGGCACCATTTCCAACAGTTTTTGCATTAATAAAGTAAGTTAGTAACTAAATCACATGTCTTATTTTCATTTAAATTCACTCTAAATCCATAGGCAGAAATGAGTAATACAGCACATCATCTTGATACTAATGATATTAGTACTACTTATAAGTGGCGTATGACTCGTATCGGGATCCATCCATCTAAACCATAGTTACGTGTACGCGTACTCGACGAATATTCAAAACCGATTTTCTCGAGAACGAAACCACAAATGAAAAAATTTTATTCTTTATTTTCGATTTGTTTTTTTATGTAGAATCACCCCTACCTTGGTTGTACCACCGATGCTGGGACACCCTGTATAAATCTACGAACAGCCAGTGGCAGAAGTATCTGTCAGCTTACACGATTGGAGCTCGATATTAAATTACAAAACACCGGCATTACAATTTGAAAACGTGAAATTGACCATCTCCATCATTCTGTTTGTTCCGTCCCCTCAGTTTTTCCCCCGTAATTCTTCGGCTAAATTAGTGTCGTTAGTTTCCGAGATTCTTCTGAAGTTTGATCCCTT
Organism: Seladonia tumulorum; assembly: GCA_913789895.3. Taxonomy (NCBI): domain Eukaryota; kingdom Metazoa; phylum Arthropoda; class Insecta; order Hymenoptera; family Halictidae; genus Seladonia; species Seladonia tumulorum. The sequence goes on from OU565280.1 coordinate 4,963,161, forward strand.
CGGGTGTACAGAGTGTTTCAAAACGCTTCGTACGATTTTAAAGACAAATTGTTCCGGTTGCCTAAAATCTCTTGATTAACCCCTTGCCCTACAATATCGAGTCAGACTCGTGACGTAGATTCTGCACAGAATCTAATAAATATGTATGTTATTAATTTCCTTTAAACCGAAATAAAATTCTATTTTGTCGTAGTTGGTATACAGGGTGTTCATGCTATTACTAGCCAGTGTTTTTCTTGCAAATTGTGAATATTAGAAAAAAATGAAAGAGGAAAAAGTTGTGCTGTTTTTTATACGCAACACAACGTCGTATGTAATTTTGTTGTGTTTATACTATTTTGTTAGATATGTAGGTGACCTTCAACTATTTAAATGGAATGCTGTATATTTTTTTATATCCATGAAAGCGTGTGTCTAGAAGAATTCATCCGTATACTGTACAGTGACCTTCAAGGTCATGCAAGGTCAGAAATGGAAGAAACATTTTGAATATTTCATAGCAATGTAAGGCTACTTTTCGTACCGAAGTTGTCAGATTTTCTTCAAAATGTAAGAAAACTACTAACTTTTTATCCTCACAAAGAAGACATTTCCGATTATGACACTTATTCTGGAAAGACCCTGTTTTCATCAAACGCTTTGCACACAAAACAAACTGATTTTCATTTGGTTGCACTCTGTCCGGATATTCTTCTAGGTATTTCAATTTACTTCGTCTTTTATTTCCATTGCACTGCTAATAAATGCGTACCATATCCTTCTTCCCGTCCACCGAATAACAATACATTCGGAAGTAATACTGAAATCGTCTCGTCATAGTAGAAACTAGAAGTAAACATTTTCTGAATGTGAATGACAGCATCATCTGATTCATATAAATAAGGAACGCTTGTAAACACATTGGTATGAAATATTCTAAATGTTTCTACCATTTCTGACCTTGTATCAGCTTGAAGGTCACTGTGCAGTACACACGGATGAATTCGTCTAGACACATGCTTTCATGCGATATACAAAAATATACAGCATTCCATTTAAAAAATCGAAGGTCACCTTGATATCTAACGAAATAGTATAAATACCAAAAAATTATGTACGCCATTGTGTTGCTTATAAAAAACAGTACTACTTTTTCCTCTTCCATGTCTTTCTAATATTTACTATTTACAAGAAAAACGCTGGCTTAATAGCTATCTATTAATATAGAGTCAACACCCTGTATATCCTGCGGAGAAACCACAGGCATAGAATAAATACAGGGTGGGGCACCACATTTTGCCATCTAGATTTACGTCATTATTATTACGCATAGCAAACAATTTTTTAGGTGAAGTTGAATGGTTTTGAGCGGGGCACATTCTGATGGTACATATTTTTTTTATAGGTGGACGTGTAAAGGACATATGAAGGTCATTCATGTTCTTTTAAATAGAATCATATATTTTTCTCCTATATATTATACTATCTCTCCATATATTATGCTCCTTCATATTCTTTACAAAAAAGTATTAATCTATTTGTGTTTTAAAAATTCATTAGTTTAGGAGATATTTTAATGCAAAATGTGGTGCCCCACCCTGTATAAGCAATCTTTTTTTTTTTCTATGAAATTCTGAACGATGAAGAATTTCTAATCATTACGATCACAAAGTAAATAGTAGAGCAAGGGGTTAATTTTACAGACGAGTTATAAAGACGAAACGAAACCGTGGTCTGCAAAGAGAGTGCCGATGGCCTCGCCGATTTATCGATCCATCAATTTTTCATTGTGAAAGATCGTGTGCGCCCTACTCTCCCGTCCTGAAGGTTCACTCCGTTGATCGCCGAAGGGAATCAAATTCGTTTGAAATCTCATAACGCGTTGGGGGTCTGCTTTCACCGGCCCCGGGAGACAGCTTGCGATTTATCAACGTCGCTTTCCACGATCCGGGCGTTTTCAGCGGATTTAGAAGAACACGTTGCCGGGCCTGGCCTGCGGGCACAGAAAGCTGGAACAATCGTGCCTCCTCACGGCGTCCATGACCTCCTGGAAGTGGCTGGACACCTGTACACCAGCCCCCGGCTGAATTCTGCAAAGGTATGCAAACGGCGAGCGATTAATGGCCGATGGAAATTCATTAGAAAGCACGCGGGAACAAAACGCCGGGACACCACGACAGTTGGGCGATATAATTGATAGCCGAGAGTTGTCTAACGCGATGCCCCTTGTAATTGGCGGCAGTGCTGTTTCAACTTGTTGATAAATTGTCCGACGGAAAAAAAGCCGCTGTCACCGAGTCGAAAGCTGGCATTGAATCACGTTCGATCGGATCGGATCGATTCAGGAGATATCGGAGGAGACGTTTCCGATATGGGGTCAATGAACTCTGAGAGACGATTCGCGTCGAGGAAAAGGGTATAGACGGATAAGATAGTCAAAAATGTCCTTGAACCGAATTTTATCGACGATGTGCCATTCGATAGAGCACCAAGAAAAAACATATTGTACAAAATTTCAACCCTGTATCTCGATCGGGAGGGTAGTTATGGGGTAAAATCGAAAAATCAGTTTTTGGCCTATTTTCCCTAGTTAATGACCGTTAGAAATTCTGAGATATATCTGGCACATGTCAAGAACCCTAATACATACTTTGCAATTGGTTTCAGATTTTTAAAGTGAAAATCCTGCTTGTAAAAAATCAAAAACCTCAAAAAAATCGAAAAATATGCAGATTTCACATGGAAGTTCTAGAGTGACAACATTTATATTTTTACAGTAGGGGTATATTGTCATAGGTATTGTTCATGAATTTTTTCAGATTTTTTGGTTTGATGCGCCGTTGTTAAAAAAAATAAAAACTGATTTTTTCCACGTTTTTTCCGGGAAGATCTAAGCTAACCTTAAAATTATTACGTTCTATTTATTCTGTATGTCTATCAGGCACTGATAAACCGTGAACATTTTAAAAAATAATTAAACAATGAAATCGGCTTGATTAGTATTAGTATCGTCTATTAGTATAGATCCCGGTATACGTATACATTTTTTTTTACTTGATTAATTCTTTTTTTTTATGTCTAACTATATCAATGGAATGTTTGTAGATTTCTTTTAGAAGCAGTATCAAAATATTATATTATTGTTATATTATTTATTTCTATTTAGTTTATAAAACATGCTGATAATGTTTTAAAGGTTAGCTTCAATTATTTAGCGGGACGTCTTTTTCCTAAATCGTACCACACTGTGGTTTCCTAAATCGTACCAGCACGATTTAAGATACTGTTATTCAAATTTTACCGCGAAAATAAACGATTTACAATATTTCAAATTTTTTTAGCATGGGAAAGCGAAAATATTGTGAATGGACAGAAGAACAGATGAAATTAGCAATAGAAGCTTACAGAAATAAAAAATACGTATTCAACGAATGTTCTCGGCGGTATAAAATTCCAAAGCCAACGTTAAGAAGACACCTCCTTGGATTGATAAAAAGACCTACTTCCGCATTAAAAAATGTTGGAGGAGTTTCGAAAGAAGACAAAATTTATTATTGTCCTAGTTGTATTTAAGTTAAGTAATGTAATATTCCATTTTATTTTTATGTTGTATTGTATATTAAACTGTAATTAAACGCAAAATACAGTTTCTCTTATGATTTTTTTGTATCTTTTTAATCCAACACATGAGGTACGATTTTGGAAACCGGCTGGTACCATTTAGGATACCGGTTGCCTAAATCGTACTGTTTGCATGATCTTATAAAAGTGTTCATATCACAATGATCTATCAATAAATATTTAAAAAATCATATTAAATTGCAACTTCGACAGTTAATACATAGGATACAAAACATAATTTTTGCTCAAATTCCTACTAAAGTATATATAAACTGCCTTCGAAATTAAGTGATACGCATTCGGCAACTCTCCCCTAATGGATGCATGCTACCTCGAATTTTTTCCCTGGTCCGTATGTTCCGCGAGCAAAATTGAGATGAAGACATGAAATCGGTATCGAAAGAGCCACACGCTGGCCATACGGAACCGTAGCGAGAGACAGATAACTTTCTTCCAGCTTTCGCCGACAACGTCCTACTGACTGATTCGACTTTTACCTCTTAGCACAGTTTCACTCCGTGCATGCAGTGCGTGGCATGTCACGCACCGAACGAGCCAGCCTTAGGAAAAGCCCGTGAATGTACGCCGCGAATTAAACGAGCACGGATCGCTCCTAATCGAGGCGTTGCGTTGCTCGCGGCTTCTTCCGTCACGGAAACCGTTCCCTTCCCTATTTTTGCACACTGTCTTGAGAGGACAATTCGACAACTGTATTTTACAACTGGGCCCAACGTCGAACATTTTTAAAGCTTTTCAAAAATAGAGACACATGTACACAGGCTCGCGAAAGTGTTCGAACGCCCTTCAAAACAGTATTACTTCTTTTAACCCTTTGTACTCGAAGCTATTTTAACTCCAAAATGAAACATTTCTTCCGACCTAGAATATTACCCTTCTATATATAGTTTTTCATGTTATACATACGAAAATGGTGCAACTTACTCGCATACAATACCGAAACGTTTAGTAATTTATTAAATACAAACAAGTTTAATGATGTAAAAAATATTTTCAATAATGATACAGCAATTTTTAGTAGTCCCTTACAGGCACCATTCGAGTGCTAAGGGTTAAATTGCATCAAACGATCTGACCTTTATTCAGCAATTAGAAGAATTGGTCTTCCAAATGATGTGCAAAAAAGATTTTGAAACAATCGCAATTGGTAAGAATCACGTGAGAAAACAAAAATGGCACTTTTTACAACTGTTTTGCCTGTAATGAAAATTTAAATGATGCGTTTTGTAGATCTATGTTAGTTGTAACCACAATTATTTAAAAATTATGAAAATCGTAGTTTTTCGCAATTTCTGGTCAGTTTCTGCTTAAAATCTGCAGATTCTAACATTTTTCGATGTGTGCCGTTTTTATCTGCATCAACCGATTTAGATGAAATTTTCAGTATGTGTATAACTAACATAGATCTATAAAACGCATATTTTAAATTCTCATTATAGGCTCGAATAAAAAAGTTTTGGAAAATGCCTTTCTTATTTTCTCTTATAATTCCTAGCATTTGCAATTTTTTCAAAATCTTTTTCACGCGTCATTCGGTAAACACATTCTTATAATTGTTAAAAAAAAAAGTCAGGTCGTTTGGTCCAATTTAAAGAAAGTTATACGGTTTTAAATGGGCGTTCGGACACTTTCGTGAGCCTCTGTACTTCTCTTGAAAATAATAATAATTAGACCGAATATCCTCAGGCGAAATAAGAATTCTGTCCGTCGATTGTTATAAAAAGGAACATTACATAGACATCTGTTTCTCCTTTCAATGATCTTAACAAGTTGGTTCAGAATATTCTGGTATTCAGAATATTCCAGTATATACCAGAAAATACAGGAATGTCCCAGCATATACCAGAATATACTATAATATACTAGAATATACCAGAATGTACTAGAATATAACAGAATATTCTATAATATACCAGAATACACTAGAATATACTAGAATATTCCAGGATATACATGGATATACTAAAATACACTACACTATACCAGAATATACTATAATGTGCTAGAATATATTAGAAAATACAGAAATATGCCAGCATATACTAGAATAACCCAGAATAATGCAGAATAATCCAAAATATTGCAGAATACTGCAGAACATAGTAGAATATAATAAAATACCCCAGAATATTCCAGAATGTACTTGAATGTACTAAAATATTCTAGAATATACCAGAAGAAACGAGAATATACCAGAATATACCAGAAAATACAAGAATATCTCACCATATACCAGAATATACCAGAGTTTACTAAAATATACTGGAATATACCACAATACACCAGAATGTTGCAGAATATACTAGAATATAGTAGAATACCCCAGAATATACTTAAATGTACTATACTATTCCAGAATATACAAGAAGAAACGACAATATACCAGAATATACTAGAATAAACAAGTATATCCCAGAATATAACAGAATTTACTGTTATACCTACTAGAACCTTATCCACTCAAGTTAAATAGTTAATAATAATCCACTTCCAAATCTGCAGTGTAATAATAATTATATGTATAAAGAAGAAACCGTTAAGTGGTTATTCGTTGCTAGTCTATATACAGTGAATTCTCGATATATGTCAGCGACACGGTTTTTGATGTCGTTTATCATCATTGGAATTATATCATATTTGGTATAACTTTCATTAGAAAAATGCCACGGATAGTGGTAAAAAAGTAGTAAAAAAGTCCCATAAAAAATAATGAAAAATAAAGGAGTTTTTTGTTACCGAGATCTCTCGAGCATCTTGCCCCCCACGTATACCCCGCGGTAGTGGGGATAATTCCGCGACATTTATCGGCGATGCCTCGGCGACATATATGGAGAATTCACTGTATCTAGAAAGATTGGTCCTGTTTCTTCTTCTACCACCAAATTCAGTGGCATTCTTTTCCAGCAGGTCGTACGTTTCCCGTGAAAATGAAAGCCCATTATACCCGTCTGCCGAACATAGTCAGCCATGGACATATGTAACTGTATGCTAACCGGGACAGCATTATTATATCACCATGACAGCAGAACGCGACTTCCGGCTGTTTTGTAACGGCTCGACCCGGTTCTTTTCGCAAAAGGTAATTCCCACGGGAACCCGTTCACCGGTATTCAGGATGTCATTGTGTCTACTCACAGGCCCAGAAGAGCAGCCATTTTCTTCTCCATCATGATGGCAGCGTCGGAATCTCTCTGAATCATGGCGTCGCAGAATATCCTCTTCGCGCAAGGAGTATTGTTCCAGTCGCCGTCTATGTGAGCCACCTCGGCCACCTCCGCGTTCTCCAAATTCTGAAGAGCATCCTCTAATTCCTGATCAATCCCCAGGCTCCGTTTTCGCCTTCTCTCGTCCCTGCCGTCCACGGAGTTCCTCTCTTCTCGCTCTGTAGATCTATGATCTTCGTCGATCGCTTCTGCGACGCCGTTCAGCGCGTCCTTCGAAACGTCAACGTTGAAGCTATTCTTGAAGAGCTCCGTGGGCCTGGAGCCGTCTTCCACCACCAGAATCGACGCGTCCTTCTCATCCTGCGGTTCCCGACTCTGAGCCTGACCTTTCCTCGGAATGACAAGCTCGGTCACGTCGATGCTCCCATCTCGAACCGGCAGATCGATCTCCACGATCTCGCTGATGGAATCGGCACCCTTCCTCTGGAACCGTTTGCTACGTACTAGATTCCTCAGGTTCCCGTCTGCCTGGAAGACATCCAGATAATCCACGCTCCGCCTTTTCCTGCTCCTCGATTCCATCCGCGGCTTCTGATCTTCCTGGAAGATCACCAGGACACCATCCTGATCGTTCAATGCCCCCGGATTATCACCCTCGTTCCTCGGCGCTTTCTCCAGAAAGTACACGGTCTCCCCGAGACTCTCTCCGTTTCGTTGATCCTTGCTGACAAATGACCCATCATCGCCCAGGGCTCTTTGATACTCCACCTCGGACCCGATCCCGCCATTCGACCTCTTCAAGACGTCAACGTCCAGGTACCTGCCCACCGCCACAGCTCCGATACCCAAAGCAGCACCGGAGGCCACCAATCCCAGCGCTGGGATCAGGATACTGGTCCCGGAGGCGACGGTGCCGACCTTCTCCTGAGCCTCTTTGCCCTTGGACAGGCCAAGGTTCTGGGATATCTTGTGCGTGGCCTCGACCAGAGGGTCGATTACCGGCCTGGTGAACTGCGAGACCCTCTCCACGCCGTTCGAGAACTGGCTCTTCAAGTTCTCCGATATCTTCATCCAGAACGGCGCGTCGTTCGGCCTCTTCAGACCGTAGAAGTGCTCGTTCGGGTAGTAGTTCTTCGTGGTGTAGCTGTCGACGATGTTCTTGTCGTTCAACACGTACTTCTTCTTCTGCCGTTGCTCCGTGAACGAGTACTGGTTCTCGGGGAAGTTGTCCGGCCGTTTCTTCTCGTTCTTCAGGATCTTGGCCGGCTGCACGCCTAACTCGGGATGAGCGTATTGAAGGACAGGCGCTCTGGCGCCCGGTTTCAAGGCTACGGGTGCAATCTTCTGGCTCTCCGGGGTGTAGAGCTGAGAGACTGGGTACACCGCCACTCCGTCGGGATGCAGCATCCTCTTGTGAGCGCTGGCGCGGTAGTTGTCGTTCCTCGACTCGTACACCTCGGCCTTCAGCGCTTCGTTCTTGTGGTTTCTCGGGTCCCACTCGAAGAACACGTTCTTCCCCTCCTCGTCCACGTCCTTGCCGTACCTGTTAATCGAAACGAGAAAACGCGTCATTCGTTTTTCGCTGCAACAGAACAATTGTACACGCCCGGAGCAGTGTCGCCAGGTCGAGAAAAAATCGAGGGGAATACAATGTAACCCCTCTCTGACGTCCAGAGTAATATGCAACACGTTGCGCGTGCGCAACAGGGATTGGGACACCCAGCGCCTCCTCAGTTGCATGCAGCACCACGCAGCACGTCACGTGACCAGTCTACGGTCTTAGCGGGGAAGGTTGGAGTGTACTCATAGTGGTGGAAAGGGATAGTAGGAGGGGAAAAGGAGGAGACAAAACAGATACCCAAATGGGCATCTTTTTGCGACACTGCCTCTGACACAAGTGGCCTAGCAGCCCGCGGGCCGCACAAGGCCCGTGCCACCATTTGATTCGGTGCGACGTAAGGGGAGGGGTCCCCTCCACACCGCACTTTTGGAACCGAGCCACAGTGTTTGGCTCTAATGGGTGTGTCCGAAGAGGGAGATATGGAGGGGACCCCCTACTTACGTCGCAGTGAATGAAGCAGCACGGTCCTCGTGCGAGCCGTGGTCTGCCGCAAGCTGGTCACCTCTGACCAATGTTGCCAGGTCGAGAAAATCGAGGGGAATACAATGTACCCCCTCTCAGATGTCCAGAATAATATGCAACATGTAGCACGTGTACAACACCACGGCCCTTGGGACACCAAGCGTCACCTCAGTCGCGCGCAGCACCACGCAGCACGTCACGTGGCCAGTCTACGCTCTTAGTGGGGAGGATTGGAGTGTGCTTAATATGGTACAATAGAATAGTGGAAGGGGAAAAGGTGGAGAGGAAACAGATACCCAAATGGGCATCTTTTTGCGACACTGCCTGTGACACAAGTGGCCTAGCAGCCCGCGGTCCGCACAAGACCCGTGCCACCACTTGATACGGTGGGACGTAAGGGGAGGGGTCCCCTCCACACCGCACTTTTTGAATCGAGCCACAGTGTTTGGCTGTAATGGGTGTGTCCGAAGAGGGAGATATGGAGTGGACCCCCCTACTTACGTCGCAGTGAATGAAGAAGCACGGTCCTCGTGCGAGCCGTGGTCTGCCGCAAGCTGGTCACCTTTGACCGGTGCCACCAGGTCGAGAAAATCGAGGGGAATACAATGTACCCCCTCTCTGGTGACCAGAGCAATATGCAACACGTTGCGCGTGCGCAAGACCACGGCCCTTGGAACAACCAGCGTCACCTCAGTCGCGCGCAGAACCACGCAGCACGTCACGTGACCAGTCTACGGTCTTAGTGGGGAACGTTGGATCATGGTGGTGGAAAGGGATAGTGGAAGGGGAAAAGGAGAAGAGGAAACGGATACTTAAATGGGTATTACTTGGTGACCCTGGCCCGGAGTGTATTTACCTTTTGTTAACGTTCCTGAAGAACCTCTCGAATCCCTGTTTCTCCTCGTTCTCCGCCTGGTAGAAGCTCGAAGAGGGGTCCAAGCTCTCCGTGGTTGTCCCTTCGCGGATCAGCTTGTTGTTGATCACTCTGGCGTTACGCCAGGTCTGCACCTTGTCGATGGGCTCGTCGGGAACCCTCTTCCCATGGATGACAGGCGTGCCGTCCCTGTCGATGGTCATCGGAGTCCTCTTCTGGCTGGTCTTCACGTTGATCTCCGATCGAACGATCACCTCCGAAGGCACGTTTTTCGCGTCCCTGTTCTTCGAGAGGTTCGCGCCTATGTTGGTCCTGGTTGGGTGAACCTGATGAGGCAGGAACGTGTACCGAGTCGTTTCGTCAGACTTGTCGTTGATGGGCAGGTTTCTCTGCGATCTATCCTGAAAATGTCTCATCAGGAGCAGCCCGCTGGTCGGAAACGTCGAGTCGAACCTCGCGTAGCTGTTTCTCTCCTCCAGGCTGGTCTTCATGGTGCTGGGAAGAGGCTTCCAGCTTTGATACTCTTCCGTGGTGGATTCCTGCAGGCGTACAGCTCTACCATCGGTTCCTAAAGGCGTCCAATCACCGTAGTCGATATTCTTCTCGCTGACTGCCTGCTCTTTGCCAGGGGCAAGCGATTTTTCCTCTTCGGCGCTGCTCTCCGTGCTGGAAGCTGTCTTCTTGTCTGATTGGGAGTCGGACAGCTTCGCCCTGAGTTGCTCGATTTGGGCCTCCTCGAGCTTCCTGACCTCTTCCTTGTTGTTCGTCTCGTTCTTACCGAGCTTGGCTGGTTCTACGGAGCTTTCGTTCGGCTTGTCCAGAAAATTCTTCGTCTTCGGAGGCTTTCCAGAGGCCTCGTGGACCGTAGGATTGTCGGCAATCAGCTTTTCCCTTCGTTTCACGATCAGAGTGGCCACGCTGCCCTCGCTCGTTCGCACCTTCAGCTCCTCCGTCTCGCCTGGAAGACTCCTCGACACTTTCAACATCGTTCGCGCGTAGCTAGGCTTCGGGAGTTCGGCCGACGCCGACATCGCTACGGCCAGGCCGAGGAACCACAGGAGAAGCGACACCTGGAACACGCAACGAGATGAAAAGGCCGACGCCGTAGTCGAAGAAGCTTCGCAAGCGTTGCAGCCAGCTTCGTCAGGAGATCCAAGAGCTAGCCTAACCCCCGGATTGATGAAGCTTGGTAGCTGCAATGCTCGTAAGCTGAAACTCCTCCCACATGCACTGTCATTTAGGCTGGGAGCACAGCTACTCTACACGCAATCTCATCACCTTTGTTCATCACCTTATCAACCCGAATTGAACAAATTGTTCCGCGGCTGGAATCTATTCTTCCTTTCTTTCTGGCCTCGTTAGGCTCGTCTAGGAAGCGCGATGCGTACTCGCTAATTACAAACCCGTTTTATGTAACGACTAATCTGTTACGCGGCTGCACCTCGATGGAAATAAGCCTAACCGGAAGCCTATTGTGCCTTCCTCGAGACCTAAGCGAACGTAACGCGCGCTGAACGAACACCATAAACAGCGGACACAGTCTTTCGCGCCTGACCCACATCTGGTTCTAGCATAGCTTCTGCGAAATTTCGACTTCGAAATTCGAGATTTTGGTGATTCGAAAGCGGGACATTTCGGGCACGATTTTAACGGTGTGCTTGATCATCGGCCGCGGGTCTTTCGAGGCCATTAATAAAAAAAAGTGCAATCCCGCGTCACTTTCTACGCGAGTCGTTGCATCGAACGGAAAAGGGAAGGGCGAACTTGTGTCTTCTTATCAAGTCGCTGAACTTTCTCTCGCGTTGTTCCCTTTTAGCTCGTCCCGAGAACTGTCCATAAATGGGGGTGCTGTTAGAGCAATTCTGCGATCATTAGATGCGACGCAAAGCTGAAAACGTGACGGAGGGATTTATATATTTGCTTGTTAAGTCCCAATCCTTGTTTTATAATTGCTTATCTCATTGCACAAAAAATGTCCATGTTGTACTTTTTCCTGTAGATACAGTCTTTACTCCATATATGTATGTCCCAAATATCTAGCCGATAAAAGTCCCAAGACTATGCCCACTGCCGCGGGATATACAGTTTTTACTTTATATATGTCCCAAAAATATGTAGCCAATGAGAGTCCAGGACTATCCTCACTGCTGCGGGACATACAGTCTTTACTCGATATATGTCCCAAATATCTGGCCGATGAAAGTATTAAAACTATCCCCACTGCCGCAGAATATACAGTTTTTACTTTGTGTATGTCCCAAAAATATCTAGCCAATGAAAGTCCCAGAAGTATCCCCACTGCCGCGGGATATACAGTCTTCACTCGATATATGTCCCAAAAATATAAAAGTCCCAGAACTATGCCCACTGTCGCAGGATATACAATCATTACCCGATATTTGTCGCAAGTATCTAGCCGATAAAAGTCCCAGAACTATGCCCACTGTCGCAGGATATACAATCTTTACTCGATATATGTCGCAAATGTCTATTCGATAAATGTCCTAGAACTATTTTCATTGCCGCGGAATGTACAGTTTTTACTTTATATATGTCCGAAAAATATCTAGCCGATAAGAGTCCCAGAACTATGCCCACTGTCGCAGGATATACAATCTTTACTCGATATATGTCACAAGTATCTAGCCGATGAGAGTCCCAGAACTATCCCCACTGCCGCGGGATATACAATCTTTACTCGATATATGTCACAAGTATCTAGTCGATAAGAGACCCAGAATTATGCCCACTGTCGCAGGATATACAATCTTGACTCGATATATGTCACAAGTATCTAGCCGATGAGAGTCCCAGAACTATCCCCACTGCCGCGGGATATACAATCTTTACTCGATATATGTCATAAGTATCTAGCCGATAAAAGTCCCAGAACTATGCCCACTGTCGCAGGATATACGGTCTTTACTCGATATATGTCACAAGTATCTAGCCGATAAAAGTCCCAGAACTATGCCCACTGTCGCAGGATATACAATCTTTACTCGATATATGTCACAAGTATCTAGCCGATGAGAGTCCCAGAAGTATCCCCACTGTCGCAGGATATACAATCTTTACTCGATATATGTCACAAGTATCTAGCCGATAAAAGTCCCAGAACTATCCCCACTGCCGCTGAGTATACTCCGTGAGGGTTCAAGAAGCTTCGTTGTCCTTTTCTGCGTTCGGAGTGTATCAAAGAATAGTATCTCCTGTTCGGTATATGTCCTTGGGTAGACCCGTGTTGTGGACATATATCGAGTAAACTGCTGTCATTTCGATGAACTTTCATTTCGGTCGATAAGCGATTAGTATAGTTTGCCGGAACTGAGGCGTCGAGAATCGATGCATCGTAACGAAAGAATCCGCTCGATCCGAGAAGGTAATCGCGGCGAGAGAAATTTAATAGCTCGCTGAAATTGCCGACATTCTTTCCCGAGATTAGAAAATAGCGATGCAGTAACCGACCGGTTGTGGACTTTCTATTATTAAGTCGAGAATTTATTCATCGGCGAGATGAATCAACGCCGAGATGTCCTCCGGATTCCATTGTTCCATCGCCGCTTCCGTCTCTTCGTTCTTTACGAGTCTGTGCTCTAATGGCAACCGCGAGCTATTAGGACGTCCTAGAAAACGTGTATTAAAAAATCGATTGCATTAAGATGATCTCAGTCGGCGAACGATTTCTCCGTTTCGACTTGCGATCGCCTAACCGCGACCTAAAGCAATATTGCCTAGCGGAAGCCTATTAATAAGTCTCTTAACGACTGTGCTATCTTCGAGAGACGATGTTTACAAGCGAAATTTCTGTCGCCATCGACGATGAACAAACTGAGATGATAATTGTTCAGGAAATTATGTTGAACTTTCTATGGATCTGTAACCGAATTCTGTGATACAAGATGGCGTAACAAATTGATTACTCAGAGCATCATTAACTTCCTAAGCAATCGAATATCCGCAGTTTCTCAACGTTTAGACGTTGCCTACTTTTCATAGTTTGATAGAACGGCTATAAAAACAAATCTCACAGGAATTTTTCAGGTGTCAATTTAAAATGGAAACTTCAGTCTACGAGTCTACAGTGGATTCAGGCACGAGAAACGTTTACAGTGAATTCGCGATATATGTCGCCGAAGACTGGATGATAAATGTCGCGGACTTATGGGGGGCCAAGAAGCTCGAGATACCTTGATCATCGAGGAGTGTAACATAATACGGGTCTGGGTGTGAGACCAGGAGACCACTACTAATCCAATAGCAAAACTTTTTCATTTTTCGTTATTTTTTATGGGATATTCACCAACACATTTGTGACATTTTTTTAATGAAAATGGTTCCAAATATGATATAATTCCGACGACATTTACATGTGTAACGAAGGACAAAAGTTACTTTCCATTAAAATTATACAGTGTGTCCTAAAACAATTCTAAAAAAATGTATACACTGTTTAACGGGTCATAACTTTTTGATTTTTATTCCTTTTCAGGGTGTAAGTAATTGGAAATAATGAGTGGACCAAAATTCAAACTCTGTATACATGTTTTTGAGACACCATGTATGTAAGATAAGCTAGCTTAACGGAAAATTAGTGTAAATATGACCCGAATGATGTTGTGTTTGGTATTATGTCAATCAGAAAAATTCCACAGATATATTGACGAAAGTTCCATAAACAAAATGATGAAAAATAAAGAAGTTTCGTTATTTTGGTATTATGTTTACACTCCTCGTCCTTTTCTACGTTCGACACTACATCAAAGAATAGTAGGATTTCGTCGACGAAATTTTTCGCTGTGACTTCGACTAATAAAATATACGACGAACGTTTTTACACTCCTAGGCGACCGAGCATCGTTGTCCTTTTCTATGTTCGGCATTAGATCAAAGAACAGTAGAATCTCGTGGACAATATTTGTGACTGTGACTTTGACATATAAAATATAGGACGAACGTATTGTTACACTCCTCGGCGACCGAGGCCTCGGTGGCAAGCATTGTTGTCCTTGTCTACGTTCGGCACTACATCAAAGAATAGTAGGATCTCTTCGACGGTATTTATCACTGTGACTGACTAATAAAATATAGGACGAACGTATTTACACTCCTCGACGACCGAGCATCGTTATCTTTTTCTACATTTGACATTGCATTAAAGAATAGCAGGATATCGTCGACAGTATTTGCCGCCGTGACTTTGACATATAAAATATAGGACGAACGTATTGTTACACTCCTCGGCGACCGAGGCCTCGGTGGCAAGCATCGTTGTCCTTGTCTACGTTCGGCACTACATCAAAGAATAGTAGGATCTCTTCGACGGTATTTATCACTGTGACTTTGACAACTAAAATATAGGACGAACATATTTACACTCCTCGGCGACCGAGCATCGTTATGTCGTCGACAGTATTTGCCGCCGTGACTTTGACATATAAAATACAGGACGAACGTATTTACACTCCTCGTAAGTGAACTGGAGAATAAACGACATCAAGACCCGTGTTGCCGACATATATCTCGAATTCACTGTATATCATTCTCTTAGGGCGTTGGGAAACCGTCGAGAAAAATAGAAGCGTTCACGATGTTGATAGTTCAGGTGTTTAGGAAAGTGTCTGAGCGTTTACGGTGGTTTGTGCACGTTCCCCAGGGAGTAACAATCAACGGAATCACCTGGTATCGGTACAGAAAAAAAAGCCTTGTCGCGTCCGGTTTTCCTCGATTTCGCTAGTTCGGAGAATCGGCGGCGTCGTGGAAAAACAAGGGTAAAAGGAACAGGCGGTTGGAATGACTTTCGAACGAGAGAGGAATGAACAAAAAGACAGACATACAGAGAGAGAGAGAGAGAGAGAGAGAGAGAGAGAGAGACGAGA
The DNA here is from genome assembly GCA_913789895.3 of Seladonia tumulorum. NCBI lineage: Eukaryota > Metazoa > Arthropoda > Insecta > Hymenoptera > Halictidae > Seladonia > Seladonia tumulorum. The sequence continues at coordinate 4,978,779 of OU565280.1, forward strand.
CCGAAATAAAGTGGCCGACTGGACCTGCAGCCGATCCGTCGACAAGTGAAATGGAACGACATGCTTTCCCCGAGCACGTTTTGCACCGCGCGCACAATCCACGCTCGCTCGTCTATGGGTACGGGTATGGGCAGCACGCGTCCGCCACGGGACGATCCACTTTTTCCAATCCGGTGACTTTCGATCGGCGATCCTCGGCAGAAATTCTGCACTGCGACCGCTAAAGAGCAGCGCTGGCACTCTCGTCTCTTGACCTTAACTCGTGACCTCGCGGAAATTCTTACCCTTTTGCCGGGAGACGAGCAAACGAACAACACAGAAATGCAACGGATGCTTGACAGTTGAAAACAATCGCTTCTGAACTTTAGCGTCCGAGCATTCTTTCGAATCGCTCGAGCTATCCGTTCGCCGAATTTATCAACTCCACAGAACAATAGAGAACATCAAGGATAAAGCGTGCATTCAATTTTTGTACGACAAATTTTCACCAAATACTACAAACGGAATCTACAACAATTTGCCAGTACTGTTCTGTAAGTCTAAGACGGTGTGAATTCTCGATATATGTCAGCAACATATGTCTTTATGTCGTTTGTCGTCCAGGAGGAATCTTTGAACCGCGCCGAACGTAGGAAAGGACAGCGACACTCGCCGCCGAGGAGTGTAAATACATTTGTCCTATATTTTATATGTCAAAGTCACAGCGACAAATGCTGGTCACGAGATCCTATTATTCTTTCATGCAATGGTGAACGTAGAAAAGGACAACGATGTTCGCCGCCGATGAGTGTAAATACGTTCGTCTTATACTTTATATGTCAAAGTTAAAGCAGCAGATACCATCGACTATTCTTTGATGCAGTGGTGAACGTAAAAAATGACAACGATGCTCGCCGCCGAGGCCTCAGTCGCCGAGGAGAGTAAATACGATCGTCCTATATTTTATATGTCACAGTCACAGTGACAAATATTGTCAACGAGATTCTACTATTCTTTGATGCAGTGGTGAACGTAGAAACGGTCAACGAAGCTCGCTGCCGAGGAGATTAAATACATTTGTCCTATATTTTATATGTCACAGTCACAGTGACAAATATTGTTTATGCGATCCTACTATTCTTTGATTTGGTGAACATAAAGAAAGACAATAATGCTCGCCGCCGAGGAGTGTAAATACGGAGTTTGTAAACATATCCGTCCTATATTTTATATGTCATAGTCTCAGTACTATTGTGTGTATCGGTGTGAGACCACTACTAGTCCAATAACAAAACTACTTTATTTTTCATTATTTGTTTATGGTCCCCTGACCAACATATTCGTGTCACTTTTCTAATGAAAATGACACCAAATATTATATATTATAATTCCGATGATATTTCCTTGTGTAATATAAACGATGTACCTTCTATGCGATATATGTCACTGGCTAGACCCGTGTTTCGGACATGTATCGAGCAAACACTGTACAACGACCACATAGATGTTTATCCGCTGGAATGTTGCATCTTTCGGCAGACCTAAGCTTGCCCGTTAGATCATAACTGGAAGATTCGCTTCCGGTGCGTTCTAATTAGGCTGTCGCGCAAAACCGCGAGCAGCCTACAGAAAGAAAGAAAAAAATCACGAACGAGCATGAAAAAAAACAGAGATGGAGGAAAAGATGGATACACATTAATCGCCACGAAATTAACGTCCGCGGGCTTTCTGGAGCGGAAATACAGTGTGACACGGAACGGGGCCAGGCCGTTGTGTACTTCCTACGAACGAAACGCACGTTAATCGCATACGCCGTTCATTAGTCCGGGCGATGTTGCAATTTTCCATGTTCTCATAAGCTCGATAATGCACAAATCACCCCCGATTTCATGCACGAACGACTCGCTTAGAGAACCGCGACCGCGGTTGGCACGTGGGGCTCCGACAGAGATCGATCTAGGCTGACCGATCATCGATCGGGAACGAGATCGTTAGCCAAATATTCCAACTTTAGACATCTTTGGTCGATCTCGATATCCACCGAAGATCGAAAGAATTATAGAACTCTTTAACCACGCCTACGTTCCTCATTTATTATTTTTTACAATAAAAAATAATGTACTACGATAAACCTACCGGCGATTATGTCACAAATATCGAAACTGCATATAAATATTTGCTCATAAGTAATAATCACACTACCGATTTTATACATTTATGACAAAACTGAGTTCAATCTATATATGTCGCAAATGCCTAGGCGATAAAAGTCACAGAATTATGTTACAAATGTCGAAACTGCATATAAATATGTGGTCATAAGTAATAATCAGACTACCGATTTTATACATTTATGACAAAACTGAGTTCAATCTATATATGTCGCAAATGCCTAGGCGATAAAAGTCCCAGAATTATGTTACAAATATCGAAACTGCATATAAATATCTGCTCATAAGCAATAGTCAGACTGCCGATTTTATGCATTTATGACAAAAATGAGTACAGTGTTCATTCTATATATGTCGCAAATGCCTAGGCGATAAAAGTCCCAGAATTATCCCCACTCCCGCGGAGTATACCCCATAAGGGGCCATAAACCGAGACCTCTAGAGCTTCCTACGTTCGGCGTAGATCAAAGAATAATATCTCCTGCCCGATATATGTCACTGGCTAGACCAGTGTTTTGGACATATATCGAGTAAACGCTGTAGATCAAATACAAAACAATAAAGAGATTTAAAGAATTTAAAATTACTGTTATATTGCTTTTAACTCTGGCAATTTATTAACACTTTGACTGCCAAACTAGAAATCTCAACAATTCCATAAAATTCAAATAGCTTATTTGATGAAATAAAAATTGAAAAAAATTATATCCATGATATTAAATAGTCCTTCAACTTTCTTGCATTTTACAGATCCTAATAAAATATTGTAAATAATTCCGTCACCCACATATGGGTGACATGGCGGTCAACGTGTTAAGGAAAACATAGACATTGATGTAGCTCTTGTTCTCACTAATTTTGCATAAAAATTCGCAATCTAGTAATAATTATATAAATCACCTTACTCTCATATTGAAATTGTGCAGACTTTAAATAAGTACAACTCTGTTATTTTTACAATGCAACTATAGTCCCTTTTAACGTCCGGCAGGTTTAGCGTTAAAATGCGAGGCTGTAAACATTTCCTGGGACATTCGAGAAACAAATGCTATCGTTTGTAAATCGATGATTCTCGTTCACGGATGTCGAGAAAGCGAGCTTTCTCGCAAGAACAACGAAGCCGATCGCACGCAAATGAATCGACACAATGGAACGCGCATCGTCGATGCAATTAGAGAATTATCTTCCATCCCACGCGACGAAGCTGTTATTGTGCGTCGATTCGACGTCGAAGAAATTGTGCTTCCGATAAACGAGCGAACAATTAGCAGGCTTTTCGATTTTTCGAAAGAGCCTTCGTATTCTGCTTGAGCGTACACTTTCTCCGAACATGAATTATTGATAACAGCCCTAGCTATGTATATGTATTCATTTCACTTGGAGTCACGCGAAGCAATTCGTAATCAAAGTTTTAAACTGGAACTCTCTTGCTGTACATTGTCCTTGCACGGGCTAATTAGAAGTGTGCGCGCCGACGTTCTTGTCTAACACCCGAAACGCAGTAAAAATGATAAATGGGATCGTCTGTTCCGCAATTGTTTAAAGAATAAGTGGGTGCAACACGGAAATAGCAAAACTGTCGGAAGGATGCACGTTTCTGCATCAGTTTCAAAGGTGTGAGAATTTCAAGAATGTAATAATAATTGAAAAATTTTACGAATATTTTCCTTAAAAGGCCGGATTGTTTAAAATTTAAAAAAAAATGTGCCGGTGATTGTGATAATGAAGTAAATCGTGTCCCATTTCTTCCAGATATGTAATACTCCCTCTATCCAATAATAATAGTAGCAAGTAAATATTTGTAGTTATGTTGTAGCGCAAAATTGCGAAGTTTTCAATCAAAAACAATGTTTCATGACGTGCGTCATCCGTTTTGACACATCGTTCAATTTTGAGGTTAACCTAATTATTACGAGTTATAATTATTTTTCTAATTTCATTTTCTGATCGAAATCAATTGTTTCGTTTCAGTTGAATATCAACCCGTTGTAAAAGTAAGATAAAAAAAAGAGAGTTTGAAGAACAATGGTTATAAATCATTTTAAGTTCAAAAGTTTAAAATGCCGTAACGAAATTATTGAAAAATCCAGAAGCTACCTGAACACTCAAAACATAAGTCAGGAGTAATATTTTTAATTCGCTGTTTCATTTAACCTAGTTTTCTGATAATAAGTGTTGCGTTCTATATTTTTTTTTCTTTCACTACTATTACTATGGGACAAATTAAATTGGGACAGAGGGAATATCTAATATGTAACATAGATATATATATATAATTTTTCAATTCACTATAACAATTATTAGTCGCATCAACCGGACACAATACATAACAAGCAAGAAAATCAATTTGTTTGGAATCTTTACTTACACCACTTTCAAAAATCACCGGCACAATTAGGAGAAATGAACTCTTGTCATGTGCATAATTAAATTATATATATGTACAGTCTTCGGTATATCGACATTCGCCCTTCAAAGGGTTAAGGGACGAGATCGCCTATCTTGCAATTGATAGAAAACCGTGATCATTTTGCACCGCAGATCTAATCGTTACGAATGGAAAGAGTATAATAGCTACGAGAATATAAAAGAGTATAATGTGCAACATAGCACTTAATAATGGAAAGAATATCGTGAACATGTTAGAATTATAAATACCTTGAATTTGTCCATTTTCGTGTCCCCTGGTGTTCGCCGATGTTCTCCAAGCTGGTCGGATCCAACGGTAATGTGGAGGGTCGGAAGAACCGGAAGTGAGGAGATGCAAGATGAAGGGAAGAGGGTAGACACCTCTCAGATCCGCATGGTACGCACGGGTCCAACGAAATCCACGGTCGGTCGATATCGCGTTCGAGAAAAAGAGAGACACCAGGGAAGAAGGAGAATAAGAACCAGAATGAGAAGAACAAAAGCTGAAGGCAGAAGCAGAGCAGAGAGAGGAGGCCTGCTCCTACGCACCTGTTGACTCCCGGAATATCTTCGCGAGACTGACGAAGGCGCTCAGTCAGCGGCTCCTCGTGTCTCCGACGAAGGACCGACACTTCTCACCGACCTACTTCCCGCGTTCGCCTTCGCCTCCTTCCGTCGCAGACGTACACCGTCGCGTCGTCGACCCCGACGATCAATCCGAAAACCTTTTCCGAAACTGTCCGGAACCCCCTCGAGGCCAATCGATCGAATTTCAACCACTCGGGTGTCTTGCTTTTCATCCGAAGAGTCAGAATGAGACGTTTCCCCCTTAACAGAGACCGTAACTGTTATAACGATAAAGAAAAGAAGTCATTTCACTTACAACAGTTATCAATGAGAGATATTTATTGCGGACGCTCATAACAGTTATATATGAGGTAAATTTATTTCGATCGCTCATAACAGTTATCTATGCGATAAGTTTATTTCGATCACTTATAATAGTTATCAATGAGATAAATTGATTTCGATCGCTCATAACAGTTATCAATGAGAAAAGTCCATTTCGATTGCTCATAACAGTTATTGATGAAGGAAAATGCTCAGGAAGATACCTTTCCTTCTTAACAGAGACCATAACTGTTATAATCAAATATAAAAAGGTCATTTCACTTACAACAGTTATCAATGAGAGAAATTTAGTTCGAACGCTCATAACAGTTATCTATGACATAAATTTATTTACATCGCTCATAACAGTTATCAATGAGACAACTCCATTTTGATCGCTCATAACAGTTATTGATGAAGGAAAATGCTCAGAAAGAGACCTTTCCTTCCTAACAGTGACCATAACTGTTATAACCAAAAAGAGAAAAAGTCATTTCATTGACAACAGTTATGAATGAGAGAAATTTAATTCGATCACTCATAACAGTTATCTATGAGATAAATTTATTTTGATCGCTCATAACAGTTATCAATCAGAGAAGTCCATTTCGGTCGCTTGTAACAGTTATCAATGAGAGAAGTCCATTTCGGTCGCTCATAACAGTTATTGATGAAGGAAAATGCTCAGAAAGATACTTTTCCTTCTTAACAGAGGCCATAACTGTTATAACCAAAAAGAGAAAAAGTCATTTCACTTACAACAGTTATTAATGAGAGAAATTTATTTCGAACGCTCATAACAGTTATCTATGAGATAAATTTATTTCAATCATTTATTTATAACAGCTATCAATGACAGAAACTTATTTCGATCGCTAATAACAGTCATCGATGGACAAAGTTTATTTCGTCGCTCATAACAGTTGTCGATGAGAACGTTCATTTTGATCGTTCATAACAGTTGTCGATGAGAGAACTATATTTCGATCGCTAATAACAGTTATCGATAAGGGAAACTAATTTTGATCGTTCATAACAGTTGTCGATGACAGACATTGATTTCAATCGTTCGTAGCAGTTATCCATGGGAGAAATTTATTTTAGTTGCTCATAACAGTTATCGATGAGATAAATTTATTTTGATCGCTCATAACAGTTATCAATCAGAGAAGTCCATTTCGGTCGCTCGTAACAGTTATCAACGAGAGAAATCCATTTCGGTCGCTCATAACAGTTATTGACGAAGAAAAATGTTCAGAAAGAGACCTTTCCTTCTTAACAGATACCATAACTGTTATAACCAAAAAAAGAAAAAGTCATTTCATTTACCACAGTTATGAATGGGAGAAATTAAATTCGATCACTCATAACAGTTATCTATGAGATAAATTTATTTCGATCACTTATTTATAACAGCTATGAATGACAGAAACTTATTTCGATCGCTAATAACAGTTATCGATGGACAAAGTTTATTTCGTCGCTCATAATAGTTGTCGATGACAGAAATTTATTTCAATCTCGAGACAAAATCGAGACGATCTGATGAGTATTCTTAATAGACGAGAAACAGTTGAAAATTTCAATTGTTTAACACTAGAACTACCGGATGGGTCAAAATGACTTCCTCCTAATTTTTTCTTTTAGAGATATTGAAATTATAAATATGTTTCCATGAGAAAATTTTTTAATAAACTTCTCTATCGAAGTAGATATTTAAACAAAACTAATACGAAATCTAAACAAATCTTATTTTGTTGTTATTATAAGACAATGTATGCCAGTTGCATTTAGTGCTTGGTCTTTCTAGTGTTAAAAAACAAACGAAACTCAAAATCTCCCGATCCCTTATCAGGAGCGTATAAGCTTGTCAAGGACATCGATTCAAAGTTATCTCATGAACCGAAAAATCTCGAATTAATTCCACTTGTATCGAGTAGGTAAATAAATAAATTGTAAATTGTTGCGTCGTCGCGCGCCGATCAAATTCGACTGACTGCATTTCTCGATTCGCGAACCAAAATTTCTCGCGTTTAGAAGACTACTTCGGGGAATCCTCTTCCGTGATGATCGCGCCGAGCATTATTAAGGCCACCGACACGAATCTAGATTGCCGTGGACGAAGAAACCCGACGGTGCGATGAAAAATCGCGTTTTCAGCCGATTCCGATGATCGTGTTCCCCGGCCACTTTCACCGTGTTAGCGAACAGAAAAAAGGTGAAGAAAACAGTTCCATCCGGTTCTCGTGTGAATCTGTAAAAAGTGTGCAGTCTGTAGAATCTTTGAAACAAAATTGTTCGCGAATGAATCTACCATGGATTGCAGGATCCGAATCATCCCCGTTACAATTCTATCAAATATACAAATTATTAATTATAATTAATATATAATTAATATACAAATCTATTATAGATTCAGTCTGTGACGGATGTCTACCTGAAAAGTTTAATCGTGTTCAGCGGGGAACCTTGCATAAAATAAATTTTTTGAGCACTTTTTCTTTTGTTTAAATTGATAGAAAATTTCCTCAGGAATAGGACAGAAAATGTTAAAAAGCAGGGAATATAACTGTTATAACGATAAAGAAAAAAAGTCATGGAATAACAAATATTTCGTCGAAAATGTTATTTGTTGGAAAATGTTATCGTTGAGAGAAATTCATTTCAACAGTTATCAATGAGAGAAATTAATTTCGATCGCTCATAACAATTATCAATGAGAGAAATTCATGAAACGCATTTTTCTCGAAACGCAAAATTTTGAACGCCGAGCACTATAGCTCAAAATCTGATTACTCGATTTTTATGAAACTTGGTGTATATATTCTATAAATAATTGGCCATATCATGACGAGCTCCGATTTTTTAATTTTTTATTTAAAACATTGTTATTAATAATTTTTCATAACAAAAAATTTATTTTTTTTCAAAACCTCCACTTTTTCAATTTTGTACATCGTAATAAAAAAAGGATGTCATGTTGTGCGTATTTGCATAAACTAACGATTCCATTTAGATTTTTTCGTTTCAGATTTTTGTTTTCAATTTCAAGCCGTTATTGCACCATTGCTATTAACGATTAAAATTTATACAAAATATTGTTGTTTACCTTACAACATTAATAATGGCTACATCATGACGAGCTCCGATTTTTAATTTTTTATTTGAAACATTGTTATTAATAATTTTTCATAACAGAAACTTCATTTTTTTTCAAAACTGCTCCACTTTTTAAATTTTGTACATCGTAATAAAAAAAAGGATGTCATGTTGTGCGTATTTGCATAAACTAACGATTCCATTTAAATTTTTTCGTTTCAGATTTTTGTTTCCATTTTCAAACCGTCATTGCTCCATTGCTATTAACGATTAAAATTTATAAAAAATATTGTTGTTTACCTTACAACATTAATAATGGCTACATCATGATGAGCTCTGATTTTTTAATATTTTATTTGAAACATTGTTATTAATAATTTATCATAACAGAAAATTCATTTTCTTTCAAAACTTCTCCACTTTTTGAACTTTGTACATCTTAATAAAAGAAGGATGTCATGTTGTGCGTATTTGCATAAACTAATAATTCCATTTAGATTTTTTCGTTTCAGATTTTTGTTTCCATTTTCAATCCGTCATTGCAATATTGATATTAACGATTACAATTTATAAAAAATATTGTTGTTTACATTACAACATTAATAATGGCTACATCATGATGAGCTCTGATTTGTTAATTTTTAATTTTAAACATCGTTATTAATAATTTATCATAACAGAAAATTCAATTTCTTTCAAAACTTCTCCATTTGTTGAACTTTGTACATCTTAATAAAAGAAGGATGTCATGTTGTGCGTATTTGCATAAACTAACGATTCCATTTAGATTTCTTTGTTTCGATTTTTGTTTCCATTTTCAATCCGTCATTGCACCATTGATATTAACGATTAAAATTTATAAAAAATATTTTTGTTTGCATTAGAACGTTAATAAATGATACCAGAAATTTTCAATCAATCTGAGCATTATATTTTTCAACAAAAATTCTTGAAAAACAAGCCATTTACACAAGGTTCGTTGTGTTCGTTCAAAGGGGTCGTTGTTCGGGAGGCGAAATTTTTTTGCCAGCAACCCCGCCCGAAATCTGGTTTTCAAGTTCACGAACAACGACCCGGACAAGTCGGACCGGAAGAGACGTCGTTAAGTTGGCTGGACGGGTTCAGAGACCCGCCAGTGAAAGTCCAAAGACGATGCACACCTGCGTAACCTCATGCCCAAGGCGAAATCTTTGGTTACCCCCTTCGATTATTCCGTTTGAGACTGGCGCGTTGTCACCGTTGCGTTGTAGGTAGCGATTTCATTTTTACAACAGTTCCGATCGGCCATTTTTTATGTTACAGAAAACGCACGACGCTTCGTTAAGGGGTTATATACAGTTAGGAGGCCCAAAAAAAGCAATTTTTTTTAGAATTTTTCCTGAGAAGACCTTTACATCTATTAATGTAAATATTTGTACACATATTATGGTAACTTTTAACTGTATTTTAACATTTTTTATTTGTAAAAATAATAATTTTGAAACCTGCTATAGCTGATCTCCTGGAGCTCCTCGAAAAAAAGACGCCTTGCGGTGACCACTATATCTCTGGACTGGATCATCAAAAATGAAAAAACCAAACTGATTACGTTAAAGAAATGTATAATCTAGTAACTAATCGAAGGAATAAGCGAAATAAAATTTTGTGACAAAATGGCGGCTTTTCAAAGAAAAAATCGATTTTTCACCAAAATTTTGGCCTTAAATTGTTTATAAAAAAAAAAATATTCATCGGAGAGAAAAAAGCTTCGATTAATTACTAAAAAATATACTTAAGAAGCTTGCGTTAAAATTTGAGAGTGATCGGTTCAGCCGTTTCCGAGAAATCTTGGTCAACGACTTTGAAAACACAGTTTCGAGAAAAACGCGTCGAAAGAAGAGCCTCCTACTTTCAAACGCTCTGACACGTCTTTACAAATATGCGTGTAACTTCGAAAATAATCGCCGGATTGACTTGACATTTTTTGTGCGTATACTTAAATATATGTACATTACGAAAATGAAATAAAAAAGAAATCGATTTTTCGAAAATTCTAAGTGTATGTAACCCCTTAAGTCGTACACGTTCATGTCGTATTCCTCTCGTGAAGTACGAACGAAATTGAACGAAGAGAAGTTGTTGGTCATGCCGTGCGTTATTAATTTAAATAACAACGTGCTGGAAATTAATTTGACTTTCTTTTTTCGCGAAGTTCGAGATCACGGCTGTCGCGCGCTGCTCGTGCGCAAGTAGAGTGTTAACGATGAAATGAACTGGAATTAATCGATGGTATAATTATCGAACACTTGAAGGATAACAGAATAAAGTTTATCCTTTTGTTCTTCAATTTATCTTACGGAAATAATAACCAAACTGAGTTTCACGGTAAACACAAGATTAAAATTTTATTCGCTATTTGTAACAATTATTTACATTATTTACATTATTTATATTCTTACCTGTAAACACAAGAAACGACATTAAAAGCTATTATTTTACAAAGATTTCTGTAAGAGAGTGAAGCTTTATTCAGACAATCCTAATCAATTAGGTTTTGTAATATGTCAGTCCGCTGTTTTGTTTCTTTTTTTTTTGCATGCGCAATACGTATCTAATTCAAAATGAGTTTTAAAAGGAATACGATAAATTTACATACCTTCTATCGTATTTCTTTTACATCCCCCCCCCACCCCTCGGAGTGGACGATCACGAAATTCAAATATTTTAATTGGCATATGGGATTAATTTTGTCTTGTGGAAAAATTTCGATTCTGTTTTTTCATGACCTGTATCTATTTTAAAAATGACGTTTGATATTTTATCTAGAATTTTGAATGGACCTATTTTTTAATCGTCTGTTTTTCTCCTATTCAATTTATTGCCATTTTCTACGTATACTAGATCATTAACCTTTAGATCGTATTCTTCTCTATTCTTATCAAATATTTTGTTGTCATAGTTGCGAGATTTTGAAAAGCTATTTGTCTATCTCTCTGCAAATCTTCTTTTGATTTTTCTTGTCCTAGTTCTTCCGGTAAAATGTTGGTATCCTTTTCTTCGAATAAATATTTTGGTGAGAATGTTGTTACTGTGTGTTCAGTTTCGTTGTAGATTTTCGTGCATTAGTGTGTTACGCTAGTCCACGCTCTTTTATTTGTTTCTTCATTTATTCTGCACCGAATTTTATTTACTAGAGTAAATATTTGTAACTGTGTGTGTTACAAATATTTTCAAAATCTGATTTAAAAGATCGGATGCAGATCTCATTTTTCTTTCGCTAAATCGTCGATCAGAAAGGATCGTCGATGACACCGGCAAAGTTGAGTGTAGACTGTTTGTCTAACATGTCGTCTTGCCGATCGATTCGTGGCCTTCGATAGAATTCGGCGACCTCGTTCGTCATTAAGAATTATGAACGCGTACGCGTCCCATTGTGTTCGATGCGATCCGACGAAGGCCTCTTGACGTTTTCCAATATCGGTCGTCGGTCTTCTGTTGCACACTCGTTTTCCTTGACATACCTCGAAGACGAACCTACGCGTCCTCATAGCGAACACGACTCACGTATGCAAGTATCCACCGTCACCATATTCTGTCCTCTCTTGAAAGGAACTGCAAATCCAACTGCATAAATCCATCGATATTTTTAAATACTTAAAAATGAAAAAAAAATCAGAATAATTTAGATGAAAATCAATTGCGAAACTTTGGGAATTTTCTATGAATTTTCCACTAAAATTTGACTACAGAATCCGATCCATCTATTTCCGCAATAAGAATCGGTATCTGATTACAAAGTTCGTTGTCAAAATTCCATACCAAATCGAAATCAAACCTTGGCTTCGTTATAGAGGGCAGGTCGATCGTACTAAGAGCGAACCTAACCTTGTTCTGAGAGTAAACTTTGTTTGTAGGAGGGAAAACGGAATTAGATTATTGAAAATATATGATACTTACAATTATATAATTTAGAAGTTTAAATAAAATTCTATTTTTCCTCCTACAGCAACCAAAATTCCATGCCAAATTGAGACCAAACCTTGGCTTCGTTATAGAGGGCAGGTCGATCGTACTAAGAGCGAACCTAACCTTGTTCTGAGAGTAAACTTTGTTTGTAGGAGGGAAAACGGAATTGGATTATTGAAAATATATGAAACTTACAATTATATAATTTAGAAGTTTAAATAAAATTCTATTTTTCCTCCTACAGCAACCAAAATTCCATGCCAAATTGAGACCAAACCTTGGCTTCGTTATAGAGGGCAGGTCGATCGCACAAAGAGCTAACCTAACCTTGTTCTAAGAGTAAACTTTGCTTGTAGGAGGGAAAGCGGAATTAGATTATTGAAAATATACGCAATAGAAATCATATAATTTAGAAGTTTAAATAAAATTCTATTTTTCCTCCTACAGCAAGGTTTACTCCGATTTTTCTCGATATATAGTCGTAGAAGAAAGGACTTAGTGCGACCGACCTGCCCTCTATAACGAAGCCAAGGTTAGGCCCCAATTTGGCATGGAATTTTGCCTGCAAACTTTGCACTCAAATTTCGATCCATCTGTTTCCGCATTTAACTGGGAATTTGTCGACAAGTTTTGGTGCCAAATTCACATACAAAATAGACACCAAATTCTGCTCCAATCAGGATTTGGTACCAAATAGACAAGCCTTTTGCTCGCAAAGTGTGATAGCTTATTCCAGGAGATGCACCGAGTTTTATTGTACCAATTGTGGACGATTCTCAACTGTTTTTTTTTCGTGTCACTTATAACATTTTAGCATTTGTAAATAATCTCAAAATGAAGAATACGTGTATCGTATTATTTACGTGTGACAGAAGTATGAACACTTTTTAGTGCTCCAAACTTCTGATGAAATATTTTTGTAAGTGGTCAGTACAGATGTTATTATTGGACTGCGGATCTTTATGCAAAATAAAAAATATTTGCATTGATTGCAAGACACAGGAGCGAAATAAAAATTTGTTTCTTCTTTTATTTGTTTTATTAAGCTAAAAACAAGAGGCCGTAAATCTTCTTAATATATCCACGGCTTTAAATTGTGCTTACCTATTTTTGTCATAAATGCATAAAATCCGCAGTCCAGTTATTACCTTCTTATGGTATAGTACTATGTATGAAGTGTACTCGTGAAGGTAGAGTAGAGCAGTCGTTTTTATAATAAATGAAGCATTCTTTTCTCAACTACTTAAAAAGCGATAAATGAAAACTAAAACTCTCTCTTTGCCGCACTATTTGTTATGATCTTATACTTTAATTAATTAAAAATAATTAATTTACATTTATTGCTCTGTAATTAGGTAATTAGAAAGGAGATACTTCATTTTTGACAGCAATGACTGGCTAGTAGATTCCAATAATTATTGTATTGAATGTTTAGAAGATTACTATTGAACCACATCTCAAGTAGATTGGATTTCTTGTTTAGAATAATTCAAATGGTACCATGAAATATGTACTATGTATTTTCCTTTGTTTAATATGTGGTCGAAAAAAAAAAAGAATACAAGTAGGGAGAAGAGGCATATTAATATATTAAAATAAAAATTGTAGTAAGTATTACAAATTTCCTTCGTTAATAACTGTTATGAGCGACCAAAATAAACTTCTCTCATTGATAACTGTTATTAGCGATCGAAATTTTCTCTTATCGATAACTGTTATGAACGATCGAAATGAATTTCTCTCATCAACAACTGTTATGAGCGATCGACATAAACTTTTCCCATCGATAGCTGCTATTAGCGATCGAAATTTTCTTTCATTGATAATTGTTATAAGTAGACTGCGGATCTTCATGCATTTTTAACAAACTACAGTTGATAAAATTTGAAATTGTAGGAAAATTTAAAAAATTTCAAATGTCAATGTACCATTTCTCATCTAATAAAATTAGCAAGTTAAGAAATAACATTCTACTTGGTTTCTATTTCTTGTGATCGATGCAGACAATTTTTATTTTGCATAAAGACGCTATTCGAAATGAATTTTTCTCAAGGATGACATTTACCAAGAAGAGCAAAAATTTTCGGTTACTTATAATACTTATTTGCAACCAATACGATTTTAGTCAATGAAATAGTTCAAACCTCTGATGAAATAGTTGTTATTCCATGACTTTTCTCCTTTTTAGTTCTAACAGAGGACACATAGGTACCATACAATTTCGTTTACTGCCTAAAGGGTATAGCCGGATAAGATAGTCAAAAATGTCCTTGAACCGAATTTCATCGACGATGTGCCATTCGATAGAGCACCAAGAAAAAACATACTGTGCAAAATTTCAACCCTGTATCTTGATCGGGAGGGTAGTTATGGGGTAAAATCGAAAAATCAGTTTTTGCCCTATTTTTCCTAGTTGATGACGTTTAGAAATTCTGAGAAAAATCTGACACATGTCAAGAACCCTAATACATACTGTGCAATTGGTTTCAGATTTTTAAAGTGAAAATCCTACTTGTAAAAAATCAAAAACCTCAAAAAAAATCGGAAAAATGCAGATTTCGCATGGAAGTTCTAGAGTGACAACATTTATATTTTTACAGTAGCGATATATTGTCATAAGTATTGTTCATGAATTTTTTCAGATTTTTTCGTTTGGTGCGCCGTTGTTAAAAAAAAAATAAAAACTGATTTTTTCGACGTTTTTTCCGCGAAGAACTAAGCTAACCTTAAAATTATTATGTTCTATTTATTCTGTAAGTCTATCGGGCACTGATAAACCTTGAACATTTTAAAAAATAATTAAACAATGAAATCGGCTTGATTAGTATTTTTACTAAACTTAATTTACTACTTTTGTACACTCTGAGGAGTGTACGAAGGAAATGCACAACAGTCTCGATTGTCTCTTTGAGATGTTAACGATAGCACACTTGTGTCATCCTTTTCGACTAATTCAGAAGTTTCCTTCCACCCGTCCGCGTAGAAAGCTCGAGGAAAGTGAAAGTATCAACATCGCGGAGCCACCCAAATATGTACTTTAATACGTTTGCTGTTGCTATGTATAGCGACGCCCTATTTCCTTGTGGTTCCTCTCCGCTTTCGGCTAAACAGGACACGGAGTTTCTTCTCAATTATGTGAACGACGACGCGAGTTCTGTCTCATTTGAATAGGAAATGTCCCACCTCAGGCACTACATCCGTAAACTGGCATTCTTCGGACGTGGAACAGGTGTTTCTAGTCGTTCGTCTATGTGGAATGCAAATTCGATATTTCTTCGGACAGGTGTGATATCTCTTCGTTACGCAAGCTCCGATTGGACGGTACAAGGAAACGTAACGAATCTGTAACCCGATTCGAACCACGCGTACGTGTATGTTAGAAACTATGTAGGTAAAAAGGGAAAGAAAATTATAAAAAAAAAAAAAAAATATACGAACAAGCATGGAAAGGGTAATTAAGATTCTTGTAAAAGACCAGGGAGACAGTGCGAATACCACAGTCGACGTTTCTTCGCGGTCATTCTTCTCGAGGCAAACGAGATTCAAGGAGAGACTTTAAAATATCCGATGATTCGTGGATCCTTCAGGATTCATCTTGGGAAAAAACATCCGAGTCGAAAATATGTAAACCTGTTGGCAAAAGAAAAGACCAAAGTCAGACACGTGTTTATGTGTTCGTTTTTTAATTTCGGTGCTAAAATTGACACCACAATGATTTATTTGATTTTTAATAGGCTGTTTCTCCGTTCGAGCGTAGATCGAGAGTTGAATCCACTATTTAAATTCAAATATGAGAATTTGTATTTGAATTTGAATTGTTTGATCCAGGGAATGTTAAAAATTTGAATTGAAAAATCTGCGTTCGAACGCGTGAGCACAGAAATTTTATATTCTTCTCTTAACACTAATCCTACCACCGCCGGGCAAAATGGCTGATTACAGATTTTTTATTTTACGATTACTGAAATTATACAGATCATTTCGTAGGAAATGATTAAATAAATATATTTAGGATTCATTATAACACGAACCGCACAAAATCCAAATAAATTCAATCTCGTCATTTTTATAAGACGCCATGTATCAGTAACTTTGAAGGTTAGGTATGTTTAGTGTTAAAATATTGTAACGTTCAATCCTAACAAATCATCACTAGAACAAGCAAGCATTAAATGCAACTGGCATACATTACCTTATAATAACAACAAAATTGTATTCGTTTAGATCTCGTACCAGTTTTGTTTAAATATCTACTTCGAATAGAGAAGTTTATTAAAAAATTTTCTCATTGAAACATATTTATAATTTCAATATTTCTAAAAGACAAAATTAGAAGCAAGTCATTTTGACTCATCCGGTAGTTCCAGTGTTAATAGAACTATGAATTTATGAATACTTCACTTCTTTTAATTAGAAATTTCGATTTTCGTCGCATAGACAATGGACGATCAAACAAAATGGCCGCTCAGCGTGTAAGGAATCCGCGGAATCGCGGAATTCTTTCGCATTTACGGCAACGTGAAAAAATAGCGGAGCGAGCGTCCCAGAAACCCTAATCGTCGTTAGGAATCTCTCGTCCGTGTTCTCACCGCGGTTTTATCGCGTCGGAAGCAGATCGAACGTTATTATTATTAAAAACGTTAAAAAAAATTGCTTGCGACTACGTATCTAATATGGATTCGAAGAACGAAACGGCACTCTTCCCAATGGCACTCTAAAAAATGATCTACGATTTTTTCGAGTCGTTTTACCGAACTTTGAACGAAAGGATCGTTAACAACTTTACGTTACTACCATAAGGGTCGTGATTATACTAATCGGTCCGGACCCTGAGGATACATAAACGCAACAATAACAGGGCAAAACATTCTGCTGACAGAATTTGATTACCGTGTTTTTGTATGTAGCGTTTTTACACCCTCAGGGTACGGACCGACTAGTACAGTCTTTACGCGACATATATCCCAAATACCTAACCGATAAAAGTCGCAGAACTATCCCCACTGCGAAGGAGTATACTCGTCAGAGGCCAAGAAGCTTCACTGTCCTTTTCTACGTTCAGCAGTGTATCAAAGAATAGTATCTTTTCTAGCCGAGGTTTTATATTAATTATATGTTTTATATTAATATTATATTAATATGTTTTATATTAAATATATTAATGTTTTTATCACACCTTTCGTGAAAAAGGCTTGTCCATTTGTAATCAAACCCTGCTTGGAGTAAAATTTAGTCCCTATTTTGTATGAATTTGGCACCAAAACTTGTCGACAAATTCCCAGTTAAATGCGGAAACAGATGGATCGGAATTTGAGTGCAAAGTTTGCAGGCAAAATTCCATGCCAAATTGGGGCCTAACCTTGGCTTCGTTATAGAGGGCAGGTCGGTCGCACTAAGTCCTTTCTCTACGACTATATATCGAGAAAAATCGGAGTAAACCTTGCTGTAGGAGGAAAAATAGAATTTTATTTAAACTTCTAAATTATATGATTTCTATTGCGTATATTTTCAATAATCTAATTCCGCTTTCCCTCCTACAAACAAAGTTTACTCTTAGAACAAGGTTAGGTTCGCTCTCAGTGCGACCGACCTGCCCTCTATAACGGAGCCAAGGTTTGGTCTCAATCTGGCATGAAATTTTGATTGCTGTAGGAGGAAGAATAGAATTTTATTTAAACTTCTAAATTATATAATTGTAAGTTTCATATATTTTCAATAATCTAATTCCGTTTTCCCTCCTACAAGCAAAGTTTACTCTTAGAACAAGGTTAGGTTCGCTCTCAGTGCGACCGACCTGCCCTCTATAACGAAGCCAAGGTTTGGTCTCAATTTGGCATGGAATTTTGGTTGCTGTAGAAGGAAAAATATAATTTTATTTAAACTTCTAAATTATATAATTGTAAGTCTCATATACTTTCAATAATCTAATTCAGTTTTCCTTCCTAGAAACAAAGTTTACTCTTAGAACAAGGTTAGGTTCGCTCTTAGTACGACCGACCTGCCCTCTATAACGAAGCCAAGGTTTGGTCTCAATCTGGCATGAAATTTTGATTGCTGTAGGAGGAAGAATAGAATTTTATTTAAATTTCTAAATTATATAATTGTAAGTCTCATATACTTTCAATAATCTAATTCAGTTTTCCTTCCTAGAAACAAAGTTTACTCTTAGAACAAGGTTAGGTTCGCTCTTAGTGCGATCGACCTGCCCTCTATAACGAAGCCAAGGTTTGGTCTCAATTTGGCATAGAATTTTGATTGCTGTTGGAGGAAGAATAGAATTTTATTTAATCTTCTAAATTATATAATTGTAAGTCTCATATACTTTCAATAATCTAATTCAGTTTTCCCTCCTAGAAACAAAGTTTACTCTTAGAACAAGGTTAGGTTCGCTCTTACTGCGACCGACCTGCCCTCTATAACGAAGCCAAGGTTTGGCTTCGATTTGGTCTTGATTTGACATGGAATACCGATGGATAGGAATTTGTAGACAAATTGTGGTGGCAAATTCATAGCAAATTGTTTACTGGGTATGTCCCTGGATAGATCCATGTTGTGAACAAATATCGAATAAACACTGTATACCCCGACCCTAAAGCCTTCATATGATCAAACTGGTTGTAGATTCAACCAGGAAAAAAATTTGTTCACGATTTTAGAGACGTTTCAATGGCCAGAGTTGTTGTATAGAGTAATCGATCCCTATATTACCGACTGATTAAAGATATAGATGTTTGTGTGTGTTGGAGAAAGATTGGGGAGTAGTCTAGAGAGTTCGGTTCGAGAACGTGGGGTGAAAGATCTGAGAAATGGCTGAGTTAATTTTTTTATTCTCGTTTCGATAGTTTGACCGGCAAAAATATGTTAGACTAAATACGTTAGACTGAGCAAAGTATTTAATATACATATACAGAGTGGGGCAATAACCATGTCCACTTTGAATATTGCCGTTATTTGTAATAATATGAAAAAATGTTACATAGAGAACTTACACTGTACAGATGGGGACATATTGTGACACAAACATTTTCTGCTTGGGTGGAGGCGTAGAGGAGATTTCAAGGTCATCTGTATTTTTTTTTAAATGGAATGCTATGTTTTTTTATCCCGATGTGATAGCCAGTGTTGAGACGATTTCAGAGAGTTATCATTGAAACGGGGTAGTAAAATAAACTCTATTACATTACAGGAGATGCTTGGTGACCGTTTGCGTCAATGCAAAGTTGCAATCTTGAAAATGTTTGTGTCACAATATGTCCCCCTCTATACCATGTAAGTTCTCTATATAACATTTTTTCATATTATTACAAATAACGGCAATATTCAAAGTGGACATAATTATTGCCACACCCTGTATATATGAAAGAGGTATTATTTTATTCCCTCTATCTCGTAAATTTTTATAACAAGAGTTTCGTTTACCTTGATGGACATTTTGAAATGGGCAGTTTAAAAAGCTGGTAGCAAAATTCATGGTGGAAAGGGTTGAAACGTGTGGTGGTATGGCTTCACCGGAAACCGGAAACCCGTCGTTGCTTACTTTTTACGACTTCGATCGATCATAACGACCATAACGATCTCGGGACCGTGGCCCCGTACGCTCTCCCGTCAAAGTGGGACCCGGTTGATAAAAAGTGGCTCACTTTCGTTGCCATTGAAACGGTTCGATCTCGCGTAACGCGAACACAAACTCCGAAAGTGTGTTTATTAGAGGAGAGAACAGGCTGCCTCTAACGGGAGAGATAAACGGGTATAATTGCTGGACTTTCTTTTCTCCTGCTCCTCCGGCTCGTCCTTTTCTTTTGCGTTGAGCAACTCGGTAATGAATTTAGTGAAATTCCAAGTATCTAGCATACCCGACGACGAATTGCGTTTCGGAAAGAACGTGTTTCGAAAATCCTTCGCGCTCGATGGTCGCCGAAACGAATGTTGGAAGCAATCTTTTCTGGCGGATCATACGGAGGATTGATCGTGGGAAAACGGATGTAGGTTAATCGACGGATTCATAATTCGACTGCACTTCGAGGAGCCGGTAAGCTGTCATTAATCAATCCACGGAGAACTATACGGCAATCGAGCTGTCCCGAAGCGAAAACAGAGAAGCTGCTTGTGACCTGAAATTTGAACTTCGTCCGTCTGTGACTTTTATTCTACCATACTTCTCGTTTGCTCACACACTCCCCTAGTAGCACAATAATATTAGATAGATATTTTTTTCAAATATTGGAAAAATATTTGTTAAGCCACATTTTTTCATATGAGAAAAATATTGGATCTGAATATTGTATACATGTACAAGAAATATAAATTGAATGTTTAAAAAGTATAAGCTAAATATTCAGAAGATATAAACTAGATATTTAAAAAATATAAAGTAAATATTTAAAAAATGTGAATTCAATATTTGAAAAATATAAATTCAATATTTAAAAAACAGTAAGTAACATAATCTGATATGTCGTTGAATTCGTCTCGGAAAATGCTGTCGTCCCTACCATAGTAGCACAAAAATATTAGATAGATATTTTTTTCGAATATTGGAAAAATATTTTTTGAGCCACACTTTTTCATATTAGATAAATATTAGATCTAATATTGTATAAATGTTCAAGAAATATAAATTGAATGTTTAGAACATATAAGCTAAATATTCAGAGAATATAAAATAGATATTTAAAAAATATTTTACTTCGCATTATATTCTGGAACAATTATTTTTCCATGATAAACATAAAATATTTCCTGCATACTTAAAAAAAATATTCTATTTCTAATATTACATAAAGATTCACTTTATAATGAGAAAAAATATTTTTTTCATGATATTAAATAAATATTATCTGCATATTAGGAAAAAATATTCTATTTCTAATATTAAATAAACATTTGTTTTATAATGAGAAAAAAATGTTTTTTTCATGATATTAAATAAATATTATTTGTATATTACGAAAAAATATTCTACTTCCAATATGAAATAAAGATTTATTTAATATTTAGAAAAAAATATTTTTCTCATAACATGAAATACATATTTCCTGAATATTTAAAAAGAAATATTTTTTACTTAATATAAAATAAATATTGTATGTGTATTCGAATATTAAAAAAAGATTGAATCTCTTTTTAATATTATATGAATGTGTATACAATATTTTGTGCTACTAGGGTAGTAGCACAAAAATATTAGATAGATATTTTTTTCAAATATTGGAAAAATATTGTTTAAGCCACATTTTTTCATATGAGAAAAATATTGGATCTGAATATTGTATACATGTACAAGAAATATAAATTGAATGTTTAAAAAGTATAAGCTAAATATTCAGAAGATATAAACTAGATATTTAAAAAATATAAAGTAAATATTTAAAAAATGTGAATTCAATATTTGAAAAATATAAATTCAATATTTAACACTAGAATGACCAAGCACTAAATGCAACTGGCATACATTGCCTTATAATAACAACAAAATAAGATTTGTTTATATTTCTTATTAGTTTTGTTTAAATATCTACTTCGATAGAGAAGTTTATTAAACAATTTTCTCATGGAAACATATTTATAATTTCACTATCTCTAAAAGAAAAAATTAGGAGGAAGTCATTTTGACCCATCCGGTAGTTCTAGTGTCAAATAACATTCAATAAAATTTTCAAATTTAAGAAAAAGTTATAACGAAAATTAGAAACTATGAATATGTATTACTTTTTGCGCACTGCTTCTCGAGGGAATATATTACGGGAAAAATATTTTTTTCATGATATTGAATAAATATTATATGTATATTAGGAAAAAATATTCTACTTCTAATATGAAATAAAGATTCATTTAATATTTAGAAAAAAATATTTTTCTCGTAACATGACATAGATATTTCCTGAATATTTAAAAAGAAATATTTGTTACTTAATATAAAATAAATATTGTATGTATATTTGAATATTAAAAAAAGATTGAATCTCTTTTTAATATTATGTGAATGTGTATACAATATTTTGTGCTACTAGGGGTGTTACGAGAGAAATAAATATATGGTTCCATTTAAAAAAATTAATTTGACTTTGAAATTGCTTGCACCATTAAGATTGTTCCCTTTATGCCAAACAATTTTCGTAAACAAATTTGTTTCGTAACTTCAGTGCGTCACGAGATATTTCCGTTTTCAAATAAACGGAACACCCTGTATACTCTTTCACTTATCAATGAAAAAACTGTATACAGTATTTCTTTTTCTAAATGTATTGTTTCCTTGTTTGAAGCCATTACGGATTCATATACAGGGTGTCTCAAAAATGTTGTACATCCTTGAAAGGGGTGATTCCTAAGGTCATTTTGAAATAACATTTTCCTTCGCGAAAATGTTCTACAACCAGTGCTGGGTCTAATAGTATTTGAAATATAAAATAGTAAATAGTTTATTTTATTTGTAAAACATACCTATAACCATGCAAATAAATTATTTTATTTATAAGAAAAGGATTTTGAAATACTATTAAAAAAAATAGTATTTTATTTGGAAAATATTAAAAATAGTAATACTTATTTTGTGGGACTGTCTAAAATAGTATTTCAAATAGTCGATAGTAACTTACACTTTTCTGATATTTCGTTGCGTGTAAGGTTATTACGTCATTGTCGTCTGTTTATCAATATGTTACATGCAAATATTCGTAATTAAGCTACAAACAATACTTTGTTAAGTATTACAGCTACTTATGTTAACTCATTTTATATTTCTCAACTTATTGTCATTGTAAGGAAATATTTGACATACATATTTGCAACACAACAGTAAAATATTTTATTTTATGTATCTGTTTATCAAAACAAAAACATTTTATTTCCCAACAATTTTTCGTTCTGTTTAAAGAGGTATTTCATTTGAACCACATTGAATTATACTACTTAAAATAGTGTTTTAAATATTTTTTCTCGAAGTTTTGTCGAGGTCAGTCTAAAACTTGATTCCATAAAATAACAGCCACACACACACTGCTTTTGACGAGTATACTCGTCATAGCTCAATTCTCGCCGACGCAATTTAGGTACACATTTTTGAAAGAGGTCGCAACAGCTAACTGATTAAAACATAATCCTCGTACTCGCAACGAAGCTTATATGTAGGTTACGACATTCGTATCGACAATAAATAATCAATCTGTAAATAAATAACGGTTCCTGAAAGCCTCCGAGCGGTTTCCTGGTCGTAACAAGCGATTTTCCATCGTTAAAGTTACAGTAAATACGGTGTACAGCCGCGATGGAAAGGTCCGTTGCGAGTTTATAGCTGCATCAACAAGTTTAACGTACAAACATTGTTCGTTAGAAGCTGTTCCAGAGACGGTGTTAAGCGATTAGAGGGAAAGTTCCGTACGGCGATTTATCAATTTCGATTTCAAACGGCTCGCTTTTCCAGCGTTGAAATCGCTCGAAACGGGAACAACGGGTGCTCTCTACAGTAGAGTTGTGCTAATTCAGTCACGTTGTAATTCAATTGCGTATTTGAATTACCATTGTATTTCAGTTATATTGTAATTCAACTACGTCGTAATGGAATTAAATTATTCAAACCTGTCAATTAATTCAACTACGTCATAATTAAATTAAATTATTCAAACCTGTCAATTAATTCGATTAATGATTATTTTGATCGGACGTGTAATTGAAATACAATATAATTGAAATACAATATGATAAAAATACAGTATAATTGAAATGCAATATAATTGAAATGCAATATAATTGAAATGCGATATAATTTAAATACAATATAATTGGAATATTTTAATCGCATGTGTAATTGAAATACAATGTAACTGAAATACAATATAATTGAAATACAACTCTCCAAATTATGGATAGCCCTTTTTGCTTTTTATATTTATGTTTGAAATTTAAAAAATTTCAGACAGATGTTAGATAGACAGTTCAGATATTATAAATTTATAAATAATAAATTAATTTTGTTTGAAACCTTCACATGGATTTTTCAACCTTCATTATCTACGACTTTATTATTCTTTAATTTTCAATTTTACTTTCATGACATCGTCATTCACAATTAATGTAATTTAATTACAAAGTACAAAGTATTTTGTAATTGTACTCCATTGCAATATACGAATTACATTGTAATTTAATTTGAATGAAGATCTGAATTGTAAATTACAATATGCGATTGAATTACAATGTAATTTAATTACAAAGTATTTTGTAATTGTACTCCATTGCAATATACGAATTACATTGTAATTTAATTTGAATGAAGATCTGAATTGTAAATTACAATTAATTTGAATTACAATGTAATTTAATTACAAAGTATAAGGTATTTTGTAGTTGTACTTCATTGCAATTACGAATTACATTGTAATTTAATTTGAATGAATATCTGAATTATAAATTACAATTTATTTGAATGAAAAGATCTAAATTATAAATTACAATATGATTGACTTACAATGTAATTTAATTACAAAGTATTTTGTAATTGTACTCCATGGCAATTACGAATTACATTGTAATTTAATTTGAATGAAGATCTGAATTGTAAATTACAATATGATTGAATTACAATGTAATTTAACTACAAAGTATAAGGTATTTTGTAGTTGTACTTCATTGCAATTACGAATTACATTGTAATTTAATTTGAATGAATATCTGAATTATAAATTACAATATGATTGAATTACAATATAATTTAATTACAAAGTATTTTGTAATTGTACTCCATTGCAATATACGAATTACATTGTAATTTAATTTGAATGAAGATCTGAATTGTAAATTACAATATGATTGAATTACAATGTAATTTAATTACAAAGTATAAGGTATTTTGTAGTTGTACTTCATTGCAATTACGAATTTCATTGTAATTTAATTTGAATGAAGATCTGAATTATGAATTACAATTAATTTGAATGAAAAAATCTGAATTATAAATTACAATATGATTGAATTACAATGTAATTTAATTACAAAGTATTCTGTAATTGTACTCCATGGCAATTACGAATTACATTGCAATTTAATTTGAATGAAGATCTGAATTATAAATTACAATTAATTTAAATGAAGATCTAAATTATAAATTACAATTAATTTAAATGAAAAGATCTGAATTATAAATTACAATTTATTTGAATGAAGATCTAAATTATAAATTACAATTAATTTAAATGAAAAGATCTGAATTATAAATTACAATTTATTTGAATGAAGATCTGAATTACAAATTACAATATGATTGAATTACATTGTAATTTTATGTGAATGAAGATCTGAATTATAAATTACAATTAATTTGAATATATATCTGAATTATAAATTACACTATAATTGAATTACAATGTAATTGAATTACTTTGTAATTATAATTCCTGGAGTAATTCAACTGTAATTCTGCAGAACTCTGCTCTAGAGTAGGGAGACGGATTTCCACGGGAGAATCGATATCTCGCCCCGTGAGTTCGAGAGCACACGGGATGCACGTGAAAGCTCGTTGCAGTCACCGATAACCCGTATCTCATCGCGGAGACATAAATTCCTGGGTCGAGGCGGCATAGAATAACGACGACCCACTTCTTCCTCGACTACTTTCACTTGCGCCGGCCAGACACATGGAGCTCGTTCGAAGAATTCCCGAATAATCTCTTCATCGTCCCCCCTTCCCGTCCCCCCGCTGCAGGGGGGCCCATTCGTATCCTCGATTTTTCTTTCATGGTTACTTTCCTAAATGCCGCCAAGTTCCGACCGGAAGCTCCATGATTCTTTGATCTAACGCTCGAAATCCCACCGAAACTCCGTGTCTCTTCCGGGGGGGGGGGGGATCCTCAACCTCGATTTCATCCGACGTTTCACTTTTTTCTCCGGATCCTCTTGGTTCGCCGCGATTTCTAATTACCAAACGAATTAAACCCGGCAAACTAATTTCGTGCAGTCCTTCCTCTTCACCGCCTCGAACACCTCTTGAAGTCCGTTCTCCCTGGCCACACGAGTCGACGTTCTAAATTGCAAAATGAAAAATGTGTCATTGAGATATACTCGGCCATTGTCTCTCTTCTTCGGCAGAAGATCCACGGACCAGTGGAACCACTGGCTTTTTCCGCCTAGGGGCAGAGTTGCGCACAATTACAATTGAATTACTCCAGGAATTATAATTACAAAGTAATTGAGTTACATTGTAATTTATAATTCGGATCTTCGTTCAATAAAATTGCAGTCATGGTGCATAGTAGTTCTGTAAAACGTGCGAAGCGAGGTGATGAGTGAGGTATAATACAGTGAGGTATTTGCCCCGCAACTGCGGTCAAAAGTAAATTTTAAAAAATGTACATAAATTGTAAAAATTTTTGATTCCCGAGTTAGTTGAATATCTGAGGAACAATCTATCAATATACGTTGTCATGTATCCATAAAGCACTGAGATTTTTCTGAAGTTTAAAAGTCTGGTAACACGCTTACCTTTCTTAGCGAATTCAGCTATTAGTAATTTTTAACTCATTTACGTGAATTAAATAAATTTTTGTTCTATAGAAGCTTTTTCAGCTAAGTGCGTGGTATACTTTTAAGAAAATTTTACTTTTATTCCGATGAAAATTTGAATACAGGGTATTCTTCATCGCTAATATTAAATATCTTTGATAGTGTACATAAAATAGACGGGTAACGTAAAAATATTGATTATAATACGCGGTACTATTTAACACTAGAACTACCGAGTAATAAATACAACTGATGAATATTGCTTTGTAATGATGACGAGACTACATCTATTGAAACCTAATACCATCTTTATTCTAACATGTGCTTCAATGAGAAAGTTTATTAACAAAAATTCTGACGAAAACGTTTTTATAATTTCAGTAATTGTGACAGGAAAAATTAGGAACCAGTCATTTTGATTGGTTCGGTAGTTCTAGTGTTAACACTAGAAAGACGGGAGCTTAGTATATACCTATATTGCCTGAAAGCAGTCAAAATGACTGCATTGTGAAAAAATAACTAATGCGCAAAGAAATTTGTTTAACAGTAATTTTTAATATATTTTATATCACTTACAGTCATATAACAAGTTATTAATAAGTATTAGCAATAAAAAAAATGAAATTCAAAAGCAGTCAAAATGACTTGCTTAGGCAATCTAGTGTTAAGGACAGATTTAAGGACAGATATCTTGAACTCAAAACACTCATTTTAGTAAAGAAGGTATATAGCACAAAAAGTAGAAATCTCAAGCTTTAAAATGGTGGGTTTTTTTCATAAAATTTGGATAAATTTTAGTGTTCCAGTTAATGCATTTAGCAATGCATTTTTGCATTTTCTGCAATTTTAGCCGTTTAACACACCTATTCCTACCGACACTTCACGTATACCTATTCCTACCGCGACCGGTCAAATGACCGGTCTTTAGCACAACTTATATTTTTTAATATAGAATGAAAATAATTCTTATCAATAATCAGAGAAAATGCCGTCATAACTTTACCTTTCATAATATTTCGTTTACTATGCCCTGTTGGGCCTGATGTTCCCCTAAAAATATTATGAATAGGTGCTCTTCCAGGATTAGACTTTTCTTTTACTTCTTGCCAAACAGTTCCGTCTACAGCAATTTCGATTGCCTCTTTCTCATTCTCACTATCGGAACTAACTAAAAATTTCCTTCTCTTTCGTCCTCTACGTACGTTCGAAACATTCTCCTCGTCCTCGTCGGTGTTCGAGTCGGTCTCAAATAGATCATAATTTTCCGCATTGTCATTTTCAATACCAAAAATTTCCTGATCATCTTCGGAACACTCTTCATCAATATTATTTATTTTCTCTAATAATAAATTTACACTCTTCGAACATCTTGACATTTTGGGAATGAATATTCAAGGGATAAAATAAAAACTGAAATATGAAAATGTAAATCAAGATGGATAAAAAAATGAACAAACGATAAAATGTGAAAACTTACTACGAAGTATTGTTGGTTTGTTCACTTTTTTGAAAATGACACTTATAACACGTAATACAGTATAAAATAAAAGTAGAATAATAATAGAATAAAAATACAAAATATTAAACGACTGCCGAATATGCTCCTTGTAACTTTCACGTTTTGATGCTCTCTGTTCAGGTCACAAGACTTTACTGATTTGAATTCGTGAGAAGACGTCTAGGCATCCCCTTCGGCTATGATTTTGTTTATTTTACAGTCATAGTAGATAAGACGGTGTAAGAAAATCCGAGGTTCTGGACCGCTTCGGATACCAATCAGGCAAAAACATCGCGAGGCCGATAGGCCAGCGAGAACTGTAAACACTTTGGAGTGCCGTAAAGCAGTCCCTGGAAGACACTTTTCGGCTAAAATCATGCCACAACTGCATCACCTTTCGTTTCTAACGACTTTATAGTTTCGGAATTGAGTGTTTGAAAGAATGCTATTACAAAAAGATATAAATCGTTCTACCGGTCAAATGACCGGTCGTGGTAGGTAAGACAGACTACAAATTTTTCTCAGAAAATAAACAATAAAGAAAGAAGTGAATATTGAAAAATGTATTATACGCATATTTAAGGAAAAGTCATGAAGTTTAAAGGCGATTCAATTACGTTGTATATAGGAAATTCTAATCGAAATTTTAAAAACGGTCGTTTGACCGGTCGCGGTAGGAATAGTGTTAAATACAGAGCGAATATTGAAATAGCTTTGACCGCACTTTCGGGGCAAATACCACACAGTGCATCGTGCGAAGACGGCAGACTAGAAAATCCATTTTTAGAATCCTGAAATCGTAAAGTACGTTCCATTGCTTTCTATAAATACAGTGAGTAACGAAAGTATTCGAACGCCCTTTAAATCAGTATAACTTTTTTTTTGAAGTGAATCAAACGACCTGACTTTTTTGAGGAGTTAGAAGAATTGGTTTTCCAAATGATGTGTAAAAAAGATTTTGAAAAAAATGCAATTGGTAAGAATTACATGAGAAAATAAAA
Organism: Seladonia tumulorum; assembly: GCA_913789895.3. Lineage (NCBI taxonomy): Eukaryota > Metazoa > Arthropoda > Insecta > Hymenoptera > Halictidae > Seladonia > Seladonia tumulorum. The sequence continues at coordinate 5,008,265 of OU565280.1, forward strand.
ATGGCACTTTTCACAACTTTTTTATTTTAACCTGTAGTGAAAATTTAAAATATGCGTTTTGTAGATATATGTTAGTTATATACATACTGAAAATTTCATTGAAATCGGTTAACGTTGTCATGAGATACAAACGTTTAAAGATGATTACATAAGGGCGAAATTCCCTGGCAAGATCAAAAATCTCCGACTTTCACCCTTAAACTCTCATTTTGAACGTTTGTAGTTCATTGCAACGTTGACCGATTTAGATGAAATTTTCAGTACGTGTATAACTAACAGAGATCTACAAAACGCATATTTTAAATTTTCATTACAGGCTCAAATAAAAAAGTTGTGAAAAGTGCCATTTTTATTTTCTCATGTAATTCTTACCAATTGTAATTTTTTCAAAATCTTTTTAACACAGCATTTGGAAAACCAATTCTTCTAACTCCTCAAAAAAGTCAGGTCGTTTGATTCACTTAAAAAAAAAAGTTATACTGATTTAAAGGGCGTTCGAATACTTTCGTTACTCACTGTATATGCATTTGCATAAACAGACGTTCGCAGTCGACGAAATTCTCCCCCGAAGATACGAACTAGACCAGCCGTGAAAGTAACCTGGCGCGGAATCATTTACGCCCCGCGAGATACTTTCTCGAGATCCTAATCCTTAAAGGAGGGTTTCTGCAACGAGCAATTGCAATTCCAGAATTTCTAGTCGGAATTACCTGGTGGCCAGGTTCCATAGAAGGGTCTGCAACACGCTCGATCCAGGCCCGCCATTGGCAGAAATCAACTCGCAGATTGATCTCTCCTCGCAGGCGTTCGAGTTCGAGTGTTGTTCCTCGACGATTCGTGCTTGCTTGTGCTCCACTGGCAGGTCAGCGACCCTCCATTTCGATAGGACGATGTTGGGCTGGCTGAAATCAAAACCAAAATTCAACATTCAAGTCGTGTACACACCGGGTTAAAACGTACGCGCGTGACCCCACCGGGCCATACTACTTGAACTGCAGGAGACTACAGTCCGCGACAATACTATAAGACATCGCTTAAAACGAAATAATTATGTGTTATATGAAAGAACTTCGTCGTCTTTCATACAGAGTGTTATTAGTTACTTTTGGAGATGTCGTTTAACGCAGTGTTTTCGTTAGTATTTCTAAGAATTTGAAAGTAACACCAGCTTACCTTTTATTAACTGCGACAGTACTATAAGACGGGTAATGTTTTTGTAAAAAATTAACACGTACAGCTTATTTTTATCGGTTATTAATATTTTCTGTTGCCGCCTTTATTTTTTCTGACATGTAACATTCTTTCTGGAATAGATTTATACAAGTTTTTAATCGTTTTTCCTTATTTTTCTACCATACCATTTCAACCCAGTTGTTCAATTGTTCTACAGTATAAGAGAAAGAAAGAGAGAGAAAGAAAGTATAATTGAGAAAGTATAATTGTTGGCAAGATTATATTATTTTGACCCAATTGCAACTGTTGTCACGTTTATCTATTCAGTTATTTGTTATGTTAAAAACGTACACCATAAACGTCATGCTCAATTTCCTCTGAAATCTTCATATAATAGAAATGGTACTATAATCAGATTAATTTATGTGTTTGTCGTAGTAAACTTATTCGTTGTTTGACGGTTAATTACAGTCCGCGACAATACTATAAGACATCATTTAAAACGAAATAATTATGTATTGTATGAAAAAATTTCATCGTCTTTCATGCAAAATTGTATATTGTATTTTCATTGTTGCAATGTCCAAATGAAAATCTAGTTACTCTTAATAGCTGATATATGTGTGCCCATAATTATGAAAGTGGTCTGTCAAAATTAAAAAAAAAATGAATTTATCACTTATTTCACACGACATGATTTTAAACTAAATTTATTCAATGTAATTTTTTTTTTTTTATGACAGACCACTTTCATAATTATGGGCACATATAATGATATGTAAGCTAGTAAGAGGAGCTAGATTTTCATTTGGAAATTGGCTGTTTCAATGAGAAAGGAAAAATTCAGGAATTGAAGTACCTGTTTTAATATAAAAATTATATATTGTATATTAATTGTTGCAATTTCCAAATGAAAATCTAGCTAGTCTTAGTAGCTGATATATAACGATATACAAGCTAATAAGAGTAGCTAGATTTTCATTTGGAAATTGGTTGTTTCAATGAGAAAGGAAAAATTCAGGAATTGAAGTCTCTGTTTTAATATTAAAATTGTATATTGTACGTTAATTGTTGCATTTAATATTAAATGGATTGGTTGGATTTAATATTAAAATTGTATATTGTATATTAATTGTTGCAATTTCCAAATGAGGAAGGAAAAATCTCCAAATGAGGAAGAAAAGAGAAAATCGAGTTTGAAATGCAGCGAATACGCGTGCTATTCGATAGGAATTGTCTGACGCGTCTGATCATGACCAACCAAATCTACTTCCTGCAAATATACTGAAGCACAGAAACCTGACAGATCTTCAAAGTCGATTTTCTCGAAAACAAAGCCTCAAACGAAAAATGTTTATTGTATATTTCCGACTTATTCTTTCATGTAGAATCACCCCCTTTTCGCTTGTACCACCAATTACCAAACACCGTGTAGTATAGTCGCGGACTATAGTTTGTCTGTATGTAGTAACAATTTCTCAATTGTGATCTCTCGCAGTGAAGAAAAGCTGCGGTGCAAGAACATATGCAAAATAATAAAACCAATTGTACATTGTATACATATTTTCATTTATTGTTTGTTGTAATTTGCATTACAATATGTAACTATGATTTTTTCCATATTGTCAACGGTAAGTTGATATCTTTTCTCAATGAAGATTAATTTTAAAAATTACTTTTGGGGAACACTAGCCAGGGAGGTTTATTCTAAAGGAAACCAGTTTAGTACTGTAGAACAATTGAAAAACTGCGTTGAAATGGTATGGAAGAAAAGTAAGCAAAAAACGATTAAAAACTTGTATAAATCTATTCCAAAAAGAATGTTACATGTCAGAAAAGATAAAGGTGACAACAGAAAATATTAATAACCGATAAAAATAAGCTATACGTGTTAATTTTTTACAAAAACATTACCTGTCTTATAGTTTCCACTTTATATGCTACAAATTTTTGTTTTCAATTATATTAACCCCTTGCCCTACAATATCGAGTCAAATTCGTGATGAAGATTCTGAACAGGGTCTAATAAATACATTTCTTATTAATTTTCCTTAAACCGAAATAAAATTCTATTTTGGTGTTGTTAATATACAGCTATCGGAGAATATTATAGGCATACAATAGATATAAATTTTCTCCTTCTTTTTTTAGGAAATTATAAATTACAAAAAAGTTCTACTCACTGAAACCGCGAAATAAATCGTAGTACAAGGGGTTAACAGACAAGGTAAAAAATAAATTTGTATTACTAAATTTGTATTATTGATCATATAATTAAGAGAATACTCACGTGACATTGTCGACCTTGACGACGCTCGGTGTTAACGCAGCGAGCAGCAATCCGAACGGCAGAAACGCGCCGATTAAGTGCAGGATCTTTCTCCAAGGAGAAACTCTGCAAATTAACGCGGATTAATGCCGGCAATTAAGCTGTTAATTTGAAGGGTATTTTTCGAGATCAACGTGCAGAAAATTGGCGATATTTAGTGCTTTGTCGTGACGAAGCGTGGGCAGCAATTACCGGCAACGCATGCCGTTTTCGTTTCGTCTTGGGTACTTTCTACCGACTGTATTTTCTACTTGGACTTCAAAATCTCCGCAAAAGAAAGTTCTTTTTCCATAGCTTTCAAAACGCACCGGAAATTATACAGGGTGTCTCTAACTCGAGCATCTAAAATATCTTTCTTGCTTTTTACGATAGAAAAAAAATTTAGAAGAAAATATTAGTTAGTTCAGAGGGGCAAATATTATGATAGGCAAAAAACTTTGTTCAAGGTTATATTTTTTGAGATTTCAAGGTCCTCTAATTTTTTTTTAAACGGAATGATATATTTTTATTATCGCTATATGATAACTGAGGCCAAGACGAATCCAACGACCTGTAATATTATGACCTTCTCGTGACCTTGAGCACGAAAAATTTACAAAAGTAGAATACTTGATGTAAATAGTGAAATAACGATGACATGATCCCCTAGGGTTTGTAGAAATGTTATTGAACCTTGACTAATGACTAGACATCGGATTTTATGCATTTATTACAAAAATGAGCAGGTGTAATTTAAAACAGTAAGAACATTAGAAAAATTTAGAAATACTGTTATATTATTTTCAACCTATTAAACATATTAGGAAAGAAAATAAATTTCTATTTCGTTCCAGTTTGTTGCAATTTAGGTAGAAAATTTTTATTTTGCATAAAGATCCGCTGTCTACTAATGACTGTAAAAGTGCTTACAATAAATTGTAAACACTGATACAAATTGTCCCCTTTTACAATGATTGTCCAATTGTACAATGATCCTCCTAGAGTTTTAAGAAATGTTATTGAACCTTGACTAATGACTGCAAATACGCTTACAATAAATTGTAAACACTGATACAAATTGTCCCCTTGTACAATGATCCACCTATGGTTTTAAGAAATGTTCTTGAACCTTGACTAATGACTGTAAAAGTGCTTACAATAAATTCTAAACACTGATACAAATTTTCCCCTTGTACAATGATCCCCCTATGGTTTTAAGAAATGTTATTGAACCTTGACTAATGACTGTAAATACGCTTACAATAAATTCTAAACACTGATACAAATTTTCCCCCAGTACAATGATCCCCCTATGGTTTTAAGAAATGTTCTTGAACCTTGACTAATGACTGTAAACGTGCTTACAATAAATTGTAAACACTGATACAAATTGTCCCCTTGTACAATGATTGTCCAATTGTACAATGATCCACCTAGGGTTTTCAAAAATGTTCTTGAACCTTGACTAATGACTGTAAACGTGCTTACAATAAATTCTAAACACTGATACAAATTGTCCCCTTGTACAATGATCCCCTAGGGTTTTTAGAAATGTTCTTGAACCTTGACTAATGACTGTAAACACGCTTACAATAAATTCTAAACACTGATACAAATTTTCCCCTTGTACAATGATTGTCCAATTGTAGAATGATCCCCCTATGGTTTTAAGAAATGTTATTGAACCTTGACTAATGACTGCAAACACGCTTACAATAAATTGTAAACACTGATTTTGTAAACGTGCTTACAATAAATTGTAAACACTGATACAAATTGTCCCCTTGTACAATGATTGTCCCCTTGTACAATGATTGTCCCCTTGTACAATGATCCCCCTATGGTTTTAAGAAATGTTCTTGAACCTTGACTAATGACTGTAAAAGTGCTTACAATAAATTGTAAACACTGATTTTTCCCCTTGTACAATAATCTCCCTATGGTTTTAAGAAATGTTCTTGAACCTTGATTAATGACTGTAAACGTGCTTACAATAAATTGTAAACACTGATACAAATTGTCCCCTTGTACAATGATTGTCCCCTTGTACAATGATCCCCCTATGGTTTTAAGAAATGTTCTTGCACCTTGACTAATGACTGTAAACGTGCTTACAATAAATTGTAAACACTGATACAAATTTTCCCCTTGTACAATGATTGTCCAATTGTACAATGATCCCCTAGGGTTTTCAGAAATGTTCTCGAACCTTGACTAATGACTGTAAACACGCTTACAATAAATTCTAAACACTGATTCCAATTGTCCCCTTGTACAATGATCCCCCTATGGTTTTAAGAAATGTTCTTGAACCTTGACTAATGACTGTAAACGTGCTTACAATAAATTGTAAACACTGATACAAATTTTCCCCTTGTACAATGATCCCCCTATGGTTTTAAGAAATGTTATTGAACCTTGACTAATGACTGTAAACACGCTTACAATAAATTGTAAACACTGATACAAATTGTCCCCTTGTACAATGATCCCCTAGGGTTTTTAGAAATGTTCTTGAACCTTGACTAATGACTGTAAACACACTTACAATAAATTCTAAACACTGATATAAATTTTCCCCTTGTACAATGATCCCCCTAGGGTTTTCAAAAATGTTCTTGAACCTTGACTAATGACTGTAAAGACGCTTACAATAAATTGTAAACACTGATACAAATTTTCCCCTTGTACAATGATTGTCCAATTGTACAATGATCCCCCTAGGGTTTTCAAAAATGTTCTCGAACCTTGACTAATGACTGTAAACACGCTTACAATAAATTCTAAACACTGATACAAATTCTTCTCTAAAGAATAATAAACACAAAAAAAAGCGAGATATTTCAGATGCTCAAGTTAGACACTCAAGTCAAGCTCAGGCTTTAGATGCTCAAGTTAGATGCTCAGGTGAGACACTCTGTAGATTTCGGATTTCTCGCATAATTATGGCTGCTAATACCTTCGTCTAGCGGGGTACATCATGTGATCGTCGTTCAGGAACTCGATCTGATGGTAGCCGACTCCCGGCTGGTAGAACGTGTAAGGGAACTTCCTGGTCCTGAGGAAGGTCGACTCCTGGACGAAGACGACACCGTCGTTTGGTTTCTTCAGCGTGGTGGGATCCTGAAGTTCTGGCCGATGGATCTGGTGCTCGGTCAACGCTCCAAAATAGGGCAGCCTCGTTGGTTCCACGCTCGAATAGCTGTTCCCTGGCTCATACTTTTGCGGATCCATCTGAAACTTGGACGGTTTACCAAAGACTACGGCTACATCCTGCACGGGGGCTGGTTTCTCCAAGGTCTGTAGAACCTGCTGACCCATCAGATGCTCGGCAGAATATTCTTCTCCATTGTTCTCCACGACCGGATGAACAAACTGATGTTGAACAGGTTGTTCCTTGTAGACGTAATGAACTCGCGGAACCTCCATCGCGTCATCTTGAAATTTCACGTAATTGTGCTCGCCCTTTTTCTCGTCGGTGGATCCGGAGAGAGCCTCGAAGAGATGATTCTGATAATGATGATGAAGGTTCGCGTGGCCAGTTCGAATCGGTTGATCGACCGTCTGGTACAGCAATTGATAGTTGTTTTGTGGCTGCTGATAGGAGCCTGGGTCTACTTCGTTCACGAACTTGATGTGCTGCACGTTGTTGAAGAGATTCGCGCTCGCTCTCGGTTCCGTGATCTCTCCCAGATGAGTGCTCGGCGTGAACTGTCGGGAGATGTTCTTCTCTTCGGGGATCACGATTTTGAATTGTCCGGGAGTGCTATCGGTGACCGTTGAGACGGTCGTCGTCGCAGATCGCACGGAAAACTCGTTTTCGTTCGTTGATGACTCCTCCAAGAAGTCATCCATCTTGTCTAGAATCGCTGTTCGGTGTTTCGGCTCGTTTCGATAATTTTTCTGATCGCCTGCGAGAATCAAGGTTCTGGTTAGCAACAGGTACAACGGGAACAGCGTCGCAGCGTTGAATCGAAGAGGCATCTTGCTGGAAGGAGTCTAGCTTCGATGTAAAGCGACGAGAAGAAACGAAGACCATTGCGGGTCCGACCGTTGAACTAAACTGCTCGTTTGCCTGTTCGAAGGGGCTTTATCTCGCGGCAGGTATTTTAAAAAGCGTGAACGCGCGAGAGCGATTTCGTCTTCTCGTTAATCGCTAGACTCACTCCAATTGTTGTTGACAAAGTGCCTGTTTAGTTCCACCAGCCGCCGGACTCGAACCCGAGGTAACAGTTTATGGTCCTGCGTGTCCTAGTGACTCAGTATCGAGACGTCTTTTAGAATAACAACGGGCCCAGCACAATTATTCTTTCACTTTTGCGGCGCCGCAATTAAAAGAAAAATGCTACTTCAAATACAGCAGCGGACGAAAGTTTAAGACGAAAAGAACGAAAGAAAGTAATTATTTACTAAACACTGATACAAATTGTCCCCTTGTACAATGATATTGTCCAATTGTACAATGATCCCCCTAGGGTTTTCAGAAATGTTCTTGAACCTTGACTAATGACTGCAAACACGCTTACAATAAATTCTAAACACTGATACAAATTTTCCCCTTGTACAATGATCCCCCTATGGTTTTAAGAAATGTTATTGAACCTTGACTAATGACTGTAAAGACGCTTACAATAAATTGTAAACACTGATATAAATTGTCCCCTTGTACAATGATTGTCCAATTGTACAATGATCCCCTAGGGTTTTCAGAAATGTTCTCGAACCTTGACTAATGACTGTAAACACGCTTACAATAAATTCTAAACACTGATACAAATTGTCCCCTTGTACAATGATCCCCTAGGGTTTTTAGAAATGTTCTTGAACCTTGACTAATGACTGTAAACAAGCTTACAATAAATTCTAAACACTGATACAAATTTTCCCCTTGTACAATGATTGTCCAATTGTAGAATGATCCCCCTATGGTTTTAAGAAATGTTATTGAACCTTGACTAATGACTGTAAACACGCTTACAATAAATTCTAAACACTGATACAAATTTTCCCCTTGTACAATGATTGTCCAATTGTACAATGATCCCCCTATGGTTTTAAGAAATGTTATTGAACCTTGACTAATGACTGCAAACACGCTTACAATAAATTGTAAACACTGATTTTTCTCCTTGTACAATAATCCGCCTATGATTTTAAGAAATGTTCTTGAACCTTGACTAATGACTGTAAACGTGCTTACAATAAATTGTAAACACTGATACAAATTGTCCCCTTGTACAATGATCCCCTAGGGTTTTTAGAAATGTTCTTGAACCTTGACTAATGACTGTAAACAAGCTTACAATAAATTCTAAACACTGATACAAATTTTCCCCTTGTACAATGATTGTCCAATTGTAGAATGATCCCCCTATGGTTTTAAGAAATGTTATTGAACCTTGACTAATGACTGTAAACACGCTTACAATAAATTCTAAACACTGATACAAATTTTCCCCTTGTACAATGATTGTCCAATTGTACAATGATCCCCCTATGGTTTTAAGAAATGTTATTGAACCTTGACTAATGACTGCAAACACGCTTACAATAAATTGTAAACACTGATTTTTCTCCTTGTACAATAATCCGCCTATGATTTTAAGAAATGTTCTTGAACCTTGACTAATGACTGTAAACGTGCTTACAATAAATTGTAAACACTGATACAAATTGTCCCCTTGTACAATGATATTGTCCAATTGTACAATGATCCCCCTAGGATTTTCAGAAATGTTCTTGAACCTTGACTAATGACTGCAAACACGCTTACAATAAATTGTAAACAGTGATTTTTCTCCTTGTACAATAATCCGCCTATGATTTTAAGAAATGTTCTTGAACCTTGACTAATGACTGTAAACGTGCTTACAATAAATTGTAAACACTGATACAAATTGTCCCCTTGTACAATGATTTTCCCCTTGTACAATGATCCCCCTATGGTTTTAAGAAATGTTCTTGAACCTTGACTAATGACTGTAAAAGTGCTTACAATAAATTGTAAACACTGATACAAATTGTCCCCTTGTACAATGATTGGTCCTTATGGTCCTTATGCTCCTTATGGTCCTGCGTGTCCTAGTGACTCAGTATCGAGACGTCTTTTAGAATAACAACGGGCCCAGCACAATTATTCTTTCACTTTTGCGGCGCCGCAATTAAAAGAAAAATGCTACTTCAAATACAGCAGCGGACGAAAGTTTAAGACGAAAAGAAAGAAAGAAAGTAATTATTTACTTTATGTGAAAAACCTAAATACAGTGTCCTTATGTTGGTAGTAACAGATTAATAATTTGTTTAGATATTAACGAAAAAGATTTACATTGTGTTTCTGAACAAATCAGTAATAATATGCAAAAGGAAAACCAATCTGTATTATATTCTCATGGTCAAAAGTTTAAGACTATGCATAAAAGAAACACGTTATAAGAAAAATGTGTCAAATGTTTGTTTTAATTTAATATTTGACGATCAAAACATTGAGATTAAGGAGGTCAAACACATACAGTGACTAGCAATAATATTCGGACGCTTTTAAAAATCGTATAACTTTGTTAATATTGAACCATGCGACTTGGATTTTCTTTTAGAAGTTAGAACAATTGGATCACCACATAACGTGAGAAAAATGTTTGATTAAAATTGCAATTCCTCGAAATCACAGAGAAAATAATAAAAGTTGTATTTTGCAACTTTTTTATGCGGGCTTATATTAAAAATTTAAAAAGTACGTTTTGTACATCTGTATCAGTTATACATATTCTAAATATTTCATCTAAATCGATCAACGTTGCACTGACCTACAAACGTTTAACGATGAAAACTTAAGGGCGAAAGTCGCAGAATTTTTGCCTTGTCAGGGAATTTCGCCCTTATGCGATCATTTTGGAACATCTGCAGCTCATTGCAACGTTGACCAATTTTGATGAAATTCTCAGAACATGTATAATTATAATAATACAGATCTACAAATCGTACTTTCTAAATTTTCAATGTAAGTACACATTAAAAGGTTGCAAGATACAACTTTTAGTATTTTCTCTGCAATTTCGACCAATTGCAATTTTTGTGAAAAATTCCTTTCACTTTATATGGCGAATCAATTGTGCTAACTTTAAGCATAAAATGTGAATGTTCGCGGATATGCTGAGAAACATTCTTTTAATTTATTTTTTTTATTTATAAATAAAGCATAAAATGTTAATGTTCGCGGATATGCTGAAAAACATTCTTTTAATTAATTTTTTTTATTTATAAATAAATTAATTAATTAAATAAATAAATAAAGCATAAAATGTTAATGTTCGCGGATATGCTGAAAAACAATCTTTTAATTTATTTTTTTTCATTTATTTAGTTGTTTTGTTATAACAAACATTCAATTTATATTTCTTGTACATGTATACAATATTCAAATTCAATATTTTTCTCATAAGAAAAAATGTGGCTTAAAAAATATTTTTCAATATTTGACAAACATATCTATCTAATATTTTTGTGCTACAGGGGGTCTGTTCCGGGACGTCTTAAAGACGTCTTTAAGACGTACAGTTTTTTCACAAAGACGTTCCAGAGACGTTCAGAAGCCGTTCGGAAGACGTTCGTAGGACATTCAGACGTCTGAACGTCTTCGACAGACGTCTTAAAGACGTCTTTAAGACGTCTCTGTGCTATCTGGGCCCCTTAAGATTAAACAACGCTCAAATGTGCCCATAATTATGAAAGTGGTCTAAGTCATAAAAAAAAAAAATTACATTGAATAAATTTAGTTTAAAATCATGTCGTGTGAAATAAGTGATAAATTCATTTTTTTTTTTAATTTTGACTTAGACCACTTTCATAATTATGGGCACAAATGTTCTAAAGACGTTACAGTAGCGAAAGTTGGTGCAATTTGTTTTGGGTCAGAAATTTGTTTTGGGTCGCGAAAAACCCCAGTGTAAACCAGTTAAGACTTAAGTGTCCCAGTACTACTTTTTTTGTTTTTTGCAGCATTGAAACTAATGTAGAAGCAGTGAAAGGGTTAACGGCGGTTTATAGTTCGATCGCGAAGGAGGAGAGTATGGGAGATTGCGTTTTCCCTGGAAATTTCACTAAATGATCGGTCGTTTGGTGTTCAACAGACCGACGTGATTGTCAGCGAGTTGTCAGCGGTGACGTGCTTCGAAGTGATTTGGCCGAGGTCGGAACGAAAGTGGCCGGAAAAGCCGTGGAAGAAAGGATAACTACGAGAGGAGATAGCCTAGATGTCGGATGGGATATTCACGCATCGACAACCAGTTTCCAAGGAAAGTCCACGCGATAATAATGGAACGTTTTTACTGTCAGAAACGCATTTAACGTGCGAACGTCGCGTAAGTGCCGATCCGACGTTTATGTCGGCCTGGCATGCCGTCCGGTCCCCGACGGCAGGTTTCTGGGACGCTTTTCACGTTCGAAAAAAATCTACCGTTTCTCGGTAGATACCAAGCCGATTCGCACTTTCTCTGTAGATCATTTTCCTGAACAGCGTAGACGAGCTGCGACTTCGTCAAGCTTCGGTGAACACATCGCTCGAAGAACCAGACGAATAAGTGTGCCCATAACTATGAAAGTGGTCTAAGTCAAAATTAAAAAAAAAATGTATTTATCACTTATTTCACACGACATGATTTTAAACTAAATTTATTCAATGTAATTTTTTTTTTTTTTTATGACAGACCACTTTCATAATTATGGGCACAAGTGATTGTTCGCTTCTCAGAATCGTCGTCCCAGTGTCTGACCATATCCCGGTATCCGGGCAGTAATACAAATTTCATTTATTTTTTACCTTGCCTGTTAATATAATTCAAAACAAATTTGCACATTTTAAATTTTCATTACAGGCTCAAATAAAAAAGTTGTGAAAAGTGCCATTTTTATTTTCTCATGTAATTCTTACGAATTGCAATTTTTTCAAAATCTTTTTTACACATCATTTGGAAAACCAATCCTTCTAACTCCTCAAAAAATTCAGGTCGTTTGATTCACTTAAAAAAAAAGTTATACTGATTTAAAGGGCGTTCGAATACTTTCGTTACTCACTGTATATCAACGTAAAAATTCATTTTAAAACCTGATCAAATATTTCCGTCACTCACATATGAGTGACATAGCAGTGAACGTGTTAAAATTAAAAATTCGTTTGCACGCTCGAGAATTGTTTTGTGCGTTGAACAGTTTGCGCTTTTAAGGTTCAAGCATTGCGACATGCGACTGACTAATTTGAAGCGCAGGAGATTTCTGGTTATGTTTGTGCATGCGTTTAGTAAATGCATCGATGGAAGGATACCCTAGTAGCACAATAACATTAGATAGATATTTTTTTCAAATATTGGAAAAATATTTGTTAAGCCACATTTTTTCATATGAGAAAAATATTGGATCTGAATATTGTATACATGTACAAGAAATATATATTGAATGTTTAAAAAGTATAAGCTAAATATTCAGAGGATATAAACTAGATATTTAAAAAATATAAAGTTAATATTTAAAAAATGGGAATTCAATATTTGAAAAATATAAATTCAATATTTAACACTAGAATGACCAAGCACTAAATGCAACTGGCATACATTGCCTTATAATAACAACAAATTAAGATTTGTTTAGATTTCGTATTAGTTTTGTTTAAATATCTACTTCGATAGAGAAGTTTATTAAACAATTTTCTCATGGAAACATATTTATAATTTCACTATCTCTAAAGGAAAAAATTAGGAGGAAGTCATTTTGACCCATCCGGTAGTTCTAGTGTTAAATAACATTCAATAAAATTTTCAAATTTAAGAAAAAGTTATAACGAAAATTAGAAACTATGAATATGTATTACTTTCGGCGCACTGCTTCTTGAGGGAATATATTACGGGAAAAATATTTTTTTCATGATATTGAATAAATATTATATGTATATTAGGAAAAAATATTCTACTTCTAATATGAAATAAAGATTCATTTAATATTTAGAAAAAAATATTTTTCTCGTAACATGAAATAGATATTTTCTGAATATTTAAAAAGAAATATTTGTTACTTAATATCAAATAAATATTCTATGTATATTTGAATATTAAAAAAAGATTGAATCTCTTTTTAATACTATATGAATGTGTATACAATATTTTGTGCTACTAGGGTAGTAACAGACGAGGAAAAGAAGCCGGATAGGATTTCCACGAAGGACCAAGCAGAAACGAAGGAAAAATGCGTTTGTTACGGCTTCGCGGAATGCGGGCGAAGAGCGGAAAGGGGTGAAAAGACTTTCTAAGGCGAGTTTTATCAAGGAGCGGCGAGAGTCTGACCTTATTTCACTGTGAGGTCAAGACGGACGAAGGAAACTGGATGACGGCTGGCGCATTAGATGCAAGATAATGCCTTTGTACAGGCTCGAACCGAAAAGTCGTTGTACTGGTTTGGTTTCAAGTTCAGGATACAAAGTATGCCTAACCGGAACGACACCAGGAAAAATGCCTGACTCGACGCTGCAAGGCGTTTATAATTCAATAATTTTATTAACACTAGATTTACGGGACTCGTCAAAATGACGGGTTCTGGTACTTTTAATTCATAATTATCGAGATTGTAAGGATACACGAAGAAGAAATTACTCAACAAATTTGTTTCCTTGGGTATATATTGTAAAAGAAACGGCTATAAATTTGGTTACATACATTTTTGTTATTTTTATAAAGTAATGTAGAGTAGGCACATTTAGTGCCCCGTAAACCTAGTGTTAAATATAATGACTAGACAGCGGATCTTTATGCATTTATGGCTTCTGGAAATGTTCAAAAAATGCTATAATATAAAATTCGAGAGAATTTAACACGATTTTTATTTGCTTTGGATCTACAAAGGCTGTCCCCATTAAAAATAGGATTTTATTTCATTCCACTTTCTTAAAATGTTTCTATAAAAATTGGAAATTGCATAAACATCCGATGTCTAATAATAACCCTCTTTGCACTCGGCGACATTTTAATTCTAAAAAAAAATTTGTCTTCCCTCTTAGAATATTAACATTTTACTCGTACGAAACTGATCCGATTTCCACATACAACACTCAAATGTTTAGCAATCTATTAGATACTAATTTTGTAATGTAACAAATATTTTGTAATATTTTTTGCGATTTCTTTGAAATAGTGCCACAACAATTTTTAGTGGCGCTTCAGAGTCGAGTGCAAAGGGATAATAAAAATAATAATAATTCGTGAGAACTCGTTCGATAGAATTCTTCGATCGATCAAAACGTGGACAGACGTTTCATAACAGTTTCGCGAGAACATGGCCGCGTCGTTTCGGCTAGCTGACAATGAAAGTAGATGTCCCCTACGCTCGACAGTCTGTCGGTCGGCTCTTTCGTTTTTTTCGTTGACGTGCTCGTATTCGCGGTTATCTGCGCCTCGAACGACCCAATTCCGGATTCGAGTAGGCCAGCCGACCGCAACGACAGACCGGAATCGGAAGAGAAAAATTCCTGTCGATGCAGAAACACCGGAAGCCGTCCCTGCGAACCAGAAAATCGGCCCAGCACGATCGCTCCACGATCCTTCGATCCACAATTTTTCGACGAAACAATGCTACGCCGTTGCATATCACATAAAGAAGAAACTATTATTTTATATTACATACTACTACTACTACTACTACTACTACTACTACTACTACTACTATTATTATTATTATTATTATTATTACTATTATTATTATTATTACTATTACTATTAGTATTATTAATATTAGAAACTAAGAAACTATAAGAAATTATTATTTTATATTACATATTACTACTACTACTACTACCACTACTACTACTACTACTCTTATTATTATTATTATTATTATTATTATTATTATTACTATTACTATTATTATTATTATTCTTAGAAACTAAGAAACTATAAGAAACTATTATTTTATATTACATATTACTACTACTACTACTACCACTACTACTACTACTACTACTACTCTTATTATTATTATTATTATTATTATTATTACTGTTATTATTATTAGTATTAGAAACTAAGAAACTATAAGAAATTATTATTTTATATTACATACTACTACTACTACTCTTATTATTATTATTATTACTATTATTATTATTAATATTATTATTATATAAAATATTTAGAATCCTATTACTTTCATTATGGAACGTATTCAAAGATATACTCACTAAAATGTAAAGATTAGTGGGCTTTTCAGCAACGGTAAGTTTTAGGACAAATACACTTTTAGTACTTTTATAGTCCAGAATTTATCGAAATCTATGATTCATCGAGATCTATTATTATTATTAATATTAGAAACTAAGAAACTATAAGAAACTATTATTTTATATTACATACTACTACTACTACTACTACTACTACTACTCTTATTATTATTATTATTATTATTATTGTTATTAATAGTATTATTATTATATAAAATATTTAGAATTCTATTACTTTCATTACGGAACGTATTCAAAGATATACTCACTAAAATGTAAACATTTTAGTGGGCTTTTCAGCAACGGTAAGTTTTAGGACAAATACACTTTAGTAGTTTTATAGTCAGAATCTATCGAAATCAAGCATATAAAATTGGACATTCGGTTTAAAAAAACAAAGTTAACCTCTATATCCTCTGTAGGCCTCCACTTGCAAGAATATCATTTATACTATATTATGTAGTTTCTTAAACCCTACAACTTCTCTAAGTAACATTTTAAGATATTCAAGTGAACAGAGTTCGTGGAACACACTGTACATACAGGGTGGAGCAATAAGTTTATCTGCCTCGAATATTTCCGTTACTAGTAATAATATTAACATTAAACCTACCAAGCAGAAAATATATAAAAGTGAAACACCTTATAGAAAGGAGAAGACTGCATTATTTAAACTTTGTACGATTTTCATTATAATGTATGCTTGAATCAAGAAGCCAATTCAGTAATTTTCTATAAATACGTTCTTATAATTTCAATACTTGTGAAATAGAAAAGCGGTCATTTGACCGTGGTAGATTTAGTGTTAAAAAATGATGTATACAAAAGTTGCATGGTATGGAGGGGGAAACGCTTTTTATGTGCGCGAAGGCGTTCCGGAGATTTCAAGGTCACCTTGATTTCCTTAAACAGAAAGACATGTCTTTTGTATCACAAATTCTGTGTAAAAATGTATTGACCTTCATACGTCCTAAACCTAATGCTTGGTACCTTGATTCATGGTACAAAAAGTCTTTCCATTTATAGAAATCAAGGTGACCTTGAAATCTCTGAAACGCCTTCACGCATATAAAAAGTGTTTACTATCGTACTATTTCCCCCTCCATACCATGCAACTTTTGTATACATAATTTCTTCATATTATTAGAAATAGTGGAAATATTCAAGGTGGACAAAGTTATTGCCCCCCCCCCGTTTCTAAAAGAAATAAATAAATTAGTCAGACAAATCTAAATCATGTTATATGGCAATGCGCAGATTATAAAAACGAACGTAATACATTAGAAACAAAGCTCCTCAAAGACAAGTACTGTTTCCCTCTTTGTATTAGTTCCTTCTTATGTAAACCTGATATAAAAGGTTTGAAAATAATTTATAATTTCCTTAAACAATGCTCCATTGGAACTTAGAAAATTGTTTCTACCCTAGGAACCGCCTTCCTATTGTTTCAAACCTATTTAATGTAATAGTACTGTACTTGCTATATAAACCACTTGGTTTAAAGCAATAAATAAATAAAAAAAAAACTACCTCTTAATGAAGACACACTCATACCGAAGCCAAATATTGAAGCTGGTTTTAGTATTCATTCCTTTTTTAAAAATTGTAATCTCTGCATGTTTAGTGTTAACGAACATTGTTATTGTATTCACTATTCTTCTTGTATTATTTCTGTATTCTACATTATTGTACCCACTTGTATTATTCCTGTGAAGCAAAATAAACCCAAAAGGGTTTCAAATGCTTAATAAGAAAAAGTATTGAAGCTGGTTTTAATATTCATTCCTTCTTCAAAAATTGTAATCTCTGCATATTTAGTGTTAACGGACATTGTTATTGTATTCACTATTCTTCTTGTATTACTTCTGTATTCTATATTATCGTACCCACTTATATTATTCCTGTGAAGCGAAATAAACCCAAAAGGGTCTCAAATGCTTGATAAAAAAAAATATTGAAGCTGGTCTTAGTATTCATTCCTTTTTCAAAAATTGTCATCTGCATATTTAGCGTTAACGGAAATTGTTATTGTATTCACTATTCTTCTTGTATTATTTCTGTATTCTATATTATTGTACCCACTTATATTATTCCTGTAAAGCGAAATAAACCCAAAAGGGTCTCAAATGATTAATAAAAAAAATATTGAAGCTGGTCTTAGTATTCATTACTTTCTCACAAAAATTGTAATCTGCATATTTAGCGTTAACGGAAATTGTTATTGTATTCACTATTCTTCTTGTATTATTTCTGTATTCTACATTATTGTACCCACTTATATTATTCCTGTGAAGCGAAATAAACCCAAAAGGGTTTCAAATGCTTAAAAAAAAAATTAAAAAATTAGTCAGGTGTTTTTCGAAATTTTGTAGAATCCAAGGATGGTGAAAAATCGGTGTTGGGCAACGTTGCCGAAGAATCGATGTCATCGGGTCCGTCCAGAGTTTCATGGTACACGATTCCGTGGTGTTGGTCGGCAATTTTCTCGCAAAAAGCGTCGATCGGTGGAAAGAGAACCGAGTCAACACCGCGATAAAAATCGGAACGGATACTGTAACAGAGGAACGCAGCCTAGTTTGTCGAGGATGGCAAAAATGAGGGATCGGTGAAAATCCGGCCCACGGGTCGGAAGCTGCTCGTAAAACGGAAACGTTAGTTTCACTCGCAAACGAGCAACCATCTCGACGGTTAGGCCTCCGCGGGGAAAAAAAAATTTGCCATGGGTTTCTGGGCCGAGAAAGCGCGAAAATCGTGGCAACGATCGAACAACGATCCCCGTGCGGTGATCGAATCGTGCCACCTACAACGAGAACAGGGTCGAATCGATGATTTATCGGCCATGAAGAACCTAACTTGATTCTTAACACTAGAAAGACGGGAGCTTAGTATATACCTATATTGCCTGAAAGCAGTCAAAATGACTGCATTGTGAAAAAATAACTAATGCGCAAAGAAATTTGTTTAACAGTAATTTTTAATATATTTTATATCACTTACAGTCATATAACAAGTTATTAATAAGTATTAGCAATAAAAAAAATGAAATTCAAAAGCAGTCAAAATGACTTGCTTAGGCAATCTAGTGTTAAAGAGGAACCTCGTGTAAAACGAAATTTTTTAACATTTTTCTTTTCTTTTCTTTGTTCAACACTAGAACTACCGAACCAGTCAAAATGACTGGTTACTAATTTTTTCTTTCACAATTACTGAAATTATAAAAACGTTTCCATCAGAATTTTTTGAATGACCTTTTTCATTGAAACACATATTAGAATAAAAATGGTATTGGGTTTGAATAGATGTAGTCTTGTCATTATTACTTAGCAATATTCATCAGTTGTATTTATTACTCGGTAGTTCTAGTGTTAAATCGATAGGAAATTTCCTCGGGAATGCGGTAAAATAAGTTAGAAAGCGATCGGAGATGTTCTTGTACGTTATTTTCAAAATAAAGTGAACGGTTGAAAATAATTTATAATTTCCTTCACACGTTGACTGCCAAGAATTTTCACGTTAATATATTCATCGTACCAAAGATTAGGGTCTGCAAAATGCAAGAAAGTTGGAGAACCACACAATATTCATTTAATTTTTTCAATTTCTATTTTATCAAATAACTTACTTTGATTTTATGGAATTTTTGAAGATTCTAGTTTGGCAGTCAAAGTGTTAAACAGTGCTCCATTAGAATTTGGAAACAATGCAAACCTGTTTAATGTAAGCCAAATGTAATAATTAGACAGCGGATCTTTATGCAAAATAAATATTTTCTATGTGAATTTGCAACAAACTGGAACGAAACAGAAGTTTACTTTCTTTCCTAATATGTCTCTAAAAGGTTGAAAATAATATAACTGTACTTTCAAATTTTTCTAATGTAAATGCATAAAATCCGCTGTCTAGTAATAATACTGTACTTGCTATATAAACCACTTGATTTCAAGCAATATATAAATAAATAAATAAAGTGAACGGTTGTATTGTGCAGAGCGGCGCAGGCAGTCGGGCTCTTGTTGGAAAGGCTCGTGCTTCTCGAAAAGAAGAGAAAAATGCTGAAGCGTAACTTTTTGAGGAAGAGGAAGATCTGTTCTACGGCCTGGAATCGCAAATTAACAAAAAGCCACGGTAAGTTATAATAAATTAAGATTTTTTCGCGATTTTTCTGTTACTCAAACTTTAAACGCACTTTTCTCGAAACGCAAAATTTCGCACGCCCTGCAACGTAACTCAAAAACTGATCACTCGATCTTTATGAAATTTGTTATACATACTCTATAAATAATTGGCCACAACAAAACAAA
This sequence comes from Seladonia tumulorum, assembly GCA_913789895.3. NCBI lineage: Eukaryota > Metazoa > Arthropoda > Insecta > Hymenoptera > Halictidae > Seladonia > Seladonia tumulorum. Next base: position 5,028,300 of record OU565280.1, read on the forward strand.
CTCCGATTTTTCAATTTTTTGATTAAAACATTTTTATCAACAGAAAATCCATTTCATTTTTCAAAACTTTGCCATTTTTGCAATTTTGCAAATATCAATAAAAGCAGGTCATGTTATGCGTATTTGCATAAACTAACGATTCCATTTTGATTTTTTTGTTTCAGATCATTTTTGTGCACTGTACGGGCGCATTTTCGGGATGTCATTTTCAAGCCGCCATTGCGTCATTGATGTTAACGATTAAAATTTATAAAAAATATTTTTGTTTGCATTATAACGTTAAGAAGTGATACCTCAAATTTCAAATCAATCTACGCATTACATTTTCCAAGACAAATTCTTGAAAAACAGGCCATTTACACAAGATCCCTTAAGATTAAACAATGCCCAAATATTCTACAAAAGTTATTGTAGAGAAATTTGTTTTGGGTCACGAAAGACCCCAGTATAAACCAGTTGAGGCTGTCATAGAATTTTGTTTGTACAAACTTTTAGAATGATCGATTCGGTTCTGGCTTGATCCGAAGATGACTAAATTGGATGTAGGATTTTGAATGCTTGTTATCTCTTATCTCGTAATATAATTATACAGGGTGTCCCAAAAATGTTGTTAGAAATTGTTTTGGCATTATTTCAAAGAAATCACAAAAAATATTACAAAATATTTGTTACATTACAAAATTTGTATTCAATACATTACTAAACATTTAAATATTATATGTGGAAATCGGATCAGTTTCGTATGAATGGAATGAAAATATTTTAAGACGGAAGAAAAATTTAGTTTTAGAATGGAAAAAGCGCCGAGTGCAAAGGGTTAATAAAATAATAAAAACATTTAAGAAATAAAACATTTTTGGGAGAAAAATAGAGCGTTATATTGGAGCAGATTGTGTTTGCATACATACAAGCGTGGACTTGGTAAATCATGGTAAATCGGTATCTAAACCTTCACAGCGAAGCAGTGAACATAAGCGATAAGCAGTCAGAATGATTTATTCTAACATCGAGCATGCAACAAAATATTCGCTTTGTACACAGGCTCACGAAAGTGTTCGAACGCCCCTTAAAACAGTATAACTTTTTTTAATTTGTATAAAACGACCTGACTTGTTTTGAGCAATTAGAAGAATTAGTTTTCCAAACGATGTGCAAAAAAGATTTGGAAAAAATTGCAATTGGTAAGAATTACCTGAGAAAATAAAAATGGCACTTTTTACAAATTTTTTATTTAAGCCTGTAATAAAAATTTAAAATATGCATTCTGTAGACCCATGTTAGTTGAATGAATGCTGAACATTTCATCGAAATCAATTAATATACAGCTACAAATAGTTAAAAGTGGTGAAAATCACTTTCTACTTAAAATCCACAGATGCTGTGGATGCATCTTTCGATTTCGATGAAATTTTTAGTATGCCTGTAACTAACATAGATCTAAAAAACGCATATTTTAAATTTTCATTACAGGCTGAAATAAAAAAGTTTTGGAAAGTGCCATTTTTATTTGCTCTTATAATTCCTAGGAATCGTAATTTTTTCGAAATCTTTGTCGCACGTTATTCGGTAAACCGCCGATTTTTCCTACGCCGATTGCAACTATTCAATACCATAATATTTATCTACGTCACTGTTCCAAATAAAAATGCCTACTACTAGTTGCTGCCTCGTTTCAAAATGCGTTAGCATATTAAAAAAAAAAAATAGCATACAAGTATCCTACATGCTCAATATAAATCCTTATAAATTAATTAATGTCTACGTCATTCGGTAAACCAATTTTTCTAATTGCTCAAAAAAAAGTCAGGACATTTGACCCAATTTAAAAAAAGCTATACTCTTTTAAAAGGCGTTCGAACACTTTCGTGTCGACGAAGCTCATTTTCCTGCTCGTAGACGATGTAAAAATTAAAAAATAAAAAAAAAACAAAAACAAAATTAAAAACTGCTTCGATGCATCGGATGCTCAGAGAGAGAGAATGGATCTTTCAAAATTGAATTCAGAAACACCCACGATACTTGCAACACTGCGACGGATAACTTGTTTCCAAAAAAAAAGGATGCATTCAGATATCTGTGTTGAATTAAATTTAAATCTTGTAGCATGCGGTTGAGTTTAACGAGGCCTGGCTGTTCGCATTAGCTTAATTAAGGTGTCCAGAGTTTCACCTATATTTCCCGTGCGAAGAAAGTAGAAGGAAGACGAAGTATACTTTACGCAAAAAGATGGCAAACAGCTGCGAGATTTTTTTTCTTCGCGGGAAGTCTGAAGGTTTTGAGAAATTAGGAGCGACTCGGTGACGATGAGTGACACTCCGAATCGCAACAAGAAAGACCAGCGGGTAAAGCAGCCCAGTGATTGTCCACGCCGGTGCAATTAGTGCGTGACGAATCCAGACTTTTTTATAACGCTTCACACCCGCGGAGGCGCTCGCCAGGCGAAAAACGCATTTCCATTCCGTTGAAATTCCTTCGGATGTCGCCGAGTAATCGTTTGCGCTCGATAATCGATCCGGGATAATCGTGAAAATTCAATCGATCGATTTTCCAATGCTCACGAGATGATAACGACGATCTTTTCCTTTCTTCTAGCAAACTTTGGTGTTTTAACTGTATTATTAATTTCCTGTAAACCGAAATAAAATTCTATTTTCTTGTAGATGTAATTTTGTTTGTTTGTTGATATATATCTTTTGGAGAAAACATAGAAATACAATAAATATACATTATCTTGCTTTTTCTATGATATGCTGAACGATAAAGAATTTTTGATCATTATAATCACTAGACTTTGAAGCAGTGAAACTATTAGAAGAATTTAAAAATACTGTTATATTATTTTCAACTTTCTAAACATGTTGAGAAGGAAAATGAATTTTTATTTCACTCCAATTTGTTGGAATCTAGGTAAAAAATTTTTATTTTGCATAAAGATCGGCTGTCTAATAATCACAAAATAAATAATCAGGATCTTCCAATTCTCTCGGGATGATAACAACGATGTCCTCCTTTGTTCTAGCAAACTTTGGTGTTTTAACTGTATTATTAATTTCCGTACAACTGAAATAAAATTCTATTTTGTTTGTAGATGCTGTTTTTTTGTTTGTGGATGTATATCCTTTGAAGGAAACATAGAGATACAATAAATATAAACTATCTTGCTTTTTCTATAACATCCTGGACAATGAAGAATTTCTTATCATTATAATCACAAAATAAATAGTAGTGCAATAGGTTAAACGTAGATAATAGTCAATTTGTTGCTGAATGAATTAATAGATGAACATCTTTCATAAAATGACGATACAAATTAATTTTTATATAATTTCAACTATATAAAAAATACTGTAATACTCTCTCCTCGATTATTATTGTTAATATAATTAACCCTTTGCCCTGCATTATCGAGTCAGACTCGAGATGAAGACTCTGAACAGAGTCTAATAAATATGAATATTATTAATTTCCTTTAAACCAAAATAAAATTCTATTTTGTTGTAGCTGGTAGATATTCTTTGGAGAAAACATAGGCATACAATAAATAGCTATCTTTTTCTTCTATGATTTTCTGAACTATGAAAAATTTCTAATCATTATAATCTCAAAATAAGTAGTAGTGCAACGAGTTAAAGCTGAATCGATCTAATTGTGAAATTTACAGGGTCTTTTGGTGGGCAAAATTTCAACATAGGCCCGGAAAAGATTAGTTTGAGATATTTAAGTTTTCATGCTACAATTCTCATCACATCGTCTTAACACTAAACCTACCACAATTGGTCAAAATTACTGGTTCTAGATTTTTTATTTTACAATTATTGAAATAGTAAAATTATTTCATAAGAAATGATTGTACAGATATCTTTAGTAGAGCATATATTACAGTAGGAGTCGCAGAAAGGCTAAATAAAATCAATCTTGTGATTTTTATAAGGGAACATGTACCAGTTACATACTTTTAAGGCTCAGCAGGTTTAGTGTTAAAGGCCCGTTTAATCTCTTAACACTAAACCTACCACGGTCAAAATGACCGGTTTTCTATTTCACAATTATTGAAATTAAAAAAACGTTTTCATAGGAAATTAGTAAATTAATTTCTTCGTTTAACCACGTATTATAATGAAAATCGTACAAAGTTTAAGTAAATTCAATCTTCTCCCTTTTATAAGACATGTTTCACTTTTATACTTTTTATGTTTGTTAGATTTAGTGTGAAACACGACGCGCCTGGCCGCGCATGGCACAAGAGCCACTATAGTGGCGTTACCGTTCAAACTGATGCTTTCCACGGAAGCCACTATAGTGGCGTACAGTGCTTCAGAGGTCAAAGGCGTCAACAATGTTTTTGAAGTAATCTCCGTTCTATGTTTACGTTATCGAGGTGTATTATTCTTGTTTACAATTTATACTTTATTTGAGAACGTGTTCGGAGCTCAATGAGACGAAGAGCTGAGGCTTGTACTGAGACTGGAGGTAGACCTATTGAACATTTCCTCTGAAGACAATGTGACGAGAATTGTGACACGAAAACTACAATAACTCAGAAACTAATAATTTCCGGATCTACGTAAATCCTTTCAATTCGAAGGAATTTGGAATATTTCCATTCCATATAATTTTGTTCATTTTGTGCGTATGAGGTAACGTCGAAAAGGTTTCGACTAATTTTTATTGGCGCTTCAAAATGTTAACCCTTTGCACTCGGCGCTATTTTCATTCTAAAACTAAATTTTCCTTCCGTCTTAAAATATTTTCATTTTATTCGTACGAAGCTGATCCGATTTCCACGTATAATATTTAAATTTTTAGTAATCTATTAAATACAAATTTTCTAACGTAACAAATATTTTGTATCATTTTTTATAATTTCTTTGAAATAATGCCAAAACAATTTCTAGAGGTTCTTCAGAGTCACCACTCGACACATATAATATTTAACTGTTCAGTAATCAATTGGATACAAATTTTCTAATGTAACAAATATTTTGTAGCATTTTTTGTAATTATTTTTAAATAATGCCAAAACAATTTTTAGTGTTTCTTCAGAGTCACCACTCGAGTTAATATAACTTTTTCGTCTTCTCTAAGCATCAGGAATCTATTTCTAAAGTTTTGCCCCCCATTTACGAAACAGCCTGTATAAAATCAGCCAAACGAATTGTTGATTAATAGACTGCGGATCTTTATGCAGAATAAAAAATATTTGCACTGATTGCAAGACACAGGAGCGAAATAAAAATTTCTTTCTCCCTTGCATTATTTTATTAAGCTGACACCAATACTCCGGTGCCGTTAAATCTTTTTAATACGTCCACTGTTTAAACCCTTTGCACTCGAAGCTATTGAACCAGAAGATTTTTCTTCGGTCTTAAAATATTTTCATTTTATTCATACGAAGCTTTATAATATATAAATGTTCGGTAATCTATTGGATACAAATTTTCTAATGTAACAAATATTTTGTAGCATTTTTTGTAATTATTTTGAAATAATGCCAAAACAATTTCTAGTGTTTCTTCAGAGTCCCCACTCGAGTTAATATAACTTTTTCGTCTTCTCTAAGCATCAGGAATCTATTTCTAAAGTTTTGCCCCCCATTTACGAAGCAGCCTGTATAAAATCAGCCAAACGAATTGTTGATTAATAGACTGCGGATCTTTATGCAGAACAAAAAATATTTGCACTGATTGCAAGACACAGGAGCGAAATAAAAATGTCTTTCTCCCTTGCATTATTTTATTAAGCTGACACCAATACGCCGGTGCCGTTAAATCTTTTTAATACGTCCACTGTTTTAAATTGTGCTTGCCCATTTTTGTCATAAACGCATAAAATCCGCTGTCTAATAATAATACTGTACTTGCTATATAAACCACTTGGTTTGAAGCAATATATAAATAAATAAATAAAGTGAACGGTTGTCTATCGATTCAAATTCATGGCTACCGAACGAACTGTGCTGATCTCGAAGAATAGAAAAATTTGTAATATTCGTGCAATCGCAGAATTACTCGAAAATGAGTTACGGTGTTGGGAAGAACGAGAACCGGTAAAACGTAGGATCGCTCGGTCTTTGTCACGATCTAGATGTACCGATCCAGATCTTGGGTGGCCGCGAGCCGCATCGATTGTCTGATCGGATCCTCCCGCTGTCGGGACAATTATCAGCGAAGCTGGCTGGAAGAATAGAGCGAGCAGAGATCCCAAGATAGGAGAGAAGGATGACTGTGTGTGGTAGATTGTGTCCGTTCTCCAGGTGACCAGGTGCGCGAAGAGCGTCGACCGGCTGCACTGACTTGCTCGGAGCGAGACACAAAATGGACCAAGTCACCATGAAGTGGGGACTTGGATTAAAAGCAAACGAGGGCAACGTCTCGGCGACAGAGCCATCTCGGACCTTGAAGAGTCGAGGTCGAGCGGAAACACGCACTCGTTCCACACCGTACGTTCCGTGATCCTCGGAAACGGGATCTCCGACGCGATCCTGATCCTGATCGCGATCCTGATCAACGATCGTTCCCGCGTTGTGCGATCGACAGTCGGCGTTGGACCGAGCCAGGAAGTTCGACGACCATCAACGACACGGTCAGTGCTGCACAGTGGTCATTCAAACTCGAAAAACGTGGACGTACGCCGACAACCATAAGTATTCCGACGATATTTAACGTTAAAATTTATTTATTTAACGTTTATTTAACGTTGAAAAATTTAACGTTAAATTGTCGATATTTAACGCGCACTATTTTCATCTATTTTATTTGTGCAGTCGTATTCTCGCTTCGTAGTTTCAACGAATATTTTCATACCTAGAAACGTAAATTCGATCTTTCCTGTTTAGAAATTTTATGTCACGCTACAATTCATGTTCGGAAATCAATTGTCCGAATACGCCATTTTATAATATTTTTGTTTTACGCAACCTAGCCTCTCTCGTAATTTCTACGACAATTAGTGTCGTTTTTTTTTTTTTGGAAAAATTTGACTATAGCAGTGGCGGCTCAAGTCAAGTGGAGGCCCAAAAGGGTAAAAATTTTGGTGTCCTGAAACTCAAGTTAGAAATAAACGTTGCAAGAAAACTCTCATTAACGTCACGCTATAATTCATGTTCGGAAATCAATTGTCCGAATACGCCATTTTATAATATTTTTGTTTTACGCTACCTAGCCTCTCTCGTAATTTCTACGACAATTAGTGTCGTTTTTTTTTTGGAAAAATTTGACTATAGCAGTGGCGGCTCAAGTCAAGTGGAGGCCCAAAAGGGTAAAAATTTTGGTGTCCTGAAACTGAAGTTAGAAATAAACGTTGCAAGAAAACTCTCATTAACATCACGCTATAATTCATGTTCGGAAATCAATTGTCCGAATACGCCATTTTATAATACTTTTGTTTTACGCAACCTAGCCTCTCTCGTAATTTCTACGACAATTAGAGTGTCGTTTTTTTTTTTGGAAAAATTTGACTATAGCAGTGGCGGCTCAAGTCAAGTGGAGGCCCAAAAGGGTAAAAATTTTGGTGTCCTGAAACTCAAGTTAGAAATAAACGTTGCAAGGAAACTCTCATAAACATATTAACAAAAAAGAAAGGGGGCCGCTTAGATCGCTTAGTCCACTTACCCGACACTGTACGCTGGTGGCATTCCTTGTTTCTGAAAGAATATCACGATTTTACTTTTATATTGAATAATAAGCTAGAAAAAGAGACATTCGTTACCGAAAGAAAAAAATCTACAGTGAATTCTCGATATATGTCAACAACACGGGTCGTGTATCGTCCAGGAGTTATGTTACCGTGTTATGTTTATTCTCGAGCTTCGTGGTCCCTTGGAGCTCGCCCCGCGGTGGTGGGGGTAATTCCGCGACATTTATCATCCAGGCCTTGGCGACATATACAGAGTATTTCACCTAACTTGACCATCTTAAATATATCGCTTATTTTGTATGATAGAAAAAATATCATGAGGAGAAAATTTTCTGTTCTAAGGGGCCAATACGTTGATGGGCCGATTTTTTCCCTCAAGGTCATTTTTTCAAGATTTCAAGGTCATAGTATTTTTTCAAATGGGACTGCATATTTTCACTACAACAGTCTTATAGCTCATAAAAAACGAGGTGCAATATGTTGACCTTCACGTGACTTTTAGTGATATGACATATACGTGACATATACAGGGCATTCCTCTTAACTCGCTTATTTTGTATGATAGAAAAAATATCACGGGGAGAAAATTTTCTGTTCGAAGGAGACAATCCTGTGATGGGCCGAATTTTTTCCTCAAGGTCATTTTTTCGAGATTTCAAGGTCATAGTATTTTTCCAACTGGGACTGCATATTTTCACTACAACAGTCTTATAGCTTAAATTTATTGTCTCAATTTTAAATCTTAAAATTGTCGATCTTAATTTGCCAAATCTTATAGCTCAATTTTATTGAAACAGTGTACCGTGTAATTGTCCTTGGTGCTTGTAAACAGACATTCGTATTCTCCTTTCATCGGTTCAAGTATGATCACAAGCATTATTATCAAAGCGATAATCTTAGCAGAAGATTATGGCCCACCGAGTTATTGGGCCATTCTTTATCGAAGGAACATTAAATGGTCGAAACTATGCAGATTTTTTAACAAATGAATTATCCATATTGCTAGAAGACGTTCCGTTACAATATCAAAAAAAAAGTTTAAAAAGTAACGTTTACAATGATATTCCCACAACAGCAGAAAACAAAGAAGAAGACAAAAGGTTCTACATGAATCTGGATCAATGACTGTAGAGCAACTTAAAAATGTACGACAAGAATTTATTTACCGCCTCCAAAAATGTATCCAGGCTCATGGTGCACATTTTGAACACCTTCTAAAATAAAGATTTAACTTAAGAAATGTTTCAATGAAATTGAAATTCCTTCATCTACCGTCCCCGAACGCGTACTGAAGTTACTGACAAATAATTTCCTCGCTAAAGGTCACGTGAAGGTCAACATATTACACCTCGTTGGATTCATTTTCTTTATAAGCTATAAGACTGTTGTAGTAAACATATGCAGTCCCATTAAAAAAAAAATACGATGACCTTGAAATCTCGAAAAGATGACCTTGAGAAAAAAATTCGGCCTGTATTGGCGTCTTCAAATAGAATATTTTCTCCCCCTGACATTTTTTCTATCATGCAAAATAAGCGATGTAGAGAAATCACTGTGGCACGCTAACGAAGCCGGGTCAAAAGAGGGTCTTCAGGTTCGGAACGTGCGAGCGATTTCGCGAAAAAGTGAAAAGAACCGGAAATCATCGAGAGCGCAAGCGTTTCTATTCAGCGTTACTCTCCGGTTCCAGATGCTGCCGAGAGGGGCGATCTGCCTGCTCCTGGTGACCTTGACCCTGAACGGGAGCCAATGCGCTACCAGATACTTCGTCAAGATGAGGACGAACGCGTCCGATCCGTACAGGAGGGCTCCCGAGGACTCGTTGCCGGCTGGGTCGAGTCCGTTGCGCGACATCCGGGTCGACGACGAGAGGAGGACGAAGGACATCAAGCTCGAGGACGAACAGAAGAACCTGTTCGAAACGTCCACGTTCAATCCGGACATGTTGAACAAGTTCCTCGAGGAGTACGTGAGCAAGATCAAAGGGAGCACCGAGAAGTACCCGAAGTATCCGTTCAGGATCGTGAAGCCCGCAGAGCCTCTGCTCCTGGAAGTGGACGAGACGACGGTGCAATCGACCAGCGCCACTCACGAACACGAAACCAAGTACGACGTGAACGTGGAGAACACCACGTCGGCCGAAGACGCGGTAAGATGTTCGCTGGGCATTGCTGAAACTAGTCAAGGTCGTTTACAAAAAAAAATTGCCAAGAATTCTCGCAACTTTGAATTCGGTTTCAGCTGAGCGAAACGTTGAACGACACCCTGAAGAGGAACAAGTTCTACGGCGCGAACTCGTACGAAGATCGAAACGGCTGGGTCACTCTGGAAGCGATCCCCTGGTCGAAAAGCAAAATCTCAAAGTGGCAGGCGACTGCCACCACGCAACGTCCCTGGCCGGAAACGAAGCCATGGGAAAAGCCTGGCATGGGAAAACCGTGGGCCTCCGATTATGCTGTTAGGCCGATCTACGAAAATAATAAGCCATGGTAATTGGCCAATTGTTGCCCAACTGCAAGTGAAACTTTCTCTCTTTACCTTAACCTCTTAAGCACGCCGCGCTCGTCCGCAACTCTGTCTCCCAGGACGGCGCACTTAGCCGTGGATAGCATAAAAGCCACTATTGTGGTTCGTTCCATTCAAACTGATGCTTTCCACGGAAGCCACTATAGTAGCATAGAGTACTTAACACTAGAACTACCGCACGAGTCAAAATGACTTGCTCCTAATATTTTCCTTTAGAAATATCGAATTTATAAATATGTTTCCATGAGAAAATTTTTTAATAAACTTCTCTATCGAAGTAGATATTTAAACAAAACCAGTATGCCAGTTGCATTTAGTGCATGGTCGTTCTAGTGTTAAGAGGTTAGTACGGCGCGCTCGTGCGCAACTTTGTCTCCCAGGGACGACGCACTTAGCCGTGGATAGCATAAAAGCCACTATAGTGGTTCGTACCGTTCAAACTGATGCTTTCTACGGAAGCCACTATGTTGGCGTACCGTTCAAAGTGATGCTTTCCACGGAAGCCACTATGTTGGCGTACCGTTCAAAGTGATGCTTTCCACGGAAGCCACTATAGTGGCGTACCGTTCAAAGTGATGCTTTCCACGGAAGCCACTATGTTGGCGTACCGTTCAAACTGATGCTTTCCACGAAAGCCACTATAGTGGCGTACAGTACTCAAGAGGTTAGTTAAGAGGTTAGAAAAAGAATGCCATTTTGGCGCTCTAAAATAATAACTTCTAAACCATTAGAGATAATTGAATGAAATTTAATAGGTAAAAAGGTAACATTTATAGCTTCAAATTGCAACAAAAATCAATTTGAATTTACACGGTGATTATTAATCACACAGGTTTTAAACAAATTATAGAATCAATATACCTGATCTTCTGCATTAATATTCCTGAAGTAAATCTGTAATTTCTGGTAGATTCGTTGCAAGTTGTCGCAAATGAATTGTTTGTTTTTTGCATTGTTTGGTTAACTAATCATAGTTTATCAGTCGGTGCAAGGTTCTATTAGGTTCCGGCTGAGATGTGCATGTTTATAGTTCAAATTCCGGCGGAAAACTTGTGCTCATTTGAAAAAACTATAATTTTCGAAATGTAATAACAATTACTTGTTTCAAAATCGTTTGAAGCTTTCGTTTCGTCTAAACCCAACTCAGCTATTCAGTGGGGGTCAAGTATACGTGCCTTTGGTAGGAGGTACTCGGATGATGAAAATTAAAAAAAAAATACCATATTTTCCGCAATTTATTGCAAATGAATTTTTTCGCATCGTTTAGTCAACAAATCACAGTTTATCACAGTGTAGTCGTTGCTAGATTCTATTAGGTTCCGGCTAACGTATGCATAGTTATAGTTCAAATTTAGGTGAAAAACTTGTGCCCACTTGAAAAGACTATAATTGTTTAAATGTAATAACAATTACTTGTTTCAACATCGTTTTAAATCCTAGAAGGTGTAAGCTTTCGTGTTGTCTAAACCCAGCTCAGCCATTTCTAATAGTTTTCTTTTAAACTGCACTTGAATACTGAAAAAATCATGTGAAAGGTGACAATTTCACATGGTCGTGGTGGGGGATAAAAATTTTTTTCTAATTTGCTTCCTTTGGAATGTTCTTAAAACATCTCCATTACTCATCTATTTAAAAACAAAACAAAAATTTCCATTTTCTAAATCGCGTTTTCGACCACCCAAAAGCCACTATAGTGGTTCGTACCGTTCAAACTGATGCTTCCCACGGAAACCACTATAGTGGCGTACTTAAGAGGTTAATCTTCGGATTGTTTGAGTCTTCGTCGAAATTTTACAAACTCCAGTTGGAACAGTGTAAAACTCCTGTTGATCTAGCTAATTGTAATTCCAGGTACCAGGAGAAGCCTACCGAGATACCATGGCAGAAGCTGACCTCTCGACCTAGCTACTATTCGGACAAGAACGAGGAGAACCAGGCGCAGAAATGGCCCCCGGAGAGGCCATCTTGGAACAAGTACACGGACCGTCCGAACACCGACATAATCACCGACAATCGGCCAGCGAATTTTCCCAGCACCTGGAACAGACCTCCTCAGCCTACCAAGCCGAGTTATCAGTTCATAGACCGGTACACCGATAAGAATCAAGCCGAGGAGAACAACGATTGGCATGATTTCCCACCGAATCGTTACGAGGACCGTCCTCGACCTACCACCGAGAGGCCTGGCTTCTCCCAGTACCAATACGTGAACAATCATCCACAAAGCTACCCTGGGAACAGCGACGGCCAGTGGGTTCTCTTGTCGACCAACAGAGGTTACTCGAAGTCGAGACAGAGATCCATCAAGATCGATTCGCCACCTTCCGTGAACGGCACGAAGATCGTCGGAGGGGTGAAAGAGGATCGGGATCCGGCTATCGCTGTGATGACGTCGAAGAGACAGGTTAGGCTAGATCTTGAAGATTTTTTCAACGTACCGAGCCTCTTCAGCAAATTCTCTGCGGGACAGTCAGATTTATAAAAAAACAGAAAACAAATCTGCACAACTTGTTAGTTATAGTATCAGTTATCACTAGACTGCGAATCTTTATGCCATTATGGTTACAGAAAAATTTCAAAAAACACCAGGATATAAAATTCGACAGAATTTAGTACGATTTTAATTTGATTCAGATCTAAACTACCACGGGTAATAAAATTTTATTCGATTCGACTCTCTTCAAGTTCGTCTACAGAAATTTCAAATTGCATAACCTCCCGCAGTCTAGTTACCACGTTTTTGTGAAATTTTTCTGCACGCACGTTCGTCATCGATAGGATTGTTGATGATTGGCGTCACGATAAAAACCCGCGTTTACGCAATAGTTCCGTAGTAATTGCCGAGTCCTAGTTTACCTTCGTTTGTTTCTCTGTGACGACCGTAACGCGTTTGTTAAAAAGCGTTCGCTTATCACGTAATCGATCGCGACGACCTGAAAAAATCTGTATCGTGTTAGAGTACTCTATTCGATACGATGTGTTGGAACGGTTTCTGGAAATGACGGCCGCTTGATGAGATATCGTTTACCTAGGTCAGGCTGACGGTGTTACCGTCAATCAACGGTACGAACACTACGACATCTCACGGGGGTCTGCTGGAAGTGGAGAAGACGTTCAAGAGCGTGGACCAGAGCCGAAAGGAGTACGAGCTGGAGAGACAGACCTTGCCCGCTATCCTGAAGAAGAGGCCGATCAGAAATACGCTCGGCAATCAGCCTTCTAACTCTGCTGTCCTTGCGGCCGTCGGAGCAGGTCTGTTTATTGCCATTTATTTATAATGGGATTCTATGGAAAAGTAATTGGACATTTAAAACAGCAGGAACATTTTTTTTAAGTCATCAGAGCCAGCAGACAATTTTTATTTTGCACAATGACCCCCTATCTACTTATAAATTTTGTCAGTTTGTGATGGTCATAAATGCGGATGGAGATTCAGAGTTTTGTGGTTTGCAGGGATATTACCGGCAACAATGGCGATGATGATACCAATGATACTCGGACGCCGAAGAAGGGACCTCGTTTCTCCCGATTCGAGGCCGCACGATCATCCTGATTCGGTCATAAACATTCTCACGAACAGACGAGTCCAAGGAACGAGGTTGAGATAGGGGAAGCGAGTCAACAAGAAAAGAGAAAGTCACCGATAGTGGGAAAGGGGAAGACGAACGATCTCATAGTTCAGCTATGACTGCGAAGCTGCTGATTAATTTTCCCGAGAGAGGGAGGTGCAGGAGAGACGTAGGTTAGGTGAACGACTTTCAACGCTAGATTGCCGGATGAAAAAGAAGGTATCTGGTCAGTTGGTGATTCCCTCTGACAGATTGGTGATATCGTATGATAATGAGGGTGACCTACCTTCATAATTCTATTGAAAACCAACATATGTCTCAAAAAAATTGTTTAAGCTTTTCTACATATACAGCAGTAATATCGTAAATGAGTCAAATTGACTCGCTCCGGCAATCTAGTGAACAACGTTTAAAAGCGACAGTACATTTTTAAAAAGAAAGGCATGCGTCACCGGGAGGCCCCGGAACCATAAGTCCCGAATCATCATTGAGCTGAACTTTAAAAAGTGAAATCGCCTCGAGGGATCCTACGAAAAAGTATCCTACTCGTTCATTCTAAAGTAGCTCAGTAAGCTAGTGGTTAAGAAAACAGCGTATGCGTTACTCGCGACCATGTTCTAGCGACACGGATCTATCGACTTTATATAGTATGTTAACCCATTGCACTCGAAGCCATTTTAAGTCTGAAACATTTCTTCCAACCTAGAATATTTCCCTTCTATATATACTTTTACAAATGGTACAATTTACTCGTATGGTACTGAAAAGTTTAGTAATTTGTTAAATACAAACAAATTTAATAATGTAAAAAATATTTTGAACAATTACACAGCAATTTTTAGTGGCGTCTTACAGTCGCCATTCGAGTGCTAAGGGTTAATCGTTGTTACTCGTTACGAAATGTAAAATTAATATTTATCAAAGAAGGATAATACGAGAGAGGGCGAAGCAAACTACAGATTACATTATGTATCTACGTCGGTATATCGTACGGAAGCATATTTATTTATTTATTTATTTAATATATTTATTTATAATATATTTTACAATGTTTCGTATATGTCGTCGTTCGCTTACATACTGAATAAAAGGTATAAATACCGGAACAACAGACGTCGAAGGTATATGGAAACAAGTTTGATGATGAAATAGAACTTTTCGCCAGAAGTTTTTCAAAAACCCCATCCGGTCGACCGTAGTTTTTCGAAAAACTTGCATAGAACGCGTGCAGCCTCGTCAAGGCTGCATCGTGTCGCGTCCCATGCGAGAAATCCTATTCCATGATGTCCATTTTAAAGCTAGTCGTTCGCATTCTGGTCTAGGAACGTCCATTTTCCTTTAACCGATTTTTTCCCCCTCCAAAGACGCGTGTTCCTTCGATTGTCTACTTTTGTCACGGAGGGAACATTTGGAGAAAATTGGAGGAAATTGTAAGATTTCTAAAGAGAGCGATAACAACGAAAACCGACGTCCTTGACGACTACAGAATGGAGGGGAGACGTCTTTTCGCACCGAAGGGGCCACCTAACACGCGATAGAAAATGTATGTACTAATCAAGATAATACGCACACTGAATTCCGATACACAAAGGATTACGACGCCATCCTGACACCATTTTCAAGCATCTACCGTACACAGTGAATTCTCGATATATGTCAACAACACGGGTCTGGCCAGCGTCGTGGCTCACGCTCGGGGTCCACACTCTTCTAAATCATCTTTTTAGCCTGGAACAGAACCTGCACCAACTTTTTAGCCTGGAACAGAACCTGCATCAACTTTTTAGCTTGGACCAGAACCTGAATCATCTTTTTAGCTTGTATTAGCACCTGCATCATCTTTTAGGCTGGATCAGAGCCTACATAGAAGAGCCTCTTTTAACATAGAAGTAGCATCACCTAGCTAATGCACTCTGGCATTATTAGGAATCCGCTGTTAATGATGCAGGTTCTGTTCCAGGCTAAAAATTAGACTGGGGGGGCAGCACTATACCGGGGACAGTAAAATCCCGGGCGTGAGCACCCTCATTTCCTCTCTGTCCGATAGTGGTAGTGGGGATAATTCCGCGACATTTATCATCCAGGCCTTGGCGACATATACAGAGAAATCGCTGTATAACAAAAGGGGTCGTTTTTAATATAAATTGACGAAGAATCTAATTGGGGTTTCAATTGACGCAGGAAAGTAGATTAATCGTTAGGCAACCGACCCTAGCGCGTCCTAAGCAACCTGGCGCCTGCACGTCCACCAAAAACACCGTTTCCCCAGCGATGCAAATTAGATAATTCCGGAAGGATGCTCGTGCCCGGAATCGATTCGGTACGTGTTCGAGGACAGGGTGCGGTGTCGAGGCATCGCGACGAAACTCCTGAATCGTCGCTCGAGTTTATTGTCCGGCCTCTCCTCGAAGGAGAAGGGGGCCCTTCATTCCTCGCCGTTGATTCTCTTCTGCACGTGGCCGAGGTACCGGGCGAAGCCCTCGCTCGCGTGCTTCAGCAGCGTCAACCCGAGCCGGAACTTGATTTCGGCGACCTTCTTCACGAAACCGAAGAGGCTGAAACCGTCCTGCTCCTCCGGCGGCGTCGCGCTCGAGTCGATCCACTCAACGTTGCCCTGCTCGGTCGTCTTCGAGCTTTCGGTCGAATTGTTCTCCGAACTAATATCCGCAGAAGTAGCCGACGAGGACGCTGAAGACGCCGAAGAATCGGTGGTATCCTTCACCGTCGGGGAGCTGGTCGATTGGCTCGATGGCTCGACGCTCGCTTCCGTGGACGCCTCTGCGAGCTTCACCTTCTCCTCCTGTCGTCTCTTCTTGGCCTCGAGGTCCTCCGATATCTCTGTCTCCTTTCTCCTCGTCTTGCCGCCTTCTTCGCCAGGCAGCGCCGAGTCGATGATGTTCAGGATCTCGTTGCTCAAGTCCTCCTCCTTCTCTTCCTCCAATTCCCTCTTCGAGGGTATCACCTGGATCACCGAGTTCCTCTTGGTCCTCGATCGAGCCCCGTCCATGGATCTCTTCGTCTTCAGAGACCTGGGTCCGTGCTCCACAGCCACCGCCGTAGGCGTGATCTCCACCTCCTCGTAACCCTCCTCGGGCCTAGCTGTCTGCACCTGTTCGTAGCTCTGGACTGGATTGGGGAAGTTGAAATTCTGATTGATATCGGGCTCGAACTTGAGCGGGCTACTCTCCGTGGGATCGTAGCTCGTCAGCTTCCCTGTGGTCGGCAGAGTCTTCTCTTCGTACGGTGGATACTCTTTGGGCACGTTCCCAACGACGAACTGTCGATTCGCCGGCCCCGAAGACGCCTGGCCCACCGAGAACTCCGCGTGTTTGGGTCTCTCGTAGTAATTCGGAGTACTCGGCGCGTCCTGGTATCTGTAATCCGTGTTTCTGTACTTCAAGACCGAAGCGGTGTTCTCCGGATTGTACATGGGCGACGAAGAGTATCTCTGGTCGTACTTCTTGGTCGTCTCGTAGTTCCCGTCGTAATGCTGGTACTGATAGTAGTTGTCGTAGTCCTTCACGCCGGGGTACTTGTTGTCCTCGTTCGTCGTCATACCCTGAAGAACCTTCGACAAAACCTCCTCCTCGCTCTGCCCGTAGTTCCCACCGTACTCCTCCAGGTTGTACTTGTATTTAGGCTCGACCTCGTAGTTCCTGCGAGCAATGGCTCCGCCGAACGGATACAGGAAATAGGACGCCAAGCCCAGTCCGAGTCCCACCAGAGACATCATTCCGAAGCTGGGCATTACCTCCCGGCTGAGGAAGTTGTAAATCTGAGTGGAGATCGGCTTCTGAACCTGCTTCTTCTTGGTCTTGGTGACGTTGGCCGAGACTTTGGTCTCGGGCGCGATCTTCGACTCCTGGATCCCGATTTCAGCGGCTGGATCCAGCGTGACCAGCTCGATCTCCGTCGAGCTGGACGTCAACGGCGCGATCGTGGTCGTGGTGGTCGACGTGGTCGGTTTCCTCCTTCTGTTCTTGATCTTCTTCCTCTTGGAGGTGTGTTTGGGCTTCTTCGTGGTCGAGGACACCGTCGACGACGAGGTCGTTGACGAGGTGGACGTCTCGGAGTCGACGCTGATCTTCGTCAGCTCCGGATTGAAGTCGAACTTCAGATCATCTATGTGCGAGATGTTCAACCCATCCTTCTCCTCGTCGTCTGCCGACGAGTTCTTCTTGTCCTTCTCCAGCTTCTCGATCTTCAGAACGGGCGCGTTCACTTTGATAGGCTCTATCTCGATCTTGGTGTCTTCCATCGGCTTCTTCAGCTGCACCTTCAGCACGTTGCTCTTGGTGCCGACCGGTTTCAACTTGGTCGAGGTCTCCGATGGCTCGTTGCTACTCGAGACAGTCTTCACGGTCGTCGCAAACTCCTGATTGCTAGTCGAAGAAACGGGCGCCAACGTGGTGACCTTCTGGGTGTTCATCAGAACGGAGGCCTTGATCTTTGTCACGAACATCGGCTTCTCCGTGGCATCCGGCTTGCTCTTGGAGACGGTGATCATCTGGACAGGTCTGAAAGTGACTTTCTCGATCTTGGCCGACGAAGCGGTGTCGTTTTTAGAGATGTCCGGCTTCATGGTGGTCCTCCTGGTTGCAGGCTTCGGTCTGGCCTGTTGATTGGGCCTGGGAGTCTTCAGGATCAACGGCTTGGCGATCAACGTGGTCTTGGACGTGGCTGTCTTGGGCTTGGGCGTTGTCCTGATGGTCTGAACCTTCTTGGTGGTAGCGACAGGAGCCTCTTTGCTCTCAAAATTGCTCACGGTCGTCTGAGGAGGCTTCAGAGTTGTTTGAGGAGGCTCGGTTGTCTTCTCTGTCTTCTCAATCTTCTTTGTAGCCAGAAGAATGGTCTTCCTGGTGGTGGTGGCTGCTGTAGTGGTGGTTGGCTCTTCCATGGTGACCACCGTTGACACGGGCAAGGTCACCTTCTCCATTACTCTCTCCGTCGTGTCTATCCTCTCCATCAGAGTCGTCGGCTTCACGATTACCTTGGCGTCGTTCCCTACAGGCTGTTTCGATTTCTTGTCCACCTCGGCAGTCTTCATCGTGGTCGATGGAGGGTTCAGCAGGATCCACGTGGAGATACCACCTGTGGTCGTAGGATGGTTGTTCTTGTACGCTGTAATGAGTCGCGTCGAGCTCAACTCCTTTTCAAGTTCCTCCTCGGTCATCGCCATTGCCTGGCCCGGATGGCTGGTCTCGAAGAAGCTGAACTTCGAGTTCACCGGCCTGCCAAAGCCTACGTTCACTGTCATTTCTTTCATCGGCGTGTCCGCCTTTTCGGGCAACTTGTGCGCGTTGTTCTTTACGGCATTGCCGGTGGTCTTGCTCTCTTCGGAATTGGTCACGTTGAGCAGCTGCGTCGCCACCGTCCTCAGGGACTGGTCTATGTACTGCAGGTCTTTCAGCTGACGTTGACTGTCATCCTGTGGGGTACTGAAATGAAATTTGTTAATTAGTCGCTCGGTTAAATAGATTTATACTTCATACTTCTTCATACATGCTTATAGTGTATGGGTACTCGAATGACTTGAGATTAGTAGGTATCGGTTGTTCCTTACCTTTTCGGGTTTGTTAACATGTCAGAGAGGTTCTATTCTAGATTATGTCAGTTTCAAGGATATCGGATTTCGAACTTAGCGTTGGTTTTGTCTTGAGGAATCGGAATTCGTGGACTAGATAAGGCACAGGATATTTGGAAACGCAGGAACGTTAACGAATAATTAATAAATTACATCGCTAGATCTATATTATAATTTAATGGTTATAGTTTTAATGGATGAAGAAATAAATGCAGATTTGTTCGTTCGAATGGTTTATTTGGGTTACAAATTCATTGGCACAAGTGCTAGCAATGCCCTAGAACGACATAAGATTAAATAAGATTCAAGTAGCCTAAATAAGAAACTAAAGGTTACAATATGAACTCGTTCAGGTTCACTAATACTGTTCCTCTTGCAACTATTCTCTGCTAACGTTTCAGGGGATATTCTGGTTTTGCAGGTCGTTTTTGCACGATTTGTTTTTCGGAATAACTATCGATTCGTTTGCATTGGGATTTCGCACACATAGTCACTAGTATGTATTTACAGCACATGCGTGATTTTGTTTCAAGTAAAATTAATCCAAATTACACGAGCTCATTTACTCGCAACGCGAGTTGAAATCTTCAAACACCCATTAATTCTACGTTAATTCTACGAATTTAAACAAATCCTTTTACACACGTATATTCTGCAACACATACTCAAAGAAAATGCGAAGAAAAAGAGAATCGATCTTTAGAAAATGCAAAATCGGAATACCCCCTTGACCGCTAATTGGTACTCTAAATTTAAGGCTTTAAAACTAAGGATACAGTGAATTCCCGATATATGTCACCAAGGCCTGCATGATAAATGTCGCGGAATTATCCCCACTACCGCTAGTTAAACCCCGCGAGGACCTCGGTCACCGAGTGTAACATAACGCGGGTCGAGTATATCGGTGTGAGACCACTACTAAACCAATAACAAGACTTCTTCATTTTTCATTATTTTTTTATGGGACTTTCACTAACATATTCGTCACATTTTTCTAACGCAAATGATACAAAATATGATACAATTCTGATGACACTTGTGTAACGAACGACGAAAGTTACTTCCCATGAAAATTATACATGGTGTCCCAAAAAATGTGTACACTATTTAACGAGTCATAACTTTCTGATTTTTCTTTCTTTTCAGAGCGTAATTAAATGGAAATAATGAGTGGACCAAGATTCAAACTATGTATACATTTTATGGGACACCCTGTATTAACGGAAAATTAGTGTAAATATGATCCGAATGATATCGTGTTTGGCATCACTTTAATCAGAAAAATTCCACAAATATATTGACGAAAGTCTTAAAAAAAAATAATGAAAAATATCGAAAAATTTTTATTGGATTAGTAGTGGCATCACACCGATATACCCGACCCGTGTTATGTTTACACTCTTCGGCGATCGAGGACACTCGAGTTCGGCACTGCATCAAAGAACAGTAGAATCTCGTGGACAATATTTGTCACTGTGACCTTGACATATAAAATATAGGACGAACGTGTTTACACTCCTCGGCGGCGAGTATCGCTGTCCTTTCCTACGTTCGGATCAAAGAATCCTCCGATAAACGACATCAAGACCCGTGCTGCTGACATATATCGAGAATTGACAGTAAATTCGGTTTGGTTATTTTCTGAAATTCCTTACCAAGTAAGAACGATGTCGAAAAATAAAAATAGTATCTGAAAGCATGCTTAACAAAATACAATACCTATCTACGAATAAATTACTCTCCCATGATGATCGCGTTGCCAGAACGGATCGTTGGGTGGTTAAATTTAACGAAACAACAAAAGGCGACGAATCGACAAGGACACAATGACCTGTGGTGGGGGAAACGCAAGCGTCGTTTCGCCTCGTTATGTACACCATCTTCTTCTTCACCCCACACTAAGCAAATCTAACGACCAAAAACTACCTGCAGACCTCCGTCCTCGTGTCCGCGTCATGAAGCAAGCAAGAACCTAATCGTTGCTGTGAAAACCCTGCTCATCTCTTTCTCTTCTTCCTCCTGCTCTTCCACTCGTTCAACCTGCCATATTTCTCCATGGACTGCCTAACAACGTCCTCGACGTTGTGCCAGAAGAAGCCGGCAGGGTCGTTGTTGGCTCGGCTGAAGCCGAAGGAGCTGGGGAACAGCCAAGGGAAAAAGAAAGTGACCATGCCGAGAACCCCGGCTGCCAGAGCAGTGAACGGGGCGGCAGCTACGCTGAAGAACCCGTAGTGCAGAGGATTCACGTACGTGAAGTAGGCGAACACCGAGGCTATCGACTCCATCAGACCGGTGGGGGACAGGTCTAGGTCATCGTCCTCGTCGTCGTCGGACGCCGGGGACGACGCGGGGGTCAAACTCGAAGGCGAAGAGGAGCCAGAGGATTGGCTGCTGACTGGGTCGGCTGCCGGTTGGACCACGGAGTTCAAACCGGAATCATCATTAGGGATGACCTCGTCCGGGGATGGGGAGACGCCGAAAGTGCCGGGGTCATCCGAGGAATCGTTCACCTGTTCCGCAGGCTCTACCGCGGGTGCTTCGCTGGCTGGCCCAGATCCCAAGATACTGATGTGAGTGCCTTGAAAGACCTGGACGTTTGAGCCTTCGACATCACCGGACGCGGAGGTCACCGGGTCCTTCAACGGACCATAGTTATCGCTTTGAGATACAGGCTGGTAAGCAGGACCGGTACCGTATTTGTCGATCGCCCCGTAACCCTGATCGACCTGATCGAGAGGCGACGGAGTGGATTTGTACGTGTTCGTGTTGAACACGTGGGAGTTGATGATGATGTTCAAGTCGGTGCAACCCTCCTTGCTCTGGACAGTGTTATTGATTCGAGTGTACGAGTTGATGAGGATCGTCGGGCATCTTTGATCGTAGGTCACCAATGGGGGTTGAGGCTCGACCTGATCAGGTACTTTGTTCTGATCCTCGTACGAGGTGAAGCCTATGTGGACATTGGGGCCTGGCTTCTGAGTAGTACTGGAGGGAGCTAACTGATGAGAAAGGGGGTTTGTCCCTGCAAACCCTGTGGACCCTAACGATCCAGGAATCGGTTTGCCGTTGCTGACGGGCCTCTTGGTCCCAGCTGACCCTTGGCTCTGAGGGTCGCTTTGCGTTTTATTCTTGAGGGACATGTTCCCTAACCAACCGGAAGGCTTCTCGGTTGTGTAAACCGGCTGAGGATTCAGGGTGTATATCAAGCCAGGTCTGAAACCCTGAAGATTGCTCGGTCTCAATGGTCTGTTTGGCTGCAAGTTCTGATAGACGGGATCAAACGCGACGCTAACTGGCTCGTTCGCCTCGTTGCTCTCCAGGATGTGGCTACCGTTTGGCATGAAGGCCGGGATCTTCAACCAGTGAACGATTTCTTGAAGATCGGGGCTCGAAATGGGTACCAGGTGATTGACACCGTTTGCCATCTGAGGAACCTGAAGAGAAACCATCTGGGGGACAGTTTGAGGGACCATCTGAGGGACCGGCTTCTGCACGGTCTCCTCAGGCTTCAAGTCCTCCATGGACGAAGTATACTTCTCGTAATTCTGATAGTCGTTCGCGGATTGAATAGCCCCGTTGGGCCAGTTCTTCCAATGCAAAGGCCGGGACGAGTTCGTTTTATTTCGAATCTTTGACTTGCCGGGGAGCTTCTTGTTCTTGTTCTGGGTCGAAGGTGGCCGAGTCTTCGGCCTGTTCTTCGAGTTCGCGTGCTTCGAGCTCGAGTGGTGGCGATTCGAGCCCCTCGGAGGAGAAACAGATTGGCCAACCGGATCGATCGCGACTTTCGAGGACACTGTCCCGACGCTCTGCTGAGTCAGCATGTCGGTGATCTTCCTGATGGCCGCAACGTGATCGAACTCGGCCGAGGGGTCGACCTTGGCGCGGTTCACGGACGAAACTACCGAGAATCCCGGATCGCGGACCCTGGCTACGCCTCCTTTCGGTGAATTATTCAAACCGATTTCCGTCGAACCAACGAAACGCGGAATCGTCGGGCTCAAGGATCGATCATGATCGGACTTTGAAGCGGTATTGGGCAACACCGAACCCTCGGTCCGTGGAAACGAGTTTCTCGAACGCGGTGTACCGTTCCGGTCTTCGGGGCGAAATATTTTTAACATTCGATTCGTTCGAATCGGTTTCCCCGCGGGGATGGAATCGTTCGATGAGGCTTCCGATTCCGAATAATTCGACTGGTTTAACGATTTTGATCCTGTCGATTCGTCGACACTTACCTCGGCACCGGTAAACGAACGATCAACGTTATCGTGATAGAAATGAATGTACGGAACTCTACTACTTCCGGAATTCCACGTGTACCTGCTATCTTGAATATTCGCCGGGGTGCTGGAGGACACGGCGGGTTTCCTTTGATCGACGATCGGTTTCGTGGTTGCGGGTTCACCTGGAAAATCGAAACAAATTAATTTCAGTTGTTTAGCATTTGGGGTGTTTCGTTTATCTGAAAACGGAAATATCTCGTGACGCGCTGAAGTTACGGAAAAAATTTGTTTACGAAAATTGTTTGGTATGAAGGGTACAATCTTATGGTGTAATTTTTTGAGGACTCGAATGGTGGTGGGGGAAATTTCGATGTCAAATTAATTTTTTTAAATGGAACCACATATTCTTTTGTCATGACACGATAGCATTATCCGAAACGAATTCAACTACATATGTTATTATATGTTTTATATGTTATATGTTATGTTTGTTTTTGTTTGTGTTATGTTATTTATTGTCACAGAACATTAAAAATTATATTATATATTTTTAACTTCTTAAGTAGGCAATGGTACTACATATCTGGTTGCCGGCAATTAGCTGCACACTGTAAACAAAGATCGACCTTCTTATGTCTCCAGAGCCAGAGTTGTGCTAATTCAGTTACGTTGTAATTCAATTGCATATTTGAATTACATTGTATTTCAGTTATATTCAACTACGTCATAATTGAATTAAATAATTCAAACCTTTCAATTAATTCAATTACTAATTATTTTAATCTGGTGAGTAATTGAAATATAATATAACTGAAATACAATATAATTGATATGTTTTAATCAGATGTGCAATTGAAATACAATACAATTGAAATACAACATAATTGAAATATTTTAATCAGATGTGTAATTGAAACTTAATATAACTGAAATACAGTATAACTGAAATACAGTTCCTCAAATTATGTATAGCGCTATCTGCTTTGTATATTTATGTTTGAGATTTAAAAAATTTGTAACGCAGAAGTTATTTCTGTTCAGATATTATAAATTTATAAATAATAAATTCTTTCTGTTTGAAACCTGCACATGGATTTTTCAACCTCTTATTACCTATGACTTTATTATTCTTTAATTTTCAATTTTAATTCAATGACATCGTAATTCGCAATTAATAAATTACAATATGATTGAATTACTATCCTTGGCTTTTAAGTTTCTTAAGTTACCGAAATAAATAAACATAAAGTTTATAGTTCATATCTTTAGCAATTTTATTCTGTATACGTAAATAAAATTGCTCTGTTTATTAGTCAATTAAATAAT
This sequence comes from Seladonia tumulorum, assembly GCA_913789895.3. Taxonomy (NCBI): domain Eukaryota; kingdom Metazoa; phylum Arthropoda; class Insecta; order Hymenoptera; family Halictidae; genus Seladonia; species Seladonia tumulorum. The sequence continues at coordinate 5,053,163 of OU565280.1, forward strand.
TTCATTATGTTTTGCGCTTATAAATGTTTAATTTAACTGTTGGCTTTCGTTAAAAAGGATGCCGACTATGAAATTCCCGAGTCACTTCTGCATAGTATAAATATCCATCACCACGCAGACAAACTAATTCAGCTTTTTCCTGAAGGCCATGTTTTGGAATTAAATAACTTCGAAAGCACCAAACAGAACTCAACGAAATTATTACAGTCTCTAGTATTGCACTATCTCAACTAAAATAAACGAGACTCGAAACAAATGAGGCAACTTTTTAAAACAAATGACAAGAAAGTCGATCCTTGTTTACAGTGTGTAACCAATAGCCTAATGTTTTGTAACAGTAAATAACATACTATCATATGTCGTTGAATTCGTGTCGGAAAATGGTATCGCGTTATGACAAAAAATATATGGTTCCATTTAAAAAAAAAAAAAATTTGACTAAAATTTCTCCCACCACCATTCGAGTCCTGAAAAATTACAATTCTTGTAAATAAATTTTCTTCATAACTTCAGTGCGTTATAAGATATTTCGGTTTTCAAATAAACGAAACACCCTGTATATTAGAGGGACCGGAAAGTAATGTCGTATTTTTCGTAAAATTAAAGTAGAATAATTTTTTATTGACACTTTACTTTTAATCTGTGATATATAAATGCTCTTGTATTGCCCTTTCGAAATTCGTATAGCATACAACGCCGAATATGCAACTTTTTTGGATTAGAATCGGTCATTTCGAACATAATCTATAAGACAACATTTTTTTTGTACAATACAATACTAACGAGTCTCCTGAACCTGCAGCCATATACATATTGAACAACGTAGACGTGCAAAGTTAGCTGTTATTATCAGTGAAATGTTGACTTGCGCAAAAACGACATTACTTTTCGGTCTCCTTAATATTTTATCGTTCAACAGTTTCAACTCGGATCGGATATTATGAAAATTGCAAGACGCATACAGTCGAGTCGGAAAGTAAGTTAACGACTGTTGTATGCAGGCAAATGAATATGACATGTCTTTAATCTTTAATAATGATAATATATGTTTTACTAACATATTTGTTTATTTCCTTACACCTCCTAAATAAAAACAATACAATAACTTGATTTTATTCGTCATATTCATTGCCTACATATCACCAAATGTTAACTTACTTTCCGACTCGACTGTAACTTCCGATGAAAAAGGAAAGTTTCTAGTTATGAAATTGAATTTTGTAACACTGCGAAGTCGGAATCGAAGTATGCGTAACGGGCGCAGAGCGATAGTTCCGCTCGGAACACGAATACCGCAGGAATTACGAGTTTCGTGAACGTGCAATCTACATATGGCTCGATCCGTGTAATCGCGTGTTCGGTGATGCGCTTCCCCCGGGCTATAGCACTTGACATGATCAACGTGAGGAAATACCGATCGACGGGAAACAGTTGCTTCAGTGGAAAACCGTATTTGTACTTTGCGTTGAAGAGAAAATTATACAAGTACAAGCCTGGACGATTATCGACCGCCGATTTCTCAGATTGCTGATTGAAATATTTTGAATTTGGAAATTGGAAAACCCGGTATAGAATTTGCATGAAAATATGATCGATTTAGAACTTACTGAACACTCGTCGGGGGTCTTGACACCTCGGGGATATGAAAATTTTAAAATTTCAGAAATTGAAAGTTCGAAGCTCCTGGCAATTTAAAAATTTCATTTTTATGCAGCCTGTGGACTCCAAAATTCGAAAAGTTAAAACACTGTACAGTGGAATACAGTGTTATATCGAGTACTGTAATAAAATAATAAATAAGAAATGAGCTGCAGCTACTGATATTTTCAGTAAGCTTTAGACACCTCGGGGATTTGAAAATTTGAAAATTTCAGAAATTGAAAGTTCGAAGCTGCTGGCAATTTGAAAATTTCATTTTTACGCAGCCTGTGGACTCCCAAATTCGAAAAATTAGACACTGTACAGTGGAATACAGTGTTATATCAAGTACTGTAATAAGATAATGAATAAGAAATGAGCTGCAGGTACTGATATTTTCAGTAAGCTCTAGACACCTCGGGGTTTAAAAATTTGAAAATTTCAGAAATTGGAAGTTGAAAGTTCGAAGCTCCTGGCAATTTGAAAATTTCATTTTTACGAAGCCTGTGGACTACAAAATTTGAAAAGTTAAACACTGTACGGTGGAATACTGAGTGTTATATCGAGTACTGTAATAAAATAATAAATAAGAATTGAGTTGCATCTACTGATATTTTCAGTAAGCTTTAGACACTTCAGGGGTTTGAAAATGTGAAAATTTCAGAAATTGAAAGTTGAAAGTTCGAAGCTCCTGGCAATTTAAAAATTTCATTTCTACGAAGCCTGTGGACTCCAAAATTTGAAAAGTTAAACACTGTACGGTGGAATACAGACTGTTATATCGAGTACTCTAATAAGATAATGAATAAGAAATGAGCTGCAGGTACTGATATTTTCAGTAAGCTCTAGACACATCGGGGGTTTGAAAATTTAAAAATTTCAGAAATTGGAAGTTGAAAGTTCGAAGCTCCTGGCAATTTAAAATTTTCTTTTTTACGAAGCCTGTGGACTCCAAAATTTGAAACCTTGAACACTGTACAGTGGAATACAGAGTGTTATATCGAGTACTCTAATAAAATAATGAATAAGGAATGAGACTAAGTTCCTGTAGTAGTTTCAAATCCTGAAAAATCTGGGATAATTCTAGCTATAGCTACTGATATTTTCTTAATCGAAATAGAAAGAAGTTGGAAATAATATTGATCGCGCCAATGTTCACAATTTATTACGCTCACAAGGAAACGATCGGCGCAGGTTGCAATGCGCTTCGGTTGATTAGAGGCTAATTCTAGTCCTCGACTAGACTTTCGCGGAGGCGGAAATCCACAAGCATTCGCATTGACCGAATCGCGAATGAAGTCACGGCCCCTCCCCGTCAGAATTGGCTTCTTCTTTTTCGCAATAGCAACCGCTTCCTCGATGGCACTTCCTTTCGATCGCTCGTTTTCTCGGAGATCGGGTTTTCATCGACGGCTTTTTTCTCGGGTAATCATGCTTCACGCCCGTGAGAAATCGCGATAACTCACCGGTCTTCTGCGGCCTGGCTTCGCCCGAACCGCACAGCAGCAGGATCACCACTATCTTCGTCAGATTCCTCCTCATTTTGACGCTGTAATAGAAAACGAGGAAACAATTAGAGATAGTTTAGCTTTCAAAGTCTTCTACCCACTGAAACTTCCTCTCGGGCTGTTTCGCATTTTGTTTACAAAGAAATCTATAAAGTAGAGTGTTCACTCGATATATGTCCACAACAGGGGTCTACCCAGGGACATATATCGGCTAGAAGATACTATTCTTTGATACACTACCGAACATAGAAGAAGACAGCGAAGGTTCTTGGCCCCTTACGTTCTAGGACTTATATCGGGTAGATATTTGAGACATACAGAGTGAATTCGATAAAGCAGGACACCTAAATATCTCCGTTACTTTTCGTTGTACAAAAAAACTTCGTAGGACAAAGTAACACTGTTTGAAGGGCCACATATAACGGTGTAAGGAAAAAAAATTTCAAGGTCATTTTTATGAGATTTCAAGGTTGTCGATGTTTTTTTAAATGGAATGATATATTTTCGTTAACGTAATGTTGTAGCTGACAAAATAACGAATTCATGCATGTAACACAATATGACCTTCAAATGACCTTCAACCCAGAAAAAACGGTATAAATAAAATTCAACGTGTAAGATTCATTTGATGTATTTCTGTTACGCCAAATGTTCAAAAATATTCCCTTGAGCTGCTATACATTCAAATGTATCGCAATACACAACATAATAACAGATTCGGTGTTGACAGGAGGACAATTATGATATACCTTCACCTATACGTTCGTACAGAATCGTGTTTATCCACTACTAATTACTCAGAATACCTTCTTGCTATCAGATTTCCACAGTTTCTAAGATTTCTCGATCAATTTATCGATGAACGTTTCACAATGCGTTACTCGAAGGAAGATAAGATTGATATGATTTTCATTTATGGAGAAAGTCGACAGTGTTTAAGAGAAGCCGTGCAGTTGTACAAGGACCGATTTCCTAATCGTAATTGTCCATCAGTTTCCGTTTACTCCAATTTGATAAATAAATTCTGTGAAACTGGTGGTGTCGAAAATAAAAAACGTACAAAGGTGAGGACTGTAAGGAATGAAGCAAACACAATTAATGTTCTGCCAGCAGTGAATGCAAACCCTTATGCTAGTACGAGGCAAATCGCACGAGAAAGTGGCATTAGTCAAAAATGTGTAGTGCAAATACTCCAGGAACACAAATTTCACCCCTATCACCTATCAATTCATCAAGAACTTCATGGTAGAGACTTTGTAAATCGTGTAAACTTTTGCCAGTGGGGATTGAGACAATTGATAAACGATAGAGCATTTTTTAATCAAGTATTATTTACTAGTAACAGAAATACATCAAATGAATCTTACACGTTGAATTTTATTTATACCATTTTTCTGGGTTGAAGGTCATTTGAAGGTCATATTGTGTTACATGCATGAATTCGTTATTTTGTCAGCTACAACATTACGTTAACGAAAATATATCATTCCATTTAAAAAAACATCGACAACCTTGAAATCTCATTAAAATGACCTTGAAATTTTTTTTCCCTTACACCGTTATATGTGGCCCTTCAAACAGTGTTACTTTGTCCTACGAAGTTTTTTTGTACAACGAAAAGTAACGGAGATATTTAGGTGTCCTGTTTTATCGAATTCACCCTGTATAGAGTAAAGTCTGTACTGATTAAGAAATTCCCCGGAATCCAAAAAACCCCCTTGCATGGTAAACCCAAACTAGATCAGAAAATCATGTGTATTTAAATGGTCGGCGACAGACACGAGAATGGAATAACGAGTGAGCCAAGGTCCCAAAAATTCTTCCGCGATAAACGAAGAAATGACGCAATATCGTCGACATAGTTGGTTCCAGGATGCTTCAAGTGCATTCACCAGACGAATGTTTTATTGCCGATTCGCGTATGAAGGTCTCGATTGAGGCGATCGTTCGTATTCGATTCGGATACCACAATCGCTCGAGCAAAGACGCGGGACGCATCGAAATGAGAATTTACGACCGTTTGGCGAGGTACGGTCCAATATGGTACAGGAAGACGAGATTAAATTGAGCCTTCGACATGTTGGAACCGGGCCCCTTTCGTTGTGTAAAATGAAACTGTTTAGCACTTTTCTTTTGTTTAAATCGATCGGAAATTTCCACAGGAGTAGTATCAAAAAAGTTAGAAAGTGATCAGAGATGTTCTTCTATGCTATTTTCAATATAAAGTGAACTGTTATATTGGACGGAGCAGCTCACATAGTCGGGCTCGCGTACGAAAGACTCGTACTTCTCAAAAAGAAAATAACACGGTACAACTTTATGAGGAAGAGGAAGATCTGTGGTGTGTTCTACGGCCCTGGAATCGCAAATTAGCAAAAAACCGCTGCAGGTTAAAATAAATTCAGATTTTTTCATGATTTTTCTGTCACTCAAACTTTAAACGCATTTTTCTCGAAACGCAAAATTTCGCACGCCGTGCAACTGTAGCTCAAAAACTGATTGCACGACCTTCATGAAACTTGGTATACACATATATATATGTGCCCATAATTATGAAAGTGGTCTGTCATAAAAAAAAAAAAATTACATTGAATAAATTTAGTTTAAAATCATGTCGTGTGAAATAAGTGATAAATTCATTTTTTTTTTTAATTTTGACAGACCACTTTCATAATTATGGGCACATATATATATATATATATATGTATACCAAGTAAAAAATAAGCCACAAAAGCCAGTAAATAATTGGCCACAACATGACGAGACCCGATTTTTAAATTTTTTATTTTCAACATTGTTATTAACAGGAAATCCGTTTTATTTTCCAAAACTTCACCATTTTTGCAATTTTGAAAATTTTAATAGAAGAAGAATGTCATGTTGTGATGCCATTTTCACGCCTCCATTGCACCATTGATATTAACGATTGAAATTTATAAAAAATATTTTTGTTTACATTATAACATTAATAAACGATACCCCAAATTTTAAATCGATCTACGCATTACATTTTTTAAAAGAAATTTTTGAAAAACAGGCCGTTTATGTACACAAGGTTCCCCAAGCCAAGTCGCAGTAGACCCGCGATAAGGTAGAGTAACTACGTTACCGACAAAATTGACAAAAAATGGTTTCACGGAAAGACAGTTTTCGTTTTTATATGACAATATTTTTCACTGGAGAAGGGTCCATACGATAGAGGAAGGTTCAATGCAATGCACGCTGGTCATGAACTAGCGAGATTATGCAGACATTTGGTAACATAAGCGTTACAAGTAGGTAAAAAATTGACAATGTGCATGCCGTGGAATTGAAGCATTTCCATGCCATTGGATGAGTTTTCGAGATTAAATCGAGAGCAGCACGCACTAGAAAATATCTCCAGTTACAAATTGAGCTATATTTTGTCTCGATTTTCTACAAAATACACCCAAAAACTGATCTAAGAAAATCGGTTAAATCAGCGGCAACACAAAACACATTTGACATCATAGAGAAAGAAGGTTTATCTAAAGGTGTAAACTACTTCACATATACTTCCACAACCGAAAATCTAAACCGTGGTACAGTCACACAAATCTCCATCGTGAGATTGTCACAACGATAAACAGATGAAGATCAGGACACTACAATCTTGCCAGCTCTCTTGCTCGAATTGGCATAGTAAACGATCCACAATGTCAGTGCGGTTATGAGAATCAGGATATCGACCACGTGCTATGGCAGTGTCCCACGTTTGATGAACTGAGATTGGAGTTTATCAGACAACTACGGAAACTGCATCTTTTTCTTCCGCTCTCATGCAATGTTCTCCTATCCAGACCTACGGTTGAAATATGTAAAATAACCTACTCGTTTTTGAATGCCTGTGAGCTAAATATCTGAGAAAATTGTACAGTTTATAATAATGTATAATGTATAGGAAAATAATGTATGGCAAAATAATCTCTACTTTGAGATTCTAATTACATTAAAAAAAAAAAAAAAAAAATAAAAAAAACACCCAAAAACTTGAAACACGTTTCTGGCATCAGAATTCACAAGGTCAAGATCAAGACGGATCTTAAATCTGTGTCCGAAGACCGTGAACGGAAATTGTACAGCAGTTGCCGACCTACTGACCCTACAAAAGTCACGTGACTACCCTTGACCCCCAAGTGTGTACTAAATTATCCTGTCTACGCGTTGTTCTTCCGACGCCTATTTTCTTCGAATTTCGTTCTCCTTTCGTTCATTTTATTTGCCGTGCGTTTTGAAATCGCTTAAAATATGGACGAACGCGTTCTTCTCGTTTTAATCGAGTATTGCGAGCCAGATCACGAAGCACACATTCGATCCCCAAGGCCAACGGTGGTCCTTGACCGTGGACCGGCACACTCGGATGCGAAAAGAAGCCGAATAGTCTCGGTTTAAGGGGTTAAAAACAGTTAGGAAGCCCAAAAAAAGCAATTTTTTAAGAATTTTTCCTGAGAAGACCTTTGCATCTGTTAATGTAAAAATTTGTACACATATTATGGTAACTTTTAACTGTATTTTAACATTTTTTATTTGTAAAAATAATAATTTTGAAACCTGCTATAGCTGATCTCCTGGAGCTCCTCTAAAAAAAAGCGCTTTGCGGTGACCACTATATCTCTGGACTGGATCATCAAAAATGAAAAAACCAAACTGATTTCGTTAAAGAAATGTATAATCTAGTAATTAATCGAAGGAATAAGCGAAATAAAATTTTGTGACGAAATGGCGGCTTTTCAAAGAAAAAAATCGATTTTTCACCATAATTGTGGCCTTAAATTGTTTATAAAAAAAAATATTCATCGGAGAGAAAAAAGCTTCGATTAATTACTAAAAAATATACTTAAGAAGCTTGTGTTAAAATTTGAGAGTGATCGGTTCAGCCGTTTCCGAGAAATCTTGGTCACCGACTTTGAAAACACAGTTTCGAGAAAAACGCGTCGGAAGATCGCGTTGAAATGCTCTGACGTTCTCAAACGCTCTGACACGTCTTTACAAATATGCGTGTAACTTCGAAAATAATTGCCGGATTGACTTGAAACTTTTTATGCGTATACTTAAATATATGTACATTACGAAAATGAAATAAAAAAACAATCGATTTTTTGAAAATTCTAACTGTTTATAACCCCTTAATAGGCGTCCGCCCACGCGGCGCAATACAACCGAGAGAACTCGAATCCGAACGACGTAGTAAAACCGTCGCGTCGCTCCTTCGGCATGTTTCTTCTCTCCCCATTTTTTTTTTTCATACCGTTGCATTTTTTAGTCGTTGATAATTGTGTCCAGTAACGGTACCGGGTATCGGTCTTTTTAGTCCTCGGTTTGCATGCGGCGACGCTTGAACTCGCCGCACAGTGGGCAAAAACGGCCTTTTTCGATTCAAAATCAAAGAACTTTCGATAGGAATGAGGTAGAGCGATGAAATTTTTTTAAAATGAAGGCTGAAACTTTGTAGAATATGGGAAAAATAGGGAGATTACGGTACGAACGTTTTTTAACCTTGAGAAAATTCGTTAAAGATGCACAATTTCAAGAAAATTTTGTTTTTGTGGCTAATACGCGCGGAAAATTTTTTTTTAACATCCTATATATCGTTTCACATAGATTTTTTCACGCTAATTTCAAATCTGTCTTCAAAATTTGTCTACGATCTCTGGTTTTTGAAGAAAATAGATTTTTGTGACACAAATTAATGAAATTTTTTCGTTAAAATGACTTGATAACACACTAGTTTGAAAGTGTATCGTATTCTCATATATAAAACACAATAAAAATAATAATAATGAAGTATTTTAACGTTTTGAGTTACTTACGAAACATGAAGCCACTTCACATCTCGTCATCATTTGACGTATCACTGTCATTACTACTGGCACTTTCGTGAAATTCTGCAACTTTAACGAATTTTCTCAAGGTTAAAAAACGTTCGTACCGTAATCTCCCTATTTTTCCCATATTCTACAAAGTTTCAGCTTTCATTTAAAAAAAATTTCATCGCTCTACCTCATTCCTACTGAAAGTTCTTTGATTTTTGGCTTTTTGATCTTTGGTTTTTGCCCACTGTGCGCCGTGGCGCGCACGTACATACGTTCTCTGCGAGACAATCAACAAAAATGTTTAACGTTTCCCTGGAAATAGTTGAATCGAGGACTAACCGACGAAGATGTAACTGTTCACGTCCGATAAAGAAACCACATACAGTGGGTGTAGAAAGTATTCGTACACCAATTTGACACAAAATTTCGTAAAACTGTTGTTTACTACTTATTTTTTTATGAACAATGAGTATTAACCATATTCTAGGATACCTATAGAATAGATGCAGTGCAGAAAGAAACGATTTACTTGTATAACTTACAAAATTAACAATGAAAACCTCAAAATCGACAGAAATACACAAGCAATATTCGTACAGTTCTTAATTCGAACTGCTTACAAGAGAATTTTTAATGTAAACATGTCATATTATTACTTCGCGGATCGTCAGTGTGTTTGTCAACGTTGATGATATCAGTAGCATTGAAAATTCCGTAGTATTGTGAGTTACAGTTTAAAAATGGGACGAAAGCGAGCGGAAACTGCAATAGCAGAAAGAAAAATTATTGTTAATTTGCATAATCGATGTAAAAGTTTGGCAGAGATTTCACGCATTGTAAGTAGACCTCGATCTACGATACAAAGCATAATTGATAGACACGGACTTCGAAAAACGCTGAAAAATAACGCAAGAAGTGGACGTCGAAGGAAATTTAATGATCATACTGGCCGAGTTATTATTGGAATGGTGAAGCAAAATCCAAAAATAAGTGCAATGAAAATAGTTGAAAACCTTAAAAATAATTTAAATACGGATATATCTGTTAGTACTGTGCGTAGTTTTTTACGAAATCAAGGATATCATGGTCGGGTAGCCCGTGTAAAATATTTCGTAAGTGAAACGAATAGAAAGAAAAGATTACAAATAATAATGTCACTACGCCAATGGAGTACTGGAATAGAGTGATTTTCACAGATGAAAGCAAATTCAACATTTTTGGATCAGATGTACACTGTACTGTTTGGAGAAAAAGAAAATACAGAATTGAATCCAGAAAACTAACGGCCTACAGTGAAACACGGTGTAGGTTCCGTAACTGTTTGGGCCTGCATGAGTGCAGCTGGTGTTGGCATATTGTAATTTATCGATGGAATAATGCACCACAGGGTTTACATTGACATTTTAAAGTGCAATCTTCTTTTCAATGCAGAAAAAATGGGCATTAAAGATAATTTCGTTTTCATGCAAGATAATGATCACAAGCACACTGCGTACAATACCAGAATATGGATACTACATAATAGGTGTATCTGAAAATTCCTCCGCAAAATCTCCCGACATCAACCTCATAGAATACTTGTGGGATTACTTGGACCGTCAGATCAGAAAACATGAAATTTTCTCAAAAGAAGAGCTAAAAAATGCTCTCATAGAAGAATGGAACAAATTCCCGCCACACGCAACATCGAATTTAGTTAATTCGATGCCTAAAAAGATTGCAGCAATTATAAACTCAAAAGGATATCCTACAAAGTATTAAGTAATTCTTTTCTTTAATTTTCTGATGTTAAATTAATTTAATTGTGTTTTTTTGGTCAATTTCTGGGAACTTAAGAACTGTACGAATAGTGATTGCTTGTGTATTTCTGTCGATTTTGTGTTTTTTCTTGTTAATTTTGTAAGTTATACAAGTAAATCATTTCTTTCTACACTGCATCTATTCTATAGATATCCTAGAATATGTTAATACTCATTGATTATAAAAAAATAATTAGTAAACAACAGTTTTACGAACTTTTGTGTCTAATTTATTGGTGTACGAATACTTTCTACGTTATACGCGGTGTACCGCACAAGTCCGATGCCGATGTCTGGCCGTCTATCGTTCCTAGCGATATACCGTTAGAGTGTTTAATATGTGTCGCAAATGACAGCGCTGCTTAAACGATTGCCCGATGAAAACCACCGGAGGTAGGTATTCCGTCACGGTGTTTCCTCGGAAGACCGTGCCCAAAGAAATTCACGACCTTATCGTTCTATTCGGTTCGTTGAGCTTCGGGGTCGCTGTGTTTTCGAGGATTCGGAATTTTCTGGGACGTTCGGCAGCGACCTCCGGAACGCGGGGACGATGAAGATTTCATTAACACTAGATTTACAGGACCCGTCAAAATGACGGGTTCTGGTACCTCTTAATTCACAATTATCGAAATTGTAAGGATGCATGAAGAAGATATTATTCAGCAAATTGGCTTCTTTCGATATATATTGTAAAAGAAACGGCCACAAATTTGGATACATACATTTTTGTTATTTTTATAAAGTAATGTAGAGTAGGCACATTTAGTGCCCCGCAAACCTAGTGTTAAGACGACGGGGACGAGAGATGCTCTTAGAAAAGGTGGTCTTACGTTCCTGGCAATCAGAAGAGAGAAATTAGACAGACGATTTCGAAAGCAATTGTTTTTTAATGGAAAGGTACACAAACACGACGAATGGCTCGAATGAGCGTCCAGTGTCACTTGGCAAGTATCAGGTCGTCCCATAAGTTCGCGCCGTTTACTCTTGTACCATTTAAATTCTAAAAATAACATACCCAGATAGCACAGAAACGTCTTAAAGACGTCTCCAATGAAATGTCTTAAAGACGTCTCGTAAAAGACGTCTTAAAGACGTCTGAAATGAAACGTCTTAAAGACGTCTCGTAAAAGACGTCTGAAAGGAAACGTCTTAAAGACGTCTCGTAAAAGACGTCTGAAATGAAACGTCTTAAAGACGTCTCATAAAAGACGTCTCAAGAAAGACGTCTGTAAGACGTATGAAAGACGTCTCATAAAAGACGTCTCAAGAAAGACGTCTGTAAGACGTATGAAAGACGTCTCATAAAAGACGTCTCAAGAAAGACGTCTGTAAGACGTATGAAAGACGTCTGTAAGACGTATGAAAGACGTCTGTAAGACGTATGAAAGACGTCTTTTTGAGACGTAAGACGTTCAGACTAAAAATGGACGTAAAACAAACGTCTTTAAGACGTCGCGTGCTATCTGTGGGTATGGACCGTTTATTTTGAAAGTGATGTGTCCTTTTTTAAAAAAATGATATATGACGCAGTTTATGCTTAATTTAGTGTAAACTTTTGCTTATAACTAGTTAGTATTTAATATCTTAAAAGATGCCAATGCTTTGTTCAATTTACAATTGGCCGGTAAAAGAAATTGCGTAACCATTGATTATTATGAAAGTGGTGTTAGTCCAATTTCCATAGACTTTCCATAGATTTCCATAGTAATAATTATAATAGTAATAATTAATATGAAATATATTATAAGTGATATTTGTTATTTCAAAATTGGAATTAAATGATATTTACAATTGACTAATTATGAAAGTGGTGTAAGTCCATTTGCAGCCTGGAAATATATATTATTTTAGTTAAATTCGCCTAAAAGAAATTTATATAATCAAATTACATATTGATAAATTAGTACAAACATTCCCAGACTTCACATAATTAACCTATATTTTTTATTTGTCAGATCTGCTAACATTTAATTTTCTCGAAACAAAAGAAAATGGACTTGCACCACTTTCAAAATAAACGGTCCATATGTAATCACCCTTTCATCCCTCTTCTGACCTTTTTGGTAAAGACATCATACCGTCGCTATAAAGTTTCTGCGGTTTCTCATTAACACTTTGACTGTCAAACCAGAAACCTAAAAAATTCCATCAAATCGATGTGTTATTTAATGAAATGAAAATTGAAAAAAATTATACGATTAATATATTAGCGTAAAAATTCATTTTAAAACTTGGACAAATAATTCCGTCACCCACATATGGGTGACATGGTAGTCAACGTCTTAAAATACTTTTCAATGGTGAATAATATAAACATATCCACGGCACGAACTTATGGGACGTCCTAATATTATGTCGCTATATTGCCATTACTACAACGATAGAATAAGTAATATTTTATTCCATATCGAGAAACAAGGAAAATAGGAGATGATAACAGTGAAAAGAGTTGTTCCAATGAATAACAATCGTTTATGGCGAGGAGATAAAGGTCGTAACAAAATCAAAGTAAGTTATTTAATAAAATAGAAATTGAAAAAAATTAAATGTATGATAGTAGTTCTCCAACTTTTTTGCACTTTACAGATCCTAATCAAATTTGGTACAATTAATATATTAACGTAAAAATTCATTATAAATCCTTGACAAATAATTCCGTCACTCACATATGGGTAACATGATAGTCAACGTTTTAAATTTCTGACAAGTAAGGTCGCCGCCATCACAAACTTCACCTTGGCCACCCAGAAATTTTCAACTTTTTTTTTATGCACTCCTTCAGATTTTGGCGAGAAAATATCGAAAATCCACATTTCAATCCTAGGAGATCAGTAGTTCAAAAGTTATGTTTAAGGTTCTGACAAGTAAGGCCGCCGCCATCACAAACTTCACCTTGGCAACCCAGAAATTTTCAACTTTTTTCTATGCAATCCTACAGATTTTGGCGAGAAAATGTCGAAAATCCACATTTCAATCCCAGGAGATCAATAGTTCAATAATTATGTTTAACACTTTGACTGCCAAACAAGAAACCTCAAAAATTCCATAAAATTAAAGTAAGTTATTTAACACTAGAACCACCAAGCAGTAAACACAACTGGCATACATTGCCTTATAACAACAACAAAACTGCAGTTGTTTAGATTTCGTACCAGTTTTGTTTAAATATCTACTTCGACAGAGAAGTTCATAAAAAAATTTTCTCACGAAAACATATTTACAATTTCGTTATTTCTAAAAGAAAAAATTAGGCGCAAGTCATTTTGACCCGTCCGGTAGTTCTAGCGTTAATGAAATAAAAATTGAAAAAAATTAAATGTATGATATTGCGTGGTCCTTCAACTTTCTCGCAATTTTACAGATCCCAATCAAATTTGGTACAATGAATGTATTAACGTAAAAATTCATTTTAAAGCCTGAACAAATAATTCCCATGTATGGGTGACATGGCAGTCAACGTGTTAATCGGCGACGAATGAACAAATAAAGAAAACACCAGACAGATGAAATTGCCGATAAATCTGGAGAGTGGTTCGCCGACCGAACTATCGTTTGTATCAATAACTTTCTACCAAGGAGAACGCGCGTTCGTGGTTGCAGGACCAGCGTCGAGCATTTCTCTTGAACCGGTGTCGTCGATAGACGTTCGAAATCTTACCTGAATGGAGTCACTCAAGGGTCACGTTGAAGCTGCATTTAATCACCGGACACACGGAGATAATGATCGCGAAAGACACCACGGGGGAGAACTATGAACCAAAGAGAGAGAGAGAGAGAGAGAGAGAGAACGCGACACGGAATAGAAGAACAAGTTAATCGCGACCGAAAAGGAGACGAGCACACGCTGACGATAAGAGAGGAGCAAGCAAGAAGAAAAACGATCGGTCGGGTTCGAGACCCGGCAACGTACTGGAAGACGAACGCGAACGGGACACCGGGAGTGTCGTCTAGGTGGACGATCTTTCGACAATGGTGCACGGCTGACTGAATCCTCGACGAGAACGTCGGAGAAGGCCTGGCCGCGTGCACGCGAGCTGGCCACCAGGTGAGCCAGGTAAGCCAGGTAATCTAGGAAGGTGGAGGAGAGGCGCCTCATGCACGAGTCATCGGGAACCCGTTACTCCGTTGGATACGAACGAGATCTTGCTCGGGTTGAATAACCTTCGCAGCGATGCCGGGCTAATGCTGAAGCGTGTAGGTACATATCGTCGTGACTACCTTGGCCGATCGGCTCGGGGAACTGGGTGAACCCCGAATGATCATCCGAACGGACCCGACCGACCCGACAGGGCGCCAGGCATTCCTAAGCATAACTCGCCTAACGCGCGACCAGACCTAACGCTGCAATCGACGCCTCGTTTTTACTCCCGGACGAGAATTCTTCGGCTTCTTTCAGGAAAATGCTGTCTTCGGTAATTATTTACTTTAGGGGCTTCCTCGCCGATTTTGATGACCTTGAAATATGTTCTCAAGGTCATGATTCTGAACAACTTTTTCCTATACGTGTTACCGCCGCTCGCCTTTAGTTTACGAGATATTTGCAAAAATGTTTCAACATTTCAAAAAGTGATCGGAGTAGGTGTGGGTTAGATCGATTGTGATGACCTTGAAATATGTTATCAAGGGCATCATTTTGAACAACTTTTTCCTATACGTGTTACCTCCGCTCGCCTTTAGTTTACGAGATATTTGCAAAAATGTTTCAACATTTCAAAAAGTGATCGGAGTAGGTGTGGGTTAGATCGATTGTGATGACCTTGAAATATGTTATCAAGGTCATCATTTTGAACAACTTTTTCCTATACGTGTTACCTCCGCTCGCCTTTAGTTTACGAGATAATCGCAAAAAAGTGTCAACATCTCGAAAAGTGATCGGAGTAGGTGTGGGTTAGATTTTAAATTATGGCCACAACTTAAAACGACTTCAATTAGTTGAGACCCACTGTCTTGTTTGTTCTGTCTTATTCACTTTTTGAAATGTTGAAACATTTTTGCAAATATCTCGTAAACTAAAGGCGAGCGGCGGTAACATGTATAGGAAAAAGTTGTTCAGAATCATGACCTTGACAACATATTTCAAGGTCATCAAAATCGGTGAGGAAGCCCCTAAGTAAATAATTACCCTGTCTTCTTGTAATGGATCCGGCAAACAATGACTTGTTGCCGCGTGTGGGAAATGATCCATCGACAGTCTCAACCGGCTAGGGAACCATTTTAACCCCTTGCACTACTATTTATTTTGTAATTATTATATAATGATTAGAAATTCTTCATCGTTCAGAATTTCATAGAAAAGAAAAGATAGTTTATATTTATTGTATGTCTACATTTTCCTCAAAGAATATGTATCAACTACAAAAAAAAATAGATTTTTATTTCGATTTAAAGGAAATTAATAACGTTCACATTTATTAGACTCTATTCAGAATCTTCATCACGAGTCTGGCTCGTTATTGTAGGGCAACGGGTTAACGTCGCAAGAACTCGAAAGTGAGCTACAGACAACAAGCAACAGGAAGTCAAATTTGATAGACGATCGAACAATTCTGAATAATGTTCGCACGTTTTCTCGAACGATCAGGAAGTTCGTAATCATGGGGAGGGGAACTTTCTCAGAGCAGCCGACTCTGACACAGGTGAAAATTGTGATCTCATGAATGAAAATATTGATTCCGAGAATGGATTATGTTTTACGAGCCGTAACGCGAGGCGTGTCTACTGAAAGTCGATTGGGACAAACGAAATATTAGGCTGGCAAGATAGTAACTTCGGTTTCTCTCTCTCTCTCTCTCTCTTAAGGTGAAATAAAACCCAACTTTTTATACAAATAATGAACTTTAACCAGTTAAGCGTGTTTCACGTGTATGCATTTCAATCCAAAACTCTATTGCGGTGCCGTTAACGTTAATGAATTGTTAATTTCTTATCGAATAAAAATGTAATTTTTGAACCCTTGCCCTGCCCCCCCTTGAACCCTTTTTAAAAATTTTTTTTTATTTTTTTTTTCGTGTATATTCCGCATTGCATGATTTTAATTCCGCGCCGTGGGGGATTTCTGAAAGACGATCAAGAGGGTAATAAAAACATGTACAGTGGATGTAGAAAGTATTCGTACACCAATAAATTAGACACAAAAGTTCGTAAAACTGTTGTTTACTAATTGGTTTTTTATAATCAATGAGTATTAACATATTCTAGTATATCTATAGAATAGATGCAGTGCAGAAAGAAATGATTTACTTGTATAACTTACAAAATTAACAAGAAAAAACACATAATCGACAGAAATACACAAGCAATCACTATTCGTACAGTTCTTAAGTTCCCAGAAATTGACCAAAAAAACACAATTAAATTAATTTAACATCAGAAAATTAAAGAAAAGAATTACTTAATACTTTGTAGGATATCCTTTTAAGTTTATAATTGCTGCAATCTTTTTAGGCATCGAATTAACAAAATTCGATGTTGCGTGTGGCGGGAATTTGTTCCATTCTTCTATGAGAGCATTTTTTAGGTCTTCTTTTGAGAAAATTTCATGTTTTCTGATCTGACGGACCAAGTAATCCCATAAGTGTTCTATGAGGTTGATGTCGAGAGATTTTGCGGAGGAATTTTCAGATACACCTATTATGTAGTATCCATATTCTGGTATTGTACGCAGTGTGCTTGGGATCATTATCTTGCATTAAAACGAAATTATCTTTAATGCCCATTTTTTCTGCATTGAAAAGAAGATTGCACTTTAAAATGTCAATGTAAACCCTGTGGTTCATTATTCCATCGATAAATTACAATATGCCAATACCAGCTGCACTCATGCAGGCCCAAACAGTTACGGAACCTACACCGTGTTTCACTGTAGGCCGTTAGTTTTCTGGATTCAATTCTGTATTTTCTTTTTCTCCAAACAGTACAGTGTACATCCGATCCAAAAATGTTGAGTTTGCATGCATCTGTGAAAATCACTCTATTCCAGTACTTCATTGGCGTAGTGACATTATTATTTGTAATCTTTTCTTTCTATTCGTTTCAGTTACGAAATATTTTACACGGGCTACCCGACCATGATATCCTTGATTTCGTAAAAAAACTACGCACAGTACTAACAGATATATCCGTATTTAAATTATTTTTAAGGTTTTCAACTATTTTCATTGCACTTATTTTTGGATTTTGCTTTACCATTCCAATAATAACTCGGCCAGTATGATCATTAAATTTCCCTGGACGTCCACTTCTTGCGTTATTTTTCAGCGTTTTTCGAAGTCCGTGTCTATCAATTATGCTTTGTATCGTAGGTCGAGGTCTACTTACAATGCGTGAAATCTCTGCCAAACTTTTACATCGATTATGCAAATTAACAATAATTTCTCTTTCTGCTATTGCAGTTTCCGCTCGCTTTCGTCCCATTTCTAAACTGTAACTCACAATACTACGAAATTTTCAATGCTACTGATATCACCAACGTTGACAAACACACTGTCGATCCGCGAAGCAATAATATGACATGTTTACATTAAAAATTCTCCTGTTAGCAGTTCGAATTAAGAACTGTACGAATTGCTTGTGTATTTCTGTCGATTTTGTGTTTTTTCTTGTTAATTTTGTAAGTTATACAAGTAAATCATTTTTTTCTGCACTGCATCTATTCTATAGATATCCTAGAATCTGTTAATACTCATTGTTCATAAAAAAATAATTAGTAAACAACAGTTTTACGAACTTTTGTGTCAAATTTATTGGTGTACGAATACTTTCTACACCCACTGTACACAGTAGTCTCGAACTAATTAATTGAATTTGCTCGATCGTCGGAAAGCAAACGGCAAACTAAATCCGATCGTATCTCAGAAGAAGGAACGCCGGATACCGTACATTTCCTCGAACGTAACCATAGAAACGGCCAAATTATACGCATAACGAAGCGTAAAACAGCTCGCCGATTTTACCCGGTCGCGCGTAAAAACGGAAGATTTTAATTCGATCGTATATTTTCACGAATTTAACACTAGAACTACCGAACCAGTCAAAATGACTGGTTCCTAATTTTTTCTGTCACAATTACCGAAATTATAAAAATGTTTTCATCAGTATTTTTCGAATGAACTTTTTCATTGAAGCACATGTTAGAATAAAAATGGTATTAGGTTTAAATATTAGGTTGTCCCGAAAGTTCTTTCCGTTTTTTTAACAGGTATAAATAAATTGGATCAAACGACCTGACATTTTTTGAGCAATTAAAAGAATTGGTTTTCCAAATGATGTGCGAAAAAGATTTTGAAAAAATTGCAATTACTAGGAATTATCAGAGCAAATAAAAAAGGCACTTTCCAAAACTTTTTTATTTGAGCCTGTAATGAAAATTTAAAATATGCATTTTGTAGATCTATGTTAATTATAAACATACTGAAAATTTCATCGAAATCGGTTGATGCAGATAAAAACGACACGCATCTAAAGATGTTAGAATTTGTGGATTTTAAGCGAAAAGTGACCAAAAGTCACGATTTTCACCGTTTTTAACTACTCGTAGCTCATGTGTATATTAATCGATTTCGATGAAATTTTCAGCATGTGTATAATTAACATAGATCCACAAAACGCATATTTTAAATTTTCACTGCATGTTCAAATAAAAAAGTTGTGAAAAGTGCCATTTTTAATTTCTCATGTAATTCTTACCAATTGCAATTTTTTCAAAATCTTTTTTACACATCATTTGGCAAAACCAATTCTTCTAATTGCTCAAAAAATGTCAGGTCGTTTGATCCAATTTATAATACCTGTTAAAAAAACGGAAATAACTTTCGGGACAACCTAATAGATGTAGTCGTGTCATCAGTATAAAGCAATATTCATCAGTTGTATTTATCACTCGGTAGATCTAGTATTAAGAAGAAACAAGTGGATTAGCATAACCGAGAAACGGCATTCGAAAAATGTGAGACGCGCCTGTCGTTTCTTAGATTTTTCTATATATTCGACTCGAAATCCGGAGTGGATCGATCGATCCGGGACTAGGATCGAGAGAAATAGATCGTGGTTCCTTTTACGATCGAAGGAACCGGTTCCCGGTGATGCCCTTCTTCGCGATACAGATCGTGGAACAAGTATGCACGCCGCGTTTGTTGCAAAGGTGCATCCAAGCCTGTTGTTGTGTTCCACTTCTGTCTCGGTAATAACAAACGTGGGTGGATCACGCGAATGCTGGAATTAAATGAAAATTAATTGCCTGCTGATAGCTTTATGCAAAATAAACATTGCCTGCACTAATTATAAGATGCAGGAGCTACTTAGCAAAATTTGTTTTCCCAGAAAACTATTTGCCCTTGATTTGCTTTGAATTTGCCACCAAAATTAGTCTACAAATTCCGAGCCATGTATTAGGGAGGCCCATAAGTTATCAATTATTTTGAAATCTAAAACAAACTGTAGTAAGTTCAAGTTTTTATTTCTTGATTTATTATATTATCTCCATCATTAGTGTGCAACTTTTCTGAATTTGAATCGGTCATTTCGAACATAACCTCTAAAAAGGCAATATTTTTGTACAAAACAGTACTACCCAGTAAACAATTTGCCCTTGATTTGAATTCGTCACCAAAATTAGTCTACAAATTCCGAGCCCTGTGTTAGGGGGGCCCATAAGTTATCAATTATTTTGAGATCTAAAACAAACTTTGTAGTGAATTCAAGTTTTTATTTCTTGATTTATTATATAATCTCCATCATTAACGTCATCCAACTTTTCTGAATTTGAATCGGTCATTTCGAACATAACCTCTAAAAAGGCAATGTTTTTGTACAAAACAGTACTACCCAGTAAACAATTTGCCCTTGATTTGAATTCGTCACCAGAGGTCAACAAATTCCAACCTATTTCCGCATTAAGTGCCATATTTGAGTGCATAATTTGCAACCAAAATTCCATGCCAAGTGGAAAGCAAATTGAGACCAAACTTTGACTTCCTCATAGAGGGCAGGTCGGTCGCATTAAATGTAAATACCGGTCAAAATCGAACGAAATCTTACAGTAGGGGGGAAACACTACAATTTTAAGATCTGTAAATATTTCAGTCTTAAAAAATAAATAAAACTTAAAATTATTTAATTTCGAATTCCGTTTTCCCTCTTACAGAAAGATTTCCCCCAATTTTACCCGATAATTACTCTATAAGGAGGCCAAGATTTGGTCTCAATTTGCGCTCGATTTGGCATAGCATTTTGCATGCATGCTTTTGACACCAAAATGACCAGCTTTTGCTCTCAAAGTACGATTACAAACATTAACACTAGGTGCACGGGATCCGTCAAAATGACGGGTTCTAATATTTTTAATTTACAATTATTAGTTTTCTAAAGATATATCTTTGAGGAATTATTCAACAAATTTAATGTTATTTTAAAAAATGACTGCAAAGGACAGCACATGTTCTTGTTATTTTTATAAAGTAATGTAAAATAGTCACTTTCAGTGCTCCGTAAATCTAGTGTTAATCAAGATTTGCTCGGAGCAAGTTTGACTGCCCGGGTATTCCCTCTTCAAATTTTCATCTTTTTTTATATCCCTCGTTTCTGTGGCTAATCGACAAGAATTGGGGGAGTTTCGTGCAGGAAAATTTCCCCCATCTTCCTTTCTGCAATTTCGCTTTATCCGACATTGACGCTGTTGCGTTAAACGGTGAAGAAAGAGCAAAGCTCGCGGGGAAACTTGTTTCGAGCGAGCGGAGAAGGCACGAAACCGTTCGGCCGAAACGTGGTCGCAGAATACGCGCGAATGTCTTCGAACGTGTGCGAATGTGGCGAAGCGAGGGCGGACAGCACGCTTCCGGCACTCGGCAACCTATTCCGCAAACCAGTCCTGCGGATATGGAAATCCACTAATTATCCGTTTCGACGTTAACAACGCAGAAAAAAGGATCTGACAGACTTCGAGCGAAGACAGCTTTTATTATACTTCGCACGGGAGAACTAATTTATTATTTATTCTCACAAGAATGAAAATAGATACTCCTAGCTATTATTGGAGGAGAGATGCAAATGTCGAAGCGTGGCTGCAAAAGTTGAGGAAAAAAAGAGAGAAAAGAGCAGAAATTTAAAAGCATAATGAAGCGCAAACCAAAGATAATAGAGAAAAGGTGCAATAATCAGGAGGAGAATAGCAAAAGGCTGAATATAAATAGTGTAGTCAGAGTAGGGGGGGGGGGGGGGGAGTCAGAGAGGGAGGGGGAGCGGGAGAGAGAGAGAGAGAGAGAGAGAGTGAGTGGTTAAGATAGTTATTTGTAAGTATAGGTTATTGTAAACCGAGTTCGATTCTTGGCCGTAAGGTTGAATAAAGCAATATACAGGGTGAATTCGATAAAACAGGACACCTAAATATCTCCGTTACTTTTCGTTGTACAAAAAAACTTCGTAGGACAAAGTAACACTGTTTGAAGGGCCACATATAACGGTGTAAGGGAAAAAAATTTCAAGGTCATTTTTATGAGATTTCAAGGTTATCGGTTTTTTTTAAATGGAATGATATATTTTCGTTAACGTAATGTTGTAGCTGACAAAATAACAAATTCATGCATGTAACACAATATGACCTTCAAATGACCTTCAACCCAGAAAAACGGTATAAATAAAATTCAACGTGTAAGATTCATTTGATGTATTTCTGTTACGCCAAATGTTCAAAAATATTCCCTTGAGCTGCTATACATTCAAATGTATCGCAATACACAACATAATAACAGATTCGGTGTTGACAGGAGGACAATTATGATATACCTTCACCTATACGTTCGTACAGAATCGTGTTTATCCACTACTCAGAATACCTTCTTGCTATCAGATTTCCACAGTTTCTAAGATTTCTCGATCAATTTATCGATGAACGTTTCACAATGCGTTACTCGAAGGAAGATAAGATTGATATGATTTTCATTTATGGAGAAAGTCGGCAGTGTTTAAGAGAAGCCGTGCAGTTGTACAAGGACCGATTTCCTAATCGTAATTGTCCATCAGTTTCCGTTTACTCCAATTTGATAAATAAATTCTGTGAAACTGGTAGTGTCGAAAATAAAAAACGTACAAAGGTGAGGACTGTAAGGAATGAAGCAAACACAATTAATGTTCTGGCAGCAGTGAATGCAAACCCTTATGCTAGTACGAGGCAAATCGCACGAGGAAGTGGCATTAGTCAAAAATGTGTAGTGCAAATACTCCAGGAACACAAATTTCACCCCTATCACCTATCAATTCATCAAGAACTTCATAGTAGGGACTTTGTAAATCGTGTAAACTTTTGCCAGTGGGGATTGAGACAATTGATAAACGATAAAGCATTTTTTAATCAAGTATTATTTACTAGTAACAGAAATACATCAAATGAATCTTACACGTTCAATTTTATTTATACCATTTTTCTGGGTTGAAGGTCATTTGAAGGTCATATTGTGTTACATGCATGAATTCGTTATTTTGTCAGCTACAACATTACGTTAACGAAAATATATCATTCCATTTGAAAAAACATCGACAACCTTGAAATCTCATAAAAATGACCTTGAAATTTTTTTTTCCCTTACACCGTTATGTGTGGCCCTTCAAACAGTGTTACTTTGTCCTACGAAGTTTTTTTGTACAACGAAAAGTAACGGAGATATTTAGGTGTCCCGTTTTATCGAATTCACCCTGTATATATTACTCCTAGCTATTATATGATCAGACTATGAATCTTTATACAGTGACTCGCAATAATATTCGGACGCTTTTAAAAATCGTATAACTTTGTTAATATTGAACCATACGACTTGGATTTCTTTTTTTTAAGTGCGCACAGTTGATTTGCCATATAAAATGAAAAGAATTTTTTACAAAAATTGCAATTGGTCGAAATTGCAGAGAAAATACTAAAAGTTGTATTTTTCAACTTTCTTATGCGTGCTTATATTAAAAATTTAAAAAGTACGTTTTGTACATCTGTATCAATTATACATATTCTGAATATTTCATCTAAATCGGTGAAGAGTTAGAAACGTTTAACGATGAAAACTTAATGGCGAAAGACGCAGAATTTTGGCCTTGTCAGGAAATTTCGCCCTTATGCTATCATTTTGGAACCTCTGCAGCTCATTGCAACGTTGACCGATTTTGATGAAATTCTCAGAATATGTATAATTGATACAGATGTACAAAAAGTACTTTTTAGTACAAAAAAACTTTTAGTATTTTCTCTGCAATTTCGACCAATTGCAATTTTTGTAAAAAATTCTTTTCATTTTATATGCCAAATCAATTGTGCTCACTTAAAAAAAAAATCCAAGTCGTATGGTTCAATATTGACAAAGTTATACGATTTTTAAAAGCGTCCGAATATTATTGCGAGTTACTGTACTTGGCCGGCAGTGTATGCAAGGGTGAAAAAAGTCGACTGGCAGGAACCACCTCCCGGAAGATGTGCATACGTACGATATAATAGGAGAACGTGCTTACCGTCCCAGAATCGTGGTCAAACGTGGTTCTATGTGGGACATAGCGGCACTTCTTACGGCCATGGATACCTTTCCCATCTGTTGGCAAACGATGCCTATCGACGTTACTGTCGCCACACCATTTCCACCTGTGCGCACCGTCTGGAAAAAAGAACAGAAATTAATACTCACGTTTTCCCTGCTATCGCGAGTTAACTCCTTATCGAACACTCTTATCGATCCGATTTTCGATCTCGAAGCAAACTCGTCGAAATTTCGTTCAAGAATATATACTGTGTTTACTCGATATATGTCCACAACACGGGTCTAGCCAGGGACATACATTGGCCAGGAGATACTATTCTTTTACCAACGCCAAATGTACATAGAAAAGGACAGCGAACCTCTACAGGCCTCGGTTCATGGTCCCTCACAGGGTATAGTGTTTACTCGATATATGTCCACAACACGAGTCTAGCCAGGGACATATATTGGCCAGGAAATACAATTCTTTTACCAACGCCAAATGTACATAGAAAAGGACAGCGAACCTCTACAGGCCTCGGTTCATGGTCCCTCACAGGGTATAGTGTTTACTCGATATATGTCCACAACACGAGTCTAGCCAGGGACATGTATTGGCCAGGAGATACAATTCTTTTACCAACGCCGAACGTACATAGAAAAGGACAGCAAATCTCTACAGGCCTCAGTTCATGGTCCCTCACAGGGTATAGTGTTTACTCGATATATGTCCACAACAAGAGTCTAGCCAGGGACATATATTGGCCAGGAGATACAATTCTTTTACCAACGCCAAACGTACATAGAAAAGGACAGCGAACCACTACAGGCCTCGGTTCATGGTCCCTCACAGGGTATAGTGTTTACTCGATATATGTCCACAACACGAGTCTAGCCAAGGACATATATTGGCCAGGAGATACAATTCTTTTACCAACGCCAAATGTGCATAGAAAAGTACAGCAAATCTCTAGAGGCCTCGGTTCATGATTCCTCACAGGGTATAATGTTTACTCGATATATGTCCCCAACGCGGATCTACCCAGGGACATACATTGGCCAGGAGATACTATTCTTTTATCCACGTGGAACGTAAAAAAAGACAGTGAAGCTCTAGAGGCCTCAGTTCATGATTCCTCGCAGGGTATAGCGTTTACTCGATATATGTCCACAACGTGGGTCTAGCCAGGGACATACATTGGCTAGGAGATACTATTCTTTTATCCACGCAGAACGTAAAAAAAGACAGTGAAGGTCTAGAGGCCTCAGTTCATGGTCCCTCACGGAGTACAGTGTTTACTCGATATATGTCCACAACACGGGTCTTCTCAGGGAAATATGAAGAGCTTAAAGCAATAAACAATCAGGTCGATTTAGACATGATTGCTCACTTAGAATTTTTATTCGTTCGGGGCAACAAACAGTCAGAATTGTCCCGCGGCAGTGGGGCAGTTCTGGGACTTTTATCGGCTAGGCATTTGGGGCATTTATTGTAGAGTAATCACTGTATCTACAACGCGATATTTGGAACGTATCAGAACAATTAACTAGTAGATCCTTCTTCGTGTTATAACGTGTGTTTAGAGCACGGGGATACGGTAAATCGTTTGGAACCTAGGCCAGGGAATGTAGATCGTTGTCGATGACTCGAGACTAGACGATTCCCATGACGTTCTGCTGATCGGCTACACGACCAGCAAACTATTAAGAGATATTACCCGCATCCGTAAATCTTCGATATTAATAGGATGGAACGCATTCTCAAACGATTACATCGCGAAGAAAAAGATCAAGAGAATTGGATCGACATTGTTGGGGCAAAGAAAGTCGTATGATAACTGCGCCTTCCATAACAGAAAACGCATTTGTACTGTCCCTGCATCACAAGAAGTCCTGCGAGACTTCTGGTTAGGCTTTGACGTCACACACCTTAGCCAATAATTCGGCTAAAATTGAAAGTTCCTGTGGAATGACCCAATCGGACGATTTAAAGCCAAATTCCTGCTAGAGGACTTCTTGTCAGGTACGCAGAGTACTAGCAATCAAATTTTAAAATAACATTGTACAATAGTTTATACGACACATTGTCCACCAACTTCAAAAAGTTCATGGGCCAAGATTCCGTAGATTCTCGATAAGGTAGAGTAGCCACGTTACCGACAAATTCGGCAAAAAATGGTTTCACGTGCCTCAACTTTTTGTTTTTACATGAGAATATCTTTCAAATTTTAAAATAAATTTATATGTGAATATCTTTCAAATTTTAAAATAAATTTATATGTGAATATCTTTCAAATTTATAATAAATTTATATGAGAATATCTTCCAAATTTTAAAATAACATTGTAATTTATACGACACATTGTCCACCAACTTCAAAAAGTTCATGGGCCAAGATTCCGTAGATTCGCGATAAGGTAGAGTGACCACGTTACCGACAAAATTAGGCAAAAAATGATTTCACGTGCCTCAACTTTTGGTTTTTATATGAGAATATCTTTTAAATTTTAAAATAAATTTATATGAGAATATCTTTCAAATTTTAAAAAAACATTGTAGTTTATACGATACATTGTCCACCAACTTCAAAGTTCATGGGCCGATTCCGTGGATTCGCGATAAGGTAGAGTGACCACGTTACCGACAAAATTAGGCAAAAAATGATTTCACGTGCCTCAACTTTTGGTTTTTATATGAGAATATCTTTCAAATTTTAAAATAAATTTATATGAGAATATCTTTCAAATTTTAAAATAACGTTGTAGTTTATACGACACATTGTCCACTTTTTAGGGTTCTGGTTTGGCACTCAAAGTGTTAAGTAAATTCAATCTTCTCGATTCTATAAAACGTTTCACTTTTACATGTTTTATACTTGCTAGTTTAGTGTCAAGTTTGCGTCTGAAGGCTGTGAACGGAAATTATAAAGCAGTCACCGACCCGCAGACTCTGCAAAAGTCACGTGACCAGCCTTGGCTCTTAATTAGATTAGATCCTGTTGCAATATTTTGCAGCGATTCCAGTTCCCCAACAACTATTTACAGTTGATCGAAAGTACACGGTCGGAAAGTGAGTAGCTTGCGCAAAGTCGCTTCGGCAAAAAAAAGTATTCTGGTTCGGCCGGACGACTGTATAGCCGAGGTGTGCTGTTCCGTTGCGTCGGGAGCAAACATAAATAATTAAAAGCGACGCATCGTTAAACGGGAACGCTTCCGCGACAAGCACCGTTACCGATCAGAACGTTAACATGATCCAAACCGCAGTCGACGGGGCCGGTCTCGATCCCACAACTAAGCGGTTTGCTCCGTTTCGATCTAAGAGTCGAGAAGATTAGCTAATTAAAGCCTATACTTTGTCTGAAGAGGCTACGCGTCCGGAGATTAGTTCCGCTATCTGCCCGATCCTTCGCTAATCACTGACAAAGCAAACTCGCTCGGATCTTTCATCTGTTAAGGGGTTATATACAGTTAGAATTTTCAAAAAATCGATTTTCTTTTTATTTCATTTTCGTAATGTACATACAGGGTGTCCCAGTTTTTTCTGGCCAAACTTTGCCAGTCTGTTCTACACGCAAAAGTAAGAAAAAAATGTTATATGAACATATGCTCTTAAATGTTTTATTAAGGAGTTATCACTAATACCCAGATAGCACAGAGACGTCTTAAAGACGTCTTTAAGACGTCTGTCAAAGACGTTCAGACGTCTATTAGACGTCTTAATGTCCTACGAACGGCTTCCGAACGGCTTCTGAACGTCTCTGGAACGTCTTTGTGAAAAAACTGTACGTCTTAAAGACGTCTTTAAGACGTCTCGAAACAGACGTATTCAAGACGTCCCGAAACAGACCCCTAGTACCACCAAAATATTAGATAGATATGTTTGTCAAATATTGGAAAAATATTTTTTAAGCCACATTTTTTCTTGTGAGAAAAATATTGAATTTGAATACAGTATACATGTACAAGAAATATAAATTGAATGTTTGATATAACAAAAAAATTAAATAAATAAAAAAAATAAATTAAAAGAATGTTTTTCAGCATATCCGCGAACATTAAAATTTTATGCTTTATTTATTTATTTAATTTATTTATTTATTTATTTATAAATAAAAAAAATTAATTAAAAGAATGTTTTTCAGCATATCCGCGAACATTAAAATTTTATGCTTTATTTATTTATTTATTTAATTAATTTATTTATTTATTTATAAATAAAAAAAATTAATTAAAAGAATGTTTTTCAGCATATCCGCGAACATTAAAATTTTATGCTTTATTTATTTATTTATTTAATTTATTTATTTATTTATTTATAAATAAAAAAAATTAATTAAAAGAATGTTTTTCAGCATATCCGCGAACATTAAAATTTTATGCTTTATTTATTTATTTATTTAATTTATTTATTTATTTATTTATAAATAAAAAAAATTAATTAAAAGAATGTTTTTCAGCATATCCGCGAACATTAACATTTTATGCTTTATTTATTTATTTAAATTCGTACGCTTCAACATGATTATTCTTGCTTAAGGTCATTTCAAGGTCAAAAAGTTGGTATCCACTAAATTCAGTTTTTTATTGTCTATCATGCTATCGCAAAAAAAATATACTATTCCATTTAAAAAAACATCGGTGACCTTGAAATTTCATTAAAAAACACGACATAAAAAATTTTTTTCTTCATCATTATATTGCCCCCCTGCAATAGCGTCACTTTGTCCTCTGAAGTTTTCTGATAGGACTGTAAATACGAAAGATATTTAAGTGTTATCATTTATCTGGGACACCCTGTATAACCCCTTAACTTATCAGCGTCCCCTAGATCCACGGATCCATTATTCGAACCAGATCGACGGGGCTCGTTTCTCGACGAGTACGGAGATCGGCGTAAAAACTCGGCAAATAGCGAATCGTCGAGTATGCGGCGAGGTCATCGATCGAGAAGAGAACGAAAGTTTCGAAGAAGCGAGGAGGCGCGACGCCGACGAAGGAAAAAGTGATGATGCACTCTGGCGCTCTGTGTCTCTGTGTGTTCCGTCGTGGTTGACGTTGTTAGTGTCTAATTGCTAAGAACCACTCGAAGAAATCGAAGATCCCATAAGTACCCATAAATAATCAATTATTTGCAAAGAATTTGTTTTGCCTTTGATTCTGTACAGATTGTTGAAGAGGAAACACGTATTCTTTTACAGTTTCCTGTAAAGCAACCCGTGTTTAAAATATTCTAAAAAGTATAATTTTTTTACAACCCCGTAATAAAATGACGGCGTCCCTACCGAGGATACGTAACTACAGAGTTATGTTAAAAATTATAATTTATAATATTAACCAGTTGCTCAACTTATTTTCATTGTAACGAAATATTTGAAATACATATGTGCAATACAACAGTAAAATATTTTATTCTATGTATCTGTTTATCAAAATGAAAACATTTTATTTTCCGAAATGCGGCATTTTTTGGCATGTGGCTCCTGTGGCATTTTTTCGTAAATGCAATAATAACGGAGTTATGACTTGAAACAATTGCGTGGACCACCCTGTATATCGACTACGAGATAGAATTTTCTTTCGCTTTAAAAGGAATTAATAACATACAGTGAATAACGAAAGTATTGGAACGCCCTTTAAATCAGTATAACTTCTTTTTTTAAGTGAATCAAACGACCTGACCTTTTTAAGGAGTTAGAAGAATTGGTTTTCCAAATGATGTGTAAAAAAGATTTTGAAAAAATTGCAATTGGTAAGAATTACATGAGAAAATAAAAATGGCACTTTTCACAACTTTTTTATTTGAACCTGTAGTGAAAATTTTAAATATGCGTTTAGTAGATATATGTTAGTTATATACATGCTGCAAATTTCATTGAAATCGATTAATATACACACGAGCTACAACTAGTTAAAAGTGGTGAAAAGATTTTCACGACTTTTGGCCAGTTTCTGTTTAAAATCCTCAGATTCTAACATATTTTGATACGTGCCATTTTTATCTGCGTCAGCCGATTTCGATGAAATTTTCAGTACGTGTATAACTAACAGAGATCTACAAAACGCATATTTTAAATTTTCATTACAGGCTCAAATAAAAAAGTTGTGAAAAGTGCCATTTTTATTTTCTCATGTAATTCTTACCAATTGCAATTTTTTCAAAATCTTTTTTACACATCATTTCGAAAACCAATTCTTCTAACTCCTCAAAAAAGTCAGGTGGTTTGATTCACTTAAAAAAAAAAGTTATACTGATTTAAAGGGCGTTCGAATACTTTCGTTACTCACTGTACATATTTATTAGACTCTGTTCAAAATCTTCATCACGAGTCTGACTCCATATTGTAGGGCAAGGGGTTAAACTGACTTCGCACAGGAAGACAATGGGAGTTTCTCTGCTAGACGATTATATTATTAGGCCACCGTTCGTTGAGAATATCCGAAGAGAAACCCGTCGGACATCTGCTTTCGTTCGTCTTCTTTTTCTCCGAGGAACATGGATCTCGCAGAATCTTACCCTAGAATGTCGAGGACGTTCTCCAACAAGAGAGCAACAACGGAACACTTTAATTATTTTATCGGAATGTCGTTTTCGTAGAACATCTCCGCAGCGTCCTCGAAAAAGAGATAGCTCCTGTCCAGTTTGCACTTGTGTTTCCGGCGAAGCCGCAATTTATCAATCGAGAGAGTAATCAATTTCACCGTAACTATTCCATCACGAGAACATGTGTCGGAAGTGAAAATGCCACTGGTGCTACTTCGAACAGAACACAAAAAGTGAACCACAAAGTGATCCAAAAGAAACTTGTCAGTTTTGCAATTTCCATCACCCGAATAGTTTGCTATTCCATTAATCACGTTCTATTCAAAGAGATACAATGATTTCTCTATATATGTCGCGAAGGTCGGGACGATAAACGTCGCGGAATTATCCCCATTACCGCAGGGTGTACCCCGTGAGGGCCCACGAAACTCGAGAGGCGTCAGGTGCAAAGTGTAAACATAACACGGCTCGGGAATGTCTCCTACACGATAAACGACGCTGGCAAGACCCGTGTTGTTGACATACGGTAAGGAGCAACACTGAACCAACAACCACAAGTTTTGTATAAATCAATTATAACAAAAAATCAACATTATAATTGTTTTTATCATAGTTAGAAGTGACTCAAGAAATTTTTTTCAATAATTAATTTCTCCTCGATTAGCAATGACGACAAAAATAGATTGACTCGGTTTTGCGAATGGTGCCTGTAAGACACCACTGAAAATTGCTGTATCATTATTCAAAATATGTTTTACATTATTAACACTAGAACTACCAAGCACTAGATGCAACTGGCATAATAACAACAAAATTCTACTTGTTTAGATTTGGTGCCAGTCTTGTTTAAATATCTATTTCGATAGAGAAGTTTATTAAGAAGTTTTCTCATGAAAACATATTTATAATTTCAATACTTCTAAAAGAAAAAATTAGGAGCAAGTCATTTTGACTCGTCTGGTAGTTCTAGTGTTAAATTTGTTTGCACTTAATAAATTACTAAGCACTTAGGTATTGTACGAGCAAGTTGCACCATTTTTGTATGTATAATTCGAGTTTGAATGCCCTAAAATTTTTACCGCATGGGGCCCCCACTCCACTTGAGCCGCCCCTGGGTGCGCGATTGATCGGGTTGACAGAAGATCGAACAAGTTCCAGCAGCACGGTCTACCGGAACCAGAAGTCAACAAATCATGGTAGTTAGAGGCTACTCAGAATTTCATGGAGGAAATCGTCGGTGAGCCGGCTGCGATGCCACGCTCGCCGCGTTTATAAACATTTCCCCCTTTTTTTTCTCGTTTTCGAAGCGCTATAATTAACGACGTGATAATTAACAGCGCGTCCCTGTGAACCGTGAAAACCACCTGCTTCCAGTGAAACGGCTTACGCTCGTTAAAATTCCTTCTAAACGGTCTTCGAGAACAGATTCGTTCTTCCTTTTACGCCTAGTCACCTTCCAACCGCTTCGGGCGCTTCTAACACTCTCCAACAAATTCGAACTTTGTTCCCTAGTAGCACAAAAATATTGGAAAAATATTTTTTAAGCCACATTTTTTCATATGAGAAAAATATTGGATCTAAATATTGTATACATGTACAAGAAATGTAAATTGAATGTTTAAAAAATATAAGCTAAATACTCGGAGGATATAAACTAGATATTTAAAAAATATAAAGTAAATATTAAAAAAATGTGAATTCAATATTTGAAAAATATAAATTCAATATTTAAAACACATTGAATAAAATTTTCAAATTTAAGAAGTTTCAAATTATAACAAAAATTAGAAACTATGAATATGTATTACTTGTAACTTATATTTTTATGATATTTTGTTGCCTGTAATGTTATTACGATATTGTAGTCTGTTTATCAACATGTTACATATTCGTAATTAAACTACACATAATACTTTGCTAACTATTATAGCTTCTCATGTTAAAAATTATGATTTATAATATTAACTACTTGCTCAACTTATTTTCATTGCAAGGAAATATTTGAAATACAAAATGAAAATATTTCATTTTATCTTTGTGGTAATCAAAATAAAAATATTTGATTTAAAGTAGTATCTTATTTGAACCACATTAAATTATACTATATACCAAATCATTAATGATCGTTAATATACGTTGCAAAATATGATAGAAAACCTTGTATCCAATGTTCCACATACGAATACTAATCTTACATTATAAAATACTAATGTAAAGTGTACTTACTTCTGAATCTTCTGTACCTCCGTCGGATCCACAGCATACAATTGTTGACTCACGAGAATAGATCCGAATAATTGAACAACAATCACTAAACAACACACGCACACAACACATTTTATAAAATCGTGACAACGAACGAGAAGGTTTCACTCCGACCACGAACAAAATAATACTGCGATTTGAACAATGATCCCTTCCACGCAGGTGGTACGGTCAGGTTATCATAGGAAGGTTAGACGCTGAGCGTCAATAAACACTAGATACAAAACCAAGGTAAAAAAATTATGGCGGGGCGCCGGCCCTATTTCCCGGAATTCCCTGTTTTCGTATCACACGTCCGTGGGAGGGGGACGGTTAAAATCGCAGTATTATTTTATTCGTGGTCGGAGTAACATCTTCTCGTCTACTGTCACTATTTCGTTAATTGTGTTGTGTGTGTGTGTTGTGAGTGTTGTTTAGTGATTGTTGTTCAATTATTCGGACCTATTCTCGTGAGTCAATAATTGTGTGCTGTGGATCCGATGGAGATACAGAAGATTCAGAAGTAAGTACACTTTACATTAGTATTTTATAATGTAGTTTGCAGTACATTAGTATTATATTTTATTATTCGCATGTAGAATATTGGATGCAAGGTTTTCTTTCTTATTTTGCAACTTCAATTCTAACCCATACCTACTCCGATCACTTTTTGAGATGTTAAAACTTTTTTGCGAATATCTCGGAAACTAAAGTTGAGCGGCGGTAACATGTATAGGAAAAAGTTGTTCATAATGATGACCTTGACAACATATTTCAAGGTCATCAAAATCGGTGAGGAAGCCCCTAATGTAAATAATTACCAAAATATTCTACTTCCAATGTGAAATAGATTCATTTAATATTTAGAAAAAAATATTTTTCTCGTAACATGACATAGATATTTCCTGAATATTTAAAAAGAAATATTTGTTACGTAATATAAAATAAATATTGCATGTATATTTGAATATTAAAAAAAAGATTGAATCTCTTTTTAATATTATATGAATGTGTATACAATATTTTGTCCTACTAGGGTTTGTTCTTTCTTTGTTCGATGAGAGTTTTGACACTAAACCTATCACTAAACCTATCGGATTGAACTTTTCAAACTTCTGCGTACAATTTCGTACATACAACATGACCACATTGTTATTTATCTTTACGAATTTTATTGAAGTATGTTTACAATGTATTTTTCAGTATTTATTCCTCGTTTTATTTTTTTTTTTTCAAGAAATATATGTAGCCTGTCCTATCTACCGCGGTCGATTAATTTGACCGCACAAGATAATATGGTACTTAACCAAGGACCAAAAATAACAGTTATTCTAAAATTTTATACGATAAAAATCGTTTAAAAAAAGTTGATTATTATTGAATTTTAAGATAATCTACATAAAATATAAAGAAACAAATTCGAAGAACAAAATGATTACAAAATATCGATTTTTATACTTTCTGGTTACAAATAACAGTTATTAGTGTCCAAAAAAATGGATCCTCCTCGATAACTGTTATCGATGAAGAAAAACTGTTTCGATTGCTCAAACTTGTTATCGATAAAAGAAGTTTATTTCAATCACTCATAACCGTTATCAATGAGAAAAGTTTATTTCGAGCGCTCATGACAGTTATCAATGAGAGAAGTTCGTTTCGACCGCTCATAACAGTTATCAATGAGAGAAGTCCATTTTATTAACACTAGAACTACCGGATGGGTCAAAATGACTTGTTCCTAATTTTTTCTTTTAGAAATAACAAAATTGTAACTATGTTTTCATTAGAAAATTTTTTTAATAAACTTCTCTATCGAAGTAGATATTTAAACAAAACTGGTGCGAAATCTAAACAACTGTAATTTTGTTGTTGTTATAAGGTAATGTGTGCGAGTTGCATTTACTGCTTGGTAGTTATAGTGTTAATGAGAGATTTCGAACGCTCATAACAGCTATCGATGATCGAATTTCTTTTCACTTGTTCATAATAATTATTGATGAGAAAATTCATTTCAGTTGCTCATTTAATTACTGAGTTGTCTACGCTTTTTCGAATGGAGCAAGACTGTAAAATTCATTGAAAAGGTTTCGTACAACAAGACGAATCAACAGACCATAAGAACAACACAAAATCTGAAAAAAAAATTTCAATATTTTTTCATCTTGGAAAATCAGAAATATAAACTCCCGTATTTAGCACAAAACTAGTGTGCATAATTCATGCTGTGCTCGCAACTCAGATTAGCGTTGAAATTCTGTTGAAATTCTTCCTTTTCTGCTCTAAAATTAACGTTAGATGATTTTTCGACGTAATTTGTCAGGAGAAAATTTTTTAAAAACTCTTGCTTGTGTCACATTAAATTTTGACTGTAGAAATTAATTTTATGAGTAAAAAAATGATTAAATAATTGATTTTCTACCATTTGAAAGTTGTACTATTTAATAATAACTATTACAAATTTCCTTCATCATTATCTATTATGGGCTATCGAAATGAATAATTCTCTCATTAATAATTGTTATTAGCCGTCGAAATAAATTTCTCTCATTGATAACTGTTACGAACGATCGAAATAAATTTCTCTCAACGACAACTGTTATTAGCGAATTTCTCTCAACGATAACATTTACCAACAAGAGAAAAAATTTTCGGTTACTTATAATCCTTATTCGTAACCAATACGATTTTAGTCGATAAAATGCCTGTTATTTAATGACTTTTTTCTACTTCAAGAATTTAAAAAAAAATAAAAAAATATTGGGAAATTTATAATATTTGGAATAAAATAAATGAGATTCATAAGAATTTTCCTAGATTCAAATTTCCTGAGAAATACTGTAATTTCTCGAGAAATGAGAAGTAATAAATTATAAAATTTCTCAAGAAATTCTCGAAAAATAATTCTCGAGAAGGAACACTATTCTGGACCCGAAAGGACCCAAGTCGTGATGAAGTTTTTCAAAGTAACCGATACGATTTTAGTCGATAAAATGCTTGTTATTTCATGACTTTTTTCTACTTCAAGAATTTTTAATAAAATAAAAAAGTGTTAGGAAATTTATAATATTTGGAATAAAATAAATGAGATTCATAAGAATTTTCCTCGATTCAAATTTCCCGAGAAATACTGCTATTTCTCGAGAAATGAGAAGTAATAAATTATAAAATTTCTCAAGAAATTCTCGAGAAGGAATACTATTATATTTTGGACTCGAAAGGACCCAAATCGTGACGAAGTTTTTCGAAGTGGACGGCAAAAAATCGACGCCTGTGTCGCCTAACTGGAGGTTTGCAAAGGTGCTAGTACTCACCCGGTTCGAATGGTGACCATCCTCGATCCTTCCTCGATCCTTCCTGTCTGGTGCAGCAGCTTGGCCAAGGCCAAGGGAATGCGGGCTGGCCTTATTTCGATCGGCCCGGAACGATGCTTCGATCCTGGCGATTGACGTTTCCAGCATGAACGTAGGCGATATCGCTTTCTACTCCTGAAACGTTAGACGGGTCTAGATCAATAAAACCGGACGATTAGGAATACTTTATTGTTCGCGATCCGCGACGAGTATCGGCTATCCGATAAGGAAAGCGATACTCGAGGCCCCCGATGTTTCCCATGCTTTCTATCGGTCGATTTACTTTATACATCCGCGATACTACCTGTTGCCTTGTCTACCTACATTTCACGCTATAGTTGCGAGTTATGACTTTTCGCGTCCATTCCGGCCGGTGGAATCGACCTCGTATGCAAAACTATCGTAATCTCTTCGACTCCGTCAAGAAATACGAGGATCGTTGCCGTCTTCCTATCCTCGTGGAACGAAAAATCCGATTTAGAACGATGACGAGACCTCGATCGGATCGGAAGAGATCTTTCGATCACTGCCGCGACAGTGACACGAATCAGTCCTGTCTTCTGATTGGTAACGAAAATTATTCTTATCATTGACAAGGTTCGTTAGTTCGACCTAATCTGTTTCAGACGTTTCTCCATGATCTAAATGGCTAATCGTCTGGCTACCGATCATCTTCTCGCGACGCCGCTTAGAGTGACTCAGAATCGCCAAAACGTGGTCAAAAATCGATTTTTTAACTTTCTCAAAAATGAATGAAATTTATGCCAATAGGATCTTAAATGTAGCAAGTATTAACATAATTATAAATTGCTACAGGTTTTCCCATTTTCTTTTGAGAGAAAATTAAAAACAAGCAAAAATGCAAATCTTAGAGTGATCACACTTCTTCCTAAAATTAATTAATTTTTTGTTGTTTAATTCATGATACGTTTTTGTGAGCAATAATTTCAGCAAGAATATAATAAAGAGATATAACCTTAAAGAGCGTTCTTTCAGCTATGTGTATGTATAAAAATTAAGAATATAATACAAATTTGTTAACTTTGAAAATTGACTTTTTCGAAACACCTATTTTCTTGTATTTTTTTCCTTTAATGACGATTACAAAGCGGAAGTCACGAGAAGTCGCGATGAAATTTGCGTAGAAATATTTGTTAGAGCTTCTTTAAGATGGATCGTAAAAATTTGTTATAAATACCTGCAAATGTAAAAGTTACAACAATAAATAGGCAACGTGTTGGTAACGACCCAAATCGCTAAAACATGGCCACAACACAAGGAGTATTTTAATTTAGTTAAAAATTAATACTGCTGTTTTCGGGTTGCTGGTTTTGAATCTGATTTCAAAAAACAAAATGGCGGATTCTATATGGCGGATGAGAATGTCAAACAATTGCTGAATTTTCTTGAAAACTGGTATTCCCATATTTTTCGGGCCTCTGAATATGAATCTAATTTCAAAAAACAAAATGGCGGATTCAATTCGGCGGATGAGTATGTCAAACAATTGTTGGATTTCTTTGAAAAATAGTATTCCCATATTTTTCGGGCCTCTGAATATGAATCTAATTTCAAAAAATAAAATGGCGAATTCAATAAAGCGAATGAGTATGTCAAACAATTGTCGAATTTCCTTGAAAATTAGTATTCCCATATTTTTTGGGTCACTGCATATGAGTTTGATTTTAAAATTTCAAAAAACAAAATGACGCACGTGTAAGTCAAACAATTGTTGAATTTCCTTGAAAATTATTATTCCCATATTTGTCGGGTTGCTGAATATGAATCTGATGTCAAAATTAGTAATTACGATAAATAAACAATTTTAATAACTTTTTTAAACACACAAAAATAAAAATTTTGATTTATCCGTATATTTTATTTGGATATACACTTATCGCACATAAATAATCAAGAAAATACCTTTATTTAAACGATACTATATTCCCGCTATTGCTGTTGTTTAATTACAATTTAATCATAAAATGATAATTTAATCATTAAATTGCTCTCTAGCAACATATAACAATAAATCGTTTAAATAAAAGAATTTTCTTGACTGTTCTATACGGACAAATCAAAATTTGTATTTTTGCGTTTTAAAAAAGTTATTACAATTTTTAATTTATTACCATTATTAATTTTGAAATCAGATTCATATTCTGCAACCCGAAAAATATAGGAATACTAATTTTCAAGGAAATCCGATAACTGTTTGAGTGACTCGTCCGCCATTTTGGTTTTGAAATTTTGACATCAGATTCATATTCAGCAACACGGAAAATATGGGAATACTAATTTTCAAGGAAATCCGATAACTGATTCAGTTATTCGTCCGCCATATTGATCCGTCATTTTATTTTTGAAATTTTGAAGACAGATTCATATTGAGCAACCGGAAAAATATAGGAATACTAATTTTCAAGGAAATCCGATAACTGTTTGAGTGACTGTTCGTCTGCCATATCGAATCCACCATTTTGTTTTTGAAATTTTTAAATCAGATTCTTAATCAACGACCCAAAAACACACGAAATACCGATTTTTAACAAAATTAGAGTATGTCTTCGATTTTTCACCACTGTGCGTCGTTAAAAGCGAGTGCTATTTTTAATTAGTTCAACTCTCGCACGCTTTTGCAAAAGTAACACAAAGTTTACTCATTTATTCCACCGACTCGAATATCATTCGTAATTATCGAACAGATACTATATCAAAGTGCAATTCGATCGTAGACAAACGAAAAATTTCTAATATCTAATATCTAAAATATAATAATTAGACTGCGGATCTTTATGCATTCATGGCTAATGATAATTCTCAAAAAATGCTATAGTATAAAATTCGATAGAACTTAGTACGATTTTTCTGCATTTTGAATTTACAAATTATTAAAATTAATAAATGTGATCTTATTTGATTCCACTTTCTCAGAATTTGTCTCTAGAAATTGAAAATTGCATAAACATCCGCAATCTAATAACAATAAAATATCTAAAAAGCAGAAAATGTGCATTAACCAAACTGTACGATGCGGTGCAAAAACATTTAACAAATAATTAATAAATGTGATTTTATTTGATTCCACTTTCTTAGAATTTGCCTCTAAAAATTGAAAATTGCACAAACATCCGCAATCTAATAACAATGAAATATCTAAAAAGCAGAAAATGTGCATTAACCAAAGTGTACGATATGGTGCAAAAACATTTAACGAGTCCCCTCACCTTCTGTACGTTCTTCTCTTCTTCGAACCCTTCCTCAATCCTTTTAGTTATCCGGTGGTATGTGCTCAGGAAACGAAACTCGCGCCAGCTCTCTTCGGTTTCTTCTATCGACCGGTTATGTCTTTCCGTTCTCTATCTCGCGTGTAATTATCGTTCGTTTTTACAGTTCGACAAATATTATGCTCCAGTTTACCCAGCAGCAATTCTAATATTTCTACACATCACCCGTCTTCTTTATTTTATACGCGTTCTGCATACTTTCTCGGAAGCGTGCGCAAATCCCATTCGTTCCTCGTCGTTGGATCAGTTTTCTTCGATGATTAACATTCGTCCACGCTCGTCGAGTAAAGCGAACGTTCTCGAGCTCAAAAATCAAGCTCAAAGCGAACGATTCGACAAGCTGTTCTCTGTTCTTCGAACAGTTCACTGTTCTTTGTTCTTTCTACCGAAGAAAAACCTCTGGAAGGTCTCTCTTGTCCTCGGTTCTAGAACAGCTATGAACTTCTACGAACCGTTCACCTGATTCTTAATGACAACTGAACTTCTTCGAGTCCAAGAAAATTTCTCGAAATCCTCGTTTCACGGCTCGTTGACACCAGAAACCTGATTTCCCTTTTTGCCGATTGTCTCCGTCCCTTTTGTTCACCGGGCCCTTTTTTCCTCTCGCTTCCCGAGACCGTGTCTTAGACTTTTTGCTATGTTATTGCGATCTAATGACTAATCGTCATGGTCAAGGGACCGACGAGGACGCGAGCCGCTTGAGTAATGAGCCTCGGTGAATATTCCTCGAGAGAGACGCGTCCATTCTAATTCGAGGCTTGGGTCCTTAATCACCGTCTCCGATCGAGCGTCCCTGTGACCGTGATTCCCAGGACAAATTATCATCAGCCTCTATCCTCTGTCCGCTCACGTTTCCACGCGCGCTGATGCTAATTGGCGGGAAACCGAACACGTGTCAGCAGCGATTGCGTGCCATCCGAGAGCGTGCCCGTCTGCCTTCTTCGTGCTCTAATAAAACCGGCGGAGCAACATTCAATTCTGGGACCGTTTCCTCTTCATCTTCGCTCTCCCGGCTTCTTCAGATCATTGTTTCCCGTTTTTCCATTATTACACTCGTCCATTGTCGTTCGTCCAGTGTCATTCTACTTGCCTCGAGATTCTCACGAGACGCCCGGTACGAAGTAGCTCGCGAAAACAATACCTTCTGCCAGCTTGATCCTTTGTTTAACACTTTGACCGGCAAACCCTCAAAAATTCCATTTAACCAAAGTAAGTTATTTAATGAAATAAAAATTGAAAATAATTATATGCGTGACGTCGAGTAGTCCTTCAACTTTCTTTACCCAATCAAATTTGGTACAATGAATATATTAACTTTTTTAACACTTTGAGTGCCGAACCAGAATCCTCAAAAATTCCACGAAACCAAAGTAAGTTGTTTAATGAAATAATTATATGTGTGACATTGACTAGTCCTCCAACTTTCTTTTCCCAATCAAATTTGGTACAATGAATATATTAACTTTTTTAACACTTTGAGTGCCGAACCAGAATCCTCAAAAATTCCACGAAACCAAAGTAAGTTATTTAATGAAATAATTATATGTGTGATATTGACTAGTCCTCCAACTTTCTTTTCCCAATCAAATTTGGTACAATGAATATATTAATTTTTTTAACACTGAGTGCCAAACCAGAACCCTAAAAAATTCCACGAAACCAAAGTAAGTTGTTTAATGAAATAATTATATGTGTGACATCGGATAGTCCTCCAACTTTCTTTTCCCAATCAAATTTGGTACAATGAATATATTAATTTTTTTAACACTTTGAGTGCCGAACCAGAATCCTCAAAATTTCCACGAAACCAAAGTAAGTTGTTTAATGAAATAATTATATGTGTGACATTGACTAGTCCTCCAACTTTCTTTTCCCAATGAAATTTGGTACAATGAATATATTAACGTAGAAATTCATTTTCAACCTGTTAAACAATCCATAAACTTTGCACGTTCACTGCAGAATTTCTTGAAC
Organism: Seladonia tumulorum; assembly: GCA_913789895.3. NCBI lineage: Eukaryota > Metazoa > Arthropoda > Insecta > Hymenoptera > Halictidae > Seladonia > Seladonia tumulorum. The sequence continues at coordinate 5,094,824 of OU565280.1, forward strand.
CTTTCGATTCCTACTCGTAGATAGTCCCAGGATCAAATAAATTCAAGCTCCCCGCGCACCATCCTCTATCTTTTCACGAAATTCGTCTATCGGAGAGCACCCTAATCCTTTTCCACAGGTTCCGAAGAGGTTATCTAAGGTTGCTGCTGGCTTCTAGATCGTGGGTCTCTTCGTCAACTTCCTTGCAGGAAATCCGTGTCGAATAAATTTCAGCTTCTTGCAACATCCTCTGGGTATTGATGAGATTTGACCTTCGAAAGCAGCTAGGACCATTCGACAGTTCCTGAAGAGTTTATCCGAGATTGCTGCTTGGATCTAGATCTTTAAACTCTGTTCAAAAATCCACTAAACTCCATTGAAGAATTTTGTGGGTCTCTTCGTCAACTTCCTCGCAGGAAATTCGTGTCGAATAAATTTTGCTCGACATCCTCTATGTAGGTATTGATGAGATTTGACCTTCGAAAGCGGCTAGGACCATTCGACAGGTCCTGAAGAGTTTATCTGAGATTGCTGCTTGGTTCTAGACTAGCCAAACCTGGAACTCTGTTCAGAAATCCAATAAACTTCATTAAAGAATTTCGTGGACCTCTTCGTCGACATCCTCTAGGTGTTGATGAGATTTGACCTTCGGGAACGGCTAAGACGATTCCCTTGGACAGGTCCTGAAGAGTTTATCTAAGGTTGGTGCTTGGTTCTAGACTAGCCAAACCTGAAACTCTGTTCAGAAATCCAATAAACTTCATTAAAGAATTTCGTGGACCTCTTCGTCGACATCCTCTAGGTGTTGATGAGATTTGACCTTCGGAAACGGTTAAGACGATTCCCTTGGACAGATTCTGAAGAGTTTATCCGAGGTTGCTGCTTGGTTCTAGATCTTTAAACTCTGTTTAAAAATCCAATAAACACCATTGAAGAATTTCGTGGACCTCTTCGTGAACATCCTCTAGGTATTGATGAGATTTGACCTTCGGAAACGGCTAGGACCATTCGACAGGTCCTGAAGAGTTTATCTGAGATTGCTGCTTGGTTCTAGACTAGCCAAACCTGAAACTCTGTTCAGAAATCCAATAAACTTAATTGAAGAATTTCGTGGACCTCTTCGTGAACATCCTCTAGGTATTGATGAGATTTGACCTTCGGGAACGGCTAAGACGATTCCCTTGGACAGGTCCTGAAGAGTTTATCCGAGGTAGCTGCTTGGTTCTAGATCTTTAAACTCTGTTTAAAAATCCAATAAACTCCATTGAAGAATTTCGTGGACCTCTTCATGGACACTCTCGAAGGAAATCCGTGTCGAATAAATATCAGCTTCTTGCAACATCCTCTAGATATTGATGAAATTTGTCTTTCAAATGGCCAGGACCATACGACGGGTCCTGAAGAGTTTGCTGAAGGGTGATATGCTCCCGGTTGTTGGTCCCCGTGTTTTTGTTGTTGTCCAGTTGTCCAGTAAAGAGTCCGCAGGAACCACTTATCGATCCCCTGACGCCTGTCGAGTGTCGAAATTACACTGAGGCTGGATGGTGTTCCGCCGCCCCCGATGTAGCTTCTCCTTTCCTGCGTCGAAGTCGAGCCATTTAATAGTGGGGACTCGGATATCCCTTCTTTCGTGGTAGAAGCAAACACGGCGGATGCTATTCGTGTCCTTGGTGTTCGCGATCGCGATATCCTCGTCGCCGAGACCTTCTCCCTACTGGCTGCCCCGTATTCTTTCACCTCCTTCTTTCGTCCTCCTCCACCACCTATAGTTGTATGTATGGCTGCGCTTGTTGCTGCTGCTGCTGTTGCTTCTTCCTCTTCTTCTTCTTCTTCTAGTTCTTCTTCGTCCTCATCCTCGTCTAGCCACAACGTTGTTCCCACGATTCTCTCGTTTAACCGGTAACACCATTCTCGCGGATAATACCGCTCCTCGAAAGTGGAGATTCGTGTCGACGGTGTTTCGTCCTCCGTTGAATCTGCCCCGGAAACGCTTACCGGCGATTCTTTCGTGGTTCCTCGACTTCCGGTGTCTTCGATTCGGCCAACCATCCTAGGCCCAACGATCCCGTTGTTTCATCTTATACCCGTTGTCCTACGATAACGAGCCAGACTCGTCGTGAAGAGATTCTGAATAAAGTCTAATCGAAATCGAAATAAAAATCGATTTTTTTTTTTTGTAGTTGATATACACTTGTCGACAAAATTTAAGAAACAAAATAGTCGTTCGGGAATCACTATTTGTCTAATGGCTATTTTGCCAGTTTAGCGAGCCAAAACTATTACGACGTTATTAGTAATGCGAAGGTCATAATATTATATATCGTTGAATTCGTCTTAATACCAGCTACAACATTATCAAATCGAAAATACAGTTTAATGTTTAAAAAAATCGAAGCGATCTTGTTTTTTTCTTTTAAACAAATTTTTTTTAATGTCTTTTGTATTGCAATTTATACGTTTATTGATACTGTTAAACTTTTATTTGAAACATTTTTTTGTCAGATTTAGAGAAATTGCTATTACAAAACCCCATTTGGCCAAAACCCCATTTAACAAAAAGTTAAATTTCTCCATGTGTGGCACTCTGTTGCACCGAAACTCTTCAGGATTCTGTAAAGCAATGTCTACCGAATAACCTCAAAAAAAAAATTAGAGAGGTGTTTTGCGGAGAAAAAAAGTTATTACATAATACATTTTAACTTTCTGCAAAAAAAAATTGTACCATTTTCGATTGTTTATTCTATCAAAACCACCGAAGCGTTTAGAAGAAAAAGCTATAAAATTACTTTATATACCTTCCTTTACATCCTAGAAATGTTTTTATCCCGATTCCGTACACCAAACTTGTGAAAAGAATCATTTCTTTAACACATGTTTTTCGACCCTTCTCTTGGACACGAGAATATGTCACTTTCAAGTGTCTATATGTTACTGAATAGTACTATTTATAGAAAAATATTATTGTATATTACTCGCATATATATTCAGGTACACGAGAAAAAAGTTTGTCATTTTGAACAAACTAAAAATTTTGACTTTTGGCGCGCTAAACTGGCCAAATACCCCACTGTGCGACGTCTTAAAGACGTCTGTTTTACGTCCATTTTTGGTCTGAACGTCTTACGTCCTGAAAAGACGTCTTAAAGACGTCTTTTACGAGTCGTCATTAAGACGTTTCATTTCTTGACGTTTCAGTCTAATTCTGTCACCCACATAAAATCTTACTAAAAAGTAAAAAGATATATTTTCTTTTCATCGAAGAATCCGCCAGGTTTATTTATTACAATGTGCACTATTCTTGGCATCCGCGTGATCAATTTATTCATACTTTCTGTTGTTATATTATTCCATTCTCGTTCCAAAATGTTCCATAAATGTGCTTTCGAAGCAGGGCAAAAGTTCCGTACCCTTCTGTCCAGTTTGTCCCTATAATTTTTCTATGGAGTTCAAATCGAATAGTGTGGCTATTTCATAATGTTTAATGAATTATTACATTGAAGTTGTAATTATTGCTGAACATATGAGGATATTTATATTATGTAGATAATACAGTTAAAGGTTCATAATTACACTGCGGATTTTATGCATTTATGACAAAAATGGGTAGGCTTATTTTGAAACAGATGAAACATTAGAAAAATCTTAAAATGTTGTTACATTATTTTCAACCTATTAAACATATTAAGAAAGAAAATAAATTTCTATTTCACTCCAGTTTGTTGCAAATCAGGTAGAAAATTTTTATTTTGCATAAAGATCCGCAGTCTATTCATAATCTATACGAAATACCAGAGTTTTACTGAAAACCAGAGGTGTCCTAAGACTTATGAGCGTGGGAAGATGGATAGATGTTTGCGCATTGACTCTGAGGAATATTACAGAATTGATTACAAAAGATTATTAAGAATTTTAAGATAGCGAAAAGCTTTGTCAGGGGGGCCGGAAAGTAATGTGGTATTTTTCGTAAAATTAAAGCAGAATAATTTTTTATCGACACTTTATTTTTAATCTGTGGTATATAAATGATCTTGTATAGTTGAACTATGATGAATGAAGCTTTGAAGAGTGTTCTTCGACCATCTGTCGATGATCAGCTTCTACAGCTGCCCGTAGAATGTCATTATCCAGTAGCACATGCCTTTCTGATCGAGGCGCGTCAAAACGATCGAAATTGCCCGATTTCAATCAGAGTTGTGCTACTTCAGTTACGTTGTAATTCAATTGCACAATTGAATTACATTGTATTTCAATTATATAGTAATTCAACTACGTTGTAATTGAATTACATAATTCAAAACTTTCAATTAATTCAATTACTGTAAATTGTTTTAATCAGATGTGTAATTCAAATATTTTGATCAGATGTGTAACTGAAATACAATATAATGGAAATACAATACAATTGAAATACAGGTAGAGTTGTACTAATTCAGTTGCACAATTGAATTACGTTGTATTTCAATTATATAGTAATTCAACTACGTTGTAATTGAATTACATTGTATTTCAATTATATAGTAATTCAACTACGTTGTAATTGAATTACATAATTCAAAACTTTCAATTAATTCAATTACTGTAAATTGTTTTAATCAGATGTGTAATTGAGATATTTTGATCAGATGTGTAACTGAAATACAATGTAATGGAAATACAATACAATTGAAATACAGGTAGAGTTGTACTAATTCAGTTGCACAATTGAATTACATTGTATTTCAATTATATAGTAATTCAACTACGTTGTAATTGAATTACATAATTCAAGCCTTTCAATTAATTCAATTACTAATTATTTTAATCAGATGTGTAATTGAAATTCAATATAATTGAGTTACAGTTCTCCAAATTATGTATAGCCCAGAATATTTATCGCAGAATACTTATTGCTAGATTATTTATCGGAGTTATCTCGAAAGTAAGAAAATTTCTACTTGGTTATAATTCTATTTCCTACTGCTTGCAATAGACGCTGCAACGAAAGTACATAAAATACCTACTCTGCGTTACAAAACACAATGCTTCAACCACAGGATCACCTAGTGGCAGCTAATTTTTTATAGAATTGCAAGATAATACTATGTAGTAGAAGCTCCAACAAGTTTTAACGCGTGACTCTGTGAGATTTTCAACGTTTACTCTACATTAAAATTGCCAGATTATTTATCGGAGTTATCTCAGAAGTAAGAAAATTTCTACTAGGTTAAAAGTTCTATTTCCTACTGCTTGCAATAGACGCAGGCAATTTTTAGTCTATCAGCGACCGAAAGGCTATAAAAAATATTATAAAATATTATAAATATTGTAAAATATTATAAAATATTATAAATATTGTAAAATATTATAAAAATATTTATGAAGTTTGTTCTCAGTTTTAATGTGTTCTTTCTCCAGTTGCAGATTCTTCCTGTTTGCTCGTTAGAGGATTTCCTAAGCGTCGAGTTAGCGAAGAAAAGAGTTCCGGCCCAAGTCGTTTAATATGCTAATAGAAGGCCCATCTTCTCAACGGGAAAACGGCACATGCCAGGCTTGTAGCGCGCGAGGAACTATGGGCACATTACACTCGGTACACGTCGAGCCGGATCGCGAGCAAATACGCGTACCAAGATACAATGGGTTGTAGCATGCTGGAAGATAATGGACTTGCGTCACGGGAAATTAGTCCGTTACCAGCGTTGGCTAGCGTGTTACAACAAACGTAAACGCGCCGCGAACGACACTTTCTTACGGTTTACGCGGGTTCCCGTCTCCTCGTCGTTGTCGGTGACGTTGCTTAATTAAAAATCAGACAGCGGTGGATCGCTAGAGTGGTCGCTTCCTTTGAAAAGCTCGGCAAAAATGTTCGGACCCGTGGAATATTTAATAAGGCAGAACGTAACGGTAACGTATTTTTGTCCGTCTCCGTGAAATAGTTTGGTCACGACGCTATTAAACGATATGCTTTTCAGATCCAACTTTGCGTCCCGTTATTGCTCCGGTATCACGAACCGATAAACGTCGGAAAATCGTTGCTGTTTGATTTACCGTTGTGAAACGACGACGCCGAGGAAAAAGTGTTTCACGTAACAAGAAAGTGTTCCGTGGCATTTTCTAAAGACGGTGCCGCGTGTAATTGAATAAAAAATATGCACTTTCTACGTGTAGAAAATATCCGCGTGAGCTGATCTGCCTTACCTAAAATGGTCACCGAAGCTGTTCAAACGTTGCCTATTCAAAACTCTGTAGATTCGCGATAAGGTAGAGTGACCACGTTACCGACAAAATTAAGCAAAAAATGGTTTCACTTGCTTCAATTTTTCGTCCTTATATGAGAATTTTTTGTCGCTGCGAAAAGGCTCAATCGAAAGAGGAAGGTTTAATTGCAATTACCAATTACAATTATATGCAATTGTAGTTATGTTTCTGCAATTTCAAGTAATTTTAATATAATTATAAGTAATTGTAATTGGTAGTTGCAATTACATAACGCCAAAATGGCACTAAAAAAAAAGTAATTAGATACCTACTCAATGGAAATGGCTAAAAAACAAACAAGAACATATGTTAGGAAATATTAATTATTTATTAAATTACCTCTCATAAGAAACAGCTTCACTTACATTGACAATGTAGTTTTTACTAGGTAATATTTGTTACTATTTTTTGCAGATAACTTTGTCCGGTAGGAAGCTATTAATTTAGTAATGCTAAATTGCTGGAATGGCCCTGTGTGCGACGGTTTGCGAAATTTAAATCAGACTTGTGCAGGATTGCAATTGAATTACTCCAGGAATTATAATTACAAAGTAATTGAATTACATTGTAATTGAATCATATTGTAATTCATAATTCAGATCTTCGTTCAATTAAATTACAATGTAATTCGCAATTGCAATGGAGTACAATTACAAAATACTTTGTAATTAAATTACATTAATTACGAATTACGATCAGACTTGTGCAGATTTAAAATTTTCCTCCAGGAAAATTTTAACACAGTTTCCTTCTTTACTCCAGGAATTATAATTACAAAGTAATTGAATTACAATGTAATTAAATCATATTGCAATTTATAATTCAGATCTTCTCGTTGAATTAAATTACAATGTAATTCGTAATTGCAATGGAGTACAATTATAAAATACTTTGCAATTAAACTACATCAATTACAAATTACGACGTAATTAAATTAAAATAAAGAATTGAAGAATAGTAAAGTAATAGGTAATAAGAGGTTGAAAAATCCATGTGAAGGTTTCAAACAGAAGGAATTTATTATTTATTTTATAATATCTGAACAGAAATAACTTCTGCGTTACAAATTTTTTAAATTTCAAACATAAATATAAAATGCAGAAAAAGGAAACATGTGTCTCTATTTTACCTAAGGAAAAAATAACGACAATCATCTAATGAGACTCATTAAACAAACAATAATTATTATATGTAAGTAAAACGAAATACATCATCTGATAACAAAAAACTGAAAAAAGGGACGTTTTTAGTTTACCACTGACCAATAATAGGATCACTTTGACGTATTAAATTCTTCAAAGTTAGCAATTTCCACATTTCATAGTGCTCTTAACCAGCTAACTGCGTTCGACGTGTGTACACGTCAATCCAAAGCTTTGTATTGCGGTGCTGTTGACGTGTATACTCGTACTGTAAAAATAAAACATTTCCATTTACCTAAAAACTGAAAATTTCAATGAGATGTAATAAAAATGTCATTCGGTGATATGTTGTAAACTAAAAAATTTCCATTTACTATGAAAACTGAAAATTTCAATAAGACGTAATAAAAATGTCATTCAGTAATATGTTGTAAAATAAAAAATTTCCATTTACTATGAAAACTTTTGACTGGTGTTTGTGTAAAATATTCGAGGGGGGTCTCTTTTGTCTTGGGTGTCCTTGTTCTGGAAGTCAATTTTGAATGTGAGCCTTGGTTTGTTTGTGTAAAATATTTGAGGGAGGTCTCTTTTGTCATTTACTATGAAAACTGAAAATTTCAATAAGACATAATAAAAATGTCATTCAGTGATATGTTGTAAAATAAAACATTTCCATTTACCTAAAAACTGAAAATTTCAATGAGATGTAATAAAAATGTCATTCGGTGATATGTTGTAAAATAAAAAATTTCCATTTACTATGAAAACTGAAAATTTCAATAAGATGTAATAAAAATGTCATTCAGTGATTTGTTGTAAAATAAAAAATTTCCATTTACTATAAAAACTTTTGACTGGTGTTTGTGTAAAATATTCGAGGGGGGTCTCTTTTGTCTTGGGTGTCCTTGTTCTGGAAGTCAATTTTGAATGTGAGCCTTGGTTTGTTTGACTGTTGTTTGTGTAAAATATTTGAGGGAGGTCTCTTTTATCATTTACTATGAAAACTGAAAATTTCAATAAGACGTAATAAAAATGTCATTCAGTGATGTTGTAAAATAAAAAATTTCCATTTACTATGAAAACTTTTGACTGTTGTTTGTGTAAAATATTTGAGGGGGGTCTCTTTTGTCACTTACTATGAAAACTGAAAATTTCAATAAGACGTAATAAAGATGTCATTCAGTGATATGTTGTAAAATAAAAAATTTCCATTTACTATGAAAACTTTTGTCTGCTGTTTGTGTAAAATATTTGAGGGGGTCTCTTTTGTCATTTACTATGAAGACTGAAAATTTCAATAAGATGTAATAAAAATATCATTCGGTGATATGTTGTAAAGTAAAAAATTTCCATTTACTATGAAAACTTTTGACTGTTGTTTGTGTAAAATATTTGAGGGGGGTCTCTTTTGTCACTTACTATGAAAACTGAAAATTTCAATAAGACGTAATAAAGATGTCATTCAGTGATATGTTGTAAAATAAAAAATTTCCATTTACTATGAAAACTTTTGTCTGCTGTTTGTGTAAAATATTTGAGGGGGTCTCTTTTGTCATTTACTATGAAGACTGAAAATTTCAATAAGATGTAATAAAAATATCATTCGGTGATATGTTGTAAAGTAAAAAATTTCCATTTACTATGAAAACTTTTGTCTGCTGTTTGTGTAAAATATTTGAGGGGGGTCTCTTTTGTCACTTACTATGAAAACTGAAAATTTCAATAAGATGTAATAAAAATGTCATTCAGTAATATATTGTAAAATAAAAAATTTCCATTTACTATGAAAACTTTTGACTGGTGTTTGTGTAACATATTCGAGGGGGGTCTCTTTTGTCTTGGGTGTCCTTGTTCTGGAAGTCAATTTTGAATGTGAGCCTTGGTTTGTTTGTCTGTTGTTTGTGTAAAATATTTGAGGTGGGTTTCTTTTGTCATTGACTATGAAAACTGAAAATTTCAATAAGACGTAATAAAAATGTCATTCAGTGATATGTTGTAAAATAAAAAATTTTCATTTACTATGAAAACTGAAAATTTCAATAAGACGTAATAATAATGTCATTCAATGCGCCGCATCTCTCCCGAAATTACCGTACAAACGTTGCGCAGCTCGAAACTACATTTGGCTAACCGGTAAGTTGGTGACTTCAAAGTTGCGGATGATTATAGAGGCTTGATGGGCTTTAGGAGTGACGTGGGACAATAAGATGTTGGTTTAGCGAATCGTGTTTCGAACCGGACGGATAGTTACGGCGATAGGTACCGTTAGCAATAACGCATCGCGAAACGATCGACGATTTGTAGCGTGATTGGTAGGCACGCCACTGTCGCGTCGTCTGTGCGAGCATTGAAATCACTCGGAGCGACACTTGTGTCGTGGAATTGCATCGTTAGCCTAAGGAAAATATTCGACGAGCCGTGTTGGTTATTTAAATAACACTCGATAATAAAGCGTTTGACAAACAGGCTGCTGTCGATTGCAACCGTACAGAGCCCAGCGAACCGAGTCAGCACGCCGCTACGAAGTTGCGTTTTACAACTATCAATTATACATTTATTTACTTATCACTGCCATCGAGCAACCGCGAGGCGTGACCATCATCTCGTAACGATCTTGTCAGACGTTCCACAGGACAGCAAATGAACTAGAATTACAAGTCGAAATGCGCGAATTAATTATCACCTATACAGAGATCATTTACTTTGATCATGTAAATTCATTATAAATTGGATCAAACGACATGACATTTTTGAAGCAATTAGAAGAATTGGTTTTCCAAATGATGTGCAAAAAAGATTTTGAAAAAATTGCAATTGGTAAGAATTGCATGAGAAATTAAAAATGGCACTTTTCACAACTTTTTTATTTGAACCAGTAGTGAAAATTTAAAATATGAGTTTTTTAGATCTATGTTAATTATACACATGCTGAAAATTTCATCGAAATCGATTAATATACGCATGAGCTAGAATTACAAGTCGAAATGTGCGAATTAATTATCACCTATACAGAGATCATTTACTTTGATCATGTTAACAGTTTGACTGGCAAACTAGAAACCTCAATAATTCCATAAAATCAAAGTGTTATTTAATGAAATAAAAATTGAAAAAAATTAAATAAGATGGAGTGGGGTAAGTGCACCCCAGTTTTTAGTAAGTTTGACTTTCAACCTAAATATCTTGAATTTGTTTTATAATAATTTAACATATATCGATATCAACGAATACTTGAGTTAATACTCATTTACCTAAAAACTGAAAATTTCAATGAGATGTAATAAAAAAGTCATTCGGTGATATGTTGTAAACTAAAAAATTTCCATTTACTATGAAAACTGAAAATTTCAATAAGACATAATAAAAATGTCATTCGGTGATATGTTGTAAAATAAAAAATTTCCATTTACTATGAAAACTTTTGTCTGCTGTTTGTGTAAAATATTTGAGGGGGGTCTCTTTTGTCATTTACTATGAAAACTGAAAATATTTAATGAAATAAAAATTGAAAAAAATTAAATAAGGTGGAGTGGGGTAAGTGCACACCAGTTTTTAGTAAGTTTGACTTTCAACCCAAATATCTTGAATTTGTTTTATAATAATTTAACATTTATCGATATCAACGAATACTTGAGTTAATACTCTTTAATTAACATTGGCAATAATGCCAATTCCACTTGTATATATTAATTTTTTAAGAAAATTGTAAAAAATTGCAACAACTGTGCACTTTCCCAGAAAATGGGGCGAGTGCACAATCGACAGTTCAAATCTATTTGATACCTTATATTGTATGCTACGAGGCAAGAGCATAACTATTGATACATACGTCTGCTACAAAATGCTTTTTACCGCATTCAAATATGTTGTTTCGTTTTGGAGTAAAGCAAATAAATAATATAAATAAATGAATACCAAGGGATTAGTGAAATAAGATCAATATAAAAAGAATAAGAGTCCGTATAAGAGTCTCTTATATTAAATAAGAGTCCGTTTATGCACTTACCCCACATACATAATATTGTGTAGTCCTCCAAGTTTCTTGCATTTTACAGATCCTAATTAAATTTTGTACAATGAATATATTAACGAAAAAATTCATTTTAAAACCTCGAAAAATAATTCCGTCACCCACATCTGGGTGACATGACAGTCAACGTGTCAACCCCTTGCGCTACTATTTAATTTGTGATTATATTGATGAGGAATTTTTCGTCGTTCAGAATTTCATAGAAGAAAAAGGTAGTTTATATTTATTGTATGCCTATGTTTTCTCCAAAGGATATATATCAACTACAACGAAATACAATTTTATCTCGTTTAAAAGGAAATTAACCCAGATAGCATGCGACGTCTTAAAGACGTCTGTTTTACGTCCATTTTTGGTCTGAACGTCTTACGTCCTAAAAAGACGTCTTTAAGACGTCTTACAGTTGTCTTTCTTGAGACGTCGTTTTTACGTCCGAAATAAGACGTCTAACAGACGTTTAAAAGACGTCTTAGAGACGTCTAACGAAAAGACGTCTTAGAGACGTCCAACGAAAAGACGTCTTAGAGACGTCTTTAAGACGTACAGTTTTTTCACAAAGACGTTCCAGAGACGTTCGGAAGACATTCGGAAGACGTTCGTAGGACATTCAAGACGTCTGAATGTCCATCGACAGACGTCTGTAAGACGTCTTTAAGACGTCTCTGTGCTATCTGGGAATGACATACATATTTATCACACTCTGGTCAGAATATTCATCACGAGTCTAACTCGACATTGTAGGGCAAAGGGTTAAACGGAAGAAGTCGACTGGTAATTCGACAACGGTGTCGTTACGCGAGATCATTGTTAACTGGATCAGGTGACATTTCTTTTTTGTTTAGGATCTTTCGGTTCCACGCGAAATCGTTTACAGTCACAATGGGTGTCGGTTCTCATAATTAGAAGAGTGTAATTTCGGAAACAGGATTCACGACTAACGCAACACCCAGCATAATTGACACCGTGCCATTTTTACCGGCGAATCGGATAGGGCAGGCTCGATAGGCTTCTTTCCAAGAAGATGGCACTCCGCGAGGGACAAGGCGTTAGCGAAAAGAGCAATGAACGTACACGCGCGTACACCGAGCCTGTAATTAAGGAAACAATTATTATTGCGGTACATTTGCACGTGCGTAGCCCAGTTTCGCGGTGTGCGCCAGCGTCTCTCGGCGTAACGACGCACCGAAGAGTCTGCAAACTCGGATCTTTATGTAATCCTGTCGTCCATACATTCCAAACGGCATTCCCGGTGACACACGGTGTCCCACTGGAATTCCATCATAGGAATCATCGTTACGCGTCCTCGTGTTTAAAGTATCCGACGAACCCACCTGGCGAATTCACGGAATTAACACGGTGACTGCCATGTCACCCATATGTGGGTGACGGAATTATTTGTCCAGGTTTTGAAATGAATTTTTACATTAATATATTCATTGTACCAAATTTGATTGGGATCTGAAAAATGCAAGAAAGTTGGAGGACTATTCAATATCATACATTTAATTTTTTTCAATTTTTATTTTATTAAATAAGTTACTTTGATTTCATCGAATTTCTGAGGTTTCTAGTTTGGAAGTCAAAGTGTTAATGTTCGAACTGCAGCGTTTACTCGATATGTAGGGGTACCCATAAGTAATCACAATTACAGTCAGTCCCATAAGTATTCCCCAGATAGCACGCGACGTCTTAAAGACGTCTGTTTTACGTCCATTTTTGGTCTGAACGTCTTACGTCCTAAAAAGACGTCTTTAAGACGTCTTATAGACGTCTTTCTTGAGACGTCGTTTTTACGTCCGAAATAAGACGTCTTTTATGAGACGTCTTTAAGACGTCTCATTTCAGACGTCTTTAAGACGTTTCATTTCAGACGTCTTTAAGACGTCTTTTACGATTTTATTCGAATATGACCTCTGGGAATCGTCTTCAAAGTGAAACAATATTTATAAGCAAAATAAACTCAACTCTGTCAAGCATGGTACGAATACTTTTGTGGTCTGTTATTATGTATTATGTAGATAAAACATCATCATCATCATCATCATTTTTTATCATCTTTTCAGATCTCTGGAGCATTATTTAAGAAATAAAACATTCACTTCTGTAGAAGATGCAAGGAGGCACCTTGAGTCATATATTGCTTCACGAACCCTGGATTTCTATAAGAGAGGGATTGAAAATTTGCACTAAAGATGGCAAACTGTCCTTGATAATGGTGGAGATTACGTAATAAATTAAGAAACAAAAACTTGAATTTACTACAAAGTTTGTCTCAGATTTCAAAATAATTGATTACTTATGGGCCCCCTAATAGTATTTGAAATAGAAAATAGTAAATATTTTATTTTATTTTTAAAGCTCACCTAAATAATTATTATAAAAAAACTGTAAGGATGACCTTAGACCTGTATTGACCTTAGGTTTAAAAATAATGCATTGCTTATGGGCCCCCTAATATGTCCACAACACGGGTCTGCCCAGGGACATATATCGGCTAGAAGATACTTTTCTTTGATACACGGTCGAACATAGTAAAGGACAGCGAAAATCGAGTGGTCCCGTTTGTCGAAGAGTATAAACATAACACGGGTCGGGTGTATCGGTGTTAGACCACTACTAATTCAATAACGAAACTTCTTTATTTTCCATTATTTGTTATGGGACTTTCACCAACATATTCGTGGCATTTTTCTAATCAAAATTATACCAAATATGATATAATTCCGATGACATTGACTCGTGTAACGAACGATGAAAGTTACTTCCCATTAGAATTATACAGGGTGTCCCAAAAAAATGTATATACTGTTTAACGAGTCATAACTTTTTGATATTTCTTTTTTTTTCCTATATTTTTGTAATATGAATTTTTGAGTCGAGGGGAGAGTATGGAACGAATTCGGTTGAAAAAATGAGGCACGGATGACACGGGTAATTTAACGCAGCGCCGACAGGCAACCTGGAAACTCAGTTTATAGGTCAAGTAATCGAGAAAAACGCGAAGTTCCGTGATTACCTGTATTCCAGAGAACTGAAAAATCGATAAACTCAGAGTATACCGAGTACCATCCGGTTCACAGGCCCCCGGAGCCACGGAAAATACGGTGCTCGAGGCATGGGTCGGCGATTAATCCTGAAATGGACTTTCAGATTCCCAATGATTAAAATATTAACTGCGTAATAACTTGCATCCAACAGCAGACTTTCCATCGGCCGCGAATTACTCCGCCGGTTATCTGGTCCCGTGAGAATGCCCTGCAACACGGAGGCAACAAATCGGTCTATGTTCTTCCTCCATGAACTGAGTAATTATTTCTCGTGGGCATCGTAGGCTTGACAGTCGTTTTAGAAACTTTTTCTGTCATGATTTTCGGCGATTAATTAATTAATTAATTAATTCGGCAATTAATCGAGTGAATATCAACTGCTACCCAGTAAACAATTTGCTACGAATTTGCCACGAATTTGCCACCAAAATTTGTCTACAAATTCCTGTCTATCTGTTTCCGCATTAGGCTCGGTATTTGAGTACAAAGTTTGCAGCCAAAATTTCATGCCAAAAGCCTTGGCTTCGTTATAGAGGGCAGGTCGGTCGCACTAAGAGCGAACCTAACCTTGTTCTAAGAGTAAACTTTGTTTGTAGAAGGGAAAACGGTATTGGATTATTGAAAATATATGAAACTACAAATTATGTAATTTAGAAGTGTAAATAAAATTCTGTTTTCCCTCCTACAGCAACCAAAATTCCATGCCAAATAGAGACCAAACCTTGGCTTCGTTATAGAGGGCAGGTCGGTCGCACTAAGAGCTAACCTAACCTTGCTGTAAGAGCAAACCTTTCTGTAAAAGGGAAAACGGAATTAAATTATTGAAAATACTTGAAACTACAAATTATATAATTTAGAAGTTTAAATAAAATTCTGTTTTCCCTTCTACAGCAAGGTTTTTTCCTATTTTTCCTGATATGTACTCGTAAAGCAAGGACTTAGAGTGTGACTAACCTGCCCTCTGTAACGAAGCCGAGGTTTGGTCCTAATTTGGCATGGAATTTTGCCTGCAAACTTTGCACTCAAATGCCGATGTACCTATTTCAGCATTAGGCTAGGAATTTGTCGACAAGCTTTGGTGCCAAATTCATACAAAATAGGGACCAAATTTTGCTCCAAACAGGGTTTGGTACCAAACGGACCAGCCTTTTTCTCGCAAAGTGTGATACACAAAATTTCCTCGAAACAGCATTTAGCTAACGGGGTACATATTCGAGAACAATAGAAAGTGTAACCTCTCTACGAGCTGTGGTTTCAAAAAATATATTTTAAAAAATTGACAGGTAGTCAGTTACAAGAATGCTCCGCCGTCAGAGGGTTAAATGTGTATAGCCAAGTACATACATCGAATTAGGATCCGACTTGGTTAACACTTCGACTGCCAAGCTAGAAACCTCAAAAATTCCATCAAATCATTGCGTTATTTAATGAAATAAAAATTGAAAAAAATTTTATATGTATGGTATTGAGAAGTCCTCCAACTTTTTGGCATTTTACAGATCCTAATCAAATTTGGTACGATTGATATATTAGTGTAAAAATTCATTTTAAAACATGGACAAATAATTCCGTCACCCACATATGAGTGACATGGCAGTCAACATGTTAAACGGCTGAGAATCATTGAGCCATGCAGGCGCGCGTGCGCCCGCGCGCACACACGTGCACAGCCTCCAGTCAATTATAATGGATCATCGCGGATGATGATCGTGTAATTTCCGACGGACGGATGGTGGGAATAATGGGTGAAACGACACCGCAGCCGTCTATACAGCTAGTGCATGGTATACAGGGTGAGTCACCAAACGTTAGCACCTCAAATATCTTTGTTGTTTCTAAAGATACGTAAAATATGGTAAGGACAAAGTTGAATGGTACAATGGGGCTGACACGATGCAAAAAAAAAATTTTGTTTTTAGGTCATTTTTTTGGAAATATCAAGGTCACCTTGACTTTTTTAAATGGAACCACCCTTTTTTAAACACCTACAATGATAGTCCCTTTCATTAGGAATTCAGTGACTATAATTAGTCCAAGGTCATTCAAGGTCAAGGACAGAAAAACGTATAAAACTAAAATATGGAAGCAGAATACCTGTATTTTATAAATGTTCGAAATGAGGCCCGTCTGCGTCGATACATTGTTGTAAACGAGCTCTGAAGGAATGTTGAACTCTGATAAGTGTATCCGACGTGATATTCGTACATGCTGTGATGATACGCTGACGCATATCTTCAACTGTTGTTGGAGCATCCGTGTACACGGTCTCTTTTAGCAGACCCCATAAAAAGAAATCCAGTGGATTTAAATCAGGCGAACGTGCTGGCCATGAGACTGTTCCGCCTCGTCCAATCCATCGGTTTGGATATCGAGAATCCAACGTTTCTCTTGCTACTCGTGCATAATGAGCAGGACAACCGTCATTTTGGTACCACATATCGTAGCGATTTTGTAAAGGGACATTTTCTAACAAAATTGGCAGATTTTCTTGCAAAAATTGAGCGTATTTCTGTCCCGTCATCATTCCGTTAACGAAATATGGTCCAATTACTTTTTCGTTCAAAATACCACACCACACGTTTACGCTCCATTGTTTTTGATGATCAATTTCTCGCAGCCAGTGCGGATTATCCACAGACCAATAATGGGCGTTCCGTAGATTAATTGAGCCATGATTAGTAAATGTTGCTTCGTCCGTAAACAAGACATTAGAAAAAATTGAAGCAATCCCCATTGACAAAAGTTAATTCTATTTTGAAAATCATTCCCGTGCAATTCTTGATGGAGCGATATGTGGAACGGATGAAATTTATGTCGGGCCAGAATTCGTATTACGCTACTTTGACTTATGCCTGCTTCCCGGGCAATTTTTCTCGTACTCACGTGAGGATTGACAGCTATAGCTGCTAAAATATTACTTTCATTGTCTTCATTAGTCGTGGGATTCTTCCGTTTGTACTGTCTTGCATGTACACTTCCAGTACTTCGAAACAACCTGTACGTATTAGTGAAAGTATGTCCAGAAGGAGTGTTTCGCTCGGGGTACCTTTCTTCATAAAGTAGTCGGGCCTGCACTGCATTTTTTCTACATTCACAGTAAATCGTGACCATATCACACTTTTCAGTCATCGAATATAACATAGCGGAATCGCGTTTGGAAACATACTGATAGTAAATAAGAATGCTGAATAACATTGAAGGACCTTAGTATGTTTACTTTAACTACGACCATAGTATGTTTACTATTTCCTACAAGTCTCAACCGTGATAAACGTATTCTGCTTCCATATTTTAGTTTTATACGTTTCTTCTGTCCTTGACCTTGAATGACCTTGGACTAATTATAGTCACTGAATTCCTAATAAAAGGGACTATCATTGTAGGTGTTTAAAAAAGGGTGGTTCCATTTAAAAAAGTCAAGGTGACCTTGATATCTCCAAAAAAATGACCTAAAAACAAAATTTTTTTTGCATCGTGTCAGCCCCATTGTACCATTCAACTTTGTCCTTACCATATTTTACGTATCTTTAGAAACAACAAAGATATTTGAGGTGCTAACGTTTGGTGACTCACCCTGTATACAGTATGTACTGTGTACTATGTGCTGCTTGAAATTTAGAACGCGGAGAGCACGAGGGGACACTCGGGCCGGCATTCCGTTCTGTTCATTTTTAATGATGTAACGGTCCCCGAAAACCTCAAATTATCTCCGCGAAGTTCAACGGAAGTGCTTAGTCTTCCTGGGAGGCAGGCTCATTGTGGAATCGGTAGGACGACGATGGCCGGCGTTCCACTTTTTGGCAATCCTGACGCGCGACGATGCGACACGGTGACGACGGTGACACGTATCCGCCGGAAGCTGAGCGTTTCGTTCGCCGATCGACGAGCTTCCGTTCTCCAATCGGCGAGGAACGGGACCCGCAATTTTCTGACCGGTTCACAGCGGTCCCAAAGCCGGAAAACCTGGCCAAAACCTAAAATATGAACTTTCAGCTAGGTAAATTTTAAGTATGGATTTGATTACTCCAAGAGTGTTTCTATGTGGGGGTAAACAGCAAAAAAGTCATTTTTGTATACCTGTCCAACAATCACAGTCTTATTGCGCTCAATTGGCGCATTGCCAATTTTAAGTGTACAGTGTACAAATTGTATTGAATCGATTTTAATTGTGCCTTATGGATGCTGTTTGTGGAGGTAAGTTGCATAGTTTTTAGTGCCAAATGTTTATTGTTAACTGATATCTATGTGTGCAAAAGAGAGAGTGAAAGTAAAGGCATAAATTTTTTAAATGTAGAGTAAAAGTTGAAAATCTCAGAGTCACGCTCTAAAACTTGTTGGAGCTACTAGTACATAGTATTATTTTGCAATTCTAAAAAAAATTAGCTGCCCCTAGGTGCTCCTGTGGTTGTAGCATTGTTTTTTGTAACGCAGAGTAGGTATTTTACGTACTTTCCTTGCATTTATTGTCAAACTGTGAGAGATATGCACTAAGATTTTCTGCAAAATTTAAACAGGGTTTGAATAGAATGTCAATTTTTTATAAAAAATCATATATCCGAATTTTTTTAATGCCCATTTTCAAGTAGAAACAATAATTTTTTAATGTATATGTCCGCGATATTGGATCCACCATTTTGTTTTTTCTAATTTCAAGTTCGGATTCTTGATCAGCGACCCCAAAAACGGCCTAATACCAACTTTCAAGTAGAAACAATAATTTTTTAATGTATATGTCCGCGATATTGGATCCACCATTTTGTTTTTTCTAATTTCAAGTTCGGATTCTTGATCAGCGACCCTAAAAACGGCCTAATACCAATTTTCAAAAGCAGAACCAATAATTTGTTAATACGTTGTGAGGTTTTGACCACGTTTAGGCGATTTGGGACCACTGTGCGGTTATGCGAAACAAGAAGACGTCGAAGAAATCCTTTACGTGGCGAAGATCTTGTTAATATTTTTTGAGCCGTGTCCTAGAGGAAATACAGTGCTTATTCGATATATGTCCACAACAAGGGTCTACCCAAGGACATGTATCGCTAAGAGCGAACCTAACCTTGTTCTAAGAGTAAACCTTGCTTGTAGGATGGAAGACAGAATTAAATTATTGAAAATATATGAAACTTAAAAACAATGAAACAAATTTGCTACGAACTTGCCACCAAAATTTGTCTACAAATTCCTATCCATCTGTTTCCAGATTATGCTCGGTATTAGATTGCAAAGTTTGCAGCCAAAATTCCAAACCTTGGCTTCGTTATAGAGGGCAGGTCGGTCGCACTGAGACCGGACCTAACCTTGCTCTAAAAGCAAATATTGGGCAAAATCGGAGTAACACTTTCTGTAGGAGGGAAAACGCAATTAATTGATTGAAAATACGTGAAACTTCAAATTATACAATTTAGAAGTTTAAATAACATTCCGTTGTCCCTCACACAACAAGGTTCACTCCGATTTTGCCCGATATACTCTTACCAGCTTACTTAGAGCAATGTTGGGACTTAGTGCAAACGACCTGCCATCTACAACGAAACCAAAGTTTGGCTCCAGTTTGGCAATTTTGTCTGCAAACTTTGCACTCAAATTTCGATCCACCTGTATTCGCATTTGGCTAGGAATTTGTCGACAAGCTTTGGTGCCAAATTCATACAAAATAGGGACCAAATTCTGCTCCAAGCAGAAGGGTTTGGTACGAAATTTTGATTTGCGCTAAATTTGCTCGAAACAGCATTTGGCTAACAGGGTAAGAAAGGACAGCGGAGCGTCTTGGCCCCTCACAGGGTATATCCCGCGGCAGTAGGAATAGTTCTAGGACTTTTATCGGCTAGATATTTGGGACATATATCAAGTAAAGACTTTTCGAAACGTTTTGCTAGCATTGTCAGCCAGCTTAAAGTATTGGCGCGTCTTGGACCCCTTCGGTAAAGCTAAGAAAATGAATTTCTTGGTCCAAAAGTAGAAATGGCAATTCTCTCTCCTCCCATCGAGAACAAATTGACTTTCACTGGTGCCTTAATTACATTTATTTACACGCAAATATATTATATGCATACGTTATGTATATTTATATATTATGTATATATCACTGTTATATTGCTATAACCCTTGAGATTTACACGTAGAAGCTACGCTCTCGTGGACGCAAACTGCTTCGAAGTTGTCCGAGTCCGACATTCTCCAGTGCCTTTTCTCTTCCACTTCAATATCCTACCGTACTTCGTTCGTGTAACAATATCGTGTTGACAATGCGTGATTCGATTCGCACCGGTAATCCCAAGGACGTTTTAATCTCGGGACAATGATCAGACAGTAACGATTTAAAAAAAAAAAGAATAGTAATATCAAACGGTTAAAAACGCTAATAGTTGGATAACGAAAACATGGCAGTATAAAGTTAAAAAAGAAAGAGGAAGAGAGTACACGGCGTTTCCTGTCTACAATCGCGCGCCACACTGTGAGCCAGAGTTCTAGCTTGCTCTCTCTCTCTCTCTCTCACTCTCTCTCTCTCTCGATCCATACGTTGAAAAATCGGTGACGAAGACAGCGAGATTGTAGATACGGAACGGCGTGCACGATAATTAAAGCTGAGCCTGTTAACCGAGGAGTACGAGCACACTCGTCGTTTGTATTCACGTAGTATTCTTTTTCCGATGATCTCTAGTTTCCGTATTTATTCACTTAAAATTATTCGCAATCGATCGATGCAATCGACCGATCGTCGTGATCGTCAGAGTAACAGAGTAAAATTATATTACATCGTAATCTTGCGGGACGAATATCGCTTTGGATCGACACCAAAAACCATTCGAACGTGTCCGTGCGAATGTCCACTGTCGAGAAGTCCATCGATTCACCGGTTGGGATCGAGAAGAAGCTTCGCGCGATGCTGCGTCAAACAGGAGATCGTCAGGAAATCGAATAATCGCTGCCTCGATGATCTTTTTCTTTTTCTCTCTCTCTCTCCCTCTCTCGCGAGAGATGCTCACGAGTGATTAAACCGTAGTTTCATAGTCTTCAGACAAACCCTGATGAAACACACTACTCGACGCTTCCTCGGACGACGAATCACCTTTCCCTGTCTGCCGATCGAACAATTCAAGCGAAAGAATGAGATAGACACCGCTCGTGAAATCGAATCGCATAGAAAAATGTCCCTAGACTGTTTGACACCTGAAGAGAGAAATTCTCAGCGTTGCATGACGACGCGAACACACCATACACCTCGGGCACCGACTATTTACATCCGCAGGTTATTCCTCAACACGTCGACCGCCATATTAACGAAATCCAACACCCAGTCAACGGGCTAAAACATTTCAAACGAGTTTATTTTTTCCCCGCGAAGCCGAGTCGCTATACGTAAAAACTAATTACCCTTCGTGGGATATAGCAATATTGGCTGGCTAAAATCAATGGTTGACCTGTATACATCTGGCGAATTGATTAAAAATTTACTCGCGAAGAACGAGACTCGTCTAAAAGTGTATACTCTAAACCAACGATAAAAGTAAATCGATTTTTTGGTATCTCAGTACCGCTGTAACCCCTTTTCAAACGAGACCAAATCTAATCCGGAAAATTGAGTAGAGAGTAAGATGGCGGTCAATATATTGATCTGAAACAAACGATGACAAAGATCGATTCAGGATTCAAAATGGACTGTCGCTTCTGAACCACGCGGTTTCTAATACGCGCGTTTCTTCTGTTTCCGAATCCCGAATTGATTTTGTATCACTAGCGCTTTTATATCTTTTACGCATTGTAAAATACCCTGTCTAATAAATCCAGAATACAGATTCCAGAGTGGAACTCTTCGGATAACGGCGCTGTTAAAAATACAATTACTTTCTCTCTCTCTCTCTCTCTCTCTCTCTCTCTCTCTCTCTCTCTTTTCCTTTACAAAAAGTTGATGTTCCAATTCGCTTCTTGTTAGCTTATCCAAACACAGTGCTCTCTCTCTCTCTCTCTCACTCTCTCATGCGGTATTATGGAGAAACGCTTGGGCCTAACGGAGCCTTCGACCGTCGCCGTGCAAAGCTTCGTGTACCCTTCCTAAAAAAAGTATAGACATGCTTCATTCCCTTACGTTTGTTTCTGTTTATAAACGTGTGTTCTTGTTAAGTTTCTCATAAAAAACGTTTTATTACAAATGCAATTAAAAGAGGCAAAGTTCGTATCAAATGTTTTCGTCGACTTTGGTCAGGTAAAAAAAAAGCTGCTTATTTTCTGTTCTCTCCGTTCGAAAACGTGAAACCTATTCCGGCTGACTCTCCGCTCTTCGAAGAATGTTCCCGACGCATTGACAATGAAAGAATCTTTTGTCGGAGGATCAATGATCGATTAATCCTGTCCGTATTTTGTAAACTCATGTGAACGTCATTGTTATGCATGGCATCTTGGAAATGCTTCTAGTTTTTCGCAGTTCGGTACAAAATATTTACTATATGTACAGATTGCTCTCTCACTGTCTTTCTCTCTCACTCTCTTTTCATACGACTTTTACATATATATCAACAGGTTCCCGCCTTCTCCGCGGGCCATCATAAACGACGTGAACCTAACTGTCTCCGTATACTAATCGATATATCATGTACACTTACACCACTGCTCAAACATTTGGAACACCCTTCGCCTTCCTACATGACTCGATCTCGAATGACTCAGTCTTACATGACTTGATATAAAATTAAGGTAATTGATATTACCGTGATCACACGTCCCGGGCGATCGCTAAACAGCTCGCGTATCGTTAGAACCGGTGTATTCGGCGGATTTCGTATTGCCGGTAAAAAAAAAAGTAGAAGATTTTTGGTCTGCCTGTAACTATGGTATGTTCAAGGATTGAAAGATACCCCAAAGTTCTGAGCGATAGCGTATGGAATTATGCCTCTATAGAACAAAAAGGAGGTCGGCGATACGGAAAAGCTTCCATGTAAGTGCTCTAAGCAGCCTGTCTAATCGAACTGTAACTTACTAATATTAGTGAAGTGTGTCAGTCTTGAGCCACTTTCATAAAAGCTTCAAACATGTATGCGCAGGACTTACCTACACGTATATACATACATATAGTTATATACACATATATATGTATATACTCGAAGTTATTTGTAGTTAATAGTAGTGTCTTGGCACATTTCTCCTACACGTAAATATTATATTCATGTACGTATATATGTGTTTCACTTTACCCGATATGTGTTCTCTGTGTGATTGTGTAATTTAGTTGTGGACGTTGGATATGTGTCGCCGGACTTATGCTATCACCAATGGTTCGTCATCGGAAAAGCCTCGAATCACGGGGCTATCTTCCTCCTCTGAAAGCAAGAGAGACCATCATTGAATCGCGTATTTACGCGACGTACAAACGTTAAAAATACTCCGAGAAATGCTAACCCAAACCATCGGTAGTTCCTGGGAAGGTTGCTTGCCCGCGTCTCGTGTCGTAATGGCTGTTGGCGAACTGCGTGAAACTGTTCGACAGTTTCTTGTGTCTCACTACAAAGTATGCCAACGCGGATCCCAGAGCGACGATCAGCAAACAGATTGGTACAGCGAAAGACACGATGCTGTTCGTGCTCATCGTGACCGGTAACGCCGATTCTGAAACAGATTGCACATGGTCATCGGTTTCACGCGTACTTGTCTAATATTCCGGTCTGCACCCTTTTAAGGGCGAAGACTCCGTAGAATCGCGATAAGGTAGAGTGACCACGTTGCCGACAAAAATAGGCGAAAAATGATTTCATGGGAGGAAAGTTTTCGTCTTTATATAAGAATATTTTTCGCTGGGGACGGACTCATTTGAAAGAGAAAGGTTCAATGCAGTGCGTGCTGGTCAAGGGCTGACGAGATTATGCAGATATTTGGTAATACAAGCGTTAAAACTAGGCGAATCCAAGTATTTTTATACCATTGGATGAGTTTTCTGGATGTAATCGAAAGTAGCGCGCACTAGAGAATATCTCTAGCTGCAACCCGAGTCATATTTTGTCTTTGATTCTTTGAAAAAAAAAAGCTAAAAACTTTCTTCCTGTTTCTAATATAGAGCAAAAATTGTGACAAGT
The DNA here is from genome assembly GCA_913789895.3 of Seladonia tumulorum. Lineage (NCBI taxonomy): Eukaryota > Metazoa > Arthropoda > Insecta > Hymenoptera > Halictidae > Seladonia > Seladonia tumulorum. The sequence continues at coordinate 5,119,320 of OU565280.1, forward strand.
TTAGTCACGAACTGAAGATCCGTCGGGTCAAGACCAAGACGGATCATCTCAAGTCTGTGGACGGAAATTGTACAGCAGTAAAAACGATTGCGAATCATTTGCAACCAGAGAGACGATTACCATTCGTGGTTCGAACGCTGACAACCTCGCTCAGGTGACTTCGATGACCTTCGTTGGTGACCAAGCGCACGGCAAAACTATAAATTACATTCGGCTTGACATCCGTGTACTTGTACGGCGGCCGATGAACCTTGAAGACCTTAGCAGCGGACTCGTTCATTTTGTTCGAGCCTTCCACCACCAGAATTTCATAAGAGCACTGAGTGTAGTTTATACTTTCGTACAGCTCGGGCTCCTCCCAAAATAGAACGTACTCCGATCTTTCGGGAACGACTAGCAGCTGATGGGGAGACGGTATACTCTTAGCCGTGTAAATTACCGGCAGACTCGGCAATGCATATTCAACGTCCGTCGTAATAACGATACTGTACTTGCCGCCGTAGCTTATAGAGTTGAACGTGTGATTCAGCTTCGTGTCGGTCGTCGGCGGCAGAGTTACGACAAAATGCTTGTTCAACGTCATCTCTGTCACAGTAATCTGGAGAGGAAACAACAACGATACACCCGTATTAATGATCGTTGAAACCAACGAATACCAAATGATACGTCTCTACGTATGTGTATTATACTGGGGGGAGTCACTTAACTGTTTGTTATGGAACTAGTTACAGTTAAGTGATTCGCTCCGTATATGTACAATGTATATTGGGACAGCTAACAATCGAAGAAACATTAAGATATTAGTAGAGCGATAGAACTCACCGTATACGCGATAGGCGTATCAATTCTGTAACAACTGGCACACCAGAAAATGGATAGGGTACCATCTTTGAAGGACGCAACTCGGACATGCTTTGGCGGGGCGTGCGGATCGACATCCGTAAACACGACACGCGAAACCAAAGGACCAGCACTATAATCTCCGTCAACTCCAACAATAACTCCAACCGCAAATCCGTATTCCTGGCAAGCATCCAAACCGTCGATTGACGAGTACAAGTTTGGCGTGATCACTGAGCGTTCTGTAAAATTGTAGTATAAAAATGTGTTTTGCAGGAAGCGATTCTGTGCGTTACACTGACAATGAGAGACAACATGAGAACAACATCAGAACAAAATAAGAACAAAAGGAAAGGAATGAGAAAAAGTGAAGAGTGAAACACGTCGAAGATTAGAAGCTTACTGTCAAAATATGCGTGCTTCGAATAATAAACAGCGTAGAGCCATTTAGTCTTCTCCGCGGACTTAGGCGGGTTCCAACGCAATTCCGCGGCGATTCTCGGACGGGGTAACAAGCGTGCTACGAAACCGTCAACAAATGGCAATTGTTTGCCCTCCGTGGTAGCGGATATGCTGGCCGATCTTCCGGTATTCTTCTTGGTGAGCGCGCTAACTTCGAAATTGTATTCGACACCGGGCGACAGCCTGGTGACCTCGACATTGCTCTTCTGGGTGTAGATTCTTTGTAATTCCGGGTAGGATCTGTTGGTCGCTCTGAACCTGACGATATACTCCTCGACATTCTTGATCGGTTTCCAGCTCAACAATACGGAATGATTGGTGATCCCTGTCACGGTGATATTTTCAATGTCGTCGATGTTGATAGACCCGTCGAAGATCAAGCTAGCCACGTTCGAGGAAGCCGATTCGTGATCCTCGTTCTTAGCTATCACCCAGAACGAATAATTCTTGCCCGATTCGAACACCATGTCTAACACCGCCGATGTTTTCGCTTTGAAGAACCGTACAGGTGGTATGGGCGGCGCCACGAACCCTTCGTACCCGATGATAGGTCCGTTGGGATGCAAAGGCGGTAGCCAGTGCAGTACCACTCGATTTCCGATGCCTTGCTTCGCGGTGAGTTCTCGCGGTTCGGACGGCACGCCTTTCCCAGTATTAACAATCAGGTATTTCGCCGGTGGGAACACGGTGGATTGTCCCTTCACTCTGACGTAGACCGTGACGTTGTAATGTGTGTACGGTCTCAAGCCGTTGAACTCATAGGTCATCTCCTCGATCCATTTGCTGGAATTGGTCCAGATGGGAGGTGGGTCTACGTTCGCGATGGATGGCAGAAATTCGAAGGTAATGTTGGTCGGAACCGGCATCCACCAGAACAAAGATAGACTGGTGGAGCTGACCGAACGTTCGTCGACGCCCATCACGAGAACTTGGTAGACGCGGGAGCTGTTCTTCTCGCAGTTGCTCTCATCGAAACCGTCCCTGCAGTCCTGCTTCCCGTCGCAGTAAGCTGAAAGCGGGATGCAATTGATCTCATCGCAAGGGAACAAGCCGGTGAAACAAGAAGGTGTTGCCGCCGGGCTGGAGCGCGTCTCGGGAGTGCAACCTAACTCGTCGGTACCGTCGGGACAATCGTCCACGCCATTGCAAACGTCTTTGATGGGTATGCAGGCGCCGTCCATGCGACACTTGAACTGACCCTCGTGACAAGAACCCTGATGCTCGACGCAGTGATGTTCATCCTCGCCGGAGTCGCAATCGTTCGAGCCGTCGCAGATCCACGAATTCGGTATGCAATCGCCGTTCAAACATTGGAACCAGTTCTCCCTGCAGCCTTTCGACTCGACGGTAGCCACCGTGGTGAAGGGGAGTGTGTCATCGTCGTGCTCCCCGCAAACTACCTCGTCGGAATTGTCGCCGCAATCGTCCACGCCATCGCATTTCCACCAGTGCGGCACGCATTTTTTGTTGTCGCACATGAACATCCAATCGTTGCAGGGGCTGATGGGCAGCATCGGGTTCAACGATGCCGCTGGTCGAACGGTGACGGTGCAGTTGAACTCATCCGAGCCGTCGGGACAGTCTTTGTCACCATCGCAGACGAACGATTTGTAGATACACCTCTGGCTGCCGTTGAACGAATTACAGGTAAACTGCCAGCTGTCGCAATTAACGGTACTGCAATCCTTCTCGTCCATGAGGTCGTCGCAGTCGGCCTCGCCGTCGCATCTCCACACGGCCGGTATGCAAGTCTCATCCTTTTCGCAGAGCATCTCGTCGGACCTGCAAGTATTCCGTGCCACTTCTCCCGGTACGGTTTTGCAGTACCTCTCGTCCGAGAAGTCCTGGCAGTCGTTCTCGCCGTCGCACTTCCATTTCTCCGATATGCATCGGCCACCGTCGCATGTGAACTGATGCTCCGTACAGGTCGAATATTTGCAGTCCTTCTCGTCCGAGCCGTCCCTGCAGTCCTTGTCTATGTCGCAGACCCAGGCACGGGAGATGCATTTGGTGTTGTTGTCGCAATTGAAGTTCGGGAAGCAGGTCTTCGGGGGGCAGTTGAGCTCGTCGGAACGGTCGCCGCAATCGTTCTCGCCGTCGCAGTGCCAGAACTGTGGTATACAGACGCCGTTGTGGCAAGCGAACTGGTTCGCCGAGCATGTACTGGCTACCCGTGGGCACGTGTTGTTCGGATACGGGGTGACGCCCTCCGGGCACATGCACTTACCGTCTATCATCACCATACCGTCCGGACAGAGGCAGGAGAAACCGTGATTCGGCGCTCCCACGCAAATGTGCGAGCAATTATTATTGTTCGCGCAGGCATTCGTTCCGTGTTGAATGCTGTGAGCGAACACCTTCAGATCCATCAACCCGGACAGCTCGTCCATGATGGGGGAAATACCCAAACCGTGATCCTTGTCCGCGACGAATATCTTCGACTCCTTCCAATCGTCCCAGTACATGCTGTCCTTGAACACGGCGACAGCGAACGGATGCGACACCCGATTGTTCTGCGCTATCACTTTCTTGAACTTTTTCCCGTCGAAGTCGCTCGAACCGATGTAATCCTGTCTAGCATCCACCCAGTAGATCCTCTCGGCTATGTGATCGATAGTTATACCGTTCGGCCATTCGACGATTGGCTCACCGAATAATCGTTTGACCGCGGTCCCGTCGAGATTAGCCCTAGACACGGAGGCGTTACCCGGGGCCCAATCAGTCCAAAACATATACCCGTTTATCGGGTGAACAGCGATACCTCTCGGCTTTTGAAGGTTGTTAGGCCCGAGAATCGTTCTTCGCATCCTGCCCATAGTGGATATGTCCGTTCTGATCACTTGGATTCTCATCTTGACGCCGTCCACGTAGTACAACAGTTTCGACACCCAGTCGAACGCCATTCCCTCGATGGAACTCAGATCAGTTTCGACCAGAATTTCAGGGGCGTTCGTGCCATTGAAGCATTGTCTGCCGATCGTGTCGTTCACGATATCCGCCCAGTACAGGCAATTATTCCTCATATCGAAATCGATGGCTATCACGTTTTTCAAGTCGTGAACCGGCAACTTCTCCAGTTTTTCCTCTGCCAGGTCGATGCGCGATATGTGTTCCCGTTGCGCGATAAGTAAGAACTGCGCCACCTCTCCCAAGGGACACGGGATCGAGTCCGGTTCGAAATTTCTCGCCAACCCGTCGACACACTCGTCGTCCGATATCTTCACGTAGCCCTTGGTTCGAGAGTAAACCTCGCCCGGTTTGCAAGTACTCGGTATAGCGTACGGATCGTACCACGTCATGACCTTGATGCGGATGCACGTGTCTGTTTGGGCCTCCCGTACAAACCCGAAGTCACATTGATAGTCCCTGGCTTCGCATTTGCACGAAACCGTTTGCACCGGTTGAGTATGATCCAGGCCGATATAACAATTTGACCGTGCAGCTCTCCTCCGGAACACTTCCTTTCGTCCTAGCACGCACGACTCTATTCTGTCTCGATTCACGGGAAACCAGTATTTGAAATCTTCCTCGGCGCAATTTCTCGCGAACACTTTCAGCAAGTCGACCTTGATGATAAGCCACTGGTGCTGTCCGCTATCCGAACCGAACATCGTGAACACGGTCGTGTTCTCTCCTGGTTCTGTCATCAACCCGTACACCCTTAACATTTTCTCGTTGAACGTGTACGTCTCCCAAGTCTCGCCTTCGTCCACAGAATAAGAGAGATCTTTCGTTTCGCCGTGCGACTTGAAATACTTCACGGCTACCAATAAACCACCGTGGTCACCCATGTTGAAGAAGTAATAGTCTCGAAGGACTTGCTTCCATGTCAAACCAGCGTCTCTGGACACATAGAGAGCAGGATGACCCTTCAGATTTTGTCCTATCACACCGGTAGCCATTATAATGCCCGGTGCCGACTTCGAACTCATGATAGATACAGATCTGGTCACAGGATACAGCTGGCTAAAACGTTGACTCAGGTGCAACGAACAACCTTCGTTGCAGTGAAGATGGAATCCTTGGTAGTTCACTGTAGGTGTTTTGATGGGGTTCCATGTTGATCCATGGTCGAACGTTATCAACGACACTAAATGTTCCGGTCCGATTGTGCCTGATTTCGGTGTTCCCTTTACTTGCGATGCTATGTAGATACCGCGGAGACCCTCAACCTTGTACAGATCGGTGAACGTTTCGTCGACTACATCACTGAAAAGTGTTCATCAAAATACAGTAAGTACTGTATACGTAAAAAAACAAACGAATAATATTGGGTTGGCAAGAAAGTAATTTCGGTTTTCACTAATACATGGTGTTGTTTTGTTTGATTGGCTTCTGTTAACGTTGCGTTTGTTTTCTTTCTGTCATTTCATAACTACATCTTTTGTAACACGTTACAAAAGACATCTAACATCTTTTGTTCACGTAACTTTGATTAAAATTGTTAGATCCATGTCAATTTGAACATGGAGTGCAAAAACGAACATTATAGGCACATATTGCTTTTTTATTTCGGTAGAGGTAAAAAAGATGCCGAGGCTCACAAAGATATATGTGAAGTTTATGATGTGGATTGCTAAATATGGCAATTTATGATGTGTATTGCTTAAAAATCCCATTCTGGAAATTTCTCACTTGAAGACGACCAACGTTCTGGTCGACCATCTGAAGTTGATGATGACCAAATGCAAGCCATTATTGAATCGGATCGTCATATAACTGTCCGAGTGATTGCAGACAGGTTAAATGTATCGCATACAACTATAGAATACTGTTTAAAATGTCTCGGAATCGTTAAGAAGCTCGATATTTAAGTTCCACACGAATTGAAAGAAATTCACTTAACAAATGCATCAACATATGCGATATGCATCTCAAACGAAATGAAATCGACCCTTTTCTGAAGCGATGGGTTGTTTACAATAATACAACTCGGAAACGATCCTGGTCCAAGCGTGATGAATCAGCCCAAACCACACCGAAATCTGAATTGCACCAAAAGAAGATCACGTTGTCAATTTGGTGGGTTTACAAAGGTATTGTGTATTTTGAGCTGCTCCCAAGGAACCAAACCATCAATTCAGATGTTTATTGTCGACAACTAACAAAACTGGACGTAGCAATCAAAGAAAAACGGCCAGAATTGGCAAATCGCAAAGGAATCGTGTTCCACCATGATAACATTAGGCCACACACATCTTTGGTAACACGTGAAAAGTTATGATGTCACCATGTGATGTCACCATCCACCATATAGTCCTGACATTGCACCATCAGATTATCATTTATTCCGAAGTTTACAAAACTCTTTGAATGGTAAAACATTCACTAACGATGATGATCTGAAATCGCACTTGGATCAGTTTTTCACCGAAAAGGATCAGAAGTTTTATGAGCGCGGAATTATGAAGTTACCAGAAAGATGGCAAAAGATCATGGAACAAAATGAAAAATATTTCATTGAATAAGTTCAGTGCTTTGATAAAAAAATTGGATTTTATTTCACCTAAAAATACCGAAATTACTTTCTTGCCAACCTAATAGAATTCCTATTTACCAAAAGGATACCTACTTCAACCAACTGTCTTTCCAAGTACTGTTTGGGAAAAAGGTAAGAATTCCTTCAAGAGATAACGTGAACATTGCCTTTTCCTCGTCTATCGCTTCCGATACATAAAGGTTTACTAGAGTTTCGCTGTGAGCAACCGTGACAAAGACTCTGTTGTGCGAAACGTCGACGATGTGGTAATTCTTCCGAGGTAAGTTTGTACTAAACTCAGCCTTTACGAAACTGTTGTTCTTCAGAGACACATAAAGATCCAGATTCTCCGTTTCATTATGCTGCAAAATAAATGACTATTATATTCGCAAGACCGAATAGAATATAAAACACTATATATTCAAATAAGTATAATAAACATATACTGTACCTCTGTATTTTTCTTTGTTGCAAATCTATAATCACCTCTTATTTGAAAATCTTCAACGTTTCCAATCACAAGAGGCAATACCTTCAAACCAGAATCTGTATCATGTTTGACATACTGATAAAAATCTGTCCATTCCACGACGTTGTTCGATCCAGAGGGCTCCATTCGTTCGATCACCAAAGAAGTTGAGGGCGACCAAAAGAATGCTTTCACGTAGTGGTAAATTGTCGTCCAAGTGAATCCCATATCCGTCGACAACCACAACTGAATGAAGACACGAATACGTTTGTATTGTAGAACGATAACGTGCGCGTTTACGCTCGTAGAGAAGACGCATAATTAAAGATCAATGATATTACTTTGCGTTGGGAATGAGTTTTGTCCAGAGCAAGAAATACTTCAGGATCTACTTCGGAAAAGGAAATTTCACTCGGATAAAACGGTAGTTCAACCCTCTGAATGTATACTCCATTGTTGGGTGTAAAGAACAGTAAGCTATTTGCACTGTCCACAAAAACACACTGAAAGAGACAGTATATATGTATATAATTGATGCTTTGATTATATACAATAGTAATGTCAAAATACTTGTTATACAGAAACTTACGTATGTGTAATATTTTGGATGATTCATGAATTTGTCCAAGGTTGCATAAGTTGCGTTCTCATCGTCAGATGTTTTAAAGAATTCAGTTTTGTTCACAAATGTATCTCCATAATCGTAACTTATATAGACAGCACTGGGATTGCTGGATACGTAAAGCTTGTTTAACTGAAGTCTCATCATAGGTGTACTATCCCTTGCTAGGCATATTATTACGTTAGATCCCTCCCCAACCCAATGCACCATCAATTGTTGATGCGAATCGTTTAAAGCATTTATCTGTAAAGAAAACTAGCTATACTTGTTATTTATCGAAAGGTATCAATCATAATACAGATAAGAACATATCGATAATAATCATTTTATCAGAACAAAGCAGGAAATATACGTCTTGCCATTCCTTTGTGAATCTAGTTGTATGTGCACAAAAATAAACTGCAAGTAATTTGCAAGGAAAAAGAAGAGTTGTTTTATCAAGAATAAACATACGGATGTAACAGATGATTCATACTAGTTTGCATTTCTTGGAAAAATTATGACTTCACGCTCAATGCAATTATCAATGAATATGCATGCAGCACGAGTGACTGATCTACAAATTATATGCAGAGCACAAATATACATATAAGATATTGTTCTTTTCTGATAATGTCATAATTATTCATAATCTGTTATAATTTATTAAGACTACTTATATTAGAGAAACGCATCTATTGCATCTACTTTTGAAACAAGTATCCGCAATACAACAAAACATTGGTATTATCATAATTGATGCAATCGACACATTGATAATGTACACATATAATTTATTTCATTGGTACAAGCATGAACATATAGACTAGTGTCACACGCTTCTTTGTTATCACTCTGTAAGAGAGTAGCTGTCTATGTGTAACTTCGCATTATATTGTGTGCTCAGGGGCACCTTCCTATATGACTAATTGTCATGTATCGCCATGTCGTCAGAATATTATTTTAGAAATATTACACGTCTACACAAGAGGAATTTAAAAATAATGTCGCCTACTGGTTACAACACGGATTCAAAATTGAAATCGCGATTGAATTTAACAGGACTCAAGAACAACTTTTCTGAAAACTATCTTCATCTCTCGCGGGTGTTTTTATCAAAATTTGTCTTTATCGAAGACGGAAAAATATTCGAAATTTGTACCAAGACGATAATGCGCAGCGATCAAAACATTGCCGATATCATCAACTGTTACCGCGGCCGCTACATCGCAAAATAAATTGAGCTGTCGTGCATCGTCGATAAGAATCAACGTAGACATCGTTCGACCATCCAATCTCGTTTGCGTTTGAAACCGCGAAAGAAAAAGGGATAAAAGTAATAATAAAAGGAATCATATAGACAGACAGATAGATAGATAGATAGAAAAAAAGGAAAAAGCATGCTGATCGGAAAATAAAGGACTATTCAAAGCGGTTACTGACCTCTGCGTGTCAATAACAGAACGAGTATGACGCTATGGTACGTTTCGTCAAGATTGATTAAATTTAATCCGGAAGGGACATAATATGGCAATTACAGGCTCCTATGGTCGACGCACAAAGACCTGTGTTTGCGAGCCGGCATTGTTGCTGGCATATGAAATTCTGAAAATTCTGATATCTCGCGCGAACACAAGTCCACGACCAAAGATAACGCGACAAAAACAAAATGCAAATTATGCGGGAAACTGGTTAATGGCATTTCCGCTCGTAGAGGTTGTTCGGTCCGGTTAGCCTGTACGCGATACCGACCAGCATGACTGCGTACCTTCGTCACAATCTTCGGGTTATTAGTCGAATGTGCTGGAGGGACTTCCCTGCGGCTCCGACTCGATGACGTTTCACTGGCATCGTCGTACAAATCCTCGTCCCGGTTAATGACAAGTGGCTGTCTGCCCCCGGAGAAACGATCCTCCTCCGTGATGTGGAGCGTGGTCGCTTTGTCACCGAATCTCAGTCCATCATTCGAACTTGTTAGTAGTATCAAATATAAAATAACCGCGGAATAACGACAGGCCGAACTCGTCCGACCGGCCATCTTGCTCAGACTGACTTTCTTTAATCACCATTTACGCATATATATGCGCACATACATGCACAAGCTGTTCTAAGAGTTCCTATTGGCTCTCGCGAGGGCGCCATTTCAACTATGGTCAGACAAGTTGTATTATTAGTCTACGATTGATTATATCCAAAAAAAAAAAATAGAGCATCGATTGATAAATAGGAATCGATTCAAGTCTCAACCAGGAGTTCATTTTTCTTTATGGCGTTTCAGCACAAAACCAAAATTCTTGTAGACTGTTCGCAGATATAGATATTCGATGGTAAAGAATTATACGTGTATCTACTATTTATATATTCTGGTCGATCTGACTTTTCTATCTATTTTGTGTAAGAAATATACACGACGCGAGGACAAAACGATATGAATTCATCGAAATTTTATTAAAGTATTTATAAGGACTTTTCGATCACCATATGCAGAGAGTGCGTTTCCATGGAACGTTCCACGAATTGGACTGCATCCTCAAACAATATGGATACTTATACCAGCTTATCTGTATATTTATGGGACCGATGATTAAGACAGTGGACTATTTCGTTCGAAATTGATTCTTCGATTTGATAACGTAATCGCGGTTTTCTAAAAAACTCTATCACTGATTAAGCTTCTCGATGAGCCTGTACATTCACAGGCAACGTTACACGACGATTACTTTCCTCTTCACGCCATCACTGGACCAGCGCGCATATTATATTTTGCATGTTCTTGTATGCGTGTGCACTGTTACTGGAACAGTGTACGATTATTAATATTGCAGAAAACTCGCAGCTGTTAACGAGAGCCGACATGCATAAAAAAAGTATTTGACCACTCGTTTCCTTCTGTATAACAACCTATATATGTATCATGTATCTAGGATGTGTTGCGCCATCTGCAGCAAAATCGTGTAAACAAGACTTATTACGAAATGTTAATTGGTGACTAGTTTATCAGATTTTTTGTAGATGGCGCCACAGCACGTAATAACCTATTTTATCGTGACTTTTAATACAATTTAATTAAAAACATCGCGATCAATCATTTTTTCCAAATATTTAACGCATACTTTGCTGTTTACGTATATACCGATCGTTGTCATTGAATGTCCCATCATAATACTGTGCATTATGCATTGTAAACAATATTCTTTGGAGCCTAGTCTTTACGCTCAGTTTAGATCATTTTAAAGGTAATTTTCTGGTATATAGTTCGCAAAATTTGTAATGTCAGAGATCAACATTAAAGTTTTCTATTGATCTTTGTCGTGAGACGCATTAGACTCGCAAACACAGTATTTACATTCAAATTGTGAAATTTAGAATTATTTTTTGATAGAAATGATACGCACTTTACGGTTTCAAAATGAATTTGAAAGCAGCTTGTACAGCCTACTATGCAAACAACTTTGAAACAATATTGTGACTTGTCGTAATAGTTTCAAAAACATTCGCTACAAAGTATAACTCTGAAATGGCATGAGTCACAGCGGCCTTGCATGTATAATTATCGACGTAGTAGCCAATAGAAAAGAATCTTCGTGATAAAATTGAAAATCGTCGTTGGGGGAGTAAGTACTTTAATGGCGGCTCTTGAATGCAACAATAAAACTACATTAGATAATGGGTTTCATTTCCTGGCGACACGAGCAGGTTTCACTCGTATTGCGTCACGTATAAAACAGTATACGATGAAAATATATTTAAAAGAAAGAACACGAACACGCTGTTTTGAAAAAAGTCTATTATTATCGAAAATGCTGTAACGTCGAATATTTTTTTAGGACTTGCGGAAGGGATTATTCCGTACATGAAGTACCATCGGCTGGTTTCACAATCATCATATATTATCTATTATAATAATTTTTATTCCTTATAATTTACTGATCTTCATTTATATTTATATATATTTATATATAAAACACATAGCTATGAAATATCAAGTTGTGTAGTGTAGCAATGCGACTCCGAAATATTAAAAAAAAAATATTCACTAAATGCACATGCATTAAATTAAGAAATAAAGCGAACGTGTTAAGACAATTTTTGATTAGAGATTGTTGTTGCCATCTTTCCTTATTGTTTCTTCGTCCTTCATCTCTAGGCATACTGTTTTAACTCGTGGTTATATATATATATAAGTATGTAAAAATCAGTGAAGCACGCACGATCAATGATTAAAAAACATGAGGTATTCTATTATAAAATCGTATTCTCGAAATTCGTTCATTGAAAAGACCCATTATCAATTGCGGATTTTTATGCAAATGTAGACCCCACACTCTGTAGAAATTCAAAACTAACAGATGTTGCTTTACTTTCCTAACTGTTCCGTGCAAGTCTCAAATTAAAACAAACAGCCGATGTAAATTTATCAAAATTCTACCGTAAAGTCCCTTAATAATTTCCCTCGTAAATATGCATAAAGATCCGCAGTTTATGTATTATCGATTAAAAGAGTGAAATAAAGATGCATTCCAAGGCATGGAACAAGTCGACAACAAGTTGCTCGAGTCGCATTGAGATGGAGCGATAGAACGGGAACGAGCTTTCATCAAGAGTTAATCGTTAAAAAGTCTTTGCTGAGGAAATGCAATTCTTTCTCAAAACCTCGCATTAGATCCAGCTCTTACATGCTACGTAAAACAAAAAGGAAAAAAACGAGTTCGATAAACATTTAATAGAGACAAAAAAGAAGGAGAAGTTAACAATCGCGCGAGTCTTAAACGCGAACGGTTCAGTTAGTATCAAGCGGGACGCATCAAGTGGAATCAATTACAGTCTACTACTTGTTGAGAGCACAGAAAGACACATGCGCGCGCGCATGCTCGCACTTGATAATAACTGCGCCGCACACAGAGAAATCTAAAGAACAATTAAAACGTCACACTCTCTCTTTCTTTCTCTCTCTCTCTTTCTCTCTCTTTCTCTCTCTCTCTCTCTCTTTTTCTCTGTTTTTTTAATTCCATAGAATGTCCTGCAATTTTTTTCGGGATCAAGTAAGAGGTTGTTCTTTTAATTATTACACAGTGTGTTCCATTCTTTATAATTCTCCAATGCGTTTCTCCCTTAGGGCGCAGCATATATTTAACAATTTGTTAAAAGCTAATTCATATTTATATATATATATAATATTTATATATTTATTTATATATTTATATATCATGTCCCAAGTTAGTGTGCTTCTTATAAACATATATGGCAGTCATCGAAACGCAAACGCAAATCGTTTGCAGGAACACGCGAAATCAGAGTACAATAGGGTCATGCAGAAAGTATCGCTTGGAAAACGAAAAGAACACGGATTCAACTTGTTTTTCGCTGGTGCGAGATGAAACGAGTAAACAATTGTAAACTAGAAGATTGTATTCTCGTGATGAATGTTCATCTATGAGGTTGCCGTGGAACTAAAAATATTTCTGTGTCTGCGTAAAAGAAACGAAAACATCGAATACACAAACTTGGCCTGTCAAAAGTATAATAATTAAGTATGTGCGCAAATATGATCATAAACGGCGCCGAGTTACTTTTCTGTAGTAAATAAACTTTAACCGTTGCAATAAGGTTCTGAAAGCAAGCTACCTTCGAAGCAACATTTAACATCTTCCCTTTGGTAATATCAGCCGATACACTGTTCAAAATGGAGGATCACTGGCATATTTTAATGGCTTAATAGGAGTATTTCTTAGACTTTGTTCCCCATTTTGAGCAAAGTACTCGCAATTGGAGAAACATTGCACACATCTGCACACCGCGCTTTTGCTTGCAATTGTTAAGAATATTTCCAACACCGGTAAGATAAAAATTATTTGTATAAGCCTGTGCCACCAAGCGTTCACCTTTTTGGCCAGACACAGACTGTCAGAAGTAACTTTTATCTTTATTGCTCCACTAAAAATTTTAGCGTCGTCAGTTGAAAGCAAAAGATTAGAAGTGTACAAATAGTTTTTCCTGTTGCCGTTGAGTTGCCAATAGGAAGAGCCATGGGAAGACTAACTTTCAGTTCAGCTTGCAGAATGCGTCTTCACGGCAACCTATATATAGCATCGATACTCGTTTTCGTTTTTCGATTTAAAAAATTACCACCGATGATATTCTACCATAGTGTCGTGTCAAACATCAGAACAATTATTAAGTTCATTCCAAACAAGTCACGCATGTACAATGATAAGGCTCAAAAAAAGAAAAAGGAACCGAAACTCCTAACGTGTGGAATAAACATTTTGTCGATCGATTCGAGTGAGTGTAGACGCTCGATCACGCTAACATGGGACATACCGAGTGTGTCACTTTCCTCAACTAGCGATATATTGCAAGGTGTCCAAAAATTCCTTGAAGAACTAAAAATGCGAATTAGACTTCGAGAATGGCCTACACGCGTGTGAAGTGTGTGTTTTAACACATACAGACAGCTGATTCTTTAAATATATTTCTCTATATTTTCCTTTCTTTCTTTCTTTCTTTCTTTCTTTCTATTATCCCGTGGTTGACAGTAGTCGAGATGTAGGCGTTTCGTGAAACGACTTGGTTTAAGCAAGGGTCGTCCTTCGATTTTTTTTTGCTTTTTTTTTATTTTTTTAATTCAGCGAAACACCATCGTTGGCCGTGTATCGTGTGTTTCCTAAACAGTTATGTTAACGTTGCTTTAACCACGCAGAGCGACGAAACATTTCTTTGTTTAAACGTGTGTTGTGCTGAGCGGCTTATACCGAACTTCACTGCTCCAGTTTAGCTGAAAAATTGGCAAACAAAACGAACGTTAAATCAAAAACTGTAATGCACTCTGGTATACTGGGATTGTTGGAAATACATGTATCGGTATATTCGTGTCTAATCCAAGAGTTGGAACGATTTTGAAAATAATCGTAAAATTAAAGCTGCCATGAGTAAATGTGTACAGGAATAAATATATTTTTATAGATTGATTCGTGAAGTTTCTAGTCAAATGAAAATGAAGACGAACAATAGACCATGATAACATAAACGATTTCCAACTCGTGGTTTAAACGCTATACACGTATAATGGTAGTGTAAATTTTCGTTACTCTTTGATGAGGCATAGAGCAGTACAATTGTAAAGCCATGTATCTACCAAGGGAACAAAAGCAACTCGCTGGTTATTGTTGCTCGTTTTCCTACATGTTCCTGAATGTTCGTTTGGTGGATGCATAACTCAATATGCTATACTACTGCTTACTGTCTAATGACAACAAACTCAATGGTTTTCTACAGTACTTTCGTGTCTGTTTCCAGCTGATGAAAGCACAGGTTGTTCTGTGCACTTCAATTCTTCCAGCTGACCGTTCAACTATTTTTCATTACTCAAACAAGGATAACGATGCTCTAGCCTCTTTAGAAATTTTGGCTAATGTATTCAGCGAAAGTTGTGTGAGATTTCCACTAGGGAAAACAGTATGGCCCATTTGAGTCCCTATTCTCTTCATCGTGAGAACTTTCAACAAAGTTTCTCATTTCTTTGTCGTCGTGAAATGTATTCTTTTCAAATTAGAACGAGAATCGTTAAAAAAACTTGACATTCTGTGATGGATATTTATATTTTCATTGATTTAATGATTAGATTGGTGTGGCTCGAGTGGACCATTCTGATCGCGAGGAAAACATTTCTACGTCTGAAAATATATATCTTCCAATGCTTTTCTAAACCAATGCTATAATACTATTCGGCTCAAAGTCCGATAAGGGCGTACGGATGCTACACACAAATCTGGACAATTAAAATATAATAATATATGCATAAGTCACAGCTCCGTCTTTAAGAGCTGCATTGGCTGCTGGGTGTACGCGTAGATAAAGTTCTGTACCTTTGCTAGAAAAGAGGTAACAAAGTCTTACAGTCTTACAAAACCCAGGAGAGATTTCTTTAACAGCAAAGAAGCGTGAACAAATGAACTGGTAAATGGTAATGAATAAGCATTGATAAAAGGATGGCCGCAATAATGATAATCCAACAATAATATACACAATCATGTTTGCAAATGTAGTCTACGCATATAGTAATAATATACATGGCATTATCCCTGGCAATAAGTATTGTTCCGATTAGAAAATCTACTCGTCTATTAAACATTTCGAGAACTTTCTGTCCAATCTTTGCATACAGATCAGATAGAAACGTTTAAATAAAAACACAATCGAATTCCGATTGAACACTTTTTGCCAGAGCTAGTACTAGGCGAACGAAAGAAACGTTTCACGAAAGCAATGAAAAATGCGAATAAAAAGCGCCTGGTGAACTGAGATGTTGGATAACATGTGACACGTTGAAATGATTATGTTTCATATATATGTATATATGCAAGGTGAATCACTCCAGCTCATCATCTCGAATAGATCATTTTCGCATCGGCTGAGATCATTTAAAAATAAATTTTGCAATAAATCTTACGAAACATTGGGACCGTTTTGAAATTTAATCTTTCACTCGTTTCAGTGAGTCTTTTGGTACAAAGGTAAGAATATCAGTTCGGCAGAAAAACGATACAGAAAATATATTTTTAAAGCTGGAGCAGAGTCGACCCATATGTTTTATGCTCGAAGATGATAAAGTTGTAGAAACGTTTGGAAATGTTTTGTCGCTGAAGCACAAGTAGTATATTAGGCAATACAGTCACCCATCTCGCTATTCGTTGTTCTCCTGTCACGGAATCTAACGAAACTGTAACTATTTTTCAACGATCGGTGATTCCGACTTGGGAGTTTGACCCTGATGCATCGAGTTTCACAGCGACCGATACAAGTTTCATTAAGTGACATCGAGAAGATTTATACTCCATATGGAAATGCGTATCCACTAAGTTCTAGAACTTTCAAACGTGTAATATTAGAATCTCAGAACATTGGAACACGTAGCTTTCATAATAATAAATTTAACATTCAATTCATTACGCCCCTCACCATCTTTTTCTCATTAGTTCCTACTTGCTTCCTTATTTCCATAGAACGAACACATCCAAGACAAGCAAAGTAAAAATTTACTTTACTTTGCTGGGAAGCTTAGAGTCTTTAGAATACTTTCGTTAAGCGTAATTCTTAATTCCACTATGGTTTACGATGACTTAGTCATTGCAAAATCTAAAGGCTAAAGATATATACGTGTACAGAGCATTCCAGAATTTTGTTTACCAAATTATGGGCGGAATCTCGTGCAAACAATAATAAGAAACGATTTGTTGCATGACTAACTTTAATCGCTAAGAGATCATAGTTAGCGAAATATCATTTTTGGATTTTAAATAACACTTTTCTCTTAGGCTTGACGATTGTATGCTCACAACTTGACCAACTAAATTCCAAGACACCCTCAGCACGCATACAAACTCAAGTATAGGAATTGTAGGGTAGTTCTATGCGAGCTACACGTAACGGATAACGAAATATGACTGTAACCAGCGACTCCAAATGTTTTACAGAGATCAAAGAAGTTTTTGACGCGCATATGAAACACATTAAGCACATACAATGTTCTCCTGTTCAGAAGAACCTTGATAATCATTCCGCATTCACAATTGGAAGAACATTCCTCTTGGTACTTATCGTGATATGCTAATCATAATGAATAAACAGAAGAAAAAAAAATATATATGTGTGTGTAAAAAAAAAATGAAAAAAAAACAATCGGAAGTACGATGATTAATCAATGAATCGTGCAATGGTAAGACGGTGAATGATCTAGGATTTGTTGTGCGACTCACCGCAATCACTAAATGTTGTTCCAATTGTGTGTACTGTTTTCGTTACGTTCATTGGTTTCACTTTCTACTTTTTGGCTTTTCTAAAATATGATAAATGCAACATGATCGAATGAAAATGGACGTCTGTCAGGCGCTGGTCGCGTGATGACAATGACTGGCAAGGCACCTCGAGTCTCTCGATCCGAAATTTCTCATTTCGTTTTACTCAATGCTCCGAGGTGATCACCTGCCACTCCTTTTGAAGATGATGCAATCATATTCAAAAGAAAGAAGCTATATAATTTCATGGAATATGTATACACCTACACCATCGAACGTACATCGTTACGCGCAAGGAAAAGTCTACAACAACGAGATCACCGATTTGAATCCAACTTCTTCTGACGAATACGCATAGAGCAGAAATAAATGTACACGCATTCGTACCGTCTATACTCTACAGGGTGTCCCCAAAATGTTGTATTTCGTCGAAAGGAGTAATTCCTGAGGTTATTTGAAGAAACTTTTTCCTTTGAGAAAATGTTCTTCACGGCTTTGTTAAGGAGTTATTAACAAAACACACGGACCAATCAGGTCTCGGCTACAATGGACGGATTCTGGGTCGTCCAATGCCAACACCACGCTCAGCGAGGCTTGTCGTAGCCACGCCCTGATTGATCCGTGCTTTTCGTTAATAATTCCTTAACGAAGCCGCGGAGAATATTTTCGTAAAGGAAAACATCACTTCAAATGACATCAAGAATCAATCTTTTCAAGGAAGTGCAACATTTTTTAGACATCTTGTATACGAATACGTGTTGGATTTTACTTTTACTCTAGATTCACAGGAGAAAAATCCGATCGAAATCGATGACGCCGTCATTGCGATTTCTCCCTGTTGGCCTTCAGATATTTATATATATACGTATATATACACAATCAGATAGGTAAACCAATTAGATCACTGGGCAATCGATACAAATAGGACACAGTTTAATCCAAGTCAACATACAGCGTTACCCTGTAAATGTACCTTGACACGGCGTCCCAAAACGAGCAATTAACAATAATCACGTTAACAATTTGTCAGTGACAGTGCTCTTGCGAAAGAAATGGCTAATGACAGACGATGATGTTAACATAAGATACAGCATGTACAAGCCACTTGGATGATTCTTGCCATCTGAACCTGGACGATGAGAGTATGGACAGGGTCAGCAAGAATCATCGGAGCACTGTGTACAGTGAGCGGATCCTTGTTGTGTCAGCAACTTTAGTTTTCGTGAATCGAAACGTGACTGCGAGCGATTTCTATGAAAAGATGATCTATTTTAAAGATCAAGTAGACTGCATACAGGATGTACAGATCCGTAGCACGTTCTAGTTTGTCAGAAAGGTATCGGATTCGTAATCACAGAAACAGAAATTTGATTCAACTTCGGTGTTTCACCGAGCTGGAGGCTAAATATATGTTCTTACATTTCAATTTTGTAAATCTCTAATCACTTGCTCTGTCAAGGATCACTCTTGGATGCTGCACAAGGAGAATGAGTGAACTCATGAGTATTGTATATGAGAGTGCTCGATCCGCAAGATGAACAATGAGAAACAATAATATATGTCAGGGCAAAGCATGTGGACAAAAGATGCTCCGTTTCCGTCTCGCGTTTCCCAAGTCTCGTTACTTTGCATGATATGTTGCCGTTATCGTCAGATATACCATAGAAGAACACGCGGGGGGGGGGGGGGATACACCTCGACACACCCTTCCGGATACTTCTATCTCTGAACTCACTTTTTCTTGAGAGTGAAGAAACTACGTCGCTTGGTCTCGGCTTGCGTCGGCGCGGGCAAGGTGTGCGCCCTGGATGTGCCTGCGCCCGATGCGCCCTGCGCCGATTGGTTCAGTGCTGTCACCCATTCGTTCATCTCGGTGTCGTCTTTGGCCTGGAACAGGAAGTCCGATCCGCTTTGCGACCTGCAAACCGTCCATTTAACCATCAGTACAATCTTCTATCCATTCCATCTTTCTCCAACGCGAGTACACCGAGAATCGTACTATAGGAGAACGTCTTTTTTTTCTTTTCACTTCTCTCAGATAGAAACTACAGAAGTTAGAATTGGCTAGTCCTTTTCACTGAACAGCCTTCGCAAGACCACATCTACGCGACTCGTTTCTTGATATTTTTCTTTGACCATTGCAGAGGAAATTCTTTTGATTCACCCTATTTTTCAGGATTCGAGCCACAAGTTAAAATATTACCAGAGAGGAAATGAGAGTGCTCACGTCCGGGATTTTAGTGTCCCCAGTATAGTGCTGCCCCTAGTCTAATTTTTAGCCTGGACCAGAACCTGCATCATCTTTTTATCCTGCATCATTAGCTGCGGATTCCAAGTAATACCAGAGTGGATGCTACTTCTCTGTTAAAAGAGGCTCTTCTATGTAGGCTCTGATCCAGCCTGAAAGATGATGCAGGTTCTAATACAGGCTAAAAAGATGACGCAGGTTCTCGTCCAGGCTAAAAAGTTGATGCAGGTTCTGTTCCAGGCTAAAAAGACGACGCAGGAAAAGCGGGGACACTAAAACTCCGAGCGTGAGCCCTCACATTTCCTCTCTGATATTACCCAATCCATGTTTGGTCCGGTGACTACTATTACGATAGTAGTCACTCCTATAAGTCAGTACTATATAACGATAGTACTAACTATCCAGAGGACTTACTTTACTCGGAAGACATGTTTCCTCTTAGTATAATCGTTCGCCACGGTTATGGTAGCGCCCCTGAGATCAAGAGGAGCTTCTCCTTTATGCGACTGGTCAGGCGCAGCCTTGTACGACTTCTGGTCCGTGTACGCGAACAGACTCTGCCCGCGGACGACCATGTACACCTTATGCCAGGACCGGTTCGACGCTTTCTTCGTTGTGCTCTCCCACTCGTGCTTTCGTTGCAATACGCCTTCGAATTCGTCGTCGGTGGGACTTCGTTGTTCTGAAAAAATGAAATACACCTTGAAACGACTGTGCGCCATTGTAGTTCGTGTCGTAGCTACTTCGCGACACAGACACGCGCACGGTTGAACGTGTGCGATCGACAACAAAAGTTTGAACAGGAAGAGAGTAACCGGACACGTTAGAAGGATGCTGAATGCAGTTCAAATACCAAACAAACATACAGTTCGGATTAGTAGGATGCAACTAGACTTATCGTTAATATTAGTATATACCCTAAGTATTTTGTTAGTCCTTTTGGTAAAGTAACAAAAAAAAGAAAGAAAGAGAGAATATCGCAGAGATGCTGAAAATAAAAGGATTAGTCGATCGGTTGTTTGGCGCCGTTCTATGGCGAGGTTCCTTCGAGACACCCTACACCTGTGTGACACAAAGAACTGGTCGATGACAAGAATATATATTTGTGTATTCTACAGACGTGTTAATTTCCGTTACTCGCGCGACTATTGTCGGTGAGTTGTTTTTTTTTTTTCTGTGGACAGACGAAGCGGTGAGTGTTACGATTGAGAGGCCAGACGCAGAAAGTAGGAACTGTCCAGAAATCGGTAGGTTGATTGCTTACCGGATATGCTGTGTTCATCGTCACTCACACCACTGCGATCTAAACTCGGTGACTTGGCCGATTTTCTCCAACGGAAGCTCCTGAACGGCGATTTGCTGCGACTACGTTCCTTACGTCTTAATGTACCAGACTCGGAACCGCTTCCACCTTTCGGAGCTTTCAAACGATACACGCAACACACACGTCATTATTAGCTACTTACTCTCGCCTCTCGTCGTCTTTCGACTTAATTTTTGGGGGACAGTGTGTTTGTTTGCTTGTTTGTTTGTTTGTTTGTCTTGTCTGTTTATTTATTCGTTTGTTTTCCAACCGCTACCGTGGCACTCTACCGGAACTCTCGAAATTCTTACGCAGGACCACAACGCCTAATTACTATTTATATACACAGCATGCTCATGCGGGACTACAAGACCATTCTGCGACCATTCTTAGGGCAGGGAACTAGGGCGACGGTTCGAAAACTTTTGAAACTTTCTTTGGCTTGCTATATGACATGTACGAGTCCCTATATAGTGAATTCCCGATATAAGTCACTGCGAGCCTCGCGTTTATAGGTCACTGGAACTACCCACACCACTGCGAGGTATACTCTGTGAGGGGCAAGTTCGGTCGCACTAATTGTAAGAGCGAACCTAACCTTATTCCAAGAGTGAACCTTGCTTGAAGGAGGGAAAATGAAATTAAATTATTGCAAATATATGAAACTTAGTTATATTTATATTCTATTTTTAAAATTAACTTTTTAAATTAACATTCTATTTTTCCTCCTACAACAAGGTTTACTCCGATTTTTCCCGATATATACTCGTAGAGCAAGGACTTAGTGCGATCGACCTGCCCTCTATAACGAAGCCGAGGTTTGGCCTCAATTAGGAATGGAATTTTGCCTGCAAATTTTGTCCTCAAACTCGCCGACAAGTTTTGGTGCCAAATTCATACAAAAAATAGGCATCAAATTCTGTTTCAAGCAGTATACAGATCTACGTATAGAGATCCCAATTAAACCAGCTACCGATCGCTGATCAATGATCGGTGTACGAATATTTTCTAGATCCACTGTATACATTGTCTCGGAGTTTCAATTTTGTTTCAAAAGACATACGTTTGGCAACGTTCGCGTTCCTCGATGGACATAGATTTCGAATAACTTGGACGAATTATGACTGCTCCGGGAGTGTACGGAAGCGAGAATGGTTCGGTTGAAAATTGTTGCGGCGAAAAGCCATCGAAATTGAAGGAACCTGAGTTTTATTTGGTACCTGCGATGCTAAATCCTGCTCCGTTCTGGTCAGCTACCGCGGTGGTCGATATGAAGTTGAAGGATTTGTCGCTGAACGATTACAAGGGGAAATACTTGATCATGCTTTTCTACCAGTACGACTTCACGTTCTTTTGCCCAACGGAGATAATACAGTTCAACGATCGTGTCGGGGAGTTTTATAAATCAGGTACACGTGTCCTTAAATCAATCTGCGGATTTTATGCGATAGAAACGAGTACAGTGAATTCTCGATATATGTCAGCACCACGGGTCTTGATGTCGTTTATCGTCCAGGAGTCACTATTCTTTGATCCGCGCCGAATGTAAAAAAGGACACTGATGCACGCCACCGAGGATTGTAAACATATTCGTCCTGTTCTCTACATGTCAAAGTCACACCGACAAATACCGTCCAGGAGATTCTAGTATTCTTTGATGCAGTGCTGAACGCAGAAAAGGACAGCAAAGCTCGAGTGACCTCGGTCGCCAAGTAGTGTAAACATAACACGAGTTGGATATATCGGTGTGGACCACCACTAATCTAATAACAAAACTTCTTGATTTTTTATGGAACTTTCACCAACATGTTCGTAGCATTTTTCTAATGAAAATGACACCAAATATGATATAATTCCGATGACATACGAATCATGTTTACACTAATTTTTCGTTAATATAATTGTAATGGGAAGTAACTTTAATCGTTCATTAGACAAGTAAATATCATTGGAATTATACCATATTTGCTATCGTTTTCATTTAAAAAATGTCACGGATACGTTGGTGAAAGTCCTATAAAAAAATAAAGTGAAATAAACAAGTTTTGTTATTGAACTAATAGTGGTCTCCTGGCCTCACATCGATATACCCAACCCGTATTATGTTACACAGAGTATATCCCGTGATAGTGGGGGTAATTCCGCGACATTTGTCAACCATGCCTCTGCGACATAGAGGATGGAAATTATAGTGTTACAGACGAATATCTCCAAACATATTGTTTATACGCAAAAATGTTTCAGATGAAAATTGTTCAGTACCGATGGGGACATCATGTGGTGGGACTTTTATGTTTCCCGGTGGACACTCCAAGGTGAGGTGAAGGTCAACTTTCTTTATTTAAATTGTATGATGTTTTTTTTTGCACCATCAAATAGTGCGTTTTAAAATGAGTTCAATGACTTACGACTCATGGTCATTCAAGGTCAAACTTGCAGGGAAATGCAGAAAAGGTGTGATGATCGTTTTATTTATACTTTAGTTGCGTATGTGATATAAGTCATCTTAAAACGCACTATTTGAAGGTGGATAAAGAAACATATCGTTCCATTTAAATAAAGAAAGTTCACCTTCGTCTCACCTTGGAAACTGAGAAACAAAAATATGTACCACCGAGTGATGTCCCCATGGATACTGAACAATTCTCATCTGAAACATTTTCGTACACAATAAGATGACAGGCAGCAGCAGACAATTTTTCTTTTGCATAGAAAATTCATCTAAATTCTATGGTTTTTCTTTTGCAAAAAGGTTGCGAGGTGATAGCAATTTCCACGGACTCCCAGTATTCCCATCTCGCGTGGGTGCTAACACCACGAAAACAGGGTGGTTTGGGCGAAACGAGGATCGCCATGGTTTCCGACAAGAACCACGAGATATCGAAGGCGTACGGGGTTCTCGATGAAAAGGAAGGCATCCCCACGAAGGCTTTGTTCGTGATCGACAAGACCCAATTGATCAGACACGCCTCGATCAGTGAACCTTGCTTGGCGAGGTCCGTCGACGAGACCCTGAGGATCGTGGAGGGTTGCATTTTCGCGGATCAGTATGGAAACGCTTGTCCGAGCGGCCCGAGGGAACATACACATGCTTTTTCAGAGGGGGAGTCTCGTTTGTTTAGTACCGCGTAATCACAGATAACACATAATCACAGATTTTGCTTTTCACCCACCGAAATCTGTTTGGGCTGAAAATTCTGCTAATCTTTTACGAACAGTTGTGCCTGTTAAGATTTTTTCTACGAGAGATTTTGAAATTTTATGATGTTTTTTTTTTCTCGGTTCGAAGATGAGTAATAAAGAGAACTGTGATCCATAAAGTGGACTTACTTGTTGGAACCGATTGACCTTGCGGAGGTTTCGTAGGCGAGGGTGTGGCAGGCGGTGATGTTCCTCCTCTCATGGATAGACGTGCGGGTTTCTGAGCATGCACTATACCACACACCAATTTTACACATGCTGTATATTTCACGAATTCAATACCGAGGAGAGATATAGATTTCATTCTACTTCGAAATAATGGAGGGCGAAGGGGTATGATTCAAACAAGCTTACGATTACAGTGAATTCTCGATATATGTCGGCGATACGGGTTTTCTATACTCTACATGTCAAAGTCACATAGACAAATACTGTCCAGGAAATCCTAGTATTCTTTGATGCATTGCCGAACGCAGAAAAGGA
Source organism: Seladonia tumulorum (assembly GCA_913789895.3). Taxonomy (NCBI): domain Eukaryota; kingdom Metazoa; phylum Arthropoda; class Insecta; order Hymenoptera; family Halictidae; genus Seladonia; species Seladonia tumulorum. Next base: position 5,144,200 of record OU565280.1, read on the forward strand.
CAGCAAAGCTCGAGTGACCTTGGTCGCCGAGGAGTGTAAACATAACACGGGTACTATACTACTAACTACTACATACTACTAATCTAACATGTCAAAGTCACATAGACAAATACTGTCCAGGAAATCCTAGTATTCTTTGATGCATTGCCGAACGCAGAAAAGGACAGCAAAGCTCGAGTGACCTTGGTCGCCGAGGAGTGTAAACATAACACGGGTACTATACTACTAACTACTACATACTACTAATCTACTAACAAGACATCTTTATTTTACCACGTTTTTCTTAACTCGCTTTCTTGTCTGGCTGTTTGTTCGGTACAAATTGTGCAATTGATTTTAAACTAATATTCCGATGAGCTAGAGACTTGAAACTTTAAACATAGCTCAGAACTGGATGACAACGCACACAAGACTAAGAAGCAGAAAATAATTATTTGAATAAAAAAAAATGTTTAATATACCACGTTTTTAAGACAAATTGAAAAGTATAAAATAATTTTTCCTACCTCCATACAGATTGCTAATCCTATATAGATAGTCTTAAACATTTGTGATTGTGAATTTGTAATAGCTATGAAAATACTTGTAATATTTAAAACGAGAAACATGGGGCACATGCAATAAATAATTGGTGCACTAATAGTCCACTAAGTCACTGACAATTATAGTGCATTGCAAGTGATATGAACTGTACACTCCTACACTCCTTACTATTATCTTGCGTCCCATGTTTTTCGTTTTAAATCTTACAAGTACAGTGTTTTCTCGATATATGTCAACAACGCGGGTCTTGCCAGCGACATATATCCTCCAGGAGATACTATTCTTTGACCCACGCTGAACGTCGTACCGTCTCGAGCCTCGAGGCCCCTTATGGGGCATGCACCGCCGTAGTGGGGATAGTTCTGCGACTTTTATCAGCCAGATATTTGCGACATATATCGAGAAAACACTGTATTTTCATAGCTATTAAAAATTCACAGTCACAAATGTTTGGGACTATCTGTATGGAGGTAGGAAAAAGTATTTTATACTTTTTAGTCCGTCTTAAAAACTTGGTATGTATATTGAACATTTTTTTAAATTTAATATTTCATTATTGTTTTATGGAACTTTCACCAACATAAATGACACTAAACATGATTCCAATGACATTCGAATCATATTTACACTAATTTTTCGTTAACATAATTGTACTGGAAAGTAACTTTCATCGTTCATTACATATGTAAACATCATCGGAATGATATCATATTTGGTATCATTTTCATTAGAAAAATGCCACGAATATGTTAGCGAAAGTCTCATAAAAAATAATTAACACTAGAAAAACGGGAGCTTAGTATATACCTATATTGCCTGAAAGCAGTCAAAATGATTGCATTGTGAAAAAATAACTAATGCGCAAAGAAATTTGTTTAACAGTAATTTTTAATATATTTTATATCACTTACAGTCATATAACAAGTTATTAATAAGTATTAGCAATAAAAAAATGTATTTCAGATCGAAAAAAAAATAATTTAAAGCAGTAAAAATGACTTGCTTAGGCAATCTAGTGTTAAAAATAAAGAAATTTTGTTATTGTGTTACACTCCTCGGCGACCGAGATCTTTCGAGCTTCTTGGATCCTGACGGTAGTGGGGATAATTCCGCGACATTTATCGGTCATGCCTCGGCGACATATATAGAAATTTCACTGTATTTATATAATAAAGAAAAAAAACATGAGAAAAAGAAAGAAACTATGCGTATCACACTAACAAGGGACATTGTACCGGCAAACTCGAAATTGTCGATAGATTATGTTTTACGTATTAAAACAGAAACGAATGCGATAGTTACACACAGATAAAGAAGATCGATGGCACAGTGAAGCATTAATTGAGGCACAAACAAGCTTAACTAGATGTTTGCGACACGTATACATCGGTTCTCCTGTCGCTTACCTTTAAATTGATTTGATCGCGGAAAATGATCGAGATCGATACATAGCAACGCCTAGCGTTCCTTATTGAACGCATCGGAGGAATCAAGTTCAATTTTCTTTCTCTTCGAATCGAACAGTATCGGTTTTCATAAATAATTGCGTTGCGTCGCAGATAGAGCAACTCCGCCACCTGCTAAGAGTTAATACAAGCCAGTGAACAATAACGCATTGTAATTAATAGCGATAGCTGTGGCTGGCCTATGCGTATGCTGAAAGAGGGAAAGATATTTCTCTGGTGGTCGGGCAAAAGAGCGATGGTCGATTCGGGATTATATAAAATCAAATTTTGAGATACTTTTTTGCTCGGCCCCCCAGAGATTCATTCTGCCTGGAATCTCTATTATTTATAAAATTGAAACAGTTGTCCTGCAAAGTGATGTATTACTCTTGGTCTTCGTTCGATTTTACAGTGAACTGAATTTTCGTAAGTTCCCAGGTTACTGTTATCAATGAAACAGGCATGTTAAATGTACAGCATGTTTCGATCATTCAAAGTGATAAGAGAGATAAATGATTGATGCGAAGAAATGATTCAGCAGTATGCTCCGCCACCAGCTTAAAGGATCAACATAGCATAATCTATACATATAGAAAATTCAACACGACTCTGACCATCAAATACCAGTGTATCTTGAATCTGCGGCAAACACATTGTCTTGTGGGTCACTATGTAATGTTTTTCCCAAGTCACTGGTATTTAACAGAGTATCGTCGTTAATGCGAACAACATGATTAGTTATATCCTGAAAAATATTTGTCATCCCTTTGGCACTAGATCATCCTGAACACATCGGATAAAAAGAAAAGAAATGTGAGTGTGTTATCGAAACGAAATGCGATGAAACGGAAAATGTGCCGAATGGTCTGACCGTGTAGCAAAGAGTTAATTTAGGTGTGTGTAATAATTCTGTAGTATCGTTAACAACAGACGAAAATGATTCTCTTTCGGAGGAACAATAATTAAAGGATAAAATAAAAGACCTGCGAGCGCGTTAGGGGCAAGATTTATATCGTCAGGACACTCACCTTCCTTGGGCTTGTCTTGAGGCTGTGGTGTACGTGTAGAAGCCTTGCGATGTGCCACTGTGGTTTGTGCATTCCGTGCCGCATTTTAGGGTGCATTTTTTCGTTTTGGAGGGATTCGAAAAACGGATTGCAATCGGGACGGATACAATGTCGAAAACAGGGTCGGGGACAGAAAGGCAAAAATAAACGTGCTGTTAGCTTTTTCATGCTTATCCAAACAAACCAGTTTGTAAAACCAGTCGCCTAAGAGTTAAGTGTACAAGATACGTGGAAAGCAAAAACGTACGATACACATTGTATTAGTAGTACAAGAACAACAAAAAAAAAAGTAAAAAAAAAATATATACATATATAAATATATTATATATATCATATAATATATTTATATATATATGTGTCTATAAATAAATTACTTCATAGTTGAATCAAGTATTCGATTGATCGTTAACAGACTGTGAGAAGCGAACTAGATCGAGAGAACTAGACTGTTCGATTTAATAGAGATGAGATCTTATTTGAATAAGTAACAATAGTATGAGAAAATTTTGCACGTGATTCTCGTAATTCAAATATCGTTTATCGTCTAGAGAAAGATTTTGTTGAACTCTACCGAAATGATTGAAAAAACTATCAACGAAAAGCCTATTTTCCTTCCTCGGACCCGATGCAATATTAATATGTCTGACAAGAAGCATAGTCATCTTACCGTGCGATTCATCCTCACCAGCTGTACGTTCTCCACTGGTTACACCTTCAGCTTCGGCTCTGTGTGTAAACAAAAAATCCAATTTATCGTTTTGACTTGGACAATTTTCAACTAACTCCATATTTGTTCTAACTGTCCAATGCTTTAGATCTTTCTTATGTACTGGACAGATTTCTTCTGTTACAGTGATTTCTCTATATATGTCGCCAACGCCTGCACGATACACGACGCTGGCAAGACCCATTTTGTTGACATATATCGAGAATTCATTGTATACCGTTTTACAAGTGGCAGATGCAATTGTGTTCCAGGAATTGGTATATTGCAGAAAATAATTGTAAATCTCGCTGTTGGACGCGTGAAACAACGCATTATTCGTTGTTGTGCAGGGGTTAAAAATTCGAAATACTGGGATGAAATGGTACCTTTCACTGGGCGGTTCATCTGGACTAGTTACTGGCGTTGCTTTAGCTAACCGAGCTGCCTCGGCTGCCGCAGCTTCTTCCTTCTTGCGTCTCTCCTCCTCTTCCCGTTCTTGTTCTCTCCTCTTCAATTCTTTCAACTCAAACTGTAACGCGTTATCATAAAATTATTTTCAATCCCACGATTTATCTAACATGTAGTAGACATGTGTAGGCTTGTAACAGTTGCGAAGAAATTACTAACCGTAGTGAGTCGATGCAAGGCACTAAACCTTTCTTCCTGCGCAGCTGCCGATTTTTCAAAGGCCTCGTGTTTCTTAATCAAGTTCTCGACCTCATCGATTGTATGCTGTGGCAAATTATAAGTTTCAACAATATTATTCACATACGATTATGATTACACGGATTTTCATCGACCAAAGTGTATACAAACGCTTACTCCGAGTTCCTGGCTCATCAGATACGGTTCCTGGGCGATCAGCCATGCCTCGGCGACCGCTGCATCTCTAGCAAACTGATAGACTTCCAGAACTGCAATTTACAAAACGGTTAAGTTAGCTCTCTTGTAAAAAAAAAGCTTAACGATTCTATGGTAATAAATTTACCCCTGGCAAAAAAATTCCGATCGAAATGATAAATGCACTAAAGGATGTTTTTACCAGGGTGTAGTATCGCGTGAAACACCTACTGAGTTGCAAGTTTTCCCAACGTTCCTCCCATCTGTGCAACAACGCGTTCCTATGATCGGTGAGAGCGGCCAGCTTCTCTTTAATCTGAGTACTGGCATAATGGTTTCTAGCTAACAAATCCTTTCCAAGGTTAATACACGCCAGCAAATTGTCTTCCCTAGCATCGATTTCAGCCTTCAGGCTCTGATGATTGTTCATCAGCAATTCGACTCCGGCTACGTCTCGAGGTTTCTCGGAGGTGTTCATCTGACGGACAACGTCGTCCATCCATATCATCAAGGTTCTGACCATGTTGAAGAAGCGGAACAGGTCGCCGGTGTCCTCAAGTTTTGCTCTTCTCTCTTCGCACAATGATTGCAGGTTGTTCCAAGAGGCTACCACTTCTCCTTCGCGATTCGTTATCTCTACGGCTTTGTCGCCGGCATAGCTTGCTTGCAGCTTGGCGGATTCTTCTTGGATCTGAGTCACCTGACTCTGCAGAGTGGATAGATCTTGCATGAAGTTCGCGTGTTTGCGTTGGAGAGCGGACACGGAACCAGCGTCGCGGCCAAGCTCGTCGGACATCGCGTTCTGTTTCTCCAAGATTCTTCCAAGCACGTCCTTGCAATCGTGGAAGAACTTGTGCAGCTCTCTGCTGGCTTGCAACATTTGCGTGCGCGTCTCGATCAGCTCGAGCAAGTCCTGCCAGACTTCGTTCAAGCCGTCCTTCCATTCGGCGATGGTCGCTGCGTCCGAGTGTCCGGCGGCGATCAAAGAATCCGCGATTCCGTTCACTGCTACCACACGGTCCGATCCTGTCGCTTCGGTGTCTCTAGCGAACTCCTTGAATCGTTCCCACAGAAGGGTCACGTGGTCGTAATCCTGGCCCAGTTCGTGGCTTCCCGCGACCAATTCTCTCTCAGCGATCCATTGCTCGAGATCATCCACTTCTCTGTTCAGCATGAACAATTGAAGGGCCTCGTCCAGTTTGGCTCTTCGCTCGCCGGCCAGATCCTTCAGTCCAGCGTACAGTTTGTCAACCTGTTACGGAAAATATATTCGGTTGGTTGAGTTCAGAAAGTTTTGAAATTTTAGAGAAAATCATAAGCTACAATAAGAAAAAAATATTATTTTAAGTTCGGTTAGAAACGCTTTATTACAAACTTGTAGACAAATGAAATTGTTAACGGCGGATTTTACTTTGGCAAACTATGAAAAGTCGAACGTGTTTATCTTGTTCGTCGATAGTTATCAGGTTCACTATCTTGGAGTGATTCAACATCAGTGTCACTTTTACCACAACACCTGATAGATCAAGAAATCGTGGTAAAACTGCCAAGAGTGTTTACCAACGAGGAATACGCTGATATTGATCTAATAATCCGCCGTTACCAAATTCTTTGTAACGGAGCGTTTCTAACGGAACTTCGAATAACATTTTCCCGTAGTTTTGCCGGGACACCCTATATGTAAACATGTACAACTGTATATTTACCTGCGATTGCTTGACAGCAATCTGATCAGCCAGCGGATGTTGGTCGTTGATCAGCTGCCTGGCGGTCTCTCCAAGCTGGCGTATAGTATCCGCATAGTCCTCGACGGCGTGCTCCAAGGACTCGTGCTTCTTCATCAAATTCTGAGCGGAGATCTCGTCCTTGCCGCGATCTTCGACCATCATGTACAACTCTTGCTCGCTCATCCATGACTCGGCTTCGGTCGCGTCGAAGAAGTACTGCTGCGCTTTCTCGTTCTGCAGCAAATGCTTGTTCCTGTCGTCCACCGCGTCCTTCAGCTCCTTCCACTTCTCGGTCAGCTCGGATATCAGCCTCTGGAATTCGGAGCTGTCCTCGTGTCCCTCGTCGATCAGTTTCTGCCCGTTGTTGCATACCAGATTGATCCTAGGCTCGTGGTTCTCGATCTCGGTACGCAGCGACTGGTTCTTCTTCTTGAGCATGTGCACGTTGAACAAGGAGTTCCCGTACTCGCTGCTGGTAGCCTGAGGCATCTTCTCGGCGATCCAGAGCTTCTCGTCCTCGACGTCGCGTCTGAACTGGAACGCCTCCTTCTTCTTCTCCAGGTGACGCTGACGATCGATCAGAGGAGCCTTCAGCTGGGCGAACCTCTGCGCCACCTTCTCCTTCTTGCACTTGATCTCCTCCATCTTGTCCTCGGGAACGGTGCGCTGCAGGTGTTCGGCTTGCTTGTCCAATTCGGTGACCTGTTTCGCCTTGACGGCCATCTGCGTCTCGATCATCTGCTGTTTCTGCATCAGAATGTTGACCGACGCGAGGTCCGAGCCTGTGTCGGTGCTCTCGATTTGTTTCTCCAACTCGTTCATCCAGGAGTCGATATCGTCGCAGGTCTGGTGTATAAGGACCTCTCTGTTGGCGTCGAACAGGCGTTCGCCTTTGTCGTGAGTGGTCGTTTCGAGCTCCTCGAACTGGTCGGCCAATTCGGCCACCTTCGGCTTGATGATCTCGGCGAGATCGGGCTTCTGTTGAATCAGTTCCTCGGCAGCCTGCTGCAGTTGTTGCAGCCGGTCTTTGTTGCTGGCTATCTCAGCCTCGAACGCCTGGTGCCTGGTCCATTTGCTGTGAACCGTTTTAGCGCTTCTGTAGGTCTCGTCCTGCGCGGTGATATGTTTCTCCTGCACCCATTCGCCGAGTTCCTCGCAGTCTTGCAGGAACATTTGCAGCTGCAGCTGATCCTTCAGCTTCTCCATGTACTGATTCGCCTTGTCGCGGTTGATCTGCCGGCGCTCGTTGATGTTCTCCGCCTTCTTCTTCACCTTATCCGCAGCGAAGTGAGCCTGGTCGACCAGCCTGGCGGCGAACTGCACCACCGAATTGATCTTCTCGTCGTTCGCGTCCATCGTGGTCATGAACGCCTCGTGTCGTTTGATCATTTGCTCGGCCTGCTCGAAGTTCACCGGGGTCTCGTCCTTCCCGAGAATGTGCTCCTGCTGGGACAACAACACCTCCGCCTGGCGGGCGTCGCGATCGAACACCTGCAGGTTCAGCGAGTTCGACAACAGGATCTGCCTGTTCACCCACATCTGGTGCAGCTCCTCCCAGCCCATCTTCAACGCGTTCAGACGCTCCCTCAGGAACATGTACTGAGTGTCCCCGTCGCCAGCCTCGCTGGTCAGCCTCTCCCCGTACTCCATCATCTTCTGATAGTCGCCCGTGTAATTGTCGATCTCCTCCTTGATGTTCTGATGCTGAGTCAGAAGCTTCTCGGCGTCGGCCAAAGTGGTCGGAGTGTCTTCGCTGGCCACGTCGGTCTGGGTCTTGGTCAACCAGGCCTGGAAGTGGTCGAGGTCTCTCAAGAATCTGTGCAGATCACCTGCCTCTTCCAATTTGGCGTCGCGCTCCTTCAGCATATGCGTCAGTTGCTCCCAGATGGTGTGAATCTGAGCGATCCTATCGCGAATCACCTCTGGATCTTCCAGATTCTGCTGTTGAATATTCTGAGCCTCCAACTCCAAAGCGTCCAACTTGGCCTGTATAGCTGCCAAATCGCGTTCCATGCCGCTCAAACGACGCTGAAGCGTCATGACACCGGTCAGATCCATCTCGAGGCTGTCGGTCTGTTGCAGAATTCGTTTCTTGTCTTCTATCCATGACACCGTCTCCCTGCACTCGATGTGGAAGGTCTGCACGCCGTGAGCGGAGTTCAGCTCATCCCGTTTGTGATCCGCCTTCTCCCTCAACTCGGCCCACTTCTGGTTCAGCTCGTTCTGCCTGGCGACAATCTGCTCGGAGTTCGGATGCTCCACGTGCAACAGCTGCCTAGCCAATTGATTCACCACGGCGACCCGGGAAGCGTTGGCGTACATCTCTTTCTCGAAGCCGTTGTACCTGTGCTTCATGATCTCCACGTCCTCGATATCCTTGGCCGGCACCATGGTCTCCAGCATCCTGTTCTTCTCGCCTATCCACTGCTCGACTCCGTCCGACTCGCTGAACAACTTGTACAAAGACAGAGCGTCCAACAGTCTCTGTTTACGCAGCTTGGCCAGTTCCATGAGCTCCTTGTACCTGGAATCGATGGAAGCCAACCTCTCCAATACTTCCGGCGACTTGGCATCTTGCTCTCCGAGACCGGATGCCTGCTGATGAAGCTGGTCGATCGTGGTGCCGTAGTTCTTCAGCTCGTCGGTAACGTCCTTGTGTTTCTTCAACAACGACTGAACGTTCGCCTCGTCTCTACCAACGTCCTCCGACGACACCAATCTCAGAGTGTCCAACATCCAAATGTCTATGTCGTCGGCATCGGCGAACAGCTGATGGTAGTCGACGGCCTCTTCCAATCGCTTTCTTCTGAAGGCAGCCAGATCGAGAAGATGATTCCACATTCCTAAGATCTCTTGGAGTCTCTCCGTGATACGATCGGAGCCGAAGTGTTGCTGACGGACCAGTTCGTCGCCGACCGCGGCTACCGACATCAATTGAGGTTCGTGGGATTGAATTTCGTTCTCCAACGCTTTGTGCTTCGACAGCAGCAAGTTTATGGTGGTCAAATCGTGACCAATGTCCCCGGTCGACACTATTTGCTCCTTCTCCTTGATCCAGTTCTCCTCGTCGGCCATGTCCCAATAGAACTGCCAGAGTTTGCGAGACTCTTCGAGCCTGGCTCGGCGTTCCACCGCTAGACGAACCAATTCGGCGTAAGCATCCTCGAGCTGTTGCACGCGTTCGACGATGATCGTAGGATCGCAGGGTCTGTATCCCTCTCCGTGCTCGAGGAACCTCTGACTCTGTTGCACGACGGCCTTCACCCTCTCGCCCAGGACGTTGATGTCTGCCTCGACCAGAGAATGCTTCTGCAGAAGGTCCTCCACGCCCATCAAATGTTTTCCATAGTCGTCGGTCAACAGCCGCATCTTGATCTCCTCCATGCTGTCCAGGATGTAGAGCATCTCCTGGAAGTTCTGTTGCAGCTGAAGGGACAGCTCCAACCTCATCCTTCTGGCGCGCAACAGTTCCAGTAGGTAGGTCCATAGTCTGAGAACGTTGTCCTTGCGAGCGTTGATTCGCTCGATGTCGTGGTAGTTCTCGGCCTCCAATTCTTGGGACACTGCCATCACGGCCTGGACTCTCTCCTCGTAAGCGAATATGTCCGTCTCGATGGCCTCGTGTTTCTTGGCTGCGGCTTCCACCGCGGCCAAGTCGAAACCGAAATTATCCTGCGAGACCAGACGCTGGTTCTCGGACAACCAGGTTTCTCTCATGCTAGCCTTACGGTTGAACCTAGCTGCCAATTGTTCGAGTTTCTCCTGGCGAATCAGCTCCTCGCGCAGAGCCAGTTCCCTTTCGTGCTCGGCCTTCTCCAGTCTCTCCCAAGCCTTGTTGATGTCCGATATCATCTTGCCCTCTCTGGGCGTGTAGGGTTTTTGATTGTTAGCCCTCATCTTCGACTGCAGCGTGAACAGCAGCACTTCCAAGTTGCCCTTCTCTACAAACTTGGGCGGTTTCTCAACGGTACGGTAGTTGGAGAACTGAGAGAGCTGAGATTGCACGCCCACCAACGAATTGGCGAACCTACGGTCACCTAGGGCCTCTATGGTGCCCTCAATCCACCGCAACAAGTCGCTCGTCAGGCTCTCGTACTCGTGGATCATGCGATCGTTTTCCATAGCGATGCCGACAACCTTGCCTATCCTCTTGCCCTGAACAGTCTCTTGCTTCATCTTGGAGAAGTAGTGATAGTAAGTGACCACGTAGGTGATGATGGACTTCTCGTCCGGATGGTCGACGAATATGTCCTCCGCGTCCAGAAGTTTGGTCAGTCCCAGTTTGTCCTCGGCAACGTTGAACGCATTGTTCAAGTTGTAGATAGCGTTCGCCTTGGAAAGCTTGTCGAACTGGATCAGATCCGGTCTGTGCTTATGGATGATGGCGTTAAAGGCCAGACCGTCACGCCAGGAAGTGGTGAAGTTCCTCACGTTGACGTTATGATAGCCGGCCGTTTTCATCTGACACCAGAGCAGCAAAGCGTCTTTCGCTGACTTTGTCTCTTGGTTGTCGGTCTCCTCGATAGTGATGTCCTGAATTTGGAAACGAAGGATGATGGTCCAGATCAGACCCAAGCTCAATCGCGGATTCCCGTCGACTATATCGTGGGATCCCATGTTCTCCAGGTGCACCCTCTGCTCCCGCAAGAATTGCAACGCTTTGTCGACGTTCTCCAAACAGTGTATTCGCATTTTTCCCTTCGTTGGTCGCGGCAAACGTTCCCCGGAAAGGATCTCCAGCAGTTTTATCAGCATCTTCCCGTCCCGAAGATCGACGTATAGATCGCCGATTCGGCACGAGCATCGAACCAAATGGGAATTCACCCATTTCTGGAAAGTCTTCTTTTGTACTAATTCACGTTCACCTGAATGGGAAAAGATTCAAAGTTAGTAACGTTCTTGTATTTAGTCGGATGTTATTTTTCGCTGCGTTCACCTCTCAAATTGAGAACAATTTTATCGTAATCGGACCCAGACTCGTCGTAAATTATCAGACTATCCCTGCCAACCATTTTTTCAAAGAATTTCTAACTTCTACGCGAGCCTAGTTTCGTGCACACAAGCGTCGCATTGCTTTCCGCGCGGCAACTACCAAACAACTGTTCTCAAAATGAAAGAAAAAAGATACTTTACAGTATCAAGTTATCAACGTGGTATATGTATCAAAGGATGTGGTAACAGTTGGTTTATACTATGCTATGCCCTGACCGGAAAATCTCCTTCCTAATAGCAAAGAATTTCACAATTTTCCTGGTCACTGTCATTATTCGTTAGCTAAAAAATAGAAATGGACGGTGTTATTGGAGACGAAAGTATTTTCTTCTTATAATGCTGAGATATGAAGTTCTTTTACTTGTAGTCATTTTTGTACTTAAATATAATTAATAAAAAAGTTTGGCGATAAAAGCCTGCCTTTCATATTTCCTTATGATGCAAATGGGTTAAAAGAAGTGGGTCTAACACTGCTAGTGTAATATTAGGTCGTCCAATAAGTTCGTGCCGTTTAAATTCTACAAATAAAATATGTAATCACTAGACTGCGGATCTTTATGTATTTATAACAAAATTGAGTAGATCAAATTTGAAATTGTAGGAAAGTTTAGACAATTTCAAATGTCAATATACCATTTCTCGTCTATTAAAACTAGCAAGTGAAAAAATAACATTCTACTTGGTTTCTATTTCCTGAAATCGATGCAGACAACTTTTATTTTGCATAAAGATCCGCTGTCTAGGAATCACCCTTTCATTCCACAACCTCTTCTGACCTTTTTGACAAAGACGAAGTCACTATAAAATTTCTGCGGCTTTTCATTAAAATACTTTTTCAATGGTGAATAATATAAACATATCCACAAACTTATGGGACCACCTAATATAAATATATGTCAAACAGATGAGTGATAATGAACGAAGGGATACGTACCAGCTAACGCCTTGATTCGTGAACGTTCGAAGAGTCTCGAGCTCGAGTTTCCCCCGTCGTATTCGTACTCATCGACAATCTCTTGTTGTAGCGTGGGGTCCCAACCCCCTCGCACCACCGAGATGTCGGTCGTCATTTTGTCAATCGGACCAACAACTCACTTCTGTCTTACCCTTCGTAAGGGCGCTCCTGTAACAAACAACGATCAGATATTAATTTATTATTCTTTGATAGAAATAAAGAAGAACCTAACCAGGTACCACCTCCCCTCAAATACGGCGGATAGACAACGTAACTGTAGCTGAAATATGCTAACTCGATCCAGAGCTCGGCATTATTTCAGATACAATATTTTTAAACTTATTTGAAATATTACTTGAAATAAAAAGTTATTTCACAAAAATGTTTCACTATTTGAAATAAATTATGTTATATTTTATCGAACAAAATAATTTTAGGAAATGATTATCTATCCTTTTATTTCGTGAAATACATCAGTTCAAATAATAAAATAACAAGTTATTTTCTTATTTGAGATAAGTATTTCAAATATCAAATAACATGTTATTTTATTGTTTCAAGCAATTTAAGGTACCCCAAATAATGAAACGACAAATATTGCACATATTTATTAATTTATATACTGCATTTATATACTGCATATATTTATTAATTTATTTTCCAAACTGAACATAAATAAGGCGAAATTTCAACTTACAATCAGTATCATACGTTTCTCTTAATTATTTCAAATAAGTTTATTTCAAATGACTACGCCGAAATAAATTATAATAAAGTTATTATTTCAAATAAATGCACTCAAATAAATTCCTCTCAAATAGTTATTTCATAGAGTTTATTTGAGATAATGTTATTTTCAATAATTAACTTATTATCTTTATTTGAAATAAAATTTGCCCAGCTCTGACTCGATCTTTCAAGCGTTCTAACGAGCCTTTCTAGGGTTAACACGCAAATCGTCGCCTACGTATCTTTTTGTTTGCAAATGAGCCGTCAATGGAAAATTCAATACCGCCGAGTGTTTTCTCGATATATGTTCACAACACGGATCCACCCAGGGACATATATCGACCAGGAAGTACAGTGAATTCTCGTTGTATGTCAACAACACGGGTCTTACCAGTGGCGTGTATTATGTTTACACCCCCCGGCACACAGTGGTCTAAAACGCGAAATTTAATAACATTTTGCCAAAAAATCAACTGCCTCTTATTGACTTATGTTGAATGCTTATTGCTTTCTAAATATCCGTCAACCTTGGAAAGAAAAAATAAATAAAATTTAATAAATACCATTACTGTAATAAACGGTTAAAGTTGCAAGTTTTGAAGATAGCCTTTCTCATGGAAAAAATTGCTTTACTTCTTTGAGATACCCTGACGATCCTTTTTAATATTTTCCTTCCAATTTTGTTTTAAATGAAAGGTTTATCTTTAAGCTGCAGATTACCATTGTCGGTTAAAAATTACTATTCATAATGTATTAAACATTAAACTCGTCTTCTTGTCTGTCTGTTTTTTCTTCGGTACAAAGTTTGCAATTGATTTTAAACTAATTCTTTGATAAGCTAGAGACTTGAAACTTTAAACATAGCGTAGAGCTGGATGACAATACACAGAAGACTGAAAAGCAAAAATTAATTATCTAAATAAAAAAAATGTTAATATACCACTTTTTTAAAACGGACTGAAAAGTATAAAATAATTTTTCCAAGTACTCATACAGATAGTCCTGAAAATTAGTGATTGTGAATTTTTAATAGTTATGAGAATATTTGTAATATTTAAAACGAAAAACGTGGGACGCGTGCAATACATAATTGATGCATGACTAGTTCACCTAAGTCACTAACAATTTGATTTCACTGCAAATGTGTGATATGAACTGTTTTGTAAGTTTCCTTAACTGCAGCTATTGTCTACACTCCTTACTAGTATCTTGTGCCACACGTTTTTCGTTTTAAACCTTACAAGTACAGTGTTTTCTCGATATATGTCAACAACGCGGGTCTTGCCAGCGACATATATCGTCCAGGAGATACTATTCTTTAATCCACACTGGACGTCGTACTCTCTCGAGCTTCGAGGCCCCTTACGGGGCATAACCGTAGTAGTGGAGATAGTTCTGCGACTTTTATCAGCCAGGTATTTGCGACATATATCGAGAAAACACTGTATTTTCATAGCTATTAAAAATTCACAATCACAAATTTTTAGGACTATCTGTATGGGGCTAGGAAAAACTATTTTAGACCTTTTAGTGCATCTTAAAAACGTGGTATATTAATAATTTTATTTTGTTTAAATAACTTTTCTAATGAAAATGACATCAAATATGATAAACTTTTTAATTATTAATTATTATTTTATGAGACTTACATTTACACTAATTTTTAATGGAGAGTAACTTTTATCGTTCATTACGCAAGTAAATATCATGGAGATTATATCATATTTGATGTCATTTTCATTAGAAAAATGCCACGAATATGTTGGTGAAAGTCCCACAAAAAAATAATGAAAAATAAAGAAGCTTTAATATTGAATTAGTGTTGGTCTCACACCGATATACCCGATCCGTATTATGTAACACTACATAGTCTGTGACCAAGGCTACTCGAAGTGAGGATAGTTCTGGGACTTTTATCGTCTAAATATTTGGGACATACACACCCGTTCATAAGTCTTAGGACAGCGATCATGTTTGTATTCAACTCTGTAAAAAAAAAATAATCTTTGAAGGATGCGAACAAATTTTTCCTTATTTTGAAGGTTTACATGTCAAGGAAAAATTTTACGAGGAAGTAAAAAAATATTTATATTTTCTTTTCATCGAAGAATCCGCCACGTTTCTTTATTACAGTTTCCACTATTCTTGGCATCCGCATGATCAATTTTTTCATGTTATATTATTTATATTATTAATATTATTTATATTATTTATAAATTCGTCCAGTTCATCCCACAATTTTTCCATGGGGTTCCAATCTGGTGATTGGGGTGGCTATTTCATAATTTTTAATGGATCATTACATTCAAGTTGTAATTATTACTGAACATATGATATTTATATACATATTTATATTATTACCAGAGTTTTACTAAACACCATAGGTGTCCCAAGACTTTTGAACGGAAGTATATATTGAGAAACGACTGTCATTAAGGGTCTTGTGTAAAAATAATAAATACTCTAATACAATTACAGCTCTCGTGTAAAACTAATAAATACTAGGAAATACTCTGTGTTCATTCAAGTTCCCACTCTTCCTGCGGGGCTGTATCGAAATTACCCCTGTAAGATCTTCCTTAAGGAACCTTAAAGGGACCATAACTTTAAAAGACACAGTGAATTCATATTTGTGATAGGTAGACATCGGATGTTTATGCAATTTCCAATTTTTATAGAAAAATTTTAAGAAAGTGGAATGAAATAAAATGTTATTTTTAATGGGGACAGCCTTTGTAGATCCAAAGCAAATAAAAATCGTGTTAAATTCTCTCGAATTTTATATTATAGCATTTTTTTAACATTTCCATAAGCCATAAATGCATAAAGATCCGATGTCTAGTCATAGGTTTATGAGACCGAGACAAATAGTGACATTTGCGTTTCCAGCGTGCACTGTGAACCTCAGATTTCGTCTAAATGTCTCTCACCAGAACAGCGCAAGTGACTTACAGCGGGAATTCACCGTAGACAGTATTTTTTATTGTGGCGTGCAATTTTCACCGGTTCCGTGGAAACGGGCGAAGCGAATCTCCATATATACATAGAAACGGAAACTCTCTGCTCGTTGGTCGTTACGTTCAGCTGGTCACTTTTTCATTTGCAACAGAATTTCAATGACCGGTCGCGTCGCGTCGGCTCCAACAGTCTTCATCGTTACAAGAAAAGTGCACGGTAATCTTATCTCTGGTCTCTTGTGTGTTCTGTGTATCTTACGTCAGGTAATCAGATAACGGTCACCATCGAGCCAGCAATTCTTTCCTTTACAATTAAAAGCGGGATCGAAAGTGCGATTCCCTGGATGGCACGAGCCCGTGACGAACGCTAATTTGCGGAACAAATAGTTTGCTGGGCCGTTTACACTTTATTTCCACAAACAAGTTCCACCGAGAGCGAAGAGGCGAGGACTAGCCGATAATTAGAACGGTTATTATTCGAATTTTCATTTCCACCGGCTCGATCGTGTGATTTCACAGAAAAGTCTACTTTGTCCGATCGCGGCGATGATATCACTGGCAGGTAATAATGTTTTATTCATTCCCAGAGTCACTGCGCGTCGTTTTGCTTCGCGGAAGGTCTTAGAGTACCGCAAGAAGCGTTTCCGAGATGTTTACTTTTAGATCGAGACGACTGTTGCGGCTCCGCTAATCATTGTATTAGTCGTCGCGTATCGATATGCTCGTTCGATCCGGCTCCGTCGCGTCGCGTCGATAAAACGTCTCGTTCGAAACTGTGTTGTTCTCGTTCGGGAAAAATTTGCGAGGCGGCGGTGTTTGTTCGGTCGGTAACAATAACCGAAGGACTTTGGCTGTTCATTGATGGCCAGAAGCGATTGTGCTATTGTCAAGTGCACGGTACAGCTTGTTTTCAGGGCGTACGAGCCGAGCGAGCAGCGCCGCGTATCGTTACGTCCGCGAGAGCCGAGTGGGAGTTCCTCGACGGCGCGATTACATCACGCGAATGATGTCACACGTGCGAAATATGCACCAATGGCGTGGCAATAGGTATCGAACGAACCGGCCGCTCGCTTTTTACCGACACCGGAATCGAGCAATTTCCTACGCCGCTGAGAAGACTCGCATGGGCGAGGATTCGCGCAAGCCCGTACTACACAATGGCCTGCCTTGTGTTTGTTAACTATTACATAAACCGTTCAAGATTCTGTCTAAACGCAGTCGAGAACGGGCCTCCTTTCGCAGACTAAATAAGACTGCTTACCATTTTTCCTATCTCCGAAAATGTTTCGCAAACTTTACTCGTTTTTGCAACGCTCCCTTTCTTAAGGTGACGTTACATTTTCACCGCGTCGGAACTTTTAATCATTTTTATGGGACCGATAGAGCAATGAGAAAATATTTTTTGACATGTGAGCCGTTTATTTTGAAAGTGGCTTAACTCCGTTTTTCAGTTTTTTCCGGTTATCATGGTTACGTGTACAACTTTATGTTATTTATCAGTAAAGCATTTCAGGTTGCTTATAATCCGAGCAAATACGATAATTCTTGACACATAAGTTTTCAGAGTTAGTTTAATAATCGAACCGTGTAGTTTGAAAGTGGCCTAACTCCATTTATACTTAAATAATCAAGATAATATATTTACTATTGATAATGTCGGAAAGTAGTGATGAAGGTAATTTTAATTAATTAGTATTTACAATTTAACCTCAGTTTTTGGACAATTGCGTTAGTTGAATAACCAGTACGTTTAATTAATATAAAACTTAAAATTTAATATTAAATTTTAGAAATTATTTCACCCATGGGGAAGAACAGAACAAGACTATTATTTAGTTCAGATAGTGAAGAAGTAATAGTAAGTAATGATTTAAAAAAAAATCGAAAAAGAAACCGAATTATAGAACAATATTCATCTTCAGAGGATGAAGATATGAATGACAATACGCGGGTCTACCCAAGTGGGAATAATTCTGAGACTTTTATCGACTAGATATTTGGGACATATACCGAGTAAGGGCTGTATCTAGAAACTATGAACAAGATTCTCAAATTCCGATTCACGCGAGACGAACAAATTCTCACTTCATCGATTCAATCCGACCTGAAAAATTTGTCCCATAAATGCTCGAACGATACTCGCATACTGATAACGCGACTGTGCATAGCCAGAATCATTTACACAGACCGCACGTATTTAACTCGACACGGGCCACTTTGGGACCTCCGAATCAACCATGGACCTTAATAAGCGATGAACTCATTCGACCTGGTCATCCGATTGCTCCTAATCGCGTGCTCGATTTAAGCTTATTTTTTAATTACGTCACAGATTCGAGTAGACTGCGGATCAAGTGCATTTATGACGAAAATTAACAGATCCGATATAAAAGTGAAAGAACTAAATAATGGAACCGATCACAAGCAATGAGTGAGTGCAAAGCCGAGGATCGTTTTCTACGTATTATATTAGGGGGGCCCATAAGTAATAAATTATTTTGAAATCTAAGACAAACTTTGTAGTAAATTCAAGTTTTTATTTCTTAATTTATTATATAGTCTCCATCATTATCAAGGACAATAAAATTTGAAAATTTCAACCAAATTTAATGTCAAAATGAATTTTATTTTAAATATTTTAAATAAGATAGTATGAAAATAATTTAAAACACGCGCCAATATGAATGAGGCTTCCATTCGCCAAATTACAGAGGAAATAAATTTGAACCCTTTAGAAGAAAGATTTAGTCAATCTTAAAAATCACAATGATTATTTTCAAATTTTTTACGATGTCAAAGTGATAAAAAATATGGACAAAGAAATTTCAAGAAAACATTGTAACGACACTAGAAGTATGCTTAAGGATGGTACAGACAAGTGTACAAGTGCATTAGAATTATTTGATGAATTGAAGCTTTTAGGTGACTTCGTATATCTTAATACTTATTCAGACGCAATTTTATTTGTGCCAACAATTTGGAGTGTGTATGTGGAAATGTAACGAATTACGTTCTACGAATTTTTTAAAATTTGTCGATAACAGTAGCTTCTGCTAAAAGATCCTTTTCGAGATTAAAAATAATAAAAGATTACTTAAGGTCATCCTTACAGTTTTTTTATAATAATTATTTAGGTAAGCTTTCAAAATAAAATATTTACTATTTTCTATTTCAAATACTATTAGGGGGACCCATAAGTAATCAATTATTTTGAAATCTAAAACAAACTTTGTAGCAAATCAAGTTTTTATTTCTCAATTTATTATATAATCTCCACCATTATCAAGGACATCCATCTTTCCTGAAAATTTTCAATCCCCCTTTTATAGGAATCCAGGGTTCGAGAAGCAAAATATGACTCAAAGTGCCTCCTTACATCTTCTACAGAAGTGAATGTTTTTTTTTCTTAAATAATGCTCCAGAGATCTGAAAAGATGATAGTCGGAGGGAACAATATCCGGTGAGTACGAGGGGTGAGGTAAAACTTCCCATTGCAATTCTTTGATTTTTTCCTGTATGAGTTTCGCTGTATGGAGTCGGGCATTGTCAATTTGCAGTATTTCATCTTTTTCTGTGGACTAAAAATGCCATCTTTTTCAATAGTTCTGAATACGGTCGTCGTAATTGCTGACAATACAACTCAACTGTTTCTCCAGGTTTCAACAACTCAAAGTGAATTATGCCACGACAGTCCCACCAAATGCACAGTTGATATTGCGGTTTGATTTGCAGAAAACCATTGCTTGGAATGCTTTATGTTATCATAAAGAATCCATTTTTCATCTCCGGTAACTATTCTGCTAAGAAATGAATCTCTACGAAATCTGGATAGAATAGAATATTCTTGTTGGTCTCAGATAATTGATGCGGTACACATATTCCTAGCCTATATGCCTTTCCCATTAGGTGTAGGTGCCTTTGTATAGTTAATCATGTGGACCCAAGCCTTCTCGATAATTCTTGTATACTTAATGTTGGATCTGCTTCCACTAGAGATTTTAGTCGTTCAGTTCGAGGCCTGTCAGAGAGATTATAATCACCAGCAGCAAACCTTCTGAACCAACGTTGACACTTGTTGACCTTCAATACATCTCCATAAAGATCGCAAATTTTCTTTGTTGTTACATTAAATTCCGCATGAAAATGAAAAAGTATACAACGACGAATATGATCCTTGGAATGGACGCCGCCATTTTATTACAGGGTTGTAAAAAAAATTATGCTTTTTAGAATATTTTGAACACAGGCTACTTTACAGGAAACTGTAAAAGAATATGTGTTTCCCCTTCAACGATCGGTACAGAACTAAAGGCAAAACAAATTCTTTGCAAATAATTGATTACTTATGGGTACCCCTAACACAGTACTACTACGTATAGTATAGCGGCCGAATTCGAAGGAAGGTTCACCATGGCTGATTCAAGTTCAACAGAAAGCAGAGTCCAGTCAACCTTCCCCCGATTATCGTGTCGTTCACTTTGTGATTCACTTCGCTCCGCCTACACGGTGCAAAGGCACTAATCTTCCTGCTCTCTCGGCTCCTTTTTCTTGCTTGCTCCTCAACGATTCTCATTAAGTATGTCGTTGCTTGCGTGTAATTGCTCTTAATTCACCGTAAGTGTCTGCCAGACACTTAAGCCGCCTCCTTCGTTCCCGGTTTACTTTCTTCTGTGTTTTTTCACCCTGCTTGGACACACCTTCGATCCTTCGAGGACGCTCCGAAAAATCAGGTCGCAAACGCGCGGCCTATCTCGAGCGTCTACGTGTCTCGAATCCTTATCGGGGGACTGTGGATTCTATGTATTCATAACGAAAACAGAAGATAAAAATTAGGCTTTTCTTCGTTGGGATTACAGCAGATCATTTTGATGCAACGATCGCGCCCATAGATCGGATAACTGGCGACGATTTCGGCGCTTAAAATTCGAAAGTATTCCCGGGGGACATCGGATAGCATCCGTGGCCCCGTTGCAGTCCCACTCCTCGAGCAAAGGTTAAATAACATGTCCGGAATAGTCAGACTATTTTTCATCGTCGGCGGCGGCGGCAGCGGTGTGTCTACGGCCGATTTTTCTCATTCGAGGGGTATCGGTGTCCAGCATCTTTTCTTGTCGTCTTCAACCGAGAAGCGAGCGAGAGGCGGCAGTGAAATTGTCACCCGTCAAGCAACGACACCCGTATCCGTTTACTGTGGTTTTCCTTGGATTTTTGCTAGGCTGCCCGCTTCGAGTCCAGCATCGTCGCCTCGCGTCGACGCGACGACGCACTGTGGTCCAGATCGAGGAGCTAGCTGTTTACAAAGATTTTAGCATTCTTTCGAGGTCATTGGATTCGTCTTTATCGTCAACTATAACATTATTAACCCTTTGCACTCGAAGCTATTTTAACTCCAAAATGAAACATTTCTTCAGATCCAGAATATTGCCCTATATATATAAAAATGATGATTTTTTAACTTTTTTATGTAAACCTATAATGATAATTTAAGAAATGCGTTTTGTAGATTCCGGTAACGTATATGCATACTGAAAATTTCATTGAAATCGGTGAACGTTGTAATGAGGTACAAACGTTTAAAGATGATCACATAAGGGCGAAATTCCCTGGCAAAGTCGAAAATCTGTGACTTTCACCCTTAAACTCTAATATTAAAAAGTTTGTAGCTCATTGCAACGTTGACCGATTTCGATGAAATTTTCAGTATGCATATACGTTACCGGAATCTACAAAACGCATTTCTTAAATTATCATTATAGGTTTACATAAAAAAGTTAAAAAATCATCATTTTTTTCATTTTTTTTATCATTCGAACCAATTGCAATTTAAAGAAATTTTTGTTTACTCATTGTCTAGCAAACTAATCAGTGTAACATGTTAAAAAAAATCAAGTCATTTGGATCAATTTTAAAAAAGTTATGCAATTTTTAAAAGTGTCCACTTAATATATATATATATTTTTTTTCATGTTATACATACAAGAATGGTGCAATTTGCTCGTACTATACCGAAATGTTTAGTAATTTATTAAGTGCAAACAAATTTAATAATGTAAAAAATATTTTGATAATGATACAGCAATTTTTAGTGGTGCCTTACAGGCACCATTCTAGTGCTAAGGGTTAAAAACAAATTTCTTTAATTTTTATATTGAACTTTATAGAAGTAATTAGTAGAAGTAATTACTGATTAATTTATGTTTGAAACATTTTCTTGTCAGAGTACCGGAAATGCCCGAAAAATTATGATTACATGAGAATAATGATTTTTGAATTCTGTATTCGCAGGTGTATTGCTTATAAAAAATGTGGAAAATGTTTACCCTCGACTTTCGGGTTTTGACGCTAGCTGTTACCAGGTTTCGAAATAACAAAATAATCTTTAATTCATGGACACTTAAGAAGCAACATACATTCGATAAACGTATAAGCAAGTTGCTTTTTTATCAAATGAACAACTAATTCCTCGATCTGGATCACAGTGCCGAGTTACACACCGTGGCTAACTAGTTTCGGCTTTCCAGCCATCGAAAACTATGAACTGAAATTAGGTCGTTCTATTTGTCGAAGAGAATCGTGCCGTCCTATAACCAGAGGCACCCTATAACCCATTTGTAATTACAGACTCATTTTGGACATTTATCGAATAGAGTCTGTATTTACAAATTTTTCAAGTATTCCATGCTGGGTATCCACTTTGCAAATTATGAAACGTGTGCGCGAAAATATTAATTTTAGCGTGTTTCGACGTTGGGCATCTAGCCTATAATTGTCCTAGAACTTCTCCTAATTGTCCTAGAAAAGTCTCCAGAACTTTGCTGACCTTTTCCAAGTTCGAGAGTGGATCAAAGAATATCTCCTAGCCGATAATTCTCCCAGCCCAGTGTACTATTATCGAGTAGATATTGTAACAATTACAATAATCACACAGGTGACGAGGACAATTAAGCCCCTTGAACCAGATGTTCCCCTCAAAATCGGTATCACCTTAGGCAACGAATCTCAGCGAGAAACCGAATGCGAGGAAGGAATCGGATCAGCTGCTACAATACTATAAGACATCACTTAAAACGAAATACTTATGTATTATATGAAAAAATTTCATCGTCTTTCATGCAGTGTTATTATTTACTTCTGGGGACGTCGTTCCACGCACTGTTTTCGTTAGAATTTCTATGAACTTGAAAGCTACACAAGCTTGACCTCTTGTTGGCAGCGACAAATCTGTAAGACAGTTGCTCGCAAACAGTGAAAACGAAAAGATCGTCAATGGAATATTTTTCTAAAGCGTCCCTAGTAGCACAAAATATTGTATACACATTCGTATAATATTAAAAAGAGATTCAATCTTTTATTAATATTCAAATATACATGCAGTATTTATTTTATATTACGTAACAAATATTTCTTTTTAAATATTCAGAAAATATCTATGTCATGTTACGAGAAAAATATTTTTTTTACTCCGATCACTTTTTGAGATGTTGAAACTTTTTTTTTATGTAATATGTTGAACAGACTACAGTATCGTAATAACATTACAGGCAACAAAATATCATAAAAATATAAGTTACAAGTAATACATATTCATAGTTTCTAATTTTTGTTCTAATTTGAAACTTCTTAAATTTGAAAATTTTATTGAATGTTTTTTAAATATTGAATTTATATTTTTCAAATATTGAATTCACATTTTTTTAATATTTACTTTATATTTTTTAAATATCTAGTTTATATCCTCCGAGTATTTAGCTTATAGTTTTTAAACATTCAATTTATATTTCTTGTACATGTATACAATATTCAGATCCAATATTTTTCTCATATGAAAAAATGTGGCTTAAAAAATATTTTTCCAATATTTGAAAAAAATATCTATCCAATATTTGTGTGCTACTAGGGGTCAGTAATCGAAGTAAATAATTTAAGTAAAACCTGAAAAATATTAATCAACTAGCAATATTTGTGTTTATACAAAACGCCACGAGGAAAAAAATTAAATGAAACAGAGATTAAAATTATCAATAATTTGAGAAATGAAAATCATTCGGTGGCAAAAATTTCTGAAATTCTTGGAAGAAGCCGTTGTGTAGTTTGTAATTATTTAAAAAATAGTGAAAACTATGGTAAAAAGAATCCAGAATTAACTAATAACACTCTGTATGAAAGACGATGAAGTTCTTTCATATAAACACATAATTATTTCGTTTTAAATGATGTCTTATAGTATTGTCGCGGACTGTAATTAACCGTCAAACAACGAATAAGTTTACTACGACAAACACATAAATTAATCTGATTGTAGTACCATTTCTATTATATGAAGATTTCAGAGGTGTACGTTTTTAACATAACAAATAACTGAATAGATAAACGTGACAACAGTTGCAATTGGGTCAAAATAATATAATCTTGCCAACAATTATACTTTCTCAATTATACTTTCTTTCTCTCTCTTTCTTTCTCTTATACTGTAGAACAATTGAACAACTGGGTTGAAATGGTATGGTAGAAAAATAAGGAAAAACGATTAAAAACTTGTATAAATCTATTCCAAAAAGAATGTTACATGTCAGAATAAATAAAGGCGGCAACAAAAAATATTAATAACCGATAAAAATAAGCTGTACGTGTTAATTTTTTACAAAAACATTACCTGTCTTATAGTTTCGTCGCAGTTAATAAAAGGTAAGTTGGTGTTACTTTCAAATTCTTAGAAATACTAACGAAAACACTGCGTTAAACGACGTCTCCAGAAGTAACTAATAACTCTCTGTATAAAAGACGATGAAGTTCTTTCATATAACACATAATTATTTCGTTTTAAGTGGTGTCTTATAGTATTTGCTTCGCAAGCAAGACCGGAGCACATTCTAGCTTCGTTCCCCGGAAAATATTCGCAAAAATCAATAGCCAGGCGTGTCGTCTCGCAAATGAATCGTATGCCCGGTGAAATTATCAATTTCAAACGGACGTCAAAGGGCCCGGCCAGATTGTTCTCGGTAGCAGGCCTTCGCTCTCTCCGGTGTCCATGACATCGAAAAGCCCAGGTGTCCATGACCTTTCCGCCCGGCAGAAAAGACCTTCTTCGACCGTTCTAGATTCTGGAGAACCGGAGGGCCGGGGACCGGCTAACCTGCCTCCCGGACCGGAAACGAACAGGAAAGACAAGTAATTCCGGACGCAACGCCGCACCCGGGTGTGACGACACCCGGCGACGGTTTCGGATTAATCTGCCGTTTTAATCAGCCCGGCAAACATATTAAGTCACACTCGAGAGGAGGGAGAGGGGAGGAGTCACGTTCGTGTCTCGCACAAAGGTAAGACACCGTGCTCTAGACGATTTAGAGTATCTAGGCGCTCTAGACGCCGCGACGGCGAAGGTAAGATGAACTCGCTGTCGTGAGTCGTGAGCCGTGAGCCGTGAACGAACACACAGAGCGTCGAGCTATTGATTTTCCACCGGAGTCACCGTGGCGCCAATGCTCACGATATGCACTGTATATAGGGTGACACCGTTGGAACAGCCCTAATCAACCTGCCAAGCCAATTTCGTCTAGAAACCATTCTATTTCGCTTCCCGTCGAGAAGTCGAACGGTCAAAAAACAAAAATTGGCTGTCGTTGCCCTAGATCCTAAAAGATTTCTCGAAATTTTTACCATAGCAATTTGCTATAAGATAAAGGCACCAGTAGTTGACCATTTTATAGAAAAACATAAAAAATAAGGTTTTTATAAGCGCACTTATAAGTGCACTTTTGATGAAAGTGAACCTCGGATGCCATGCCGTCTGTTGTTTAAATGTCAAAACAATAAGAACATTTCAAACCTTATTTTTTATGTTTTTCTATAAAATGGTCAACTACTGGTGCCTTTACCTTAGGTTTAGCAAAGGATATACAGGGTGTTTCGTAAAGGGTGGGCAAAAGACAAAATAATAACAACGACATTTTCCTCTGTTCTAACAAACCTTGTTGTTTTAAAGCAGAATCGATCTAATAATGAGATATACAGGCCGTTTCGTAAATCATACGCAAAATTTTAGAAATAGATTCCTAATGCTTAGAGAAGACAAAAAAGTTATATTAACTCGAGTGGCGACTCTGAAGAACCACTAGAAATTGTTGTGGCATTATTTCAAAGAAATTACAAAAAATATTACAAAATATTTGTTACATTAGAAAATTTGTAAATAGATTACTAAACATTTAAATATTATATGTGAAAATCGGATCAGTTTCGTATGAATAAAATGAAGATATTTTAAGACGGAAGAAAAATTTAGTTTTAGAATGAAAATAGGGCCGAGTGCAAAGGGTCAACTTTGAGGCACCAATAAAAATTATTCGAAACCTACTCGACGTTACCTCGTATGCACAAAATGGAAAAATTATATGGAATGGAAATATTCTAAATCGGAAGAAAAATCTAATGGATCAATAGCTTCGAGTGCAAAGGATTTACGTAGGTCCGGAAATGATTAGTTTCTGAGTTATTAAAGTTTTTCTGCCACAATTCTCGTCACATCGTCTTCAAAGTAAATGTTCAATATGTCTGCCTCCTGTCTCAGTACAAGCCTCAGCTCGTCGTTTCATTGAGCTCCGAACACGTTCCCAAATAAAGTATAAATTGTAAACAAGAATAATACACCTCCAATACGTAAACGTAGACAGGAGATTACTTCAAAAACATTGTTGACGCCTTTAACCTCTGAAGCACTGTACGCCACTATAGTGGCTTCCGTGGAAAGCATCAGTTTGAACGGTAACGCCACTATAGTAACTCTTGTGCCACACGCGGCCAGGCGCGTCGTGTTTCACACTAAATCTACCAAACATAAAAAGTATAAAAGTGAAACATGTCTTATAGAAGGGAGAAGATTGAATTTACTTAAACTTTGTACGATTTTCATTATAATATGTGGTTAAATGAAGAAATTAA
This sequence comes from Seladonia tumulorum, assembly GCA_913789895.3. Lineage (NCBI taxonomy): Eukaryota > Metazoa > Arthropoda > Insecta > Hymenoptera > Halictidae > Seladonia > Seladonia tumulorum. Next base: position 5,171,099 of record OU565280.1, read on the forward strand.
TTTACTAATTTCCTATGAAAACGTTTTTTTAATTTCAATAATTGTGAATTAGAAAACCGGTCATTTTAACCGTGGTAGGTTTAGTGTTAAGAGATTAAACGGGCCTTTAACACTAAACCTGCTGAGCCTTAAAAGTATGTAACTGGTACATGTTACCTTATAAAAATCACAAGATTGATTTTATTTCGACTTTGTGCGACTCCTACTGTAATATATGTACAATCATTTCTTATGAAATAATTTTACTATTTCAATAATTGTAAAATAAAAAATCTAGAACCAGTAATTTTGACCAATTGTGGTAGAGGTTTAGTGTTAAGACGATGTGATGAGAATTGTAGCATGAAAACTTAAATATCTCAAACTAATCTTTTCCGGGCCTATGTTGATATAATTTTTTTCTTCTCTAAGCGTTAGGAATCTATTCCTAAAGTTTTGCCCACCACTTACGAAACACCCTGTATATCGGCTAAAATATACTATTCTTTGGCCTCTCTCGGTGGGGATAGTTTTGGGACTTTTACCGATATTTGGGACATATATCGAGTGAAGACTGTACAGAGTAATATTGTTCCCCAGTAGTCGGCTATTATGAAGCGTTGTTTTTATTATCAATGAGGAAATTTTAAGGGGTATATTTGCGATACGGTAGCACGGTCACTCGGAATCCTATTAATAAGCCGCCAGTGGGTAGAACGTTAAAAATGGAACGGAGAGGAAAACAGAGAGAAAATACGACAACAAAGAGTTTCTACGGTTCGCGATTTTTGTATCGTTCGAGTTTGTAGATGAAGCGTGTTTTTGTTGGAGCACCCGGTACTTGCTAACAATCCCGGAGGGGCACTCGAGTACCCTTCGCTAGTATTCTTGCAGCATTCTGGTAACTCTGGTGAATGTAAAGGACTGTTCCGGGAGAAAAGCTTCTCTTTGATTTTTTTTTTTTTGACGGCGCGGCGCTGGAGCATGAAGAGGTTTATTATTCGAGACCAATTTGTAGAGATTACAAATTCTATGAGACGAAAAGAATTGATAATAAACATTTTCAGGACAAAAGGGGTCGAAACGATTTCGAAAAATTACAAGCGTAAACTTGTACGAGCCGCACGCGGTCTCATTTTTCTAATTGTAAAAACAGTCGTAATGGCCGCGCAAAGCGTTAGAGAAAATTTCTCTTCGCTTTCGCTATAACGACCCGGCCATTAAGCTAATATTGTTCGCGGCGCTCGAGCGCCGTTTTTCTCATTACTCGTTCAGTTTTTCCGGAGACTGAAACTTCGGGAACGATGAATCAGCGATAACGAAGAAACCCGAGGATATAAAGTCCGAAGGGCGGCCCCGATTTTCACCGTCCCTGTCCGAAGGATGTCGTCAACAATGCGACTTTATTTGCCTCGAAGGAGGGGCTCCGCCAGCTAATGGGGTTAAGAGCTGGGCTAGACGATGCATTCGCTTGAATATTGAGTAAACGAACCAACGACGTGTTAAACTGGCCCTGCTGCTGCTGTTACTGTTCATTTTGCACCGTTAACAGACTGATTCTACTCTAGAGCTTTGCACAAATCGATTTCTCTCCTTTATTTTCCTAACGCTCGACCCAGGGACCACCAACAAGGATTTTGACTTGTCGTCCAAACAACAAGAGCGTACAACGTGTGAGATATATTTGATTGGAAACCACGTGGTCGCTAATGACCTAGCTGTTAATGCGACTATATTAAAATAAATAAATAAGAACGTATTCTTTCTAATTTTCACTTTTCTACAATCTTTTATAATTTTGTAGTTTCTTAAAAATTGTCTCTACATTCTGTTCCGACCACCGTGCATTGGAAATAGATAGATCATAAACAAGTACGGGCAGGGACATATGTACACTACCGCTCAAAAGTATCCGGACACTTATAAACTCAAATATCTTTGTCGTTTCTAAAGATACGTAAAATATGGTAAGGACAAAGTTGAATGGTACAATGGGGCTGAACGATGCTATACAAAATTTTTGAATGACCTTGGAATAATTATTGTCACTGAATTCCTAATGAAAAGGACTATCATTGTAGATGTTCAAAAAAGGGTGGTTCCATTTAAAAAAAAGTCTAGGTGACCTTGATATCTCTAAAAAAAAAAAAAAATGGCATAAAAACAAAATTTTTTTTAGCATCGTGTCAGCCCCATTGTACCATTCAACTTTGCTCTTACCATACTTTGAGGTGCAAACTTTAGGTGACTCACCCACCCTGTATATACGTAATTTTTAATTTAGAACGTCAGATATTTCACAAGAAACTAATAAAAATCGATTTTAGGCACTGAAATAACTTTGATGCAATCCTAATAACGATATTTCGCAATTGTCCGGATACTTTTGAGCGGTAGTGTATATCGGGTAAATAGAAGATAGCATTCTTTGATCCACGCCGAACGTAGAAGGGGTATACACTGCGGCAGAGGGGATAGTTTTGGGACGTTTAACGGCGAGATATTTCGGACATATATCGAACAAAGACTGTAATATAGAGTAAACAGTGTATTGTGTAGTATCTGTGGTGTAATCTCGGTAGTTCGGGGAATCGTTGTCGTCGCTAATGGAGTAGAGGGTTTTTATCGGAAAGCGAGCCGTCGAGCGACGAAAGAATCTAATCTGGATTGGACGGGATCGATCGCCGGCACGAAATTACGGGCAGGAGAATTCCCCGATCGCATAATATTCCGAGTGTCGGCTTGCTCCCGATAGGCGCACAGGCGTGTAGACAGGAGGAAGATTACGGGGCGACCGGCAAAACAGTCAGTTTATCGATTGCATCGGTTTTTGCGGCGGATTCAATCTGCTTCCTAGGTACGAATCCCCGCAAGTTCCAGGTTTTTGACCTTACGGCAGAGCGACGTGCCGAGTCATCGCCGACAAATAGAAAATCACCGGGAACCAGCGCCAAGGAATTTCGGATGCAACTAATAATAATGCACCGGGAACGTTTGGCCGGTTATCAAGGGTTAATGAAAACGCCACGACACGACACGCCACGCCGTGCCGGCTTTGAAAGATGCAGTCGTGTCCCTGTATATGTCGCCAAGGCCTCGATGATAAACGTCGCGGGATTCAGTGTTTACTCGATATACATTCCCGCTCATGTCTTATGACTAGACAGCGGATCTTTATGCATTTATGGCTTCTCGAAATGTTCAAAAAATGCTATAATATAAAATTCGAGAGAATTTAACACGATTTTTATTTGCTTCGGATCTACAAAGGCTGTCCCCATTAAAAATAGGATTTTATTTCATTCCACTTTCTTAAAATGTTTCTATAAAAATTGGAAATTGCATAAACATCCGATTTCTACTTATGACACTTCTGGTTTTTAGTGAAACTCTGGTATTTCGTATAAATTATGAACCTTTAACTGTATTAACTACATAATATAAATATCCTCATATATTCAGCAATAATTACAACTTTAACGTAATAATTCATTAAAAATTATGAAATAGCCACACCAATCACCAGATTTGAATTCCATAGAAAAATTAAGAGATAAACTGGATCAGACAGGTACGGAAGTTTTGCCCTGCTTCGAAAACACATTTATGGAATATTTTGGAACGAGAATGGAACAATATAACAACAGAAAGTATGGAAAAATTGATCACGCGGATGCCAAGAATAGTGGACATTGTAATAAAGAAACGTGGCGGATTCTTCTATGAAAAGAAAATATATTTTTTTACTTCTTAGTAAGATTTTTTATGTATGAGAGCAAGCATCCTTTCTTTGACGTGTAAACCTTTAAATGAGAAAAAATGTGTTCGCATCCTTCAACGATTATTTCATTTTTACAAAGTTGAATACGAATATGATCACTGTCCTAAGACTTATGGGCAGGAGTGTACACTCCGCGACAAAAAGATAGTACATTATCTAATTTTGTTAATTCAAGCAAATATAATGGAATAACAACAATTCCCATATTATATATCTCTGTTCAGTTAGCAATAGGTTGTATCTGTTCAGGTTAAACACTCGTTTCCTGTTTATAGGTTGAACGTTAAGTCGAAAACGTAAAGAGCAGTGCTGACTTCTGCGTCACGAAACGACTTCTGAGTTACGAAATATTAAAACACTATTTTTTTTATACATATTCTTATATTTTAAAAAATTGTTTCTTCACGTAATAAATGCCTTAAAAGATATTGAAGTAATTGGTTATTCTTATTACGCAGTATACAGGTCACAAACAATGTAATATACTACTTGAAAAGCTAAATACCATTTATTTGTATAATGTGCTATCTTTTTGTCGTATGTGCACAATACGGACCCATCCAGGGACATATATCGGCTAGAAGATACTATTCTTTGATATACCCTTTGGGTGTACCCCGCGGCAGTGGGCATAGTTCTGGGACTTTTATCGGCCAGGCATTTCGGACATATACAGGGTGTTCACGCTATTACCAATTCAGTGTTTTTCTTGTAAATAGTAAATATTTAAAAAAATGAAAGGGGAAAAACTAGTTCCGTTTCTTATACGCAGCACAATGGCGTATGCAACTTTTTTGTGTTTATACTATTTTGTTAGGTATGAAGGTGACCTTCAATTTTTTATGTCGAATGCTACATATTTTTGTATATCACTTGAAAGCTTGTGTCTAGACGAATTAATCCGTATACTGCACTGTGACCTTGAAGGTCATGCAAGGTCAGAAGTGGAAGAAACATTTTGAATATTGTGATTTCGCTATATATGTCGCCAATACTACAATGTTTACTCGATGTATGTCCACAACACAGTGGGCATAGTTCTGGGACTTTTATCGGCTAGATATTTCGAACATATATCGAGTAAAGACTATTATCCCCACTACCGCGGGGTTGTATCCCTCGAGGGGCCGCGAAGATCGAGGCCTCAGACGCCGAGGAGTGTAAACATAACACAGCTCGAGTATGTCTCCCGGATGATACACGACGTTGGCAGGGCCCATGTTGTTGACATACATCGAGAATTCACTGTACATCTTCCAGATCGATCGAAGGCTGAACCACGACGGTTGGCGCGCGAGAATCACGGGGAAAACTTGCCTGGTCGTCTTAAATTAGTCGGTGACGGTCACCGGTGACCGACACCGACAAAGTCATTCTCCTCCGATGCGTGTAATCGCGACATTGCAAAAACGGAACTGCGGCAAGGTGGGCGTGGTGCTATTCAACTTTCTTTCGACCTGCCATCGAACGGAAAAAGTATCGGATCACCGAAAACCGAGCCACTAATATGCGATACTCAAACAATCACGAACCATCGATCCGAATCAACTGTTATTATTGGACTGCGGATTTTTATGCAGAATAAAAATGATCTACATGGATTGTAATAAACAAGATTAAATTTAGGTTTTCCGTTTGCTTGCGGATGGTAATTTCACTATTTAGTAACAAGCTAGAGCGTCTTCATTCGCTAATTAGACCAATTCAACTGTACGAGTGTTAGACTCGGTCGAGGACCTGTAAAAAGGTCACGGCGACGCCTGAGAAGTTCTCGTAATAGCGAGATCAGAGGTGGATAGTAATTTCGTTAGATTGCGATTGCTTTTGTAATAAATTACAAGCGATCACGCTAATCACAAATGTTAATCAATTAATCGTTCCTGGAATGAATCAGACGCAAATCGGTACGTAACATGTAACCTGTGTTGCTAATTTTCTGGAACCTGATCGGTAGTCGTTGTACGAGCTTCTACAGTCTTTACTCGATACATGTCCCTATTATCTAGCCGATAAAAGTCCTAGAACTATCCCCACTGCCGCGGGGTAATAATAAGTAAATGTTTCAAATAAAAGTTATAGCATTTGTACCAATTAATAATAGGATGATGGCAGTTTTTTGACAAGTTGACGCGCAAAGGAGATATGAAGGTCACTCTCGTTTTTCTAAATGAAATGATTTATCTTTTATGTTCAATTCCGATAGAATGATAAATTCTGCATTAAAAAAAAGTACTGAGGTACACTTGTCCTAACAATCATCGTTTCTGAGATAATTTGACTGTATTCACCCTATTACTATCCTCATGAATCTTTACGCAAAATAAAAATTTTCTACCTTAATTACAGAAAAACAAGACGTACGTAAAAATTGAATCGTTCTTTTAATAATTTTAATAACAGAGCAATGAAACTAAATTCATATAGTGTTCCTTCGATTTTGTGTTTCACCTAATATTTGTGTATTATTCATAACATTTATGACGAACGTAATCGGATGCATAAAGCCCAATTAGTTCAAAAGCGGCGCACTCTAGGACAAATACATACACCTTAGCATATTTATATTAAAAATTTACCATTCTATCGTAATCGAACATACAAAATAGATCATTCCATTCAACAAAACGAAACTGACCTTCATATCTCCTTGACACGCCCACTGGTCAAAAAACTGCTTTTAGCATATTACTAATTGGTTTAAATCCTGTAATTTTTAATTGAAACATTTTCGTGTACCCAGAGATCCAAGTGTTGTGGACATACAATCGAGTAAACGCACTGTTCTTCTAGTACGAGATCCTCTCTCGCACGAGCCGAGGGATGTTCGACGGAGATGGCAAAGGTCGAGACTTTTTGCAAAATGTTGCGATAATGGCGGCGATCGAAGCGGTAAAAAGATGCAGGCCAGGATACGAAGGCCGAGAGGAAGAAAAAAGGGTCGATCGTGTAGCATAGAGGTGACACGACTGTGTTCGTGCATAGAGCAAGTCGGCTAGCTGCCGACCGGGCACGTACCTACGTCACGTCCGCATTTAACGTTAATCTCCGACTTGGTCACCTCCGTCGTTTACGCGAGCAACGGGCGAGCCTGATCGTCGTTTCGACCCTGTTCCCGGTTACGAGGCGATTCTGCCGAAAATTCGCGACACCGTGCGACACCGTGCAATTTCGGGATCGGAAACGCGAGTCGGCCACAACGGCGCACAGTGAGCATTTTGGACAAAATCGGACTCAAAATTGTTTAACATTATGACATTATGAACCTAGAATCGATGGCTCGGAGTGCAAAGGGTTAACTTAGTTTAACGAATTTTCTCAAGGTTAAAATACGTTCGTACCATAATCTCCCTATTTTCCCCATATTCTACAAATTTTCAACTTTAATTTAAAAAAAATTTCATCGCTCTACCACATTTCTATCGAAAGTTCTTTGATTTTGAACCCGATTTTGTCCAAAATGTCCACTGTGCGGCGCGCAACACACAACTAGTATGCACACACAACACTATTTTTAAAATCAGGAACTTAAAAAATTCCGATATTTTTTTTTGTTATACCAATTCGCCGACATGAAAGTTCAACATGGCGCTAAAAAATGCAAAGGATCATATTTAGTAGTTTGCCCTAATCAAGCTACCAGCATTACACATGTTTATGTTTAAAAAAAAAAGGAGCAGTTGTACAGTGTCTGTTCGATATATGTCCACAACACGGGTCTACCCAGGGACATATATCGGCTAGAAGATACTATTCTTCGATACACTGCCGAACGTAAAAAAAGGACAGCGAAGGTCTTGGCCACTGATGGGGTATACGCCCCGAGAGTGAGGATAGTGTTGGGACTTTTATTGGCTAGATATTTGGGACATATATCGAGTAAAGACTGTATCGGTTGCGTTTCCGGTCCAGAGAACACGTCGGTGTCCGTTTAACATCGGTCGATTAGTTCATTGATTGGTTGTGTGTGCCGGATAACGATGAACTGGAACGTGATATGTACGTCCCTGGAAATTTCTCGGCGAAAACGGAAAATCAGGATTCCGGAAATTGTACGAGCATTACGGAAATTAAGCAAAAATGTACGAACAAAGTTTGCATAGATTCTGTGCCAACTGAGATTCTACGAACCTATAATAAAAATCAATATGCTACACACACGTATGACCTTGTACACACGGTCGTTAAAAAAATTCGTGCCAATTTGTGTTTTTACGAGTTAAATGAGTCATCGCAATTACGCAATGTATATAATTTGTGACGCGAATATACATACTAGTAAAACGTGTTTCAAAATTAAATAGTGTAACGGCAATCGATGAAAGTAAATTGATAAATAATACACGGTTCAACGTCCACGCACGTTCCCGGAGGTGAAAATTTTTTACACTGGAATACCGTTTCCCTGAACTGCATAAAAGTGCAGTCAAGGTAATCAGAGCAGAAGAGTTAAAAACGTCCCGCAGATATTTTTAGACGGGAATATCCGTGGTATTCCCTGGGAACTTTTTATCATTTCCTAGTGTATATCGAGCAACTGAGCACAATTATTAAATTGCTTTTTATTTCTAAAGCGTACGTCTACCGCTACACAGAAAAAACGATACCTAACGATTTACAATCTTTACTCGATATATGTCCCAAATATCTAGCCAATAAAAGTCCCAGAACTATATCGCGGGGTATACCTTCAGGGGCCAAGAAACTTCGCTGTCCTTTTCTACGTTCGACAGTGTATCAACGAATAACATCTCCTAACGGATATATGTCTCTGGCCAAACCAGTCTTTTGGACATACATCGTGTAGACATGTACGTTTACACTCCTCCGCGACCGAGGTCATTCGAACTTCGCCGTCCTCTTCTCAGTGTATCAAAGAATAGTACTTTTTAACCGATATATGTATGTGGGTAGACCCCTGTTGTGGACATATATCGAGTAAACATTGTAGTACAATGAAACGATAGAGATTCGTTTGAAAATTATTTCATTAAGAGAACACTCGTTTTGTGACATAGAAACCGAGAACAACGAAGTGTGCAGTACACACATACACCTGCATTCTCGAAGATTAGGAAGATGCACACGGTGACTCTCACTAACATTCGGGCGCTCTTAAAAATCGCATAACTTCGTCAATATTGGACCATACGACATGGATTTTTTTTTAAAGAAGTTAGAGCAATTGGTTTGCTACATAATGTGAAAAAATTGACAAAAATTGCAATTGGTCGAAATTGCAGAGAAAATACTGAAAGTTGTATTTTGCAATTTTTTTATGTGGGCTTACGATGAAAATTTAAAAAGCTCGTTTTGCAGATCTGTATCAATTAAACATATTCTGAATATTTCATGTAAATCGGTCGATGTCGCAATGAGCTACGAACGTTTAACGATGAAAGCTTTCGAGTGAAATTCGCAGAATTTTGGCCTTGTCAGGGAATTATGCGACCATTTGGAAACATTTGCAGCTCATGCAACGTTGACCGACTTTGATGAAATTTTCAGAATATGCATAATTGATACAGATCTACAAAACGTATTTTCTAAATTTTCAATATAAACCCACAGAAAAAAGTTGCAAAATAGAACTTTTAATATTTTCTCTGCCATTTCGACCAGTTGCAATTTTTGTAAAAAATTTTTGCACTTTATGTAGCAAACCAATTGTTCTAACTTCTTAAAAAAAAATCCGTCGTATGATCCAACATTAACAAAATTATATGATTTTTAAAAGCATCCAAATATTAGCTGGAGTCACCGTATGTATTTCCTGCATTACAAAAAATCGAATTTCTTTTCATTAAATCGGTGAACACGAATTTGAAAAAGATTATTGCACGTATACCACGCCCACAGTTTAAACATTTTTTTCGTTATCGAAGTTCAAATAACAGTCACATTCTCATAAAAAAATTGCCTCCGTAATCTTGGTTTTAAGTTCCTTCAACGTTAAACATTTTTAGCTCGTTTGGAACGAAAAAAAAGGATAAGATTAAGTTTAAAAAAATACTAACTTGCGTTCTAGATCTAGATATCACATGTGCCTCGTTTTCCTGAATAACAAAAAATTCGTAACGTTCACTTTTCGAGGGCACCCGATAGTTTTTGGGTCGCGAGTAACCCGGGCATTTGCAGGTTAACGTCCGGAAGTAGTTCCGGTACAACGGACTAAGCCAGATGTCGCCGAAACCGTGCGATCCGGAAACGATGATCGGCACGACACTAATTTATTAATTTATGCCGAAGAAGACGCGCACACGCCCAAGCCCGGCAACGGTGACGTAACTGTAAACACAACACTGATTGCGAAAGGAACTGAAGAAAATTGCTTGATCGAAGAAATCTTTATTAAACGCACCCCCCCCCCCCCACTCTTTTTTTCTTTTCTACGCTAACATCGTGCGATCAACACGTTTTTCAACGCTCAGTTCTCCATTTCCCTACCTACAGTACACATACACACTATACTTATCGACATAGGGTTCTTTTCTCGATGATTCTCCGGTGAATATGTAACGGTTTTTTCGACCGCGAAGTTCGCGTTGTTGCTGACACTTCGAGAACGACGATTTAAAACATTTTGACGATAGTGACTCAGCCACGAATTCGGCACCGTGACGAAATCAGTTTGCCGTTCCAAACAGGCTGTATCAATTTGTAACGGCGTCACCAATTAGACAACTAATTTGTGCGCGATTAGGTGTCGGTATCGGCAAAATTAGCGGTCGATAAATATACATATAATGTTTATTGCACGGGTATTTTCGTAGAGGTGTACACCTCTTCCGGTGACAAATCCTGACCGTCTAAAAAAGGCCGATGCATCCCTCCGTCGACTTATTTCCGGTCGTGACGATCGACAAACTCGAATTAAATGCCGTGTTTATCAAAATAAACGACACATAAGCGATTACATTATCTGTCGTAATACATAGGATTTCCACGTACTCGATCCTCGACGTGGAAACAGTGCGCGATATTCGATGGCGAGATACGGCTATCAGTCGAACGACAGGGATCGTAATTTGTTTGGAAACACTTGACGCACTTCGAAATTCGTTTGCACCATACCAATTGTAGGTACATATCTAGCGTTCGTTAGACATTTTTCGGATCGACGTTGTAAGAAACGGTCGGTGTACCGACCGCGGTCGACATTGCCACAATGCCTGACGGGTTTTCAGTGGGAAGCGAAATTAGGTCAGCAACAGATAGGGCGTCTTGACAGGTGAACAAAACCATTCATGGAACACCGTATATAGCGGAAATTAAGGCGCTACAAACGAATGCGAACGCGCACGAGTGGCGATCGCGATCTTATTTCAGGAATGAAAATGGGGATAATGGGACAGAACGCGTATACAGTTCGATGCGAGGCGGTCTGTCACGATTACGCAAAAAAAAAGAACTAACGAGCAACCGTGTCAGCGACAAACGGCACGAGAAAAGAACGTTTTATTCGATCGTAGAGTGGGCAGGGGTTCAGCGGTGCAATCGATGTCCTTGTAGGTGGCAATTGTTCGATACGATCGCTGATAAATGACAAACGGTGTCGTCGGTTCGTTAAATTACGAACACCGTTCGAACGTTGTCACGAGCGCGAGTTGAGACACGCTCGACGAAGAATCAAAGCCAGAGAGAAATCGAAGGAAGCTAAAGGCGGCACACGCCATTTTTATCTCTGGAGTGTTAGCCGTCACGAGACAACCGACCGCGAAACCCGAGAGGGCTTACGCGTTTTCGGAATGAAGGCGAACGAAATTGTTCACTTACCTTCTCGTGAGGATAGCCCGCGACACCGTTTTATCCGAGTACTCGCATAAAAACCAGTCGAAGTACACCAAAAACCACCGATTAACGATCCACACAAACCCATCCACACAGCCAACCGGCGCGCAACCGACTGAGCGCATACGGCGTCGTCCTACGCCAGCGTAGCTAGTCCCAGTCCTCGCCCAACCAATCAGAGACGACTGTGAGCACGATATGTATTACTTTTCAAAAAACCTCTACATACTTACGGAATATAATTATCATACTATAGAGCTTTATGTAAATTCACTTATTTATAGACAAAATTCGAAAGAATTACTATGAAAATTTCAAGCCATTCGTTCACCGATCATGTGTTTCGCAACGGGATGATAAAACGCGTCGAGTAAATAGAATGATTTTTAACTACGAGTGCTATCTGCTATGTTCTAAATATTTCAAATGATTGTTTTTTCAAGATACAAAACAACGATTAGTTACAATAATGATTATTCTAAAACTAAACAATCATTTCTTCAAAGTATATGATATCATTCAATTTTGACATTTTAGTTTGCTTTCTAGTTTGAATTAATCACTATTCGTAAAAATACATCATTTTTTAGAGCATTAACAATTGGAATCGTACATCATTGTCATAATCGAAGGACGTATCTCAATTTATGCCTCCAGGAGCATACAGCGGTTACTTTAGAATGACTTTCGATGTATCGCACGCGCACACACACATACACCTATACGCAAAAGGAACGATTCAATCTTTGTAAGTACGGAAGTGAGTTCGATACGTAAATCAAAATAATTAACGCAATAAAAATTAATTAGTATATCTTGAACGATTAAATACATCGCTTATACCATATTCGTATCGGTACTCACTATACTTGCGTTATAACAGCTGGCGTAGGAATACAAGATAGCGTATGACATCACTAGTCCCGTTTACCCATATTCTGGACCGGGCACGCCCCAACCTCCCCGTTATATATTATTACTGCGAAAACTTAAAAGGCAATTAAGTTACGTCAGGAAAAAATAGGTCTTACGTATCCCCGAATGAAACAAATCAACAAAGACGCTGGTTATAGATAATCATTGAAAAGCGCATGTAATCTACCAAAACGTTTCCTCTATTTTTCTTATCGTATCGTCGATTGTCATGGAACATGACAATTTTAATCCAAAACATTCAAGACATCACAAAATTTATTTTATTGTAAATAATATATATATATATGTATTTATTTATTTATTATAATAAAAAATATATATAAAAGGAAAGAAGATTGTCTTTAACACTACCTTATTTCCTTCTAAAATCTTTATTCATTCTTTTCTGAAGAATACGAAATTGCAAATGATATATTTAAACATATTATACAGTTCGAACTTAACCGTAAAAATAAATCATAGGAAGGTAAATGGAAAATGTGTACATTTATATACATAACATGAGCAGAGATACATTGTAGTATATTTTACATCGCTTAATATAAATGAGTTAAATTTGTTTATTTCTTATCCTTTACGATCTTGACACGAGTAATGTACAATATCACCGTTTGGGAACCTGGCAAATGCACTGCAAAATGATTGACATCATTATTATTAATGTTGCAGTACACACATGTATAATGCAGGGTAGATGATAAAGATCAATTAATAGAAACACTTAAATACAGACCTTTGATTGCTAAATCTCTTCTTACATACTGGACATACATTAAATTCTGTCATCAGAACGCTTTGCGATTCATAATGCATACGCTGCTCATGCACTTGCAAATATTCTGCACAAAGCAAGCCCTTCAACATCTGCAACCTCCTTCTGGCATTCAATTTCTCCTGTAAACTGACTTCTAAGAAGCACTTTATTCTACCTATAGGAACTGTATTTGGCAGGATGTCCAACGCTTTCAACGGATTTATTTTCGAGGCGTGTTTCTCGAGTAACTCCAACGCCATTTCCAAATCAGGTTGCGGTGTTCGTTGAAGTTCTGGTTTACATCCTATGGGATTAGAATTCTGCATATAACATCATATATCATTTTAGAACGACAACGGTATTGTCATTTTGTACCTGTCATTGAAACTCCTTTGTCATCGGGTTTCAACAATTGTTGTATGAGCATCAAATAAACCTCCTCTGCACCATCAGACTGTTTCTGTTTCTCTGCATTGTCTAGATCTTAGAGCAATAAGAGACGAATTATCGAAAGTGATGCGCGAATGCTCTTGATACACAATTTTATACTTACTTTGATATTTAGTGTATACATTATGACAATACTCAATAGCTTTCGGTATGTCGTTCAAAAGATTAACATATATCGATATAACTTGCTGATGGCGTCCAAGTCGTCCAAGAATAATTGCACGTTCCTCGAACAGACTATTAGATGGAAAATGGACAAGTATCGTTTCCGGGGTATAATGTGCTGATTTCTCCAAAAACTGTTGTAATTTCTGCCTGATATGTTGCACCGCTTCTTTCTCACCAGGTGTTTGGCTATCGTTTATATCGTTTAAACATTTCTCTTTGTACTGATGTATTAAAACATTATGGTATAGTGGATTGGTAACCTCCCAAATGTTCACTACATGTTCCAAATACGTTATAACCAAATCTTTGTGACAACGGAGGAGGTAATCTAATACTTTTGGTTTTGGTAACTGCTCAACTTGCTCTGTATCTTCCATAAATATTCGAAGTCCTTGCTCCGGATCTTCGTTTAAGACCCAACCCGCAAATTTAAAAATCAAATCCATATGATCCTTTCCCAGCTGTTGCAAGTACTGAATTGTTCTCTCAGTTCCTTTAAGACTAGAATCATTTTCTTTTGCATGCTTCTCGAGAAGTTCCAAAGCTTTTCTATGTTGCCCTTTCGTTTGGTACAATATAATAAGCTCGGGATACTTTTGATGCATCAACAATGTTCTTTCAGCTTCTGCCAAATGACAATGATTCAGCCTAAGCAACGGTGCTACCAACGCATCTGTAGTCTGCAAATAACACTTCAGCAGAGTCGTGTCTATAATTTTTAAAAGCTGTTCGGTAGCTACTGCTGTCATATTTTTCTCTCCTTTGATCGAAGATTTTTCTTTACCATTCTCCTTGTCTTTTGACTCTGTATCATCCATTAATTTGTCTCTGACTTTTGTGAGGAATACTATCAATGCGCGCAACCCTTTTTCCAAATCATGATCTTCTAGTTTAGGCAAACTTGGTGTTGGTTCGTTAATTTCAGAATTATTGCTTGTAGAAATAACCAAGTCAGGAAATAATATGATTACTTCGTATGGATCGGTTCCTAACTTTAAAAACAAGTCCATCGCTTCCTGAAATCTTTTGTTAGCAAAAAGATGATGTGCATATAAAGTTTGTATTTTATACGTTTGTTTAATTTTTTCTTCCTCGGTTATATCCGACAAACTCTGAAACAGCATCAATATTAGTCTTTCTATAAATCCAAATAATTTATAATCTTGGCATTAAACAATTAATAATACTGTTTACGTACAGTTAACTTCAGTGCCAGCTGAAATTGCTTCTGTTCGAGTAATGTTCTAATTTGAAGTGTTACATCAACTGCTCTAACACACCAAATGTGACTAATAGATGCTACAAAAACTTTTCCTTGCTTACACCTATATACGAGTCTTGCTTTATTCAAGTCCTTTATCGTTTGAATGTGCATACAGTCCTCTATAGTATATACTTCTAACCTGTCGTGCACAATCCCAAGAAGGTAAGGATCATCCCAAGCTAAAACAATTCAATTTAATTAACACTAAAGTGCATCATTTCTTTTCAATTTACAGACGTATTGTAATCATATAGCAATATGTACCTATTGCATTCGGTGTATCAGACCACTTTACCGAATTATGTTGAATCAATTCACCCTTTGTATTCATAATGAATGACTGAGAATCTTTTCCTAATAAAAATGAATTATCAGATAATTTTGTAACGCTAGGTTCAGGTGACTTCCCAGTTGGAAATAATTCTTTAACTTTTCCATTCAAGTCTAATATTGTGTATGACAAACCACGAAAACCCAAAATCAGTGAATCTCCACACCTATAATACGATTAATGTATATTGAATTATGTTGCAGCTATAATGACTTGAGCTTTATGCTATAAAGATAATACGTACCAAGACAATTCACGTGGTATATCAGGTACAGTTAATTCAAAATCTTTGAATTCTTCAAATTTCTTTGATTTCCAATAATACAACTGTAGCTTGCGCTTTACAGCAACACACAAGCGTACAAATGTATTTTTCTCACCGGTTAAACAGCTCAAAGTTTGTACATCTAAGGTAAATAATGTAGCACCACGAGTCTTTTGTAACTGGCAAACTTGTTGAAAATTTGGGGAATTTAAATCGTGTATACAAAGAATATTATCTATAAACAGAAACAATGTAATAGTTCATTTAATGTTTATAACAAAAGAAAACTAAATATGCAATTACCTGTTAGAATTAACAATAAATTATATTCTGGCACAACATCGATTTGTGTGATACGTTTTTTATTAAAATTCTTACTATGGCGCAATAATTCTAGTTTATGACTGTCATCTGTCACATAAGGAACATTGTACATAAGAAGATGACCCTCTCTTGTACCAATTAACAAATTATCATCTGAAACGTGTCAATGTTCCAATTAATATTAGAACATAGATTTAATCGTTGACAACCTAAATTATTAATGTCTCCCAAATCTATGCAAATATATAAAGAGCTCTTATCATAAAGGTTACAGACTACGTACCATACGCAGCCATTGACTCTATTTGAACAGAAATATTTAATATCGATGATTGTTCGTAAGCGTCATGCATTTTGACGTTTCAGATATTTCTTGACAAATTTCGAGAATGTTAAATCAACTCTGCTAAGATCAACAACTACTTATACACATAGTTACCATTTAAGAGTACATTTGACAACTAACAACTTAAACTACATTCGACGAAACTACAAAAGTATTGCCAATTGCCATTGCCACCCATCGTTTCTACACATTCACATATGTGCAATATGTTTGAGACCAATGTTTCAATCGAGTACATTCTTATAGAAGATATATGTGCTCATTTCTTAATTTCTAACGATATTATCCAAATTTTATGAATCAGTGTTACACAAAAACAAGTCTCGATCACTGCAGCGGTCATAGAAATGCATCATACATCTAGGTACTTATATCAGGCTTGGCAATTAACTGGCACGATCCGAGGCTTTCTCGAAGGCTACGCCCCCTTGACCCGGCCGCGCGTCTCGCTTCCCGTAACTGTCTAAGTTTTCGAGCCACCTCAGGCCCGTATCATGTCAACTGCGCATGGCGCATTAAGGCGACACCCGTATCAATAGGTTTCCACATTACCCCTAAGGTATTTACTGTTGACAATGCGTTTTTTTTGTCGGTGGTTTTCTCTCTAAGCTTATTCCACTGCATCGCATGACAATTTTAAGAAAATAAATTTGGAAAATAGTTTTACTTATATTGTCAAAATTTTACCAACATTAAACCTGCTTGCCGAGGAAGAAGACTTGAAATTATGAAGACTGAAAATTATCACGCGATGCAGTGGAATAAGCCTATAAGAGATACCACTGACAAAGAAACGTATTGACAATAGTACCTCGTGATATGATACGAGCCTGAGGTGGCTTGAGAACAAAGACCGTCACGGGGAACGAGACGTGCGGCCAGGTCAAGGGGGCGTAGCCTTTGAGAAAGCCTCGGATTGTGCCAGTTAATTGCCAAGTTGCCAAGCTTGACTTATATTATATTACTAGCATAATACCCGTTGAAAAATCAATGGCTGGTTTATTTCTGGATGTATACGTTTAATGACATATTTAATTTCGTATTAATAACCGTTTTCTCAATAGTTGTACCAATTTATTGTTGATTGTTACATATTGTTTGTAACTAAATATAATAAATACCACCACACCTTTAGGCAATACTGTTATATTACAGAGAAGTATTTTAATAGTGACGATTTTAGTGACTCGCTAGCATGATCTGACTTCTCAATTTCTATGATGGAGAGCGCGCATATTTAAAACAGTATTTTATTTGAATTATGGAACAACGATTATTTAAAATCGTCTATCTGTGTACCAAATTCGTCGAGATATTTCGACCGTTACAGAGAACAGAGAAATAACACTAATTTAATGTTAACAATTAATCCTGAAGGACTTCCAGGATATAAACATATTCGTACACTCTTTTGGGCTACCGGCTATCTATGTACCAAATTTCAGCTTTCTATGTATGTCTTCTGTATTTCGAGATTTTTTGCCATTACAGAGTAATATACGTATATATAGTTATAAGGCGTATCCTTTTGGAGATTAATTAAAACTTGTACGCTTTATTCCCGTAAGCTTCGACTATTAGCAACTACAATTGATATATTGATGTATAAATACTATATATATACTCTATATACAAATAATAGATCTACATATATACGTATTGCACGCATGTGCATGGGAAATTCTTCAAGCTCAAAGGAGTTTTGCATTTGCATAAATAACTTGTGGTAATATTGTTTTTTTAGCATATTGTAATATGTTATCTTTTATTTGAAATTTGTACATGTCAAATGAATTAATGTCTAATAGAAAATGTCAAATTCACTTGTTCGCAAAGGTCTTGAATTACTTGGTTATGAGAAAACTTTGAAACAGGGTTTGTATCTTATTTATTCACACGAACTATTATAACCTATTCCATAGTTACGCTTATTGACTTTACAGAAAAGAGAAAACGAAAGCATACTAAATACAAAGGTACCTTGGATTTGATTCCACCAAAACACAGGATATTATCAAAAAACGATAAAACAGGTATAGCTTTAAATCTAAACAAGAGAGATATTTCATAGGGTTTAATAATTTATAAATAATTATTGTTCTTAGATCTTGGAACAATTATTGGAAGATCGAGTAAAGTGACTGTTTACGAAACTAAAAAGAAATTAGCATCAGAAAAGGATCCCACTGATGAAAATGTCCAAAGACTGTTAATGCTTAGTACTAACCGCATTGACTCAAATGTAGCAGATAAGGTACTAATATTATCTAGAAAGATTGATTAGTGTCCACATAAGATTATATCATTCGATAAATTGCTTACAGCTTTTAGAACGAGCCGTAAAGAAGAGATATATTCCAAAGAAAGAGAAACCTAAAGAACCCGAAGCTACTGTATTCACAGAAGAAGATTTCAAGAAGTTTGAACAAGAATATGTAGATCAGTAACTTATAGCATAAGCCTTGTACTTGATAGATTAGACTTCATTAAAAATTTGCATTTTGCACACAAAATAAGTACAAATGCATATATATGAGACCTATCATCTCATTTTAATAGAGTATAAAAAAGAAAAATAGATGTTTGCATAATATATACATATATATTCACTTTTAATATACCATTAATTAATAACTTGAAATGTTTAATAGTGACAGTGAAAAAGGAAAAGTGATACTACTAGTGACCATTATATTATTTTTATATTACACTATATGGGTAATTGGCTTTCCATTTATCGATGATGACAAAATAAGATCGTTATTTGGTCCTCAAGAACTAGCTTTAATGATACCTGCAGTATCAGGCTTTTGTTTTATTGGTGGATTAATACTATTCACTATTTATCATGTTAAGCCATATTTTTCATATGATAAGATGAATAAACTTCACGATTCATAGATTTTATATAAAATCGATTAGCAAAAGGAACAAAATTCGGCTGTATCTAACAGAGTAACTGCCAGTAAAACATTTGTTATTTTCATTGGTTTTCATGAATTGTCAGCACATTTAAGGATGGTTTACATAACTGTACATTACATCATGTGTATACAAACCCATAGATATAGACTGTAGATTAATTTAAATTTGTCTACTTCATAAGAGTACAGAACTAAAGAAACCAGAATGTATTCGAGAAAGTGGATTGTACTTGGTATTTCTGGAGCAACATGCAGTGGAAAAACAAGTTTAATTAATCGGCTTCACAAGGAATTGAAAAACTCTGTAATTATATGTCAAGATAACTATTTTTTACCAGCTGATGATCCACGACATACATACATACCAGAACTCAATCACATGAACTGGGAGCTAATAACCAGCTTAGATATGGATAAAATGCGATCGGATGTTTTAAAATTAATTACATCACCAGAGAAAAGCAAATCGACAAATACAAATGAGAAGAAGATTCTAATATTAGACGGTTTTTTACTGTTCGCATGTAAGGTTATTTCAAACTTATGCGATAAGAAATATTTCTTAACGTTAACCAAAGATCAATGCTGGGAAAGAAGGAAGGATAGATGTTACGATCCACCCGATGTTCCTGGATATTTTGAGAAGGTTGTATGGCCAGAATATGCGAAACATATAAACGAATTAATGAAAGACAAAGATTTATGTAAAACAATAACATTCATCGATGGATCAAAAAGTAAAGAAGAAATATTTCAAATAGTTCTTGCAGACATAAAAAAACTGCTATCATAAAATGTTTTTTTACGTCGCTATTACATACAAAAAAGAAGCACTTATAACTAAAAATAAATATACAGTATGAGCTGCAACTGGACATTTAGCTACTGTGTAGTGGAAACAAGACGATGTTAACATTAGCTATACAAAAGATTATTATACATCCCAGGTTGCTTGGTAGAAGATACAATTAAAATCATAAGATATCTTTTTTTTAATAATCTAGATCGTTTATCTTAAATTTTCCACTTTATAAAATTAAGATAAAACAATTATAATAGGACATTTAGTTTGCGTATTAAATTTATATACTAATAAATCACTTGTGATTTCATTATAGAAAAGCGTACTTCACTTACCTGGCACAAATGTGCATTGAGCAGTTACTTTTTTTTCTTTTATGAATCATAATTAAAATTTGTGACTATTGTTTTCCTTTTTGTGGCAAATATATGTACACATTTTGCTATTGTATTATAGGTAGTGAATTATATCTCATATAATTCCTTGAGAATGCCATCGTATGAATATTGCATGCTTACTTTGTATAATTGTTGAAGTATTACAATATTTTAACTATATCGTGTAGATTGTTTTTTTTCGTATTAATTGTAAAGCCTGCTTTAGATGCCAAATCGTATTTAAAGAAATGAAGTTTTGCAATCCATACATAATATATTCTGTACAAAAGGTAATTATGTAAAACAAAAAATAAAGTATACGTGAGTAATAGTGAAATCATGTAGGATTTACAATTTCTTGATCAACCTTCAGTTTCAGAGATTCAAGAAGAGTGTATGAATTGCAAAAGAAACATCCCAAAATTTGGAATACACTTCTACTGCTTGTCCTCTTCCAATAGAAATAGAAATCCATTAAATTTCGATTCGAGATTTATATATTCATCCAAAACAGGCTTCTAAACATTTGTGTCTTGACTTCCAACAAGATTTTTTCATTTGTTTTCTGTTTTTTAATAAAGATAACGCACAACGACGTGTATATGTTACATGGAATAGGTATTATGTTTAGATTGACCTTGCACATTCGTTACATTTGCTGTGGCAGGCCCAGCTGTTTGATCATCTTGATCATTTTGACCACACATTTTTCGAACATATTGTGGAGTGAGAACAACTTCTTCTTCCATTTCAAGTACTCTCTTATCTAATTCCATACACGCCGCCATTAAATTTTCTAGTTTTGCCAACATTTTTGGTGAATTGTATTTTTCTGGATCATCGTGAAATACTACCATTCCATCCTTTTTATTGATTGTGGCAAAAATTTCTCCTTCCTCGATCTAAACATATCAGCAAACCATTGATTAATCGATATTACATATATCAATTCTTGTATATTTAAAAAAGGAATATACTGACCATATTTAGGATATACTTTTCCGCATCATTGGGTCCTGCTAGTTGAACTCTGCTCGCTACATCACTTAAGCTAAGTGTTAAAAAAGTTTTTGTCAACCTTTGTATATTCTTTTTGTACAAAAAGCTGAGAACTTGTTTTACAAGCCCCGTATTGTGATCTCTTGTAAAAAGGTGTTCATATTTAAAAATAACTTTTCGAACTTCTCCACAACTATTCAGTTGGTAAGCATTGGCCAATTCTTCGTATTGTTGACTTAAAGGCTTCATGTACCTATTGACCACTTGACTCGTGTACCTAGGTAAGTTTAGGACTTTCCCATGCATTATTAGAGAGACAAGAATGTACTTCTTATATGCCTCTAACATAATGTAACTAACTGCAACAGCAGGTGTTGTTACACACACCTCGAAAAAATACAGTGCTCTATCATAATTCTTCAACGCCGTATATATTATTCCACCATAATAATAATAAAGTAGGAAATATTTTGAGTCGAACTGTCCTCCTTCTTGTCCGATACCAGTGATGTCCAAGTCAAGAAACTCTAGCGCTGGTTTGAAACACTTGGATAATAGACATAGTTGGCAAAGATCGGCGTGTATTGAAGTCAGCTGGCTATCAAACAACTGTATTTTACGTATTGCACGGCACAATAAATCAATACCACGCAACGGTATTTGTAATTGAACTAATTTCTCAGTAAAAAGATGACATAGTTCTGCATCTATAAAATAATTTGTTCAGAAAAATATTCAGATTTCTTCGTGTAAGGAAACAAATAAAATAAAGACTTACATGTATCTGGTGCAAATCTAACTTGTTCTCCGTTACAACCAATGATAAATTCCTGAACCTGATTAAGTAATGGTCTATAAGCATTAGCAGTGTTCACACCATTAGGATTAGGTAATGTGAATTTTACACACAACACTACCAAAATACCTAGTGAGTGTTGTTGTAGATCTAACGTTTCCAGAACATTGTCTAAGTGTTGCCCATTCTCCATTAGAACATCTACATTTTTGATCATTATTTCACATAGCTCCCGAAAATTACCTGCAAAATACAATTTATTTATTTTGTTTTTTTTTCTTTTTATATTGTTTAACAGTATTTGGTTAACAGGAGGCCGTAACCGTTGACGTGCAAGACAAATTCTTTGTGCATTTCTGTTCTGTTTTTGCTATTAGGGTTTCTATCTTGCGTGGTTACAAACAATTTAATAAAGAATCGTTCACGATTTCGATCGCAAAGGTTATGTTCGATAGGAATACAAAGAAGAGTCTGAGCATCTGTCGTACCTTGTTTCGAAAGCGTCTGCACATTATTTACAAACTGCTCCAATGCCGACGCCATCACTGCAAATGCTTTCTTCTCACGAACCTTTTGCCACAGAGGATGTGGTGAATCCTATTTACAGGAATTATTTTCGCGAACAAACCATCACCCAGGATGACGTTTTGAAACAGGCAACCGGAACGCTCCGAAGCATGTTACGAGAATAGCCGGGTTGCATTGAACTCCCTCTCGCATGCTGCGATCTGCGATCAACGCGCGATCTGAATTTTCTTCCATTCAAATATAGAAGAGGGATTCCCTCTATTATTCTACTTTATTTAGATGTTACGTGACACTTCTACTTCGCGCTAATTCATATGCAAATTAATATCGGATAATAACTAACATTATAGCTTTATGCACATTTCAAATATCCACCATACATTAGATGAAAATAGCGAGAACAGTTTTTGTTTATATTTCTCGTTGTCAATCTAATCGAATGTTTTAAAAGCCTTTTATTTTGCATATCGTAATAAACAATAATAATAAAAATGCAGGTATTATTTATATACCTACATATATACATGTACATCGCTTCCTCGTGGTTGCTAAGATATATATACAATTACAACGACAACGACTTCTAACAATGCCGAGAAAATAAAGGGAACTTGTTTTCCTCCATTGACGTTCACTATACATTTTTCGACAAGTAGATTACAATAATATTTCGTTTTTATTGAAATTTTAACAATGTCCAGTGCGACATACGATAAACTTTGGAAAGACACGCAAACAGCGCTAAACGAATTAATTCAAGTGGACACAAACTTACAGAACGCGAAGCCGCAAAGAGATCGTAAAAAAGCTCGTAACATAAATTCCGAGTTGTACGTGAAGTACATTATTATCACTAACAAGATCGAGTTATGTTACGATCAAGTGGTGCAGCCGCAAAAACGAATATTATTAAGACAGTTACTGGATTCCTGTCTTGGTAGAGTTTTGGAATTGAAACATGAGCTAGTCGAAATAGATCTTTCGGAATACAGTTACTTCGATGATATTTTAATAAATTTAGGTGTTACGCCGCAAGAAATCGAGATTCAATTGCCTAGATATTTTCGACGGGAACGTATCAAAGAGATCGAGGAAAGACGAAGCTTTATAGAAAGTACTTTGAGGTCCGTTGGTGCGCTGGACGAAGTAGTATTGCCAAAACAAATGAGCGAATTAGAAGCTGTCAGGCTTATACAGGTATACAAGTATTTAGGTTTAATTATTAGAATTGTTAAAACGACAGGATCGAATCGGATAATATTTAATTGTCATTTCAGGCTCACGAACGTGCAAGACAGGGGCGGTTAAGATTCCAATTTATGAAAGAGATCCGTAAAATGAAAGAGAGATCGACGGTCAAACCAGAAATGGATATCTTGGACGTGTTGTGTGAGAAAACAGCTGCAATGAGGATTCAAAAAGTGTGGAAAGGATATGTCACCAGGAGGAAGATTCGTAAAAGGCGTGTCGACGAAATGTTACTCATTGGTAATCATTTACTGGAATATAAATATTTAGGCGAAAAAAACGATGAAAACATTAATTTGTATTATAATTTTAAAAGGTATGCTTCAACCTAGTCAAGAAATCACTAAAGCCGCTAGACAGGCAGAGAAAGTTAGACAAGAGAGATACGAGAAACAAATCGAATACCAAAAATTATATGAATCTTTATTGATCGAGATTAAAGACCAAATCCGGAAAGAAAAAAGTGCCATAATGGAGGAGAACATCAGAAGCGAAATCCGAAACTGGATAAACACATACTTTCAACAAACAGGAAAGATTCCTGATTTGCCATCTGTTGAAAGCGGAGGGTCCAGAATTATATTTAGTAGGCAGGTAAAGCCAATAACTATAGCACTGTTATGTGCACAACTTCCTGATTATTTCCTTCTATCTAGGGAACTGAAAGTACTATAAGCAAGTCAACGGCAGTGTCATCAAAGGAATCCAAAAAATCAAAGAAATCAAAAGCAAAAAAGGACAGTGAAGCAGAACAATCTGAAGAAGAAACGGAGCAAGGCTTCAAGCCAATTCCTTCTCATTTTTTGTCAGAATTAGTACACGCTAACCAAGAGTATCAGGAAGTATGGAAAGACAAAGATGATTCTATGAATGCCACACAATTACCGTATCTAAATATAATAGAAAAAGAAAAAACTGAAGAAGTAGAAAACGAAGTTAGAGTTGTTGTAGATCAAGCGCTAAGAGGTATGGTTTTACTTACTTTATGACTTTTCAGCACAGTCATTGCACTTAGGAATTGAAATTTCTTGCAGGTGATATAGAGGCCTTACAAAATGCATTGGACAGAGATAAAGGACTGAAAGGTAAACGTGCAAAAAAGTCACAGAAACGAATTCGTCGCAGCGGAAAGAAGAATAAGAAACGAAAAGAAAAAGACCTAACACCTGACAGAACGACAGAGTCACTATTTGAAGAATTGCTGACACAAGGCATTATTAAACTTCACCCAGAAGTTGCACTTAACGATTTTAAAGGGGAGAAATCTTTTACCAATAGCAGTTTAAGAGAAAAGGGAAAAGATCCTTTGCCAGCAATTGGTTGAGTATTTCATGATAAGTTGAAGACATTTACGATACATTTCTTTGCTATAGTTTAGGTCTTTAATACTCTGAAATTATTTGTACCCGTAGGAGATATAAGACAGTTAATAGCTGAATACTGTATAATTCCTCTGGGAAATAGCACTCTCAGAGAACTGACACCTTTGATAAGGTCAGTGTTAATCGCCGGACCACACGGTAGTGGAAAAAAGATGTTAGTAAATGCAATTTGTACAGAGCTCGGTGCTACATTATTTGATATTACGCCAGCAAATATCGCCGGGAAATATCCTGGAAAATCGGGATTGATCATGCTTGTTCATTTAATATCAAAGGTGTTTTAATATTTTACCATTGCAATGCACAATTTTAAGTAACCATTTTATATTTCTTCTTTCTATATGAAGGTATCACGTTTGTTACAACCATCGGTGATATTCATGGACGGGGCTGAAAAACCATTTGTTAAAAAAGTTCCAAAAACGGATAAGTCTGATCCGAAACGATTGAAAAAAGATTTACCTAAATTAGTGAAAAACATTACGAACGAAGACAGAGTAATTTTTATTGGAACTACAAGCTCACCATGGGATGGAGATCAGAAACTTTTATATCAAACTTATGACAAAATCATATATATCCCCAGACCAGATTATGGAAGTGTGTCTCTTGTATGGAAAGATTTGTTGCACAAAGTCAGGTTTCATTTACTTGCGATACTACATTCTACATCCGCGTTTAACAGAAACATTTCTACATATACTTCTTTTTACATTATAGTATTCTGGAATTAACAGACAATTCGATACGTCTGTTATGACTAAAATTTGTGACGGTTTCACCATTGGTACCGTATTAGCGGCAATTAACGAGGTATTTTCGTTCAATATACATATACATACATGTATTGATCATGCATTAGTATTTTTACATTGAAATGCAGGTGATGACCACCAAACGAAAGGTGCAATTAAGAACGCATCCCTTAACGCATGTTGAATTGATAAATGCGCTGAGCTCAAAGGATCCGGTTTATCGAGAAGAAGAAGACGCGTTCTTAGGTAGTATACCAATAAATAGTGTTAATAATTACAATAAACAAAAAGTACCACTTTTCTCCCTATTTTGTGCAGCATGGCTCGCAAAAACACCGATATATCGCAAAAAACAACGCGTGCACGAACTAGAGTTGCAGCAATTAGAGGAAGCGAACGAAAAGCAAAAAAGGAAAGGGAAGAAGTCATGAATAAACTCGCGAATAACATCAATGAAAAAACTCATTTTACCTTACTACTTTTCATTTTACCTTAAGCTTGGCTGGAACATAAATAAAAAGTTGTCATAACTTTTAATAACATTAGCATAAATTGTAAAAAACCGATAAGCCATTAAAATACTTATTGCCTAATTACAATTTTAAATAAGGACTATAAAAAATTATTCAATAAGGACACTTCATGCGATATATACATAGCGATTGACGATCGGCAGCTTCGATCGAACCGCACGAAAAGGAATAAGTACTCAGTAAACAATTGGCTTTTGATTTGCTTCGAATTTGCCACCAAAATTTGACTATAAATTCCGACCTATCTATTTCCGCATTAGGCGCAGTATTTGAGTGAAAAGTTTGCAGCCAAAATTCCATGTCAAATGGAAAGCAAATTGGGACCAAACCTTGATCTTGGTCTTCCTTATAGAGGGCAGGTCGATCGCACTAAGAGTAAATATCTGGCAAAATCGGAGGAAATCTTGCTGTAGGAGGGAAAACACTACAATTTTAAGATCTGTAAATATTTCAGTCTTAAAAAATAAATGAAACTTAAAATTATTTAATTTCGAATTCCGCTTTCCCTCCTACAGAAAGATTTCCTCCAATTTTGCCCGATATTTACTCTATAAAGAGGCCAAGGTTTGGTCTCAATTTGCTCTCCGTTTGGCATGGAATTTTGCCACCAAAATGACCAGCTTTTGCTCGCAAAGTACAATTACAAACATTGATCAAGATTTGCTCGAAGCAAGTTTTGCTGACTGGGTAAATACATACTGCGATCTCACTTGCTATATGTGCTTCAATCCCTTCCTCTTATGTTGTAGAGAAGCCAGTGCAAAAGAATGAATGAAAAATCAAATTTACACAATAAGAGAAAATAAACATAGTCGCGCGAGAACTGTTTATACTCGGTCAAAGTTCCACGAAACTGGAAAAGTTGCGTTCTACTACGTTTGCGAATTTTTATCTCTGTAATCTCTCATGCCATTCTCGACAATGGTAATATATACACTTGCAGAAATGAAAACTCTCCCTTGCTTTTTTCTCAATTATAATTTGATGATGTAACATGATCATGGGTAAATAAAAATATTTGTTTCGATCTCTTCGTTTTTCATCGTAGCGATTAAGTTGTCTGGCCTTCCGTACATGGAAGATGATAAGATATATTTCAAATTCGGTTCTAACAGTATAACCTCGCTATCAATTTTACATAATCGCGTTAATTCGATTGCCCGCCCATCGAATTCTTTTGCACGAACAAACTTTGGTAATCGAATGAGTGGGTTGGTAATATAAACAAGATGAATCACGCGTAGAGTAGGTCGACAAACTGTTGATTTTTAATAATTATGTAACAATATAATTGCAATGCAATTAATAAAAATGAGAATTCTTTGTTATTTCTTTGTGAATCAGGGAAAGACAAATTAACTGATAATTTGTATTTATTGAAGTCCCTCATCGCTTCCAGTCATTTCAATTCATTTTTTATTGCATTTGTACATATATATGAATGTCCCGTTGCCGAAAAATTACCGATTAACAGGCTAAGGCTAAGGCTAAGGGAATACGAAGAAGTCAGAGGAAGCGACACACAGCAACAGATAACGTCCTCAACAATGTGAGGTCGAGTTAGGGCCGGCACAATTGCGATTCGGCCCGTTTTTATTCATGAACCCGGCTTCGTGAAAGAGACAAGTAGGATGCC
Organism: Seladonia tumulorum; assembly: GCA_913789895.3. Lineage (NCBI taxonomy): Eukaryota > Metazoa > Arthropoda > Insecta > Hymenoptera > Halictidae > Seladonia > Seladonia tumulorum. Next base: position 5,199,465 of record OU565280.1, read on the forward strand.
TCCGTTAGCTTCGCATCGTAGCACAAAAGTCTCGTTAAGTCTGAAGTTACACAGGTTATATGTTTCTTTCTTCGGTTCACGTGATACAGATACAGCATACAGAACGCAGGCAGCAGGCTTGCGCCAACGACTAGTGGCAAAGACCTCTATGATATTTTATCGAGCAGTCATAATAATAATAATAATAGATATACATTTACATTCCTTCTTTCTCATCACTACTCTAGCTTTTCGAAGAGCGTTTCGGTTTATCAATAATTTTCGATGCGATATACATACATAGTAAGCAGAACGAAATATAGTCATTGCAATTTATTTCCGTAAATATAAACGTTGATACAGAGACGCAGATACCATTACGTTGGTATTTATAAAATACATATTCATGCATATGTAGGTACTATATATATCACGTCTCCTTCGTGTCGAATGAATTGAGCAAAGAAATATTCATATACCTGTTCTTCCACGAGGTATACTAAGAATTCCAGATACCATAATTTCCTAAAAAAATATTATATTGGATATGCGCAAACACGGTTATTTAGTAGTAGTTTGTAGCCGTGCAAATAAGAAGGTTAAACACACATAAACGCCTTTTCTTTTTTCCATGCAGTAAACACAATAGGAGCAATTCAGAGGATGCAGCAGTTTAATATACTTTGTAAAAACATTTTTAAACTTGTTGACCACAACCTGTTTTGTTAGATAAGTTATTATTGTTCTCCGACATAAATTATTAATTACATAAATACACTTACTCCCTTTTTTCATAAAACCATATATGAATTATATTTCTTCTGATTAGAAAAAATTAATTATGGCCCGATACGAGCTCGTATCAGGATATTACACGAACCGTAAAAGTTTTGGGACAAAAGGTCTCTCAAATATTTTATCGCTAGCAGGCTTTGTGCGTTCAAGAAAATCGAATTGGATATTATATCCCGTTAGAAATGAATAAGTCTATGCTATGGTGAGCTCGCGAACAGTGACATCATCGTAGCCAAACTTCTTATGTTTTGATTATAGCGGTTGGATACATATTTATAGTGATATTGTATAAAAATCATTTTTATTATATCATTATATATTATACGCTGAATAATTCTAGTAGGAATTTTTCAAAAAAGCTGAGAACGAGCAGCTAGAGTTATAGAGGTAATTGTAATAACCGTGTCAATGGTATTCACATTAATAATTACAGTAACACGGTAGCAACTGTATATATACAAGTACTTCCACCGAAACGATATTATACATATAGAACCCATAACCTGTACGAACAACTTACATTAGCAACGCGTACGTTACGAACTGACATTTCATGGAAATAGAACATTCAGTAAAACATGATTCGTGTGACACGGAATTGAGGAAGTAAGATTAAAGTAAATCAAATAAAAGTCGCGACTTTGACCATCTCCAAAACGTACCCGGAACAATACGAGATTACGTTAGCGGGCACCAGGGGTATCGATCCCTCGCGACGCGACGCGACTCCGTTTTATCGACTAGACTCCGGATCTTTATGCAAAAGAAAAAGTTTGTGTATCAATGGCCAGGCACAGGAGCTAGATATAAATTTAAAATTTTCACTAATAATTTTAATGCAGTGAAAAATATAATTAAAATCTTTCAATCTGTTCACTGTTTCAAATTGCACCTACTCATTTTTTCCCGAATATGCATAAAATCCGGAATCTAATAACGAGCGACGGCGAAACAATTCCACGGATAGTTATCATAATTGATAATACTAAAGTTATGTAAAAAGAAAAACGCGGAAGGTCGACATGTGACAACTGCATGTTCACGGATCGATGTGGACGACGGATTCCACGGATGATGTGATGGAACCACGGACGAGTCTGGTCAGCTGAAGGAGTAAGGCACGGTTCAATGAAAAAGCGGAATATTCGTGACAGAAGACGAGAACGCCGGTCCATTCGTAGTGCGCTTGCGTACCGGAAACTCGGACTCCTATTGGCCAACAACACATGGTCTGATGTCAGACCACATGGTCTGTCCAATTCAATAATAACGAGATGCTGGCGAGGTAGACGCTAGCCAGTTCTCTGCGACGTGTTCGCGACGCTTGTGCCGGTTATTGATAATAGGGAACAACCGCACGTCGTCGCCTAGAAAACAGTTGTACAGAGAAATCATTTTCCTTAGTCCGTAATAATTGTATACATTCCATTGTTTCTCCAGCGCACGAGAGTATAAGGTCGATCGGTTTGGATCCACCCTTTTCGTTGTAGACATATTACATTGTGTACAACCGTCGACGCAGTATTTCCCGGTGACAAGGGAGGACACTGAATTGGAATCGTTTATCAGGATTGTATCCACGTGTAAGGTGAGTCAGTCGACAATATTTTATGCTTGTAGACTATTCGCCGTTCTTAGAATTAACAAATTATCGAAGAAAACACAAAGAAGGGTGTAAGACGAATCGGCGGTGACCGTTAGAAGCGACGCTGTCGTACGAACGTATTATCTAAATCGCTTTTGTTTTTTTATTTTTTCTATTAATATTAATATATAATTTATTTCGATAAAAAGTGCACATTATAAAAATTGACTATGGTCGAGCCGCGAACGATATGAGACGACTGTTTCGAAATTCCGCGTATCGTGCACCGTCAACATACCTTTTATCGCGGTTGAATTCCTTCGCGGAAGAACATTTCCAACGACCGCGTTACGTTGATAGTGGTTTATGCGGATGAAATTTTCACGCGTTCTTCTTCATCATCTTATTATTATTACTAGTACTTGCCTTGTTGATACCGCCACCATTTGCTACGAATTATCGGGAAATTACGATTCTAGGTAAACAATAACATTTGCAACCGAATCGGCCGCGTGAAAGTTTGTTCAGGAAATGTACAAGAAATTTAGTCCGATGTCAGTTCGCAATAACGGGCACAGGTAGCCCAGGTAGAGTAACTGTTCCGGTTTCTCACGAGAATACGCCACGCACTATACATTAGCAACGGCAACGAGTCGCAGAAGAATAAATTTCATTTCACAAATTTATTATGTATGTACTTATGCAGATCCGCGAGCCGTGCGCGTACAATCTTTGTAAATGTATTACGTCTGACTCGTGCAAACTTTTACTACTGCGTCACATACTCGGCACGTTGACCAACACCGCAGTGGTTTATTTACGATGCAATCAGACTCGGACTCGTTAATTATTCTTTAACACTTTTGTAATTTTTGAGATATAAAAAACGTACACGGTTCACTCGAAGACAAGTCAGATGAATCGAGATCATTCTTATTCGGTGCATTTACCATGTACTTTTACATTATAATATTATAATGTCTATATTATTATTGCTATTATTATTATTATATTTAGTAAAAACCTTCCAATGTATATCATGCTTGTCAGGAGTAAAGGATGTAGGGAAAGATATTAGAATAATTAATTATTTGAATCGCTTTGATATTTTGGCGCGATTGTTTACCGAGTACCGTGAGAAATAGAAGAAATTATAGGTCAAAAGAAACACTCGAACGTTATTGTCGTTGTCGAATTTGAATAGACTGTGTTCCAGTTCGTTCTTGAATATCAAAAATGATTGGTTCCCTGGTGGCTGGTTACAGGCGATTGTTATCGACCGTGCTAGAACCGACAGGTTAAATAATTCACTTTGCAGGTGCTTCAGACGTAGTGAAGGTGAAGACTTGTTTAATCTCTATTAACATTTCAAGTTGAAGGACTGCTATATGCTATAGGCACAGTTCGTATAGCGTTTTGTCTGTTTAGAAAATGTCGTCGCGAAAGACCTCGTCCGACAATGAGTCACGCCATGATTTTATCGTCCTATGGTTGACCATGTGTTTCTAAAATGTGAACCGAAATCGAACAGGGAATAGCGGATCAAAATAAATCCTGAAACGTCGAGAATTGGAGACGTTTCTAGAATATTGAACTTGTCGTCTTCTTCTTCTTCTTTTCTTGGATAAACTTTCTTTTCTTTAAAATAATATTTTGCTATAAAAAACGTCCGGTGATATTTCGTTGCATCTGTCTGGAATTGTCGAATTTTGGTCACGTACAACGGTTCCTCCTACACGTGCTCGTGTGTAAAATTTCGATTCGCATTATCGTTCGATCTCCTACGATTTTGGTTCGGTGCGCATGTATCTACGTTGCCCCGCCACGTGATCGACTCGTGAACCCGAGCAGTGATCTGAGTGGCTAGGTTTTTTCTCTTGCCATCTTTTTTTTTTCTGTCGAGAGACGGAATAATTCGACGCACTGGCCTTAAACGAACGATACCGCCGCGCCGCCGACAACTACGACGATAAATTTGATACCTTCTACGCGAAGGTTAGCCACGTGGATTAAGATTAAATGATTATATCACACGCTTTCTTCGTTGTTATTACATACACCGATCGTGCGAAAAGTAGCTTCTTCCTTGAGGAGTTGCGTAATCGAACTCGTGCTGCTAGGCCGAAGGAAATCGATGGACCATGCTCATTTCGTAGAAGTGTAATGTATTTCAGCCTCGGTGTATGCCTAATGATCCACAAGTCCGTGCCCCTGACATTGAAATTAGCTGTCGGGTTTGCTGTACTTTATACCTGCTAATGCTTTCATTTAAATCGAGTCGACAGCCGACGAATAAAATTAGCACGAATTACGTTATATTGATTTATGTTCATCGAGGGATAAATCGGTTCCAAAAGTTTTTATTCGGTTTTGAAAAACGGAAATTATTTGGGAGATCATTAATCCCACGTGCGTAGAAAGAACGTGATCATCCGGCTTTCCGAAGGTTGAAGCGTTGCGGCAGAGAAGAAGATGTAGGACTTTCGTTATCTAATTTCCGTGTCAGAAGTTAGCAGTCGGCAGATCCCTTTATCGTGCGCCCTCGAACCCGTGTGTTAGATTCGAGGAATCGGACGGTTTAACGGAACCGCGTGTGTCGTCGTCGATTCAGATAAACCTCATGTTATATTTCAAGGCTACCCGTGTTTACCTCTGTATCGTGACGACTTCGCTCGTGGCACGCTCGTCTTAAACATGGTGGGCCAAAGAGAGAGACAGAGAGAAAGAGTTCAAATATGTTTCTGATCGGCAGAATTTTCCACTTTATTCCTAATACGCACATAATAGACAGCGTCCAGTTATTATTTGGTCGTGTTAAATACCGTAAATAAGGTATACATAATAAGCTAAATAATAAACTAATTAATAAGCATAATAAGATAAACAATTTGAACGAACTCCAACGATAATATATGTCGTAATTCATTTCCATATTATTAATTTGTTATTGTAATATTATTCGAATAGTATTTGCCGGAAGTTTTCTTAATTATAAGTCTGGCGTTATTATCGTGCGATTATTTTCCGTGGAATATTATGCAGTCATGTCAAGAGCCCTTATCGAAAGTTATCGTCACTTTCGGTAATCAAAACTTAAAAGTTTTAAAAGTCTTTAGTGTAAAAACGGGAGGGGGGAGCAACTAGATAAGAATTCAAAGAGTAAAGTACCCTTGAATTGGTAAAAATGACTGGAAAAAATTCAAGCAAACTTGTCTAACAAACTAGAAGTAGTAAACTTTTAACATGCTTGCCTCTTCAGTCGTGTGTCCTCGTTAAGTAAGCTAGTATAAACAAGTTTCACAAGTAGTATTAGTTTGAAAGCTATGTTGAGGCTAAGACGAAATTTTTTGTTTCTGCTATACCTGCGCGTTCGAGCTCAAAAGGATAGAGAGGACACCTTCGAATATGTATGTGTATGTGTATGTAGGGCGTTTGAAAGATTGAAATTATGTTTATATTATGCATACGTGTACTGGATTAGTTATAAAACTATCAGTTTGTTGGTATTAGTTTTAATAACAGCCATACTTCATTGTTTTGCAATTTCTCAAACTATGCAGTGAATTGCTATCGATAAACGCATGTCTGAAACTTTTCAGTGTTGCGATTGATTTATAATGTTTGAGTCGGAGAGGTCTGGGTTAGGAAAAATACGCATAATATCGTAAAATATGCATAAATTGATGTACGCTATAAGAACGATTAATGTTCAGTCCAATCGTATCCAGTAAAAAAATTATTTAGCACAGTTATGACGTACTGTTAAATACTTATACTACGTAATGAATATGCAGGTTGGACGTTTCTTCGTACGTTACCACGGCCACTACCGCATGTGCGCGTTATGTCACCGCTTCTCAATTTACATAAACAAATTCTGTTGTTTCGTCTATATAGTGGCGTGGTGTGGAACACCGATGTCGTGCATCATCTAATTCGATCGATATACGGGAACTATCGCCCCAGTCCATGTTGCGTGTCTGCAAAATATGAAGTGTTAGTCATAGTGCCGTTTGACGCACAGCATATGAATTTATTCATTTCATCTGAAAAGAAATGTTCGCGAGGGAAACCATAGGATCGCCGAGAATCGTGCACGGAAGAATTTTTTAACGTAATTTGCGATCAATTGCTACAATAATTAATGTCAAGTGGATAATTCGTTGACGAATATAGATATCTCGTTGCGACATCTAAGATTCGAATTTTTTAATTTCGCAATGATTAAAACGATCTCGCGAGACGTCGTCTATCAGTATCACGCGATGATCGCGCCACTGTCCGTGAACTTTCCTCTCGCCTCGGCAGACAGGAAAAAAAAAGAAGGAAACCTCAAATTTCGAGATACGATCGTAACTAAGCGATGACGTTAACCGATTAGGAAAAATTCGAGATTCGTTTCATTAATCGATGCTAATGTTATAATGTATTATTGATAGCAGTTTGACGATTTCGCACTATTTCAGGGTCAGATCGGTCACGTATCGGATGTTGTTCTGTTACGCTTTAATTTATACGTATCACCGCGGGAAGAAACGCAAATTCTCTTTTTATTCAGCAAGTACAGTTTTTGCCTAATATTCAGATTTCTTTGACGTCCGGACATCGCGTAAACTAGCTCAACGACTGGATCGCGCTATCATTACGCATCGTTTGTGTATATTTCTGCCTACCGAACGAGTTTCTGAGAATTATGCAACATCGAATCCTGATTCACCCCAGTGGCGGGTTTAACAAAAAGCGAACTAAGCGACCGCGTGGGGGGCCCCCTTTCGTTTTTTGTTAATAAGTTTACGAGAGTCTTCTTGCACACACAACTTCTATTTGTAACTTGAGTTGGGGGGCCCGAAAATTTTTACCGCTTGGGGCCTCCACTTGACTTGAGCCGCCACTGACTCACCTAAACATTTATCTCCTTGGGGCGCGTATCTATTTCATAATAAAACTGTCTCGAGTTACTTCCGAGAATCAAATTCGTCAGTGTTTTATATTGCACGAAACGAATAGCACTCGCAAAGAATGCATATACAGTCGGTGTACAAAGTATTCGTACGCCTTTTAAAAACAAATAACTTTTTGAGAATTGGACCACACGGCTTGAATTTTTGAGATGTTACAAGGATTAATTTACTTAGTAATGTATAAATAATTTTTTTCTTTTAAATGCTATTGGTCGTAATTACGAAGAAAAAAGTAGAGGTCGCGATTTTTTTTAAGTTTTTTTAAAAGGTGCCTTCTGTAGAACGAAATAGTTATATACATGCGCAACGTTTCGTAGAAATCGATTAAGGTTGCTATGAAATATAATTGATTGAAAATAGCAATAATTGTAAGAAACTGCGATTTAAACCTTAACCTCAAAGATTTTTACATCTTACAGTGCCCATAGTTTTTTTTTATGTGTCAACCGATTTCAATGAAACTTTGTGCACATACATGTATGAAATTTACTTGGATCTACGAAAGAGACCTCTTAAACTTTCATTATACACGCAGATAAAAAATGTGGAAATCGTGATTTCTAGTTAAAAGAAAAAAAATTACTTATACATTACTTAGTAAATTAATCCTTCTAACATCTCACGCCGTTTGGTCCAATTTTAAAAAAGTTATTTGCTTACAAAGGGTGTACGAATACTTTATACACCGACTGTACATACATAAGAAACAACGAATGTTTAGAGATAATCAGCTGTTATTAAAACTGAAATGGGAAGGAATGAAAATTGTACATATATGATTGCTGTACGTATAAGAACTATAAACGATCCGGTGTATAATCTACCACTATAGTAACGAAATTGGTTCGTCGATAGACAGACTAAATTTATTTCTCGCTCAAGAAATCTTCCATTCAACGAAAGAAATTTCCTTATTCTCGTTTTTACGATAGAATTTGTGTTAATAGGAGTACACATTCGGCATATCGCGTTAAATACGCATTATTGAGCGGTGTCAAACATGTTTCTCATTTTCAAGTACAGCGTTTACTAATTATTTGAACCCTCGAAAATGGATGAAAAGACGCGTAATCGTGCTTGGTTTACTTTCGATCGAATCCGTTTGTCCGCATCGGTTAATTTCCAAGTTCCGTGGAACACGTGCAATCGCGTGCTCCACTATCGAAAAACATTATCGTTTTTTTTTTTATCCGCATATGTGTGAATAAAATTGTTTGCTTAAAATCCTATCTCTAGATTCAGCATGCTATTTTACGTTCGATAAAAGCGTTTCGTTAGCAGAGTTGATTGAACACTTATCGCCATTTCATATTTTCAGATTAATTAATCATAGAAATGTTATCTTAGGTCAATTGCATAACATTTCGTAATATTAATCGGTCTCGTTAAACAAATTTAATTATCATTACAGCATTAATCAACGCACACGGTCTGGGTAGATCCCACTCGAATAGATATTTCAATAAATTTAGTATTAAATATTGTTATGTACCCCAGCTAATATATTATTCGAAATGAATTCAATGGACATTACGAAGATCTACTCGAATCTGTCGACCCGCTGATTGGTTGTAATATGAAATGTATAATGCGAATCGTAATATGAAAATTAGTGGCTGTAATAATGCAACGTCGCGGCGGCAGAAAAAGAAGTCAAAGGGCGAATACGTGTGTTGTCGTTGCACAATCGTCTCTTGACGTTGTACGTGAAATAATGATTGCCGCGAAATCGGGACAAAAAACGTTGACAATCACGGTTATACAGCCACGGATAAGTGTCGGACAGGAAAATTTTTCCCGCGCGGCTAACGTGCACGCCAAGAAAATCATAACCGAATTCACTTTGTATGACAGAGCCGGTTCAATTGAAATCGCTCAATCAGTCGAGAAGAGAAGGCAGTTGCTGCCGGTAATCTAATACAATTACCGGGACATTTAAGGAGACTAAATGGCCGCGGTAAGCACCGCGCGTCGTCCAATACAGTCTTTACTCGATATATGTCCCAAATATCTGGCCGATAAAAGTCCCCGAACTATCCCCACTGCCGCGGGCTATTTCCCGTGAGGGGCTTCGTTATCTGAAAACGGAAATATAAGTTCTAATGTTTTGTAACGGTAAATAACATAATGTGATATGTCATTGACTTATGTTATGACAGAAAAAAATATATGATTCCATTTTAAAAAATTAATTTGACTTTGAAATCCCCCACCCCCACCATTCGAGTCCTCAACAAAAAATTACAGCATATGATTATTCATTCATACCGAACAGTTTTTTTCGTAACTTAGGTGCGTTACTAGATATTTCCGTTTTCAGATAAACGAAACACCCTGTATATCTGTGGGTAGACCCGGGTCGTAGACATATGTCGAGTGAACACTATATCTGTCGAATTCTCCACCGTCTAATTAACACTTTGACTGCCAAACTAGAAACCTCAAGAATTCCATAAAACCGAAGCAAGTTATTTAATGAAATAAAACTTGAAAAAAATTAAATATATGATATTGAGTAGTCCTCCATCTTTCTTGCATTTTACAGATCCTAATCAAAGTTGGTATAATGAATATATTAACGTAAAAATTCATTTTTAAATCTGGACAAATAATTCCGTCACCCACATATGGGTGACATGGCAGTCAACGTGTTAATGCGAGAGAAATATGTTCGCGACGTTCGTTTCGCAGTTGCACGAGAAATTTATAATTTTTTTTCTTGATTTTTTGAACCGGTTAACCTATTTGCTCAATTCATTTTTTCTTATAATGCTGAAATATGAAATTCTCTTACTTGTAGTAATTTTTATACGTATTAAATTTTTAATGAGCCGTCAAAAGTGATAAAATATTACCTTGTATTATTTTTGTACGTAACAATAATTTTCAGGTTAGTCGCCCTGACGCTAAAAAAAAAAGTTTGCTGATAAAGGCCTTCTTCTCATATTTCCTTATAATGCAAATAGGTTAATACCGACGTTCGTCGCGCGGTGTCGGTGCGGTGGACAAAGTCAGTTCACGGTGTCACTTCCTAGTCGAATTTATCTTTCAGCGATTTTTCCTGCACCTTATCTGTTTGTCCAACGATTAGGTCGCGGGTTTTATGCATTCGCTGCGACATATGCCATCGCCATCGCGATAGACGCTAAAAAGCTTCGCTTAAATCGTTAATCCCCATATTACGATCTCCTAATTACTTGCTATATTGCGAAGCAGAAAAACGATTGGAAAACTGACTAATCTGTATTTGAATTACATAGATACCTACACGTACTACGGACAACGTAAAAGTATAGCAAACAGCTGAATTAGTTTTGCACGGTCGTATAAAACTCGTCCACAGTCCACTTAGTTTGCATCTATGGAATATACGATATGCAGTCTTTACTCGATATATGTCCCAAATATCTAGCCAATAAAAGTCCTAGAACTATCCCCACTTGGGTAGACCGGCGTTGTGGACATATATGGACTAAACACTGTATATGTGACTCCAACTAATATTCGAACGCTCTTAAAAATCGCATAACTTTGTCAATATGGGAGTATACTACTTGAATTTTTTTGAGAAGTTAGAACAATTGGTTCGCTACATAACGTTAAAACAATGTTTGATTAAAATGTCAATTGGTCGAAATTGCAGAGAAGGTACTAACAGTTGTATTTTGCAACTTTTTTTATGCGGGCTTATATTAAAAATTTAGAAAGTACGATTTGTAGATCTGTATCAATTATACATATTCTGAATATTTCATCTAAATCGGTCAACGTTGCAATGAGCTACAAACGCTTAACGATGAAAGCTTTAGAGTGAAATTCGCAGAATTTTGGCCTTGTCAGGGAATTTCGCCCTTATGTGATCATCTTGAAACATCTGTAGCTCATTGCAACGTTGACCGATTTTGATGAAATTCTTAGAATATGTACAATTCATACAGATGTACAAACCGTACTTTCTAAATTTTTAATATAAAGCCGCATAAAAAAGTTGCAAAATAAAACTGTTAGTACTTTCTTTGAAATTTCGATCAATTGCAATTTTTGTAAAAATTTGTTTTTTCTTTACGTAGCAAACCAATTGTGCTAACTTCTTAAGAAAATCCAAGTCGTATGGTTCAATGTTAACAAAGTTGTACGATTTTTAAAAGCGTCCGAATATTAATGGGAGTCACTGTATATACGTATATACAGGGTGTCTCACCTAACTCGACCATCTAAAATATCTCGCCTATTTTTTATGAGAGAAGAAACTTTCAGAGGAAAACATTAGTTGATTCAGAGGGAAAAATAATATGATAGGCAAAAACATTTGTTCGACGTTATATTTTTTGAAGTTTTTTTTAATTATGTATTTGAATTATGTATTTGTATTATCGCTATATGATAGTCGAGGTCAAGACGAATCCAACGACTTGTAATATTATGACCTTCGCGTGACCTTGAGAACGAAAAATTCCTATGTTATCACTAGACTGCGCATGTTTATGCAAAATGAATATTTGCTATCTGAATTGCAACAAACTGGAATAAACTAGATATTAATTTTCTTTCTTAACACTTTGACTGCTACACTAGAAACCTCAAAAATTTCATAAAATCAAAATAAGTTCTTTCATGAAATAAAAATTGAAAATAATTATATGTGTGATATTGAGTAGTCTTCTAACTTTCTTGAATTTTGCAGATTCTAATCTTTGGTACAATATCATACATTAACGTAAAAATTCATTTTAAAACATGGACAAATAATTCCGTCAGCCACATATGGGTCAACGTGTTAATATGTTTAATGGATTGGAAATAATGTAACAGTTTTTTTAATCCTTAGCACTCGAATGACGACTGTAGGACGCCACTAAAAATTATTCAAAATATTTTTCACACTATTCAATTCGTTTGTATTTAACAAATTACTGAACACGTCAGTACTGTACGAGTAAATTTCACCATTTTCGTATGTATAACATGCAAAAGAAAAATATATAGAAGGGAAATATTCTGGGTCGGAAGAAATGTTTCGTTTTGGAATTAAAATAGCTTCGAGTGCAAAGGATTAAAATCTTTTAATGTTTTTACCGTTTTAAATTACACCTACTCATTTTTGTCTAGTTATCACCAACGATTCCACACCATACATTTACACTTGCCAAAGCTATTTCGGGTTTTCAGTGCACCAATAATGCATATTACGTATAGTACAGTGCACCAATAATGCATATTACATGGTTAGAAAAAGTAGCTTCGTCAGTAAAGAAACGGCATAAAAGAAATATTCATTTCCTTGTATTTGCTGCAATGTGCATGAACAAAAAGCAACACGTTTCTCACAGTCGTTGCCACGAAGCTCCTGATGTAAGGAAATATGAATGAAATTTATGACGTTGCAATATTCGGCACACACTTGCTTTGGAAATGCCTAAAGAACGTCCACTTTTTCGACAACTTGTAGTAGGATCAATATTGACTGTGTAGCCAATACAAAAGTTTCGGCATCTTCTACAGTAGCAGGCTTTGATCGTTTTCTTTTCAGTGATTTAATATTCCCTGTTTTACAAAACAATTGAACTATGCGATCAAAACTTTTTCTAGAAGTATGATTTCTCTCAGGGTATCTTTCTGCGTACAGTTAAGATGCTTGTACCGAGTTACTTTTCTAAAATCATTTCTATCTTTTCTGAATCAGTGTACACCATCGTTTCAGAGAAGTAACGTTATCTTTCACATTCGAATAAATCCCGATGAATTTCTTAAACGTAGTGATTAGAGCCACCGAAAGGAGAAGAATTTGTATCAGTGTTTAGAATTTATTGCAAGCGTGTGTACAGTCATTAGTCAAGGTTCAAGAACATTTCTTGAAACCCTAGGGGAATCATGTCACCGTTATTTCACTATTTACATCAAGTGTCCTATTTTTATGAATTTCTCGTACTCAAAGTCACGTGAAGGTGATAATATTACAAGTCGTTGGATTCTTCTTGACCTCGGATATCTAAAGCAATATAACCTCAAATAAATATCTTGCCTGTCAGAATATTTGCCCCTCTGAACCAACTAATGCTTCTCTCTAAAATTTTGTATGCATGTACAATGTATGAATGTATGTTATGTATGAATTATTGATATTACTGGTATGTATGAATCTACATAAGGCGATAACTAAACACGGAAACTATTGTTTTCAGCTTACTGTCCACTGAGCTTCCACGTTCGATATACTCCGCGAGAACGGGTAAATTAGAAGGAGATTGCAGCAACGATTCTCAGTGAAAATGCCGGCCCAATTTGAGAGCGCGAACAGCCCCATCGCGAGGGAGCCAGTGATCAACGGTAACACACAATACCTTCAAGATGACATCGTCATCAGTGGTTTCTCAGGTAACGAAGAATTTCTTACGTGATATTACATGTGCCTATACCACGTGTATTATAGTATCCGCGAATCTAACGCGTTTGTCGTTTTCTCCAGGTCGTTTCCCGGAGTCGCAGAATATAGAAGAGTTGAAGAAGAATTTATTCGAGGGTGTCGACATGATCACGGACGACGAACGTCGATGGCCAGCCGGTATCTACGGTTTACCAAAGAGAACCGGCAAATTGAAGGACATACAACACTTCGACGCCACTTTTTTCGGTGTCCACGCGAAACAAGCTCATTTGATGGACCCACAGCTTCGGTTACTCCTGGAGGCAACGTACGAGGCCATAGTCGATGCTGGCATTAATCCACAAGAGATTAGAGGATCGAAGACTGGTGTGTTCGTCGGAGTTTCTACCTCAGAGTCGAACGAGATGTGGACGAAGGTTCCGGAAGAGATCAATGGTACGGAATGTGGCTATTTTCTTTCGGGCATAGGCTCCTCGTTGAAATTGAAAAAATGCGGTGTGCATGTGACGTACACGTACTTACTTCGAAATCGATTTTCACAGGCTACGGATTGACCGGATGCTGCAGAGCCATGTTCCCCAACAGGGTATCGTTCGCCTTCGACTTCAATGGGCCAAGTTACGCGATAGACACAGCCTGCTCGTCGTCGCTGTACGGTATGCACCAGGCGATCAGCGCGATGCGTTCGGGAGAGTGCGACGCGGCCATCGTTGCCGGGTGCAACCTTTTGTTGAAGCCCACCTCGTCGCTCGAGTTCCATAGATTGAACATGTTGTCGCCGGGCGGCGCGTGCAAAGCGTTCGACGCCGAAGGCAACGGCTACGTCAGATCCGAGACGATCGGTGTCCTGTTCCTACAAAAGTCGAAGGACGCGCGCAGAGTCTACGCCACCGTGATACACTCGAAAACGAACACGGACGGCAGCAAAGTCGAGGGTATCACGTATCCGAACGGGCAGATGCAGAAAAAAATGATGCGCGAGGTCTACGCGGAGGCTGGAATCAGTCCAACGGAGGTTGTCTACGTGGAAGCCCACGGGACCGGCACCAAGGTCGGCGACCCGCAAGAGATCAACTCTATCGCAAGCTTGTTCTGCAAAGGCAGGAAAACGCCTCTTCTTCTTGGCTCGGTCAAGTCGAACTTGGGTCACGCGGAACCGGCCAGTGGAATGTGTTCTATGGCGAAACTGTTGATCGCTATGGAATCAGGAGTGATACCAGGCAATCTTCACTTTAAGAATCCGAACAAGGATATACCGTCCTTACACGACGGCAGCATACAGGTCGTCGATAAGAATTTGCCATGGAAGGGTGGCCTAGTCGCCGTGAACTCGTTCGGTTTCGGCGGAGCCAACGCGCACATACTTCTTCGTAGCAATCCGAAACCAAAACTGTCGCCAGTCTTAGATAGTAAAATACCCAAATTGGTCGCTGTATCCGGCCGCACAGAGGAAGCCGTACAGGTACTTCTAGACAAAGCCAAAGAACACGAGAAGGACGACGAGTTCATCGCTCTTCTTCACGACACGTACGCGTTGAACATACCCGGCCATCTTTACCGGGGCTATTCCGTGCTGGGAACTCCTGCAGCCGAAGAAACTAGTCAAATCAATACCTCGGAGAAACGTCCTATTTGGTTCGTGTTCTCTGGTATGGGCTCTCAGTGGGCAGGCATGGGCAAGGACTTGCTCTGCATCGATGTGTTCAAGCGAAGCTTGCAACGTTGCGCCGACGCCTTGAAACCCGAAGGTGTTGATCTGATGAACGTCATTCTGAACTCGACACCCGAATCCTTAGTTGAGAATGTCGTTCACTGCTTCATATCGATCGCAGCTATTCAAGTCGCCCTCGTAGACCTCCTGGCGTACTTGGGCATTCAGCCGGACGGTATCGTTGGGCATTCGGTCGGTGAGCTGGGATGCGCTTACGCCGACGGTACTTTCACCCCGGAACAAACCATTTTGGCCGCGTACTGGCGTGGAAGATCTATCCTGGACTCGAAACTGGCGCCCGGAGCTATGGCGGCCGTAGGAATCAGTTGGGAGGAGGCTAAAAAACGATGCCCGCCGGACGTGTATCCAGCTTGCAACAACTCCGACGATTCTACAACGATTTCCGGGTCGGTCGATGTCCTTAAGAAATTCGCCGAGGAGCTGAAGAAGGAGGATATCTTCGTACGAGTGGTAGACAGCAGCGGCGTCGCGTTCCACAGCAAATACATGGCCCCGGCTGGCCAGAATTTGCGCTCCGCTTTGGAGAGGATCATACCGAATCCAAAACCGCGTACCTCACGGTGGGTCTCCACGTCCATACCCGCTGCAGCTTGGGACAATCCATTGGCGCAGCTCAGCTCGGCAGCCTACCATGTGAACAACTTGCTGTCGCCTGTGCTGTTCAAGCAAGGGCTGACTTACGTGCCTGAAAACGCGATCACCATCGAGATTGCTCCGCACTGTTTGATGCAAGCGATTCTGCGCAGATCGTTGTCGAAGAGCGTGACGAACATTGGTTTGCACAAACGGGACCACAAGAACAACTTGCTTTTCCTGCTCGAAAACTTAGGAAAACTGCACATGGCTGGCGCACAGCTAAAGATCTCGAAACTGTACCCACCGATCAGCTATCCGGTCGGCCGTGGTACGCCGATGATCAACTCTATGGTTAAATGGGACCACTCCACCGAATGGTTGGTAGCCGATTTCTGCAAGAGCGACAATCTCTCCGGAGAGAGCGTGATCGAGTTTGACCTGTCCAAAGAAACGGACGCGTACATAGCTGGTCATACGATCGACGGAAGAATCCTTTTCCCGGCTACCGGTTACTTGGTACTCGTCTGGAGAACGTACGCGAAGCTGCGCAACGTCGACTTCGAGAAACTGCCGGTTGTGTTCGAACACGTGAAATTCCTGCGCGCTACAATCATGCCTAAAGAAGGCCCGATTAAATTCTTTGTCAATATATTCATGGGAACCAATGAATTTGAGATTTGCGAGAACGGCTCGGTGGCGGTGACAGGAAAGATATCTGTACCGGAGAACACGGAGAAAATGATGCTGAATCTTCCGACACCGGTCGTACGAAACGATCCCGAACTGTTGGAGCTGAACACCAAAGACGTTTACAAGGAGCTCCGATTGCGAGGATACGAATATACCGGGGAGTTCCAGGGTATCGAATCCGCCAACAATCGCGGTGGCAATGGAAAACTTCTCTGGACCAATTGGATCTCCTTCATGGACACCATGCTTCAGATCACCATTCTACAAAAGGATACCAGATCCTTGCATTTACCAACTCGTATACAGTACGTTGCTATCAATCCTATTGTTCATATGGAACAAGTGAACGACATGAAGGAAGACCAGACTCTTCCAGTATATTGTTACAAGAATATCGATGTCGTCAAATCTGGCGGTATTGAAATCAGAAAGATGAAAGCATCCTTGGCCCCGAGAAGGCAGCAATCTCAAATCCCTCCCAAGTACGAGAAATACACGTTCGTACCCTACGTTAACCCCAAGCCTACGGTAGAAGACCCTGAGAAGGCTAAAGTGAATGCCCTTACCATCTCGTTGCAAATCCTCCGTGAAAACTTGGCAGCATTGAAAATGAAAGCCGTAGAAGTAGCCGGCGATCGTCCCGTAGATGCTCTCCTCGCAACCACTGTGTTGGACATCTTGTACAGCGAACCTAGTGTTACTGTAAGTAATAATTATTATTATCATTATTAGGACCGTATACGTATAAAGAACCGGCTCTTACAAATGATTTCTGTTTCAGGTTGATTACCAGGTCGCTGCAACCGGTAGCGTTGAGCAATATGCCAGCTTAAACGCGCAAAACGTAAAAGTTGTACAAAAGAATGTGAACAACACACCTGTGGGCCAAGACTTACACTTCGTCGTAGCTACGAACGTACTGTCCAAGAATACCGCGGATGCTGTGCTGAAAAATCTGTCTGACAGTCTGAGGAGTGGTGGCTACGCTCTGCTTGAAGAATCCGGTTTGATTAATTTGGATACCTCGAAGAAAACCGCCAATCTGATAGTCGTAGGAAAACAAGTAGCGCACGGAAAGACTTACGTTTTACTCAAGAAGCCTGAACAGTTGGCGGAGCCGATGATCGTCCAAATAACAGAGAAGAACTTCCAGTGGGTAGAGAATCTCAAGGCAGCGCTGAAGAAAGCTGCGACGGAGAAACAAGAGATTCTCGTAGTCAATCAAGGCGACGAACTGCTCGGTAAGTATTCGAACCTACCTGTTAGAATGCGACCATAAGTGCGTGTCGTCATTGGCAGAATTTCTGTATAACGAATATTATTCTCCACAATTCAGGCATGGTTGGGCTTATGAACTGCGTTCGCCGCGAGGAAGGCGGCTCCAACGTGCGTTACGTGTTCATCCAGGACAAGAACGCTCCGAAGTTCAGTCTCAAGAACAAATTCTACGCCGAACAACTGAGCAAACAATTTATGGCCAATGTCTTGAAAGGAGGAAACTGGGGAAGCTTCCGGCATTTGCTCTTGGACCAGCAAACAGGAGCTTCGTCCCTCCAGGTTGAACACGCGTACATCAACGCTCTGTACAGGGGAGACCTGAGCAGCTTGCGATGGATCGAGAGTCCTCTGAGTTACTACGAACCGGAGAAGTCCTCGGGAGTGGAACTCTTCCACGTATACTACGCTCCGTTGAACTTCCGAGATGTGATGTTAGCCACTGGAAAGCTGCCACCGGATGCTCTCCCTGGAAACTTGGCTAGTCAAGATTGTATCTTGGGTCTTGAATTCTCCGGACGTAACTCGAAGGGTGAACGAGTTATGGCGATGGTACCTGCCCGCGGTCTGGCGACCACCGTGGTAGCCGATTCTGGATTCTCATGGATCGTACCTAAAAAATGGTCTCTGGAGGAAGCTTCGACGATCCCGGTGGCCTACGCGACTAGTTACTACGCCTTGTTCGTTCGAGGTGGCCTGAAACGCGGCGAAAGCGTCCTGATCCACGCTGGTAGCGGTGGTGTTGGTCAAGCCAGTATCTCCATAGCTTTGCACGCAGGCTGCACAGTGTTCACAACGGTCGGCACACCGGAGAAGCGACAGTTCTTGAAGAAAATGTTCCCTCAGTTGACCGACAGGAACATCGGCAATTCTCGAGACACCAGTTTCGAACAACTGATAATGAACGAGACGAACGGTCGTGGTGTGGACGTGGTGCTAAACTCGTTGGCCGAAGAGAAGTTGCAAGCCAGCGTCAGGTGTCTCGCCGAGGGTGGTCGGTTCCTCGAAATTGGAAAATACGATCTATCGAACGACGCGCCTCTGGGAATGTCGTTGTTCTTGAAGAACACAGCCTTCCATGGAATATTGTTGGACGCCATTTGCGAGATCGACGGCCCTGAAAGGAAGGAAGTGGTCAGACTCGTTAAAGAGGGTATCGACAACGGAGCTGTTCGCCCGCTGCCAGCTACCGTCTTCTCGGAGCAGCAGATCGAACAGTCGTTCCGGTTCATGGCCACAGGCAAACACATTGGTAAAGTTGTGTTGAAGATTCGCGAAGAAGAGAAGGAGACAGTGGTACCGCACCCGGCGCCAAAGATCGTAGCAGCCATTCCGCGCACGTACATGAATCCAGACAAGTCTTACATCCTGGTCGGAGGTCTCGGAGGATTCGGTGCAGAGCTCGCCGAATGGATGATCAAGCGAGGCGCGAAGCATTTGGTACTGACATCCCGGTCCGGTATCCGAAACGGCTTCCAGTCCTTGTGCGTTCGCCGTTGGCGCGAATCCGGCGTGAACGTTGCGATCTCAACGGTCGACGCGACAACGATGGCCGGAGCAAGAAAGCTGATCGAAGATAGCAACAAGATGGCACCCGTCGGTGGTATATTCAACTTGGCGGCTGTTCTAGTCGACAACGTGCTCGAATACCTTGAAGAGAACGATTTCGCCAAGGTAGCAGCGCCCAAAGTCTCTGCCACGAAATGCCTGGACACGGTGTCGCGAGAGTTGTGTACCTTGCTAGACTATTTCGTTGTCTTCTCTTCCGTTTCGTGCGGCAGAGGTAACATTGGTCAGACGAATTACGGTCTTGCAAACTCAGCCATGGAGAGAATCATCGAGCAGAGGCAAGCGAACGGTCTGCCTGGCCTTGCTATTCAATGGGGAGCTATTGGAGATGTTGGATTGATTTTAGGTAAATTGATCCTCGTTTTTCAAAACTGCGTGTAAAATAGTACGGGTGAGAGAGGGGTGGTGGTGGTAGTATACCTTTCTCTTAACTCGGATCTGCACGGAATACATTTTTTCATGTTTGGCTTTCTTTTGTAGACTCTGTTGGTGGTGGCAACGACACAGAAATCGGTGGCACTATGCCACAGCGTATTGGAAGCTGTCTGGAAACCATGGACGTCTTTCTACAGCAACCCCATCCTGTCCTGGCCTCCATGTGCGTAGCGGACCAACGTAAGAGTCAGGAGACAACCAACAAAGTCAGCATCGTTCAGGCTATCGCTAATATCCTGGGTATCAAGAAACTGGAAAGCATTAACTACTCTGTCACTCTGGCCGATCTCGGAATGGACTCTCTGATGGGAACAGAAATCAAGCAGACGTTAGAAAGAAATTACGATGTAGTACTGTCCGCACAGGAGATCCGTAACCTGACGTTCGAGAAGCTGAAGTCATTCGACACTGGAGCGGTTGAACTAGAACCCGCGGTTAACGAACCGGAACCCGAGGAAGAAGATGGAGCACAATTCCTGTTCCAGGCGGATGGCAATGAAATAATTCCAACAGAATCCCTTATCCAACTGAAGACAAAGGGTACGAAGGGGACACCTCTGTTCTTCGTTCACGCGATCGAGGGAATGGTCGGTTCTCTGAAGGGCGTAGCTAGCGAATTGAATCGCCCTGCTTGGGGCTTCCAATGTGTTCAAGATGCCCCGCTGAATACTATATCGGAACTAGCCAAGTTCTACATACAGGAAATGAAGAAAGTTCAGAAGAAGGGACCGTATCATATAGTAGGCTATTCATTTGGTGCTTGTGTCGCCTTTGAAATGGCTCTTCAGTTGGAAACCGCCGGTGAGAAGGTAGTTTTAACTCTTCTGGACGGATCGCCTGAATTCGTTAGGTTACATTGCATTGCAATTGGACAACATGCAAGTCAATCGAAAGCGGACATCGTTGAGGACAACTGTCGGAAGACTTTGTCGTTCTTCATTAAGCAGTTTAACGAGAAGATTCGTTTTATCGAGGTAATATATTTCTGCATCTTCACTTTTTGTTGGTATTTTATTTCGATAGCTGTTACGATTTATTCTGTATTTTTTAATTTTATTTTCCGCAGGCGTACAATATTTTGAAGAATACACCTGATGACGAGATATTGGATAAAATGGTAGAAACAATAAATAACAAAGACTTGAAACCGGAGGAGTTGAAGATTGCTGGTATGTTGTTCCACAAAAAGCTGCAGGCAGCTTATTATTATGTGCCAATGGTTAAATTCAACGGAGACATCATGTTAATAAAAATTCAAGAGAGTTTTATCCATTTCAAGAAGGATTACGGTCTATCAGAGGTAATGGTTGCGTCTAAATAATGAATAGATTATAATTACGCTGCAAAACAGGAAATTTAACAGAAATTGATTCTCTCGATCGCATGTTTACAGATTTGTCAAAAGGAAGTGAAAATCCATGAATTGCCTGGAAACCACAGAAGCATCCTGACAGGAAGTAACGGCCAAGAAATAGCAAAGATGTTGCAAACGTAAACTTATGTGTACTTATATATATCTATATATATATATATAAAACACATATCGAAGAATCGAGGAACACGCGATTTTTGCCAGTTTCGTATAGATAAGTTGTAGAAAGTATCAATGTACAATAATATTGATAGAGCTCATCTTACAACTTAATTATTAATATTTAATAATTCTTAGATATTCTGTGTAAAGTTCCTTTTGTACAAATGTTTTTCCCTTGAGGTTTCCACCTGCATTGTTCATTCATCATTCACATTAATTTATAAACTGAACTTCTATGACAGCAAAATAACTTTAGTGGTACTCTCTTTTTGTTTCATTTGTAATATTTTTCAGGTAGTACGAACGGGTATTACTATAATTATTTAATGGATTTTAAGTATAAATATTTAAGTACCTTTAAGCACTATAGATCTTTATAATGGTTCCTGGTGGACAAGTTACCATTGTTTAGACCTATGGAATATATATATATAAATATATATAAATATATACATATGTATATACGTACATATGTATGTGTCATCGTTCCATTTTGCATTAAGATATGACATTTCATAACTAGATCTCTGGGAATCCATGACATTTTTAAACAATAGAAATATGTGCAACTAATAAACAAAAATTTTACAGAAAGAACGAGTGATGTTTGAGAGATCTTATCAATATTTCTAATCCTACTGTACATTCCACACGGCGTTGTTGCATACTTAATGCTTCGTTAAAGGCAAACGTTCATAATATTTTTCATTAGCAGCAATAAGTTTATTGAATTAAAGTTTGTAAATGTTTCCAGCTATTTTGATTGTCATTGAATATATGCAATCTGCACTTGTTATATGTTACATCTTACCTTGTATTATATTAATAAGTAAATAAAGAGCATCGAATAAGCTGAGCTTTTGTTCATTTTACTTTAGCATTTATCGATATCTTATCGATGTAATTAAAGAGTAACAAGAATTCGAGAACACAATTATTTCTTAGAAATAAAATTTTATTGAAAAAGATGTGCATTCTCAATATTAAAAACATGTTTAGTTTTCTTGTTTCTGGCGATAACTCGGATCAGAAATTGCAGCACTTGGATCACATGTGAATGACACTGTTAGTGCATATCGAGTTCCAGATTGAACCTTTTCAACTGCATGTAAATTTTCACTACCTGAAGTGAACATTGACACTCTGCCTGTAAAATGAATTTTTTATCAGAATTATTTTCCTTCTTAAATATATGTATGTAATATTTTTTATTAGATTAATTATTTACCTTTTCGTGGTTCCACCGTTGTGTTAACATTATCTTTGTCTATATACAAAAACCGGCCTCCCTCAAAATCTCTCCCATAATCATTTAAATAAAGCAAGGAAGTGTAAAAGAACGATTTGTATGTTTCCTACGGTAAAAATTATATGAACCAATCAAATATTAGACAATTAGTCGTTCTTAATTGAAATGCATACCTTATCAACATGTGGGTGCCAATACTCGTCGTGTATGGTCTTTGCAGATATATTAGTCATTCGTGAGAAGAATGTAGGCATTGTTAAATATATTTTATTGGCAGGTACTCCAAAATTATGTGCTACTGCATGCTGTATTTTAGTTTTGACTACTCTAGAGGTAGAAAATGTTTAGTAAGAAAAGCAAGCAACAATTAAGTAACCGTTTATATGAAGAGAAAACCATACTTATAAATTGCAAGGTCTGCATTATTAAATATTTTCTTAGCTTTGGGCAACGCATAAATATCAATGAAAGCTTTGCCTTTGCTCAACGCACCGGTATGAAGGTCTAAAATACTTGCACCCCCATCGGAACCACCTAAATTCAAACCATTTGTTGCTATCCTTAACAAAACATCGGTTTCTGTTGATGATACCAATTTATCTGTAACTATTCTTCCACACTTTTCTGGTGTACATTCAGGATATTTATTTGCTTCTGTTTTATAATCGTTCGAACAGTCAAGGTATTGCGTACGGCTTAATAGAACCTCTTTCTGCTTTGCAAAATTAACTTCTTTACCTTGTTTACCATTATACCATACTATGAATAATACTGCAAGTATTAGTGCACACCGTGACCATACTCTTTGATATGGAAATGTCACGGATGGACCAAATTTTCTGGAAAACATATTAAAATATTCTATTGAAGATTTCATTGAAAAATGATTAAAAACAGCGTAAAAAATACTACAAAATAATTAAAAACCTACGAGTTGTCATTTTCTGCCGCATTCTCTTCCGGTTTTTCTTTCTTTTCATTCGCTTTCTCCATCTTTACTTGTTTCTTTTTCTCTTTCATAATTTCTTGTGACATTTTCCAATATTTCCAAGCCACTTACAATAACAGCATTTTACTGTGTATGTACCCTGCGTGCCTCACATGAAATCCTTTGACAGGAATTCAGCAGGAATGCAGCTGCAAGCCATCCGATTGGGTCATTCCACAGGAACTTTCGGTTCTAGTTGAATTATTGGCTAAAGTGTGTGACGTCAAAACCTAATCATTGGGTGCGAGCAAGGACTCCCCTTGCACCTGTGCCGTCTCGAGGGACTTGTGCGGTAAAGACGGTATACGCGTGGCGTATACTCCAGAATGACAGAAAAGTCATTATTAGAAAAATTGTTAGTGTAATAGCAAATATCGATATTTACAAATTCTGGTATCTTCGCGGGTGATTCAAATGATATTGTAAACATAGATTTTTGGCACTTTAAAGAATCGACATGCCTCTTTCTATTTCCAGAGAGGAAATTAAAATGCTCTGCCATAGACAAGGTGTAGGAATAGACCAATCACCCAATGTATTTTTTTGTCTCGCATCCGCGGGGATCTGTGCTGGTATTGGGTGGTATTGGGGCCGTTACCGACCGCTCCCTGCACCCACTCAGCACCCACTTTAGGCCCGCAGTTTAACACGGGGGCTGGCAGTCTTTAAATATATCTCGTCGGTGACAAAACAATTAAATCGTTCGTTCAATTATTTATAAAATAAGTATATTTCTCGAAAAACGATGCCTGTACAGTAACACCTGTACAGATACACACACACACAAAAGACTGTTGCAATTTCTACGAACAGAACATTTCATTTCATAAATTCAACATCAATCATTCACCAAATGTAGGACACTATCCCTAGCGATCCCGATTTCTCGTAGCGTCGCGCCCAATTGGTCCAGCCTTCTTGGCGAATACCTACAATCATTGATAGTGTTAACAATGAATGAAAAAGTGGGAATCGATGACGGTATTTTACCCGCTGAGAACAATCTTGTATCCTCGAGGAACCGTCCTTGACATCGCTTTGTCCAATAATTGGTAAAGACGAGCTATATGCTCATCCGCTGAGACATGCACCAGGTATATCGTGCCACCATTTAGGGATCTGACTTTTAGTCTAAGTTCACCTGGCTTTCCTGATGGCTCGTTCACCTGATGCAAGATTGGTGGCTGGAAAGAGTTAAATATATTGAAGGTTGATTGTTCATTTATCAAAGAATTTATACACTAAGTCCCCTCCACAAAAGGGGATAGTATAAACATGCCACTATAAAAATGATAGTATGTAAAGCATAAACATGCCACGTAATCCGATAACGGTTTGGGTATATCGGTGTGAACCACTACTAATCCAATTACGGAACTTCTTTAATTTTCATTATTTTTTCATGCGACCTTGACCAACTTATTCGTTGCATTTTTCTGATTAAAATAACACTAAACACGACATAATTTGAACTGTATTTAGTGATTTAAAGTATTAAAGTGGTCACAAGAAAGTAGTAGCCCTACACGATCCATGTCACAGCACGGACCCGAGGGCTTAGATCAAGACATCGCTGTACAACGATCCTCACTGCACTGTTTTTAGCTGGTGCTGCCGTTTTTCCCGCGGGCCTAGGGTTTCTTCTGCTCGTACTTTGTGACCTTTGGGAAACAGGTAGATTTGTTTCGTCGACATTGTTGAAGCCGGAGAATGTTCTATTTCTTGGATTTGAGTTGATGGATATGCGGGAGTTTGGCAGGCTCGAGGATCTTGTTCTCTGTTTAGCACAGTCTTCGCTGTTCTCCAATCTACCGGACGAACAATAGTTCGATAAACGCATAAAATTCGCAGTCTAGTGATCAATGAGGAATAGCAAAGGTGCCTTGGAAAAATTAGGCACCTGGACACGTCGGGTAAAATACCTAGGCGATGGTTTGGACGATGATCTATCGCTTGACGGATGGTAGCATCGACCCGAACTTGGGAATCTCACAACACCTTTCGTTTTTTGGAACCGTTCGCGTGCGTTAGAGTCGCAGTCTACGAATTTGGTAGCTAGGTCTCGCTGGAATGATCGTCATCATTAAAATACACGTTTCTTCTTCGATTTCGATCGAAGGAGAGAGGGAGAACTTAACCTCTTAAGTATGGCGCGCTCGTCCGCAACTATAGTGGTTCGTACCATTCAAACTGCTTTCCACGGAAACCGCTGTCAGAGAGGAAATGAGAGTGCTCAGGCCCGGGATTTTAGTGTCCCCGGTATAGTGCTGTCGCCTAGTCTAATTTTTAGCCTGGACCAGAACCTGCATCACTTTTTTAGCCTGGGCCAGAACCTGCATCATCTTACCTGCATCATTAGCAGTGGTTTCCAAATAATGCCAGAGTGGATGCTACTTCTATATTAAAAGAGGCTCTTCTATGTGGGCTCTGATCCAGCCTAAAAGATGATGTGACATCTAATACAGGCTAAAAAGTTGATGCAGGTTCTGTTCCAGGCTAAAAAGATGATGTAGGTTCTGTTCCAGGCTAAAAAGATGATGTAGGAAAAGTGGGCACACTAAAACTCTGAGCGTGAACACTCTCATTTCCTCTCTGCCACTATAGTGACGTACAAAGTGGTGCTTTCCACGGGAACCACTATGGTGACGTACCGTTCAAACTAATGCTTTCCACGGAAGCCGCTATAGTGGCGTACAGTACTTAAGAGGTTAAAAGATTGTGGACCTCGTTAATGAAAAGTTTAAGGACTTTGTTGGATTTTTTCGCTACGAACAAGGTTACGTTAAAGTACTAAATACTTTATTTGATCGTGTCTGTGGGATTAGGAAAGAATACCTTGTCTTTTCGACTACTCAGACCGAGTTCAGCATTGATGTGCGACTGCAAATGCGTATCTGAACAAACGTTATTATGCGACGCCAATATTTGGGAACGAAGAACGTACATTTCTAGGGGAGGATTTTCTACTGACGGGCTTTTCGGTTTTCCTGATCTGTTAATAACCATTAAACTCATAAACACAGTAGATTCAGCAAACAGGGTACGCCTTTCTATCGAATCGCTTTGGAAATTTGTTTCCCAGTGTGGAAACTCGATCATTGTGTGCGTGTGTTTATGGAAGTTTGTGTTCAGACTCCGAAATTTAAATATGAAGTTTCTTCGAATTCGATGTGAATTTGTATGTTTTTCTATCGTACAGTAATGAGTGTGAATGTTTGTACCTAGACGTCGAAGGAGATGCAGAATAATCGAAACCAGACTGAATTTCCTTTTGGGGTGCATTCCGCCGACCGGTTTTTAGGGATGTTGTGCCTGGTCGACGAGGTTTGCTCTGCACCACTGGTATGTTATCAACCTGGGGTTGCTTTCCCAGCCGATAACCTTGGCCAGGGAACTCGAGAGAGTCACCCAGGTACATCTGTTTTCTCCGGTCTTCTATCTAATAATTAGTACATTAATAAATCTAACCACATCACCAAATATATTGCATAGTTTCCTAATACTAAACACCTGATCGCAAAAGTTTGCCAAAGATATTTCATAGATTTTGTCCAGGTGATCTCAACCTTTAATTTCAATTCTCAAAAGTTTAAACATTTCTATGGGAGTCGATAAGATCGACTTATAAAATTTTTTCTCAAAGTTGGCGGCCTCGGTTCTTTCCATTTTTCAACTAATATTGAAGTGCCACTCTATGACAACACATGTACATGCCTTATGCATTTATTATCTTTCTAGATCTTGTTAAACATTCGTAGCAGAAATGGAGTATACAAGATACTCCATTCTTGCAAATATTCAAAATCGTCGGTAACGTAGAGCGCGACACGAAATTGGTAAAAATAGGAAAATGTTTTTTAACGTACCTTGCGTGTACGAATCTACTGCGAAACTTTACCTTGAAAGGGACACCGTTCGGGTACTCCTGCTGCAGTTCAGAGGGGAAATAACCTTCCAATATGTCCCGCAAGAAGGACACTGTAGCTGGATCGTCGTAAAGACGCAGTAAACCATCTTGCACTATCATTCCATTTTTGTAGAACTTCAAAGACATGCAGGAAGGCGTCTTGAGACAATGAAAAACGCTCGATTAATGCGATTGATTAGCGGAAGAATGTCTGGCTACGAGTGGTTCTTCGCGTGACAAGATCAACGCGAGAAAAAACGAACAGTAAAAAATCTGGATCCAGTGATCCGGATCTAGAGTGTCGTAAATTTTCCATTGACCGTACTGCAGCGTATTCGTCATTGCTCGCGGAAATAGTGGGAGCGATTAACATCAGCCTTTTTGCGTTTGATTAGAATGCATCCAGGTCGAAGGATCGCCGTCGAAAATTGACACCGTGTTATAATCGATGTCACATAGTATTCAGCGGAACGAATGCGTGCGAACATGAAGCGGAATGGTATCTGTACTACAATCGATCGTATAGTGACGTTTCCAGTCGCAGAACGCGAACTGTTTACATAAAATTGGGTTTGTGCTCTGGTTTGACCATACTTTTAACAAATTTAGTAACAAAACATTGTCGAATTTTTATCATTCTGTTGTGAAACGTTTACTGACATATTCCTGACATTTTTCCGGTTAAAACGAGTCCAAACACGGTACAATTATGATTGCATTTACTTGTTTAAATCCACTCTAAAGTGGAGCCTCGATTATCCGAACCGATCAGTGTATCAAAATACCAGTGTTTGCATAATGGAACGGTTATCTAGCCACAGTACTAAAACTATACAGATTTGTATAATAAATCGCCCGGCTTGGAATCGAACTGCCCGCATAAAGGAAAATTCGGTTCGGATAATGGAGGTTGTACTTTATCGCGTATTAACCACGCAATTGGAATGCAAACTATGTCGTGTTTGGTATCATTTTACTCCGAAAAATGTCACGAATGTGTCAGTGACTGTTTCGTCAAGCAGTCATTCGAAACGGAAGGGTCGTATCATGGAATTAGTATGGTGTTCTCGACACGCACTTAGATAAGTGACCAAGGGGCAGTCATTGTACACGACGCAAGCGACACTTTGGGCCGAAAGTTATTCGTCGACGCACTACTATACTTCATTACATATACAAATTACTTTGAAGGTGGCGCCTCTTCCCTTCTCATTATGCTGCACGTGAACTTCGCCCTTCCCCGCGGCCAAGTTCAGCTGATCGATGTTCGCGATAATCTGCTCGTAACAAGTCTCGATGTAATTACTAAAAGACATCGGCAACTGATAATTAATTCGATTGGTTTTCCGGCCTGTCGAGCCAGTAACGTAATACGCAATTTACTTGGCCGGTGTTCCAGGGTTCCTCTGGTTTGTATCGCCGACCCAGATCAGACCATAATCGGCCAAGAACTTCTGCAAAATGGGTACAGGGTAATATATGTGTCGCGACGATGACAAAAAGATAGGAATGACCGCGAGAGTGTCGTGTAATCCACAACTAAATATTTCCACGTGTGCATGTGCGCGTGTGTGTGTGTGTATTTCTGAGTGTGCGTGTGTGTACGCTACAAATACTTCAAGGTGGGAATCGTGCAACCTCCATCTCGTGGATTCTGCGCTCGAGCGTCAGACATCGACGATAAAGCTGCTCCGAGTTCTCCTTTTGATTACGACGTATCTGTTGCTCCTTTTTCTTTTGAACATCCTGCTCCTTGTTCTTCGACTCCCATTCCTTGATCTGTACTCATCCGGAAGAGATACGGTCAGTCTTATAATCGATGGCACACACTTTCAATCGAAATAACTCCTTTACGAATGGACCAAACGACGCCAGTCTTTCTGCCAAGCTAGATGGACTAGAACAGTAATCGTATACAGTGTTTACTCGATATATGTCCTGAATGCCTAGCCGATAAAAGTCCCATCACTATCCCCACTGCCGCAGGGTATACCCCGTAGGGGGCCTTGACCGAGGCCTCTAAGCTTCGCTGTCCTTTTCTACGTTTGGCGTTATATGATATATGTCACTGGGTACACTCGTGTTTTGGACATATATCGAGTAAACACTCTAGATCCGCGGTCCTTGACAATCTTAATGAGCTGAAGACAAGATTCTTTTAGTCCTCGGACTCCTGCGAGTTCTAGGCCTATGGTGGAGTCAATTCTGACTCTCATCGATATTTCATTAGTACAGTTTTATTCCGATATAAGACGATGACTCGGGACCGCCTTTCGTCGTATTTCGGATGAAGATTTTGTATATTAACCCTCGGACTCCTGCGAGTTCTAGGCTTATGGTGGCCTAGGAAAAACCATGGATCGGCTTTCGTCGTATTTCGGATGAAGAAGAAGAAGAGGGGATAGCGATTTTCTTATTTCGAAATAAAAAGCGTCGTCTTATAATAATCACGAATAAGGCCTACTTTGATTGGACCGCGCGGATAGGTTTGAATGAATCCCAGATAGCACAGAGACGTCTGTCGAAGACGTTCAGACGTCTATTAGACGTCTGAATGTCCTACGAACGGCTTCCGAACGGCTTCTGAACGTCTCTGGAACGTCTTTGTGAAAAAACTGTACGTCTTAAAGACGTCTTTAAGACGTCCGTTCGACGTCTTTAAGACGTTTCGAAACAGACGTATTCAAGACGTCCCGAAACAGACCCCTAGTACCACAAAAATATTAGATAGATATGTTTGTCAAATATTGGAAAAATATTTTTTAAGCCACATTTTTTCTTGTGAGAAAAATATTGAATTTGAATATTGTATACATGTACAAGAAATATAAATTGAATGTTTGATATAACAAAAAAATTAAATAAATTAAAAGAATGTTTTTCAGCATATCCGCGCACATTAACATTTTATGCTTTATTTATTTATTTATTTATTTATAAATAAAAAAAATAAATTAAAAGAATGTTTTTCAGCATATCCGCGAACATTGACATTTTATGCTTTATTTATTTATTTAATTAATTAATTAATTAATTTATTTATTTATAATTAAAAAAAATAAATTAAAAGAATGTTTTTCAGCATATCCGCGAACATTAACATTTTATGCTTTATTTATTTATTTAACTTATTTATTTATTTATCTATTTATTTTGATATATTATTTTGGATTTTGGATTTGTGATATATAATGTATAGTTTTATTATTAAACAATATTTATTGCTAAATTCTATTGCGAATATATATGTAATATATTATAATAGTACTAAATTAACAATTTAGTTATTTAACTTTCCTAAATAAATAAACGTCTATTCGAAGGATGGAAAACTGCGTTATATTGTGTTGCGTGTATACAGTTTGTAAAGATTTTCTCTAGCAGTTTAGAATGACTGAAACGTCAAGAAATGAAACGTCTTAAAGGCGGCTCGTAAAAGACGTCTTAAAGACGTCTGAAATGAGACGTAAAAACGACGTCTTTTACGAGACGTTCAGACCAAAAATGGACGTAAAACAGACGTCTTTAAGACGTCGAGTGCTATCTGGGATATGAAGACGTTACTGCGGTTTCCGCCGAGTATGAACTAGGCCTAACTCCGGGATAGCACAAGGAGGGTTTAATGTTTGTACTGTTTCAAATAGTACCAAGTCGTGTTTGACCTAAATGCATATTAGTGAAACCTTTAGTTTCACAATAACTGGCAGAAAAACTGAAGTCGTCGAGGATGACTGTAAATCTGGATGAAGGAAAAATTTGGGATTTATGAAATGACGATGACGAACCTTCCGTTTCAGCTTGTTCACTTCTTGGTCCTTTGACTTTAGCTGTTCCTCCGCCTTTCTGAGATTGCTTTGGACCACCTGCATCTGAGACTCGACCAGGTATAGCTGTTTCGTCAACGCACCGATTAGCTCACTCTCTAGGACAAGCGGTTTTCGTGGTTAGCCGAAGGAAGATAAGAATCCGCCTTGACGCAACTAGCCTCTCAGATTTGCGACGCTGACAATGTCGGATCAATGTCGCGTACCCGACCACCGATTAGGATTATGTTTCCGCGATAAACGACAGGTGAGACGTAAGAGATTAGGCGAGGGTAGTTAAGCGGAGACAAAGGCGAGACGGAGTCGGTGTTATTCGAGAGTGTGTATGATCGAGATTATGTGGGCACAGTTTATATCAATTCTTTTGACACGCTGACAGCGAGCTGATAAACATACTGCGTCAAGGTAGCGCTAGAGTGTTTACCAACAAATTCAACGAACATTTGACGGTTTTTAACCGGACAGAGTGTTAAATTTGACAATCTATTTCATGGTTGTTAAAATCGATGAGGTTTTATAAACAATTATCTCATAAATTGTATTGAGTATACAAACTGTCTCACCTAACTCGAGCATCTCAAATATCTCGCTTGCTTTTTATGATAGAAAAAATTTTAATTGGTTCAGAGGCACAAGTATTATAATAGCAAAAACATTTGTTCGAGGTTATATTTTTTGAGATTTCAAGGTCATCGAAGTTTTCTCGAATGAAATGACATATTTTTATTATCGCTATATGATAGCCGAGTTCAAGACGAATCCAACGATCTTTAATATTATGACCTTCAAGTGACCTTGAGTATGTAAATTCACAAAAGTAGGGCACTTGATGTAAACAGTGAAATAACGATAACATAATCCCTCTAGAAAATGTCAGAGGAAAACATTAGTTGGTTTAGAGAGGTAAATATTGTGATAGGCTAAAAAATTTGTTCAAGGTTATAGTTTTTGAGATTTCGAGGTCATCGAGATTCTTTTAAATGGAATCATATATTTTTATTATCGCTATATGATAGCCGAGGTCAAGACGAATCCAACGACCTGTAATGTTACGACCTTCACGTGACCTTGAGCACGAAAAATTCATAAAAGTAGGGCACTTGATGTAAATAGTGAAATAATCACATGATCCCTCTAGGTTTCAAGAAATGCTCTTGAACCTTGACTAATGACTGTAAACACGCTTACAATGAATTGTAACCACTGATACAAATTCTTTTCCTTTCGGTGACGTTAATCGGGACGTTTAAGAAATTCATTGGGATTTATTCGATTGTGAAAGATAACGTTACTTCTCTGAAACGATGGTGCACAGCGATGCAGAAAAGATAGAAATGATTTCAGTTTATGGTGGGGCTAAAAATAACTCGGTACAAGCATTTCAACTGTAAATATCCTGACAGAAATCATGCTTCCAGAAAAAGTTTTCATCGCATAGTTCAATTGTTTTGTAAAACAGAGAGTATTAAATCACTGAAAAGAAAACGATCAAAGCCTGCTACCGGAGAAAATGCCGAAACTTTTGTATTGACTACAGTCAATATTTATCCTACTATAAGTTGTCGAAAAATTGGACGTTCTTTAGGCATTTCCAAAGCAAGTGTGTGTCGAATATTGCAACGTCACATTTTCATCCATACCATATTTCCTTACATCAGGAGTTTCATGGCAACAGCATTGCTGTAAATACAAAGAAATGAACATTTCTTTTATGACATTCTCTTTACTCACGAAGCTATTTTTTGTTATTCATAGACAACTGAATATACATATTAGAGGTACCCATAAGTAATTTCGGTAAAGCAGACTGTGTTCAAAATATTCCAAAAAGTACAATTTTTTTTTTACAACCCTGTAATAAAATGGCGGCGTCCCTTCCGAGGATTATATTCGTCATTGACGACCGGTAACAACAAAGAAAATTTGCGATGTTTATGGAGATGTATTTAAGCTCAACAAGTGTCAACGTTGGTTCCGAAGGTTTGCTGCTGGTGATTATGATCTCTCTGACAGACACTGTACGAAAGAATTTTTTGTACTCAAGGTCACGTGAAGGTCATAATGCAACAGGTCACTGGATTCGTCTTGACCTCGGTTATCATATAGCGATAATAAACATATATCATTCCATTTAAAAAAACTTCTATGACCTTGAAATCTCAAGGAATATAACCTTGAATAATTTTTTTGCCTAACATAACGTTTGCCCCTCTGAAATTTTCTTCTATCATAAAAAACAAGCGAGATATTGTAGATGCTCGAATTAGGTGATTTCTCTGTGTTTTTTTTTTTTTATTTGGTTCTGGACCATCCTGCGAGGATGATCACCTTCAATATCATACCTTCCTCAATGATCGAATTGTCCGGAACGAATGTACTCGAGGGCTTCGTATTGCAATGATTCCAAGCCTTCCTGCCACTGCAGAACGTCGTGCTCGAGGTCTAGAGAAAAATATGTGGAAAGTCGTGTTTCGAAGTAATAACAATTTCCTGGCCGAAGGAAAACGGCTTGTTACCGTCTTATCAATTCTCTTGACAGTTCGACCCACGTCTTTTCTGAGGTCGAGGCTCGAAGGACTTTCCAACGTAACGTTTTTCATGCGTTCCAGTTCATCCTCGTCGTCTATCACGTACGTCGACGTCGAGGAAATTCGTCTTAGTCTACAGTAAAAGACACACGCGATACTACATAACCTGATCTTCGAAAGCTACTCGAAGTTACTCCGACACGGTTCGGGTAACGTTGCTCTTTAACAGATATTCCTGTGCTACTTATTTTATTCGGCAGAATTAGCCGTTGTGTATTTTATTTGTTTGAATGACAGGGGATACTTGTGTTTGCTAGCCTGACTCGGATGAATTCCAGAAGGACACTTTGCGAGCTTCTTTCTTGGATTGCTCGGTTGGTTCATTGTGGCCACGTGGTCGTTACACACGTGTCTTCGCGGCAGCTACATTGAAAATTTTCGCGAAATTTCCCGAAACGTATTCTGGCTACCGACGTCGCATTTCAATCACGCTAGCTGACTAGATCGGCCGTTCACCATGATTTCCAATCGACGCGAAGTCGGTGTCGATTGTACGCATTGCGAAATTGTCTGATTGCCGATTTTTACAATACCGGCCGGCCTTGGCCAAAGAATTTTAATTGACGGAGAAAGCGATCTGTTTCCTTCCACGTGATCCGAGGAATCTTACGTATTAGACGTATCCGAGCGTTAAAAGTTAATAATTCTTGGTATCGTGACTCGTTAATCAATGATAAATAAAAAAGTTCACATCGGTGAAAGTCGGAACCTTCGTAAGGACACGCATTATTTAACCTAGTTATGACGCACGCGCGGATAAATAATGCCCATGTCAAGACAGTTCTCGTTAGCACGTCAATCATGCATATACAGGGTGAGCCATGGATTAAAAGGTTGTCGCACAAACTAAAGTCAAAATATATAGAAAATATGCTTGTGCAAGCAAACGATTCCGAAAAACCTTTGATCGTACTATTTTTAAAGTTTCATGAAATTACAAAATGCAATATTAAAGTGAATTGTAGTGAAGATTGAAATTTCTAGTGCCTTGGAACGACAAATTTGTATAAAAATTTCCTTAATCGCTATCTAAACATTTGTTCTAAGCTGCACGTGGGGTCGTTTTTTATTCTAAGAGTTTCATAGTTAGTAAAACAGCCTCGTTTTTTATTCAGAGTGCAAAGATCGAAGTTAACATGTATCCATTACCGTTCGTTAAAATCGAAGTTTCATTCAATGCTACAAATAGAAAAAAAGCAGTCGACGCGATTAGGCGATTATTTATCATTTTTCAGTCAACATTTAGTCCTTCGAGTACAATTGAACACGTTGTGGAGTCCAAAAAGTCATTAAATTAGTGAAACCGAAACTAGAAAATTAAAATTTATCACTGAGATAACTTCTTTAGCCCTTTTGTATAATAAAATTTGCGCAAACATTTCATGGCAGAAATCAATCTCTAATCAAAGAACAGTGTCGCCCAATGTGACTTCCAACGTGTTAATTATCCGTACAATAATCAATACATAGATCAGTATATATTAGTACAAATTGTTTATTTTTCTATGATTCAAAACATTGCCACATAATATAATCCACTGAGGAAATTATTCATTTAAAAAATCCTTGTCCTCAGAGGGTTAGAATGACCGGTTAAAATCTTGGTTAGAGGTGAACATCCAGGGTTAATAATAAGGGAATAAATTAACAAATACCTTGTCAGTACGAAGGATAAACGTTGTCCAAGGAAGTTCGATCGATTGGGGGGAAAAGGACGACAGGAAGCACCGAGAAATTCAATTGTCATGACAGACGGAGGTCAGGACACGTGGGCGAGAAGAGCACGCGGTGCGCGCGCGAACGCGATGATGCGCACTGGTCAGGGCGCAGATCGATCTGCGCGGCGCGTCACTGCGCAGTCACGTGACCCAGATCTCGTCGCAGCGAGCACAAGAGTATTCTGGAGCAGAGTGCGGTTCGCGTGTAACCGAAGTGACCCCGTGTCCGGTGTGTGTTTTCGCTGGTGCGACAGTCGGAATCCCCCTAATCGAGCGACCAATTCGATCATAAAACAATGGACCGGTGAAACGGTTCAAGCGATGAAAATGCGAGCTCGCGGGCGAGCAGCGGAAATACTGAAGATCGTCGGTCGCAAAGACGGGGCGAAGGTGAGTTTGCCTTTGTTATCGATTATTTTCTTTTCCTTTCTTCCACCCTCCGCATGTCGAAGGCCACGGCCACGTGGCGTGTGAAACTCGAGAAAGACTTTTCGATTACACATAACCTCAATCGCACCGCTCTCTGGCGTCTACCTTTTGAGGTTAGGTGCACTCAGAACAGTTCGCTTCCCTGTGACCGAGTCGCCTCGGTTGTCCGCTGACGTGACATCGTTCGAACGGACTTGCGTGCTCGTTACTATGATTTTTGATGAATAAGGACGACGAACAGGAAGTTTGCGGTGTGTTTATATCGCAGGCGACCATTATCGCGAGCCCCGGTGCGCACGGTTATCGGTGAATGATGATACTAGTTTGCTTGGTGGGGTGATATAATGAGTATGATGATAGTTTCGGGGAATTTTAATTGCGAAAGGAGCTCCCGCTCCGTTGTGTCATGTTTTATTGTTGATGCAGCTTCTGACTGCACTTCTGCTTCCCCCTTTTGAAGTACTCAGAATATTTGTACACTTATAAATTTAAAATTATATTATAAATATTATTATATCGTATATTATAAATTTGTAAAACTGTGACATACTATTGGTTAAAGAGTATGACTAGACTGCGGTTCTTTATGCATTTAAAAGTGAGTCGTTGCAGCAGTTGAAAGCAGTAGACAAATATGTAGAATTTGGGAACATCAATGTTCAGATTATTAAAATTATGTAATACGACAGACTCGTGACAGAGATTTCAATCATTTTTGTTTACAGTTTTATGTCGCATCAACTGCTAGGTTCTTACTGACATAATGTAAGCAAGGATAGATAAAATTATTTGATTTATCAATTTGGTTTCCTTAATAAATTTAAGTCTTGTATTTTCATATCTTTTAAATTTTCCTTGAGTGTAGATTCCAGCATGAACTTATTGCGGGTTATTGTCTATACTAAATTCAATCTGAATTGACCCATGTACTGGCGGCTTAAGACCGAAGCTTTGAAAGTAGACATATGGTAAATTTAAATCTTGTTTTTCTACAAGGAAATTTCCAAATTATTTCTGGCGATAGACTGTGCTAAATTTGCTTTCAATTTACCCAATTTTTGTGGCAATCAAATGGTCAATCAACGTGTTAGATTTGTAAAAAGTAGGCAGTGGGTTTATTGCAGTTGCTGGTAATTTTTGTTACAAGTGTGTGACTCTTAGTTTGAAGAAGGTCTGGAAAAATAGTTATTTGAAGTTGGGTGTATCTGCCCGGTGGAATTATAGATTTTGCAAAGCCTTACACCCCCAAGTGAATTGTGTGGGAGTGGAAACCAATATGGTCGGTGGATTCAATGGAAAGGTTTCCTTGATGTTTGGAATATAATTTACCATTGGCACTGGCGGATTTAGAGGGGAAGGGAGGGCATAGTCCTTGACAGAAAAATTTTTGTGAAAATACCAGAGGCATAAATCACAACAATAAAAACAAATAAATGAAGATGTTAACCAATTTGAAAATAAAAATAACATCGTCACGTGGAATTATCGTGTCCACGATCGCATGCCGGCCGGTATCGTAATTCATTCGGGGACAATAACGTCATCTGCAAATTGATTAATCTTGAAAGTTCGATGGACAATTTCTCCGTTATGCTAGTTGCGTCATCGGTCGCAAAAGTAGTTAGTCATTGCTCCACATTATGTTCCAAGTCATTTGGGATCTTCATTTCTCTCAATGTCATCCTAATTGCACAGCGACGGAATTTTTGGGGTCGATGACTCGTCCAGTGTCTTAATTCACCCTAATTTTTCTTAATTAGCATTACCACTATTAGACAATTTATTCGATATAAATACCACTTTTTTTGCGACGCGATTTTTGTGCTTATCGTCGACTCGATTGAGTTTTTTAAATTTCGGAGCAACATAATTATTCAATGAGTATAGATTCGATCCAAGTGATTTGCTTCTGGAGTACTATAGCAAGTGACACGTATGCGTGCTAACTCGGCTGTAACTAATCCCAACTTGCTATTTTTGCATGCGCAAAAGTTTTCTTCCGATCTATAAATAAATAATGCAATGTTTAATAATGCAACGCTGCCTAGGCAAATTATTTCCCGCAATTATTCACGAACAATTGGGGATAGTGCAACCATGGAAATGTTGTTAGTTCCTCGATAATGTAATGTTTAAAAATGAACTGCGTATCTCTTACAAGATTGAATAGATAAAAAACAAAACTGTGAAGACGGAAGAATTTAAATTGTTACTCAGGCACCGGGCAAAATTACCATACCATTGCACGAAGCGATTGTTATATCACTCAATTCGTTCGTGTTCTATAAGTTGCTGAATAATTTAGACAAAATTGCATAGAATCTAAATGTTGTGGGTTGCAAGAATGGTTTTGGAATTAAAATGGCTCCGAAAAAATTCATTTTTATTCAAATTTTCGTCGTTCACAATTTTCATTTTGCATAAAGATCCTGCTTGCAAAAAAGAAAGAAGCTGGTTATTAACCTCGCGAATCGTCGATTCAGCGAGGAATCATCGCGAATCGCAAATTGTTTACCGGCGCTGCGTCGATCGATTCGCGAAAATTGACCCGTCAGCTGGAACCGCAGCGACCTTGCGAATTCATAGGCGCGAATTCAAATTGACCGCATGAAACACGAAACGCGATCAATGGCAAATGACAAAATCAATAACAATTAACGTTACGAGCTCTAGCCTCGCTCCGACGAAAATAAAATAATTGAGTTAGCGATTAAGCCTGCATGGATTAGCACGCTCACTCGGTGAAATATTAAATCATCGACTGCACTTCATCGGAAATAGTCATGCGCGACAAATGTACTCGATCGAAATCGAACGTGCACTCTAGTTACGTCTCGGTGCCCCACGTGTCGCCATAACAGGGGCAAAATTTTAATTTCAAATGCAGCTGGACGTTCCATTTAACCGCTAACAATTCTTCTCATTTTCGAGCCGGAATATCCACAATCAAACACTCTAGAATTTATAAAACGATCGAAGAGTGCTGTGTCATGTACGGGGGTCATAGTTTAAGATGTAATTGATACCCATACTAACTTCATTTTAATTTCCTCCGTGTGTACTTCATCGCGATTTAATACGGTTATACAATGCAGGAAACGAATGTTTCGCAAAATCAATTTTCAAGGCCACCAATCTGGTCGATTTTTATTATTTTTTAACTGCAGATTATATTGCTGGAAAATCTGAAACGAAGCAACGGTCACAACAGGTTTTCGCTACTGTAGAAGTATAAACGATCTTGGTTGAAAATTTCGATTAGAAACACAGTACGACGTCAGAGAACTCGATTATCTATATTGATCGTTGGAAAATGTGTGTTTGGTTAATAGAACGGTTATCTAGCTACAATATTAGATCAAATGGTTGCTGATTTGTACAATGTTTTATATGGACGCTTCGTTGAACTTTAGATTGAATCGTTTACCAGTGAATTCACCAGTTCGGATAAGCGAGGTTCCTCTAAATCGTGGATTACACGAGCGGATACGATCCTAACCGTATCGTGTTTGGACTCGTTTTCTTCAGAAAAATGTCAGGAACACGCCAATGAAAGTTTTGTTTAGGAATAGTGAATAACAAAAAAGTTATAACCCAAATTAGCATAATTTCTCAAGTTTCTAGAATTTTTTTCTAAAATTTTGCAGGAATATCGTGGGCATAATTTCTTGCATATCAAGAGAGTATAGTGGTCATTAAAAATGTCCCTCGTTTGCAAACCTTATCGCTAATTGTCGGTAACTAGCAAACGAATCGTAGCTTCGAACAACTCCTTATCGTTTTCCATTGAATAACCATTGTCCGGCGTCTCCGGCCCATGGCTGTTTAGCAGATCATGCGACTGCGCCGATCACTTGGCCACAATCAAGATCGCCCGCGGAAATCGTCGATCGCTTTCGTTCGATCCTATGAATCATCCGCACGAGACCACTTTCTCGGTCACGTTTCCTTCGATCCACGGCGTTCGTGCGCGATCCCCATGGACTTTGCACGTGAACGAATTGAAATGGGGGGAAAAAAAAAATGCAACGATGGTGGGGTTCGCAAGAAGTCGATGCCTCGTGATCGCCTTTTCAGTTGTTCTCGACGATTGCTGTCACGCTTTACCCCCTCCCACTCCTGTCTCATTCAACGTTCGAACCTCGCGCCGAACGGGGAAACTTCCTCGAGGTCTTTTTCAACGTTTCTTCGAGGTCTTTTTCGCTACCGCAGTGCTACCGCTCGGGTTACTATCATTCGGTGGACGTTCTTGACAATTTCGTGTTGACTCAACACGCTTGAGCCGTTTGTTGACACGGATGTTGATGTCACCGGCTGCTCGCTGGATATAAAAGGGCACGCACGGATGTCTCGGACTCAGTCGGTTCCATGCTCTTGTGGAAGTTCATCCGTGCGAGTGATAACGCTTCTTGTACACGTGGTGATGTAAACGTTGTTGTTGGTGCAACCGAGAACTGCCCGGTGGCTGCTTGATTACTGTCGGAACATTTTTGCCGCGCGGTGTAAGTAGCCTCTCGGCTTTCAACATTGTCCGTTTACTCTTAAACACTCGCAGCTTTTATTGCGTAATTCTATTGTTGCTGTACTACTTGACATTACTACTAGTTTGACACAAGATTTCCTCAGGGAGCTCCGAGACAATTTCGAGAAAATAAAAAATCCGCGATATAGTGTTAGAAAATAATTTAAAGGCAAATATAAAAT
Source organism: Seladonia tumulorum (assembly GCA_913789895.3). NCBI lineage: Eukaryota > Metazoa > Arthropoda > Insecta > Hymenoptera > Halictidae > Seladonia > Seladonia tumulorum. The sequence continues at coordinate 5,240,388 of OU565280.1, forward strand.
TCAATATTCATACATTCGATACAGTACGAATACGAAGAGAATTAGTATGTAAATTATGTTTTGTAAGTTTTTGTTGAGGAGAAATTACTACTAGTGAAGCAATATTTCCTTGGGGAGCTCCGAGACAATTTGGAGAAAATGAAAAATGCACGATACGGTGTTAACAAATAATTTAAAGACAATTTAAAACGGTGCAAATTTAATATTTATACATTCGATACAGTACGAATTCTAAGAGAATTTACAGAAGATTCGGATGACACAAATTATCGAACAATTCGATCAGAATATTCTAATTTGGTAATTATTATGTAAATTATGTTTTGTAAGTTTTTGTTGAGGAGAAATTACTACTAGTGAAGCAATATTTCCTTGGGGAGCTCCGAGACAATTTGGAGAAAATTAAAAAGGCATGATACAGTGTTAGAAAATAATTTAAAGACAATTTAAAACGGTGCAAATTTCATATTCATACATTCGATACAGTACGAATTCTAAGAGAATTTACAGAAGATTCGGATGACACAAATTGTCAAACAATTCGATCAGAATATTCTAATTTGGTAATTATTATGTAAATTATGTTTTGTAAGTTTTTGTTGAGGAGAAATTACTACTAGTGAAGCAATATTTCCTTGGGGAGCTCCGAGACAATTTGGAGAAAATGAAAAATGCACGATACGGTGTTAACAAATAATTTAAAGACAATTTAAAACGGTGCAAATTTAATATTTATACATTCGATACAGTACGAATTCTAAGAGAATTTACAGAAGATTCGGATGACACAAATTATCGAACAATTCGATCAGAATATTCTAATTTGGTAATTATTATGTAAATTATGTTTTGTAAGTTTTTGTTGAGGAGAAATTACTACTAGTGAAGCAATATTTCCTTGGGGAGCTCCGAGACAATTTGGAGAAAATTAAAAAGGCATGATACAGTGTTAGAAAATAATTAAAAGACAATTAAGAACGGTGCAAATTTAATGTGCCTCACATAAATTCTATACGGTACGAATTGCAAGACAATTTAACGAAGGTTCGAATGACGCAAATTGTCAAATATAGTTCGGTCAGAATATTCTAATTTTGTAATTAGAATCTAAATTGCATTTTGTAATTTGGGGGGGGAGAGGGGGAGTAATATTGATATGGAATAACTGTTTATAAACGCTCCGGAGTTTCTGCTTACTACACTTCTTTTTTCACAATGTCACTGTCGGCACTTGTTAAGTTTTTCATCGCGTCGGTGTGGCTTTGCTTACGCAAGTGTGTTCGCAAATCTTTTATACAGGGTGTCTCACCTAAGTCGAGCATCTAAAATATCTCGCTTATTTCTAACGACAGGAGAAAATGTCAGAGGAAAATATTAGTTGGTTTAGAGAGGTAAATATTATGATAGGCTAAAAAATTTGTTCAATGTTGTAGTTTTCGAGATTTCGAGGTCATCGAGGTTCTTTTAAATGGAATCATATATGTTTATTATCGCTATATGATAGCCGAGGTCAAGACGAATCCAACGACCTGTAATGTTACGACCTTCACGTGACCTTGAGCCCGAAAAATTCAGAAAAGTAGAGCACTTGATGTAAATAGTGAAATAATCACATGATCCCCATGAAACCTAGGGGGTTTCAAGAAATGTTCTTGAACTTTGACTAATGACTGTAAACACGTTTACAATAAATTGTAAACATTAATAGAAATTCTTCTCCTTCCGGTGACACTAATCAGTACGTTTAAGAAATTTATTTGGATTTATTCGATAGTGAAACGATGGTAGATAGATCAGGATTGGTAGTTGCTATAGTAAAATAGTGTACATCGATCGATGAGTTCCTCGGAAACTGGATGATGAAAACACCCCCAAACTTTCACTCGTCTGATGCGACCTCATAAGCTGTTGAGATTCCTCGAAAAATTTCTTAACAAATATTAAACAATTTTTTTTCGAAATTTAGATCCTATTCTTCTAAAACAGTGCTTATTTTACTGAATATTATATTATCATAACTTCAACTTTTCTAATCCATAACACCACCAATAGCAATAAGCAAACTTATTAAAATTATTGAGAGCAACTATTAAAATTACTTAGAGAAGAAATTAATTTTTTACAAATAAAATCTGTTCAGTCCAGTAATAAGTAGATCAAATGGAAACGGTAAAAGCGTTAAACAAATCTCTAAAATGCTAATGCACCGTGTTTCCCACTCGATAAAATTATTAAAAAGAATAATAACAGTATATTACAAGTATAATAATATTAATAAACGTCGAGGCAGCTCCCCTGTCTTGCAATTGTTGCAATTTTTTTCCAAATAAAAATCTGCACCTCATTCAGATCATCGAGAACGATTTGACGAGTGAAGTGGAATTTTGATGGTTTGTTTTTTAATTAATTCTGCAAGATGATCGATTCATTCATCGATGGTAGCCGTAGCCAATCGCATTACGAATTTCTGTCTACCAGCGTGTCAAATGTATAACGTGGAATTACGGATCGACGAGGTCCGATTACACAATATATGTACATAGATACGAATCGCGGGAAAGGACAGAGTGGACAATAGAGCTGTGTCATCCGAGCACGTGGCCGTTCATTATCGATTCAGACAGGAAAAAGGCGCCATGAAAAATTGCGACGATTTTAACGCACGTCTGCGAACAAGTGTGTTTTATCTCTGTCATGAAGACGGATTGCCAGGCACTTCATTTTTCATTTCAAGTTTCAGCAACTTTGTCACTGGAACACACTCGTCAAAATGACGGATTCCTAATTTTTGATTTTTTGATTGTAAAGATTGCTAAGCTCGTGAGAGTTTTATTCAATGAATTTGTCTCTAATTATTCTGCATTTCGACACTGCATTCGTGGGGATTTATTCAATGAATTTGTCTCTTATTATTTTTGCATTTCGACACTGCACTCGTGACGATTTATTCAACGAATTTGTCTCTTATTATTTTTGCATTTCAACATTGCACTCGTGAGGATTTATTCAACGAATTTGTCTCTTATTATTTTTGCATTTCGACAGTGCACTCGTGAGGATTTATTCAATCAATTTGTCTCTTATTATTTTTGCTTTTCGACACTGCACTCGTGAGGATTTATTCAACGAATTTGTCTCTCATTATTTTTGCATTTCAACATTGCACTCGTGAGGATTTATTCAATCAATTTGTCTCTTATTATTTTTGTTTTTCGACACTGCACTCGTGAGGATTTATTCAACGAATTTGTCTCTCATTATTTTTGCATTTCAACACTGCACTCGTGAGGATTTATTCAATGAATTTGTCTCTTATTATTTTTGCATTTCAACACTGCACTCGTAAGAATTTATTCAACGAATTTGTGTCTATAGACATATAATGAAATTCGCTGAGTTAATAAATCGCTATTTGTACAACGTAATGAAAAATTGTCAGTTTTATTGCACCGTAGCGTTAACTAACCGGTTTTACATTATTGATGAGTGTACGTGGCACTGTTCTGAATGATGGTTTCACTGCAGATAATATGAAATTGGAATAGTAATTAAATTATTTAACGAAGCTACTACTACTACTAATATTGATGAAGCTATTATCACAATCGTCGGGTGAAAGTGAATAATTTTACTTGCATACACAGATTATAAATTACTATACTAGGCACCTAACTTACTAGACATTACTTGACTGGTCATAATTAATTATGTGTCGTCGGAAAAAAGGTGGTGTTTCGTCTGTCACTGATACGCTATTTTGATTACAGCTTCTTCTGCCATATTTGCACGAGAAAAATTAATATTGAAATAATTTGCAAACACTTGAAGGTAATTAATTAATTAGTGAAATGTAAATGAAACTAACGTCACGGTCCCTAGAAAGAATGACAAAGGCTTATTCAACGATGCTTCCTGCTTTCCGCGTGATTGATGTTACGACCTTTGCGAACTTATGAATTTTCAACCGCGAATTTATCGAATACCGCGTATATGAGATCCGCGTTGGAATTTCACTTCCACGAGTAGTCCGCACGCCATTAAATACTGGATAGTTCATTCTCGTGGCGTTATCGATCCGAAAGCTCTAATAAAGGCGTGCTTGACCTTCTGGCAAAAATCATTCCGGCACTCATAGAAAAATTCCACGAAGTTTACCCTACTTGCATTCCAGAAACGAATTGGCGTTGTTTAAGTACAGACGAGCACAAGAAATAATATATAAAAGCATTATAAAATAACCATTGACATTAACATGAACATTATCAGCTTCAAAAATTGCATAAAGCCCTGTTCATTGAATCACAGAAAAATTGATAAGTCCAGACATGTGGACATGCACTTTGCAGACTCTTATTAAATTTGCTCGATACAAAAATTCATTTACAAACCTGGAAAATTAATTCCATCTCCAATTTCTATAAGACGCAGCACTGACTTTTCTGCAAAATAAAGCGTTTACCCTACTTGCATTCCAGAAACGAATTGGCGTTGTTTAAGTACAGACGAGCCCAAGAAATAATATATAAAAGCATTATAAAATAACCATTGACATTAACATGAACATTATCAGCTTCAAAAATTTCATAAAGCCCTGTTCATTGAATCACAGAAAATTGATAAGTCCAGACATGTGGACATGCACTTTGCAGACTCTTATTAAATTTGCTCGATATAAAAATTCATTTACAAACCTGGAAAATGAATTCCATCTCCAATTTTTATAAGACGCAGCACTGACTTTTCTGCAAAATAAAGCGTTTACCCTACTTGCATTCCAGAAACGAATTGGCGTTGTTTAAGTACAGACGAGCTCAAGAAATAATATATAAAAACATTATAAAATATCCATTAACATTATCAGCTTCGAAAATTGCTTAAAGCTCTATTCATTGAATCACAGAAAAATTGATAGTTCAAGACATGCGGACATGTCTTCGAATATTAAATTTGCTCGATGCAAAAATTCATTTACAAACCTGGAAAATGAATTCCATCTCCAATTTTTATAAGAAGCAGCACTGACTTTTCTGCAAAATAAAGAGACGTGTAAAAAATTGTTTAAGAAGTCCGAACACTTATACAGTGTTTACACGATATATGTCCCAAATGCCAAAAAGTGACACTTTTTACAACTTTCGAGCCTGTAATGAAAATTTAAAATATGCGTTTTGTAGGTGTATGTTAGTTATACACATGCTGAAAATTTCATCGAAATCGATTAACATACACACGAGCTACAAATAGTTAAAAGTGGTAAAAATCGTAGTTTTTCACGATCCACGGATTCTAACGTCTTCCGCTGCGTGCCATTTTTATCTGCGTCAACGGATTTAGGTGAAATGTTCGGTATGTGTATATAACTAACATAGATCTACAAAACGCATATTTTAAATTTTCTCTACAGGCTCAAATAAAATAGTTTTACAAAGTGTAGAAAAAAATAAATAGTTTTAGCTCTTATAATTCCTAACAATTGCAATTTTTTCATAATCTTTTTTGCACGTCATTCGGCAAATCAATTGTTCTAATTGCTAAAAAAATGTCAGGTCTTTTGGTCCAATTAAAAAAAAATTATACTGTTTTAAAGAGCGTTCGAATACTTTCGTGAGCTTGTGTGCATCGAGTAAACACAGTTCTTGAGTCTCTTGATTAATAATGTCAATACCTCGTCTCTTACAATTTCCTTTTGGTCGAAAAACGTTGACCCGTCGCTTTGTATCATATTGTGCAAATTCGCCATCAAACTGTGCCAACCACACTTTGATTACGATCACATAATTATCGTACGATTCCTCCCGTACATAATTATTCCTCGTTGCGCGGGACGTTTTAATGAACGAGCATCGAAGCCGATGAACACACGGCGATACGACTTACACCGGGTATTATTTAATTGTTGTTTACAAGCGTGTCAGAGTGAGAAACAAGAATCGCCTAATTAGGGTCGCCAACGTCCGCTGGTATGTGTAGCTCGGCGTTTAAAATAATCCCTGGCTACCAGAAAGATCTCGACATCAAGAGTTACATAAAAATGATCGCGGTTTTGTTCTATCGTTGACATTTGTTGCGCCGAATTGCGACACAACGATCAATTTACAACTTGCAGGGGAACAGGCCTTGCGTTGCATCGGATCTTGCAATTCTCATTTTTTTCCCTCAACCGCCATTCCGATGGCAATCTCGTCTGATGATTCCAATGACAACGATAGGCGGCTAATGGCTAAATCGCCCAGCCAATTTAACTCGTCGCTTAGCCTGGTCCGTTAATTTCCATTAAGATTTACGATCGTTTAATTTTTCCGCATCTCGTTAGGCCATTTCTGCAAATCAACAGTTCCTAATAAACCGCAAAACGTTTCCTGCATGCTTATCCAGAGAAAATTTTCGTTTGACCTTTACTCCTGTTTTTTCCTCGACAAGCCATGGAAATTTGCTGATTTTTTGCAATTTTGCGAACCGTGTTGCAGAATCCCAGGTGATCCCCGATTATTTGATCGCGAAAGGAAATTCGTTCCAGCAGCGGCTGATCTGCAAAATGGCGGACACCGGAAGGTAAGGGACACTGTGCAATTAGCGCATAAGGCTCAGTTTTATGCACCATTTTTCAACTGTTCAAAATCCAGGTAACACGGAGCCGAACCTAATTTAGAACATAGTCGAATCTCATCAAGAAAGTAACAATTTCTCAAAGTAAAAGTGCACTTAAATCTCACTAGAAAGATTTCTCTTAGAAAACAAGTGCCATAAATCATAAAACAATTTGAAGCCACTTGAACACTGTAATTTTTTTTATATTTTGTTATCTTGTCTGTCGACAAATATTCACTAATAACCATAACTCCACCGACAGTTAGTTATATCCACGTGTGCTTGTAGAATTTTGTGAGAAAAGAAATAAACTATGAACCTCTCATCGTATGATGCTACAGTGAAGTCTTGATCTAAGTCCAATCCTTGGGTCCGTGCTGCGACATAGATGGTGTAGGACTATTATTTTCCTGCGACCACGCCGAACGTCCTATGGCATGTTTAAAATTTATACTGCACGGCGACCGAGGCAGTTCGAGCTTCTTGGTCCTTCAAAATTATGCGAGGAGGGGGCAGTGGTGGGGATAGGCGAGTCGACTAAGATCGTGTAACTCCGTTCTGCTTGGATCAAGACTTTACTGTAGTCACAGTGGCGCTACATTAGTATGCCACACTTTCATTACTTTAAACTGATTCTTTGGTTTATGTAAAAATGTCAATTGCATCTCTTATGTAGATACGAAGAGCATAACAGGTGTAAGACACGTTCAGCATGCAGCCTGCGAAAACTAAGAGGTAAAGGATTTTTCCAACTGTGCACCGTATAGAGTGCACATTTAGACACATGCTGTACACATAGCGTACAAGTATTAGGGGGGCCCATAAGTAATCAATTGTTTTGAAATTCAAAACAAACTTTGTAGTAAATTCAAGTTTTTATTTCTTAATTTATTATATAATCATTATCGAGGACAGTTTGCCATCTTTCCTGCAAATTTTCAAATTTAGAAATCCAGGGTTCGTGAAACAAAATATGTATGACTCGAGGTGCCTCCTTACTAATCTTCTGATGATAAGGACGCCGCCATTTTATTACAGGGTTATGAAAGAAATTATTAGAATATTTTGAACACAGGGTGCTTTTTTTACCGAAAACTGTAAAAGAATACTTGTTTGAACGATCGGTACAGAACTAAAGGCAAAACAAATTCTTTACAAATAATTGATTACTGATGGGTACCCCTAATACAATTCTTGATACGAGGCAAACTCGAAGCTACATCGTCCACGTTCGCGTTTTCAGACATGATCCCAGCGAGGGTGGTGCTGTACATGCTATCATTCTCGGGATTCACGGTCTCCTTTATGATGAGAACCGACATAAACATCGCCATGGTGGCGATGGTCAAGCAACCGGTGAACAACGACACCACAATCGATTCTCAGTACTGTTACACACCGTCGAGCACAACTTTATCTAACAACGACACGTTTTCCACGAACCAGGTGCGTCTCCTAATCTAGGATAAACTGCACTCCGTCGTTTTGTTCGCCTATATAGTATTTTCTCATTTTAAGGCAGTCGCGCGGTTCTTTTTACTGCTTTCCATACGAGATCGGAGGTTGTCGCCGAGCGTGTCCCATTTGAAATACACAGGGCACGCTGGAAACATAAGCGTCATTCCGTTTGTATGTCATATGAAACCCATGACATTCAAACGACACTGCCTTCCCAACGGTAAAAGCATCCGTTTCCGATACAATGTTGTACGGAGGTGTTGACAGTGAATCTCGAGAGCCGTCGCAGCCGAAGAGTGTAACATGATACTATCGGATATATCGGTGTGAGGCCAGAAGATCACTACTAATCCAATTACAAAACTTCTTTATTTTTCGTTATTTTTTTATGAAACTTTTACGAACATATTCGTGGCATTTTTCTGATTAAAATGGTACCAAATATGATATAATTCCGATGATATTTACTTGTGTAACAAGCGATAAAAGTTTCGAACACAGAGAAGGACAGCGTATGTGAAAGAAAGAGCCGCAGAGAGTCGCGGCCGCCGGCATAGATCAAAGCTCACGTGAGCGCAGGCCTTTAAATGAAAAATTTAACTTCTTTATTATTAATTATTTTTTTATGAGACTTTCACCAATATATTTGTGGCATTATTCTGATCAAAATGATACCAAACGCGATATAATTCGGATCACATTTACACTAATTTTCCGTTTAATGTGATTACACAGGTAAATATCATCGGAATTATATCATACTTGGTATCATTTTAATCAGAAAAATGCCACGAATATGTTGGTAAAAGTTTCATAAAAAAATAATGAAAAATAAAGAAGTTTTGTAATTGGATTAGTAGTGGTCTTCTAGTCTCACACCGATATAGCCGACTACCCTAGTAGCACAAAAATATTAGATAGATATTTTTCTCAAATATTGGAAAAATATTTTTTAAGCCACATTTTTTCATATGAGAAAAATATTGGATCTGAATATTGTATACATGTACAAGAAATATAAATTGAATGTTTAAAAAATATAAGCTAAATATTCAGAGGATATAAACTAGATATTTAAAAAATATAAAGTAAATATTAAAAAATGTGAATTCAATATTTGAAAAATATAAATTCAATATTTCAGAAACATTCAATAAAATTTTCAAATTTAAGAAAATATTATAACAAAACTTAGAAACTATGAATATGTATTACTTTCTGCGCACTGTTTGTTGAGGGAATATTTTCTGTATTATCTGTATTTGGAAAAAATATTCTACTTCTAATATGAAATGAAGATTCATTTAATATTTAGAAAAAAATATTTTTCTCGTAACATGAAATAGATATTTCCTGAATATTTAAAAAGAAATATTTGTTACTTAATATCAAATAAATATTCTATGTATATTTGAATATTAAAAAAGGATTTTATCTCTTTTCAATATTATATGAATGTGTATACAATATTTTGTGCTACTAGGGTATGTTGTCGCCGCGACTGCTCTCGAGTTTCAGGCACTCACGGCGGTGGTGTGAGGTTTTCCACTGCCTCATGAATAGGAGGTTGGCACTGCCTCGTAATGAGAAAATACTGTAATTGTTTTAATTTGAACGGCCCGGAGCAATGGTGGAGAAAAAAAAAACAACTTCTTAAGGAAACTCTTCATTATCAACTACCGAGAATAATGTTACCCGGGGGCCGATCTTGTTTCAAAGGCTGCGTAACAAAAGGATATTGAAAAATCTGTTCACGTAACGCGACGTGTATAATTATCGCCGAGATCTTGTACCGTAGATTCTTAGCGACGGCGGAAACCCAATAATTGCCTCCTTCGCGACTCGATAATTGGCACTGCTCAATTTGATAGAGCGATTAGAGCCACCGATTACGTTACGACCGCCCGGACGAGGACGCTAATCATTTTGTCCATGCCCTTACGTAAAACATACGTTCTACAAAACGATTAGAATGCGCAACCTGTACCATAACAATCTATAGATCGTCTGCACAGTCAGACGTTGCTCCCTGACGAACCACTCGATGATCCGCGTGTTTCGCAAGGAAAATGTACTTTCGATGATTTAGACCCAAATCAGTAGTGAAACTTTTTCTTCGTGACACTTTCGCCGACTTATTGCTGACGTTCTCCCGATTAAAATGAGTCCAAACACGATACACTTTGGATCACATTTTCCTGTTCAATCGACGATAATTGGTTCCATGACGATCAGTTCGCATAATCGAGGCTCTGTTAAATCGTGGATCGAACCGGCAAATGTGCTTCGAAGTATATCGTGTTTGGGCTCGTTTTAATCGGAAAAATGTCGCGGACGTGTTGGTAAGACTTTCGCGAGACAATAATAACTATTGTAGAAATTTAAATGATCTTGGTGGGAAATTTCGATTAAAATAATAATTTTCTCACTGAATTAAAATTGTCGTACCTTTGATGTTAGAGTTTCACGCTCTCGCTTCCATGATTTAAGCTATTTTACGGTAGTCATTCGTTGGAATATTTTATATTACGTGTGACTGTTTATTTATCAGGAGCAAGGGGAATTCGAATGGAGTTCCACGATACAATCTGCCATAAACGGGTCGTTCTACTGGTGCTACATACTGTCACAAGTTGTTGGCGGTGTGCTCACACAGTACTTTGGTACTAAGACGGTTTTTGGAGGGTCGCAGCTCATTACGGCGATCTGCAGTCTGCTCATGCCAACTGCGGCTGAGTTACATTACGGGTTTATCATTGCGCTGAGGAGTATACAGGGCATTGCGAGTGTAAGTATTTTAATCTTCAAAAGAAACACAAACGTGCACAATCCTGCAATAGGAAGCAGAACATGCAACGTATTATATGTGAAGGTTAAACTTCACCTTGGCAACCCAGAAATTTTTAACTTTCTACTACAGAATCCTGCACATCTTGACGAGAATATGCCGAAAATCGAAGTTTCAAGGCCAGGAATTCACCGATTCAAAAGTTATGCGTGTTTAAAGTTGAGAAATTTTAACACGTTAAAGAGCTTGTGTCTATGGACTTTCACGATGCAAGTAACTGTAAGTTTGGGATCATAATTCTCTATATTTCAATTACTGTTCGATGACAGCTTGTCCTTGGACAAAGTGTAATAGCCTAACTTTAAGCAGGCATAACTTTTGAACCAGTGAATTCCTCGCCTTAAAACTTGGATTTTCGGCATTTCCTCGTCAAGATGAACAGGATTGTATTCGAAAAAGTTAAAAATGTCTGGGTTGCCAAGATGAAGTCGAGCCTATTTGAAAGAATGGTGATTGCTATGTTTAGGGACTCACGTGGCCAGCAATGTACGCAGTGGTCGGACACTGGATCCCGCCAGTGGAGCGTTCGCGTTTCATGTCTTCCTTCCAAGGTAAATCCTCCCGTAATTAGACACGCACCGATTACTTTTCTTTTCTTTCCTGTTACAGTGAAACTTCGATACGTCCGTTTTCTTTTTAGTGTCCGTGTCTCGCATTAACGAATCGAATAAAACACGAGAACAGAGAAAACGCTGGTTTATGTTTTGTCTGCGGAGAAATCTACTAATGGCACGCTTCTTTCAGAATAAGCGGGAAACGGAAGTTCGCAAAAACAAAAATAAACTAAATGAAAATCAGAAAAAAAAATGCTTTGTTTTTCAGTCAAAATTCACACACGGTTCGAGGTACCGCACGAGATCTCGCACGTTTGTCGGTCGATTACGAGATTGTAATAACGAACACACACACACACGGTGTCTCTCTCTCTCTCGCTCTCATTTCGATGGACGTTTCACTTTGTTTCTGATTCATTCAAGCTCTCCACGTGGTTGCATTCGCCGGACCGAGGGGTATACTCAACAGCGACCGCTCAACAGCATGAGAAAGGCCGAGTATACTTCCAGCTGGTAGAATCAGCCGGGCTCGAGGGAAAAAACACGTTTTGTAATGCTTGTTATTTTTTCCATTATTCTTTTTCTATGTGCCCCGGCACGGGAAATCCGTCGACGCCTATTTTCGTTTGTCCAAGGAGTTACGCATAAGATATCGTCATTCTCACTATATGACTTTCTCGGACGCACGTGCCACGCGATCAACCAGTCTCTGACTGTGGAACTCCATTTATGCTAGGATTCATGCGAAAAAATTTTCTGTTCATTTATTTACGAATTATTACTATTTTATTTCTGAGCTATTTTCTTTTCTGAAGATCGCTAAAAATAATTTTCAAGGCGACCATTAAATAGACGATCTAATTATCTGGTTGTTATTAAAAATAAAATTTGTAAGGGTAAAAAGAGAGTATGAATGCTATTATAAATAATCTTTAAACATGTTTGCTTAATGTAAAGGGTCAAGAATGGCCACGAGACCTGCTCCATTTTAACAAGATAAATTGTGATGAAAATGTTGGGAAAAATGCCAAATGTTTATTAATTACAGAAGAGCTTTGTTATAATTTGCGTAGTAGTTCAATGAATTCGTTAATTGTCTGTTCTGTCTCTATCTCGTATAAAATTTCCGCATAAATGGAATTCCGCGATACGCATCACAACTATACTGTTTCCGTTTTGTCCCTTTTGTCTGTTACGGTGTATCATATTGTAGAAGTATGCGGGCTAGCCTTGGTACGTGTAAACTCGAACGTAACTGTCTTCAATTTAACAGGCAAGATCGATACAATTGGACTCATAAAACTCTCATTCGAGCATTTCTTTGATCATGTTTGAGTATTTGGACTGTTTCATTGCACCAACGAAAGAATGAATGTTCATAAAATTCACCATGAAACGCTGTACCATGTTAATAATCAAGGCTGAGTTTGGAAATACTGTTCGTTGAAATTCTACTGGAGGACTAGTGCCGATAATGATCGATTATGCTCGTGTATTGCAACGAGAGCTGTATTGTGGACTGTTTTGCAAAAGAAGGTACAAACATAAAAATCAAATTATATCAGTGAAACGGTACTGATTCAATAACATAACTTTTTTGTTCGTAAAGATTGGTTTATGGAACTCTGATCACAATATTCGTGACATTTTTCTGAGTAAAACGAGCCTAAACACGATACAATTCGAATCACATTTGCTCGTTTAATCCAGGATTTAATAGAACCTCGATTATGCGAACCAACCATCGTGGAGCTAATCAACGTGGATTGAACCAAGTAATTATAATCGAAAGTATATCGTGTTTGGGCTCATTTTAATCAGAAAAAGGTCACGAACTCACCGGTAACAGTTTCATAACAAACAAGAAAGTTACATAATTAATCAGTTGAAGTGATCGCCTTCAGAACCAATGCTGAAAATACCGTGCCACGGAGTCTACTGTACTTTGAGTCTCTTCTCTCGCAAAATAGGCTAATCAAAAAGTGTGTCAAAATTTAATTAGAATTGTGACAGTTGAAGTGAACTGTGATCGCTGTGACCTTGATAATATTTTCATGTACAGGGGTTTCATTGTCATATTGTAGCAACCTCGCCTCGTGCACTCATCATCATCCTCCCGTACTAAGTCTCTACTTGAATCGCTTTACAGGGTGAAATATAGCGCCACCGCTGAAGAGCGAATCGTCGCCAAGAACGAATCGTACACGAGCCAAGGCGAAGCCATTCGACAAGCATCATGTTTCAGCTTCCTTCCGGGTCGTGGGGTGAGCCACTCCTAACGTCTAGATTATCTATATTCAGGGTTCAGCTTTGGCATTGGGATTACCTATCCACTGAGCGGATTCATCATCGCTCACTTTGGCTGGAGATTGGTCTTCTACACGACTGGCACCGTCGGCTTCGTCTGGTGCCTCTTCTGGTACTTCTTCGCCTACGACACTCCCGCCGATCATCCGAGAATATCGCAACAGGAGCTACGGTACATCCAAGAAAGCGTTGGGGACCAGGTTCACATGACCCAGGAGGTACTATCGTAGTAATCCTGATCTTCATAGTTACCCAAAACACTCCAAAAGTATGGGAATAGCTGCTAGAAGGCTTACTATCATTTTGCAACTTGAGTGGGTAGCATTAAGACCAATGGCGTCTTCTGAGTTGATTTACTCTGACACGAGTTGACGAACATTCTAATACTTTTAACCATTAATTGTGGACGCCTTTGTGAATATTAAAAAAAAAACACTGCTTGTCAGAGTTTTCAGAATTGTCGAAGTTATGGACCCACAAAGATAGCTTTACCAAACTCACAGTTTTGGTCACTACGCCACCTGTAGATTCATCATTTCCTGGGCTTGTTTTTTAATGACATTTTTATTTTGTCGTGCAGAGTATGCCAGTTCCATGGAAGCATATCCTAACTTCGTGGCCAGCCTGGTCAATTGGCATCACCACTTTTGGTAGAATATGGGTGCATTATGTCTTTATTATTTCTGGACCAATGTACATGAAGACAATTCTAGGGTTCAGTATCCAAGCAGTAAGTACATGAAACAAAGCGTGTACTAATTTGCTTTATCTTTCCGAGGTCTCACGTATATCTTTATCTTTTTTTTTTAGAACGGGGTGCTGTCTGGTTTACCCTTTATCTGCAGTTACTTCAGCTCTGTTGCGTTCTGCTACATTGCTGATGTCCTAGTCACACGAAAGATTCTATCGCTGACGAACGTCCGCAAGATATTCACCGCTGCGGGTGTGTGTTTCTTTATTTCATTAAAAAATAAAAGCTAACTTCAATGTAAAATCAACAATTTCAAGTTTAAAAAATTTGGAAAAAATTCTAAATGATGTATAGCTTTCGCAGTCGAAGGGCTAATGAAATTGCAAATACAATAAATCATTTTTATCTATTCCCAACGTTTCGTTAAGTGAGATGATGCTCTTCGTGTTTCAGCTCAAGTGGTTCCTGGAATATTGTTGGTAATGATTGGCTATCTGGGCTGTGACATCATTCTCGTTTTAGTGATATGGTTCATAGCCGTCACACTTATCACTGCCGCTTATGCGGGAGCAATGGCGAGCATCGTCGATATCGCGCCAAATTTTGCTGGTAAATAAACATATCTCGTTTATCTCGAAAGCATTCTGAAAAATTCCTGTCTCACGCTCTATTGCTCCTTCGCAGGTCCAATATTGGCGTTCGCACAGACAATTCACATGTCAGCTAGTTTCCTGTCTCCGATTGTTGCTGGACTTCTAATCCGGAATAGCGTGAGTCACTATACCTCATTAATTAGCATTCATTAACTTTACGAGCATTCATAACGTACTGGCAATGTTCTGGTTTTCCAAAACGTACTCTATAAAACGATATATAACTCACGTAATTTTGACTATTTTTGCGCGAAAAAAATCACACATGTACTTCAAATGTCAATAAACATGTTCAATTGTTCCTACAGCAAGACTTAGATGACTGGAGGAAAGTTTTCGGTGTGAGCGCGTGTGTAGCCTGCGGCACGTACGTGGTGTATCAAATATTCGGCACGGCGGATATCCAGGCATGGAACTACCCCGACCACAAGTATCCACAATCCGACAAGGAAGACTTTCAACCCCTAAACGAATCTCCCCAGAAGAACGGGAAGATCGTGAAATCGAACTTAACCGAGGAAGCGTAACAAAAATCGTAAGAGAAAAGCAAAGCAAAGCAAAATCGTCTTTGACGACCAGCGAGAAACGCGCACGAGTTCTGACCAAGTGTCGGAACTCTAATCAGGAAATCTCCAAGCCTCGGTAGAAAGAGGAAACTATTTTTTCGTAAGGTCCGTGTAAATAAAGCCCCCGTGGGCCTCGACGAGGCGAGAATTAATACATTCGAACAAGTCCGACACTTCTTGCGTTTACTCCGGGGACGCACAAATGCTCGCGTGCGTAATTTAAGTAATTTGATTTACACGTTCTCTGTGATCTATGCCTCTATGTTGCCTCGATTGTCGAACGAGCGATGAGAATCGAGTAAACCACTGTCGTTCACGCAGACTATAATACGTTTTCGTTGACACTGTCGGACACCTGTTATTTATAACGTTCAATCGTGTTTCGTTGTCTTTGATGCATCGAACCTGAGGATTGACTCCGGGAACTTCAGGTTCTGAAACAATCCTGTCACCGAAGCTTACTATCGCCGAGAATATTAGGCGTATTGTCTGTCTATAAGTCTAGGTAGAAGTCTGCTAAAGTTTATTGCTCGACAGAGGTCGTGAAGACGACGCAGATGAAACGATAAGGAGGATTTAGCTTAGCTTCTTTTGAGATGGGCACTGTTAAGTTAAAATCTTATGTATCAAAAGACTATCTGCCTAGGATTCTTTGCTGTGCTCTAAGAAAACTTTACGCTACGCAAAGAGTATGTACTTACGCGATTATCGAACAACAGAGCGAGGAAAGTATAACGTACAAACAAACAAGACATGATATTAACCCTTTGCGTTCTACAATACGTGGAAGTCGGGACAAGTAAATCAAACTTTAGCTGATATTAGCTGTTTCTCTTTGTTTACTATATTGTGCACCAAATCGTTAACCCTAGACAACTGAACTGCGTGGGAATAATGGCACCAATTGGAAACACCAATTTAATGGAATACTTTTTCTTCGATAACAAAAATGCTTTGCCCTCTGAAGAAACGGAAGAAATGTAAAATTTATATTTACTGTCGAATTTACTAATTAAAGCATTTCATTTTTGCGGAATTTTTGCTGTCGTCGTATTTCGGATGATGAAGAATTCTCGCTCGAGCTTATCCCCACCACTACGGGTCACGGGTGACTCCGGCGTAGTATACGGAGGGTTAAGTAACTTTACAGTGTATTTTGAATGATGCACCTGTTGAAATTAGAGCGCGGAGGGTTAAACTGATCGGTGCCTTATATCAGGCTCTCTCGATGATCTTTCTACGTCTCCTAGGAACGAGGAGATAGATGCGCTTAGTTTTTAGTACTTATGTTCTCATTATGTCGTTATAGTATTAGCCGCTGTATCACTGGCAGTTAAATAAGGACGCAAAAATATTTGATCGTCTGTCTCGAATTTTTGTAATTAATTCCAATCGTACACACATATACACACACACACATACACACCTACACGCAAGCGAAATCACAATCTGTTTGAACGATCGTGATTTCCATTATTTTTGTACTACCTCCATTTGGACAGGACACACAGAGTTCTCTTTGCTCATCGTTAGACCGCGGATCTACGTGGATTTATGGCATTTGTAAATTTGTTAAATATAAGATGTTTATAACGACGAACATTAACAACATTTTCCCTTTCTTATTTTTACTGGAATCCACAAAGTTCCATTCATTCAGATTTTTGCAAGTAGCAGGCTACTCTCAATCTTAATGTTGAAATCTCATCGGCTGCGAGGAGTCGATTAGGGTCTCTGTTTTAGCACTGGATGTAGCGTAATAATGCAACAAAGCATCCATGAGTTATTATCTTTCACTAGAAGTGGCCCCCCAGCACAGGAAGTTCAGTTTTCGAACAGAAAAATGTTTGTACATCCAAATTGAATAACCCTTCGAAGCTTCAGAATCGAAAATATTCTGGTGTCCCCTACTCCCCTGATCAATATGAGAGTAGTACAATCCCAAGGTGAATATCCTTCATCTACAGGCTACTCATTATTTCTCCGAGTGCTTTAAGTTGCATACGAGTACTTAATAGTCTGTAGGAAGCAAATAGTGGTAACAATATAAGTTCTACCATGACACAAAATAACACAGAATCTATTCCTCGCGTTAATGAGTGTACAAAATGGACATGGATATTGTACAAAATGAACATGAACATTGTACACGCGAACGTGTTCCTTTGATAGTTTTTAATAGACGTGGTTCAACGGACAAGTAGTTTCAAATCGGAACCATGACTGCTGTGTACTTTTCTCTGCCGGAATTTGAAAATTGTCACTAGAAAATAATAACAATCGGCTCGATGACCGTTGTCGACAATCTAATTAATAGACAGTGGATATTATGCGTTTATAGCAGACATGAGTAGGTGTGTAATGTGAAACAGTAAAAACGTTAGAAGAATTTCAAGATGCTGTTACATTATTTTCGACCTGTTAAGAGTATTAACCCTTCGAGGGCGGAATCTGGGTCCGTTTTGACCCAGAGTATCAAACTTGTCGCTTAATTACTCAATTTTTAGCGATTAAATTAAATGAACAGCTGTTACAGTGGAATCAACAAGAAGACCAAGAAGTACCATCAGAAATATGTTTCAAAAACTTCATAAATAAAGCAGCGTATAGTCGTAAACATGGTCAATTATAAAATTGTAAAACTGGTCCACCGTCCGAGCATTAAGAAAATAAATTTTTAATTCACTTTGTTGCGACTCGGTTAGAAAAGTTTTCACTATGAATAAAGATCCGCTGTCTACTAATTAAGAAGAACCACCGGGTGGTTCCCAATCAAACTTCACCGTTGTGTTTTCTACGAATTGTTACAGTAATAGGGCTAGCATGTTTGAATGAGTTTGAGAGTGGTCTTGGTTTGATAAACATGTATTCGACGACAACAAACAACTGATAGAACAACTGGCAGTAGTTATGTAAAAATCGAGACGTATCGGACGTTGCGTTTGCATTCGTTTGATTATGTTTGACGAAGTATGAATACTAGTTTTTGTCTGATGCGTGTTCAAAACTATCAGAAACGAAATTCTGTATATTGTTTCTGAGAGATCAGCTGTCCAACGTAAGCTGGGATAGAGGCTTGACAAAGTTTGAAAAAGTGTGCGGGGGTTGCGGTTTTCCGAAGTGCCTAACTGCAGGCGACTAATTCAAATTTTGGTTCGATGTGAAATGAGAAAGCACGGCTTGACGGATGTCCTTGTGTTTCGCGTCGGAACACCATTTTATAAGTCTATCTAATGTCATCAATTCCATGGCAGAAATTATTGATACTGACATATATATATATGTAAATGAAAAATACATAATTCCATATAATTTTATTAATTTCTGTGTATTTAATTCTCATCTTTTAAGCAATCCCTCTAAACGAGATCCTAATGGGCTTGAGGACCACTTGGGAGGGATTAAAACTTATGATTTGCTTTGAATTTGCCACCAAAAGTCTACAAATACCAACCTGTCCATTTCCGTATTAGGCGGAGTATTTGAGCGCAAAGTTTGCAGCCAAAACTAAACGCCAAATGTAAAGCAAATTGAAACCAAACCTTGGCTTCCGTGTAGAGGGCAGGTCGGTCGCACTCAGTGTAGATATCGAGCAAAATCGGTGGAAATCTTACTGTAGGAGGGAAAACACTATTATCTTAAGATCTGCACATATTTCAGTTTTAAAAAATAAATAAAAATTTAAATTATTTATTTTCGAATTCCGTTTCCCTCTTACAGAAAGATTTCTTTTTAATATTTGTGCAAAAGATCTTTTCAATATTTTTCCGTCCTTTTGAAAATTTTATTTGATAACAGAACGTTCTAAGAAGCCAACAACAGTTTATATGAATCAATTTCAAGATAAAAATAGCGCTAACTAGGTATTTCAATTTTCAACAATTATTATTTTGATTACTATCAATAAATAAAAGTTTATCTATATAAATTGAAAAAGCATTTATTTAGCTTTAAAATGAGTAGGGAAACAGAAATCATTGAATTTAAAAAGAGATGAAATATTCAAGTTGAATTAATCAACAATGATTTAATCGACTATGTATACTATATACATAAATACATTACAGATAAATACACTACATATAAATACACTACATATATACATGAATATACTATATATACTATATAAATATTATTAATCGATAATGATTAAGAGATACAAAAATACTGGTTCATATATTCATCTTAATGCATGCCTTAAATTACAGATAATAAGGTACGAAGTTTTGCGTCATAAAATATCACAGAATGCACGTCTTTCTGTACAACGTATCTTTCTAAACGCCACAATCATCGACACTGATTATTCTTTTTCTTTGTGTCTGATAGCGATCTGTTTTGTACTTTATTCTTAATCTGGCTGATCCAGTACGGGCATCTCATTAAATGTTGTGATGACAATCTTTTGGTGAAGGATGGTAATGATCTCATCGATACTTTGTCCTCCGTCGAATAACGCCCAGAAGATCCTCAGACAATCGTATAAACGAAAAAGAATCGAATTTGGCTTTATAAGCCGTGGACCGAATCACTGTGCATCTTGCGACACTTTGGCAATCACTTCCGGTTTTGCGGTCTACGCAATATTACGAGAGTTCCGGTGTCTTCGAGCGTTTTGCAATACTATGATGCACGCATTATCATAAGAAGGACGAGAAATTAAAAAATGTAACATTGCACAATCAGTAACAGTTTCATTCATAGTCCATCATTTTCGTCTGGTTCTTAAAGTGCGAGTGCTCGATTTTGACGGCGTGCTTGTTGTCGAATTCTGGAAGAATTCAAAACAATAATTTATGAATTAATATACTACAGTTATACATATAAATTTATACAACATATTACCTCGAGTGGAAGAATGTCTTGAGGAAATTCATCTTCTGCCAGATATAATTTTTTTCTACGAGTGTTCTTCTTTCTCTCTGAAAGAGTCTCAGAGGGAGGTGGCAACACAGCACGTCTAGCACTTCGTCTAAAATTAGATAATAACGTTCTTCAATATCTAGTTTTACTAATCAAATCATATTGTAGAGGTAGCTGTTTCAATAATGAAACGCTGCAATTTCTTTCAGTAATTATGTGTGTTATTAAAATGTCAAATATCTCGTGAAGTATTGACAGGTTTATATGCAGGATTATAAAAGGGATCGATTGGTTTATGATTTTTTACAGTTTTAATATAGACTCACATAAAAAATTTGTAAAAAACAACTTCTACTATTTTTCCTACAACTCGAACTAATTGCAATCATCAAAAAAAAAAAAAAATATTCACTTCGTGTAGTAAACTAATTGTTCTAACTTCACAAAAAAATCCAGGTGGAATGGTTCAGTATTTAAAAAGTTATCGTCTTTTTAAGTATGACTGAATATTAATGCTAATGACTGTATGTTTATAAAAATAGATGACAAGGTCCCTGCAGATGAATAAAGGAACGTTCCTGTTGGACCTTGTATAAATTACGTATATAATGTTAATGTTCATACTTGGGCTCTGAAGTCGGAAGCTCAATTACTGATGCATCTTCTGGTGTAGGCGAATATTTTCTTGGCAGACGCCTTATTCTACGTTCCCTTGATGTCGCTTCATCTTCAGAAGTATTTTCACAGTAACCTTTTTTGGACTTACTGGTTGTTGCCTGAGAAAGAAGAATGATGAAATAGAACGCATTCGTAAGCCATTAACATCATTAAACAATTTAGCAAGGAAATACCATTTGTTTTTGTTTGTTCAATTCCTCTTGTTGATTCTTTACGAGCGTTTCATACTTTGTTACCATCTCGTCTCTGTTCTTCATAAATGCTTCAATTTCCCGCTCCTTCTGAGTCAAACTATTCTTCAGTTCCTGATTCATGTTTCGTAATCTCTCATTTTCTGCCTGCCTCTCTTGGGAGCTCTGTTGAAGGAGCTCCACAATCTTAGCATTCTGTTCGCAGGTTTCTTCTTTCTGAGAAAGTTTCTCTTTTATCTCTGTCAATTCTCTGATCGTATTCTTCATCTCTGCTTCCATGAGATTGTCACTTTTGTCATCTGCATCGTTTCTTTGAACCATATTGTCACTTCTGTCATCTGCATCGTTTCTTTGAATCATAAACTTCATTTCTGGAATCATGACGAATTTTTATTTCTTTCTACTACAGAAATAACATTTACTATGATTTATTCGACAACAAATGTAAATATCTGACCTCGTTGAAGAGACATTATTTCATTATCTTTCTCCTGTTCTATATCCTTTGCACTTTCCAAGCGATCTTCGAATTCCAAAAGTTTATCATTGTTTTCATCTAGCAACTTTTTCAAACGTTCTTTCTCGTCTTGGCATATTTCTAAATTTTTGTTCAATTCTTCAATTTGTTGCTGAAGTTCCGTTACGACATTAAGATTGTGCTCCAATTCTATGATTTTTGCAGCATGTACATCCAAGCACTATGAAAAAGGTAACATGTTTCAAGAAATTTATATTACTTATTATTAAGTATCTACACCTTTTCATCTAAGATTTAATAATTCATTATTGTTTATCGTTATTGTACTTTATCCAAATACCTTTGTCTTAATGTCAATTTTTTCTATAGCCATATTGAGATCTTTCGTCAGTCGATTTATTGTTTCCATATGTTCATCTTTACACTGTAAATGTAATCATTAAATAAAAATATATAAATGTTCTTATATTAGTACATACACTTACTTTCGCAACGTGCTTATTAAACTCGGCTTGTAAAGCATTTAATTTCTGTAATTATAAAATAAATTTTACAGAATTTAGAACTATTCAAATTTATAGTATCAAGACTATGAAAAACTACATACTTCCGTACACTGATTATAATCATCCTTAACACGTGAAATTTCCATGTTAGCTTCATTAAGATGTTGCTCGTACTCCGTAATTGATTGTTTATATTCTTTCACAAGAATCTTATTTGTATTATTTTCTTCTGAAAGATTTTCTAGTTTTTGCCTCAAAATTGATGCACCGTGCTCTAAATCGTCGAACATCTTAAAGTAGTGATTTTATTAGAAATCTGTTAAAAAATTGACATGTATACGTTACTACGATTCTACATACTTGACATTTTTCCTTATACTGTGCCTTTAGATCATCATATTTTACTGTTAGTTTGGATAATTCGTTCAAAATAAGAGCAGATTCATCAGATTCACCATCGAAGCTTGTTTGAGTATTTTCTTCATTTGTAGTACTTTCAATAGTCTGACTGCTCTTATTATGAATCTCATTTTCTTTGGTTTCTTCTTGATCAGGTTCCTCTTTTTGTTCTTTTTTGAACTCAACATTCACTTGACATCCTATTTCTGCTGTTTCTGCATCAATTATCCGATGAACGGGTCCCTTGCTTTCAGCTTCAGTCTGCGCTCCATTAATTTGCAAATTGTTTATTTGATCAGATATATCCTTTAATTTGACTTTAGCTAAATCCAGTTCTTCTTTCAAACTCTGTATCGTGGTCATACTTTGAGTTAATTTCTCTTTCAGAGTTGAATTCTCAGATTCTATCCATGTTATTTTTTCCTTCATTTGAGGATCAACATCTAAAATTCGGATTCAAGTAGTAATTAATTGTACGGTAACCTTTGTAGCCAAACAAAGCAAATTACAATCTTATACCTACCTATGGTTAAATGATTGTTATCGATTTCAGTTGACTTATCTAACGATTTCACTTCGTGATCAATACAAACTTCTTTTTTAATTGCAATATCTTGATATTTGTCATCTTTTGGGGAATCATAAGATCGTTCCAAAACCTATTACATAAGAATTAGAAATGTATGTTACAGTTTATAAGATTATTTGTATGTTGTGTTAAGTTAAAATATATTTCACATACATCATTTTTACATTCCGAGTCTTCTGTGGACTGTTTAATCGAAGCTGGTTTTTCCAGTACTTGGACTTCAGCTAAAAGTTTCAATTTCTCATTTTCTAATGTATTTATTTGTTTCAGCATATCTTGCATTTTGCAATTATAATCCAGCAATTGCTTATTTCCATTTTCTAATCTTTCTTCTAGCTCGTCCACTTCTTTCGTTTTATTTGTTAAACAAATATTTACATTTGCAAGATCACCTTCCAAATCATCTATTATCTCCTGTTTTTCTAATAATTCTTCTTCTTGCTCTTTAATGATATAGTGTTTCTCCCTTTCCTTCGTAGTAACAGAAATGTATTCTTCCTTTGCTTCATTTAAGAATAATTTTAATTTCTGAAATAACATCATTATAATACAGGAAAAGAATACGCATGTAGAATTCTACTGTTATAAATAACATTAAATAATTATAAATAATTTTAAATACCTTTACTTGTTCCTGTCTAGCTAACAATTGAGATTTTAATTCTTCCACATAATATGTTGTCTCTTCATTTGTGCAAACGTCTTTTTGAGCTGCATGCAATAAATCTTTCATATTTCTTAATTCCTTTCTTGTTAAGTCCAGCTCGAAAGTTAGTTTATTTTTTTCAACTGTTAAAGCCTGATTGGACTCTTTGATTTCTTTCACGCTACTTTTGAGCAGCACAACCTTCGATTCTAAATGCGAGTTTTTTATCTCCAATTCATCAATGCGTTTTCTATCATCAACATTTTCTTCCATAATAGATGAACGTTTTCTTTTATGATAGGTATGTTGCTGCAATTTTTGTTTATAGAAGTCTTCAATCTGTTTCACAGACCATTGAAGCATATCTTCATGTTGTTCCTCCACATCACGTATATGATTCCTACATCGCAATAAATGGAAAACATTTTAAAATACAATAATTACAATAGTGGCTTATTAGAGCTCGGAAGGTAAATTATATTTTCAGAAGGAATCATTATAGCTGTTAACATACTTCCATTCAGTTTCAAAGTCTTCCATCATAGTCTTATAAGTATCTGCCATTTCTTCACGTATTTCTAGATCCCGACTTAATGCAGTACTTTTCAATAATTTAATTTCATCTTTCAATCTTTTGTTTTCTGAAAGTATTTCATGATAATCTTCAGCTTGTATATAATTAGACGCATAGTTTCCACCAGTGGTATGCCAATCTGTCAAGGTACATAAAATATATCATTTTAAACCGACGCTCAGTAAACGTTTGTCGCTATTATTTTTGGACTGTTGGGTGACCTCGTCGTGCGATTTCAAACAGGGGAGAAAAACTGTAAACACGCTCGCGACCTTTTAGGGCGTCGTTGCTCGCTCTTTTTCTTTTTCTCTTATTTGTGACGATCAATGTCGACTGTAACAGCGAATTCCGTTATTTGAATTGCACGCGAGACAATCCCGGAAATACCTAAATAACTTGAACAACTTCATTTGTACAATACCTCCACCTTCCAATTCCGTGGCATCCCAATCAGTTACAGTTTTGATGCTTTCCGTAACTATTTGAGAAAATCTCGACTTCTTTACATGTTCCTTCTGTGTCTGTTTCTGCTCAAGAACGATTTTCTTTGCAATGGCAGAAAAATTTAAAACGTTCTGTGTTTCTATATACAAATTTGGTAGAGGATTGATATTCACTATCAAAGCAACATGTTCTTTGCCAGAAAGCGCTTTTTGAAAAAGCCTTGTTAGTTTTGATTCTCTGAATGGACCTACATGTTCTATTTTTTGTTTCGATAATTGGCTATCATGAATCGTTTTTAAACAACGTCCTAATACCAATAGACTTGTATTAATATTTTGTGCTTCCTTTAATCTATCCCCAATGTTTAACGTTTTTTTCAAACGTTCTGAACCAGCCAAATCGCAGAAAGCAAATCTGTAATTTTTGTAAGAACAATTATATGCAACGAAATTAGTCTTGGCATAAATATTATATTAAAAACGAAACATATAAATATTATATTACATACGTGCTGACTTCAACAGTATTCGGATCATTCTCAACATAATACTTTAACAATTTGATTGTAAATATACAATGTGACCTAGAACTTCTTGCATTTAAAGCTGTTGCAGCTACTTTTAAATTATATTGTCCAACCATTAAAACCTGGTAAGCTTCAGAACCAGAATTTACACAAACACTTTTGAGACCTTTGATAAATGCTGTCCCGTGTGTATCGGTAACTAATTTAAGGTGTGTTCTTTTCTTTTGATTCTCATTCGACAAAAGATCGTACACATCTTCGTTATAAATTTCCGCGAAAGATACCCAAACCGAGTAATGCACATCGATACATTGACTAGGTCTTATTGGTGATTCCTCTTGTAGTAACTTTTGCATTTCCTTATACGTGTTAATATATTGATGTTTATCCATCGAAGCAAATGTTAGTAATTTAGTTTTCATTTCTAATTCTTGGGCACGTTCAAGAGGGCCCAAACAAACAACATCACAATGATTCACTGGTTTGTAAGAAGGAGTTGATTTTGGGCTAATATTCGAGAAAACAAATTCTAAACATCTTGGTATAATACCAGGAGATGTAATGGTGCCTTGTAGAGTGTACGATTTTCCTGAATTAGTTGTACCTATAAAATAGTTACAGCACTTTTATACCATTGCATTGAGTAGAAACAATATTTGTAAATAATCTTATATCTTTACCGTAAGTCATAATAGTTGAATTCTGACCATTTAAAAAATCTGTCATGTGCTGTTTAACAGCTTGTTCAAAGAGTTCTAGTTGAGTAGTCTCTGGTGGGAATGTATGAGTGAATGTAAATTTTCTACGTACAATATCAGTACTATTAGATCTTTTATAAGAGCTAATATTCCTATCCAGACAAGGTAGTTTGGTAAGCAAAGTAGTAGAATTTTGTATACGATATGCCTCCAGTTGTTCCTGTGTCAGTTTGACCTTTTTTGGGAAAGGTTTCATTCGTAAGTAAACTTTAATAGTCTGGAATCTCTGTGATTCTGAGTTTGTACAACCACTCTCTTCTACAAAGTTACTTTCCTCCTCAATCTCATAAACAGACATCAAATTCTTTTTTGTGTCTTTTGAAATGCAAGGTCTTTGTCCATAGGCTAAGATACTTGGGTCTCTTCCAAATAAATATGACAACTCATCTTGTGAAGTTGAATTACAGGATGCACTAATGGGATCCAGCGTATCATCCATCTATAATAATTAAGGAAATGTTACAGAGACAGACAGTTAATGTTTAAAGATTAATATTTTTAGTCATCTATTTATAATCGATTGAATTAACTACAACTTCTGACAATTCTTTTGCATTGTAAATATTTAAAATCAGTCAACCAAATTAGGAATTTTAATTAATGAATACTAAACTCTGATACGAACAAAATTTCGCATTTGTCTGTACTTTTCAATTTTAAACATTTGCAATTAATTGTAAAATATGATTTGACATCTTGTTTAAAAAAAATAAAGATTATTTCTAACAAAAAACCCTGGTGAGTGATACACACCGATTTTTATAAAACTTTGTATAAGCGTTTATTAGACCTATCTATGAATTTAGCCATATCTCGTTCAATACCAGTTTCTTACTTTAAAGAAAAAATCGACCCTTTTATCTGAAACGGCCCTTCCATCTACGTAAGTGCTTGCAAAATGAAAAATAAAATATCGAAAATATAAAAAATGGTTGAAGTAAAAGTTATATCGTACCTTTGGGTCCATAATTCGCAAATATACACCAAGTTGCAAAGTTTCTTCAAAATCGAGGTGTATCACAGGAGATCCTGTTGTATGTAGAAACACAAAAACTAATATTAATATTTAACTGTTTAATAGATTTCTTTATATTCACACGTACCTCTGACAATATGATTACAATTATCACTTCGAAACTAATCAATTAACACTTATTTAATACTCGACAGAAAGCAGGTAAATGTGCAGTTCACGAGAACTTCTTTTCCACTATGCTCACGCTTCGTAACAAACGGTTGGCTTTATATTTTGAATTTTCGGCGTATATACTATATACAACCCCAAGAATGCGTCACGTAGATTGGTGAAATTAGAAAACGTGCTGTTGCAACCGCCTTTTAAATTCAACCAATGGCAATCAGTACATACTTTGTGAGAACGAATAAGAAACGTGAGAATAAATACAACGTTTCAATTGGACGAAACATTCTCGGCGGGCAAAATAGAAAATTGATGAAGAAGACATGAGCAGAGAGGAAATGAGAGTGCTCAGGCACTCAAAATTCTTTCAGTGAAAATAAATATTAAATCTAACGATACGAGAAAACGCACTTTTTTTGCACTTATTTTCGGTAATGAGTATCGTCGCTTCTGATTTTTATTTCGCTATTAACATTTTTACACTTGCTCCCGCTTACAGTTGGCGCGTTTAATCTATAAGAATTACAAAGTATATTAAACGTAATAAATATGTATGATGTGTACACTTCAGAAATTAGCACAATTTAGTCTAGTTTCTTCTTATTTACAGCCTGCTTCGATATCGTCCTTCAGCAGGGCTTCTTCAGCCCGTAAACGAGTAGCAACAATGCGATAGCATAAAATGTCACTACGTCTATAGAATAATATTGAAAGATGCCCATGTGTCTAAAAATGACATGTATTTTTCAACAACATCTCCGTTTAGTAGCTTTTCTCTAAACTCTAAACATTGCTAAAGCTTCAGTGCCCACCTTGTGGAGCTTTTCAAATGTTCAGCTCCCTTGTACTTGGCAACGTGTTCCACCCATCAAGTGGCCAATCTTCTCGGGTTAATTGGCAGCTCTCGCAATAGCAAACTCCTCTTCTTTGCCGCCTTTCGATACGGATTGTTTTACACGGCCGATACCTTCAGGATCCCCTCGCGAAGATTTCCGATCGATATACCGGCCAAATCCATCACCAGGGCGTAGCCTATCTTTCCTGTCACGCAGATAAGATTCGGTTTCATCATTGATGACTTTTGGAAGACAATATTCTATTTCGAAGATCGTGTAACAAGACTAACAAGCCTGGACGTAGACGTAGAGAATTCATTTAATCTTCAATGGAAATATACTTTACGAATCATGGAACATTCATTGGACTTTAATGCATGCATACTATTCGAAAACGTTAATTTATTATTATGGAAAATGGACAATCATTAATGTTTGTTCGAGCCGCAAATGATTCTTGCCGAATTTCTCATAAGTCGCTGTGTATTCGGCGGCACGAATCGTCTACTCCGCAAAAATTCAAAATAGCGCCACTTGACATAGTGGCAGAACGCTCAAACAGGTAGACAAATTACCGACTGTCGATATTCCTTGTGGAACGACAGATGGCGCTACCAGAGATTTTCAAAGGAATACCAACTGTCGGTAATTTTGCCTACCAGTTTGAGCGTTTTGCCGCTACGTCGAGTGGCGCTATTTTGAGATTTTACGGAGCAGGTGATTCGTGGCGCCGAATGCACAGCGCCTTATGTGAAATTCGGTTAGAATCATTTGCGCGGGAACAAACATTTATTTTTTTTTTCATTTTCTAACATAATAAAATGACTTTTTCGAACAGTATGCATGCATTACAGTCCAATGAATATTCTACGATGCGTAAAGTATTTTTTCATTAAAGATTGAACGGTTTCTCCATGATTTGATTACGTATGTGTAACCAGGTTTAACGTCCGTATCCACGCTTGTTAGTTTTGTCACACAATCTTCGAAATAGAATCTTGCCGAATTATTGGAATATCGTCCAACGTTCCTTTTGAATTTTGACTTCTTTTATCCTTCGCGTCGTCAAT
The DNA here is from genome assembly GCA_913789895.3 of Seladonia tumulorum. NCBI lineage: Eukaryota > Metazoa > Arthropoda > Insecta > Hymenoptera > Halictidae > Seladonia > Seladonia tumulorum. The sequence goes on from OU565280.1 coordinate 5,269,752, forward strand.
TTTCGATTCCCGAAATCTCAGACAGAAGCCCGGTCATCGAACCATAAATATTGGCGGGCTCGATGCACTTGAGTGTAATGGCCTTTGCTGAAACTGTGAATGCACTCTCTCTTTCTCGTTATAGTAACGTCTTACACATTTTTCCCGAGGAATGTCTCGGAACTCCCACAATGGTTCGTGGAGAGTGTGTAGCAATGTATGTGGCATTTGCTATAAAAAATAGCAGAAAATCAATTTCTTTAGCATTTTGCTAAATTTGCACTTAACTACTTCCTAGCTTCCTAGACAAAATCATCAAATCATTTCTACTAAAGCCAGTATAAAAAAAAAAAAATAAATCATTCCAATTCCCATCCCAAATCTCTTTTATCAGATTATACCTGTAGTATCAGAGTACCTGTATTGGGACCAGTGGCAATATTGGGGCAATTTCTTCCTTACATAACAGAGTGAAAGTGCCATTACTCAATTTCCAAGGACCATCAAATCCCCTAAATTTACATTCTTTTGAACTAAAACGCGCCGATTGCTATCGAAGACAATTTCTAGAATTCTCCCACGTGGTCTAGGACAGTTGTGGACATAATCTGCTGATAATATTGTCAGCTTAATTATTTGTCAGTACGGTAGGTCTGAAGAGACAGAATTTACAAGTATAGAATTTTCATCTTCCTCAAAAAAAAAAAAAATAAAAATAAATCATTCCAATTCTCATCCCAAATCTCTTTTATCAGATTATACCTGTAGTATCAGAGTACCTGTATTGGGACCAGTGGCAATTGGGGCAATTTCTTCCTTACATAACAGAGTAAAAGTGCCATTACTCAATTTCCAAGGACCATCAAATCCCCTAAATTTTCATTCTTTTGAACTAAAACGCGCCGATTGGTATCGAAGACAATTTCTAGAATTCTCCCACGTGGCCTAGGACAGTTGTGGACATAATCTGCTGATAATATTGCCAGCTTAATTATTTGTCAGTACGGTAGGTCTGAAGAGACAGAATTTACAAGTATAGAATTTTCATTTTCCTCAAAAAAAAAAAAAAAAAAAAAATAGCATTGTGACACTCTGATCATGTTATAGACTCAAACACGTGGTCTCAAGGGAATCAATTTCGGTAAGTTTATGTGCTGCTGATCAGATTTGTCTCTGCTAACTATCTTTTCGTTTGAATCGACTCTATGAAAGCGCAAGTGCTATATGGCACAAGGACAGTATGCTACACTGACCTCGTCTCCGTGCGACCCGAACCGAGTGGCTCTCGACATCCTTGTAATAATATTCATGCTTCCTATAGCAACGGGAAACGAAAAACTCAGTGTCGTTCAAAAAGAACTTCTAAACAAAGTATACCTATATGGAACATAATACAATTTTCAGATATTCCTATACTCAACGGATTGAGAAAAATGAAGAAAGTACAATAAAATACAGAGATCCACAAAAATTACGTTTAACAAAATTTCTGTCACTTGCGAATGGTTAGGAACTTGTATTATTAATATATTAACAAGAAGGTTGCAAAAAGACCAAATAATCTCTGCAACAAATTTTGTCTTTTCAACTTCAGTTTCCTCGTCCGAATGATTTTACAGTCTTTGGATTTTTTGGAGGTTGCAACGCAGCAATGTTAATAAAATATTTGACTTGCAAATGAAAAATTACCATTCCGATGAACATGGCGTATTGTAATTGTGCTTTCCTTGGATTTTAACACTAGAAAGACGGGAGCTTAGTATATACCTATATTACCTGAAAGCCGGAAGCCGTTACCTATATACCGGAAGTGAAGGAGGGGTGGGGGCAACAACAATGATTATTTAACCCATTTATATGTTGTAGAAAAAGTCACAAAATTATAAGAAGCTGTGTCATTATTTAAATAATAATTTTTTTAATTGAAATTCAAAAGCAGTCAAAATGACTTGCTTAGGCAATCTAGTGTTAAGGGCGTGGGGGGGTGTAACTCAGCAATCAGCGTGTTAATCAATGATTTAACTTGCAAATGAGAAACTCCATTTTGCAAAACTTGATGGTACAGCGCAAAGACGATTGCAGAACACCCGTACAAGAATGTTTCGTTTGGTCGTTCACGGTGAATGCAACTTTCGCGCGAATCCTTTCATTAGCTCGTCCGGTCGAAAAACAATGCTAGAGCCAATTAAACTCGTTTAAGCTCTAGCCGCCGTCTATTATGCAATAGACGGCGAAGAGTGACCACTGTCATTGTCTTTCGCGAACGATTCCGAACGATCATGAGCCGTTTGCGCGGCGTCTAGACGAGCGCCGTTGTCCGGAATTAATGGAACGCGTACAATGGGTCTAGACAATTAACGAACAGATTGTTTCAAACACGGTTGAACGTCCCATCGAGCATGAACATTTATAGTCGACTATGTAATTATTATTCATACCCGGAACATACTACCCAGATAGCACTCGACGTCTTAAAGACGTCTGTTTTACGTCCATTTTTGGTCTGAACGTCTTACGTCCTGAAAAGACGTCGTTTTTACGTCTCGTCAAAGACGTCTTTAAGACGTCTTTTACGAGTCGTCTTTAAGACGACTTTTCATTTCTTGACGTTTCAGTCATTCTAAACTGCTAGAGAAAAGCTTTACAAACTGTAATTGATTATCAAACTGAATATTCCATCAACAAAGAAGTGCACAGAAAAGTAATACATCAAAATAAATAGATAAATAAATAAATAAGTTAAATAAATAAATAAAGCATAAAATGTTAATGTTCGCGGATATGCTGAAAAACATTCTTTTAATTTATTTTTTTTATTTATAAATAAATAAATTAATTAAATAAATAAATAAAGCATAAAATGTTAATGTTCGCGGATATGCTGAAAAACATTCTTTTAATTTATTTTTTTTATTTATAAATAAATTAATAAATAAATAAATAAAGCATAAAATGTTAATGTTCGCGGATATGCTGAAAAACATTCTTTTAATTTATTTTTTTTTATTCATTTAGTTTTTTTGTTATAACAAACATTCAATTTATATTTCTTGTACATGTATACAATATTCAAATTCAATATTTTTCTCATAAGAAAAAATGTGGCTTAAAAAATATTTTTCAATATTTGACAAACATATCTATCTAATATTTTTGTGCTACTAGGGGTCTGTTTCGGGACGTCTTGAATACGTCTGTTTCGAGACGTCTTAAAGACGTCTTTAAGACGTACAGTTTTTTCACAAAGACGTTCCAGAGACGTTCAGAAGCCGTTCGGAAGACGTTCGTAGGACATTCAGACGTCTATTAGACGTCTGAACGTCTTCGACAGACGTCTTAAAGACGTCTTTAAGACGTCTCTGTGCTATCTGGGTAGTACATCGTACAATATAACTAGAAAAATTATTTGAAAAGACTGTATACAGGGTGTCCCACATAACACTTTTCACGATTTTTCAAGTACTTGCGACAATCTGACAAATATTTTAAACAAAACGTTGATCAGTTTTCGATTGACTGTTATGTCTTGTTGAAATTTTCATTTCTTTGCCTTCAAGGTCATCCGAAGGTCATGGTATACTGGGTCGTTGTGTTCGTCTTGATACGGTCTATAATACTGTCAAGTCAAAAATACAAAGTGCCGTTTAAAAACATGAAGGTGACCTTGACAATACTAAAAAAAAATTTTTTTTCGACCTTTTTTTTTGTTGCAATTTATAGCCAATCGAAAACTGATCAACTTTTGTTGAGAATATTTGTTTGTCAGATGGTCGCAAGTACTTGGAAAATCGTGAAAAGTGTTACGTGGGACAACCTGTGTATATATGCAGTGCTTACTCGATATATGTCATAAAGTCATATGTGATAAAAGTTCCAGAAATATCTCCACTGCCGCGAATTATATCTCGTGAGGGTCCAAGAAGCTTCGCCGTCCTTATTTACATGCGGCTCCTGGCCGATATATGTCCCCGGCTAGACCCGTGTTTTGGACATATATCGAGTAAGCACTGTATATGTATTTCCCATGGTAATAAATACACAGTAAATGTAAACACAATTGTTTGAGAAAATTTGTATAGAGAAAACACAAATAGTCTTTTTTAATTGAAAAATGGCGCTAATAAAATTTGGTTTGTTGTTTAATCATTACGATTGTAATAGAAATTGATTGTCAAGTTTCTTCCGATTCTTTCGCACAAATTTTTGGACTGACTGTTATTTATGGTGTCCGATAGCATCATTTCGGCTGACTCGTTGCTAACGTTCCAAGTCTGTCGCTGACATGTACAATTTTAACGACTGCCTGTGACACGAGCCGCGTCACTTCTCGCGAATAATTAAGCAAAGCAACGACGGCTGCTGCTCGTCGCAAAAATACATTCTTCGCAATGTCGTCACGAAAGAGGGCTAACATGAATTATAATAGGACATTGTTCCACATAGGCGTAGCAAATTCCGTTTTCGTCCTGTGTATCGTAACGTGGCATAATCATATGGTAATGCGTTGGGAATGAAAAGAGTGTGACCTTTCGCGAGGGTCAAGTGCGTCGTTCGCTGGACGGGTTTTGTTGGTGACAAATAGTTTCCGGTTGCAAACTTTTTACACAAAATCGTATCTCATTTCAATAAATTTTTACCGATGCATACTGGGCCATTGAAAATTCTGTAATTTTTACCTGTATGCCGAAGGCGTTTATTTTTTATTGTCTAGAGGAACTATATTTTTAGAAAATTAGCGCTTAACTTTTATTATTAATTTTTTAATTGACAAATGTACCGTGCCGAAAAATCTCAGAACATTAAAACAATTTAATTGACAAAAATTACACAGTTCCAACGTTGAAGCTAGGCACAATGATTGCTCCCTTAATCCTTTTAAATGTTTTAAATCTTACTAAAGCTAGTTAAATTTATATAAGCAATTTTTTTAGGAGATACTATACATATACAATCTTAATGACAAACGTAAAGTCAAAAATCGTACGAGCTTACGAAAGAATCCAATAAATTGTTTTAAATCTTACTAAAGGTAGTTAAATTTATATAGGCAATTTTTTTAGGAGATACTATACATATACAATTTTAATGACAAACGTAAAGTCAAAAATCGTACGAGCTTACGAAAGTATCCCATAAATGACCGGCTACATTTTAGCTCTTCGACACGAGGGTTTTATTAGACCAGAGCAAGCACGAGTACGGTGTGGTTAACCCGGTTTCGGTGTCATCAGTGTCATCGATGTGACAACTAGGCCGTCATGAACTCCGGTTCCGCTCGTTGCCATCAGCCTCCATAAATGTGTCTCGTGCAAGAAAGAAGAACATTCAACTCCCCGAAAACTCTACTCTAAAAATCTACTTTACACATTCCGCAATTAAGTTGTTAATTATTAAACGGGACACGAAACAGAAAAAGCGCAGAGACCGTTTGATTACCAAAATGAAACGGACTCTGGCTCTCTGCTCGATCAACTAATAAGCTACTTTCGCAGAAATCGTTTCCCAGAACAGGGTTCCGTTTCTCGATATTGTTCAGTAACTGCTGATCTAACGGATCCTGTTTCACAGATGAACGATTTCTGCCTTTTCCTTTTTGGAAACCAGTCTCTAGATTCTTTAGTTCTTTCTTCCTATGCGAATTTATTGACCATTTACGAACAATGTACAGAAATACAATCTTCGATAAAAACAGTGTTTACTCGATATATGTCACAAATGCCTAACCTATAAAAGTCCCAGAACTGTCCCCACTGCCTCGGGGTATACCGTACGAGGGGCCAAGAAGCTTCGTTGCCTTTTTCTACGTTCGGTAGTGCATCAAAGAATAAATAGTATCTCCTATCCGATATATGTCCCTGACTGGACCCGTGTTGTGGACATATGTCGAGTAAACACTGCATTCCCACTGGCCCGTGAGAGGCCTAGAATCTTCACTGTCCTTTCTTAGGTTCTACGTATATCAAAGAGTAGTATCACCTGGCCGATATATGTCCCAAATGCCTAGCCTGTAAAAGTCCCATAACTATCCCCACTGCCTCTGGGTATACCGTTCGAGGGGCCAAGAAGCTTCGTTGCCTTTTTCTACGTTCGGTAGTGCATCAAAGAATAAATAGTATCTCCTATCCGATATATGTCCCTGACTGGACCCGTGTTGTAGACATATATCGAGTAAACACTGCATTCCCACTGGCCCGTGAGAGGCCCAGAATCTTCACTGTCCTTTCTTAGGTTCTACGTATATCAAAGAGTAGTATCACCTGGCCGATATATGTCCCAAATGCCTAGCCTATAAAAGTCCCATAACTATCCCCACTACCTCGGGGTATACGCCCTCAGGGGCCATGAACCGAGGCCTTTAACTGTCCTTTTCTACGTTCTGTAGTGTATCAAAGAATACTATCTCCTGTCCTATATAAGTCCCTGACATTATTGTGGACATATATCGAGTAAACAATGCATTCCCACTGGCCTGTGATAGGCCCAGAATCTTCACTGTCCTTTCTTAGGTTCTACGTATATCAAAGAGTAATATCTCCTGGCCGATATATGTCCCATATGCCTAGCCTATAAAAGTCCCATAACTATCCCCACTACCTCGGGGTATACGCCCTCAGGGGCCATGAAACGAGGCCTCTAACTTTTCTACGTTCGGTAGTGTATCAAAGAATAGTAACTCCTAGCCGATATATGTCCCGATATACGTAAACACTGTACTTCTCAAAATAATCTCCCACCATTTTCTATACACTTGCTCTGGCCTTGAAAGCAAGCAATGAATCCTCGATATGGTGGTTGGAAGATTTGAATTGATTAATAATTAGACTGGAGATTTTTTTGCGAAATAGAAATTGTCTAGATTAATTTCAAGACGTGCTACATCGATTTTCTCATGGGATATATTTCCTGTTTCCTTTCATTTGTTGACGGCCCACTTAATTCGTCCGCGCAAAAACCCATTCCGGCACACAGGCCGTATCAGAGTTTCTTTCGAAAGCGTGATAAACTTCTGAAATTTATGCGCGGAAGAAAGTCAACGCGGGATCGTTTAAATAAATTTCCATCTGACTCCCATTAATATAACAGTATCTACGCACAGGTGTGCGGCATTAGCGAATGTCAGTTATGCGTCTCCCGGTGGAACGTGGAAGCATGACTGCGGAATACGCGGAACAGTTTCGTTTGCAGATCGAATTTCACAGGTGGCACGCGCAGTGGCCGAACGTAACGCTGAAACTGCAACGGCGCGACCGAAACAACGGAATCGACGGGCCAGCGTTGTTTCCGCGTAAAGTTACAATTACCGATAGTCGAACAGGTCCGCGGAGAACCGATCCGTACCGTGTGGAACCGGTTCCCAATCTCTATCGAGATTCCAGAGGAAAGCAAGAGCGCGCAGGAACCTGTGTAATCGATTTCCCGAAGACGGCCCTGTTTCGTCCCGACTTTTTTTCACGAAAGTGAAACTTATCTTCAAATCGGAACAGGTTTGTCGTCGTCTTCTTCTTCTACTTCTTCTTCTTCTTCAGCGTGCCGATTTCACGTCCGCGAAAACTCGTTTTCGATGAGCGATGCGGTTCGGTGGAAAATCTGTGATTCCCGGTGCCAACATGTCCCATGATGAACGATCACTATCGACAGCAATCGAATTTCATTTCCGCAAAAATCGGTCAAATATACAGGGTGTCTCGCGTAACATTTTTCACGATTTTTCAAGTAGCGATAATCTGACAAACAAATATTTTCAACAAAAGTGGATCAGTTGATTAGCTATACATTTAAAAAAAAAAAGTTCGGAAAAATTTATTTTTAGTATTGTCAAGGTGACCTTCATTTTTTTTTTAAATGGCACTTTGTATTTTCGACTTAACGGTATTATAGTTCATATCAAGACGAATTCATCGACTTTGTATACCATGACCTTCGGATGACCTTGAAGGCAAAGTTTGTCAGATTATCGCAAGTACTTGGAAAGTGTTACGTGTAACACCCTGTATATCGGACTTCAGCCTCTACTTCCGTGTAAACTTATTGCATCAAACAAAAATACCAGCTATTACATTTTAAAACCCTTTCGTTGCTATTTACAGTCTTTACTCGATACATGTCCCAAATTCCTAGCCTATAAAAGTCCCAGAACTATCCTCACTACCTCGGGGTGTACCCCCTCAAGGGCCGTGAATCGAGGCATCTAACTGTCCTTTTCTACGTTCGGCAGTTTATCAAAGAATAGTATTTCTTAGCCGATATATGTCTCAAATGCCTAGCCGATAAAAGTCTCAGAACTATCCCCACTGTCATGGGGTATGCCCCGTGAGGGGTCATGAACCGAGACTTCTAGCTGTGCTTTCCTATTTCGGCGTGGATCAAAGAATAGTGTCTCCTGGTCGATATATGTCCTTGACTGGATCAATGTTGTGGACATATATCGAGTAAACACTGTATTTCCACTGTCGCTGAGGTATACCCCATGAGAGGTCAAGAATCATCGCTGTCCTTTTCTACGTTTGGCGTAGTTCAAAGTATAATATGTCCTGGCCGATATATGTCCTTGACTGGACCAATGTTGTGGACATATATCGAGTCAACCTCGTGAGAGGTTTCAGAATCTTCACAGATACGTCCAGCTTGTATCTCCTAGGCGATATATGTCACTGACTAGAACCGTATTTTGGACATATATCGAGTAACCATTGTAAAGGATGTCCTCGTAATTAATTTGTTTTTTTTTTAATAATTAGTGGTCCAAACAATTGATAAAACTGATAACTATAATTTACATTCTAACAGTCCAATTGTGAACTGAGGTATGGGAAAGATTTGTGTTCATATCTAGGCATTTAGTATTGTTCAGTGCTCCGTTTAGGTTTGTTCACGATGCACGTGTACACGTGTACACGCTGCGATCGTGCGTAAGAAACCATAATAATGTATAAGTAACGCGATTATACGAATGTCACTTGTCGGATCAGAAATTGTATTGTCTCTGCCCTGTCGAGTATTTATACGTTCGCAAGAGAAACCATAGCGGGCATCTGGAATAATTCAGTTTGCATGACAAGCATCGTATAATATCGTATAAAATATGAAAAATTGTTTTATTTGCAACAAACGAGCCCATTCATCAACGACCGTGTCCCAATTGATTCAAGATCAACGCTAAGCACCAGGTCCGTTCATAGTCGTCGCCCACATACTTTTCTATTGTACACACCGACTTCCGGCCTCTCATTGATGCAGCTAGCGACGCTGATATTGACACTCCGCTATCGACGGTTAATCAGGCCATTGTCTTTACCACGGCGGAATATTAATGTTCCTCGAATACTAATGTCCTCGATGCGTGCGGTTTATACATTCGCAAAACCGCAAGGGACACGGCGACGCAGTTCCCGTTGAAACGTAAATCGTGCTCGGACGTTCGCGTCAGAATTGAATTAAGTACTCTCACCTGCGTACGAACCGGCTGTTTTCACTTAGGGGTCAAGTTTCCAAGGTCGCGCGAAAGTGCTCCGATCGAGGATCGATCGGTGCCCCAACGATTTTCGAAAATTCCAGTCGGAGGAAGCACTGTTTAATTAATCTGTGAAATTTTTGACAATACAGTGTCTATTCGATATATGCCGCAAATGCCTAACCGATACAAGTCCTAGAACTATCCCCACTACCTCGGGGTATACCCCCTCAGGGGCCATGAACCGAGGCCTCTATCTGTCCTTTTCTACGTTCGGTAGTGTATCATAGAATAGTATCTCCTGGACGATATATGTCCCCGACTGGACCCGTGTTGTGTACATATATCGAGTAAACACTGCATCCCCACTGCCGAGGGATATACTCTACTCTGTACCTTTCTACGTTCGACGTGGATTAAAGAATAGTATCTCCTGGCCGATATATGTCTAGGCAGTGGCCTAGACCCGTGTTGTGGACATATATCGAGTAAACACTATTCTTGCACTGTCCCGTGAGGGGCCAAGCATCTTCACTGTCCTTTTCTACATTCAGCAGTGTATCAAAGAATAGTATCTCCTGGTCGATATATGTCCCTGACTGAACCCGTGTTGTGGACATATATCGAGTAAACACTGTACTCCCACTGGCCCGTGAGGGGCCAAGAATCTTCACTGTCCTTTTCTACGTTTGGCAGTGTATCAAAGAATACTATCTACTGGCCGATATATGTCCCTTACTGGATCTGTGTTGTGGACATATATCGAGTAAACAATGTGGTGAGATTTAGGCTACCGCAACGGTAGCTTTCCCAAGTGAGCTCGAGGAGGTCCCAGCTGTCGTTGTTCGTTATAAAGTTATTAATGAAAGAAGATGAGCGAAGCTCTCTCAAGATCTCCGTGTGGTACAATGAGGATGCGTTTTCATCATTTTGCGGATTGCTCGCGGAAATTTTCCGCAAGCCGACCATGTCCCACGGTAGAAAGCAAACGGGTTACACCATTCTCCAGTCTACCTGGCACTGTGTTTTGCTGCATCGTTGCAGACGAATTCAAAGCACTCGTTAATTCAGCTCCCCGCTGCGGTTTCCGCGTCTGCGATCGTTCCTTCTATCGATCCTATCACTATAACACGCCTACGCGCGGCTTGCGCCGACGTTCCTCGGCAATTAAGCTTATCGATGATCGTATATGTAGTAACAAATAATGGGACTCCGTTTCAATTTGCCGCGACGACCATAACGGGCTCCAAACTACCGTAGTTCGCGATTCTTTATAGTTCTTTCGATAAACGACCCTGAAATTTATCAGAGGAGCATTGAAAGCCAAGTACCATAACAATTATCCAAGAACTCTTGGCCAGTTATCTTCTCGACATGTATTGTTCCGAGGTCTACTCCTTTCGTGAGATATCAAGGTCGTCGATATTTTTTTTTACAGGACACCCTATATATTTTCTTCGATATTCTCGTAGAGCATGAAAAGACGAATACAACGAGTACCATCACCTTACACTTACGATCATTAACTCTCGAGATATTCATATCTGAAAGTGTCGAGTATGTTAAACTTCAGACACGAATATCTTAATACCGAATGATCGTAATGATATGGTCATGGTACTCGTTGAACTCGTCTTTGAATGCTCTACAAGAATATCGAAGAAAATCTACAGGGTGTCGTAGAAAAAAATATTAGATTATAAATTAAAATCCAAAATAAGGGTACAGTTGTATCGTACTTACTCCAGATGTTGCGATGACATCAACTGGGGGGTCGAGAATTCGCAGAATAATTGCGGAAATCTTCGTTGACTAGGAGTTTCAGCGTACCCGTTGTTAAACGGTTTTGCCTGACGCAGATACTTTCTCTCGGCGGATTTCTCGAGAAAAATAAAAGAGCATTCTTTCTCTACTTTTTTTCTGGATGTTGCGCTTTACGAGCCCGCACCGAAACGCATAAATACTGACCTCAACCGTGTCTGACACAGTTTGAATAACTTTTCTAGAATTTTAATCCCGTCGAACGGTGTAATCTTCTCCGTCACTTCACGGTTTCTATTCCTTCTTTCGAACTTAGAAATCGACATTCACGGTTTAGATGTTGTAACGAATTTATTCAACTGCAAAAAAAAGTAAATAAAAAAAAATCAATTGTAAATCATAAATATCGTAAACCAAAATCGAAATAACAGAATTGTTTAAATTCTAGATTATGGAGTCTATGGAACTACGAAGGAAACTGTATAACAAAGCATTAGAAAATGTCTGTAAAACGTATACGCTTATTTAGCTAAGCATTGACACTGACACAGTTATTTCCAGTTGTCCGCTCATTAAGTTCACAGGATCTCGTTGGGAATGGGACCTCAACGAACGAATTCTCTTATGCAAATGGAATCTCAAGTGCTTTAGCTGGTCTTCAGCAGATCGCTAAACTGATAAACGACAAACCGTTCGTCTTCAAATTCTTATAACTTCGCAACGAAAAATCGTAGAGCGACCATACTTGTCTCATTTTAAAGCGTGAAGTCTCTACTTTCCAATTGCTATACCAGTTTTTCCCACGACGTTCCTCCGTCGTTGGAAAAATCGGGGGTCTACGGTCGAACAATTCCGTCCCTTCGATCGGTTCGGATAATCGAGGTTCCACTCTATCGCGGATAGAACGAGCAAACGAGATCCAAATTGCATCGTGTTGGGTATCATTTTACGCGGAAAAATGTCACGGATACGTGGATAAAACTTGCACAATAAAAAAAAAATAATTCAAAACAATAGAACTTTATAACCTCAAAGTTAAAATTGTTCGGATCAAAAAATGGTGTCTGTGGACGATATAAAATGACATTTCGGTGCCAAATTTGTCAAATTATTATTATTATTTGCCAAATAATTTACTTGTGTTTCAAATTATGCTATAGTAATTTTGAATGTTGCCACGAAGGAGATTAAGACATTCGGTGTAAATGTACATCGAAATAACGGGGACCATTGTGACAAAAAGGGGGGACAGTTCATTGAGATAGGTCTTTGAGCCCGGGGCACGTCATTGTCCGATTCACACTCAGGCAACCTGGTCACGCAGCCACCTTGCCTTTTTGTTCCGGCAACATTTTTCGTACACATCGGTGTTCTCTTCTCTCACGATCTTATCCACCTCCTCCATTTTCGCTGGCAACCTTTCTCGTAACCCTTTTCGACGACCTATGCCGCACGTGCCGCACCTGAGGTGCCTCCGGGAACAACTTACGTAACCATAATGCTTTGCGTAATCCTGCCATTACACTTTTATTACGCTAACTCGGTCTCTTAGACCAAGAAAGTGGAAAGAAGACTTCGCACTGATCAGAAGTTTGGATTTCGAAGTCAAGGATTTGACTTGCACGGTAAAGGACCACTCTGCCAAATTTTCAAATGACTTTAGCCAGGAAAATTTCACGAATATGTATACATATATATAATATTTTATATACAATATCATTATTTGTATATAGAATGTATAATGTATAATATATAATAGAATATAGAATATAGAGTATAGAGTATAGAGTACAGAGTACAGAGTATAGAGTATAGAGTACATAGTACAGAGTATAGAGTATAGAGTATAGAGTATAAAGTATAAAATATAGAGTATAGAGTATAGAGTATAGAGTATAGAGTATATAGAGTATAGAGTATATAGAGTATAGAGTATAGAGTATATAGAGTATAGAGTAATGAGTATAGAGTATAGAGTATAAAGTATAAAGTATAGAGTATAGATTATAGAGTATAGAGTATAGAGTATAGAGTATAGAGTATAGAGTATAAAGTATAAAGTATAGAGTATAGAGTATAGAGTATATAGAGTATAGAGTATATAGAGTATAGAGTATATAGAGTATAGAGTATAGAGTATATAGAGTATAGAGTATATAGAGTATAGAGTAATGAGTATAGAGTATAGAGTATAAAGTATAAAGTATAGAGTATAGATTATAAAGTATAGAGTATAGAGTATAAAGTATAAAGTATAAAGTATAGAGTACAGATTATAGAGTATAGAGTATAGAGTATAAAGTATAAAGTATTGTAGGTACTTTCCTACGTCGGGAGGAAATAACTAACACGTGTTAGCGGATAACGAAATCTTTATTGCGTCTGCACTCGTCGGCAGATTCTGAGCGACTCCGTGACGCCGAGAGTGTCTAGGGGAAAATCCCCTAGAACATCTCGCGTCCTGATACTTCGTGTTGGCGCCCGCTGCGTCACCTCGCGGATGCACCAGAGAGTCATGGATGCTCCCTACAGTATAAAGTATAGAGTACAGATTATAGAGCATAGAGTACAGAGTATATAGAGTATAGAGTATGTAGAGTACAGAGTATATAGAGTATATAATATAGAATATAGAATGTAGAATAGAGAATGTAGAATAGAGAATATAGAATAGAGAATATAGAATATAAAATATAGAATATAAAAGAATATAAAAAAAAGTATATAAAGTATATAAAATATGATATATAATATATAATATATATATGTATAATAAGATATAATATAATAAATAAAATATAATATATAATATATATATTTATAATAAAATATAATATAATCAATAATATATATGTATGTAATATATATAATATAATATATAATATTTTTTGTTGCCATGTGATCGAGTGTGAATTCTAAGCGCTTCTTTAATTTCGTTTGCGAAACCGCTGTTCGACATAACCATAAATTAACCGTAAATATACAATGTGACCTAGAACTTCTTGCATTTAAAGCTGTTGCAGCTACTTTTAAATTATATTGTCCAACCATTAAAACCTGGTAAGCTTCAGAACCAGAATTTACACAAACACTTTTGAGACCTTTGATAAATGCTGTCCCCTGTGTATCGGTAACTAATTTAAGGTGTGTTCTTTTCTTTTGATTCTCATTCGACAAAAGATCGTACACATCTTCGTTATAAATTTCTGCGAAAGATACCCAAACCGAGTAATGCACATCGATACATTGACTAGGTCTTATTGGTGATTCCTCTTGTAGTAATTTTTGCATTTCCTTATACGTATTAATATATTGATGTTTATCCATCGAAGCAAATGTTAGTAATTTAGTTTTCATTTCTAATTCTTGGGCACGTTCAAGAGGGCCCAAACAAACAACATCACAATGATTCACTGGTTTGTAAGAAGGAGTTGATTTTGGGCTAATATTCGAGAAAACAAATTCTAAACATCTTGGTATAATACCAGGAGATGTAATGGTGCCTTGTAGAGTGTACGATTTTCCTGAATTAGTTGTACCTATAAAATAGTTACAGCACTTTTATACCATTGCATTGAGTAGAAACAATATTTGTAAAATATCTTATATCTTTACCGTAAGTCATAATAGTTGAATTCTGACCATTTAAAAAATCTGTCATGTGCTGTTTAACAGCTTGTTCAAAGAGTTCTAGTTGAGTAGTCTCTGGTGGGAATGTATGAGTGAATGTAAATTTTCTACGTACAATATCAGTACTATTAGATCTTTTATAAGAGCTAATATTCCTATCCAGACAAGATAGTTTGGTAAGCAAAGTAGTAGAATTTTGTATACGATATGCCTCCAGTTGTTCCTGTGTCAGTTTGACCTTTTTTGGGAAAGGTTTCATTCGTAAGTAAACTTTAATAGTCTGGAATCTCTGTGATTCTGAGTTTGTACAACCACTCTCTTCTACAAAGTTACTTTCCTCCTCAATCTCATAAACAGACATCAAATTCTTTTTTGTGTCTTTTGAAATGCAAGGTCTTTGTCCATAGGCTAAGATACTTGGGTCTCTTCCAAATAAATATGACATCTCATCTTGTGAAGTTGAATTACAGGATGCACTAATGGGATCCAGCGTATCATCCATCTATAATAATTAAGGAAATGTTACAGAGACAGACAGTTAATGTTTAAAGATTAATATTTTTAGTCATCTATTTATAATCGATTGAATTAACTACAACTTCTGACAATTCTTTTGCATTGTAAATATTTAAAATCAGTCAACCAAATTAGGAATTTTAATTAATGAATACTAAACTCTGATACGAACAAAATTTCGCATTTGTCTGTACTTTTCAATTTTAAACATTTGCAATTAATTGTAAAATATGATTTGACATCTTGTTTAAAAAAAATAAAGATTATTTCTAACAAAAAACCCTGGTGAGTGATACACACCGATTTTTATAAAACTTTGTATAAGCGTTTATTAGACCTATCTATGAATTTAGCCATATCTCGTTCAATACCAGTTTCTTACTTTAAAGAAAAAATCGACCCTTTTATCTGAAACGGCCCTTCCATCTACGTAAGTGCTTGCAAAATGAAAAATAAAATATCGAAAATATAAAAAATGGTTGAAGTAAAAGTTATATCGTACCTTTGGGTCCATAATTCGCAAATATACACCAAGTTGCAAAGTTTCTTCAAAATCGAGGTGTATCACAGGAGATCCTGTTGTATGTAGAAACACAAAAACTAATATTAATATTTAACTGTTTAATAGATTTCTTTATATTCACACGTACCTCTGACAATATGATTACAATTATCACTTCGAAACTAATCAATTAACACTTATTTAATACTCGACAGAAAGCAGGTAAATGTGCAGTTCACGAGAACTTCTTTTCCACTATGCTCACGCTTCGTAACAAACGGTTGGCTTTATATTTTGAATTTTCGGCGTATATACTATATACAACCCCAAGAATGCGTCACGTAGATTGGTGAAATTAGAAAACGTGCTGTTGCAACCGCCTTTTAAATTCAACCAATGGCAATCAGTACATACTTTGTGAGAACGAATAAGAAACGTGAGAATAAATACAACGTTTCAATTGGACGAAACATTCTCGGCGGGCAAAATAGAAAATTGATGAAGAAGACACGAGCAGAGAGGAAATGAGAGTGCTCAGGCACTCAAAATTCTTTCAGTGAAAATAAATATTAAATCTAACGATACGAGAAAACGCACTTTTTTTGCACTTATTTTCGGTAATGAGTATCGTCGCTTCTGATTTTTATTTCGCTATTAACATTTTTACACTTGCTCCCGCTTACAGTTGGCGCGTTTAATCTATAAGAATTACAAAGTATATTAAACGTAATAAATATGTATGATGTGTACACTTCAGAAATTAGCACAATTTAGTCTAGTTTCTTCTTATTTACAGCCTGCTTCGATATCGTCCTTCAGCAGGGCTTCTTCAGCCCGTAAACGAGTAGCAACAATGCGATAGCATAAAATGTCACTACGTCTATAGAATAATATTGAAAGATGCCCATGTGTCTAAAAATGACATGTTTTTTTCAACAACATCTCCGTTTAGTAGCTTTTCTCTAAACTCTAAACATTGCTAAAGCTTCAGTGCCCACCTTGTGGAGCTTTTCAAATGTTCAGCTTCCTTGTACTTGGCAACGTGTTCCACCCACCAAGTGGCCAATCTTCTCGGGTTAATTGGCAGCTCTCGCAATAGCAAACTCCTCTTCTTTGCCGCCTTTCGATACGAATTGTTTTACACGGCCGATACCTTCAGGATCCCCTCGCGAAGATTTCCGATCGATATACCGGCCAAATCCATCACCAGGGCGTAGCCTATCTTTCCTGTCACGCAGATAAGATTCGGTTTCATCATTGATGACTTTTGGAAGACAATATTCTATTTCGAAGATCGTGTAACAAGACTGACAAGCCTGGACGTAGACGTAGAGAATTCATTTAATCTTCAATGGAAATATACTTTACGAATCATGGAACATTCATTGGACTTTAATGCATGCATACTATTCGAAAACGTCAATTTATTATTATGGAAAATGGACAATCATTAATGTTTGTTCGAGCCGCAAATGATTCATGCCGAATTTCTCATAAGTCGCTGTGTATTCGGCGGCACGAATCGTCTACTCCGCAAAAATTCAAAATAGCGCCACTTGACATAGTGGCAGAACGCTCAAACAGGTAGACAAATTACCGACTGTCGATATTCCTTGTGGAATGACAGATGGCGCTACCAGAGATTTTCAAAGGAATACCAACCGTCGGTAATTTTGCCTACCAGTTTGAGCGTTTTGCCGCTACGTCGAGTGGCACTATTTTGAGATTTTACGGAGTAGGTGATTCGTGCCGCCGAATGCACAGCGCCTTATGTGAAATTCGGTTAGAATCATTTGCGCGGAAACAAACATTTATTTTTTTTTCATTTTCTAACATAATAAAATGACTTTTTCGAACAGTGTGCATGCATTAAAGTCCAATGAATATTCTACGTTGCGTAAAGTATTTTTTCATTAAAGATTGAACGGTTTCTCCATGATTTTATGACGTATGTGTAACCAGGTTTAACGTCCGTATCCACGCTTGTTAGTTTTGTCACACAATCTTCGAAATAGAATCTTGCCGAATTATTGGAATATCGTCTAACGTTCCTTTTGAATTTTGACTTCTTTTATCCTTCGCGTCGTCAATTTTCGATTCCCGAAATCTCAGACAGAAGCCCGGTCATCGAACCATAAATATTGGCGGGCTCGATGCACTTGAGTGTAATGGCCTTTGCTGAAACTGTGAATGCACTCTCTCTTTCTCGTTATAGTAACGTCTTACACATTTTTCCCGAGGAATGTCTCGGAACTCCCACAATGGTTCGTGGAGAGTGTGTAGCAATGTATGTGGCATTTGCTATAAAAAATAGCAGAAAATCAATTTCTTTAGAATTTTGCTAAATTTGCACTTAACTACTTTCTAACTTCCTAGACAAAATCATCAAATCATTTCGACTAAAGCCAGTATATAAAAAAAAAAAAATAAAAATAAATCATTCCAATTCTCATCCCAAATCTCTTTTATCAGATTATACCTGTAGTATCAGAGTACCTGTATTGGGACCAGTGGCAATTGGGGCAATTTCTTCCTTACATAACAGAGTGAAAGTGCCATTACTCAATTTCCAAGGACCATCAAATCCCCTAAATTTACATTCTTTTGAACTAAAACGCGCCGATTGCTATCGAAGACAATTTCTAGAATTCTCCCACGTGGTCTAGGACAGTTGTGGACATAATCTGCTGATAATATTGCCAGCTTAATTATTTGTCAGTACGGTAGGTCTGAAGAGACAGAATTTACAAGTATAGAATTTTCATCTTCCTCAAAAAAAAAAAAAATAAAAATAAATCATTCCAATTCTCATCCCAAATCTCTTTTATCAGATTATACCTGTAGTATCAGAGTACCTGTATTGGGACCAGTGGCAATTGGGGCAATTTCTTCCTTACATAACAGAGTAAAAGTGCCATTACTCAATTTCCAAGGACCATCAAATCCCCTAAATTTTCATTCTTTTGAACTACAACGCGCCGATTGGTATCGAAGACAATTTCTAGAATTCTCCCACGTGGCCTAGGACAGTTGTGGACATAATCTGCTGATAATATTGCCAGCTTAATTATTTGTCAGTACGGTAGGTCTGAAGAGACAGAATTTACAAGTATAGAATTTTCATCTTCCTCAAAAAAAAAAAATAGCATGGTGACACTCTGATCATGTTATAGACTCAAACACGTGGTCTCAAGGGAATCAATTTCGGTAAGTTTATGTGTTGCTGATCAGATTTGTCTCTGCTAACTATCTTTTCGTTTGAATCGACTCTATGAAAGCGCAAGTGCTATATGGCACAAGGACAGTATGCTACACTGACCTCGTCTCCGTGCGACCCGAACCGAGTGGCTCTCGACATCCTTGTAATAATATTCATGCTTCCTATAGCAACGGGAAACGAAAAACTCAGTGTCGTTCAAAAAGAACTTCTAAACAAAGTATACCTATATGGAACATAATACAATTTTCAGATATTCCTATACTCAACGGATTGAGAAAAATGAAGAAAGTACAATAAAATACAGAGATCCACAAAAATTACGTTTAACAAAATTTCTGTCATTTGCGAATGGTTAGGAACTTGTATTATTAATATATTAACAAGAAGATTGCAAAAAGACCAAATAATCACTGCAACATATTTTGTCTTTTCAACTTCAGTTTCCTCGTCCGAATGATTTTACAGTCTTTGGATTGTTTGGAGGTTGCAACGCAGCAATGTTAATAAAATATTTGACTTGCAAATGAAAAATTACCATTCCGATGAACATGGCGTATTGTAATTGTGCTTTCCTTGGATTTTAACACTAGAAAGACGGGAGCTTAGTATATACCTATATTGCCTGAAAGCCGGAAGCCGTTACCTATATACCGGAAGTGAAGGAGGGGGGGGGGCAACAACAATGATTATTTAACCCATTTATATGTTGTAGAAAAAGTCACAAAATTATAAGAAGCTGTGTCATTATTTAAATAATAATTTTTTTAATTGAAATTCAAAAGCAGTCAAAATGACTTGCTTAGGCAATCTAGTGTTAGGGGCGTGGGGGGTGTAACTCAGCAATCAGCGTGTTAATCAATGATTTAACTTGCAAATGAGAAACTCCATTTTGCAAAACTTGATGGTACAGCGCAAAGACGATTGCAGAACACCCGTACAAGAATGTTTCGTTTGGTCGTTCACGGTGAATGCAACTTTCGCGCGAATCCTTTCATTAGCTCGTCCGGTCGAAAAACAATGCTAGAGCCAATTAAACTCGTTTAAGCTCTAGCCGCCGTCTATTATGCAATAGACGGCGAAGAGTGACCACTGTCATTGTCTTTCGCGAACGATTCCGAACGATCATGAGCCGTTTGCGCGGCGTCTAGACGAGCGCCGTTGTCCGGAATTAATGGAACGCGTACAATGGGTCTAGACAATTAACGAACAGATTGTTTCAAACACGGTTGAACGTCCCATCGAGCATGAACATTTATAGTCGACTATGTAATTATTATTCATACCCGGAACATACTACCCAGATAGCACTCGACGTCTTAAAGACGTCTGTTTTACGTCCATTTTTGGTCTGAACGTCTTACGTCCTGAAAAGACGTCGTTTTTACGTCTCGTCAAAGACGTCTTTAAGACGTCTTTTACGAGTCGTCTTTAAGACGACTTTTCATTTCTTGACGTTTCAGTCATTCTAAACTGCTAGAGAAAAGCTTTACAAACTGTAATTGATTATCAAACTGAATATTCCATCAACAAAGAAGTGCACAGAAAAGTAATACATCAAAATAAATAGATAAATAAATAAATAAGTTAAATAAATAAATAAAGCATAAAATGTTAATGTTCGCGGATATGCTGAAAAACATTCTTTTAATTTATTTTTTTTATTTATAAATAAATAAATTAATTAAATAAATAAATAAAGCATAAAATGTTAATGTTCGCGGATATGCTGAAAAACATTCTTTTAATTTATTTTTTTTATTTATAAATAAATTAATAAATAAATAAATAAAGCATAAAATGTTAATGTTCGCGGATATGCTGAAAAACATTCTTTTAATTTATTTTTTTTTATTCATTTAGTTTTTTTGTTATAACAAACATTCAATTTATATTTCTTGTACATGTATACAATATTCAAATTCAATATTTTTCTCATAAGAAAAAATGTGGCTTAAAAAATATTTTTCAATATTTGACAAACATATCTATCTAATATTTTTGTGCTACTAGGGGTCTGTTTCGGGACGTCTTGAATACGTCTGTTTCGAGACGTCTTAAAGACGTCTTTAAGACGTACAGTTTTTTCACAAAGACGTTCCAGAGACGTTCAGAAGCCGTTCGGAAGACGTTCGTAGGACATTCAGACGTCTATTAGACGTCTGAACGTCTTCGACAGACGTCTTAAAGACGTCTTTAAGACGTCTCTGTGCTATCTGGGTAGTACATCGTACAATATAACTAGAAAAATTATTTGAAAAGACTGTATACAGGGTGTCCCACATAACACTTTTCACGATTTTTCAAGTACTTGCGACAATCTGACAAATATTTTAAACAAAACGTTGATCAGTTTTCGATTGACTGTTATGTCTTGTTGAAATTTTCATTTCTTTGCCTTCAAGGTCATCCGAAGGTCATGGTATACTGGGTCGTTGTGTTCGTCTTGATACGGTCTATAATACTGTCAAGTCAAAAATACAAAGTGCCGTTTAAAAACATGAAGGTGACCTTGACAATACTAAAAAAAAATTTTTTTTCGACCTTTTTTTTTGTTGCAATTTATAGCCAATCGAAAACTGATCAACTTTTGTTGAGAATATTTGTTTGTCAGATGGTCGCAAGTACTTGGAAAATCGTGAAAAGTGTTACGTGGGACAACCTGTGTATATATGCAGTGCTTACTCGATATATGTCATAAAGTCATATGTGATAAAAGTTCCAGAAATATCTCCACTGCCGCGAATTATATCTCGTGAGGGTCCAAGAAGCTTCGCCGTCCTTATTTACATGCGGCTCCTGGCCGATATATGTCCCCGGCTAGACCCGTGTTTTGGACATATATCGAGTAAGCACTGTATATGTATTTCCCATGGTAATAAATACACAGTAAATGTAAACACAATTGTTTGAGAAAATTTGTATAGAGAAAACACAAATAGTCTTTTTTAATTGAAAAATGGCGCTAATAAAATTTGGTTTGTTGTTTAATCATTACGATTGTAATAGAAATTGATTGTCAAGTTTCTTCCGATTCTTTCGCACAAATTTTTGGACTGACTGTTATTTATGGTGTCCGATAGCATCATTTCGGCTGACTCGTTGCTAACGTTCCAAGTCTGTCGCTGACATGTACAATTTTAACGACTGCCTGTGACACGAGCCGCGTCACTTCTCGCGAATAATTAAGCAAAGCAACGACGGCTGCTGCTCGTCGCAAAAATACATTCTTCGCAATGTCGTCACGAAAGAGGGCTAACATGAATTATAATAGGACATTGTTCCACATAGGCGTAGCAAATTCCGTTTTCGTCCTGTGTATCGTAACGTGGCATAATCATATGGTAATGCGTTGGGAATGAAAAGAGTGTGACCTTTCGCGCAGGTCAAGTGCCTCGTTCGCTGGACGGGTTTTGTTGGTGACAAATAGTTTCCGGTTGCAAACTTTTTACACAAAACCGTATCTCATTTCAATAAATTTTTACCGATGCATACTGGGCCATTGAAAATTCTGTAATTTTTACCTGTATGCCGAAGGCGTTTATTTTTTATTGACTAGAGGAACTATATTTTTAGAAAATTACCGCTTAACTTTTATTATTAATTTTTTAATTGACAAATGTACCGTGCCGAAAAATCTCAGAACATTAAAACAATTTAATTGACAAAAATTACACAGTTCCAACGTTGAAGCTAGGCACAATGATTGCTCCCTTAATCCTTTTAAATGTTTTAAATCTTACTAAAGCTAGTTAAATTTATATAGGCAATTTTTTTAGGAGATACTATACATATACAATTTTAATGACAAACGTAAAGTCAAAAATCGTACGAGCTTACGAAAGAATCCAATAAATTGTTTTAAATCTTACTAAAGCTAGTTAAATTTATATAGGCAATTTTTTTAGGAGATACTATACATATACAATTTTAATGACAAACGTAAAGTCAAATATCGTACGAGCTTATGAAAGAATTCAATAAATTGTTTTAAATCTTACTAAAGCTAGTTAAATTTATATAGGCAATTTTTTTAGGAGATACTATACATATACAATTTTAATGACAAACGTAAAGTCTCAAAAATCGTACGAGCTTACGAAAGAATCCAATAAATTGTTTTAAATCTTACTAAAGGTAGTTAAATTTATATAGGCAATTTTTTTAGGAGATACTATACATATACAATTTTAATGACAAACGTAAAGTCAAAAATCGTAAAAGCTTACGAAAGTATCCAATAAATGACCGGCTACATTTTAGCTCTTCGACACGAGGGTTTTATTAGACCAGAGCAAGCACGAGTACGGTGTGGTTAACCCGGTTTCGGTGTCATCAGTGTCATCGATGTGACAACTAGGCCGTCATGAACTCCGGTTCCGCTCGTTGCCATCAGCCTCCATAAATGTGTCTCGTGCAAGAAAGAAGAACATTCAACTCCCCGAAAACTCTACTCTAAAAATCTACTTTACACATTCCGCAATTAAGTTGTTAATTATTAAACGGGACACGAAACAGAAAAAGCTCAGAGACCGTTTGATTACCAAAATGAAACGGACTCTGGCTCTCTGCTCGATCAACTAATAAGCTACTTTCGCAGAAATCGTTTCCCAGAACAGGGTTCCGTTTCTCGATATTGTTCAGTAACTGCTGATCTAACGGATCCTGTTTCACAGATGAACGATTTCTGCCTTTTCCTTTTTGGAAACCAGTCTCTAGATTCTTTAGTTCTTTCTTCCTATGCGAATTTATTGACCATTTACGAACAATGTACAGAAATACAATATTCGATAAAAACAGTGTTTACTCGATATATGTCACAAATGCCTAACCTATAAAAGTCCCAGAACTATCCCCACTGCCTCGGGGTATACTCCCTACGAGGGGCCAAGAAGCTTCGTTGCCTTTTTCTACGTTCGGTAGTGCATCAAAGAATAAATAGTATCTCCTATCCGATATATGTCCCTGACTGGACCTGTCTTGTGGACATAGATCGAGTAAACACTGCATTCCCACTGGCCCGTGAGAGGCCCAGAATCTTCACTGTTCGTTTCTACGTT
Organism: Seladonia tumulorum; assembly: GCA_913789895.3. NCBI lineage: Eukaryota > Metazoa > Arthropoda > Insecta > Hymenoptera > Halictidae > Seladonia > Seladonia tumulorum. The sequence goes on from OU565280.1 coordinate 5,293,868, forward strand.
CTACGTGGATTAAATAATAGTATCTCCTAGGCGATATATGACCCAAATGCCTAGTCTATAAAAGTCCCAGAACTATTCCCACTACCTCGGGGTATACCCCCTCAGGGGCCATGAACCGAGGCCTCTAACTTTTCTACGTTCGGTAGTGTATCAAAGAATACTATCTCCTGTCCTATATAAGTCCCTGACATTATTGTGGACATATATCGAGTAAACAATGCATTCCCACTGGCCTGTGATAGGCCCAGAATCTTCACTGTGCTTTCTTAGGTTCTACATATATCAAAGAGTAGTATCACCTGGCCGATATATGTCCCACATGCCTAGCCTATAAAAGTCCCATAACTATCCCCACTACCTCGGGGTATACGCCCTCAGGGGCCATGAACCGAGGCCTTTAACACTGTCCTTTTCTACGTTCTGTAGTGTATCAAAGAATACTATCTCCTGTCCTATATAAGTCCCTGACATTATTGTGGACATATATCGAGTAAACAATGCATTCCCACTGGCCTGTGATAGTCCCAGAATCTTCACTGTCCTTTCTTAGGTTCTACGTATATCAAAGAATAGTAACTCCTAGCCGATATATGTCCCGATATATGTAAACACTGTAGTTCTCAAAATAATCTCCCACCATTTTCTATACACTTGCTCTGGTCTTGAAAGCAAGCAATGAATCCTCGATATGGTGGTTGGAAGATTTGAATTGATTAATAATTAGACTGGAGATTTTTTTGCGAAATAGAAATTGTCTAGATTAATTTCAAGACGTGCTACATCGATTTTCTCATGGAATATATTTCCTGTTTCCTTTCATTTGTTGACGGCCCACTTAATTCGTCCGCGCAAAAACCCATTCCGGCACACAGGCCGTATCAGAGTTTCATTCGAAAGCGTGATAAACTTCTGAAATTTATGCGCGAAAGAAAGTCAACGCGGGATCGTTTAAATAAATTTCCATCTGACTCCCATTAATATAACAGTATCTACGCACAGGTGTGCGGCATTAGCGAATGTCAGTTATGCGTCTCCCGGTGGAACGTGGAAGCATGACTGCGGAATACGCGGAACAGTTTCGTTTGCAGATCGAATTTCACAGGTGGCACGCGCAGTGGCCGAACGTAACGCTGAAACTGCAACGGCGCGACCGAAACAACGGAATCGACGGGCCAGCGTTGTTTCCGCGTAAAGTTACAATTACCGATTGTCGAACAGGTCCGCGGAGAACCGATCCGTACCGTGTGGAACCGGTTCCCAATCTCTATCGGGATTCCAGAGGAAAGCAAGAGCGCGCAGGAACCTGTGTAATCGATTTCCCGAAGACGGCCCTGTTTCGTCCCGACTTTTTTTCACGAAAGTGAAACTTATCTTCAAATCGGAACAGGTTTGTCGTCTTCTTCTTCTACTTCTTCTTCTTCTTCAGCGTGCCGATTTCACGTCCGCGAAAACTCGTTTTCGATGAGCGATGCGGTTCGGTGGAAAATCTGTGATTCCCGGTGCCAACATGTCCCATGATGAACGATCACTATCGACAGCAATCGAATTTCATTTCCGCAAAAATCGGTCAAATATACAGGGTGTCTCGCGTAACATTTTTCACGATTTTTCAAGTAGCGATAATCTGACAAACAAATATTTTCAACAAAAGTGGATCAGTTGATTAGCTATACATTTCAATAAAAAAAGTTCGGAAAAATTTATTTTTAGTATTGTCAAGGTCACCTTCATTTTTTTTTTAAATGGCACTTTGTATTTTCGACTTAACGGTATTATAGTTCATATCAAGACGAATTCATCGACTTTGTATACCATGACCTTCGGATGACCTTGAAGGCAAAGTTTGTCAGATTATCGCAAGTACTTGGAAAGTGTTACGTGGAACACCCTGTATATCGGACTTCAGTCTCTACTTCCGTGTAAACTTATTGCATCAAATAAAAATACCAGCTATTACATTTTAAAACCCTTTCGTTGCTATTTACAGTCTTTACTCGATACATGTCCCAAATTCCTAGCCTATAAAAGTCCCAGAACTATCCTCACTACCTCGGGGTGTACCCCCTCAAGGGCCGTGAATCGAGGCATCTAACTGTCCTTTTCTACGTTCGGCAGTTTATCAAAGAATAGTATTTCTTAGCCGATATATGTCTCAAATGCCTAGCCGATAAAAGTCTCAGAACTATCCCCACTGTCATGGGGTATGCCCCGTGAGGGGTCATGAACCGAGACTTCTAGCTGTGCTTTCCTATTTCGGCGTGGATCAAAGAATAGTGTCTCCTGGTCGATATATGTCCTTGACTGGATCAATGTTGTGGACATATATCGAGTAAACACTGTATTTCCACTGTCGCTGAGGTATACCCCATGAGAGGTCAAGAATCATCGCTGTCCTTTTCTACGTTTGGCGTAGTTCAAAGTATAATATGTCCTGGCCGATATATGTCCTTGACTGGACCAATGTTGTGGACATATATCGAGTCAACCTCGTGAGAGGTTTCAGAATCTTCACTGTTCTTTTCTACGTCCAGCTTGTATCTCCTAGGCAATATATGTCACTGGCTAGAACCGTATTTTGGACATATATCGAGTAACCATTGTAAAGGATGTCCTCGTAATTAATTTGTTTTTTTTTTTAATAATTAGTGGTCCAAACAATTGATAAAACTGATAACTATAATTTACATTCTAACAGTCCAATTGTAAACTGAGGTATGGGAAAGATTTGTGTTCATATCTAGGCATTTAGTATTGTTCAGTGCTCCGTTTAGGTTTGTTCACGATGCACGTGTACACGTGTACACGCGCGATCGTGCGTAAGAAACCATAATAATGTATAAGTAACGCGATTATACGAATGTCACTTGTCGGATCAGAAATTGTATTGTCTCTGCCCTGTCGAGTATTTATAAGTTCGCAAGAGAAACCATAGCGGGCATCTGGAATAATTCAGTTTGCATGACAAGCATCGTATAATATCGTATAAAATATGAAAAATTATTTTATTTGCAACAAACGAGCCCATTCATCAACGACCGTGTCCCAATTGATTCAAGATCAACGCTAAGCACCAGGTCCGTTCATAGTCGTCGCCCACATACTTTTCTATTGTACACACCGACTTCCGGCCTCTCATTGATGCAGCTAGCGACGCTGATATTGACACTCCGCTATCGACGGTTAATCAGGCCATTGTCTTTACCACGGCGGAATATTAATGTTGTCGGTCCTCGATGCGTGCGGTTTATACATTCGCAAAACCGCAAGGGACACGGCGACGCAGTTCCCGTTGAAACGTAAATCGTGCTCGGACGTTCGCGTCAGAATTGAATTAAGTACTCTCACCTGCGTACGAACCGGCTGTTTTCACTTAGGGGTCAAGTTTCCAAGGTCGCGCGAAAGTGCTCCGATCGAGGATCGATCGGTGCCCAACGATTTTCGAAAATTCCAGTCGGAGGAAGCACTGTTTAATTAATCTGTGAAATTTTCTACAATACAGTGTCTATTCGATATATGTCGCAAATGCCTAGCCGATACAAGTCCTAGAACTATCCCCACTATCTCGGGGTATACCCCCTCAGGGGCCATGAACCGAGGCCTCTAACTGTCCTTTTCTACGTTCGGTAGTGTATCATAGAATAGTATCTCCTGGACGATATATGTCCCCGACTGGACCCGTGTTGTGGACATATATCGAGTAAACACTGCATCCCCACTGCCGAGGGATATGCTCTACGCTGTACCTTTCTACGTTCGACGTGGATTAAAGAATAGTATCTCCTGGCCGATATTTGTCACTGTCTAGACCCGTGTTGTGGACATATATCGAGTAAACACTATTCTTGCACTGTCCCGTGAGGGGCCAAGCATCTTCACTGTCCTTTTCTACATTCAGCAGTGTATCAAAGAATAGTATCTCCTGGCCGATATATGTCCCTGACTGAACCCGTGTTGTGGACATATATCAAGTAAACACTGTACTCCCACTGCCTCATGGGAGGCCCAGAATCTTCACTGCCCTTTCCTACATTCAGCAGTGTATCAAAGAATAGTATCTCCTGGTCGATATATGTCCCTGACTGAACCCGTGTTTTGGACATATATCGAGTAAACACTGTGTTGCCACTACCCTGTAAGAGCGCCAGAATCTTCACTGTCCTTTCCTACGTTTGGCAGTGTATCAAAGAATACTATCTACTGGCCGATATATGTCCCTTACTGGATCTGTGTTGTGGACATATATCGAGTAAACAATGTGGTGAGATTTAGGCTACCGCAACGGTAGCTTTCCCAAGTGAGCTCGAGGAGGTCCCAGCTGTCGTTGTTCGTTATAAAGTTATTAATGAAAGAAGATGAGCGAAGCTCTCTCAAGATCTCCGTGTGGTACAATGAGGATGCGTTTTCATCATTTTGCGGATTGCTCGCGGAAATTTTCCGCAAGCCGACCATGTCCCACGGTAGAAAGCAAACGGGTTACACCATTCTCCAGTCTACCTGGCACTGTGTTTTGCTGCATCGTTGCAGACGAATTCAAAGCACTCGTTAATTCAGCTCCCCGCTGCGGTTTCCGCGTCTGCGATCGTTCCTTCTATCGATCCTATCACTATAACACGCCTACGCGCGGCTTGCGCCGACGTTCCTCGGCAATTAAGCTTATCGATGATCGTATATGTAGTAACAAATAATGGGACTCCGTTTCAATTTGCCGCGACGACCATAACGGGCTCCAAACTACCGTAGTTCGCGATTCTTTATAGTTCTTTCGATAAACGACCCTGAAATTTATCAGAGGAGCATTGAAAGCCAAGTACCATAACAATTATCCAAGAACTCTTGGCCAGTTATCTTCTCGACATGTATTGTTCCGAGGTCTACTCTTTTCGTGAGATATCGAGGTCATCGATATTTTTGGTACAGGACACCCTATATATTTTCTTCGATATTCTCGTAGAGCATGAAAAGACGAATACAACGAGTACCATCACCTTACACTTACGATCATTAACTCTCGAGATATTCATATCTGAAAGTGTCGAGTATGTTAAACTTCAGACACGAATATCTTAATACCGAATGATCGTAATGGTATGGTCATGGTACTCGTTGAACTCGTCTTTGCATGCTCTACAAGAATATCGAAGAAAATCTACAGGGTGTCGTAGAAAAAAATATTAGATTATAAATTAAAATCCAAAATAAGGGTACAGTCGTATCGTACTTAATCCAGGGAGGTCGAGAATTCGCAGAGTAGTTGCGGAAATCTTCGTTGACTAGGAGTTTCAGCGTACCCGTTGTTAAACGGTTTTGCCTGACGCAGATACTTTCTCTCGGCGGATTTCTCGAGAAAAATAAAAGAGCATTCTTTCTCTACTTTTTTTCTGGATGTTGCGCTTTACGAGCCCGCACCGAAACGCATAAATACTGACCTCAACCGTGTCTGACACAGTTTGAATAACTTTTCTAGAATTTTAATCCCGTCGAACGGTGTAATCTTCTCCGTCACTTCACGGTTTCTATTCCTTCTTTCGAACTTAGAAATCGACATTCACGGTTTAGATGTTGTAACGAATTTATTCAACTGCAAAAAAAAGTAAATAAAAAAAAATCAATTGTAAATCATAAATATCGTAAACCAAAATCGAAAGAACAGAATTGTTTAAATTCTAGATTATGGAGTCTATGGAACTACGAAGGAAACTGTATAACAAAGCATTAGAAAATGTCTGTAAAACGTATACGCTTATTTAGCTAAGCATTGACACTGACACAGTTATTTCCAGTTGTCCGCTCATTAAGTTCACAGGATCTCGTTGGGAATGGGACCTCAACGAACGAATTCTCTTATGCAAATGGAATCTCAAGTGCTTTAGCTGGTCTTCAGCAGATCGCTAAACTGATAAACGACAAACCGTTCGTCTTCAAATTGTTATAACTTCGCAACGAAGAATCATAGAGCGACCATACTTGTCTCATTTTAAAGCGTGAAGTCTACTTTCCAATTGCTATACCAGTTTTTCCCACGACGTTCCTCCGTCGTTGGAAAAATCGGGTGTCTACGGTCGAACAGTTCCGTCCCTTCGATCAGTTCGGATAATCGAGGTTCCACTCTATCGCGGATAGAACGAGCAAACGAGATCCAAATTGCATCGTGTTGGATATCATTTTACGCGGAAAAATGTCACGGATACGTGGATAAAACTTGCACAATAAAAAAAAAATAATTCAAAACAATAGAACTTTATAACCTCAAAGTTAAAATTGTTCGGATCAAAAAATGGTGTCTGTGGACGATATAAAATGACATTTCGGTGCCAAATTTGTCAAATTATTATTATTATTTGCCAAATAATTTACTTGTGTTTCAAATTATGCTATAGTAATTTTGAATGTTGCCACGAAGGAGATTAAGACATTCGGTGTAAATGTACATCGAAATAACGGGGACCATTGTGACAAAAAGGGGGGACAGTTCATTGAGATAGGTCTTTGAGCCCGGGGCACGTCATTGTCCGATTCACACTCAGGCAACCTGGTCACGCAGCCACGTTGCCTTTTTGTTCCGGCAACATTTTTCGTACACATCGGTGTTCTCTTCTCTCACGATCTTATCCACCTCCTCCATTTTCGCTGGCAACCTTTCTCGTAACCCTTTTCGACGACCTATGCCGCACGTGCCGCACCTGAGGTGCCTCCGGGAACAACTTACGTAACCATAATGCTTTGCGTAATCCTGCCATTACACTTTTATTACGCTAACTCGGTCTCTTAGACCAAGAAAGTGGAAAGAAGACTTCGCACTGATCAGAAGTTTGGATTTCGAAGTCAAGGATTTGACTTGCACGGTAAAGGACCACTCTGCCAAATTTTCAAATGACTTTAGCCAGGAAAATTTCACGAATATGTATACATATATATAATATTTTATATACAATATCATTATTTGTATATAGAATGTATAATGTATAATATATAATAGAATATAGAATATAGAGTATAGAGTATAGAGTACAGAGTATAGAGTATAGAGTATAGAGTACATAGTACAGAGTATAGAGTATAGAGTATAGAGTATAAAGTATAAAATATAGAGTATAGAGTATAGAGTATAGAGTATAGAGTATATAGAGTATAGAGTATATAGAATATAGAGTATAGAGTATAGAGTATATAGAGTATAGAGTAATGAGTATAGAGTATAGAGTATAAAGTATAAAGTATAGAGTATAGATTATAGAGTATAGAGTATAGAGTATAGAGTATAGAGTATAGAGTATAAAGTATAAAGTATAGAGTATAGAGTATAGAGTATATAGAGTATAGAGTATATAGAGTATAGAGTATATAGAGTATAGAGTATAGAGTATATAGAGTATAGAGTATATAGAGTATAGAGTAATGAGTATAGAGTATAGAGTATAAAGTATAAAGTATAGAGTATAGATTATAGAGTATAGAGTATAGAGTATAAAGTATAAAGTATAAAGTATAGAGTACAGATTATAGAGTATAGAGTATAGAGTATAAAGTATAAAGTATAAAGTATAGAGTACAGATTATAGAGTATAGAGTATAGAGTATATAGAGTATAGAGTATGTAGAGTATAGAGTATATAGAGTATAGAATATAGAATATAGAATGTAGAATAGAGAATGTAGAATAGAGAATATAGAATAGAGAATATAGAATATAAAATATAGAATATAAAGTATATAAAATATGATATATAATATATAATATATATATATATAATAAAATATAATATAATAAATAATATATATGTATTTAATATATATAATATAATATATAATATTTTTTGTTGCCATGTGATCGAGTGTGAATTCTAAGCGCTTCTTTAATTTCGTTTGCGAAACCGCTGTTCGACATAACCATTACATTGGAACAATGACAACGCGTTTCGCGAACAGTGTCGCTAATGTGTCGCGAGGTCAATCGGGGAAAGTCATAGTCGCGAGCCGGTTATAGTGAGTTCAGAAAAATCGGCCCAGCTTCGGAGCCACTGCTTGCAAGTGCTCTCGCTGGCTGACCTACATTTGTACCTGCTGATAAATTTCAAAGCAATATTAGATGTGCCCAGCTGGTTTGCCTCGAGAATGAAACCGGCATTCCGTCCAGAATGACGTATCACATTGTACTAGCCACTATATATTCACTATACTACCGGTAAACGGTTTAACCCCCGGGATCCCCCAAACGAACCTCGTCCTACAAAAGCTACAACTTCAAACGTCTGCCAAAACGTTGAAAAATTTTTTTCGGAAATTAAACTACCACGAATTCGAAGCTTAAAGCTTCCTCTTTACAACGCGATCTCAAAAAATATCGTGCGATTTTTTTTAGCTTTTTCCTGGAACAAAAAAGAGGAGCAAGTTCGGTGACATAAAGCCTTCTTGATGTGTCTTATATAAAAGAGTTTGTACATATTTCGTTGTTCGGAGCTCGATAACTCGGCCAAAAAAAATCGTAGATCAATTTTTAAGAGCTTCTTGTGAAGGGGAGACTTCAATCTTGAAATCTATGGTGGTCTCATTCGCGAGAAAAATTTTCTGAAATTTCCACAGACGTTTCAATGGGTACCATTCTCGAGACAACCGTCTTCAGTTAGAAAAAATTGCTAAATATTTGCTAAAAATTCATCATGCTAGAAATTTTTTAGACAAAAATGAACAACTGCGCCGAAGTTTATTGCTGTACCATTTCTTTTTTAAATGAAATTATCACAGTTGATCTCGACAATTTTTTTTTATTTTCAAGAATCGACTGTTCCTTTCAGATCGACACTGTATTTTGAAATTGTTTAAGCTTATTAGCGCGAAGTGTTTAGTATCGAAGCACATCGAGGCCGGTCGTGTTACAGTATTTTTCGTTACAACACATGTACCCACGAGGGGGTATACGAGTTATTGTCCTCGAACGGTGTAAATACTTTCAGCAACACTTACCTGACCATCGAGATAAAACAGCTCCGGTTACCGTAGAATGGATTCTAATTCTATCTGTAACGTGGTTACGACATTAACGTCGCCGTGTGACGCAACATTCGTGTAAATGGATGCTCGTTAGAGCTGAGAAAACGTGAATGAGAAAAGGTCTTCCTCGCCGGGACCGTTGCATCCTGATGAATCCTGCTGCGAAAGGTCGTGCAACTTGTCGATGCGCTCGCGAGATTAGAATCCATAGAACTCCTAAGTCCCTAAGCGTTGCAACATTGCATGTTAACTCTGTTTGCACTTTCCGCGCCTAATGCAATTTTCCCCGTGAAACAATTGTTAGATACATTTCAAATTGAAGATCATTGCATCCAATGCAGCGTTGTTGTATTACTTCCTTCGTCAGAGAAGAATTTTATCAACTTTCAGTACAGTGAATTCTCGATACAGTGATTTCTCGATATATGTCGCCGATGCCTCGATTATAAACGTCGCAGAATTATCCCCACTACCGCGGAGTCGATCACCTTCAGAGACCTAGTACAAGTAGCTAATGATCTGCGAAATACAGGGATTTCTCGATATATGTCGCCGAGGCCTCTATGATAAACGTCGCGGAATTATCCCCACTACCGTGGGGTATACTCACAAGGGGCCCTGAAGCTCGAGGGGCCTTGGACCCCGAGGAGTGTAAACATAACTCTGCTTAAGATCCGTGTTGTTGACATATATCGAGAATGCACTGTATATGTCAACAGAGTCTTGCCAGCGTCGTGTATCGTCCAGGAGACATGAGCTGTGTTATGTCTACACCCCTCGGTAATTCCGCGACATTTATCATCCAGGCCTTGGCGACATATACAGAGAATTCTAGATTTAGAGATATATTCTAATATATTTAAAATTCTATATACTGGAATACAACAATAGCAAACGCAGGCAACGACGTATCATTGATTGGAACGAGAAGGGTTAGTCCAGACTATAGTAAAAGCGGAACCGATCCCCTCCCAGGTTCGCATAAATCCTCGAAGTTGTACGAACTCGGTCGACCGATTGAAGTCGTCATAATCAGGTCAGACGATGGTTTATTTTCAACGGTGGAATATTATGCGATCACGATGCCAGCAACGAGCAACTTTTTCGCCGGAGTTAATGACCATGGATCTCGCGTAACGTCGCTACTTTCCCGTGGCCGACACGAAACCGCTGCTATCGTTTCGTGCGATGCGTCAGGGTGGAAATTCCGAACTGTTTTATGCGGTCGGGACCCGTATATGTATGGTCCTTATCAGACTGTTTAATGGTGGAGCCGACACTCGCCAGTTATGGGGTATAAACACGCTTGCGCGTAATTAATTCCAGACGAATGTTAATTAGCGCCTCGTTAGAGAAAATTTCGTAGTCGTACCTGCTACGTACAGCAGAAGCGTGGAAAGCCCGATTGTGGAAACAACGGGGAACTAACAAGTTTCAATTAGTTCTTCGCGGCCGTTTACAATGTTAACGTCTGCTCCCCGACGTTTCGTTCATAAAACCATTTATTTGTTGCAAATTTTTCAAAAATAATTCCGCACATAGTACACTCTTTACTCGATGTATGTCGCAAATATCTAGAAGATAAAAGTCGCAGAACTATCCCCACTACCGTGGCGTATGCAGTCTTTACTCGATATATGTCACAAATATCTATCCGATATAAGTCCAAGAACTATCCCCATTGCCACAAGGTATACAGTTTATACTCGATATATGTCCTAAATATCTAGCCAATAAAAATCCTATAACTATCCTCACTGCCGCGGAATATACAGTCTTTTCTCGATATATGTCTTAAATATCTATCCGATATAAGTCCAAGAACTATCCCCATTGCCACAAGGTATACAGTTTATACTCGACATATGTCCTAAATATCTAGCCAATAAAAATCCTATAACTATCCTCACTGCCGCGGAATATACAGTCTTTTCTCGATATATGTCTTAAATATCTATCCGATATAAGTCCAAGAACTATCCCCACTGCACAGGGTGTACCCCGTGATGGGTCAAGAAGCTTTGCTGTCCTTTTCTACATTAGGCGTGGATCAAAGAATATTATCTCCTAGACGATATATGTCGCTAACTGAACCCGTGTTGTGGACATATATCGAGTAGATACTTTATTCCCAATGCCACGAGATATACCTAGCGAGGGGCTCAGAAGCTTCGCTATCCTTTTCTACATTAAAAATGTTTTCTACGTTAAAGAACAATATGTCCTAGCCGCTATATGTCCGTGGCTAGACCCTTGTTTTGGACATATATCGAGTAAGAACTGTACACCGATCCTTCTACCTTCTCGAAACGAATCAGCTCGTCGACATTTAAAAAGAAAAAGTTGTTCTCCGGTTTAAGAATGGCTCCGTCGACAGAGTTTGAGCGTTGAAGACTATAATCCCGAATCCCACGCGACCGATGAACGTCCGTCGCCGTTACGGTTAAGCCCAATCACCGGCTTAGTAATTAAATCAGACCATTCTTTCATTCTTGTATTGAAGGTTAATTGAAACCGACCCGTCATGCTTCGCGTGTAGGATGACTTCCTTTTTTTTTAATCCGCTGAATTTTCATCGAGGTTACCGCATCGAATCGATTGACCGTTCCCTTCCGCGAACTGGCAACCAATTCCAATAATGAGCGAGCTCCCATTTATCTTATAGCAAGCAAGCAAGCTTCGGGATTAGGATTCGTGGGCCTTTCATGCGGGAAATAGCACAGCTACCAGACCATCTGTCTTGATAAATGTAATCCTATTTTGGCCACAATTTCCTGCGAAAGTTCATCCCGCGTCGATCGATGTCAGCGAGTAACTGCTGCCTCGCTTGCAACAACCGTTTCGTTCGTGACAGTTAAAAATGCATTTCTTCCTTTCGCATTTCTTCTTTTATTCCAATTCGAGCGCCAACTTCAACCCTGTGCCCTTCTAAACATTTTTAACCCCATCAGTAGATCTTTACACAAATTGTCATTTTCCTATACAATTTTTATAAAAAATTTCTTTGATACACTCGGAGAGATTTATCGCAGAGAAATAAAATAAAAATTGTATTCTCTTTCCAACTATTTTCTTGAGAAAATAGCATATTTACAAAAATATATAGGGTGTTCCAAAAATGTTGGGCTTGAATAGGAAGGTTCCTGGGGCCATTTGAAGCAACTTTTTCCTTTGCGAAAATCTTCTCCGCCGTTTCGTTCAAGAGTTATTAACAAAAAACCCCGGCCAATCACAGCGCGGCTATGGCGGCCGTATGCCGCGCCCTCCGCGCTGTGATTGGTCCATGTTTTTCGTCAATAACTCCTAAACAGAGCCGCGGAGAAAATTTTCGCAAAGGAAAAAGTTGTTTCAAATGACCCCAGTAACCTCCCCTTTCAATTAAGTACAACATTTTTCCGAAACCCTGTACAGCGTGTACTCTATATATGTCCCAAACGCATAGCCGATAGAAGTCCCAGAACTATCCCCACAACCTTCGGCGTGGATCAAAGAATCTCTCCTGGCCGATACATGTCCCTGACTGGACCCGCGTTTTGTACATATATCGTGTAGATACTGTAGGTTCAATTTACTCGTGAATTTCTCGAATGACAGTGTTACTTTCTCAGGTCGAAGAGTTCCGCTCGAATGATGCACGCCTAATCAATCTCGTCTCAGCTGGGTCAACCTCCGCGAAAGTTCACCGGGGAAGGTCTGCGACGTGCAATTTCACGGTGAAACCTTTCCGACCGTGGTCAACGAAACTCGATCAATCCGTCGTAATGCAATTTGCCACGGTAGCTCGGAACTAACGGCGAACTTGCGAACTGTTGCTTCTTCAAACTGTCATGTCGCGGGCACGTCCTTCCGAGAAACACACACCCGAAAATCGTGTTTGCGGTTTCATTACAGGGGATAGCTCCTCCCAGGACCTGTCACCAAGGCAAACAATACCGAGCAGGCTCGGAAGAACACTTTATAACAATATAAATTGTTATTAGCATCGAAGGATGCAGAAGGGTTAAAGTGATAATCACTGTGACAAGTTTCATCGATTAAATGATCGAAATAATGCGAAAACGCAGCTGGCTAGCTGTTCCGAAAGTTTTTCCGATCAGTTCGGATAATCGAGGTTCCACACTTTCGTGGATTAGGCGAGCAAATGCGACTCGAATTGTGTCGTGTTTGGACTCATTTTCATCGGAAAAGCGTCCTGAATATGCACAGTCACTTTATTCCAATAGTTAATGTTCGAGATGGACGCATATTTGGAAAAAAGGGTACCAATCGTCAAGGAAACGGTACCTTACCTTCAACATGGATTTACTTTTAAACGAAGCTTCGCACGAGAAAACTTTATTCTTGCTTTTCGATCGAGTTTTCCATGTAGATTCAGCCTATGGTGCCCGATTTCCGCTATCGCCTATAGTAACGTCAATTTTGCATAACTATTGCGCATGTGTAACCGTCGCCTACTTGTTTATGTCTTCGCTCTCGCCGGACTACAGCGATATTGGTTGGGGTTTTGCCACGAGGGGAAGGAACCCGAAGAGGCCCTGTGTATACAGGGATCACACGAGCATGATCGCTCGGGGGTTAGTATGGCAGCCCTAAAGGTAACGAAGTCTCGGTCGCGCGCACGGCGGAAGCGACGATTTTAAGTGCAGGCTGAAAGACATATTTCTGGACCGGGGCTCTATATTTATCCGTCGGTGTTCACCTATGCGCAGGAGAGGCGCTGAGCGATTTACGCGTCTGGAACTCCCGGCATTCCTCGCGACTTTCTTTGTGTTTTCGTCCCCCGTGAAATTCCCGCTGGACGAGCAAGACGCCACGCGACGCGCCGCCACGCGGAATCCCGCTTATGGGGGACTCGCTGTATCCGAACTCTCCGAAACACTGAGACGACACCCACGAATTTATGGGACACGGTCTGAATTATGCAGTCGTTACCGTCGCGTCAAATATCGCGCACGATATACCATGGAATTGTACGGACTATCGAGAACGAAAACGCAGGAAACGGTTGTTCGGGCCGATGAACGTGTTACCCGCGTGATTGACGAGACTATAGCACGGATTTGTATGGCTAATTTGTTTCATGTTGTCGGATCGGTTGCCGGTACTTTCGCGGAAAATTTAGAGGGGCTGCTTAACACTTTGAGTGCCAAACCAGATCCCTCAAAAAGTCCATGAAACCAAAATAAGTTATTTAATGAAATACAAATTGAAAATAATTATATGTGTGATGTTGAGTAGTCTTCCAACTTTCTTGCATTTTACAGATCCCAATCTTTGGTACAATGAATATATTAACGTAAAAATTCATTTTACAACCTGGACAAATGACCCCAAATCTGGGTGACATATGGCGGTCAATGTGTCAATGACAACTGATGCTGTCGAGTTGCTTCAATAAAATTAATAAGGCGAGGACTTCACATTTTAGGTAAGAGAATAAATTAAATTTTTAAATTAAATTTTTACGCATTTAGAGGAAATATTAGCAGTCGAAACTCCGAAATCGATTTTCTGAACCGAAAATGGTCGATTCTCCGAGCATTGTCGATGGTTCACACATTCCACCATCTTCATTTTTAGTTTGCGAGGGGTATACTAAAATTGGCGCGACGGCAAACGATTCGAAACGGTTATTAAGAGGCGAGCCTCTTAACCTTTTCGACGGCTGCGAGGTGTATTCTACAATCATCACAGTAACAACTTTACTTTCATTTGTTGTTCAAAAATTTTAAAATTCTTATCAAACTATAAACAATATATTCCACGTATATACCGATCAGCAACGATTTTCTCCGACGTAGTAACCAGAAAATTGTTCTATTAGCCAAACACTCCCCACAGACGAGCCCCACGGACCAGTTCGGATAGTAGAGGTTCCACTTCCGCGTGGATTACACAGGTAAATACGATTCGAATCGCATCGTGTTTGGGCTCATTTTAACCGGAAGAATGTCCCGCATGTGCTAGTGAAAGTTTTATAAAGATATGATTGACGACAAAGAAGTTATAACAATTTTTACGTCCAACGCTGCGCGATAAGAGATTAATAACGGCGTCTGTACACGATCTAAGTGACATTTCGGTCCCGAATTTTCCACGTTATATTTGCACGTTAATGTAGCCTGAATACGAGCAACGAGAACCCTAGAACCGTCTTTATTTAACAATTTAAGGAGGACCAAATTCCGAGCGACTCAGCCGGAAAAGTTGCTTCAGCCTCGAACGAGTCCGTTGATCAGGCAGCAATTTGCTCTCCCCCCCCAGATCCCTTCTTCATCATCAACGGAACAATACTTCACGAAATCAGTTTGCGGACAGTTTCCAGGTCACTTGGCAACCCGAAGCAATCCGAGCAAATAGAGGATCCTGGATGTCTGGTCGCGCGGAGGGTCCTAATGTCCGGCGCGGGTTTGTTGTAAAAACCGAAATTTATCACGGTTATATTAGGTTGGCAAGATAATTGAGTAGTATCTTCTAGCCGATAATTGTCCAAAACACGCGTCTGGCCAGGGACAATTATCGGCTAGAAGATACAAACCTTTAGAACACAGAAAAGGACAAGGAAGGTCACTGGTTTTGGTCGTTGAGTAAACATAATATTTAGGTGCGAGACCATTACTAATGTAACAACAAAATTTCTTTATTTTTCATTATTTTTTCACGAGACTTTCATCAACATATTTGTGGCATTTTTCTGATTAAAAGGATACCCAACACGATACAATTCTTATTTAAAAAATTCCACGAATATGTTGGTGAAAATCCCACCAAGAAATAATGAAAATTAAAAAATTTTGTTATTATGTACTCCGTATTATGTTTACAGTCCTGAACCCCTAGTTTTGGGGCCCTTCGCAGGTTATACCCCGCGGTAGAGGGGATAGTTTCAGGACAATTATAGTCTAGGCATTTGGGACAATTATCGAGTAGAGACTGTATTGCGTTTAATTGACATCTTGCGAAATCTGGACACTCTGATGGCAACAGAAATGAAATTTGCAATGATCACAGTGGATAAATATAATAGTCTAGGACAATTATAGTCTAGGTATTTGGGACATTTATCGAGTAGAGACTGCATTGCGTTTAATTGACATATTGCGAAATCTGGACACTGATGGCAACAGAAATGAAATTTGCAATGATCACAGTGGATAAATATAATAGTCTAGAACAATTATAGTCTAGGTATTTGGGACATTTATCGAGTAGAGACTGTATTGCGTTTAATTGACATCTTGCGAAATCTGGACACTGATGGCAACAGAAATGAAATTTGCAATGATCATGGTGGATAAATATAATAGTCTAGGACAATTATAGTCTAGGTATTTGGGACATTTATCGAGTAGAGACTGCATTGCGTTTAATTGACATATTGCGAAATCTGGACACTGATGGCAACAGAAATGAAATTTGCAATGATCATGGTGGATAAATATAATAGTCTAGGACAATTATAGTCTAGGCATTTGGGACAATTATCGAGTAGAGACTGTATTGCGTTTAATTGACATCTTGCGAAATCTGGACACTGACGGCAACAGAAATGAAATTTGCATAGATCACAGTGGATAAATAATAATTGAAACCGAGCGTGCTCGGAGGACTCTTTCGTTCTGCATACTTGCGGTGCACTCTGGGTAGGTGGATCGATCCTCTTCTTGTTCCTCGATTTACCGGGTTTTACAGGAAAAACCGGAGTTATGTGGCCGCAGGCCAGATTCTCGAGTGCCCGGTGGTCACGGGGCGTTATGAATGCGGTATTCGTTTAGCGTGCTCCGTCTCATCAGCTAATAGCAATAAGCCCCGGGATCGCAGGCGCCATCTTAGATTCGGGCTCGACGCGAATCACTTATCAATCCACGTTCTACAGCACACGAACGCGAACACGCGAGATCTTATCTCTGCGGATCAATTGTTCGACTGAACAATGCTCCTCCTCGATGCAACAGCGTTTTGATTAATTAGCGAAAATTAAACAATCTTCTTTCAGCATGACAAAAATAATCCAACGGAAAATTCAATACATTTGATATAACACGGAAGAGATTACAGAGGTGCTATCGGCAAGATTGTACCGTAATTTTAATATACAAGAGACTTCTCGATATATGTCAACAGTATGGGTCTGGCTAGTGACATATATCGGCCAGGAGATACTATTAGAACGTAGATAAGGACAGCTAGTGGCCTCGGTTCGTGACACCTCAAGGGGTACACCCCGAGGTAGTGGGGATAGTTATGGGACTTTTATCGGCTAGGCATTTGTGACATATACAGTGACTTCTCCAGGAGACATACTCGAGTCATGTTATGTTTACTCTGATCGGCGTCCGAGGCCTCTGGAGCTTCTCGGCATATACAAGGGGATTCTCGATATATGTCAACAGTATGGGTCTGGCTAGTGACATATATCGGCCAGGAGATTAGAACGTACAAAAGGACAGCTAGAGGCCTCAGTTCGTGGCACCTCAATGGGTATACCAAGAGGTAGTGCGGATAGTTCTGGAACTTTTATCGGCTAGGCATTTGTGACATAAACAGTGAATTCTCCAGGAGACATACTCGAGTCATGTTATGTTTACTCTGCTCGGCGTCAGAGGCCTCTAGAGCTTCTCGGCATATACAAGGGGATTCTCGATATATGTCAACAGTATGGGTCTGGCTAGTGACATATATCGGCCAGGAGATTAGAATGTAGAAAAGGACAGCTAGTGGCCTCGGTTCGTGACACCTCAAGGGGTATACCCCGAGGTAGTGGGGATAGTTATGGGACTTTTATCGGCTAGGCATTTGTGACATATACAGTGAATTCTCCAGGAGACATACTCGAGTCATGTTATGTTTACTCTGCTCGGCGTCAGAGGCCTCTCGAGCTTCTGGGCCCCTCACGAGGTATACCCCGCGGTGGTGGGGATAGTTCCGCGACGTTTATCGTCGAGGTCTTGGCGACATATATCGAGAAATCACTGTGTTTCGCAAATTTTTGCCATTATAAAATTTTTAATATGAAATTTATTGTGGTTATTTTTTTTTTGTGGCCCACTGGAGCAAGTTCAAAAATTTGAGTGGCAGCAAAAGGGTTAATGGGCTCGCGGGCAAGCGCAATTAAGATGCTCCGGAGAAGGTGTGCTGGCTTCCACCAGAATTCGGGTACTCGCGCGAACGATAAATCTTGACGTTGGCTGGGTTGATCTTCCCGCCGGTCGTTTTGCCGACCGTTCAACCGATGTTACGTCAGTTTTGATTAAGCGCCGCTTAATCGTTCCTGGATGAACCGCTGAGAAACGCTATTAATACTACCGTTTGATAGAAACGCCGGCCACGCGGGCTGCTCGCGCGGCACGCGGTCAACAGTTGCGAACGTTTAGGGCAGTTCCGCGGATACTGGACACGTTGGGTATCATTGTTTTTTTTTTTGTTTTCGAACACCTCGATCATCCAAACTCTTTTCCGGGACTCGCGAGCGTTTTGATTATTGGAAAATTGCTATGTACATATAAATTGGCTCACGAAAGTATTCAAACGGACTTTTATCACGATATAACTTTTTTTAAATTGCATGCAATGACCTAATTCTTTTTTAGCAATTAGAGGAATTGGTTTTCCAAAAGATGTGCGAAAAAGAATTTGAAAAAATTGCAACTGGTAAGAATTACACGAGAAAATAAAAATGGCACTTTTTACTTGAGCCTGTACTTTTTATTATATAACTTTTTTATTTGAGCCTGTAATGGAAATTTAAAATATGTATCTTGTAGACCTATGTCAGTTATACATATGCTGAACATTTCTTCGAAATCGATTAACATACACACGAGCTATAAATAGTTAAAAATGAAAATCGTAGTTTTTCTCGATTCTAACATCTTTACACCTGTGCCGTTTTTACCTGCATCAACCGATTTCGATGAAATTTTCAGTATGTGTATATCTAACATAGATCTATAAAACGTATATTTTAAATTTTCGTTACAGGCATAAATAAAAAAGTTATACAATAAAAAATTACAGGCTCAAGTAAAAAGTGCCATTTCTATTTTCTCATGTAATTCTTACCAATTGTACTTTCTTCGAAATCTTTTTTGCACATCATTCGATAAACCAATTCTTCTAATTGTTAATAAAAGTTCAGGTCGTTTGGATTAATTTAAATAAAGTTATACTGTTCTTAAAATTTAATTTTACTTTGAAAATTCCTCTAAATTCAAATTAAAATTTTAAATTATTATCAGAAATTCTTTCAATTAACTTTTAATCATTTAAATCACGTTCGAATATTTTCGCGACCCTGTATAGCTGTTAAATCGTCCGTTTACTTCGTGAATGTACTTTTGCACAGTGATCACATTAAATAACATTTTTGGGGAACCTAGTAAAATTGTTTACGTTTTATCAGCGAGCGTGCATTGTTCTCAACATATATGTAGTTGTTTTCACTCGATTTGCGGTTATCTCGCGTGTCATCTTCCACCGCGTGTTATTATTAATCGGTACAGCGAGATATCACTTGAAAAGCAGCTTGGAAATTTAGTTACATAATAAATACGTCGGAAACAAGCGAGCGCGAGCAGACGAGTAAAGTGCACGTTACAACGAAAGGTTGAATATTTCAAAATCAGTTGCGCAAGAATTCTCGTCGAATCCTTCATACTCTTTTTGTGCAAAGTCTACTGTTCCTTGACTATAAATAAATTAACGAAGGCGTCCGCTAACTTTTGTGACAATAAATTTGCGAATAGATCAGTTACCTCGGACTTTGACATTGTTTGCAAGTCACTGGCAACACGTCGACCAACGTCAGTTCACAATTATTTCCGGAGTATGCTAATTGCTCTGATAATGATTTTGCGAGACTGTAGGACGTTCTCATGGCGCGCATTCTTCGTCGATAGAGGAGCAGCCGACGTTGTTATCGAAAGGCTGATTAGGGTCTCCTCTTTTGTTTCTACGCTCCACTGAACCTTCTTTTAAACGTCGAACAAAGTAATACGACGGAGACATTAATTGAGGGCTCATTAGTCCGGGCGGAAGCTTAATAATGCTTAGAAATAACAAGGAAACGCTACCTCGTACTTAACAGAATAATAACACGATCAATAAATTATACGAACAAATAATAAACGTGAACATCGACTCGAATTTGAATGACATCGGATAAGTGGCTAAGGGTAGCACAAACGTCTTAATAATGTCTACAAACAACAAGGAAATGCTACCTTTAACAGTATAGTAACACAATAAATAAATTACACGAACAAATAAACAAGGAAACACTATACCTCATACTCAACAGCATAGTAACTCAATAAATAAATTATACGAACAAATTATAAACAATAACCTCGACTCGAAGTTGATTGACATCGGATAAGTGGCTGAGGGTAGCACAAATGGCACAATAATGCTTACAAGCAACAAGGAAACACTACCTCGTACTTAACAGCATAGTAACACAATAAATAAATTATACGAACAAATTATAAACAAGAACATCGACTCGAATTGAATCGACATCGGATAAGTGGCTGGGGGTAGAACGAATGTCTTAATAATGCTTACAAACAACAAGGAAATGCTACCTCGTACTTAACAGCATAATAACACAATAAATAAATTATACGAACAAATAATAAACAAGAACATCGACTCGAATTTAATCGACATCGGATAAGTGGCTGGGGGTAGCACAAATGGCTCAATAATGCTTACAAACAACAAGGAAATGCTACCTCGTACTTAACAGCATAGTAACACAATAAATAAATTACACGAACAAATAGTAAATAAGAAGAAATAATAAATACGAACAAATAAACTATCAGAGAAATATTTCAATTAATAAAGGAAATGTCTGATCAATGTGTTCGATGTAGATTGTGTATGCGAGATATAGGAACATTAAGAAGTCGTTTGGAGTAACTAATGGATGAATTAAATCTCAAAATCAAATTAGATATCTTGTGATACTGTATCAGGCTGTTTCAAGTGGGAAAGCACGAAGCATTCAGATACATGATACGCCGATAAGACAAATTCAGTTTTACGGAGTCTCGACTATAAAAGGGACGTGCATGTTATCCGCGTCATAGTGACAATCAAATCGGTCATACGAAATGGGTCGTTCCATTTGCACCGTCTTCGTGGTCCTGGCTATCTTTCAGGCCGCTTTTGTCAGCGATGCTAAACAGCAGAGGACCATACACTTGACCAATCAGGCGAGTCCGGCAACTGACTTGGTGAGCAATCTTTCAAGATCCCGTTTGTAATTTTTTGGATCGTTAACGAAGATTAATGTGAGTGTGTCACAGTTTGATGGTGCTCGCGCGAAAATTAGGTTCATCGGAGATTTGGAGATCGGCGAGCATTTGGAAGACGAGATGGTCCACACCCAGGAATTCGAATTTGAGAATGGCCAGAACAAGATTTTTTCACTCGAATTGGGCGTGACCGTTCCTAATGGTAAAGTTTTTCTTCGAAATGTAAACATTTCTGTCCTGTTGCATTGCGTTGTACAGTGATTTCTCGATATATGTCGCCGAGGCATGGGTGATAAATGTCGCGGAATTATCCCCACTACCGCGGAGTATATCTCATGAGGGGGCCCAAAAAAACTCGGGAGACCTTGGTTCTACACTTTTCGAGGAGTGTAAGATCGCGTGGATCAAAAAATAGTACCGTGACCTCTCTGTATATGTCGGCAAGGTATGGACGATAAATGTCGCGGAATTTTCCCCACTACCGCGGGGTATACTCAGTGAGGAAACTCGAGAAACCTTGGTCCTACACTCTTCGAGGAGTATAAGGTCGCGTAGATCAAAGAATAGTACCGTGATCTCTCTATATATGTCGCTAAGGCCTGAATGATATATGTCGTGGAATTATCCCCGCTACCGCGGGGTATATCTCGTGAGGGGGTCAAAAAAACTCGGGAGACCTTGGTTTTACACTTTTCGAGGAGTGTAAGGTCGCGTGGATCAAAGAATAGTACCGTGATCTCTCTATATATGTCGCTAAGGCTTGGACGATAAATGTCGCGGAATTATCCCCACTACTGCGGGGTATATCCTGTGAGGGGGGCCAAAAAAACTCGGGAGACCTTGGTTCTACACTTTTCGAGGAGTGTAAGATCGCGTGGATCAAAAAATAGTACCGTGATCTCTCTATATATGTCGCTAAGGCCTGAATGATATATGTCGCGGAATTGTCCCCACTACCGCGGGGTATAGCTCATGAAGGGCCTAGAAATAGTAAATATAACACGGCTTGGGTATGTCTCCTGCACGATATATGACGCTGGCAAGACACGTGTTGTGTTGACATATATCGAGAATTCACTGTGTTTAGTTCACTTTACGACCATAAAATTGTAATAATCCGTTTTTCCTCGCAGGAACCATTCATTATTTCACTGCGGTGAATAAGAAGAATAGCACCGTCGTTTTTTGCGACACTCCATTAACTCTGGGATCATCTAAGGCAGTGATCAAACTAAGAATACCACCGAAGACGAGCCCCAAGATAATCTTCACCGCTGCGACCCACTAACTCTTCCCTATCGATCGAATTCATCCTGAAAAGAAGATGGTACGATACACGAATACAGTGTTTACTCGATATATGTCCAAAAGACGGGTCTAGCTACCGACATATATCGGACAGGTGATACTATTCTAATGATTCAGCCAGGAAAGGTCTCTTGAACTTCTTGTCCCCTCACTGGGTTGTAGGACTTTTATTGGCTAGGCGTTTGAGACATATACAGAGTGAACACTGTGGTAAACTTTCCGAATATCAACGAAGAAAAATAAAACCCTCCGTTTCTGATCAGAATTGTTCGTTTATTTAATAAAAACCTAAACGAATGGTAATCTCAGGGCCATTGTAACCGTTTATTTTCTGCGATTTTTTGGATCGAGATCTACGGGGAAACAAAACCCCCTTTTAACAAAGAAATGACAACGCCAAGCTGAACAGTATCCGGACAACCTTTAATTTCAAATTTCTATTTTGAAATAATATTAAGTAGAGCATTCGAATATTTTCAGAAGGTGCAAAATATGTTTAAGGAAAAAATGGTTAAGAACGATGACTATCACAATCCACAGCATACAGTGTTTACTCGATACACGTCCAAAATATGGGTCTAGCCAGGGACATATATCGGCCAGGAGATACTATTCTTCGCCGAACGTAGAAAAGGACAACTAGAGGCCTCGGTTCATGGACCCTCACTGGGTATACCCCGCGACAGTGGGGATAGTTTTGGGACTTTTATCGCCTAGGCATTTTGGACATATATCGGCCAGGAGATACTATTCTTTGATCCACGCCGAATGTAGAAAAGAAAAGCTAGAGGCCTCGGTTTATAGGACTTCACTGGGTATATACCACAGCAGTGGGGATAGTTCTGGGACTTTTATCGCCTAGGCATTTTGGACATATATCGGCCAGGAGATACTATTCTTTGATCCACGCTGAACGTAGAAAAGAACAGTTACAGGCCTCGTTTTATGGCCCCTCAGAGGGCATACCTCACAGTAGTGGGGATAGTTTTGGGACTTTTATCTGCTAGGCATTTGCGACATATAGAGTAAACACTGTACTTAACACTAGATTTACGGAACCCGTCAAAATGACGGACTCTAATATTTTTAATTTACGACTATTGAAATTGCAAAGATGCATCCATGAGGAAATATTTAAAATTATATATTATTAAAAAAATGATACGAATGAAAAATTTATTTTTATAAAGTCATTGCTTTACTATTTCACATATAAAATAGTCACATTCAGGGCTTCGTAAACCTAGTGTCAAACGTCATCGACACCGGTGAAGAAAGCCAATTAATTCTACGTAATTACTGTAAATAACGATGTGCAATTTAGCGGTCGGGGGTCGTCGGTTAAAAAGACCCGCGAAAACTGCATAGCACACGGTCGAATCGAGCCGCACGATACCCGCCACCTGTGCATACCTGTCGGACACGCATGCAAAAAATCCGCGAGGGTGTGCGAAAACGCGGACGGGCGCGCGCGCGCGCTCACGAGCGCGTCCGCCCGCATGAAACCTGCGCGCCACGAGGTAAAGCTGCCAGTGCTATTCGTCGCCGCAGTGCGATACGGTCGATAGAAGAAAACGTGGTCTGTCTCCGGTGGTTGCAGCTGCCGCAGACGTTCCCGTCAACTCTCGTTCCCTTCTGTCCACCATATTCCGTCCCGAATTTTCCCCATAACTCCCCTACGTGTCACCCCGAAACCACCCCTAAACGCGCAAAGGGGCGCGCAACTCATTTCGTTCGCAAGATGCAGCACATACGCCGTCACCGGACCGTATTGACAGTCGCACGGGACGTTCGCGAAGTAGTAACGAGATAAAAGTGAAATTAACGAAGCAAGTTTGTTCATATGGATGGAGCTTAATCGCAATGGACGACGGTTTTCGCGAATTTTTTTTCAATTAGTGTTTTTCATCAAGCTAAATGGATACACGGTTGAAGGTACAAACGCTTCAAACCTGGTCTGTTAACGACGAATTAAATCGGCATCGGATAAGTGGCCGGGGATAGAACAAATGGCAGAGAATATCAAATTATCGAACGACACAGAGAGCCTGCTGGAAACACTTTTCAACGGATTATTTTCAACGCTATCGTCGATCTAAATACTTCAAGCATGTCTCGGTTTCGTTAATTATGCTGTCGTTGGGATAAGTGGCCAACAATATCCCCAAAACTCGCGGATATCGGCGGTTTATCGAACGACCTGGCCTCCCACGCATTGCTATCGCCGATCTAAATGATTCAGACGTTACCGAACATTCTAATTACATTGACAGCGTATAAGTGTCCGACGATGCCGCAAACGTCTGCGGAGATTAGCCAGCTCGACGCTTCGGGTATACCAACACTGTACCAAGCACAAAACGTACAAAAGTCAAACGAGGAGAAAATTGAATTTGTTTAAAAGTTGAACAATTTTCATTACAATGTCTGCTTAAATATTCCTGTTTTTATCGTTTCGACAATTGTCAAATAGGGAACCGGTCATTTTAAAATAGAAATAAAATTTTCAAATAGGTAGGTTTAACATCAACGCTGCATCGTATAAGTGTCCGAGCAATGCCCAAATCGATCAACGCGAATTTCCAAACAATTCCGATAATTGGCAAATGGAGAACCGGTCATTTTAAAATAGAAATAAACTTTTCAAGCAGAAAACGATAGGTTGAATATCAACACTGCATCGTATAAGCATCGTATAAGTGTCCGAGCAATGCCCAAATCGATCAACGCGAATTTCCAAATAATTCCGATAATTGCCAAATAGAGAACCGGTCATTTTAAAATTAAAATAAAATTTTCAAATAGAAAACGGTAGGTTTAACATCAACACTGCGTCGTATAAGCATCGTATAAGTGTCCGAGCAATGCCCAAATCGATCAACGCGAATTTCCAAACAATTCCGATAATTGCCAAATAGAGAACCGGTCATTTTAAAATTAAAATAAAATTTTCAAATAGAAAACGGTAGGCTTAACATCAACACTACATCGTATAAGCATCGTATAAGTGTCCGAGCAATGCCTAAATAGATTAACGCGAATTTCCAAACAATTCCGATAATTGCCAAATAGAGAACCGGTCATTTTAAAATAGAAATAAACTTTTCAAGCAGAAAACGATAGGTTTAATATCAACACTACATCGTATAAGCATCGTATAAGTGTCCGAGCAATGCCCAAATAGATCAACGCGAATTTCCAAACAATTCCGATAATTGCCAAATAGAAAACAGGTGATTTTAAAATAGAAATAAGATTTTCAAATATTATAGAAAAGGTGGTTTAACATCAACACTGCATCGTATAAGTGTCCAAGCAATGCCCAAATCGATCAACGCGAATTTCCAAATAATTCCGATAATTGCCAAATAGAGAACCGGTCATTTTAAAATTAAAATAAAATTTTCAAATAGAAAACGGTAGGTTTAACATCAACACTGCGTCGTATAAGCATCGTATAAGTGTCCGAACAATGCCCAAATCGATCAACGCGAATTTCCAAACAATTCCGATAATTGTCAAATAGAAAACAGGTCATTTTAAAATAGAAATAACATTTTCAAATATTATAGAAAGGTGGTTTAACATCAACACTGCATCCTATAAGCATCGTATAAGTGTCCGAGCAATGCCCAAATCGATCAACGCGAATTTCCAAATAATTCCGATAATTGTCAAATAGAGAACCGGTCATTTTAAAATAGAAATAACATTTTCAAATATTATAGAAGAGGTGGTTGAACATCAACACTGCATCGTATAAGTGTCCAAGCAATGCCGAAATCGATCAACGCTAATTTCCCGGGGAAAGTTCAGTCGTAGAAGAAAGTTTGAGTGTATTTCACAAAAGGGGAAGGAATATTCGATCGAATTTCTCTGATCTTCGAGCGATCGAGCGATTGGCCGAATGTTTCCGAAGAACGTTCCGTGTCGCGGTGTCCGAAATAATAAACATAACAGCAGGCTAACAGAGCCGACCGAAGTGCCGCGTGGCGAGCCGTGACATTGGACTTTCGCGAATCTGTTTACGGCGCGAGGGCAGTTCGCCTGAACCGGCCTGTCAAGCGTCGCAAGCCGGCTCTGCGAATGTCGCCGTTGGAAAAATCGTGGCACGCGGAACCCCCGGCCTTGAGAGCCGCGTCCCATCGATCACTATCGACATCTGGATTTAAGTCTCTCGGATGGGCCGGTGATCGGTTCTCGGCTGCTCGTTGTCGGACGCGCGACGTGTACTTTGTTACGTAGCCAGCCGGCTCTCTGATATAATCGATAACGTAAATATGTATGTATACGGACCGACGGCTGAATGAATGATATTGACGGCGGTTAGTCGGCTCTGATCGATACGGACGTGTACGTGTCTCTTCGAAATATATACAAGTCCGGAGAGACGAATCAAGGGACCGTGAGATTGGTAACGAAGAAAGCAACGATTTTTCTTTGTCAGACTTCAAAATTAACAATCCTTGATTTCAAAGATCGATTTCGAATCGTGGATGGACTTAAAAATTAATTAAATCGCGTGTGCCTCTGGATTTTGGACCACTGACATTTTGGACGACTGAAATTTTGGATACCTGAAATTTTGGACAACTGAAATTTCGGACAACTGAAATTTTGGGACAACTGAAATTTTGGACAACTGAAATTTCGGACAACTGAAATTTTGGACTCGATTGTTGTGAAAATTGGCAAAGCCTGGACCGCAGGGAGCATGATTCGTCCCGGTTCTCCCCTCCATCGGGGATAAACTATGTTGTGGTTCTCGAAGGCTCGCTAAAGAGTGGTGGGTGTTTCTGGTGTGGGTGGTCTCGAATCGATTTTACGAGAGAAGAGGAGGAGAGGAGAGGATGGTCCGGTAGATGTGCAGTTTTTACGTCGAGTCACGTGCCAAGAAGCGTAATTCTGCGACGCGTAGGGA
This sequence comes from Seladonia tumulorum, assembly GCA_913789895.3. NCBI lineage: Eukaryota > Metazoa > Arthropoda > Insecta > Hymenoptera > Halictidae > Seladonia > Seladonia tumulorum. The sequence goes on from OU565280.1 coordinate 5,321,348, forward strand.
GGGTTCGGGTCTCGGAAGCGTATCGACACGGTATACTAAGGAGGACAACTATAGCGAGAGGGGGGTGACTTTTCCCAAGTGCCCGCCTGGCGCCTCGTCGTCGTCGTCGTCGTCGTCGAGGAAAATCGATTATTATAGTGAGCCCGCCACCCCGTCGCTGCAGTACAATGACCTCCAAACCGGGAAGATCCTACAGCGTGAGGTAAGATGATCTTAAAGGGTGCAGGGGAGAACAAAGGGGTAGGGAGGAAACGGAGAAAATAACCGTTTCCCTTTGCTGTGAGCTTAGGCACGTCTCTCTTTCTCTCTCTCTCTCTCTCTCTTTCTTTGACTTACGGTGCACGTTTTTCTTTGTTTTACTTCCGGTCTGACTCTTTTCCCGGCTGCTTTTTGAAGGGAGGTGCATGATCTAAAGTTAAATGTGGCCTTAGCGCTCCTGGGTTCGCGATACCACAGGGTTCCAATATTTTTTTTGGAGGTTGTTGGATGCTGAATTTTTTTATAGATTTTGATTTGCTCCATAGGGACCATAACTGTTATAGCTAGACAGCGGATCTTTATGCCAGAGTTGTGCAGAATTACAATTGAATTACTCCAGGAATTACAATTACAAAGTAATTGTATTACATTGTAATTCAGTCATATTGTAATTTATAATTCAGATCTTCGTTCAATTAAATTACAATGTAATTCGTAATTACAATGGAGTACAATTACAAAATACTTTGTATTTAAATTCCATTGTAATTCAATCATATTGTAATTTATAATTCAGATCTTCATTCAATTAAATTACAATGTAATTCGCAATTGCAATGGAGTACAATTACAAAATACTTTGTCATTAAATTACATTGTAATTCAATCATATTGTAATTTATAATTCAGATTTTCATTCAATTAAATTACAATGTAATTCGTAATTGCAATGGAGTACAATTACAAAATACTTTGTACTGTGTAATTAAATTACAATGATGTCATTAAATCAAAATTGAAAACTAAAGAATAATAAAGTCATAGGTAATAAGAGGTTGAAAAATTCATTGGAGGTTTCAAACAGAAGGAAAGTATTATTTATGAATTTATAATATCTGAACAGAAATAACCTCTGCGTTACAAATTTTTTTAATTCCAAACATAAATATAAAAATCAGAAAGGGCTGTACATAATTTGGAGAGTTGTATTTCAATTACACATCTGATTGAAGTATTTCAATTATATTGTATTTCAATTACACATCTGATTAAAATATTTCAATTACACATCCGATTAAAATAATTATTAACTGAATTCATTGAAAGATTTGAATTATCTGATTCAATTATGACGTAGTTGAATTACAATATAACTGAAATACAATGTAATTGGAACATGTAATTAAATTACAACGTAACTGAATTAGCACAACTCTGCTTTATGCAAACTAAAAAATTTCTATGCGAATTACAAGTTGAACTGAAATAGTCATTTATTTCCTTTCTTAATATGTTTAGTAGGTTGACCATAATGTAACAGTATTTGCAAATTTTTCTAATATTATTGCTGTTTCAAATTGCACCTACTAATTTTTTCTTTAAATACACAAAGTCCGCTTTTTATAACCAAAAAGAAAAAAAAGTCATGGAATAACAAGTATTTCATCGACTAAAATCGTATTGGTCACAAATAAAGATCGTAACCGAAAATTTTGTCGATTACCTTAAATTTCAATAATAATAGACTTTTTATAAATAATTTTTATCGTAGAAAATTGTAGAATAACTGTCCCTGCTTCTCCAGTCGAGAATTCCACGTTTGGAAAAATCCAATTTCGGCATTGCCGAGTCGAGTGATCATTCCGCGCCTCCAGATGCCATAATTGACTTATAATTCCCAGTTTCCAGCTCGCAGCAATTTGCGATCCCTCTTGCAACACGGACTCCGCGCGAAAATTATGGGAATTCCGCGCGGAGAGTCTTCGGCGCCGCGAGATGAAAATCGCACGTGTTAACGTGTGGAAATCGATCGATCTAAAGTAAGGGGTTTCATTCGTTAGCCTCGGCACTAATTAGATCGACAGTGTCTGTAATTACTTAAATGAACTTACAAAACGATATACGTCTACGAGTCGAAAGCAGTGTTCGCGAAGAACGAGATCGGCGATCCGTGCCGGGAAATATTAATTTCCTTAATGACCCGAAATTAATGTCTTTCTATTCTCGGCTCGAATCGCAGGCATCAATTATTTCGAGAGCAATACGCGTTCGAGGAGGAACGCGGTTAGTGGTCTTTTTAATTTATTCGGAAATTAACTAGGCAAATCATATGGTTGCGGTCTAGGCTTACGGGTTTATCCAATCATTATTTCGCAATCATTATTTCTGCGAAAGTCTTTTCTTGCGATGAATGGATACTGTGATTTCAGATTTGTTTTAGGTTTTTTAGATTCCTGAGCAACAGTATATTTGAAAACAGCCAGGTATTATATGTATCACATTGGGATTATTTATTGAAGTAGGATATAAATATTATTCATTGCAATCGTATCGATTGAATATGCTTCTGTAAGATTTAGTAAACATTATTCATTGCAACAATTTAGCCATTTATTGGCAAAGTGACCATTTATATATAAATTGATATTTTTATTTAAAGATATTTAATAAAATTAAATAAAAGTATAGGATACCAATGTGTCAAACTGCTTAAATATATCTAACAGAATCAAATTTGCAATTCCTACTAAAATAATAGTGAATAATATGTGTTTTCCTACCACAAACGGAGTTAAGCCACTTTCAAAATTAACAGCTGGATTTGTTATAAAATTTTAAAAAGCCCAAGTCCAATCGACATAACTTAAAATGCTTCAAGTTTGAAAAAACAATACTCAATTCATTTTTTATTTCTTTGCAACAGTTCAGAAACACAATTTATGCAATTCAGTGAATCTTCTAACAATATAAATCACGTAACAATTTACAATGCGTCCTGCAGAAATCTTGTTGATATGAAATCCTTTTTTAAATACTGATAAATACTAATTAATTAAAATTGCCTTCGGACATTTGTAAATCCGCACTTTTTTGATTATCCATAGTGGACTGAACTTGGGCCACTTTCAAAGTAATTATTTTTAATCATTGAAATAACTGTGAAAATTTATGAGCAAAAGATTATCCTGAACATACTTAACCGCAGAATGTTGTTTATGACAGGTAACTTGATGTTGTACACGTTAATAGAGTCTGTAATAAAAAATTGACAAATGGACTTGGGCCACTTTCAAAATAAACAGCGGAATTATATTGTTAAAAAAAAAAAAAGAGAAAATACTACTGTCATAGCAATTTTAATTTTGTATTTCCTTTTTTCTTTTCTTTTTTTTTTTTAACAGTCACTGTTTGAAGTGCCGTGTGGACTCCGCTTCTTTCACAAATTCCCACTTAATTTGTCAGCAGATTTCCGGGGTCTAAGTGTTCTCCTAGTGACTCAGCGTCTCTCGGCATTAGGCTAAAATACACGAAAAAAGCTTGTTTCCTGTTAGCAGAGCGTTACGGGATCGAATCAGGTGATTTACTACAATTCCACAGGAACTCGGTTCGTTACAAGCTTCTTCCTGGTTGAATAGCCTTCCCATTCGTCTTTTTATGCGATAATACGTAATAATCGCCTACTTCTCGAGACGAACTTCACTACAGAAGCCTCGCATAACTTCGAGACGCTGGCCAACATGCTCGAAACATTCGACACAGAATCGAATGAATAAATCGACACAGAATCGAATGAATAAATCGACACAGAATCGAATGAATAAATCGACACAGAATCGAATGAATAAATCGACACAGAATCGAATGAATGAATCGACACAGAATAGAAATCATAAAATTAGAAATAATAAAATTTTATTAAACTGGTACTGTATTTTATTTTTCTTTTCTTTTTATTTTTAAGGTTATGTCAACCTCGAAAGCGCCATTAGCATCTACGAGTTTCATACACGACTGGTCGTTTTATGTTCGATTAGATTAATTAATTTTCTGTGTTCCAAGAAGTTGATTAGGTTCTCGCAAGAGTCCTTGGAGGCTCGTTGCGATAAATTTAGTTTAGGTGTGAAAGCTGCCCCTTCTCCTTGGATCAAAGCAGAAAAGAGCATAGTGAGCGCCCATTAAAGTGATTTTAGAAATAATGGCTAACGCGGTAGAAAGCAATAATATTCCGACTATAATGGAATATATAAGTTTGTAATTGGCTGTTAATTAAATCTCCGTTCCGAGAACACCATTTATTTGCTTGAAATTTGATACTAACTACTCTCTTTTTTTATACCAATTGTTTGGATATATCTCTGCTAAAAAATACTGTAGAAAATATGGAGCTGACTGGTTTGTTGAATTCATTTTTCTCCAAGCTTTTCGATTCTTTATGTAACCACAAAATGGCTGCGTGTAGATATAAAGTTGTTGACGTAAAGGTTAAACACGAGGAGGAAAAATTCACTTATTCGAAGTTGCTGGCATAGCAATTGAACAAACACGTGTATAAATATTCGAGTGTCTGAGCTGAGAATATTTCTTTTAGCGATTAGATAGGTGCATCTGGTCGCTTTACTATCAAAATAAATATAGACGTCGAAGCCTTACCCTTCTAACCATTTTTTTTCTTTAGTCTATTTCTTCAAAGAAGAGCCACAGTTTACACGGAAAATATTCATAATAATTACAAATGTATAAGTATTATAATAATTTATAATAATTATAAATGTTGGTATAGAATGACTTTGATATAATGGGGAGGCGGTTATCATGTTTAGGTCAATACAGCAAACCTAAAATTTAAAACAGTAGACAAATGAATTTAATACAGTTAACACTAAACCTACCAAGCATTAACAGTAAAATTTAAAACAGTAGACAAATGAACTTAATACAGTTAACACTAAACCTACCAAGCATTAACAGTATTTGGTGAATATTGCTTTACAAAAATGGCAACCCTAAATTTATCGAGATTGTCCTTAATTTTTCATAAGTATAATAAAAGCTTGGACAAGGAAATTTATTCCACTATTTTCCATAAATGAATTTTTATAATTTCAATAACTGTAAAATAGAAAACCGGTGGTAGGTTTAGCGTTAATGTACAATTTAAAACAGTAGATGCATATTGCAATAAAAGATATTGCAATATTTCATACAAATACGTTTACAGATACCTTGTATTAATCGACAGTACGCTATGCCCGGGTCGGTAGTGACCCGTAGCGGTGGGGGTAAGCTCGAGTGACCGTCAATATGTACAATTCCGTTACTTTGAAATAAGAAAATTCTTCATTCGATATACGACGAAAGCCGGTCCCGAGGAATCGTCTTATATCGAATGAAAACTGTAGTGAGATATCGGTGTGGGTCAGAAATGACCCCGGCATAGGTCTAGAACTCGCGGGAGTCCGAGGGTTAAATACGTACGGTGACCTATCGAGGTGCACGTTATAATAAAAGTTCAACCAATATTCCCCCGCCCCATAAAAATTGCATGGGAGACCAACATGAGAAAGTTGGTCCTACATTCTCACGGGGGCAACGTGTTACGTTTCAGTATTACACCCGCCCCTGGGAATAAAACGTTCGAGGCCCGTTTTATACTTTTGACGAGTCAACAATGAACTTATTGATAGATGCTGTTACTTATACAGCTATTACGACATCTCATATTCCGAGGCAATCTCCGCGAAGAGAAAGGCGCGGCATGAGAAAGGTAACTCTCGTGTTATGCGCTCACGATTCTCTTTCTGTTACTTGTCCGTTGCTGGCCTTAACCCTTTATTCACTGAACTTTTCAAAACCTTTTGAAATTTGTGCTAAATTTTTCAGATACTCGACCCTAGGTTTTCTAATATTTTTAATTCACAATTATTAAGATCGTAAAGATCCATCTACGTGGAATTACTCAACAAATTTATTTCTTTAGGTATATATTGTTTAAAATATATGATTTAACATATATATTATTTAAAAACCTGGATAGACACATTCTTCTTCTTTTTATTAAGTAATGTAAAGTACTCGCTTTTAGTGCTCCGTAAACCTAGCATTAATTTGGGTTCAAGTATACTCCCTATAACACAATTTTCGTTACAAGTCATCACCAAGGTCATTGATTACATTTATTGTATTCTATAATAATTTCGGACTTTCTTATTCTGGATTATCCTGGATTCTTCTTATTTTTATAAAGCAATGTAAAGTACTCACTTTTACTGCTCCGTAAACCTGTATTAATTTAGGTGCAAGTAAACTGCCTATAGCACAATTTTCGTTATAAGTCATCACCAAGGTCATTGATCACATTTATTGTATTCTATAATAATTTGGGACTTCGAACTCCAAATGAATTGACCATGAAATAGTACATAATTTTATAATATGGGCTCATGAAGTTCCTGACATACAAAGTTTTACATTATACATAATTAATAATAATAACTAAAAATTATAACTGAACAAAATGCAAAACACATAAGTATTTTATATAAAAACAAACACATGGACGATTTTCAATCTCCTAGGATCCATCCATCTTGGCCTTACATCATCTTATATACAGTGACTTCTCGATATATGTCAGTAACATGAGCCAGCGACATATATCGTCCAGGAGACATACCCGAGCCATGTTATGATTATACTCGAGCTACTAGGCCCCTCAGAGGGTATACCTCATGGTAGTGGGGATAATTGCGCGACGTTTATCATCGAGGCCCTGGCGACATATATAGAGAGATCACTGTACTCGTATCTGGGAAACTTCCAACGAGAAATAAGCTTGTGCTATCACCCAGCAATTGAAGAACGAACTTCGTAGAAGTGGACTTACAAGTCCCATCAGTAAATAAAGGGTTTAAATATTTATTCGGGTCTTCCTGGATTATTGTCACAAGGAAAACAATTACTCGTTATTCTCGATCATTTAAGCTCCACACAGGTTGGAACTACGTGTGTTTCTGATTGTTCTGATTGACTTCCTCTATTGCCCCAATTCCACAGCAAAAAGCGGCGATTACGTCCCCCTAATCGTTTATGGCGTCGCGATACAGGCGTTAAACGCGATACGTGTAATCAGCGAAATAGTTAGCATAGGCCGCACCCATTAATCCCTACTGTTATCACGACGGTGTCGAAACGAATCGAATATCACACGCCGAACACTTTCAGAGAGTGACGATTTTTCGAATTTTTTCACGTAGATTTTCTATTGTCAGCATTTTCGAGAGAGAACGTGCCTTCGGTTTTCCACCTGCCAAGTCGTGCAAATCGAAATTATCACAGTTTAAATGTCGACGATTTCTCCGCAATTCGAGGTTTCTGCAGTGGACATGAACGGAACTATACACGGACACACGGACACACTGACACAATACTGATATCGGTATCGATACTGTTGGGAAGGAAGTCTGCAAATAGTATAAAAGTGGGCAGGTGGTCTTATCGATCAAGCCTAGTTTCTTCTGGAGCAAAGACCTACTAAACTGCTGGAAAAATTCGATAAGGATGTAGGTCCATAGTGAGTCAAGAATTAGTTCAATACAGTGCACTATATTGTCCACGCAGGTGTTCAAATAAATCATTAATGGCACCTGCCATGGTTCTGACACGATCTCGTCAAAAATCATATTAGCATAGTACAGTAAAGCCTCGAGTCCCGTGACATAGATCGTGTAGGGCGTTATAAACACCGAGCACGGGGTACGCCTCCCAGTGGAGGGGATAGGCGAAGCGACTAAAACCGTGTAGTTTCGTGCGGCTAAGAGCGAGGCTTTACTGCAGTCCATTCCTCGAATCGTAGACCACCTTTGATAATTAAAAGACTCGTTTATGGTAGCGTTGAAAAGCGTAAGATCGATAGAACTCCTACGAGCGGTTAATCCACAAAGCGAGAACCCATATTTAATTGTTTACAATTGTTTAAATTGTTTTGGAGGAAGACTGGACAGTACAAAGAACGCTCTCCTCGGGTCCTGTGACATAGATCGTGTAGGGCGATATAAACACGGGGCAGCTCGAGCTTCTCGGCCCCTTGCAGGGTACGCCTCTTAGTGGAGGGGATAGGCGAAGCGACTAAAACCGTGTAGCTCCGTGCGGCTTAGATCGAGGCTTTACTGCAGTCCATTCCTAGAATCGTAGACCACCTTTGATAATTAAAGGATTCGTTTATGGTAGCGTTAAAAAGCGTAAGATCGATAGAAGTCCTACGAGCGGTTAATCCACAAAGCGAGAACCCATATTTAATTGTTTACAGTTGTTTAAATTGTTTTGGAGGAAGACTGGACAGTACAAAGAACGTTCTCCGCGGTAAATGGAGGATTCTCTTTCGTTAACCCGGTTTTTTGACGGAGATCCGAAGACTTGCTCGCGTTCGTACCGTCAAAGGCGAGCTGCCGGCCGTTTTACTATTTCACTTGACCCAAAAACACCATCTTAAAGCGTAAAGTGCGACGGTTTCGTCACGCGTTTCTTCCTCACCGTGCGAATCGGTTGTACACGCGACCGTCTTCCACTTTAAACAGCGTCATGCTTCGATATAGGCTTTATCTTCACGTTCCTCCAATTACTTTACTGTCAGAAGGAAACCGAACGTTACCCTGCACGAAGCATTGCACGGAATACCCTAAAAATTGCTAAAAAAATTATTTAAATAAAAGAAATATTTTAATATACTTCCTAGCGTCGTTTATCCTCAACGATTGAGGGTCTGAGGCCTTTCAAGCTTAGGGACCCCTCATGGTGTATACCCCCAGTAGTGGGGATAATTCTGCGACATTTATCATCCAGGCCTTGGCGACATATATAGAGAAATCACTATACACGTTTTTAGGACGGACCGAAAAGCGTAAAATAATTTTTCCTAGCCCCATATAGACAGTCCTGAAAATTTGTGATTGTGAATTTTCAATATCTAAGAAGTGGAATATTAAACAATTTTTTTTATTTAAATAACTATTTTCTACTTTTTAGTCTTTTGTGTGTTGTCAATCAGTTCTCAGCTATGTTTAATGTTTCAAGTCTCTGGCTTATGGGGAAGTTAGTTTAAAATCTGTATTATTATTTATTATGTATGTTTTTTATGCGGAATAAAATTTGTCTGGAGTCTATAGTAAGTGGCAGAAATTAAATATGTTTTCGTGGAATGTCTTCGGAGTTTTGCGTTTCATTGATTCAATTTTCTAGCGGAATGTTTCCGTAAACACAATTAGTCGCCGGTAGGCGTATCGTCTGCGAAAAAGTTTTCGCTTGCAAAATTGTTCCGCGGCTAACTCGATAGTCTTGAACGATCGAACGCTATCGCGTGCGAGCCGTATAAAAGTTTCACGGCCGCTGTTGTGCTCACGTAATAACAGTGGGAAAAACAACCGCGTAAAATAAATTGACGACCCATGTTCTTCGCAGGCACGGAATTTCGCGCGTCTCTTTTTTTATCGGTTGCGCAATATTTGTCCGAGATAAGCAAGTAGTACTATCGTCTCAGTTTTCCGAGTTACTTCATCTTAAAGATACGTGCACATGCTCGCGAAACTGTTCGAACGATGATATATTCCTACTTGAAAGGGACACAGACTGTACAGTATAAAACATATTTTGAAATTATCGTGTGTATGTGTGCGGGGAATATGTGTGGATAACGTCTAAGCTGAGCAATGTTTGTTTACGTTCGCTGCTGCTTAGTAATACGACGATTGTCAGTTCGCATACTTCTGTGACCTACGATGTGTTATTAAGTCTGACAAAGTCTTTCGAAAAATAACATAATTTCGATAATACACGTTATCCACACATTTTTACTATTTAATATTTTGCAGTAAAATGTTTTAGTAAGATATTCTTATTTTGACAATCTAAAGCACGAAATAAGATATTTGTATTTCGAAAATCTGAATCATAAAATAAAATATTTCCAGTTAACAAACTGAAACACAAAATATATTTTATTTCAATAATCTGCAATGAAATAAAATACTTATATTGAATACGAATTTTCAGCAAGAATAATTGTAATAAAACGGATGAAATCCAAATATTTTTAATATTCTTTAAATAATATACTATTTTGAAATACTATTTTAAGAACTTGTTGCATCAAATAAAATATGTTATTTGCAAAGTTGTACATATACTTTCGAATAAATAGGATTATTTACTATTTACTATCTAAAATACTATTTCACCCAGCTGTGTACACAATACAATTTCAAACTAATTTGTATACTGTACAGTCTGTGTCCCTTTCAATTAGGGATACACCATTGTTCGAATACTTTCGTGGGCCTGTGTATGTAACACGCAAGAAATTATATATTTACGCTTGTCAAGGAGCGAAAGAAATACAAAACACAAAGAACAAAGAACATTTACATAAAAATAAAAGCAAGAAGAAGAAATGGACGCCGAAACAACGGCAAGCAACAGAGACGCGCGACTCCGGCGCCATCTGTCGACGTGTTGAACGTATAGTCCAACAATACTGAATACTCTGTCATCAATATGCCATAACCTTGTAATTCATCCGGTAAAAACCGTTCGTACTTCGACAAAGTATGGCGCATATTGTTAATGTATTTAGACCAAAAGTCTGAGAAAGTTCGAACTCCTTACGTCACAGAGAAATTGAATACGGGTCAAAAGTGACCCGGACTCCTTTCTCGTAATCGTCGTCCGACGATTGCTCACTAATCGGTGGATTGCACACGTGCCTGGAATGTTCGACCCGTAATCTAATCATCGAAATCATCAAGCTCTCGAGCGCCAGTCTTCGTCAAACTGGTTCTCTCGAAAGTGCACTTTATTGCAGTGTGTTAAACAACATTATTTCTGTTATTCTAAAGATCGAAATATTATCGATGATCGTTGAAAGTTGTGCAGAAAAATGTGAATACCCGTGAGAATAGTCCGTGAGTAATGATATTTTTCCTCTCGAAGATGCACATACATAGTTTGCACAATAAGTTTGTTTAAATGATTTACGTGTATATCTCCGCGAATCGACTGTTCCGAGAAATTTAGTATAAAACGATTAATTCTGACAAGCTAACTACCTTGATCATAGTTGATTGTATCCTGAGATTGTAGTATTTTTTTTTTTTCAAAATAAAATGCTCTCTCAATGCCATTTTGTTTACGTCCTACGTGTTACAAAGCTGAGGGTTCTGAACGATGCAACACATTCTAAACCGATTTGTTTATCTCTTTGTTGAGAATTATTTAAAATTTTTGTAAATTATTTCACAGTTTTTGGACAGTGTGTATAATTTTTTTTTCATGTTCGTGGTGTTCCACCTTTTTGTTGTTGCCCGGAATGAAGTGAAAAATTGCAACAATGAAAAATGAAGCACGAGCTTTGTCGATTCGTGACTCAATTAATTTAATCGAGTAATTGCAACGGTGAATTTGCAAATTGCGTCACACCTATTTTCTAAATGTCACTTTGCCAACTGTTTTATGCACTCCTTGAACTATTCCGCCTGTAAATGTGAGAGCCGTAAAGAGGATTACAATCCATAAAAGATGCAATCCTTGCATTCTTTCCCTAGGATGCAGTCTCTACTCGATATATGTCACAAATATCTAATCGATAAAAGTCCTAGAAATATCCCCCCTGCTGTCGAATATACCCTGAGAGAAGCTTCGCTGTCCTTTTGTATGTTTGTCAACGTATCAAAGAATAGTATCTCCTAGCCGATATATGTCGTTTGGTAGACCCGTGTTGTGGACATATATCGAGTAAACGCTGTATTAAAGTTCGATCAAAACAGTCTTCTGGTATATTGTTAAGGGATGTTCGATGTACTGTTTAGTACTTTTTTATACGTCAAATAAACTTTCATTTGTGGATTTAACGAGTCTAGATTTTCATTTATTACCGCCATGCAACGCAACCGCACTTTTGCAGCTATAATTCCATCGATTTTGCAATTTTGCGAGTAAAAATTTGCGAGAATATTCCACAAGGATCCTGTTAACACTTTGACTATCAAACTAGAAATCTCAAAAATTCCATAGAATCAAAATAAGTTATTTAATGATATAAGAATTGAAAAAAATTAAATATATAGTATCGAGTAGTCCTCCAACTTTCTTGCATTTTACAGTTACTAATAAAATTTGGTACGGTGCATATATTATCGTAAAAATTCATTTTAAAACCTGGACAAATAATTCCGTCACCCATACGTGGGTGGCAGTCAACGTGTTAATAGAATACACCATAGAAAAATTAAAAAAAAAAATCGATTAATTTTTCATTCAACCAAAAGTCTCTTAGGAAACCGTTAGAACGTTGAGGCGTGCAAATATGCAAAAATTTGCAAGGCCTTCCGCTTCAGACGTCCGCCGATTGTATTGTCTTGTGTTGCAAGTACATTTTTGGCCCGTCCAAACATATGTAGAATCGTACAATGACGAGTTATGCAACCGACAGACTAATTATCGGTTATTACGCGTTGACATGCTATCGCGTTGCATCAGCAGCCTATTCGGAAGACGGCAAGACGCGAAATAATCAAAATACAAGAAAAATTTCAATGGAGAGTATGAAAGAGAATGAGCACCGGTCAAGGCAAAAATTAATAAGTGCTGTTTTTAACGTCGTATCGCCATCTTGGGAACAAGAGGATGTTGGAAAATTTCATGCTATTAGAGGAACGTTGACGTACACGTTGCTTTCTTTTTGCGAAAGTTGTAGTATGGTAGAAATTGCGGATGATTAAATTCACTTGTGCACTGTGTTGCTTTTTCTATGAACATGCCAGTCAACAATACTCTTCGGAATTTACGTGTGCAATTTTTCTGGGTCCGTTCTGAAGTGATAGGTTAGGTTAGGATATACTAGGATAGGTTAGGTTAGGGTATTAAAGGGTGTCATTAGGTTTATTAAAACTATGAAAAATTGTTTGAATCTAAATTTTATCAGTAAATTAAATTTGCAAATAAATTTTAGTTAAAATTATGAGGGTAAATTTCATAAAATTATTTAAACATGAATTTTAGTAGTAAATTAAATGTAAAAGAAAATTTTATTGAAATAGCAAATATAGAATTTGAGAAGATTATACCAATATAATCCGTTTTAGTTGAATTTGCAAATAAATTTTACTTAAAATTGTGGAGGTAAATTTCATAAAATTATTAAAACATGAATTTTACTAGTACATTAAATGTATAAGAAAATTTTTATTGAAAGTACGAATATAGAATTTGAAAAAATTATTTCGATATAATACTTTTTGTGCTTGGAATTGAATTCGCGATTCATTTCTGCGAAACTTGCGCGACAAACTGTTATGCGAATATTTCGATATGTGTTGCACCGAGCAACTCTAGTATGCATTTAAATACTAATGCGCGCAATCGAAGCGCTCGATCGTTGCCAATTAATCACTTTGGCAAACATGTAATTAGAAAATAAATCGTTGTTGATTCGATCGCTCGGAGGCACCGATGCAATAAATTCACCTGATCAGCGGAAAATGGCGACCTTCTCTTACGTTGCGCATGCAAACGCGACAACGCTCTATTTAATTTCGCGGAAAAAGAAATGTCGGCGCGGTATTTTCTGTTCAACTTTCTTCCGTGTGCTTCTACCTGTAATATCTTTCCACCGTTAACGATTATTAATTTTAGAACGACACGCGTGCTTTCGAAAATTAAACATTACATAAACTATCGATTTCGATCACGGATCTTATTCGATCGAAATTAAAGAAAAAGAAGTAAACAACTGAAAAACTAAAGTAGAATTTTCACTTAACTGCTTTTCGCACGCTCTATTAAGCATTTACTTAACGTGTACATAATACCTGAGAATATAAATATAATCGCACACTATGTTTATTACTCTTGTGCATCGTGCGGGCAAAATTCGATAGTTATTTTCAACTTTCACATTTTTCAATCTACTCCACAGGAAGATCCATCTAGATCCATCCATCATCATTTAAATGACGGTTTTCCATCGAGTTGCAACGGAATAAAAAAATATTTTTTGCATCCTTGGAACGATTCTGCATCGTTTCAAAGATCCATCTATAGATCATCATTTAAGTAACGGTTTTGTGTCGAGTTGCAACGGTATAAAAAAATATTTTTTGCATCTTTGAAACGATTCTTCATCGTTTCAGAAATCCATCTATAGATCATCATTTAAATAACGGTTTTGCATCGAGTTGCAACGGTATTTAAAAAATATTTTTTGCATCTTTGAAACGAAAAAATATTTTTTGCATCTTTGGAACGATTCTTCATCGTTTCAAAGAGATCCATCTATAGATCACCATTTAAACGGCGGTTTTGCATCGAGTTGTAATGGTATAAAAAAAATATTTTTTGAATTTTTGAAACGAAAAAATATTTTTTGAATCTTTGGAACGATTCTTCATCGTTTCAAAGATCCATCTGTAGATCATCATTTAAACAGCGGTTTTGCATCGAGTTGTAATGGTTTTAAAAAAATATTTTTTGCATCTTTAAAACGAAAAAATATTTTTTGAAACTTTGGAACGATTCCTCATCGTTTCAGAAATCCATCTATAGATCATCATTTAAGTAACGGTTTTGCGTCGAGTTGCAACGGTATAAAAAAATATTTTTTGAATTTTTGAGAACGAAAACATATTTTTCGCATCTTTGCAACGATTCTTCATCGTTTCAGAAATCCATCTATAGATCATCATTTAAAAGGCGGTTTTGCATCGAGTTGCAACGGTATTTAAAAAATATTTTTTGCATCTTTGAAACGAAAAAATATTTTTTGAATCTTTGGAACGATTCTTCATCGTTTCAGAAATCCATCTATAGATCATCATTTAAGTAACGGTTTTGCGTCGAGTTGCAACGGTATAAAAAAATATTTTTTGCATCTTTGGAACGATTCTTCATCGTTTCAAAGATCCATCTATAGATCACCATCTAATCGGAAGGCGGTTTTGCATCGAGTTGTAATGGTATAAAAAAAATATTTTTTGCATCTTTAAAACGAAAAAATATTTTTTGAATCTTTGGAACGATTCCTCATCGTTTGAAACGATCGATTAGATTTCTGTTTAATTTTAATCGACCTCTCGACCTCCGCTCAACCGAAAATAGCATATCGAGGATTGTGCAATAACGTCTGCAAGTCGCGTGACATTGTCAGCGCATAATGATGCCGCCCAATGATCCGTCGATCTTTCATTTTTCACCTCTGTCAGTGTTATTCCATCTTCCTCCGCTGTGACGACCTCGGGGATCAAATTGCAGCGTGTTCGTAATGATCCGGACACCGGAAGCCGAACCGGTGATCTTGATAGCCGTCATCCTCGAGAGACGTAATCTATTAGCACGTTGCCATTTTATCATGGTGGTGTGACAAATATCGTTAATTTACACCATACGACGGACCACCAAATCTGCAGTGCCATTTCTATTCTGAGACGATACTTTGTTTATTTATTAGAAACTGTCAAATTATTCCAGACGAACAAGAAATTAATTTTTTATCAGAAGAATGATAAAGAAATGTCCTTTACCCCTCACCTTACAATATCAACTCAAACTCTAATAAATATGTTATTAATAGACTGCGGATCTTTGTGCAAAAATAAAAATCTTCTACCTGAATTGCCACTGACTGGAGTGGAATAAAAGTTTATTTTCTTTCTTAATATGTTTAATAGATTGAAAATAGTGTAACAGTAGTTTTAAATTTTTCTAATGTTACCCCTTTGTGTCATGAATGCATAAAATCCGCAGTCTAGTTATTAATTTCCTTTAAGCCGAAATAAGATTCTATTTTGGAGAAATTTGGAATGTCTATCCTATTTTAATAGATATAAATTTTTTTTAAGAAATTAGGAACTACCAAAAATTTCTAATTACCGAGACAGTGAAATAAATCGTAGTGCAAGGGTTCTTGCGAATGCATTAAATCTACAGTCTAGTTATTAATTTCCTTGAAATCGAAATAAAATTCTATTTTGAAGAAATTTGGAATGTCTATTCAATTTTAATAGATATAATTTTTTTTAAAGAAATTAGGAACTACCAAAAAGTTCTAATTACTGAGACAGTGAAATAAATCGTAGTGCAAGGGTACTTCTAACTAATCTAACTTTTCAAAAGTTTTAGTTGTTTTTTTCTTGTACTGCAATTGACATTTTTCTATTCTATTGTAAATAAAGGTACACTACTCGGTAAATTTTCAGAACAGTAACGGATCGTATGCTTTCGCTCTCGAACAGGCAATGCGCGATATATTACGATGTAGATTGCAGTTCCCAATGCACGTACGCGCGCACACGAACAGTATGCAGCAACCTCATTCGCCCTTGAACTACCGGCAATATTCCGTGTCGCGTTCTCCAGGAGAGAATTACGTAATGTTTGCTTTATCAACCCTCAGCTGTTTCCAAGGCGGGTTTAATGAGGCTCACGTGCCGCGACGATTTACCGTGTGAATGACGATGAATCACCATGTGTGCCTTTATTCGATTTTCACTTAGGTCTTCGCGCTGGCAATGGAAATGGGAAAGCTAGAACAACGCCGTTACGTTAAAATACACAACGATCGACTCGACTCGGATTTGACAGACTATAAACAAGCAATGGAATGGAAACATTAAAATAAATCGACAGAATTTTTATTCCAATTTCTAATATAATTGCTAAATCCAGAAATATAAAAAAGAAAAGATATTTTTAAAAAGTGGTGGATTATCAATGAAAAATCAAATAGATGTATTAGAATTTTCATTCTGTTGTTAACGCTAAATATACCGAGCTTTAAAAATAACTGATAAAATGAATTATAAAAATGACGAGATGGAATTTATTTGGATTTTGTGCAGTTCATATTATAACTATAGTATAGTACATGTTCTAGTAAATATATTTAGTATAGAAATATAGAAGGAAGAAATATAAAAAGATAGAAAGCATTCTATAATTTCAGTAATTGTAAAATAGAAAATCCAGAACCGGTTATTTTGACCACCAATGGTAGCTTTATTGTTAATTCCCCAATTTGAAAGATGGGGTTAATTATATATTTAAAACCATCATGAACATATTCTTGACGTTCTGCTGATTAAAATGAGTCCCAACATGACACACTTCTGCGCGCATGTGTATAGTCCGTGCCTCGCTCGCTCCGCCTACCCCCACCATTTACGCTCCAGTAGGTCAATCGCTAGGCTTTGACGTCACACGCTGTATAGTATGTGCAACCGCTTTAGCCAATAGAGCTGTTGGTGGCGTTCCCACTTTGACCAATTAGCTCCGCGTGCCTTCCACGAGACTTCTTTTTATTAATTTTATTAATTTAATCCTTAACAGAGCATAGCCTCTATTATGCGAACCACTCAGTTATCTAGCTTAAGTGTCGGATTAAATCCGATCTGTACAATAGTTGAAAATATTGTTTATGGTTTGGGAACACAAAGTTCCCGAGAAAGTGATTTATGAATTCCGAGGATTCTCCAACCCCGAAGAAGAAGGACACATTTCAATTGCGCTGAAGCAGCCACCAATTAACGCTTCCTAATTAATATTATTTTCCTTCCGGTGGCAACGATCTCTTTCTGCAACATTCTAGTCTCGGGTCTCGCTGCTAGGCGTTTCGCGAATTTCAAAACAGCCGGTGCTCTACGTGTAATTGCAACTTCCTCGGTTTCTGATCTTATCTGAGCGCATCGCTTTATTATCCGCGCCGAACACAATTTCTTCTCCGCTCGGAACTGCAACGATACGCTCAACTGTGTACGCGCGCGGTACACATATTGTCTATAGACACTCTCAGCGATACTTTCACTAAATACAGTAACCGCGATGAATTATCGGCTCGTGGCAGCGAAATTATGGCTGTGTACCGTAGTAGGCGCCTAATCTTAATTCGCCGCGACGAACGGGGACGAACGCGAGCGACGGTGTTCTCGTTGACAGGAGGATCCTTTCATTTTCGTTCTGGCGCAATGCGTTGCAATATTCGGTGCAACGTCTGTTGCGAATTGCGCAAAACCGCATCGCGGATGCTCGCGTGACAACCCTGAGGATTGCATGATGCTGCGAATAATAGATCGGTGGCGCTGTCGTTGACTCCAGATTGCACTGCGACAGATCCTGTACAGTATCGTTCGATTGTTTAAAAAAACAACGTGTTCGTGCGAAATTTAGTCCAAAAAGACATACTGGATCACGAAGAAGTACAACACGCGAATCTTTAAGCGCGGAGCTTGTATTTACGGACTTTAAGTTTGTGTACAAACAGAGGTTACCTCTACGAGTCGATCGACGTATCACCTAACCTAAAAATCTAGTGTCGGTCCCCTGGGACCGATGTAACGTTTAACCCTTGGCACTCGAGTGATGACTATGAAGCACCACTAGAGAAATTTTTGTGTCATGATTTCAAAGAAATTACAACAAATATTACAAAATATCAGTTACATTACAAAATTTGTATTTAATAGATTACTAAACGTTTCGTATGAATAAAATGAAAATATTCTAAGACGAAAGAAAAATTTAGTTTTAGAATGAAAATAGCGCCGAGTGCAAAGTTAATATGTTAATATGTTAAGCAAAATTTGTTGAATTTGTTCCGAGAAACAGAAGCTGTCTAGGTATAGCTACTTGTACTACGTCCTACATGGAATATGTCCAGGAATCTGTAAAGGAGTACAGCGAATTCTCGATATATGTCAACAACACGAGTCTTGCCGAAAACATTCCATATCTAAATGCTAACATTTTCGTAGCCAGTTCAAGTTAGTAGGTTCAGCAAAGGGGATCGAGTCCAATGACACTGACCTTGAAGAAATGGGTCTTAGAATCTCTGAAGAAAAATACATTTGTAAAGATTTAGATAGCAGGGTTCAAAATGAGTCATTTGGACGAGGAAACAGATGTTGTCCTATGCACACGTGTTTCCAGCTGCAGCATACTCTTCGTGTCTGGTTGAAGACGAAGAGTGCCTAACCCAGATAAACATTCCATATCTAAATCCTAAAAATTTCGTATCCATTTCAAATCATTAGGTTCAGCAAAGGGGATCGAGTCCAATGACCCTCACACCTTGAAGATGTGGGTTCCATCTAAACCCCGAATTATCTAGTGTTTCTAATTTTCTAGCGATCAGTTTCAATCATACTTGTACTAGGTCCCTCAAGGTGATTGAGTCCGAGGACACTGACCCTGAAGATGTGGGTTCCATCTAATCCCCGACTTATCTAGTGTTCCGAATTTTCTAACGATCAGTTTCAATCATTAGTTACTTATACTAGGTCCCACAAGGTGATTGAGCTCAAGGACACTGACCCTGAAGACTTGGGTTCCATCTAAACCCAGAATTATCTAGAGTTCGGAATTTTCTAGCAACCAGTTTCAATCATTAGTTACTTATACTAGGTCCCACAAGGTGATTGAGTCCAAGGACACTGACCCTGAAGATGTGGGTTCCATCTAAACCCCGAATTATCTAGTGTTCCTAATTTTCTAGCGACCAGTTCCAACCATTAGCTATTTGTACTAGGTCCCTCAAGCTGATCAAATCCAAGGTCACTGACCCTGAAGATGTGGGTTCTATCTAAACCGCGAATTATCTAGTGTTCCGAATTTTCTAATGATCAATTCCATTCGTTACCTACTTATACTAGGTCCTACAAGGTGATTGAGTCCAAGGACACTGACCCTGAAGATATGCGTTCCGTAGGTAAACCCCGAAATATCTAGTGTTCCTAATTTTCTAGCAACCAGTTCCAATCATTAGCTACTAGTGCAAGGTCCTACGTTGTAACCAACTCCAACGTCACTCGACCTTGAAGATGTGGGTCCTATAATCTCTGAAAAAAATCGATCTAGGATTCGATGAACGGATCGAAGCACGACATCTTGGAAAGCGTAGTGTTTGCGTTTCGAGCAGGTGTTGCCGTAGTGGCACGTGTTTTCGTAGATGCTCTTCGTGTCCGGTCGAAGTAGAAGAGTACCGTGCTGTTCCAGAGCAGTGATTCCGGTCAGCCGGAATAGCGGTACTCGCTCGGCCGTGCATCTTCGTTCTCCAATTATTATACTGTTTTCCGCGGCCGTACTTTTACGCCTCTTGTCGCGAAAGCGGAAGAAACTGCGTGCTGGACGCGACTTGATAAAATCATTTCAGTTTTTATCCACCGTCTCGTAGTCTCTACACACATACACACAGACACGCTCTTCTCTCTCTGTCTCGTTCCTCGACACGCACTCGCCGTGTAATTTACTAGAGCTCTCTCGTCCTGTTGCTTCTTCTTCTTCTTCTTCTTCTTCTTCTTCTTCTTCTTCTTCTCCTTCCTCTCCTTCCCTTCGTTATTTTTTTTCGGTTCTTCTTCGACATTTTATCTTATTTTTCCGCTTCTTCCACTCTTGTCGCGGACGACGCGCAAGCCGGAGATGAGAGGCGCGTCCGCATCGTTTGAAGACTGTTTCTTCCTTTAAACTGACATGGTTATTCTTGCACGGGAAATCTTAGATAGTTATCATTGCCCCGTGTGCTCGTTTAAATCGCTCGCGCTTTCCAACACTCGCCCTCCCCGACAACGACTACGTCTTCGTCTTTCAAACAGTGTACAGGATACGAACCGTGTACCAATTATGAATCTTTACAGCTCAGACTGTATCCTGTTCCAGGGAGAGTGATCTAATACACTTTTTTATTCCCGACATTTTGCGACAGAATTCAAAGGCCACCGTTGATTCGCGATAAGGTAGAGCCACAACGTTACCGACAAAATTAGACGAAAAATCGTTTCACCTGCCTCAACTTTTCGGAACTGAAAATTATACTCCAGTTACCGACCTGTTGGCTCTACGAAAGTCACGTGACCACCCCCTAAGAATGATTATACTGATGTCACTGAGTCGACTTTGTTGTCTCGAAAGTATCATATGTGCCCATAATTATGAAAGTGGTCTGTCAAAATTAAAAAAAAAATGAATTTATCACTTATTTCACACGACATGATTTTAAACTAAATTTATTCAATAAAAACAAAAAAACAAGAAATATATGACAGACCACTTTCATAATTATGGGCACATATATGAATTCGATCCATGGTTTAGCTACAGAGCAATAGCTTATATGGTACAACATGGATTTTGTAATTTTTTAAACTGGATTATGGCGAAATCATTTATTATTGAGTAGATCGTCGTCTCTATTATGTATCAAAATTATCAAAAATTATGTATAAAAATTATAAATAGTTCTTTGAATCAAGGAAACAATTCCAATTGTAATATAAAGGAAAGAATAATGTTCAAAAGGGCTCCGGGCCTTGAGAATCATAAATATAAGGGAAGTACAGTAAAGTCTTGATCTAAGCCCGACGGAGCTACACGTTCTTAGTCCACCTATCCTCTCCTCGAGAATTTGGAGCTGCATAGATTCGTGTTTACACACTCGGCGTTCGGGCTTAAAATAGTAGCCCCCCTATACGATCTATGTCACAGGACCCGCGGATTGGTCTTAGATCAAGACTTTACTATGCTAATACGATTTTTAACAAGCTCGTGCCAGAACCACCGCGGTTGCCATTAATGATTTATTTGAGCTCCTGTGTGGACAATAATAGTACACTATAATGAATTAATTCTTGACTCGCTATGTGTGGACCTAAAGCCTCATCAATAGACTGCGGATCTTTATGCAAAATAAAAATTGTCTGCATCGATTACAAGAAATAGAAACTAAGGAGAATGTTATTCCTTCACTCGCTAATTTTAATAGACGAGAAATAGTATATTGACATTTAAAATTTTTTTAATTTTCCTACAATTTCAAATTTTATCTTCTCAATTTTGTTACAAATGCATAAAGATCCGCAGTCTACTCATCAAATTTTTCCATCTGTTTAGTCGGTCTTTGCAATAAGTCGGCGTCGCGAGAAAATAGTAGCCCTACACGATCTATGTCAGAGCAACACGTCCAATGTTACCGTGGTCACCGGTAACCATTGTATTGCTTAAGAACGATAAAATTAATTAGATCATAGTACGAGGACTTTATTATCCAGTAACTAAGAATTGTTCTTAAAATTGCTATAAATAAATAAAATAAATGTAACGTGTCCGTGAAGCACAAAAAACTTAGTTTAACCATTAGCACTCGAATGGTGACTGTAAGGCACCACTAAAAACTGCTGTATCATTATTAAAAAATATTATTTACGTTATTGAATTTGTTCGTATTTAATAAGTTACTAAACATTTCAGTATTGTACGAGTAAATTGCACCATCTTTTTTTTAAATGTTATACATACCAAAATGGTGCAATTTACTCGTACAACACTGAAATGTTTAGTAACTTATTAAATGCAAACAAATTTAATAATGTAAAAATAAATATAGAAGGGAAATATCCTAGGTCGGAAGAAATGTTTCGTTTCGGAGTTAAAATAGCTTCGAGTGCAAAGGGTTAATAAATTACTAAACATTTCAGTGCTGTACGAGTAAATTGCACCATTTTCGTGTGTGTAGGGAAATATCTGAGGAAGAAATGTTTCGGAGTTGAAATGGTTACGAGCGCAAAGGGTTAACTGTTTATTTGTTTTCGTGATTCGAATTGACGGTCACCGGGCGAAAAGGGTCGAGACAAAAGGAGGATGGGATTGTGTACAGAAGGAGGATAGAGCGGCGGAGACACACAGAAAGACGGTGTGTCTCGGCGGTGCATGATGCGCGTCTGCGAAAAGCAGAAAGGAACAGAACAGAACAGAACAGAACAGAACGCGAATCCGGAGAAGCGTGCGATGCGATGGAGCGGCGCTGCAGCTGCGCTGGATAGTTGGTTAAGGCATGTGCACCGAGTAACGGCTAATTGGCCACCTTTCCTCTCCGAGAGAGGAGGGCCCGTCTCTCTTTCTCGTGGCCCGACTCGTGCCAGTTTTGTTCGTTCTGTCGTGCGGTTTGTACCGGGCCGAGAGCTCGAGGATACCTCGAGAGCTCGAGCTGTGCAAAGAAAGCCATGGAGCCTTCTTCACGCGCCGCGTCGAAACGAGGACGCTTCCTTTGACCGCGTCGCATCGCCTCGTTCGACACCATTGTTCCACTACTCTATAGTCGTCCGAGAACGATTCCTACGTTGTTTTTCGATTTTCTCGTTCTGTACCCTGTCGTTAAGACAGACCCCTCTGCCAACTTCTGTCAAGTTCAGACACGCGGACCGTGCGCCGCGACAGTGATACGCTCGCGAGTGATCCGAGGATCCGAGGACTTTTTTCTCGGACATTTACCAGGGATATTAACCAGGTTTGTGGACAATAGTGATTCATAGATATTCTCGGCTTTTCGGGAAAATTATCTCTGTCAGGATTATGGGAATTTTTGTCCTTTCTTAGAGAATTAATTGTTAGATTTTCTGTACCCCTTTGATTTGAATTCTCTAGGAGTATGTGCGAGCGATATTAACCAGGATGTTTGGATGATAGTGATTGATAGATTGTGGATTTTTGGGGAAAATTATTTCTCTCTGAATTAAGGGAATTTTTATCCTTTCTTAAAGAATTAATTGTACGATTTTCTGTACCCCTTTGATTTGAATTCTTTGGGAGTATATGCGAGCGATATTAACCAGGATTTTTGGATGATAGTGATTGATGGATTGTAGATTTTTGGGGAAAATTATTTCTCTTTGGATTATGGCAATTTTTATCCTTTCTTAGCAAATTAATTGTAAGATTTTCTATGCCCGTTTTATTTGAATTTTCTGGGAATAAACCGAAGCAATATTAACCAGGATTTCTGGATGATAGTGATTGATAGACTGTGCATTTTTGGGGAAAATTATTTCTCTCTGAATTAAGGGAATTTTTATCCTTTCTTAAAGAATTAATTGTACGATTTTCTGTACCCCTTTGATTTGAATTCTCTGGGAGTATGTGCGAGCGATATTAACCAGGATTTTTGGATGATAGTGATGGATAGATTGTGCATTTTTGGGGAAAATTATTTCTCTCTAGTTCATGGGAATTTTGATCTTTTCTTAGCGAATTAATTGTCATACCATTTTCTGTGCCCCTTTGGTTTCAATTCTCTAGCACTATCCCAGAGCGATATTAACCAGGATTTCTGGATGATAGTGATTGATAGATTGTGCATTTTTGGGGAAAATTATTTCTCTTTGGATTATGGGAATTTTTATCCTTTCGTAGCAAATTAATTGTAAGATTTTCTATGTCCGTTTGATTTGAATTTTCTGGGACTAAACCGAAGCAATATTAACCAGGATTTTTGGATGATAGTGATGGATAGATTGTGCATTTTTGGGGAAAATTATTTCTCTTTGGATTATGGGAATTTTTATCCTTTCTTAGCAAATTAATTGTAAGATTTTCTATGCCCGTTTGATTTGAATTTTCTGGGACTAAACCGAAGCAATATTAACCAGGATTTTTGGATGATAGTGATTGATAGATTGTGGATGTTTGGAGAAAATTACTTCCATCCAAATTTTGAGAATTTTGACATTTCCTTAGCGATTTAATTGACGCAACATTTTCTGTGCCCCTTTGATTTGAATTCTGTGGGACTATGTGTGAGTGATATTAACCAGGATTTTTGGATGATAGTGATTGATAAATTGTGGGTTTTTGGGGAAAATTGTTTTCACGGTGGATTATGGGAATTTTGATTCTTCCTTAGTGAAGTAATTGTAAGATTTTCTGTGCCCCTTTGATTTGAATTCTGTGGTACTATCCTAGAGCGATATTAACCAGGATTTTTTAATGATAGTGATTGATAGATTGTGGGAAATTCGAGGAAAATGAAAAAATTGAATCCTGAATCGGAAAAGCATAATTCCCAAAGAGGAAATTAGTTGATCGTGCCTCCGAACACTGTATCGTGCATTTCTCTTGAAGCAAACTAAGTAGAACTGTCGAAAGTATTTCTGTGTGTGCTTATGGTTGCTGCTTTTCTGACGTTTAATTGAGCCTAACGCGGCTAGAACAGTTTTATGTTCGCTCGTTGTGCATGCGCGAAGTTTTTGGAGCACGTTCGCTGCGTGCACACGCATATTATAGTGGACGTTTGCTTTCTATTTAAAAGTTCCAGGCAAACTGTCGTATCCTATGCCGTTATCAATTTTATCCAATGCATGATCAATATAATACTACACAATTCAAGAAATACTTGAACACTGAATAACCGATTCTCAAAAAATCTTCTTTTCAAAACTGTGATAATGTCGTTATAAATAAATTTCTTCCTTTCATACTAAATACATTGATATTCATTTATTATTGTAACATTTTTGTAGCAATTTTGCTCGAAAATGCAATACACTCGAACGTTTGTGAGAACTTTGACCAGACCACCATAGATTCCACCATAGATTTCATGTGCTACTTTTTTGAAGTCGTTTTATCGAACACTAGAGGCCAAGAATTTTTGCCAAAGGTTTTAAATATCGAGAGAGGAATACACCATGGAAAGACTATACGGTGGTACCGTTGTACACCATAGGAATCTCCCTGCACGGCTATTAAAGAGCGAATAGCAACGTAAACTATGTTTTAGTGCTCGATTTAACCATGTTTCGGAAACAGCAAAGCAATGCCGGGCGTTTTTCCGCGGCAATGAAAACCAACTGTTTTACGTAACGCGATCGTTCTTTTTGCATACGCTTGGTCAATCGTTTCCCTGATCTTATCTTCGGCGATTAGGCTTGCAACAGGTGCGCACGTTCGACTGAAATCACTTCTATTACTAGACTAAATCCGGGGACATTATACCGAACGATCGAAACGTTTATGGTAACTGTCCCACGAAAATGTCAAGTCACGTTTTCTAAATATTAACTAATTGAAAAAATTAGTTGCAATAAAGCGAATAGAATTAAACCATTCTCTCAGCTCCCATAATGGAGGTTTTGCATTCATCTAGGGTTATTGAAAACACTATAAAATACTAATACAGTGTTTATACAGTGATTTCTTTGTATATGTCGCCGAGGCCTGCATGATAAACGTCGCGAAATTATTCCCTCTATCGCGGAGTATAGTGTGCGCCGAGGAGTATAAACATAACACTGCTCGAGTATGTCTTTTGGACGCTGACGAGAGGGTAGTGCTGTTGACATATATCGTGAATTCACTGTATATGTCACAAAAAATCTTAGCCGATAGAAGTCCCAGAACTATCCCCACTACCATGAACCGAGGTCTTCAGCTGTCTACGTTTCGTATGGATCGAAGAATAGTGTCTCCTGTTCGATATATGTCACTAGCTAGACCCTTTTTTAGACATATATCGAGTAAAGATTGTGTATATACTGTAGCGTTTCTGTGCGTGGAAAAATTTCTTCTTCTTGCGTACCGATTGTTTATTCGTAGAGATATTGTTCAACAACGCGCTTTAATAAATATTTGAGGCACCAAATTTGAGAGTTAACGTTTCAAAAATCAAAGATTTTACGAAAATCGAAAATTCTAATGTACTGTCAGATGCGTCTTGCATTTCTACGGTTTTCTATGGTGTTTCGAATAATTGTCACGCGACAATGGGGTGTACGAACCACCGAGTTCACGAAACACGCTTTCTTCGTCCATAATCGTTAGGCTATTCGCTGCAGAATCAACAAGTCTTGCTTTTACCTGTTCACCGGAGCCGAACATCGGTCAATCAACGATTTTCAATTTCTCCGACGGTATCGTCCGGGGCTCATGCACCGTTGTGCCATTTTATGTTCCCACACATTTTTGTCCAGTGTAATTTTTTGCCGGCAAAAAAAAAAAAAAACAAATAAAATCGTCACCGTTCGGAACTACTTGATCCGACGAACGTGTTCCACCGAGAGAAATTCGAGTTTAATTGCTCGCGAAATGCGGGTCCGAGGGACACGTGTGTTACTGCCATTTTCGAAGAGTTTAACGACGGGTTAACGGTTACCGGTTTCGAGCTAATGAGTTTTAGACACGAGAAGTTTAACCGGCTGCATGATCTGCCAGATGCACCCGGGGCTTTACCGTGCAATTAATTAACAAACTTTTACGGCGCTACCGCGAAAGAAAAAAACTTTTGCTAGGCAAAACGTTCGTATGCATTACGAACATGAACTAAGTTGTATGTGCAATGTGTTCTGCGGGCGCGAGAATTGTTCCGTTACGTAAGAGGACGGTGTAAAAACTGATTAAAAGACTGCCGGATTATGTGTGTGTGTGTTAGTAGCCGTGATTTACAGCAGTGTATGGATGTAAAAAAATTTTGAAAAAATATATCGTGTAGTATTTATCCATGTGTAGTGTACATTGTTATTGCTGTGGGAAAAATTAGTAGGTTCCGTTGACTGTTACAAATATATACTGAATATTTTACATACCTCCAGGAACAGCATCCATTTTAAACAATTGGAATCAATGTATAAGTCTTCTCACAGTTTATGCACTTTTACACTTTCACGCACAAGTTTCTCACAACACGAACACTTTGACCTTTCCGACCTTTCCGCAGGCGTAAGTACAGTGTTTATACGATATATGTCCAAAACACGAGTCTATCCAATGACATGTATCGAACAGAAGATACTATTCTTTAGAATATTTTTTAGAATTTCGAATTTTTTAGATTCTTTAGAATAACGAAGCTCTAGAGGCCTCTGGGACTTTTATCGACCACGCATTCGCGACATATATAGAGTAAACACTGTAACTATAAAAACCTTCGTATTTTGATGCTTCCATAGTCACACTGTCAGCGGTTAGCACTCGACTGGCGACTCCGAGGCGCCATTAAAAACTGTTAGACCATTATTCAAAATATTTACGTTGCCGAGGAAACGTTGAAGGACCCGTTTATAGTAATCGCTCGCGACCCTAAAAGGTAAACAGACGCTAGACACAAAAACGGGGTAATAAAACTCTGGGTCCCTAATTCGGCACTACACTGGTGGGTATAAACAAAAACCGTAATCCGTTTTCAACTAAAAAAAAAAGAAATACACGTATATCCCACGAAACGAATACATACAATTTTTATTTTGCATTGGCGGTCAAAAGGACCTGTTTATAGTAATCGCTCGCGACCCTAAAAGGTAAACAGACGCTAGACACAAAAACGGGGTAATAAAACTCTGGGTCCCTAATTCGGCACTACACTGGTGGGTATAAACAAAAACCGTAATCCGTTTTCAACTAAAAAAAAGAAATACACGTATATCCCACGAAACGAATACATACAATTTTTATTTTGCATTAGCGGTCAAAAGGACCGTCCCAGATTTTTTATTTTACAATCACTGAAATTGTAAAGATGCTTTCGTGGGAAATGATTATAAATATATTTAGGAGGACATGTGTTATAATACGAACAGCACAAATCCAAATAAATTCAATATCGTTATTTTTATAAGATAACATATGTTAGTCATTTTTTGGGGATGGTAGGTTTAGTGTTAACAACAATTTACCACTGACTTTTTCATAAACATTTCTGGAGGGTTATCTTTGACCCCCAGTCACTTCTTTTTCGAGAAAAAATATTTAAAATACTATTTTATTAAAATTTTGAGAAAAAATATTTAAAATACCATTGTATTAAAAGTTCGGGAAAAAATATTTAAAATACTATTTTAAATAGTACAATTTAATGTGGTTCAAATCAAATACTACTTTAAATAGAACGAAAAATTTCGGCAAATAAAATATTTTTATTTTGATAACCAGATGCATAAAATCAAATATTTTACTGTTGTATTTCAAATATGTATTTCATATATTTCCTTACAATGAAAATAAGTTGAGTAAATAATTAATATTATAAATTATAATTTTCAACACGAGAAACTGTAATAGTTAACAAAGTATTATCTATAGCTTAACTGCGAATATTTACATGTAACATGTTAATAAACAGACAACAATGTTATCATAACATTACAATAACATTAATACTACTTTACACAGTCCTACAGAATAAGTCTCACTATTTTCAATATTTTCCAAACAAAATACTATTTTTAAATAGTATTTCAAAAACTCTTTCTTATAAATAAAATAATTTATTTGCACGATTATGCTTTAAAAATAAAACTAAGTACTATTTTCTATTTCAAATACTATTTTACCCAGCCTAAGATCTAAATCTGAAAAATTTGACGGACGATGCGCCAGTAACGTAATAAAAATAATTTGTTTCAGGTCCCCCCGTATAGGTGGGCCCCTCTCGCAGTCGTTAGCGATGATCCCGCCAACGATGCACGGCCACGAATTCAATCAACCCCTGTCGAGGGTGGTTATGGTTCGTAAAACGGATCAAAGGACCTTCAGCAAGGGCCGAAGGGGTGGCGAACCACTTCTGGAAACGGTAACCAGGGAAACCGTCGAGCTTTTCAACGGCGGTAGGGCTGAAAGGAAATACACGTCCGAAACCAGAGACATCGTTACGCCAAAGTCGAACAGGTATGTATCGTTTTCTCTCTGAACGATCGGAAGCGACTATAGTAAGGGAACCCTAACTTCCTGGAACGTGTGTAAAAGTGGTATGTTCGGCGGGACGCCTATCCGTGTCCCCCTAGCAGAATTTACTATAATAAATCCGGAAAGTGTTTGAACCCTAACTTCCCCATTCGTGAAAAGATAAAGAAAATATTACAGTGACAAACTGAGGTCCATATTGAAGCTTGAATAAACACGCCCTCACTTTTTCGTCTGTTACACCGTGTAAAAAAAATCATTTTACAAGAGGGAATGATCTAGTGAGAAAGTAGAGGCTTCAAGCTTTAAAATGAGCCCACGTTTATTGTTGTACCATTTTTTTTAACGAAGTTATCATCATTTAAAGTTAATATTTTTTCGAGATGAGAATGTACAGTGAATTCTCGATATATGTCATCAAAACGGGTCTTGTCAGCGTCTTGTATCGTCCAGGAGATATTCCCGACCCGTGTTATGTTTACACTCATGTTTACTATGTGGTCCTTCACGGAGTATACTACGCGGAAGTGGGGGTGATTCCGCGACGTTTATCGTCCAGGCCTTGGCGACATATATCGAGAAATCACTGTATTGACATACCCAATGCGAGTCTAGAAATGTTGTACAATTTTAATAATAGAGAGTTAAAATTGCGAATATACTCGATAAAGAAGAGTTGAAAATTCAATAAAAAGTTTTAAGTATCATTAATTATTAATTTTGAATCTTTAAATATAAATATTACGTAGGAAATCAATATTTCTCTCTCTTAGCTACGATGCTTTATAGCAAGAGAATATTATACTATCCAAGATTTTAACATGATCGATTAACGAATACGATTTTTAGAAGCGTTGCGGAGAACATATCATTCGTTTCTGGGTAAGAATTTCAAGATTGAAAAGTAATTTGATGTATGCTCATTATTGTTGATTTTGACTTTATACAAACATAATCTTGTCTTTAGTTAGTTGCCAGAACAGTAAGAAGTTTAGTGAAAGTTTCATCAGATTTTTCGTTTATTTAGATCTTGATAGAACAGACAATATACAATAGTATACAGTGTACACACATTTTCATTGTACATCATTGTAAATCATAAATGTTTACAGTGTGTTTGAGTCGAACCTATTAATGACAATTGAATAAAAATATGTAAAGATGAAACTGATTGAGAGCCTTTTCAAAAAATAATTTTTACTTTTTGCAAAAATAATTCGGACACACTGTATACTTGAGATCAATTAGAATATCTTGTTGTTAAAATAATTGATATTATTCTTCTGTAGTACATTGCTGGTAAGAGATGGGATATTTGATGTTTAGATCTGTTCATTGTCAAGCATTGTCAAGATCATTTGGAGTTGCATGATTCAAATAAAATTGATATTAGAACATTTCCAATTTGTTACTACGAAAACAACTGTTGCCTGAACATTAACTAAGCATGACATTTGTTGCTCTTCGGTGAACGGAGTTAAATAGTGCTTCAGGTTAATCGTATTTCAATTACAATATCAATAATTACGGGGTAATTACTGACGTCTCTTCATTGTTTAATTATTAACCCTAACAAATAATTGTTTAACATTGTCCTCGTATATTGCGATTATTTTGTATCGATTAATTACATTCCATTAATAGTAAATAATTTTTATCAACTATAAATAAATTGCACGAGACGTGATCCATATTTTTGTCAAATCGTGAAAATTATTACCCATGTACATGTACATTCACATAATTTTTTCAATGTTTAATCATTCCCTCACACATGTGAATTCTATTTTCTTACATGTAGATATATAAATACAGTTAACACATATTTACACACTAGATTCGAATGTCCCGAGAGAAAATTCTAATACATTCTAACACATAACTTAGAAGTTGCAAATTGTTTTTTAATACGTGTACAATTACAAAACGGTACATATTATTGAAATATTCTTTGATTTCGCTCAACTCTCACAAGTACGTGTACAATAAAATACAAAATATTCATCATACGAATGTGAAACGATAAATAAAATTGACAGAGTGTTGCAAATATCGCGAGCAAACGTGTTGCAGATTAATTATAAATGCAGCGTCTCCAATGATGGTAAAAAAGTTGTTTTTATCGAACTCGATTGACGGACTTGCCCTTACCGCCTGACCTCTTTACTTGTACATGCAACTTATGCTGTCCTTGCTTATGCAACTGAATAATTTCGCGAGTTGCATATTGCAACGAGCGTGTTTAACGTGAAACTTTCGTGCATTGATTCCTCCAATTATAAGTTCTATTCAATTTTCAAATAAAATTATTGAATCAACTTAAGAACTTTCTTCGATTTTGCACTGTTACCGTGCAGTTAATTATACTGCGATGCTATTGAACATGTTCAGACTGTCTACGGTCTGCCATCTTCACTTTCATTTCTTCACAGCGTTGTTTGACTGGCAAACACAAACTACACGCACTCGTCGGCTCTTAAACGATGCACTGTGCAAATGTTGCATCGTCAGTGTTTGTCGATGCAGAGACGGTCGTGAATCGAGGAAGTTAAATGCACAAACAAATAACTGTTGTTGATAGCACGACGCAGAATAATTTATGGCTTTCAAGTGTTGCTTGAAATTAATGGAACAAATCGTTCGTTGAAAGATTATACGTAATTATATATGTGTTAAAGACTTTGTATTATATTGACATTGTTTTGGTGTGATTCATTATTAATTCTCCTTTAGTTTCAATTTTTACTAATCAAGAAAAGTGGAATACAGATTTTGGAAAAACAGAGACTACGAAAGCCACAAATTCGGATATGCATTTTTAAATGCAAATTTCGTACAACTAGAATTTGGTTTGACGTATTTTATTGATTGTTAATTGACTTGTAGCTTGATGACTTTATTCTGAATGTATTAATTTCTCTCGGGACATCTTGAACATGAAAGCCATATCCACACCAGCTTTTGGTTACACAAAAAAGCCTAAAGTCTGCAGACATAAACCGAGTACAGTGTTTACTCGATATATGTCCAAAACACGGGTCTAGCCAGGGACATATATCGGTCAGGAAATACTATTTTTCACAGAACGTAGAAAGGGACAGTTAGAAGCCTCGGATTATGGCACCTCGCAGGGTATACACCGCATCAATGGGGGTAGTTCTGGGACTTTTATCGGATAGACATTTTGGACATATATAGGTCAGAAGATACTACTCTTTGATAAACGCCGAATGTAGAAAAGGACAGTTAGAGGCCTCGGTTTATGGTACCTCGCAGGGTATACCCCGCATCAATGGGGGTAGTTCTGGGACTTTTATCGGATAGATATTTTGGACATATATAGGTCAGAAGATACTATTCTTTGATAAACGCCGAATGTAGAAAAGGACAGTTAGAGGCCTCGGTTTATGGTACCTCACGGAGTATACCTCGCGGTAGTGGGGATAGTTCTGGGACTTTTATCGCCTAGGCATTTTGGACATATATAGAGTAAACACTGTATTACACAATTTAATTCTTAGAGCTAGATAAATCTGCAGCCATTGAAGATAAGATGGTGTGGACAAGGCTTAAGCGAGTCTCCTTACCTTGACGATCGAAAAATGAGGCAAACTTTAGGAATTTTTTTCAAATGAAACTAACAAACAATTTCAAACTTTGTCGATTAATCATTGAAAAATACAATGAGATTTATTTTAAGCGAAAATAATGATTTTTATTAAAGATTACAATGTTTCCACCAGAGAGAATTATATTAAGAAACATAACATTCATGCTGGTCACAAAATCAGTTTTTAAACATTTGATATATTTAAAAATTATGATAAATAAAAGCAATATCGTAGAGAGATGAAAAATTTCATTTTTCTGAATTCCTGAAACAAAAGTCAAAGTAGGAAGACCCGTAACCCTCGAACGGCGGATGATTTTAGTGACACGTGCACTTCAGTTGGGTCTAAACTGACCCACAGTAATCACATTTACTCGATTCGATACAAATTAGCCACCGCTCGACAAGCTAATGATTTTCGACTCGCTGCTGAAATATTATAATCTGACTAAAACGTCCGCAACTCTGGGTCAAAATGGACCCAAACCACCGTCGTCGGAGGGTCAAACTAAACCCCTCGAATATCGTTTTGTGTACGTCGTAAATCGTTACCCCTTGTAGTATGCCCTCGCTCAGCGTAAACGGAACGAAAAAGAAGGTGGTTGGCTTTGTCGACCAGCTATCGCCCGAAAGGTATTCTCACCTAATCACCTAATAGTACAAAATAGTAATTATAGTCTGGCCAAACACCGGTTCCAATGAAGCCGAACGATAAGAATTTAAACAAAGACTTCGATCGATTTTTTGACGGAAAAACTCTTCCCCCACTCTCTTTCTGTCTTTCTCATTTGTACGTCATCGTTCTTTTCGGGGCTTCGTTAGGGTCGATGCTTGGCCTTCTAATTAGTTTTAATGGTAATGAGTGTTGATGTAGGCAACGGCCGCGAAGCCGAGAGAAAGTTCGTCCATCCTTCAGAATTTCTGAAAACGAGAGTCATCGGTCTCGCGCGTCTTTTACGCAGACAGACACGTAGACATATGCCCGCCTTTTAATCTTAACGACTTTTACGACACTCTTATTAGACACATAATCTACAATTTATTTGACGTGTGCAAATCGCATGCCTCACTCTGTACAGTGAATTTTGCCACGGACAAGTATCGACTAGGAGATGCTATTGTTTGATCCGGACATATATCGTCCAGGAAATACTATTGCTTGATGCGGACATATATTGGCCAGTAAATACTATTGTTTGATCCGGACATATATCGGCAAGGAGATACTTATTGCTTGATGTGGACATATATCGGCCAGGAGACACTATTGTTTGATCCGGACATATATCGGCCAGAAGATACTATTGTTTGATCTTCGGTGATCGAGATCTCTCGAGCTCTTTTTGGCCCCCCACTTGGCCTCCCCAGGGCAGTGGGGATAGTTCTGGGACTTTTATCGCCTAGGCATTTGGGACATATACAGAATAAAGTCTATACATTCAAAAATTCCCCTTGTTCCTCGGTCGAAAAAATATCTTGAGCACAAATGAACAACGGCGCGCGAACGTAGAATCTTCAAGCTTCAAATTAAGCCCAAGTACAGTGAATTCTCGATATATGTCCACATCAAAGTACTTGCCACGGACATATATCGGCCAGGATGCTTTGATCCTCTGAGACCGAGATTTCTCGAGCTTCTTGGCCTACTCACGGCAGTGGAGATATTTCTGGGACTTTTATCGCCTAGGCATTTGTGACATATACAGAGTAAACACTGTACAATCCCCATGCACTGAAAAATCCCCCATGCTCCTCGGTGGAAAAAATATCTTGGGCACAAATGAACAACGGCGCGCGAAAATAGGATCTTCAAGCTTCAAAATGAACATTGAATTCTCGATATATGTCCACATCACAGTACTTGCCACGGACATATATTGGCCAGGAGATACTATTCTTTGATCCTCGGTGACCGAGGTCTCTCCAATTTTCTTGGCCCCCACTTGGCCTCCCCAGGGCAGTTGGGATAGTTCTGGGACTTTTATCGCCTAGGCATTTGGGACATATACAGAGTGAACCCTGTACATTCAAAAATCCCCTTGTTCCTCGGTGGTAAAAATATCTTGGGCACGAATGAAGCAACAAGAATCTTCAAGCTTCAAAATGAGCCCAAGTACAATGAATTCTCGTTATATGTCCACAACACGGGACTTTCCGGCGTCTTGTATCGTCCAGGAGACATAAATACCTGAGCCGTGTTATGTTTGCACTCTTAGGCCTCTCGAGCTTCGTGACCCTTCACAGGGTATACCCCACGATAGTGGGGGTAATTCCGCGACGTTTATCGTCCAGGCTTTAGCGACATATATCGAGAAATCAGTGTATATCGTAAAATCTCGAATAAAGAAATAACGGTCGCAATGAGTGATTCTACGGTATCGCAAAAATTCTGCAAATACAAGTGGGGGCTGCATAGATTATGTGTGGCAGCTCTCGAATCGACGATTAACCAAACTGCGTTCGAAGTGTAAAGCGTAGCAGACCACGAAGCAGACGGCGCGCAACTTTCCAAATTTACGGTCGCGTACAGAACAATGGGCATCGGTGCATTCACCGTTAAATCTCTCGGTAAAGGGTTAATAAATTCCCGGTCGGCGCGAGCCAGAGCAAGAAAGGAGGATGGAGCAACCTTTCTTCTGGTCGACCGTGGCCGTGGTCGAGGCAGCTCGTAGGAAGAAGGAAGTAAAAGCGAGCGGCGATCGCATTTGCCGCGCGGCGAGCATGCCGAGTACCGCGAGCACGACTCGCTCGCGAAACCTTCGCGTAATTCTTTGATGCGTTACCCTCTCTCTCTCTCTCTCTCTCTCTCTCTCTCTCTCTCTCTCTCTCTCTCTCTCTACCCTCTCTCTCTCTCTCTCTACCCCCCCACTCTCTATCTCTCTCCATATCTCTCTCTCTCTACCCTCTCTCTTTCTCTCTCTCCATTCCTCTCTCTCTCTCTCTCTCACTCTCTCTACCCTCTCTCTCTCTCTACCCCCCCACTCTCTATCTCTCTCCATATCTCTCTCTCTCTCTCTATCCTCTCTCTTTCTCTCTCTCCATTCCTCTCTCTCTCACTCTCTCTACCCTCTCTCTCTCTCTACCCTCTCTCTCTCTCTCTACCCTCTCTCTCTCCATTCCTCTCTCTCTCACTCTCTCTACCCTCTCTCTCTCCATTCCTCTCTCTCTCTCTCTCTCTACCCTCTCCCTCTCTCCATTCCTCTCTCTCTCTCTCTCTCTCTCTCTCTACCCTCTCTCTCTCTCTCTCTCTACCCTCTCTCTCTCTCTCCATTCCTCTCTCTCTCTCTCTCTCTCTCTCTCTCTTTCTCTCTCTCTCTCTCTCCCCCTCTCTCTTACCCCTCCCTCCCTCTCTCTCTCTCTTATGTTCGACGATTTCTCTCGGCTTCTCTGACGTTACTTCACCACCTGACCGCTGACACTGTAAATGTGCCGAGCTTGTTGCGTGACAAAACGAGCACATTCGAAAGAGCTTCTCGCTCGGACCGCACTCGCATACTCGAAATTCTGTCGCTTCCAAGGCTTCACGTCGCTTCAAAGTGAATGGCACTGATGGCACACTTCATTCTGATGCCTCCCGCGGCGAAGGTGGTTTTAACTCACTTCGACTTTCAGATGGCATACCAGCTGCATCTGAAGCTAAAAAAATCACCAAAAAATATTTTCACACACTTCGAACCCTTCTTCATGTAGTCTCTATAGAGTTTTATTCGTTGCAAGGATTGAAACAATTTTATACTCACGGTAATGCCTCGGTATATTAACCCTTTGCCCTCTTAGAAGACGTTATGAGTATAGAATCGACGGCTTCGAGTGCAAAGGGCTAATTATTTTTCAATGCAACTTTCACCTGCACATTCCTGACACTTTTGCGATTAAAATGAGCCCAAGCACGATACAATTCGGATCGTAATGCCGTGTGTAATTCGCGATTTAGTGGAACCTCTCTTATCCGAACTGTTTTCGGTGACGCGTGCCCACGGTGCTTTTAACTTCAACAAACAATATTGATGCAGCATCAGAGACTTCGTTTTTGTGAACAATCATCTTCAGCGATAACAGATATATTTTACCACGTTTTTATTAACTATCTTTCTCGTCTGTCTGTTCGGTACAAATTTTGTAATTGATTTTAATGTAACTTACCGACGAGCTAGAGACTTGAGACTTTAGACATAGCTCGGAACTGGATGACAACGCACGCAAGACTAATAAACAGAAAATGATTATTTAAATAGAAAAATTTATTTAGGGAAAGTAGTAGAATAAATTTCCTTGACCAAGCATTTATTGTATTGAAAATTACGGGACAATCTCAATAAATTTAGGGTTGATATTTTTATAAGGCAATATTTACAACATTTTTTTTTTTTTATTTACCAGATAATGTTTGGTAGGGTTAGCGTTAATGGGCGAGCGTTAGAGGATCGACCGGAGATCTAACGCGTTCGAATTCGTTTTTGTATGGATCGTGAACGATCTGACGATCCGAGAGACACCGAGAATCGATTGTCCCCGGCGCGCACGCTTTCTACAGTGTCCGCGTTCGGTCACTTATAGCGAGAAGAGTCGGTGGTTCCGAGCGAATTACGGCTTTAATGCCGCTTACTTGTTTAATTCGGTTTGATTCAGCATCCTGATGAGCGAGAAACGAGACTGAAGAGAAACGGATGTTAATTCAACGCGCGTTCGCCGCCAGACGAATGTTTTGCTTGTCCGTCTGGAAACGTTGCACCGAAGACCCCTTGTTAATCAGAGAAAGTAATGGAGCTGTTACCCGCAAACGAAAATAGCCGGGCAAACTTTTCTTTTTTTTTTTTCCCCTCTCTTTAATCGAGCCACCTTCAACGAATCCGCGTTCGTTGCTTCTCGCGATTTCATTTTCTTTCTTTCTATTCGCCGGGAAAAGTGCGTTGCACGGATTATAAATCATTTTGTAATATCGTTGCGAATCGCAAACAGAAATTAGTATGGAACTTCATGCGGTTATGCGCATCGCGTGTATTTGTTTTCCGAAGTATGATATAGAATAATTTTGCGAGAGTGAAACCGAGCTTCGAGAGCCGCCGCGAATTTACGATTATAGCAATCGACGATGATATTCATCTTGATATCTTGTATTTTTTTCCATTTTGTTTCAATACAAATTAGAACCGTGTTTGTCTCAATAGCTGAACTTGGCAAACTCTCCCCCCCCCCCCTTTCTTTCGACACGTGACCTACGCCATTCTATTCGTTTCGACATCCTGAACACGAAATGTAATTGTCACTTTTGGCGAAAATTGATAGTTTTCTAAATATTCATAAAAAACTGTATGAATCCTGGAGGCGGTTCCCAAGTCTTACCGAAATGACTGTCGACACTAATCGACAGCCTAAAGCAATTAGGAAATTACTGTAGTAGATGTGGGAGGCAGGGATGATGCAATACAAACAATTAAAAGGCTCGGCTATCTGGTAATAAAAGCACAATGCACCGAATATTTATTTTGATTCACCTCGACTCATCCTACGGTATAAAAGAGCAATCCAATAGTAACGACACTCGTATCAAATGACGAATCAGCTAATGACTCACACGAATATTTTTAACGATCCCTGAAGAATCCTAGAAATTGCTTTTGTTCAATCAAAGCTATCGTGATAAGATAACATTGTTATCTTGATTGTGTTGCACATATAGCCATCGGTTGATCAGTGCAACTATCAGTTGCAATCCGATTGGAACCTCACCGAGACTTTACAGTGGATTTTACAGTCAATTTTATTTGACAGTGTCGTCTATTTGTTTAAACGTTTTGCCTCCTAAATAAGTGCAGTAGGACCCCTCGATTATTCGAACTTCAAGCAATTTATCGTGGATATTATTGAAAATTTGTTATAAAAAGTAATATAATTATCTATAATAAATACTGTACTAATACTATTATTCTATTATAATTTATTATAAATTTATTTATTTATTTGCTGTAAGGAACTGTTCCATTATCTAAACAGCAACACCTAAATTAATTCGAATAACCGAGGATAATCGTGATCACACCAACATTTCCCAGCAACATTCGCAACATGCAAGCGCCTGATACATTAGCAAGGTAGTGTAGAGCGATCTGTCCAGTGAATGAACATGATGCAAAAACGAAGTAATAACATTTACTTCTTCTGGCTTGTCTTAGAGGTCTTTCACCCCGAACACGAATAGCTTGAACGCATCGCTTTCAAAGAGCCGAAAGTTCGGAATCGCTTACACATCGCCAGCAAGTCGTGTAACTAGTCCCGTTGTTCCATAGGGACTCCCTCATAGAAGTTGTTTGTCAGAGCCTGCACTGTGTCTTCACTGTGTTCCCACTGTACCGACAATGAAAGCCTCCGTTGTCTTTCCCCATCCACCGTGTAATCTGTTTAACTTGCAGGTCGAGGACGGATTCGGTCAGATCGAAGTCCCCCCTGACGGCGTCGCCGGCATCCCCAGGACCACTGTCGAATTCCCTTCATGGCAGTTTTCATGGTAGTTTAGGCAGCGATGGCATGTCCTACAGCAGCGCCAGGTCGTCCTCAGCGTCCCCCGATTCCGCAAGATGCTCGTCGACACCGGTAATTACGATGCATTCCTCTTGCTTTCAGTGCATGTGATATATATGTCGTCATGGCCTAGACGATAAACGTCGCGGAGTTATCCCCACTGACCGCGAGGTGT
Source organism: Seladonia tumulorum (assembly GCA_913789895.3). NCBI lineage: Eukaryota > Metazoa > Arthropoda > Insecta > Hymenoptera > Halictidae > Seladonia > Seladonia tumulorum. The sequence continues at coordinate 5,361,103 of OU565280.1, forward strand.
ACCCCGTGAGGGGGGCCAAGAAGCTCGAGAGACCTCGGGTGTAAGGTCAAAGAATAGTACAGTGACCTCTCTATATATGTCGCCAAGGCCTGGATGATAAATGTCGCAGAGTTATCCCCACTACCGCAGGGGTGCACCCCAGGGGGGTCCAAGAACCTCGAGAGACCTCGGTCACCGAGGAGTGTAAGGTCAAATAATAGTATAGTGCACCTCTCTATATATGTCGTCAAGGCCTGGATGATAAATGTCGCAGAGTTATCCCCACTACCAAGGGGTCTACCCCGTGAGGGGGGCCAAGAAGCTCGAGAGACCTCGGGTGTAAGGTCAAAGAATAGTACAGTGACCTCTCTATATATGTCGTCAAGGCCTGGATGATAAATGTCGCAGATTTATCCCCACTACCGCAGGGGTATCCCCCTGAGAGGGGCCAAGAAGCTCGAGAGACCTCGGTCACCGAGGAGTGTAAGGTCAAAGAATAGTACAGTGACTCTCTATATATGTCGTCAAGGCCTGGATGATAAATGTCGTAGAGTTATCCCCACTACCGCGGGGTGTACCTAGTGAGGGGGCCCAAGAAGCTCGAGAGACTTCGGGTGTAAGGTCAAAGAATAGTACAGTGACCTCTCTATATATGTCGTCAAGGCCTGGATGATAAATGTCGCAGAGTTATCCCCACTACCGCGGGGTGTACCTCGTGAGGGGGGTCCAGAAGCTCGAGAGATCTTGGTCGCCGAAGAGTGTAAGGTCAAAGAATAGTACAGTGACCTCTCTATATATGTCGTCAAGGCCTGGATGATAAATGTCGCAGAGTTATCCCCACTACCAAGGGGTGTACCTCGTGACGGGGGCTAAGAAGCTCGAGAGACCTCGGTCCTACAAAAACATATCCTTACAAATATTATTTTATTATTCTATTATAAGGAAAATATTATTTTCCTTAAAAATATTAAAATAACTTAAAACATATCCTATAGAAATGTGTACAACTCATGAAATTTTGATTGTTTTTGTTTGAAAAAAATACCGTATGTACTGCAAACAGCCGTGAATGTATATGCCAAATCTTAATTCAAGAAGTATTATTAGTTGTTCTGAAAAAAAATTCCAAAATTGGTGAAAAATGGCATTCAAAACTGGGAATACCCTCTTGAAACATACCCTATAAAAATGTGTACAACTCATGCAATTTTGATTGTTTTTGCTTGAAAAAAATACCGCATGTACTGCAAACAGCCGTGAATGTATATACAAAATCCTAATTCAAGAAGTGTTATAGTTGTTCTGAAAAAAAATTCCAAAATTGGTGAAAAATGGCATTCAAAACTGGGAATACTCTCTTGAAACATACCCCATAAAAATGTGTACAACTCATGCAATTTTGATAGTTTTTGCTTGAAAAAAATACCGTATGTACTACAAGTAGCCGTGAATGTATATGCAAAATTCCAATTCAAGAAGTGTCATAGTTCTCGTGAGAAAAATTCCAAAAGTTGGTGAAAAATGGCAGCAGTATATAGCCGCCTTAAACGTGAACTGCTGGGGTCAGTAGAAAAATCATTCCCGATACTGACAGTCGTAGATTAGTCATCGTTGCGAGAGTAACGATTTCCCAAGTCGATGCACGAGCGTTCAGACATGTCTCTCGAAAAGGGAACGGTCCTGAGTCATCGACAGATGGCAACGTACCTTGGATGTCGCTCGTAGGTACTTTCGGGGAGGCGTCACGTGCCAACGTAGAACGATGATTTAGGCTCGAGAAGATAAATGTACGATCGAACGTACTGTACGTATGATCGAACTAACCGATTCTATTTGTTATTTAAATCATCGGTGTACACGTTCCAGCTTATTAACCCTCTGCACTCGGCGCTATATTCATTCTAAAACTAAATTTTTCTTCCATCTTAGAATATTCTCATTTTATTCATACGAAACTGATCCGATTTCCACATATAATATTTAAATGTTTAGTAATCTATTAAATACAAATTTTGTAATCTAACAAATATTTTGTAATATTTGTTGTAATTTCTTTGAAATAACGACACAAAAATTTCTAGTGGTGCTTCAGAGTCACCACTCGAGTGCTAAGGGTTAAAAGGCAGAAGAGAAATTCTCGCTCGAAATAAGCATACAAATCGCCGTGGCAGTCAAAATTGCTTAGTCTGATTATTTTACGACCCTGGACGCTTCACAGTTATTAATTTACAAATTAAGGGAACAGCGTTTCACGACGGCGCGCGTTGATCTCATCGTGTTTCGACACGAAACGAAAGTTTTCTTTTATTTTTTTTTTCTTGAACGCGTCCGTTTGCCGTGCACACTGGTCATGAAAGTCTTCTGTGTCCCGTTTCGTGATATGCAGTAATTTTTTTATATCTCGATGATTCGAAAAATTGATTGTTCCACTGTACCATAAAATAAAATACTTGCTCTTACAGGGCGCGTCATTCGCTGAAAGAAATTGAAGCTAAATTAAGTATCAAGTAACGTCAAACTAGTTTAATACTAGAAATTAAAAAAAAAATGGCACGCATACTTTTATTTGTCAATACATTAACCAAAACTATTTGCACCCCCTCCCCGAGAAACAGTAACTCACTCTGAAATTTGTTTAAATTCAAATCTAAAAATAGTTGTAGTTTAGTAGTAGTAGAAGTTTTTTGAAAATATTTCGGGAACCGATCATTTCCTCAAAATAATTCTTCCGGTTTCGTATTACCCCTCTCCCCCTTCATCGTTCACACCCATCACCCGCCTCCTGGGGCAGTGTCACTATACTGAACAACAGCCCAGCATTAGAAAACGGAAATATTGATTTTGAAATTTTTGTCTTCTCTCGATTCGTTCGTTAATTTTCTGAACTCTGCGCGAAGAATTATTGATTTTCCCGATTACAATTCCTTCGCAAAATTTGTCTCGCACTCCGTATATGTCGTGTATACAGTTCACGTATGTATTGGGTTGGCAACTAAGTAATTGCCGATTTCAGTTATAGATGAAATTATAACTTGACTCAGTTTTTGGCCGAAAAGGATCAGACTTTCTACGAGCGTGGAATTTTCAAGTTGTCAGAAAGATGGCAAAAGGTCATCGAACAAAATGGAAAATACATCATAGATTAAAGTTCATTCCAAGTAAAAAAAAAACTCTTTTATTTCATTGAACAAATCGGCAATTACATACATAGTTGCCAACCCAATATATTCACACCTCGCTAACTTCACTGGTTTCGTTTCTCGCCAAATTCGTCGGATCCAATCTCCCCTAATCTGTTCCGCGGCAAGCAAAAACTCGTGTTGAAATCCTTAGTTTCTCTATCATTGCGCTCGCGTGTGCCACTTCGCATGATACCGGCCATATACTCCGCTATCAGGAGCCGGGTTTTATCAACCATCGGACCACCAGCCACTGTTCCACATTCGCGGGGAAGTAAGAGTTTCATGTGCTACCGGTTTCGCAAATACCTAAAGTGAGCTAAAGTTTCGCACTGGTTTTTTTTTTTTTCGTTCTCTTTTTTTCGGGGCAGATTATCGGACGGATAGCATCGTCGCTGTCAGAACCCCCCCCCCTTGTTTTTTTATTGCACCGCCGCCGACAGAGCTATACCGGCCGGCTTATACTTTCACCCGCGGATTTAAACAATTTCGGAGCCGAACGAATTCCGGGAGAAACCGCGTAACCGTTTTCTTCCTGGCGGTCGTGCTGGAAATGATCGCTTTGCGATAGGACTCGATGGGAAATCGTTTCTGCCGGTCGGTCCCGCTATACCCATTGACCATTCTGCATCTAGGTTATTAGGAAACGTCATCGTCTTTATTGCTGCCTACGCGCCGCGCGCACGCTGTCGCGTAATTTTGTTTTTGAACGTCGCCGGCCGAACCTATACATCTTCCCGCGCGCGCGCGCGAACCTGAAATGATCGAGGCGATCGATCTTGTTGGCTTTCCCCCGATTTCATCCTCGAGTGATACTTAGCAAATCCGCGGGGAACGAGTCCGAGATTTATAGCGTTTATCAGGGGTACACATAAGCAATCAATTATTTGCAAAGAATTTGTTTCGCCTTTAGTTCTGTTTTCCCGTTGAAGAAGAAACACGTATTCGAATTTACTACAAAGTTTGTTTTCGATTTCAAAATAACTGATTACTAGACATCGGATCTTTATGCATTTATGGCTTATGGAAATGTTAAAAAAAATGCTATAATATAAAATTCGAGAGAATTTAACACGATTTTTATTTGCTTTGGATCTACAAAGGCTGTCCCCATTAAAAATAAAATTTTATTTCATTCCACTTTCTTAAAATGTTTCTATAAAAATTGGAAATTGCATAAACATCCGATGTCTACTGATTACTTATGGGTCCCCCTAATATTTAGCGTTTACTTTAGCGTTGAGTCAATCCGTGGGCCTTCTGTTTTGAGTTTCTTGAGTTTTGTGTTTAGGATTTTAGGGGTCTCTTTTAACACAGTATTGTCTTCTGATAGGTGACAGAGGTGCGAGCAATATTTAATGAACAGTTTATCTTGAAAAAGAATTAAGGACTCCGTAGATTCGCGATAAGGTAGAGTGACCAAGTTACCGACAAAAATAGGCTTCACGTGACTCAACTTTTCGCCCTTATATGAGGATATTTTTCGCTGGGGAAGGGCTCATTCGAAAGAGGACGGTCCGATGCAGCTCTCGCTGGTCATAGACTGATGATATTTTATAATATAAGTGTTAGAAGTAGGTGAAAAATTCGGACCAGGATGTACAACGTTTACTCGATATATGTCCAAAACATGGGTCCAGCCAGGGACGTACATCGGCCAGGAGATTCTTTGATCCACTCGACCTTACACTCCTCGGCGACCGAGGTAGTGGGGATGGTTCTGGGACATTTATCGGCTAGGCGTTTGGGACATATACAGGGTGGAGCATTTTAAACAGGTCACCTGAATAACTCGCTTGTTTTTGAAGATAGGAGAAAATGCATTAGACCAAACTTACTTGGTATCGGAGGGCTCATAATCTGGTATTACCAATTTTTCTGTAGGTGGAGGCGTCAAGGTGATATGAAGGTCAACTCTGTTTTTTTAAACGGAACAGTATATTTTTTTGCTTATATTCTGATAGAGTGTTTCAAGACGAATACAATGACCTATTATGAAGGTCATTCAAGGTCACTCAAGGTCAAATGAAAGAAAAAACTGATTATCTTTCGCGTCCCAGTTGTCTTGTACTAACATGTGGATCTCGTATTACAGCTGCTACAATATTTGTCGAGTTTGACGCCTCTCGATTTTTATTTGTGGGGAAAATTAAAGGCAGAAGTGTACCGCGAAAAACCAACTACCAAACTTGACATGCAAGAACGTATAAGAAGAGCTTGCTCTGTAATAGATACAAATGAAATTTGCCAGGCAGTGTCATCAGTATTGCAACGATTTAGACTATGTATCCATGTTCGAGGTCGCCATTTTGAACACCTGTAGTAGCAGTATCAAAGTATACATGCATTCGAAGTGTGCTTTGAGATAATCAGTTTTCTCTTTCATTTGACCTTGAGTGACCTTGAATGACCTTCATAATAGGTCATTGTATTCGTCTTGAAACACTCTATCAGAATATAAGCAAAAAAATATACTGTTCCGTTTAAAAAAACAGAGTTGACCTTCATATCACCTTGACGCCTCCACCTACAGAAAAATTGGTAATACCAGATTATGAGCCCTCCGATACCAAGTAAGTTTGGTCTAATGCATTTTCTCCTATCTTCAAAAACAAGCGAGTTATTCAGGTGACCTGTTTAAAATGCTCCACCCTGTATAGAGTAAACATTGTAAATACGTTGAAATAATCAGTATAAATTGTAGAAGATTTTGAAGTCGAAGTTTTGAAGTTGTTCGCGTCATAGTCTCTTTTGTGTAGGCATAAATAACGTTTAAGGGGCTCGTGTTAAAAAGAACTGCTCTATTATGGGCGCATTAACATTAGACTGTTAACTGGGTCGTTTCTTGATCGTGAACGCCATTGTGCTCACGAACTAGAAGTCAGTGAGAGTTTTTCCGAGTGTTGGAAACGTGCAAGCGACGCGCGGCATTCTTCCATTTGTAGAATTGTTCCTGAAATATTTATGTTAGACAATTATATAACACAATTGAGCATGGCTTGATTCAATTGACAGAGTAGCTTAACTCACCGAGACCAGGTTTTCCGTGCCATTTATCGGTGATGACGCGAATTTTGCGATCTCCGTTCGGTTATTGTTAACACAGTTCGATCAATTATATGCGACACTCTCTGTGTGTTATAGATAACAAAGACTGACACACGTAAACCGTCTGTGCGCAGATTGGGGCCACCCAAAGAATTCATCAACGTTTGTCTCGAGACGCACAATTACTTCCGCTCGAGGCATGGAGTGCCACCTCTTCGTCTCAGCAAACAGGTAAAACAACGTAATCATCGAATTCCTACCTTTTTCTTAACCAGGTAAATACGCTCGTCAACTCGTTAACCGTTTCGCTACAAAGGGTGCTATTAGTCGCCCACCATTTGCTATGCAAATGAATCGCCATGCAAATGCAGTGCAAGATCTAAAACAGGCTAGGATAGTCCGGAAGACAAAGATGCCTGTATCGACCCTGTGTCTGATTAAACATTGCCATACTAACATTAATGTAACTTATCTATTTTGCAGTTGTGCAAAACGAGTCAAGATTGGGCCAACATACTGGCAACTAGAGGTAGGTTAGAACATAGGGCGAACATCGACTACGGCGAGAATTTGTACTGCATGTGGAGCTCCAATCCGAAGACTGTGGTCAGCGGCGATGAACCTGTGAACGAATGGTAAATGAGTAAAAATGAACAATGAAACGAACAATTCTTCTAATCTTGTAATTGTCCTTCAGGTACGCCGAAGAAGCACAGCACCAGTACGGAAAAGAGCCTACCACCTTGAAGACTGGCCACTTCACCCAGGTAGTGTGGAAAGACAGTACAGAGTTAGGCGTCGGGATGGCCAGGAACCGGAACGGCGAAGTTTATGTGGTCTGTAACTATAATCCTGCTGGAAACTACCTGGGTAGCTTCACGGAGAATGTCCTTCCACCTGGAGGCTCGAGTCCTAGTAAAAAGATATCCTTCATGCCACGATACACCATGGACGATCAAACGTGGCAGCAGGAAGCTTTGCTTGCTCATAACGAGTACAGGAGACGACATCGTGTTCCTGATTTGAGGCTGAGTGCCGAATTAACCTCTGCTGCTAAGGTATTTCTCAAAATCAGGTTACACTTTCGTTGTTTTACAGATTCCTCGGGTGATTTGAAGTAACTTTTTCCTTTGCGAAAATATTCTACGCGGCCTTGTTAAGGAATTATTAACGAAAAACAAGGACCAATCAGAGCGCTGCTACAGCGGACGGATTCCTGCTCGGCCAATAGCAACGCCACGCTCTATAGCAGCGCTCTGATTGGTCGTTTTTCGTTAATAGGAAAAAGTGACCATTTTTGGGACACCCTGTATACTAAATCTTCGGGACATGCAAAAAACTCAAATAACTTTTTTTTGTATCTGATTATTTTTTCATGAAACGTTCGCCAGTGTATTCCTGGCATTACCCTGATTGAAAAGAGTCCAAACACGATGCATTTTCGATTTTATTCCCGTCTGTAATCCACGATTTAGCGGAACCTCTGTTATCCGAACTCTTTACAAGATTGCCCGAATGACCCGGCGCGAGAGCAACGCTCGATTATAAATTTTTCTGTATCACCAGGCGTGGGCGAACACGTTGCTGAACACGAACAAGCTGATCCCGCAATTATCGTCTCCCTATGGGGAAAACATCTACTCGATGCAGTGCTCCGATCCGAAGCTAATTGTACCGGCACGGGAGGTAGTCTCGAAATGGTATTCCGAAAAGAAGGATCACAAGTTTGGCACCGAGCCGAAAGTCCTAAATACATGTACGTGGAATGCGGTATAAAAAGAAATCCCGATATTGGCTTTAATAACGTTCCTCAGACAGAAATGTGCTAGTCCCTTGCCACATAATGACCTTGGGAAGATACATACATTTTTTTACATGTACATTTTTATCCCGAGCAGTTTTTAACAGTAAATAAGACAGATAATTAGATGCTTTATAAATTGTTCTTGTAACAGGTCATTTTACGCAAATTGTATGGAAGAACACCACCGAGATGGGCATAGCAATGGCAAAAAGGGATGGCAGTTGCGTAGTGGTAGCCTGTTATCATCCGAGGGGTAACATCGTTGGACAGTTTACGGAGAACGTGTTCAAGGCTGTCAAGAACACCTGTTAGGCCACGTATCCACGGACCGTATAGTTTTAACAAACGTTTGCGAGCACCCATGGGAAATATGATCGGTTCTCATTATCCCAACTGGAATTTCTTATTCGAACGGCATCTTTTGTAATGACCTTTTTGGTTGACTTTTATACAAATCATGCGTCAAACTCCGAAATTATAAATCATAATGTTCGTTTAACATTCACTTTATGACATGGAGAGATATCCAATGACTTTATTGGACTACTTACTTTTTTATTTAATTTAGAAATTAAATGAAACATGCCTATAGAGTCCAATAATATATAATAACTTCCTTGTTTCCTTGTATGAACAGATACAGTGCTTAATGAAGAGTAAATAAATTTTTAGTCCTATGTTTACCATTGAAGAACTTATCTTGGCCACAAATAAATTACAAACTAATGCAGATATTAAAAAATTTTTATTCATACGAGGATCTGCAGTTTATTTGTAAAAATGAACATTTCTTTTTCACGGATTTTGCATCAATTATCGACGCAGTGCAAAAAATACTCGTGTTCTCAGCACCGTTTGCGAATAGTTGTGCGAACGCGTTTCACCAAAGATAATTTACGTTTGCGGACGTTTCTTAACATTTTACACGGTCGAGTGATCCCACAATCTTGTCGATAATGTATTTAAATGTTGTATTTATATATCATATATAGAGACGACGATACGCATAATATATGTATATAACACAAATGTTCATACACATAGAATAAAAAAAAGACATTCCACGTACTAGACGTTATCACTTTGTCTCTTTCCGACGAGTCAGCCGACATAGTGTGTCATAGGACATCCATTAAAAACCGTCGATGACAATGATATACTATTGCATTCTCGTCGACCAGATTCACTGCGAATTATTTATATTAATTTAAACATAAAATTGCGTAAAGACAGCGAAAGTTGTTTTGATATGTGACATATTTGCAGGCGATGATGATCAATCAAATGATTTTTATTCTGTAGCAATCGTAAATGAAAATTTCATACATTTAATATAACTATGATAAAATTACTGTGAGTTTGATTTTTAAAATGGTTTTATACAAGAAATATTTGAAATCTGTTAGCAAAAATCTTTCTTTATTGTTTACGCTAATCGGCACTTTGTTTCTTTAAAGAGAAATATGGACAGAGATGCGATCTTGTAGCTAGAAAGTGTAGTATTAAAATAAGAAATCGGTCGATGGCCGATTGTTCCTTCGCTCCTTACCTCAACATCTCGCGAAACGAGAAAAAGCGTTTGTAATGTTTCTCACGACAATACTATTATTATGTCTACGTAGCATGTAATGTCGAACGAAGATATTCGGATAATTTATAAACATATGTTCATTATACAAACTCTTGTTTTCATTTCAACCACGTTAGACACATCACCAAACTCTCGACCTTATTTTTACAAACTCTTACTCTTCTTCCACTTTGAATTGCACTATTCTCCAAAGACATGTGTAAGATTTATAAGAGAAATTTTCGATCAATAAACGCTTTTGTAATTTCATTCACTAAATAATTTCTCATTCAACACACTGGTGATTTTAAGGCGAGACCCTGCACAGACAAGTCCAGTTAATAAATATAAACGTTATACGCAAAAATTGGATTCACAGATGTGCGCTTAACTCATTAACCATTCTATCATATTTGCAAATAGAAAAGCGCTTGTGTTCATAGAGAAACTGTGTAATAAAAACAGTGGGTTTTGCCTGCATCACAAATTTGACTATATCCAAATTTCTAAAAAATGTGTATTTGCGTCGTAACAATATTGCAATCGTAATTTAACATTAGGTACAAAAATAAATAAATTTTCCAAGCGTATACGCAAGTAATTGACCGCCTCGAAAGCTGTTACTTAACACGAAACAAGCACAAAGTCGAATTCCTAGAGTAACTAAAACCTTTAATTGTTAATCAATAACGAAAGGATCGAATTCTAGGAGAATACAGTTTCGATACTTTTGTGAGATTGGCAAGAGAACGAACACAGTTTAGAAATTAATGTATAATTTGTACGTAAGTATATGGCCGTCACTGTGCACTCGAAGCTAACTTCCTAAAACGAATCATGAAATGTATTACTCGCTAAGTGGCACTTTTTTTGTTCGACGTTAATCGTAAAATGTGTACGATAAAATATTACAAAAAGAAGTCGAAAGTTTAAAAACATACAAATAGAAAACAGTATATAATAAAATAAAAAACATACGCATTTTTATTACATTTTTCCTAAAGATGAAGAAAATCTCGAGCACCTGTGTCACGGTGCCCATCAACTTCATATCAATAAATATGTGCATAAAATGATATACATATAATTTAATATATGCCTAGGCTTAGTCAAGAGACAAATGGACACGTGAGTCGTTAGCTGCTAATTTAACAAGTGTCTTCTTCACTCGAAGAATAGGTAACCGTGCCGCTGACTTCCCGTGCCAGCATTCTTTCATTAATTTGCCCAAACCGGCTAGTGTCTGCAACACATCATATAATTTATTATCGTGTATCGACTGCGAGTCGTTAAATAATTTGATCAAGGAATTTGTTACTTACAGGATCAGAATGCCATCTGTTAGGGAGTGGCGGTCTGCGATGATCCAGGCACACTAATTTCCGCATTTCCTCAATGGAAGGTTCTTGGTTGCTAGGAAGCCACTCAGAATATGGTGCCATGTATTCAAGTGATACACCATTGCTTATACATCTTCGACAAACCTCCCAAAGTATCAGGCCTAAACTGTAGATGTCTGCTCGCCTAAAGTTCTCTAGACATTCCATGTTTATTCTGGAAATATAATAAACATGACTTTTGACGTTAGTTCAATGTTAGCGTAATGATTCTCAATGTTTTTATAAGGACTGGTGCTCTAATGATGTTTCGCTCGTTTGAAACCTTATCTAAATATTTATACTGTTCTATGGAGTGATATGAGACCTCTGTCTATGCTTTCGACAATGAATTGTGAGCTATCAAAAATTCTCAAAGCTTAAAATTTGACTCATTCTCAAACTAGAATGTATACATACGTTTGCTCAAGAATCTCGGGGCTCATGTACCGCTTTGTGCCCAGCTTCAAATCAATTCTATCCGTGGATAGACGATCTTGCGTCACAGCTAGTGCAAAATCGGCAATAACGCAGCTCCCATTAGTTTTAACGAGGATGTTTTTGGACTTCAGATTACGGTGTGCCATAGCCGGCTTCCCTCTAGTTCCATGAATCTCCGTGTGCAAGTAGAGCAAACCATTTACGATACTCAAACAAATATTGAGCATCTGGTGATGCATCAACGAATGATGCGATCTACTCAAGTAATCGTAGAGCGAGCCCACAGGATGGTAATGCGTCACCAACCATAGCTGAGTACAGCTCGCTCTGCTCGTCATATCACTTCCAACGTAACCGAGAATATTGTCGTGTCTGGATGGCAGTAACTGTGAATAGACCTCTGTTTCTCGAGCCCATGCTGCTTCGTCGCGTGAAAAATAAATCTTTACTGCGACATTCTCGCCGTGCCACACGCCTCTCCAAACTTCTCCACCGAAACCACCATTGCCTCCGCTACCAAGGCACTCTACCAGTGACACTTGCTTGGCCAATGTTCTTTGTACCAGCAATGGTAGACCTGAACCTGAACCACTGGTTAAGCTCCTTCCATCCAAGTATTCCTATTTTGATGTAAGATTTTAATATTGCCAGAACTTTACAGTTTTGCTGGGTTGATTGAAGAGAAATGTTGATAGAAGAAATTTGCACAACACAAACACAATATTTCATAACTTTAACAGGACTGCACACTTTATAAATCACAAGTCATCACAGAAGAATGGTGGTTACAAAGGAACTCAGTAATGTGGCTGTTCCATTTACATGAACATTCACATTGTTGCATATTACCGTGCCAATGATCTAATCGATATATTTCAAACTATATTCAACAAAAATAATGTCTTTCATAGAAGAACAAAATATAGAAATACAGAAATTTACTGTTCTCTGTGTTATTAATTTATGATTAGTCACAACGTATCTTACCTTTAAAGTGCTATCGCCAGCAGCAGTTGCTCTAAGCTCATGAGCAGGGCATGTGGGAACTGATGTTGGAGAAGAAAACGAGAAATGTAGATATGACGATTCCATTTCAGACTCTATGACAAGCTTATTACGCTTAGCAGTTAATGGCCGTTTTTTGCGTGTTCTGCATACCAATAAGTAAAACAACAGCCCTCCAGCAATGATACAAAACCCGACCATCAAACCCAAGATTGCTAATGTTAATTTAACTGTGTAGTCTTCTTTAACAGCATCTGCGAATTATATACAAGTCTGTTGCAGAGAAAGTTTGAGCAAACCATTAAACAGATCAGTGTCATGTGCACCTACCTCCACTATAGTCTTGCAATATTGGAAATGGTCCACCATTACAAAAATCTGTTTGGCAACACTCAACAAAATATTGGATACCACTTACAGGTCCACTAACGTGTCTTTTCTTGTTACTGTTATTGTGATTAGCATGTAGTGGCTGTTGCTTATTGCATATTAGTAACATTTGGTCTACCGACGAAGTACACCCCCTACTTACACTTATTGTACCATCTGATTGTTTTACTTTTGACTTCCAGCACTATAAAACAAAAAACATTCTGTTAATTTCTGTCAGAATCAATATACACGTGGATAGCGGTAGATAAAACGTTAATAATACAGAAGATATTACCGTAACTGCATTATAACAGAACTTAGTGTACGAGCAGTCTGGTCCATCGCAAATGTAGCACTTCAGACGTTGGAATCCAGCTGAGTTATCATTACTGTCTATGATGTCTATGGACTTTTGTGTATCTTCATTCTCCGAAGAGAAATCATGTTCCGCTAAAGTAAAACTCTCCTTTTCTCCTAAAAATGACTCCTGTTAAGCATTGAAATGGATTTCGTGATAGTACAAACTACTTTCGGTTGTTCCATACGTATTACAGATACACATGAGCACTTAATGGAGTACAAGTGGAAAACAAAAACATGATATTGTATACAATTTTTGTAGCCTTTAGACAGCCATAAATGTTTTACTGATCATTCTTTATGTATCAAACTTGAAGCTAAGGGGATGCAAGAAGGACGCGTACGAATAGTACTTCACACTTAAATGGTACAATAGATTTTCTGGTTAAAAATATTGTTACATACCTGTACATTGTTCAAATACCAGCATTAATATGAAATACATGATAAACACAGAATCCGCCATTGCCACACACACCAAAATATTAGGTGGCTGCAGTCAAATCAATGTTTTCGGGTCTCCTTCGCACAGGGATTGATCCATGGTATATTCAAAACGGAATATTGTTGTTGTAACAGGTAGAAGCAAAATTAAATATATATACAATCGACATTGAATTGGCGGTTTTTCGAGTAAAAAAACGAACGTCCGCAGATGGCGCACTTATCATTTTGTCCCGTTCACATAACAGATAATCGTTAGTGTTGCCACAAGCCGCTCGATGACAGCACCATACCCAAAACACGGAAACCCCGTGGACGCTGTCAGAGAGGATATCCTTTCTGACTCTATCATTTCCTCTCTAATATATGTTTTGCGATTGTGTGTGTGCGTGTGTGGGACTGATGTGAACTAAGTTTCGCTTGATCTTCCTATGACGGGAATTGAGAATTAGGTGTATTTGAATTTCGAATTGTAAACAAAAGCAAATAAAGCGCAAAAATGAGCAATTCAACTATTTCCGATCAGTCGCTAATGGACAAGTCTATGCGCAGTGTTTTCGGTAAGAAATACCGTTTATTCGTCGATTATTATTCATTTAGGTATCGTGCTTTAATTACATATAACCTCCAAACGTATCTATTTTGTATTTTAGTCGGGAATATCCCGTACGAAGCCACTGAAGAGAATTTAAAGGATATTTTCAGCGAGGTTGGGCCGGTGCTGTCTTTCAAGTAAGTTTCTTTCTGCATTAGTTTTTATTGAAAGTATTCTCCGTTTAACAGTTTCGTTAGAATTGTTTATTTACTATTTTATGAGTGTACAGTGTAGTGCTGGTTAAGTGTAACTATTTAACACGTTTACACAATTAGTATTTGGTCTATGCGAGTTGTAAGTACAAGCAGATTTCTCTTTCTTCTGTGCCATCTGGCTAGTCTTCTTCCTAGCGACGTAGAGTACATTAAGTTTGATAAAGTCAACCAAAAATTATTTTGAACAGATTAGTATTCGATCGAGAAACTGGCAAACCCAAAGGCTATGGATTCTGCGAATACAAAGACCAAGAAACCGCACTCAGTGCTATGCGGAATTTGAATGGTTATGAAATTGGAGGAAGGACGTTACGTGTTGACAATGCTTGTACAGAGAAAAGTCGGATGGAAATGCAGAGTCTCCTGCAAGGACAGAATACTGAAAATCCATATGGGGAGGCAGTGCAAGCTGACAAAGCTCCAGAAGCCATAAGCAAAGCTGTTGCATCGTTGCCACCAGAGCAGATGTTTGAGCTTATGAAACAGATGAAACTGTGTGTGCAAAACAATCCAAACGAGGCACGGCAAATGCTGCTACAGAATCCTCAGTTGGCGTATGCCCTGCTGCAAGCACAGGTTGTGATGAGGATAGTAGATCCTCATACAGCAGTCAACATGTTGCATAAAGCAAATCCGATTCCAAGTGTATTGACACCTTCTGACAAGCCTGCTGTGCATCCTATTGTACCGAGAATAGAGGAACCGTGGGCTCCTGCACGACCTGCACCTGTTACAAATCCTCCAGCACCAATATTTGCTGGTAAGGATATTTAGAAAAATATTTTTTGATCGATTATATTTCTTGATTGATTCGTTACAGGTCAAGACGTTGATCTACGAACATTAGATAGACAAATGGATCCACGGTTGGCTAGAATGGATCAAGATCTAAGAGGACCACAAGTGCCACCAGCACCTGTTAGCGCACCTCCAGCTGTAGCAGCCGCTGCAGATCCTAGAGGACTAGCAACGTTTAACATTACAGATAAGTAAGTATCATTTTCGTAGTTTAAACTATTCGACGGTAATATTATAATTAAAAAGTACACTGTGTTTTACAGCGCTCTTCCTGTTGAAGGAGTTGAGAGGTTTCATAATCACATTAGATAGTATCCGAATTTTATGTTTAAGAGTTCTTTAAAATTATTTATGCTTTCAGCTTCTGTCGCGATCCGAGAACAGATCGATTTGGTAGGGATCCAAGGGATCCTCGAGATCCGAGGATGCCTATTGATCCTAGGATTACCAAAGCAAATCGTAAGTTCCCAGATTATACGAAGATTTGATAAACCTGTAGCACACAGCTACCTACTCTAAAATTTCGATGATTTTTGAATTTTAATTTTACAGCATCAGTGCCAGTTGCTCCGCCAGTTGTACCAAGACCAGTTGCTGCACCCACTGTTCAACCTGCAAACGTTGCTGCAACGAATGCAGCTGTTCCTGTAACTACACTTGCAACTTCCACTGCAACCGCAACATCAAGACTTATGGCAGGAATGCCTTCGGGGGGAAATATACCCAGTGGAGCATCGGATCAAGAAAAGGTATGTGTTAATATATTAATGTCGTTTTTATATAACAATATATCAAACACTACATAGTCTATAGAGTATTTCGTAAGAAAGAACTTAAATTAATTAAGGAACTTAAATCAATTAATTAAATTAATTAATTATCTCTTTGCAGGCTGCCCTGATAATGCAAGTGTTGCAATTATCAGACGAACAAATAGCCATGTTGCCACCTGAACAAAGACAAAGTATTTTAGTGCTTAAAGAGCAAATCGCCAAAAGTACGCAACGCTAACGTCTAAGTCTATGTTTTTAAAAATTGATAAACTTATTAAGAATATTGTGTAATAATGATAAATGTGGTAAATAATTTTTTAAGAATAATTGCTTATTCAATAATACGACAATTGATAATCATAAATTGGAGATTAATTATTTCGTATAAATGTACCGTGATGTTATAAATATGTTTTTACAATGGTGTATAAAGCTATTTCCTAATACTTATAGGAAGTTCATCTTATTCTTCTGCAATAACTTTAAACAGGCCTTCGTTGATAAGTGAACTGTACAGAAGTTCTTTGCGATCTTCGTTCTCGTATAGTTCAACACTCATATATTCTGTATCAGTTTCCTAAAAAAAATTTATATTTTTAATACTTTCAAATCTGAAATTATTAGTAAAAAATGAAGTAAACTTACTTTCACAGTAGCTATAACAAGTTTGTCATACATTTGTTCTATTGTCGGTAAAATAAGGTTTGTATTTGCCGAGGAGGAAATCTCTACATTCCATAATTTACATTTGATTGCTAAAGTTGGTGTATGTAGCCATTCTTTTTTTAGGGAATATAATTCAGACCTTTCGTGTAAATAAAACAAAATCGGGTTAACAATATCGAACAAGCTTTAGAAAAGCTACATGCTACTTACTTTTGAGGATTAATTGTTCTGAATTCACTGTTGCCATAGTCCACGTACAATAACGTAACTTCAACATTATCAGAACCTTCAACAGTGTCAGCGTCGGTTATCGAACACCTGTACCAAACATTGTCCCTAAATTTTGCACAGCAGGGAGTGTCTGTAAATAAAATCAAACTTGTTTAAACGCATAAATGTACAGGGTGAATCCCTCAGTCAACTCAGTATTATAGCAAAATTATAATTAAGATCATAAAATGGGGACTCAATCTGTAAAGTAATCTAAATCTAAATCTAAATTGGGCAATGTCCAAACTTATGTATAGTATATATTGGGCACAGTATTTGATAACAACTAACACTTACCAGGTGCAATAGTTGTAATCATTGGTTGCTTCGAGGCATTCTCTTGTAAATCTTCCATGAGTTTTTTATACTGATTATAGCATTCATTTAAGATCTAAAAAAGGAGAGTTATAACATATCTATTAGAGTTGCAAATTTAATAATTTAATTTTCTTATGTACCGTCGAGTGTGTGTTCTCCTTCATCTGAGCATAAAATTTTGTAATGCCGATGCTGCTGCAGAGTTCGATTTGAATATACTCAATATCTTGTGGCACAGTAATTGTCTGGTAACCGATAAAGAGAGTCTCTTCAGATACAACATAAGGGGTGGAAGCAACCAAATTTTTCTTTCCTTTCGACCAAGATAAATTTTCAACGTCGGTTGTAGCGATGCTACAATCATCTTTGTTATCCACCGAAAACGTCCGTTGTAATACTGTGGAAAATCCATTGATAACTTTATCCGATGTTGATTCTACTGAATCTATGCTTTTTTCTGCTTCTTCATACGAAGAAAGCATGTTCGAAGTCTCGATGGCTACGTCCGACACATCCGACATGTCGGGTTTAATATTAAAACCGCAATCGTTGATCAGAAAGGAAATGAGATCCTTTGTTGTATTCTCCTGTTCGTTCGAGAATATATTTATGGAAATCTGAAAGTATTTTTAATTGTATGTAACTTGTAAACCAATTGATCAATTTCGATGAAATTGAATTTTCAACATGTACATAATTTATACGAATTTACAAAGCACTTTTTTAAATTTTCATCACAAGTTATTCTGATCTGAAGTGTGTGCCATCAATTATGAGACTGACTGTATATAAGGGGTTTTCGTTCTCGTAATATCTACATATTGCATACTTACAACATAAAACAAATCAGTTCTATCCAAAACGGACACTATACACTTTTTATCGATAAGAAAACTATGTATTCTGTCTAATTCGGTCGTTGTCCATTTTCCGGTTTCATTATCCTATTGGAAAAAGTTTAAAATGATAAAAGAACAGCTTCGTTTTTATTGTTTGCGCAATAAATAATATGTTACTTCACGAAGAATGCATTGAAAAATGCAAAACGCTTACCGGTTCCAATCTGTAAATTAAGCATTTGGTACATTGTATTGGAACATTTTCCAAAACTACATGCTTTTTCAACGTACCAATTGGACACTCCTCGTGATTTCCATAGTCTACAAATTCCACCTAAAACATGTACCGTTCATAGTATTAAACAGAGTCACAAGAAGATTGTTATACGCTCGAACTGAATAATAAAATTTTTACTTCGACTACATCATTCTCCAAAATTTTCATAACTTTTCCTCGATACCATTTCTTATTCCCATGATATTGGGCAATGCACATGTCTCCTATAGACCAAACAGTATCACACGATTCTAATGTAGAATTTGTATATAATTTTTCTAGTTTTTTTTCGATATCTGAGAGTATTCCTGTACCTAAAAAATATATGTTAAAATTAAGAAACTAGTTACTCAGGGTTAAAGTCTTGAAAGAAATTAAGATTTGTTGTGCAATTCCAGAAATAAAATATGAATTATTAGAGTATACGTACTTTGCTCTGTAGAATGTAAATATAAAAATCCATTTTGATCCAAATATGTAGGCATAGCAATAAATTTGTTTGCAGATATGCCCTTATTTGGCAGCCATGCACTTAATGTAGGTAGTGACGGAATGTCATCAAACTGTTCCTCTGGGTTGCAGTCGTCAGAAAATTCTGAACTGGAATCCGAGTATTTCAAATACGAGGTCGGTTCCCCATTAGTGTTCGTTTCATTAGGGCAATTCTCGTTAATTTTTAACCACTTCCCGTTCGATTTACTTTTCGTCAATCTTTCTAATTTCTTCGTCAATTGCTTTTTCAATTCAGTAGCCAGGATCTTGTCACGCTTCTTCGCGTATCTAACGATTTAAAAAAATAAATACATTTAAAATACATAAAAATAAAAAAGCAAATTCTGAGTTAAAGATTTTTACGTACTCTTTGACGGGCAGTGCAACGCCTTTTTCGACGAGCATTCTATTGATGGAATTGATTTCTATTCTGGTTGGAAATAGAGGTCCGTCCACTTTGTTCTGTTTTATCCACAACTCAACTGGGATTGCAGAGTCTTTTACGTCTTCCTCTTCCTGCATGGTAAGAAAGATTGTGTAACAATATAAAGCGACACCGGATAAGAAGGAGTTCACTGTATAATATAGAAATCCTTACCAGCTTCGATATATAAAATTTGGAACTGTAATTCGCCAATATGTCTTTCAACACTTCACAGGACAAGGATGGCCATTTTTTCGATCCTCCGCAAGGTAGTATACCAGCCAATTTGATTTTAAAACCGTAAGCCGGTACTTTGAAGAACGGCGGATACAGCGACTGCAAATCTTTTAACGGGACTGTCTCTTCGCAACCCTCATCGTACAAAAATACCACTACTTCATCGTTCGCTTTAATTTCGACGATTGTACCTCGATAATACATGTTGTTCTCCGACAAGAACACTGCACACACCATGCCTTCCTTCCAAACTACTCTGTCCGCGGAACGGTAGTTGCCGTAAAATATTTGCAACTGTTGAACCATTTTATCAATGTTTCCACGCTCACATGTAGCATCGGATACATAAATGCAATCCGGAGACTCCACTTGATTCAGTGTAACTTCCACTTTAAACGGATCTTCTTTTTCCTTCAACTCAGTTATGCTTGTCGAATTCGTATTTATTTCCTGTCCGTTGAATGATTTAGACATTACTACTAGCTGTTCTGGGACCTCCAGTGTATCTTTTCGTACCAGTTCCGGTACGTAACTTCGAGTTTTGTCCTTCTTCTTCCATTTTTTGTTCGAATTCTTTCCTGTTTTGTTCACACTTTGGTTGTAGCTGGAAATAATCAAATGTAAATCGACGCTAGGTTTATGCAGTACTAAAACTAACTATTTTATATTACTTTATAAAGAAATACATTTTTTTAAATAATTTCCCATGAATGCATCTTTACAATCTCAATAATCGTAATTTAAAAATATCAGAAATGGCTTTTTTTTAGCAAATTGCAAGAGCGATTGAAGTTTTACTTATATCGTAGTAGACGTATGCGTGTATACCTCGTCTTCGTGCTCCACACAAGCTTATGTTTCATTAGCAACTGAGAGACGTCTCTTTCGTCTGATGTTTGCATAGTCACACTGAATGTATCGTCAAACTTGTCCCAAGCAATAACTCTGACAGACATCGAAGTCTTTAGATGTTTTTTAAGGAATTCGATTGTCTCCAGATCCCACTCGTCCTTGGTTCCATTGTACGGTTTGATGTTTCTCAACGAGACTTTGATAGCCTAATAAAAAACGACACCGTTGGCATTTAGGTATACTAATAAAGTTATAAGGATTCGCAGTAACAAGAGGGTCATTAAAGTAAACACAATAATAATTGTGACGAACTCGTATCGGTGATTTATGAATAAAAATATGGCTAAAAATTTATGCTGTAAATCGAACGAATAATCTATTGTGTAATTCTCACCTGCGTTCTGCAAGTTAAAAAATTTTTCGAAAGCGTTCTTATGCTCTCGTAACACAATATCAGCGAGTACCCCAAGTCCACGAAAAAGACTTTCACTGTGTTTTCAGTGACTTCGCATATTATACCCCTCTGCCAATTGCCATCAGCATCGCGTGCTGCGCATGGTAAATCTGTGGACAAATCAACACTCATAAGAATATTGAAAAATAAACATTTATCTCGCACATGTTACCTTTATAGGGTGTGGTTATATAGTCTTCGGAGTCCTTGCGTTTGTAAGTCTCCATCATCTCGTGAATTAGTTTAACAAACTGTGCTCGATTTGCGTTTTTCTGTTAATAAATAATCACATACATCTGTTAATATTTAGTACAACAAGTTTTATGTAAACTATTTAATGGATACTGCTCTAATACAATGTGTAGAGGCATTGAACATATAATTAACTTACCTTTTGAACGTATATACAACTGGGTGATTCAACGTACAGAATTTCACAAGGTGTGTAATTTTCTACCAACAGTTCTTCTTTGAAATACGCTTTTGTTGAGTAAGGGTTAATTCTCTGCGAGCAGAAACAAAGTTAATACTCCATTTCAAAGTGTAAAACGAAAAATGATTCTAAGCAATTCGGATATTTACCGTTAGCTTGTTTGTGGAGACGCAGGTGGCATATTTCATGAATGTTAGAGCTTGTTTTGCGGATGACACGCCGCCACCTTTATAGGATACACCACAGATATCAACGTAAAACGTGTCTCCAACCACTCTTGAGACACTCATTGACACCACGTCATGTCTGTTCAAATAGAAATTTGATTAAAATTATGTACATACACTTTTCTTGCGAGAAACATATTTCTACTCGCACTAATATGGCGGAGGAACATAGCAAGTACAATACTTTCTTTGTTTGTTATTTCTAAAGTGAAATTAATAAAATTGTTGCCGCCTGTGACATAGTTCTTGAGGATTATTGCTTACTTGTTCAGGAATTTTTTGAAGGCCTCAATGGCATTAGATTCCCAGCGGCCACCACATGGAACGATGTCATCTAATGAGCATCTAAACACCATCACAGGCATCGTCGCAAAGGTCGGTTCAATGTTTCTCATTTTCGTCAATGGTACATTCTCCTCTTGTATACCGTAATCAATAAAGAAAACTGTGTATGTTTCATCGTTTTCGTCAGTCTCTTTATTAACAACACGTCCACGATACCAGACTTGGTCCCGGGCAGATTGTACAGCGTACAAACCATCTACAAAACAATATTAAAAATCTTAAATAATTAATTTCATATGGAAGTGGTCGAATATTTATTTAGCTTCAAAGAAGAAATAGTTGGATTTTCCAAATTTAACAGGCAAGGAAAAATTTCTGTCCTAATTTTTTTTTTCAAATTATAATATTCACAATTGTAGAAATATAGAGAATAATTTATAGAGTTAGAATACTTTAAGAAGGATATTTTACAGAAAAATATCCTTCATCAATGCATTAAAGGGGCCGGCGAGTGGTGGCTCGTCCGGTGGTGTTGTGGGATATGGTGATCGTGGAGGATAAGCGACGTTGGTTTGGGGCTCGTCGAAAGATGGGTGAACGCATAGATTAGGTGTGAATCTATAGCGAGGATTGTAACCCTGAGGGGAACAATAATAAAAAGAATATAACATCTATATGGGATCTTAGTCCACTTATTATGATAGCAAAGCTTGATAGTTTATAGTTTTGTTAATAATGTAATAAATGGGTAGTTTTCATACTTATTTTCACTTCCGTTGATGCAACTAATGAAGCGTTTTCTAATTTTTTCAATCCTTTATGCAAATCCATTATTTTATTTTGATTGTGCGGTAGCTGAACATAAAAGCAGAATGGATCGACGACGTGGGTGACACGGATCACCTGAGATGACGCTGGAAATAAAATTACATTATTATACATTTATACATTCTAAAGGAAATATTATTTATGATATATATGGGGCTTTACGTAATATCAATCTAATCAATTTATCAGTGAATTGTGTTCTATTGGCCACTTTACTAAAATATTAGGTGGCAAGATGATCAAGGGAGTGCTTGTCGACATCATTGGCAAAAGGAATTGTTATAAACATTAAACAGCCAGACATAATACATTTATTAATCATTACTATCACGGCGATCGAGATCTACCGAAATTATTTGAGGTGGGACCATTCGCAATTAAGCAACCTCGTCGTGGTCAGACCTGGGCAATCATTATTATCCACTATTTGCATGATACTAGAACTTCTAGTATCTTGCAAGTAGTGGATAATATAGAGCTAATAGCTGCACACTTAGAATTCCTTATTTATGCATTTATTGTCTCTAAATCCTGTTAAACATTCGTAGTAGAAATAGAGTATACAAGATACTCGATTCTCACGAGTATGCTCAGATTTATGAGTTGTTGGTAACGTTGAACACGACACGAAATTGGTAATGGGACTATAGGGTCCCACTGAACGTGTGACAGAAAAATTCATTGTTAAATGGTATATCAGTCTATTTAATAGAACTATTTAATAGTCTATATTAACAAGGCTTGCAATTATACCATTGGTGTTCGAGTTCTAAGCATTGCTGACAGATGTCGCCACTATCATGTTTTCACAATTTTGTTAAACTCCCTCATGGAAACATAAATTAAACGTATCTTTTTTTCCCGTGTGTACTTGCTAAAAGCCTATTGGCACGTTTGCTACCAGCATTTGTTTTAAATTAATTAAAAATATGTGCGACTCCAACCAGGAAAATTGAAACAAATCTTTGGAATCATAACTTTCCAATTGAGAATGGTACTTCTAGTCACAGTTGGCTTACGTGTCTATTCAAATCTAGGGAATGTAATTAACAATTGATTGAGATTCGGTAGCGAGCTGTTAAATTAGTAGTTACGTACAGAGGTCCGATGGAATGTCGTTGTGTTTTGTAGGCAGTGACACAAGAGACGTCGATCTCGATCCTGCAAACGATTTGTCCCTGGGCCCTGCGAATAGAAAAGATTTAACACGTGAATTAATGTGTTACGTGTTCGCGTATTCGACCAGCTTTCCGTAGCTTCGAATATTTCGCCGAGTTTCTAATCGTTGGTAAGAAAATTCGTTTTACTTGGAATGCTGATGCTCTCCGAAAGCGGTTCCATTTCGTAATCGTCCGGCAACAATTCCGTTCGTTGCAAACTGAAACCCGAGACTGCTGGTATATGCACGGTACAGTGTTTCTGCATGGTATCGATGATGTTCTCGTCCACTTCGAACCTGAAAGTAATTATTAAGTTCCACGTTAATAATTTTCCACAGGATGAGCTCGAAAGCTGATTAATTAACGAAAGTTTTGTCATTATAAAATGGCCCTTTTTGCGATGGACTTAGATTTCGTATATTTTCGAAGTACTCTATATATGTCGTCATGGCCTGGATGATAAACGTCGTGGAATTATCCCTACTACCATGGGGTATAGTTCGAGAGGCTTTGGACGCCGAGGAGCGTAAACATAACTCGGGTATGTCTCCTGCACGATATATGACGCTGGCAGGACCCGTTTTGTTGACATATATCGAGAATTTACTGGATATTGATGTTCAGGGGTGTACTTTCTTGATTAATTGTAGTTATTGTGTCTTCATCTTTCACACTGGAGATTCAGTTTACGTGTTAATATTCGCTTTGTTTATACATTTTTGCGGACAAATGCAAGAAGTACGATTTTCTCTGTTCACAGAAATTTCGTGGAGGAATGCAAGAAAGAGGCCACGATTGTTTGAATAATTCAAGTACTCGCCGAAGAAAGAGCCCACGGGTCCCTCGAATAATTCAAGTAGATATAGTGGCCTGTAAAGTTTAGGGCGCCGATAAAGAGTAACCTATGCGCGAAGTTCTCCGGTGCGTTTCTATACCGTAATCCCTTTTAATCCACCCAGGCCGATAAAACTCCGAATGGAACGGCTAAGACCACAATGGAATACAAACCTGCGTCGTAAGTGGAATTTCGGAAGTCAAACTGGAAACGTAAGTGGAAGGTAAATGGAGCCTCTAAACGGACACCAATTGAAATGCAAGTGAAATTCTGTCGGAAACGGAGCAACCTCAAGATGGAAACGCTGAACGGAAATCCGCGAGACGTACAACGCGTCCAAAAAGGTATTCGAAATTTTATTCACACGTTATTCTGATCCCTCGAATTTCTCAAAACAGCTCAAATCTGCCAATTAAAAAACGAGACATTTCTGCAGAATGTAACAATAGCATTTTCGACAAACTAAAGACAATTCTGTAGAAACAATTTGTAAAATTTGTAAAACATTTGGCAAATTTTGGATCCGAGCCTTTACGACACCATAAAAATTGACCTATGATTGTTTTTACTCGATTCATCAAGCTTTGAACGAAAGGTACCGTCAGCTCTGCGATAAATACAGTATTTACTCTATATATGTCGCCAAGGCCTGCATGATAAACGTCGCGGAATTATCCCCACTACCGGAGGCCTCTAACTGTCGTTTTCACGTATCTCTTGGCCGATATATGTCCCAGGCTAGAGCCATGATTTTGGATGTATATCGAATAAACGCCGTGAAGGCTTTATGCGACGCGGGACGATTGTTTAAACGCAATTCTATCCGTTTGAAAAACATTGATCGGACGAATAGATAGAAACTTTTGCCAGCAGCAGTCTTCGTCATAGCGATTGGGGAAAAAGTCGAAATGGCGGGTTGAAAGGTACCGGGGAATTCGCGGGCAACGCGTTTTTCAACGGAGTAAAAACTAAAGCTTTTGATAAATCAAAATCTCCCGGCGCGTATTGAACAATTTATTTTCCTCGGCACCGACGATGGTACAGAGTCAGACAAATCCTCATCGTTTATATCCGTAAGCAGCTTACAGATGTCCAAACGAAAAGTGAATGAGCGAGAGATGGGAGAGAGCGATAGAGAGAAGGGTGTAAGAGTAATTAATTAAAGTGAAATGCGCTACGGTTGCGTTATAAAGCCGCTTCGAAATATGTTTCCCTTTCCTTTCTCTCTCTCTCTCTCTCTCTCTCTCTCTCTCTCTCTCTCTCTCACTCTTGTTTTTTAAAACCGCGAACACCGGGAGTTCCGTTCCAGTGGTTTTGCAGGAATAATACTGGATGCTGGATAGATCGTGTTCTAAGCTGCAGTGTTCTTCTAACGACTTTAATTCATTAATAAAACAGATTAATTTCGGATGATCCACAGTCCAGTAATTATTTGTATTATAAAGCAATATACATTTAGTTAAGACCAGTATTTCCTAACCTTTTTCGTGCCATGACACACCTAAGCCTTTCTAAAATTCTAAGGCCCCCTATGCATTAACATATAAATAATTTTTTATATTCAATAATTGAATTGTTCACTGAAGAAACTTAAATGATTTTTGAAGTTTTAGGAAGAAATCAGTAGAAAATTGTTGAGGAAACACAGTAAGTTAATTTTCAAAATATATACTGAAGAACTGAAAGTATGAAATAAATTTAATGAAAGGTTTTTCTGTATTATTCTAATTGTTAGCAATTATTTATTACTTGTACATTTAGTGAAATTGTTGAGGAAACACAGTAAGTAAATTTTCAAAATATATAATGAAGAACTGAAAGTATGAAATAAATTTAATGAAAGGTTTTTCTGTATTATTCTAATTGTTAGCAATTATTTATTACTTATACATTTAGTGAAATTGTTGAGGAAACACAGTAAGTAAATTTTCAAAATATATAATGAAGAACTGAAAGTATGAAATAAATTTAATGAAAGGTTTTTCTGTATTATTTTAATTGTCAGTAATTATTTATTACTTGTACATTTAGTGAAATTATTGAGGAAACACAGTAAGTAAATTTTCAAAATATATAATGAAGAACTGAAAGTATGAAATAAATTTAATGAAAGGTTTTTCTGTATTATTCTAATTGTTAGCAATTATTTATTACTTGTACATTTAGTGAAATTGTTGAGGAAACACAGTAAGTAAATTTTCAAAATATATAATGAAGAACTGAAAGTATGAAATAAATTTAATGAAAGGTTTTTCTGTATTATTTTAATTGTCAGTAATTATTTATTACTTGTACATTTAGTGAAATTGTCGAGGAAACACAGTAAGTAAATTTTCAAAAGATATAACGAAGAACTGAAAGTATGAAATAAATTTAATGAAAGGTTTTTCTGTATTATTTTAATTGTCAGTAATTATTTATTACTTGTACATTTAGTGAGATCCTGCCTTGAGAGTCGCTATACGGTTAACTTAAACTCTGGACGAGTCCATTTTCGAAATAACCTCCTTAACTAACAAATTGGCCCACTGTCTTTGCATTTGTTTTTGGTGAACGATGAGCAGAATGTTATACAATAACAAATGAACAGAAGATTGGATAACAATTTTCTTCAACAAATATGACTGTCACCTACCTTATTTCTTCGTCCGGAGATTCGGAAGTCGTCAGCAAATGGCAGGGAATGTCAATTATCTTCTTTATCTTCTTAATGACACGTTGAATATCGATTTTATCCAAATTTTCTTCTACCGAGGCGATTACCTGTCGAAGTAATCAAAGTTTCAGTGTTTATGACCAAACAATAATTTGTACGAATTCATTTTTTGCGTGTTATTACTAGGGACTGGTGTTTAAATTAATTTATGAATCTATATGTGCATTAATTCACGTTCAGTTGTTTTCAACAATTTCAGTTGTTTTTCAATTTCAATTTTTTTCTATTTATTGGCAAAGAATGAAGATCTCACTCGTCTTATAGAGGGTGTCTCACGTAACTGCGACCCCCAGAATATTTTCTTTAATTTTTACAAGGTAAACAATCTTTTACGTATAATTTGAATTGTATCAAATGGTCAAATATCACGCTGAGGTTGTTTTTTTAAACCTTTTTTAAGATTTTTAAGGTTTTAAAGTTTAAGGTCATTTGAAGGTCATGTCAGAGTACATATTTGTATGTATGTTTTCTGAGCTATGCGATGAAACACGAAAATATAGTTATTTAAAAAGAAAGCATCGATGACCTTGGAAACTACTAGAAAAAGCAAAAATCTTTTATTTCGTCAAAATTAATGAAAATATTCTGGGGGTCGCAGTCATGCGAGACGCCCTGTATATTTCAATGTTCTCTGGTTTCGATTAAAAATGAGTATAATAATAAATTGAAGTGGAACTTTTTTTCATAGCTTCATGTAACACCGTTCTTTTTGCATTTAGTGTCAGGCGAATTAATCCTTGTTGCAGATTAAATTCAATTTGATGGGCGACATCGCGATGCACGTTTTAATTGAAACCTTTTGAAATCGAGGCACGAAAACTGTATTAAAATTAGCCGTCAAGGGAAGACTTTCCTCGCGTCGCGTCAGCTCATTTCGATGACTGTTGGCTGTTCATAATAATTTCATTATGAAAATTTGTGCCTGCCTTGTCATGGACACCCACTGTAGCTCGCAGGGGAAGATTTTAAATTTTCAACGTTTTATGACACGTACGAAATTGCCGGTGTCACCTAATTTCCCTCGAATTACTCTTCGGTCGTGTCCGTTTTACTTGCGACGCATTTTTACGTGTAAAAAGCGATCACAACGATGACAAAACAATTAACCGAATAATTTATGCTGGCTACTCACAATCAAGGCAGATTGTAGATTATTCTCGTATTCCTTCAGTTGCGAAGTGATATTGTCGATATTGTCGTTCCTTGAGATACTCTGATGATGCAACGAGTCGATGATTTTTTTCTCCAGATTCTGAAGAACGCCATGCAGATGAGCGAAATGCTGCGTGATCATTGTCTCAATTTTGTCAGCATTATGCAACGTCGTCGGCCTCGTCGTGGTTAACTTCAGTTTCTGAAACAGGATACAAAAACACTTTTATAGAAACCAGTATCGAACGTAAACAAAAAAAAATATATCGAATTTATTAAATGATACTCGTTGACACGATTATTCCATATTCGAAATTTAATATTTTCTATGCGTTTTAAATAAATAATTCCCACGGTTTATCCTACTGCATGCGTGTCATTAAATGAGCGCAAACGCATTAGAGATGAAAAATTAAAAATTTTGATAAAACCTTTTTCTTTTTCTTTATTCTAGTTGCAAATTCTTAAACATTCGCAAGCTCGCCTGGCTAGATCCTTCTGCCAATCAGAATGGCCTGTCGGATTAGCTATCGATTAGAATATCGGGAAATTTAATCAGACTAATAGGGAGAAGCGGTATTTTTTCAGTTTTATTTAAATTGCAAGAATATTCGGTTGCGTATCGGATCTTCTCTGATACCAGAGGGATGGACTCGAGGAGCATGACATTTTATTGAATTCTTTGGCTCGCTCATGGTCCAACGACCATGGTCTTGTTAAATCGGGGGTTCGCCGAATTCCGTGTACCGACATATCGGAGACGTTTGCTATTCAGCTGGAATTTGTTAACATACCACCCGTAGCTGCCGTAATGTTGAGAGCCTGAATCTATCATCTTATCTCAACGAACGACGTTAATTGTTCGCAATGTCCTTGTCACTTTAACAAATACAGAACACGAACGAGCTAGAACAATTCACACAGATTCGTGTGTTGTTGGCTACTGTAACGAGACATCAAGCATTTTTCGAATTACAGTGATTTCTCTGTATATGTCGCCAAGGCCTTGATGATAAACGTCGCGGAGTTATCCCCACTATCGAGTGGTATACCTTTTGAGGGGCTAAGAACGCCTTTAAACTGTGACTTTAAACTCTTTTTTTAAACTCGACTTTAAACTGTGATAGCTTCGTTAATAGTTCAACGATATACAGTGATTTCTCTATATATGTCACCAAGTCCTCGATGATAAATGTCGCGGAGCTATCCCCACTACCGTGGGGTATACCACTTGAAGGGCCAATGACGCCTTTAAATTGTGATAGCTTCGTTAATAGTTCAACGATATACCAGAATCTGGGCATGATTCCGCGACATTTATCATCCAGGCCTTAGTGACATATATAGAGAAATCAGTGTACCTAACATAGTCCCAGGGTTACAATCGTTCCATCGAAACCCCGAATTTTTATAGCGACCAGTTCCAAGCATTACTAACTTGTTCTATGTCCCACAAGGTGATCAACTCCAAGGACACTGATCTTGAAGATGTGGGTCGTAGAATCTCCGAGGAAAAGTACATTTGTAAGCATTTAGATGGCTAGGCTTTAAAATGAGTCATGTGGACGAGGAAACAAATGTCCTATGCACACGTGTCTCCAGCTGGAGCACACTCTTCATGTCCGGTTGAAGATGAAGAGTGCCTAACTCAGAGTTGCAAACATTCCATATCTAAATACTAAAAATTTCGTAGCCATTTCAAGTCATTAGGTTCGGGAAAGGGGAAAGAGTCCAAGGACACTTACCCTGAAGATGTGGGTTCTATCTAAACCCCGAATTACCTAGTGTTCCTAATTTTCTAGTGATCAGTTTCAATCATTAGTTACTTTTACTAGGTCCCTCAGGGTGATCGAATCCAAGGACACTGGCCCAGAAGATGTGGATTCCATCTAAACCCCGAATTATCTAGTGTTCCGAATTTTGTAGCGACCAGTTCCAATCTTTAGCTACTTGTACTAGGTCCCTCAGGGTGATCGAGTCCAAGGACACTTACCCTGAAGATGTGGGTTCCATCTAAACCCCGAATTATTTAGTGTTCCTAGTTTTCTAGTGATCAGTTTCAATCATTAGTTACTTTTACTAGGTCCCTCAGGGTGATCGAGTCCAAGGACACTGACCCTGAAGATGTGGGTTCCATCTAAACTCCGAATTATCTAGTGTTCCGAATTTTCTAATGACCAATTCCAATCGTTACCTATTCATACTAGGTCTCACAAGGTGATTGAGTCCAAGGACACTAACCCTGAAGATGTGGGTTTCGTAGGTAAACCCCGAAATATCTAGTGTTCCTAATTTTCTAGCGACCAGTTCCAATCTTAAGCTACTTGTATTAGGTCCCTCAGGGTAATAGAGTCCAAGGACACTGACCCTGAAGATGTGGGTTCCATCTAAACCCTGAATTATTTAGTGTTTCGAATTCTCTAGCGTCCAGTTCCAATCTTAAGCTACTTGTATTAGGTCCCTCAGGGTAATAGAGTCCAAGGACATTGACCCTGAAGATGTGGGTTCCATAAACCCCGAATTACCTAGTATCCCGAATTTTCTAGCGTCCAGTTCCAATAATTACCTACTTATACTAGGTCCCACAAGGTGATTGAGTTCAAGGACACTGACCCTGAAGATGTAGGTTCCATAAACCCCGAATTACCTAGTTTTCCTAATTTTCTAGCGGTCAGTTCCAATCATTAGCTGCTAATACTATGTCCCAGAAGGTGATCGACCCCGCTGTGTTGGGGATAATTCCGCGACGTTTATCGTCCAGACCTCGGCGACATATACAGAGAGATCACTGTACTATTCTCTGATCCACGCGACCTTACACTCCTCGAGGAGTGTAGGAACAAGGTCTCTCGAGCTTCCTGGATCCCCTCATGGAATATTCCCGCGACGTTTATCGTCCAGGCGACATATATAGAAAAATCACTGTGAATAATTTTTAATATTCAAAAATTGAATTTCTCACTGAAGAAACCTAAACTTTTAGGTAAACTTTAGGTTTCAGGAAGAACTCACTAAGAAATTGTTGAGTTGAATATTTAAGAGAAATAACCCAAATTAAAATAAATAAATTTACCTAAACTTTTAGGTAAACTTTAGGTTTCAGGAAGAACTCACTAGGAAATTGTTGAGTTGAATATTTAAGAGAAATAACCCAAATTAAAATAAATAAATTTACCTAAACCTTTAGGTAAACTTTAGGTTTCAGGAAGAACTCACTAGGAAATTGTTGAGTTGAATATTTAAGAGAAATAACCCAAATTAAAATAAATAAATTTACCTAAACTTTTAGGTAAACTTTAGGTTGCAGGAAGAACTCACTAGGAAATTGTTGAGTTGAATATTTAAGAGAAAAACCCAAATTAAAATAAATAAATTTACCTAAACTTTTAGGTAAACTTTAGGTTGCAGGAAGAACTCACTAGGAAATTGTTGAGTTGAATATTTAAGAGAAAAACCCAAATTAAAATAAATAAATTTACCTAAACTTTTAGGTAAACTTTAGGTTTCAGGAAGAACTCACTAAGAAATTGTTGAGTTGAATATTTAAAATAATGGAGAACCTAACTTCAAGAATTGCCCCCACCCTGGGGCGTGGGCCCGTTGGGAAACACTACTCTAGCCTATGTTTCGACGATGTGTCCTCTATCCGTTGGAGCGTCTTCGTGGTCACCATGAACTAGAAGGTCGACGAGCGGCTTTCCATCGCCACGGAGAGAGGATTCCCCGTGAAGGGAGAAATACATAGTGATTCCGTGAAGGGAACGGCAGAGATCGGGAATGGCAGGGAGCAAATGAACAGAGGTGGAAAGCCGATGCTTGACATCGGACCAACGACCGAACAAACGCGCCTTTCCTCAGTCTTTCACGTCTCGAGGACCGGTTACCATCGTGGTCGCAGTTACCGTGTTACCGTGCTGCATGTTCTCCGCACTCTCTCTCTCACTCGTCGATTACGCTCTTTGTAACTTAGCGATACATCGTCTCTGGAACACGTTACGATCCTCGAGAACCGCACAACCACGAGGATGAGGCTCGTTCATCAGGATTCAGGAACGCGTCTCTAGCCTCCAAAGATTTTCAGGAAGTTCTTCGAGGAAGGACCAGGAGAGGATCATGAGGTTCCCTGATTGTCCCTGTTTGCTGGTCTGCATTGCGTTTTTCTCGATCGTTGGTGAGTTTACTTCTGCAAAATCCAGCGGTGTCCCCGAACTTAGGGTATTCTTGATCAGCCAGTTAGGGGTCACTAACAGTAATTGGACATTTTAGTCAATTGTACGTAATCAGTAGACTGCGGATTTTATGCATTTATGAGAAAAATGGGTATTTGAAAATGGTAAAAATATTAGAAATAGTTTAAAAACGATATTTTCAACCTATTGACACTAAACCTACCAAGCATTAACAGTATCTGGTTAATATTGCCTTATAAAAATGGCAATCCTAAATTTATTGAGATCCTCCGTAATTTTCCACATAATAAATGCTTGGACAATTTTCCGTAAATGAATTTTTATAATTTTGAATAATTGTGAAATATAAAACCGGTCATTTGACCGTGGTAGGTTTAGTGTTAAACATGTTAGGAAAGAAAATAAATTTTTATTGCGCTCGAGTCGGTTGCTATTCAGGTAGAACATTTTTATTTTGCATAAACATCCGCAGTCAATTATGGAAACAGAGAGTTGACGAAGATAGAGTTTCAAGTTTTCGGGATACGATTACTAAATCGCGAGGAAGCTGACGAATGTAGGTCTATTAGCCTAATGTCGCTAGAACGACAATCATTCTAATTACGCGTTAACGAGCCTTCTTCTCCATGATGATTTAATTCCAAATAACATTCACGTGGGGTGTCTCTTCCGCGTCATAGTGAGTTGACAAAAGATGATCTCGAAATTTCCAGAATATGGAAAAAATTGTGATCACTGTACCTATCCTCGGTAGAAAGTATTCGAGTGTCCAAGAAAAATCTGTCTAAGTGTTTCTAAGTGAACTAATTAAAAAAAGAAGAATTCCTGTGTTCGACTGTGGTGTGTGTGTGTGTGTTAAAAAATTGTTTTCAAAGGCTTGAAATTAGTTACTCTATCGAATTGTAATCGGTGACACACATATGTATTAAATTATGAGCAGTGTTATATGCGTATTACCATGTCAGTGTTACTATGTCGCAATCTGTCATCAACGGTCGTCGTGTCACTATTGCGGTGACTCACGATAGTAAGTGTGTTCCCGAGGAGTTCGAGAAAACAGTTGTCGAAATCTTCGCGTTTAGAGGACGGGGAGAGATTTTGTTAGTGAACCGGAGCAAGGAGATTTTCGTACGAATAAATAACAATAATGTAATATTAATATGTAATAGGTGATATTAATAGTAATAGGTTAACTATTAATTACTAATAATTATTACTATTAATTATTAATAGTAAGGTACACTAAATCTCCTTTTACATGACAATAAAAGAGGGTGGTGGGGGGAGACAAAGATAACGTCACAGAAATCAGGTTTCTCTATCAGCAGGGAAGTTCGCACAGTGCAAAATTCAGTGAGTGTAAAACACTCAAACCTGTTTTTGTGCGGTAAATAGAGACCGTATAAAAGAAACCGCACAAAAAAAAATATTCAGAAACTTGATAAATAATTTTTTACAACATATTAAAGAAAATTTTTTTACGCAGTGGAGAGGGTCCGCTTAAAAAAAATTCTCACTTAGAAGATGTGTCAAAGATGTACGAAACAGGGAGAAAGTGCTTTCCAAGCGAAATAAATAATTGAAGTACACATGGAAACGTTAAAAAGAAATTTAATTTCTCATTTAAAGGATGGAGTGATTTTCCAAGTTCACGTAATTCAATACTATTCGTCGTAGCTCAAAACGCGCATCTCCTCGTGATGGGAACATTACAAGGATGTTATAATACCGCATAAAAAAAAAAACAAATTGCACAAAACAAATCGCACGAAAATAATAGAAAATTAAATATTGTTATATCGAATAGAAATTAAGCAACGAAAAGGACCGCACAAAAGCAAGGTTCGACTGTACATTATTTTAGCCCTTAGCACTCGAATGGCGACTGTAATACGCCACTAATAATTGCTGTATCATTATTGAAAATATTTTTCACGTTATTAAATTTGTACGCATTGCTGTATCATTATTCAAAATATTTCTTACATTATTAAATTTGTATCTGTAACAAAGACAGATCTGACAGGTCTGATTTGTATCTGTGATTTGTATCTGTTTGTTTGTATCTGTATTTGTATTTGTAAATTACTAAACACTTCCGTACTGTACGAGTAAGTTGGACCATTTTCGTGTGTACAGCACGAACAAATATATATAGAAGAGAAATATTCGGAAGAAATGTTTCGTGTTGTAGTTAAAATGGCTTCGAGTGCAAATAGGATTAAAAGTCGTTCGCCGCTGTATGGAAAGCGTTCGTAAATCGTTAATGCAGAGCGGATTTTACGCGTGTACCGCGAAAATTTGTTACTTTTATTATTTATTGCCACTGGAAGTGGGGGGGGAGGGAAGCGTGACGAGGAAGACCCCTGAGATATCGGTTGCACGATCGCCGGGAGATAGGAAACGCGTGCACGCGACGATCCGATAAGAATAGTTTTCTTCGCCGACTGAATGGACTGAAATTGCGCGTCCCGGAGTTGCGCTTCGAGAAAGGAAAGTACCGCGAAATATTAGTGATGCAAGCCATTGTCTCTCGGGGGCCCGGCATTCTGATTACCTTTTCCTCCTTTCGCGCGCGCGCGCGCGCGCTCGCGTTCGCGTCAGAGTACGGTAGACCTATTTTCCGAACGGACGATATATAACAAATTCTCACGAGCAGAGCCCGCCAGACCTAATATGGACACCTAATACCGTACTTTCTCTGTGTTGTGTGCCGAACCACGCACAGAAGCTCGCTAGAGACCTCAATTAATTCCGCGATAACAATTATTACGATCGCGTTACCCGCGCGAAATCAATTATTCCCGAACACCCTGTATGCCTCCCTTTGTGACGAGTAGAGACTGTGGAATTTTTATGCGAAAGTTAAAAATGTTTTACATCAATCGGAAAAAGAAAAGAGGAGATAGGAGCAATTATTAATAAATTAATTCTGCTCTTCTTGCTCAGAACATTGCGTGCAGAAATTGCGGGGAAATAGATTTGATTAATTAATACTAAATTTACCGAGCTACAAATGTAACAGGTACATGTTGCCTTATTGCGATTCTTATTGCAATACGTGCTCTACTAAAGATGTTCATTGAATTGCTCGTGAAAGCTTCTTTATAATTTCGAAAATTGTCAAAGAAAATCATTTTGGGGCCTTCAAACTGAAGTTAGAAATAGTTGCAAGAAAACTCTCATAAACTTATTAACAAAAAAGAAAGGGGGGCTTGGTCTGCTTACCGTTAAGTGGGGATGGTTCTGGGACTTCTATTGGTTAGGCATGTGCGACATATACAGTGCATTTTCGATATATGTCAACAACGCGGGTCTTGTCAGTGTCCTTTACACTCATTAATGTCCGAGGCCACTTGAGCTTCGTGGCCCCTCACGAGGTATACCCCTTGGTAGTGGGGATAGTTCTGGGACTTCTATTGTTTAGGCATGTGCGACATATACAGTGAATTTTCGATATATGTCAACAACACGGGTCTTGTCAGTGTCCTTTACACTCATTAATGTCCGAGGCCTCTTGAGCTTCGTGATATACTCCGTGGTAGTGGGGGTAATACCGAGACATTTATCATCGAGGCCTTGGCGACATATATAAAAAAATCACTGTATAGAGTAAACTTTACAATATAACTGTACAATACAATGTACAATTTACACTGTTCAATATATTGCAAATGATAGAATTGATGGAAATTCTTGTGGCATGTGGGGGGGAGGGGCAAAAAACAGTTGCACCCACCGAATAGGAACGACCATAACGTCGCCAGGGGCTCGACTGTACTATCACCGTCGCGATGGTACACGTCCTCGTCCATCCGGAACGTCTTTCATAGAGAGAAAGAGAGTAATAGAGTAAGAGATGGGGAGGGGGGAGAGGGGTGGTGGGAGTCAGCAGCAGAGCCCGGTGTGGTGCAATCTTGTTTACTCTGTTAAATCAGCCGCAGAGAATCCACTTTAACGTCTTCGCAGTGCACAGCGTTAATTATACTGCGTAAACAGTCAAAGGGAGGCCCCGAAGGAGGCGGAACGAGTGGAAGTCGCTGCCGGAAGACCTCGCCTGCTGGAGCCACACGAAAATTAAGTTCATCCTCCAGAGCCGGGAGTTCGGTCGCGTCGAACAAGGTCTCGCGAGATCGGGATCGATACCGTGGTTTACCGTCTTCATCATCACCTCCGTCTCTCCCTCTCTTTCTCCGCGTTCGCTAGACCTCTTGTCCCCTAGGTGGGCTGCCGGGATTTAATTAGTGAGATCGATCGGCATTCGGGTTTTGCATCTCCTTCTTCTACTTCATCTTCTTCAACTTCTTCTTCAACTTCTTCTTCATCTTCTTTTTCAACTTCTTCTTCAACTTCTTCTTCATCTCCCTTTCAACTTCTTTTTCATCATCAGCATCATCTTCTTCTTCTTATTCTTCAACTTCTTCTTCTTCAACTTCTTTTTCATCATCATCATCATCATCTTCTTCTTCTTATTCTTCAACTTCTTTTTCATCATCATCATCTTCTTCTTCTTATTCTTCAACTTCTTTTTCATCATCATCATCTTCTTCTTCTTATTCTTCAACTTCTTTTTCATCATCATCATCTTCTTCTTCTTATTCTTCAACTTCTTTTTCATCATCATAATCATCTTCTTCTTCAACTTCTTCTTATTCTTCAACTTCTTTTTCATCATCATCATCTTCTTCTTCTTATTCTTCAACTTCTTTTTCATCATCATCATCTTCTTCTTCTTATTCTTCAACTTCTTTTTCATCATCATCATCTTCTTCTTCTTATTCTTCAACTTCTTTTTCATCATCATAATCATCTTCTTCTTCAACTTCTTCTTCATCATCATCTTCTTCTTCTCCTTCTTCATCTTCATCTTCTTCTACTTCGTTTCCTACCGATCGAAAAGATCGACAAGATCTCTTCTTGAACTACTGACGGACTGTTTTTATTCTTCAACTTCTTTTTCATCATCATAATCATCTTCTTCTTCAACTTCTTTTTCATCATCATCATCTTCTTCTTCTTATTCTTCAACTTCTTTTTCATCATCATAATCATCTTCTTCTTCAACTTCTTCTTCATCATCATCATCATCATCTTCTTCTTCTTCTTATTCTTCAACTTCTTTTTCATCATCATAATCATCATCTTCTTCAACTTCTTCTTCTTCAACTTCTTTTTCATCATCATCATCATCATCTTCTTCTTCTTATTCTTCAACTTCTTTTTCATCATCATCATCTTCTTCTTCTTATTCTTCAACTTCTTTTTCATCATCATCATCTTCTTCTTCTTATTCTTCAACTTCTTTTTCATCATCATCATCTTCTTCTTCTTATTCTTCAACTTCTTTTTCATCATCATAATCATCTTCTTCTTCAACTTCTTCTTATTCTTCAACTTCTTTTTCATCATCATCATCTTCTTCTTCTTATTCTTCAACTTCTTTTTCATCATCATCATCTTCTTCTTCTTATTCTTCAACTTCTTTTTCATCATCATCATCTTCTTCTTCTTATTCTTCAACTTCTTTTTCATCATCATAATCATCTTCTTCTTCAACTTCTTCTTATTCTTCAACTTCTTTTTCATCATCATCATCATCATCTTCTTCTTCTTATTCTTCAACTTCTTTTTCATCATCATAATCATCTTCTTCTTCAACTTCTTCTTCATCATCATCTTCTTCTTCTCCTTCTTCATCTTCATCTTCTTCTACTTCGTTTCCTACCGATCGAAAAGATCGACAAGATCTCTTCTTGAACTACTGACGGACTGTTTTTATTCTTCAACTTCTTTTTCATCATCATAATCATCTTCTTCTTCAACTTCTTTTTCATCATCATCATCTTCTTCTTCTTATTCTTCAACTTCTTTTTCATCATCATAATCATCTTCTTCTTCAACTTCTTCTTCATCATCATCATCATCATCTTCTTCTTCTTATTCTTCAACTTCTTTTTCATCATCATAATCATCTTCTTCTTCAACTTCTTCTTCATCTCCCTTTCAACTTCTTTTTCATCACCAGCATCATCTTCTTCTTCTTATTCTTCAACTTCTTCTTCTTCAACTTCTTTTTCATCATCATCAGCATCATCTTCTTCTTCTTATTCTTCAACTTCTTATTCTTCAACTTCTTTTTCATCATCATCATCTTCTTCATCTCCCTTTCAACTTCTTTTTCATCATCAGCATCATCTTCTTCTTCTTATTCTTCAACTTCTTCTTCTTCAACTTCTTTTTCATCATCATAATCATCTTCTTCTTCAACTTCTTCTTCATCATCATCATCATCATCTTCTTCTTCTTATTCTTCAACTTCTTTTTCATCATCATAATCATCTTCTTCTTCAACTTCTTCTTCTTCAACTTCTTTTTCATCATCATCATCATCATCTTCTTCTTCTTATTCTTCAACTTCTTTTTCATCATCATCATCTTCTTCTTCTTATTCTTCAACTTCTTTTTCATCATCATAATCATCTTCTTCTTCAACTTCTTCTTATTCTTCAACTTCTTTTTCATCATCATCATCTTCTTCTT
This sequence comes from Seladonia tumulorum, assembly GCA_913789895.3. Classification (NCBI taxonomy): domain Eukaryota; kingdom Metazoa; phylum Arthropoda; class Insecta; order Hymenoptera; family Halictidae; genus Seladonia; species Seladonia tumulorum. The sequence goes on from OU565280.1 coordinate 5,400,257, forward strand.
CTTATTCTTCAACTTCTTTTTCATCATCATCATCTTCTTCTTCTTATTCTTCAACTTCTTTTTCATCATCATCATCTTCTTCTTCTTATTCTTCAACTTCTTTTTCATCATCATAATCATCTTCTTCTTCAACTTCTTCTTATTCTTCAACTTCTTTTTCATCATCATCATCATCATCTTCTTCTTCTTATTCTTCAACTTCTTTTTCATCATCATAATCATCTTCTTCTTCAACTTCTTCTTCATCATCATCTTCTTCTTCTCCTTCTTCATCTTCATCTTCTTCTACTTCGTTTCCTACCGATCGAAAAGATCGACAAGATCTCTTCTTGAACTACTGACGGACTGTTTTTATTCTTCAACTTCTTTTTCATCATCATAATCATCTTCTTCTTCAACTTCTTTTTCATCATCATCATCTTCTTCTTCTTATTCTTCAACTTCTTTTTCATCATCATAATCATCTTCTTCTTCAACTTCTTCTTCATCATCATCATCATCATCTTCTTCTTCTTATTCTTCAACTTCTTTTTCATCATCATAATCATCTTCTTCTTCAACTTCTTCTTCATCTCCCTTTCAACTTCTTTTTCATCACCAGCATCATCTTCTTCTTCTTATTCTTCAACTTCTTCTTCTTCAACTTCTTTTTCATCATCATCATCATCATCTTCTTCTTCTTATTCTTCAACTTCTTTTTCATCATCATCATCTTCTTCTTCTTATTCTTCAACTTCTTTTTCATCATCATCATCTTCTTCTTCTTATTCTTCAACTTCTTTTTCATCATCATAATCATCTTCTTCTTCAACTTCTTCTTATTCTTCAACTTCTTTTTCATCATCATCATCATCATCTTCTTCTTCTTATTCTTCAACTTCTTTTTCATCATCATAATCATCTTCTTCTTCAACTTCTTCTTCATCATCATCTTCTTCTTCTCCTTCTTCATCTTCATCTTCTTCTACTTCGTTTCCTACCGATCGAAAAGATCGACAAGATCTCTTCTTGAACTACTGACGGACTGTTTTTACGGTTCTCCATTTTATTGGATCACTACAGTGAATTTTCGATATATGTCGCCGAGTCCTGGACAGTATATGTCGCGGAATGATCCCCACTATCGGGAGGTATACCTCATGGATGGCCAAGAAGATCGACTTAATACAAAGAATAGTAGGATCTCGTCGGCAGCATTTGACTGGTTGTGACCTTGACTAATAAAATATAGGACGAATGTATTTCCACTCCTCGGCAACGAGACATAGCATTTTTCTAATAAAAACGATACCAAATATGATACAATTCCTATTATATTTACATGTGTAATGAAGGATGGAGGATAAACGACAATAAGGAACCGTGTCGCTGACATATATCGAGAATTGGCTGTATACTCATTCGTAGTCTTACAATTTAAGTTTTCTATCAATGTCCTGAGAGATCATTCACTAACGTTCAGTTCGAGTGCTGAAGAAAATGAAAAGATATGTAATGCTCGATATTTTTATGATTTATAGCACTAGATTTACGGACTACGGATTTACGGATTTATTGTCAATTAGAAATGAACTGGAAATGTTCTTTCACTTCGGTGCAGTAACCACCCGACCAGGCACGGACAAAGAATTCTGGTATAGAATTATAGTGCTGCACTGCGGTTAATTAGGTGTGGCTCGTGAACAAGTGGCCCACGGTAGGCAGAAACGATCGAAAGTGTAATAGCAATAACGTGAAAGTAGTATCACAAAACGGCTCGCGAGTCGGAAAGAACATATTCAATCGGCGCTGTTAATAAACGAAAGCGCGTCGAATTTGCCAATTCGTGCGTTTCTAATCGAACGTTTCTGGGTCTCGATTCTACTTAACAATCTGTCGAAGAACATTCCCTGTTCGGACAGAGAAACGAGAAATTGAGAAAAACGAAAAATACGCAAATGGAGTACAAAGTATTATAGAGTACAATACACAACATGCCCAGCTGTTTTGTCTGTTTTAAAACAGGATTTTCTTGAGTGGAATTCCTAAATAGAATTTTCTCATTCTCTTAGAACATTATTAATAATGATAATAATCCATAGGGACCGGCGTTAGATTTTCCGTTTAGGTTATGAAGAATGGAGAAAGTAGTGATTTTAATACCGAAAAATGTTTGATCACATTTCGACAGTGCGGCATGGGAATAGCAATAAAAGGCGGCGACTTTTCGGCATAATGTTTTGTAAACATCGCTCTGTCAATTAATCACGGCGAAGAGATTCGTCGAGTCATAGAAGTTGCGCATAATGATGATGGATGCTATCGGACACGCGAAAAACACTTCCCTCCGAGATACACTGATTACCGTGCAACCGAATGTTGAATAAGCCCGTATCGAACGATAACGATTTAAATAAATTTTATTTCACAGCGACGGCGTCGCAGAATTTATACTGTGTCAATTAAATATTCTTCGTAATACCCGCTATCATTTTTGTCCATGTCAATGAGTCATTCAATTCAAGCCACTTCTCATCTGACATTCTGTAACTATAATTCTCAGTTTGTTTGCACGTTAACCGTAAATTAAACCGTTAATACTACTTTTCATCAATACATGCAATCTGTGCAACTCTTTCATCGCTATAAAATTCTTTCGATCTCGACGAGTATGTCAATTTTAATATACAGGGGTTTCTCGATATATGTCGCCGAGGCTTGGAGGATAAATGTCGCGGAATTATCCCCACTACCTCGGGGTATTCACCTTGAAAGGCCCTGAGTGCCTAAGAGTGTAAACATAACACTTGGGAATGTCTCCTGCACGATACATGTCACTGGCAAGAGCCGTGTTGTTGACATATATTGAGAAGTCCCTGTACTTCACTGTTCACAATAATAAAGAATTGTTAACATTTAGCTGATCTAACCACATACACACACACATACACACACACACCGTTCGTGCAATGAAAAATTGTTCCAAGTCGATCGTATAAGTCAAAAACGAAGTTCCAGGATTATTTGGGACAACCTGGAATACTTTCGGAACGGTTCGGTGCGGGGCAAACGCAATTGAACGTTTTCAATTTTTCGCGTACGCAATAAAAAAAAAAAAATACCAGGATAGAGAAACTCGTCGTCCGTGCGCGCACGGCGTTTCTGTCCACAAAGGCTCACGTAATCCGAAGTCATCGAAAAACATTCGGTTACGTGATCATATTCCCATCAAGCAATCGACTGGGGGTCTCATCGCTATTCACTAGACGCGAAGCGAATGGACTCGTAATAACAGCGGTGCGTTTCACAAAGCGAGCGACGCACGCGTTTCCACGACGAAGCCCAAGCGCGGCGCGCGTTTACACCGGCGGAATTAATGAGCCAGCGACCGTGACGTGTTCTGTCATTTAGGCGGCTGATAACAATTATAATAAACCGTATCGGTTACACTCCGAAACCGAAAGATAACACGCCGAGCAGCTGTCACCTCTCTCGCCTCCGAAATGACGGTGTTTGCCTGCACCTCTTCAATTGAAAAAAAAAAAAAAAAAATAAACAAAATCATTGACAAATAAAATCGACTTTATCAGAATTTTTCAAATCTGGCAAAAACCGAGGGTCCGTGACATGCAGTAAGGAGCAAAACTGAACCAATAACCACAAGTTTTGTATGAATCATATCCCTAGTAGCACAAAATATTGTATACACATTCGTATAATATTACAAAGAGATCCAATCTTTTTTTAATATTCAAATATACATGCAATATTTATTTTATATTACGTAACAAATGTTTCTTTTTAAATATTCAGGAAATATCTATGTCATGTTACGAGAAAACTATTTTTTTCTAAATATTAAATGAATCTATTTCATATTGGAAGTAGAATATTTTGGTAATTGTTTACATTAGGGGCTTCCTCACCGACTTTGATGACCTTGAAATATGTTGTCAAGGTCATTAATCTCTCCTCGAAACGAGGAGACATTAACTATTGAAAAAAAAATTCTTAAGCTACTTCTAACTATGATGAAAATAATTATAATGTGGATTTTTTGTTATACTCCTATACACACAATATAAGATACACAATATAAGATTTTGATTATTAATTCCTTCATTATTTATACTTTTAACAAGAAGTATTATATCCACAGGATCAGGTACAGGATGAACTGTTTATCCACTATTATCATCAATTGTGCCCATAATTATGAAAGTGGTCTATCATAAAAAAAAAAATTACATTGAATAAATTTAGTTTAAAATCATGTCGTGTGAAATAAGATAAATTCATTTTTTTTTAAATTTTGACTGACCACTTTCATAATTATGGGCACAATTATATATCATTCATCTTCTTCTGTAGATTTTTACTATTTTTTCTCTTCATATTGCAGGAATTTCTTCAATTATAGGAGCTATTAATTTTATTGTTTCAATTATATTAATAAAAAATATTTCTCTTAGAATAAATCAAATTCCTCTATTCCCATGATCAGTAAAAATGACTGCTATTTTATTACATTGTTTATTACTTTGCTTCGTTTATTACTTTGTTTCTTATATTCCTAGTAATAAATAACGATTTATACAAAACTTGTGGTTATTGGTTCAGTTTTGCTCCTCACTGTAGATCGTGTAGGACTACGACAGGCAAACTGACTTAGATCGTGTAGGTCTACGATATGCAAACTGCCTTGGATCGTGTAGGTCCTTTCGGCTTAGACTTTACCGTACCTCGCTCATTGGGATTTTTCGAAGCGACGGTCTTCCTAATTCCGAAGAAGTTTTTTTCTAATTAATTGAACGAGCACCGGCCAATAAATTCTCAGCCGTGAAACTGTGGTCTGATTAAACTACCTCGTTTTTATGAGATTTCTCGAAAGTAACGGATCGACAGTGGCGATCTGAAAAAACATTTTACCGCGAGAGAGGGAAATAATTGTTCTCTCCCACGGCTCTGTCCATTTTCCAATCGCGACTACCATTGTGTCCCCGAGGGCGAATACATATTCAGACGATAAATATTCTTTTTAGATAAAAGAGCGATAAGGTACGGGCGCGGATGGTTTGCGGAGGTTCAACCGGTCGCGTCCAGCGTAAAGAGAGCGAGGCTGCGAGAGAGCGATCCTTGAATGAAAATTATTTCTCGATCTAGACCGAGCAAATGGCTCGAAGTGGAACGCCTTTCGAATCGTCGATCGACACGAACCCAGGCCGAGCAGCAAGCAAGCAGAAGGTAGACACACAGATGGAGGGTGGGAGGGGGCGAAGAGGGTGGGAGGGAGGGTTAGAAAATATCCCGTTTGTTCTCCAGCTTCGAACGCGTGACTCTGAAAACTCGATAAAGCCTAAGACGCGCCACTTTCGCAGAGAGCCGTCACTCAACCAACGGTTGTCCAATTTGCATTTCGAATGCGGCACCGTTCCGAAGATAAATACTTAGTAGTATCCGGCCGTTTGCTTCCCTCAGACCGTTTTATGCCCGGGTAACTTGCGCTCCTCGTGATTTCCATGCCGTTATTTTCCCTCGAGCACGCTGCTTATGGCCACCTTCTGGCTTAGAAACGCCGGGACGCTTTGCTCCACATCTTCCGTCCTTCTCTTTGGAAAAAATTCAACGAACGTCTGTCCTACGTGTGTCCTTCACTCTAGTGAGTTCTCGATATACAGTCGGGGACAAAAATTAGTGGACAGTGAGTAAAAACGGGTAAAAATGAAGTTTAGTCGAATTAACTCGAGTTGTCATAAACTTAGGTTTTATTTGTTATACATATAACCGTGTAATGTATAGATTATTTAACGAATAATTGAAGCTCGTATTTCCATCTTTGTGTAAACACGCCGTACCATAACGAAAATATCAGCTATTCATCAGGGGACAAAAATAAGAGGACACTTGGTTATATTGTTATTGTGAGGTAAGAAATGTATACAAACATTAGGCACAGGTCACGCAGATCATGCAGTGATCACCATTAAGCTTATTAGTACCAATTCAAGCTTCGTGCAAGTAAGAACATTTATACAATAATTGCCGAATGCCAGAAACGAAAGAAATTTCATATCAAATTCGTCATTTAATTGTATCGGACTGCTGTAAGAAATTATGCCACCGCGTAATAACTCGAAAGTGTAACGTATTTGAAAGTGCAATAGGAAAGATTTATAAAAAATATCTAGTACATAAGACGGAAAAATTTAAGAGGCCGTCGATGCAAACGCTGTATATACCACCATACAAGAAGATCGTCGAATTTTTCGTACAAATCGAAAAGTTCCAACGATTGCAGCAAGAAGTATTGTAGAAACAGTGGAAGTAAATATTTCAGCAAAACAATAAAACGAAGACTGCACGAAGCTGGTTCTACATGCTACAAGGCTAGACGTAAGCCACATATTAATAAAAGAAATATGAGGATACGTTTAGCGTTTGCGGAAACATATGTAAATATGCCACTAGCTTCCTCGAAAAATATAATTTGCAGCGACGAAAGTAAATTTGACTTGCGGCAAGAAGAGTTCTTGAGACAAGTCTGGAGAAAAAAACATGTAGCGTATAAAATATCATTTACTATACCCACGGTTAAATTTCACGGTGGATCATTAATGGTGTGGGGGTGTTTCTCGCGAAACGGTATTGGTACGTTAGTACAAATTGACGGAATTATGAATACAGATAAGTATATTAATATACCAAATGAAAATTTAGAAGAAGCAGTGGTAAAAATGGGTTGCCACGACGAATTTATCTTTCAACAAGACAATGACCCTAAGTACACTGCTAAGAAAACTAAAAAATTTTTTAAGGATTCCAATACTAAATTGCTTGAATGATCTGCTCAGAGCCCTGACTTGAATCCTATCGAGAACTTATGCAGTTCTGGACGCAAAAGTTCCCTCGGATCAGCGAAATAATAACGTCGATTCGTTCAAAAGGTTACAGTCTGAATATGAAAAAATTAGTAACGATTATATTGAAAAGTTAATACAAAGTATTCCTCGACGTCCGGAAGCAGCAATTCAAGCAAAAGGCGGCAATACCAAGTATTAATTTTGTTACGTGTTTCATTTATTACGCATTTCGTTGAGAGAGTGTCCACTTATTTTTGTCTCCTGATAAATGGCTGTCATTTTTGTTATGGTACGGCGTGTTTACACAAAGGTGTAAATATGAACTACAAACATTCACTAAATAATCTATGCGCTATAAGGCTATATAATAAGTAAAACTTAAATTTATAACAGTCATGTTAATTCGATATTCTTCATTCTTACCTGTTTCCACTAACTGTCCACTTATTTTTGTCCCTGACTGTATGTCAATAACACAGTTACTAACCGAACCGTGTTATGTTTACAGTCCGAGGCGTCCGAGGCCGTACTGAGGATACCGCGACGTTTATCATCTAGGCCTTGACGACATATATAGAGAAATCACGAAGCAAAAAGCGTACAGAAAACGATTTTCGAATTTTCGATTCTTGAGAAATTGTTGACGTTAAACTGTGATAGCTTTGTTAATAGTTCTGCGATATACAGACATGATTTCTTTATATATGTCTTATGTATGTTTTATATTATATCATATTATATTTGTATTAATTGTATTATAAATGTTATGATTTCTTTATGTATGTCTTATATATTTCTGAATATATAATTTCTTTATGTATTCTTTATTTCTATATATGATTTCTCTATATATGTCGCCAAGGCCTGGACGATAAACGTCGCGGAATTATCCCCACTGAGAGGCTACGAAGCATCAGAGGCCGAGGAGTTTAAACATAACACGGCTCGGGCATGTCTCCTGGACGATACAAGACGTTGGCAAGACCTGTTGTTGACATATATCGAGAATTCACTGTACTTGAGCTCATTTTGAAGCTTGAAGATTCTACTTTCGCACGCTATTGTTCATTTATGCCCAAGATATTTTTTCCAACTAGGAACAAAGGGGATTTTTGAATTTATAATGTTACTCTATATATGTCCTAGATACCTAGCCAATAAAAGTCCCAGAACTATCGAGTCCCATAACTGTTATGGGGAGGTCAAGTGAGGGGCCAAGAAGCTCGAGAGACCTCGGTCTCCGAGGATCAAAGAATCTCCTCGACGATATATGTCCGTGGCTAGACCCTTGTTTTGGACATATATCGAGTAAACACTGTATCAGGAAAATGGAGATAAGCGAAGGGACGTATTGAATTGCCTGTGAAAATTTTGAAAAATGTTCCTCGCGATCTAGACCACCACGGATCGATCCACGATTGATCTACGATTGATCTACGATTGATCTACGATTTTTTTTCTTTTCGGTGACTTATCGAGCTTTGAACGAATGGTGTACAACAAAAGCTCGCGATTGCAGCTTCTTTTTTCTTTGGCCAGTGCAACAGGAAAAGCCGTACGAGCAACATTTTATTCATAGTTTAGTGCAATTTCCTGGCGACCTCATTAGCAAAAAGACTTGTCTTCGAGCGTTACATATCCACGCCTCTTACACACCTTTTACACGCCACATGTAGATTCTAATTATATCTCGAATTCTCCGGCGTACGTCGAACGACGTTTACACGTATAACCCGTAACGAGGCGTATGGAACGAGCATGATTTAGCCATGCCCGCTCAAAATTATTAGCCGCACGCTAACTGCGGGCGAGTGTCTCGATTCTGCGACATCATTAAATTTAATGAAGAAATCGTTACACGAGCTCGAGACCGCGCTCACGTCGTCGGTGTCTTTAGAACGCTTCTATAAACGATCGATTCCGATTCGTGGGACCAATCGCGAATTGCGACAAATAAAAAAAAAAAAACACTGCACAACGTCCGATACCTTCGAGCAGATCGAAGTGCCGACGGAATGTTACAATTAATCCGCAATAGTGAATCTAGCTGAATTCGTGGACAAAAATAGAAAAAAAACTTTTTCTATTTTTAAAACTTTTTTTCTATATTTGCAAAAATTTATACAGTGTACTTCAGTCGTAAACTAACATATTTTGCTGTTAATTACAATACAGTGATCTCTCTGTATATGTCGCCAAGGCCTGGAGGATATATGTCGCGGAATTATCCCCTCTACCGCGAAGCTCGAAAGGCCTTGGTCCTTCACTCTTCGAAAAGTGTGAGGTCGCGTGAATCAAAGAATAGTACAGTGATCTCTCTGTATATGTCACCAAGGCCTGGACGACAAATAAAGTAATTATTCCAAGTTAATAATTTTCAACACGGAAGCTGATCAATTAACGAAAGTACGCCAGTTTTATCATTATGAAATGGCCCCTTTTGCGATAGACTTCGAAGATTTCGTATATTTTCGAAGTACAGTGATTTCTCTGTATATGTCGCCAAGACCTGGACGATAAATGTCGCGGAATTATTCCCACTGAGGGGCCACGAAGCTCGAGAGGCCTCGAATACCTGGGAGTATAAGCATAACATGTCTCCTGGACGATATATGACGCTGACAAGAACCGTGTTGTTGACATATATCGAGTATTCACTGTACTTAAAGTTTAACACTGTCAACAGTGATATATGCGTATTATCATGCCGCAATCTGTCATCAGCGATCGTCGTGTCACTATTGCGGTGTCTCGCGATAGTAATTATGTTCCTGAAGCGTTAAAAAAAATTGTTGTTGAAATCTTCGTGTTAAGAAGAGACGGGGAGAAATTTTGTTAGTGAACTGGAGCGAGGAAATTTTCGTATGAATATTACGTTGCTAATTGCAAGATAAGTTTAATGTTGCAGAAGAGAAATTACATGGAATTTTAAGGTACATTAAATCTTCATTTGCATGACAATAAAAGTGGAGGGGGGGAGGGGGCAGAGATGATTTATGTCACAGAAATCAGGTTTCTCTGTCAGTTTCTCCGAGTGCTAAGTTCGATTATTAATACTTTAATAAAACCTGATATTTACAAATTCAATTGCAGGAAATAGAATAAAAATTGAAAGTTCCTCATTAAATTCCACAGAATTAACATATTGTTATAAATGTGCATAAACACAGTCTTAGCAACGAACTTACAGTTCGAGATCTCTCTGTGAATTAAGCAGACTTAACATTGTTCGATTGTGTTCGCGTAGTATTAACATCTCTTTTTTCGTATCTGGAATTGTCAAAAGTTTTCTAGTGAGCTTGCTCGGATGCCATTTTGTTTTCATCTGTCAGCTGCGTCGACTGCGCGGGACGTCCATTTAAAACTTTTATCCAGCGCGAAGGATTAGTTTTCTATTGATCTTCTATTAAAACAAAAAAAAAAACGAAAAAAAAAATCGAAACGTTTTATTTAAAAAAGGTGGGGACCGTATTTATATGGTTTTCGGTACGCGTTTCTATGAATAATTAACGCGGGCGTGCTACGTATAGTGGTTATCTGAATTTCCGTGTCACGCGTTTTAACGATTCGTCTGCTATTCTTGTTAATGTACATTTCGTTTATTTAAACACTTGTTTCTCCGTTTATAACAAAGCCCTGTGGTTATAAGGAAAAATAACCGTCATTTAAAAATAAAGCGGATTTGTTGAACGGTAAAATAGAAGATTTATGAACATCGATTTTATGGGTTCGGAAAAATGATGGAATTTGTTTAATTTATATCCAACAATAATAGATGATAAATCTTTACACTCGAGTAGTGACTCTTGAAGTGCCACTAAAAATTGTTCTGGCATTATTTCAAAGAAATTACCAAAAATAGTACAAAATATTTGTTACATTACAAAATTTTTAGATCACTAAATATTTAAATATTATACGTGAAAATCGGATCAGTTTCGTATAAATAAATTCTAAGACGGAAGAAAAATTTAGTTTTAGAATCAAAATAGAAGATCGATCTTTGCAATATAATTCGTTGTCCTATTTCCTATTAAATTTCAATTGTACAAGTCAAAGGTCACTTCAAGGTCGTATTATTAATACCTCTGAATGCGATCGAAACCCCATCGTGTTTGGACTCGTTTTAATCAGAAAAACACCACGGATATATTGGTGTACAAGTTTCATAAAAATATATAGTTATGAATAAACAAATTTTTTTAACTAAATTGTGCCATAGTTGGGAAATGAGGCGAACTTTCTCATGGAAGTAAATTAAACGAGATTCTAGGTAATTTTGCAAGGTACAACTCCTATTAAATTTCAATTGTACAAGTCAAAGGTCTCTTCAAGGTCGTATTATTAATACCTCTGAATGCGATCGAAACCCCATCGTGTTTGGACTCGTTTTAATCAGAAAAACACCACGGATATATTGGTGTACAAGTTTCATAAAAATATATAGTTATGAATAAACAAATTTTTTAACTAAATTGTGCCATAGTTGGGAAATGAGGCGAACTTTCTCATGTAAGTAAATTAAACGAGATTCTAGGTAATTTTGCAAGGTACAACTCCTATTAAATTTCAATTGTACAAGTCAAAGGTCTCTTCAAGGTCGTATTATTAATACCTCTGAATGCGATCGAAACCCCATCGTGTTTGGACTCGTTTTAATCAGAAAAACACCACGGATATATTGGTGTACAAGTTTCATAAAAATATATAGTTATGAATAAACAAATTTTTTAACTAAATTGTGCCATAGTTGGGAAATGAGGCGAACTTTCTCATGGAAGTAAATTAAACGAGATTCTAGGTAATTTTGCAAGGTACAACTCCTATTAAATTTCAATTGTACAAGTCAAAGGTCACTTCAAGGTCGTATCATTAATACCTCTGAATGCGATCGAAACCCCATTGTGTTTGGACTCGTTTTGATCAGAAAAACACCACGGATATATTGGTGTACAAGTTTCATAAAAATATATAGTTATGAATAAACGAATTTTTTTAACTAAATTGTGCCATAGTTGGGAAATGAGGCGAAATTTCTCATGGAAGTAAATTAAACGAGATTCTAGGTAATTTTGCAAGGTACAACTCCTATTAAATTTCAATTGTACAAGTCAAAGGTCACTTCAAGGTCGTATCATTAATACCTCTGAATGCGATCGAAACCCCATTGTGTTTGGACTCGTTTTAATCAGAAAAACACCACGGATATATTGGTGTACAAGTTTCATAAAAATATATAGTTATGAATAAACAAATTTTTTTAACTAAATTGTGCCATAGTTGGGAAATGAGGCGAACTTTCTCATGGAAGTAAATTAAACGTTCCCAGGTAATTTTGCAAGGTAGAGACGCAAGGTAGCAGGTTTAGGTTTTTTTTTTTTGTTTAAACCTAGCAGTTCCAAAAAATTTAGTTTCAGAATTAAATTAGAAGATCGACCTTTGCAATGTAATTCAACAATCATTTCTGTCGATTCCGAGCGACCGAAAATTTAGGGCAAATAATATCGGCATCGTCTAATTATCCAGCAGCCCATTAGACCAGAACGGGAGGAATAACATTAACGTTGTCCTAATTGTTGGTGTTGGTTGTTATCGCGGCGGTTCGAGGAAATCGATGGAATCGTGCTCGGCGTGTAGCGTGCTGATAATACCCCTTATCGAATGCTCGCCGACGATAAGTGATACAGGATGATTCAGTAACTGTCCGCAACTCGATATCCGTGTTTCTATGAAGATCGGATAGAGATTTGCCGAATAAAAATTGCCGGACAAATATTCCAATTCCGATGCAAAAAGCAGCAATTCATTAAAACGATTTTCCAATTTCCTCCTGAAGCAACGTGAACAATCTTTCGAATGTTTAAAGCTCGGTGAAAAATTTAAACAACCCGAAACTTCGAAGATTGTTGCCGTAAAATAAAAGATTGTTTAAAACGATTTTCCTCCCGAAGCAACGTGAACAATCTTTCGAATGTTTAAAGCTCGGTGAAAAATTTAAACAACCCGAAACTTCGAAGATTGTTGCCGTAAAATAAAAGATTGTTTAAAACGATTTTCCTCCTGAAGCAACGTGAACAATCTTTAGAATGTTTAAAACTCGGTGAAAAATTTAAACAACCCGAAACTTCGAAGATTGTTGCCGTAAAATAAAAGATTGTTTAAAACGATTTTCCTCCCGAAGCAACGTGAACAATCTTTCGAATGTTTAAAGCTCGGTAAAACATTTAACACGTTGACTGCCATGTCACCCATACGTGGGTGACGGAATTATTTGTCCAGATTCTAAAATAAATTTTCATGTTAAGATATTCATTGCACCAGATTTGATTAAGATCAGTAAAATGTAAGAAAGTTGGAGGACTACTTCATATCATACATTTAATTCTTTTCAATTTTTATTTCATTAAATAACTTGCTTTTATTTTATGGAATTTTTTAGATTTCTAGTTTGGCAGTCAAAGTGCTAAACAACCCGAAGCTTTGACCATTGTTGCTGTAAAATAAAAGATTGTTGCCTTTCTTCTTGTTCCGTTGCCGCCGCTCGCGGCCTTCGTGATTGCACACATATTTACCAGTTTTCCGTGCTCGATGTTTAAGACGTCGTTACGCTACTCCCGTTTATAGCAATCAGACCAGCTCATTTCTTGCTGTAATCCTCGTGCGCAGATATGTAAACGATCCTCGCCGGTACGAACGATCGGTAATAGCGGAATTACACACGTACGTACACCGTTGCAAAATCCTCGGTACACACGGTTCACCGATGAACGATACAGATCTTGCGCGTGTGCTGCTCAGAATCGATCGAAATTGCAACGCTAATTTCCTACTATGCTTAATTTCTGTGAAACGAGCGTGAATTTTCGCGAAAGTATACCGTCGACAAAGTAAACGCGCCGGTACCAGAAACACTGTAATTCAGTTGCAATACCGACTCGTACACGAAGATTAACATTAATATGAAGATTATACTTCAGACAATTTTTTCGAAGTATAATTTAGCTAAGAAGTTTGAAAACATTACTAATAATAATTTCAATTAGAATGAGTAAGAATAAACTCGCACGGTAAGGGTTTAGCGGTGTAGAAGTCAAATAACCGAGCACAGTTCATCAATTGTAAATTTAGTAACAAAATTAGTTTGTTAATAACCGTGTATTGTTATGAAACTTGCATACCAATACATTCGTGGTGTTTTTCCGATTAAAACGAGTCCAAACACGACGGGGTTTCGATCGCATTTGCCTGTTTAATCCACGATTTCGTAGAACCTCTCTTATCCGAACTGATCTGTAGGACACGAGTGTCCGGATGACCGAGCGGTTAGCCGGGTCCGAATTGGGTCGTGTTTGGACTTGTTTTAATCAGAAAAATGCCAGGAATATGCTGGTATATATTTTGGAAATGAATGTTTAAAAACGAAAATGTGGAATTTTGAAAAATAAATTAAACAGTGAATTTTCTTCTTTCGAATGATGTCGTGCTTGGGCTCGTTTTAATCAGAAAAATGCTAGGAATGCGTTGATATGCAGTAGAGGAATGAATGATTAAAAATGCAAACGTGGAATTTTGCAAAATAAATTAAACAATGAATGATGTTTTTCTTCCGAATGATGTCATGTTTGGACTCGTTTTAATCAGAAAAATGCCAGGAATATGCTGGTATATATTTCGCGAATGAACGATTAAGAACGAAAATTGGAATTTTGAAAAATAAATTAAACAGTGAATTTTCTTCTTCCGAATGATGTCGTGTTTGGGCTCGTTTTAATCGGAAAAATGCTAGGAATGCGTTGATATGTAGTAGAGGAATGAATGATTAAAAATCCAAACGTGGAATTTTGCAAAATCAATTAAACAATGAATGATGTTTTTCTTCCGAATGATGTCATGTTTGGACTCGTTTTAATCAGAAAAATACCAGGTATATGCTGGTATATATTTCGCGAATGAACGATTAAGAACGAAAATTGGAATTTTGAAAAATAAATCAAACAGTGAATTTTCTTCTTCCGAATGATGTCGTGTTTGGGCTCGTTTTAATCGGAAAAATGTCGCGAATCTGTCGGAACGGATCGTTCCGCGCGTTCATCTTCCGCCGAACTGAATTTGCCTGATCTAACCGAGGGAAAATAAATTTGTCGAACGGAGGTTTCGAATCGGGAGCATTTTCGAGCGTTACGAGCAAACGACTCGCCGCGACATGGAGAGGGGCAACCGTGCAGGATCCCCGGTCCGTTTCGTTTCCTCGGTTTTAGTTATTGTTTTCGGACGTTGCTATCTTTTTGCGGTGCGTGTCGTCGAAACGAACGGAAAAACCCGAGCGGCGAAGGTGGTGGTAGGGACGCGTTCCTGTAGGAAACCGGTGCCCGCGAATGTTTCCGTCGCTAACGACGAAACAAAAGCAACCGATCGGGGTAGTTGTTTCTTTCGTGCGAAATACCGGGGGCGGAACGGCTAGCTTGGCAAATATATATTGTATTTTCGTGATGTGCGTGAGCCGTCGCGCGGCTTCGTCCGAGAGAGAAATCGACGGGTTTAATCTTTTTACGGTGGAGCCCCGGCCTTTGTACGTTATCGAACGATGACCACGAAACAGAAAATCTGACAGACCGGAAACGGGCTCGCCCGGCGACTCGTGTTTCTCTCTGTGTGTACGTTCTGATCACTATAGCTCCTCTATCCCAGAGCCAACGTTCGCCAAGGACGTGAGAGAATCTAGGAAATTCCGCCGTGCTGATATCATACACGACGATTTATTAATACCGATCGTATCGGTATCGACCGATCGTAGCTGTTACACGTGAACACGCTGGACACGTGCGCGGTACTGTTACCGAGCCCTACGTATCGCCTCGTTGTGAAATTTTTCGTCAACAAGCTGAAAAGCGCGAGATGTATTGCTTCGGGAGCTCATTTTTTAAAAAATTCTTGTTCGTTGGTATATTATTTTATTGTGAAAGTTTGACTAGCATATTCGCGCCGTTTTTCCGTTTAAAATGAGCCCAAGCACGACGCAATTCCGACACAAATGACTGCTCCATCATCCAAACACTGGTGTCGTATCCGATCAGTTCGGATAAGAGAGGTTCCTCGAAATCGTGGATTAAACAGGCAAATGCGATCGAAACCCCATCGTGTTTGGGCTCGTTTTAATCAGAAAAACACCACGGGTATATTGGTATACAAGATTCATAAAAATATATCGTTACGAACAAACAAGTTTTTTAACTAAATTGTGGCATAGTTAGAAAATGAAGCGACCTTTCTCATGGAAGTCAATTAAACGATTCTAGGTAATTTTGCAAGGTACAGCCGCAGATACGTCTATTTCCTATTAAATTTCAATTGTAGAAGTCAAAGGTCACATCAAGGTCGTATTATTAATATCTCGGAACCGAGATTATATTAATACGAACCGAACTGTATCGTGTTTGGACTCATTTTATTCGGAAAAACATGGCGGATCTATCGATACAAGTTTCGTAAGGATACAGTTAAAAACAAAAAGGTTTTGCCACGAAATTCGAAATCTGCAATTGTCTAACTGTACTGGATTACGACTTTTGGCTGTTGGCTAGCACGTTCTTGGCTAGGTAGACGGGAATTTCGGATTTTGTGTGTTCCCAGTTCACGATCTCGATCTAACTCTCGTATTGTCGTGTTTTATGTCAACTCGATTCATAGTGATTGTTTTTTTTTATTGACAGGCAGGTATTGTGCTGCAAGTTACAAGTTAATCTGCAAGTCCAAGAGCGTGTTATCGATGGGCTTGGCTGGCGGGGCGTCTCGCGACACTTATCCGTAGCTGGGCTAATTCTCACGGTGAATTTGTTTAAGATGGGATACGATGGTCCGCGGATCGGAATTGAACGGGAATGGACCGCGGGTCGGGCCGGGCCGGGCCGGGTCCGAGTATGCAGCGTCGATTTATTTTTATATTGCGGAATTTATTTTGGACGTTACCTGGCGGTGTCCAGTCCCGGGCAAATAAATCTGCTCGCGGGAGCGACGCGTGACTCGTCGTCGTTCGAAGCCTGCCACGATAAATTCCATTTCGACGTCGCGCGGGCAAACCAACGGTGACAATAATGCATAGGTGCATAATCCGCGACTCCTACGCGCCGCGTGAATGCACCGATCCGGCCGGTACACTTGTACACATCGTGCGAACGGACACCGGTGGGATGCACCGCGCAACTTGTGCATCCTACAAAGCCCCGGTTGCATCCTTTTTTCACGTGTCATTTTTTTTTCTTTTTTTTTTTGTTTTGTACGCTTCCACATCTCTCTGTCTCTCTTTTTTTTATTCGAAGCCCGATGGTTCGACAGTGTTGCTGAAACGCGGGATTGTTTATTTTAAAGCGAGCGGCCCGAATCGATCGGCAAATTCAGCCCCCCCCCACCCCCGTTACAGTTTTTTTTTAATTATTTATTTATGGCCAACAGCAATCGAGAGCCGTTCAGCCTGAGAATGTCTGAGGTCTGTTTCGATTTCTACAAATAAATCTATTTCGTAATTATGCTCGTTTCCTGCACGTTTGTTTAGTTCGTCCGGGGGAAAGTCATGATTGAGATTTATGTTTGCACGACGTTTCGGATAATGTTTATACGCGCATTTTGCAATTTATGGTCGGTCGGATCTCGTAAAACAACGCGAGGCGAAATATTTTTCTACTCGCATGACAAGCATTGACATTTTTTTTTTTATTTGTTAACAAAGCACGAAATCGCAGTCGATCGATCATACAATTGTTTTGTGAAAGTAATGTATACTAGAAATTTACTATTTACTAAGGAATTTGTTAACAAAGCACGAAATCGCAGTCGATCGATCATAAAATTGTTTTATGAAATTAATGTATACTAGGAATTTACTATTTACTATGGAATTTATTAACAAAGCACGAAATCGCAGTCGATCGATCATACAATTGTTTTGAGACATTAATGTATACTAGGAATTTACTATTTGCTAAGGAATTTGTTAACAAAGCACGAAATCGCAGTCGATCGATCATAAAATTGTTTTGTGAAATTAATGTATACTAGGAATTTACTATTTACTATGGAATTTGTTAACAAAGTGCGAAATCGCAGTCGATCGATCATACAATTGTTTTGTGAAATTTTAATGTATACTAGGAATTTACTATTTGCTATGGAATTTGTTAACAAAGCACGAAATCGCAGTCGATCGATGATATAATTGTTTTGTGAAATTAATGTATACTAGGAATTTACTATTTACTAAGGAATTTGTTAACCCCTTGTACTACGATTTATTTCACGGTTTCAGTGATTAGAACTTTTTTGTAATTTATAATTTCCTAAGGAAAGGAGATAATTTATATCTATTGTAACTATTGTATGTTCTCCGATAGCTGTATATTAACAACGCCAAAATAGAATTTTATTTCGGTTTAAGGAAAATTAATAAGAAACATATATATTAGACCCTGTGTTCAGCATCTTCATAACGAGTCTGACTCGATATTGTAGGGCAAGGGGTTAACAAAGTGCGAAATCGCAGTCGATCGATCATACAATTGTTTTGAGAAATTAATGTATACTAGGAATTTACTATTTACTAAGGAATTTGTTAACAAAGCACGAAATCGCAGTCCATCGATCATAAAATTGTTTTGTGAAATTTTAATGTATACTAGGAATTTACTATTTGCTAAGGAATTTGTTAACAAAACACGAAATCGCAGTCGATCGATCATACAATTGTTTTGAGACATTAATGTATACTAGGAATTTACTATTTACTAAGGAATTTGTTAACAAAGCACGAAATCGCAGTCGATCGATCATAAAATTGTTTTGTGAAATTAATGTATACTAGGAATTTACTATTTACTAAGGAATTTGTTAACAAAGCACGAAATCGCAGTCGATCGATGATATAATTGTTTTGTGAAAGTAATGTATACTAGGAATTTACAATTTACTAAGGAATTTGTTAACAAAGCACGAAATCGCAGTCGATCGATCATAAAATTGTTTTGCGAAATTAATGTATAGTAGGAATTTACTGTTCACTAAGGAATTTATCGATTTAAAAATGATTATATTACGTTTTTTTTTTAGTGTCTTTGCTGTTTTGCGTTTAACGTTCTACTTTCTCCTATAAATTTATAAAGTCGATTTATAGAGTCGCAACCAGGTCGTTAAAAGTAGAATATTTTTGCAACCGAACGAATTTATTTTACGGTCTACACGACGTTACAACGATTTAAGGAATTATTTATCGTCCGCGCTTCCAGCGAATCGAGCAATTAGAACGTGGACGGTTGCGTTTATGTTTTTATAGAGGGGCAAAGCGACAATCATAAGTGCCTATCGTTTGACTTCGGGCAAAACCGCGAGCGTGTCATTATTCCCCTAACAGCGGCTCCCGTCGGTGTGTGTGTGTTTTTTATCCCGGTTCTAATAATTATACAGGCGATACACACGTTTCAGTGGAGTCATTTTACTCTTCTTTGAGTATAAATGCATTATGCCCGGCAATATGTTGCGCGTTAATAATTTATTTTTGCGAGAATAATACGATCCGGTGCGGCCAGAAGCAAACGTATTAATTAACCAACTGTAACGGCCCCCGCCCGATATGCCGTTTCAAAGTAAAATTATAAATTTAATGCGTCGAAATTATACAAAGTTTAATCGCGGAATGTTTGCGTCCGCTGCAACGATTATTATGTGAAAATCGTTTCGCCTTTTTCCATCGTTTTTCCGACCGTTCTCTCCAACGTATCTCCGACAATTCTTTGTTAATTTATTGACGCGAAAAGTCTAAAATTCTATAAAACACATACACAGTATAGGAAAGAAAATTATTTATTTAGAAGTTGTCCTTAAATTATATTATGTCCTTAAAATTATATATTAATATCGTCCAGTCTAGAAAGCGATCTCGAGAAGCATCCAGCGATTTATTCTGCACCATGGCAGTATTTATTTTGTCAATTAACTGCCGTTCGAGCACGGCCGGCAATTACTCCGAGTAATCAGATTAGATTAATTTTATTCGCATGCCGGCGTGTACGCGCGGAATACCTACGTCACCAAGGCGTATTTTTCCTTTCACCATACCGCGCTGAATGAACGCAGGAATTCTAACGACGACGTGGAAATCCGTTCATCCGTGGCGAGTAGGTGAGACCCAGAAACTCAGAAGGTTGCGCTTCTATCATCTACTCGAGCGGATTACCTCAGAGTCCTCCATTGTCGAGCTAGAGACAACAGCCTTTGTCCTTCCCCTTTGCTAATTTCGTATAACACGATTTTTCCACGTGGCTCTTGTTCGACACTTGTTCCCCCACTCCAACTTCCCCTTCTACCTATTCCCCCCACGCTTCAGCCCCGGTCACGTGACGCTCCCTCCCCTCCAGTGCTCCCCTCCCCTCATCTGGCCACACTGGTGTCGCAGTCACTATGACACGAGGTCTCTCGAGCTTCATGGCCCCTCACAGAGTATACAGTGGGGATAGTTCTGGGACTTTTATCGGCTAGGCATTTGTGACATACATACAGTCAGTCCCATAAGTATTCGTACCCTTGTTGCTTGAAAGAAAGAAATTTGTTGAAATCAAATGATACAGGTAAGATTTTGCAATAGCTCTTTTGTTACGAATGAACGCATATGTAAACACTGTTTATAAGCAACAATGTTTCTAAGCAAAATAAACTCAACTCTGTCAAGCACGGTACGAATACTTTTGTGGTCTGTTATTATGTATTATGTAGATCAAAATTAATATAATTTTGTTATCAATAATTCAATTTTATTAGAATTTTCTATACATATCCCTAGTAGCACAAAAATATTAGATAGATATTTTTTTCGAATATTGGAAAAATATTTTTTGAGCCACACTTTTTCATATTAGATAAATATTAGATCTAATATTGTATACATGTTCAAGAAATATAAATTGAATGTTTAGAACGTATAAGCTAAATATTCAGAGAATATAAAATAGATATTTAAAAAATATTTTACTTCGCATTATATTCTGGAACAATTATTTTTCCATGATAAACATAAAATATTTCCTGCATACTTAAAAAAAATATTCTATTTCTAATATTACATAAAGATTCACTTTATAATGAGAAAAAATATTTTTGCACATGATATTAAGTAAATATCATCTGCATATTAGGAAAAAATATTCTATTTCTAATATTAAATAAACATTTGTTTTATAATGAGAAAAAAATGTTTTTTTCATGATATTAAATAAATATTATTTGTATATTACGAAAAAATATTCTACTTCTAATATGAAATAAAGATTTATTTAATATTTGGAAAAAAATATTTTTCTCGTAACATGAAATACATATTTCCTGAATATTTAAAAAGAAATATTTTTTACTTAATATAAAATAAATATTGTATGTGTATTCGAATATTAAAAAAAGATTCAATCTCTTTTTAATATTATATGAATGTGTATAAAATATTTTGTGCTACTAGGGATGGTTTATGCATCCGTTTATTCGTAACAAAAAACTTACTGCAGAATCTTACATGTATCACATGATATCAGCAAATTTCTGTTATATGCAATGAGGGTACGAATACTTATGAGACTGACTGTATATAGGGCAAACTCTGTACCATTCTTCTGATCGAGGATAACTAGACCTAGCTTAGGCCACATTTTTCAACTCCCTATTTTTAGCACGAAGGAAATTACAGGGATATCTACATGAGTCAATTTTGTGTTCGAAAAATTCTGCAAATAATTGTTGTACAATTACCAGCAATCTTTAAGGATGTCCCAGTACATACATAAGTACGAATACTTATGAGACTCACTGTATATAGGGCAAACTCTGTACCATTCTTCTGATCGAGGATAACTAGACCTAGCTTAGGCCACATTTTTCAACTCCCTATTTTTAGCACGAAGGAAATTACAGGGATATATCTACTTGAGTCAATTTTGTGTTCGCAAAATTCTGCAAATAATTGTTGTACAATTACCAGCAATCTTTAAGGATGTCCCAGTTGTCTGATCCTGATCTAGACTCACACGATGTCGTCTGGAAGCCTACAGAAAGCGCGGAGAGTTATGATTTTTGAAGAAAAGTTTCTCGGAATTTCGCAGTATAAATTGACCAGCATATAATTCCCTTCCGGACTTTCGAAGAAAATGAACTCGGCAACACTTATCTCGGAGGTTACATGCAACATCCTTGAGCGGATTTACAGCCGGGCAACGCCATAAAGACCATAAGTAACTTCGACGGCGGCGCGGCGTGTGTCTGATGTCTTTTTGGTTGCACCGAGCATCTTTTGAGCCTCTAAAGTCCCGGAATGGCCGGAAGATGGATATTTCATTCGGAAACGAGACCTATAAAATGAGCCGAAGTCGAGAGTATCGCATGAGCTGTGTGCCTCTCTGTATGCTTTCGACAACTGGAAATCCTTGTTGTTGGTCTCTCTGTCCATCGATCTGTGTAGTTATGATCGCGTAACCTTGACTCGATGGTTTCGCTGCTGGGTGGCCTTGAGGAGCCTGGGTTTCCATCGAACTGGTATCGGAAATTTGCATCGGAAAACACTTTCCCGGCTGCCCACGGAAATCCGTTTCTCAGCCGCTTACGACACACTCGGGCGCTACAGCCGTCGAGGGAAACGTGAATAACCGGCCACTCGATCGAGCTATCGATACATTTTTTACGCGGCTCGATTCCGCGGGAAAAGATACGTCGGAGAGAACGAGTAACATTTTTTCGTGGGATCCTTCGTCTTCGAGGAAAATCGATCCGAAGTGGACGGTGTGCATCGAAATTTCGGTTTAATATTTTTGCGATTAAATAGAATTAAATAAAAATATATTGTGACGCAATCGTCATCGAGCTCGTCGTTTAGCGAACACCTTTCGGCGCCTGAAATGGCAGGAGTCGTGTCGACAAGGTAAAAACAGTTGAAAGGGAAGTTGCGTAGATTATCGCAACGTGCGCGTACATCGTCGAACAATGAACAATGACTACTGAGAGCGAGCCGTTCGTTGACGGGGAAAAAGAATGCGTTGCTGCCTTTTCGCGCGTGCGTTTCCGACTGGTGAAAACCTTTGAGACACGCGAACGAGACTGATCACGTTCTACATTGTAACATCTACGCTCACATTCTTATACTCTCAACAACAACATTGCACCGAAGTTCCACTTTTACCGAAAATCACTATTTAGGCACTCGTTGTGTCTAAGCACATTTATTCCTGGTACTAAACAACAAAAAAATTATCAAACTGGGTCATTGATATTTTTTTAAAAGCGAAAATTTGTATTTTTTCTCCGATATTCTTGTAGAGCACGAAAAGACGAGTCCAACGAGTACCATGATCATACCCTTCCGATCATTCAATCTCGAGATATTCGTATTTGAAAGGGGCAAAGTTTACCTTTCAGACACGATTATCTCGAGATTGAGTAATCGTAATGGTACGATCATGGTACTCGTTGGATTCGTCTTTTCGTGCTCTACAATAATATCGAACAAAATATACAGGGTGTCGTTGAAAAAAATACCGACGACCTTGAAATCTTATTAAAAAATGAGCTTAGAGAATCGTTTCTCTGTTATAACGTACCTGTCACTTGAAATTTTCAAAATTTGGAGTTTTCCTCGCTATTGTACAACTTCTCATTTTGTTGTACGGCAGCCTATATATTTTATTCGATAGTCTTGTAGAGCATGAAAAGACGAATCCAACGAGTACCCTGACCGTACCACTACAATCATTCAATCTCGAGATATTCCTGTTTGAAAGGAACAAACCTAATCCGAAGCTTACCTTTCAGACACGAATATCTTGAGATTGAGTAATCGTAATGGTACGATCATGGTACTCGTTGGATTCGTCTTTTCACGCTCTACAATAATATCGAAGAGAACATATGGGGTCCCGTGCAAAAAAAAATATTAGCAACATTGAAATCTCTGTATTTAATATTTTTGTTTGACTCGCAGTGTCCTTTGGTGTCTACAGTGGCAAATCTGCTTGATTTATCGATCTCATTTTCTAGTGTAATCTACATCAGTGCTATAGCTGATGAGGATTAAACAGGATCGCTATTGTAAAAGCTCATAGGCACAGTGTGTAACGTTCCAAGCGACTGATTCTCGCCAAAGTCATTCTTGTTCCACGCGTTCGCGGTGAAGGATGAATTAAGAAGCGATCGTCTCGAAGAAATGCAATTAGCCGGACAGCCACGAGCGAAGATTGAAATACAATCCAGCGGATTCATTTAGTTCGGGGCCTAGTAATTCGCAATCTGCCTTTCGCCTGTTAGACCGCCGCTCCGAGATAAACTTTCAATGAGGGAAAACGCCTGGTCGTGCTACAGTTCTACAGGGTGGCCTCGAAACTTGATTACCGAAGACACCATTGATCGTCTGTTGCCTCGTTTGCCGTCCCCATTCAATCGGCACCGATAGAAATCTCATTCTATTCCCCATCATATCGATCGATAATTAAGGAACATGTTACATTTTGTTTATGATGTTACATTCCTTACCATTTAAATCACGGCCTAGGAACAATTTCTTGCTCGCATTTAATGTTCTTCTATACACTGGTTCTCTGAATTATAGCTGCTGACATCAGCAGCAACCATGTTTTGTAAAAATTGTTCCCACGAGTTCTTTGTATTATAGTAAATCGTTGACTATAGTCATCTCGTTGCAGCTCTTGCCTCGGATATTTAATTTTAAAGTCAATTAACCTTTCATTTTTTGTTCGGATATATTAGACTTCTAAAGTGGAGCACGAAAACAGAGTACAATTTATGTTATAAGTATATTGTAAATTTATTATACAAGTAATCGAAGCATAGTAATTGGTCTCCCTTTGTTGGGCAATGAATGAACGAATTAAATTCACGAGGAGACTCCTAGCGTTACCTCCTCTATCCGACTACATATTTACCGTTGAACTTCTTAATCTTCGAACTGAAGCAGCAATTAATTACTTCTGTTATTAAATCGCACCGAGACCATAGCTTATTTTCATTAAATATCTAAAGCCGGAACGTCGAAGCTTTTAACAACATCCTTCGGGAGTCTTTGATGCCTGGGATACGATTAAAAGTAAAGCTTTCAGTATGCATTCCTCTTTCATTGAACGCAACACTCGCTAATGAATTCTTTGCAGATTCTCCGCGGGACAAAGCTTGTCGCGATTACGCGTTACTACGTGGTAAATTTTTCGGTAATTACTTCCGCACGATTATCCGGCTTTGCTCGAACTTTTATACAACTTCCGACTAACAAAATATTACGCAGAGAATTACTTAGATCAGCTTCCATAATTACCGGCATTTGTTTAACGTTGAAATATACAGGGTGGTCCACCTAAACATCTCCTTTAATTTTTATGTCATAACAAATGTTTTTAACGCGATGAAAATGGTATCGCAAGCTGAATGGTATCGCGGTATCGATACTTGTTTTCTTGCAAAAGTGTATTGTTTTCCTTGTATATTCTAGGTGACATTAAAAGGGCATTCGGAGATATTAATAATACGACCTTGAAGTGACCTCCGACTTCTAAATTTGAAATTTGATATGAAGTAGACGTCCCTGCGGCTGGTATCTTGCAAAATTAATGCAAAACATTTCCAAAACATGGGTCTTGCAAGGGACATATATCGTGTAGGAGATACTATTCGTAGGAAAGCGAGGCTCTAGAGACCTCGGTTCATGGCTCCCCACGGGGTATACTCGGCGGTAGATGGGATAGTTTTGCGACATTTATCCGGTAGATATTTGCGACATATATCGAGAGAAGACTGTATTGAATTTTCACCCAAGGAAATATAGTCCTAATTTAAAGTTTCCCAGCTTATGATAGTGCTAGTGTTAAACGAAGAAATAGACGTCCCTGCGGTTTGTACCTTGCAAAATTAATGCAAAACATGGGTCTTGCAAGGGACATATATCGTGTAGGAGATACTATTCGTAGGAAAGCGAGGCTCTAGAGACCTCGATTCATGGCACCCCATGGGGTATACTCGGCGGTAGATGGGATAGTTCTGCGACATTTATCCGGTAGATATTTGCGACATATATCGAGGGAAGACTATATTGCATTTTCACCCAAGGAAATATAGTCCTAATTTAAAGTTTCCCAGCTTATGGTAGTGGTAGGGTTAAACAAAGAAATAGACGTCCCTGCGGTATGTACCTTGCAAAATTAATGCAAAACATGGGTCTTGCAAGGGACATATATCGTGTAGGAGATACTATTCGTAGGAAAGCGAGGCTCTAGAGACCTCGATTCATGGCACCCCATGGGGTATACTCGGCGGTAGATGGCATAGTTTTGCGACATTTATCCGGTAGATATTTGCGACATATATCGAGGGAAGACTATATTGAATTTTCACTCAAGGAAATATAGTCCTAATTTAAAATTTCCTAGCTTATGGTAGTGCTAGGGTTAAACAAAGAAATATACGTCCCTGCGGTATGTACCTTGCAAAATTAATGCAAAACGTGGTTCTTGCAAGGGACATATATCGTGTAGGAGATACTATTCTTAGGAAAGCGAGGCTCTAGAGACCTCGATTCATGGCTCCGCACGGGGTATACTCGGCTGTAGATGGGATAGTTTTGCGACATTTATCCGGTAGATATTTGCGACATATATCGAGGGAAGACTATATTGAATTTTCACTCAAGGAAATATAGTCCTAATTTAAAATTTCCTAGCTTATGATAGTGCTAGGGTTAAACGAAGAAATAGACGTCCCTGCGGTATGTACCTTGCAAAATTAATGCAAAACATGGGTCTTGCAGGGGACATATATCGTGTAGGAGATACTATTCGTAGGAAAGCGAGGCTCTAGAGACCTCGATTCATGGCACCCCATGGGGTATACTCGGCGGTAGATGGGATAGTTTTGCGACACTTATCCGATAGATATTTGCGACATATATCGAGAGAAGACTGTATTGAATTTTTACCCAACGAAAATAGTTCTAATTTAAAATTTCCTAGCTTATGGTAGTGCTAGGGTTAAACAAAGAAATATACGTCCCTGCGGTTTGTACCTTGCAAAATTAATGCAAAACATGGGTCTTGCAAGGGACATATATCGTGTAGGAGATACCATTCGTAGAAAAGCGAGGCTCTAGAGACCTCGATTCATGGCTCCCCACGGGGTATACCTCGCGATAGAAGGGATAGTTTTGCGACATTTATCCGGTAGATATTTGCGACATATATCGAGAGAAGACTGTATTGAATTTTCACCCAAGGAAATATAGTCCTAATTTAAAGTTTCCCAGCTTATGGTAGTGCTAGGGTTAAACAAAGAAATAGACGTCCCCGGGGCTTGTACCTTGCAAAAATAATGCAAACAATTTTTAGAAAGGCTCGCATAGTTTATCGACGAGCGGATATCTTTGATATATAACTATCGGCGGTGCAGTAAGTCGAGGCAGCGACAGTATACAGAAGATTGCTTTACGTCCGTCATCATCTGCGAACTTCCCTCTCCGAGCGGCAACATTCGGTGAACTTTCGCGAAAGCCAACCGACTTCGCTTCTTCTACTGTATAATCGAGTAGTCATCGGTTTATTCCTCCGCTATGCCGGTACGGAACAACGAGGCCGGTGGAAGAGCCCAGTAATGAATGTAATTTAAAATCGATCCCGCGGATGTGTTCCGCGGTGCAGCCACCACGGGTCGTTCACTATCTTTGAAACTTCGTTACGTCGGGGATGAATATCTCAGCCGGGCCGGGCGAACAGAGGAGGAGCAACTTTCCACGCGGCGTGACGAAAACTCCCGAAAGTTTTGACATAATACACACAGTACGCGTAATGTGATTTCGGATGAAATTATTGTTTGCACGAAGACATCCGTCCCGGTCTGGTTAACGACGTCCTTACTATATACTACGCTATACTATGCATAGCTTCCTTTCGAAACACACGACGCAGCGAGACTCTCGAGACGTGTTATTTTTCGATTCGACTAACATTCGACACGAGAAGTCCTAATTTTCAATAGTCTGCCCAGTCAATTTCAGAAATCTAAATTCGGAGACAAGCCCGATTTTATTTTTCTAGAAAATTGGACAAATGACGCTTAACACTGAACCTACCTGCCGAACTAGAAACCTCAAAAACTCCATAAAATCAAAGTAAGTGATTTAATGAAATAAAAATGGAAAAATATTAGATATATGATACCGAGTAGTTCTGCAACTCTCCTGAATTTTACACATCGTAATCAAATTTGGTACAATAAATATATTAACGTAAAAATTCTTTTTTAAAACCTGAATGAATAATTCTGACACCCACGTATCGGTGATATGGCAGTCAAAAAGTGTTAAAAGTAATTGACACATGTTGTCTTATAAAAATGACGAGACTGAATTTATTAACGTAAAAATTCTTTTTTTAAAACCTGGATAAATAATTCCGTCACATACATATGACATGGCAGTCAGAAGATGTTAAAAGTAATTGACACATGTTGTCTTATAAAAATGACGAGACCGAATTTATTTCGATTTTGTGCAGTTCGTATTATAATACGTGCTCCACTAAATGTATTTATTTTATTATTTTCCACAAAAGCACCCTAATAATTTCGGTACAGTGATTTCTCCATATATGTCACCAAGGCCTGAATGATAAACGTCGCGTCTTCACTACTCGAGAGGCCTCGAAGAGTGCAAGAATAACACTGAGTACGTCTCCTGTACGATATATGTCGCTGGCAAGACCCGTGTTGTTGACATATATCGAGAATTCACTGTACTTCTCTTGTGGAAGAATATCAATGCCAAGAATCATCAGACAGGGCTAAATGACTTGCATCTAGTCTTTTCCTTCAGTTCAAGCAAGATTAAATACAGCGTTTTCTCGATATATGTCAACAAACTAGATCTTGGCAGCGACATATATTGTCTAGGAGACATGAACCAGCCGTGCTGTGCATATTCCCCGCGGTAGTGGGGATAGTTCTTCGACTTTTATCAGCCAGATATTTGCGACATATATCGAGAAAAGACTCTATCACACCGCCATAGGTTTATTGTCCACTTTTTCTTGCTTGGGTATCGAGAATTTACTGTAATTGTAAAATAAAAAATCTGGAACCGGTGATTTTGATCGGTGGTGGGGTTTAGACTGCATCTATGCAATTGAAATTCTGACTCTTATCGAGAGAAAAATTTTCCTATTCGGTCAAAATATTATCTCGTTTTGCTACTTAGTTGAATTTTAATTGTTGAACAGAGAACGAGCGACTATTGTTTATTTTTCTGTGAAACCGGCGGTATGTAAATCACTGTTCGCCGGAATCAAAGGTGCAACGCATCCCGGGGGCCAGGCATAGTTTGAGTTGCTAACTCCTCAAAGGCTCCACAATTTTTTCCTTAATTGGAAAAGTTTTTTAGTAGTTTCAACTACAATTTGCTACATGCCTCTTCCGTCCTGTTACTAGGGATCGATCGGCCAGCCTCCCGGTTTTCTTTGAGACAAAAGGTTTTCAAGCGCGGGGGACGGAAACTTATTCCACCGCGTCGACTCGCTTTGCCGAAAACAAAAAACGAAAAAAAAGAGGGGGGGAAACAGCTCCCTTCGGACGGGAGCGTCAATTTGATTTAATTGCGAGTGGTGGGCAAACAAGGCTCGACACAAGGATGTTTGCACGCGCACTTTCGTGTAAAGCGATGATTCCCCAGCTTGTAAAACAAGTCGCGGACATTATGCTGTTTGCTCGCGATAAGTATCGGATCATGTACTTACGAATTAGCATTGAATTGTGCTTCTGTCTCGCACCGCGGCTTACCTGAAACAAAGAGACAAGGATGGTTAGTACGGGAATAATTCAACGATGTGCTCGTTTATATCTGACAATTTTTCTGGTGACACATTTTTTAACAACAATTTAATTTTTTTACTAACCCTCTGCTAACGTATTCCTTGCATTTTTCCGATCAAAAAGAGCCCAAGCACGATCAATTTGGACCACGTTTACTCGTTCAATTCACGGTTAAGTGGAACCTGTCAGGTCAGTTCGGATAGTAGAGGTTCCACTATATCGTGGATTACACGGACAAATATAGTTCAAAGCATATCATGTTGGGTATCATTTTACTCGGAAAAATGTCACGCATGCGCTGGTAAGAGTTTCATAAAAAAATCATTAACGGTACAAAAGTTATAACACAAAATTGTCTCAGCGATAATAGACTAAAGAACCGTTCGTGTACCCCACGGCAGTGGGAACACTCCTGGGACTTTTATCGGCCAGATATCCGGGACATATATCGAGCAAAGACTGTATCGGCAATAGCTCCAGGGTAAGAATAACGGAAAGAACGTTCGCGAGACTTGGTATTCCCCTCGGCCATGTCTTCGTGTCCATTATCTTTTCCGTGGCCGTAAACTCGTTTATATCCATCGGCAAGCATCAGCGTCCGAAAAACCATCGGTAAATTAGATTCGGCTGACTCGATTAGAAAACCGTAGACCCGAACGAGCTTTCTATTTACCGCTATATTCGCGAACGAAGTTAAGAGATCCCCGGTATAGTGAACGACGAGGGGTCCCCCGCTCGCGTCGATCATCAGTTTCGGTTGTTCCGCAGGTATACTGTACACACAACGCTTGTCTGTATCGCCGGCACGTGACTTTGGTCTTAAGCAACGCGATGGCGAACACCTAGGGGGGGGGGGTGGGGGAAGGCGGGGGAGAGGGTTTGTTGCTGTGTGTAGCATAAAGGACGATGCATCGGCACCGATAAAAACATACGAACAGCTGGGGCAAGCAGGAACAACGGCCATGCGTTATTCCGCGGGAATAACGTTAACTCTGACACTGTCTGACCAGTCACGTGCGCGGGCACCGGGAGCCTTTTAAATTCGACGTATCTGCCATGTCGGGGCGAAACGCACTGAAACCCGCGCAAACACCTTCCCCCTCCCCACCCACTGAAATAATTTTACTTCTTTTTCCGAACCTCCGTCGCTGCCGTGTACCTCCCCCCATCACCCGTGATCGTGATTGGGTACGGTTCCGATTCCGACCGAAACGGACGGGAATTTCTATAATACAAACAAGTGTACTGGTTCGGATCAGAACCCCCATTACTGTCAGGGCTGAGGAAATGTTATTAGGGTAAATGTGCCTTATTCCCGGGGACTGTATTTTTCGTCAGCGAAAAAATTTCCGAACGAAACGATTACTTACGCGATTTTTACTGTGGAGGAGAAATGTTTTAGGAAAGATTGCGATAACTATCTGAAAGTAGAGATTTCAAGCTTTGAAATGAAACTGGAATGAACTTTCTACGACTTTTGGTTGCAAAGTTATAACAGATTAAAAATCAAATATATCATCCGTTCGGATAAGCGAGGTTCCAATAAACCTTGTTTTACTCGAGCAAATGAAATTCAAACTGTATCGTGTTTGGGCTCTTTTTACTCGGAAAAGCGCGACTAATGCGATCATGGACGTCTCATTAAAAAATTATTAATGTCAAGAAAGTTGTTCCAGTAATTAGTATTGTTTTTCGGACTTCAGGGCGCCTCGTATGTTCTGTGGTATCGGAGATAGATTTCTCAGCGAAATCGTGCAGATGTTTCTTTGACGTTCGAGTGTGTACATGTATCGGGGCATTACAGTGGTTTTTTGATCTTTTGCTCGAGCGATTTTTACTGTGGAGGAGAAATATTTTAGGAAAGATTGCTATAACTATCTGAAAGTAGAGATTTCAAGCTTTGAAATGAAACTGGAATGAACTTTCTACGACTTTTGGTTGCAAAGTTATAACAGTTTAAAAATCAAATATATCATCCGTTCGGATAAGCGAGGTTCCACAAAACCGTGTTTTACTCGAGCAAATGAAATTCAAACTGTATCGTCTTTGGGCTCTTTTTACTCGGAAAATGGCGACTAATACGACGGTGAACGTCTAATTAAAAAATTATTAATGTCAAGAAAGTTATTCCAGTAATTAGTATTGTTTCTCGGGCTTCAGGGCGTCTGGTATGTTCTGCGGTATCGGAGATAGATTTCTCAGCGAAATCGTGCAGATGTTTCTTTGACGTTCGAGTGTGTACATGTATCGGGGCATTAAAGTGGTTTTTCGATCTTTTGCTCGAGCGATTTTTACTGTGGAGGAGAAATATTTTAGGAAAGATTGCGATAACTACCTGAAAGTAGAGATTTCAAGCTTTAAAATGAAACTGGAATGAACTTTCTACGACTTTTGGTTGCAAAGTTATAACAGTTTAAAAATCGAAGCTGTCATCCGTTCGGATAAGCGAGGTTACACTAAACCGTGTTTTACTCGAACAAATGAAATTCAAACTGTATCGTGTTTGGGCTCTTTTTACTCGGAAAAGCGCGACTAATACGATAATGAGCGTCTAATTAAAAAATTATTAATGTCATGAAAGTTATTCCAGTAATTAGTATTGTTTCTCGGGTTTTAGAGCGCCTAGTATGTTCTGTGGTATGGGAGATGGATTTCTCAGCGATATCGCGCAGATGTTTCTTTGACGTTCGAGTGTGTACATATAACGGGGCATTACCGTGGTTTTTTGATCTTTTGCTCGAGCGATCGGTCAAAAGAATCGTTTCGGTGCGGTATCGGCGCGGTTTAATGTCGCCGTGCGGCACATCCTGCCGAATATTGGATCAGGGGGGATCTCTCAGTTGTTTTCGACAGAGAACGACGCCGGGGTCTCGATTCAACTGCTCTCGCCTGTTTACATTCCCTTGAGGAGGTAAGTGACGACAAGCATCCTCGGGCTACGTGCACTCGTACGCCTCGAATCCGAAGCCACGGATTGTGTCGGGGCTGCGGAAAGCCGTGTTATCTCGAATAATACGATTATACCGAATAATCGTGGCCACCAGACGAGACACCGCTCACACAAGCCTCTCTGACGTTATCCGAGAGCCCCCGCCGCCTCGTTACATTCACTTTGTTCGAATCTTTTTGCCGATCGAGTGGACGTCAAAGAGCACCGACGCCGACACGCGTGTCCCATCCGATGGACGACCGATAATCTTGTTATTGCAAATCAATCCTTAGACATTCCATTATACGAAACCGTGCTCCAGGAGTTTTCCTTCCAATTTCTTACGAATTCAGAAAATTAACGCTAAACGTACCGAGCTATAAATGTGACAGGTACATGTTGCCTTAGAAAAATGACAAGATTTAATTTATTTAGACTAAACTAAAGATGTTTATTAAATCATTGCTCATGAAAGTGTTTCTATAATTTCAAAAATTGTCAAATAAAAAATCTACAACCGGTCATTTGACCTGTAGTGGTACGTTTAGTGTTAAAGAACCACCTAATCACGGTGATCTTCAAGGTGCCATAACTTTTTAACGAAGCTTCGTGGGTGAATCATGCTAGGCTTATTTTGGGCCCTGAAACCTCCTTTATTTTTTACAATAATTTGGTAATTTTTTTCTAAACAAATTTCTCTAAAATAACAATTGTTTTCTCTATCTGAAATTACAATTTAATCAGGTATGGGCTCCAAATTTGTTAACGAATCAAAAGCACCATGGGAATGTAAAAATAATGTAAATTGTTGGTCGATAGTGTAGCGCACCGCATCTGTAATTATTAATTTATTATACGGATGAATTTCTTATTGGTTCATACATATTGAAGCGCATCGTACGATCTCTAATTGACGATACTCGTTTTTGGTCGGTGGGTAACCAAAAACAATACTAATTGTCGTCTCCGTGAGCAGCTTTTTGCACAATAAATCACCCATATCGCTGCAAATGGCTCTTTGCATTAACATCGTTGCGTCATATTCCGGTTCGAACCTTTTTGCTTTTTGCCGGAGAAGGAAGTTTCTTTGTGCCGGTTCTGTCGAACAATATTGTTATATAAATTATGATTAATACTCGAGCGTTTTGACGTATCGTAAATGACGCATTCGGCGTTTCGCCAAGTAATTCACCGAGCAGCCGCAATTATACAGGGTGTCCCACATAACACTTTTCACGATTTTTCAAGTATTTGCGAAAATCTGACAAATATTTTAAACAAAAACTGACCCGTTTTAATTTTAATTTCTTTCCCTTCAAGGTTATCCCAAGGTCATAGTCTTCTAGGTCGTTGAATTCGTTTCGATACGGGCTAGAATACTGTTAAGTCAGAAATACAGAGTGTCATTTAACAAAATGAAGGTGACCTTGACAATACTGGAAAAAAAATTTTTTTAGAACTCTTTTTATTGCAATGCTAATCGAAAACTGATCAACTTTTGTTGAAAATATCTTCTTTTGTCAGATTATTGCAAGTACTTGAAAAATTGTGGAAAGTGTTACGTGGGACACCCTGTATAACAATCTTGTTGAAATTTTAATTTCTTTGCCTTCAAGGTCATCTGAAGGTCATGGTACACTAGGTCGTTGAATTCGTCTTGATACGGGCTACAATACTGTTAAGTCAAAAATACAAAGTGTCATTTTAAAAAATGAAGGTGACCTTGACAATACCAGTAAAAAAATTTTTTTCCGAACTTTTTTGTTGTTGTAATGTATAGCCAATCGAAAACTGATCAACTTTTGTAGAAAATATTTGTTTTTGTCAGATTATCGCAAGTACTTGAAAAATTGTGGGAAGTGTTAGGTGGGACACCCTGTATAACAATCTTGTTGAAATTTTAATTTCTTTGCCTTCAAGGTCATCCGAAGGTCATGGTACACTACGTTTTTGAATTCGCCTTGATGCGGGCTACAATACTGTTAAGTCAAAAATACAGTGTCATTTTGAAAAATGAAGGTGACCTTGACAATACCAAGAAAAAAAAATTTTTTTCAAACTTTTTTGTTGTTGTAATGTATAGCCAATCTAAAACTGATCAACTTTTGTTGAAAATATTTGTTTATGTCAGATTATCGCAAGTACTTGAAAAATTGTGGGAAGTGTTAGGTGGGACACCCTGTATTTCGTTTGATTTTTATGGTAATACATTACTGACAATTTCTACGATTGGCAACGTCAAAAGCGTTGTCGTAGACGACAATTCAGCGGCGGCTTACAAGGATATTACATCGGCTTTGGAAAGGAGACCGCCAAATATCCTGTCACGTAATTACGTAATCCGTTTGCTCGTTTAAATCCCCGGATCTGCCCCCGAGCGAGATTTTGCAACGATCGATCTTGTCCATGAAGAAAAGAAGGCTTAAATATCGCTTGCGAGGCTTTTGAAATCGCGGCGGATCGATTACATCTGGCATGACAAACTTGTTCGTGAGCCGTTCGATTGTTGCTAAGACTACATTTTCAACAAGCCCCAACCGACACTTTTGTGCAACTGAATAAACAAATTCTTATAGCCACGGTACGACAAATGTATAAATATATACAGAGTGTCTCACCTAACCTAAAATATCTCACTTGTTTTTAATGATAAAAAACAATTTTACAGGATATCCAGTTAAAATTATATAGAAATTAGTTGTTTCAGAGGGACAACTTATGGAAGGCAAAAAAATTTATTCAAGGTTATATTTTTTGAGATTCCATGGTTAACCAATTTTTTTTTTTTAATGGAATGATACATTTTTATTATTACTGTATGATAGCCAAGGTCAAGACGAGTCCAACGACCTGTAATATTATGACCTTCACGTGAACTTCAGTATAAAAAATGCATAAAAGCAAGGCACGTCATATAGCGATAGTAAAAACATATCATTCTATGTGAAAAAAACTTCGATGACCTTGAAATCTCACAAAATATAACCTTGAATAAATTTTTTTGCCTATCATAATATTTGCCCCTCTGAACCAACTAATGTTTTCCTCTGACATTTTTTTCTGTCATAATAAACAAATTTTTTATCTATAGTTTCATCGAAATCGATCAAGGTTGCAAGGAAATATAACCGAAAATAGCAAAAATTGTAAGAAATTGCGATTTAAACCCTAAATTCATTTGGTCGAATTTTAAAAAAGTTATTTGCTTTTAAAGAGTGTACGAATACTTTGTGCACCGACTGTAAGTACGTGTAGCATAAAAGACGCGCATTTTCACAAACTGGTAGTAGCAACACTGTAGGCGATCCGTTTTCCATTATACTGTCTCCACCCTTTTTCAACAATTTCACCATCCATTGTACTTTCACTCTCCATAGATCAATCTTACTTACACGGTGACGTAACTCTTAATGAATGCATCAGGTCAGAGATTAATCCAAATGAAAATTAATTGACAGAATGTTTGAAAGGGCGTACCAAAAATTATTAATTCTCCGGTCCGTAAACAACTGCACGAATTTTTTGATATCCTCAAATCATTAATCGCGCAAGCCGCCATTGTCTCTTTGTGCTCTTCTTCGTGACAAGATGCAAATTTTGCAAATTTTCTAAAAGAAAAAATTATTTCCGTGAAATAAATATGCTGTAAATTTTTTTCTGAATTTTGATAAACATGAGCAGACTGCGGATTTTATTTGTGGCGAAAATGAGTAACTGACATATAATTCCCAATCTATTAAAATAACTAAGAAATCAATTTTCATGTCTATTTCTTGTAATTGACAATTTTCATTTTTGTTTAACATCGTACAAAAGATTAAAAATAAAGTTACACGATGAATAACTTTGTATTGTATTATCCACTTTGACAATGTTCACCGTAACATTAAAATTTGTACGGTTTATGGGAACAAATTCACGCGATACATTGTTTACTCTATATATGTCACAAATGCCTGGCCGATAAAAGTCGCAGCACTATCCCCACTGCCACGGAGTATACTCCGTGAGGGGCCATAAACCGAGGCCTCTAGAACTTCGCTTTTCTACGAATAGTATCTCCTACACGATAAATGTCCCTGGCAAGACACATGTTTTGGACATATATCGAGTAAACACTAGTTTCACTATGTAAACATTTCGTTAGACATCTGTGTGTATTAATTTGTACCACGGTGACTCTCTGTTGTGTTTATTGTAAAATTGATTTGCAAGCTTGGCCGAAGTAGGGGTCCAATTAGATCGTTCGCATAGCAATCGATCAGTTTCACCGATCCTTACTGCGAGGTCGGAACTTTTCAGTGAGCCGGTATCTCCGGCTCTGTGTCGGGTCCCGATACACCAACTATAACTGGGAATTGAATTAACGTTCGTTATCAGAATTTGTACGTATAAGCGCCTAAAGACAGAAACTAATACATTGCGTTGTTAGCAGCCAATTATCGAGTTGGGGGTGTCGTACGATAATACCCTTCGTATCGCGAACTCCGTCGTAGCACAGGGGAGCATTGTGCAACCTATAACGCACCCTAACTTGTAAGTAGCTACCCTCGAATTTCCCGGGGATACAAAATTACAATTCCTCCTAGGTAGCTAAGGTCTCCTCCCTCTCTCTCTCTCCCTAATTTTACATTTCTTCCTAAAATTCATTATTTAAATTAATTTCAATTTTTGCTCATTAGCAGAAAGAATGCATTATCTAAAGTCAATTTGTTTCCCTATATATAAATCCAGTAGACTAATTACATACAATGTTTACTCGATATATGTCTAAAATACGGGTCTAGTCAGGGACATATATCGTCCAGGAGATACTATTCTTCTCCGAACGTTGAAAAGGACAGCTAGAGGCCTCGGTTGGAATGACCTCAGTGGGAATACAGTGTTTATTCGATATTTGTCCAAAAGACGGGTCTTGCCAGGGACATATATTGGACAGGAGTTACTATTCTTCGCCGAATGTAGACAAGGGCAGCTAGAGGTCACGGTTCATGCCCCCTTACGGGGTATACTACGTTGGCAGTGGGAATACAGCGTTTATTCGATATATGCCTAAAAGAAGGGTCTAGTCAGGGACATATATCGTCCAGGAGATACTATTCTTCTCCGAACGTTGAAAAGGACAGCTAGAGGCCTCGGTTCGAATGACCTCAGTGGGAATACAGTGTTTATTCGATATTTGTCCAAAAGACGGGTCTTGCCAGGGACATATATTGGACAGGAGTTACTATTCTTCACCGAATGTAGACAAGGGCAGCTAGAGGTCACGGTTCATGCCCCCTTACGGGGCATACTACGTTGGCAGTGGGAATACAGCGTTTATTCGATATATGTCTAAAAGAAGGGTCTAGTCAGGGACATATATCGTCCAGGAGATACTATTCTTTGACAGAAGAAAAGTAGTAGAAAAATAGTAGTAGTAGAAAAGGACGATGATAAATCAGCCGAAAGTTTTGCAATTTTTGCAATTTTTCAGACATTAAACCGCCTTAGTGGAAAATTGTCATCCTGCTGATTCAATAAAGAGCAAAATTTTGTAGAATAGTAATCGCTGGCGGAGAAAAAGTTTTTTCTCTAAAATTCGACTATATGGTGCAGGTCAGAACTTTTTATTCTATTTATTCTTTTAAAGTTGACGCAGAAAATTTTTATGTTGCGTGAATTCTCGATATATGTCACCAACATGGGTCTTGCCAGCGTCATGTATCGTCCAGGAGACATACTCGAGCTGTGTTATGTTTACACTCCTAGGCATCCAAGGTCTCTCGAGCTTCGTGGTAGTGGGGATAATTCCGTGACATTTATCATCCAAGCCTTGGCGACATATATTTAAAAATCGAAATTTCGTAATCATGCTACGTTACGAGTCGAAATGAACCGAACCACTGTCATTAACGAGAACACGTTAATTCACACAGCTGGTAGTTCGACGAACTTCTTTCGGATGACTCACTCCGACAGGTGTTACTTAATTGATTCGATGTCGGTGACTAATTAAAACGCTTTATGCTAATCGATAACCGTTTTCTTTGATGAAAGATTAAGCATCGGGAGTAAAATCTTCGGTTTCTTCGTTTCGACAAAATTCAATTCGATTTAACCTACCAAAATTCAGTATTATCTTCAGCATTTTTATTGTCAATTATGAATTAAAAATATCAGGCTAAGAAATATTTAAAAATGTTCTACGTGTTCAACTTTCAGCCATTGTTCGTCTACAAATCAATAACAATTATTAAGTCCAACATATACATGACTTCAATTGTGTTTTACAGTAATGTTAGCAATAAAAAATTCGAATCAAATTCACGGCTTTACATTATATATAAAAATCAATACCGCTCGATAATATTTTAACATTAATACAACAACACCGAGGCACGTTTGTATCCAAATTCATTGAAATGCATGGAAAAAAATTATTGTCTGCAATTTTTCATCTGCGTTGCGTATAATAATGTTCAGTTTCTTAATTGAAATTGTGTGCACAGTAAATTGCGTATTTTTTTTTTTGGGGGGGGGAGGAAGATGATTGTACAGTATTTGAACGTTTTATTAACAGTCCAGAGACGGAAAGTTTGCGCACGATTTTTACACAACAATAAGCCCATTCGTTTGCGAGTATTTACGGGGCAGGGGTGGGTAGGGGAGGGGGGGTTGAATTTGTCGCGGCGCTGTCAAATGTCATTAACTACCAATTTTGAATAAAGCGAGTTAAATAGTTCACCGAGATTCCCTGAAAGCACCTTTCATACCGCGCACATTTCATTTACTGCAATTTACTACGAAATCCATATGAAAATAATTTTCAAACGTCGCTAAATGCAGTTTACGATAATATCCGCGCTCGACAAAAGTTATCAAACAGCATTAACGTCTTCTATACGGATTTGTTATTGCGACGGGATTTACGAGGGAAAATTTCAATATTTCGAAAGGGAATGAAAGAAGCAAGATATAACTAAATATTTGTTATTCAAGCCTGTTTCACACGCGTTTGAAAATTATTTTTGGACAGGAAGTTCTAAAAGTAGAACTAATAACAAATTTCGGTAAGCATAAACAACACATAACTTTGTTATGATTTTTGAAAATTTATAGCTTACGACTTATCTAAAAACAAATCAATGCATTTATAAACTAATCTATCTTCTCATAAATATAACTTTTTAACTAAATAATCCAATAAAACTCAATTTTTCCTCCAAAATTCACATTTTTCATCACTTTAAAGCTTTTTTCCAAATTTCGATAAGTATGAATAACACATAACCTTGTTATGATTTTTGAAAATTTATAGCTTACGACTTATCTAAAAACAAATCAATGCATTTATAAACTAATCTTTCTTCTCATAAATATAACTTTTTAACTAAATAATCCAATAAAACTCAATTTTTCCTCCAAAATTCACATTTTTCATCATTTTAAAGCTTTTTTCCAAATTTCCATAAGTATGAATAACACATAAGTTTGTTATGATTTTTGAAAATTTATAGCTTACGACTTATCTAAAAACAAAGCAATGCATTTATAAACTAATCTTTCTTCTCATAAATATAACTTTTTAACTAAATAATCCAATAAAACTCAATTTTTCCTCCAAAATTCACATTTTTCATCACTTTAAAGCTTTTTTCCAAATTTCGATAAGTATGAATAACACATAACTTTGTTATGATTTTTGAAAATTTATAGCTTACGACTTATCTAAAAACAAATCAATGCATTTATAAATTGATCTTTCTTTTCATTATACTTTTTTTATATTTTAATAAGTTATACTTTTTTTTATAATTTAGTGAATTATACTTTTTGGAATCTCATGCATTCTTGAATTTGCTTTCTTCACTAATCAGAATATTTCTGTGTCACAATGATTGCTCCACTGAAGTAACTGTTTCATTTCTAGCACAATTTCTCGTGTCGTTAAAAAACAACGGAAATTTTTCGAAATGTTGAACTACGCGGCCCGTATAGCGAATCTGAATTTAAATAATGTTCGGAGGTGCATCACGATGTTCGTGGATATTACGCATTTCTGTAACGACCTCCTCTCGCCTCGCACAACGTGCTCGTCAGCTGCCCTGACACTCTTTTCTCGCATAAAATCTGCCTTTATACACGTACAGGGTGGCCCACCGATTCCCAAAGACAACGTTTCC
Organism: Seladonia tumulorum; assembly: GCA_913789895.3. NCBI lineage: Eukaryota > Metazoa > Arthropoda > Insecta > Hymenoptera > Halictidae > Seladonia > Seladonia tumulorum. Next base: position 5,441,062 of record OU565280.1, read on the forward strand.
TTCCATAAAAGCTGCACAAGAACGCACACCTCCTCAAACGAATCGTAAAACCTCAAACTAAATGATTTCAAACGCGAAAAGTCGCCACACTAATGTCTCGATCATACTAATTCAATGACAGCTCTCGTATACCTAATAATTTCCTCATGAAACTTTCACTGGCATACTCCTGTCACTCTCCCGATTAAAACGAGCCTAAGCACGACGAATTTCGACCACGTTTACTCGTTTAATTCGCGATTAAGTGGAACCTCTCTGATCAGTTCGGATAGTAGAGGTTCCACTATATCGTGGATTACACGGACAAATGGAATCCGAAGCATATCGTGTTGGGTATCATTTTACTCGGAAAACTGTCGCGCATGCGCTGGTAAGAGTTTCATAAAAAAATGATTAACGGTAAAAAAGTTATAATGCAAAATCAGTACAGTCCCAGCAGTGTCCGATCGAAAAACAGTGTTTGTACGCGATTCAAGCAACATTTCGGTGCAGAATTTTTCAGGTACAACCTGGTGGCGTTACAGTGATAGTTTATGGTTGGATTTAAGGTTATTAGCTCGGCCAGGAAACGCGTTAAACCGGATCAACGTTTCTGAATATCAGGGCCAGAAACCAGAGTGCAGCTCTCCTTTCATTCGTTCGCTCGCGCGCGTATCAGAATATTATTGACGGTGTTTTGCTTAAATTGTTTTCCAGGGGTGGGGGGTGGGGTGGGGGTCTCGGCCGTTTACCGCCACATCATACACCCTCGACTGTGATTCCGTTCGCCGGTTGATCCAATTAAGCTCTCGCAGCTAGTTGCCGCGGATGATGTTCTTATTAATGCTATAAAAGTGAAGTACGTGTAACGAGCGCGCTCGCACGAACTCTGCGAAATTAATATTACCGGCGACGGGCCGCGATAAATCAACTTTTACGACGGAACTCAAATAAACGTCCCGGCCGGACTTTTAATTTAAAGTTGCCCGCGACTCTCTTCATGCACTCTCCTCTTATGGATTCTCCTTCTGCTACCTCGCTTCTCGATCGGGAGCTCCTTGAAATGATTGTTTCCTCGGTCACTGTCATTCGGCAGCGATTATTTCTGGTAATTTTGTGCCATCTTTATTTGGCTAATTTTAAACTGCTGATTTTTTTCAAATCCTACATATCTACGATTATATGGGAAATTTGTCGAATGCAGTAAAATGCTTCGACGTTTAATTTTCTGTCTCAGTTGCAGAGGAATAAAATTTTTCGTGATTAGGAGAAATTGTTAACTACAGCAGAACCTCGACTATCTGAACAAATAGATACTGAGATGTCCTCAGTTGTTTATTTTTATTTGACAAATTTTAAACTACTGATTTTTCAATTCTACATATCTACGACTATATCGGAAATTTGTCGAATGCAGTAAAATGCAAACTTCGACGTTTAATTTTCTATCTCAGTTGCAGAGGAATACAATTTTTTGTGACTGGGATAAATTGTTAACTACAGCGGAACCTCGACTCTCTAAACAAATAGAAATTTAGATGTCCTCAGCTGTTTTTTATTATTTGGCAAATTTCTCGATCAGGAGCTCCTCGAAATGATTGTTTCTTGTCTCAACAGTCAATAATTTTGTGCCATTTTTATTTGGCAAATTTTAAACTGCTGATTTTTTAATTTTACTTATTCACGACTATATCGGAAGTTTGTCGAATGCAGTAAAATGCAAACTATCTCAGCTGTAGAGGAATAAAATTCTTCGTGACTAGGATAAATTGTTAACTACAGCGGAACCTCGACTCTCTGAACAAATAGAAATTTAGATGTCCTCAGCTGTTTATTTTCATTTGGCAAATTTTAAACTACTGATTTTTTAATTTTACTTATTCACGACTATATCGGAAACTTGTGAAATGCAGTAAAATGCTTCGACGTTTAATTTTCAATCTCAGTTGCAGAGGAGTAAAATTTTTCGCGACTAGGATAAATTGTTAACTACAGCAGAACCTCGACTATCTGAACAAATAGAAACTTAGATGTCCAGAGTTGTTTATTTTTATTTGGCAAATTTCTTAATCAGGAGCTCCTTGAAATGATTGTTTACTGTCTCAACAGTCACTGTCATTGCGCAGCGATTATTTCTGTTAATTTTATACCATCTTTATTTGGTTAATTGTAAACTGTCGATTTTTTAATTTCACTTATTTACGACTACATGGGAAATTTGTCGAATGCAGTAAAATGCAAACTTCGACGTTTAATTTTCTATCTCATTTGCAGAGGAATAAAATTTTTCGTGACTAGGATAATTTGTTAACTACAGCGGAACCTCGACTGTACGAACAAATAGAAACTTAGATGTCCTCAGTTGTTTATTTTTATTTGGCAAATTTCTTAATCAGGAGCTCCTTGAAATGATTGTTTCCTGTCTCAACAATCACTGTAATTGGACAGCGATTATATCTGGTAATTTTATGCCATTTTTATTTGACACATATTAAACTGCTGATTTTTTAATTTTACTTATTCACGACTATATGGGAAATTTGTCGAATGCAGTAAAATGCAAACTTCGACGTTTAATTTTCTATCTCATTTGCAGAGGAATAAAATTTTTCGTGACAAGGATAAATTGTTAACTACAGAGGGACCTCGACTGTCCGAACAAATAGAAACTTAGATATCCTTAGCTGTTTTATTATTAACCCTTAGCACTCGAGTGGTGACTCTGAAGCACCACTGGAAATTGTTGTGATATTATTTTAACGAAATTATAAAAAATATTACAAAATATTTGTCACATTACAAAATTTGTATTTAATAGATTACTAAACATTTAAATATTATACGTAGAAATCGGATCAGTTTCGTATGAATAAAATGAAAATACTCTAAGATGGAAGAAAAATTTAGATCTAGAATTAAAACAGCGCCGAGTGCAAAGGGTTAAATGTAGTAAATTTCTATGGATTCTAATCGAGGTTTCATTGTGTCGAAAAGATTTATTAAGAAAGACGTCGATTTTGTTGGACAAAAATTGTGTTCTTCTGATGGGAGCTTCACTGGATAATAAAACGACGGCGTTCGGAGGTCTTTGCGTTTGTATATTTCGCAGCAGAAGCAGAGGTCAGCGGAAGAAGAATAAAGTCTAAATTTCATCCGAATGAATGCTTGATTAAATAACTCTGAACTCTGGGCTGTGGGACAGTGGGCGTGTCGAAAACTGTTTTCAGTAAATTTGATTAAAAACTTGGTCACCGTTGCTCGATAGTAAAATTTCTGTTCCGGTCGTGTTACCGGTAAGCAACACTATACTTCAAATTTTGCATCATTTGGCCTGATAAAACTTGTAAAAAGCTATCACCATGTTCTGCATCATTCATTAATTAATACATTAATTTTTTTTAAATTCCTTTCGGGCATCATCCTGCAAACTAATCGATTCGAATTATAACAAAACCTTTTTCTCAACAGAATTCAAGTAGTTCGGTTCAATCTCAAAAAACTTATCCTGTATTTTTGCACGATAAAAGCTGCAAATTTAAACGCCTGTAAAAAAGTTACAAAATTTTTCTCGTCAATGAATCCACAACAGAATTGAAGATTGAATCTTCCCCTTTGCAACGAGACCTTAAAAATGTCGTCCGATTTTTTCCGGCTGTTTTGTGCATAAAAAATTAGGAAGAGGTCATGTTAACTCTTCGCAGCGTGCCTATTGTCAAAGTAACCGGTACACCTTTCGTTCAAAATTCGATAGCTCGATAGAAAAAAATCGTAGACCAATTTCTAAGAGCTCATTCGAAAGAGAAAGCTTCGATCTTCAAATCTGGCGTGGATTTATTCCCGAGAAAAATTTTCCAAAGTTTCCACAGCCCTTTCAATATGTAACATTTTCGTGTCTTCCTTCTCCCCGCGACGAGACATAAAAAAAAACCCCTGTCATTCCAAAATATCCTATGCAAAAAATGAACAAAGGAGTGCGAAAGTAAAGGCTCCGATCTTTAAAACGAGCCCACGTTTATTGCTGTACTATTTTTTTTAACAAAATTATCACAGTTTAAATATCGCCTTTCGAGAATGGGAAATTCATTGTCAAAGTAACCGGTACACCTTTCGTTCAAAATTCGATAGCTCGATCGAAAAAAATCGTAGACCAATTTTTAAGAGCTCGTTGGAAAGAGGAAGCTTCGATCTTCAAATCCGGAGAAGATTTATTCCCGAGAAAAATTTTCCAAAGTGTCTACAGCCCTTTCAATATGTAACATTTTCGTATCTTCCTTTTCCCCCTGGCAACACATTAAAAAATCCCCCTGTCAAAAATATTCTATATAAAAAATGAACAAAGAAGTGCGAAAGTAGAGGCTCCGATCTTTAAAACGAGCCCACGTTTATTGCTGTACTATTTTTTTTAACAAAGTTATTACACTTTAAATATGGCCTTTCGAGAATGGGAAATTCAGTGTCACTGAATGGACGCACCAAAGCGTAGGAGACCGAGAGGAAATGAAAATGAAGAGTTTAATTAGAATGTTCGCGGTCGAATGACCGTGCCCGAAGAAAGGATGAAAGGTTAGGGTGGCTGTGAAACGATGCTCCTTCGTCACGCTCGGTTCTACGAACGCGAAACACCGTCGTCGGTGCATCGACGATATCGCGAGGGGACGCGCAGAAAAAGCAACAGCTATACATACATACACATATACATATACATATACATATAGATACATATACATACACATAGATATAACACCGAATATTTCCTGGCTGGCGTAGTTCATTTTTCGCTCGCAGTTCGGTTTTCGTTCGACGCACGCCTGTGCGAAAGTTCGTTTCGCAGCAACCGTCGTACCCCCTCCCTCCCTCCTGTGAAATACGTTGAAAATTTGTTTGTGCACACGCGTTTCCAGCCAATTGGACAGCCTGGATATGCCAACGCTGTTACGTGGGCACGGACCAACTGAAATGGAGTATGATATGAGATTGGAATTTCAACGCGAGAAACGATCCGCCCGCTAACTTGAGAAACAATTACAACCAACGCCTGGCTATTATTTCTGCAACTGCGAATATCTTCAATCCTCCGTGCTGTGACATAGATCGCGTAGGACTACTATTCTCTTGCCACAGAAAAGGATAAGGCAGCTCGAGCTTCTCGAAAATAGATATAACAGATTTAATATTATATTCTTTATTTATTTTTATATTTTTTTTCTATAATTTATATAATATTTTCCCATATAAATATTATTTTTGACGAGCATCGTGTAGGGCTACCATTATTTTGCCACAGAAAAGGATAAGGCAGCTCGAGCTTCTCGGAAATAGATATAACAGATTTAATATTATATTCTTTATTTATTTTTATATTTTTTTTCTATAATTTATATAATATTTTCCCATATAAATATTATTTTTGACGAGCATCGTGTAGGGCTACCATTATTTTGCCACGGAAAAGGATGAGGCAGCTCGAGCTTCTCGAAAACAGATATAACAGAATTAATATTACATTTTTTATTTATTTTTATATTTTTGAAAGTGAATTGTTAAAAAACGGATTGTTTTGTCAAACGAAAGAGACGCGTACCGCGGGGTTAACCCCTTGTACTACGATTTATTTCACGGTTTCAGTGATTAGAACTTTTTTGTTATTTATAATTTCCTAAAAACAAAGGAGAAAATTTATATCTATTGTATGCCTATATGTTCTCCGATAGCTGTATATTAACAACGGCCAAATAGAATTTTATTTCGGTTTAAGGAAAATTAATAAGAAATATATTTATTAGACCCTGTTCAGAATCTTCATCACGAGTCTGACTCGATATTGTAGGGCAAGGGGTTAAAAGCGAGATAAGGCCCGGCAATGTACAGGGTGTTTGGTAACTGGTGGTGCAAGCGAAAAGGGGGTGATTCTACATGAAAGAATAAGTCGAAAATATAGGATAAAATTTTTTCATCCGTAGTTTCGTTATCGAAAAAATCGGGTTTGAAATGCAGCATGCTATTCGATAGCAATTGTCTGACGCGTCTGATCATGACCAACCAAATCTACTTCCTGCATGTACTAAAGCACACAAACCTGACAGATCTTCGAGGTCGATTTTCTCGAAAACAAAGCCTCAAACGAAAAATGTTTATTCTACATTTTCGACTTATTCTTTCATGTAGAATCAGCGCCTTTTCGCTCGTACCACCAGTTACCAAACACCCTGTATAATGATATACAAGCTAGTGAGAGAGTAGCTAGATTTTCATTTGGAAATTGGTTGTTTCAATGAGAAAGGAAAAATTCAGGAATTGAAGTCCCTGTTTTAATGTAAAAATTGTATATTGTATATTAATTGTTGCAATTTCCAAATGAAAATCTAGCTACTCTTACTAGTTGATATATAATGATATACAAGCTAGTAAAAGTAGCTAAATTTTCATTTGGAAATTGGCTGTTTCAATGAGAAAGGAAAAATTCAGGAATTGAAGTCCCTGTTTTAATATTAAAATTGTATATTGTATATTAATTGTTGCAATTTCCAAATGTGGAAGGAAAAATCTCAAAATGAGGAAGAAAAGAGAAAATCGAGTTTGAAATGCAGCGAATACGCGTGCTATTCGATAGGAATTGTCTGACGGGTCTGATCATGACCAACCAAATCTACTTGCTGCATGTACTAAAGCACACAAACCTGACAGATCTTCGAGGTCGATTTTCTCGAAGACAAAGCCTCAAACGAAAAATGTTTATTCTACATTTTCGACTTATTGTTTCATGTAGAATCAGCCCCTTTTCGCTCGTACCACCAGTTACCAAACACCCTGTATAATGATGTACAAGCTAGTGAGAGTAGCTAGATTTTCATTTGGAAATTGGCTGTTACAATGAGAAAGGAAAAATTCAGGAAAAATTGTATATTAAAATAATTAAAATAAAAAATTAAAATTGTGTATTGTATATTAATTGTTGCAATTTCCAAATGAGGAAGAAAAGAGAAAATCGAGTTTGAAATGCAGCATGCTATACGATAGGAATTGTCTGACGCGTCTGACCATGACCAACCAAATCTACTTGCTGCATCTACTAAAGCACACAAACCTGACAGATCTTCGAGGTCGATTTTCTCGAAAACAAAGCCTCAAACGAAAAATGTTTATTCTATAATTTCGACTTATTCTTTCATGTAGAATCAGCCCCTTTTCGCTCGTACCACCAGTTACCAAACACCCTGTATAATGATATACAAGCTAGTGAGAGTAGCTAGATTTTCATTTGGAAATTGGCTGTTACAATGAGAAAGGAAAAATTCAGGAAAAATTGTATATTAAAATAATTAAAATAAAAAATTAAAATTGTGTATTGTATATTAATTGTTGCAATTTCCAAATGAGGAAGAAAAGAGAAAATCGAGTTTGAAATGCAGCATGCTATTCGATAGCAATTGTCTGCCGCGTCTGACCATGACCAACCAAATCTACTTGCTGCATGTACTAAAGCACACAAACCTGACAGATCTTCGAGGTCGATTTTCTCAAAAACAAAGCCTCAAACGAAAAATGTTTATTCTATATTTTCGACTTATTCTTTCATGTAGAATCAGCCCCTTTTCGCTCGTACCACCAGTTACCAAACACCCTGTATAATGGAGCAGCTCCGATATATCGCGAAACTTTCAATCAAACCGAGGCCGATGTCCGATCAACGACAGCTAAAAACCGGTGTCTCGTGCTGGATCGCTGGAAGGTAATCCACCGTCCCCAGGAGCGTTTATTATTGTTCTTTTTACGGTCTGATCCTGTATCGACGCGGCGCACAATGACATTTTGCGTTTACTAGTCGAAATGGGACGGTTTTGTTCATTGGAACGCGATTTTTCCGCGCTGTTCCCGCGGATGCGCGCACACCAGCCACCATTCACCGATACACTAACTGTCGCCTCTAATAATGTATCGTCGAGTGTGCCGATTGTATTTAAAATCCCGGCTCTCTTGTCACTACCCGCGACACACTCTTTCATCGTGCGTGCCGCTCTGCCCGCCGCGCCGCCTGTGTATATCGAACGGTATTGTAACCGACCGTGTGAATAGGATTTTTTAATTTGCACCTCGATAATGCGTTTTCTTACCGGGGACAATGCGATAAGTCTACCTTTGTCCGAGTCTCGGTAAACAATGTACGGGTTTGTTTAAATCCTCGGCGCCGTTAATTATTTGTTCTCCTGCGAACGCGTCGCTGATTATATTATTCGATTCGGAATCTTTCTGCTTTTACCCGCTTGAACCTTTCAGAAGGCATTTACACGCTGTTTGGGACAATTTTTAGTTAACAATTTTGTAAAACATAGGTACCAAACTGCTTTTATCGCTAATGTTGCTTCTGGCACAGCAACTTGTTTGTTTCATTGATTTTTCAGGAATTGTACAAATCGAATCACGATTTTTGATACTTCGGGTCAAAGTAGACCCAGCCTCAGGACTGTCGCTGGGTCGTTCATTATTTTTCGATGGTCCGTTCCTGTTTAAAAAAATAATGATAACGGTTCTATAATATTTAACAAGACCCCAGAGTGTGAAGTTAGGCGACAATTGACACTCCGGGTCTAAATAGACCCAGTCTCAGGACTAACGCTGATAGCTTGATAGCCCGTTCCAGTTAAAAAAAATAATGATAAATTTTCTAAATATTTAACAAGACGCTGGTGTGCGACGTTAGGAGATATTTAACACTCCGGGTCAAAGTAGACCCAGTCTCAGGACTGTCGCTGAGTCGTTCATTGTTTTTCGATAGCCCGTTCCAGTTCAAAGCAATGATAAACGTTCTATAATGTTTAACAAGACGCCAGTGTGCGACGTTAGGCAACTTTTGACACTCCGGGTCAAAATAGACCCAGTCTTAGGGACTGTCGCTGGGTCATTCATTAATTTTCGATAGCCCATTCCGGTTCTAAAACATAATGATAAACATTCTATAATATTTAACAAGACGGTAGTGGTCGACGTTAGGCGACATTTGACACTCCGGGTCACAATAGACCCAGTTTCAGGACTGTCGCTGAGTTGTTCATTAGCTTTCGATAGCTCGTCCCAGTTAACAAAAAAATAATAAACGTTCTATAATGTTTAACAAGACGCCACTGTGCGACGTTAGGCGACATTTGACACTTCAGGTCAAAATAGACCCAGTGTCAGGATTGTCAGTCGTTCATTACTTTTCTATAGCCCTTTCCAGTTCAAAGCAATGATAAACGTTCCATAATGTTTAACAAGCCGCCAGTATGTGAAATTAGGCAACATTTGGCATTCCGGGTCATAATAGACCCAGTCTCAGGATTGTCACTGAGTTGTTCATTAGCTTTCGATAGCCCGTCCCAGTTAAAAAAAATAATAATAAACGTTCTATAATATCTAACAAACCGCCAGTGTGCGAATTTGGGCAACATTTGACACTCCGGGTCAAAACAGACCCAGTCTCAGAATTGTCAGTCATTCGTTATTTTTCGGTAGCCCGTTGCAGTTAAAGAAAAAAAGAAAAATGATGAACGTTCTATAACATTTAACAAAACGCCATTGTGCGACGTTAGACGACATGCTCAATTGTGATTGCACCGTGGAGCATGTGAAACAAAGATGGGCGACACGACCACGACGGAATTTATTTGTCCGGTGCGAAGTCATTGAAAATTTGAAAGCGGTTCGAGTGGGAAGGTGGCTAAGCGGCTAACCGGCTCGGAGCTGTCATCCCCGTTCGTCTAGAAGGCGATGCCCGGGATCGAGTAAGGGTCGATTGTCTACAAAATGACGATGAGGAAGAAGTATTCTCGCTTTAACTTGCCGGGAGTTCGTCGTCGGGAAAGCGAACGGCTCCGACCGGGATCCGAGAATATTAACCCGACGCGATTACAGACGTCAGAGGGTCTCGAAGCCCGGGAGTCATAAAGTTGGAAAAGTCCATGGGAAGAGGGGTAGTTTTCTGCGGAGCCACCCTATAGGTACCATCGCGGGGCCGTACCTACTAAAGCTCTGTAGTTTACGGAGTGGAGAAGGATGGTGGTAGGTTGGTGGGGGGGGGGGGGAGAGGAGGAGGAGGAGGAGGACTCTTGCAATTTCAGTTAATACTATAAAACCTTCTGCACACCTACGACCAGTTCCGCGTCCGTGAGAGCAAAGGAGAGTTAGCTGAAAGCGTCGTGACCGAGCCCGTACGCCACTGGCCTCGTCCGAACTTGTCGATGGAAAGCTTTGCTTTATGACCTTCCGTTCATAGTGACGCGACGCGAGCTGTGCCGCCAACTGTGCAACCAACGCAGTCGCTCTCTCTCTCTCTCTTTCTCTCTCTTGGTTCTCCCTAGGAATCGTTTCCGGTCGGTGTATAACGGTTTATTGCCGCCAGAAATTAGGACGAATTAACTGGCGGAATTGGCCAAACCTTAACTGCACGCCGGTGCTCACGACTGCTCGAAAATCACTCGGATAAGCTCGCAAAACTATGGTTTTTCAACCTGATATCTTCATGGATTTGCACGCTTCCGTGAACCAACGAACAGCAGATCGGGAGAATTTGAGCTAGCCTAAACATTGAGAACTCGACAGGATTTTCAAAATTTGGAGTCTTCCTCGCTATTGTACAACCTCTAATTTTTTTGTACGGCATCCTATATATTTTCTTCGATAGTCTTGTAGAGCATGAAAAGACGAATCCAACGAGTACCCTGACCGTACCACTACGATCATTCAATCTCGAGATATTCCTGTCTGAAGGGAACAAACCTAATCCGAAGCTTACCCTTCAGACACGAATATCTTGAGATCGAGTTGTCGCAATGGTATGTTCATGGTACTCGTTGGATTCGTCTTTTCATGCTCTACAAGAATATCGAACAAAATATACAGGGTGTCGTTGAAAAAAATACAGACGACCTTGAAATCTTATTAAAAAATGAGCTTACAGATTCGTTTATCTGTTATTATAACGTATCTGTCACTTGAAACAGTCATTACAGACATCCTCATCGTGTATTTGGGAAATGTATAACGTTATCAGAGGCGTGAAGATATAGTTTTCTTCTCGTGGAATTGTTCGATTCGAAAAGTTTCCGGAAAATAGTGAAAGAATTCCGGAAGCCCGTAGAGAAGAGAGTCAATATTCACGATTAAATGGGATCGTTATTCTCTTTTCGTCTTTCGACGTTCATTTGCATTTTTCGGACGAAGCAAAGATACCGAAGCGATCGAACCATAAATCCCGAAAGGAAGCCATGATTCTTGCTGGTAGTAAAAATCGTGACCGAATGGAAACCTGCCCTCGGACGTAAAACATTTATTCGAAGATAATGTACCCAGATTAAGGGGAGAACATGTACCGCACCGGTATGTTGGCATTAATCTATAAATCATTTCTTTTATACGGAAGATGTACAACCTAGCTTAGTCACTTTACATGTATGTATTATATATCGAGTGCTTTTCACCGTGAGAATATACGTCCAGCAGAGAAACTTTTCATGCTACGACAAGAAAAAAAAGAAACTATGAATACGTAATAAAATATATTTCACAATTTTTTGAGATTATACTACTACAAGTACAGACACGCTGGAAATTCAATTTTGTCGACGACGACGCCGTTGCGTTACAAAGTTCTATAATAAAAATCAGAACTGCGATTTTGAGTGGATTTTGCGAATACAATTTCTCTGAACTTGTTTCATGTTCACCAAACCTATTGACAAAGGTAGTGCATTTAGAAGCAGAAATAATTCCTAAATATAGATACTTGCGCATTTACAATTTTTTTTATTTTATATCACAAATTATCACGCAGAAGAATTCGTTTCAACAGATTCGTGACACTTTCCCGATTAAAACGAGCCCAAGCACGACGAATTTCGACCACATTTGCTCGTTTAAATCACGATTAAGTGGAACCTCTCGGATCAGTTCGGATAATCGAGGTTCCACTAAATCGTGGATTACACGGACAAATATAATCCGAAGCATATCATGTTGGGTATCATTTTACTCGGAAAAATGTCACGCATGCGCCGGTAAGAGTTTCACAAAAAAATCATTAACGGTACAAAAGTTACAACAGAAAATTGTCTCAGCGATAACAAACCAAAGAAATGTAGTCCAAATGCGCTCCGAATGGTATCGTGTCGGGTATCATTTTACTCGTAAAAACGCCAGGAATACGTTGCCATAAGTTTCACGATGATAAATACGTACGGACACGTATGACACGCATGCGCAATAGTTTCGAACTACCATATTCCCGGAACTTTCGAGCAAAACCACCGACCAGACGCGACCAAAATGATAATAGAACAGCAACCGAGTGCCGGAACGCGTTCGAAACACTCGTACGAAGGAGTGCCCGAAGGCTCTCATGGGAAAATATCAGGGCAGATTTTCGTCTTACTTTTCCCGGGGATCCGGCCAGTGTGCCCCAGCGAGCCGGGGGACACATCCGGTGCAATCAATCACCGGCTGATAACCGGTCGCAAAGACACACCGGTGCGTCGAACCTCTCCCCCCTCTCTCTCTCTCGATGTTCTTTCTAAAATCACCCTGTACATTTAGTTGTATCTGGGCGAGCGATTGAATGCGAATGGGCCAGCCGGAACGTGAGTATCCCTGACGTCGGCGAGCAGCCGGGCTTTTTCCAGTGACGAGAGGGATCAGGGGGACGCGCGACAGTAAAATCGAAATTGTCAGAGCTGCCGCTTTAGTTTTAGAGCCCTGGGTTACTGCCGTCGGCCCAACCCTCCTCCCCCCGGTCTCCTCTCTTTCGAACCATGGCTGGCGTTCTTCGTCGTCGACCGGTTTCCGCAGTCATGCGGACCCTGTCTCTTTCTCTTTTTCTCTCTCTTTCTCTTTTTCCCAGCCCTTTCCCTCTGCCTTGCGAGTAATAAGTACCATCCTAGGCGGACTTATAGAATTCAATCAGGGAATTTTCAACGTGGGAAAAGAGTAGTGGCCCCTTAGAGACTGCGGGAGGGGAGGGGAGGGGTGGGGGGGACTCGGATCGATCAATCCTACCCCGTTCATTTAATTTTTACAACTTTTGATAGCGCTGTAGCTGCACCGTCGCCGCGGCGCTTTATAACCGGGCGCTTTATCGTCCGCCGGGAAATTTCAATGCGCTCCGGGAATCTTAAAACGATCTCCAGGTTAATCTATCCTCGATGGAGGACCGCGTAATAAGAGAAAGAGTAACGAGAACCGGGTACGACCGGACCCGCGATTCGTCCGCGCGACAGAAAGAGTTTACGGCGCGCTGGGTGCACGGATCGAATTCGTCATCGTATAGGATTCGGTGCCGACTGGATCACTCGGGGATGAACCAAAATAAGTGAATTCATCTGCATGTCGATCTTCGTGAAAATACTGGCCTTGGAAATCGTTCAACAGTTCTCGATCGATATCAGTCTCGATATCAGTCTATGACTGATCCGAGTTCAAATGTGCTCATAATTATGAAAGTGGTGTAAGTCAATAACTCGGGGATGAACCAAAATAAGTGAATTCATCTGCATGTCGATCTTCGTGAAAATACTGGCCTTGGAAATCGTTCAACAGTTCTTGATCGATATCAGTCTCGATATCAGTCTATGACTGATCCGAGTTCAAATGTGCCCATAATTATGAAAGTGGTCTAAGTCAAAATTAAAAAAAAAAACCGGTACCCAACACGATACCATTTGGATTGCATTTGTCCGAGTAATGCACGATTTAGTGGAACCTCGATTATCCGAACTGATCTGTAGAGCCGGAAGTGTTTGGATGATAGAATAGCTACCTGGGCCCGAATTGTGTCGTCCTTGGGCTCATTTTAATGGGGAGAACGCCACGAATGCGATGGTAATGGCAATTTCCTGTAGATTAAGTTGACAAAGCGCCGATGTTATTAACAAATGTAATCTCCAAGACAAACGAGTCGAAATGAATGAACGAAATTAATGTTACGAATGAAATGAATGTTCATGAATGTTCATTCACGAAACGAATATAATTGCAGGTTAACCAGTCACAGAATTAGAGAGAAATGAATGAAATGAATGAAGTGAATGAAATGAATGAAACGAATGAAATGAATGAAATGAATGAAATGAATGAAATGAATAAAATTGAAGGTTAACCAGTCACAGAATTGGAGCGAATCTGAACGAAATGAATGAAATGAATGTTCATTCATGAAACGAATAAAATTGAAGGTTAACCAGTCACTGAATTATGGCGAATCTGAACGAAATGAATGAAATGAATGAAATGAATGTTATGAATGAAACGAATAAAATTGGAGGTTAACCAGTCACAGAATTGGAGCGAATCTGAACGAAATGAATGAAATGAATGTTCATTCATGAAACGAATAAAATTGAAGGTTAACCAGTCACAGAATTCGAGCGAATCTGAACGAAATGAATGAAATGAATGTTCATTAATGTTCATTCATGAAACGAATAAAATTGAAGGTTAACCAGTCACAGAATTCGAGCAAATCTGAACGAAATGAATGAAATGAATGAAATGAATGCTCATGAATATTCATTCATGAAACGAATAAAATTGAAGGTTAACCAGTCCGCCACAAAATTAGAGCGAATCTGAACGAAATGAATGAAATTAATGAAATGAATGTTTATTCATGAAACGATTAAAATTGAAGGTTAACCAGTCACTGAATTAGGGCGAATCTGAATGAAATGAATGAAATGAATGAAATGAATGAAATGAATGAAATGAATGAAATGAATGAAATGAATGAAATGAATGAAATGAATGAAATGAATGAAATGAATGAAATGAATGTTCATTCATGAAACGAATAAAATTGAAGGTTAACCAGTCACTGAATTATGGCGAATCTGAACGAAATGAATGAAATGAATGTTATGAATGAAACGAATAAAATTGGAGGTTAACCAGTCACAGAATTGGAGCGAATCTGAACGAAATGAATGAAATGAATGTTCATTCATGAAACGAATAAAATTGAAGGTTAACCAGTCACAGAATTCGCGCGAATCTGATCGAAATGAATGAAATGAATGTTCATTAATGTTCATTCATGAAACGAATAAAATTGAAGGTTAACCAGTCACAGAATTCGAGCAAATCTGAACGAAATGAATGAAATGAATGCTCATGAATGTTCATTCATGAAACGGATAAAATTGAAGGTTAACCAGTCCGCCACAAAATTAGAGCGAATCTGAACGAAATGAATGAAATGAATGAAATGAATGTTCATTCATGAAACGAATAAAATTGAAGGTTTACCAGTCACAGAATTAGAGCGAATCTGATGTTTCTGGGATTCAGTATGAACGAGAAAGGTGTCGGGCCATCCTTTCCCGCTGCTTGCGCCGAAGGCCGTGGCACGGTTGTGTAAAACAAATATGATGGGACAACGACGACGACGACAACGACGACAACGACGACAACGACGACGACATCGTCGACGACACCGTTTCCCATCGTCGGCGACGAAAACAAACTGGTAGTGTCAGTAAAGAGTAGGAGTGTGCGTGTGTTTGTATGTGTGTTTGTGTTTGTGTGTATGTGGGTTGGGCGTTTCTCTCTGGGAGAGAAGCGGCTCTGTAACCTGTTGCTCCATTCTTGAATTTGTCTAGGTTAAGCCTCTTTACCGTCCCACCGGCGTATAAGTTTATCAGTAATTCATTCCGGCGAATTTCGAAATCACGACCAGCAAATCCGATTAGCGACAAGCCCCGACTTGCCCAGGGAACCTTCGTCTTTCTTCCGACTGCCATAAGTTTTTACGCGTCTCCTCGCCAACCCTTTTACCCGCGCTCCCAATTAAGCTGATAATGGCTTTGCCACCGTTTACCAATTGCTCGCGCATTTCTTTGACACCAGAAACGGCCACTAGTATACTGGTTCTCGCACTCTTAAGGGCGATAGTCATGCGATTTTTTAATTAATAATTTCCATTCACGGGCTTCAGAGACAGACTTGGTCTTGATCAAAGTCTGTGACTAAACTTGCCACATTTTCCCATTCTCGAAAACTTGATATTCGAACCGCGACGATTCTGTTAAAAATGATAGTACAGCAACGAATCTGGACTCATTTTGAAGCTCGAAGCCTCTAGTTTCTGTCTCCATTGTTCATTTTTGCAAAAAAAATTTTTTTACCATTTGACAGGGGGAATTATAAGGGCCCTGCATGAGAAACTGTAGATATTGAAACGCCTGTAGAAACTTTGGAAAATTTTTCTCGCGAATAAATCCACCACGGATTTGAAGATCGAAGCTTCCTCTTTCCAACGAGACCTTAGAAATTGATCTGCGATTTTTTTTTATGGCTGACTCATCGCGGGAAGTTCAGCTCGAATTAAGTGGCACTGAAGAGGCATTGAAACGCCCGTAGAAACTTTGGAAAATTTTCCTCGCGAGTGAATCTATCGCGGATTTAAAGATCAATGCTTCCTCTTTCGAATGAGCTCTTAGAAATTGGTCTACGATTTTTTTCGATCGAGTTATCGAATTTTGAACGAAAGGTGTACCGGTTACTTTGACAATGTTCACGCTGGGAAGGCTTAACGTGACCTCACCCTCAATTTTTATGCATAAAACAGCCGGAAAAAATCGTACGACATTTTTTAAGATCTCGTTGCAAAGAGGAAGTTTCAATCTTCAATTCTGCTGTGGATTCATTAAAGAGAAAAATTTGTTAACTTTTTCAAAGACGTTTCAATATACAGCATTTTCGAGAGATCTTCAGATTTCCATCTATAAATTGTTGATACTTAAACTGTCATAATTCGAACAATAAAACCAAGAGTGGTTTTCAGCCCTCACTAGCAGGATCGCGATCGACGATTCTGCATAAAAAATCAATAGATCGTACACTGTCGAAGACGACAAATTGTCTGTAATTATTTCACAGCGAGGCCTCTACCAACAAATATAGAAGAATTTATTTCCGCGGCAGATGAAAAGAATTTCGTATGTAAATCTCAGCGGAATGTAGAAAGTCAGAAAATGTCTATAAATCACTATGAACGGATCGAACGAAAATCTGATGGCACGGTTGATCTACGAACTCCTGGGGGCCAGGCTGTAGGTGTGCGCGTGAATGGCCTGCACGTAAGTGTGTGTCGTGCGTCAGTCGCACATGCGAAAGTGAAAGTTCGAGGCTGATGTACGATATACATTCTATCGTTCCCATAACATCGGGCTGCGAGTGTCGAATGAGCCATAATGCCGAGAGTCGAGTGTTTTCTGCGCGGGTACACCCACTCCAGGCCACATATCTCGTTAATTGATCGATCGTGTGGTTCGTTCCGTTTATTCGTTTTCATGGCCTCGTTACGGGGAAAGATCTTTGCGCTGCTTAATTGCTCGGAGAATTCCAAAGGATCCCGGTCAGCTCCATACAGAAAATTATGACAAAACCCGCAAAATTAATTTTAATTAACCGCCCCTTAAAAATTTATCTACAATTTTTTTTTATAATGACTGACTCATCGCGAGAAGTTCAGCTCGAATTAAGTGGCATTGAAACGTCTGTAGAAATTTTGGAAATTTTTTTCGCGAATGTATTCACCTCAGGTTTAAAGATCAAAGCTTCCTCTATTAAACGAATCCTTAAAAATTGATCTGCGATTTTTTTTTATGGCTGACTCATCGCGAGAAGTTCAGCTCGAATTAAGTGGCACTGAAGTGGCATTGAAACGCCCGTAGAAACCTTGGAAAATTTTTCTAGCGAGTGAATCTACCGCGGATTTAAAGATCAAAGCTTCTTCTATCCAACGAGTCCTCAAAATTTGGTCTACGATTTTTTTCAATCGAGTTATCGAATTTTTTTATCGAGTTATCGACTTTGGCACTTGGTGCCCTGCGAAGGCTTAACATGACTTCTACCTCGTTATTGTTGCGTAAAACCGCCGAAAAAAATCGTACGACAATTTTTGAGGTCTCGTTGCAAAGAGGAAGCTTCAATCTTCAATCCCATGGCAGATTGATCTACGTCAAAAATTTTTTAACATTTCTACAGAAGTTTCAATATGCTACATTTCCGAGAGAAAATCTTTAGATTTTCATCTGTGTCTATAAATTGTTGAATTTAATTAGAAATTAATCGTACGACAAAAAATCGCACGACAATTTTTGAGGTGTCGTTGCAAAGAGAAAGCTTCAATCTTCAAATCCATGGCAGATTGATCTACTAAAAAAATTTTTTTACGTTTCTACAGAAGTTTCAATATGCTGCATTTCCGAGAGAAAATCTTTAGATTTTCATCTGTGTCTATAAATTGTTGAATTTAATTAGAAATTAATCGTACGACAAAAAAATCGTACGACATTTTTCGAGGTCTCTTTGCAAAGAGGAAGGTTCATTCTTCAATTCTGCTGTGAATTCATCTACGAGAAAAATTTTTTAATGTTTCTACAGAAGTTTCAATATGCTGCATTTCCGAGAGAAAATCTTTAGATTTTCATAGTATGTCTATAAATTGTTGAATTTAATTAGAAATTAATCGTACGACAAAAAAATCGTACGACATTTTTCGAGGTCTCTTTGCAAAGAGGAAGGTTCAATCTTCAAATCCGTGGTTGATTTATCTACAGGGGGATGGGGAAATTTTTTAAATAATTTCAGAGATACTTTGATTGGCAGCATTTTTCGAAAGGAAAAACGGTTTTGGTCGAAAAAGTGACCGACCCTCGGCAAAAGTTGGAAGTCTGAAGCTTTCACAAATGGGAGCAGGATTATTTCTGTGCTATTTGTTTGAATGCAAGATCGCCGGGCCGTTAAATGAAACAGGATTCAGGGAACAAAGTGCCGGCGGCACGCGGAAAGCCGTGAAAAACACGGATTTATCGTGCTCCGTGAAGCCGGCCCGGCCCGGCTCGGCCCGACCAAGTATGGGTCACTGGTTCTCCGGGAGTCCTCTCTGTGTGTTTTTGTCCCCGCCGCTGGTCAGCTGGCTTCTATTATATGGCGGCGTTACACGGCAATTCCACCCGGTGTTGCGTAAACACCGGTCCCCAACTGAAAGAAACGAGAAAACATTCGCACGACATTGACCCCGTTGCCGAATACTTCGCAACCATGATCGATCGATCGTGGTATCGCAATCCGTTCACGCATTCGATCCACGAACAATCTACGAATCTGGTCAAACGATCGAGCATGATTCGCCGCCGTAAACAATGCCGCTTCATGCTAATGCGTTTTGCCCTGAACGAATTCTAGCTTTTTACGTCCGTGCTCTCCTGCCTATGCCCGGGTCATTTCTGACCCACGCCAGTACAGTAAACTCCTGATATAACAACACGGGTCTTGACATATATCGTCCAGAAGATCGAGCTGTGTTATGTTCACACTCTTCTATAATTCCGCGACATTTATCATCGAGGCCTTGGTGACATATATCGAGAAAACACTGTACTTCCGTTTTCTTTTGATATAAGGCGATCTCGCTTGGGACCGGATTTCCTCGTATTTTGGATTAAGAAGAAGAAAAAGAGGCGATTTTCTTAGTTCGGAATAAAAAGTCGCCTTAATAAATAAAATACCCAGATAGCACAGAGACGTCTTAAAGACGTCTGAATGTCCTACGAACGGCTTCCGAACGGCTTCTGAACGTCTCTGGAACGTCTTTGTGAAAAAACTGTACGTCTTAAAGACGTCTTTAAGACGTCCGTTCGACGTCTTTAAGACGTTTCGAAACAGACGTATTCAAGACGTCCCGAAACAGACCCCTAGTACCACAAAAATATTAGATAGATATGTTTGTCAAATATTGGAAAAATATTTTTTAAGCCACATTTTTTCTTGTGAGAAAAATATTGAATTTGAATATTGTATACATGTACAAGAAATATAAATTGAATTTTTGTTATAAAAAAAAACCAAATAAATAAAAAAAAATAAATTAAAAGATTGTTTTTCAGCATATCCGCGAACATTAACATTTTATGCTTTATTTATTTATTTATTTATTTATAAATAAAAAAAATAAATTAAAAGAATGTTTTTCAGCATATCCGCGAACATTACAATTTTATGCTTTATTTATTTATTTATTTAATTAATTAATTTATTTATTTATAAATAAAAAAAATAAATTAAAAGAATGTTTTTCAGCATATTCGCGAACATTAACATTTTATGCTTTATTCATTTATTTAACTTATTTATTTATTTATCTATTTATTTTGATATATTATTTTGGATTTTGGATTTGTGATATATAATGTATAGTTTTATTATTAAACAATATTTATTGCTAAATTCTATTGCGAATATATATGTAATATATTATAATAGTACTAAATTAACAATTTAGTTATTTAACTTTCCTAAATAAATAAACGTCTATTCGAAGGATGGAAAACTGCGTTATATTGTGTTGCGTGTGTACAGTTTGTAAAGCTTTTCTCTAGCAGTTTAGAATGACTGAAACGTCAAGAAATGAAACGTCTTAAAGACGACTCGTAAAAGACGTCTTAAAGACGTCTGAAATGAGACGTAAAAACGACGTCTTTTCAGGACGTAAGACGTTCAGACCAAAAATGGACGTAAAACAGACGTCTTTAAGACGTCCAGTGCTATCTGGGTATAAATTGTCGTCCTGAAGTAAAATTGTTCATACTTGACGAATGATTCCGGCATACGTAGGGTTAATAAGCTGGAATAAATTAGAATTATTTATTATATTAGACTGCGGATCTTTATGCAAAATAAAAATTTTCTACCTAAATTTCAACTGACTGGAGTGAAATAGAAATTTATTTTCTTTCTTAACACTTTAGGACTGCCAAACTAGAATCCTCAACAATTTCATAAAATCAAAGTAAGTAATTTAATGAAATAGAAATGGAAAAAATTAAATGTACGATGTTGAGTAGTCCTCCAACTTTCTTGCACTTAACGTGAAAATTAATTTTAAAACCTGGACAAATAATTCCGTCACGCACAACGTGTTGATATGTTTAATAGGTGGAAAATGATGCAACAGTATTTCAAAATTTTTCTAATGTTTTCACTGTTTTAAAATACGCCCACTCATTTTTGTCATAAATGCATAAACAGTCCATTTTAATACAATAATATGTTTGTACGAGAAATCAATGGAGACAGTTTTACCATCTTTGTTGTTTACATTACATTGTTGTTTACCATTTCTATTGGCGAACTCTCGAAAGCTCTTGTTCTAAGGAACTTCACGACAGTGATAAACACAGACTGTGCATTAATTAACCGCCTATGAGCTACACACGGAAGCTTCAAACAATTTCATTACGAACATGTGGACGTAATTAAATACCCTTTCCCGGAGACGTACAGTGGACACGTCGGTAACAATTTACCTTAATTACTGGCCAGCATAACTCGAGAAATATTAGGCGAGATGTCAACGAGAGAGGTGGCTGCATACAGCGCTGGCAGAAAAAAAGAAGTCTACAATAGGGGGGGGGGGGGCGAGAACTAAAATGTTTGATTTGAAAACAACAACTCTTTTTTTTTTTTTTGCTTTTTTCGTTTTGTCGAACTTGCTACCTGTCGATACCACGTTGCGCAAAGCGTCCCAATTTTCCGAGTTTTCCGGCGCAATTAGTCGCAGCTTGTCCTCGGGAAGTTCTTCAGCGTGCCCCGGTCCGAATTAAATTTTCACATTTCCCGAGTCTCGGTTTAACGTTACACGAATTTCCGTGTCGCGACACACAACTTCCGCGATAAAGGATCGCGGGAACACGTCCGGGATCGGATTAAGTTCCGGGAGATCCACGGATTAGCGCAACACACTAATTCGCACTGCCTGCGAACACTGATTGAAGGAGCAACAATTTTTATTCCCGAATTTGTTCCTTGCAAATTCAAGCCTCCCCTTAAGTTCTCCATTGTTCATTGTTGCACAGTCATGAGTAGACATCGGATCTTTATGCATTTATGGCTTATGGAAATGTTAAAAAAATGCTATAATATAAAATTCGAGAGAATTTAACACGATTTTTATTTGCTTTGGATCTACAATGGCTGTCCCCATTAAAAATAACATTTTATTTCATTCCACTTTCTTAAAATGTTTCTATAAAAATTGGAAATTGCATAAACATCCGATGTCTAGTCATTAGACTGTAAACATTCTAATTAAACTCTTCAACACTGAACAGTAACACTGAATGAAAAAACACTTTTTCACTTTTTTGACTTTTCTCATCTGCGAAAAGTCGATACTTTTAAACCGTGATAATTTTGTTTAAAAAATTAGTACATCAATAAACGTGGGCTCGTTTTAAAGATCGGAACATCTACTTTCGCACACCGTCGTTCATTATTGCATAGGATTTTTTTGCACGGTGTGACAAAGGGATTTTTTAATGTCTTCTAAGGGGAAAAGGAAGACACTTAAATGTTGCATATCGAAACGTTTGTAGAAACTTTGGAAAATTTTTCTCGCGAATGATTCTACCACGGATTTAAAGATCAAAGCTTCCTTTTTCTAATAAGCTCTAAATTGTTGATGTTTAGTCGTAGGACAAAAAAATCGTAGGACAAAAAAATTGTACGACAGTTTTTGAGGTCTCGTTGCAAAGAGAAAGTTTCAATCTTAAAATCCATGGAAGATTCATCTACGAAAAAAATTTTTTAACGTTTCTGCAGAAGTTTCAATATGCTGCTTTTCCAAAAGAAAATCTTCAGATTTTCATCTGTGTCTATAAATTGTTGATGTTTAATCGTAGGACAAAAAAATCGTACGACAGTTTTTGAGGTCTCGTTGCAAAGAGGAAGCTTCAATCTTAAAATCCATGGAAGATTCATCCACGAAAAAAATTTTTTAACGTTTCTGCAAACCTTTCAATATGCTGCTTTTCCAAAAGAAAATCTTCAGATTTTCATCTGTGTCTATAAATTGTTGATGTTTAATCGTAGGACAAAAAAATCGTACGACAGTTTTTGAGGTCTCGTTGCAAAGAGGAAGTTTCAATCTTCAATTCTGGTGTAGATTCATTAACGAGAAAATTTTTTAACGTTTCTGCACGCGTTTTTGAGGTCTCGTTGCAAAGAGGAAGTTTCAATCTTCAATTCTGGTGTAGATTCATTAACGAGAAAATTTTTTAACGTTTCTGCACGCGTTTCAATATGCTGCATTTTTTAGGGAGAACCTTCAGATTTTCATCTGTGTCTATAAATTGTTGATGTTTGAATTGTTATAACTTTCCAACGAAAGATCGTACAGCAATCAGACTGGGCTTGATTTGAAGCTTGAAATCTCTACTTTGCATCCCTTTAACCCCCTCCCCCCTCCCGATATGGTTCTTCATAATGTGGGAGGTTAAAGAGTCGATGGTTTTTCTCGTGAGGGAAGAATGTTCATTTTGAGAATTCGTTGGTTCTTCTTTCGTGGTAAGTATGGTTGCACGAATGATGGATTGACATAGGTTGGCGCGCGCTGGTCCGAGTCAAAGGATGCGCATTAATCCGTGGATCGCTGTGTACTTTGGAATTCAGTTTAATTTCGGTCGCCTCTAGCAATCGCATTTCATTCCGCGAAGTTCGCATAGTGCCGACCGGGAAAACAGTGATTACTGTTACGTTTATTGACCTCGCCAAGTATTTGTTTTAGAGCCGAACTGGCGCAGGAGTTAGGCGAATTCTTTCCGGAAACTTTTCCGAGATTGAAACATAAACAATTATATGTGCCTATAATTATGAAAGTGGTCTAAGTCATATATTTCTTTCATTTTTTTTACATTGAATAAATTTAGTTTAAAATCGTGTCGTGTGAAATAAGTGATAAATTCATTTTTTTTTTTAATTTTGACTTAGACCACTTTCATAATTATGGGCACATATAGAATTGTATAGAATTATACAGAATTATATAGAAACATAAACAGTTATATAGAATTATACAGAATTATATAGAAACATAAACAGTTATATAGAATTGTTTGCGTTATAAAAAATATTCTTCCATTATAAAATCCTTTTCCTACTACATCGATTCAACACTAGGTTCACGGACCGCTGAAAATTACTATTCCACAATATTTTATAAAAATAACAAGAATTTATCTGTCGAAATTTTTTGCTATCCCCTTTTACATACAGTGAATTCTCGATATATGTCAACAACGCTCCGCAGTATACTCCGCGGTAGTGGGAATAATTCTGCGACATTTATCGTCGAGGCCTTGGCGACATATATAGAGAAATCACTGTACTGAAAGAAATAAATATGTTGGATAATTTCTCACGGATGCATCTTTACAGTCTCGGTAATTGTAAATTAAAAATATTCGAATCCGTCATTTTGACAGATTCCTTTTTTTTTATTTTTAATTATATATAACGTAAAATTTGATATTTTATGAACTTCACGAGCCCATATCATAAAATTCCCAACTTCCCAAATGATTTTCCATGCAATTAATGACCTTGGCGATGACTTATAATGAAAATTCTGCTACAGGGTGTTTACTTCATAAGTAAATTTCAAAAAATTACTTTATTCTATTTCAAAAAATGGGCACAAATTTTGAAAAACTTTTAAGGGATTCGACGAATGAGGAGTTAAGGGGAACGTTTTCGAATCGTTAAAGTCGCATACTTCGCAAATCGAGCGCGTTCGTAATTTACAGAGCAATAATGTCGAAACAAGGGCGGGGTGGAGGGGAGGAAGATTTCGTCGCGGGCAATTTTATGGCAGCGCACATTAGGTATTGCTTTCCAGCGTACCATAGCAATTCCAGCAATCTCGCGCCTTAATTCCCGATGATTAATCGCGCAGCAACGCGGAGAAAACCGTTCCCGGAGATGATTGCAGGCGGTTTCGAGCCGTCCCGAACACGGTTATCTTTACGAAATAATTTCACGACGCGACGACGCGTTCGCGTTTCGCCAGAGCGGTGAACCGTTGCCGCAGGATTGATAGAAATTTCGGATAACTCGATCTACGGGACAAAGACGACGAGCTTCGACACTTTCAGCGATGATCGTTTCACGAAACTCTCTGTGCAATTATTATTTTTTTTTTTTTTTTTGGTTTGGTTTCTTCTTTAGTTCATACTTCAGGAGCTGTGCGAATTGTACGTCGCACAGTGGTTCAGATCGAGAAATTGGCTGTTCGCAAAGATTTTAGCATTGTTTCGAGACTTAAGAGCCGATAAGCTCGAGTGACCAGGTTACCGGCAAAAATCGGCGAAAAATAATTTTACGAGGAATTGGCTGTTCGCAAAGATTTTAGAATTATTGTAAGACTTCGGAGTCGATAAGATAGAGTGACCAGGTTACCGGCAAAAATCGGCGAAAAATAATTTTACGAGGAATTGGCTGTTCGCCAAGATTTTAGCATTGTTTCGAGACTTAAGAGCCGATAAGGTAGAGTGACCAGGTTACCGGCAAAAATCGGCGAAAAATAATTTTACGAGGAATTGGCTGTTCGCAAAGATTTTAGAATTATTGTAAGACTTCAGAGTCGATAAGATAGAGTGACCAGGTTACCGGCAAAAATCGGCGAAAAATAATTTTACGAGGAATTGGCTGTTCGCAAAGATTTTAGAATTATTGTAAGACTTCAGAGTCGATAAGATAGAGTGACCAGGTTACCGGCAAAAATCGGCGAAAAATGGTTTTGAAAAGAAGGCCATAACCACCGAACTTTTTGTTTATTATATTCAACGCTAAACGTACCACCACGGGTCAAATGACCGGTTCTAGATTTTTTATTTGACAATTAAAAATTGTAAAGAAATTATAAAGATGCCTTTCTAAACATTGCAAAGCACGCATTGCAACAAGAACTGCGCAAAGTTTAAACAAATTGTCATTTTTATAAGGCAACATGTGTCTGTTACATTTATAGCTCGGTACGTTTAGTGTTGAATACAAAAATCACCACAAGTAAAATAACTTCATATTTCAGCGTTATAAGAAAAAAATCAAAATTACCACTTTCATCTCCAACAACACCCTACTCATTTCTGTTTGGTTGAAACGAAAATTCATAGCGTTCTTAAATAAAAAATTGAAAGATAAAATTAAGATATTTAGTCATAGGTTTATTCAATAGCATGATAAGTTTCCTCAAAAATAGCAAAGAGTTATCACTCTTTACAGAATGGAGAATATGTTATTGAATAAATCTACGAATAAATATCTTAATTTCATCTCTGAATTTCAATTTCAAAATGCAAAAAACTTTCGTTCCAACTCAACATTTTTTAACTAACGAATAATAATAGTGACCAACACAGTTGAAAGTATACATACGTATACGTAAGTTAACCCATTATTCAAAATATTTTTTACATTATTCTTTGTATTCAAGAAATGATGATTTTTTTACACAAATAGATTAATACCTTTTTGTAAAGAATATGAAGGAGCATCAGCAGATGCAATAAAAAATATATGATTCCATTTAAAAAAACATGAATGACCTTCATATGTCCTTTACACGTCCACCTAGAAAAAAAATGTACCATCAGAATGTGCCCCTCTCAAAACCATTCAACTTCACCTAAAAAATTGTCTGCTATGCGTAATAATAATGACGTAAATCTAGATGGTGCCCCACCCTGTATATATGTATGTATAGAAGGGAAATATTCTGGATTGTGGAAGAAATGTTTCGTTTTGGAATTAAAATAGCTTCGAGTGGAAAGGGTTAAGAAAATTGACGAACGAAGCAGCAATTTGTGAGTCGAATACGAGTCGATCAAAAAAAGGGGCAGAGGGGAGCGCGTGGAATTTTGGATTTGCAAAATTTTGGGGATCACCGCGAGTCACGGCAGTTTCTGCAGCAGCAGCCGCCGTTGTTGGTCGATTGCGAAACAATCACACTAGAAAGAAATTTCATTAAGCCGCGGGAATAACGCGACAGCCTCGCCAACAAAGGCGACACACGCCCGTCTCGTGGAATTTCGCAACAGTATGAAACGAGAGGTCCTGTTATACGAGCCATGTTCCCTCTCTCTCTCTCTCTCTCTCTCTCTCTCTCTCTTGCTTTGGATTCGCGAGGTTCAAACGTCTCCGGGAGTCCAAGGGACATTCTCCGTCTCCTTTCCGCTATCCTTTCTTCAACACCGGCGAAGAAAGGTGCAGAGGAGTCGAAGAATTATGACCGAACGGTTCCCCTCCCCTACCCCTACCCCTCATCCCGACGACATTCGACGCCATAGAAGATTCCTGGGACGATTGTAACGCCCGCGTGTCGAGAGAGTTTCGTTTCGCGAAGTTCTCTCTCTCTCTCTCTCTCTCTCTCTGTCTTGCGAGCAGAAATTGTTTAGCGAGGCGCATACTCGCGAACAACTCTTGCAACGCTTTTCTCTCTCACCGGGGGACCAATTCCGGACGGGATAACTGCCGGCCCCACCCCAATATATGCAGAAAAATGGCCGGTTATGCTTGGCCCGCGCCATTATGCACCGCGAACATTCCCGCGATCGTCGCTATCATAATAAATACAGGGTTATTACTTGACCGCGGATTTATAGACCGTAAAACTTTCCGAAAGACGCTCGAACGCGAACTTTGACGGAATTTAATACACCCTTAGGATGTTTTCGATGCGCCGGAAAATTATTCCCGAACCCTCCCCTATCCGAACGCCTTTTTTCGCAAGCTTCACATAAAAAAAAAAAAAACAATAACCTAGGTAGACGTTTTTCTGAAATAATTGGTTCCAACTTACACACTCGGACATCTAATTTTATTAAAAATAATTTTTAGAAGACTCCCTGACTCCCTAAATATTCCAGAAGAATTTTTCAACCCCTTGCACTGCTATTTATTTTGTGATTAGACTGATCAGAAATTTTTCGTCGCTCAGAATTTCATAGAAAAATATTTATTGCATGTTTTCTCCAAAGGATATGTATCGATTATAACAAAGTAGAATTTTATTTCGGTCTAAAGGAAATTAATAACATTAACAACAAACCACAGACTCTGACCTGGACGTCTAATTTTAATCAAAATAATTTTTAGAAGACTCCCTGACTCCCTAAATATTCCAGAAGAATTGTTCAACCCCTTGCACTGCTATTTATTTTGTGATTAGACTGATCAGAAATTTTTCATCGCTCAGAATTTCATAGAAAAATATTTATTGCATGTTTTCTCCAAAGGATATGTATCGATTATAACAAACTAGAATTTTATTTCGGTCTAAAAGAAATTAATAACATACAACAAACCACAGACTCTAACCTGGACGTCTAATTTTATTCAAAATAATTTTTAGAAGACTCCCTGACGCATCCTAAATATTCCAGAAGAATTGTTCAACCCCTTGCACTGCCATTTATTTTATGATTACTAGACTGCGGATCTTTATGCAACTTTCAATTTTTGTAGGAAAATTTTAGGAGAGTGTAAACAAATGAAACCTAGTTTTTAGTGGTAGTAGCCTTTGTAGATTTGGAATAAATAAAAATAATATTAAATTCTGTGGAATTCTATATTATAAATATTTTTGAGTATTTTCAGAAACCATAAATGCATACAGATCCGTAGTCTAGTGATTACAATGATTAGAAATTGTTCATCGCTCAGAATTTCATAGAAAAATATTTATTGCATGTTTTCTCCAAAGAATATGCATCGATTATAACAAAGTAGAATTTTATTTCGGTCTAAAGGAAATTAATAACATTAACAACAAACCACAGACTCTGACCTGGACGTCTAATTTTATTCAAAATAATTTTTAGAAGACTCCCTGACTCCCTAAATACTCCAGAAGAATTGTTCAACCCCTTGCACTGCTATTTATTTTGTGATTACACTGATCAGAAATTTTTCATCGCTCAGAATTTCATAGAAAAATATTTATTGCATGTTTTCTTCAAAGGATATGCATCGATTATAACAAAGTAGAATTTTATTTCGGTCTAGAGGAAATTAATAATATTAACAACAAACCACAGACTCTGACCCGGACATCTAATTTTGTTCAAAATAATTTTTAGAAGACTCCCTGACGCATCCTAAATATTCCAGAAGAATTGTTCAACCCCTTGCACTGCTATTTATTTTGTGATTACACTGATCACTAAAGGAAATTAATAACATTAACAACAAACCACAGACTCTGACCCGGACATCTAATTTTATTCAAAATAATTTTTAGAAGACTCCCTGACGCATCCTAAATATTCCAGAAGAATTTTTCAACCCCTTGCACTGCCATTTATTTTATGATTACTAGACTGCGGATCTTTATGCAACTTTCAATTTTTGTAGGAAAATTTTAGGAGAGTGTAAACAAATGAAACCTAGTTTTTAGTGGTAGTAGCCTTTGTAGATTTGGAATAAATAAAAATAATATTAAATTCTGTGGAATTCTATATTATAAACATTTTTGAGTATTTTCAGAAGCCATAAATGCATACAGATCCGTAGTCTAGTGATTACAATGATTAGAAATTGTTCATCGCTCAGAATTTCATAGAAAAATATTTGTTGCATGTTTTCTCCAAAGAATATACATCGACTACAACAAAACAGAATTTTATTTCGGTCTGAAGGAAATTAATAACATTAACAACAAACCACAGACTCTGACCTGGACGTCTAATTTTATTCAAAATAATTTTTAGAAGACTCCCTGACTCCCTAAATATTCCAGAAGAATTGTTCAACCCCTTGCACTGCTATTTATTTTGTGATTAGACTGATCAGAAATTTTTCATCGCTCAGAATTTCATAGAAAAATATTTGTTGCATGTTTTCTCCAAAGAATATATATCGACTACAACAAAACAGAATTTTATTTCGGTCTGAAGGAAATTAACGCCTTAGCTTACAATGACGCCTCAGAGGCGTCGCAAAGGTTATCGGACCAAACACAAATAAGACGCCTCAGAGTCGTCGTAAGTCTACCGGGCGAAACATAAACAAGACATTATGTCCCTGCGCGCGACCGACCTTGGTGTCGCTTTTGGCCCGCACAGTTGGAAATTTGTTCGTAAGAGAAGGGGTTAATAACATACAACAAACCACAGACTCTAATTAGTAGACTGCGGATGTTTATGCAATGTTCAACTTTTTTTAGGCAAATTTTAAGAAAGCGGAAACGAAAATGAAATCTAATTATCAGTGGTAGTGACCTTTGTATAATAAATTGGAAATAAATATAATAAAAATCGTACTAAATTCTGTAGAATTCTATAGTATACAAATTTTTTAGTATCTTCAGAAGCCATAAATGCATAAAGATCCGCAGTCTACTGATTAGACTCTGTCCGGAATCTTCATCACGAGTGTGACTCCATATTGTAAGGCAAGAGATTAAAATTTAGGCGAGTTTTATTCATTTCTACTTGGATTTCGAACACGTTTTCCATTAGCTAGAACCACGTGTCGGATTATATATGCAATATCCGTCTGACTGGCATCGAATCATTAGACTGGTCAGCAAATTCTAATTAAAAGACCGTGGTGGAGGGAGAGGGGGGAGGGGTGGGAGGAGAAAAATTGCGATCTTAAATTGCGTTCCCGGTTGGTATTTTAATGTTCAAAGGGAACTGCGTTACAAGCTGCCGGTTGATCGAGAGACAGCTAAGTAATCGTTCGTTTGATGCATACTAATAGAAATATCGCATCGAGATTAATTGGGGGCCACGGAAATAATGAAGCGGGTTCGATTCGGTAGCTCAGGTGCTGCGAGCGATGTAAAACCGAGAGGTGGGGGGTAGAGGGCAGAGGGGTCGATCGATTATTTAGCTAATGATTAGCCGCATTGTAACTTTCTCAGTCCATTAAGGAATGTCAAGCGCCCGGGACAGTAAAGAATTTTATTGGTAATACGAGGCGCCGGCAAACCGAAGAGCTTATTTGTCTTTATCGATTTTACCTCCGACGTGAGTTATTATGGCGTTACCAACCGGAGAACCACCTCTGCGGAACTCGTTCCCGGACGAAAATTGTTCGGACGTGTTTTCTATACATTTTATACACCGGACTCTGTGTTGTGTCTTTCCCCCGTAGCAGCCCGTTAGGAAACATTGGTCATTTTAAGGTTCCCTGCACGTCGGATTCTTCGGACCGCTATACTAGAAACTCTGCTTCACCAGCGAAACGATTTTATTTGCTCGACGAGACGACGGGCTGGTTGACTAATTTTTTACGCGGATTAGATTTAGGAACGAACCATCACGACTTTCTTCGGTCACTCGATCGAATGCGACGAAGACGTTCTTGATGTCGGATGAAGAAAAATCACTGTTTAACTTATTTTGCAAAATTTCATGTTTGTGTTTTTGGTCGTTCATTCCTCTAATATGTATCAACGAATTCCTGGCATTTTTCCGATTAAAACGAGCCCAAACACGACATCATTCGGAAGAAGAAAATTTACTGTTCAATTTATTTTTCAAAATTCTAATTTTCGTTTTTAAACATTCATTCCCAAAATATATACCAACATATTCCTGGCATTTTTCTGATTAAAACAAGTCCAAACACGACATCATTCGGAAGAAAAATATTCACCGTTTAATTTATTTTCCAAAATTCCACATTTTCGTTTTTAAACATTCATTCCCAAAATATATGCCAACATATTCCTGGCATTTTTCTGATTAAAACGAGCCCAAACACGACATCATTCGGCAAAAGAAGATTCACCGTTTAATTTATTTTCCAAAATTCCACATTTTCGTTTTTAAACATTCATTCCCAAAATATATACCATTTTCCTGGCATTTTTCTGATTAAAACGAGCCCATACACGACGTAATTCGGAAGAAGAAGATTCACTGTTTAATTTATTTTTCAAAATTCCACATTTTCGTTTTTAAACATTCATTCCCGAAATATATACTAGCACATTCCTGGCATTTTTCTGATTAAAACAAGCCCAAACACGACATAATTCGGAGCCAGGTAACTATTCTATCGTCCAAACACTCATGTTCTACACATCAGTTCGGATAATCGAGGTTCCATTAAATCGTGGATTACTCGGGAAAACGAGATCCGAATCGTATCGTGTTTGGGTTCATTTTCAGCAGAAAAATGCCGCCCATACGTTGATAAAAGTTTCCTACGGAAGTAAACGAATAACAAAGACGTACGATTAAAAAAATCTCAATAAATTAATGAAGAGCGACGGTAATTTCGTTCGTGATTCATCGAATTCTTAGAATGCACGTGTTAAAACGGCTCGGTTCAGCTAAGGAAAGCTTCCCGAATAAAATATAAATTTTTGAAATTGTATAGGTAGAAAAACATTAAAATTATGCTTTCGATGAAGGAAGTACATAATAATTCTGAATTCAGAGTGGAATTGGACGAGTGGCTTAATTCGCGAACGCAGAAAGGAGTTGTGCGATTTATAATAGAGACAAAACACGAGCTGATCAATCTCGAACGAATTAATTAGTCGCAGCAGGAAAGTGTGTTGTTGCACAGCGAATATGACAAGCCTAGCTGCCGTGAAAGACGACATAGAGAGAGAGAGAGAGAAGGAGAGAGAGAGGGAGAGAGAGAGGAGGCTCGAGGGAAGAATTTTAAACACTTCATCGCGTGTGTTCCGCCATTCGGTCCTCGAACCCCACAACCGGTGACGTAATGATAGTTAATTCCGACCGGTTGTTAATACGAGGCCTTCCAGCAAAACGAGGAAGAGCGAACGCGGAAACAATGGCTCTCAATTAAATTCCTCTCTTATCCGGAGTGTCTATCTAGCGATAGAAGTGCCGGAACAGGAACCCTCATGAACTCCGTTGTTCCAGCCGGGTCTCGCCGTACTTTTTGGACACCCGTCATGCAATCGATCGCGTCCAACACCCCATTAAGAACATCAATGGATTCGGTACTCAGGTGTAATTATCAAGACTTCATATTATCTGATTAGTTCGCATAGTCCGCGGTAATTACGCCCGCGAACGATTTTCCCCTCTGACAATCTTCTACTTGCGAAACTACTTACAATTTTCCACTACAAAAACAAATTTAAAGTTTCCTACTACTGTGTTTGTGTTTCTTACTGTAGAGCAATTATCTCAGCAATCGAAATTGTGTTCGAACTTTCTTTACCGTTGAAACTTTCAAAATCGGAGTTATATAAATCGGTTAAACAATCTCCCACCGAAATTAAAAATCATTGCATCGTCGTGAAATCTGTACCAACGTACTCGCGAGGTTTTCCCGATTAAAAAGAGTCCAAACACGATACAGTTCCGATCACGTTTACTCGTTTAAATCGCGATTTAATAAATTCCAAAAGTACGTTCGCATAATCGAGGTACCACAAAATCGTGGATTAAACGGGCAAATGAAATGCAAAGTGGGTCGTGTTGGGTATCATTTTAATCGGAAAAATGCCAGCTATGCGTTAATAACAATCTCGTTAAAAAATTATTAAAAACAAAAGTGCTATCACAGGATTTGTCGGTACATTGGAGTCTTATCCGCTCTCGTACGTGGTTGCTAGTGCGAAGAAATGGAAGAATATTGTCTGTGCATCGGATAAGTGGCACTTCGCTCCCCCATTTTTCACGTACACCGAGCCATTACCCGGCCAAAGCGTACGAGAGCCGTGAAAGCCGGAAGTCGGCGGATAAACAATTGCTGCAAATGATCGAATACGACCTATCGGGGCACGTATTGCCGAACGGCACGGCGACACGCATCGCGTGCAACGTTCTCGGTTCCAAGTCGACTGGTTTTCTCGCGTTAAAGCCATATTTATACTTTCCCAGGCGGGGAAAAGATTCCTCACGGGAAGCAACGCCGAGCCTCGCGAGAGGAACACACACAACCGGGAAGGCTTTATCCGCGATAAGTGTCGCGCCGGGCTTCCACCGGAGCCACGGATCCACGACGTGTGTCCCCGAGGCTCGGATACTTCTTTCATGGCTCGGTTTACGACTGTCAGCAAGTGTTTTTCCCCCTGTCGCGAACAATTAAACCTAACTGCCGCTATTAACCCTTCCCGTGACTGGAGCAAGCAATTGCTGCGGCGGTGATCGTTTTCTTTCTCTCTCTTTCTCTCTCTCTCTCTCTATCTCTTTTTTCCTTTCGTTTCGCGTTATAGTCGAAGGAGTTCGCCGTTTATGGACCTTAAAGCCCGAATTAAATCGATTCACGAAAATTAGACGGCCGGCGATAAAAAAATTCTGCTCGCTATGCAGGATCGAGCGCCGGGATTTTTTTACGAGTCCTCGGGACTCATTTTATATTTCGCAGTTTGATGGATTGATTAATGATCCGAGGATGCTCCGACGTTTCCACAATCTCGAGAAATTTCGTCAGAGACAACGAAGACGTCCAGCCACGGTAAACTCCTCGATACATGTCGCATGGACTAGTATTGAAGCACCCAGTGATTCTTTCGCTAATCAAACTCCGGTGGCAATTTTCCGCGTTGACGAACGAACTACAATACTACCCGCCCACTTCTTTGTCCATTTTAAGTAGCACAAAATATTGTATACACATTCATATAATATTAAAAAGAGACACAATCCTTTTTTAATATTCAAATATACATAGAATATTTATTTTATATTAGGATATATATATATATTCAGGAAATATCTATTTCATGTTACGAGAAAAATATTTTTTTCTAAATATTAAATGAATCTTTATTTCATACAGGAGGTAGAATATTTTTTCCTAATATACAAATAATATTTATTTAATATCATGAAAAAAATATTTTTTTCTCACTATAAAACAAATCTTTATTTAATATTAGAAATAGAATATTTTTTCCAAATACAGATAATACAGAAAATATTCCCTCAACAAACAGTGCGCAGAAAGTAATACATATTCATAGTTTCTAATTTTTGTTATATTTTCTTAAATTTGAAAATTTTATTGAATGTTTCTTAAATATTGAATTTATATTTTTCAAATACTGAATTCACATTTTTTAAATATTTACTTTATATTTTTTAAATATCTAGCTTATATCCTCTGAATATTTAGCTTATATTTTTTAAACATTCAATTTATATTTCTCGTACATGTGTACAATATTCAGATCAGATATTTTTCTCACATGAAAAAATGTGGCTTAAAAAATATCTTTCCAATATTTGAAACAAATATCTATCTACTATTTTTGTGCTAGGAAAAACAAACGCAACGTTAACAAAAGTCAATCAAACGAAACATATGAGCCATGTATCGGTGAAAATCGAAATTACTTTCTCGCCAATCCAATAGGTTTCTCGTAGGAGAACCGTGGCCGTTCGTATTAGCATGAGCACAGGCCCCGTTCGGATAATGGAGGTTACTGCGAGGCAAATAGAGGAGCCACCCAGCTTATCATTGGCATTCATTTCGGAGCCACGGTCCGGGCCACGCCTGTGCTCGCAGTGGACCCCACGTTTAATAACACTCGTATTACTTGGAAACGCATCCTACGGACTTGTTTGCTCAGGATTTGTTAGCACATCCTTGCAATTCCAGCGCGTACAAGGGTCCTCGCTACAGCGACGGCAACGAGCTGCTCTCTACTCGCCTCGTGGCCGCACGGAGCTGGCCCCGATACATGTTTTATTCGCGTTTCGTATCGCTTTGGTATGGTATCTAGACATTTTCTGTTGCTTGAATAGAACACGCGTTCGCCTCTCGGCAGATTTATTAATTTTCTCCGAGCGCAGAACTCGTCTGAGATACATTCGGGAACGGAAGCTTTCATCGGTGTCCCGATAAACTGCTTTCGATAACTAGACGTTTCCATAAACTATTTCAATTTCGTGGTTACCAACAAAGTCACCTCTGCGAGCTGAAATGAACCGTGTTGTATATTCTGGTCTATTCCAGTGTATTTTGCTACATTATAATACGTTCTAGTATATTTTGGTATGTTCTGGAACGTTCTAATGTATTTTCGTATATTTTAGTATATTATAGTACATTCTTGTATATTCTAGTATATTTTACTATATTCTGGTGTATTTTCGTATATTCTAGTATATTTTGCTATATTATAGTGTATTTTGGTTTGTTTCCGTGTGTTTTCTTATATTCCAGTATATTATAGTACATTCTTGAGTATTCTAGTATATTTTGCTATATTATATTATATTCTGATATATTTTGGTATATTCAGGTGTATTCTTGTATATTCCAGTATATTATAGTACATTCTTGAATATTCTAGTATATGTTGCTATATTATATATAGTATATTCTGTTTATAGTATATTCTGGTGTATTCTTGTATATTCCAGTATATTCTAGTACATTCTTGAATATTCTAGTATATTTTGCTCTATTATAGTATATTCTGGTATATTTTGGTATAGTCAGGTGTATTTTCGTATATTCTAGTAAAGGCAATATTATAGTATATTTTGGTTTGTTTCGGTGTATTTTCTTATATTCCAGTATATTATAGTACATTCTTGAATATTCTAGTATATTTTGCTATATTATAGTATATTCTGGTATATTTTGGTATAGTCAGGTGTATTTTCGAACATTCTAGTAAATGTGGCCATATTATAGTATACTTTGGTGTGTTTCGATGTATTTTCTTATATTCCAGTATATTATAGTACATTCTTGAATATTCTAGTATATTTTGCTATACTATAGTAGATTCTAGTATATTTTGCTATACTATAGTATATTCTGATATATTTTGGTATATTCAGGTATATTCTTGTATATTCCAGTATACTGTAGTACATTCTTGAATAATCCAGTATATGTTGCTATATTATATATAGTATATTCTGGTGTATTCTTGTATATTCCAGTATATTATAGTACATTCTTGAATATTCTAGTATATTTTGCTATACTATAGTAGATTCTAGTACATTTTGCTATACTATAGCATATTCTGATATATTTTGGTATATTCAGGTGTATTCTTGTATATTCCAGTATACTGTAGTACATTCTTGAATAATCCAGTATATGTTGCTATATTATATATAGTATATTCTGGTGTATTCTTGTATATTCCAGTATATTATAGTACATTCTTGAATATTCTAGTATATTTTGCTATATTATAGTATATTCTGGTATATTTTGGTATAGTCAGGTGTATTTTCGTATATTTTAGTACATTTTGCTATGTTACAGTATATTCGCTATAATCAGAATTGTTCTGTAAATTTTTCGACTCGTGTAGAAAGAATGTTAAATATTTAATCGATTATAATTTAATAAGTAATGGTATATTCTAGTATATTTTGCTATATTTTGGTATATTCTGGAGTATGTTCGTATATTCCAGTATATGCTAGTACGTTCTTGTATATTCTGGTATATTTTGGTACATTCTGGTGTATTTTTGTGTATTGCAGTATATTCTAGTGCATTCTTGTACATTCTAGTATATTATGCTATGTTATAGTATATTCGAAGTAATCGGAATAGTTTTGTAAATTTTGCGATTCGTGTAGAAAGAATGTTCAATATTTAATCCTAATGAAGGTAAAGTAACGGTTTCAAGACTGAAATATTTATTCGCGAGCGACACTAATAACAATTCCAAAGTTGCGGACGATTACCTCGCAATAGCCTCGGCTAAGTTCGCAGATTGCCAGCCGAGATAAATTATCATTCCTAACCCCTCATTTGTAAAATATTACAGTAATTGCCTTAATATCGTTTTGCCGCGAGATTCTAACGATGAGAGATCGCCTGCAAAATCACGATAATTGATGTGAGAGAGAGAGAGAGAGAGAGAGAGAGAGAGAGAGAGAGTGCCCGGGAAAAGAGAGAATGAATTCACGCGGATAAAAGATCTATACCGCGTTCGTAACAAAGATGGATACGGTGTTGAATATTTAAATTCTTCAATCTTCATAATCTCGCGATGACATATTTATACGAGAGTTCGGATTATTTTATACGCTGTCTCGGAGTTTCACGATTTTCTGAATTTCAAATTACCCGGAAAAATCCCGAAGCTGCGAAATTTGCGAAAAACAAACGCGTCCTCTGTTCACTGCAAATCTCTGTTCGATTGCAAATTTAAAAATATTCTATCACAATTATAACTATTTACTGGTTGCAAGTAAAGGTAGCTGTGATTAACTGTAAAAATCCCAATCCTTCCTGAATAGAATAAAACAAAATTTAGCTCGATGAGACAAATATTTGCTGAGATAAAAATAATAAAAAATTGCAAGCTTCGAAGGCCTGTAATTTTGAAACAAATTCCAAACCTGTAAAATAATGACTTAAACCCCCCCTAATTTTGCATGACCTACAACATATTTCAATTAGAATAAAATCTCGAGAGCCTCGACGACCCTGTTTTTTTTAAACAATTGTAGCATTTTCGAGAAAAATGAAATTTCTTAGGTTGTTGCTGTGAAGTTCGGAGCAAATCGAGGAGAAATTTGCAGTTTCGGCGCAAATATATTGAAAATTAATCGACGTTCTTGATCAAACAATTTAATCAGGGCTAAGCCGAGGCTACAGTCGGCGGACGCGTATTAGCGAATGATAGTAGCGATAATTATGCGGCCGGGCTTAATCACTTGCGCGATTGTTGCGGTTGATGATCTTTTTGTCCCCGACGGTATTTTAATTGACTCGATGGATCGATTATTCCAGCAATCCTGTAAGAGTGCATTCAACGCGCGTTGCTGCACCGTAAATTAATTAGCGACCGAGCACTTCGAAATACAAATTCTTTCGAATTAAACTCCAATTAAATCTGAGCATTGCTTCCCTCTAGAATCATTTGTTATTTATAGACGGAACTTTCTGCGCTGCAAATTCACTCTATATCGCAGACGGAGATGAGAAATTTGCTCGAATATTTTGGAAATAATTAGAGCTAGAGGGTTCGTTCACATGATGTGTATTGTTTAATTAGGTATTTTAGATATTTCAAGTGCATTTTCGATGTCTCTATTAATTCAAATGATACAATTCGACCGTTTATTCCGAGAGTGGTGCAGCTCCACTTTTGGTTAATAAAAAAAATATAAATATCAAATACACATATACAAATTATCTGATATTTCATTTAAAAAAAAATTGATTTACACCAATTTCGACATACACGGACTATTTAAAGAATGCAATTTAAATGCAATGCAATAAAAGTCATTAATAGACGCGATTATTTTGAAAATGATTCAAGTCCATTTCTGTTAATAAAACAAAATATATATATACAATTTATGCGATATCTCATTTTCTAAAAAAAATGGACTTACAACATTTTTTAAATACACGGTCTATTTAAAGAATGCAATTTAAATGCAATGCAATAGAAATCATTAATAGACGCGATTATTTTAAAAGTGATACAAGTCCATTTTTTGTTAATAAAAAAAAAAAAGAAATACACATATACAAATTATGTGATCTCATTTTCTAAAAAAAAAATGGACTTACAACATTTTTTAAATACACGGTCCATTTAAGGAATGCAATTTAAGTGCAACGCAATATAAATCATTAATAGACTGCGGGACGTATTTATGGCATACGAAAATTTTCGAAAAATGCTATAATATAAAATTTTATCTACAGAGACTGTTCCCATGAAAAGCAGGATTTTATTTCGTTCGATTTTCCTAAAATTCGTCTGCAAGATTGCCTAAACATCCGCCAGTCTAATAATTGACAATTCACGTCAGGTCCGGCAAGAAATTCATCGTAACTATAAACAAATATTCCGGAAGAATAATTGACAGGAAATTGATGCCTGAAGGTCCAAAGAGTTGATCTAATCATGGCTGCCATAAATAGTGAAAATGTCCGCGGCGCAAAGGGTAGAAAATATCGCAGAGACTGACACAACCGTGTGTCATCGGTAATCATGTTTCCATTGCAATATTTTCGCGCGACGCACAAAGAGGGAGAGTGAGAGCGAGAGGGGAAAGGGGTAGGGGAGGGGATGACAAGGGAGAATGAAACGCAGAGAAATGGAGGGAGTGGGGGGTGATGGGAGGGGAGGGGAGGGGGGCGTGATTCGCATTACAAGTGGCCGAGTCGATACAACGCGAGGCGCAAATAGATCCGATGGCAATCGTCGAATAACTAACTAGCTACTCGTGGTCTGCGTCTAGATAATTGCATACTCTTTCACTTAGTCTGGTCTCGTTCATAATTAGGCGGTCCCCGTGTTTCGACACACGGGCTATAACCTCATTAACTATTACAAGAGCCCCCCCCCCCCCGGGGGCACGATTCAATTTCGCAATTTCTGCTGTACGCGTATTAATCGTCGCGACTCGTCTTCCATTCCATTTTTTCCTTCTTTGACAGTATTACATACAGCGAGTGTAGAAAGTATTCGTACCTCTTATAGTGTTAGAAAATCATATTTTTCTTTATGTAATTGTACACCTCTTTATAAAACAAAAACACAATTACCATTATTATATGTTTCAACCAAAAAATGTGACATGAATAAATTAACGAAGAGTTAACGTTAATGAGATATATTACAAACAGTCTGAAGTCTCCCAAAATTAGCACGCAAAAAGTATTCGTACACCTGTTATAGTTTTAGAAAATCATATATTTCTTTATGTAATTGTACACCTCTTCATAAAACAAAAACACAATTACGATTATTATATGTTTCAACTACAAAATGTGACACGAATAAATTAACGAAGAGTTAACGTTAATGAGATATATTACAAACAGTCTGAAGTTTCTCAAAATTAGCACGCAAAAAGTATTCGTACACCTCTTATAGTTTTAGAAAACTTAGAAAACTTAGAAAACACCTTTACGATTATTACATGTTTCAACTACAAAATGTGACATAAATAAATTAACGAAGAGTTAACGTTAATGAGATATATCAAAAACAGTCTGAAGTCTCCCAAAATTAGTACGCAAAAAGAACAAATATACACACGTAACACGTAACAAATTTAGCAATAAACGTGTTATAATTTGCGAAAATAAATTAAATTAATTCCATCCAAATTGAAATCCACTAAATTGGATGTGATTTCGCGTGTAATATTGCACCACCACCCTTGAAGAGCAAGTTTTAATTGTTCTTTGCTTGAAATATGCCGGGTTCGGATTTTTCTATCAAGCAGATCCGATAAATTTTCGATCGGATTAATCATGTTTCGTTTCATAAACATGTGTGCAATTCCATAGAGAAATGCATGGTTTTTTTAAGCCTACAAGAGGTGTACGAATACCTTTTACACTCACTGTATATCGAGAATTCACTGTACCGATCGATTGAAATATTTCTGTAGGAACGAATCATATTTATTGACAATATCAGTAAAATAGTAAAATCGATAGAACCTTTCGAATACTTTGAACAATAAATATTCTATAGTTTAAATAAAATCTGACCAACCAACACGAAGCGAAATTCAAAGCCGACAAGATATATTTATTTCGGCAAGCTAAACGTGAATTATAAATTTTTATTTCATCCGGTTATCTATGTGGTGAGCTACCGTCACGTAGAATAGCATAACACAGAATGCGTTTATTCGCAGGCGAAGCATTAGCTTGATTCATGAAGATTAGTTTTACCACAATGTGCTCGTGGCCCCAGGTGATTTCAAGCAAAAATATTCACGTGCCTAATGAAACAATTATAGTTTACTTTTACATATATTAATTTCAACAATTTTGGATCTTGACATTTTACAAATCTTCGCCAAAGTACATTGACTTTCGTAAACCTGTTTTGTCGAGGTTCGAAAATAGTTATACGAAGTAAATGCTAATTGAGTAAAATCTTCGTTAATCCCTATTTCCAATAGCTGTCCACTTAATTTTCTCCTCGACTAGATTCGACGTTCGAGGAATCGATCATGCACTGTGGTCTAGACATCGTTTAATACTTGTTACTGTCGTTTCGCTCAATGTTCCTAATCAAATATGTCTGCGTTTCGTGACGTTTTCTGAACGCCGTACACAATATTATCCACAGATTATTATTATACAGAGTCGCTAGGTTCAGGATCTTTTAACACTAGGTTTACGGAGCACTAAAAGTCACTATTTTACATTACTTTATAAAAATAACAGTGCTGTCCAAATTTTTCGTCATTTTTTAAAAATATACCCAAAGAAATAAAATTTGTTATCAATTAATCTGAACCTCTTAAGTACCTCATGCTGTCTTATAAAAATTACGAGACTGAGTTTATTTAGATTTTGCGCGTTAAATATGTGAAATGTAATTATTTAATCACTTTCCATGCACCGTTGTAATTATAATAATTGTGAAATATATAATCTGCAACCGGTAATTTTGATAATTTTCTCCGTGAAATTGTAGGGAACAATTACCAATATATATATTACCGTACATTTTCCTATCGTTTTCACGAGACATGTGCTCACTCCTAACCTCCAACTTAACCTCACTTTCTGTTTCTCACTGTTTTACACTATCTAACACTTTCTTTGACCCCACAACACTCTTCCCAGCGATCCTTTTGTACTAATGCCCGCCTTACTGCAAAATCCGGTTTATAATTTTCGCAATTTGCTACACTTATCTATTATAATTACTCTCCGCGAACACACATCGCCCCATTCACACATACGCCCTCTAACTGAGTCCTACCAATATGTATATTTATACAATATTTTGTTAACTTAAGACTAGCGTGCTAAAATCATGGTATTCCACGTCGCAGTTTGTTACTTTATTTTGCATAGATATCCGCCGTGAAGCTGCCACATGGAAATGTTTATTCGATGGGGCTGAGTGAAATCTAGGAATGGCACGCGATTCGACGTTCTCTACGAAAAATTAAGGACATTGTTCTCGGCGAGGATTAGGCGAACTGTGGAAGAAGTTAGGGAGGTTCTTTCTGATAAGGGGCCAAACGAGAAACGGGCACGCGAGTTGCATCCCGGAAATTTATAACTTCGAAAAAGTGAAACGAGACGCTCGAGTAAAACGTACAAAATGAATCTCGCGGCCGAAAAAATATCTCGACCAATTAACATCGATTTTAAATAGTTAACGATCAACCGAAACGCATACACCCAGAAGCGATAACAATATCTTCAACAATAATTACGCACATGAATCGTCACGGAGGAAGGACAACACGAAAAGAACAAATTTATTTAAACAAAAAAAAAAAAACTATTATACAGCACAATCGATGCTATAATACATAAATAAAGGGCTATCACGTGGATTTATCGTAACTGTGAATCGATGTTCAAACCACTATAATTTAAATGCTTCGATTGCTCGCGTGGGAATTCGGATAGAGGAATCAAATGCGGAATGACGTGATGATGAAAAATTCTTAAAAATAAAATAAACTGTTACACAAATTCACATACATCCGTGAGGAATTGTTCAACAAATTTATTTCTTTGGCTACAAATTACTTAAAAAACGAATAATAATTGGGATAGACACATTCTTGTTATATTTATAAAGCAATGTAAAATGACCACTCTTAGTACCCCGTAAAGCTTGTGTCAATTAACCTGGTGTAATTAATCAACACTTCAAGAGTATTAATTCTCAAAATTCCTGGAAGCAATATTTTTCCCCATAAAAACTCCCGTAGGTGCATTTTCTCGAAACACCGAAGTTCGAATTTTTCTAGAAAACTGGAACACATGTACAGTCAAACCTGTATTTGTGAGGTAAATAGGGACCGCACAAAAAAAAAATATTCGGAAACTTCATAAATCTGTTCCTCTATTATTGACTCACACGAATACGTCCGAATCATTGTGCCTGTCTTTCGGAGCTTATTTTCGAAGCACGAAACACCACACTTTGTTGTAATTTTAAAAAAGTTATGTTGTGTCAAATAATGTGTAGTCAGTTTTGCTCCTTACTGTATATGCTGCGTGTAAGTGTACAGTGATATATTATAGTGAACGGTGCATAACTATTTTTTTACATTTTACAAAGATTAGGAAGCGGAATGGTTACGATTTTTCGAGAGATTCTCAAAGTGAGAACTACGGTCACGCTGTAATTCGTTATATGCTGCACAAAAGTGGACAATAAACCTATGGCTGTGTGATAGAGAGTTTTTCTCATCATCATCTCTAATCATTGTCAACCTGCCCATTCGAATCACAAATTTGAAGTTGCAAAATATGAAAGAAAACCTTGTATGCAATGTTACACATACGAATACTAAACCTAAATTATAAAATACCATTGTCACCCTGCCCATTCGGATCACAAATTCGAAGTTGCAAAATATGAAAGAAAACCTTGTATGCAATGTTACACATACGAATACTAAATCTAAATTATAAAATACCATTGTCACCCTGCCCATTCGGATCACAAATACGAAGTTGCAAAATATGAAAGAAAACCTTGTATGCAATGTTACACATACGAATACTAAACCTAAATTATAAAATACC
This sequence comes from Seladonia tumulorum, assembly GCA_913789895.3. Lineage (NCBI taxonomy): Eukaryota > Metazoa > Arthropoda > Insecta > Hymenoptera > Halictidae > Seladonia > Seladonia tumulorum. The sequence continues at coordinate 5,485,315 of OU565280.1, forward strand.
ATTGTCACCCTGCCCATTCGGATCACAAATTCGAAGTTGCAAAATATGAAAGAAAACCTTGTATGCAATGTTACACGTACGAATACTAAACCTAAATTATAAAATACTAGTGTAAAGTATACTTACAAATTTTTCAGAATGATCTGTTCCTCTATTATTGACTCACTCGAATACGTCCGAATCATTGTGCCTGTCTTTTGGAGCTTATTTTCGAAGCACGAAACACCACGCTTCTACACAATCACTGAACACCTCAAAACACACTTTACGAAATTGTGACAGCGAACGGGAAGAAGTTACTCCGACCACGGTCAAAATAATACTGTGATTTGAACCGCTTCGCTTCCACGAACGCGTTAGGGTCAGGTTACACTAAGCAGGTCACACGCCGAGGGTCTGTAAACACTCGATACGAAAACAAAGGTAAACAAGGTCTGGCGGCAGAGTCGTCGACCTTGTTTCCCGGAATTCCCCGTCTAGCGTTTATATAGACCCATTTAGAAAAACGGTAAACATTGTCAGAAAATAAGAAAACTCGTACAGAAGGAAAATTAAGGGAAAATATAATTTTAAGAAATTCAGTCGATTTCAGTGAAGCATACAAAACAAATAATCAATCTAGGTTGTAAAAAGTAGTACATTGTACGGGCAATATCCAATATACCAAAGAGAATAATCCAATTTTTTTAACCCTAAACCTACCACGGTCAAAATTACCGGTTTTATATTCTACAATTGTTGAAACTATAGAAATTCGTTTATGGAAAATAGTGGAAATTGCCTCGTCCAAGCATTTATCATATCGAAAATTACGGACAATCTGAATTAATTTAGGGTTGCCATTTTTATAAGGCAATATTTACCAGACACCAGTGCATGTGTGCGTATTTACTGTTAATGTTTGGTAGGTTTAGTGTTAAAGGAATACATATAACAGTTTTATTGGTGACATACACTGGCTCACGAAAGTGTCCGAACGCCCTTTAAAACAGTATAACTTTTTTCAATTGGACCAAACGACCTGACTTCTTTGAGCAATTAGAAGAATTGGCTTGCCAAATGACGTGCAAAAATGATTTTTAAAAAATTTCGATTCAAGCTCGGAATTGTAAGAGCAAATAAAAAAGGCACTTTCCAAAACTTTTTTATTTGAGCCTGTGTAATGAAATTTTAAAATATGCGTTTCATAGATTTGTGTTAGTTATACACGTACTGAAAATTTCATCGAAATCTACGCTTTTCACCACTTTTTCACTATTTGTAGCTCGTGTGTATATTAATCGATTTCAATGAAATTTTCAGCATGTATATAACTAACATATATCTACGAAACGCATATTTTAAATTTTCACCACAGGTTCAAATAAAAAAGTTGTGAAAACTGCCACTTTTATTTTCTCATGTGATTCTTGCCAATTGCAATTTCTTCAAAATCTTTTTTGCACATCATTTGGAAAACCAATTCTTCTAACTCCTCAAAAAAGTCAGATCGTTTGATCCAATTTCAAAAAAAAGTTATACCGATTCAAAGGCTTTCGTGAGCCTGTGTATGTATAAGGAAACGCACCACCAAACGAGATTTTTATCACGTATTATCGAAATTTCCAGTTTTTATAGTAAAAGGGAATTTTTTGCCAATCTAATATTTCACCCTTGTAACTCGGCTGTCAAGTACAGTCGCGATGTAACCCTTAAGTATTCGAGTCGCGAGCCAGAAGCGAGTAACTAAGTTTCTGTAAAGTTACACACAGAGGGGTGGGGGTGGGGGTTGGAGTAAGTCCGCGGGAAAATGAAGTCACAAGGGTGCCTTTTTCTTCGCGCGACTCGTGATTCTCATGCCGCGCGGGGGTTGCAAATTTTTTTCTCCGTTTTCCTGCCACGTGACAGGGTACGTGTGCTCCTTCAACGTGACTGTTTTGCTTACGTTGCGCCGAACGACGACGAAGACGAAGACGACGACGAAGACCACCACCACCACCACGAAGACCACGACACGACAACTGCATGTACTGCGTGTGTGCGTGTCACGCGCATTTCAACTCGCCCGCTCGAAGGGAACTATACTCGAACAGTCTAAGATGCCAGGGAATTTTATTCCGGGATCAAAGCTATGCGCGATTATGCGTCCCGGGATTTTTACGGGCAACCGTGGAATATAAATGCGAGCTTACCTCCCTCCACCCCCGGTCCAACCCCCAATGTGAGCACCACCCACCGAGTTACAGTCAAGGGAAACGCGATTATGTGATCGCACGCGACTGCCCAACGACTCGCCCTTATGCGAAAAGGTTTGCAAAGTTCGATCGGGCCTGGGAATTCCTCCCTCGAAGTTTCGGGGTTGTTGTACTTCCAATCGCGTGGGAGTTCGCGAAATTTTGTGGGTAATTATTTACTTTAGGGGCTTCCTCACCGATTTTGATGACCTCGAAATATGTTGTCAAGGTCATCATTCTGAAGAACTTTTTCCTATACATGTTACCGCCGCTCGCCTTTTGTTTTGCGAGATATTTGCAAAAATGTTTCGACATTTCAAAAAGTGATCAGAGTAGGTGTGGGTTAGATCGATTGTGATGACCTTGAAATATGTTGTCAAGGTCATCGTTCTGAACAACTTTTTCCTATACATGTTACCGCCGCTCGCCTTTAGTTTACGAGATATTTGCAAAAATGTTTCAACTTCTCGAAAAGTGATCGAAGTAGCTATTTATGAAGTTTCCAAATAATTTTTTTCTGCGGTTTCTTTTGTGCAGTCTCTATCTACCGCACAAAAACAGGTTTGACTGTATTACCAATCTAATTATGCATAATTAGATTATAATATATGTATATACTTTAGAATATTAATAATAATGTGTACCGATATTAATTTATCGAATACATTAATCTGTCGAATACAGGATTGTCAAACTCCGGGTATGTCCATTTCAATCGCTAAACTATTTTCGTCTATTGATAAACGACATGTATGTATATTTTTATTGTTCCCTTACGGGTTACAAAGAGATCCCGTTCCCTTTACACTGTACTGTTATCTTTTCTTTTGTTTTTTTTTTTATTTACATTTATCCTTCACCTATAAAAAATCTAACCTATCCGTATCATCTTGCAAAAATATACTATCCTATATCTTTTAACTCTTACACTATCTTTTCTTTCTTTCTCTTTCACTCTCTCTCTCTCACACATTCTCTCTTTTCTCGAGTATCTCTTTTCTCTTCCAATCGAATTTTTTCATCCTATCGATAAGCGATATTGTTTCTAATTTCTATCTCTATCAATCGAAGCTGTTCACAATTTATAATGGGCACCGAAAATTGTTCTTTTACAAGCAAACAGTGAGTCCTAGAATTAGCAATGATTCGGAGACACTACGTGTTCCAGAGACGAATTACCAGTTAGGAGAACGGCGGATCGAAACGAGCCCGGGCGCTCGCGCCGTCGTCGTGAAATTTTTGCGCCGTCGGGCACCGTCGACGTCGTCGACGTCGCCGCTTTTCTTTCCGGCCCCGTAAAAACACCATATAACGCGGTTTAAAGACAAACGCGCGTCGTAACAGAAATCCCATTTAGCCAGTCGGTTGCTTTCATTTTTACGCGTGGAGACGGCATAACGGATGCCGGAGCAGAAGCGTAATACCCGGTGCACGGGTCTATCGCGAAACGTGTCCCTGGGCGACGCCGACGCCGACGTCGACGCGTTCGTTTCGCGATCCTATCAAAATCTGCGACGACGTAACCGCTATTTTTCGCGGTACGTCGCGTAAAGAGCCTCTCTCTCTCTCTCTCTCTCTCTCTCTCTCTCTCTCTCTGGTGTTACTCTCTTCCTCTTTCTAGAGTTAGCAAATTCTCTTTCTCTTTCTCTTTCTCTCTCTCTCCCTCTCTCTCTCTCTCTCTATCTCTCTCTACCCTCTCTCTCTCCATCTCTCTCTCTTTCTGGTGTTACTCTCTTCCTCTATCTATGTAGAGTTAGCAAATTCTCTCTTTCTTTCTCTCTCTCCCTCTCTCTACCCCCCTCTCTCTATCTCTTTCCATATCTCTCTCTCTCTCTCCATCTCTCTCCATCTCTCTCTCCCTCTCTCTCTCTCTCTCTCTCTCTCTCTCTCTCTCTGGTGTTACTCTCTTCCTCTTTCTAGAGTTAGCAAATTCTCTCTCTCTTTCTCTCTCTCCCTCCCTCAACCCCCTTCTCTCACTCTCTATCTCTCTCTCTCTCACTACTTTCTCTCTCTCTCTCTCTCTCTCGCTCTGGTGTTACTCTCTTCCTCCATCTAGAGTTAGCAAATTCTCTCTCTCTTTCTCTCTCTCCCTCTCTCTACCCCCCTCTCTCTATCTCTCTCCATATCTCTCTCTCTACCCTCTCTCTCTCTCTCTCCATATCTCTCTCTACCCTCTCTCTCTCTCTCTATCTATCTATCTATCGCTCTCTCTCTCTCCCTTTCTCTCTCTCTCTCTGGTGTTACTCTCTTCCTCTATCTAGAGTTAACAAATTCTCTCTCTCTTTCTCTCTTTCTCTCTCTCTCTCCTACTTTCTCTCTGCGGCAAGCGTTTCTTCAGAAATCGGAAAATCGTACGATCCCCAGGCGGGAGAGAAGAAGCTCTCTTCTGCGCGATCCGAAACGAACCCGTAAACCGAATAACCCGAAAATGTGGAGCAACTTTGTTTCCCCCCCTTCCCCGGCGAAGTTCTATTTTTGCGAAATCAATTTTGAATATTCATGAGGCACGTGAGCAGCCTTTTTTTTTTGTCGAAAATACGAGCCCGTGGATTTTGTTATACACACGCGGCACACGCGTCGCATACGAAATGGACTCGGCGAGAGCCCGATCTATACTCGAAGGCGCGTGACACTCGGAGCTCGGCAACTGCGAGAGCTCCGGGTTTCAAGAATAACCGAGGAATTTGATATTTTTTTCATTGCAATCGGGATGGAAGAATTGTTCTCGCAGGAAGCCGAAGAGTTTGGCCGTGGTCAAGCGTGCGTCCAAAAGCAAATTGAATACGAATACGGTGATTTCTCTATGTATGTCGCCTAGGCTTGGATGATAAGTGTCGCGGACTTACCCCGAATTAGTTAAAGGCACCCAGTAGTTGACCATTTTATAGAAAAACATGAAAAATAAGGTTTTTATAAGCGCACTTTTGATGAAAGTAAACCTCGGATGCCACGCCGTCTGTTGTTTAAATTTCAAAACAATAAGAACATTTCAAATTTCTTATATTTTATGTTTTTCTATAAAATGGTCAACTACTGGTACATGGTGGTCAACTACTGCTGCCTTTACCTTACTGCAGGGTATTAAATTTTTTAAATTTTATTACAGGCTCAAGTAGAAAAGTTTTGGAAAGTGCCTTTTTTATATTTTTTTTTATATTTTATTCCTAGCAATTGCAATTTTTTTCAAATTCTTTATTGCACGTCGTTCGGTAAACCAATTCTTCGAATTGCTCGAAAAATGCCAGGTCTTTTTGTCTAATTTAAAAAAAGTTACACTGTTTTAACACTTTCACTGCCAAACTAGAAACCTGAAAAATTCCATACAATCAAAGTAGGTTATTTAATGAAATAAAAATTGAAAAAAAAATTAAATTTATGATATTGAGTAGTCGTCCAACTTTCTTGCATTTTACAGTTCCTAATCAAATTTTGGTACGATGAATACATTAAAGTAAAAATTTATTAATTTATTAATACCGCCGAGAACATTCGTTGACTCCATATTTTTTATTTCTGTAAGCCTCTATTGCTAATTTCATATGTTCTTCTGTCCATTCACAATATTTTCGCTTTCCCATGCAAAAAAAAATTTGAAATATTGTAAATCGTTTATTTTCGCGGTAAAATTTGAATAACAGTATCTTAAATCGTACTGGTACGATTTAGGAAACCACAGTGTGGTACGATTTAGGAAAAAGACGTCCCGCTAAATAATTGAAGCTAACCTTTAAAACATTATCAGCATGTTTTATAAACTAAATAGAAATAAATAATATAACATAGCTGGTTTTCAAAAATATATAAGACTACCTCAGAAACTGTAGATTTATATTTAATTCAGCCGATGAAAATCGTTTAAAATTAACATCCGACTTGCCTGATTTCTTTGTGCTTCTGTCATTCACAAAACAACGCTTCATGCGAATGACTTTTTGGTCCTACTTTATCGACATAAATAAAAGTTCATATCTTTACCACCAAGAGGCATCAAAATGCATTAATTTTTAAAGAAAAGAGCTGGTACGATTTAGGTGACCAGTACGCGTTTGGCAACTCTCCCCTATCGCACGCTTAGATATTACATAACTGTTTTTTAAAAAACAATTTTTCCTGGTAGAAGTGCTGAGGCCCCCTTGGGAATCCACGTGACGGTCCAAGGACGCTTGGGAGTGCTAGGTTTAACGAATCATGCTCTGTTTCTTCCGTTTCGATTAACAGAAAATCGCGAAAAGAAAATTCAGTGCGTCTCCATCGAATCTCCGGCGACCAGGAAAAATAAAAACGAAAGAGGACAGGTGCGAAACGATTGCCAAGGAGTTTTCAAATCGGACCAAAAGACCTGACTTTTTTGGAGCAATTAGAAGAATTGGTTTATCGAATGACGTGAAAAAGAGATTTTGAAAAAATTGCAATTGCTAGGAGTTATAAGAGCAAATAGTTGATTAACATTGCATTGATGGCAATTTTTTCAAAATCTGTTTTGCACATCTTTTAGAAAACCAATTCTTGTAATTACTAAAAAAAGTCAGGTCGTTTTATCCAACTTCAAAAAAGTTAGACGGTGATTTCTCTATGTATGTCGCCGAAGCCTGGATGGTAAATGTCGCGAATTCACTGTTGTTGACATATATCGAGAATTCACTGTTGTTGACAAATATCGAGAAGTCACTGTTGTCGACATATATCGAAAATTCACTGTTTTGACATGTATCGAGAATTTACTATTATTGCTATTGACAATATCGAGAATTCACTATTATTGACATACGTCAAGAATTCGCTGTTATTGACAATAATCGAGAAGTCACTGATGTCGACATATATCGAGAAGTCACTGTTGTCGACATATATCGAGAAGTCAGAATTATTGACAATATCGAGAAGTCACTGTTTTAACCAATATTGAGAATTCACTGTTATTGACATATATCGAGAAGTCACTGTTGTCGACATATATCGAGAATTCACTGTTTTGACAAGTATCGAGAATTCACTGTTATTGACATATATCGAAAATTCACTGTTTTGACATGTATCGAGAATTTACTATTATTGACATATATCGAGAATTATTGACGAATTATTATTGATTATTGTTATATTGAGAATTATTGTTGACATATATCGACAATTCACTGCTGATGACAAATATCGAGAAGTCACTGTTTTGACAATTATCGAGTATTCACTGTCATTGCCATATCGAGAATTCACTGTTGTTCATATCTTTACCACCAAGAGGCATCGAAATGCATTAATTTTTAAAGAAAAGAGCTGGTACGATTTAGGTGACCAGTACGCATTTGGCAACTCTCCCCTATCGCACGCTTAGATATTACATAACTGTTTTTAAAAAACAATTTTTCCTAGTAGAAGTGCTGAGGCCCCCTTGGGAATCCACGTGACGGTCCAAGGACGCTTGGGAGTGCTAGGTTTAACGAATCATGCTCTGTTTCTTCCGTTTCGATTAACAGAAAATCGCGAAAAGAAAATTCAGTCGCGTCTCCAACGAATCTCCGGCGACCAGGAAAAATATTAGGTGTACAAATAAGTTTCCGCCGTATTATAGAAAATTATGAGTTTATTGTAAAAAAATGGTACATTCAATCTTATTGAAAATATTGCCCATCGTTCGCTACTACTTTGGACCATCTGTCAGGTAGCATGCGGATACCGCGTTTGAAAAATTCCTCATCTTTCGAGGCGATCCAAAAATCTATCCAATTTTTAGCTTCTTCGTAAGAAGTGAAGTGCTGATTAGCTAGACCATGAGTCATCGACCGGAACAGGTGGTAATCTGAAGGAGCAATGTCCGGCGAATACGGCGGGTGGGGTAGACCTGACTTCTTTGAGCAATTAGAAGAATTGGCTTGCCAAATGACGTGCAAAAATGATTTTAAAAAAATTTCGATTCAAGCTCGGAATTGTAAGAGCAAATAAAAAAGGCACTTTCCAAAACTTTTTTATTTGAGCCTGTAATGAAAATTTAAAATATGCCTTTCATAGATCTGTGTTAGTTATACACGTACTGAAAATTTCATCGCAATCTACCACTTTTAACTATTTGTAGCTCGTGTGTATATTAATCGATGTCAATGAAATTTTCAGCATGTATGTAACTAACATATATCTACGAAACGCATATTTTAAATTTTCACCACAGGTTCAAATAAAAAAGTTGTGAAAACTGCCACTTTTATTTTCTCATGTGATTCTTGCCAATTGCAATTTCTTCAAAATCTTGTTTGCACATCATTTGGAAAACCAATTCTTCTAACTCGAATACGGCGGGTGGGGTAGGACATCCCATTTAAGTGCCTCTAAAGTTTCTTTGACGGTTTTAGCCACATGTGGCCGAGCGTTGTCGTGCAGAAAAATCACTTTGTCGTGTCTTTTGGCATATTGAGGGCGTTTAAGCTTCAATGATCGACTCAATTCGTCCTCCGAATTCGTCCTTCGAATCGTCCTGGAGTAAGGCTTCCAATTCTGCGTCCTCATACACTTTTGGCCTTCCACTACGTTTTTTGTCTTCCACGTCGAAATCGCCGTTCTTAAACTTTTGGAACCATTCTCGACAACTTCTTTCACTCAAATTAAATTAAAGAAATAAACTAAAACCTCCCGCAAATGACGTTTATTCGGCACAAAACTTGACATTTTCGTACGGACAAAAATTCGTGATGCTGATAGAAAGTCAAAGGTTTTTCAACGTTACATTGTTGCCGGATGTCCAAACTTACTGTCCAATGTTTTACAGCTGACAATTTCAACGTTATATTGTCAGTGGAGTCATCTTTTGAAAACGGCGGAAACTTATTTGTACACCTAATAAAAACAAAAGAGGACATGTGTGCACCGATTGCCAAGGAGTTTTGCCGTAAAGTTTTCTGCGCAGGACACCCGGTATAGCTCGTTCAGCCGTGGCGGGCACGGGAACAAGCAACATCACGCCTCTATACGTGTCTATCGAATCCGCTAACAATGAGATCTAATATCGTCTACCGAATTATGCAGCTCCTTCCGTACACGACGGCAGTCTCCGGGCGCAACACGCCCCCTTCTCGCTTCTACGGGCGTACACGCCATTCCTATCCCCTATTCCCCTAACCCCGAAGAACTGAGCCAGAGCCCAGAGCTTCGCACGGCGTGCACAGCTCTCGAGAGTAATCGAGCTCGTCGTTACCGCGAAATCGAAACCGTCGAATTTCTTCTGTGTCGACAGAGGGCTACGTGGTGTGGAACACGCACGATATACTCCGGAACGACCCGGCCCGACCCGACCCGGCCCGGCCCGACCCGGTCACAACGTGCACCGACTCCTGGACAAAGGAATATGGCCACGCCAGTCGAAAACCTGAGGCTATAGTCTGGCCAGGGGGTTCAATTTTCCGGAAACGTACGCTCGCACGGTTCTATCGAGGATAATAGGGGCCGAAGAAATCGGTGTAAAAGATTTCACGACCCCCCCCACCCCCACCCCCAACCCCTCTCGTAGGGATAGCCAGCGCGAAATGGTCGACTTTCAGTCGGGAAACGAGAGCTTGCCTCCTGCTTCTTTAATTGTACCGTTCCCCGATCATGGTTCGCCGAGGTTATGGTCCTGTTTCGCGATACACCACGGGAACTTCATCAGCTTAGAGTTACCTGGAACTTGAAGAGCTCGGAAGGGATGCACGGGACCAAGGGTTCCTACAGTGGGGGGCAAAAGTGTTCGTACACTTGGAATATACAGGGTGACCCCACTTTTGTGCCAGAAAATTTTGGAGGTGGTAGAAAAAGTCATTCTAAACATCGTTTGCTTTTTTGTGTTTTTCCAATTTCGGCCCCATTTTCGAGTTACAACGAAAAACCCGAGTTTTTTTTTTTTCAATCCGTCAAAGGGCTGTGAAGCACGCAAGAAAAAGACGCGAAAAGTGCATAGAAAAAGAAGGAGGCCATTTCGAGCAATATTTGTGAAATCGTTTTTAAAAAATAATAAAATTAAATACATTTAAAACTTTTCAATTAAAAGGTGTTTTGAATAAAACACTTGGTGTAAAAAGAATCATCGACGGATGTTAATACATTGCTGAGATATTTAAAAAAATATTGCACTAGAAAAACTCGGTTTTTTCGTTGTAACTCGAAAATGGGGCCGAAATTGGAAAAACACAAAAAAGTAAACCATGTTTAAAATGACTTTTTCTACCACCTCCCAAATTTTCTGGCACGAAAGTGGGGTCACCCTGTAGAAATAAAAACAACAATGTTTTCTATACTATTAAATAAGATATTAGAAAATCGATGTTTTTTTTTAATTTTAAATATTGCAATTTCTTGTTGGTTAAATACTCGTTAACTTTGGTAAGAAACATTTTTCTGTCCGACCATCCGAACGGGCAGAAAAATCGTGGGGACTAATTTGCGCCGCGACCTGTATACAGGACGTTCCAAAATCGATGGTAGAAAAAAGAAGGGGGAGGGGGGTTGTACATGAGAAAATAAGTCGGAAATGTAGAATACAATTTTTTCGTCCGAAGCTTCGTTTCCGAGAAAATTGAGCTTGAAAATGCAGTACGCGTTTAACACTAGAACTACGGAGTCATAAATACAACTGATGTATATTGCTTTGTAATAGTGACAAGACTACATCTATTCAACCCTAATATCATTTTCATTCTAACATGTGCTTCAATAAAAAATTTCATTCAAAAAATTCTGATTAAAGCATTTTTATAATTTCAGTAATTGTGAAAGAGAAAATTAGGAACCAGTCATTTTGACTGGTAGTTCTAGTGTTAATTCGATGGGGGTCGTCTGACCGTGATCAACCAATTCTACTTAAAGCATATGCTATAGTATAGTATGCGCAACCGCTTTAGCCAATAGAGCAGCTGGTGCTCCTTTCGCTCTGACCAAGAGTGATCTTGTGCGGCACGCACAGTGCATACAGTAAGGAGCAAAACTGAACAAAACTGAACGAAATATTAAGAATAAATGATATATTAAATATTGCCAAGTATCGGACATGGCGCAACCGTGCCAGTCTACTTTAGTTGCCATTGCTGAACGATGGAGACATTAATTATTGAAAAAAAATTCTTAAGTTACTTCCAACTATGAGAAAAACAATTATAATGTTGATTTTGTCTTATTCTTCTATATTCCTAGCAATAAATAATGATTTATACAAAACTAGTGGTTATTAGTTCAGTTTTGCTCCTTACTGTATCACCTAACAATCGAAAAGAACGTTCCCCCTTGTTCTCTTCCGGATTGGAATCGTGCAATTTTTGTCGTTCTGAAGATTCTACATCGAAGAACTAAGAATATGTTCAAACTTCACCTAAGGAAACCAGAAATTTTGAATTCCTTTTTATGCAATCCTGTAGATTTTGAGGAGGAAATTCTGAAAATCCAAGTTTCAATCCTAGGGGATCACTAGTTCAACAGTTACGCGTGGGTAAAGATGTGCGATTTTCAGCTTGGCAAATATTGGACATGGTGCAAAACCGAGTCAGTCTACTTTTGTCGTCATTGCTGAACGAGGAGACATTAATTATTGAAAAAAAAAAAAATACTTAAGGTAACTTGGCAATAATTCCAACTATGGCAAAAACAATGATTTATACAAAACTAGTGGTTATCGGTTCAGTTTTGCTCCTTACAGTATGTCCGAGCTTGTACAGTTCAGTTTGAACACTGTATAAGAGGAAAGAGAAAGAGTTGCTCAGCGATCATCAACGGGATTTTTTGGAGAACAGTATGGGGGTTAGACGGTATCGGGGAGCGCAACAAGCAGAGTCGTGTTTTTCTAACGAAATAACCGGAACGGCCAGAGATTCACGCGCCGAGGCATGTGCCTGGGAAACAACCGGAAGGAAGGAAGGAAGGAAGGAAGGAAGGAAGGAGAGAGGGTGAGAAAAGGAAGAGGGTCTTCGAGAGGTGGAAATGACATTTGTATGCATTGCGGCCCGTATTACAGTACAGCCAACTCGATCCAACACCTTCTCCCGAGTCCTCTTCCCGCTTCCTACGAGTTACTCCGTGATTACTGTTTTCCTATGCCACGCCGTGTTGCCTCGGTTACTCCCAAAGGGAGCTGGAACGTCGCCATCGTCATCCTCGAAAGACTCGGCGAACATGAGACTGACCTAACCGGGAATGAGAATCGACAACGTCAACGCCTTCCGTAGATTATCGAGGACTTTCCCGACGGTTGTTTTGCAAGCACCACGGGGCGGTTCCAGGTGGAAATACTTTGTCACCGGTGAATGATTACGATGATTTTATCACCGGGATGCTACTTGGCTCGTCTTCGCCGTGCACGAGCCTCGGTGTGTTTGTCGAACTCTTTCAGCTCGCGAAACTGGAATTTTAATTGGCCGTGGGTTTCGAAGTATTGTCGTTTTGAAGTGTTAGTATGCACGTGAGACAATAATTAACTGAGCGCACACATTATTTATATTTTCTTTTTTTTTTGGTGGTAATGTTACAAATTAATTACTGAGACACTCGGTTTCATTTTCGATGAATGCGGATTCGGACTAGCTTTCACAGAGGATAAATTGTATGGGCAAATTGCGAGAGAATAAAATATTAACGAACAATAAACCAATGGCTTTGTATCCAAACAATCCTTAAACAATAGTTATGCATCATTTTATGCATTTATGGCAGCGGATCAACTGCGTAACGGTGTTCAATGAATTTGAAAATGCTATTGTACTGCTTCGAGCTCTTCAAGATTATTTTCAGAGAATGAAGAACGCCCTTTAAAACAGTATAACTTTTTTCAAATCGGACCAAAAGACCTGACTTTTTTGGAGCAATTAGAAGAATTGGTTTATCGAATGACGTGAAAAAAAAATTTTGAAAAAATTGCAATTGCTAGGAGTTATAAGAGCAAATAGTTGATTAACATTGCATTGATGGCAATTTTTTCAAAATCTGTTTTGCACATCGTTTAGAAAACCAATTCTTGTAATTACTAAAAAAAGTCAGGTCGTTTTATCCAACTTCAAAAAAGTTAGACGGTGATTTCTCTATATAGGTCGACAAAGCCTGGATGGTAAATGTCGCGAATTCACTGTTGTTGACATATATCGAGAATTCACTGTTATTGACATATATCAAGAATTAGCTGTTATTGACATATATCGAGAATTCACTGTTATTGACACATATCGAGAAGTCACTGTTATTGACATACATCAAGAATTCGCTGTTACTGACATATATCGAGAAGTCACTGTTGTTGATATACATCGAGAATTCACTGTTGTTGACATGTATGTCAAAGAATTCACTATTATTGACATATATCGAGAATTATTGACGAATTATTATTGATTATTGTTATATTGAGAATTATTGTTGACATATATCGACAATTCACTGCTGATGACAAATATCGAGAAGCCACTGTTGGTGACAAATATCGAGAAGTCACTGTTTTGAGAATTATCGAGTGTATTCACTGTCATTGCCATATCGAGAATTCACTGTTGTTGACATATATCGAGAATTCACTGTTATTGAGATACATCGAGAATTCACTATTGTTGATATACATCAAGAATTCGCTGTTATTGACATATATCAAGAATTCACTGTTATTGACAGATATCGAGAATTCACTGTTATTAACATACATAAAGAATTCACTATTGTTGACATACATCAAGAATTCGCTGGTATTGACATATATCGAGAAGTCACTATTATTGACATATATCGAGGATTATTGTCGAATTATTATTATCGATCATTATTATATTCAGAATTATTGTGGACATATATCGACAATTCACTGCTGTTGAGAAATATCGAGCAGTCATTGTTGGTGACAAATATCGAGAAGTCACTGTTATTGACATATATCGAGAATTATTGTCGAATTATTATTATTGATTATTATTATATTCAGAATTATTGTGGACATATATCGACAATTCACTGCTGTTGACAAATATCGAGAAGTCACTGTTGGTGACAAAAAATCGAGAAATCACAGTTATTGACAATTATCGAGAATTCACTGTTTTAGAGGTCCTTCGAATACCTTCGTGAGCTTGTGTGGCTCCTGGAACTTGTAATGGCTACAGACAATTTTTCTCCAGCGATCAGGACACGATCGTAGAAGTCCCTAACAGGAATTTTATCTCCATTTTTTTTTTATTTTGAGTTTCGCGGAGATGTCATTGGAAGAAGGTGGGAAAATCGACCGGTGTGAAAACGACGTGGAAAAGTAAAAGTAGGATGAGGGGGGGGGGGAAGAGTAATAATCGAGAGGCGTTTAATAGCGGGTTTTGCGGCCGGGTACGCTCCTGATGGTCCCGCGGGAGCGAATCGGGTTGGTCAAAGCGGGATTCGGAACGGTTTTCTGACACCCGCCGGGTTACAAAGAGCGCGGCCGGAGATCTCTCTCTCTCTCTCTCTCTCTCTCCGCTCGCTCCTCTAACTCCATATCCTTGCCACGGAATTACGTAAAGGCGAGGTTTACGTAAGCCGGCGCACGGCACGATTCTGTCTATAAACCGGCTCATCCATCTTTCGCGCGTGTACCGACCTGTAAATCGGCCGAGAGAGACAGACAGACAGACAGACAGACAGAGAAAGAGAAAGAGAGAAAGAGAGAGTAGTCCTTAACAGTCCAGCACCCGGGGACGCACGACGCTTTTCCCAGAGGTTTTCGGGAGAAATTGCGATGATCGTTAGCGATCCTGTCGAGAGAGATGGCCGGGGAAAGGCGAGAGGAAGAGGACGGCGAGCTGGGAATTACTCGGAAGTCGAGTCGTTTCGAACGCGACACGACACGACACGACACGACACACGACGCTAAGAATTCCCCGCGATCGACCGGGAAAAATATTGTTGCTGTTCGACCGGGTGGATTTGTAATTCTAATGACAGCAACGAGACTGAATGAGCTGAACGATCGGCTCCCATCGCGCGTATACATACATGTATAACTAGCTGATGCATCTGTTGGCCCCTGGAGTGTTAATGAGTAACACGTGTTTCCACGCGGTTGCTGACGAGGTGACATTTATGAAGAGCTTACCATTCCTAGGCAGGAAAAAATTATTACTGTGAATTCTAAGTGATCATGCCGTTGATGCTATCAACCAATGAAGAAGGGAACCCACTTAAAAAAAATAGTGTTTACTCGATATATGTCCAAACCGAGAGTCTAGTCGGGGACATATATCGGCCAGGAGATTCTTTAAAGCATTACAATATTAAAAAAGAGAGATATTAAATTTTTTCCTTTAAAAAAAGTTAATATGTATGTTATATATCTCTTGTTCAGTATCCATTGTACTTTAAAAATGAGTATAATTAATATAGGCACGGGAATTGGCACCCCACAGTAATTGGGTCCCTTACCTTATACTATCCAAAATAAACGTGTGCAGAGGAATTTAGTTCAAGAAGTTTTCCCCCATTGAAAAGGGAGTCCTACTTACAAAATGATACAGTGTTTACTCGATATATGTCCAAACCGAGAGTCTAGCCGGGGACATATATCGAACAGGAGATTCTTTAAAGCATTACAATATTAAAAAAGAGAGATATTAAATTTTTTCCTTTAAAAAAAGTTAATATGTATGTTATATATCTCTTGTTCAGTATCCATTGTACTTTAAAAATGAGTATAATTAATATAGGCACGGGAATTGGCACCCCACAGTAATTGGGTCCCTTACCTTATGCTACCTAAAATAAATGTGTGCAGAGGAATTTAGTTCAAGAAGTTTTCCCCCAATGAAAAGGGAGTCCTACTTCAAAAATAATACTGTGTACTCGATATATGTCCAAAACTCGGGTCTAGCCAAGGACATATATCGGCCAGGAGATACTATTCTCTGATCCACGTTACCACTCACAAAATGATATTTATAAAGAGCTTACTTTTCTTATAGGTTTGAAAACATTCTTAACTATTGTAAATTGGAAGTGATAATGCTGTTCATATGCTACCCAAAATAAATTATTTAATAGCCTGATCCACGCTATATGACACCTCCAAGGACAAAGAACTGATCGTCGTCGATGTGTGCAGAGAATTTTAGTTTGTGAAGTTTTTCCCCAATAAAGTCGGAGGCTCAATAAAAAAATAATACTGTGTACTCGATATATGTCTAGCCGGGGACATATATCGGGCAGGAGATACTATTCTCTGATCCACGTTACCACTCACAAAATGATATTTATAAAGAGCTTACTTTTCTTATAGGTTTGAAAACATTCTTAACTATTGTAAATTGGAAGTGATAATGCTGTTCATATGCTACCCAAAATAAATTATTTAATAGCCTGACCCACGCTATATGACACCTCCAAGGACAAAGAACTGATCGTCGTCGATGTGTGCAGAGAATTTTAGTTTGTGAAGTTTTTCCCCAATAAAGTCGGAGGCTCAATAAAAAAATAATACTGTGTACTCGATATATGTCTAGCCGGGGACATATATCGGGCAGGAGATATTATTCTTCGACCCACACTAGAGACCTCGGTTCATGGACCCTCATAAGGTATAACCCCGTGGTAGTGGGGATAGTTCTGGGACTTTTATCGTTTAGATATTTGGGACATATATCGAGTAAAGACTGAAAATAGCAACGAAGAGGTTTTAAAATGTAATCGCTGGTATTTTTATTTTTTGCAATAATAATATTCTTGGCGCCTCACGAGGTATACCCCGTGGTAGTGGGGATAGTTCTGGAACTTTTACCGCCTAGATATTTCGGACATATATCGAGTAAAGACTGCAAATAGCAAAGAAGAAGTTTTACAATGTAATCGCTGGTATTTTTATTTTTTGCAATCCCCAATTAACACAGAATTATATCTGACCGAGATCTCTCGAGGTAGTGGGGATAGTTCTGCGACTCTTATCCTGTAGAAATGTATGACATATATAAAGTAAAAGAATTTTCACTGTAGTAAAAACCGATTTGTCAGAACTCACGGTCGCACGGTCAGCCTCGAATTCCGAGTTCGCAGTTTTCTGTTTTTCAATTTTTCAAGCGCGCAAAATGCGCAAAACGCCGCAGCCGAGAAATAAATAACGCGATCTAACGATTCCCTTCGGCAGGACAATGTTGAAACGAGTTTTTAAGCTTCCCTTTGTCGCGGCAGAATGATTGAAAAACTGCAAAACCCTATTAAACAACAGAGGGGGGCTTGGCTGCGGATAAAGCGTTAACAAACGGTACGTAATTTGTCGATTACAAGCCGGCAAAAAGGACGCGCCCGCGTGGCGAAAAATTCCCGTAGGAACGAGACTCGCCTACCGATTTTTCAGGTACGATTTCATTTGATCCGGGAATTATGATTGTGTCTTTGCCCGCGCACGTCGCGGCCATTCGTTTCTGCTAATCATATTTTTCGTCGACACGGTCCGGCGCGCTCGCCGTAAAAGAGCTTTCGCGACACGATATTTGCACGGGTATTTTGTAATGTTTTTTCCGCGAATTACGCTCCGCGTTTTCGCGCGCGTAGCACCGCGCGGATCGGAGAAGGGGGGGGGGTGAGGGGGGGGGGGGGAGGAGGAGAGGTTCGGGGCGTTCGCTTTTATGGCCGCGGCGCGAAATACGATATCGAAACAAACAATAGTGTTAAACAATGTCCACCTCCCGCGCGCGTGTGATGTATAGAAATCGTGTATAAAGGGGGATGAGAGTGTGTGTGAGAGAGAGAGAGAGAGAGAGAGAGGGAGAGAAAGAGTTTCGAAACGGAGCATCGATAAAAATAAAAACTGTAAACAAAAAAAAATACACACACACACACACAAGTGGACAAGGGGATGCCGCACTTTTTTGTTGCCTTTTTAAAACGTGACTACTCGACTGTCATGCGCGCGTATAAATCGTTGGCCTCCTGTGCCGGTCATTAATTACACCAGACCCTTTGTCTGTACTAACAAAAAAATCTCTTCGCGAGTGCCAGCTTTTTAAATACGACTCCGCGCAGCCTTTACGGTTTTCCGAATTTTTCCCGGCGATATTTATCCTAGGATTACCCCCCACCCCTCCCCCACTCCCCCACCCCTTTCGATGCTATTTTCTACGTTCGAAAATCGACGCGTTTCTTTCAACCTAGAACATTTCCATTCTGTGTACCATTGTATCCCTACCTAAGCCTTTCTAAAATTCTTATGTCCTCTATGTAACATAATTAAAAAAGAAAAATGAATTAAAATTGTATTTTTAAAGTTTAGTATTTTTTTAAATTGAATTTTTAAATGGTAGATTTTAGGAGAAAATTACTAAGAAATTGTTGAGAGAGCATATTAAGTAAATTCTCAAAACATCGCCTAAGCATTTCTAAAATTCTTATGTCCCCTATGTAGCACATATATAATTTTTAATATTCAAGAATTGAATTTTTGAATGGTAGATTTTAGGAGAAAATTACTAGGAAATTGTTGAGAGAGCATATTAAGTAAATTCGCAAAACATCACCTAAGCATTTCTAAAATTCTTATGTCCCCTATGTAGCACATATATAATTTTTAATATTCAAGAATTGAATTTTTGAATGATAGATTTTAGGAGAAAATTACTAGGAAATTGTTGAGAGAACATATTAAGTAAATTCGCAAAACATCACCTAAGCATTTCTAAAATTCTTATGTCCCCTATGTAGCACATATACAATTTTTAATATTCAAAAATTGAATTTTTAGATGATAAATTTTAGGAGAAAATTACTAGGAAATTGTTGAGGGAGCACATTAAGTAAATTCTCAAAATATATAATGGAAAACTGAAATGCAAGGATGAAGTAATTTTAAAGAAAGATTTTTCTATATTATTTGAATTACTAGTAATTACTTGTTACTAGACTGCTTTATTACTAGACTTTATTACCAGATCTCTGTGCAAAATAAAAATTCTTTTCATCAATTGCAAGACACAGAAACCAAACAGATACTCATTTTAGTATACATAGATACATTCGTCCTATATTTTATTAGTCAAGGTCACAGGGGCAAATGCTGTCGACGAGATCCTACTATTTTTTGCATTATGTTGCACTCCTCGGCGACCGAGGACTCTCGACCTTCAGTGCCCTTCACAGGGTACATCCCGCGGTAGTGTATATAATATACAGAGTACACTGTATATTAAATCAAATGAAAAATTGATTTTTGTATTCAACACTAAACCTACCACGGTCAAAATGACCGGTTTTATATTTTACAATTATTGAAACTATACTAATTAATTTATGAAAAACAGTGGAATAAATTTTCCTGTCCAAGGATTTATTATGTTAAAAATTTTCATGAGGCAATATTTACCAGATATTGTCAATGCTTGGTAGGTTTAATTGTAATATAAATTTTTGCCAATTTGTGCTCTCCTTTTATCGTGCAGGCTTCGGCGACATATATAGAGAAATCACTGTATATTAAATCAAATGAAAAATTCATCTTTGTATTCATATTGTCAATGCTTGGCAGGATTAGTGTTAATTGTACTATAAATTTTTGCCAATTTGTGCTCTCCTTTTATCGTGCAGGCCTCGGTGACATATATCGCGAATCGTCACTGTAACGTGACAATATTCTTCAACTCTTCTAATATCTTCTCAGTGCTTTTGACCTATACATTTTTGTCACGTGTAAA
The DNA here is from genome assembly GCA_913789895.3 of Seladonia tumulorum. Lineage (NCBI taxonomy): Eukaryota > Metazoa > Arthropoda > Insecta > Hymenoptera > Halictidae > Seladonia > Seladonia tumulorum. The sequence goes on from OU565280.1 coordinate 5,505,149, forward strand.
ATCATCGTACTCGGAGAAGACAGTTTGCAAAAATATTCCCTAAAATTGCTGCACACCGAAAGAAAGAAACCTGCGCGCATTTGTGCATTAATTTATACGAAAGCGAACAAGAACATTCGAACAGAACGCTTCCGAGTCAATGCTAAACATAATCAACGGATTTCGCATACGCGACACGAGCATTTCGACGGACAATGACCATCGTCGCACCGTTCCGCGGAATAATTTTATTTTTCACCTGTAACGTTTCACAAAGTCCCGATAATAATGCCGGTCCTCCATATTCAAAGAGAGATCGTCAGTTTATTAACTCCGGGCGGTCAGAATCGAATATCAATTCTCCCCGAAAAACAGCAACAGCAACAGCAACACGAAAAGACAGAATCGATAGCCCCCCGGTGGTGACTTCTGTGCACGCATGAATATTGATAAATCCATTGTCTCCGATGGTCCCCCCCCCGGTCCGCGCGGCATATTATAAAACACCCCCGACGTATCATTTTCATCGTGATTTCAGCGACGTTCGAATCATAAAGACATTTTATGGATTTCTGCGGAAATGAATAACAGATTCAAGTGAAACGCGTAATGCCGGCCCCGCGGAGCCAATAAAAGGCCAATTGCGGGACCAACCGAACCTCTCCCCCACACCCTCCACACACCCCTTGTGTGAAACAAAAGAAATAATTTGGAATTTTGCCTCGCGGCTTGTATAACTTGACACGAGTCCCCTCGGTAAGTAGGAGCAAACCCATTCTCGTTCGACGAAAATTTATTTCCGCATTGTGAGGATCCTGCGAGAGAGAGAAAGAGAGAGAGAGAGGGGGGGGATGAAACGTGTGCGTATTCTCTCATTGAAAACCGTCGACAAAAGCCTCATAGAATCCGCGGGTCCGGGCTTTAAATGTTACTACAAATCTGTATTTAACCGCAAAATTGCTTGTCAAATTGTACCCGGGCTAAGAATGGAGTATTTCCCGTTGAAAAAAAAAGTTACAGAACAGAGCATCGCACTGTATTGTCTCCCACTCTCTCTCTCTCTCTTTGTCAAAAAGCGTTTAAACCGCGAGCGAGAGGAAAAAAGAATTTCGTTTTATGAAAGTCATACACTTTAGTTAACCGTTGCATAAAACGGCCGCGCCCCGTCCCCCCCTCCCACTCCAGCCGCTCTGGAACGTTAAATGAAAAACGGTGCCCGCCTATCGATACGGTAAATAGAAAATTGAATTTCCCCCCCCCCACCCCGGTTTTTCCTTCTTTTTTTTTTTTTATTTTTCCCACGACCGATATTCCGCGCGTACCCACGTCGATCGTCGTCGGTCGCGTTATTTTTCGCCCGGTTTTTTTTTTTTTTTTTTGTCAAACAGTCCGAGAGGGTTCTGTAACTGTGTAGCGGCGAAATTAATTTTAAAAATTGATTACGAACGCGCGAGCGCGACGCCCGTATACCCGCAATTAGCGGTACCGGCCGAGTAATTGATGATCCCCCCCCACTCCCCCCCGCGCGCGTGCAAGTAAATCGGAGAGGGAGGGGAGAAAAAAAAAATCAAAACAACACGGGCAATCGGGTTTTCTCGCGCGAATCGAGTTTGAAATTTCGTACGGTTCGCGGGCTTTTGCACGGCGATTCGATCGATCGATTATTTCGCAAACTTTCACGGCGACCTCTCGAACTGAGTTTTCGAATATGGCAATTTTTACACGCTGTCTAAAAATTGCCGGCTTTTGCTGTTTACGTATGTGGCGCAGTGAGTTCTCGATATATGTCAGCGATAAGGGTTAGGGTGTCATTTATCGTGCAGGAGTTTTTGGAGGATTTTTTTATTCGAATTGTATCGTGTTTGGTGTCGTTTTAATCAGAAAAGTTCTACGAATATATTGGTCAAAGTCCCATGAAAAGATAATGAAAAATAAGGAAGTTCTCGATATATGTCAGCAACGCAGGTCTTGGGGTCACTTATCGTCTAGGAGACACTATTCCTTGATCCGAATTGTATCGTGTTTGGGGTCGTTTTAATCAGAAAAATTCCACGAATGTGTTGGTGAAAGTCCCATAAAAAATATAATACAAAATAAGGAAATACTCGATATATGTCAGCAATGAGAGGGTCTTGATGTCAATTATTCTCTCTAGGAGTTTTTGGAGGATTCTTTGATCCGAATTGTATCGTGTTTGATGTCATTTTAACCAGAAAAATTCCACGAATGTGTTGGTAAAAGTCTTTTAAAAAATAATTTATAATAAAAAAGCTGAAGTTTTGATTTAAAGGCCTGAGCTCACACCAGTTTCTCAACTTTTCTGAACTTCTTCTTGACTAGAAAAATTCTACAAATATATTGGAGAAGGTTTCATAAAAAAATAATACAAAATAAGGAAATACTCGATATATGTCAGCAATGAGAGGGTCTTGATGTCAATTATTCTCTCTAGGAGTTTTTGGAGGATTCTTTGATCAGAATTGTATCGTGTTTGGTGTCCTTTTAATCAGAAAAGTTTCACGAATATGTTGATGCAAGTCCCATAAAAAAAAATAATAATAAAAAATAAGGAAATTTTGTTATTGCAATAGTAGAGTTCACATGATCTCACACCGATATACTCGTGTTATGTTACACTCCTAGGAGATCTTTTAAGCTTCTTGGCCCTTCACGGTGTATACCTCTTGCTAATGGGGAAAATTCCGCGACGTTTATGATCCAGGCCTGACGACATATATCAAGAAATTACTGTACTATTAAACAGTGTAGGACCGAGGTCACTCGAGCTTCTTGGCCACCCTCAGGGGGTATCCACGCATTATTAGTAGGGATAATTCCGCGACATTTATCGGCCATGCATGGGCGACATATATAGAGAACTACCCGCAGAACCTTTGTCACAGTGAAATATTATTTTGCTGTTTGAAATTCTTCCTTTTAAACGTAATTAAAAAATTGCTAACAAGAGAATTATTCACCATTCTGCCGTTGAATGCAAATTAGGTTGAAAGTGCCCGACTACTATAGCGAGTGACGACTGTACCTAACTTCCCGAGCTTTCCCCAACATTTCACAAATATCGAAGCATTGTTACGTTCGAAATGACCAGGGGAGTGGGGGGAGGTTAGGAGCGACTGATTACTTCAAGACCATAAGAAGTCGAACACCATAAGCAGTCAAACACCATAGGAAGAACCTTGTCGTCGCCACGCAATAAGCTTAAAAGAGGCGTGTCAAAAGTCAACCATATCTCCGCAATTGGGATTCTTTTGTTGCGCGTTCCATGTTACCGCTATGAAATAAACAAGTTATCGTCCCTCAAACGGAACGAGATACAGAATATAAGGAAATAAGAAACGAGGTTTCCACAAGCCCAAAGCAAGCGACAGCGCTCTGCGGTGGTGGAGGGGTGGAAACACTTTTCCTCTATGTCCTCGCGAATCAGTATACGAGAATGATCGCGGATTGTGAACAGGAAAAGCGTTGCTTTGAGTCGCGAGGCAAAATAACCGTGTTCCCGGGGATCTCCCTTTCTGCGCAACGAGAGATTGAAATATCGCGGACTCCGGTTGAAAAAGTGCCCGCCGCTCTGCGCCGTTTTCTGCATACACACAAACACACACACACACACAGAGACACGCACGTGGTGTACAAGGTTTTCTGAACGCTACAGACCCCGTGGTTCGCGCGCTTATAGAGAGAGAGAGAGAGAGAGACCTTCGGTATAGCTTCCCTGCAGGGGATCGTATAAACTCGCATGAATTCGGGCCGCATTTATTCGTTCCAGCGACGGGCCATTTCTTCGAGTGCAAGGCAAGGTGCACAGACACACACGCACACGCATAGGACATACACACAAGGCGGAGAGGAGTTCTGGGATCAAACCGCTTCCCTTGGCGCAACTCCCGAACCTCTTTATGGCCGAAAGCCACCCCCAACCCCTTTCCCACCCCCAACCGCCCCTCGAACGGGGAAAACGAAGAATATCGAGGGAAACTCGTGTGTTGGAAACGCCGCGGCGGGTTTGTTCGCTGCCCCGAAGAGTCCCAACGTGGCTTGGCTTGGCTTCCGCGGGATGACAGCAACTGGATGCGCCAACCTGCAATCGCGTATTCTTTCCGATTTTAACTCGCTCGAAGCTATTTTAACTCCAGAACGAAACGTTTCTTCCGACCTTGAATATTATTGCTTGCTATTATTGAGACCTTGAACACGGATTGCTTGGAAAAAATTTGTAGACTGTTGCTCCAATTACTGTGGGGGGTACTAAATACTGTAGGAGTACCAATTACTGTGCCTGTATTAACCCTTTGCACTCGAAGCAATTTTAACTCCAAAATTCCGACCTTGAATATTATTGTTTGCTACTATTCCGACCTTGAGTACGGATTGCTTGATCGCTTGAAAAAAAATTGCGGAGTGTCGGGACTGGGGTGATCGACCCAATTACTGTGGGGGGGGGTACTAAATACTATAGAAGTACCAATTACTGTGCCTGTATTAACCCTTTGCAATCGAAGCAATTTGAACTCCAAAATTCCGACCTTGAATGTTATTGCTTGCTATTATTGAGACCTTGAACACGGATTGCTTGGAAAAAATTTGCGGACTGTTGCTCCAATTACTGTGGGGGGTACTAAATACTATAGGAGTACCAATTACTGTGCCTGTATTAACCCTTTGCACTCGAAGCAATTTTAACTCCAAAACGAAATGTTTATTTCGACCTTGAATATTATTGCTTGCTATTATTGAGACCTTGAACACGGATCGTTTGGAAAAAAATTCGGAGTGTTGGTACTCGGGTGAGGTGCCCAATTACTGTGGGGGGGGGTACTAAATACTATAGGAGTACCAATTACTCTGTCTGTATTAACACTGAACCACCATCGGTGGAACGATCGGTTTTAGGTTTTTCATTTAACAATTATTGAAATTATAAAGTTGCTTTCGTGAGCAATGATACAATAAATATTTTCCAGAGAGCACACATTGTAATAATATAATATAACATTGTAATACGATGAATCTCGTATATAATTTTAGTTTAGTATTGGTAAGTTTTCCACATACGTAATTTTTAATTTAAAACGTTAGATATTTAGTAAGAAACTAATTAAAGTCGATAATAACTTTTATGCAATGCTAATACATATTTCGCAAGTGTCCGGATACTTTTGAGCGACAGTGTACTTGTTAGTTTTATAGTTCGGTACGTTTCGTGTTAATCTCTGATACTCCAACTATTTTTTTTATTTCTAACACTTTTTAACGGAGGAATAAAAAATTATTTACTCATAACGTGACATGCGTACATTCGACTCAATGGATACGCCCCCCCCCCCCACCCTTTACTGATCGCCCAATTTCGAAAGTTCAATCGATCAATTTAAAATATTTATCCGCTTGGAAGGTTTTTCAAATATTTTCCGCCGCTCCGGGCGGTATACCGTGCGGTTATGAATTCTTATTAAACTAATCTCATTTCATCCCCCGATACCGAAGAACTTTCAGGACCTTGGTATAAATAAATGATTCGATAAGTTTCATAAGAATTCATAACAGTTTAATACACCCTCGAGGCGAACAGGCATTACCCCCGATGTTTTAAACTGTTAAACAAAAGATGATCTCACCGGCAAGAATGATTTTTAATACCTACGGGAACGGAACTGTCAAAATCGAAAATCATTATGTGGTGGGACTTTTATTTTTCCTGATGGACACTCCAAGGTGAGGCGAAGGTCAACTTTCTTGTGTCATTCCATTCGAAAAAAGAAAGTTGATTGCAGAAGTGCATTGAAATAACAATCTAAAGTACCAAGAAAACTTCGACCTTGGCTGACCTTGAGTCATAGGTCATCGAATTGGCGGACAAACAAAGTTTTAAAATGGAATGATATCTTTGTTTGTCCACCATCAAATAGTGCGTTTCAAGATGAGTTTAATGACCTCTGACTCAAGGTCATCCAAGGTCAAACTTTTCTTGGTACTTTGGATTATTACTTCAATGCACTTAACAATTCTTTGCTCGAGTCATAGGTCATTGAACTCCCCTTAAAACGCACTATTTGATGATGTGGATACGAAAACATCTCATTCCATTCGAAAACCGAATGTTGACCTTCACCTCACCTTGAGGTCTCCACCGGAGAAAATAAAAGTCCCGCCAAATGATTTCCCTCTCGGTACTGAACAACTTTGATCTCAAAAACATTTTTGTGTATAAGCAATACTTTTGGAGATTTATTTTTTTTTGTTTGTTTGTAATGCTCTATAGTTTGCACTTTGAAGGTTTTTGCTTGGCAGACTTAGCGTTAATATAGAACGCGGTTCGCGCCATTCAGAACGTCGAAGTAAGAGACTTTTGAACACACGCGCGCGCGTAGTATACATATATCGCGGTCGATGATCGTTCTGAATTCCATAAATTCCGCGCGACGATCTCTATTCTGCTAATAAAGCGGCCAACAAGTACGGGGTCGGATAAAGGACACCGCGAAATTAGACTGCAACCCAGGCTCAATGGAATCCTTTGCATGCATTAATGCACTCCTGTGCAAGCAGAATGTGGGAATACGTTGGAAATGAGAATACACATCGCAATCATTGCGGCTACATTTGATTCCCATGCTGTGTACACACAGAACAGCCTACCTACCCTCTCTCTATGGTTCGACGAAGACCGCCCCTGTGCATGAGGGGGTGGGGTATGGTTCGGGTTCGTGTGGGAGGGGGAGGAGCAGGAGGAGGCAGGACGGAAGGGGAAGGTGCACGTGCGTGCACTTTGCGGCCACCCACACGCACATCCGGATCCTGTGACTCCATGTCGAACCGACGAGTCAATAATCCACCGTTTACCTGTTGCGTAAAGTACCTGTTCCCTAGCCTAATGACTCTCCAACGTCTCCTTGAGGGCTCTAGTCAAATCGACCCCGTTTAGCAATCATTCCCGAAAATTTCCACCAACATTCTTCGGTTCGATTGAAATTAGTGTTCGCTCTATATATGTCCCAAATGCCTAGCCGATAAAGGTCCCAGTACTATCTCCACTGCTGCGGAGTATACCCCATGCGGAGCCATGAACCGAGGTCTCTAGTTATCCTTTTCTATGGTCGCCAAGGATCAAAGAATAGTATCTCCTAGGCAATATATGTCACAAATTCCTACCCGATAAAAGTCCCAGAACTATCCCCACTGCACTGGGTATACCCCATGAGGGGCCATGAAGCGAGACTTCAAGTTATCCTCTTCTATGTTCGCCATGGATCAAAGAATAGTATCTCCTAGACGATATATGTCCGTGGCTACACCCATGTTAGACTCCTATTTAGCTCTGAATATTGGGCTCTTCTCTGAAAATTGAGCTCTGAATATTGAGCACTCCTCTGAATACAGTGTTCACTCTATATATGTCCCAAATGTCTAGGCGATAAAAGTCCCAGCACTACCCCTACCATCGTGGAGTATACCCCATGGGGGCCATGAACCGAGGCCTCTAGTTATCCTCTTCTATGTTCGCCATGGATCAAAGAATAGTATCTCCTAGACGATATATGTCCGTGGCTACACCCATGTTAGACTCCTATTTAGCTCTGAATATTGAGCTCTTCTCTGAAAATTGAGCTCTGAATATTGAGCACTCCTCTGAACACAGTGTTCACTCTATATATGTCGCAAATGCCTAGGCGATAAAAGTCCCAGCACTACCCCTACTATCGTGGAGTATACCCCATGGGGGCCATGAAGCGTGGCCTCTAGTTATCCTCTTCTATGTTCGCCATGGATCAAAGAATAGTATCTCCTAGACGATATATGTCCGTGGCTACACCCATGTTAGACTCCTATTTAGCTCTGAATATTGAGCTCTTCTCTGAAAATTGAGCTCTGAATATTGAGCACTCCTCTGAACACAGTGTTCACTCTATATATGTCCCAAATGCCTAGGCGATAAAAGTCCCAGCACTACCCCTACTATTATGGAGTACACCCCATGAGGGCCATGAACCGAGGCCTCTAGTTGTCCTTTTCCACGAATAGTATCTCCTGGCCCATACATGTCCCTGTCCCGACCCACCTGTTGGACATATATCGAGTAAACAGTATCGTTCTCAGCAAAGTCAAGTCGCAGAGGTGTCCTCACCCGAAATAGGACGAAAGTAGGTCCCGAGCCGTCGCCTTGTATCGGAATGAAACTGAATTAGTGAAACATTGATGTGGGTCATAAATGACATAGGCGTAGAACTCGCAGGGCTCAGAGAGTGTTGATATATCTGATCGTCGGAGCATGAAAAGTCCAAAGCATTGGAGGAAAAAGTTTAAAAAATTGTTCAGAAGTAATTTTTCGAGGATTCTTTTTGCAAATCGTACTCGGGCAAATATCCTTTGGCGAAACAGTTGGAGAATCGCGGAATTCGGGGTCTTTGATCGGTAGGGGGTCCCCGGTAGTCGAACAACCATTATAGTTTCTCTATTAGTATCGTCGTCGGTACGTCGAAGAATCGAGAGGGACACGTATCCGCGGGTTCTCGCGGCAGACGTCTTTGCGTGGGCGGGGCCGAGCAGCCCGGGGGAAAGATGAAAGGCGAAGTGGCCCCAAGATTAAAAGGTCCGCGAAATCGACGACGAGAGCCTCTGTAGGAGAGAGAGAGAGTGAGAGAGAGAGAGAGAGAGAGAGAGCGGCAGTCAAACGGATACGGTGCGGCTCCGTATTTGCTCGCAAATAGAATGAGTTCCGCGTAAAAAGCTTTTCTTGCTCGTTTTTCGCGAAATTTCATTCGCCGGGGGCTGTGACTCGGGCGCAAGAAAGAGCTTGTCACGTGTCCGCACCCCACACCCACACCCCCCAGCACCTCTCTGCCCGGGTATGGTTGTCCGTGTTGCATGTACGCGTTGTAAAAATGCGGCAAGAAAACGCGTTTCCGTTTTACCCCCGACGACGGGCTGACACCGAATGGAAAACAAGTCGGTTCACGTAGCTGCCGCCCGTTATTGCCCGGCGATCGTCTGTCACGAATATTGCGGCATTATGCCATTTAAGTCGCCTAAATTCTGCCTCGCGCCAAACAGTCTTCTCCCGACACGTGCTAACCGCTTCAACGATGACAGCGGACACACATCCACGCATGATCACGCGAATCTCGGACATAATATTCGTTCCGAGAATTTTTCTTCTTTGTTTGTTCTTCCTGGACCCGGTTCGTCATGCAATTTTAATTTTCCATAAAGTTTATCTCGATGTTGAACGATACGACCGTCGATGATTCTATTTATACGAATTGAAACATAATATACAGTTCTTACTCGATATATGTCGCAACTGCCTAGGCGATAAAAGTCCCAGAAACTTCGCTGTCCCTTTCTAGATTCGACAGTGTGTATCAAAGAATAATATCTTCTAATCGATATATGTTCCTGGCTGGACCCGTGTCTTGGACATGCATCGTGTAGGACAATTACAGAGTCAGCAGTGTTCCTGGGCGACTGAGGCCTCTAGAGTATCGCTGTACTTTTCTACGCGTGGATTAGAGAATGGTATTTCCTGGCCGATATATGTCCTCGGCTAGACCCGTGTCTTGGACATGCATCGTGTAGGACAATTACAGTTCCAGTAGTGTTCCTGGGCGACTGAGGCCTGTAGAGTATCGCTGTCCTTTTCTACGCGTGGATTAGAGAATAGTATTTCCTGGCCGATATGTGTCTTCGGCTAGATCCGTGTCTTGGACATGCATCGTGTAGGACAATTACAGTTCCAGTAGTGTTCCTGGGCGACCGAGGTCTCTACCGCTTCGCTGTCCTTTTCTACGCGTGGATTAGAGAATAGTATTTCCTGGCCGATATATGTCCCTGGCTAAACCTGTGTTTTGGACATATATCGAGTAGACACTGTAATTGCAATTGATTGAGTGAAGGGCCAAGGTCGCCGAGGAGTGTAGGGTCGCGAGGAACCTTGAATAATATCCCCTAGCCGATATATGTTCCTGGCTAGACCCGTGTCTTGGACATGCATCGTGTAGGACAATTTCAGAGTCAGCAGTGTTCCTGGGCGACCGAGGTCTCTACCGCTTCGCTGTCCTTTTCTACGCGTGGATTAAAGAATATTATTTCCTGGCCGATATTTGTCCCTGGCTAAACTTGTGTTTTGAACATATATCGAGTAAACCCTCTAATTGCAATCGATTGAATCGGTGAAGGGCCAAGGTCGCCAAGGAGTGTAGGGTCGCGAGGAACCTTGAATAATATCCCCTAGCCGATATGTGTCCCTGGCTAGACCCGTGACATATATCGAGTAAACGCTGTATTGCTTAGATTTAATGAACTCACGTCGCTGCTAAATTAGATAAGAAAATAAATATGCCAGTCTGATAAACGTAAACGACCGAAAAATTAAATTTCCACTATTTCTAAAGACTTGTACTCGATTGACGACATATGTCGTGTAGGACGGTGTTTACTTCGACCCAGAAGATTATGTTTGTTCAACGGTACTTGTCGCGCTGTTTCGTATGCAACGACCTCGTACAATTCGATCGATAATCCGTCCAGTCGATCTGCAACAGCCATTAAGGTCTCGCCCGATCTGAGATCAGTCGGAACAGCGCAGACCCACCGCGCATTTTAAACTCTCGGTATGCTCTTTTATGTATGTCCGTCACCTTTCTAAAGCGTGGCTCGCATGCTAATCGCCGCTCCTTAGCGGCGGCTTCGGCGAGAGTGAAAACGAACCTTGAAACGGCTCGAAACGAAACGAAAATCGATGGCCGAACGAAATCATGATCGGCATGATTAACACGTCCCCGTCACACGCCGCTGAAACTCTTACGTAACGATCTTCACGCGCCTGACTCGCTTAATTCGTCGTTAAAAAATGTCGAACGAAAGACAAAACAAAAGACAAACAAAGTGTTCTTTTCCACCTACTCGGTACATGTCAACAACACGGGTCTTGCCAGCGTCTTGTATCGTCTAGGAGACATAATCGAGCCTTGTTATGTTTACACTCCGAGGCCTCCCACGGAGTATACCTCGCGGTAGTGGGGATAATTTCGCGACATTTATCATAGAGGCCTTGGCGACATATACCAAGAAATCGCTATATATTAAATCAAATGAAAAATTGATTTTTGTATTTAACTAAACCTACTACGGTCAAAGTGACCAGTTTTATATTTTACAATTGTTGAAACTATAAAAATTAATTTACAGAAAATAGTGGAATAAATTTCCTTGTCCAAAGATTTATAATATTGAAAATTACAGAAAATCTCAATAAATTTAGGGTCGTTATTTTCATAAGGCAATATTTACCAGATATTTTTGATGCTTAGTGTTAATTGTTTAGTGTTAATAGTAATATAAATTTTTGCTGATTTTGTGCTCTCCTTTTGGATATTTTTATATCTTCGTGAAAGAAGAATTTCTTTGTTCGATATAGTTCAAACTTATTATTTCTACAGCGAGGTATACAGCCTCGTTTGACATTGATCATCATCATTATGCGCACACGAATGTTCGAACCGGTCCAAGGACCGAGGATCGATAAAACCAGAGCGCGACCGTGTTGGTATTATTCCAGAATTTGGACGAACGTTTCATTACTTTACAGAGCGAAACGCGTGAACTGAATTCTATCCGTTTCTAATGGGAGCCGTCAGTCTCAGCCATTTTTCTCGGGCGCTTATAAAAAAATTTTACGGACGTCCACGAACGGAACAGTATATTTCCCGACGATCCGGAAACGTTGAAACGAAAATTCCGTTCGAACAGAATTCGGATATGTATTAATAAAAACTGTTCCTATCAAGTTTCATCCGTTTTCAACTTGTATCCGCCGCCGCTGAACAGAGCAATTTCGAATCTCAGTTTTATACATTGCCGCGGTTAATCGGAATTCAATCAAGAATTATTTTTCATTTCTGAAACGTCCACCAACGAATCAGCGACATTTTTCTCGTGAGAATGAGTCCAAACATGATACAGGTCGCAGCATATTTGTTCGAGTAATCCACGATTTTTTATATGTCCAATACACGGGTCAAGACAGGGACATATATCGGACAGGAGATACTATACTTTGATCCACGCGTCCTTATAATACTCAGCGAATGAGGTCTCTCGAGCTTCTTGAAATCTCACGAGGATCGCTAAGCGACAGTAGGGATAGCTCTGGGACTTTTATCGGCTAGGCATTTGTGACATATATCGAGAAAATAGTGTATTCTTTAAAGTGGATTGATATTTTTGAAAGTGGGCAAAATGATTCGAGTTTCTTCAAGAATTTTTGCAAGGATTAGTTTACTAGCTTGGACTTTTATTGGTTAGGTATTTGCGACATATACAGAGTAAACACTGTATTCTTTAAACTGGAATAACATTATTGGAGGTGGACACAATGGTTAGAGTTTCTTCAAGAATTTGTGGACGTATTAGTTTAGTAGCTTGGACTTTTATCGGCAAGGCATTTGTGACATATATCGAGAAAACACTGTATTCTTTAAAGTGAAATGATATTATTGGAGGTGGACAAAATGATTCGAGTTTCCTCAAGAATTTTTGGAAGTATTAGTTTAGTAGCTTGGACTTTTATCGGCAAGGCATTTGTGACATATATCGAGAAAACACTGTATTCTTTAAAGTGGGATGACATTTTTGAAAGTGGACAAAATGATACGAGTTTCTTCAACAATTTTTGGAAAGATTAGCTTAGTAGCTTGGACTTTTATCGGCTGGGCATTTGTGACATATATCGAGTAAACACTGCGTTCTTTGAAGTGGAATGACATTATTGGAGGTGGACAAAATGATTCGAGTTTCCTCAAGAATTTTTGGAAATATTAGTTTAGTAGCTTGGACTTTTATCGGCAAGGCATTTGTGACATATATCGAGAAAACACTGTATTCTTTAACCCTTTGCACTCCGCTGTCCCCTCTCAGGGGACATTAAAGTTTATTAGCGATTACGGGGAATTAATTTATTCCAGCGCAACTTTAAATAAAATATTGATTTTTTTGCAAATATATATTCCTCGATGTCAACCAATTCATATAAGTCCAATATCATTATAATACGTTACTTGGTTCCAAAATTATACTAAATAATACGAGGATTTGTAAATTTCTGCCAGAATGGTTCGGAGTGCAAAGGGTTAAAGTGGAATGACATTTTTGAAAGTGGACAAAATAATACGAGTTTCTTCAACAATTTTTGGAAAGATTAGCTTAGTAGCTTGGACTTTTATTGACTGGACATTTGTGACATATATCGAGAAAACACTGTGTTCTTTAAAGTGGAATAACATTATTGGAGGTGGACACAATGAATAGAGTTTCTTCAAGAATTTTTGGAAGAGTTAGTTTACAAGCTTCGACTTTTATTGGCTGGGCATTTGTGACATATATCGAGAAAACACTGTATTCTTTAAAGTGGAATGACATTTTTGAAAGTGGACAAAATGATACGAGTTTCTTCAACAATTTTTGGAAAGATTAGCTTAGTAGCTTGGACTTTTATCGGCAAGGCATTTGTGACATATATCGAGTAAACACTGTGTTCTTTAAAGTGGAATAAAATTTTTTAAAGTGGACAAAATGATTCGAGTTTCTCCAAGAACTTTTGACAGGATTAGTTTCGATACACGATCTAAAATGTTTAAACAATTGACCTATACAGGGTGTCCCAAAAATGTACTTCCTTGTACATTTCCTTGTACCTTGTACAGAACGAAGTGAAGATGAAGTATTCGATAAACAAATCACTCAGGATCTAATCTAGACCACAATTATTTGTCTAGCAGAAAGAGTTCGGATAATAGAGGTTTCTCTAAACCGCGTATAAAACGGTCAAAAATAGTCCGAACCGTATCGTGTTGGGTATCATTTTAATCGGCGCAGAGTCGCGAACAATCGAGCGCAAGTGACAAAAAAAAATCACGCACGGGAAGCCGAGAAATTTTCAAAACGTGCTTCGAGAGCAGAGTATACGAGAATATTCGCAGTTTCAACGCTGCCCGACAAAGATCAGCGTTTCAACGGATGGCAACGTCGGTTCCTAGACATTGCCAGGTAACTTACGAATAAAACCAAGAACACAAGGTTCGCGCCGGATAACGGCTTTTGTCCAGCAGAATTGGCGATTCGTCCCGCGGCTAGTAAAACCGTCTCGAAGCGGATTCGCCGGTGAAAGACAGCGGGCGGTTGCGTGTGTAAACGTTGAGCGTGGCATTGTCAGGGTTGAACCCGTGACATCTGGAAGACGAGCAGCGGGTGCTAATTTTGATGAAAATGAGAATACACACACACACCCACGCACCCACACACACACATACCAGGGGCCGAGCCGCGGCGGTGTTATACCGCGCGAGTACTTCATTTGTGGTTTCCATGGAAATGGAGCGCGAGTCTACAGGGAAGAGAGTAAAGAGAGCACAAGGATCTGCCGTTGCCAGCGGAGGGACGCGAAAAGGGAGAATAAGCCATTTGACGTAGAAATCAATAAGGCAACGGTGTTTGAAAAAAAGCAGCATCGCGATCCCACGCGTCTGGCAAAAATGCCCGGCTCTGCTGGAAGCAAAAAAAAAAAAATTAAAAAAAAAACGAAACGAGAGTCCCGGCCCGTCGGAACCGGGGGCTGATTTACATTGACAGTGACGAGTCGTATCGCCCAACAGATCGCACAAAGCCTTCCTTCCTTCCTTCCTTCCTTCCTTCCTTCCTTCCTTCCCTGTTCCGTTCTTTCTTTTAACCCAGACCTTTCCCTTTCACCGCGTTTTTCCTTTTGCGAGATAACCGGCCTGCTTTGCTTCTCGCGTAATGTCTGATAATGCGGATATTTCACTTTGCCTCTGTTCGAGCTTGAAAACGGAATTGCTGGGAATTCGAACACGCTCCCTGCCGGCCAGGGAATCGCTCGAAGGAATCGTCTTATCGTGATTTGTCTCGAACCGGGGGATCGAACCAAGTCTGGAACACGTTTCTTCGCGTCGTTGGATATGAAATGTCCGATTTTCAACAGAAACGTTGAACGCAATTTTTTTTTTTAATTTAACAATAGGTTCACACTGGGTTCTGATATTTTTAACACTGATATTTTGACCGCTTTGCTATTTCACAATTATTGAGATTATAAAAACGTATTTATAGGAAAGTACTGAATTGACTTCTTTATTCAAGCACATGTTGTAATGAAAATCGTACAAAGTTTAAATAAATTCAGCCTTCTCCCTTCCATAAGACGTCTCACTTTTATATGTGTTTTGTGCTCGGTAGGTTTAGTGTTAAGAGCCAAGGGTAATTACGTGACTTTTGCGGAGCTTGCAGTAACTGCTGTATAAGTGATTTCTCGATATATGTCGCCAAGGCCTGAACGATAAACGTCGCGCAATTATCCCCACTACCGCTAGGTATACCCCGTCAAGGGTCACATATATTATGTAACGTTGACATATATCGAGAATGCTACATAAGTTCATTATTTCACTAAATGGACCGTTTACTTTGAAAGTGGTGTAAGTCCATTTTTTTGCAATTTTTATAAAACCTTTTTAACATTCCATTTAGAAAACCAATTCTTCTACTTGCTCAAAAAAGTCAGGTCGTTTGATTCAACTTAAAAAAAGTTACACAGTGATCCCTCTTTATATGTCGCCAAGGCCTGGATGATAAACGTCGCGCAATTATCCCCACTACCGCGAGGTATACCCCATCAAGGGTCATATATTATGTAACTTTGACATATATCGAGAATGCTACATAAGTTCATTATTTCACTAAATGGACCGTTTACTTTGAAAGTGGTGTAAGTCCATTTTTTTGCAATTTTTACAAAATCTTTTTAACATTCCATTTAGAAAACCAATTGTTCTAGTTGCTAAAAAAAGTCAGGTCGTTTGATTCAACTTAAAAAAAGTTATACAGTGATTCCTCTTTATATGTCGCCAAGGCCTGGATGATAAACGTCGCGGAATTATCCCCACTACCGCTTGAGGGAGCACAAAGCTCGGGAGGCCTCTGACGCAGGGGAATATAAACATAACACAGGTCGGTTTATGTCTCTTGGACGATATATGTCGCTGACAAGACCCGACTTGTTGACATATATCGAAAACTCTCTGTATATAGAGAAACTTGAGTAAAATTTTTTTTTTAATTTAACACTAGGTTCACGGGACCCGTCAAAATGACGGGTTCTGATATTTTTAAGAGCCAAGGGTAGTCACGTGATTTTTTCAGAGCCTGCAGTAACTGCTGTATAAGTGATTTCTCGATATATGTCGCCAAGGCCTGGACGATAAACGTCGCGCAATTATCCCCACTACCGCGAGGTATACCCCATCAAGGGTCATATATTATGTAACTTTGACATATATCGAGAATGCTACATAAGTTCATTATTTCACTAAATGGACCGTTTATTTTGAAAGTGGTGTAAGTCCATTTTTTTGCAATTTTTACAAAATCTATTTTGTACATCATTTGGAAAACCAATTCTTCTAGTTGCTAAAAAAAGTCAGGTCGTTTGATTCAACTTAAAAAAAGTTATACAGTGATTCCTCTTTATATGTCGCCAAGGCCTGCATGATAAATGTCGCGCAATTATCCCCACTACCGCGAGGTATACCCCATTAAGGGTCATATATCTCTACATATGTTGTCAAGGCCTGGATGATAAACGTCGCGGAATAAAATCGTAAATGAATCAAACTGACTCGCTCCGGCAATCTAGCGTTAAAATTATAAAAATAGGAAATTACTGAATACCCATATTTATTTATTTATTTAAGCGCATATTGTGATGAAAATCGTCCAAAGTTTAAGTAAGTCCAATCTTCTCCTTTCTATAAGAGTTTTATATATTTTGTGCTTGTGTGGTAGGTTTAGTGTTTCAAAAATTTGCTAAAAATTTTGTTATTTTTTACAAAGTAATGTAAAATAGTCACTCTCTCAGCGCTTCGTAAACATAGTGTTAAAAATTGATAATAATTGTGTGAAAAGTGACTATCTATCATCTATCACGCCAGAATCACAAAAACAATTTATGTTTTCAATTTTATTATGTTGCTTTAACCCATTTACTCAATTTTGCTCAATTTGCTCAATTTTCCTGGTCACACTCAATTTATTTTCTCTTACAATGCTGAAATACGATGTTCTTTTACTTGTAGCAATTTTTGTACTTAAATATAATAAAAAAATAATTTCCTGATAAAGACCTTCTTTTCATATTTCCTTACGACGCAAATGGGTCAAACTGCACTAACTGAATACTGAAATAAATTTCCTTTTAGAAACAGTTTGATCACCGAACTCGTTAACTCGAAGGAAGACATAAATTGATTTACCGAAAGATCAGCAGACTATTTATTGCAACGAGCGAGCAAAAATAATTATTTTCTCGGGACATCGACGCGATATCGGCCGTCGGAAAATTCGGCAAAGTTGCTCGCGGCTCGGGGAACGCGACAAAGATCCCGGCGGATTGATCGAGCCGGTACTTTCGAAAGAAAAATTGCTTTCGTTCTATTTGCGAGTCGACCGACCGGCAATTCGTTCGGGGAGAAAATTTTTTTCGGGCGAAAAAATCGCCGTGACAGGTCAGGAATGGCTTGGGGCCAGCGTGAAATTCGTGGCGGACGCTAGGCTCTCTCTCTCTCTCTCTCTCTCTCTCTCTCTCTCTCCCGTTCGGAAAGTCAACGATTGAATCGTGGCCGCGCGCAATAAACTCGAGCAAACGGTACCCGCGATAAAGGACACGAGCGCCCGAAGAAACGGAAAGTGGCCAACTTCGAACGTATCCGGTCGAGATATCCCGGTTTGTTAGAAGTTTCATGAATTGTAAAGGGATACTTTAAGCGTTCCCCGTTGCGTGTCACCGGTCCCGACGTTCGAGTTTCCGAGGACCGCGCCCAGAATATTTTCGAAATCTCTTTCCCTCGCCGACCAAGTTTTCCACCGGCTTTATTAATAATTGGAGACAGCCGGGGAAAAAAGCTGACGACGCTCTTCGCCGGCAAAAATCGATACCGGAAAGAGACTGTTTCTCGGAAACTTGTGTTTGCGAATTTTACTTACTCGCACAGTCGTCCATCTTGAGGCACTGGACTTTTATAGAAAGCGAGGTTGTGTTCTTACCTGTAACAGAGAAAATAAAAATATTTTAATGAATTTTGCTCCCGTTTTGCAAAACGACGGCGTGGCTGGAAAGCAACATTTTTGACGAAGTTTCGTCAAGTTTGAAGGCTTGTACCTCCGCAATTAATTGATATATGTCGTATTTTCTTGAGAGAGCTGATTCCCGAGGTCATTTGGAGCAACTTTTTCCTTTGCGAAAATCTTCTACGAGGCTTCGTTTAGGAGTTATTAACGAAAAACACGAGCCAATCAGAGCGCTGCTATAACGGGGCGGATTGTGACTGGGCGTGACGTCCCGCTGAGCGCAGCGTCGGCATTGGCCGAGCCTGAGTCCGTCCACTGTAGCCGCGTCCTCATTGGTTCATGTTTTTCGTTAATAACTCGGTAACGGAGCCGCGGAGAACATTTTCGTAAAAGAAAAAATTACTTCCAATGACCCTAGGAGTCGCCTCTTTCGAGGAGATACATTTTTGGGACGCATAAAATGTAGTACATAAAATTTATTATAGGGTAAGGGACCCAATTACTGTGGCTATTTTAACTGTACTTATTTTTAAAGCATAATGAAGATTTCAAGAGAAATACAGTCAGTTCTCGATATAAGTCCACTACACGGTTCTGGCGAGCGTCATATATCGGATATCTTTGATTTACACCCAACTTCTAGACTATATATGTCCCTGGGAAGGCCCGTGTTGTGGACATATGTCGAGAAAAAATTGTATACAGTAAATTCTTTATAGAAGTCCCTACAAGCCTAACGTTTAAAGGTCCCTGAACTAGTTTTGTTATTGAATTGGTCTTTTAGTCTCACACCGATCATGATATGTTACACCCCTCGGCGTCGGTAGCTGCAATATTACACTTCTATCCTATCAACAAGTTTAAAATGCATTAACGAAATTATTGACAAATCCAGAAACTATCTGAACACACAAAATAAAAATTTGGAGTAATATTTTTAATTTAGTGTTCAATTTAATCTAGTTTTTTTTTGTAGTAAAAGTTGCGTTCTATATATATATATATATATATATATATATATATATATATATATATATATATATATATATTTAAATGAAATATTTTTATTTTGTATTTCAAATATATTCTTACAATGAAAATAAGTTGAGCAAGTAGTTAATATTATAAATTATAATTTTTAACATGAGAAACTATAAGAGTTAGCGAAGTATTATTTGTAGTTTAATTACGAATATGTAACATGTTGATAAACAGACTACAATATCGTAATATATATATATATATATATATATATTTTTTTTCTTTTGCTATCATTATTATGGGACAAAGTAAATTCATCAACCGCTACTGTTATTACGGGACAGAGGGAGTATATATAGTATTAACTGATTTTAATGCAAAAAAAATTAATATCTCTTTTTTTAATGTTCAGTATGCTTTAAAAATATGTATAATTAATACGGGTGCAGAAATTGGTACTCCCACAGTAATTGGTACTCCCATAGTATTTAGTACCTCCACAGTAATTGGTACTCCCACAGTATTTAGTACCTCCAATAGTATTGAGTACCCCCACAGTAATTGGTACCCTCACAGTATTTAGTACCCCCAATAGTATGGAGTACCCCCACAGTAATTGGTACCCTCACAGTATTTAGTATCTCCACAGTAGTTAGTATCTCTACAGTATTTAGTATCTCCACAGTAATTGGTACTCTCACAGTACTTAGTACCCCCATAGTATTGAGTACCCCACAGTAATTGGTACTCCCATAGTATTTAGTACCCCCACAGTAATTGGTACTCCCATAGTATTTAGTACCTCCACAGTAATTGGTACTCCCACAGTATTTAGTACCCCCAATAGTATGGAGTACCCCCACAGTAATTGGTACCCTCACAGTACTTAGTACTCCCACAGTATTTATTACCCCCACAGTAATTGGGTCCCCCATCCAAGACCCAAGACAGCAAATTTTTTCCAAGTGATCAAGCGATCCATAAACATTGCTATCGCCAAGATCTACTCCCACCAGAGCTGCTATAATCAATTTCAGCTCGCACATCGAAGTCTCTCCTGTCACTGAGGCGCAAGGAACCGCAGGCAGGTTCATTCGAGGGAGAAAAAACGGGACGTCGCTCGTTTAATGTCATTCGCGCGTCGCAGGGTTAAACAGGCTAAGAAACTGAGCACGAATCATGAAGTATACAATCGTTCTCCCCGCCCCCTATACTACATACAGTCCCGGGCGCAGTTGCTCGTCGCGCATTCCGCAAGAAAACACAGCAGAGGCTGCCGCGTCTCTGCCCGTTATAAAACAAGAATTCACGGCTCCTTCCGTGCCGCGGCAGAGCGGTCTAAATAAAAACTCGCAGTATGCTCCTGCCCGTGGCCTGAGCAGCCAATTTTTTAGCCTGGTGTGCCCCTCTCTCTCTCTCTCTCCCTCTGTATGTATATATATTCCTTTTTCTCCCTTTCTCTCTCTCTCGCTCTCAATTGCCTCGCGAAATGATACTTCTTTGCCCTGCCTATTTACACACGCATTCTCCATTATTTCCGGTGAAATTAAGCCGCGAACCGTGCCGAGCTAAACGACATTCGCTGGATGCGCGAACACGCTCGGATACGCGCATATTTTGTAAAACATCATAAAGGGAGCGAGACAGAACAACGGGAGAGAGAGAGAGAGAGAGGGAGGGGGAGAGAATGATAGAGGGGAAACGAGGTACCACCGTCTCGTTCTTCTTACCCGCTCGATGCCATCCGTGGAAACGAGCAAAAAGGCCGAGGAAAGGAAAAAGAGTCGCGCAGCTATTTCCTGCGTTTCGCGACGCGCAAATATCCCAAGGAAACGGCACTTTAATATCGCGCGGCTCCGCAGGAAAATTCGCCGGTACGCAAAGAGCGACGTTTTAGGGGGCGGCGCAGAGACAGACACAACGCGGCGCGCGCGATGACGTCTCTCTTTCCGCGACACAGAGAGACGCTGCTGGCCGAAATCCAATTTTCGAATAGCAGCTTTTTGATACCGTCCTCGCCCGGTTCTATGGAAATCGGGCCTGCTTGTATGCGCGGCTTGAATTTTTTGGATATATCGATTGCTCGATGGGCCACCTGCCCCCTCCAGATGTTCGCACCTTCGGTGTCCTCGGAATTGAAGCTGCTTAACGATAGAACCAGGAGGGAGGGGGAAAGGTCAAAATGTCTTCTTTTCGAAATTTATAATCTATTATAATCGTTAAGGTAAGTAGGCACCAGTAGTTGACCATGTACCAGTAGTTGGCCATTTTATAGTTGATAGTAATAATAGATTAAATTTGCTTATTTTTTATTATTTTTCTTACGAATCCTTCACCAACACGTGCGCGACATTCTGCCGATTAAAATGATACCCAACACGACCCTGTTCGCTTCATATTTGCTCGTTTAATCCACGATTCTTTGGAACCTCGCTTATCCGAACTGACCGGTGCATGGTCGCTATAGTGTTTTTACTAGGGCAAATATTGCGCGAACTATGTCGTGTTTGGGCTCGTTTTAATCGGGAGAACGCCACGAACACGACCCCTAACAATTTTATAATCCAAAAATTAAGAACAACATAGTGTGACAAATAAATTACAAGTTTGACAAAGAAAAATCGTTCGGATTCGGCTGTTATTACACGGAATCGCGTTAATTCAGTTCCGGTGGGGGGGAGGGTCAGAGGGTCTGATACTTTCGCCATTGGGAGCGCAGCGAATCATTGATAATTATTTGGTATTCGCCTGGCTGCCGAAATTTATAATTTATTATAATCGTTAAGGTAAGTAGGCACCAGTAGTTGACCATTTTATAGAAAAACATAAAAAATAAGGTTTTTATAAGCTGTGCACTTTTGATGAAAGTGAACCTCGGATGCCATGCCGTCTGTTGTTTAAATTTCAAAACAATAAGAACATTTCAAACGAATGAAAAAATTGCAATTGCTAGGAATTAGAAGAGCAAATAAAAGAGGCACTTTCCAAAACTTTTTTATTTGAGCCTGTAATGAAAATTTAAAAAATTTTTTTAAATTCAATACCCTGCAGTAAGGTAAAGGCACCAGTAGTTGACCATTTTATAGAAAAACATAAAGAATGAGGTCTGAAATGTTCTTATTGTTTTGAAATTTAAACAACAGACGGCATGCCATCCGAGGTTTACTTTCATCAAAAGTGCACTTACAAGTGCGCTTATAAAAACCTTATTTTTTGTTTTTCTATAAAATGGTCAACCACTGGTGCCTTTACCTTACTCATTTTCAGTACATTGCGTTTCAGAAAATTTTGTATGAAAATCTGTACATAAGTAATTTTTCTAAAATATGTTAGTAATTAATTCCGTAAAGCAGCTTTCTTTTTTCTTCGTCTTGCTGTTGTAAAATTTGCGATATATATGTCAACAACACGTTATTTTGTGCCATAATATTTGTAGAAAATCGGAATTTTTGTTTTTTATCTGCAGAAATATTTCAACCCATAAAATTACTTGAGAACTATAGGGAAATATTTTCACGAAGCAGTAAGTTACTGGAAGAAATAAATAAATGTCATTTCGACCACTCCGTATGCGTTAATAATCGTCGGTTGTTCTAGTGTTAATGACACGGAATAAATTTGCGAAGCGCGGCGCGTCCTATCGGAGGTACAATAAATTTGTTATACAATGTTCATGTATCGGTGCATCGAATGCAGCTTGAATTGTTTAAATGCGCTGAGTGGTCGAACATAAATTTTTGATGATCGGACTGAGGATTTTATGCATTCACGGGAAAAATGAATAAGTGAAATATAATACTGTTATATTATTTCGAACCTGTTAGAATTATTAAGATAGACAATACCTCTTTTCGTTTAATCCGATGGGATTTTTACTTTTGACATTTTATTTCGAAAGTTAATCCTTTGCCAATGGATAAAGTCACGCCGACATAATTTTCAATTAAAATTGATCACACGCTCGGTTATAACGTTATAACTTAATTTAGATGGACGTTACACTTTCTCGGGTCGGATATTTTAATCATTTTTATGGGACTGATGAAGCAGTGAAAAAACATTTTTTTGAGTCCGCAATTTTTTTTTAGGTATATCTTCAGTCTTCGAATAGAGGAACAAATTTTTATTGAATTGTGTAAACGATTTTTTTGTAGCCTCGTGGAAGTCATTTTTAAAATTTTCATCTCCTAACGTGCACAATTTAGGATCACTGGAATGTCTAAAGAAAAAATTATTTATAGCAAAAGTATGGCTATGGCCCAGTATAGACTAGAATAAATAAGATTTTTTTCACGATTCTTAACGATTTTTTTTTTTTTACGAAGAAAATGATATTTTTGAGACTACCAAGTTTGGAGTTTCACCATTTTGTGAATATTTGCTTGAACAAAATATAAAAACATAGTCATACTTTTTCTCAGGATAATTCCTTTTTTAGACTTAAGTTATATGTCAAAAAAAAAAATTACGGACTCGAAAAATGTTATTTCGTTAGTTTATCAGTCCAATAAAAATGGTTAAAATTTCGAAAAGAAAATTTTTAAAATGACTTCCATGAGACTGGAGAAAACCCCTATGACAAAATTGTTTAGAGAATTGAATAAAAATTTTTTCTTGCATTCGAAGACGTTATATGTAAAAAAAAAAGTTACGGACTCGAAAAATGTTATTTCATTAGTTCGTCAGTCCAATAAAAATTGTTAAAATTTCGAAAAGGTGTGATCGTACGACGGGCTCCTTCCGGTCCAACAAAGGAGTTGCACGGAAAAAAGTAGTTTACTGTCAAAGAGAAAAGGGTGCCCGTACCCTTTGACCTTTGAAAGACCAGTATTATTGACTTTCCGAACGTAATATTCCACTTTTCATCTCGCGGGAGGAGCATAAAATTCCGGATAAAATGTTATGAGATTACACGTGCACAATAATTGCGTACCTTAATGAGAACTCTTGTATCAACACGTGTCCATCAACTTTGCGAAATTACTGGCCGAGATTATTGCTGAAAGTCGTCGGGAATAATGGTCGAGTTGTTCGCGGATTGATCGTGGCGCGGTTACTCGTCCAAATTTACTTTGAAAAGGCAGCCGCCGAAGTAATTTCTACACCTAATATTATATCGCGAGAGTGCAGCAAACGCACGCACACACACACACGGACACACAGACACAGATACTAGTGTGCACACTGGTGAACGCATGCGCAGTGTGAGCTCTCTCCGCAGTAAAAACGGCCGCGTTTAACCGTTTCAACACGCTAATTAAACGAAATTACCGTTAAACTACCGAACAAAAGCGATTTTAAATACACAAGTGCTACCCCACGAAGACAGATCCAAAGAACACCCCCGAGCCAACGGCCGCCGAGCCGCGTAAAGTACACGGTGCGGATCGTTTTTTCCATTTTTCGTTTCTACCATCCGTTTCCTTCCTTTTATATGGGAGAGAGAGCCCGACGGTCTGGGAGTCGACTTTCAAATAGAACGATTAATCTCGCGGAACGTAGGTAATATACCGTGGTTACGAAGAATGAAAATATTGTAATAGCCGGACTCGAGTATAACGAGCGGGGAAACGCTAGCCCGCTGCGTTATTCACGATACAGCGCACCCGAAACGTGTTTCCACGCGAAATTTCGACAATCCGAAATTCTCGAAAAATTTTTAACCAACTCCCCCAACCTCCCCGATAATTTTAAACCGGTGGTCCCTTCGATTCTAAACAAATTATTCTAGCGCGACGTAGAGGGAGAAAAATTGAAGACTGGGCTTTGAACATTTGTGGAGATTTTAGAAAATTTTTTGGGGGGATGAGTCTACCCTGGATTTGAAGCCTGAAGCTTCCTCTTCATAACGAGATCTTAAATTTTTAACCAACTCCCCTAACCTCCCCGACAATTTTAAACCGGTGGTCCCTTCGATTCTAAACAACTTATTCTAGCGCGACGTAGAGGAAGAAAAATTGAAGACTGGGGTTTGAAAATTTGTGGAGATTTTACAAAATTTTTTGGGGGGATGGGTCTACCCTGGATTTGAAGCCTAAAGCTTCCTCTTCGCAACGAGACCTTAAACATTGATCTACGATTTTCCAGGGCCAAGTTATTAAGCTTTGAATAGACACCTACAAACGCAAGCCCTCTGTGTGTTATTCACGATACAGCGCACCCGAAACGTGTTTCCACGCGAAATTTCGACAATCCGAAATTCTCGAAAAATTTTTAACCAACTCCCCCAACCTCCCCGACAATTTTAAACCGGCCCTTCGATTCTAAACAAATTATTCTAGCGCGACGTAGCAGGAGAAAAATTGAAGACTGGGGTTTGAAAATTTCTGGAGATTTTAAAAAATTTTTTGGGGGGATGAGTCTACCCTGGATTTGAAGCCTGAAGCTTCCTCTTTATAACGAGATCTCAAAATTTTAACTAACTCCCCTAACCTCCCCGACAATCTTAAACCGGTCCCTTCGATTTTAAACAAATTATTCTAGCGAGACGAAGAGGGAGAAAAATTGAAGACTGCGGTTTGAAAATTTGTGGAGATTTTACAAAATTTTTTGGGGGGATGAATCTACCCTGAATTTGAAGCGTGAAGCTTCCTCTTCATAACGAGATCTTAAACATTGATCTATGATTTTTCGGAGCCAAGGTATTAAACTTTGAATAGACACCTACAAACGCAAGCCCGCTGTGTGTTATTCACGATACAGCACAACCGAAACGTGTTTCCACGCGAAATTTCGACAAATCCGAAATTCTCGAAAAATTTTTAACCAAGTCCCCTAACCTCCACGACAATTTTAAACCGGTGGTCCCTTCGATTCTAAACAAATTATTCTAGCGCGACGTAGCAGGAGAAAAATTGAAGACTGGGCTTTGAAAATTTCTGGAGATTTTAAAAAATTTTTTGGAGGGATGAGTCTACTCTGGATTTAAAGCCTGAAGCTTCCTCTTCGCAACGAGACCTTAAACATTGATCTACGATTTTCCAGGGCCAAGTTATTAAGCTTTGAATAGACACCTACAAAGTGGGGAGGCTTAAAAGGGGAGGTAAAAAAAAATTGTAAAGTTGTAAATAATATAATTTACAAAGTAATACAAAATAGTTTTACCGCTCCGTAAACCTACACTTCTCGCCAAAAAGAACACCAGGTGTGCTATCTTTAATTTCTCAATGACGCATGTAAAGTTTTACGTTTGTGACGTATAATCTCTCAAAAAACAAAAAAAATATGAGCTCAGAATATGCGGTTCATTAACACTAGAACGACCAAGCACTAAATGTACAACTGGCATACATTGCCTTATAATAACAATAAAATAAGATTTGTTTAGATTTCGTATTAGTTTTGTTTAAATATCTACTTCGATAGAGAAGTTTATTAAAAAATTTTCTCATGGAAACATATTGATAATTTCAATATCTCTAAACGAAAAAATTAGGAGGAAGTCATGTTGACCCATCCGGTAGTTCTAGTGTTAAAAATAATTAAAAATATTATAAGGTTTAGTGTGTAAAAAAAAAAAAAATTGCTTTATTTTAAGAACGAAATGATAGCACATGTACAATAAGAAAATAACAATGAACATATACACGTACGTTACAGACGAAAAATTTTACACGCGTGTCATTGAGAAATTAAAGACAGCACACCGGGGCTATCTTATTGACGAGGAGTGTTGTAATGTTAGTCGAAGGTTAGGCACGAGGTCGTGGGGGTTGAATTTCGCGGTGCGCCGCACAGTGGGCAAAAACGGCCTTTTTCGATTCAAAATCAAAGAACTTTCGATAGGAATGAGGTAGAGCGATGAAATTTTTTTTAAATGAAAGCTGAAACTTTGTAGAATATGGGAAAAATAGGGAGATTACGGTACGAACGTTTTTTAACCTTGAGAAAATTCGTTAAAGTTGCACAATTTCAAGAAAGTGCCAGTAGTAATGACAGCGATAAGTCAAGCGATGACGAGATGTGTAGTGCTTCATGTTTCCTAAGTAACTCAAAACGTTAAAATACTTCATTATTATTATTTTTATCGTGTTTTACATATGAGAATACGATATACTTTCAAACTAGTGTGTTATCAAGTCATTTTAACGAAAAAATTTCATTAATTTGTGTCACAAAAATCTATTTTTTTCAAAAACCAGAGGTCGTAGACAAATTTTGAAAACAGATTTGAAATCAGCGTGAAAAAATCTATGGGAAACGATATATAGCATGTTAAAAAAAAATTTTCCGCGCGTATTAGAGCGGCAAAAACAAAATTTTCTTGAAATTGTGCAACTTTAACGAATTTTCTCAAGGTTAAAAAACGTTCGTACCGTAATCTCCCTATTTTTCCTATATTCTACAAAGTTTCAGCTTTCATTTAAAAAAAATTTCATCGCTCTACCTCATTCCTATCGAAAGTTCCTTGATTTTGAATCGAAAAAGGCTGTTTTTGCCCACTGTGCGCCGTGTATCACTTCCGGTTTGCCAGGGAGGGATGCGACCCTTTGTGAAAATAGTTGAGGCGCAGCCGATATGTCTCTCGCTAACGGAACGTGGATGTACACAGCCGTGCACCACCGTGGGAATAATTTTATCCGCGGAATTTCTGCCGCTCGATTTTAATTATGATTTCCTTACCGCAGAGAATTTCTGCGAAATAGAAAGAGCTGCCCCCGGTCGGAACGAGATTGCCCGTTACGGGAAAATACAGCTCCCTCCATTCGTCGTTATCGCTCATCGTTTCTTCCCCGGAACGAACGGGACGGACGGACAGGACGACGTCGGTTCGCTTATTTTTCTCGAAGAATTTCGTCACGTTTTATTTATATCCTGACCAGGGGTGGGTGGGGGGTGGGAGGGGATGCGACCGAACTACCTACGCCCGAAGAATCCGCGAATCCTTTATTACGGAGCCGTTTCGTTCGCCACCTTCTCCGTCAGCCTGTTGTGTGTGCCCGCGTACGGGAATTGGCTACGACGTAAAATTTGGGAATCACTTTCGAAACGAATGGCCGTTTGTTGTTATCGCTCATCGTTGTGCCCGCGGTTCTGCCCCATCTGGGGCTCTGTCTGCCCGCGCAAATCCAACGGAATAATAGAAGCACGAAGGAGAGAGACTATGGTATATTTTGATACTACCGTAAAAACTTTCGAGAATTTTTCTCGCCGACGAATCCACCGTGGGATTCGAAGATCGAACGTTACCCTTTACAACGAGACCTTGAAAATTGATCTACGATCCTCTTTCGCCGATTTATCGAGCTTTCAACGAGAGGCCTGCATGGTGCTTTGCGATGGACGCGCTGGGAATTTATTTACGGGTCATTTTTGTTGCCTGAAACGGAAGAAAAAAATCGTACAACTTGTGCTTCAAGGTGTCATTGCCAAGGGGAATGTTCAATCTACAAATCTGTCGTAGATTTCTTCCGAAATAAAATTTTTTAATACTGAAGATTGAATTTCGCTTGCGACATCTTACAGAATTACCTAGTGAAAATGAATCTGCGAAAGTAGAGGGCACAGACAATTATAACAATTTCTCTATATATGTCGCCAAGGCCTCCACGACAATTGTCGCGGAGTTATCCTATTTACTGTAAGGTATACCTCGTGAGGAGGACCAAGAAGCTTGAGAGACCTCGGTCCTATACTCCTCGAGGAGTTTGAGGTCGCTTGGTACAGTGATTTCTCTATATATGTCGCCAAGGCCTTGATAATAAACGTCGCAGAGTTATCCCCACTAATGACGCACGGTATACCCCCTGCAGGGAGTCAAGAAGCTCGAGAAACCTCGGCCCTACACTCTTTAATAGTACAGTGATTTCTTGATATATGTCGCCAAGATCTGGAC
Organism: Seladonia tumulorum; assembly: GCA_913789895.3. Taxonomy (NCBI): domain Eukaryota; kingdom Metazoa; phylum Arthropoda; class Insecta; order Hymenoptera; family Halictidae; genus Seladonia; species Seladonia tumulorum. The sequence continues at coordinate 5,534,094 of OU565280.1, forward strand.
GATAAACGTCGCGGAGCTATCCCCACTACCGTGGGCTATACCTCGTGAAGAAGGGCCAAGAAGCTCGAGATTCCTCGGTCCTACACTCTTCGAATAATATAAAGTCACGTGGATCACAGAATAGTACAGTGTTTTCTCTATATATGTCGCCAAGGCTTGGATGATAAACGTCACGGAGTTATCCCCTCTAATAATGCGGTAGCCAAGAAGCTCAAGATACCACAGTCCTACACTCTTCGAGCAATATAAAGTCGTGTGGATCAAAGAACAGTAAAGTGTTTTCTCTATATATGTCGCCAAGGCTTGGATGATAAACGTCACAGAGTTATCCGCACTAATAATGCTGGGGGGAAAGAAGCTTCAGAGACCTCGGTGTCACACTCTTCGAGCAATATAAAGTCGTGTGGATCAAAGAATAGTACAGTGTTTTCTCTATATATGTCGCCAAGGCTTGGATGATAAACGTCACAGAGTTATCCCCACTAATACATAATGCGGTAGCTAAGAAGCTCAAGATACGACAGTCCTACACTCTTCGAGGAGCATAAAGTCGTGTGGATCAAAGAATAGTACAGTGTTTTCTCTATATATGTCGCCAAGGCTTGGATGATAAACGTCACGGAGTTATCCCCACTAATACATAATGCGGTAGCTAAGAAGCTCAAGATACCACAGTCCTACACTCTTCGAGGAGCATAAAGTCGTGTGGATCAAAGAATAGTACAGTGTTTTCTCTATATATGTCGCCAAGGCTTGGATGATAAACGTCGCAGAGTTATCGGCACTAATAATGCTGGGGGGAAAGAAGCTTCAGAGACCTCGGTGTCACACTCTTCGAGAAGTATAAAGTCGCGTGGACCAAAGAATAGTACAGTGGTTTCTCTATATATGTCGCCAAGGCTTGGATGATAAACGTCACAGAGTTGTCCCCACTAATACATAATGCGGTAGCTAAGAAGCTCAAGATACCACAGTCCTACACTCTTCGAGCAATATAAAGTCGTGTGGATCAAAGAATAGTACAGTGTTTTCTCTATATATGTCGCCAAGGCTTGGATGATAAACGTCGCAGAGTTATCCCCACTAATAATGCTGGGGGGAAAGAAGCTTCAGAGACTTCGGTGTCACACTCTTCGAGGAGCATAAAGTCGCGTGGATCAAAGAATAGTACAGTGTTTTCTCTATATATGTCGCCAAGGCATCCACGATAATTGTCGCGTAGCAACGATAAACGTCACGTGAGATCGTGTAAACATAACACAGCTCTGGTATGTCTCCTGTCTAGGATACACGACGCTGACAAGACCCGTTGACATATATCGAGAATTCGCTGTACAGCATAGTTCGACCGCAGGTTTCGCGGGCTCGAGGATCGACGGGGGGGGGGGGTCATCCTGGACCGTTGCGTGGGCCGCGTGCGTGTGGATCCGCGAGTTTTCTCATCAAAGGCGAACTAATTACGCAGGTATCCTGAGCTCCAGAATTGCTGGCCACCCCTTTCCCCTTCCTCCCCCTCTCCCTCTCCCTTCCCCTCCCCCGCCGACCCGATGCGTCCCGCCGGTTCCCGGTTACGAATTTCTCCGGGTTCACGATGAAATTTCAGGCTGCGATAGAGAGGAGAGGGCCCCTCCACTAGCACCGTGGCGAGGGATGAAGGGGTGCGCGGGAGAGGGTTGGTGCGAACAAGGGGTTTGAGAGAATCGGGCAGAGCATGTCGGGATGGGGAGTCCGGTTAACGGAGAAGCTGCCGGGTGGTGGAAGGATGTGCAACGGGTGGAAATACAGACGGAACGAACGGACGTTGCTTCGGGGCTAAACAGTGGCGATGGGGGAGGAGGCCGGGGGAGGATTCCGCGGGGGTGGATCGCAGGGGGAGAGGGGAGGGGGAGGGTGGTTGAGGAGAAGGGGCAACGGGTGCCGAGAGCTTCGTTAAATAATTAATCGATCCGTACCCCCGGCCTTCGCTCTGTCGAGGATTCCTTTCCATTCTCTCGCAGTTCGCACAAACGTTGCGCTTTCTGAGGTTTCTCTCGTACCCCTGCTCCTCTCCCTCTCCCTCTCCCCCCTCTCTCTTTCGGCGACGTCAACGGAAAGGTTCAAAGGTGAAATCGCGCGATGCTGGACCCGGAAATGGCAGGGGGAAACTGCGAAACGATATTCGACCATCCTTCTCACAACGTTTCACTGGGTTCTTTGCGGGACCGGAGATATTCTACGAGTTTTCAGACGCTCCTGCGTGGATCAGTCATTTAGGTATGCGACCAATTAGGCTCCTGGGATTTGTTCGCAGAGTTTAGGGGATCTTGCTAGGTCTGTCGAGTCGGGGGTGTTGGGTTAGGAGTCTGTCGTTTCGCAAGGTTCTTTGCGGATAGGGGCTACAGTGATTTCTCTATATATGTCACTAAGGTCTCGATGATAAATGTCGCCATATACCCTATCAGGGGCCAAGAAGCTTCGCTGCCCTTTCCTACGTTCAACAATGTATCAAAGAATAGTGTCTTCTAGCTATACGGTCATTTTTCTATATATGTCGCCAAGGCCTCGACGATAAATGTCGCGGAATTATCCCCACTACCGCGTGTATAGTTCTTGAAGGGTCGTGAAGGTCGAGAGGCCTCGGACGCTGAGGAGCGTAAACATAATTCAATGATTTTTCTATATATGTCGTCGAGGCCTCCATGATAAATGTCGCCGTATACCCTATCAGAAACCAAGAAGCTTCGCTGTCCTTTTCTACGTTCGGCGTATCAAAGAATAGTATCTTCTAGCTGATATATACTGATTTCTCTATATATGTCACCAAGGCCTGGATGATAAATGTCGGGGAACTATCCCCACTACCAAGAAGTGGAAACATAACACTCATCTGGTAGTTCTAGTGTTAAGTAACTGCACAGAGAACGTTACGGGTGTCCCAAAAAATGTGTACAGAGATTTCTCTATATATGTCACCAAGGTCTCGACGATAAAGGTCGCGGAATTATCCCCACTACTCCCCACTATATACCCCGTGAAGGACACCGAGGAGTGTAAACATAACACGGCTCGGGTATCTCTCCTGGACGCTATATGACGCTAGCAAGACCCTTGTTGATGACATATATCGATTATTCACTGTAGACTTTATGGCAAATAAAAATTGTATCGATTAATCGTAAGACAGAGGAGCCAAATGACTTTCTCTTTTTAAAAATTGTATTCAGATGAAACTTTACACCAACGTTCTTACATTTTTATTTCTTCGTCATTTGAAATTTCATTTTAATCATTTTTTCTTTTTTCATGGAAATTGATTTTTTGCATCAAATTGGACTTCGAGTTTTGACATGGTCCGGAACGGTTGCTATTGGCTGCACGAGGCGTTTCGTGGATGCAAACGGGGAAACAATTTTACGTAGAACAGCTGACGATACATTTTGCATGAAAATAAAGGAAAAGACATGGCACGCGCTAACATATTTCGCTATTCCCAACAATCACAGTTTAAAGAAGAAAAGAACGTCCGGTAAAACGCCGTTTACCGTTTCGCGACCATTGTTTCACAATTTCGTTGTTTCACTTACTTCAAACTACGCAGCAACTCGCGTGTTTGCATTTCTTTCGCTAAAAAATCCGAGTTAGTCTAACAAACATCGTTGCTAAATAGAATCTTTCATTCTCGCTGTGTCCCACGCTTTCCCGGGACGTTAGAATTAAATGAACGTTTTATAGTAAGCATGTTAACATATATAGACGAATTAATTGTCATATAAATTCGTTTATTGATATCAATATTTTTACCACTTGCAATGGATTTTTTCTAACGAATTTATAACGCATTTACTTTTGCCCTAATTCTTAATCATCCCTCATCAATTTGCTTGTGTTCTCTGTAATATTCCTAACAGAAATCTTTCCATTTGACAAACTGATCTTTCAGCATTTTTAATAAGAAAACGAATGGAATTAATTAATCCGGAACTGCGCGTATATTTTTGTGTTCAACTTTCATTATGTTACCGACAATTTTTCCATTCACTTAAAAATACAGTTTCGGCCGTTCGTGAAGTAACTAAAGCCTGAACTGCTTTAAATATTTATTTACGGTCTCCAACAATGGCACAACTACTAGAAGAAGCAAAGATCACTGGACTGCGTGATTTTATTCAACATTTTTATTTAAAATTTTCACTTTGTTATAATTCAATTACTAAATAATTATAATTTTAGTTCATTTTAATTTGACTTAATTTTCTGTAAAATTTTAACTTCTAATTTTTTAGAATCGATTCAGACTATTTTTATTCTACATTAAAATCCGCTGTTCGGATTTAATTAATAAATAATTACAATTTTATTTTATTTTATGTAAAATTTTAACTTCTACTTCTTAGAATCGTTTCAGACTATTCAGATTTTATGCAAAATTTTAACTTTTATTTCTTCGAGTCGATTCAGTCTATTTTCATTCTACATGAAAATCCGCTGTTTATTAAACAACGATCAGCTTAGCATCAAGAAAATATTTCGTGATTTCGAGATCCGTCTGGCTGGCCTGAAATGGATTAAAGACGTCGGTTTAAAGTAAAAGAAAAAGAGGCGATAATCTGTTAAAATAAAGGGACCACTTAGCTCGAGGAGGGTGGGGGTGGGGGGGGGTGAGAAACGTCTTCAAGCCGTCCTCCGAATCTTTCTATTTCGTTCTCGTGTTCGTGTTGCTTTTCCTACAAAATTGGATCCACCCTTTACAAACTCTTCGCCAGATTATCGTCGTCCGTCGGTTCTCCTTCATTTCACCGGCGCGATTATTTCCCTGGATTTTCCACGTTCCCTCTGTTGTCCCGCGCTTTTCCGTTTCCACCCCCCACCCGCCGCCGTCCCAGACGAAACAAACTTGCTCGTACGCTCGAAGAATTTCCTCGCGAACGAACGGCTCTCCTCTCGATCTTTCGAGTCTCGTTTCCGAGGAGACGTCTTTTAGCGGAGTCAGCTTCGAATTTTAGCCGCGTCGATCTGCTCGCGCCGCTCTCCGCGTTCCCTCTGGCTGCATTCTCCTCGCGAAAATCACCCGCGAAAAACTCCCGAAATTCATTCGAATGTTAACACTGCGCCCCGCCAGTTGCATAATTCCCCTCCCGACCTTCGCAATTCCAACGATCCGAAAAATCAGAATCCACCATTTTGACGGCTCAGAATCCTCCATTTTGCGATTCCAGCGTGAAATATTATATCTCGGTTCTTTCATTCTCAAAATCGGAACTGAAACGTCACTTCTACCGTAGCCAACTGTTGTTCCTTGATCGTTTACTGCTGGCGTTGATAGTAACAATTGATTAAATTTGCTTATTTTTTATTATTTTTTTACGAATCCATCGCCAACACGTGCGCGACATTCTGCCGATTAAAATGATACCCAACACGACCCTGTTCGCTTCATATTTGCTCGTTTAATCCACGATTCTTTGGAACCTCGCTTATCCGAACTGACCGGTGCATGGTCGCTATAGTGTTTTTACTAGGGCAAATATGCCGCGAACTATGTCGTGTTTGGGCTCGTTTTAATCGGGAAAACGTCACGAACACGCCCCTAACAATCTTGTAATCCAAAAATTAAGAACAACAAAGTGTGACAAATAAATTACAAGTTTGAGAAAGAAAAATCGTTCGGATTCGGCTGTTATTACACGGAATCGCGTTAATTCAGTTCTGGCGGGGAGGGGAGGGTCAGAGGGTCTGATACTTTCGCCATTGGGAGCGCAGCGAATCATTGATAATTATTTGGTATTCGCCTGGCTGCCGAATAATTACACCTGTTTGTTCGTGGCATTTAATACAGCAAGTATTATTTGATTTCGCGTCTCTACTTACTCGCGCGTGTTTTATGAAATTTGGTAGGCGAAGCGCGACGATATTGCCCAGCCCGGCACGGCCCGGCCCGAGAGAGCGCAGCGTAGAAGAGGATAACAACGAAAGGATAAATCGAACGCGAATGGGATGGCGGCGGCCGAAAAACCGTGCGTCGTTCCCCGCGTACGAATCAAAACAGCTTGTCGTATGTTGCATACCTGCCGCGCGCGATTGGCTTAACGCATTCACCGCGATCGACACCCCCCCCCCCCCTCCCCCATTATTTCACCCCCGCGCGCTCGCAACGTTGTCCCCCGCTTTTTGTCTAACATTTTACAGGAAATTTAGGCGACATAAAATTCCACGCAGCGTGCAACATCGATGGGATCTCGATAAACAAGTCGGGACCTCTCGATTTTGCTTTCTACTCGATATATGTCCAAAAATCGGATCTGCCAAGGGACATATATCGCAAAGAAGATACTGCTCTTTCATACACTGCCAAAGATAGGAATGGACAACGAAGTGGGCTGGGGTCAGTGGGGATAGTTATGTGACAATTATCGTGTAAATATTTGCGACATATATCGAGTAAATTTGATACAACTTTTTTGTCTTTGATTATTATTTTATGGGACCTTTGCTGACACGTTATTGACGTTGTTCCGATTAAAATGACAACCAACAAGGTACAATATCGGCCGGAAGATACTGTTTTTTATACACTGCCAAAGATAGGAAAGGACAACGAAGTGGGCTTGGGTCAGTGGGGATGATTCTGTGACAATTTTCGTGTAAATGTTTGCGACATATATCGAGTAAATTTGATACAACTTTTTTGTTCGTCTAAATGTTTGGGACATATATCGAGCAAATTTGATACAACTTTTTTGTCTTTGATTATTATTTTATGGGACCTTTGCTGATACATTCGTGACGTTTCTCTGATTAAATCGACAGCTAACAAGATGCAATATGTTTTTTTTTTATACACTGACGAATGTAGAAAAGGACAGCGAAGTGCTCTGGGTCAGTGGGGATAGTTCTGTGACATTTATCGTCTAAATGTTTGGGACATATATCGAGTAAATTTTTTCTGAACTTTTTTGCCTTCGATTATTATTTTCTGGGACCTTTGCTGACATATTAGTGACGTCTTTTTATGATTTAGGGGAGCACGATTTAGGGGAACCTCTACTATCCGAACAGAGAATCTACCGAACTCTTGAGTGTTTTATTCTCGAACAAAAGATCCATGTAAAAAGCACCTGATACTTTTTGTTTTACCTGATGCATAGGGGTTTCAATCTTTATCTCGGCCAGGTTGATCATGCTCGAGACTATCGTTCGCGGTTAATCAACTATCGGCGATTTACGAATCCGCGGGGCCATGGTGTTTTCATCGGGGATCCTAATTATCATGATATTCGATAGAGGAACAACATCGTCTGCTGGCATGCAGCAACTCGTTCCACTCGAAAAATTGGGCAATTTACGAATCATCGTGCTCCGCCCGGCAACCCAATTTCAGCCGGGTAATTAAACGATCGTTAATTAACAAAGGAAACGCGGAACGGCAGCCGGCTTACGTTGGGAATACTTCGGAAAACGGGAATGAAACGCGTGTTTTTGACTAATTTCGGGACGCCGCGCTCTGGTAGAACGATCCTACTCTCTTTCGTTCTCTCTCTCTCTCTCTCACCCCCTCCACTCCCCCCCTCTCTCCCCCTCTCTCTCTCTCTCTCGTTTTTTCCCCGAGGTGTATCGATCGCCTGTCATATGGCGCGCAAACAGTAACGAAACGTGGGATAATTGAATTTTGAATTCGAGATGGTCCCTTGAATTACCGTGGCAAACTCCAGCGCGGAATTTGTTCTTCGACAGAGATATTCTAATGCAAAAACGAGCCTTTTTGATATTTACACTTTTCGAAAAGAAAAGAAATAAAATTAATAACAGAAAATTAATTGCTCTAATAATACGTACCGAGTACAGTATCTACACGATAATTCTCCAAAACACGGGTCTGGCCACTGACAATTATCGTCTAGATGATACTACTCTTTAGAACACAGAAAAGGACAAAGAAGGTCACGCGTTTTGGTCGCTGAGTAAACATAATATTTAGGTGCGAGAGCACTACTAATATAACAACAAAATTTCTTTATTTTTCATTATTTATTCACGAGACTTTCACCAACATATTTATGGAATTTTTCTGATTAAAAGGACACCCAACACGCTACAATTCTTATTTCATAAATTCCACGAATATGTTGGTGAAAGTCACACCAAAAAAGAAAATTAAAAAATGTTAATGTTAATAAAAAAAAATGTAAATGTGTTAATGTAAATGTTAATGTTTGTTGTTAATGTTTGTTATTGTGTACCCCGTATTATGTTTACAGTCCCGAACCCCTACTTTTGGGGCCCTTCACAGGGTACACCCTGCAGTGGAGGGGATAGTTCTAGGACAATTATAGTCTAGGTATTTGGGACATTTATCGAGTAGAGACTGCATTGCGTTTAATTGACATATTGCGAAATCCGGACACTGATGGGAACAGAAATGAAATTTGCAATGATCATGGTGGATAAATATAATAGTCTAGGACAATTATAGTCTAGGTATTGGGGACATTTATCGAGTAGAGACTGCATTGCGTTTAATTGACATATTGCAAAATCCGGACACTGATGGGAACAGAAATGAAATTTGCAATGATCATGGTGGATAAATATAATAGTACAGAGAGTGGGGGGAGTCGTTTCCCGGATTTCCAGTAAATTATCGTGGCACGATCGTGATCGGCTTCGAGAAATATTTCGAGAACCGGGCTGGAGTTGCGCGGCATTCCTAATATTTTCGGTATATTAATGGCAGGCGAGAGCACACATTCATTTAGTTTGCCTCGGAATTTCCGAGCTCTGGTGTATTGTTTGCAAGCATTGTCGTGTACGTGTTACTTCAGTAGGAAAGGTGGATACGATCTCGCGTTCATCCCATTTGATACCGGTGCGTCCGTGATGCGGAAGCTAATTAACGGCTCATCGACCAACCCGAACTTCATGCGTCTAAACGCAGTGGATTAATTCGTATATGGACAGCTCCCTCGGACCTCCGCACACAGAGACTTACAAATTATGATGAATCGCCGACGACTGGCTGCGACACGACGAATTATCAAAATTTATTATAATGCTTATCTTTTCCCGATCCCCTTTCTCCAAATTAACATTGTCCTTGTCGACCGTTTTCTTCCCATATTATTAAACAATCCCAACTTCCTTAACGAAATTATTTTGCAATATATTTTTTACAGAAACACGAGGAATTTTCAAAATTTGTTATAATGCTTATCTTTTCCCGATCCCCTTTCTCCAAATTAACATTGTCCTTGTCGACCGTTTTCTTCCCCTATTATTAAACAATCCCAACTTCCTTAACAAAATTATTTTGCAATATATTTTTTACAGAAACACGACGAATTTTCAAAATTTGTTATAATGCTTATCTTTTCCCGATCCCCTTCCTCCAAATTAACATTGTCCTTGTCGACCGTTTTCCTCCCCTATTATTAAACGATCCCAACTTCCTTAACAAAATTATTTTGTAATATATTTTTTTACAGAAACACGACGAATTTTCAAAATTTATTATAATGCTTATCTTTTCCCGATCCCCTTTCTCCAAATTAACATTGTCCTTGTCGACCGTTTTCTTCCCCTACTGTTAAACAATCTCAACTTCCTTAACAAAATTATTTTGCAATATATTTTTTTACAGAAACGAAGCTTCGATACGCATTCTTACAATTGTTTTGGGAGAGCTTTATTTCCGAGGAGACTATATTTATTTCGAAGAGACACCATATATACGTAATATGTATTCCCACGTCTGCGTTTTTCATATTTTGTTTACAAAACATCTACCAGCAGATTTCTGGCATTTTTCCGATTAAAACGAGCCCAAGCACGACGAATTTCGACCACATTTACTCGTGTAAATCGCGATTAAGTGGACCCTCTCGGATCAGTTCGGATAGTAGAGGTTCTACTAAATCGTGGATTACTCTGGAGAACGCGATCCTAACCGTATCGTGTTTGGTATCGATCTACGCGGAAAAGTGTCACGAATACGTTGCCAAAGGTTTCGTAGAGAAATAATTACAAACATAGGCGTAGGATTGAAAAATTCTCGATAAAGTGATCGGGAGCGACAGCAATTTCGTTCGTAACTCGAAAAATTTTCAGAAATTCGTAAATGTTTTGTTCCGGGAATTTCACTATTTGATAATTGTTAATAATGTTGCACATTTCCACTGTGATAGCCTCCGTATGTTGATTACATAAAGGGAGAATTGATTTCCCAAAGAGTATTTCCCGATCGGCCATCGATTTTACCGGATCACGATCGCGGATACAATTAGCAGACAATTTTCTTCGAGCTCCACGATAAATCAATCGTCATCGGCGGTAGCATCTCGGATGCTCGATGCATCGACGGCGTGTGCACGGCCGATCGAGAAAGTAGAAAGTTCAAGAGACAATCGTGCCAACGGAAAGTTGCCAAGTGTAAACAATCCTCTCGAATCTGCTACCTTAAACCGATCCGGAATGCCTGTGTACCAAACTGGAACAATACCGTCTACACGAGAGAGGTCTATCGAACACCGTTCATCCCACTGATCTTCACCGATAGACCTAGATCGAGGCCACTCCGCGTTCAAGCCACGCTCGAATGCTGCCGGTTCAGCATGATCAAACAACGCCTTTCATTATGTTGTCGCGCGCCAAATCATTTCGGAAACAATTCTCCTCCGAAGCTCGATAAAATGGCCAAAGAACACGAAAAAAAAAATCGTTGATCAATTTTCAAGGCATGGTTCTAAAGGGGAAACTTCAATCTATGAACCCTTAGTGGAATCATTCAGGAGGAAAAAATTTTCAAAATTTTACAGGCAGTTTCAATAGGCAATATTTTCGGGTTCCCCTCGCAGAACATTGAAAAATCTCCAAATATAAATATTCAAAAATAAATAAATATATGGGGGTCCTGCTCCAGAAAATTTTTTTAATTTTTCAGGGGGTTTCAATCGGCAATATTTTCGAGTCTTCGGTTTCCCTCGCAAGACATTAAAAAATCTCAGAATATAAATATTAAAAAATAAATAAGTGAGGGTGCTGCTCCAGAAATTTTTTTAAATTTTTCAGGGGACAATTTTTCAATAGGCAATATTTTCGAGTCTTCGCAGGACATTGAAAAATCTCCAAATATAAATATTCAAAAATAAATAAATATGTGGGGGTGCTGCTCCAGAAAATTTTTTTAATTTTTCAGGGAGTTTCAATAGGCAATATTTTCGAGTCTTCGGTTTCCCTCGCAAGACATTAAAAAATCTCAGAATATAAATATTAAAAAATAAATAAGTGAGGGTGCTGCTCCAGAAATTTTTTTTAATTTTTCAGGGGACAATTTTTCAATAGGCAATATTTTCGAGTCTTCGCAGGACATTGAAAAATCTCCAAATATAAATATTCAAAAATAAATAAATAAGTGAGGGTGCTGCTCCAGAAATTTTTTTAAATTTTTCAGGGGACAATTTTTCAATAGGCAATATTTTCGAGTCTTCGCAGGACATTGAAAAATCTCCAAATATAAATATTCAAAAATAAATAAATATGTGAGGGTCCTGCTCCAGAAAATTTTTTTAATTTTTCAGGGGGTTTCAATACGCAATATTTTCGAGTCTTCGCAGGACATTGAAAAATCTCCAAATATAAATATTCAAAAATAAAGAAATAAGTGGGGGTGCTGCTCCAGACAACTTTAGCTCACTATCTGCGCATGCGCACGTCAGTCAAACACAAAAATTCTTATATATTTTTATTATATTAACACTGCGCGGTTCTCATTGCAACGCGTGCTCTACCAAATATATTTATCTAATCATTGCTCACGAAATCATTTTTATAATTTCAAAAATTGTCAAGTAAAAAATCTAGAACATGTAATTTGAACGGTTGTGGTACATTTAGAGTTAATATAATAAAAATATATAAAAATTTTAGTCTAAATAAATTAAATTTTGGCATTTTTATAAGGCAACGTGTATCTGTTACATTCGGAGCTCGGTACGTTTAGTGTTAAATATTATCGCTAATATAAAGTGGAAATAGGGGGCTCTGCAGTTCTACAATATCCTAACCAAAACGATGAAGGTGGGGGCTTCAGGTTTCGAGATGAGTCCAGACTAATTGCAGTACTATTTTTTTTTTTTATTTTTATCGGAATTGCGGTACTATTTCTTTTTTTATTTTTATCTGAATTGCGGTACTATTTCTTTTTTTATTTTTAACGGAATTGCGGTACTATTTCTTTTTTTATTTTTATCTGAATTGCGGTACTATTTCTTTTTTTATTTTTATCTGAATTGCGGTACTATTTCTTTTTTTCTTCAACTGAATTATCGGAGATTTGTCGCGTCCCGATTTTCGAATTCGAGTTTCCTCGGGGAAAGGAAGACTTGACCCAGTCAGGCTCGAGCAGGAAAGTTGGCCGTCTTTCATTGGCCGACGAGGCCCGGCGAGGAAAGTTTTCACGGCTCGAAAGAGCAAGAGAGGGAGCCGGAAAAGGGGCTCCAAAGTTCTGCGGGCCGCGTCGCCCGGCGATTACGCGAACCGCAGGATCGTGGCTGTTGCGTTATTCACGGCAGATTCGTACACACGACTGGTGCCCGGCTCCGGCGCACTTTATCGAAGCTAACAGGTTCGGAAGTCTGCAGCTAATTAATTTCGGCTTTGCACACCGTTGTCGTTAAACATTTCCTCTGTCGGACAGCCCCCCCCTCCCCGCCCGTGATTGCGTTTTCCCCGGCCCGGTGAAATATTCAAAATTTCGAAATCGTTAGGGTTAACCGGAAACGCGAAGCACAGCCTGTAATCGTTCGCCGTTGAAATATACCCTATTTACGGAAATGCCTGAACAACGTTATCATCACTGCGGACGTTTATTGATACTAAATCTACCGACACTTGTAAACCTATTTCTATTGTGCGAGGTTAAAATGACCGGGCCTTAACACTGGAACTACCGAAGCAGTCAAAACGACTGGTTAATAATTTTTCCTTTCACAATTACTGGAATTATAAAAATGTTTCTGTCGGAAATCTTCGAATGAACTTCTTTATTAAATCAAATGATACGATAAAAATTGTGTGAGGTTTGAATAGACGTAGTCTTGTCATTATTACTTGTCATTAAAACTACTACGAAATTATATAAAAAATAGTATTATGAAACTAGTGTAATTATATAAAATTAGTGTCGTCCACCTTTGGATGTATTTGCAATGGAACGGTATTATTATCAACCAAGCACGTGAGTAACTTGATAGGGTCTCATTCGATAATGCAGCTCATATATTATGAGTTGTAACATTGAGAATTTCTTTTATACTGATTGTTTATGTTCAGAAGAGTAAATTATTATCATTGGCCTCATGTCACTTACATAAATGACCGGCCGTGATAAGCTCGAGAGGCTACATATAACTCTTAGAAAAAAAAAATAACTAAAACGAGGAATAAATACTGAGAAATACATTGTATATGCAGTAATTTCTCCATATATGTCGCCAAGGCCTCGATGATAAACGTCGGGCAGTGTATCAAAGGCTAGTGTGTATCGGGCTGTGTATATCTTCTAGCTGATATACACAGTGATTTCTCTATATATGTCGCCAAGGCCTGCACGATAAATGTCGCGGAATTATCCCCTTGAATGACCTTGAAATAATATAGTCACTGAATTCCTAATGAAAGGGACTATCATTGTAAGTGTTTAAAAAAGGGTGGTTCCATTTAAAAAAGTCAAGGTGACCTTGATATCTCTAAAAAAAAAAGATATAAAAACAAAATTTTTATGGCATCCTGTCAGCCCCATTGTACCACTCAACTTTGTCCTCACCATATTTTACGTATCTTCAGAAACAACAAAGGTATTTGAGGTGCGAACGTTAGCTGACTCACCCTGTATATGTCGCCCAGGCCTGGACGATAAATGTCGCGGAATGACACCGAGGAGCGTAAACACAACATGTCTCCTGGACGACAGTTGACGCTGTCAAGACCAGTGTTGTTGACATATATCGAGAACTCGAATGACATATATCGAGAACTCGAATGGCATATATCGAGAACTCGAATAGCATATATCGAGAACTCGAATGACATATATCGAGAACTCTAATGACATAATATCGAGAACTCGAATGACATAAATCGAGAACTCGAATGACATATAGTATATCGAGAACTCGAATGACACACATCGAGGACTCGAATGACATATATCGAGAACTCGAATGACATATAGTATATCCAGAACTCGAATGACAAATATCGAGAACTCGAATGACATATATCGAGAACTCGAATGACATATATTGAGAACTCGGATGACATATATCGAGAACTCGAATGGCATATATCGAGAACTCGAATAGCATATATCGAGAACTCGAATGACATATATCGAGAACTCTAATGACATAATATCGAGAACTCGTATGACATAAATCGAGAACTCGAATGACATATAGTATATCGAGAACTCGAATGACATATAGTATATCGAGAACTCGAATGACATATAGTATATCCAGAATTCGAATGACAAATATCGAGAACTCGAATGACATATATCGAGAACTCGAATGACATATAGTATATCGAGAACTCGAATGACATATAGTATATCGAGAACTCGAATGACATATAGTATATCCAGAATTCGAATGACAAATATCGAGAACTCGAATGACATATATCGAGAACTCGAATGACATATATTGAGAACTCGGATGACATATATCGGGAACTCGAATGACATATATTGAGAACTCGAATGACATATATCGAGAACTCGAATGACATATATCGAGAACTCGAATGACATATATCGAGAACTCGGATGACATATATCGAGAAGTTTGAATTTAAAGGTCAATCTTTCCCGGTCGTGGTGGGTTCGATGTTGAAAATATTACCCTCAGACCCGAGCACTCGTGCTACCCCTACCCCCTACCCCCCACCCCCACTCCAACCACCAGGTCAGCATCAAGTTAATGACGTTAACGTCCGGGCAGCTCACCGGCAGGCTAGCCTGGCGGGTATCCAAGTGTTGTCCGAGGAAACTCCAAAGTTTTCGTCCGAGAGTAGAGTCTCGGCGACGTTGGCCCCACCAGCTTCCGGCAATCAACTTCGCCGGATAAGAGGATCGTCCAGGTGAAAGGACACGCGACACCTCGAACCGTGTCTCTCGTCGAGAGAGAACGACAAAAAGGGGCGAGGGGGGGGGGAGAGAAAAAATGGACGTTCGTCAGAGAGCTGTTCTAAGAGAGAGGGTAGCGAGCAAGAAAGTGTGTGTGGAGGGGGGAGAGTTCAAGGGAGGGGGGATCGATTCACACTTTTAAATGGCATCGGTCGTGTTTCAGAGAGCGTGCGGGACACCGGAGGCGACGAGAGAGGGGATCACCGGGTCGGCAAGGTGTCGAAGAGAGCGAAACCCCTGAACCCGGACGAAAACGAGCACGACAACGAGGACGACTACTACTACGAGGACGTGGATGAAAGAAACAATCCGACGAACGAGGCACCGGCCGTGCCGCCCGGATTCCTCAGCCCCTCTGTGCGGGAGTACCTCGATCTCGGTAAATCGATACCCGGTACGTAAACAAGATCATCTCGCGGAAAGTTACCCCTTTGTCGGAGCCTTTCCTCTCCATCTCACTCTCTCCCTCTCCCACTCTCTTTTGGATCCTCTGTTCAACCCCCCCCTACCCCCAGTTACCCTCTTGGAATTTCCTCCTTTCAGTTGTGTCCCTCCACACAGCTTCCCCTGCGTTCTCTTCAACGTCGAGCAAGCGTTCCACCCCGAGCTCTTGCCTGTTCGTTCGTCTTCTTAGCTTCTTCTTCTTCTTCTTCATCGCCTTCTTTGTCGTCTTCTTCTTCTTTCATGTTTGTTCTTCTTTTTCTTCCCATCTTTGCTACTCGCTTCTTGCTCGTTGATGATACGCCTGGCACCTTTGAGATGCTCCACCAGGAGTGGGATCTATGGTTGAGATAGATCGATGGCGGATCTGACGGGTAATGATCGGATTCCATGCTCGAGGATTTCGGGGTGATCTGAAGGGTTCAAGAGGGGAGGATGGGTGATGGTTTCATGGAGGTTCTAGAGGGAGGTTTTGTGTGGGGATGATGCGTGGGTGGGTGGTTCGACGGGGTTGTTCGTTGTGGAAATGTTGGCGGTGTTTAAATATTCGACTATTGTTACTGTTCAATTATTGTACGATGGAAATTATTGTACGATGGAAATTATTGTACAGTGGCAATTATTGTACGGTGGCAATTATTGTACAGTGGCAATTATTGTACTTGGGCACTGTTTAACTATTCGACTATTGTTACTGTTCAATTATTGTACGGTGGCAATTATTGTACAGTGACAATTACTGTACAGTGGCAATTATTGTACAGTGACAATTATTATACGTGGGCACTGTTTAACTATTCGACTGTTGTTGACACTGTTCGACTATTGTTACTGTTCAATTATTGTACGGTGGAAATTATTGTACGGTGGCAATTATTGTACAGTGGTAATTATTGTACAGTGATAATTATTTTACTTGGGCACTGTTTGACTATTCGAGTATTCTTGACACTGTTCGACTATTGTTACTGTTCAATTATTGTACGGTGGAAATTATTGTACGATGGAAATTATTGTACAGTGGCAATTATTATACTTGGGCACTGTTTAACTATTCGACTGTTGTTGACACTGTTCGACTACTGTTACTGTTCAATTATTGTACGGTGGAAATTATTGTACGGTGGCAATTATTGTACGGTTTCAATTATTGTACAGTGGCAATTATTGTACGATGGAAATTATTTTACGGTGGAAACTATTGTGCGATGACAATCATTGTACTTGGGCACCGTTTAACTATTCGACTATTGTTGACACTGTTCGACTATTGTTACTGTTCAATTATTGTACGGTGGCAATTATTATATGGTGGCAATAATTGTACGGTGGCAATTATTGTACAGTCACAATTATTGTACTTGGTAATCTTCAGGACTTTTTTTCGCAGAAACTGTTCGACTTTGCGCGACAGGATTTTGCACATATGTTTATGATCACTTGAAGAGAGCACATGATTTTTTTCTACGGAAAGGAATCAAAATTGTACAAGTCATAAGGGTGTATTTGTTATTTTTAAAAATGGCTAGAAATTTGGACAGCACGTTCTTATAATAAAATAATTAAAAAATAAAGTTATTTTTATAAAGTAACGTAAAATAGTCACTTCTAGTAAACCTAGTGTTAATTTTGTGGATGCTTT
The DNA here is from genome assembly GCA_913789895.3 of Seladonia tumulorum. NCBI lineage: Eukaryota > Metazoa > Arthropoda > Insecta > Hymenoptera > Halictidae > Seladonia > Seladonia tumulorum. The sequence continues at coordinate 5,551,337 of OU565280.1, forward strand.
GGACGCGTATCAATTTTTTACACTGGAATGCCCACAAAAATTTATTGTCTCTTATTTCTCTCTTACTTTTGTCGTTTCGTACAGTTGTTTCGTACCAATGTACAAGCCTATAAATCTATAAAACCTATGCTCCAGAAAATATGTTATAGAAAATTTCAAATATTTCATTGGCGTTGCGAGAAATTGATTAAAATGTCCGAGCCGACTGAAAAGAAACGAGGGACGGTTTTACAATGTCGACGGAAATTAGTTTAGGAATTGCAAACGGAATTCGGAGCAGCATGAATGGGATTTTGCTAGGTAAATCGCGCGTCTCAGAAGATAATACGCGCGCCCTTAAGCTCAATTTTTCCGAGACGTCGTCGTTGGTCGCAATGGAAACAATCTCGACGCGGCCGGGGACGGAGAAAATACACGGGGGCATACCTCTCTCCTCGACATGCAATAATTGTCTATGTATCTACGGTCCTGCCTTTCGTTCAGCCCGGTCCGTTCCCGCAATTACATAAAACCGCTCGTTTAAACCCGAGGAACTTGTCGAACCATCTCTCCCTCTCTCTCTCTCTCGCTCTCTTTCTCTCTCTCTCTCTCTGGGTCGTATATACTTGGACGTATAAAAAACGACGAGAGACGACAGAAGACGAAGGAACGACGACGAATTTAAACAAGCTGCTCCGCTCCTCGTGAACGACCAATCTACACGGTTTTACTTACGCTTCCGCGAGGTTCCTTCGCGATCACTGTAAAAATATACAGGAGAAATTGCCCCGCGTTTCCGAGCATTAATAAAATCCACCGGACCTTTCCAAACCGTAATGCTTATCATATCAAGTTCTACGAGCTTCGAATAATAGATACGTATCGTTTCACAATAGTTTATAACATTTTTTAAGAGGAATCAGACGGTCCGAGTGACTCAACTCGAGAGATTCTCAAGTGAAAAGTACGGTCACGCAGAGAAATACCGACGAAAGATATCCCCCACCATCCTCGACGACATTAAAATAGAAATTTGGGACTCGGGTTATTTTATGGTACGCAAAATAGGTTATTTATAAGCAGATTAGTCCTAAACTATTAATTGTCTTATATATATATATTTTTTTAATTTTAGAATTTCTATATTTTAGATTGATTGAAAGTGTGAAAACTTATTTGGGGAAAACAGTGGTATAAATTTCCTTGTCCGGAGCATTTATTATATTGAAAATTACGGATACCTCAACAAATTTTGTTATTTTTGTAAAGCAATAATTGCCAGATACTGTTATGCTTGGAGGTTTAGTGTTAAGGAACCCGATGCAACAAAATTCTCGTGAAAATATAATTTAAAATATTAATTTAGAATTTTAATTCTAAATAAATTTATTAATCCCATTAACCCTTTGCATTCGAAGCTATTTTAACCCCAAAACGAAACATTTCTTCCGGCCTAGAATATTTCCCTTCTATATACATATATTTTTCATGTTCTATGGTGCAATTTATTCGTACAATACAGAAATATTTACTAATTTATTAAATACAAACAAATTTAATAATTAGACCGCGGATTTTTATGCATTTATAACAAAATTGAGTAGATAAGATTGGAAATTGTAGGAAAATTAAAAAAATTTTAAATGTCACTATACTATTTCTCGTCTATTGAAATTAGCAAGTGAAGAAATAACGTTCTTCTTTGTTTCTATTTCTTGTAATCGATGCAGACAATTTTTCTTTTGCATACAGATCCGCAGTCTATTAATAATTTAAAAAATATTTCGAACAATGATAGTGGTGTTAATAATAATAATAATAATGTTAATAATAATGATAATGTTTAGTGGTGCCTTACAGTCACCATTCGAGTGCTAATGGTTACTAAATGTTTCGACAAAATCTACTGTACCAAAAGGAAAGCATGTTTTACATACCTTAAAGAAAATCCTGAAATGGGGGTCAGTTGTTTAGCATTGAAATTGCAATTTCCGCCGAGGGTTTCAATTTTGAGAAGACATCAAAGTTTATTAAAAAAGTTCTGAGCAGATATGAAACAATGGCCGCTAGATCCGCTGATCAATGCAAACGTGGTTTTCGCAGGGGTGTCGCCGAATGTTCCTCCGAAGGACGAAAAAGAAGGAAATAGAATCGATCGATCGGTAGATTCATATTTAGCCACGTCCCGTTAAGTAGAAGTCACGCTAGCCTGCCTTATCCCATTAGCTTCTTTGAAAGTGTTTCACTGACCTAACGCAGGGCTCGGAGATTTTTTTCTTGCCGCCCTTTGTGCAGTCGCGAGCCTCTCTCTCTCTCTCTCTCTCTCTCTCTCATTCTTTCTCTCTCTCTTCGGTTCTCGTCCCTCGATAATCGATCGATCGTGAAATATCCGCAGCCAGCAAGGTTCCCGGCCGGAAAATTCCTATAATGTAGTCTGCGAAGGGTCGGCGAGCTTTGTACGGGTAGCGGCGTCGCGCAAAAAGCCTCTCCGTCGCAGAACGGATTTATGCGAATACGCGTGTAACGGCCGATTAGAAGATTCACGCGGTAAATTAAATGTTATTAAGCGGAAGAGGATGATGCGCGTTCGGCGTTTTCTTCTGGCGCGCTGCTGATACCCACTCTTGAAAGTATGGCCGAGGAGATAGCGGGAAACGAGGTTAACACGTTCCTCCACCATAGTGTGTAGAAGGGGAGGGGGGAGGGGGGAGGGGGAGAGGGGGGAGGGGGGCTAGACACCGTATTTTGCATCTGCAGACAACGTTGAGATACGACCTGCACGAGTCACATCGTCGCCACACCAATACACCCGCGAGTTACTGTAATATCATTTTTATAAGCAGACACCGTACGCGAAAGACAAGGATCGAGAGAGATTCTCAAGTGGAGACCGCTTTAAATAATAAATAATAATAATACATCGGTTTGCAAGTGGTAAACGGTTTACGACATTTTACGACGGACGTCACAGTAGTTCAGCTTGAGAGATTCTCAAGTGAAAACTACGGTCACGCGCTGGAAATGTCAATACTATTCTTGGTACAGTCTTTACTCGATATATGTCGCAAATATCTACATGATAAAAGTCCTAGAACTATCCCCACTGTCCTTTTCTACGTTTGCCAGTGTGCCAAAGAATAGTATATTCTAGCCGATATATGTCTCTGCGTAGACCCGTCTTGTGGACATATATCGAGTAAACAATTTTAGTACATATATGGAGGCATATATCGAGTATTTCAAATTAATCTTTGAAGCATTCGATGCGATAGAATAGGCTTAAATAGCAATAATGTCTTTGCTCGATATATGTCGCAAATACCTAACTGATAAAAGTCGCAGAACTATCCCCACTACCGCGAGGTATACCCCGTGAGAAGTTTCGTTGTCCCTTTCTACGTAGGGCAGTGTGTCAAATAATAGTATCTTCTAGCCGGTATATGTCTCTGGGTAAACCCGTTTTGTGGACATATATCGAGTAAACAATTTGTGTACATATATGGAGACATGTATCGAGTATTTCAAATTAATCTTTGAAGCATTCGATGCGACTGAATCGGCTAAAATAGCAATACTGTCTTTGCTCGATATATGTCGCAAATACCTGGCTGATAAAAGCCACAGAACTATGCCTAATAAACTATGCTCTAAGCTCGATAGGCCTCGGACACCGAGGAGTGTAAACATAATACTGGTCGGGTACAACGTTCAGCGTAGATCAAAGGATACATAGTATCTCCTAGACTATATATGTCGCTGGCTAGACCCGTCTTGTGGACATATATCAAGTACACACTGTGTCTCAAAGTGATCTTTGAAGCAGTTGATGCAACAAAAACAGCTAAAATAGCAATACTATTTAGTCAACAATACTCAATAGTCTTTGCTCGATATATGTCGCAAATACCTGGCTGATAAAAGCCACAGAACTATGCCTAATAAACTATGCTCTAAGCTCGATAGGCCTCGGACACCGAGGAGTGTAAACATAATACTGGTCGGGTACAACGTTCAGCGTAGATCAAAGGATACATAGTATCTCCTAGACTATATATGTCGCTGGCTAGACCCGTCTTGTGGACATATATCAAGTACACACTGTGTCTCAAAGTGATCTTTGAAGCAGTTGATGCAACAAAAACAGCTAAAATAGCAATACTATTTAGTCAACAATACTCAATAGTCTTTGCTCGATATATGTCGCAAATACCTGGCTGATAAAAGTCGCAGAACTATGCCTGATAAACTATGCTCTAAGCTCGATAGGCCTCGGACACCGAGGAGTGTAAACATAATACCGGTCGGGTACAACGTTCAGCGTAGATCAAAGGATAGTATCTCCTAGACTATATATGTCGCTGGCTAGACCCGTCTTGTGGACATATATCAAGTACACACTGTGTCTCAAAGTGATCTTTGAAGCAGTTGATGCAACAAAAACAGCTAAAATAGCAATACTATTTAGTCAACAATACTCAATAGTCTTTGCTCGATATATGTCGCAAATACCTGGCTGATAAAAGCCACAGAACTATGCCTAATAAACTATGCTCTAAGCTCGATAGGCCTCGGACACCGAGGATTGTAAATATAATACCGGTCGGGTACAACGTTCAGCGTAGATCAAATGATAGTATCTCCTAGACTATATATGTCGCTGGCTAGACCCGTCTTGTGGACATATATCAAGTACACACTGTGTCTCAAAGTGATCTTTGAAGCAGTTGATGCAACAAAATCAGCTAAAATAGCAATACTATTTAGTCAACAATACTGAACTTTAGTTAGCAATACTCAATAGTATTTGCTCGATATATGTCGCAAATACCTGTGGCTGATAAACGTCGCAGTATACCGCGTAAAGGTCCTCGAAGCTCGAGAGGCTTCGGATAGCGAGGAGCGTAAACAATTATATACTGATCGAGTATGACGTTTAGCGTATATCATAGGATAGTATCTCCTAGACGATATATGTCGCTGATTAGACTCATGTTTTGGACATACATCGAGTAAATACTGTATTAATAACCACATTTTCAAAACTTGAGAACGAACACCTCAACAAAGCGTTGTCATAAATCGTATACAATGTCTTCTCGATATATGTCCACAGTACGGGTCCACCCAGGGACATATATCGGCTAGAAGATCGAATTAGGTTTACACTCCTGAGCGACCAAGGACACTCACGTTTTGGGGTATACTTAGGGGTTCTGAGACTTTTATCGGCTAGATATTTGTGACATATATCGAGAAAAGATTGTGTGCGCTCATAATATGGTGAACAGATTGAGAATTTTATAGAGATATATTGTCGATTGTCTTATGTCGAGGTACATCATTGTACTGCATTATTTTCATCCGAAAAAATTATTAACAAGACATTAGTACATTGTTGTTTAACATTTGGTCCTCGCGAATGACAGAAGGAAATGGTCAATTTGATAAAATTTGTCTATTGTCTGTTGTCTAATTGCAAATGCAGATCGTTTGGCAGAGTGCAAGACATATCGTATAAAACGGAGCTCTCGGTTTATCAATTCGCCTAATCCGGGATTAGACATTACGACACATCTCGGTCCGTTCACGGATGTTACGCGTTGGTGGAACGGCTCGCCAATTTGCGGACGGGCTGCCGCCACTGTAAACGCCTCCATTGTCCCAGAATTCGCGATGATCGATAATCGACATAACGCGGAGAAGCTCGGCCGAGCGAAACGTCGAAACCCTCCTGAACCCGTCTTCGGAACAACGTTAATCGGATACCGTCAACGAGAAAAATAGTTACGAAGGATTAAGCGTCCTTGTCGCACCGACAGACCATAATCCGATATTACAATATTAGATTATTGCTCGACGATAAGAAAAAGAGGGACGCGCGCGGTACACCCGGAGTGGGGGCATCGGAAAACGTTTAACGGTTCAACTTTCTCCCTCGAAACCTCTCTCGAGTCGGTCGATTATTCGTAATATTGTTAATATTCCTACCAATTGAATCGATGCTTTCGAGAGCTCGCTCCACGGAAAGAATTTATTGTTAACCTCGGGACAAAACACGTTTCGACCCTCTTGGCGAATCAATTCCCGATTTAACTGGTTTGAAAAATTTCGTGAAAAGCCAATCTGGATAGCACAGTATACAGACAATTATATACAAGTATATACACAATATATATATATAAAACAGTACTACTTTTTCCTCTTTCATTTTTCTCTAATATTTACTATTTGCAAGAAAAAAGCTGGCTAGTATATTCTTGCAAATAGTAAATATTAGAGAAAAATGAAAGAGGAAAAAGTAGTACTGTTTTTTATACGCAACACAATGGCGTATGTAATTTTGTTGTGTTTATACTATTTTGTTAGATATGAAGGTGACCTTCAATTATTTAAATGGAATGCAGTATATTTTTTTATATCGCATGAAAGCGTGTGTATAAACGAATTCTTCCGTATACTGCACAGTGACCTTCGAGGTGATGCAAGGTCAGGAATGGAAGAAACATTTTGAATATTTCATATATATATACACACAGGGTGGGTCACCACATTTTGCCATCTAGATTTACGTCATTGTTATTACGCATAGCAAACAATGTTTTAGATGAAGTTGAATGGTTTTGAGAGGGGCACATTCTGATGGTGCATTTTGTTTTGTAGGTGAACGTGTAAAGGACATGTGAAGGTCGTTCATGTTTTTTTCAAATGGAATCATATATTTTTTATTACATCAGCTGATGCTCCTTCATATTCTTTACAAAAAAGTATTAATCTATTTGTGTAAAAAAATTATTAGTTTAGGAGATATATATACTAGTATAATAGACGTGATCTATAAATGTCACAGCAAATATTTCCTCATTGATTAAAGTCACAAGAATGTTTAATAAGACAAATTTGCACGATTTCAAGTCTGTCGTAAAGTGCATGTAAAATATTTCTCTTTGCTCGTGACCTTTGCGAGTTCCGAAGGTCACCATCTTTTCTTTTTAAGTTCATACCCCCATTTTATTTCTTTACACATTTATGAAGTAGGAGTCATTTGCAGTAGAAATCATATTTGGTAAAAAAAAAAAATGATATTATGCATTGTTTAAGTATTTTTGAATTTGATTTGGAATGTCAAACAGGTTAAGAAAGTATACAAACAATTTGTTTATGAAACACTTATTATTAATTCATGAATTGCTAGGAACTTTTACCATCATGCTCGAATTTGGTCTAAGTGTCAGTCACCGGGAACGGCGCAACTGACTCTTAACGAGAATTCACTGTACCTAGGAACGCGTCACGTGACCGGGCCGCAGTGGAAGGGGAAATTGGAGTGGGGGAACAAGTCTTGTTCTGGCGACACAGCACGGACACGAGTATTTTTGTTCTTGCTCTCTCTGAGACTTTTCGTTGGTGAAAAAATGTGTTTTGTTCCTTTCCATTGTTTGTCACAGAGCGTTCGTCAACGGATTTGTTAATCGATTGGCGAAAGAGACAATTGGAAAATAATTGCCGAGAATGTTGAACAGCGTCGAGAAACGTTTGTCGGCTCCGGGAACGCTCTAGTGAAACTAAAGTATCTCAAGAGACCTCTCTCCTCTTTAAGAGTGATCATTTGCATAATCTTCTGTGGTATAGTCGTGTTGAAACCATCGAACCCATCCTTTCCATTGGTATTTTAGATAATAGCACAATTATTGTGATTCCCCGAGCTTCATGGTTCCGAGGCTTCTCGATTATAGCTCCGGGGGTTGGGATACCGTTAGAATACTAAGAGTCAAAGCGTGACGAGTCGCATAAATCACACAGTTTCGTTTTAACACTGCAGCAACACTGTCAAACTCGTTTTCAACTTCCCATCGAAATTACAACTGTGATTGATTACAACCGTGACCCGAGGAAAGAATTCGATTAGGTACCCTCTATTGTTTCACAGTTTATAAGTATTCCTTTTCGCTATAAAAATAAAATAAAATTAAAAATAAAAATTTGAAGGAAAATCTATCTCTCTATCTGTTTTCCCTATGTGTCCCTGTACCCTCGATTGTTTCACAGTTCATAAATATTCCTCTTCGCTATAAAAATTAAATTAAAAATGAAAATAAAAATTTGAAGGAAAATTATGAAGAAACGATTCCGAAAATTCCGAAAGAGATCGAGGCAATTCAAGCGAATGTTGAACAACGAAATTGTGTCTCATCATCTTTCTTAAGATTACTATCTGGAATTTGCATAAACTTCGGTAATCTAAACCGAATTCCAAGTGTTGTTTGCTTAAGTCCTCGAAGCGCTTAAGCTCGGTAATAGTTGTCGAATAGCTGTTATAATAAGGAGGCATATTTCTAGAATTCAACGTGGAAATCCTCTGACCCCGTTCAGTATACCATCTAAATGCCTACGCACACACCCAGGCTGCATTATTGCACGTGTGTGCTCTCGTCATTGCATCAGACTAATAGTACGATGAATCTCGAAGCAAAAGCACAGGCAATTTTGTTTATTAATAAATAATTATTGGCAATTATATATTAGAGGTATGCTCAAAATATTCTGATAAGAGATTATGTAATAAATTAAGAAATAAGAACCCCTTATTTGCTAAAAAGTTTGTTTTAGATTTCAAAATAATTGACTATTTATGGGTCCCCCTAATATGATAGACCGTTTTAATATTTTATTTTATTTTAAAGAATACTTATGGGCCCCCCTAGTATGATAGACCATTTTAATATTTTATCTTATTTTAAAGAATATTAAACTGCCTATGCAAAGAACCCCGAATTTGCTAAAAGGTTTGTTTTAGATTTCAAAATCATGCTCAAAATATTCTGATAAGAGATTATGTAATAAATTAAGAAATAAGAACCCCGAATTTGCTAAAAAGTTTGTCTTAGATTTCAAAATAATTGACTATTTATGGGTCCCCCTAATATGATAGACCACTTTAATATTTTATCTTATTTTAAAGAATACTTATGGGCCCCCCTAGTATGATAGACCATTTTAATATTTTATCTTATTTTAAAGAATATTAAACTGGTCTGTCATATTAGGGGGGCCCATAAGTAGTCAATTATTTTGAAATCTAAAACAAATTTTGTAGCAAATTCGGGGTTCTTATTCCTTAATTTACTCTTATTTCCTATTTGTTTTACTTTTTAGACCCAACAGTTTTGTGCAATATAACGCAACGGAGACATTCGTATTCATATTTATATTCCGGCCAGGGTCACCGGGGTCAATTCCGAAAACAACGAACGCCATCTTAATTCGAGAGAGCAGCAGCCAGCTGATCTCCCAGGGACTCCAAGTTGCACACACACACACACAGACGGGATTTTATAAAATCGCCCTGGGAAAATCGAACCGGAAGTAAAGAGATGGAAAATTTACCCCCACCCCATCCTCCTCCCCCTCCACCATAACGTCACCCTCCACCATAACGTCCACCAAAGAGTTTTGGTACGCCGCCGGTCGCCGCGCAGACTATCCGAGGAAAGTAAAAAAAATAAAAAAAAAAATATCAGCGTAACCGGAGGAAAACTTAGATCCTTTTGAAAATTGCCGCGGCCCGCACAAAGGACCGTCGCACTTATTAAGAAACCGCTACCTTGAACGGACCGCGACCATTTGAATAGCAAATTCCGTATAATGAAAGTGGGGGTCGCCTTGTAATGTAAAATAACGTGATATAGCGCACACGCACACGCAGACACAGACACATACGTTTTAACTACGAGAGTAATTTTCTCTCCAGGGGTTCGGCAAAATTACATTGGACGACGGTTCTCGCGAATTAAACGAATTTTTTATTCACTCGTATATCACTAACACTGATTATTTCGATTTTTCGATCATTATTTATTCTCTCGAGATTATTTTATTTTAAAACTGTCCCTGCAAAAACGATCATGGTTAAATAACGAAAGTATCTGAACATCTGATTGCTGAAAGCAAAAATTGCACCGTTAACACTACAGAATACAATGCTTGAGAAGTGGGGGGGTATCAAAAAGCTCTTTTTTCTATTTTTGATTATTTCTTTGCGACATTTTTACCAGCATATTCCCGCCATTTTTCTGATTAAAACGAGTCCAAACACGACGTCATTCACAGCAGATTTGCCTGTTCAAAAACAGTGTAGAAATTACCCCATAAGTAGTTCGGATAAGCGAGGTTATACAAAATCGTGGATTACAGGAGCAACTAAAATCGAAACCCTATCGTCCTTGGTATCATTTTAATCGGGAAAACATCAGCAATTTGTTAGTATTACTTTCAGGAAGAAACAAACAAAGTAGAATAATCGTTCCGCTATAAAATTTGGTTTTCGTTAATGACACCGTGTTCGTTACATTTCGTTATAAAAACACCGTGTTGCAGGAGGTGTGTCGATCATGGTTAAATAACGAGTTTGGCCATCTGATTGCACAATGCAAAAATTGCATCGTTAACACTACAGAATACAATGCTTGAGAAGTGGGGGGGAGGGATCAAAAAGCTCTTTTTTCTGTTTTTGATTATTTCTTTGCGATATTTTTACCAGCACATTCCTGCCATTTTTCTGATTAAAACGAGTCCAAACACGACGTCATTCACAGCAGATTTGCCTGTTCAAAAACAGTGTAGAAACGACCCCATAAGTAGTTCGGATAAGCGAGGTTCTACAAAATCGTGGATTACAAGAACAACTAAAATCGAAACCCTATCGTCCTTGGTATCATTTTAATCGGGAAAACGTCAGCAATTTGTTAGTATTACTTTCAGGAAGAAACAAACAAAGTGGAATAATCGTTACGCTATAAAATTTGGTTTTCGTTAAAGACACCATGTTCGTTATATTTCGTTATAAAAACATCGTGTTGCAGGAGGTGTGTCGATCATGGTTAAATAACGAAAGTGTTTGGACATCTGATTGCTGAAAGCAAAAATTGCATCGTTAACACTACAGAATACAATGCTTGAGAATTGGGGGGAAGTATCAAAAAGCTCTTTTTTCTATTTTTGATTATTTCTTTGCGACATTTTTACCAGCATATTCCCGTCATTTTTCTGATTAAAACGAGTCCAAACACGACGTCATTCACAGCAGATTTGCCTGTTCAAAAACAGTGTAGAAATTACCCCATAAGTAGTTCGGATAAGCGAGGTTATACAAAATCGTGGATTACAGGAGCAACTAAAATCGAAACCCTATCGTCCTTGGTATCATTTTAATCGGGAAAACGTCAGCAATTTGTTAGTATTACTTTCAGGAAGAAACAAACAAAGTGGAAAAATCGTTCCGCTATAAAATTTGGTTATCGTTAAAGACACCGTGTTCGTTACATTTCGTTATAAAAACACCGAGTTGCAGGAGGTGTGTCGGAGCTTCTTCAGCGTGTTCTATCGAAACTGTGCTAGCGCAGGGTAGACGGTAGACGTCGAAGCACTAACTGGTACGATTTTAGTGCGCATAATTCCGGGATCGTAGCCACGATTCACGATCGAAAGGGAAGCGAGAGCCCGTTGTTCGGCAAATGAAGGACAAACAGATTTGGGTATGCGTCAGGAAGAAATGTCTCCATCCTCCACCTTTCTCTGTTTTATGTTTCCCCGTGGCAGCCATCGTCATAAAGTCAGTCAGACGAATGGGACGAGGTTCGTCTCTCCCCTCTGTCTTTATCTATCCCTTCTCTCTCTCTCTCTCTCTCTCTCTCTCTCTCTCTCTTTCGTTCGTCTCTCAGCTTCGATCCTGTTCCTCTCTTCGTTCGACGCCCTCTATCGCGCGTTTCATTCGTCTTCGTCGGATTCGACGGCGTTTCGCATCCACCCCTAAGTCATTCGTGCATTGTGAAACGCACGAGAACGAGACCTACGAGTTAGGTTTGCCCCTGAAGCGAACGAGGATCACAGGGAAGCCGGGAAACTGATGGCAAGGTTCTTCCGCGTCGACGTACGGATATTCAAAAAATTATGAAACTTTCGGAACGCGTACCGCATATTTACCTATGCGTCACGCAATTTTTTTTTTTTTTTTTTTTTGGCTGGCAAAGTTCAATTTGAGGGCGCGAAATCGCCCCATGACAATTTTCCAGTAGCTTCCTGAGTCAAGGGACGGGCTCCTGAAGTCATAGTGACTGTAGCACTGTTAATATTCGCTCTTTAGTATTCTTACTTCATAATTAACGAAATTCTAAAGATGCACGAATGATAAATTATTCTACAAATTTATTTCTTTAGGTGTACAGTGATGCAAGAGTGAGGAATCATTCAACAAATTTATTTCTTTGGGAATATAGAGATTTCTCGATATATGTCGCCGAGGCCTCCATGATAAATGTCGCGGAATTATCCCCCAACCTCACTACTTCAGGATATACCCAGTGAGGGGAAGCTCGAGGGGCCTAGGAGTGTAATCATAATACTCGGGTATGTCTCCTGTACGATAAACGTCGCTGGCAAGACCCGTGCTGTTGACATATATCGAGAATGCACTGTAAAAAATTTGGATAGATACATTTTTGTTATTTTTATGAAGTCGAATAGGTATACGTAGTGGCCCGTAAGGGGACCCTTTGACTCGCGTGTATGACGCAGATAAACGATCTGTTTCTGACGGGAATCAGTATGACAGTGTCGCTTATACTGCTGGGAACAAGCAATAATCTAGCCACGCGATATATTTTATAGAACCGTAATAAGAAATGGCAATAATTCAATTGTTCTTTTATGAAGCGTAAAATGTTATTAGCGGTGTGATTGTACACATTTATGACAGAAGCGAGTGCACGAACTATATACGAGACGGGCAAGGAATTTAAAGAAATTGCTCGTTCTCGTCCGGAAAATAGAAAATTAAATTTCGAAATACAGTGAATTCTCGATATATGTCAACAACATGTCATGTATCGTCTAGGAGACATACCCGAGCCGTGTTATGTTTACATTCCTGGGTTCCTAGAGGTTCCCCTCACGAGGTATACCTCGCATTATTAGTGGGGATAATTCCGCGACGTTTATCATCCAGGCCTTGGCGACATATACAGGGTCCTTTCGTTAAGTTATGTCACCATTCTTCAGGCATTTCCGATAGTGCAATTAAAAAATGTTTTAGACAAAAGTTTGTCGGTATTTGATGAGCTACATGTTGAGATATTCTTAAATCTAAAAAAATGCTTTTTACGCAAAAAAGTAAAGGTCACCTTGACTTTTTTAAATGGCACCACATGTTTTGGACATCATAGGATTGTTGATGACGTCGAGACGAATTCGACAGTGTATTATACTGTGACCTTGGAATGACCTCAAACTCGAAAATTACACATTAATCTCTGATTATTAATCTTACACATCAATCATCTGATTAAAATGATTAGTAACGATTGAATTAACTGAATGGTTTGAATTACGTGATTCAGTTACGACGTAGTTGAATTACTATATAATTGAAATACAATAATGTAATTCAATTGTGTAATTGAATAACGATGTAATCGAATCAGCACAACTTTGTCTCACGGGACCCAGCGGTGGTGGGGATAATTCCGCGACATTCATCATCCAAGCCTCGGCGACATATACAGAGAAATCACTGTACCTTCGCTGGAGTACGTTCGCGTAGAACGAGGTCCGCTGTTCGAGTAGAACCTGCTACAAAGTTGGTCACTAATTTTTTCCCGCCTTCGAGTGTCAGAGCGTGTCGCATGACTAACAACGCGGCGAATGACGCAAATCGATCGAGACTTGCCTGGAACGGTCCCCAATTTTTCAGCTGGAAATTACGAAGCCGGCGACCGGATTTCTGCGGCTAGAAACACGCGCACTATGCTCTCCTCACGCGAGAGAAAGAGAAATACAGTGGCGTGCAAAAGTTCCCGGCCAGATGGTTTTTGCTATTTTTCTTTCAAAAAAAAAGGCGTTAAGAAATTTTGATTAGAATCATATATAAGGGCATGTTACGTGAAAAAATACTATAGAAAAAATCAATGCTGCTGATTCTTCATACATGTTTATTTAAAGAATAAGTAAACTTGCGTGTTCAAAAGTTCCCGGCCAGTTTAAGCTGGGATTGTATTTAAGTCTGTAAAAGGTCAGTAAGTGTTTACATTCAAATAATATTACGTAGTTGGTAGTCTTCAGTTGGTAGTCAGTCGCTGAAATGTAAACATGGTTCGAAAGATATCTGTCGAAGTACGCAAAATTGTGATGGAATTGTCGTTAAAGGGAAAGTCATCTCGCGAAATTGCTTCAGTATTGTCTATCGGGAAAAGTACAGTGAAAGACACAATTAACAGATATCGTGCAGGACATGGCGTGAAAGATCGACCGCGGAGTGGAAGACCCCGAAAGACCACTAAAAGAATTGATAGAATTATAAAACGTCAATCAATTGCGGACCCAAAGAAGACAGCTAGCAATATTGCAACAGAACTACAACAGGAAAACGTTGCTAATATTAGTCGATGTACGGTAACAAGAAGAATACATGATGTAGGACTGTTTGGCAGAGTTAGTGTTAAAAAACCACTAATCGGTAAGAAAAATAAAGTAGCCCGATTAAAGTTTGCCCAAAAATATTGTGACTGGACTGTGGAAAATTGGAAAAATGTTCTTTTTTCGGATGAATCTAAATTTAATCTATTCGGCAGCGATGGAAGACAGTATGTACGACGTTCAGTTGGCACAAGAAATGATCCCAGATATCAAACACCAACTGTTAAACATGGTGGAGGGAGCATTATGGTATGGGGAGCTTTCTCCGCTCAAGGAATTGGTCCTCTTATAAAAATTGAGGGTATCATGACTGGTGTCGCGTATAAAAATATTTTAGAAACTCATATGCTACCATATGGTGAAAAAGATATGCCAGAAAATTGGTTTTTCCAACATGACAACGACCCCAAACATGCATCGAAAATCGTAAAAGGGTGGTTGTCTACAAATAAAGTACAAGTTTTAGACTGGCCTTCTCAATCTGCGGACTTCAATCCAATAGAGCATCTTTGGGGAGAGATGAAACGTCGAATAAAAAATCATAGAAGTTCCAATAAAACACAATTTTTTCAAAATTTAATAGAAGAGTGGAACAAAATACCACACGACTACATTACTCGGTTAATTGAGTCCATGCCTCGTCGCTGTGCTGCTGTTATTGCTGCAAAAGGCATGGCTACGAAATATTAATTATAACATATTAAATAATGTACTGCAAAATTGTTACACAATGAAAAAAAAGCATAATGTTTCGATAAACATACTGGCCGGGAACTTTTGAACACGCAAGTTTACTTATTCTTTAAATAAACAAGTAAAAAAATAATTAGCGTTAATATTTTTTGTAATATTCTTTCATGTAATACGACCTTATTTATGATTCTAATAAAAATTTCTTAACGCTCTTTTTTTGGAAGAAAAATAGCAAAAACTATCTGGTCGGGAACTTTTGCACGCCACTGTAATACAAGAAACAAGCACACACCGAGACATTCTCGTGTCGCAGGCCTCGAATTAATAAGCGAACTCGGCCGGCACGCGAGAGAGTCAAAGCTTATTCCCCGACCGATTTCTTCCGCCTGTTTTCCTCCTCGTCTGTGTCACTCGTTTTCTCTCCCACCTCGAGCAAATTCCTCCTAACGAGTCTCCATGGCGATAATAGATACCTTTGCTTCCTTTGATCGGGGGGAGGGGGAGAAGGAGGAGAAGAAGGGGGAGGAGGGGGGTGGTGGAGGGTGCTTGCTGTCATATCGAGGACAATTATGAACCCCCAGGATGCAAGTACGCTTGCATCTTCGACTCCGTTTCTTCCTTTTCGTCCTACCCTCCCTCACCCCTCCCCCATTCTCCTTTCTTCTTCCTCTCTTTTTAACTCACCCCCTACTTTCGATACGAAGGGAAAGCTTCTTGCGAGACTTCTTTCCGGGATCATAAACGTTCTACGCGTGTATCGTTCCGGGCTGTAATGCGCCTACGAAGAATGAACTCTGCCTGTGTTGCTACTGGCATCCATTAACGAATATACGCCGGAGGATTTCATCGGCTTTATTATAATAATGAGAGACGCCGATCGTTTCGCGATGCAGAGACGACGACTGTGCGATTCCTTCCGATCTCAATGTTTCTCCAAGATCCCCTTGTCGCGAACACGTAGAAAAGAACGGCTGCCATACTATAAATGAAGAATTATTTCTTTCCAATCCTCTTAGTTTTCGATCCCCCTTCCGTTTATTATCTGGATAGCGAAAGAGTCGCAATTTTTAATGGATAGGGTTGCTTCGGGAGAGACGCACCGCAAGGGTGCAACAGTTTTTATTTTACAGCGATTTCTCGGTATATGTCGCCAAGGCCTCTATGATATATGTCGCCATATACCGTACCAGAGGCCAAGAAGCTTCGTTGTTCTTTCCTACATTCGGTGTATCAAAGAATAGTATCTTCTAGCCGATATACAGAGATTTCTCTATATATGTCGCCAAGCTCTCGACGATAAACGTCGCGGAATTACCCCCACTACCGTGGGTATAGTTCTTGAAGGGCCGCGAAGGTCGAGGGGCCTCGGATGCCGAGGAGTGTAAACATAATTCAGCGATTTCTGTATATATGTCGCCAGGGCCTCTATGATATATATCGCCGGGGCCTCTATGACATATATCGCCAGGGCCTCTATCATATATATCGCCAGGGCCTCTATGATATATGTCGCCAGGGCCTCTATGATATATGTCGCGGAATTATCCCCACCACCGCGACAAAAAGATGGCACACCCGTAAATATTGCTATTCCTGAAAACTGTGATAAAATTTGATATGTTTCTCTCCGTGTATGTATTTCGGTGGAGCTTCGAGGCTACTTACATCGGCGGATTTGAGCGCAGATTACAGATTCTAGTCTAAATGTAAACATCGGTGGTCACCGAAGCGACAAAATGATGGCACAGTCTTAAAATTCTTTCTCTGCAGTTGACACTAGACCGTCAGACTGTTTATATCGTATACTGTGTTACTGTGCATTAAATATTGTGTGTGTTTCTTATTATCCTCTATTGAAACTACACTATGGGTAGTGGAAAATCTTTATCCGATGCTGAAATAAAAACAATTTTGACATTGCGTAAAGAGAATTACTCAGTTTCGAAAATTGCACGTATTATACATCGGAGCAGAAAAGTGGTGTATAATTTATTAAAAAATCCCAAAACATGCGGTACAAAAAAGAGTTCCGGTCGACCGAAAGCAGTAAGCAATCGCGGAAAACGTGCAATTTTAAAAGAAGCTTCGAATTCTTCGCGTACACACAAATATACGTAATGTGCAAAGGATAATAAAAGAATGTCCGCACTTAGTTCGAATGAAATTGAAAAAAAAAACCACCTTTAACCGCTCAGCATAAATCAGAGCGTTTGAAATTTGCTCAAGAGCATTACATTGGAGAAAAAAAATGGCGTCGTGTTATTTTTAGTGATGAAAAAAGGTTTAATCTAGATGGGCCGGATGGTTTCGCACACTATTTTCACGAACTGCGGAAAGAAGAAAGGATATTAAGCCGCAGACACATGGGTGGCGGAGGAGTAATGCTTTGGGCCGGAATTGGGTATCGAGGAGTGACCGAAGTAAAATTTATAAACAAAACTATGAATAGCAAAATTTATATAGATTTGATAGACGAACAATTAACTAAATTCGGACAGACAATTTCCGGGGAAAATTGTATATTTCAGCAGGATAATGCAAGTGTGCATACTGCGAAATGCGTTAAGCAGTACTTTGAGCAAAACAAAATTAGTGTCTTAACGTGGCCAGCGAGATCGCCAGATCTCAACATAATTGAAAATTGTTGGGCACAACTAGCAAGGCATGTTTATGAAGGCGGAAGACAATTCCAAAGCCTTGCACATTTAAAAACGTGCATAGAACAAAAATGGACAAAAATACGGCCAAAATATATTAAAAAACTTTTTAAGTCACTTCCGAAACGTATGTTGGCTGTTCTAGCAAATAAGGGAGGCCACACAAAATATTAAACATAACGTTATATATTTTATTTACGTAAATCACGTATTTTTTTGTATATGTGCCATCATTTTGTCGTACCAATTTTTTGTTATTTTTTGTTTCCATAAACAAACGGACATTTTCTTTAATTTTATTGTTTGTAATGTAGTTTATTTTGCAATAGAAATGTATAAGTACCAAAAAAGACTAGATTTATTCTGTCCAAATGATGAAAACATTGAATTTTCGTGGTGTGCCATCTTTCTGTCGCGGAGTGTACAACGCGCGTATGACTCGCAGAACTACGATTACATTACTTACAGAAGATCGTTTCGAATGGCAAAAGCTTCTTACGGAATTATAACCGGACACCCCGATGCGAGCTTTCGCTCAACCCACCCCCCTCCCCTGGCCCCGGGGGTCGTCGGCGTGTGTCTAAACAACTTTGCATCAATATGGTGCCCTTGCACAGTTCTCTCCCTCCTCCCCCTCCCAACCCCCCCCCCGCTCTTTGCCATCTCCGGCACCGCGTTACCATTCTCCCCGTAGCTCGTCGTTTCTGCCCCATAGCTATTCGAATCTCATTCGACGAGCAGCATAGTTTCACGTGGCGGATCGCGTGGATCTCACCCGGCCCAGGTATGTATATGTATATAGATACGCTTGTTGTTACCCCGTGGAGCGAGCGAGAGAGAGAGAGAGGGGGGGCCGATGAGACTCTATAGAGAATGGAACGTGCACTTTCCACCGTGGTCGCAAACTCGTCCGTATCGCAGTGACATCCATACGAAATTCGCACCTTCCGCCAGCTTGTCCGACCTGTTTTGTCACAGGAAGAGATTCCGTGTACCCGCATGGAATAAACGTCCCCGATCCCACCCCCATCTTCCTCGCGCCTGGCCCACCCTTTTCAATCGCTTCCTCCACCTTTGTCACCCTCTATCTATCTCTTTCGCGAGTGAGAGAGAGAGAGAGAGTTCTATCACTCTCTCTCTTTGCCCGCTCTCACTCTAGGTGCCACGATCCCTCTCGACTCGCACGGTGTCGTCCAGGTAATTATAACTTTGCCATGTTCCGCGTCGACGCCGCGAAACGTATCCGTCGAGCGTCCTCTTTTCATCGACCGAGACGCAAAACTTCGAGCTTTGCGCGATTATTTCGTTCTTACGGCCCTCTCCGACCATGCGAGAAATCGTGGATTTTTATATACCTTTTCACGGGCAAATTGCCGCGGGAACGGTAAGCTTGACGCGGGGAGACAATAAAGAGAGTATAGTCGCTCGAGGATCCCTTTACCGACTATAGTTGGGGTGTGTTACACTTCTTTCGAAAGTGTTTCGAAGGCTG
Organism: Seladonia tumulorum; assembly: GCA_913789895.3. Taxonomy (NCBI): domain Eukaryota; kingdom Metazoa; phylum Arthropoda; class Insecta; order Hymenoptera; family Halictidae; genus Seladonia; species Seladonia tumulorum. The sequence goes on from OU565280.1 coordinate 5,570,624, forward strand.
GGGAATTTTTCTGCGACTTTAATGCGAAGATCAGTCTCTCTATAGTGTCATAAGTAGGATAATATTTATGACAAGAAACGAAGTAGGTGTGATTCAAGACAGTGGAATCATTTGGAGAATTCGAATACAGTGTTTTCTTTTGATATACATATTAGGTTGTCCCGAAAGTTCTTTCCGTTTTTGTTAACAGGTATTATAAATTGGATCCAACGTCCTGACATTTTTTTAGCAATTAGAAGAATTGGTTTTCCAACTGATGTGCAGAAAAGATTTTGAAAAAATTGCAATTGGTAAGAATTACATGAGAAATTAAAAATGGCACTTTTCACAACTTTTTTATTTGAACCTGTAGTGAAAATTTAAAATATGAGTTTTGTGGATCTATGTTAATTATACACATGCTGAAAATTTCATCGAAATCGATTAATATACACATGAGCTACGAGTAGTTAAAAATGGTGAAAATCGTGACTTTTGGTCACTTTTCGCTTAAAATCCACAAATTCTAACATCTTCAGATGCGTGTCGTTTTTATTTGCATCAACCGATTTCGATGAAATTTTCAGTATGTTTATAATTAACATAGATCTACAAAATGCATATTTTAAATTTTCATTATTGCTCTTATAATTCCTAGCAATTGCAATTTTTTCAAAATCTTTTTTGCATATCATTTGGAAAACCAATTCTTCTAATTGCTAAAAAAATGTCAGGTCGTTTGATCCAATTTATAATACCTGTTAACAAAAACGAAAAGAACTTTCCGGACAACCTAATATTTGTTTTGTGATTGTAATGATTAGAAATTCCTCGTCGTTCAGAATTTCATGGACAAAGAAAGATAGTTTATATTTATTGTATGTCTACATTTTCCTCAAAGGATATATATCAACTACAAAAAAAAACAGATTTTTATTTCGATTTAAAGGAAATTAATAACGTTCACATTTATTAGACTCTATTCAGAATCTTCATCACGAGTCTGGCTCGTTACTGTAGGGCAAGGGGTTAACACTAGATTTACCAGACCAGTCAAAATGACTGGTTTTGCAATTTCAATTCAAAATTCCTGCTGCACGTAACATTTTCTTTCCGAAATGATATCATGACTTTTGTGTAGCCATAACTAAAGAATCAGTTTTTTGAACTTTATATTATTTTATATGTATTCGCAGCAAATATATCTTTTGTTATTGACACTTATACCAGTAATGATATGTGGCAGTTAAACATTTTCTTCACCCTAGCTTCTCGCAATTCCGATAGATAAAATTCCACACAAGGATCCGCAGTCTAATGATTATATAGTTTTCTTTTTCTTTTTTATTAGATTGTCTAACTGCAGATTAACAGAATAATTGCCGATTTAATGCTCACAGTGCAGGTGTAGCTACTTGAATGGAACAACATTGAAAATAAACACAGCGCGAAGGAAATAATATTTGTACACGACGGAAGCACCTTGAAACATTTTCAGAAAAAAAAAAAAACAGTTAAAAATTGTGGGAGCCATCGCGCCGAGGACGTTGTCTTATTTTTTTTCCTCGAGCACACCGGATCACCTTCGTAAAATTCTTTCGCCTTGCTCGAGGACGACCTCGGGAGTAAAATGCACCGGGTAATTGTCCTGGCGACCACATCGATACGCTCCAGCATCCCAAAACGAGTAAATCCTTTAACACTAAACGTACCGAGCTATACACGTAACAGGTACATGTTGCTTTACAAAAATGACAAGATTTTATTTATTTAGACCTTGCGCGATCCAAATGACGGGTTGCAATATTTTTAATTTACGATTATTAAGATTCTGTAGATACATCCATGAGGAATTGCTCAACAACTTTATTTCTTTGAGTGTATGTAATTAAAAAAAAGGCTAAAAATTTGGGCAGCACGTTCTTGTTATTTTTATAAAGTAATGTAAAATCGGCACTTTGAGTGCCGAGCTATAATTGTAGCAGGTACATGTTGCCTTACAAAAATGACAAGATTTAATTTATTTAGACCTTGCGAGATCCAAATGACGGGTTGCAATATTTTTAATTTACGATTATTAAGATTCTGTAGACGCATCCATGAGGAACTATAGAACAACTTTATTTCTTTGGTTGTATGTAATTTAAAAAACAAAAAAATTGCTAAAAATTTGGATAGCACGTTCTTGTTATTTTTATAAAGTACTGTAAATGTAAGATTTAATTTATTTAGACTTTGCGCGATCCAAATGACGGGTTGCAATATTTTTAATTTACGATTATTAAGATTCTGTTGATACATCCATGAGGAATTGCTGAACAACTTTATTTCTTTGAGTGTATGTAATTAAAAACGAAAATGGCTAAAAATTTAGGCAGCACGTTCTTGTTATTTTTATAAAGTAATGTAAAATAGTCACTTTGAGTGCCGAGCTATAATTGTATTGTAGGTACATGTTGCCTTACAAAAATGACAAGATTTAATTTATATTTAGACTTTGCACAATTCTTACTGCAATTACTAAAGATATTTCTTGAATCATTGCTCACGAAAGCATCCTTACAATTTCAAAAATTGTCAAATAAAAAATCTAAAACCGCTCATTCAACCTATGTTGGTACGTTCAGTGTTAACACAAGAACTACCAAGCACTAAATGCAACTGGCATACACTGCCTCACAATAACAACAAAACTGCACATGTTTAAATGTCATATCAATTTTGCTTAAACATCCACTTCAATAAAGAAGTTTGTCAAAAAATGTTCTCACTGAAACACATTTATAACTTCAATATCTCTAAAACAAAAAATGAGTAGCAATGTCGACTCATCCGGTAGTTCTAGTGTTAAACATTTCGAAAAGTCTGCGCAGCCATCGTGCCCGTGGAACAAAGCCCTAAACAACTCCGCGTGCGGAAACCGCGTCGCGAGACGGTCCTGCGCGTATAAAAGATGAACGGAAAAATTTGTCGGCCACGGTCCCCGGCAGACGATAACTCAAAAAGACATCCGTGTATCCGGAGGCGCGGCGCAAAAGCAGAAGAGGCGAAATAAAGATAGAAGCAAAAGGAAAAAACGGTGGAGAAAAAAAAAAACAAAAAAAAAAAAAAAAGACAGAAGAAGACCGGGTGTGTTCGAGCAGCAAGCTCTCTCTTCTCCGGTGTTTCTATGAAAGTGCAAGGGGAGAAGGAATGTCTTCGGCGGGCAGAATGCTTCTTCGCGTCGTTCGTCTAATTTCGTAGCACGGTCCGACGGTTCGAAATGAAATTTCGCACGCAACCGAAGCGGATGACGAGCAGAGCCGTGCAAAATACGGGAACATTTTTACGACGGAACAAAGTTTCCCGTCGTGCCGGCGAACTTTTTACGCTCGTATTTATGGGCAAGCCGTCGTAAATCCGCGGGCGCCAACACGTCCCCCCTCCCCTCCCCAGCCCCCACCCCCACACGCCACCTTCCCCTCCCCGCTCCCGGGCGACCTGATTAACCCTTTCGAAAGCGGGAGACATGTAATTACCCACTTATACCGGATAACTGGAGCGGAAGTCATTTAGAAAACCTTCTTCCGGTGCTTCGAATCCCTGACCTTCCCCCCCCCCACCCCTCACAATTATGAAAAGTTATTTGGGAAATTAAAATTTGCACTATATTCCCTTAAGCATGGTGGACTCTCCACTGATCGAATTATAAGGGAGACGGATATACAGTGAGTTCTCTATATATGTCGTCCAGACCTACATCATAAATGTCGCGAGATTATCCCCACTACCTCGAGAGGCCTCGGACGCCGAATTCTCGCTCAGGTGATTTCTTCCAAGGCACGCGGAGTTTTTGTCGCTTGATACGTGACTGCCGTGCGCCTAATGGCAGCCTATGACGTAAGCAACCGTACACCCCTGTCGGCCGGGTTGTCGCATCTCAGACGGATTTTCAATTACATTAATTTTTAATTAAACTGAGCTGAAATCGCAATTTTTTTACTCCTCATTTTCAGCTTGTACAGGGATTTCTCTATATATGTCGCCAAGGCCTAGATCATAAATGTCGCGAGATTATCCCCACTACCTCGAGGGGCCTCGGACGCCGAATTCTTGCTCATTAAGTTGAGCTGAAATCGCAATTTTTTTACTCCTCATTTTCAGCTTGTACAGGGATTTCTCTATATATGTCGCCAAGGCTTGGAAGATAAATGTCGCGAATTTATCCTCACTACCTTGGGGTATACTCCTCGGACGCCGAGCAGTGTAAACATGACACGACTAGGGTATGTCTCCAGGACGACACACGACCTTGGCATGACCCGTGTTGGTGACATATATCGAGAATTCACAGAATCGAGTTTACCACAATATATATACAGGGTGGTCCACCTAAGTAAGGCCACCTAAATATCTTCTCTAATCGTAGGGGTACAAAAAATATTTTGTATGCTATTTGAACGGCTTGAAAAAACCATTCTATTACAAAAAATGTTTTTTTTTCTAGGATAATTTTTGTTCGGAGTTTACAATGTTATCGATGTTTTTTTTTGTGTATAATTGTATAATTATTTTTATTGCATCGTGTAGCTGATGTTAAAATACGTTCAGTTATGTACATTACATGACCTTGGAATGACCTTTGAGTTCAAAAATTAAATGGAAACGAAAAATCTATCTGTCTATCGAGACTTTAGAGACGAATACGTCGTCCGGGAATCTGTAAGAGTAAATAAACATGTTCACTATTACGAAACCCCATTATGAAATTTGTAATATTTTTTCACGAACCTATTTTTCAAACTGTCATTGTAATAGATTGTCGAAATGGTGCCCCTCCACATCGATACGTTTTTTGAAACGTGGAATAAGAGACTCTCTGGCCCTTTCAAATGTTGTGGGCTTAATTGAAGCACAAGCTGTTATTATTCTGTCTTTAAATATTTTTTGTACCCCTACAATTAGAGGAGATATTTCGGTGGCCTTACTTAGGTGGACCACCCTGTATATATATATATATATATCCTCTTGTATGATGTGTTCAGCGATGTTTACTAAAAAATTGAGCCGTATATCTGAAACTGAGGGACACTTAGAATTTTCCCTCTTCCTTTGACAATCTTATAGACGTCATTTTTCTTTTCTGAAGTTTTTTCGTTCGAGCACTCGGTCTCCTGATCGCAATTCCGGTGACGTCACACCGTTAATCGAATCTTTTCGACGGATCCCCAAGGCGTCTAAACAGAGGCGAGCTATTATTCAGGCGTTGGGCAGACGAGGGGAGGGGTGGGGAGGGGGTATGTTTCAGGATCCGAATTTCGAGCGGAAATCTCATTGAACGACATAACAGGATATAGTACGATTCCGGGGTTGATAGTTGCCGAAGACAAGAGGGGGTGGAGAGAGGGGGTGTAGGTATCCTCGCGATGATCCCTAGGAACCAGGGACCGATCCGCTTCTGGCTGCATGATTTCCGTGAGCGGATAGACTGGAACGTGAGCAAAGCTCCTATCCGCAGACTGCTCTCCGGTTTGATGTATCCTCGATTAATCGGTGGAAGTGCCAAGGGGCGAGATGCACCGTACGTGCTCGACTCGCCTGACACCTGTATTACCTGTACAAAGCAGGCGCCCCACCAGGTATCGACGTTCGGCTGTCAACTCTATAACTATGTCCTGCACTTAACCGTCGGGCGTCGGGCCCCGGTTATGCGTTCCCCTGATCGGTCATTACTCCAATTATAACAATAATCGTTCCTTTACCGCCGACAATACCGCAAAATCAATATCGAACGTATTACACGATTGTGGTTACTTCAGTTTCAACGAGCCGGCACGCAACGGCCAAAAATTCCATAACGACGATGCTCTTCCCTAAGCCTAATTGACATACACATACGAGTAAATACGGTTCGTACACACGAAATGCCTAATATAAAAAAAAAAATCCCAAATAAGTAGGATCACTCTAAATATAGGTACCTTCACAATATACAGGCTCTATCGCCTAAATGTCGTCACTTTACACAGTTACCATCTTCACTATCCTACCAAGGTAACCCTCAGAACAAAGTTACGCATGCAATTTTTGCTCCCAGTAATTTATTGAAAAGATTCAGAGGTCATCGATACCATTTTTGCACGACACCCTGTATATGTTCTCCAATATTCTTGTAGAGCATGAAGAGACGAATCCAACGACTACCATGACCATACCATTGCGATAATTCAGTCCGGAGATATCCCTGTCTGAAAGGTAAGCTCTGAGTCAGGCCTAGCTTAGCTACCTTACCTTTCAGACAGGAATATCTCTGGATTGAATGATCGCAATGCTATGTTCATGGTACTCGTTGGAATCGTCTCTTCGTGCTCTACAAGAATATTGAAGAAAATATACAGGGTGTCGTGCAAAAAAAAATTATGGACCCTAAAGTCCCGTTAAAAAAAGGCTTCAAGCCAAGATACCGAGACTCCTAGCTACGATAACGATTGAGACAGATGACTGGACGATCCCCATTCAGTCGAGACACCCTGTACAGCTTCGAGAGACTAAATATTCTCTTGAAGAGGCGAGCGGAAGAGCTTGCCGGCCCCAGAGAGATGGCGGTTCGCATGGTTTAGCGAGTATAACGACAACGGTTTGCTCTGAAATGTTCGCAGGTCGGCCAGGTACGGACTACCCGGTGCTCGGCAAGGTACCCTACACGAACTTTTACTGCGACGATCAACCGTACCCGGGGTTCTTCGCGGACGTCGAGACGAGATGCCAGGCGTGGCACTACTGCGACATCGACGGCCGCCAAGCGACGTTTTTGTGCCCGAACGGCACGCAATTCAGCCAAGCGGTGTTCGTGTGCGACTGGTGGTTCAACGTGAGGTGCGAGCTCAGTCCTAAGCTGTACGCCATCAACAGCCGGCTTTACGGCAGGCCCACCGAGAGCCCGACCCGACCCCATCGACTCATCACCAAGGAGCTGCTCGAGAACATTTTCGTCAGGCGGAAATGACGATCCCGCGACACCATTGCCGACAATCCTTCGGAAACGTCTGATCGATTAGATCGCCAAGGAAAAACTAATTGGCAGCCCGTGAAGCTGGGATGCTAAACTGCATACAACTGCGTACGAATGCACAGGACTGTATTCAACCGTGCGAAAGAGTATGCGAACATATAGAAGTATACACGACCGTGTGAAACTGCATAGAACTGGTCCAGAAAATGTTTCTGAAAATATCGATATCTATATGTTGAATGAATGGTGCGAACAGGAATGATGAGAGTTGTGATCGTTTCTTCGGGTGTTTAGAGAAATTCTAGTTGGACTTACGTGTTGTTTGAAGTTGCTGTTCTACGATATTTGCGAACATGGAACGACCTAGTATGTAATAAATGATTGTTATACGAGAGAATGTTTGTTGACGATCCATGGAAATCTTGGTGGAAAAGAATTGTTGTCTTTGACAACGATGACGACGATTTTGTTTGAATGATCCGATTCTGTTGCGTATATAATCGAGAATGTTAACTTGAAAAATTAAATGGGACCGGATGTGCTTGTACGTCTGAGAATAATGCTTCATTGTAAGATATATGTGAACCGTGTGCGAGCCATAAATTGAACCAGTAACAAATTTAGGTTTACAACAATTTCTATTGAAGCCTTGCATGATGCAAGATCGAGAGTTCTACTTAATATAATTTTGGCAGATTACAGTTGTGAGAAACGAATGTTTATGTAAAACAACGTTGTTATTCGACTCGTCTTCATCATGTATCATAACAAACCTACTCGCATTCTGTTAGGCTAACACTGATTGCTAGGACAAACGAAATAAAATAAATTCTGTCTCAAACAAAAAATAATTTTTGGCATTCAAAACATTCAAAAATCATTGACAAAAGATCTCGCGATAGGTACCACGTTGACCACGTCGAAAACAATTTTCTCACAGTAGTTTCCTCGCGGTAGTGGGGATAGTTCTGGGACTTTTATCAGCTAGACATTTGTGACAAATATCGTGTACTGACTATATTATGTTTACACTCCTCAGCAACCGAGGTATCTCGATTTTCTTGGCCCCCCTCACACAGTATACTTCGCGGTAGTGGGGATAACTCCGCGACGTATATCGTACAGGCCTTGGCGACAATTATCGAGAAAATTCACTGTACTATTCTTTGATCCGTGCTTTAACATTACACTCCTTCTTCTTGGCCCCTCACAGGGTACACCTCGCGGGAGTGGGGATAGTTCTGGGACTTTTATCGTCTAGACATTTGTGACAAATATCGTGTACTGACTATATTATGTTTACACTCCTCAGCAACCGAGGTGTATCGAACATCTTGATTCCCCTCACAGAATATTCTTCTCGGTAATGGGGATAACTCCGCGACGTATATCGTACAGGCCTTGGCGACAATTATCGAGAAAATTCACTGTACTATTATTTGATCCATGCTTTAACCTTACACTCCTTCTTCTTGGCCCCTCACAGGGTACACCTCGCGATAGTGGGGATAGTTCTGGGACTTTTATCAGCTAGGCATTTGTGACTTATATAGAGAAATCACTGTGCTATTCTTGGATCCATGCTTGGTACTTACACTCCTCGAGGAGTGTAGGACCGAGGTATCTCGATTTTCTTGGCCCCCCTCACACAGTATACTTCGCGGTAGTGGGGATAACTCCGCGACGTATATCGTACAGGCCTTGGCGACAATTATCGAGAAAATTCACTGTACTGTTCTTTGATCCATGCTTTAACCTTACACTCCTTCTTGGCCCCTCACAGGGTACACATCGCGGGAGTGGGGATAGTTCTGGGACTTTTATCGTCTAGACATTTGTGACAAATATCGTGTACTGACTATATTATGTTTACACTTCTCAGCAACCAAGGTATCTCGATTTTCTTGGCCCCCCTCACACAGTATACTTCGTGGTAGTGGGGATAACTCCGCGACGTTTATCGTCCAGGCCTTGGCGACAATTATCGAGAAAATTCACTGTACTATTCTTTGATCCATGCTTTAACCTTACACTCCTTCTTCTTGGCCCCTCACAGGGTACACATCACGGGAGTGGGGATAGTTCTGGGACTTGTATCGGCTAGGCATTTGTGACAAATATCGTGTACTGACTATATTATGTTTATACTTCTCAGCAACCGAGGTTATCCCAATTTTCTTGGTCCCCCTCACACAGTATACTTGGCGGTAGTGGGGATAACCCCGCGACGTTTATCGTCCAGGCCTTGGCGACAATTATCGAGAAAATTCACTGTACTATTCTTTGATCCATGCTTTAACCTTACACTCCTTCTTGGCCCCTCACAGGGTACATCTCGCGGTAGTGGGGATAGTTCTGGGACTTTTATCGTCTAGACATTTGTGACAAATATCGTGTACTGACTATATTATGTTTACACTTCTCAGCAACCGAGGTTATCCCAATTTTCTTGGTCCCCCTCACACAGTATACTTCGCGGTAGTGGGGATAACTCCGCGACGTTTATCGTCCAAGCCTTGGCGACAATTATCGAGAAAATTCACTGTACTATTCTTTGATCCATGCTTTAACCTTACACTCCTTCTTCTTGGCCCCTCACAGGGTACACCTCGCGGGAGTGGGGATAGTTCTGGGACTTTTATCGGCTAGGCATTCAGGACATATATATAGAGTAAACACTGTAACGGGAGGGTAAGTATCGGTATCTAAAACGGATCGGCCGAAATTCGTTCTCGACTGACGGGAGCCGTTTCCCGTTCGACACCGGGGCTGCGTGGCCGATCCAAAGGACTTGCTATATTTCGTTACCGTTTCGCTTTAGCCATCTCTGAACGGTGCACCGTTCAGGATGCATGCAACCATTTGATCAGCTTATGTCTTACAATCGCTCGGGCATTGCGTAATTGCTTCGCGCTCGCCCGAAGGCCTGACGCTTCAGTTAGCAACGAACCAATTGACGATCGGTCATACGTGCAACAATTGCGATTACACGTGGAACGATCGCGATTATACGTGCAATAATGAAACTGGGGAAATTGTTGTGCTGCGGCAAACAAATCGACGTACACCCCCCCCCCCCCCCCCGCCCCCACCCCCACACATACACACCGACCACACGGCAACATACTACCGAACCCCAACGAACCACCCCGAAACCCGCGAAAAGTGAATTATAAACAGGAAACGAGACCGGTGCGCCGGCCAAAATTAGATGACTTACGATGACTCGGACATGCGCCCGCTTAATTATAAATTCAAACAGAAACAGCGGAAAATCCATGTTTAATTTTTAATATTTCCGCGCGGCACACAACCGACCAGGGGAATTATTAAGCTCGATTTACCGGAAGATAACTATTAACATTAATTGCGTACGAGTTGCAATCGCGACCGACAAAAATACCACCGATGGAACGAACAATTTTTCTGTTGCATAAAAGTTCGCAGTCTACTACCCAGGGCCGGCCCTAGGGTAGGCGGCACCCTGCTGCTATAATTTTTTATACCCCCTCCACCTATATATTTTTTTAAAGACAACTGTCTCTAACTTTCGGCTAATAAAAATAATAAAGATATAATATTGTTAACAATAATTTAATTTAATGGAAATTAACGGAAGCCCAGTTCATACTGGCACGTGTTTTAAATTTATTTTCATACTAGCACAATTAAAATATTTAAAATAAAATTTATTTTGACGCTACATTTGGTTGACATCTAAGAATTTGAAAAACAGCATATGATTTATTTAAAAAAACAATCTTGCAAGGCTAAGCATCGCTTGCATCGTGCCTTCAGATTTTGAAGAAATAATTTTTAATTGAAATTACGTTTGCACAAAATTTTCGAGTTTGAGGTCATTCCAAGGTCATAGTATTATACACTGTTGAATTCGTCTCGACGTCGACAACAATCCTATGATGTCCAGAACATACGATGCGATTTAAAAAAGTCAAGGTGACCTTTACTTTTTAACGTGAAAAGCATTTTTTCAAATTTAAGAATATGCGAACCTGTAGCTCACCAAGTACTGATAAACTTTTGTCTACAACATTTTTCAATTGCACTACCGCAAATGCCTACAAAATGGTGACAAAACTTAACGAGTAGACCCTGTATATGTCGCAGAGGCCTGGACGATAAATGTCTCGGAATTATCCCCACTACCGTGAGATATACCCTGCGAGTGACACCGCGGAGTGTAAACATAACACGGGTCGAGTGTGTCTCCTGCACGATACAAGTCACTGGCAAGACCCGTGTTGGTGACATATATCGAGAATGTACTGTATTCTGTAAATTCAAATTTTTGGAGAACCTAAAACTCAGGAGATAACGGTGGGGGACGATAAATTGGCGCGAAAATTTGAATCGATTTTCCATTTTCGGAGGTGTCCTTCCAGTTCGAATTCAAGGTGACGCAATGACGGATAAACACCGAGCGAAAAGCGTGTTTCGACGAAAGCGATTGCATTTATACAAAACGCAATGTTGATGGCGTACACTACACGACTGAATTATACATATATATTGGCAGCGGGCGAGAAGCGAAAATTTTACCATAAAAATGGACAGAGGAATATAGCGTCGGTTCGGGAAAAGTCAATGCTTTCAAGAATCGATATCCGCTAATACGATTGTACACGCACGACGAGCCAAACGAAATACGACAACGACAGGTTTGCCGGCAATTAGTAATGGCGTGTCGTTCGATCGCGATACATATTGTGTGCTCGGGCTGTCGCTCGAAAGCGATCGTGGCGTTACCAATTTCTCTTTTCATCGATTCTTCGACAGCGACGCGCCGTTACTTCTGTCTCGCGCGACTGATCCGTGTTATCTATGTATCAAGAATGATTCCGCGCCGACGGATTTTCCGCTGGCACCGAACGTATAACTATTATTTTTCAAAACCGAACTGGACACGCTCTCCATCGACCTTCTTCTGCTAAAAAAAGTGAATTTTGTGCCATTGTTACAGCGCATTTTTCAATTAATACAGTCTTTTCTCGATATATGTCACAAATATCTAGCCTGTAAAAGTCGCAGAACTATCCCACTGTCCATCTCGACGTTCGGCAGTGTATTAAAGAATAGTATAGTGAATTCTCGATATATGTCAATAACACGGGTATTTTCTCGATATATGTCACAAATGTCTAGTCGATAAAAGTCGCAAGACTATCCCCACTGCTGCGAGGTATGTTTACACTCCTCGGCGTCCAAGGCCACTAGATCCTCACTGTCTTTTTCGACGTTTGGCAGTGTATTAAAGAATAGTATAGTGAATTCTCGATATATGTCAACAACACGGGTATTTTCTCGATATATGTCACAAATATCTAGCCTGTAAAAGTCGCAGAACTATCCCACTGTCAATCTCGACGTTCTGCAGTGTATTAACGAATAGTATAGTGAATTCTCGATATATGTCAACAACACCGGTATTTTCTCGATATATGTCACAAATATCTAGCCTGTAAAAGTCGCAGAACTATCCCACTGTCAATCTCGACGTTCTGCAGTGTATTAACGAATAGTATAGTGAATTCTCGATATATGTCAACAACACCGGTATTTTCTCGATATATGTCACAAATATCTAGCCTGTAAAAGTCGCAGAACTATCCCACTGTCCATCTCGACGTTCGGCAGTGTATTAAAGAATAGTACAGTGAATTCTCGATTTATGTCAATAACACGGGTATTTTCTCGATATATGTCACAAATGTCTAGTCGATAAAAGTCGCAAGACTATCCCCACTGCTGCGAGGTATGTTTACACTGCTCGGCGTCCAAGGCCACTAGATCTTCACTGTCTTTTTCGACGTTTGGCAGTGTATTAAAGAATAGTATAGTGAATTCGCGATATATGTCAACAACACGGGTATTTTCTCGATATATGTCGCAAATATCTAGTCGATAAAAGTCGCAAGACTATCCCCACTGCTGCGAGGTATGTTTACACTCCTCGGCGTCCTAGGTCACTTGATCTTCACTGTCCTTCTCAACGTTCGGCAGTGTAGCAAAGAATAGTATAGTGAACTCTCGATATATGTCAACAACACGGGTCTTGCCAGCGTCATGTATCGTACAGAAGACATTCTCCAGGCTGTGTTATGTTTACACTCCTCAAGGTCCGAGGCCTCTCGAGCTTCGATAGTGGAGATAAGTCTGCGACGTTTATTATCAAGGCCTTGACGACATATATCGAGAAATCACTGTATCTTCTAGCCCATATATGTATCTGGGTATATCGAGCATACACTGTATACAGTAACTTCTCTATATAAGTCTAAAGAACTCTAAAGATTGTAAACATAACATGGTTTGGATATATCGGTGTGAGACCAGTACACCACTACTAATCCAATAACAAAGCTTCTTCATTTTTCATTACTTCTTTCTGGGACTTTCACCAACATGTTCGCGGCATTTTTATAATGAAAATGGCAACCAAATATGATATAACTCCGATGACATTTACTTGTGTAATGAACGATGAATGTCACTTCCCATTGCAATTATATTAACGGAAAATTAGTGTAAATATGATCCGAATGACATCGTGTTTGGTATCATTTTAATGAGAAAAATGCCACGGATATGTTGGTGAAAGTCTCATTAAAAAAAAAAAAATAATGAAAAATACAGAAGTTTTGCAATTGGATTAGTAGCGGTCTCCTAGCCTCACACTGATACCCACCCATGTCCCATGTTTGGACATTTATCGAGTAGGATCAACGTTCGGCGTGTAATCAAAGAATAATTTTTTCTATTCGATACATGTCCCCACCAGAATCGTGTAGATGACATTTATAGAGAATTTACTGTATGTTCCACACAGTGTGTTTCAAAATACAACCGTTGTGTATCAACGATTCGAAACACACTGACATTGTATCATTGTCGAACAGAAAAAAAATTCGATTGTAGCATGATTCATAAGTGTCATTTTCGCGATTAATGACGGAAGAAGTTAGGATCTCGGTCGTCGCCGCACGCGATCGTCTGAGCGAGATAATTCCCCGGCGTTGATTTAATTATGTTTCGGTTATTTTTTCTGCTAATTGAAAAGTCATTTCCATGCGTTTGACGGGAGGGGAGGTGGAGGGGAGAGGCGCGCAGAGAAAATCGTGACGCGTGCGCGCACACGGTCGTCGTCGTATTAAATTTTTATTGTGCCGCGGCATAACGAGAGTCCCTCGTATATACACATATACATATATACATGCACATATACATATATATGTATATATGCGTATCCGGAAAGTTACTTCGATACTATTTTTTGATACAACCGGTCGCGAAGTTAATCAGAATTTTATGCACGCCGCCGGATAATTACAGCACTCAGCTCCCGAAAGAGTTTTAGAACTAATTGCATCACGCGCATGACTGAATTATATACGGGCCGGGGAATATTTTATTATTAATTTTGCGGCCTCTAGTTAGCGCGCGTCCTTTGAATTAAGGACAATTAAAGCGTAAGCTTGCGATTTTTTATTTGTTCGCCCGTGTTGCTCATCGTTTCGCGTTTCCCCTTCTCTCTCTCTCTATTTCTCTCTTTCTCTTCATGGTGAGAAAGCCCTGAAGAATTCCGCCCGTCCCCGATTCTTTTCGCGAGAAGACCGGAAAGAAATTTGATTGCTCGAAGGAGACAGATCTCGGCTTAATGGACCACTCCCAGGATCCGTTTTTCGGGCCAACTCCCACCCCCCTCACCCCCCACTCCTCAAATAAGGCAATTTTCAACAAAAGCAACTTTCAAATTATTCCGCAAAATTTTCTTCGTTAACCGTTCCTCATTAGCGGATGGCTACTAAAGGGCGGGCCGTCTCTTATTAAAGTTACATTCCGTCGGGAGTTTTCGAAAACTAATTTACTTTGATTCCGCGTAAAGTCTACCACGCCCGAGCGTTGCATTAAATTCGAATTTCCCGGATGAACTTGCAATTTCCCCAACCGAATACCGCCGGGGTTCTCGTGCATTTTATTTATTCGACGCCCTCGTTTCCCAAAGTGACGAGGGAATCAGCCTGACTCATCAACTACTTCGGTAAGACATTCCACATTGTCCTTGTTGCGTCGATGAATGACCCATCCCCCTCCAAATAACGAATTCATCGATGCCACACTGTATTTTAAACGATCGATGAACGACAACATCGATGTACAGGGTGTAAAAAAAGGTTTGATTTTGGCAAGCGTAGGCGTATTCTACATCTTCGGATCGATGAAGATCTGTAAAAAAAAGTTGCCGCAAAAGTGTCCTTGACCTTGAATTTCAAGGTCAAATTTTTTTTTATTGCATTGTATTCTACTCATCATGAGGATAAAAAGTGTCAAAGGAACCATGGGTCAAAACTTGACCGTTCTCATAAAAAATAATATTACAGTTATTACTAATAAAGTAAGCAGTTACTATTATTATTATTATTATTATTATTATTATTATTATTATTATCAATTACTAACGTAATTGATCACAATCAATATTACCTTTCAAGTCATGAAAGATGTTCATCTTCTATTTCTTCTTCTAAGCCAAAGAACCGATCCGAGCGAAACACGAGAAAACTCGTGAGCGGTCCTTAACAGATGGGGCGCGAAACACGAGAAAACTCGTGAGCGGTCCTTAATGTGTTAAGCAATATTAATCAGAATGGATCGGTTCTTTGGCTTAGAAGAAGAAATAGAAGATGAATATCTTTCATGACTTAAAAGGTAATATTGATTGTGATCAATTACGTTAGTAATTGATAATAATAATAATAATAATAATAATAATAGTAACTGCTTACTTTATTAGTAATAACTGTAATATTATTTTTTATGAGAACGGTCAAGTTTTGACCCATGGTTCCTTTGACACTTTTTATCCTCATGATGAGTAGAATACAATGCAATAAAAAAAAAATTTGACCTTGAAATTCAAGGTCAAGGACACTTTTGCGGCAACTTTTTTTTACAGATCTTCATCGATCCGAAGATGTAGAATACGCCTACGCTTGCCAAAATCAAACCTTTTTTTACACCCTGTACAGTAAATTCTCGATATATGTCACAACACGGGTCTTACCAAAGTGACGAGGAACCAGCCTAACTCATCAACGACTTCGGTAAGACATTCCACATTGTCCTTGTTGCGTCGATGAATGACCCACCCCCCTCCAAATAACGAATTCATCGAAGCCATACTGTATTTTAAACGGTGGATGAACGACAACATCGATGTACAGTAAATTCTCGATATATGTCACAACACGGGTCTTACCAAAGTGACGAGGAACTAGCCTAACTGATCAACGACTTCGGTAAGACATTCCACATTGTCCTTGTTGCGTCGATGAATGACCCACCCCCCTCCAAAGAACGAATTCATCGATACCACACTGTATTTTAAACGATCGATGAACGACAACATCGATGTACGGTAAATTCTCGATATATGTCACAACACGGGTCTTGTCAGAGTCATGTATCGTCCAGGAGTTATGTTTCCTCGGCGTCCAAGGCCTCTCAAGATAGTGGGGGTAATTCCGCGACGTTTAACGTTCAGGCCTTGGCGACATATATAGAGAAATCATTGCACTTTGACACTAGATTTATGGGAATCGTCAGAATGACAGATTCTAATATTTTTAATTCACGATTATTGAGATTGTGAAGATCCATCTATGTGGAGTGACTCAACAAATTTATTTCCTTAGGTATATATTATTTTAAAAATGGCTAAAAATTTGGAGAGACATATTCTTCTCATTTTTTAAAAGTAATATAAAATACTCACTTTCAGTGCTCCTATTGACACTAAACCTACCATGGTCAGAATGACCGATTTTATATTTTACAATTATCGAAACTACAAACATTCATTTACGGAAAATAGTGATATAAATTTCCCTGTCCAAGCATTTATTATATTTAACACTAGAACAACCGAACCAGTCAAAATGACTGGTTCCTAATTTTCTCTTTCACAATTACTGAAATTATAAACCTACCACGGTCAGAAAATGACTGATTTCATATTTTATAATTATGGAAACTACAAAAATTCATTTACGGAAAATAGTGAAATAAATTTCCCTGTCCAAGCATTTATTATATTTAACACTAGAACTACCGAACCAGTCAAAATGACTGGTTCCTAATCTTCTCCTTCACAATTACTGAAATTATAAAAATATTTTCATCAGAATTTTTTTAATGAAATTTTTCATTGAAGCACATGTTAGAATAAAAATGATATTAGAGTTGAATAGATGTAGTCTTGTCATTACTACAAAGCAACATACACCAGTTGTATTTATGACTCCATAGTTCTAGTGTTAAAATTACGGACAATATCAATAGATTTCAAGTTGCCATTTTTATAAAGCAATATTTACCAGATACTGTTAACCCATTTGCATCGTAAGAAAATATAAAAAAAAAGAAGCAAACCTTCATTAGCAACCTTTTTTTTATTATATTTAAATACAAAAATGACTACAAGTAATAGAACTTCATATTTCAGCATTATAAGAAAAATACATTGAGCGTATATAAACAGGGTGGGGCAATAACTATGTCCACTTTGAATATTGCCGTTATTTGTAACAATGTTTTATACTGTTAACAAATAACACTAAAAAAAAAATGTTATACAGAAAACTTACATAGTATAGAGGGGAACATATAGTGACACAAACATTTTCTGCGTGGGTGGAGGCGTAGAGGAGATTCCAAGGTCATCTCTATTTTTTTTTTAATGGAATGCTATATTTGTTTCATCACGATAAAAAAATTTTCGTACTAATTTTTTGCATATTATTGCAAATAACGGCAATATTCAAGGTGGACATAGTTACCTAAACTAATGATTTTTTTACACTAAAAATTCTTCTATTCTAATTCTTCTATAATTCTAAAAAGATTTCTTTACACTTTCTAATCTATTTAGATTAATACTTTTTTGTAAAGAATATGAAGGAGCATCAGGTGACGCAATAAAAAATATATGATTCCATTTAAAAAAAACATGAATGACCTTCATATGTCCTTTACACGTCCACCTACGAAAAAAAAAAAAAATGTACCATCAGAATGTGCCGCTCTCAAAACCATTCAACTTCGCCTAAAAAATTGTTTGCTATGCGTAATAATAATGACGTAAATCTAGATGGCAAAATGTGGTGCCCCACCCTGTATATACGCTAATGATGCAAATGGGCTAACGCTTAGTAGGTTTAGTCTTAATTACAGTAAAAACTTGAGCACGAGCACGATTCGCCGGTATGAACGGAGCCCGAGAAAGAAGATCCGTCGTCGAACGGAATGAGAGTGTTTCCGGTGGATCGGTAAAAAATCGTATCGGTTGAAGGAAGGTACGTACGTATTTTCCGCAGGCGGTCGCAGGTGCGTGGACCAGCCATCGAATCGCCATGGCCGAGCTTATCCCGAGTAAATCGGTATAATGCGTCCGGACACAAGGAAATCGTTTATCATAAAACCGAGGGGGGGAGGAGGAGGAGGAGGAGGAGAGGGGAGGTGCATAAAGCTGGCCGGGGCCAGACCAGAGTTAGAAACACGCGAGGAACGATTGCGACAACCGGCAGGATGCGGATCGGCGAAACGGCCCGGGCAGAACGAAGCGGAAAAGGAGCTGCGCCGAGAGGGTTGCTCTAAGAATCCATCAACGAAACTGGTAATCAGCTGGAGCTCGCACGAACGACTTTCAGGGATCCAATCTCGTCCAACATTTTTACCCTCGACCACCATCCCCCTCCTCCCTCCCTCTCCTAACCTTACACACCCCACTTATTCCGTTTCTTTCCACGGATTCGGTAGCCCCTCGAGCTACCCCGTTTACCGACGATTTTCTTCCGGGGCCTATTGTCCCTAAAATTTCACTCCACGGACCCCAACGGATATAATGGAATATCGTCAGCAATTAGGTAATTAACTCGAATGACTTCAACTTGAAGTTCCAGAAATTTTTCGATGCTGCGAATAGGTTACAGGAAATTATGATGGAATATCGTCAGCAATTAGGTAATTAACCCGAATGACTTCAACTTGAAGTTCCAGGAATTTTTCGATGCTGCGAATAGGTTACAGAAAATTATGAAACGAAGTATTAGGGGCTCCCATAAGTAATCAATTATTTGCAAAGAATTTGTCTTTCCTTTAGTTCAGTACGGTAAAGGCACCAGTAGTTGACCATGTACCAGTAGTTGACCATTTTATAGAGAAACATAAAAAATAAGGTTTTTATAAGCGCACTCATAAGTGCACTTTTTCAAAATTTTAAAACAATAAGAACATTTCAAACCTTATTTCTTGTTTTTCTATAAAATGGTCAACTACTGGTGCCTTTACCTTACCGATCGTTGAAGAAGAAATACGAATTCGGTAAATCAGCCTGCGTTCAAAATATTCTAAAAAAATTATTATTTACAACCCTGTAATAAAATAGCGGAATACTTTCATCGTATTCGTGATTGCATACTTTTTCATTTTCAAATATGGCAAAAAGAAAGATGGCAAACTATCCTTGATAATGATGGAGATGTCCTTGATTTATATAATAAATTAAGAAATAAAAACTTGAATTTACTACAACGTTTGTTTTAGAAAATTCACTGCATATATTATGAATATTAGTATATTTGATGGAGATTATATGATAAATTAAGAAATAAAAACTTGAATTTACTGCAAAGTTTGTTTTAGAAAATTCACTGTTATTTAGGTCAGTGATAAATTATCCAGGATAGTAGAAATCTGTAGGGTGTCCCAAAAATGTATTTTCTTGAACGGGGTAATTCTCGAGGTTATTTGAAGAAAGTTTTTCCCCCGCGAAAATCTTCTCCGTGGCTTTGTTGAGGAGATATTGAGGATTGAAATTTGCAAGAAAACTGTCCTTGATAACGATGTAGATTATATAATAAACAGACTGCGGATGTTTATGCAATTTCCAATTTTTATAGAAAAATTTTAAGAAAATGGAATGAAGTAAAATCCTATTTTTAATGGGAACAGCCTTTGCAGATTCAAAGCAAACAAAAATCGTGTTAAATTCTCTCGAATTTTATATTGTAGCATTTTTTGAACATTTCCATAAGCCATAAATGCATAAAGATCCGGTGTCTAATAATAAATTAAGAAATAAAAGTATGTTTTAGATTTCAAAATAATTGATTGCTTAAGAAAGTGGAATGAAATAAAATCCTATTTGTTAATGGGAACAGCCTTCGTAGATCCAAAGCAAACAAAAATCGTGTTAAATTCTATCGAATTTTATATTCTAGCATTTTTTGAACATTTCCGTAAGCCATAAACGCATAAGATCCGGTGTCTAATAATAAATTAAGAAACAAAAGTTTGTTTTAGATTTCAAAATAATTGATTACTTATGGGCCCCCCTAATATTATCGAGGGAGATGGCTGGTTGATTAATGCTTAACAAATTTAAGTCCCCGTTTCGAAGACTCTGGCGACATCACGCTTGATCTACGTTGTTCGCTCGACGATCATGATTGGAACGTGTGTACAGGTATACGTGTACGCACGCTTCCAATTCCTCGCTCGGAACGATGGATAAGTGCGTTTGCCACTGACGTCGGAGGAAGAGTTTGCCTCGAAAGTTTAAGTGGCTGATTAAAAGTTTTCGAAAGGGGATCGTGTATCGCGTTCGACCCGCATAGCCGCGCGCCACGGAGACATCATCCTTGATAATGCTGTTCACAGATGGGCAAGAGTCTGTTCGAATTAAAGTGACACGGCTGGGGATGCCTGGGAAAAGTAGAAAATAATTGGCCACGTCTGCCCCTGACCATATCAATGCCCGAGGAAATTTTAACGAAATCTGCAAACTGTATCGCAAAGGAAAACACTTTTCAGCTCAAATTTTAATTTTAATTTTACGTTCTAAATTTTACGTTCTAAAAAATTAGTAAAGGATCTTCACACAATTGAAAATACGGAGGGCTAAATGCGAAGTACTTTCTGCAATGCAGAAGTATCGAAAATAGGAGCACATAAATATATACAAGCATCAATATGTATATATTACAATATATTACAAGCACCAATATGTCAATATGTATATATATATACAGTCGAGTCGGAAAGTATGTTAACATTTGGTGATATGTAGGCAATGAATATGATGAATAAAATCAAGTTATTGTATTGTTTTTATTTAGGAGGTGTAAGGAAATAAACAAATATGTTAGTAAAACATACATTATCATTATTAAAGATTAAAGACATGTCATATTCATTTGCCTGCATACACCAGTCGTTAACTTACTTTCCGACTCGACTGTATGTATAACAATATGAAGAAATTGAAAAAAGAATGAAGAAATCACAAGTCTGTCTACGTTTCGTCAGAGTCAAAGTGCTTCATCTCGGTGTACGGTGAATTCGCGATATATGTCGCCGAGGTATGGATAATAAATGTCGCGGAATTATCCCCGCGGGGTACACACCCCGTGAGGGGCAATGAAGCTCGAAAGTCGAAGGTCGCCGCGAGGAGTGTAACATAATACAAAGAATAGCAGAATCTCGTCGGCAGTATTTTCGGCTGTGACCTTGACTAATAAAATATAGGACGAATGTATTTAGAAGTACCCCAATTTAGTTCAAAATTGGTACTCTGGGGTTTTTCGGGTCGCCGATTATGAATCTGATGTCAGAATTACAGAAAACAAAATGGCAAATTTAATATGGGAGATGCTCAACACAAAAAATTATTTTTCAAATTTTTGGAGAAAATTTTTCCTACTTTTTTCCACGAATTCGACTGAATTCTCCACTGTGGGACCTTTTAATGTCATGCTACGACTTCCACATCGCTGGCATGAGTTGCTGACAATTATGGTGCCTACGTTCAAGGACTATAGTAGTTTCACACATGTCTCATTTTTGTATTACTAATAAATAAATAGTGGCCACTGTTAAATGTCCAAACAGGGGCAATCTGTTAATTTTTTAAAAATCGAGGTCGACCAACAGGGGCTCAGAATTTTGCACACAACACCTTCCCAACCTCCACGTAGCATAATCAGCGTATAATAAGATAGGAGGTAAATTAAAGTCCAATTTCGGTGTCCTCTCGAACAGTTTTCAGAAAATCGTGAACCGGGGAGTACTATGAAAAAGAAGGGGGGGTGGGGTGGGGGATGATAGCGATTCGGGGATCGGAATAGGAATGAACAGTGATTCGGAGGCGAGTGGTTTTTTCCAGGTGTGCACCACCGTGGCGGAGGTGGAGGGGGAATGAAGAGAAGGACGGAGAGAAGCGTAAAGACTGAAATTGTGGAAAGTGGGACCCGTCAAAAATGCGGGATGGGTTTCGGTCGCAGGAGGATCTCTCTCCCCGGGATCCCCGGAGCAGAGCAGCAGCCAGAGCCCGGGGGATGCAGTGGGCGCCTTTAATTGCAGGACTCGCGGCACTTTTAAAGCCGGATGCAAATGGCCCATAAAACTCGCCGGCTCGGAGGCTGGCTCATTTACGAGCGCGGAAAGTTTTTAGGTTCGCCGGTAGCCTGCGAGCGAGAGAGCTGCGAGCACGGCCTCGAACGAGAGGGCCTGTTTTATCGGTCTGCGAGTTCGAAAGTAATTCTCCGTAGTTGGCGGTGAGACCAACAGGCAGCGACGCCTTTACGTTCGCGGATCGACGGGTACCTCGATCTTTCTTATCGATCGATGGGACCTACGGAACACCGAGGGGACCTTGGAATCTGGGAAACAGTTGCTGTAAAAAATTTTTCAACCAATTCTACTCGAAGCTATCGTGGTGCTAGAAGATGAATATTCTAGAAAAGTCCCTTTGACCTTGAAAATTGACCTTGGAATCTGGGAAACAGTTG
Organism: Seladonia tumulorum; assembly: GCA_913789895.3. NCBI lineage: Eukaryota > Metazoa > Arthropoda > Insecta > Hymenoptera > Halictidae > Seladonia > Seladonia tumulorum. Next base: position 5,593,460 of record OU565280.1, read on the forward strand.
CTGTAAAAAATTTTTCAACCAATTCTACTCGGAGCTATCGTGGTGCTAGAAGATGAATATTCTAGAAAAGTCCCTTTGACCTTGAAAATTGACCTTGGAATCTGGGAAACAGTTGCTGTAAAAAATTTTTCAACCAATTCTACTCGAAGCTATCGTGGTGCTAGAAGCTGAATATTCTAGAAAAGTCCATTTGACCTTGAAAATTGACCTTGGAATCTGGGAAACAGTTGGTGTAAAAAATTTTTCAACCAATTCTACTCGAAGCTATCGTGGTGCTAGAAGATGAATATTCTAGAAAAGTCCCTTTGACCTTGAAAATTGACTCCTCTTTTGCGAATTTAGTTTATTTAAATCTTGAATGTTTTAATAAGAAAGCATATACAGTAAGCAGCAAAATTGACACAACATAACTTTTTTAAAAATTAGATCAAATGACTTGAATGTTATTGAGAAGTTAGAAGGATTAGTTTATTAGACGAGGTGCAAAATATTTTTTGAGAAAAAGTTTAATTGGTAGGAATCGCAAAAGAAATAGTAAAAGTTGGTTCTTTTTATCTGAGCCTGTATTGAAAATTTAGAACATGTGTCTTATTCATTCGAATAAATTAATATCCATGCTGAATATTTCATAAAATTTGAATAATTCGTTTACGAGTTATAAATGATTAAAAGTGACAATAATTGCCGTTTTCTACGATTTTCGACTTATAATCGCACTTTTTCGTTTAATAAACTAATCATTCTAACTTCTCAGTAACATTCTCAAATTTTATTCAACATTCAAATGTTGTATTTACATTCAAGTTTTGAAAAAGTGATGTTGTGTCAAATAATGTGTAGTCAGTTTTGCTCCTTACTGTATATATGCTGCGTGTAAGTGTACAGTGATATATTATAGTGAACGGTTCATAACTATTTTTCACATTTTACAAAGATTAGGAAGCGGAATGGTTACGATTTCTCGAGAGATTCTCAAGTGAGAACTACGGTCACGCTGTAATTCGTTATATGCTGCACAAAAGTGGACATTAAACCTATGGCAGTGTGATAGAGTCTTTTCTCATCATCATCTCTAATCATTGTCACCCTGCCCATTCGAATCACAAATTTGAATTTGCAAAATATGAAAGAAAACCTTGTACGCAATGTTACACATACGAATACTAAACCTAAATTATAAAATACCATTGTCACCCTGCCCATTCGGATCACAAATTTGAAGTTGCAAAATATGAAAGAAAACCTTGTATGCAATGTTACACGTACGAATACTGAACCTAAATTATAAAATACTAGTGTAAAGTACACTTACAAATTTTTCAGAATGTTCTGTTCCTCTATTATTGACTCACACGAATACGTCCGCATCATTGTGCCCTTCTTTTGGAGCTTATTTTCGAAGCACGAAACACCACACTTCTACACAATCACTGAACACTACAAAACACACTTTACGAAATTGTGACAGCGAACGGGAAGAAGTTACTCCGACCACGGTCAAAATAATACTGTGATTTGAACCGCCTCGCTTCCACGGACGCGTTAGGGTCAGGTTATACTAAGCAGGTCACACGCCGAGGGTCTGTAAACACTAGATACGAAAACAAAGGTAAACAAGGTCTGGCGGCAGAGTCGTCGACCTTGTTTCCTGGAATTCCCCGTCTAGCGTTTATATAGACCCATTTAGAAAAACGGTAAACATTGTCAGAAAATAAGAAAACTCGTACAGAAGGAAAATTGAACGAAAAAATAATTTTAAGAAATTCAGTCGATTTCAGTGAAGCATACAAAACAAATAATCAATCTAGGTTGTAAAAGGTAGTCCATTGTAAGACCAAATCTATTGGCGTATAATGATTCTGCACGTGTAACACTTTTCCCAGCTTCAAAATAAATTGATAACGTCTGTCTTTTCTTCTTTAGAATACTTCATTATGAAGTGATTCACCGTATCGCCGTATTCACCGTATCAGAGACGTAACAGAGACTAAATTTCACAATTAGTAGGAGAGCAAGAATTATCAACACAGAAAATGTAAATATTTACATTGGTAATTCTTGCTCTCCTACTACATTATCACATTGAATGCATAATATTGACCAGAAAGTCGAGGTATCCTAACAAATTAGAATTAAAATATCTCCTAAACTAATGATTTTTTTACACAAATAGATTAATACTTTTTTGTAAAGAATATGAAGGAGCATCAGCTGATGCAATAAAAAATATATTATTCCATTTAAAAAAACATGAATGACCTTCATATGTCCTTTACACGTCCACCTACAAAAAAAAATGTACCATCAGAATGTGCCCCTCTCAAAACCATTCAACTTCACCTAAAAAATTGTTTCCTATGCTTAATAATAATGACGTAAATCTAGATGGCAAAATGTGGTGCCCCACCCTGTATATACTTTTTATACACCCTGTACAGCCAATTAGGGTGAAAATCGGGAAGAATGGACGAAAACTCTTCGATCGTGGAGTATCAAGAGGGGAAAGCTGATGCTTTCCCTATCTTCTTATATTTCGGCCAATTCTCGTCGACTAGGAAACGAAACCTCGCCCCGGGGGCCCGCTCTTTCGATTTCGGCGATGAAACCAATTCCGCAGCTTCGTGTTATAGTACCGGTGCTGGCCGGGAGCTTATTTCCTGGACTTCGCGGGTTCCTGGCGAACAGGACACGCGGAGAACCGGAAGGAAATGGTTTCAGACACGTTTGCCATTGATGGACAACCGTGTGGCAGCCGCGTGATATATTACGCGGTGATTTGAATCCTTGTCAGCAGTGGAGTCTCGCAACGACGGAGAGAGGAAAAGTGAGAGAGAGAGAAAGATAGTGGATAGCGCCTATTCGGGTCAGATATAAGTGGACTGCGGATCCTCGTGCCAAATTCCGTTCTTAGAGACTATTTTACTGGCCCGGATATGATGAATGTCTGCCTCTGATCATGGAAACCGGCCACGTCATGCGAGCTGTTTTATATCAGCTTGCTCTTCAGGGCTGCTCTGACTGCGAAATCGCTTCGATCCAACGCTGGGATCGTTGGCGAAAGGGTGCCTTCGAGGCAGCAACGACACATCGATTTAGTTCTTCCTTTGACAATTATAACTTCTTACGTAAAAGCCACTAAAGTGGTTGGTACCGTTCACATTGATGCTTTCCATGGAAAGCCATTATAGTGGTTCATACCGTTCAAATTGATGCTTTCCACGGAAAGCCAATATAGTGGTTCGTACCGTTCACACTGATGCTTCCACGGAAGTCATTATAGTAGCGTACCGTTCACATCGATGCTTTCCACGGAAACCACTTTAGTGGTTCGTACCGTTCACACTGATGCTTTCCATGAAAATCCATTATAGTGGCGTACCGTTCGAACTGGTGCTTTCCATGGAAAAATACTCTACAGCGGTTCGTACCGTTCACATTGATGCTTTCCACAGAAGTCATTATAGTAGCGTACCGTTCAAATTGATGCTTTCCACGGAAAGCCAATATAGTGGTTCGTACCGTTCACACTGATGCTTTCCATGAAAATCCATTATAGTGGCGTACCGTTCGAACTGGTGCTTTCCATGGAAAAATACTCTACAGCGGTTCGTACCGTTCACATTAATGCTTTCCACAGAAGTCATTATAGTAGCGTACCGTTTAAATTGATGCTTTCCACGGAAAGCCACTATAGTGGTTCGTATCGTCCACACCGATGCTTTCCACGGAAACCACTAAAGTGGTTGGTACCGTTCACACTGATGCTTTCCATGAAAATCCATTATAGTGGCGTACCGTTCAAATTGATGCTTTCCATGGAAAGCCATTATAGTGGCGTACCGTTCAAACTGATGCTTTCCATGGAAAGTCACTATAGCGACTCGCAGCGTTCACATCGATGCTTTCCATGGAAACCCATTACAGTGGCGTACCGTGCACGTTAATATTTTTCACGGAAGTTATTATAGTAGCGTACCGTTCACATTGATGCTTTCCATGGAAAGCCATTATAGTGGCGTACCGTTCAAACTGATGCTTTCCATGGAAGTCATTATAGTATCATACCGTTCACACTGATTCTTTGCACGGAAAGCCACTATAGTGGTTCGTACCGTTCACATTGATGCTTTCCATGGAAACCACTACAGTGGTTCGTACCGTTCAAACTAATGCTTTTCACGGAAACCAGTGGCGTACCGTACAAACTAATGCTTTCCACAGAAACCAGTGGCGTACAGTAGTTAACACGATGAATGCCACACGTCAGTCACCGCTACGACTAACACTGAACATTATGACATGTGACATTATGACACTAACACTGACCATTACTGGACAGTGTAAAGTATGGTGCAAAATTAAAAAATTTACATTATTTTAAGTAACTACTGAACATTTATTTAAAATTTACTTAATTCTTGTTTATCACAGTATTATGTCATTAATGCATTTGAATGGATTTTATCGAAACACGGTAAACATGGACACGCTTGTCCCTCGCAGGTATCAGGCTACTTCAGGTGTCCTAACGGGGAATTCCTCAAGAATTCGCGCTCAACGTGTTAAGAGGTTAACAAGTTCATGTCTAGACTGCGGATCTTTATGCATTTATGGCTTCTGAACATTTTCAAAAATGTTTATAATATAGAACTTCACGGGGTTTAACCCTTAGCACTCGAATGGTGACTGTAAGGCACCACTAAAAATTGCTGTGCAATTATTCAAAATATTTTTTACATTATTAAATTCATTTGCACGTAATAAATTACTAAACATTTCAGTATTGTACGAGTAAATTGCACCATTTTCGTATGTATAACATGAGAAAGAAATATATAAAAGGAAAATATTCTAGGCGAAAGAAATGTTTCGTTTTGGTGTTTAAATAGCTTCGAGTGCAAAGGGTTAATACTATTTTTATTTATTCCAGAACTACAAAAGGCTGCTACCACTAAAAACTAGGTTTTATTTGTTTCCGCTCTCCTAAAATTTGCCTAAAATTGCATAAAAATCCGCAGTCTATTCATGACAATCGATACTCTTCGATCCCCATTTGTGTATCCAACGTCGCACGCTTCACCGACGCAACTTTGTCCTAAATGCATAGCTATTGAAGAGCTATTGAAGTCAAAATGACTTGCTCCTAATTTTTTTCTTTTAGAAACAAGGAAATTGTAAATATATGTTTTTATGAGAAAATTTTTTTATCAACTTCTCTATCGAAGTAGATATCTAAACAAAACTGGTACGAAATCTAAACAACTGCAATATTGTCGTTGTTATAAGACAATGTATGCCAGTTGCATTTACTGCTTGGGCAGTTCTAGTGTTAATATCGATCGTTGAAAATTGTCCGATAATTTCGACTAGAAACTGTTGAAAATTGTCGGATAATTTCCACTAGTAACTGTTGCCATTTTCCAGGACCACGCAGAGTCCAGTGCTCTGGTCGTACACAGAGGAACTCGCCTCGTTCCAGAGAGACGAAGGGGACGACCTGTTACTCTCGGCCTCGCCGGGATCAATGTAAGAGGAAGAAAAGGAAAGAAGCTCTCGCGTGGTTCTAGCTGACGCAGCTCCTCTCGGTCACCTAACCCACCCCTCTCTATATATAAGAGACACGGGTTATCGCGCTGTGGACCAAGCACCGGCATAGTCGATGCAAAATAAAGGGGGAGGTAAAAACGACAGAGAAAGAGAGAGAGAGAGACGAAAGGACACAACAAAGAGGAAGTAGAAAAAAAGAGAGAGAGAGATAGAGAGAGAAAGAAGAAAATCGACGGAAGAAACGTCGATAATTTGAGGGGTGCTCCGAAGAGTTGCTCTGCACCGGGCGAAAGAAAGAGTCCGGGGCAAAAGGAGAGAGGTTGAAATAATCCAGGGCGTTATTTTATTCGTGGCTACGGTGCAGTCGATGCACAAAGTTTTCATAAACGTTGCTCGTGGCCACCACCGGATATCTCTCTCTCTCTCTCTCTTCACCCCGGGTCGCTCTATCCATCCCCCCTCTCCCTCTCTCTCTCTCTTCTTCACTATATTTCTCTTTCCTCGTTCCACCCGTCTCTATTTCGCTGCCGATCCCTTCCACCGTTGGTTGCGTCCAACGTAGGATATATTCTTTCTCTCTGTCGCTCGCGACGGTGGTATACTCGCAACATGCAGCAGACAACGGTTAATCAATGGGCTTCAAGCGCAGGCTCGCATCCCGGGATCTTTCCTGATGGACAGCGGGAACAGCGCCGGTAACAACGCCGGGTTGGCTGGGGTCCCGGGAGCGACGAGGAGAGACCGAATTCAACCCAACCCTGTGTGTGCACCAGGGGGCTGGAGCGAAGAGGGGCTGCGATAGAGCCCCTAGGTCGGACGATGAACGCGGGGTTTGTTGCGCGAGAAGAGGAACCCACCACCGACCAGAGAACGAGAGAGAGGGGGGGGAGGAGGTAGGTAGGGGTGGAGAGGGTGGGCGAAGAGGGGTGCAGAAGGAGAGAGAGCCGCGGGCACGTAAAACTAGCGAACAATTTAAACTCCCCTTTCAAGTCGTGACTTTGTTTATGCGAACGAAAATAATTCGCTGGCAAGCAGCTACTCTCTTCCCTGGGCCAGCCACGCCACGGCACACGGTCAACCCGACGGATAAATGGATCCTACCCCGTAGGCTGACTTGATCGATCCTCCCTCCTGCTCCTTACACGCGTCGCCCCTGTCCAGGACCTTGGTCCTACCGGAAATCCGATTTCGAAAAGTCTGTCCCGAAACGATATTTTTCTTCCACCACTCTGTGCGGTTGCTTCTTCGATGTGGAGCAGAGTTTATATTTATTGCGGGGCTGTGCAGTCCCCTAGATCGACAACAATCATATAGAAGCTTACTTTGATGAAACAGTAAAAATTTTACCGGTCCCAGATTTTTTATTTCGCAATTATTGAAATAATAAAAATTGTTTCCATAATTCAATCTTTCCTTTTCTCTATCAATTTTCAATAATTTTCATTTTTTAAATTTTATCATTACTTTTAGGAAATGATTGTGTAGATATCTTCACTATAGCATGTATTACAGTAGGAGCCACGCAAAGTTTAAATAAATCTTGTCGTTTTCCTAAGGGAACGTGTAGCAGAGTTTATATTTATTGCGAGGCTATGTGGTCCCCTAGATCGACAACAATCATATAGAAGCTTACTTTGGTTTAACAGTAAAAATATTACCGGTCCCAGATTTTTTATTTCGCAATTATTGAAATAATAAAAATTGTTTCCATAATTCAATCTTTTCTTTTCTCTTTCAATTTTCAATCATTTCAATTCTTTAAATTTTATTATTACTTTTTAGGTAATGATTGTGTAGATATCTCCAATATAGCATGTATTACAGTAGGAGCCGCACAAAGTTTAAATAAATCTTGTCGTTTTCCTAAGGGAACATGTAGCAGAGTTTATATTTATTGCGAAGCTGTACAGTCCCCTAGATCGATAACAATCATATAGAAGCTTACTTTGGTTTAACACTAAAAATATAACTGGTACCCAGATTTTTTATTTTGCAATTATTAAACTAATAAAAATTGTTTCCATAATTCAATCTTTTCTTTTCTCTTTCAATTTTCAATAATTTTAATTTTTGTAATTTCATTATTATTTCTTAAGAAATTATTGTGTAGATATCTTTAGTATAGCATGTATTACAGTAGGAGCCGCACAAAGTTTAAATAAATCTCGTCGTTTTCCTAAGGGAACATGTACTAGCTAGTATCAAGATCAAGGTTTGGTGTTAAGAGAAATGAATTATGTAGAAATTGTAGAAATAGAAATTACATGGAATTTTAACTAAATGTGTATTGAGAAGTGAATTAATTGGGAGAGAATATTGTGTATGAAAATTGTGATAGAACCCGGTAACACACCGTAAATAAGAGAGGTACTAATTTTGATGGAAATGTCACATCCCATAGATTTTAAAATGAATTAGAAATTATGTAGAATTATGTGAGAAAGGTTTAATTTTTCGTCCCTTTATGCAAGGGACAGTGGACGATGGAATACTGAACGAGTGTGTGTCAAGAAGATGCTTAATGTAAGCAAACTTTTGAGAGGGACCTTATTGAAACCTCGCACTCTAGAATGAAGGCAATGTCTTCGTCGTCGTTGTCGTCGTCTACTGTTTTAAAATGGCTGGGCCGATCGGTACGGTTTACTTTGTTTTAAAATTGTTGCCTCGTCAGCTTAAAACCGACGGCCGGCGATGTTTTAAAGGATTTCCGGGAAGAGGGCCGCGACTCGGAGGATTATTGTTTAGTCTACAGTGCGACGGGTTACACGGTATCGGACAGGGAAATTCTCCGATGAGAGCGCCTAATGGCCAAGCAGGTTTTCTTATGAAAAAAATTATGTATAACATTCAATATATGTACGTTAAGCCAAAATGGCCAAGCAGGTTTCCTTACGAAAAAAATTATGTATAACATTCAATATAATATGTACGTTAAGCCAAATGGCCAAACTGGTTTTCTTATGAAAAAAATTGTGTATAACATTCAATATATGTACATTAAGCCGAATGGTCAAGCAGGTTTTCTTATAAAAAAAAATTATTTGTAACGTTCAAGGTATATATACATCAAGTGCCTTACTTTTATGAATTTTTCACACTCAAGGTCACGTGAAGGTCACACTATTACAGATCGTTATATTTGTCTTGATCTCAACTATCATAAAGCGATGATAAGAATATACCATTCCATTTGAAAAAATTTCGATGACCTTGAAATGTCAAAAAGTATAACCTTGAACGAATTTTTTTGCCTATCATAATATTTGCCCTTTTGAACCAAGTGATGTTTTCCTCTGAAATTTTTTTCTATCGTAAAAAAGAAGCGAGATATTTCAGATGCTAGAGTTAGGTGAGACACCCTGTATATGTATATTGGATGTTATAAATAATTTATAATAAGAATTAATAATTTATGTTAAAATGTAAAAGTTGATTGCGGTATTGCTTTCGTCAATATCACACTTTTCATCGCGGCTACTTATACTGTTACTTGAAAGTGGTATATGTCTGACTTAATGCTGTACTCGTTCTACTTGCACGCTCTCGTTATGCTATAGTTAGAATGTAGCAAATATTTTCGAAAAGTATGTCGTCTTTGGACTCACCTATCCTAGAAGTAGAGATTAGGAGTGACGTAACGGACTGTCTTACCTGAAACAAAGGAAATTTTGTTAGCTCAAACTACAAAATATAGGTTAGTTTAAATAATATATCCTCTTAATGTCACAACTTTTTTATTTTGTATCATTTTTCTACAAAACTTTTTAGCAACATAGTCGTGATACTCTTCCGATTAAAAAGAGCCCTCGCACGGTACAATTTGCATAATATTTGCTCGCATAAGAGACGATTCAGTAGAGCCTCGATTATCCGAACCAATTTAAATCGATCCATACGCAACAAAATTCATTTCTACAGAGCGAATTTCTTGAGAGAATTTCTCAAAGACCCACTAGAGCAATATAAATAGGAACGAACTATTTATTTTTGAAAAATTGTTATTCACATTTTCATAAACAAATTAAAATTATAAATGGTCCGGTGGTTTCCGAGCTACCCTGTATAATGAATTGCACACTGCATACGAATATGGCTTCTGTAGGTATCTAACTGTTTCATTGCCAGAACAGTATGACAACCGACCAGTTCGGATAAGAGAGGTTCTACTAAATCGTGGATTAAACAGTCAAATATGCACCGAATGCTGTCATGTTGGGTATCGTTTTAATCGCAAAAGAGTCGCGAATACGCCAGGAACAATGTCATAAAAAAAATCATACGAAACCGATCAGAAAAATCACTTTTTCCATTTGTACCTAGCGATAAGGTATCAAAGAAACAGTGTTTACGCGCGATCTAAGTAACATTTCTGCGAATTTTTCGCAGAAACGTGAAGATACTATTACTGTCCCGGCAACTGGCATCCAAATCGTCTATAAATCAGCAAAAACTCCGAGTCAATTAGATCCCGGCGTTAGCAAATCGGCGCGTAACTCGGTCCGCTCGTTCGTTCTCGCGTCGGAAAAAGGTTCGCAGCCGATTGCACATTAAAATCTAACAAATACATTCCCGGATGATCGACGAGATTCCAGGCGTGCAGATATAGCAGCGCAGGGGATGCTGTGCAGGACCGCCGGACAGGGATAAGCAATTGTACGTATGTACGAGGGGTAGCGAGAAAAACATGTAGGCGAACAACGATAGGGAGAGACATATACGAACGAGAGAAATCTAGATCGAGAGAAAAAACGAGAGAGAGAGAGAGAGAGAGAGAGAGAGAGAGAGATCGCCTGGAGCCCCTCCTATAGATATATGTATTTTTTTTTTGTTTTTCTCTCCCCGGTTGTTTTTTTCGCCCGGGAACCTCCCCGCGCTCGTCCTCCCTTTTTTTTCCTGCGCCCATTTCGTTCGGTTTTTTAATTCGTCCGATATTTCCTGGTCGTTCGCATGTTAATTTTCGGCGACCAATGACGCGGCAGGCCCGCGGGCCACAGACGTCGATGATATTTCGCGGCCACCGACGCACCGAGTGCCCGGTAAAATTCTCGATCGGCCGAATACGCGTATTTTACCCTCCCTCCTCTCGCCCCCTACCCCTTGTACACCGCTTTTGCACCCTCTCCAACATACCCCTCCCCCTTCCACTCACCCTCTCTCTCTCTCTCTCTCTCTCTCTCGCTACGTCCCTGGTTTCACCCCCTTTTTGGCGTCGATGCCCATTTCGTTCCTCGTTTCCCACACCCCTTCTTGTCCCCGCTGCTAGCTGTTTACCTCCCCATTTCCCAGCCACGTTATAACTTATCAGCGAAATGTTATTCAATCGCGAAACATGCACCAAGACTTCTCGCTGAAAACCAGGCACCGACATCCGGATGTTCGCTGGACGTCTGTGATTCTTTAATTAACGTACCAAGGTGTCTTCTCCGCAAGAAATATTTTCACTGGCAATTAATTAACTGGATGCTGGACTATACGCAATTAGACCACAAAATAGCTAGGTCAAACGCGGAACATGAACTGTTCAAAGGTACCATAGTGATTCCTCTGTATATGTCGTCGAGGCCTGGGTGATAAATGTCACGGAATTATCCCCTAATTCCCCACGGAATTATCACCCAAACATAACACACTGGATATGTCTCCTGGACGCTGGCAAGACATATATCGTGTTTTTGACATATATCGAGAATTCACTGTATTAGGGTACTTTCATTCAATCTCGATTTCGCATAAAATTTACTGTAGTCACTCTACGTAATTCTCCACAGAATTATCTCCCAAAAATAACACTGGATATTTCTCCTGGCAAGACTTATATCATGTGTTGACATATATCGAGAATTCACTGTATTAGAGTACTTCCATTCAATCTCGATTTCGCATAAAAATTACTGCAGTCACTATACGTAATTCTCCACGAAATTATCCCGCAAACATAACACACTGGATATGTCTCCTGGACGCTGGCAAGACATATATCGTGTTTTTGACATATATCGAGAATTCACTGTATTAGGGTACTTTCATTCAATCTCGATTTCGCATAAAATTTACTGTAGTCACTCTACGTAATTCTCCACAGAATTATCTCCCAAAAATAACACTGGATATTTCTCCTGGCAAGTCATATATCGTGTTATTGACATATATCGAGATTTCACTGTATTTGGGTACTATAATTGTACCTTGCAAGTTCATTCAATCTCGATTTTGCATAAAAATTACTGTAGTCACTATACGTAATTCCCCACGGAATTATCCCCCAGACATAACACTGGATAGGTCTCCTGGCAAGACATATATTGTGTTATTGACATATATCGAGATTTCACTGTATTAGGGTACTTTTAAGGTACCTTGCAAGTTCATTCAATCTCGATTTCGCATAAAATTTACTGATGTCACTATACGTAATTCCCCACAGAATTATCTCCCAGACATAACACTGGATAGGTCTCCTGGCAAGTCATATATCGTGTTATTGACATATATCGAGATTTCACTGTATTTGGGTACTATAATTGTACCTTGCAAGTTCATTCAATCTCGATTTTGCATAAAAATTACTGTAGTCACTATACGTAATTCCCCACGGAATTATCCCCCAGACATAACAGTGGATACGTCTCCTGGCAAGACATATATCGTGTTATTGACATATATCGAGAATTCACTGTATTAGGGTACTTGTAAGGTACCTTGCAAGTTCATTCAATCTCGATTTCGCATAAAATTTACTGATGTCACTATACGTAATTCCCCACAGAATTATCTCCCAGACATAACACTGGATAGGTCTCCTGGCAAGTCATATATCGTGTTATTGACATATATCGAGATTTCACTGTATTTGGGTACTATAATTGTACCTTGCAAGTTCATTCAATCTCGATTTTGCATAAAAATTACTGTAGTCACTATACGTAATTCCCCACGGAATTATCCCCCAGACATAACAGTGGATACGTCTCCTGGCAAGACATATATCGTGTTATTGACATATATCGAGAATTCACTGTATTAGGGTACTTTGAAGGTACCTTGCAAAGTTCATTCAATCTCGATTTTGCATAAAAATTACTGTAGTCACTATACGTAATTCCCCACGGAATTATCTCCCAAACATAACTCTGGATAAGTCTCCTGGCAAGACTTATATCATGTGTTGACATATATCGAGATTTCACTGTATTTGGGTACTATAATTGTACCTTGCAAGTTCATTCAATCTCGATTTTGCATAAAAATTACTGTAGTCACTATACGTAATTCCCCACGGAATTATCCCCTAGACATAACACTGGATATTTCTCCTGGCAAGACATATATCATGTTATTGACATATATCGAGATTTCACTGTATTTGGGTACTATAATTGTACCTTGCAAGTTCATTCAATCTCGATTTCGCATAAAATTTACTGTAGTCAATATACGTAATTTTCAAACTGTTTCTGAATAAAGTTTAACGTTTAACATTGGTATCATTAAACCAATATATTTAGTAAAACTTTTATTTCTCAATTTATTTTTTCCTATAATGCTGAAATACGAAGTTCTTTTGCTCGTAGTCGTTTTTGTACTTTGAAACTTTTAAAGTTTGGTGATGAAGGCCTTCTGTGCATATTTCCTTATTGAACAAAATTGTTTATTTGACGAAATTGTTAAGGAAAAATTGAAACGTTATTGAAAGCGAGGCGAATAAACTCGTCGAACCGGGTGATCGGTGTCAGTAGAAAAAACTGATACCCGATTTAATTGTCGGGGCAATTACGGTGTAACTCGTTCCTGAGGATATCTGTCCTCTTCGGGTACGCCGGATGGTTTTGGCGAGATCGCCTTTTGCGATTCGTGAAAGTTGCAACGGGAGAAGCCTCGAAGAGAAAACAAAAATGACCCCCATTCCTGCGAGACCAGTTTATGTGTTTTCTCGGGCATTCGGGACAGCCTCTCTGACTTTGTGAAATGAGAGAAACCCGCGGACCGACGTCCGACTAGTCATTCCACTGGCTGCGGCTACGAGCGACGATGATGTCTCTTCAAGAAACAGATAGCACGTCTACTTTTCAATTTTCCTTCTCCTAACCGGATTTTCATGGAGTTGCAGCCCACAGATAGACTATTGCATTAAGAAATTTGTTTGGAAGATCTGAGAGCATTGACTTGACTCGGTTATTATTAACATTATTAGCTGTTAAAATATTCTAAAAATATTATTTTATAGGAAATTTTGAGGTTATGGGTGCAACGTTTAGAGTAAACTCTTCTATACTAATTATTTTGAGATTTTGAATTTCTGGTTCGATTTCTTTATTTTTAAATGAGAAGAATAATTTATTTAATTTAGTAACCCGTCAAAATTACGGGTTCTGATATTGTTGATTTAAAATTATTAAATTTTTAAGAGAGCATGCATGAGAAATTGTTTAGCAAATTTATTTCTTTGGTTATATATATATATTTTTTTAAACAATATTGCTAATATTGTGGGTAGCACGTTCTTATTACAAAACAGTAACAAGGGTTAACAAAATAGTAACTTTTAGTGCTCCGTAAACCTAGTATTAAAAGTGATTAGTGCTTATAAAAATTACAAGATTTGGCTCAATCTTATTCCTGTCGGATATTATTGAAATTTATACCTGTTACCTATTTATAACCTACAAATACATCTTTATAATTTGAATAATTGTAAAATTGAGTCGGGACTGACAGACTTGGCGTGAATATGTTATGTTACACTTTCAATTGGAACCGTAGAGGTTTAATTTCGGTAGCTGAGTAAAATATTACAAATATAAATGTTTCCTATTGTTGCATATGGTCCGCACTTTTATTAGATGCGACGGAGTATGAGCAGCAAACGATTACAGTAGTTTATTTCTCTTCGAGACTTTGCTGGCGCAATTGCGGTCCGCGCGATTCAGATTTATTTCCTGCTGTTAATATCAAGCCAGTTAACCTCCTCTGAAGTGTTTATCGTTTGATACGCCGTATGGGAGAAGGCCAATAAAAGGCCAGTTTTTGTAATGGGCGCTGGCTCATAATACGGAGATTTCGATGCCCGAGCGAACGCCGGAAGTGGATCTCCATTACCAGGCGTTGCAGTCCCTTTTATCTCTGTCAGCGACTCGTAGCCCGCAGGCTTGAAACGCATTAACTGGACCGAAACGATAATCAAAGGATTCGTCGGAAAGTTTCCTGCGAGCTGAACAATTTAACGGTGTCGCAATTAATTCGCGCGAACCCGTTGTTCGTACGCTCCGTACGGTATATCAAAAATGAATTTGCAATTATACTCTGCGTTTCGCAGTTACGTGCCTTCTTAATTTTTATGAACGTTCGTAAACCACGTCGTTGTTAAATCCGCTGGAAAGAACTCTAGATCGTTACTCTAATTATTATCGCGAGAGCCTACGTATTAAAAAGTATAAGATAAATCGTGTAACTTTCTTGTTGCAGATATTAATGTAATTGCGGTGCGACCGCTAAACCGTTAATCGCATAATAGTTGGCATGATTGCCAGCTTTCAGCTCGGTAATAAAGGATATTACATAATTACTTGGCTGCGTGTTGAGAGTTTCCATTTTTCTAAACGATTTATTCGATTTTCTACTAATATTATTTATCACCGTACACCGGATTCGAAATGAAAATCGTATTAATTTGCAAGACGCGGAAGCTGCGTTTGTTCTTTCAATAATGTTATAGAAAATTGAGCAGCGGTACTTAAATTCTTTAAAAAATGCTACTGTTTTGCATTCGAGTTACAGTCCTTATTCGATATATGTCCCAAATATCTAGCCGATGAAGGTCCCAGAACTATCTCCACTGTTCTCCTCTATTTTCGGCAGTGTATCAAAGAATATTATCTCCTGGACGATATATGTCCCTGACAAGACCCGTATAGTGGACATATATCGAGTAAACACCGTATTCCCTCTGTGAAAGACCAGGCACCTTTACTGTCCTTTTCTACGTTTGACAGTGTATCAAATAATAGTATCTCCTGGACGATATATGTCCCTGGCAAGACCCGTATAGTGGACATATATCGAGTAGACGCTCTATTCCCAATTTGAGGGATCAGGAACCCTTACTGTTCTCTTCCACGTTGGGCAGTGTGTCAAAGAATAGTATCTCCTGGACGATATATGTCCCTGACAAGATCCGTATAGTGGACATATATCGAGTAGACGCTCTATTCCTACTGCCGCGGCGTATATCCCATGAGGGACCAGTAAGCTTCGCTGTCCTTTTCTACGTTTGACAGTGTATCAAAGCATAGTATCTCCTGGCCGGTATATGTCCCTGACAAGAACCGTGTTTTGAACATATATCGAGTACACTGTATTGCCTCTGTGAAAGACCAGGAACCTTTACTGTCCTTTTCTACGTTTGGCAGTGTATCCAAGAATAGTATGTCCTAGCCGATATATGTCCCTGACGAGACCCGTTTGAGGACATATATCGAGTAGACACTGCATTCCCTCTGTTGCGGGCTATACTCCGTGAGGGACCAGGAACCTTCACTGTCCTTTTCTACGTTCAGCAGTGTATCAAAGAATAGTATCTCCTGGCCGCTATATGTCCCTGACTAGAACCGTGTAGTGGACATATATCGAGTAAAGACTAATTTTTGTCAGAAATGCGTAAAACGATTTGATTTGACGAAAAAAAAGAAAAAACAAAACTGTAAACGCGTTGGCCGATTTTCAGAATGTTGTTGTCCACCTTCGATTCCTGAGAAATGGTGGAATAAATGGCGGAAGTTCTCGGGTACTTTCACCGCGGCGTCAAGGCGGGTATGTATATCGATTCGGCTGTCGGAGAATTCGGGGACACGGGCGACGAATTTGTGCCAGAAAAGAACAGGCTGAAACGCGGCGGCCTATGTCGGCCAATGTCAAGCTCAAGCAACAGGCTTTCTCTCTCTCTCTCTCTCTCTCTCTCTCTCTCTCTCTCTCTCTCTCTCTCTCTCTCGTCGAGCGAGGAAGGAAGAAGACGCCTCTCCTTTTCTCTGCAAGGCCGTTTCCCTCTGTCCTCTTCGCCGATGAATCTTCCTGGAGGCGCGGCCGCTCTCGCCGTTTGCCCCCCTCCCACCCCACGCGATCAAACGTGATTCTTCTTGTAATGTTGTTCGTTTGTATCCGGCGACGTTCGCTTTCTACGAGGATCTCCCGACGGCGTACGAAAATAAATCCGCTGCCAGCAACTCGCTCGCCGATAAAAATCGACGGAATCCTTCATCCCGGAGTGCGGACAAATCGGCATCCCCCCTCCTACCCCTACATAAGCTCCGTTGCATTTTCTATCATCCATTTTGTTTTGAATCCTTAGATCCGAGGTTTCCCCTCCGATTCAGTATGTCCACAAACTGCGTTATTCGCGGGGAATCGAAACGGAAAAGGAAATTTTGAGGCCCTCGGAAATTTTTAGGTGCTAGGAAATTTTCCTAGTCTAGAAAATAATTTCCTTTCCTATCCTTTCTATATTTGAACAACGTATCATCTTACAGGAGCTTCAATTCTATTGTTTTAGCTTCAAGGCTGAAACTTTCCCACAGGAAACCAGAAATTTTTCACTTTTTTTCGCGTAATCCTACAGATTTGAGCGAGAACATGCTGAAAATCAAATTTTCAATGTTAGGAATTCATTGGTTCAAATTTCACTTCAGGAAACCAGAAATTTTTAACTTTTTCTTACGCAATCCTGTAGATCTTGGCGAGAACGTGCCCGAAATCCAAGTTTCAATGTTAGGAATTCCCCGATTCGAAAGTTATATGTAAAAATGTGCAATTTTTAGCGTTTTTGACGGGTAAGGACGCCGCCATGGGTAGACGGCAGTACAGTCGTGATTGTCGACCCTCAGAAAGTTAAAAATATCTGGTTTACCAAGGCAAAGTTTAACCGGACTCGGAGAAGGAAGGATTTCTTTGCGCAAAATTCGAGGTTTTTCTAAAATAATTGAGCTAGATGGGAAATTTTACGAAGATTGGCGCGACCATGACGCAGAGCGTTGTACGAATGATTGGGTTCGTGGCGAATTGTCGTCATTCTTTTTACAGGCCGTTCTTTCGAATGAGAGAATCAGTGTCCGGGTCGCGTCGCGCCGGTGCAACGCAGCGCACGCACAGACACGCGTTCGAGGAAATTACATTTCGAGCTTGTTATCCGCATTGTCCCGCGGAACTGCGTGACATTACAGACTGCCGGGCAAAATTACGTTCTCGTTGAAAAATTGCACTCCATCGCGGTGCCGCTTGTCTCTCATCCGACACACGTATTTCCTAAATTATACGACTGACAATTCTCCGGGCTCCCTTTTACTGAACCGTTCCTTTTCGCGACATTCAAGTCGTTCGGCGAGAAGAGTAATGCGATTCGCAACGGCCGACGGTAATTTCGCGCGCTGAATCGTTACCGGCACGCCCGGCCCCGTTCTTTGCCCCTCGATCGTGATCATAATTCCATTCAACAGAAAACTAACACTTTTCTGCTCGCTCGTTCGCACAGACCGTTCGCGTCAATTCGATACAGGTCCGGTCGATTTTCTCCGCGGACAATTTGCTGTTCGATACAGATCCGAGATAATGCGACTCTGGATTTATATGCGATATAAATTATATCTTGACGGGTCCCTTAAACCTGGTGTTAAATAATTTCTCTGTATGCGAAATAGAGAAATTATGTAACACCGGGTTTACGGCACCCGTCACCACAACAATTTTTAATATTTTTAATTTACAATTATTGAGATTCCAAAGATACGTCCAGGAGGAACAAAGTACAACAAATATATTCAATAAATTGATTTGGGTATGTTATAAAAAAAAAAAAAAATGGTTAGAAATTTGGGCAGCACATTCTTTGGGAATTCCTTCGAAATTTTTATAAAGTTATTGTAAAATAGTCACTTTTAGTGCTCCGTAAACCCAGTGTTAAAGAATTTGAAAATTCTGCAAACTACTTTCTCGTGACTATAATTATTAACAATACGTTTACGGAGCACTGAAAATGACTATTTTACACCATTTTATAAAAATAACATGGATGTATCTATCAAAATTTGTAGCCATGTTTTCAATAATACAGTGAATTCTCGATGCAGTGATTTCTCTATATATGTCGCCAAGGCTTGGACGATAAACGTCGCTCAATTATCGCCACTACCGCGGGGTATACTCCACGAAGCTGGAGAGACCTTGGTTCTACACTCTTCGAGGATTTTAAGGTTAGATGGACAAAAAATAGTACAGTGATCTCTCTCTATATATATGTGCCCATAATTATGAAAGTGGTCTGTCATAAAAAAAAAAATTACATTAAATAAATTTAGTTTAAAATCATGTCGTGTGAAATAAGTGATAAATTCATTTTTTTTTTTAAATTTTGACTTAGACCACTTTCATAATTATGGGCACATATGTCGCCAAGGCCTGGATGATAAATGTCGCGAAATTATCCCCACTACCGCGGGGTGTACCCTGTGAAAGTCCTCGAAACTTTAGAGCGTAAACATAACACGGCTTGGGTATGTCTCCTGGACGATACATGACCTTGGCAAGACCCGTGTTGTTGACATATATCGAGAATTCACTGTATAGACATACACACGTGTGACTTTGACAAACAACACGGGTCCTGCCAGCGTCTCGTATCGTTCAGGAGACGTGGCCCTTCACGGGGTCTATCCGAGAAATCACTGTATGTCACTGTACATACAGGGTGTCCCAGTTTTTTCCGGCCAAACTTTGTCAGTGTGTTCTACACGCAAAAGTAAGAAAAAAATGTTATATGAAAACATATGCTCTTAAATGTTTTATTAAGGAGTTATAACTAATAATACAAAATGATAATGAACTGGCATTTCGTCGACACAGCGTACGAACGTATTATGAATATCTCCTACGTTAATAAAAAATGTCGATATCAACTACTTCAGCAAGTAAACATAAGACTTTATGTAAACACAAACAGAGATATTCATGATACGTTCGTACGCTGTGTCGACGAAATGCCAGTTCATTATCATTTTGTATTATTAGTTATAACTCCTTAATAAAACATTTAAGAGCATATGTTTTCATATAACATCTTTTTCTTTCTTTTGCATGTAGAACACGCTGGCAAAGTTTGGCCGGAAAAAACTGGGACACCCTGTATATACCCAATATATATAATCACTGTATATACCCAAGATACAGTATATACAGGGTGAGTCACCAAACGTTACCACCTCAAATATCTTTGTTGTTTCTAAAGATACGTAAAATATGGTAAGGACAAAGTTGAATGGTACAATGGGGCTGACACGATGCAAAAAAAAAATTTTGTTTTTATGTCATTTTTTTGGAGATATCAAGGTCACCAAGACTTTTTAAAATGGAACCACCCTTTTTTAAACACCTACAATGATAGTCCCTTTCATTAGGAATTCAGTGACTATAATTAGTCCAATGTGATTCAAGGTCAAGGACAGAAAAAACGTATAAAACTAAAATATGGAAGCAAAATACGTTTATCACGGTTGAGACGTTTATCGTAGTTGAAGTAAACATACTAAGGTCCTTCAATGTTATTCAGCATTCTTATTTACTATCAGTATGTTTCCAAACGCGATTCCGCTATGTTATATTCGATGACTGAAGTGTGATATGATCACGATTTTCTGTGAATGTAGAAAAAATGCAGTGCAGGCCCGACTACTTTATGAAGAAAGGTACCCCGAGCGAAACACTCCTTCTAGACGTACTTTCACTAATACGTACAGGTTGTTTCGAAGTACTTGAAGTGTACATGCAAGACAGTACAAACGGAAGAATCCCACGACTAATGAAGACAATGAAATTAATATTTTTTAGCAGCTATAGCTGTCAATCCTCACGTGAGTACGAGAAAAATTGCCCGGGAAGCAGGCATAAGTCAAAGTAGCGTAATACGAATTCTGGCCCGACATAAATTTCATCCACTGTATCAATCACAGGTATCTGTTTCAATCACTGTATATACCCAAAGAAATCAATTTGTTGGATAATTCCTGATGGATACAACTTTAGAATCTCAACCTTTTCGTGAATTAAAAATATTATTTAAGAAAGTAGGAGTAAATAATAATAATGATTTTAATCCGCTGTCTAATAACGAAGATTTCCAGCCCGGTGACATAGGGCCCGAGTGAAACCGGTGGTTTCTCAGTCTGTATCGGCGAGGCGAAGAAGAGAAGCGTCCCCACGAAGAAGGGGGACGCGAGGAGGAGCATCGAGGGGAAGAAAAGGTGGAGGAAAAACGGGAAGCGGGAGGGAAAACGGGAATTAAAGGACAGCAGAGGCGAACAGAGGCGAAAGTAATCGCCGGTTGGTGGTTACCGGTGCTGCTCCACTGGCTTAATCGCATTCAAACGGCTGCGAACACATCGAGCTGATGCCTGGGTACACGTGTTCCTCTGATTTCATCGGATGTTACCGTCCCCAACCCCTTGCACCGGGGTTCGACACCGAGCATGGTCTCTCTCTCTCCCTCACTCGTCCCCTGACCGTCCACGTGCACACACAGAGAGACACAGAGGACAAGAGAGAGAGAGAGAGAGAGAGAGAGAGAGAGAGAGAGAGAGAGGATCGAGCAGAGAGAACCCCGCGCGTTTAGTAACTCCCGCGTGCTCGAGCATGCACGCTTCATGGAAACGGATCGGGTGCAGACCGCGCGCTCGCGCGATTTGCCGCGTTTGTATCCTGCCCGCGGACCAAAGGCAGACAGAGGAGCCCTGTTCTGGATCGTTGCATACCTGTTCGCCTGCTTGCCAAAGGATATTCAATCGCATTGCTGTCTCCTCGCCCGACTGGCCCCCGTTTTCTATACCTATGTGCCCCCGTTCCCGGTTCTTGTGCACGTCCATCCACCCCTTCGATCGCCACCCCTCCCCCACCGATCTAGCAAGTCTCTGTGTCTCCTTTCTTGAGCAACTGGGTGGCAAAACAACCGCTCGATCCCGAACCGCATCGATCGTCGCGACGACGCTGCAGAAGATGCTCGTTGCTTTGTTCTTTCCCGTGCGGAAAGATTTGCGTCGGATGAATTTCGGCAAATGCCCCCCCCCCCCCGCACCTTTCGACACGTGACCTACGCCATTCTGTTCGTTTCGAGATGCCGAACGGAAAATGTAGTTGGCATTTTTGGCGCGAATGAACAGTTTTCGAGATATTCGCGGAAAACTACCGCTACTACTATTGGGTTGGCAACTAAGTAATTGCCGATTTGTTCAATGAAATAAAAGAGTTTTTTTTACTAGGAATGAACTTTAATCTATGATGTACGCTACCGGCCATAAGTGTTTACCCACCCACATATTTTTTAACATTGTAGTCCACGGTTCTACGGTTCAGCTTCAATAACTTTGCTACTTCTCTGTTACTTTTTCCGATGCTATGATGGGACACTATTAGAGCGCGCGTTTCAATCGATAATTCTTTTCTCCCTGACATTATTTGAAATTTTCGCAAAATTCTTTAGGCACGTGAAAATCAACTGTGTACTGTATGAAAGCTTAATGCAGTATGAAATGCAGTATGAAATTTGAGAAGACTAAGATACCTGTATTACCTGCGTTCATATTCCCTACTGACCGTTACAAAAATTTCAGAAAAATGGGTTTCTTTACCTGAACTCCAAAATTGTCGTTTTTCATAAAAAGCTGTAAACTCATTTACAGTATCTGATTGTGTATGTACAGAATATTTTGGTTGTTTTTTATTAGCCTTATAATTAGGATTTAATGCTACGGACATTTTCATAACAATAAAATACCTATTATTTGAATAGTAACGAAATTTGAAGGTGGGTAAACACTTATGGCCGGTAGTGTATTTTCCATTTTGTTCGATGACCTTTTGCCATCTTTCTGTCAACTTGAGAATTCCACGCTCGTAGAAAGTCTGATCCTTTTCGGCCAAAAACTGAGTTTACATTTTACAGCGTCATCATTATTGATAGTTTTACCACGAAGGGAGTTGTCGTTAAATTGATGTTACACCCACCATATAGCCCTGATCTCGCGCCTTCCGATTACCACTTATTTCGATCCCTGGACAACTCCCTTCGTGGTAAAACTTTCAATAATGATGATGCTGTAAAATGTCACTTAACTCAGTTTTTGGCCGAAAAGGATCAAACTTTCTACGAGCGTGGAATTTTCAAGTTGACAGAAAAAGATGGCAAAAGGTCACCGAACAAAATGGAAAATACATCATAGATTAAAGTTCATTCCAAGTAAAACAAAAAACTCTTTTATTTCATTGAACAAATCGGCAATTACTTAGTTGCCAACCCAATACATGCATCCTGCGTGTACACACGTCCTGACCCCCTCGTTTGTTAAAGAGGTATCTTCTGTGTAATATATTGAAAGGTAGGCATTTCTGAAATGTTTAATATTGGCTTGGTATGCGAAATATGTCAGATTTTTTTTTTTTTTTGAGAATCTTAAATTGTCATTAAATAGGAACAAATGGGCAAAAACTGGTTCCTCGATTTTCCTGTATAACTACCCCTACAGATGAGGTATCGAGTCGAAACTCAGCAGAAAGCTTCCAATGAAAGAGTTGATACAAAAATATCTGATGAAAATATTTTTGTAATTTCAGTAACTGTGAAAGAAAAGATTAGTAACCAGTCATTTAGACTGGTTCTGTAGTTTTAGTATGAAGTAACGTTATAGTGGGTTAAACTTCACCTTTCGGGACCAAAAATTTTTAACTTTTTTTGTATATAATCCTGTCGATCTTGACGTGAAATTACCAAAAGCTGAAGTTTTAGTACGAGGAATTTTCTGTTTCAAAAGTTATGTGTGTTTAAAGTTGAGGGATTTGAAGCGTTTTTGACAGGTAGAGGCGACAGTGTATTGCAGATAAATAAATACTCCCTCTGTCCCATAATAATAGTAGCAAAATAAAAGGAGTAATATTTTCAGTTTTTTTGATAACAAATGTTTCGTTCTATATTTATTTTCTTTTGCTACTGTTATTACGGGGCAAATTAAAATCGTCAACTGCTACCACTATTACGGGGCAGAGGGAGTAGTATGTAAAATTGCCTACCACTTTATTGCTCGTGAAACGCTGCCCTTTTTTCGAGCGTCCGTTGATAAAAAAGGAATGAAGCCAGGTATACTAGCTAATAGAGTAGAATGCGCTCTTGTGGAATTTTCTTCTCCCAGGGAACGGGATTAAAATTGGAAAAAAGATTGTGGCGAGTTAATGAGAAAAGGGATGACGATGCCCGGTCGAGAAGTTCCTGTGGCCCACAACGAATACCTAAGAGAAAGAGAGAACGAGAGAGAGAGGGAGAAGAAGAGAGAGAGAACGAGAGAGAGAGAGAGAGAGAGGGAGAAGAAGAGAGGCGTGTGTGTAATTTGGCCGAAAATGGATTTGCTTTTCATCGACACCCCCGTGGACGAGAAGCGAACGCGACCGACCATGCGGCGGCGGCGGCCCCGTATCGAGTGTCATATGGAGTGTAGAAAAAATTGTCGGAATTACAATGGGATTTGTTTTCTGGTGTTTCACGTGCGAGCCACGTTCGCCGATAATACGAAGCTCGTGTTTCTCGACAAAAGCCCGCCCGTCGAAACTTTTCTGCCCCCGTTCTCCCCTCTGACGCGCACTGCCGGCGCAGAGCCAACGTGTTTAGTATGTTTCCCCGCTGATTCGGTTGTGATACGCGATACATGCCATGGAAAATCTTACGTTTCCGCTGATCCATCCCAGGCACGACTGGGAAAAATGTACCAACGCTCCAAGGGCCACGATTACGTAAATTCACGGTAAGGTAGAGTAACAAGGTTACCGACCAAAATAGTTTCACAAGATTGTGCAGAAAAATAGTTTCACAAGATTATGCAGAAAAATAGTTTCACAAGATTATGCAGATATCTGGCTATGTAAGTATTAATATTACTGTATTTGGTAATATAATTTGGTAATGTAATACAAGGTAATATAATTCGATGTTCGGGCCCCTTTTATCGGGCCCAAAATTCTTTATTGAGGACCAAGAGTCTGTAGATTCGCGATAAGGTAGAGTAACAAGGTTACTGACAAAAATAGGCGAAAAATAGTTTCACAAGATTATACAAATATTTGGGAATATAAGTATTAATATTACTGTATTTGGTAATATAATTTGGTAATGTAATACAAGGTAATATAATTCGATATGTTCGGGCCCCTTCTATCGGGCCCAAAATTCATTACTGAGGACCGAGAGTCTGTAGATTCGCGATAAGGTAGAGTAACAAGGTTACTGACAAAAATAATCGAAAAATAGTTTCACAAGATTATGCAGATATCTGGCTATGTAAGTATTAATATTACTGTATTTGGTAATATAATTTGGTAATGTAGATAATACAAGGAAATATAATTCGATATGTTCGGGCCCCTTTTATCGGGCCCAAAATTCTTTATTGAGGACCAAGAGTCTGTAGATTCGCGATAAGGTGGAGTAACAAGGTTGCTGACAAAAATAGGCGAAAAATAGTTTCACAAGATTATACAAATATTTGGGAATATAAGTATTAATATTACTGTATTTGGTAATATAATTTGGTAATATAGTATAAGGTAATATAATTCGATACGTTCGGGCCCCTTTCATCGTGACCAAAATTCTTTATTAACACCAAAACTACCGAGTAATAACTACAACTGATGAATATACCTTTGTAATAATGACAAAGACTACATCTATTGAAACCTAATACTATCTTCATTCTAACCTGAGCTTCAATGAAAAAGTGCATTCAAAAAATTGTGATGAAAACATTTTTATAATTTCAGTAATTGTGAAAGAAAAAATTAGGAACCAGTCATTTTGACTGGTTCGGTAGTTCGAATGTTAAGAACCAAGACTATGTAAATTCACGGTAAGGTAGAGTAACAAGGTTACCGACCAAAATAGTTTCACAAGATTATGCAGATATCTGGCAATGTAAGTATTAATATTACTGTATTTGGTAATATAATTTGGTAATGTAATACAAGGTAATATAATTCTATATGTTCGGGCCCCTTTTATCGGGCCCAAAATTCTTTATTGAGGACCAAGAGTCTGTAGATTCGCGATAAGGTGGAGTAACAAGGTTACTGACAAAAATAGGCGAAAAATAGTTTCACAAGATTATACAAATATTTGGGAATATAAGTATTAATATTACTGTATTTGGTAATATAATTTGGTAATATAGTATAAGGTAATATAATTCGATACGTTCGGGCCCCTTTCATCGTGACCAAAATTCTTTATTAACACCAAAACTACCGAGTAATAACTACAACTGATGAATATACCTTTGTAATAATGACAAAGACTACATCTATTGAAACCTAATACTATCTTCATTCTAACATGAGCTTCAATGAAAAAGTGCATTCAAAAAATTGTGATGAAAACATTTTGATAATTTCAGTAATTGTGAAAGAAAAAATTAGGAACCAGTCATTTTGACTGGTTCGGTAGTTCGAATGTTAAGAACCAAGACTATGTAAATTCACGGTAAGGTAGAGTAACAAGGTTACCGACCAAAATAGTTTCACAAGATTATGCAGATATCTGGCAATGTAAGTATTAATATTACTGTATTTGGTAATATAATTTGGTAATGTAATACAAGGTAATTTAATTCTATATGTTCGGGCCCCTTTTATCGGGCCCAAATTCTTTATTGAGGACCAAGAGTCTGCAGATTCGCGATAAGGTGGAGTAACAAGGTTACTGACAAAAATAATCGAAAAATAGTTTCACAAGATTATACAAATATTTTGCAATACAAGTATTAATATTACTGTATTTAGTAATATAGTTAGGGCCCCCTTTATCGGGCCTAAAATTCTTTACTAAGGTTCAAGACTATGTAAATTCAAGGTAAGGTAGAGTAACAAGGTTACTGACAAAAATAGGCGAAAAATGAATTCATGGGAAGAAAGTTGTAGCCTTCATATGACAATATTTTTCCCTGGGTAAGGGCTCGTTCGAAAGAGGAAGGGTTCAATGCAGTGCACACTGGCCATGATTTGATAAGATTATGCAGATATTTGGAAATATAAGCGTCAGAAGTAGGCCAACAAATTGACGATGTAAATGCGGTTGAATCTAATCATTTTTATGACTTTGGATGAGCTTTCTGTATGAAATTGAGGATAGCACGCACTAGAAATTATCTCTAGCTACAAACTGAGCTATATTTTGTCTCTCCTCCCGTTTTTAGCATCAAAATTAATAATACAGTGTTTACTCGATATATGTCCAAACCACGGGTCTAGTCACTGACATATATCGTCCAGGAGGTACTATTCTTTGATCCACGCGACTCCTCGGTCTATCGAGCTTCTGGGCCCCTCACAGGCCTCGCGGTAGTGGGGATAATTCCGCGACATGTATCGTCCATGCCTCGGCGACATATATCGAGAATTCGCTAGAATCGTGATCGGTGTTATTCTGAAAATTGTCGAACCTCGGCCATCATTTCCGGGAGGATCTCTTGCGGAATTTCGGCCGCTGCGTTCTTCTTGTTTTGACGCGGGAACGTCGCGGTAGGGAATCTGATTAACGCGTTCGAAATCGCGCACGCTGTCTACGAGAATTGCCGGGGCCGTTGTGGCTTTGACAGCCGCGTACAACGGGCCGCGTTTTTCTCGAAAAACTCGAGTAATTCCCGCGTTTTTCTCTAATCGGGAAAACCGCGGGCACACAGCGTCAACTTGCGTGAGTGTGCGCGTCCGCCTGTACATACGTGGGTTTTTGTCGCCTATTCTGTCTGTCTCTCTCTCCCTTTCTCCCTTTTACTTTTCTCTTTCGATTCTCCTCTCTTTTCCTCTCTCTCTCTCTCTCTCTCTGTCCTCTTTCCCCCCACCCCACCGCCTGTTTTTTGTGCGCACCGGTCGTTTCATGTGCACACGCGAACAATCGGAACACGGGCGCGGGGGAATTAATATTTCGCGTCGCAGCCAGAGGTATCTGTATCGTTTTCAGGTTGGCCCGTTGGCGCGGAAAATCCCGATGAAACGCGCCTTTTCGGCCAGCTTTGCCACCGTACAGCCCGGCCCAATGTAACGAAATAATGGCCCCAACGGTTTGATCAACTTCGACGGCGAACTGCCGCTGTTTAGCCCCGATTTCAAAGTGGCTCGCGAAATCCGCAAACCGTGTATTCCCAAAGCTGATTGTACCCCAGCGGATTCGCGAGGTTGCGACGCAAAATCCTTCGTCGGGCAAAATTTCTGTTTGACGGATCGATCAATTGTTTGATATACAGTGAGTAACGAAAGTATTCGAACGCCCTTTAAATCAGTATAACTTTTTTGTTTAAGTGAATCAAACGACCTGATTTTTTTTTTAGGAGTTAGAAGAATTGGTTTTCCAAATGATGTGTATAAAAAGATTTTGAAAAAATTGCAATTGGTAAGAATTACATGAGAAAACAAAAATTACACTTTTCACAACTTTTTTATTTGAACCTGTAGTGAAAATTTAAAATATGCGTTTTGTAGATATATGTTAGTTATATACATGCTGCAAATTTCATTGAAATCGATTAATATACACACGAGCTACAACTAGTTAAAAGTGGTGAAAAGCGTAGATTTTCACGACTTTTGGCCAGTTTCTGCTTAAAATCCTCAGATTCTAACATATTTTGATACGTGCCATTTTTATCTGCGTCAGCCGATTTCGATGAAATTTTCAGTACGTGTATAACTAACAGAGATCTACAAAACGCATATTTTAAATTTTCATTACAGGCTCAAATAAAAAAGTAGTGAAAAGTGCCATTTTTATTTTCTCATGTAATTCTTACCAATTGCAATTTTTTCAAAATCTTTTTTACACATCATTTGGAAAACCAGTTCTTCTAACTCCTAAAAAAAGTCAGGTCTTTTGATTCACTTAAAAAAAAGTTATACTGATTTAAAGGACGTTCGAATACTTTCGTTACTCACTGTATACTTTCGCCAAACATTGGGAAAATTTCCATTTTTCGGTACGATCAACGGTTTTTGAAAAATTATCTTTCCTTGTAGAAAAAGGGTAATTCAACCCTCTTTTAATTAACCCTTACCATTCGAATATCGACTGTGAGACGCCACTAAAAATTGCTGTATCGTTATTGAAAATAATTTTTACACGATTAAAATTTGTATGCAATAAATTTCTAAACGCTTCAGTGTTGTGCGAGTAAATTGCACCGTTTTCATAAAATTGTATACCATAAAAAAAATATATACACAAGGGAAATATTCTAGGTCATAAGAAATGTTTATTTTTGGAGTTAGAATAGCTTCGAGTACAAAGGGTGGTAATTATTTACATTAGGGGCTTCCTCGCCGATTTTGATGACCTTGAAATATGTTGTCGAGGTCATCATTCTGAACAACTTTTTCCTATACATGTTACCGAGGCTCAACTTTAGTTTCCGAGATATTCGCAAAAAAGTTTCAACATCTCAAAAAGTGATCGGAGTGGGTGTGGATTACAATTGAAGTTGCAAAATAAGAAAGAAAACCTTGCATTCAATATTCTACATACGAATAATAAAATATAATATTAATGTACTACAAACTACATTATAAAATACTAATGTAAAGTGTACTCTCAAAAAGTGATCGGAGTGGGTGTGGATTAGAATTGAAGTTGCAAAATAAGAAAAAAAACCTTGCATCCAATATATTCTACATACGAATAATAAAATATAATACAAATGTACTACAAACTACATTATAAAATACTAATGTAAAGTGTACTCTCAAAAAGTGATCGGAGTGGGTGTGGATTAGAATTGAAGTTGCAAAATAAGAAAGAAAACCTTGCATCCAATATATTCTACATACGAATAATAAAATATAATACTAATGTACTACAAACTACATTATAAAATACTAATGCAAAGTGTACTCTCAAAAAGTGATCGGAGTAGGTGTTGATTAGAATTGAAGTTGCAAAAAAAGAAAGAAAACCTTGCATCCAATATATTCTACATACGAATAATAAAATATAATATTAATGTACTACAAACTACATTATAAAATACTAATGTAAAGTGTACTCTCAAAAAGTGATCGGAGTGGGTGTGCATTAGAATCGAAGTTGCAAAATAAGAAAGAAAACCTTGCATCCAATATATTCTACATACGAATAATAAAATATAATACTAATGTACTACAAACTACATTAGAAAATACTAATGCAAAGTGTACTCTCAAAAAGTGATCGGAGTAGGTGTGGATTAGAATCGAAGTTGCAAAATAAGAAAGAAAACCTTGCATCCAATATATTCTACATACGAATAATAAAATATAATACTAATGTACTACAAACTACATTATAAAATACTAATGTAAAGTGTACTTACTTATGAATCTTCTGTACCTCCGTCGGATCCACAGCACACAATTATTCACTCACGAAAAGAGGTCCGAATAATTAAACAACAATCACTAAACGACACACACAACACACTTAACGAAATCGTGACAGCAGACGAGAAGACGTTACTCCGACCACGAATAAAATAATACTGCGATTTTAACCGTCCCCCTCCCACGGACGTGTGATACGAAAACAGGGAATTCCGGGAAATAGGGTCGGCGCCCTGCCGTAATTTTTTTTGTTGGTTTTGTATCTAGTGTTTATAGCCCCTCAGCGTCTAACCTTCCTAGGATAACCTGACCGTACCACCTGTGTGGAAGGGATCATTGTTCAAATCGCAGTATTATTTTGTTCGTGGTCGGAGTGACGTCTTCTCGTTCGTGTGTGTTGTCACGATTTTATAAAATTTGTCGTGCGCGTGTGTTGTGTGTGTCGTTTAGTGATTGTTATTCAATTATTCGGACCTATTCTCGTGAGTCAACAATTGTGTGCTGTGGATCCGACAGAGGAGGTACAGAAGATTCAGAAGTAAGTACACTTTACATTAGTATTTTATAATGTAGGATTAGTATTCGTATGTGGAACATTGGATACAAGGTTTCCTATTATATTTTGCAACGTATATTAACGATCATTAATGATTTGGTATATACTATAATTTAATGTGGTTCAAATAAGATACTACTTTAAATCAAATATTTTTATTTTGA
This sequence comes from Seladonia tumulorum, assembly GCA_913789895.3. NCBI lineage: Eukaryota > Metazoa > Arthropoda > Insecta > Hymenoptera > Halictidae > Seladonia > Seladonia tumulorum. The sequence goes on from OU565280.1 coordinate 5,624,135, forward strand.
TAACCAGATAGATAAAATGAAATATTTTTATTTTGTATTTCAAATATTTCCTTAGAATGAAAATAAGTTGAGCAAGTAGTTAATATTATAAATTATAATTTTTAACACGAGAAGCTATAATATTTAGCAAAGTATTATTTGTAGTTTAATTACGAATATGTAACATGTTAATAAACAGACTACAATATCGTAATAACATTACAGGCAACAAAATATCATAAAAATATAAGTTACTGTCAACTATTTGAAATACTATTTTACACAGTCCTACACACACCTACTCCGATCACTTTTTGAGATGTTGAAACTTCTTTGCGAATATCTCGGAAACTAAAGCTGAGCGGCGGTAACATGTATAGGAAAAAGTTGTTCAGAATGATGACCTTGACAATATATTTCAAGGTCATCAAAATCGGTGAAGAAGCCTCCAATGTAAATAATTACCTAAAGGGTTAATGCACCGTTTGGACTTGCACTTTTACTTACACTTTTGTCCTTTCAAAATAGATAATGTTTATATAATTTTTTTAAGGAGAAATTAGACGATCCGTTTGATTTCGGTCAAGAGACTCTCAAGTGAATACTACGGTGAAATGTTATTCCTTTCACTTGCTAATTTCAGTAGATGAGAAATATTGACATTTGAAATTTTTTAAATTTTCCTACAATTTGAAATTTTGTCTACTCAACTTTGTTATAAATAAAGAGCCTCAGTATACTCATTATACTCCGCAAAAATAGTAAAGGATCACCTCTACGAACCCGAGAAATTGAATCAATTTGGAGTGATCATAAATCCGGCAAAAATTGTTGTATCGGTATCGTTAAAAAATTATTTCAAAGCTTGAAGTCTCCACTTTCAGATGCCTTTACAAATTTTCAGCTACGTTGTTTTTTTTTAACACAGTTATAGCGTTGTAAAGAAGACTTTGACAGTTACCAGAAAATTTTGTTCAACGAGTTGAATGAGAAGTAGGAATTATGCAAATTTTAAGCATACTTTCAGGAAGACCTGGTATATCGAAATGTTAATCAAATTGAAAAAACAAAAGAAGTGCCTTCAAGAGAAAGAAATTCTCTTTCTGTTTATTTTTTATACAAGATTCTACGATAATTTTTTCGCCTTCTAGAACCAGTTAAGGTTAAAAAGACCATTTCTGCTGCAATGTTGCATAACTCGAACAAAAAAAACCGCACTATGTTCGACAACCAGGTTTCTTGCACAGGAAAGCAGGCGTTTTCAAACGATGGTGACACCATTTACCAAAAAAATTTATCTCTGCCCATGTAACGTCTGGAAATTGAACAAAATTTTTAGTAACTGTCAAAACCTCCTTTATAACGCTATAATTGTGTTAAAAATCAAAGTAGCTGAAAATTTGAAAAGGCATCTGAAAGCAGAGACTTCAGCTTTCAAAAGATTGTTCAACAATACCGATACAACAATTTTTACACAAGTTATGATTACTTGAAATTGACCCAATTTCTCGAGTTCGCAGTGATCCTTTAACCCCTTGCACTACTATTTATTTTGTGATTATAATGATTAGAAGTTCTTCATTGTTCCGAATTTCGTAGAAAAGAAAGATAGTTAGTGTTTATTGTATGCCTATGTTTTCTCCAAAGGGTATATACATCAACCACAACAAAATAGAATTTTATTTCGGTTTAAAAGAAATTAATAATATACATGTTTATTAGCTTCTATTCAGAATCTTCGTCACTGGGCTGACTCGATATTGTAGGGCATGTGATTAATCTTCTTGAGTTGTGTATCTTTCAATAATTCAGTTCGACGACCTAATAGACTACAAGCGACATTTCTTACGGAAATGTATTCGCATTGTTATAAAATCGACAGAAACGAACGAGAATTCGCCATTGTCTTCCCGTGTGCCGAGACGCGGTTGGAAATTGATAAACTGCCGATGAATCTTTTTATTCTCGGACTTATTTACGGTTCTGTGAAAATGTAGAAACAAAGGACCAGCGAACAAAGTAACAGGCTTAACGGTAAATGGTAAAAATCGTTCGTCCCGGGGCAAAACTGTCCGAAGACGCGTAATTTTCGCCACCCTCGGCGCTCGGCGACTTCGACGCTGTCAAAAAACGAGCGGGCAGGATCCGGAACGGCGGTGCACACCATTTTTTATTGGTCGGCGAGCATACATCGTGCATAGGGAAGCAGGCCAGGATTGCCGAGTTTGACGTAGCGCCGCCATATCTCCTTTTTAATCTCTTTTTACCCCCGGCGTCGCTTCATTCGGCACGCGATTCGCGCAATTGAAAACCGGCTATATAGCCGCAGCTACAACAGAGACAAAGAGAGAGAGAGGGGGGGGGGGAGAGAGAGAGAGAGAGAAATGGTACCGTCAGGATACACGCGCAAACACACACGTACAGATACTGGCAAAAAAGTTCCGTGATGTTCTCGCCCCAGCGCACTATAATTTTCAATCGTGTATATCGTCGTAATTTATGGGCTCGCGTACTGTCCGCCGGCCACGCTGAAATCCAGTTTTCTGCGTCCTACGATTCAACCGACGCATCAATCTTTGATCCACCTGTTAATCTTTCACGAAAGAAGTCTCGATCATCGTTCAGATCGTTGACGAAGATCTACCGTAGTTCAGATTAAGACGAATGCTGGATGCTATTGTCGGTACTTCGACGGTACCGTAGATTTCACTTGAGGATCTCTCGATCACTCGCCAGCTGATCAAAAGATTTTGCAAACTTATAATTAGACTGCGGATCTTCATGCAAAATAAACAGCGATACACAGAAGGCAAATAAAAAATTTTTTCTTCCTTTAATTATCTTATTAACCCCTTGCACTACTATTTATTTTGTGATTGTAATGATTAGAAATTCTTCGTCGTTCAGAATTTCATAGAAAGAGAAGGTAGTTTATATTTATTCCATGCCTATGTTTTCTCCAAAGGATATATATATATAAACTACAACAAAATAGAATTGAAGAAAAAAAAATGAAAGAATTGGATTGGATTGAATTGGATTTTTTTTTGTTGTTGTGAATTTTATTTCGGTTTAAAGGAAATTAATAAAAAACGTACACATTTATTAGATTCTGTCCAGAATCTTCATCACGAGTCTGACTCGATATTGTAGGGCAAGGGGTTAAACTGAAACTAATACTAATTCCTTAAATCGTTTCAATGTGGCCGCTGCTTTAAATTGTGCGTGCCCACTTTTATCATAAATAAAATCCGCAGTCTATTTACAATGTATTGTGGAACGATATCGTTCAATGACAACTAAACGAGCATTCGATTAAACTTTTCTTGGTACAGTGATCTCTATATATACACTGCCGCTCAAAAGTTGTATGTGGACACATACAATCTTCATGAAATTTGTGATATATAAATATAAATAATATATAAATATAACAATATTATATTGTATATAATATTGGCGTTGAATATAGTAGTGGCGTTATTGCTGCAAAAGGCATGGCTACGAAATATTAATTCTAACATGTTAAACAATGTACTGCAAAATTGTTACACAATGAAAAACAAGCATAATTTTTTCTTTAAACACACTGGTCGGAAATTTTTTAACATGTTAATTTACTTATTCTGCAAATAAACAAGCATGAAAAATAATTAGCGTTGATTTGTTTTGTAATATCCTTTCGTGTAATACGCCCTTACATATGATTGTAATAAAAATTTCTTAACGCTTTCTTTTTGGAAGAAAAATAGCAAAAAACGGGAAACTTTTGCACGCCACTGTGCATATAAATTTCTTGAGTTACTTCTAACTATGACAAAAACGATTATAATGTATAATTATATTATAATATAATACAATTATAATATATAATGATTTTTTGTTATTCATATAATTTTATCTAAATTTAATTTTATTTTGAAAATTCCTCGAAATTCAAAATAAATTTTAAGTTGTTATAAAATTTTCTTGTAATTTTTTCTATTCATACAATTTTATCAAAATTTAATTTTATTTTGAAAATTCGTCTACATCCAAAATAAATTTTAAGTTATTATAAAATTTTGTTGTAATTTTTTCTATTCATACAATTTTATCAAAATTTAATTTTATTTCCGAAAATTCCTCTAAATTCAAAATAAATTTTAAGTTGTTATAAAATTTTCTTGTAATTTTTTCTATTCATACAATTTTATCAAAATTTAATTTTATTTTGAAAATTCCTCTAAATTAAAAATAAATTTTAAGGCGTTATAAAATGTTCTTGTAATTTTTTCTATTCATACAATTTAATCAAAATTTTATTTTATTTTGAAAATTCCTCTACATTCAAAATAAATTTTAAGTTATTATAAAATGTTCTTTTAATTTTTTCTATTCATACAATTTTATCAAAATTTAATTTTATTTTGAAAATTCCTCTAAATTCAAAATAAATTTTAAGTCGTTATAAAATGTTCTTGTAATTTTTTCTATTCATACAATTTAATCCAAATTTAATTTTATTTTGAAAATTCCTCTAAATTCAAAATAAATTTTAAGTTGTTATAAAATGTTCTTTTAATTTTTTCTATTCATACAATTTAATCAAAATTTAATTTTGTTTTGAAAATACCTCTAAATTCAAAATAAATTTTAAGTTATAAAATTTTCTTGTAATTTTTTCTATTCATACAATTTTATCAAAATTTAATTTTATTTTGAAAATTCCTCTAATTTCAAAATAAATTTTAAGTTATAAAATTTTCTTTTAATTTTTTCTATTCATACAATTTTATCAAAATTTAATTTTATTTTGAAAATTCCTCTAAATTCAAAATAAATTTTAAGTCGTTATAAAATGTTCTTGTAATTTTTTCTATTCATACAATTTAATCCAAATTTAATTTTATTTTGAAAATTCCTCTAAATTCAAAATAAATTTTAAGTTGTTATAAAATGTTCTTTTAATTTTTTCTATTCATACAATTTAATCAAAATTTAATTTTGTTTTGAAAATACCTCTAAATTCAAAATAAATTTTAAGTTATAAAATTTTCTTGTAATTTTTTCTATTCATACAATTTTATCAAAATTTAATTTTATTTTGAAAATTCCTCTAATTTCAAAATAAATTTTAAGTTATAAAATTTTCTTTTAATTTTTTCTATTCATACAATTTTTTCAAAATTTAATTTTATTTTGAAAATTCCTCTAAATTCAAAATAAATTTTAAGTTATAAAATGTTCTTTTAATTTTTTCTATTCATACAATTTTATCAAAATTTAATGTTATTTTGAAAATTCCTCTAAATTCAAAATAAATTTTAAGTTGTTATAAAATTTTCTTGTAATTTTTTCTAGCAATAGATAATGATTCATACAAAACTTGTGGTTATTGGTTCAGTTTTGCTCTGTATCTTGATAAATGCAATATTGGTGGAAAATTTTTTGAAAAATCTGTAAGTATTCTCTCGATACGAGGAACATTGAGGGAACGCTATAATAAGCCCAGCAGGGTGCGCAGTGTATTTCTGAAGAGGGACATTGAACAGCTTATTAGCGACCTGGTGGGAACCTAAGGGGCGTCGCGGACGGTTCTAATGAAAGCGACGGAGAAATGAAAAAAGCGTGGACGCGGCTCTGGGCCGCGGTTATTGTTATTATTTTCGACGGTGAAGTTAATACGGTTTTAATCGCGAAGGGTCTCGGGCCCGTGTCTCTTTCGTGATAATAGGATTTCATTGGGCTCTCGGTTGAGCACGTACCGGGGTCCGTGTACACGGGCGAAACGTGTAGACGATCCGACACGAAAGATCACCCGTGTATTGCGCGCAGGAATCTTTCCCGTGGGTACGTGCTGCTGTTCACCGCCCATCGGCTTACACTTTCCTTATAGGCGGCTTCGTAAATCCTGACGAACGAGATTGCGAAAACACCGGGCAACCGGCAACCGGCTGCGCGACAAAGAGAATTAAACGACTTGTAAATAATTTTTATTTTTCCGACGGCCAACAACGCGCGCCCAACGCTTATCCCTCGGCAAATCTTTAAATCGTCGGCAACCATTCCGGCACGGAATTCTTCGGAATACCTCCAGGCGTTTCCTGTGTTCCCTTCTGCCATTTTATTCCCGAGATCTCCGATCGAAATGCTGTGTTTCATTTCGGTCTGTTTGTTAGAAGGCAGGATTACTTTAACGCTGGATTTTTTTTACATTGTTTAACCCTTTGCACTCGGCGCTATCTTAATTCTAAAACTAAATTTTTCTTCCATCGTAAAATATTTTTATTTTATTCATACGAAACTGATCCGATTTCCACATATAATATTTGAATGTTTAGTAATCTATTAAACACGAATTTTGTAACGTAACAAATATTGTGTAATATTTTTTGTAATTTCTTTGAAATAATACCACAACAATTTTTAGTGGTACTTCAGAGTCACCACTCGAGTGCAAAGGGTTAATTTACAATTATTGTGATTGTAGAAATGCGTTGATAGGAAAATTGTCTAGCACATTTATTCCTTGGGAAATTATGGTAGAAGATGATAAAAACCTGGCTGAATATACACGGACACACGAAAGTATTCCAACGCCCTTTGAGACAGTATAACTTTTTTCAAATTGCATCAAATGGCCGGACTTTTTTTAAATAATTAGAAGAATTGGTTTTGCAAAAGATGTGCCAAAAAGATTTTGAGAAAATTGCGATTGGTAAGAATTACATGTCGGTATAAAAATGGCACGTTTTACAACTTTTTTATTCGAGCCTGCAATGATAATTTAAAATATGCATTTCGAAGGTCTGTGTTGATAAGACACATGCTGAAGATTTCATTGAAATCGATTAATATACACACGAGCTAAAAATAGTTAAAAGTGGTGAAAATCCTAGTTTTTCAATTTTAACAACTTTCGAGGTGCGACATTTTTATCTATGCCAACCTATTTCGATGAAATTTTCAGTACGTGTATAACTAACATAGATCTACAAAACGTATGTTTTAAATGTTTGTTACAGGCTGAAATAAAAAAGTTTTGGAAAATACCTTTTTTATTTGCTCTTATAATTCCTAGCAATTGCAATTTTTTCAAATTGCATCAAATGACCTGACTTTTTTTTAAAATAATTAGAAGAATTGGTTTTGCAAAAGATGTGCCAAAAAGATTTTGAGAACATTGCGATTGGTAAGAATTACATGGGGAAATAAAAATGGCAGTTTTTACAACTTCTTTATTTGAGCCTGCAATGATAATTTAAAATATGCATTTCGAAGGTCTACGTTGATAATACACATGCTGAAGATTTCATTGAAATCGATTAATATACACACGAGCTAAAAATAGTTAAATGTGGTGAAAATTGTAGTTTTTCACAATTTTAACAAATTTCGAGGTGTGACATTTTTATCTATGCCAACCTATTTCGATGAAATTTTCAGTACGTGTATAACCAACATAGATCTACAAAACGTATATTTTAAATGTTCGTTACAGGCTGAAATAAAAAAGTTTTGGAAAGTGCCTTTTTCATTTGCTGTTATAATTCCTAGCAATTGCAATTTTTTCAAAATCTTTCTTGAGCGTCGTTCGATAAACTAATGCTTCTAATTTCTCTGAAAAAGTCAGGTCGTTTGGTCCAATTTAAAGAAATTCATACTGTCTTAAAGGACGTTCGAACACTTTCGTGAGCTTCTGTATTCTTGACATTTTTATCAAATAATCCAAACTGGCCACTATTAGTAAACCTAGCGTTAACTGACATTCCTGTTTCATTCCCTTCGAACATAGTTACTGTTTTACAGTAGTGAACAGTTTATCATATTTTTTTTCCCACCGAAATTAGACAGTCAGAATGACTGGGGTCGAGAGATTCTCAAGTGAAAACTACGGTCACGTTGAAAGGCGATGACAAATTTGTAATTATTCGTAGCAATTTTATATTGAGATTCAACGGTCTTTCGACTAATCATGCTGCACGAGGTTCGAACTGTTGTTTCACCATAAATGGTTTAAATAAAATTTGTGTAATACAATCTACATATAAATCTGAAGATTGCAGGGTGGGTTAAATAAAACTTTGTGTAATACAATCTATAAAATCTGAAGATTACCAAGGGTGTGTGAAAGAAATTGATTAGGTATTGGTTAGGTATTGTTAGGTATTGAAGCCTAACATTAGCCTAACATTTACTCTAGGATTCTGTGGTGGTGCGTTCAGTTACATTTACCTAGAATTTCTCTCCACCGGCAGAACAATTGATCCTGTTGTTTTTGTCATCGTGCATTAATATTCTTTAGTCGACCAGCGGCTTCGATATACCAGAAGCTTCTGCCGCGATAATTCCGTCTGAATATTTCATCGGGAAGGCTTAAACTTCAGGCTCAGCTTAAACTCACGTACAACCGGGGCTGCACCAACACAGACGCCCGAGACCGGGGCAACACCAACGACCAACACCAACGACCAGAATCCACTCGACAATTTGCGTCAATGGCGGCTGAATGATGACGCGGTCGCGCGCACGTATGAAAGAACAACGGGTCGAAGAACTTCTGCCTCGAATCGTTAATCGAATTACCCATTCAAGATACCCATTATTTATGCGAGTCGGGGGGTGAACTACCTGTAAGAGGGATGCGTTAAAAAAATAATAACAAACTTTGACTTAAATGTCAGCTGTGACCCTCCCCCTCTGTTTTACGTCAGTGTTAGGCGGGGGGAAATTATGTTTGGCAAACTATGCAACCACTTTTCAACAATAGGTTTAACCCTTACCACTCGAGTGGTGACTCTGAAGCACCACTAGAAATTGTTATGGCATTATTTCAAAGAAATTACAAAAAATATTACAGAATATTTGTTACATTAGAAAATTTGTATTTAATAGACTACTGAACATTTAAATATTATATGTGGACATGGGATCAGTTTCGTATGAATAAATGAAAATATTCTAAGACGGAAGAAAAATTTAATTTTAGAATGAAAATAGCGCCGAGTGCAAAGGGTTAACAACAGTCCAGATTTTAATTGGGTTTTAGATTTTAACCACTAGAAATTGTTGTGACATTATTTCAGCGAAATCAAAAAAATAATATTACAAAGTATTTGTTATATTACGAAATTTGTATTTGATAGATTACTAAACATTTACGCATTATATGGACCGTTTATTTTGAAAGTGGTGCGAGTCCATTTTCTTTTATTTCGAGAAAACTAAATGTTAGCAGATCTGACAATTAAGAAAAAGCAACTAAAATTGAACAAAGCGTTGGCATTTTTTAAGATATTAAACACTAACTAGTTATAAACAAAAAGTTTACACTAAATTAAGCATAAATTACGTGTCATATCTCATTTTTTTTTTTTAAAGGACTTACACCACTTTCAAAATAAACGGTTCACACACACACATATGTGGAAATCGGATCAGTTTTGTATGAATAAAATGAGAATATTCTAAGGCGGAAGAAAAATTTAGTTTTACAATGAAAACAGTGCCGAGTGCAAAGGCTTAATTCACAATTATCGAAATTGTAAAGATGAATTGAATTATTGTTGAATTATTATCGTTGTTGTTGTTGCTGATTGTTCAATTAGTCAACAAATTTCTTTCTTTGGATATACAGTGAGTTCACTGTATCCACATAGAAGTCACTGTATATGTCCAAAGAAATGGCTAAAAATTTGGATAGACACATTTTCGTTACTTTTATAAAATAATGTACAACAGAAATATATATTTTTTTAATTCGAAATCAATTCAACCCTGAAATTATTTGTTATAGTCGTTCCAATTTTAAGAACCGTGTGTACGAATTTCTATTCGACTACCCTTTGTAGAAAATTTTGAAAATTGTAGAAATCATTTTAGAAATGACTCGTTTAAAGTATTTATTTGTTGTTTGTGCGAGCTAAAAAAAAAAATCCTCAAATTATTCGTCAAAGTCTTTCCAATTTTAAGAACCGTGTGTACGAATTTCTATGCGACTACCCTTTGTAGAAAATTTTGAAAATTGTAGAAATCATTTTAGAAATGACTCGTTTAAAGTATTTATTTGTTGTTTGTGCGAGCTAAAAAAAAAAATCCTCAAATTATTCGTCAAAGTCTTTCCAATTTTAAGAACCGTGTGTACGAATTTCTATGCGACTACCCTTTGTAGAAAATTTTGAAAATTGTAGAAATGATTTTAGAAATGACTCGTTTAAAGTATTTATTTGTTGTTTGTGCGAGCTATAAAAAAAATCCTCAAATTATTCGTCATAGTCGTTCCAATTTTTAGAACCGTGTGTACGAATTTCTATTCGACTACCCTTTGTAGAAAATTTTGAAAATTGTAGAAATCATTTTAGAAATGACTCGTTTAAAGTATTTATTTGTTGTTTGTGCGAGCTAAAAAAAAATCCTCAAATTATTCGTCATAGTCGTTTCAATTTTAACAACCGTGTGTACGAATTTCTATTCGACTACCCTTTGTAGAAAATTTTGAAAATTGTAGAAATGATTTTAGAAATGACTCGTTTAAAGTATTTATTTGTTGTTCGTGCGAGCTAAAAAAAAATCCTCAAATTATTCGTCATAATCGTTCTAATTTTTTGAACCGTGTGTACGAATTTCTATTCGACTACCCTTTGTAGAAAATTTTGAAAATTGTAGAAATCATTTTAGAAATGACTCGTTTAAAGTATTTATTTGTTGTTTGTGCGAGCTAAAAAAAAATCCTCAAATTATTCGTCATAATCGTTCTAATTTTTGGAACCGTGTGTACGAATTTCTATTCGACTACCCTTTGTAGAAAATTTTGAAAATTGTAGAAATCATTTTAGAAATGACTCGTTTAAAGTATTTATTTGTTGTTTGTGCGAGCTAAAAAAAAATCCTCAAATTATTTGTTATAGTCGTTCTAATTTTTGGAACCGTGTGTACGAATTTTGTATTCGACTACCCTTTGTAGAAAATTTTGAAAATTGTAGAAATCATTTTAGAAATGACTCGTTTAAAGTATTTATTTGTTGTTTGTGCGAGCTAAAAAAAAATCCTCAAATTATTTGTTATAGTCGTTCTAATTTTTGGAACCGTGTGTACGAATTTCTATGCGACTACCCTTTGTAGAAAATTTTGAAAATTGTAGAAATGATTTTAGAAATGACTCGTTTAAAGTATTTATTTGTTGTTTGTGCGAGCTAAAAAAAAAAATCCTCAAATTATTCGTCAAAGTCGTTCCAATTTTAAGAACCGTGTGTACGAATTTCTATGCGACTACCCTTTGTAGAAAATTTTGAAAATTGTAGAAATCATTTTAGAAATGACTCGTTTAAAGTATTTATTTGTTGTTTGTGCGAGCTAAAAAAAAATCCTCAAATTATTCGTCATAGTCGTTCCAATTTTTAGAACTCTGTGTACGAATTTCTATTCGACTACCCCTTGTAGAAAATTTTAAAAATTGTAGAAATCATTTTAGAAATGACTCGTTTAAAGTATTTATTTGTTGTTTGTGCGAGCTAAAAAAAAATCCTCAAATTATTTGTTATAGTCGTTCTAATTTTTGGAACCGTGTGTACGAATTTTGTATTCGACTACCCTTTGTAGAAAATTTTGAAAATTGTAGAAATCATTTTAGAAATGACTCGTTTAAAGTATTTATTTGTTGTTTGTGCGAGCTAAAAAAAAATCCTCAAATTATTTGTTATAGTCGTTCTAATTTTTGGAACCGTGTGTACGAATTTCTATGCGACTACCCTTTGTAGAAAATTTTGAAAATTGTAGAAATGATTTTAGAAATGACTCGTTTAAAGTATTTATTTGTTGTTTGTGCGAGCTAAAAAAAAATCCTCAAATTATTCGTCATAATCGTTCTAATTTTTGGAACCGTGTGTACGAATTTCTATTCGACTACCCTTTGTAGAAAATTTTGAAAATTGTAGAAATCATTTTAGAAATGACTCGTTTAAAGTATTTATTTGTTGTTTGTGCGAGCTAAAAAAAAATCCTCAAATTATTCGTCATAGTCGTTCCAATTTTTAGAACTCTGTGTACGAATTTCTATTCGACTACCCCTTGTAGAAAATTTTAAAAATTGTAGAAATCATTTTAGAAATGACTCGTTTAAAGTATTTATTTGTTGTTTGTGCGAGCTAAAAAAAAATCCTCAAATTATTTGTTATAGTCGTTCTAATTTTTGGAACCGTGTGTACGAATTTTGTATTCGACTACCCTTTGTAGAAAATTTTGAAAATTGTAGAAATCATTTTAGAAATGACTCGTTTAAAGTATTTATTTGTTGTTTGTGCGAGCTAAAAAAAAATCCTCAAATTATTTGTTATAGTCGTTCTAATTTTTGGAACCGTGTGTACGAATTTCTATGCGACTACCCTTTGTAGAAAATTTTGAAAATTGTAGAAATGATTTTAGAAATGACTCGTTTAAAGTATTTATTTGTTGTTTGTGCGAGCTAAAAAAAAAAATCCTCAAATTATTCGTCAAAGTCGTTCCAATTTTAAGAACCGTGTGTACGAATTTCTATGCGACTACCCTTTGTAGAAAATTTTGAAAATTGTAGAAATCATTTTAGAAATGACTCGTTTAAAGTATTTATTTGTTGTTTGTGCGAGCTAAAAAAAAATCCTCAAATTATTCGTCATAGTCGTTCCAATTTTTAGAACTCTGTGTACGAATTTCTATTCGACTACCCCTTGTAGAAAATTTTAAAAATTGTAGAAATCATTTTAGAAATGACTCGTTTAAAGTATTTATTTGTTGTTTGTGCGAGCTAAAAAAAAATCCTCAAATTATTTGTTATAGTCGTTCTAATTTTTGGAACCGTGTGTACGAATTTTGTATTCGACTACCCTTTGTAGAAAATTTTGAAAATTGTAGAAATCATTTTAGAAATGACTCGTTTAAAGTATTTATTTGTTGTTTGTGCGAGCTAAAAAAAAATCCTCAAATTATTTGTTATAGTCGTTCTAATTTTTGGAACCGTGTGTACGAATTTCTATGCGACTACCCTTTGTAGAAAATTTTGAAAATTGTAGAAATGATTTTAGAAATGACTCGTTTAAAGTATTTATTTGTTGTTTGTGCGAGCTAAAAAAAAAAATCCTCAAATTATTCGTCAAAGTCGTTCCAATTTTAAGAACCGTGTGTACGAATTTCTATGCGACTACCCTTTGTAGAAAATTTTGAAAATTGTAGAAATCATTTTAGAAATGACTCGTTTAAAGTATTTATTTGTTGTTTGTGCGAGCTAAAAAAAAATCCTCAAATTATTCGTCATAGTCGTTCCAATTTTTAGAACTCTGTGTACGAATTTCTATTCGACTACCCCTTGTAGAAAATTTTAAAAATTGTAGAAATCATTTTAGAAATGACTCGTTTAAAGTATTTATTTGTTGTTTGTGCGAGCTAAAAAAAAAAATCCTCAAATTATTCGTCAAAGTCGTTCCAATTTTAAGAACCGTGTGTACGAATTTCTATGCGACTACCCTTTGTAGAAAATTTTGAAAATTGTAGAAATCATTTTAGAAATGACTCGTTTAAAGTATTTATTTGTTGTTTGTGCGAGCTAAAAAAAAATCCTCAAATTATTCGTCAAAGTCGTTCCAATTTTAAGAACCGTGTGTACGAATTTCTATGCGACTACCCTTTGTAGAAAATTTTGAAAATTGTAGAAATCATTTTAGAAATGACTCGTTTAAAGTATTTATTTGTTGTTTGTGCGAGCTAAAAAAAAATCCTCAAATTATTCGTCATAGTCGTTCCAATTTTTAGAACTCTGTGTACGAATTTCTATTCGACCACCCTTTGTAGAAAATTTTGAAAATTGTAGAAATGATTTTAGAAATGACTCGTTTAAAGTATTTATTTGTTGTTTGTGCGAGCTAAAAAAAAAAATCCGATTAAAAAGTTTCTTTTTCCCGGGCAGCTTTCTGCTCGCTCCGTTGGCAGCAATGTTTGTCGCGACAGGATTTACGAGCAATCGGTTGATCCAATATTAACGAAAAATATGACACCTACCGGATGCAGGCAAGATCGATACGTAATGCGCGCGAGTGTAAACTGTGAAAAAACAACAGAAAAACCGTTCGCGCGCGCGCGCGCACGCCGCGATAAGCTAGCAGTGTTTAAAGTTTATTGCACGCGTCGGCGACATTGACAAATAATAACTCAAAAGGACCATACGTGGAACCGAATAAACTGGGAGCCGTGCGGCGCCCGTAGCGTTTTATGACAGCGTCGCTCGACCGGTTAACAGAATTTTGTTTTCCCTTACCACTGCGAAACAATTTTTGCCCACGGCCGACGAAAAAAATATTCTACTTCAATCTCGTTCGATAAAATTAATCTCCTCTTGCAAAAGGTACAACAATACGCGAAATTTTACATTCTGAGGAGATTGTAATGTATGCAATTTGTTTATAAACCGTGTCTCCGACAGTCCAAATCAGTTATCAGGTAAAATAAGTTAAAGTGTGTATTAATTTGATTGCCAAAACTAGAAACCTCAAAAATTCCATAAAATCAAAGTAAGTTATATAATGAAATAAAAATTGAAAAATATTATATGTATGATATTGAATAGTCCTCGAACTGTCTTTCATTTTACAGATCCTAATCAAATTTGATACACTGAATATATTAACGTAAAAGTTTATTTTAAAACCTGGACAAATATTTCTGTCGCCAACAAATGGGTGACATGGCGGTCAACGTATTAATATTAATTCACGTAGCAGTAATAGTCACTTGTTCAATATTTATTGCTAAAATAAAGGGTTCAGTAATTTGGGATTAAAGGGCCTAGCCGATTAACACTAAACCTACCAAGCATGAAAGTATTTAGTAAACGTCACCTTGTAAAAATGGCAAAACTAAATTTATTGTGAATGTCAGGAATTTACAATAGAAACAGATGCTTGGACAAAAATAGTTACTCCATTCATTTCCATAAACGAATTCTTACAATTTCAATAATTGCAAAATATAAAACCGGTCATTTGACCGTGGTAGGTTTAGTATTGAGATGGTCAAAACTGCCCTTAGAGATTTTTCAATGATTAATGAAAGCTGACCAAGAAAAACCCCTCTGAGCAAGGGTCAAGTAATTTTTAAGGGTAATATATCTAAATAATATATAGTAAGTAATATATCTTGACATAAATCAGTTATAGTGAACGTAAAGGGTGAACTAAAGAGCAAAGTTAACAGTGATCTAAATTATTATAGCACATATACTATGAGTTATTAAAATCTACAGTCTTAGAATTGTGGATCTACAATTTTTAAGTAATTTTTAAGGGCTAAGTAATATGACATGAATCAGTTATAGTGAACGTAAAGGGTGAATTAAAGAGCAATGTCAAAAGTGATCTAAATTATTATAGCACATATACTATGAGTTATTAAAATCTACAGCCTTGGAATTGTGGATCTACAATTTTTAAGTAATTTGTAAGGGCTAAGTAATATGACATAAATCAGTTATAGTGAACGTAAAGGGTGAACTAAAGAGCAATGTTAACAGTGAACTAAATTATTATAGCACATATACTATGAGTTATTAAAATCTACAGTCTTAGCATTGTGGATCTACAATTTTTAAGTAATTTGTAAGGGCTAAGTAATATGACATGAATCAGTTATAGTAAACGTAAAGGGTGAATTAAAGAGCAATGTTAACAGTGATCTAAATTATTATAGCACATATACTACGAGTTATTAAAATCCACAGTCTTAGAATTGTGGATCTACAATTTTTAAGTAATTTTTAAGGGCTAAGTAATATGACATGAATCAGTTATAGTGAACGTAAAGGGTGAATTAAAGAGCAAAGTTAACAGTGAACTAAATTATTATAGCACATATACTACGAGTTATTAAAATCTACAGTCTTCGAATTGTGGAATGTTTTCGAATTTTTCCTATAGCAACATAACATAGTGATTTCAACTTCTTGGACCAACGTGCCCATGTTCTACAAGCTTCAAATAGTACGTACCATTTTACAACAAATAAGTTTATAATATATCCTTGTAATTGCTTGTAATTGTATACCCAAGTATAGTGGTCCGCCGAGAGATTCTCAAGTGAAAAACTACGGTCACGCAGGAAACAAAAATGGACAAAAATTATCCACGGCTGTGTGTGTGTGTGTCAGCGCGATTTAACCTGATTTAACCAACGCGACATGGGGATGGAGCAATATATATTTGATGATTTTGCAATAAACAATGAACGGTTTAACGCATTTTTCGACAGAGACCACGGTGTCGCCGTAGCTTGAACAAAAGCAGACGCGAAAAATCAATTTCCCGATGCTCCGCCAGCGAAACGTCGTCGTTCTCTTTTTTTTTTTTTGTTCCGCGAGAGCAAATTATGTCGCGTCCCGTGTAAACGCCATGTCAAACTAGCAAAGTTGCCTTCGAAGACAGCTTTTCAATAGCTCCGGCTGCCTGTCGACTCGCCGAAGTAATTATGTAAACCCTGTGTTGTAAGCGACGCAGACACGTTGTTATGCCAACGCGAACTCGACGATTTATAAGTTTATCGTCGGCTAGAGAAACGGAGTGTTCGCCGGAGTTCCGTTGGAACGAAGGTATTGTCTACGAAGGGCGACAGTCTGCTAATTAGAGATGGCTTCGTGTCAACGTAGATGAATTCTGAAGGGATTTCTACTTTTGGTGTGCTCGAGCGATGGCTCCTTTCGAATCCTTCGGGAATACGAGACGCTCTTAACAACTCTGCCTACCGGAGCACCGAGAAATCGTTAACTTATCGCGAACACACTCGTGGCTCGATGTATGCACGAAACACAATAATATTAGAAACAACAACAATAATATCAGAAACTGAAGGCTTCGACGAACATAGTCACCATTTTATTTCCATGAAACGGTTAAAAAAAAAATCGTAGAATGCTCTTTAAGGTCTTGTTCTATAGGGAAAGCTTCGATTTTGAAATCCGTGGTAAATTTATTCACGATAAAAATTTTTTAACGTTTCTACAGTCGATTCAATATAACATAGTTTGACTCTCCAGTCCTATTTAATTCAATCTGTACATGTTTGTCCACCTTCCATTCAAACTTTCATAAGTCGACTAGAGAAAATCTTAGAACGCTCTATAAGGTCTCGATCCAAAAGGAAAGCTTCGATCTTCAAAACCATGGTAAATTTATTCACGGGGAAAATTTTTTAACGATTCTACAGTCGATTCAATATATCATAGTTTGACTTTTCAGTCCTACTTCATTTAAACAGTACATGTTTGTCAACCTTCCATTCAAACTTCCATAAGTCGACTAGAGAAAATCGTAGAACGCTCTTTAAGGTCTCGTTGCAAAGAGAAAACTTCAATCTTTAAATCCATGGTAGATTTATTCATGGGAAAAATTTCTTAACGATTTCACGGACGATCCAATATACCACAGTTAATCTCTACGGGCCTACTTAATTTGAGCAGTACCTGTTTCTCCACCTTCAGTTTAAACCTCGATAAGTCGACTAGAGAAAATCGTAGAACGCTCTATAAGGTCTCGATCCAAAAGGAAAGCTTCGATCTTCAAATCCATGGTAGATTTATCCAGGGGAAAAATTTTTCAACGATTTCACAGACGATACAATATACCATATTTTGTCTGTTCAGTTCTACTTAATATAAACAGTATCTGTTCCTCCAACTTCAGTTCAAACCTCGATAAGTCGACTAGAGAAAATCGTAGAACGCTCTATAAGGTCTCGTTCTAAAGGGAAAGCTTCGATCTTCAAATCCATGGTAGATTTATCCACGGGAAAAATTTATTAACGATTTCACAGACGATTCAATATACCATAGTATGTCTTTCCAGTTCTACTTAATTTAAACAGTATCTGTTCCTCCACCGTCAGTTCAAACACCGAGAAGTCAGCTATAGAAAATCGTAGAACGCTCTTTAAGGTCTCTTTGCAAAGAGAAAACTTCGATCTTCAAATCCATGGTAGATTTATTCACGGGAAAAATTTATTAACGATTTCACAGACGATTCAATATACCATAGTATGTCTTTCCAGTCCTACTTAATTTGAGCAGTACTTGCTCCTCCACCTCTCTTTCAAATCTCCATAAGTCGACTAAAAAAAAATCGTATATCAAGTTTTAGAGTATGCTTGTAACGGGGGAGCTTCAATCTTCAACTTCATGGTAGATTCATTCCCGAAAAAAATTTTTCCCCGTTCCTACAGGCGTTCCAATTTGCAGCATTTTCAAGGGGAAACTTATCCCCAGTTTTCGACGCGCTATATCATGCAAAAAAATTCTAGAAAAAAATTAGGCGACGTAATATAAAACTAGAGGCTTCAAGCTTTGAAACGAGTCCAAGTTTGTTTTGGTACCGTCTCTTGAAACGAAATTATCACAGTTTGAATATCGACGAGTTCTCGAAATTGAAGTGCATTTAGCGAAAAGAAAAAAGAGCATAAGTTTTCTCGAGCTGTGTTGGAAAGAAACTGTTCGGCGAGCGGTTGTCAGAAGCGGCCGATATACTTGTTGCGCTTGTGTCCCGCATTTAGCGGAAGTATAGTGTTCGGGTCGCAGGCAGACCGTTCCTCTACCAGTTCCCTTTCGCATTCGCGCCGGTAGGCGGGAGGAGCGCGCGTTCAACTGACGGACCTTGCTAAGAACTTACGTTTAATCCAGAGAGATTGCAGAGCTCCGGACACAGAGCGTATCCTCGGTGGACGCTAGTTATGCAGATTTCGACACGAATGCTCTCTTAGTTGATTGGTTCACGAGAGCTAAGTCGTTCTTCCTGCGAACTCTCAGGTAGCTGCTAACCGGCCGGATATAATCATCTCCGTGAAAGGCGTCCCTGAAGTTGCCGAATCCAACTTAAAACGACCACCCCGTACCCCGTAGCTCAGCCCCGTAGACTTTCTGCGAAGTTTAGGTGCTCGTGAAACAAGCACCACGACCGTTCCTCCCTTTTTTCCCATGATCGACAGAGAAAAATATTTCATCGTTATTTCATCGTCGTCGACAAACCACAAACTACATTTTACATTAATTTTTTTATTTAAAAAGAATATTTTTTAAAAACTCGATGCGTTCTATACATCTAATTCACTCACAGTTCGTACAAATGCCAAATTAAAATGGACTGTGTTGGAAGTAAAAGAAACTATTGAGTATAGTACTTCTTTGAGTTGTTAGAATACTAATTAGAGTCTTGGAATTGTCAATCTATAGTGTATTCATGGCTCCGTAACATAAGTAATCGTTTTTTAGGTTCTACAATAATTAATTGATAATTTACAATATTTTTTTTTTACACCGAAATTGGGTAACTAGAATTGTGGTCGTCGAGAGATTCTCAAGTGAAAACTACGGTCACGTTGAAATGCCAAGGAAAGCTGACAATAACTATTATATATTAATACTTTTAACCAACGTGCCATGTTGTACGGGCTTCAGGCAGTGTGCTGTTATTATTTTGCAATAAATAATGAATAGACAGCAACATGAATAATGTTAAAAGACGACATTTCTTCCCAACAATATAGGAAAGCGATGGGTCTTGATAAGATACGAGAAATTCAAAGAGAAACATTTTCTAATAGAGGCTATGTTTCATTCACTGTCTTTGAATGCATATTGGCAATATAGTTAGTTAAAGTATCGAAAATTGATTCAATGAAGAAGTTTATTAAAAAAT
The DNA here is from genome assembly GCA_913789895.3 of Seladonia tumulorum. Classification (NCBI taxonomy): domain Eukaryota; kingdom Metazoa; phylum Arthropoda; class Insecta; order Hymenoptera; family Halictidae; genus Seladonia; species Seladonia tumulorum. Next base: position 5,643,793 of record OU565280.1, read on the forward strand.
GTCCGATGGAAACATTTTTCTAATTTCAGTAATCGTGAAAGAAAAAATTAGGAACCGGTCACGTCGACTGGTCCGGTAGATCTATAGTTAAGTAACGTTACAATGGGTTAACCTTCACCTTCCGGGACCAGAATTTTTTAACTTTTTTAATGTATAATCCTGTCGATCTTGACCCGAAGATGGCAAAAGTCGAAGTTTTAACGCGAGGAATTCACTATAGTTAAGTAACGTTATAATGGGTTAACCTTCACCTTCCGGGACCAGAATTTTTTAACTCTTTTAATGTATAATCCTGTCGATCTTGACTCGAAGATGGCAAAAGTCGAAGTTTTAACGCGAGGAACTCACTATAGTTAAGTAACGTTATGATAGGTTAACCTTCACCTTCCGGGACCAGAATTTTTTAACTTTTTTAATGTATAATCCTGTCGATCTTGACGCGAAGATGGCAAAAGTGGAAGTTTTAACGCGAGGAATTCACTGTTTTAAAAGTTACGCGTGTTGAAAGGTGGGCAATTTAAAGAGTTTCTGACAGTTACGGGCGACAGCATATTGCAGAAGGTGCATACGTAACAAACGAACGGAATTAAGCCAGATGACGGAGGCGTTACATATTCGCAATAAAAATGTAAATGATGTACTTTGGCAACCGCAGAATATATTTGCAATATCCATGCAAGTGGCGTGTACGGTCCTTGTGTCATCAGCTGGTAGCTATCAACGTTTATTACCCGGCTTGTCGTTAAACGCGAAGGTTCCTTATGGACGTATCCGAAGTTTGCGTGGCAACGGGAATAATGGCGCTCGGTTTCATATCTTCTGTTCAAGAAAGTTATTATAACGACTTAAAGTAAATCTTTAATAAGTGAACGCTCAGGTAATTTCATTCAAAACGTAGAGTGGGAGTAAGATTGAAATTACTTTTTAACCCCCACCTCCCCCCACCACTCCGTTCCACCCCCTCCAAGGAAAGTATTATATCCTTCAGACTATTTCGTGGTTGGCGGGCCTGTGTCGAGAACAATGAGAAACTTTGCTAAACAACAAAAAAAGAAAGAAAGAAAGAAATCTGAAGGAAGAGGAAAAGAAACCACCGGGAGTGTTTAAAAAGAATGTGACTCGCGCGCGCATGGTTCAACCAACGATAATAGTAAGTTGGTTGCTCCTGGCGGTGGAGAGTCCCGCAGGAATTCCGGCCCTGACTCGATGGTAAAGTCTCTAATTAACTGTCCATCACTTCATTTTCGAGATGAAGGGATGTCTCAACTTATACCTGGAAACTCTCCGGGCTCGGGGCCGCGCAGTTCACGGAACTGTACCGTCAATTTTAAAGGCCGCCGACCACACGCAAACGGAGCTCGGTTATCGACAGATTTTCGGTTCCCGTTCAACCTTGACATTCGAGACCAACTCGAAACGAAACGACCAATACACCGGTAACCAACTCCGGCACCAAATTCTCCGGGAACCCTCGACATTTATACCGCGACACAGTAAACTCTCGATATATGTCAACGACACGGGTCCTGTCAGCGTCATATATCGTCCAAGAGACATACCCAAGCTGTTTATGTTTACTCACGAGGTATAACTCGCGATAGTGAGGATAATTCCGCGACATTTATCAGATAGGCCTTGACGACATATATAGAGAAATCACTGTATATGTTATTAAACGAAAATGGCTAAAAATTTGGGCAACACATTCTTGTTATTTTTGTAAAATAATGTATAATAGTCACTTTTAGTGTTCCTTGGCGACATATATAGAGAAATCACTGTATTTCTTTGATTCAAATTCTTGATATATGTCACCAACACGGGACTTGTCAGCGTCATATGTGCCCATAATTATGAAAGTGGTCTGTCAAAATTAAAAGAAAAAATGAATTTATCACTTATTTCACACGACATGATTTTAAACTAAATTTATTCAATGTAAAAAAAAATGAAAGAAATATATGACTTAGACCACTTTCATAATTATGGGCACATATATCGTCCAAGTAGTAGATTTGCAAGTGTAGTTCCCCCTCTGTAGTCTCACACGAATCTAACCCCGGCCAACCTTTTCTAGGCTCCAAAAACGCTTAGAATCGGCCAACTTTAAACACGCATAACTTTTGAATCAGGGAATTCCTGACATTAAAAATTTGATTTTTAGCATGTTCTCGCTAAAATCTATAGGATTACGTAAGAAAAAGTTGAAAATTTCTGGTTTCCTCAAGTGAAAAGTTTGAACCAGTGAATTCCTGACATTAAAACTTGAATTTTCGGCATCTTCTCGCTAAAATCTATAGGATTCCGTAAGAAAAAGTTAAAAATTTCTGGTTTCCTGAAGTGAAGAGTTTGGAACCAGTGTTTGAACCAAAGTTTAACCGCAAGCAACATACGGAATGTTAAAAGCAGACGTTTCGTAATTTCGCGGATTCGTGGAGACGCGTTACAAGTGTTATGAAATAATTCAGACCGGTTGGCGTTTCTCCAGGAGCAATGGGGTAAAGGGTGACGCCGTCGGAAATTCGCGGAGAAGATTTTGCAGCGGCGCGTCACCTTGGAATCGCTCTTAGAGAACGGGCGAAACTATAAAATATTTCACGGTGTCTAAATGACTTCAGCGAATTCCTTCGCGTGCCAGCAAACGGGAGAATGCTCCATTGAACTGAAGAGAACTCGACCGCGCGCGCGCGCGAAAAGGAACCGGCTACAGACACGGCTTTGTCTCGTGCGCAATTACCCCTCGCAATTACGCAAACTTATCCGAAAATGGCACGCACCCGGGGCCCCGTACAATGGAAATAGTTTAATACGCTCGTAACGCGTTTCGAAATCCTCCGCGATCTCTGCGTTTTTCGCCGCGACGCAACCGACGCACGCTCGCGATTACGTTATCCCTTGAAAATCCCGCAAATTTATCACGTCCATGCAAACAGTTTCCTTTCTCTTTGGAAAAATATTCGACAATTTTTGTAAAATGTTAGGAATTCACTGGTTCAAACCTTTACTTCGGGAAGCCAGAAATTTTTTACTTTATCTTACTTAATCCTATAGATTTTAGCGAGAACATGCTGAAATTCAAATTTTTAATGTTAGGAATTCACCGGTTCAAACTTCACTTCGGGAAACCAGAAATTTTTAACTTTTTCTTACGGAATCCTATAGATTTTAGCGAGAACATGCTGAAAATCAAATTTTTAATGTTAGGAATTCAGTGGTTCCAAACTCTTCACTTCGGGAAACCAGAAATTTTTAACTTTTTCTTACGGAATCCTATAGATTTTAGCGAGAAGATGCTGAAAATGCAAGTTTTAATATCAGGAATTGCTTGATTCAAAAGTTATGCGTGTTTAAAGTTGGCCGATCCTAAGCGTTTTTGGAGCCTAGAAAGGGTTGGTCGGGGTTAGATTCGTGTGAGAGTAGAGAGAGGGGACTACACTTGCAAATCTATGTTACCGCTCAACTTTAAACATGCATAACTTTTCAACTACTTATCTCCTAGGATTCAAACTTGGATTTTGGGGATGTTCTCGCCAAAGTCTACAGAATTGCGTAAGAAAAAGTTAAAAATTTCTGGTTTCCTGAAGTGAAGTTTAGCCTCTCTTGTTCGTTATATATTGCAAGCAATGAACATTGCTAGAAGCTTTTAGAAAATGGTGCATCATTAAAATAAGGTTAAATCGTAGCGTTAATATTCCCCTGAGTAATTATTTTCAGTTTTCGTGAACGTTCCAGCGTGACCGTAGTTTTTACTTGAGAATCTCTCGAGGACCACCAAAAACTGGGTACCTAATTTCGGTCGGAAAAGAAATAAAAGCGTATTGTTCGAAGCTTGAACAACTACGGTGGTCAAAAGAAGGTTAAACATATGATAAGGGAATAAATTACAATCTAGTAGTCTACGTGCGGAATTGTTCAATAATTCAGAAGACGGCAGGAAAGGGAGGAATATTGAAACCGATCGATAAATATGCGCATTTACTTCGGAACAGTGGTACTTATCGGCGCGAGTATCGAAAACACCGAGGGACGGACAAAGCTACGAGCTGCTCGCGTTCCTCTCGCTCGGGAATTACAGTTCAATTATTTGCGAGCAGTTTCTCCATCGCGCGTCGTCTCGTGAATAATTTCTAAATTCTAATAGGTTTTTTTTTTCTTAGTCCCCCGTTGGCCGAGAAAGTATTTCTTTCAGTGAATCGTCGTCGTCCATGGTTGAAGTTCCGGGGGACCGGATTAACGAAGTCGCTTGAAAAATTCGTCGAGCTTCGGAAAAGTTTCTCAAGCCTTTTTCCTCGCTTTTACCGTTTCTTCTCTGGAAACTGCTTCCCCCCTCCCCTCCCCCGCTTAGACGTGTCGACGCTTAAACGTTCCCGAAAGAAGATTGCGATTCTTCGTCTCTTCGATTCCAATATTTCCCCAAGTTTCGTACCCGACCGGGAGAGTTCGGGCTCGTATTCGTAAAACATATTCTTATTATTCAGCCCGGGTATTGAATCATTGTTTGCGGTAAAGTACCTTGTTCCTTAAGTTCCAGCAAACTCGAGCCGCGCGGACGCCGCACCGGTCTCTATCCCGAACTATGATCGTTCTGTTGCAGCCTTTTTCGACGTCACCGAGCACATTGTACTCGGCCGGTCCGTGTGAATACTCGTCGTTAGAACAATCAATTTCACTCATTCTTTCCCGCATTTTACATTCGAGTTACCGCCGTTGCGTTTCCAACGAATTCCGCCGCGTTCTCTCGACCGTAGTTCGGATCCGGTTGAGAAATCCTCAAATGAAAAATACGGTCACGCTGGGCCGCCACCGAAGGCGATAATAAACGTGAATATAATAATTATAAAATGCAAATGAAAATCGTATTATAAATAGAAATATTATATACATGCAATAGTAAATAGAATATTGTATAAATATCATATTATAATATGAATAAAACATTATATAAATGTATTACGAGTGGGGAAAAAAGCAAAATACAATGCGCCATAATGTTTTACGATTTTCGAAGACAAACGAATTCGCGCGACGACTCGGTTTAACAATTGTGAAAACACGATAACAATGTTCTGTATAAATACTTCGATGGAGAAGTTTATTAAAAAATTTTCGCATAAAAGTATAATTATAATTTCAATATTTATAGAAGAAAAAATTAGGAGCAAGTCATTTTGACTCATTTGGTAGATTTAGCGTTAATTAACTGCACAGAGAGCGATACAGGGTGTCCCAAAAATGTGTACAGTGATTTCTCTATATATGTCGCTAAGGCCTACATGATAAATGTCGCGGATTATCCCCACTACCACGGGGTATACCTCGTGAGAGGCCACAAAGCTCGACCAAGATTATAAACATAACTCGAGTATGTCTCTTGGAAGATATATGACGCTGGCATATATAATATATGACTTGGTGACAAATATCGAAAATTCTCTGTACACTGTTTAATACAGATCATAACATTCCGATTCTTGTTTCTTTTCAGGATGCAACTAATTGGCAATAATGCAGATATAAGACGTTGGCATATATATATATATGACTTGGTGACATATATCGAGAATTTTCTGTACACTGTTTAATACAGGTCATAACTTTCTAATTTTTCTTTCCTTGCAGGATGTAATTAATTTGCAATAATGAAGTTATGATCGTTCAAAACGTGTTATACATTTTTTTAGGACACCCTGTATTGTCGGGCAATATTGTTGGCTACTCCTCCGTGGATCGAAAGCATCGGGGAAAATGTAATTGTCGCTGATTTCGCAGAGCTTTACCGTCGCCTCACGGTGCTCGTTCCAATCACGATTCGACGATAATAATAAAAGCGATTGTTAGATCCGTTGGCAAATGTCTAAGAAAAACGCGGACTCGCGAATAACGGCGCGGAGTTGTGCGAAATTACTTTCTTCGGACGGCGGGAATGCCGGGGCGTTTGTTTTTCGAGTCTTTAATTAGCGGCTGGATTAATAATTAATGGAGCGAAGATTAAAAGCCGAGGCCCGGCAAACTGCGGCCGAATTCGCGAATTAATAAGTTCGAGGGAAAACATGGCCGAGCGGAAATTATCGACTTGAAACCGATCCGAAACTAGGGTAAGGGACCCAATTACTGTGGGGTACCAATCACTCTGCCTACATTAATAATACTTATTTCTAAAACACAGTGAATATTAAATTTTTTAAATTAAAATCAGTTAACGTATACAGTGGCTTCTCTATATATGTCGTCAAGGTCTGGACGATAAACGTCGCGGAATTATCCCCACTACCGAGTAGTGTAAACATAACACTGCTAGTTTTAGTGTTAAGTAAATGCACAGGGAATGATACAGGGTGTTCTAAAAATTGTCTACAGTGATTTCTCTATATATGTCGTCAAGGCCTGGATGATAAACGTCGCGGAATCATTCCCACTACCGAGGAGTGTAAACATAACACTCATCTAGTAGTTCTAGTGTTAAGTAAATGCACAGGGAATGATACAGGGTGTTCTAAAAATTGTCTACAGTGATTTCTCTATATATGTCGCCAAGGCCTACATGATAAACGTCGCGGAATAAACTACCGCGAACTATACCTTGTCAGAGACCTCGGATGTTGTGTAAACGTAATACGACTCGGGCCTCCTAGACGATACAAGGCGCTGGCAAGACCCGTGTTATTGACATATATCGAGAATTCACTGTATGTCATATAGGGTGTCCCACACAAGTGGAACAGGCTGTATCTCCTAAACAATTTGGAACAGAAAAAAATGTTATAGGTAGAAGTTAAATGGTATGAGACAGTGCATAATATGCAATCAATTTTATGCACTTTTGTGCATCTGTGCATCAGAAAATTGCAACTGCACTTTTTTTTTAATGGAAGCCTATATTTCTGACTGCACCAATCGATGCAGTTCCTTGTGCTTTATATAAAAGTACTAACATATTTCTGCCCTATTCATTAGGAAGTTGTATATACTGTATATCTTTTTTTTTATATTCTTTGCACTTTAAAAATGAGTATAATTACTGTAGGCACAGTAATTGGTACTCCCACAGTAACTGGGGGTCCCTTACCCTACACCAGGCACTTAATCGTTAGGAAATTGTATATACTGTATATCTTTTTTTTATATATTCGTTGTACTTTAAAAATAGGTACTATAGGCACAGTAATTGGTACCCCACAGTAATTGGGGATCCCTTACCCTACACCAGGCACTTAATGGTTGGGAAGTTGTATATACTGTATATCTTTTTTTTATATTCATTGCACTTTAAAGATAGGTGCCTTAGGCACAGTAATTGGTACACCCACAGTAATTGGGGGTCCCTTACCGTACACCAGGCACTTAATCGTTAGGAAATTGTATATACTGTATATCTTTTTTTTATATATTTGTTGTACTTTAAAAATAGGTACTATAAGCACAGTAATTGGTACTCCCACAGTAATTGGGGATCCCTTACCCTACACTAGGCACTTAATGGTTGGGAAGTTGTATATACTGTATATCTTTTGTTTTTATATTCATTGCACTTTAAAAATAGGTACTGTAGGCACAGTAATTGGTACACCCACAGTAATTGGGGATCCCTTACCCTACACCAGGCACATAGTCATTAGGAAATTGTATGTACGGTATATCTTTTTTTTTATATTCGTTGCACTTTAAAAATAGGTACTGTAGGCACAGTAATTGGTACCCCCACAGTAATTGGGGTCCTTTATCCTACACCAGGCCCTTGCTCGCACGTTTTACTTTTTACCTTCCTATGAAGAGAGGGAGAGAGAGAGAGAGAGAGATTCGTCTGAAGGGTGAGTACATATTTGTAATTGGTAATTAAGATTGAACAATAATTCACCGGAAAGAGACACAAGTCAGGCTTCCCTGAATCCCGGTAAAGGATTAGTGTTTCTTCGAAGTTCCCGGCCGACACTGTGTTTCCGCGCGAGCAAACTTCTCGGGCTAGTTTCATGCACGATACTTGGACTAATTAGCGGTCAGACGTTCGCGATCTTCGCCGTGCTCTCGACTCGGGTCGGCGAAAATCGCAGGAAGAAGCGGTTTCGATAACGAATTTATGAAAGGACCGGGATTCTTCGACGTCATCGATCCAGTCAAACCTATAGCCAGTCGCTGCTGAAAATTTTATTGACAGCATACCCGCAGCACAATATTCGAAACTCGCGGAAAATCAACGATTGCTAAAAATGGGAAAGTTGGAAACAGAATTTATTCGTAAAAACGATTATTATTGAAACTATAAAAATTCATTTATGGAAAACACTGGAATACATTTCCTTGGCCAAGCATTTTTTAGACGGAAAATTACGGGCAATCTTATTGAATTCAGGGTTGCCATTTTTATAAGGCAATGTTTACCAGACACTGTTAATTCTCGGTGGGTTTATTGTTAAAAGACAAGGCAAAAAATTGCAAGTGGTTTACATATAATTGGAAGTGCGTTTATATATAAATGGAAATATTTTATTAGTTTTTTTTTGCAAGTGTCAGGATGTGTGTAAATATTATGGTAAAAATATGATGTTTTTCTTTTTGCTAACTCTAGAATTACCCATGTAATTTATTGTTAAAATACAAGGCAAAAAATTGCAAGTGGTTTACATATAAATGGAAGTGCGTTTATATATAAATGGAAATATTTTATTAGTTTTTTTTTTGCAAGTGTCAGCATGTGTGTAAATATTATGGTAAAAATATGATGTTTTCTTTTTGCTAACTCTAGAATTACCCATGTAATTTATTGTTAAAATACAAGGCAAAAAATTGCAAGTGGTTTACATATAATTGGAAGTGCGTTTATATATAGATGGAAATATTTTATTCGTTTTTTTTTGCAAGTGTCAACATCTGGATAAATATTATGGTAAAAATATCACTCCCCGGTAAAAATATAATGTTTTTCTTTTTGCTGCTCTAGAATTACCCATGTAAATATTTCTTTAACTAAAAATTACTAAAAATTTTTCAATCTGGACCATATTCCAAAGAATGTTTGCCGACCCACGGAATAAAGAATTTTTCCAATAATTGGTATCGCTTCGAATTCAACGGATAATTATCTGAAATGGCTAATATTTTAGATTTCGGAGCTGGGAAGGGTTATCAATCGGTACAGAAATTTGTGGAAAATATCGAAACAAGGGAAAACTCGATTTTGCTGAGGAAAAACGGTTTTCCAGCCGACTGTGCGCCGCGTCGGGTTTAACAACGTAGATCGCACGTAACTTGAGGGTTTTTCATTCGCTTCGCGAGCCAATCGGCTCTCTCTCCCTCTCCCCCCCCCTTTCTCTCTCTCTGCCGACTGACGGCGAAAAAACCGGAGCGGGGGATCCCGGGAAGTGATCGCATAGCAACGGATGATCCGTTAAAATTGGTACATGACGAGCCATAATTCTGACTGATTAAACATGCATGGCATTTACTATACACCACGATTTCGTGACGTGGCAATACCCGTGGTCTGCTTGCCCCACCCTCCCCATATCCACCCCTCCCCCTCCCGTTTACCCCTTTACCACCCCCTTTGTTTCCTCTCCGCGTGTCTGTTCCCTCCCTACGACCCCCCCACCCACCCACCCACCCACCTCTGATCGCACGTATTTGCTTCAATTCGCTGTTTATCCGCTAAATGCACGATAAACAATGGATCTGCACCGGCACGACCAATAATGGCGGCCTTACTGTGGGCACGACCCATCGATTCGCACGTTTTATCATTACGAGGATACGGAACGCGACTCCTGTTGCCCAGGTGGCACGCCTGGCAATTAACACTCGGGCCGGGCCGGGCCTAACACCATGGAAAAACGAGTCCTGTCACTGGCCAACTGGATTTCACTTCGACGCCAGCCCGAGGGACCATAAGTCTGTCGCGTTTCAACGGTGAAGTTTCAGGTTTTCGCAGAGCTTGGAATTTATTGTACAGGGTGGCCATTTTCTTCCAGAAAGCGGGACAGGTGTCCGCCAATGGGGAAGCTGGATTTGCAAAACGAGGAAAATTGAAGTTTAACCCTTTGCACTCGAAGCTATTTTAACTCCGAAACAAAATATTTCTTCTGTGACCTAGAATATTTCCCTTCTATATATACTTTGTCATATTTTTTCATTTTTTTTCTTCCAGAAAGCTGGACAGGTGTCCCTTTGCACTCGAAGGTATTTTAACTCCGAAACAAAACATTTCTTCTGTGACCTAGAATATTTCCCTTCTATATATTCTTTTTCATATTTTTTCATTTTTTTTCTTCCAGAAAGCTGGACAGGTGTCCCTTTGCACTCGAAGGTATTTTAACTACGAAACAAAACATTTCTCTTGACCTAGAATATTTCCCTTCTATATATACTTTGTCATATTTTTCATATTTTTGAAGAAAATCGAGCTTTAACTCTTTGCACTCGAAGCTATTTTAACTCCAAAACAAAATATTGCTTCTAACCTAGAATATCTCGCTTCTGTATATTTTTTTTATGTTATACATACTTATTAACACTAGAACTACCGAGTAATAAATACAACTGATGAATATTGCTTTGTAATGATGACAAGACTACGTCTATTCAAACCTAATACCATTTTTATTCTAACATGTGTTTCAATGAAAAAGTTCATTAAAAAATTCTATTGAAAACATTCTTATGATTTCAGTAATTGTGTAAGAAAAAATTAGGAACCAGTAATTTGAACTGGTTCGGTAGTTCTAGTGTCGAATACGAACAAATTTAATAATGTAAAAAATATTTTGAATAATGATACAGCCATTTTTAGTGGTGCCTTACAGTCACCTTTCGAGTGCCAAGGGTTAAATTTGCTGTAATATTGATTTCCCTTCATGGGAAACTTTTACTTTGAATAATACTGTTAACACGATGATTGTTACTGTTAACTGTATTATGGAATGGGGTGATGGAATTATTTATCCAGGTTATAAAAATGAATTTTTACATTAATATATTCATTGTACCAAGTTTGATTAGGATCTGTAAAATTGAAGAAAGTTGGAGGACTACTCAATATAATACACTTAATTTTTTTTTTTCAATTTTTATTTCATTAAATAACACTTTTATTTTATGCAATTTCTGAGGCTTCTAGTTTGGTAGTCAAAGTTAAGAGGAACCGATATATGTCGAGTAACAGAGGATTGGTCCATGAGACTGTCCAATAAGATTTGTAGGCATTAATGCTGAACCTACCAAGGTGAAAATGACCAGTTTTCTATTTCACAATTATTGAAATTATAAAAACACTGTCGTAGGAAATTACTGAACTGACTTCTTTATTTAAGCAGATGTTGTAATAAGAATCATACGAAGTTTAAGTAAATTCAGTTCTCTACCTTCTATAAGACGTTTCATGAAAATTTATCTTGCAGGCCTTGGCAACATATATAGAGAAGTAACTGTACATATTTTGTGCTTGGTAAGATTACACATTAAAAATATGTGCATCGATAAACGTTGCACATGGATCGTCTTAAATCGACCCATTTGTATGCGAAGCATGTTCGTATAGAAGTAGCATAATTCTCTGACGGAGATCAGACGCCTAGCGAGTGGGTTTCTCGAGAGATTCTCAAGTGAAAACTACGGTCACGCTGTAATGCCAACAACAGCAATGGAAGGAGCCTATAGTTACTCATAGCGATGCAATATTTATGCTCTTTTTGACCAATGTGGTTTTCTCTACAAACTACAAACCACACACTATTATTATAATTATTTGCAGTATCATAATTATTAACCTTGCCAAGCGGAGGTTTATAGAGTTTAGGGATTTATAATTTCAGTGCTTTACCTAGAACACCTATTCCTAATCGATTCATTACTCCCAGATAATTTAATATTGTGATAAATTGTAAAAAAAAGAAACAACAACAACTAACAATTTTTACTACTTATGTTCCAATACTTATCGTTTTAATATTGCTGTTAATTCAGATGATCAACAGCAAATTGTTTTTATTTGTACTACTTATGTTCCAATACTTATCGTTTTAATATTGCTGTTAATTCAGATGATCAACAGCAAATTGTTTTTATTTGTACTACTTATGTTCCAATACTTATCGTTTTAATATTGCTGTTAATTCAGATGATCAACAGCAAATTGTTTTTATTTGTACTACTTATGTTCCAATACTTATCGTTTTAATATTGCTGTTAATTCAGATGATCAACAGCAAATTGTTTTTATTTGTACTACTTATGTTCCAATACATATCGTTATAATATTGCTGTTAATTCAGATGATCAACAGCAAATTGTTTTTATTTTTACTACTTATGTTGCAATACTTATCGTTTTAATATTGCTATTAATTCAGATGATCAACAGGAAATTGTTTTTATTTGTACTACTTATGATCCAATACTTATCGTTTTAATATTGCTATTAATTCAGATGATCGAAATCGTTACTAAATCGGGAATGAGACGAGGAGAAAGATAATATTTCGCCCGTCATCATAGTGATTTTCGTAGATGATTTTTGTAAAAGGTGCCACGTGCTCGTCCTGTTTGTCGACTCTTTTAATATCCATTTTTAATTAGTACATCCAACGGACCGTTCAGCTAATCTGCCCTCTGTGTCTCTCTCTCTCTCTCTCTCTCTCTCTCTCTCTCTCTCTCTCTCTCTCTCTCTCTCCTTCTCCAGGTTTCACTCGGTTTCCCATTTTTGCGGTGACGTAAACACGCGCAACCTCGAGCTCGCGTCCCAAAAATCCGCGGCTCCGACGTCCGCATCATTTAATAAAAAAGAATTGACCAGCCAGAAAAAAAAGTCGGCTAACAAAACGCAGATACCGTTCGATACAAAATTTTTGCGCTTCGCGCGAAATTCCCCTGCCGCGCGAAACTGAATTTTCTTATTGAATCGGATTAAATCGGTTTTTTTCCTCGGGGGAAAACTTTGCACCGAGGTTTTTCCAATTAATTTTTCCGAATCGGGGACCCTTGCGCTGTTGCGTCGTTTGATCCTGTTCGTTACCCGACCCGTGCTAAATTGTTTGCAGCGTTTACGTTACACGAGTGAGTCCTGCGCTCCCGAACAATTTTTTGACGTAGACTTTCCATTCAACTTTTAATAAAAACAGGATGAAAAAATTGTACATCGCAGATGGTTGTCAAGGGAACAGAGTCTAATTTATGAACACGTTGGAATTTTAGTCCCCGAGAAAATTTGTCAACGTCGCTGGAGTCGTTCGAAGTTGGGAAACGTCCGAAAATTCGTGTGTAACGATCTGTCATAGCCACCCAACATTTTTAAAAAACAAACAACCAAGGTTTTGAAAGCAGAGGCTCCGTGCTTCAAAACGAGCCGAGAAAGATCGCTGTATAATTTTTTTATTACGAAGATATAACAATTTTAACTAAATTCTCGATGAGAGTTCGAGATACTCAATCAATCATTCAAAATCGAAAATTCCTTGACCACACCATCGGCGATTTTGTCCTAATTGAAATATGTTGTAGTCTATGCGAAATTAGGGGGGGTTTAAGTCATCATTTTGCCGGTTTAGAATTTGTTTAAAAATTATAGGCCTTTGAAGTTTGCAAATTTTGCAAACTTCGTTCGCCGAAAATGGGCTTCGCTTACGAATTTTTATCTCGGGAACTGTTTGCCCTATTGAGCTAAAATTTTTTTGTTTTGTTGAGAAAGGGTCAGGCTATTGTAAAATAATTTTTCGAACCCGGATAATTCACTTTATAATGTCAATAATAAAAATGTAAATAAATTCCTTGGCCTCTCATCGAGAAGGACACAAAAAAGAAGAATTCGTTTACGTTTTTCGACAATACAAAGTTATAATTATTTAGATTGTCCTAATTGAAATATGTTGTAGTCTATGTGATATTAGTGGGGGTTTAAGTCATCACTTTGCCGGTTTAGAATTTGTTTAAAAATTATAGGCCTTTGAAGTTTGCAAATTTTGCAAACTTCGTTCGTCGAAAATGGGCTTCGCTTATGAATTTTTATCTCGGGAACTGTTTGCCCTATTGAGCTAAAAAATTTTTGTTATGTTGAGAAAGGGTTAGGCTATTGTAAAATAATTTTTTGAACCCGAATAATTAACTTTATAATGTCAATAATAAAAATGTAAATAAATTCCAAGGCCTCTCATCGAGAAGGATACAAAAGAAGAATTCGTTTACGTTTCTCGACATTACAAAGTTAATTATTTAGATTGAAAAAATTATTTAATAATAGCCCAATCCTATCTCAATAAAACAAAAAAAAATTGAGCTCAGTCGGAGAAACAGTTTCCGAGATAAAAATTCGTGACAAAAATCCATTTTCGCCGAAACGGGCAAAAATTGCAAACTTCCGAAGGCCTGTTAATTTTTAAACAAATTGTAAACCGGCGAGACGATGACTTAAACCCTCCCTGATTTCACACGGACTACAACACACTTCAATTAGCAGCAAAATCGCCGATGGTGAAATCAAAAAGCGATCGATTCTGCATGGAATGACGACTCTCCTTTAATTTTGCCAGTCGGCGAAATATCGGAGATGAAATTCGGCACGGCTATTTTTCCGCGCCGGGTATTCTTTTTGCAACAGCGAGCAATAAAACTACCCGGGCCACGCGAGCTCTCTGTATCGTTCTCGAGCCATTTATTTGGTAGGACCATCCGGCGGGCACGTATTTAGCTCGAATCTCGAATCGAATGAGAACGAGTTATCTCGACGGAAACGCGCGGGATAAGAAAGGACAACGATCCGTGTTTGGTATCGTTCTCGTTCTACCATCAACGTTTGATGCTTATCAACGGTGAAAAGATGCTCTCTCCGACCGCGGTCAGAATTATTTGCTTTTCTTCCCCGAGACCTCGGAAGAAACACACCGGTGTCTGACGGGAAGACCGGATGATGATAAGGATACCAATAAATCAGAAATTTTTCACTTTTTCTTATGCAATTCTGTAGATTTTGCCGAGGAAGTGCCGGAAAATCCAAGTTTTATTCGTAGGAGAACAGTAGTTCAAAAGTTATGCGTGTTTAAAGTTGAGCGGTAACGTAGATTTGCAAGTGTGTAGTTCCCCCTCTGTAGTCTCACACGAATCTAACCCCGAGAAACCTTCTCTAGGCTCCAAAAACGCTTAAAATTGCTCAACTTTAAACACGCATAACTTTTGAATCAGTGAATTCCTACCACTACAAATATGATTTTCGGCATGTTCACCTTAAAATCTATAGGATTACGTAAGAAAAAGTTTAAAATTTCTGGTTTCCCGAAGTGAAGTTTGAACCAGTGAATTCCTAACATTAAAAATTTGATTTTCAGCATGTTCACGCTAGAATCTATAGGATTACGTAAGAAAAAGTTAAAAATTTCTGGTTTCCCGAAGTGAAGTTTGAACCAGTGAATTCCTAACATTAAAAATTTGATTTTCGGCATATTCACGCTAGAATCTATAGGATTACGTAAGAAAAAGTTAAAAATATCTGGTTTCCCGAAGTGAAGTTTGAACCAGTGAATTCCTAACATTAAAAATTTGATTTTCGGCATGTTCACGCTAAAATCTATAGGATTACGTAAGAAAAAGTAAAAAATTTCTGGTTTGCGGAAGTAAAGTTTGAACCAGAAGCTGTTTTATCATTGCATGACTTTATGCATTTAGATTGGACCGCAGAGAACGAGTTATCTCGACGGATACGCGCGGGATAAGAAAGGACAACGATCCGTGTTTGGTATCGTTCTCGTTGTACCATTAACGTTGATGCTTATCAACGGTGAAAAGATGCTCTCTCCGACCGCGTTCAGAATTATTTGCTTTTCTTCCCCGAGATCTCGGAAGAAACACACCGGTGTCTGACGGGAAGACCGGATGATGATAAGGATACCAATACATTTTGCCCCGGTGCTAATTTACTTATACGAATCTATACGTAGGATACGGCGGACCCGTCTAATCAACGGGTACTTCATCCCTGCGGTGAACGAAGTTTATCCGGCCGGGCAAGATATATCAGACAACAGCCTTAAGGAACACGCCATTCGCAGCGTCGAGTTGGGACCTAATTTAATCGGCGCGCTGCGGACTGGCCGATCTACTACGCGAACCACCGTTTCCTACCCGGCTCCCCTGTTAGAGCTGTAACACCGTAGGAAACTGCATCGATCGATCCTCTTACTCCTTTTACTCCGACGCGATTATCTACGCCGACCTCGAACTCCGCGCGCCGTTCGCGGAGCGTTTCAACACCGAACTTCCCATTAACACTAAACGTACCAAGCGAGGTCAAATGACCCCTTTTGAGAATTTACTTTAAACTCATACATTTTTATCGTTATTTCTGTCGGTCAGATGACTTTCCGTAAATTCTTATATCATCCGATTATTCAATTTCTCGCTTTCCGTTTTTCTCGTAGCCTATTTTTTACCGACAAAAATTCTTTACCCACCTTACGTTACGTACGTTATTTCCTTTAATAAATAGAAAATGTTTTACGAAAAATCAACGTTTATTTCGTAAAGGGGTCAAATGACCTCCTATGGTAAGATTAGGTATAAAAAAATGCCGGTACGTTTAGTGTTAACACTAAGTTCCCGTTAACACTGGGACCCGTCGAAATAACGGGATCTAATATTTTTATTGGAATTTTTCATTCTTTGCACAACCTAGAATATTTATTTTTTTGTGTTTTTCCCATTTCGGCCCCATTTTCGAGTTACAACGAAGAACCCGAGTTTTTTTTTAATCCGGGCTTCGGATGGGTTCGGAATATACTTTCTCCTTTAAAAACCCCCAAAGAAGGTATTCCATTTTTGTTGCAATTTGGGGCCATATTTGTGAAATAATTTTTAAAAAATAATAAAATTAAATACATTTTTAAAACTTTTAAATTAAAAGGTGTTTTGATTCTTGGCCAACTATCCTACGCTTGGATAAACAGTAAAAAAGTATGAGGAAAGCTTCAAACGCATATTGGTGTTTGTAGTCCACATTGAAACAAATAAATCAAAAAAAGAATCATCGACAGATGTTAATACATTGCTGAGATATTTAAAAAAATATTGCACTAAAAAAAACTCAGTTTTTTCGTTATAACTCGAAAATGAGGCCGAAATTGGAAAAACACAAGAAAGTAAACCATGTTTAAAATGACTTTTTCTACCACCTCCCAAATTTTCTGGCACAAAAGTGGGGTCACCCTGTAAGTATATCTTTTTGATGCTATACATACGAAAAGGGTGCAATTTACTAGTACAATGCTGAAATGTCTAGCAATTTCTTAAATACAAACAAGTTTAACACTTTGAGTGCCAAACCAAAACCCTAAAAAATTCCATGAAATCAAAGTAAGTTATTTGATAAAATAGAAATTGAAAAAAATTAAATGTACGATATTGTGTAGTTCTCCAACTTTTTTGCATTTTACAGATCCTAATCAAATTTGGTGCAATGAATATATTAACGTAAAAATTCATTTTAAAGCCTGAACAAATAATTCCGTCACTCGTATATGGGTGACATGGCAGTCAACGTGTTAAACAAAAATTAATAATACCCACTATTAAACACAGCGGTGACAGTATAACGATATGGGGTTGTTTTAATAACAAGCACGTTGGAAATTTAGCAGTAATCGATGGAAAACTTACTGCTGCCAAATACATAGAATTACTGCGAGAAAATTTATTTCTATCTATGGCAAAATTCGGAGTTCAGAGGTCCTACGTGTTTCACCATGTTAACACTGGGACCCGTCGAAATGACGGGATCTAATATTTTCATTAGAATTTTTCATTCCTTGCAACCTAGAATATTTCCCTTCTATGTATTTCTTTTTTCATGCTATACATACGAAAAGGGTGCAATTTACTAGTACAATGCTGAAATGTTTAGCAATTTATTAAATAGAAACAAGTTTAGTAATGCAAAAAATATTTTGAATAATGATACAGCAATTTTTAGTGGCATTTTGTATATGTCGCCGAGGTCTGGATGATAAATGTCGTGGAATTATTCCAACACTACTGCGGGATATACACCGTGAGGGTCCAAGAAGCTGAAGAGGCTCCAGATGCCTGGGAGTGCAGTAACATAATTCAGTGATTTCTCTATACAGTGAGTGTAAAAAGTATTCGTACACCTCTTGTAGGCTTAAAAACCATGTATTTCGCTATGCAATTGCACACATGTTTGTAAAACGAAACATAATTGTAATTGTTACATATTTTAACTGCGTACTGTCATATAAGGGAAAGTTTAACGTTCGTAAAAAAAAGTACAGGTATTAGAATGCATTTGAAAGTTGTCCGATTGTTAATATTATGGTTTTAGCGGGACCACTCGATAAATTTGTTTCTTTAAGTATGTATTATGTAAAAAATGGCTGGGAACTTGAACAGACAAATTTTTCTTATTTTTCTAAAATAAAGTAAAATACTCGCTTTTAGTGCTCCGTAAACCTAGCGTTGAAATGATAATTTAATGATCTGTGCAAAAATAGAGGCTTCGAGCTTTAGAGTGAGTCTAGGTTTATCGTGAAACTATTTTCCTTTTTTTTTTTTAATTATCAGAGCTCATCGACAATCGAAGATTCGGTGCACCGCTTGTAATAGTTTAAACAAGCGATCGTTAGAGGAGTCTTGTTCACGGGGAAAAATGCGAGGAATCAGAGAAATCGTGACGAAGCATTCTTTGATTCGAATAGGAGTTATTTTATTTTCCCTGTGACGAACCTGTATGCAGCTTCGTCTAACGTGGTGTGCGTCTCCGGCGCGCGCGCGAGCGCATCGCCGCTGTAATTAACGTGATAAATTCTGGCTTGTAAGTTTGAATATCTTGGGAAAAACCGGGAAAAATTCGAACTCCCCCCGTGGAAGTTTTATGGCTGCCCGCTTCACAGACGAAGTCTTAATGACATTATCCTCGGCGTGTTGGTTTCCTTGACAACGGGAAGGCAGAGAGAAAACCGTATTTAGTTACCAGCCGAGGCGATATTACAAAGGTCAGTGTTTCTGAGAAATTACCACCTAACGTTCTACATTAATCAATTTACTTTCCAACGACTCTGTTGAAAATACAGCATTTTCTTTGTTATTACGAAAATCACGATATTTCGAGAAATGAGTGTTTCAACTGTACTGTAAAAATGCAAAGTACAGTAACCTCTTGTTCTAAGCCGAACGGAGCCACACGATCTTAGTCGCTTCGCCTATCCCCTCCACTGGGGGGCGTACCCTATGAGAAGCTCGGAACGCGTCACGTGACCGGGCCGCGTCGGAAGGTGGGGGAAACAGCGCGGTGGAAAGGGAAATTAGAGTGGGGGAACAAGTCTTGATCTGGCGACACTGTGGTCACAGCACTGGCCTGAGTGTAATTATTTGATTAAAAAAATTTGTAATGCACTACGTTTTTAGGACGAACTGAAAAGTATAAAATAATTTCTCCTAACTCCAGAAAGATAGTTCTGAAAATTTGTGATTGTGAATTTTTAATAGCTATAAAATCCTTGTGAGATTTAAAACGAAAAATGTGGGGCGCAAGGTAATAGTGAGGAGTCTAGAGTGTGGATTATTTATTGCATCAACGAACAGCGCGGTGGAAAGGGAAATTAGAGTGGGGGAACAAGTCTTGATCTGGCGACACTGTGGTCATAGCATTGGCCTGAGGATTGAGCTTAGGTCAAGACTTTACTGTGTAATTATTTGAGTAAAAAAATTGTTAATACAATACGTTTTTAGGACAAACTGAAAAGTATAAAATAATTTTTCCTAACCCCATAAAGATAGTTCTGAAAATTTATAATTGTGAATTTTTAATAGCTATAAAATACTTGGGAGATTTAAAACGTGTGTGGATTATCTATTGCATCAACAAATAGCGTGATGGAAAGGGAAATTAGAGTGGGGGAACGAGTCTTGATCTGGCGACACTGTAGTCATAGCATTGGCCTGAGGATTGAGCTTAGATCAAGACTTTACTGTGTAATTATTTGAGTAAAAAAATTGTTAATACACTACGTTTTTAGGACGAACTGAAAAGTATAAAATAATTTTTCCTAACCCCATAAAGATAGTTCTGAAAATTTATAATTGTGAATTTTTAATAGCTATAAAATACTTGGGAGATTTAAAACGTGTGTGGATTATCTATTGCATCAACAAATAGCGTGATGGAAAGGGAAATTAGAGTGGGGGAACGAGTCTTGATCTGGCGACACTGTAGTCATAGCATTGGCCTGAGGATTGAGCTTAGATCAAGACTTTACTGTGTAATTATTTGAGTAAAAAAATTGTTAATACACTACGTTTTTAGGACGAACTGAAAAGTATAAAATAATATTTCCTAACTCCAGAAAGATAGTTCTGAAAATTTGTGATTGTGAATTTTTAATAGCTATAAAATACTTGGGAGATTTAAAACGTGTGTGGATTATCTATTGCATCAACAAATAGCGTGATGGAAAGGGAAATTAGAGTGGGGGAACAAGTCTTGATCTGGCAACACTGTAGTCATAGCATTGGCCTGAGGATTGAGCTTAGATCAAGACTTTACTGTGTAATTATTTGAGTAAAAAAATTGTTAATACACTACGTTTTTAGGACAAACTGAAAAGTATAAAATAATTTTTCCTAACCCCATAAAGATAGTTCTGAAAATTTATGATTGTGAATTTTTAATAGCTATGAAATGCTTGCGAGATTTAAAACGAAATACGTGTGTGGATTATCTATTGCATCAACGAACAGCGCGGTGGAAAGGGAAATTAGAGTGGGGGAACAAGTCTTGATCTGGCGACTCTGTGGTCACAGCACTGACCGAGGATTGGGCTTATATCAAGACTACCATAATTCCAGTGGAAAAAAATACTCTCCCATGACTTCGTTCTCTTTTAATTACAACCATACTCTGTCGGACCGTCAAAGCCTAAACCGGAGTGGCTGCGGACGATCGAATCGAGCAGCCAGGCGAGGATAAAAATGATTTCCGTCGAGGAACGATTAATTAACCTATCATTGCAGTCGGAACGTATGTGTGTCTGACAGGGAAACAGTTGTAGCTCGTGGGAAAGGAACTGGCGTTTAGGCCAGCAGGTAAGTTGGCGATCGAACTAAGCAGCCTTACCTTTTCCAAGCATCGAGACAGGGCCCTGCGCCGAGCAGTTCGATCGGCTAAATTGCTAGGCGGGCTGTCAGTAACACCGAGTGTGTTCTTTGCATCCTCTTGGCACCGTGCAAAACCGCCCGCCCCGAACAAACCCGATTTCCGACGACCTCGAAATCTCTCTCCTCAGGATCCCGCACCCCCGTTCACGATTTACCTGTTTGAAGCCCCCGATAAACGTTCCGCCGAATTCCCCCGACCGGAGGGAAATTAGTTTACATAAATTCCGAGCGGGCCGGCTTAACGTTTTCTAAACATGCCCTCTATCATCGCTGACTATGATTCACTCCTCTCTTGTAATTGGGTATCGCGCTTTGCTTCTAACTCTTCTCTGCTGAACACTGCTGACGATCGCTTCAGGGGGGAACTCTTTGTAAAATAAAATTTTTGAGCATTTTTATTTTAAATTGTTTTTCTTTTTTTTTTTTTGAAGTACGACTTTTTGGGGAAGAGCTTGTTCTACGGCCTTGAAATCGTAGATTAGCAAAAAACTGCGGTCAGTTAAAATTAATTATGATTTTTTCACAGTGTACAGTCATGCAACGCATTTTTCTCGAAACCCAAAATTTTCCACGTAGCTCAAAAACTGATTACTCGATTTTTATGAAACTTGGTATATATGTTCTATAAATAATTGGCCACAACACGACGAGCTCAGGTTTTTTAATTTTTTATTTAAACAATTATTATTCACAGAGAATCCGTTATATTTTTCAAAACTTCGTTATTTTTCCAATTTTGAAAATTTTAATAGAAGAAGAATTTCATGTCGCGCGTATTTGCACAAACTAACGACTCCATTTTGATTTTTCTGCTTGAGATCATTTTTGTGCACTGTACACACATTTCCAGGATGTAATTTTCAATATTTTCGATCACATTATAACGTCATTAAATGGTACCTCAAATTTTGAATAAAACAATTCTTGAAAACAGGCTATTTACACAAGGTTTCCCACTTAACTCGACTATAAAAAAAAAATCGTAGATCAATTTTCAGTTTATACATTCAGAATATGTATGATTGATACAGACATTCAAAACGTACTTTTAAAATTTGTTATATAAGCAGGCATTAAATATAAAATATAAAATATAAATGGTACCTCAAATTTTGAATCAAAAAATTCTTGAAAACAGGCTATTTACACAAGGTTCCTCACTTAACTCGGTTAAAAAAAAATCGTAGATCAATTTTTTCAATTTATACATTCAGAATATATATATAATTGATTAACAAAACGTACTTTTTAAATTTGTTATATAAGCCCGCATTAAAAAGATGCAAAATACAACTTTTAGTACTGTCTCTGCAATTTCAATCAAACATTTTTTCCACGTTATAACGTGAACCAATTGTTCTAACTTCTGAAAGAAAAATTCAGGTCCAATACTGACAAGGTATGCGATTTTTAAGAGCGTCCGAATATTGGAGTCACTGTAAATGAAAATGTCCTTTCTGTTCGAAAGTCGTTCGGGAGAAATAAGTCTTGATTTCTGGAGCGGCCGAAGAAAATGGGACAATAGTTTGCGGATTAAATATGACCCGCGGAATCCGCAGTATTATTTTATTTCTGCCAGTGCGGTTCCGAATCGAATTTCCGCGAGCATTCGCGGTCGGGTCACTAGGTTCCCCCGGCATAATTGCCGCGTTTGTCACGAGATTTATACACCCGTCGAATATATAAGTCGTTTTACAGTTTTGTACGGACGACCGCGGACTACGTGAGCGAATAATTATGTAAAAGTCGAGATGTTCATGAGCGGGAGGCAGGCACGGTTCAAACCGAAACGCGTTCCGAATTGTAAAAGCATCGGTTTTCCCGTGTTACACGCGTACTCCACCGCACACGCCGGCGGACTTAATTGCAATCGACTATCTAAATGAATAATCTCCCGAATGGGGAAATTGTTTCAGTTCCTTTTTCCACCGGGGCCGAAGATGGTAACACTGTCTGCGGGCATATTAATTACACGCGTCCTGCTTGCGTAACACGCCGCGGTATTTGCAATGAAATTACCACTGCCGGCTATTTGCATCCCGAACGTGCTGAATATTTACTACGATAGATCCGCGGATTCGAGCGCAATTCGTTTCTTCGCCGCCGCGTTCGTTTGCGCGAAATTAATAGAAACCCGCTCTGGCTGCCTTTGTCCGAACGATTTTTAATACGCGGTTCAACAGCCGCTGTTTCGTTCCGGACTGATTTCACGCATCGCGCTAATAACCGTCGCGTTTGCGTTAAATTTTCTGTTCACTTCGGAAAATTCTTTTGCGCAAGTTATTCGAGACTTTACATGCACTGCCAGTATAACCATTTTATTCTAGGTTTGACTCGTGCGAAGCTGGAAAATTACTAGTATTTTGTATTGTATTTTTGTATTATTTGTCAAATTATATTGCATCAGTCTTCTTCTTTCGTTGACATGAATCTTAATTGAACAGTTTGTTATTCTGCGTGCAATAAGATGTGCTATTTTAATATTTCACCTGGAATCTCCCTCGAGGGAGATCGTTCGAGAGGGACACGTTCGAACGTGTCTTCGGCGCGTCGAAAGCTAATGACACAACCGTTGCGTCATTGATTGAGACGGTTATTAATTAGTTCGCGGATCGCGACAAAGGAAGTCATTCAATCGGTGAATTCGACTGAGAAATAAGGTCTCCGAAGCATTGTATAACGGTTAGTATGAAAAAGGAAGTAATAATATGCTCGTCATACTCTGACGCGAGTCTGATTACGATTATCATTACTTTCACTGTAAAAATCATCGACTATTGTTATAACTGTGTTTCTCAACCATAGATATTAAGAATTATTAATCCTATCAAAATGAAGGAGAAGACCTGCGGTCCAATCTAAACGCATAAAGTCATGCAATGATAAAACAGCTTCTGGTTCAAACTTTACTTCGGGAAACCAGAAATTTTTCACTTTTTTTCGCGTAATCCTATAGATTTTAGCGTGAACATGCTGAAAATCAAATTTTTAATGTTAGGAATTCACTGGTTCAAACTTCACTTCGGGAAACCAGAAATTTTTAACTTTTTCTTATGCTATCCTATAGATTTTAGCGTGAACATGCTGAAAATCAAATTTTTAATGTTAGGAATTCACTGGTTCAAATTTCACTTGAGGAAACCAGAAATTTTTAACTTTTTCTTATGCAATCCTATAGATTTTAGCGTGAACATGCCGAAAATCATATTTGTAATGGTAGGAATTCACTGATTCAAAAGTTATGCGTGTTTAAAGTTGAGCAATTTTAAGCGTTTTTGGAGCCTAGAGAAGGTTTCTCGAGGTTAGATTCGTGTGAGACTACAGAGGGGGAACTACCCTTGCAAATCTACGTTACCGCTCAACTTGAAACACGCATAACTTTTGAACTACTGTTCTCCTACGAATAAAACTTGGATTTTCCGGCACTTCCTCGCCAAACTCTACAGAATTGCATGAGAAAAAGTGAAAAATTTCTGGTTTCCTGAACCAAAGTTCAGTGCAGCTTCTGATTGGCGGATGCACTGCAGCATAAATGGACCGCAGAATATATTCGCTAATCCGTTTCGCGGAACAGACTCGAAATTCCGCCGATTGGAAAGTCGAAAGCGAACTGCGCATAGCCGCATAGGTTTTCCCGAGCGTGTTGCCCATCTTGAATTTCCTTTCGCTCATGCTGTAACACTTCTCGAGTTCGCATAAAAACGCGACGATGCTCTCGTTATCTACGCATCGGCCGGCTCGGCGTCTTGTAGCACGCGAACCAATTAAAAGTTCCGTGTTCGGAGACGATCTCGGCCAACGTCTCTCTCACCTTCGAACTGACTATACCCAGCCGTTCCCGTCGAAATGATCCGATGACAAGCTGGAAGTATTTCCTTGTCATCGGAGAATAGAATTCAGCGAGCCAAGAACTTCGGGACAAGCTAACGGGCGACAAAGGAAAGGTAACCGGACACGTCCGACGTGTTTCTCGTTAGAAAACTATGTTAACTGTTCCGGAAGAACCGGCCAGTCAAAACAGCGAGCGCAAAAAATCCACGATTTTTCGACTCCGAAGAAACAAAAAATAAAAAAAAATTAATCAGTCTTCTCGCTGCATTGCGAACCCTTATTATGGATCTATGGTGCGTGCATATTTCTCAAAAGCAAACGCTAGATACATTATATTTAATATTTTCATATATATTTAGATACTTATATTTTTAATTACATTTTTATTCTGTGGGTGGAAAATTTTCATTTTAAGGAAATGAAAAATTGTTTGTTTTCCAGGTTTAATATATACATTTCTATTGTATAATTTTTTCTAATTCCCTCATTTAAAATTCACTTTGAATCAAAGCTGGGGGTGGGGGCTCACAATTCAGGAATTTAAAAAAAAATTCTGTTTCAAAATGTACTTCTGCAATGATGTACCCTGTCGATCGAATTAGTGACTGAGAATGTTCATACGAAATTAATCGTTCTACCGATACACTAATGGATTACTATGAGAGTTGAGAATGGAAGATTGCAGTAATTGAGACGTGCGAGAAGGAAATTTCAGCGAATTCCAGACAGTTATACGAAGCGAATTTGCAGCCATGTTTTTCGCCCGGTGCACAGATCCATGGCAATCCGTCGGACTGAAGATTTAGCAACAGCCAGGCGTGTTCCCGCGAATGCAATTACAAAGGAATCCATAATGAAACGCAACGATCGCGTGTCAAGCAACTTTTTCGCGCGGACACTTGCCGCCGAGGATTAAGAAATCGATGATATTACGCCGAGACTTTTTCTCGTATGTGTCGTTTCTGTTTGTTGAGCAACACGGATTGAACACCGCAAACGGATAATGTGCAACGGTGTGTGCGTGTGTGCCCGGGTACAGGGAACGTTCAGGTGCGCGATGAAATTTATAGGTGTTTTCTTACCGAATGAAACATCGTTTCGTATTTAGTACCGTAATTTATCGGACGTGTAAATCCGATCTGGTCTAATCTTGATTTCATTTTGTTTTTTAACCGCGTGGGTGGGAAATTGATTGAACGTAAGGTCTATTAACAAAAATGAATACACTGAATTCTCGATATATGTCACTAACACGGGTCTTGATGTCGTTTATCCCCCATCCTTCATTACACGTGTATATATCATCGGAATTGTATCATATTTGGTTATCGTTTTCATTATAAAAATTCCACGAATATGTTGATTAAAGTCCCATGAAATTATAATGAAAAATAAAAATGTTTTGTTATTGGATCAGTAGTGGTCTCACACCGATACACTCGACACGTATAATGCCTTCGAACTCGTGAGGGTATACCCTGCGGTAGTAGGGACAATTCTGCGACGTTTATCATACAGGCCTTGGCGACATATATAGAGAAATCACTGTATGTATCCAAAGAAATTTTTGCAAGTTTTGTTATTGAATTAGTAGTGGTCTCACACCGATATAATCGACCCGTACAGTGTTTACTCGATATATGTCCACAATACGGGTTCACCCAGTGACATATATCGGATAGATGAAACTATTCTTTGAAAATGACACCGAAGCTTCTCGGCCCCTCACAGGATATATCCCGCGGTAGTGGGGATAGTTCTGGGACTTTTATCGCCCAGACATTTGGGACATATATCGAGTACTGACTTTATTACTTTTGTATTCTCAGCGCTTGAGGTCTCTCGAAATTCTTGCCCCCTCAAGGGGTGTATTCCGCGAGTAGTGGGGGTAATTCCGTGACATTTATCCTCCAGAGCAAGGCGACATATATCGAGTATTGACTATATTATATTTGCACCCCTCGGCAACCGAGGTCTCTCGAAATTCTTGCCCCCTCAAGGGGTGTATTCCGCGGGTAGTGGGGGTAATTCCGTGACATTTATCCTCCAAGCCTAGGCGACATATATCGAGTATTCATTGTATTATGTTTGCACTCCTCGGCGACTAAGCTCTCTCGAACTTGTTGGCCTCTGAAAGAGTATATCCCGCGGTAGTGGGGATATTTCTGGGACTTTTATCGTCTAGACATTTGTGACATATATCGTGTACTGACTATATCATGTTTACACTCCTCAGCGACCGAGATCTCTCGAACTTCTTGCCTTTTCAAGGAGTATATCTCGCGGATAGTGGGGATAGTTCCGCGACATTTATCGTCCAGGCCTCGGCGACATATATCGAGAATTCCTCTGTAAACTATCGCACCATTCTCGATTTATTACTCGAAGAACAGATTGATTTAATTCTCTCAGAATTTTGATTTCGCACAAAAAATCTGCAATTCTATCTGTATTCTAATGTGCAGTCTGACAGGCTCGTCGTTCTGGAATAAAACTTGCGTATGTTTCTGTAAAGCTTCGCTTTTCATTTTTTTTTTTCTTTATTTTGACCCGGGGCAATGCTGGTTGAAGTTTTGCGGAAACTCCGGTGAAATATACCTTGCGGAAAACGGGAGTCGTGCCAACGTGTTCGATGGCTTCCGGATTATTCAATATTAGAAGAGTTCAAGCTAGTAGTGGATTCATAACGTTTTAAGGTCTGCCAAGCAAAGTTCCGAACGTTTAATTAAAGTCGTTCCTTGCAAGGATCCGGAACTATAGGGCTGTCATTGCATTATTCATGCTGTTTCACCGTTCATAACTTCGGATTTCCCATAAACTTTATAGTGCATATTAAAACCGATAAATACTTTCAATTTTTTACTAAATGAAAATCTCCGGTGAAATGTTTCGTGCGTTAAAATCCAAACCCGTGGTATATTCCAATTTCTCTCTTACTTAACTTTCATTATTCGTAGTACTGCCTAACTGTTATAAATAATTAAAGCAACGCCCCTTATTTTCGATGCGCGTAAAACACAAGACAAATAAAAATTCAAAAACAAAGAAAAACTGTAAATAAATACTGCAGGAAATCGAAAATAAAGGGCGTTGCCTCAATTATTTATAACAGTTAAACTATCGATGACAGTGCTACGAATAATGAAAGTTATGTGCGTAAAATACTCGATAAATAAAAGTTCATAAATAAAGACAAACTGTAAATAAATACTGCAGGAAATCGAAAATAAAGGGCGTTGCCTCAATTATTTATAACAGTTAAACTATCGATGACAGTGCTACGAATAATAAAAGTTATGTGCGTAAAATACTCTACAAACAGAAATTAATAACTAAAGAAAAACTGTAAATAAACCGTGCAGGAAATAATAAGTATTGTATCCTGATGTACAGTAAATAAATTCGGTAGCAAATGATAAATATTCTAGTGCAATATACTGTGAATAAATTCGGTAGCAAATGATAAATATTCTAGTGCAATATACAGTCGAGTCGGAAAGTAAGTTAACGACTGGTGTATGCAGGCAAATGAATATGACATGTCTTTAATCTTTAATAATGATAATATATGTTTTACTAACATATTTGTTTATTTCCTTACACCTCCTAAATAAAAACAATACAATAACTTAATTTTATTCGTCATATTCATTGTCTACATATCACCAAATGTTAACTTACTTTCCGACTCGACTGTAGGTAGTGGATAAACATTGTAATAAATAACGTAGAGTAGTACAGCACAAAAGCAATATATCTAATAATAAATAATGCAGTGTACCGTGTCATAATAATGCAAAAGCAACGATCAGCAGAAAGTGCAAGGCAAGATGCTCGATTTGCGAGGAAAAATCGCCAGAAATTGATTGGTTCATTAATCTCTCGGATTCGCGGGTCGAGTAACGGGAACGAATTATTTTTCTTCCTTTTTTTCTTTTTTGTTGTTTTGTTATAATATTAATTGCAGCTGTCAGTAAGGTGGCAGGAGCGGAGTCGTTTGTTTCAATTTACAAATTGAAAAGTGAGCGTGTTGTGGTGTTCCCATTTAAATTCCTCGCCATTGCGTAATCCCAAGCTATGCGGCGAAACGTCGCGCGTCGTTTTGCTTTCGAGTGTTCCGCGTTGCGCGAAATCGTTCCGTCTTCGTTTCGAGCTGTGCAGCTATTTTTCGCACACGCACGCACACACGCACACGCGCGCGCACAATCAGGTGTGTCATCGTGCAGCCTTAAAACTGAAAGATCGCCGAGATTATTTAAAAAAAACTCGACCTTGTTCATTAAACACTGTCCGCTCCGTCGCGACTTGTTATTCATTTATTCGAAACGACTTTGTTCTCGCGAATTTCGCGTGCATACTTATCATGTTAATTCCGTGTAATCGATACCTGCAGCGTCATCCTCGGAAACGACTACACAAGGATTTCAGCTACTTTTTTGGATTCTGTAAATTCCTGAATATTCAATCGTCTTCGACTCCGAGGTTTTTTGTGAACCGTCTCTGGACGATTTTCGATTGAAAAAAGCTACAGGGTGTCCCAAAAATTTTGTGTTTTCTTGAAGATGATTCCTCAAGTCATTTGGAGCGACTTTTTCCTTTACAAAAATTTTCTTCGTGGCTTCGTTGAGGAGTTATTGAGGAACAAACGTGGACCAATCAGAGCACGGCTATAGCAGAGGGATCCCGACTGGGCGTGACGTCACGCTGAGCGTGGCGTTGCCATTGGCCGAGTCAGAAGCCGCCCGCTGTATCCGCGCTCTGATTGGTCCGTGTTTTTTTGTTAATAACTCCTGAACGGAACCGCGGAGAATATTTTTGTAAAGGAAAAAGTTACTTAAAATGGCGTCAGGTATCTTCCCTTTCAAGGAAGTTCAATATTTTCGGGACACCCTGTGTATATTCCTGGTTTGAATATTCAATCATTTTTATGCTCCGACATTTTTCGAGGATCGTCTGGAAGGTTTCCGACGCAAAAAATCCACGATATTCCTGTTTTGAATATTTAATTGTTTTCTGTGTAATTTATAGTCGTTTAGTGAGTCGTATTTTTGAGATTATGGTGACATGTTCGTGAATTTTGCTCATCAATTTTTTGGCTACGATTTTTTTATCGAATATAAAATACGCTTTCAAAGAATTTTTAAGCTAGAAAAATGATTAAAAATTATTCTTCCTGAGCTGCAAGCAACAAATACATTTGTTTTCGAATCGGATGGGCAGCTTGGTTCAAAATTGATTGAAAAATTGATGCTCGCAGTTCTCTGAGATTCTCGAGTGTCGGAGCATTGTCCAAGGGAAAGGGTTTGAGATTGAAATAGACAGATTTTTATCAATAATTGACACAGCTCGAGGAGTAGCAACAACTTGTCAACTCGGTAACTTCGCGGAGCTCGTAGAAGTCCCAAGGGCCTTAAACCCAACAGTTCGAGAGGGACTAATGGAGGTCCTGCGTTTCCCTTGTTTTTCTTTTCGCCCATTTCCTTCTCGGTCCCTTAGGAAAGGTAAAACCAGAAACCTCTGGCGAGCCTCCAGACAATTTTCAGAGTTCTCAAAAAGCAATTAAGCGAAACCAAGTGAAACGTTTTTTTAAAAAGTCATCAGCGTCTACGGTGACAAATATCCGTGTAGAAATATGCAAGTTTTTTAGGTGTTTCACGCGGAATTGTATTCTCATCCCGGCGCGTCTGTTCGTTCATTTTTTTTTCCACAGAGATTTCATCAGAATTAATGGATTTTTTAAGGAGCACAAATTTAATTTACTGAAACGGTACTATAATTTTCTTCGACGGAAAATTTCAGCATCCGAATTTCGCCCGGTACTCCAATTCTCGCGAATCCCGAAAAATCGAGAAACCGCGCCAGCACGATCATTATTATATGCAAGAGTCTAGATTTCTTTTCGTTCGATCAATATGATAGCGGAGCAAGGATCCATTTCGGCAAACTATATCCGTGATCATTTCCTCCCGTCGCTTCTTTCACGCATTTCGTATTCCATTTTCCGTTCCATCCCCTCTCTCACCGACAACCACTATCCTTCTACTTTCACCGAGCAGAAACCAGCTACACACACACAACCGACATTACTCACCGTTCGCATAACCGAGTGCTCCAATTGATCAAGAAAATTCTTAGCAATCGATAACAATCGATAACTTTCACCGATCGCTCGGTATTACGAGAAATTGGTGAAATAGGAAACTACCAAAGAGTATACCCCGTGAGGGGCCAAGAAGCTCGAGAGAGAAGTGTAAACCGAGGAGTGTATACATAAGACAGACAGTACTCGATATATGTCACAAACGTCTAGCCGATAAAAGTCACAGAACTATCCCCACTACCGCGGGATATACCCTTTTAGGGGCCAAGAAGTTCGGGAGACCTTAGTCGCCGAGGAGTGCAAACATAATACAGTCAATTCTCGATATATGTCGCCTGGACTTGGAGGATAAATGTCGCGGAATTATCCCCGCTACCGAAGGGTATACTACTTCGTGAGGGGCCAAGAAGCTCGAGAGGCCTCAGTCGCATAATACAGTCGGTACTCGATATATGTCGCAAATTTCTAGACGATAAAAGTCTCAGAACTATCCCCACTGCCGCGAGGTATACACTGCGAGGGACTAAGTAGCTTCTGTGTCTTTCCTAGTTTCTAGTTTCTAGTTTCTTCTAGAAGATATATGTCCCTGGGTAGACCAGTATTGTGGACATATATCGAGATAAAATTGTATGGGTTGGGTATACCCAAGTGTGAGACCAGGAGACCATTACTAACTAACTAACAAAACTTTCAAAACTTGCTTTGGATATATACAGTGATTTCTCTAGCGGGGATAATTCCATGACGTTTATCATCCAAGCATTGGCGACATATATCGAGAATTCACTGCATTTCCAAAATAGGAGCTCTTAAAAATAAGGATAGACAACTCCTACGACCCGATAAAATTTTGCAACACCTGTAGAGATATAAAATTCATCGGGGACCATTTTGCAATTTTTGAGACGCTGTTAAAATGTCAATTTTTGGAAATGAGGAGAAAGGAAAGGCACTGTGTTGCTATAAATTTTTCGGAATAAAACGGCATCGAGTATTTCCAAAATAGGAGCTCTTAAAAATAAGGATAGACAACTCCTACGACCCGATAAAATTTTGCAACATCTGTAGCAATATAAAATTCATCGAAGACCACATTGCAATTTTTGAGCCGCTCTCGAAATGGCAAAATTTTCTGTCTCCCATGAATTTTATATCGCTACAGATGTTGCAAAATTGTATCAGATCGACGAAGACCACTTTGCAATTTCTGAGACGCTGTTAAAATGTCAATTTTTGGAAATGAAGAGGAAGAACACAACCATGTGGCGATAAATTTTCCGGAAATAAAACGTCATCGAGGGCCATTCGCAGGTCGGCAAGCCGCCGGCCATTTTCGCGGCTCGCGAATTCAGATTTGCGGTGTTTCGCGGAGCACGCGAGGGTCTGTATAAACAGCGGGGAAACACGCGTGTACCGGCGGATCACGGTGAACGAGACGCGACACGGCTCGGGATCGAAAGCAAAATCAAATAGAACGTTGCTCTATTAAAAGTCCAATGGAACGCGTTACGCCGGAGCTCGGCCATAGGAGGAGGGTTATGATCGTGGGTTTTAATCGACGCGCAAATGACAACCATACGCGATCGCGACAATCCTCGGCCATGGTGCACGCAGTACGTCTGCGAAATTTCTACGAGCATGCTTCTGTAAACTTATCGACCTCGACGGAGGGACAGCTGCCGCGCACTTTTCCGCGTTTCCTGAAAACTGGCACGGATGAACACACAGTTGCGCGCCGGTGGAAATCACGAATAAACTTCGCCATGGCGGATATCCACGCGATTTTATAGGGACCGCATACAGACCGCCGCCCCGACGCCATTTCTCTCGGTTTTTATTACAGCGAAGCCCAGCCAGCCATCACCAGGAGATACTCTTACCTGCCGTGTTCAATAATGCTGCATGAAAATACATGGCACTGTCTGCCTTGCCGATATCCTGGGCGCCATCGCGCGAAACGACCATAACACTGTCTTCCGCGCTGCATATTTCCCTGCGGTTTTCCCATAATTAACACCCCTTCCCCCTACCTTTCTTATATGATTTAATATATTAATATTAATGTATATAATTTACGCCGCGATGCATGGTCTGGCTTTTCCTTTCTATGCACTGCAATTTTTTCCCCATAGAAACGAGGCTTCGGAATATTAAAGTTAAATGTAAGAACGACAATAAATAATTTTTGGGGAATTTTTCACCCGAGAAAATTGAATTTAAATTTCCAATTTAAAGTTTTGTAATCTATGGGTTCTTTCCCCGCAGTTTTCCCATAATTAATACCCCTTGCCCCCAATACCTTTCTTTGAAACATTTTTTTACAAATTGTTTTTCAAAAAAAGATTTGCAATATAAGTGTCTTTATGAACATTACACACTGCATTTATAAAATAGAAAGCAGATATATAACTGTGCATTCTCGATATATGTCAACAGCACGGTTCTTGCCAGTGACATGTATCGTGCAGGAGACATACCCGAGTTATGTTTAGGCTTCTGGAGCATCGTGGCTCCTCACGTGGTATACTCTATGATAGTGGGGATAATTCCACGACGTTTAACGTACAGGCCTTGGCGACATATATAGAAAAATCGCTATGTATAACTTATTTACTGTATATTACTTACTTAATTTTATTCCCATAGAAACGGGGCTTCGGAATATTAAACTTAAATGTAAGAACGACAATAAATAATTTTTGGGGAATTTTTCAACCAAGAGAAATAGCCCTAATTTAAAGTTTTCCAACCTACGGATTTCCCCCTCCCTTGGGAGTGCTGGGGTTAATATTGACATAACTGCGGCAATTAATACGATTTTTATTCCGCATAAAAATCCGCAGTCCAATTATAATCGACCTGCCGAAACCACTCGAAAGAGATTCTCGAACTTCTCCGCAAAACGAAATCCGAGAAACACATAGATATATTTTTTCCTCGATTTTTCGGAGCAAAAGCAACAAAATCCGCGTATCTATTTGTTAGCGTGCAACTCGATATTCTAACCCGATACATTTCGAATGTTTACAAAGTCCGCGAGAGTGAGAGAGGCCAGTGGAAAATAATAGAAACGACTATTATATTTTTTCGACGAAAAAAAAAAGAAAGAGGAAAACCATCATCCCAATGCAATTTTCCGCGGTGACGAAGCATAGTCGACGCGATTCAAGCGACACCTCGCTTCGCATAATTTCCGATTCAGGGCTCGGCCGAGTTATGACTAATAAAATATCGACAGCCGGGAATCGGGTCCGCGGTGGTGCGCCCGAGGTATAGCACGAGGCCGGTGGTGATCACGATCGTGCATGACGTAACTGTTGATCCGGTTCCTGTTCCATCGGCCAGGATCCCACATGGACGGGGCGAGATTACGTAGCTTTTCCATTCACCGTGGACCCCGACGACCACGGTGCCACGTAACCAAGACGCGAGAGAGGTGTGCGATGGATGCAAAAGCGATCGTGGAAAGCGACCGCGCACGATGTCTACTGCTGCTCTATTTGCGGGCCGTGCCGGGCCGGGTCGGGCCTCGAATCGGCGCACGAGAGAACGATTAAGCTGGTTTTGCCGGGCAAACGGATCGACCGAGGATCGGAGAAAGGATCGACACGACCATCGACGCCCCAGAAAACGGATACAGTCAGTTTCTCGATACATGGACCGGCCATTTTGAAAATGGTGTGAATCCATTTTTTTTTTTTTTTTATGAAATATCACATAATTTCTCATATTTCTTTTTTTTTGTCAACAGACAATGCAATTGCACCATTATTAAAATAAACGGTCCATAAGTCGACGACATGGGTAGTGGGGATAATTCTGCGACATTTATCACGGAGGTCTTTGCGACATATACACAGGGTAATGACGCTATTACTAGGCAGCTATTTTCTTGTAAATAGTAAATATTAGACAAAAATGAAAGAGGAAAAAGTAGTACTGTTTTATAAACGCAACGCAACGGCGTATGTAATTTTCGTTTGTTTATACTATTTTGTTAGCTATGTAGGTGAGATTCAATTTTTTAAATGTAAGGCTGTGTATATTTTGATATCGCACGAAAGTGGGTATAATTCCGCGACATTTATCATCGAGGTCTTCGCGACATATACACAGGGCATTGACAGTAATACTAGGCAGTGTTTTCCTTGTGAATATTAAACAAATATGAAAGAGGAAAAAGTACTACTACTTTTTATACGCAACACAATGACGTATGCAATTTTTCTTTGTTTATACTAT
The DNA here is from genome assembly GCA_913789895.3 of Seladonia tumulorum. Classification (NCBI taxonomy): domain Eukaryota; kingdom Metazoa; phylum Arthropoda; class Insecta; order Hymenoptera; family Halictidae; genus Seladonia; species Seladonia tumulorum. Next base: position 5,679,103 of record OU565280.1, read on the forward strand.
TTCGTTAGATATGAAGGTGACCTTCAATTTTTTGAATGGAATGCTGTATATATTTTGATATCGCACGAAAGTGGGTATAATTCCGCGACATTTATCATCGAGGTCTTTGCTACATATACACAGGGTATTGATAGTATTACTAGGCAGCGTTTTCCTCGTCAATAGTAAATATTAGAAGAAAAAATGAAAGAGAGGGAAAATTAGTACTGTTATTTATACGCAACACAATGGCGTATGTAATTTTTTTTTGTTTATACTATTTTGTTAGATACGAAGGTGACCTACAATTTCTTAAATGGAATGCTGTATATATTTTGATATCGCACGAAAGTGGGTATAATTCCGCGACATTTATCATCGAGGTCTTCGCGACATATACGCAGGGTATTGACGTTATTACTAGGCAGCGATTTTCTTGTAAATAGTAAATATTAGAAGAAAATGAAACAGGCAAAAGTATTACTGTTTTTTTACACGTAACACAATGGCGTATGTAATTTTTTTTTTGTTCATACTATTTCGTTAGATATGAAGGTGACCTTTAAATTTTCAAGTCGAATGCTATATATTTTCTTACATCACATGAAAGCATGTGTCTAGACGAATTCATTCGTATACTGCAGAGTGACCTTCAAGGTCATGCAAGGTCAGAAATGGAAGAAACACATTGAACATTTCATACCAATGTATATTGGTATGTATGTATATATGTATAATTTAGTCGTATACTGCAGAGTGACCTTCAAGGTCACGCAAGGTCAGAAATGGAAGAAACACTTTGAACATTTCATACCAATGTGTTTACAAGAATTCTTTATTGTCGAGGCTAAATTTTCAATACGACTTCCTTGTTAAATGCATAGATAGAGTGGTAGAGATTATTCTGACTAATAAAATGTATTACAGACGAAAAGAACTAATTTGTTGAGGACTCTTGGGTGCTCGGATAAGACCCGGCTGAAATAAGTATAACAATTTCGAGAGGGGGAAAGTTGGTGGTCGCGCACAGTGGCAGCGTGGCCGGACGTTTTGGAAACAATTAGCAAAAAAATTAATTAACAGCCGTTTTAAAGCAACGGACTAATTATAGTGGCCGAGGTGGGCGCGGCGCATTTTAAACGAGCAACGGTTGGATTATAACCTGGTATAGTTTTCCATAATTCATCGCCGGGGCTGTTGTGGACCCGCGGAAACAACAAACACACGGTGGTTGGGGGGGAGAGGAGGGGAGAGGAGGGGGTGTATTTTTTGCGCGGGTAAATAGGTATCGGTGCCCGAGGGAGAGTGGGGGGAGGGTTCACCATTCTCCCCGGATACGTGACTCTTTCGAAAAATCCTGCTTGACACACACACACACACTGTGGTCCGGGACGCGCGCGCGCCCGGCCGAAATTTCGGCCCGGCACGCCATTCGAATTTTAATACACTTTTCGCGCCGCTAAAACGACTCCATCGCTTCAATTACGTCGTACTCGAGGGAGAAATCGCGTCGTTTTTGCGAGCCCGCGTAATACATTTCCCGCGGAACGCAAAGGCATCCGCCGGGGTGCAGTAATATTTGCATAAATCGCGGCCTTTCGTCGTTCGCCGCTTTTGACCGCGATTAATCGAGCCCCTCCCTCCTGCGAGCAACGAAGAGAGAGAGAGAGAGAGAGAGAGAGAGAGAGAATGGAGATGCGTGGACAGGTGGAACAAAGAAAAAAAGAAAAAAGAAGCGAAACCCGAGGCGCGTCCGGGGCGCATTTATCAGCCGCGATTATGAGCGGCGATTTAATAAGCGAATTCGTCTGCACAGAGGCGCGGGAACATTAACGTAATTGCGCGAATAATGATGGCCGGGGCCCTGCTCGCCGAAATTTGTCGCCGATCGCGAAAAATTCGCGGACGATTCCACTCCGCCGCGGGAAACAAATCGTTCTACCAGATTCATGGCTTTTCACCCCTACCGAACTCCTCGAAATGGCGTCTTGTATTCAACCGACAATTATTGAGACTGTGAAGATGCCCGTCCACGAGGAAATATTCAAGAAATTTATTTCTTCTCTATATTAACCCTTTGCACTCGAAGTTGTTTTAACTGCAAAACGAAACATTTCTTCCGACCCAAAATATTTTCCTTCTATATATATATATTTTTTTTTTTTCATGTTGTACCTACGAAAATGGTGGAATTTACTCTAAAATACTGAAACTCTTAGTAGTTTATTAACACTACAACGACCAAGCACTAAATGCAACTGGCATAAATTGCCTTATAATTACAAAAAAATAAGATTTGTTTAGATTTCGTATTAGTTTTGTTTAAATATCTACTTCGATAGAGAAGTTTATTAAAAAAATTTCTCATGGAAACATATTTATAATTTCAATATCTCTAAAAGAAAAAATTAGGAGGAAGTCATTTTGACCCATCCGGTGGTTCTAGTGTTAAATCCAAACAAATTTAACAATGTAAAAAGTATTTTGAACAATGATGTAGCAAGTTTTAGTGGCGCCTCATAGTCGTCATTCGAGTTCAAAGGGTTAAAAAAAAGAATACCCCCGCGGTAGTGGGGATAACTGCGCGACACTTATCATCCAGATCTCAGCGACATATACAGGGTGGGGGCAATAACTATGTCCACTTTGAATATCGCCGTTATTTGTAATAATATGAAAAAGTGTTATATAGAAAAGTTACACGGTATAGAGGGTGACATATTGTGACACAAACATTTTCTGCGTGGGTGGAGGCATAGAGGAGATTTCAAGGTCATCTCTATTTTTTTTAATGGAATGCTATGTTTTTTTTATCACGATGGGATAGGCAGTGTTGAGACGATTTCAGCGAGTTATCATTGAAGGTCATGCAAGGTCAAATGTGGTAGCAAAATACAAATTTATTACATCACAGGAGATGCTGGAATTGGTGACCGTTTGCGTCAATGATATACGAGCGCAGCATCCCTTTCTTCGCATGTGAACCGTTAAATAATGAAACATTTGTTCTTCAACGATTGTTTCATCGTTTACAGAGTTGAATACATTGAATATATTGAATACGTTGAATACAATTAATATATTGAATATATTGAATACATTGAATACAGGGTCTACCACGCAATTGTTTCAAGTCATAACTCCGTTATTATTGCATTTACGAAAAAATGCCAAAGGAGAAAGATAGATGGTTCGAAGAGCACTACATCTGTAGGCCTTTAAATTTTTTTTTAGATGCAGCAGTGCATGTGCAATTAACAATTGCATCATTTCTTTAAATAGAAATGCATATTTTTTTTCACACAGATCGATTCTTCTGTTCATTCTACGTAAAAAATGATTAGGGTACCATGGCAAAAAAATTATTAGATCTCGAGATATTTTCAAAAAATGTCTTGCGGCGGCATTCGTATTTTTGTCACATAACACAAAAGTGTCGTACATATCTTGTTTCTCACTGTTAGTAAAATACATTTTCTTGTATTTAGTGAAATACAGTTACACTTTTTCAAAATCTTAGTTTTCGTACTCGAGTTACGATACCGTGAATTGCTACTGAATGTTGAAATGCTTACTCGTACAAATCAGTTTCTGTTATGATAACAATGTCGAAAGGGTGTTTACCTTTACAACATAGTCATGAAGTGTTTGAGTATCTTCTTCAATAAAGACTTTTTTTGAAATTTATCTCGAGATCTAATAATTTTTTTTCCATGGTACCCTAATCATTTTTTACGTAGAATGAACAGAAGAATCGATCTGTGTAAAAAAAAAATATGCATTTCTATTTAAAGAAATGATGCAATTGTTAATTGCACATGCACTGCTGCATCTAAAAAAAAATTTAAAGGCCTACAGATGTAGTGCTCTTCGAACCATCTATCTTTCTCCTTTGGTATTTTTTCGTAAATGCAATAATAACGGAGTTATCACTTGAAACAATTGCGTGGACCATCCTGTATATGAACACTGTCCTACCGACTCATAAGCGTAAGTGTATATCGAATAAACAATTTTACACAAAGATCCGCACAGTCTAGCGACGACAGAATATCAGCTAGACGTCTCGCGGTTGCTCGATGACGTTTCAAGCTTCGTGTCGTGCCAGACGTGGAGGGAGGGGGGTGGAGGGGGGTGAGCTCGGCGGTTCATTATTGATCGAATCGATCAGGGGTAACGTCTTTAGCCCGCGACAGGGGACGCGTATCGAATAGTAATGGCATTGACAGCTGGTTAATGCCGCGCAAAAAGCCCGTGATTAACGAAGAAACCGATGATTAAGGGACTCCCTTTCAGCTTATTAATCGAGCCTCGTGCACGCGAACAAGCGCACAACGTGTCCCGAGCTACGCGATTCGTTGATGCAATTTACAAGCGAGAGAGAAACCCGCCCAGAGAAAGAGAAAGAGAGAGGGAGTTCTCGATAATCGATTGCACGAGCAAAAAAAAAAGAAAAATAGTCTAGCGGAAATTGACGGATGAACGCAGAGGATGTAATATCTTCTCGTACGACGTGACTCTCTGAAACACTGAGGGAAAACGAAGGATAGGAAGAGAATGAGGGGAGAGAGAGAGAGGGTGGGGGGTTAAGGGCGGACGAAATTTTTTGATAAAGTTATCGGGGAAAATGTATAAATTAAATCCAACCGACCGGAGAGTGCTCTCGATTCGCCTGGACCAAAACGACCGAAAGATTTCAATTGCTAGGTAACATGCACCGATGAAATTTCTCTCGCCCGCGGTCCCTTTTCACGGGGACTCTCTGTTGGACACCATGGGGGGCGCGCGGCCATGGTCACCATGGGGGCGCAGATGCGTCCCTCTGGCTTACAAAATTCATTTCCCCCCTCCTCGATCCCTCGTCGCCCACGCTGGAATTCTACGATGAAAAAAAAAACACACACACACACACGGAAGAATCTCTGATTTTTTCCATTTAAACCAGCGAAAACGAATTTTTATTCCATTTCCATTTTATTAGGCCGGTTCGAGGAAGCATCGGTCCAACGTGTTTGCTTATCGGATCGTAAGTTCGATAAAAAGTAATTTTTATCGTCGAAATAGATTCCATATCGTCATCTACTATATAATCCCCTCTCTCCCCCCCCCCCTCTCTCTCTCTCACTCTCTCTCTTTCTCTTCAACAGGAAAGCGATTAAAGTCCTGCAGTGTTTTCCGACGCGTCCAGATGATGCGATCAAAATCACGGATTTAGTTTCGAATCGGTGAACGTACAAGAAACCATTTTGGAATCCATGACGTTCAATCCTGACTTTAGACATTCTTTCAACGCCAATCCTACCACGGTCAAAGTGACCGGTTCTCTATTTCACAATAATTGAAATTCTAGAAACGTTTGCATAATTGACTTCTTTATTTAACACTTTGATTGCCAAACAAGAAACCTCAAAAATTCCATGAAATCAAAGTAAGTTATTTAATGAAATAGAAATTGAAAAAAAATGAAATGTTTATGATCTTGTGTAGCCCTCCAACATTCTTGCATTTTACATATCCTAATCAAATTTGGTACAATGAATATGTTAACGTAAAAATTCATTTTAAAGCCTGAACAAATAATTCCGTCACCCATATATGGGTGACATGGCAGTCAACGTGTTAAGTACATATTATAATGAAAATCGTACAGAGTTTAAGTAAATCCAGTCTTCTCCATCCTATAAGACGTTTCGCTTTTGTATGTTTTGTGATTGGTTTTGAGTTTGCATAAAAATGTCATTACAGTGCTTACTCGATACTTGTCCAAAACACGGGACTAGCCACTGACATATATCGGCCAGGAGATACTATTCTTTCACTTCCACGACATATATTCGTGGGATTTACCTGATTGAAATGATACCAAACACAATATCATTCGGATCATATTTACATTGATTTTCCGTTAATGCAATTGCAATGGGAAGTAACTTTAATCGTTCATTACACAAGTAAATATCATGGGAATTATATCGTGTTCGGTATCATTTTCATCACGAGCCCGATCAATGTTTAATATAGTACACCAACAAATTAATATTGTACTATTAACTTGTCAGTAACATCCATTGAATATATTTCAAGCTAAAACGTTTAAATATCAGCCAAATTTCATTAAAAATAATTCTTTATCAATGCATTACTTTTTTTTTTGCGCCTTCGGCCCACACGGCCCGTGTTTACATGAGCTGTTATTTTCTAAAACAAAAAAGAAAAAATATCGTAAAACTGTACGATCTAAGACACAGCTCGGTCCCAAGGGTTTGCCTTATATCGAATATATACTGTACTTTCAGCTGGTGAGTTTGATTGCAAAATTAAATAAATATCTAGTTCCAGTGGCTTGCGAATAATATTTTGAGTGCCAAACTAGAAACCTAAAAAATTCTATACACAATGAAAGTAAATTATTTATTGAAATAAAAATTGACAAAAATTAAATAAATATCTAGTTCCAGTGTCTTGCGATTAATACTTTGACTGCCAAACAAGGGACCTCAAAAATTCTATAAAATCAAAGTAATAAATTATTTAATGAAATAAAGATTGACAAAAATTAAATAAATATCTAGTTCCGGTGTCTTGCGATTAATACTTTGACTGCCAAACAAGGGACCTAAAAAATTCTATAAAATCAAAGTAATAAATTATTTAATGAAATAAAAATTGACAAAAATTAAATGTATGATACTGAGTAGTCGTCCAACTTTCTTCCATTTTACTGATCCTAACAAAATTTGTTACGATGAGTATATTAACCTAAAAATTCATTTTAAAAGCTGGACAAATATTTCCGTCATCCTCACATGGGTGACATGGCAGTCATCGTAGAAAATACAATTTTTCGAGGTTAGGTGGCAAGATCAACGCGAAGGGTAACGAGCACAGTGCAGTATTATTGTTGCACACGGTTCTCGAAGGTGTAATCTAAAGAGCTTTGCCCAGACAAAGGCGTGTAGCAGAGTGTTAGGCGATTCGGAGGGTCGATTAAAGGGAGTCCCTATATTCTCGAAACGAGTCGAACACCGTTGAACAATTGCACCTGAATATCGTGTACGCGGCTGTTACACGTTTCCGTCGGATATAATGCGGCGCGATTATTGCGGTTAACTTTGCAGTATACCCTCCTCGCGTGCTCCTCTCGTATTACGGTATCGAATATCGTGCAGGTGTGAGAGCGGGCTGCATGTACGGGGCTTTACAACGATGCTAAACGGTAATCAGCCCCTGCTTGCATTATACTCGGACAATGAGATGAAAAACTTTCTGACCCTCCGTTCGCATCGACGTGTTCAAACAAATTGCCTCAATTTGCGAGCAATTTTCCAATTTGTGCGCGCAACAAAAATCAATTTCCCTGTGCACCGCTCGTTCCGACGGTTTCTTGCCGACGAGTACAGTGATTTCACCGTATATGTCGCCGAGACCTGGACGATAAATGTCGCAAAATTACCCCCACTACCGCGGGGTGTACCTCATTAGGAGCTAAGAAACTTCGTTGTCTTTTTCTACGTTCAACAGTGTATTAAAGAACAGTGTATCTTCTAGCTAATATACAATGATTTCTTCATATATGTCGCCAAGATCTGGACGATAAATGTCGCGAAATTATCCCCACTACCGTGAAGTGTATCCCATTAGGAGCCAAGAAACTTTGCTGTCCTTTTCTACGTTCAGCAGTGTATCAAAGAATAGTATATTCTAGCTGATGTACAATGGTTTCTCTGTATATGTCGCCAAGACCTGGGCGATAAATGTCGCGAAATTATCCCCACTACAAACTTTTACCATTACACTTCAAACTTTTTTGGGGAATAAAGATTGTATTAATTCAAAGCTGCAAGAGACACATACAGTGAATTCTCTATAACAATAGGGGTCAACAATAGGGGTCTTGTGAGCGTCATATATCGTCCAGGAAACAATATATGTCCACAACACGGATCTACCCAGATACATATATCGGTTAAAAGAAGCTATTCCTTGAAAATGACACTGAAGCTTCTCCGTCCCTCACTAGGTATACGGCAGTTGGGATAATACCGTGACATTTATCGTCCAGGCCACGGTGACATATATCGAGTATTAACTGTACTATGTTAACACTCCTCAGTGTCCGATGTCTCTTGAGTTTCTTAGCCCTTCGTGAAGGTCCCGTGGAGATCCCGTGGTAGTGGGCATAATTCCGCGACATTTATCGTCCAGGCCTCGGCGACATATATCGAGTATTGCCTGTATTATGTGTACACTCCTCAGCGTCCGAGGCCTCTCGAGTTTCTTGGCCCTTTATGGGGTATACCCCGTGGTAGTGGGGTTAATTTCGCGACGTTTATCATCGAGGCACCGACGACATATATCGAGTATTGACTGTATTACGTGAACACTCCTCAGCGTCCGAGGCCTCTCGAGTTTCTTGGCCCTTCATGGGGTATACCCCGTGGTAGTGGGGTTAACTTCGCGACGTTTATCATCGAGGCCCCGACGACATATATCGAGTATTGACTGTATCATGTGTACACTCCTCAGCGTCCGAGGCCTCTCGAGTTTCTGGGCCCTTCATGGGGTATACCCCGTGGTAGTGGGGTTAATTCCGCGACGTTTATCATCGAGGCCCCGACGACATATATCGAATATTGACTGTATTATGTTTACACTCCTCAGTGACCGATGCCTCTCGAACTTCGTGGCCCTTCGTGAAGGTCCTGTGGTAGTGGGGATAATACCGCGACATTTATCGTCCAGGCCTCGGCGACATATATCGAGAAATCACTGAATTCGACGTTAAATTCTTTTCTGAATGATTCCACCGGGCCTGGGAAATGATGCAACAGCATTTCTCGATGCTCCAAATGTTTTCGCTGTTTTCCTTGGAAATGCATAAAGTCCGCAGTCTACTGATTACGTTTCCTGGACCGCAGGAACAAGCTCGCTGTCAGTCGAGAAGCGCAACTAACGAGGAATTCTCTTCAGAACGAAAGTACAAACAGGGTCGAGCGCGATCGATCAACCAGAAGCTGTCTTCACGGACGTACACATGATTCATAAGCCTTCAGCGAATAATTACACTGTCCTTAATGTCCGTCGGACAGAAAGAGCACTTCAGTCCGCGGATCGACCGTCGAATTTCGATTCATATATTTTTTTCTCTCTCTCTGGGTTTTTTTTTTTTTGCGGTAACGAGTTTGGCGAACCACGACCTCGTTCGACGGTTTTTAATCAACCGTTCTCGCGGTATTTTAGAGAAATATGAGCTCGCATAAAATATGTAAAGCCCGCTCTCTCTCTCCGTGTACCGCGGGTGTTTCCAGTAATCTCGCCTCCCCTAATTATACAGCTCATTTACAGACAACATACTGTCCAATATTCACGCGACCGCCTGCGAGAATCGTGTCATCAAATCACTGAATACAAATTCGTCCGGCGACTAGACGATCAATAATTAATAACCGTGCTGTTACACCGTCTCGCGGCGAAACGTGCTCGATGATGCTCTCTCGAGCACGATGATTCCGGATCGATCATTCTTACGTAACGAGCCGCCCGTGAGATAGCTATTTATCAGCTCGATGGCTTCCGAGAGATTGTTCCTCTATTAGCGTGGAAATCGTAATTTACCATAGTCACTGTTAATTATTAACTACCCAGCCTCGAGCTGTCACGCTGATTCCCAGGCGGGCTCCTGGAAACTGTACTCATTTCTCCTAGAAAATATTATTTTTCAAAAATTGTCATATTTAAGTGTCTGGTACTTTATGAACATTTTACACTGCATTTAGTATGTATATTTATAAAATAACGCTGCTGCATCGTTCCTTGCCAATCAGTTCTGCGATTAAATTCTTAGTTCTGTGTTTATTGTTGTTGTTGTTTTTTTTTTTTAAGATAAAAGGAACGTTAGAGGGTGCTTTGCATAATTGTTGCTAGTGTGATTTTGATTAATTTTGTTCCTGTGGCAAGGGAACTTCGGAATATTAAACTAAAATGTAGAAACGACGGTAAATTATTTTTTGGGAATTTTTTAACCCAGGAAAAATAGTCCTAATTCTCCTAAGTTTTTTAATTTATGGCTTCGAAGAGCCCCCACCCCCAGGAGTGCTAGGGTTAATTAATTTTTTAAAAATTGTTTCTTAAAAAAAGGTTTGTCATATTTAAGTGTCTGGTACTTTATGAACATTTTACACTGCATTTAGTATGTATATTTATAAAATAACGCTGCTGCATCGTTCCTTGCCAATCAGTTCTGCGATTCAATTCTTAGTTCTGTGTTTATTATTGTTGTTGTTGTTTTTCTTTTTTTTTTAGATAAAAGGAGCGTTAGAGGCTGCTTCGCATAATTGTCGCTAGTGTCATTTTGATTAATTTTTTTCCTGTGGCAAGGGAACTTCGGAATATTAAACTAAAATGTAGAAACGACGGTAAATTATTTTTTGGGAATTTTTTAACCCAGGAAAAATAGTCCTAATTCTCCTAAGTTCTCTAACTTATGCCATCAAAGAGCCCCCACCCCAGTGCTAGGGTTAACCCTTAGCACTCGAGTGGTGACTCTGAAGCACCACTAGAAATTATTCTGGCATTATTTCAAAGAAATTACAAAAAATATTACAAAATATTTGTTCCATTACGAAATTTGTATTCAACAGATTACTAAACATTTAAATATTGTATGTGGAAATCGGATCAGTTTCGTATGAATAAAATGAGAATATTCTAAGATGGAAGAAAAATATAGTTTTAGAATGAAAATAGCGCCGAGTGCAAAGGGTTAATTATTGTGAAATTTTCTGCGAAAGTGAAACGCGAGATTTCGAAAATATTGAAACGCGATTTCTCGAACATATATTATTTGCAACCCACGGAGATTATTAACAAAAAATTGTAGAAATTGTAGAGGTGACGCGCCGAAATGTTCATATTTGCATAAACATCCGTGAAGCGTACAAAACTGTGGAGACACGTCGCAAATTGTGCAACGAGTTTTAGAAAATCGAGAGATTAATATTCTCGTGGTGCACTTGTTACCGCGTTAGAAAGGATCGTATGCAATGTCGGCGTAAACAGTTATCGATCATTGCTTGTAACTTTCATCTCTGCGCGTGATCAACCGCGGGAGCAATGCCTAGAAATTGATCATTACTTCCGTCACGCGTCGATGTAAAAAAAATGATTAAAAATGGGAAACGAATTCTATGCATACGGTCCTGCATTTCGAAGGACATTCATTTCTGCAGTCTCGTTGCGCGGCTATTTCACTGGAGATGTTAGCGCGAATTCGCGTAAATCCTTCCTGTTTCGTGTTTCGATGAACTTAGAAATCGAGTTCGCATAATCGAGGTCCTACTAAATCCTTTAATTAACACTAGGTTTACGGGAACCTTCCAAATTCGAGGTTCTAATATTTTTAGTTTACGATTGTTGGGATTGTGGAGATCCATCTGCGTGGAATTACTCAAAAAATGTATTTCTTCAGGTATATATTATTTTTAAAAAATGAGTAAATACTTGGATAAACAAATTCTCCTTATTTTAATAAGGTAATGTAAAATACTCACTTTCAGTGCTACGTAAGCCTAGTGTTAAATGAGTACAGAATATAGAAATGGTATGAAGTTCAGTTTTTTGAAAAAAAAGTTCTACTGCACATTTACAGGAGCCCTTTATTTTGAAATTGGCCCAAGTCCACTTAAACTTAAATTGAGATATTTAAGGGTTTGTGATTCAATAAAATTAAAAATATACGTATAGGATACCAATGTGTCATACTGATTAAGTGTATCTGAAAGAGTTAAATTTACATTTCGTATTAAAATAATAGCAATTATTAAGTGAATAATGTGTTTTGTTACCAAAAATGGAGTGAAGCCACTTTCCAAATTAACAACCAACATACATTTATAAATAATAGATTCCTTCTATCCTTACCTATTACATTATTATTCTTTAATTTTTAATATTTTAATTTAATTCCATCGTAACTCCTAATTCATGTAGTTTAATTGCAAAATATTTTATAATTGTACACCGATTGCAATTACGAGTTACATTTTAATTTAATGTGAATCAATTAGTGTGTAATTATAATTCCTGGAGTAATTTAATCGTAAATCTGCACAAGCCTGATCGTAATTAATGTAATAATTCAATTACAAGATATTTTGTAACTGTACTCCGAGTGCAATTGCGAATTAAATTGTAATTTAATTGAATGAAGATCTGAATTATAAATTACAATATGATTTAATAACAATGTGATTCAATTACTGTGTAATTATAATTCCTGGAGTAAATCAATTGTAAATCTGAACACGCCTGATCGTAATTAATGTAATTTAGTGACAAAGTATTTTGTAACTGTACTCCAATGCAATTACGAATTACATTGTACAAGAAGTTAATTGAACGAAAAGATCTGAATTATAAATTATAATATGATTTAATTCCAATGTGATTCAATTACTTTGTAATTATAATTCCTGGAGTAAATCAATTGTAATTCTGCACACGCCTGATCCTAATTAATGACAAAGTATTTTGTAATTGTACTGCATTGCAATCACGATTTACATTGTAATTTAATCGAAGGAAAATCTGAATTATATTGGAATGTAATTAGACATACAGTGAGTAACGAAAGTATTCGAACGCCCTTTAAATCAGTATAACTTTTTTTTTTAAGTGAATCAAACGACCTGACTTTTTTTAGGAGTTAGAAGAATTGCTTTTCCAAATGATGTGTAAAAAAGATTTTGAAAAAATTGCAATTGGTAAGAATTACATGAGAAAATAAAAATGGCACTTTTCACAACTTTTTTATTTGAGCCTGTAATGAAAATTTAAAATATGCGTTTTGTAGATCTCTGTTAGTTACACACGTACTGAAAATTTCATCGAAATCGGCTGACGCAGATAAAAATGGCACGTTTCAAAATAAGTTAGAATCTGAGGATTTTAAGCAGAAACTGGCCAAAAGTCGTGAAAAAATCTACGGTTTTCACCACTTTTAACTAGTTGTAGCTCGTGTGTATATTAATCGATTTCAATGAAATTTGCAGCATGTATATAACTAACATATATCTACAAAACGCATATTTTAAATTTTCGCTACAGGTTCAAATAAAAAAGTTGTGAAAAGTGCCATTTTTATTTTCTCATGTAATTCTTACCAATTGCAATTTTTTCAAAATCTTTTTTACACATCATTTGGAAAACCAATTCTTCTAACTCCTAAAAAAAGTCAGGTCGTTTGATTCGCTTAAACAAAACAGTTATACTGATTTAAAGGGCGTTCGAATACTTTCGTTACTCGCTGTATATATAATTCGATTGTAATTCTGCACAATTCTGGCCAGTGGTGTCCACCACGGTAAAACAGTCAGAAGAGCAACGGGGGTAAACAGAGTTCGGTATTTTCGTCACGCGCGTTTTCGGACTGTCCGCGATACTTTTGGGACATCCTGTACGTATGGGCGACGGGTGCCGGTGCAGGTGAGTAGGATCGTATTTTTGTTTACAATCCCCGGCGTATCTGTACTTCGAACGACCTGGAATATGGCCACGGTTCCGCCCGAGGAGTTTTCCGGTAACGATACAGCTCCGCCGCGCCCCGACGTATAAACGTGCCGCAATAAAAGATCGGTGTAATTTAGCTCGTTCTAGTTGAGCCAACTTTACTGCCGTTCTCGCGTCAGGAAAAAGGGACGACTGCGTCGAAACTTGCCGCTCGGTTACCCGAGCTCCACCGCGGCTCCGCTATCGGGCCCTATCCTCTCTTCCCATCTAAAATTCTTTTTGCTACCCCCTCCTCTCCTCCCCTCCCCCCCCCCCCCACCACCCTCCCTCGTTTCCTGTTGCGACATAACCGGGGCTATGCAAGCTCGAGGAGAATCTTTCGTGCATAAGCCTGCCAAAATCCCTCCACCCTTCTGCTCGAAGAAAATAACCGTTCCAGATTTCATCGACATTCATGCGGCGAACACCGACGAAAGAAAAACCCATTGAATTATAGTTATAATTTGACTGCGGATTTTATTAGAAAAATCGGTTGACCCAATGCATAATATTGGAAATATACAGGAAGTTAAAGAGAAAAAAAAAATCTTCCAATGTTTATTATGTGGTGTACAGAACACAGTGTACTGAGTAAAAAAGAATTACTAAACATACACAGGCTCACGAAAGTATTCAAAAGCCCCTAACACGTCGATTTCCATGCCACTCACATGTGGGTGACAGAATTGTTTGTCCAGATTTTAAAACGAATTTTTCAGTTAATGTATAAATTGTACCAAATTCTACCAAAGACTACTCAATATTATGTATTTAATTATTCTCAATTTTTATTTCATTAAATAACTTACTTTGATTTGATTGCTCTTAGCATAAAGTAGAATCTTCCAGCTTTAATTTGAGGCCTAGAACAATAAAAAATTCCTATGGGAACACATTCTAAAATCGTTTCAAAGAAGCTTCTCAAAGCTAGTCTATTTTGTCCAAGCTGAAGGTAGGATTTTCAATTTTTCCTTCCTGATTCTGTGTTTCTTTTCAAACATAAATATACCTATCACAAAGTTCATTCTTCCAGCTTTAATTTGAGCCCTCGAACGATAGAAAATCCCTACCGGAACACATACTAAAATCGTTTCGAAGTAGCCCCACAAATCTAGTCGATTTTGTCCGAAGTGACGGTCGGATTTTCAAATTGTCCTTCCTGATTCCGCGTTTCCTTTGAAGCCTAAATATCCTTATCATAAAGTATAATCTTCCAGCTTTAATTTGAGCCCTCGAACGTCGAAAAATTCCTACGGGAACACACTCTAAAATTGTCTCAAAGAACCTCCTTGAAATCGAGTCAATCCTGTCTGACCTAGTTCGGATATTAGAGGTTCTACAAAATCGTGTATTGTACGCGTAAATACGATCCAAAGTGTATCGTGTTGGGTATCATTTTAATCGGAAAAGAGTCAGGAATATGTTGATAACCATGTCATACAAATATAATTGGAGACAAAAGAGCTATACCATAAAATTTGTACTATGTCACCGCGATGTGTCGAAGATTTCCTACGTTCGTTGCTGCGATAAAAAATTAGAAATAATATTAAATTTTCTCAGTGCATCGATACGCTACTATAATCCCTCGCAGACGTCGCAAGAGTATTAAACCTGAATATTAAAATGGCGACAAATTATCGAATCGCCAGCAAATTTCCCCGCCGACGTTGCCGAGCACCCAGCTCTCCACGGTTCCCCGACGTATTTACACAAGCTTTTCGCGCCGTTCCGAAGCTTGCACGAGCGTCTTTACAGCGTCGGTCGCATATTAAAAGCCGTCGCATACGAGGGGGGGGGGGGAGAGAGAGAGAGAGAGAGAGAGAGAGAGAGAGAGAGAGAGAGAGAGAGAGGTAGAGAGAGAGAGAGAGTGCGCGCGCGGCCACAATGTTTTCCCGGGATGTCCGAGAAACAGGGGATGCGTTTTAGACAGAGGCCGCCTCCGCCATTAACTTTGATGCGCTTATAAAACGCAGTAGGTTTGAGCCGGCCACCGTCCCATGGAATGCACGTGTGTATCGTTCGGCGTGCGCGCGCGCGCATCTATGTATGGTGTGCTGCATGCATGCATGCATGCACCCGCTCTCCGACGTACCACGCACACCGTGGTATAGAGTTTCCAAATTTAATAGCCCTGTGTGTCGAGCAGAACGCAGGAATGAGGAATGGGTACACACACCATGTATAGAGAGGGCCACGGGTTGGCTCCCGACCATAAATACGGCAGCTGGTTGATTATATGGAGCCCCATGTCAAATCGACCGACCCCCCACCCCTACCCCACTCACCCCCCGCACGTTTCCACCACCTTCAAACCTACCCCACGGATTCACCCTCTCTCGGACGTGGTTACGTTTTATCCTCGTTTCCATCTCGTCCACGTTGCATCCTCGCGGAACAGGATGCATATCGTGCCTTCGCCCCTTCTCCTCCCCTACCCCCACCCCCTCCGTTTTCTTTCTCCTTCGTTCCTGGCCGAAAGTTAGCCTTTCCTCGGTGTCGCAACGTGTCCCCTGTTCTTTCTATTCCCAACGGGAATCGTCGAACGCCGGAGATCCTCTTCTCGGGATATCAGCTGGACGATGGAATGGACACCGGCCCGTGACGTGACCGGATTTAATTTGCTTACCGGCGGGAGCATACAACCGACGGGGCCGACGGTTCAATTTTTCGTAGTGGACCATTCAGTTTGCATGGAAATGTCATTACGGTGCCTACTCGATACTTGTCCAAAACGCGGGTCTTGCCGGTGACATATATCGGACAGGAGATATACTTTGATCTGTGCAACCGAGGTCCCTAGAGCTTCTTGGTCCTTACCGTTTCAATCGATTGCAATTACAGTGTTTACTCGATATATGTCCAAAACGCTGGTCTAGTCGGTGACATATATCGAATAGGAGAAATACTTTGATCTGCGCGACCGAGGTCTCTCGAGCTTCTTGGCCGTCACCGATTCAATCGATTGCAATTACAGTGTTTACTCGATATATGTCCAAAACGCTGGTCTAGTCGGTGACATATATCGAATAGGAGATATAGTTTGATCTGCGCGACCGAGGTCTCTCGAGCTTCTTGGCCCTCACCGATTCAATCGATTGCAATTACAGTGCTTACTCGATACATGTCCAAAACACGGGACTGGCCGGTGACATATATCGGACAGGAGATATTCTTTGATCTGCGCGACCGAGGTCTCTCGAGCTTTCGGGCCCCTTATCGATTCAATCCATTGCAATTACAGTGCTTACTCGATATATGTCCAAAACGCGGGACTGGCCGGTGACATATATCGGATAGGAGATATTCTTTGATCTGCGCGACCGAGGTCTCTCGAGCTTTCGAGCCCCTTACCGATTCAATAGATTGCAATTACAGTGCTTACTCGATACATGTCCAAAACGCGGGTCTACCGGTGACATATATCGGACAGGAGATACTATATCCTCTGAACCACGCGTAAAGGACAGCGTAGGTCTACAGGCCTCAGTCGCCCAGGAACACTACTAGAACTGTAAATGTCCTACACGATGCATGTCCAAGTCACGGGTCTAGCAAGGGACATATATCGGATAGAAGATACTATTCTTTGATATACTGCCAAACGTAGACAACGAAGCTTCTTGGCTCCTCAGGGGGTATACCCCACGGTAGTGAGGATAGCTCTGGGACTTTTATCGGTTAGACATTTGGGACATATATAGAGTAGACGCTGTATTTCCCTCGTTAATAATTCTCTGGCAGAAATGACGCCGAACGTAGAAAAGGACAGACCTCGGTTCATGGCCCCTCACGGGGCATACCTCAGGATGCTGGAGATAGTCTTAGGACTTTTATCGGCTATGCATTTGGGACATATATCGAGGAAACACTGTGTTCTTGAAGGTAGAATAACATTTTTAGAAGTGGACAACATTATTCGAGTTTCTTCAAGAATTTTTGGAAGGATTAGTTTAGTAGCTTGGACTTTTATCGTCTAGGAGTTTGTGACATATATAGAGTCTACCTTCTCTCCCCGTCTAATCAAGTTCAAAATAAATACTCCGGAGGAATCAAAGAAACGTGAACAAATTGTTGACATTTGAAACGTGACAATTACAACAACCTGCCTGGAGTGAATTGTTTACAGGTTAATTGGAAATTTCGATATTTCCGTGTGATAGTAGCTGGTTACCGTGTCCGAAGGTAAGAGAACGCAATGTTGGAAAAACAAATTTTCCCATGGAGAAATTTTGTCATAATGCACTGCTGTCCCTGGCGCGTCGTGAAAATATGGAATTGTTATATTCCTCATTCATTTATACGCGGCATTAACGTGGGAAACGCTCTCTGAAGAGTAATCCTATCATCGTAGTCGAATCTATGAAATTTTCAGTGGATGATAATGTAGGGTTACCAGGAGAGGGAGGGGGGGGGGGGGTGGGAGCGTTGAATTTATGATTAACGGGAATACGAAATGACAGTCGTCGGCCCTTTGATTAATATTGAATTTGCAGGATATTGTAAATAATTGCGCATAATCGATTAACAGCGCGCTCGCACGTATAAACGGGCTGCTATCCCAAAAACACAGCAGCCGGGGCACAGAGGCACAGCCCGTGTCTGTCTCGATTATGAACCCCGTTGGCAATGCCACGAGACGTTCCCATCATTCGCTTACCAAGCTCTACGAAAATACAGTACCTAACTCTTCATGGAAATCATCGTGCCAGCCTCGGATATTGTCTACCGAAATTGACGTTTGTCAATCATTCTCGGGAATCTGACAAAAATGTTTAAACGACGATGAGTGACGTGAATTTTCCTGTAGATATTTTTCGCATCGTCGCGTCCAGACAAATTTTGTTCAACGCGTTCACTATATGCATTCTGCTAATTTGATTTACTTTAATTTGCTACATTGTGCAATTATGAGGGCGGTATTACTTTATATATGTCCCAAATAACAAGGCGATAAAAGTCCATGCTACTAAACTAGTCCAAAAATTCTTAAAGAAACACGAACCATCTTGTCCACATTTAAAAATGTTATTTCGATTTAAAAGATACAGTGACTACTCCATATATGTCGCAAATATCTAGCCGATAAGAGTCCATGCTACTAAACTAGTCCAAAAATTCTTAAAGAAACTCGAACCATCTTGTCCACATTTAAAAATGATATTTCAATTTAAAAGATACAGTGACTACTCCATATATGTCGCAAATATCTAGCCGATAAGAGTCCATGCTACTAAACTAGTCCAAAAATTCTTAAAGAAACTCGAACCATCTTGTCCACATTTAAAAATGTTATTTCAATTTAAAAGATACAGTGACTACTCCATATATGTCGCAAATATCTAGCCGATAAAAGTCCATGCTACTAAACTAATCTAAAAATTCTTAAAGAAACTCGAACCATCTTGTCCACATTTAAAAATGATATTTCAATTTGAAAGATACAGTGACTACTCCATATATGTCGCAAATATCTAGCCGATAAGAGTCCATGCTACTAAACTAGTCCAAAAATTCTTAAAGAAACTCGAACCATCTTGTCCACATTTAAAAATGATATTTCAATTTGAAAGATACAGTGACTACTCCATATATGTCGCAAATATCTAGCCGATAAAAGTCCATGCTACTAAACTAATCCAAAAATTCTTAAAGAAACTCGAATTATTTTGTCCACATTTAAAAATGTTATTCCACATTAAAGAATACAGTGTTTCCTCTATATATGTCGCAAATGGCTAGACGATAAAAGTCCCATAGCTATCCCCACTGTCGCGAGGTATACCCCATGAACCGAGGCTGTCGTTTTCTACATTCGGCGTGGATCAAATAATCTCCTGGCCGATATATGTCACTAGCCGGACCCGTGTTTTGGACATATATCGAGTAGAGACTGTATATGATTTTAAAATGACTACGAGTTGCAAATGAACAATACAATTTTAACATTTACAACGAGAAATAGTATAGCGTTCGAGTCACGCTAGAAATAGGGAATCAAGAGCGATATCGCATAAGAGCATCGGATGACCTCTGACGGATGACGTGTCTCGCATGACCTCTGGCACTTAATCTATTGCCAGCGTCAAGTGTGAATGCATTTAAAGAGAAGCTCACCGATTAATCCGTCCCTTATACATATAAAAATGTGATTAAAAACGAACCGACTGAAAAACGCGTGTACCGTAAAAGGCGGATGATTAAGTCCGAAGTGGATTAAAATTTCTTTTAAATCCGGAGCAAGTGGATTAAAATTTCTTCGGAGTCGAGGAACGCCGGAGAGAAGTAACAATTTCACATTAACTTGTAATCGTGTGCTATCAAGAGTTCTTGTTTCAAATAAAATTAAAGAAAAATTATTTCCTCCGTGGACCCTCCCTCCTCCACTACACATAAAGCCGCGGTAGAGATGCTGTTGAAAAAAAGGAGATTAGGTACATTTTGAACTCGGCGCGACAGAGTTGGAGAATAGTGATTCGGAAAAGTCGTAAACGATGAGCTCACAGCCGTTTGTAGCGCACGGAACGGGCACGTCTGAAACCTAATTGCTCTTATCATAAAGTATAGTCTTCCAGCTTGAATTTGAGCCCTAGAACAATCAAAAATTCCTATGGGAACACATTCTAAAATTGTCTCAAAGAAGCCTCTCAAAGCTGGTCGATTTTGTCCGAGCTGACGGTCGGATTTTAGATTTTTCCTTCCTGATTCCGTGCTTCTTTTCAAACCTAAATATCCTTATCATAAAGTATAATCTTCCAGCTTTAATTTAAGCCCTCGAACGGCCGAAAATTCCTACGGGAACACACTCTAAAATTGTCTCAAAGAACCTCCTTGAAATCGAGTCAATCTTGTCTGACCTAGTTCGGATAGTAGAGGCTCCACTAAATCGTGTATTGTGCGCGTAAATACGATCCAAAGTGTATCGTGTTGGGTATCATTTTAATCGGAAAAGAGTCAGGAATATGTTGACATACGTGTTATACAAATACAAATTAACACAAAAGAGCTTTTCAAAGATTTCCTACGTTCGTTGCTGCGACAAGAGATTTAGAGGTTTTAAGTTAAAGAAAGGAGGTCGATTTCGAACGCGGCGCGTCAGAGTTGGGGAAAATAGCGATTCGGAAAAGCCAAGTGTGGGCTTCGCAGAAAGGAAAACCGACGGAACAATGGGGAGGAGGGTGGGGGAAAAGCGCGTGGAAAGGGGTTACAACGGATGAAACCCGAAGTGACAGAGTACACGAGTGGTAAACGATGCGCTCGCAGCCACTTGTAGCGCACGGAACGGGCACGTGTACGGGTGCAGGAGTCGCGTGTTGCATTCTATAGCGAGAAATGGGGTGAAGAGCGCGATTACACGAATCGCGGCTATGTAGAGGCCGAAAGCGGGCTGGCTTGCCAAGCAACAGTGTGTTCCCTCGCTCTCTCCACCTCTCTTTCTCTCTCACTTTCTCTATCTCTCTCTCTCTCTCTCCTCTCTCTATATCTCCGCTCGTATCCCATTCACGCTCGTCCCGCGCCGCTGAAATTTTTTCCTTATTCGAACCGCTCGCAAAAGCGCAGCGAGGGGACCGAAGCAGATGACAATTTATCGCGAAACCGAATGGCCACCGATAACGCGCCGCCCCCGATACCATTCGAACCCGCAATTTCTCTGAATTATGGCAACGGGCTCGCGTGCCTGTTTCTGCGAAAATCTTCCACCGAAGGATTCCTCGAGATCCACCGGAAGATCTAAGCGTCGGACACGATCGTCAAACCGTGCGACTCTTGACAAATATGCGTCGAAATTTCGTTGGAGGTTGATTTAGTGGATCTTTACATAATTTGGTAAAATTTGGGAAAACGCCCCCCTCTTCCTTTCGACACACGACCTCCGCCATTCTATTTATTTTGACATGCTGAACAAAAAATGTACTTGGCGTTTTTGGCGCAAATGAATAGTTTTCGAGATATTCCATAAAAACTACTACTACTACATGAATCTTGCGTATAAAGTTCTCAAAAAAATATGTTCGTAGTTTCAGTTTTTAACAACCACAGTTTGCAACGGAATAATCTAAAAACGATTTCTGCTTTGTGGCTTGGTATGCGAAATGTGTCAGACTTTTTTCAGAATTTTAGATCGTCATTGAATGGGGCAAATGGGCCAAATACTGTGGCTTTCGTGATCTCAGAAATCCCGACCTTTCTATATTCTATACAGAAAATACCTTTTTAGCAAGAATGGGACCTATGTTGCATACGTCTCACTGTCACGGACGCGTAGGTATACGCAGGATTTATGTAGTAGTAGTAGCTGTAGTTTTTCGCGAATATCTCAAAAACTATTAATTTTCGCCAAAAACGGCAACTACATTTTATATTCGGCAGGTCAAAACGAATAAAATGGCGTAAGTCGTGTGTCGAAAGGAAGGGGGGTGTTTTCCGAAATTCAGCCAATATATTTTCTGTATTCTGAGAAAGGGGAGGCAAAGTTGGAATATCCTAGTACTTTATTAAATGTCATTGTCGTAAAGTCAGTCTAACAATGACGACGCGTAACGAAAATATTGACGGAGGGGAAATGATTGGTATAATATGCAATTTTCATGAAAGAATAGTCGATGTAGAAGAAAGATCTATTCAGTGAAAATTGATTTATGTTTAACGAGAAGCGAACGAGTTACGATTTTCCGGCCGAATTACCACGCAGACGCGACGAAGACGGTAATCATCGAATATAAATCAACTTCGCCTGATAATCGCCTTGTTCCACGCGACTCTCCTCGAGCGCTGAAGAGGAGCTTTCATCCTCTTGTTCGACGAGAGCCGGAGTCTCGCGAACGCATGTAAACGGCGTTCTCCGCGATGCAATAAGTGTCACGTTACCGGCCAGATAGAGCACACTATTGGTACGAGCACGGCTTGATACTTTCAAAATATGCGAATAGTTTCCGCGAAGTCCGCGGAACTTCGGGAGGACGTGACGCGGCTCCGTTGTATTTCACTGAATCGCGCTCGATCTTTCGAAAGCGATCGCTATAGCGATCACTAGACAGCGGATCTTTATGCATTTATGGCTTCTAGAAATGTTCAACAAATGCTATAATATAAAATTCGAGAGAATTTAACACGATTTTTATTTGCTTTGGATCTACAAAGGCTGTCCCCATTAAAAACAGGATTTTATTTCATTCCACTTTCTTAAAATGTCTCTACAAAAATTGGAAATTGCATAAACATCCGATGTCTAGCGATCACTATAGCCATCGCTACGGGCTTCCTTGTACTGTTTAGAAATATACAATGCGAAGCCTGAACAATTAAGTACTGTCAGTTACAAGGATCTACGTATACACTGTTTACTCGATATATGTCCAAAACACGGGTCCAGCCAGGAACATATATCGTCCAGGAGATTCTTTGATCCACGGAGATCGGAGAAAAGGATCGTCTGAGGCCTCGGTTCATGGCCCCTCATGGGGTATACCTCGCGACAGTGGGGATAGCTATGGGACTTTTATCGTCTAGCCATTTGCGACATATATAGAGGAAACACTGTATTCTTTAATGTGGAATAACATTTTTAAATGTGGACAAAAAAATTCGAGTTTCTTTAAAAATTTTTGGACTAGTTTAGTAGCATGGACTTTTATCGGCTAGATATTTGGGACATATATAGAGGAAACACTGTATTCTTTAATGTGGAATAACATTTTTAAATGTGGACAAAATAATTCGAGTTTCTTTAAGAATTTTTAGATTAGTTTAGTAGCATGGACTTTTATCGGCTAGATATTTACGACATATATGGAGTAGTCACTGTATCTTTTAAATTGAAATATCATTTTTAAATGTGGACAAGATGGTTCGAGTTTCTTTAAGAATTTTTGGACTAGTTTAGTAACATGGACTTTTATCGTCTAGGCATTTGCGACATATAATATGGAGTAGTCACTGTATTATTTAAATTGTTATTTAAATTGGAATAACATTTTAAAAAATATAGACAAGATGGTTCGAGAGTTTCTACAAGAATTTTTGGAAGGATTAGTTTCGTAGCTTGGACTTTTATCGCCTAGGCGTTTAGGACATATATAGAGTATTCTTTAAATGTATTCTGTAATTTTTAAATTCACTGTATTCTTTAAACTGGAATGACATTTTTAAATGTGGACAAGGTGATTAGGGCCTCTTCAAGAATTTTTGGAAGGATTAGTTTAGAAGCTTGGACTTTTATCGCCCAGGTATTTGGGACATATATACAGGGTGAGTCATGTTGTTGTTCTTGAAGATACGTCAACTTTCTTCAAGACAAAGTTGAATGGCCCAATGGGGCTCGCACGATGCCATAAAAATATTTGTTATTGTTGCATATTCTAGCTTTTTTTTTATAAATTTCAATGTCATCTTTATTTCTGTTTTAACGGGACTACCTACGTTTAAATACTCGCGATGATAGTACCTTTCGTTAGGAATTCGGTGACCATAATTGCTCAAGGTCACTCAAGGTCACAGGCGGAGGAAACGTACAAGATTAAAAATACGTGAGCAGAATACCTAACCCACATTATTTCGCATAAATATCCGCAGGACGCGTGAAAAACGTTTTAAGGAAATTGCGACGAGACGAATGTTAGCGTTAACCTGTAATTAGCACAAACAGTCATTAAACTCGAGACGGTGTTCTCCACGAAAAGGCGAAAAAAAATGCGTCTATTCGTTTAGAGTGCCGGTAATTTCAGCGGAGGAATCTCAATTTCAGAAATCGCTTAGCCAGACCGGAAGCTAATCTCGCCCGGAGATGAGAGTTAACAATCAACGAGGAAAAGAAAAAATCACCGGTGTAATTTTGATCGGGATCGCGATTCTCCCGGTGGACGAAAGTTCATCGAAATAATTCAGCGGAATTCCCTTTGTGTCCGGGACGTTTTCGGATAAATTTGTCGTCGGTAGCTTGTTCGCCGTTGTCTCCGGGCACATCTGATAAACCGCGGCGCGTCTTTCGCGGAAAGTTACTCTCTCTCTCTCTCGCTATTCCCAACAATCTCGAAAGATCGCGGGCGCAGTGTTGTCGGCAAGTTTTCCTTGAATTTATAGCCATGACATATTCACTCGAGCCTGTGACCTTCTCCTAACATCACGAACCCCACCTTTCTCACGACTGCTATCTGCAAAGGGACTTACGTGGGATTAGATCGAATCCTAATCGCCCGACTCTCGACGCGTATATCCAACAAACGGCGGGCACACCGCGTGTATACCTCAGACGAGCATTAATTACGCTAACGAACTTAATAGAATTCTAGGCCCTGTTTTGACGCGACTCTGATTATGCAGAGACTGCAACAATTTTCCAACGATTTTTACAGACTTCAATATATCTTATTTTATATTTTAGTAAAACCTTGGCAGTTTGTTGTATGTGAGGAAAACTAAATCTTTTCTTCAGAAAGTTTGTGAAAACTTTGCTCTGCAGGGAATTCTCGATATATGTCAATAACATGGATCTTGCCAGTGACAAGTATCGTGCAGGAGACAAACCCATGTTATGTTTATAATCCCTAGAGGCCTCTCCAGCTTCTTGGACCCCCCGTGGTAGTGGCGATAATTTCGCGACGTTTATCATCTAAGCTTTGGTGACATATATCGAGAGATGACTGTACTATTTTTTGTCCACGTAACCTTAAACTCCTTGAAGAATATAGGACCATGGTCTCTCGAAATTCTTGACCCCCCTTCACAGGATATATCCCGCGGTAGTGGGGATAATTTCGCGACGTTTATCATCGAGGTCTCAGCGACATAAACAGAGAGATCACTGCACTATATTTGTCCACGTGACCTTACACTCCTCGAAGAGTATAGCACTAAGGTCTCTCAAACTTCTTTACCCACGTCATGGGATATAGCGGTAGTGGGGATAACTCCGCGACGTTTATCATCGAGGCCTCAGCGACATATATAGAGAGATCACTGTACTATTTTTTGACCACGTGACCTTAAACTCCTCGAAGAGCGTAAGACCAAGGTCTCTCGATCTTCTTGGCCCCTTACTACAATTCCGCGACGTTTATCACCGAGGCCTTGGCGACATATATGAAGAATTCACTGTATAATGAAGCACACAATTTTATATATATATATCTACTCTAATATTTCTGCGTTAGAGAGTGCCTATATTTTACCGGTCACGGGCAGCGACCATTTTGCAGAAAGAAAATTAATGTAATTGAAGCAGTAAAAAAAGCAATAAAAAAATGAGAGTCGAGTTTGATAGTTCCGTCGACGTAAATGGCGAAACTTTTGCTCCTGGTCCTTCCATTTGCACATTATCATGGTACCTAACCTAAAAATTAAAACACCCCCGAGGAGATGTTAATTTTTGTGGTTTTTGCAACAATATTTTTTTTTTTTTTAATTTTTGTTGGGGTCGTAAGAGAGGTACAAAATTGTTTAGCCTGGCGTGTACAGTGTTTGTTAAATTAATATGCGTCACGTATTTTCCATTCGTACGCGATATTTCGAGCATGTTTGCTCACACTCGTGCGTGCTAAATTATTTATATAATGTATAATATATAAATAATAATAATAATATATAATATAATAAATATATATTACATATAATATATATAAATAAAAAAAATATAAAATATTAATATTAACGATTATTTATTATAATATTTATTTTAATATTTAAATATATATATTGTTTATATTATATATATAATAATATATATATATTATATATTATTTCGTGCAGATGGCGAAAATCTATGGTTCGTCGCCTAGAGTGGATTTCGAGGATTTTTTAATTGGCACCCAGGTCCGATCTCGATTAAGCTATCGTTATCTGTAACACAATACAGAGGATTAAACGTCACAAATGCCGATATTCATTCGTTCATCTTTGCTATCAGTATTGGCAAACGGTTGATTTAACTGACGTTATGCGCCGTTTATCGAGCGAAAATTATATTGTAATTTTAATGGTTTAGTATTTCAATATTGCATGTCACTGGTAACGGTTTTCAGTTGGCTTTCTCTCTCTCTCGTGCACGATTTGTTGTGGAGCGGAGAATAATGCGATCGTTTCACACTGCAGGTAAATTTTCAATCAGGGAATTTTGAAAATATTTCTCTACAATAATTTGCACACGTCTGCTGAGTGTTCTGTCAATATAACTCGATTCATAACGTGTCTGACTGTGATTCATGTGACTATGATTTTTAATGGTAAAAATTATCGCAAACGCTGCTGCTGCATTAATTTCATTTTTGCAATAACAAACAATCCAGTCGACTTACTGTACACTAGAAATAGTGAAAGTTTCCATGTGAAAATTTTTTAATAAACTTCTCTATTGAAGTAGATATTTAAACAGGACTGTTGTTATAAAAATTTTGTTGTTATTATAACGCAATGTATGTCAATTGCATTTAGTGCTTGGTTGTTCTAATGTTACGAGGACAACATTTTGATTATACTGGATAATAAATAAACGGAAACATTGTATTTACAATATGAAATGTTCGATCACACAGTTATGAATTTGCGTGCGAATTTAATTATTCGACGTCGCGAAGGCAGCGTTGGACAATTCCACGAAACAATTTGTTTAATCAAGTCGGCCCGGTAGGGCATAAAATAAATCATATTTTATCGCCGCCACTCTAAAACTTACTTTATTCTACTATGGAAAAGAGTTGTCGAATAACATTTCCCCGGGAAACATAAAAATTCACCGGCATGTTTTATCAGGCTCTTTTCTTTCCGTCAATAAAGTCATGTTTCTCGCGGCAAATCACGGTCGTAGTTTTTGAAATATGGTTGGAGAACGCGATAGGTTTCGTATTAATGCGTTGACAGCCGAGCGATCGCATTAAAAGTCGCGCGCGAGAAATACAGTGTATATACTTCGTGTAATAAAACTGAAGCTGAAATGTTGTTAATATACACGGTTGTCGTCTATGTCTATTACTCGACCGGGTAACTTTACGCAGAATCGAAGTTGTCTGTGTCAATTGAAAGATATGTACATGAAAGTTGTAAGAATTGTCTCACTTTTAATAAGTTTGATACACTGAAGATGAAACATTGGTGTCCTCTTCCTACTTCAAGTAACCGTGTACACAAAATTTTGTTACTACAGTAATTTGGTTCTTCCGAAAAAATTTTGCAAAAATTGGTGAAATTGCCATTCGAAGCCAGAACACCAAGACATACTACACATAAAAAAATATATAGCTAGTGCAATTTCGGTTATTTTTACTTTAAAAAAATCCTGTACGTACAATAAACACCTGTAAATGTGTACACAAAATACTGATGCAAGAACTGCAATAGTTCTTTCGAAAAAAAATTCCTGAAAATTGGTACAATTGATATTCGAAACCAGAACATCCTCTTTGGAAATAGTTTGTACAAAAAAATATAACTAGTGAAATTTTCGTTATTTCTACTTTGAAAAAATCATGTAGGTACAACAAACACCCACAAATATTTACAAAAAATACTGATGCAAAAAGTGTAGTAGTTCTTTTGAAAAAAATTCGTGGAAATTGATAAAATTGGTACTTGGAACCAGAACACCCTCTTGAAACATACTCTATATAAAAAAATATAGCTAATGCAATTTTGATTATTTTTCCTTAAAACAATTCATGGAGGTACAAAAAACATCCATAAATGTGTACAAAAAATACTGATACAAGAAGTGTAATAGTTCTTCCGAAAAAAATTCCAGAAGATTGTTAAAATGGGTACTTGTGAAACCAGACCACTCCCTTAAAACATACTCTATATAAAAAAATATAGCTGCCGCAATTTTGATTACTTTTCCTTAAAACAAATCATGGAGGTACAACAAACACCCACAAATATGTACAAAAAATGCTGATGTAAAAAGTGTAGTAGTTCTTTTGAAAAAAATTCGTGGAAATTGATAAAATTGGTACTTGGAACCAGAACACCCTCTTAAAATATACTCTATATAAAAAAATATGGTTAGCGCAATTTTGATTATTTTTACTTTAAAAAAATCATGTACTTACATCAAACAC
This sequence comes from Seladonia tumulorum, assembly GCA_913789895.3. NCBI lineage: Eukaryota > Metazoa > Arthropoda > Insecta > Hymenoptera > Halictidae > Seladonia > Seladonia tumulorum. Next base: position 5,707,671 of record OU565280.1, read on the forward strand.
CCATAAATGTGTACAAAAAATACTGATACAAGAAGTGTAACAGTTCTTCCGAAAAAAATTCCAGAAGATTGTTAAAATTGGTACTTGAAACCAGACCACCCCCTAAAACATACTCTATATAAAAAAATATAGCTGGCGCAATTTTGATTCTTTTTACTTAAAAAAAATCATGTGGGTACATCAAACACCCATAAATATGTGCGCAAAATCTAAATACCGAAAGGTGGATAGTTCTCCAGAAAAAAATGTTGAAAAATGAGGTGAATTCGAGTAGTCGTTGACTTAGCTGGTCCATCGGCGAAGGAAAGACGATCGAGATCGACGAAAACCGTGAGCCGAGGGAGGATCCGAGGATCGAGAGGGATCGACGGGAGGGCAGGTAAGTCTCGGAAAAAGCGATCGTCTGTGGTGGGAAGGCCCCGATGTCGCGGTAGGGAGCGAGAGGGCCAATCAAACCGTCATTTGTAATCAATTAAAAGCCAATAAACCCGGTGCTGATTGGACTGGCAGGCAGCGAGAGCACGCTGCGAAAACCGGGACAATAATAGCAGGTCATTAACAGCGGCATAGGGTTTATTTCTATGGGAACGCGGCAGGCAGTGCCGGTTGGCTGTTGACGCTCTCTCGGATATACATACTACATACATATATTCTGGCTGCGCGAATCGTTGCTCTCGGCTCGCCTGCGAACCTCTGCACCAACAACTTCAACTCTTTTTCTCCATTTTTTATTTGTTTTTCTTTTTTTTTTTTTTTAATTTTTTGTCGCGCAAAGGATCGAGCTCGCGCTAGACGTGTAATGGCGCTTTGTACCATTACCAGAGAGCCGTTGACCTCGTCTCGATTCCTCGAGGAACCACGAGCACCCTCGGGATCGATTGAAAATTACGCGCGTAAAACCGAGGGAAGTTACCCCTACAGGGAGGGTTCGAGACTTCCCCGGAGGGTGCGAGAAACAGGAGCGATAGAGGGAGAGTAGAGATCTCTCGCGCGACAAGAGTGTTTGGATTTCAATTACGTAGGCCGGAAAAGTGACGCGCGACAGCCGGCTGCCTTGCTCTCTCTCTCTCTCTCTCTCTCTCTCTCTCTCTCTCTCTCTCTCTCTCTCTCTCTCTCTCTCTCTCTCTCTCTCTCGTTAATGCAACCAGAGCACGATGCATTTCTTCTGCAGTCGCTGCTGCTGCTGCATTCCTTTTCTTTTTCTGTGTTCGCGTCTCGCTCTCCGGCCGAAAATAAATTCGCGAAAACCCTCTAACCGGTAATTGCCGGGAAGCAATCCGATCGAGACCGTTTCTCGCGAGACGAGGCTCCCCTACCGCGCTTAGGCGAACATTCACGACGATCCGGAGATCCGATCGAAGGGTGCCTCGCCGGGAGAAAAACGCTCGAGCTCGAGCCGTCTCTTAGGCTCGCTCGCGATGCTGATTCCAACCCTTTTCCAGCCCTGATTTCACGTCGAGGTTCAGAGCAAGGAACACTATAATTAATAGCCTGTAGAAGATATTATTTATTTGATTATAGAAATAATCATAATTGCATATAGAGTCGGTGCACAAAGTATTCGTACACCTTTTAATAAAGAAATAGCTATTTTAAAATTGGATCGAACCAGTTTTTTGGAGACGTTAGAAGGATTAATTTACTAAGTAATGTATAAATAATTTTTTAAAAATTGCTCTTGGTCGCAATAGCAAGAAAGAAAGTAGAAGTCACGATTATTAAGTTTTTGATCTATGACTGTGTTTTTTTCAATTGGACCGAACGGCTTGAATTTTTTGGAGATGTTGGAAAGATTAATTTACTAAGTAATACATAAATAATTTTTTTTTTAGATTGCTATTGGTCGCAATTGTGAAGAAAAAAGTTGAGGTCACGATTATTAAGTTTTTCGTCTGTGTCTGTATTTTTTAAAATTGGACCGAACAGCTTGAATTTTTTGGAGCTGTTAGAAGGATGAATTTACTAAGTATTGCATAAATAATTTTTTTTTAGATTGCTATTGGACGCAATTGTGAAGAAAAAAATTGAGAGAGGTCACGATTTTTAAGTTTTTTAAAATTGGACCGAACGGCTCGAATTTTTTGGAGCTGTTAGAAGGATGAATTTACTAAGTATTGCATAAATAATTTTTTTTTTTTAGATTGCTATTGGTCGCAATTGTGAAGGAAAAAGTTGAGGTAACGATTATTAAGTTTTTCGTCTGCGTCTATATTTTTTAAAATTGGACCGAACGGCTCGAATTTTTTGGAGCTGTTAGAAGGATGAATTTACTAAGTAATACATAAATCATTTTTTTTTTTAATTGCTATTGGTCGTAATTGTGAAGAAAAAAGTAGAGGTTACGATTTTTAAGTTTTTTAAAATCGGACCGAACGTTTTGAATTTTTTGGAGATGTTAGAAAGATTGATTTACTAAGTAATACATAAATTTTTTTTTTCTTTTTTAATTGATCGAAATTGCGAAGTGTCTGTGTCTGTAATGAAAATTTAAAAGGTGCCTTTTGTAAATCTAAGAAAGTCATACCTCTATATTATAATAGCTATTATTATACTATATAACACTATACAATACTTTATTGTTTAATTTGATCTAGCTTTTCGCTAATAAATGTTGCGTTCCATATTTATTTTCTTTTGCCACTCTATCATTATAGGACAAATTAAATTCATCAACTGACACTATTATTATTGGGCAGAGGGAATATTTGTTTTTAAAGGTGCACGAGAATACTTGGTGCATGGACTGTATTTTTCTTTTTTTTTTCTTTGGACAGATAAGAACTTGATAAGAGTTCCCAGTCGGAAAATCAGGTTCGCGAAGCGAATTATAACAACGCGGCGAAAGTTTTCTGTGTTTCGGATATTAAACAAATTCAGCGGATAATCGCCGGGAACGGCCGACGGTGGCAACGCTCTGTCCGTCATTCTGATAAGAAGCTTTAATTAAAAATGTTAATTCGTTATAATTGGAAACAATGAGGGCCAATGGTAGAGATCACGGCAGAGAATATTATTGGAATATTTTTCGACCGTCCGTTCGGAATCGTCCGGGTGCAACGGACATAATATCGCGAAAAAGAACACCGCAACCAAATATAATATAAAATCACTCGAATAATTGATTCCGATTTAATACGTTGCATTAACGGAATTGTAAATTTCAGCTTTGCCAGAGCCGCTCGGCGAGAAAGGGGTGTGGGGGGAAAACGAACGGAGGGTGAGAGGGGCGGGGGAATGGAGAGAGAGAGAGAGAGAGAGAGGGAGAATACCAAAGGGTTAAATCGTAATTAGCGAATCGCAAAACTGGACACAGATAAACGAATAGAATTCTAACGACGCGCAATCCCATAAAAGCTGCCCTCCTCTCTCGTCGAGCCGATTTCCTCTTGTGCCGTGGCGAAAAAAAAAAAGATTTCTGCCGCTTTTTATTTAAATTGTTGCCTCGAGTGAAAGGAACCGCCGGTTCACGTGTGAATTTGTTGCTTCCTTTTTTTTTCGTTCGTTGTTCCTACCACACACTCGTACAAAACGCGTTACCTTTCCATCCCACAGAATGATACAGAGGGAACCGAATGGCGTGTGAACATTTTTAACATTCACAATGACTGTTTAACATTACATTATAAAAATACGATGAATGTGTATCTATCGAAAGTTCTAGCCATTTTATTAATAATTAGACCGCGGATTTTATGCATTCATGACGAAAATTCGTAGGTGTAATTTTACGTAGCGAAAGTATAATATTAGAAAAATTTATACATACTATTATATTATTTTCAATCTGTTAAATATAATAAGAAAGTTAGTTCGTCATAATTCAGTTAAAGAATTTTTGTTTTGCATAAAGATCCGCAGTCTATTAATAATATATACACAAAGAGAACAAAATTTGTTAAACGATTCCTCGTGGTTGCATCTTTACAATGTCAATATTTATAAATGAAAAATTATTAGAATCTGTCATTTTGAAAGGTACCGTAAATCCAAAGAAAACGATCGTTAACACTAGAACCACCGGATGAGTCAAAATGACTTGCTCTTAATTTTTTCTTTTAGAAGTATTGAAATTATAAACGTGTTTCCGTGAGAAATTTTTTTAATAAACTTTTCTCCTATTCAAGTAGATATTTAAACAAAACTGACACGAAATCTAAAGAAATGCAATTTCGTTGTTATTATAAGGCAATGTATGCCAGTTGCATTTAGTACTCGGTAGTTCAAGTGTTAAAGAGCGAACTTGGATATGGTGAAGGACCCAATTACCGTGGGGGCACCAATTACTGTTAATTAATCAGAATTTTCTGAATGAAATTGCTCAACGAAGCACATGTTAGAATAAAAATTATATCAGAGTTGAATAGATGTAGTCTTCTCATTCTTACAAACCAATATATTTACATCAGTTGTATTTATGACTCGGTAGTTCCACAGTGTTAATCAACAAAATCGCCTTTCATCCTCGTCAACAATTTCCCAAAAATCAACAAACCCTACAACTCCCAATAAATTCAGCATCGACTGTTCAAGCCAGCAAACAAAAATCCCGGTTCTCGATCTCAAAAAAAAAGAAAAAAAAAAACTCCCAAAAGAGGCTGTCACGTCCCAAAGGGATCGCTCCTCTCATCCACCGGTTGACCTAATCGCGAAAACGCTGACCGCACTTCGGACAAATAACCGGCTCGGAACGTTCGCGTCCGACGAGCGTCTTTTGCGCGTCTCGTCTGTTTCCGTGTTCCCCGGTGGCTCCGTTTGTTCGGCTATTTTCTTCAACGGAGTCACTCGCTTCTCTCTCTCTCCTTCCCCTCCCTATCTCTCTCTTTCTCGGAGACAGCGCGGCAGGACATTATTCAAATAGAAACAGACGCAATTTTTGCGGGTGCCCGGGGTACCAGACGATACTCATTTTTAATAACCGTGCCGGGGTCTCTCTACCTATCGCGTAGGAGAACTGCTGCTCTGCGCACCGTGCTACGGACGAGAAGCACACCTGTATCAAGCACATCCGTCTGCTCGTTTCAGGCGCATACGAACGACCGTTTACATAGAGGCCGGGCCGCGCTCGCTGCCTCGATCCCATGAAACTTAAATTTCCTTCGAAACGGCCACGGAGTTACGCTCTCGCGAGTGACGCTTCTGAAATTCCTAAGGTCCCCCTCTCTCTTTCTCTATTTCTCTCTCTCTCTCTCTCTCTCTCTCTCTCTCTCCCTCTCTATTTCTCTATTTATTTCTCTCTCTATTTCCCTCCCTCTCTCTCTATTTCCCTCCCTCTCTCTCTCTCTCTCTCTCTCTCTCTCTCTCTCTCCCTCTCTATTTCTCTATTTATTTCTCTCTCTCTCTCTCTCTCTCTCTATTTCTCTCTCTCTCTCTATTTCCCTCTCTCTCTCTCTATTTCCCTCTCTCTCTCTCTCTCTCTCTATTTCCCTCCCTCTCTCTCTATTTCCCTCCCTCTCTCTCTCTCTCTCTCTCTCTCTATTTCTCTCTCTCCCTCTCTCTCTCTCCTTCTCTATTTCTCCTCTCTATGTCTCCTCTCGCAACGGTTTGTTCTCCGTTTCTCCAACACTCGATCCTCTCTCTCTCGGTTTCACTCGCGCTCTCTCGGTTTCGCTCGCGCTCTCTCGGTTTCTCTCGGCGAGGGCTCCGTCGTCATCGTGGCTCCTCTCGCAGGCAGCGCGGCGTTTCACCCTTTCTCCCTTCTGGTATTGCTTGGTTCCACGTGAAACTGCCGGAATTACCGGCTCTCCGGCATAAACTCGCGTGCATATATCGAGTGACGTAAAACTCTCCGCCGGGGAGAAAGAGGGGTCGAGGAACTGCGTGAGAAACCGAGTGCGAGAGAGAGAGAGGGGGGGGGAACGAAATGCAGTGGAACAGATAAAGGCGACGATAAAGAAGGATGCAGGAAGGAAGCGAGAAGGGTGGCGGAGTTCTGAATTTGGCGTTTAAATCCCCGGTATCTCGTCCTCCTCCGCTTCCACCCGCTTCGACCCGCTTCAGCTCGCTTCCACCCTCTCTGGAAACCTGTGTGTTGTGTGCGCGACCCTCTCCTCCTCTTCCTCCTCCTCTTCCTCTTCCTCCTCCTCACTCATCGTTCCAACGTCTCCGTTGCACTCGTTCCAACCCGTTCGGAACCGTTTCGACCACCCCACACACACACGCACACGGTTACCAACCAACCCCCCTCCCCCCGGAGCGCAGCGGTGCCGCGAAATGGCGGCTGTTCATTCTCGCCCGCGGGAGAGATAGCTCTCTCTGTGCTGCGCAAGCAAACACAGAAACACGAAGGACGAGGATCGCATGGTTTTCGGGCTGAGAACGGTGCGGAGCATGTATCGGGCGCAAAGGTGCGCGTTATTGATATTTTCGGGATCGATTGAACCGATGACGACTGTCTACGGTGTGTTTTTGTTCGACGATGAACGGTCATGCGTACGATTTTAACCCTTTGCGCTCGGGAGGTGAGGCTCGATCATCCCTTACCTCGTTGCGGCAACTTTGTTCTTTTATACTGACGGCAGTGTGCCTGAGAATAGTATCTTCTCAGAGATATACAATGATTTTTCTATATATGTCGCCGAGGCCTGTATGATAAATGTCGCGGAATTGTCCGAATTGAGAATTGTCCTGCTCGAGAGACTTCAGTCCCACACTCCTCGAGCAGTAGAAGGCTGCCGTGGATCAAAGAATAGTAGATTTCTGTATATATGTCGCCAAGGCCTGGATGATAAAAGTCGCGGAATTATCCCCCTCCCACCATGAGGTAGTACCCCGTGAGGGGCCAATAAGATTCTCTGTCCTTTTCTATTGTACGATCGGCAGTGTATCAGAGAATGGTATCTTCTAGCCAATACACAGTGATTTTTCTATATATGTCGCCGGGGCCTGGGTGATAAATGTCGCGGAATTGTCCGAATTGAGAATTGTCCTGCTCGAGAGACCTCAGTCCTACACTCCTCGAGCAGTATAGGGCTGCCGTGGATCAAAGAATAGTAGATTTCTGTATATATGTCGCCAAGGCCTGGATGATAAAAGTCGCGGAATTATCCCCCCCCCCCCATCATGAGATAATACCCCGTGAGGGGCCAATAAGATTCTCTGTCCTTTTCTATTGTACGATCGGCAGTGTATCAGAGAATGGTATCTTCTAACCAATACACAGTGATTTTTCTATATATGTCGCCGAGGCCTCGGTGATAAATGTCGCGGAATTGTCCGCATTGAGAATTGTCCTGCTCGAGAGACCTCAGTCCTACACTCCTCGAGAAGTATACAGCTGGCGTGGATAAAAAAATAGTAGACTTTTTATATATGTCGCCAAGGACTGGGTGATAAATGTCGCGGAATTATCCCCACTACTGGGGACTATACCCCATGAGGGGCCAAGAAGCTCGATAGACCTCAGTTCTACACTCCCCGAGGAGTATAAGGCTGCCGTGGATCAAAGAATACTAGATTTCTTTATATATGTCGCTAAGGCGTCGGTGATAAATGTCGCAGAATTATACTCACCATCGCCATTCGGTTAGCAAATAAATTGCGTTTGATTTCTTTGGAACTCGAGGCGTTGTACGATCTAATCATCTCTTCAGATTATTGCAATTCAAAAAATATTTGTTACGTAATGTACATGGCTTGAATAGACCAAACATCTGTCCAGAATATTTTTCCGAAGGTCATTTCTTCCGAAGGTCTCAAGGTCATCGATGTTTTTTGATACTTAACTACATTTTTCTTTTTCATCACGTCGTATAACTGATCGAAAGATACATTCGGATACGTACAATAACGTGACCTTAAAATGTCCTTGACCTTCGAAAATTAAAGTTTCACCCAACATCACGTAACAAATATTTCTCGCAGAACAATGATGTGAAGAGCTGTATAGGTGGTCTTACTTAAAAGCACCACCCTGTGTACGACCCCAAGTTAATCCCTTTTCCCGAACAGTCGAGCAACCCTCGACACAGAGCGTTGTAACTTTACGAATCCCTCGGCGAGTCATGGTAGGGTCAGCAATTAGCATCTCACCTACCGAAGAATCTCCTTTTTTCTCCAGCAGCTCGCCAGAGACCTCGCGAGCGAACGTTCGTCGCGGCTCGTCAGAGCAAGATAAAGGGCCGATCCTCATTGAACCAACTCGTTTGAAAGTAGCAGGGTGGTGTGAACGCAATTTCACCGAGTCGTCCTTGTCGCTGGTCCCGAGCCTCCGCTGCACACACGCGCGTGTTCCCGTTGTAATCGAGGATCGAGTGGTTTCTTTTCTCTCGGGAGGGAGAAAAAAACGCGCAGCGGGATGCGTCATCTCTGCGGGACAAATGTAATTAAAAGTTTCTGTTACGACTCCTCTCTCGTTTTCATCCCTCTCTTCTTTTTCTCTTGCCCTCTCGGCGACTGCTACTTCTTCTTCTTCTTCAACTTCTTCTTCAGGGTATAACGAGCGAATGTTTCAGCGGCTCATATGGAAATGATCTTGTCCGAGAGGCGAGAAAGGCAATTGAAAGTTTGATTAGCGGTTCCTGCAACCATACGGTTCCGTTCGGTTCTATCCTTTCTCCTTTTTCCCCTCGTTTTACGTGTCCGGTTCTATCCTTTCGCCTTTTTCCCCTCGTTTTCGTGTCCGATCCCTCTCCCTCCCCCCTCCTCTCCTTGTTTCGCGCGTGTTTGCGCCTCCTGTAATCACTCCGCAGATAACTGCTCTTGCAACCCGTTCCGATCCGATTCTGCGTTAAAAAGTTCCACCAGAGGGGGGCGAGGGGAGGGGTGGGGAGGGGAGGGGTGGGGGGGCACGTATTGCCGCACGCGCGCGCCAAACTTTTATTCGTTCATCAATCCGCGGATGCGGAAACCCTTCGATACATTCATTCGAACGAATCCACTGTTCGTGTAAATATTCATCTCCTCTGTGTTTCGACCGTTCCCCGCCGTTTCATCGTGTTCGGGAATCTACTTAAGTTTCTCTTTTTTTTCATCATTTTTTTTTCCGCGTGTTTGCTGATTTCGCGTGGTCTTGTCTTCTTTTTTATTTTTTGTTCTCGTTCCCCTTCTCTAACCGCCCTAAAATTTGATATAATTCTGGAGTTCCTTGAGTTTTGATTTGTTTTTATTTCGTGGATTAAGAAATGGATGAAAATTTTCAAGGATCGAGTCACCGTAGACCGTCGATAAAGTAGAGTAACCTGGTTACCGACAAAACTATATAACCGGTAGTGGGGATACTTCCGCGACGTTTATCATGCAGGCCTTGGCGACATATACAGAGAAATAACTGTACATTGCTTGGTAATAGTGACAAGACTGTGTCCATTCAGATTTCACGCTACTTTTATTATAATATGTGCTTTAATTTTTTATAATTTCAGTAATTGTGAAAGAAGAAATTAGCATTCATTTTGTCTAGCTTGGAACTACTATGACTTCCATTGGTTCTGCCATGACCTTTTTGTTTATTCGGTTGCCGATTCATGGGATTCGGTTTGTCGGAATAAACCGAAGAATCTGTCACATAACTATTACTTAACCGGCAGAATCCGGTTAATTGTCGGACGTTTTGTTGCGTTTAATATAACGTCCGTCGTAAAACGAACAAGAACAACTTATTTATGGTCGTGTCTCGGTTTTTAAGGTTCGTTATTTTCGTATCCGGTCGAGGGTTGGTTACGTCTTATTACGTGGTCGATGGTTTTACCGGCTGACGTTTATTATTCGATATGAAAGTGCAGAAGCACGGTTACTTGTATATTTTAGCCCCGTATAAACCATAAACTGTCCATACTTTATCGCAACGTGGTTGTACAGTTTACGAGTAGCCTCCATTACACCAAAGAGAAATGGGGAATTATTCTAACAGCGTATAATAAGAGACAGAATGCGGCCGGGGAATGAAATACGGAAATGTTATTAAAAATCTGATATACTTCCCTCTGATTACCGGAGAGAGACCTCGAAACAATTCGATGTTTACACACTGGACTATTTAAACAGTATGAATGGGAACGATAATACACAAATAATCATTTATTGTTATATTCCACGCTAATATACGAGCGAGTGTAAGAACAATGAATAGAACAGTGATCAATGAAATTATTATTCCCTGTATTTAATTAATTGGGGGGGGGGGTAAGTACAGTTGGAGCATTCTTGTTGAATACTGTGCAAAATTAAAAAATCTCGAAATTACAACCGAAACAATTTTATCATTATTATTATTCGATTGTCTATAATATACAGTGCAAAAATTGACAATTTTTTAACTCCTGTAACTGCAAAAAATCTTACAACAATATCTTTTCCTTTAGGGTGCGATAAAATCGTGAGAAAAAAAATCGCAGATCAATTTTAAAGAGCTGATCAATGTCTCGAGTGAAGAAAAACAAATTCTCAGTCAGAGGTAATAATTGAACTTTGTATTGATTTTGTAATAACTTTGCTATAGTGTGTGAGTGTGCTCGGTAGAAGGAATATAGATTTCGTGGAAATATTGATTGCGAGAGCTTCGGATTCTCCCAGTTTCACGGTGTTCCGGATTAGAAAGTGCAGTGATTTTTCTGTATATGTCGCCAAGGCCTGCACGATAAATGTCGCGAATTTATCCCTACTACCACGGGGTATACCCTGTGAGGGTCCCTGAAGCTCGAGAGACCTCACTCCTCGAGAAGTATAAGGCCGCAGTAGAGTAATTTCTGTATATATGTCGCCAAGGCCTGGATGATAAACGTCGCGAAAATATCCCCACAACTCTGTGAGGGGCCAGGAAGCTCGAGTGATCTCAGTCCCACACTTCACGAGTGTAAGGCTGTCATGAATCAAGGAATAGTAGATTTCTCTATATATGTCGCCAAGGCCTGGATGATAAACGTCGCGAAAATATCCCCACAACTCTGTGAGGGGCCAGGAAGCTCGAGTGATCTCAGTCCCACACTCCACGAGTGTAAGGCTGTCACGAATCATGGAATAGTAGATTTCTCTATATATGTCGCCAAGGCCTGGATGATAAACGTCGCGAAAATATCCCCACAACTCTGTGAGGGGCCAAGCAGCTCGAGTGACCTCAGTCCCACACTCCACGAGTGTAAGGCTGTCATGAATCAAGGAATAGTAGATTTCTCTATATATGTCGCGAAGGCCTATATGATAAACGTCACAAAATTATCCCAGCTGCCTCGACAGACCTCGGACGCAGAGGAAACATAACACGGCTCGAGTATGTCTCCTGGACGGTACACGACGCTGACAAAAGACCAGTGTTGATGACATATATCGAGAATCGACTGTATTAACTCGGCAGGCACAGGCTGTTGCGTTTGGTCGTCGTTTAAAGACCGATACCCGTTGACAAAAACAATTTGCGCGGGCTTGTGCACTAGTTGGAACGTTGCGTCGATGTTTTGTCAACGTTATCCGTGGCGATTCGACACGGACGACCGCGAAACGTAATAACGAGACCGCGGCCGAACCGGTGTCCCTCTGCGGCCGGCTTTACCTTCCGCCATTGTCCGCTCATTGCTGCTCATCTGCTCTTTATGGGACAACCATTCGAGGTGTTGGCTTAAGGGGTGAAAATCTATCGATGGTCCTGTGATCGGACCCCCAGCGGAAAATACCCCCGACAAATTGTTCAAATTCTGCCACGATTCTTCCACAATTTTAAAACCGTGCGTACTACACAAACAAATGCGAGAAAAAATGTTGATAAAATAGACAGGTTAATAATTCTTATCAATATTAATTACTAGACTGCGGATCTTTATGCATTTATGACAAAAATGGGTAAGCACAATTTAAAGCAGTGGACATATTAAAAAGATTTAAGGGTGCCAGCGTATTGGTTTTAGCTTGATAAAATAATTAAAGGAAGAATTTTATTTTGCATAAAGATTCGCTGTCTATTAATTACCTTTAAAAGTACTGCGGATTTTTCTGCAGAATAAACATTGCCCGAATCCATTCCAGGAGCCTACATTTGTTTGTTTCCGTAATAAATCTAACGGATCAGAAATAATAAAACAATATTTTTAACAGTAATTAATCTACTCATTTTTGTCATAAATACGAATACATGATTGTATGAATTTTGTGCATTCATAGGAGCAATAAAAATCGATGAAATACGAAATGGGGATGCTCCGGAATAGAAAGTGCAGTAACTTCTCTATATATGTCGCCAAGGCCTCGGTGATAAACGTCGCGTAGTCATCCAGACTACCGCGGAAACATAACACAGCATTGCGTCCGTGGCCTCTCAAGCTTTTGGGCCCCTCACGGGTTATAACCACGGTAGTGGGGATAATTCTGCCACGTTTATCTCATAGGCCTTCGCGACATATATCGAGAATTCACTGTATTTCCATCGGGATCGTTTGATTTGCAGTGAGAGACCCGCGTCAATTAATTAGGTACACTTCCACGGGACTTTTGAGCTTTATGGCTCCTCAGGGAGTATAACCGCGGTAGTGGGGATAATTCCACGACGTTTATCATCGAGGCCTTGGCGACATATATCGAGAATTCACTGTATTTCAGTTCCGCGGGACTCTTGAGCTTCATGGCTCCTCGCGGGGTATAACCGCGGTAGTGGGGATAATTCCGCGACGTTTATCGTCTAGGCCTTAGCGACATATATCGAGAATTCACTCTATTTCCGTCGGAATCGTTTGATTTGCGGAGAGAGACCTGCGTAAATTAATTAGGTATAGTGCCACGGGACTCTCGAGCTTCATGGCTCTCAGGGAGTATAAACGCCGTAGTGGGGATAATTCCACGACGTTTATCATCGAGGCCTTGGCGTCATATATCGAGAATTCACTGTATTTCAGTTCCGCGGGACTCTTGAGCTTCATGGCTCCTCGCGGGGTATAATCGCGGTAGTGAGGATAATTCCGCGACGTTTATCGTCTAGGCCTTAGCGACATATATCGAGAATTCACTGTATTTCTGTCGGAATCGTTTGATTCGCGGTGAGATACCCGAGTCAATTAATTAGGTATAGTTCCACGGGACTAATTCCAGCGTAGAGGCGTGCTCGGGAAGCTCGCAGCCGTTTTTCCGGGCGCAAGCTCGTATGAAGATTACAACGACGAAGCGAGAGAATAACGGCTCGTCGGATGCAAAATGGCCAGGCTTCCGGCGCTATGCACCTGTAATTTAGACTTTACGACCGCCATAACCGAGACTGTCTCTGCTTTTGGCAATGTGTCCCGACACACCGAGAGCAGCGCCAGCTATCTCTCCCTCTCTCTCTCTCTTGCTCTGTCTGCACATTCCCCTCCGACACTTTAGTTATCGTCCTCGCCGGTGTACGTTTCTATTTGCGCGCAGCTGATTTTATTGTTCAAACGGAGAGATGGCCTCTCGCCATGCTAGACAACGTTCGCGGTAAGGATCGAGTTTCGCGAGACCGGCATCGACGCGGCAGCTTGCGAAAAAGCTCGAAACACCAACTGCTCGGGATTGCATGGAGCAAAACACAGAGTGGGGGCAGAGGGGAGGGATTTGCAAAGCGTAATTGCGAGAGTAAACATCGAATTAAACATCTAGTAAACATCGTATTGGTTCGCTGCCAACAGTGTCAAATTGAGAGCTCACGTTCCACAATTTTGAAATTTAAAATATCCCCAAAAAATCAATTTTTTGAGGTTTCGTTGCAAAGCTTCCGATCTTCAAATCTCCGGAGGATTCGTTAGCGCAAAAAATTTTTCAAACCTTTCAGAGACGCTTCAATCGGTAGCTGCGAACAGTGTCAAATTGAGGGCTTACGTTCCAGAATTTTGAAATTTAAAATATTCCCAAAAAACCAATTCTTTGAGGTTCCGTTGCAAATCTGCGGAGAATTAGTTAGTGTAAAAAATTTTTCAAACTTTCTAGAGAAACTTCAATAGCATTCTGTCGACAGAAAACGTGTCTTTGGTTTCCCGAAATTACCAATCTCCATTTTGCATAAAAGTCCACAGTCTATTTATTACACTTGGAGGTTGTAAATCATCCGAGTAGACGTTCTCTTTAGAAACAACAGTTGCTCGTTCCAGGCAGTGCTAAAAGGGTTAATTATTTGCAGAATCTTTAGTCTCCCGTTCACGAAGCAATTCGTTTGCTCGAGGGGAGGGGAGGGGTAGACGGGTAGGGAGGGAGGGGATAGAGAGAGGCGTGATTAAAGTTTCAAGCGGGGTATCCCTATAAATTTGTAAAACATGGAAAAAGAAGATCGTGGGAACTGCTTTAAATAAAGCAGCGATAAATCGCGCTCGGAGGGTTTAAGAAGATTAATAAACGAGCGTTAAACATTCATCGGCCGAGTTTCCCTTTAGGAAAGGCCGCCGACGCCGACGCCGACGCCGACGCCGCCGTTGCTCATCGCATATTCAGCGCAAAATCAGCCAAGTCGGTGCTCCGAACTGAAGTTCGGACCGCGGAAAGTAACATGCGCGGCTCCACGGAAATTCGTAAATAAATGGGCGGGAAAGGCGACGGCCACTAAAATTTTGATCGAACCAACCGCGCGCTCGCCTCTGTCGAAGCAAAGCCCAAGAGGATTTCGCTAATCCTAAGATGCGTCATAAACGGATTTTCCGTGCGCCAAGCGGAATCGGAAAATGAAGTTTCCTTGGCGTTCGAATAGCCACAAGAACGCTGCCGCCCGTCTCCCTGCGACTAAAGCTGCGTTCACCGTAACCTTCCTCAAACAGGTACGATAATGCCTCCATACATCTCGAAAAAGATTTACAATAAAATTACAGGAAATTTGAGCCTAGGAACACCTCGGTAACGACAAGTTTTCTTACGTGGATTGCGTATTTTTTCATATAACTTGTTTGTTTATAACTATTTCTTCGTAAAATTTTCACTGGTTTGTTCGCGACACTATCCCGAGTAAAACGATACCAAACACGATAGGGTTCGCATCGTGCTTGCTCGTGTAATCCACGATTTAGTGGGACCTCTCTTATCCGAACTGATGTCTGAGTTTTGTATTATATAAATACTTTTTTTTAGGTTTCAGATATGTATATGGATCAATCTAAAGTGATTTGTATACGACAGGATTCACTGTGGGAGCTAGTAAATAGTTAATATAGCATTTTTGTTAACTAGTTCGGATAATGGAGGTTATAGACAATATTGTGGATAAGAAGAGTAAGTGCGAATGAAACTGGGTCGTGTTTGGTATCGTTTTACTCGGGAGAGTGTCGCGAACAAACCAGTGAAAATTTCGAGAAGAAATAATTATAAACAAAGAAGTTATGTAAAAAAATATGCAATCCCACATGAGAAAACTTCGAGTTACCGAGGTTCCTAGGTTCGCAAGGTGTCAAATTTTCTGAAATTTTATTACAGATTTTATTTTAGATGTTGGCAGACATTTCTAACGTTTTAAACCAAGTTTGTCTTGGTGCTTTTTGAATATGAGGTTCTCGGAGACCAGTTTAGTAGGACAGCCTCTCTCTTCCACATAATCTCAACCAGATAATAAATAGCAGACATTCTCGCGTCCACGGAATAACTTCGCGGACCAATTAGACTCCCAGCATTGAGAAAGATTTGATCCTACCGGAATGATTCCGCGTGCGAGGAATGATTCTCGTGAGCAGAGGCTCTTGCTGCAATTTTCAACTTTCCACGAGAAGGGGATAATGACCGGTGATTTAAGGAGTAACAGAGCTCCGGCCGCGTGTCGATCGGCGTTTCCAGACGCGAGTCGGGCCACACAGGCCGATATACCGTCTTTCCCGTCGGACACCGGGGGCCGATATACAGGTGTACACCGAATTATCGCAAGCTCTTCAAGCTCCTATGCAAGCACTTCAAGTCATACAAAAGCCCTTCAAGATGTATACAAGCTCTTCAAGATCTATACAAGTCCTTCAAGATCTATACAAGCCATTCAAGTCTTATACAAGTCACCCAAGTTTTATACAAGCCGTATACAAGTCCTTCAAGTTGCCCAAGTCGTATACAAGTCGTTCAAGCTCTATAGACGTTCCTCAAGTCTGATACAAGTCCTATATAAGTCTACCAAGTCTTATACAAACCCTATACAAGTCCTCCAAGTTTGCAAAGTCGTATACAAATCCTACAGGAGCCCCATACAAGTTCTATATAAGTCCACCAGGTCTATTTAGTCGTATACAAGTCCGTCAAGTTCTGTACAAGTCTTTCAAGTATTATACAAGCCCTTCAATTTCTATACAAGTCTTTCAAGTTCTATTCAAGCTCATCAAGTTCTATACAAGTCATTCAAGTCACATAAAAGCCCTTCAATTTCTATACAAGTCTTTCAAGTTCTATTCAAGCTCATCAAGTTCTGTATAAACATTTCAAGTCTCATAAAATCCCTTAAAGTTCTATACAAGTCATTCAAGTCACATAAAAGCCCTTCAATTTCTATACAAGTCTTTCAAGTTCTATTCAAGCTCATCAAGTTCTGTATAAACATTTCAAGTCTCATAAAATCCCTTAAAGTTCTATACAAGTCTTTCAAGTTCTATTCAAGCTCATCAAGTTCTGTATAAACATTTCAAGTCTCATAAAATCCCTTAAAGTTCTATACAAGTCATTCAAGTCACATAAAAGCCCTTCAAGACCTATACAAGCCTTTCAAGTTCTTTACAAGCCCTTCAAGTCTTATACAAGTCCTCCAAGTTTTATACAGGTCGTATACAAGTCTTTCAAGTTGTATACAAGTCTTTCATGTTGTATACAAGTCTTTCAAGTTAAGGAGTAACAGAGCTCCGGCGGCCGCGTGTCGATCGGCGTTTCCAGACGCGAGTCGGGCCACACAGGCCGATATACCGTCTTTCCCGTCGGACACCGGGGGCCGATATTCAGGTGTACACCGAATTAAATTCGCGTTGTGCACGTGCACGGGCTCCGGTCGGATGGCCATTAGCCATCAGCGAATTATCCGGCAGCGACGAGCGGATTTTCTCGCGTTGGCAGCGCGTGATGCGCGCCGCACGAAATATTCGGCCGAAAATCTTGCTGAAATTTACATGAATCCCGGGGGCTGAAAGCGCATCTACTATCATAATCGGCTACGCTTCGAATCCCACCTGCCACCCTACTTCCCCCACCCCACCCCCTCGCAACACACTCGTCCAACGAGCAGTTTTGTCCGAATTCAACATCCGCCATTGCAGTCGACGGACTTCTTTATTCCGTAAGCGAGCAAGCCTCGTCCTTGACTGCCCGTTAACTGGGCCGGATTAGGGCTGTTGCATTTTTAATACTCCACCACGAAGAAACTCGTTCCGGTAGCGTTTGATGCAGCTACAAATTGAGGGGGAAGACGTCTTAGTAGCTCCCGCTGGCCTAACAGAGTGCATTGATGTGCCTCGATACAGTGAATTCTCGATATATGTCAACAATAGAGGTCATGTATCGTCTAGGAGACATAACCGAGCTGTGTTATGTTTACGTGGTCCATCGAGTTTCGCGGCCCCTGACGGGGTATACCCCGCGGTAGTGGGGATAATACCGTGACATTTAACGTACAGGTCACGGTGACATATAGAGAAATCACTGTGCACAAAATCCAAAATTTTGTTGGATCGTATATTTGCTAACTTCTTTGTTTATGAAAAATGACAACGTGTTGGCGGCGTCGTTCTAATCAGAAAAATGCCTCACCGACATTTATCTTCCAAGCTTTGGCGACATATATAGAGAATTACTGTATATTGGTTACAAGATACTTTTCTTTTATAGACTGCCAAACGTAGAGAACAGCGAAGCTTCTTGTCCCCTCACAAGGTATACCCCGCAGTAGTGGGGATAATACCGTGACATTTAACATACAGGCCTTGGCGACATATATAGAGAATAACTGTATATTAGCTAGAAGATACTATTATTTGATAGACTGCTGAATGTAGAAGACAGCAAAGATTCTTGACCCCTCATGGGCTATACCCTGTAGTGCTAGGGATGATTCCACGACATTTATCGCCCGGGCCTTGGCGACATATATAGAGAAATCACTGTATATCAGCTAGAAGATTCTTTGATAGACTACTGAATGTAGAAGACAGCGTCTCGGCCCCTCATGGGCCATACCCTGTAGTGCTGGGGATGATTCCACGACATTTATCGCCCAGGCCTTGGCGACATATACGCCGGGTGTCTCACGAGAAACAGGCCACCTAAATAACTCCGTTAGTACTAGAGATAGAAGAAAATGTTAGAGAGGAAAGTTGTACTGTTAAAGGGGGCAAATATGGTGATATAAAAAAATGTTCCGATTGTAGCGTTTTCAAGGTCTTTTGAAGGTCATCGATGATTTTTAAATAGCACCATATATTTTTCACTTCACAGTGTTGTAGCTGACGTTAAGACGAGTTCAATGGTGTGGTACACTATATCCTTCAAATTGTATCAAGACGTATACTTGGATAATTCCGCGACATTTATCACCTAGGTCTCGGTGACATATAGAGAATATAGAGACATATAGAGAAATCACTGTACACAATATTTGTGGAAGATTTGACTGTAAGATTGTTAAAGATTTCGAATTTTCAAACTTGTGTTTGGATCACATTATTCCCCTGAATTTCAGACTAGGGAGAATTTTGAGAATTCTGGGTCTCGATGACGTGAAAAAGAACTGTTTTCTGCGTTCATAGCGATGAAACGCGCCGTCAGGTTCTCGTCGCGTGCGTCAGGAAGATTTAATGAGTTATCTCGATAATTTTTGATGGGAGGGGAGGGGGGAGGGGGATCGAAACCGACATCAATCGACTTCTTAGAACTCGGGTTAGTTGGGATCCGTTGGGAAAGCGTGCGGCTGCCGTCGCCGAGAACGTGTTAACGAGCCGAACTGTCAGATAAAGATACTTAATGGCCTCGGATAAAATCGGAGACTCGAACGAACGGTGAACTAAGGCAAAAGACTCGAGCGTCTGAACGTAACGTAAGATGTAACTGAAACGTAGATATATGTATATGTATATATATATATACTATAGTAAACGCGAATGCCCTCCGCCGAGCATTGCTTTCACGATGAGGTGCAACGAATCGGGTCTCTCCTTTCACTTTCTTGAAGGAAGAAACGAACGAGCCGATCGGATACAGGAACACTCGCATCCGCGTAATCACGGAATACCAATGGCATCCATGCCCCGTTTGGATTGCATAGCAAACGTTTGCGATGATGATCGCTTGCCAGATCATCGTTACCAACACCATCGCGAGAGAGAAAGAGAGAGAGGATTAACTATAGTTGGCTAGAGCGCAGATCAAGCCTCTGTTGCTTGTCTGTAATTTTCTTTAATGGGCTTTCGAACGGTCGAAATTGATACTCTTTCGGAACACTCGTTGCTAATAACACGTCCGCTCGCTTCTCTTTATCTCAATTTGATTCGCTGTAATCTAGCATAATGCGCTTCTTTGGATATCAAATTAGACGTTGGTAATTTTATTCCGTTCACTATACTGATCGAGAACGCTCGATAATAACAGATGCGTTTACGTCTATTCGTATAATTTACAATCATTTTTAATGAAAATCTCCCGTGGCACGAGACCTGTCTGGAAAATATACTGTTTGGACCGAGTTAGATGTCAGTGATTTTATTTCTCTCATTCCACTGTTCGAGAAAAATGCTTGACGATTTACAGTTAATTCTCGATATACGTCGCCGAGACTTCTGAGTTAACTGTCGCGGAATCATCCCCACTACCGGGTATATCCCACTAGGGGCCAAGAAGCTAGAGAGAAGTGTAAACATAATTTTTCCCCACTGTGACCTTGACAGGTAGCTCATAGGTCACACAGTGAATTTTCGATATACGTCGCAGAGACTTCTGAGTTAACTGTCGTGGAATTATCCCCACTACC
Source organism: Seladonia tumulorum (assembly GCA_913789895.3). Classification (NCBI taxonomy): domain Eukaryota; kingdom Metazoa; phylum Arthropoda; class Insecta; order Hymenoptera; family Halictidae; genus Seladonia; species Seladonia tumulorum. Next base: position 5,727,505 of record OU565280.1, read on the forward strand.
GCGGGGTGTACCCCTCGAGGGGCCAATAAGCTCGAGAGGAGTGTAAATATAACAAATACTCGTTGGCAGCGTTTGCCCGATTTGACCTTGACAGATAACTCATAGCACAGACGAATTATGACGTGTTTACGGACCGCGGCGAACTATGCATGGCGGTGACTATCGCTGTCTACTTTAGGCACTGCATCAAAGATTAGTGTCCCGATGACGACAAGAACTGGGCTGCTGACATATAACGCGGATTCACTGAACTATGATTTACCTGACGGTCAGTGTAATTCACCGTAATTTGTAACGCACTTTTTCGTAGTTGAACGTACTTAGGAAACATGCTATTAGATATCTAACTCCTAGAGGTGGAGGTCGTATGCAGAGGTATAAAATAAAATACATATTATATTATTATATTAAAATACAAAGCTAAAAAATAAAATAAAATACCACCAGAGAAATATTACCGGAATATAACCCGAATATAACCCGTTTTATTAATATTACCTGTCGATTATTAGAATCAGTAAGAATCTGTAAACATAATGTCTCCTGCACGATACTTGACGCCGGCATTCACAGCACACCAAAGTTTCCGCGTATTTTCTAAAGTAAAAATGTAGTTTTCGTTACTTAGAACAAACTCCCAACGTTTCACTAAAATTGAGAATTGATGCTCTCGGATAGGACTATTTTTAATTCAAAATTTCGGAAGATCTCTAATGGCCGACGTGGAGTTGGTGAAAGGAAAGTTTTTAGAGACGTTTTATAGGCCATTCTCGAGACTCGATATTTTCGCATTATCTCGCGGGCATTATGAATTCGCTAATTTTAACGACGCTCGACAGTCTTCTTCGCGAAAATAAACGCATTACCGTTTATTATTCTAATTATTTTCTTTTTTTCTTCATTTTGTTGTTCGCAGAACCTCGCGCGTGTATCGATACCTCTCGCATAACATTGAAATTTTCGACGAGCCAAAGGAAATGATCGCCTCGCGTGTTGCGTTCGATGGCGAGGCGCTTGAATTTCACGTCAACTATTCGCAAATATGGGTGGTTAATAACGTCGATAGATACCGTTTAATGGAACGCTCAAAGTTGATCGAGAATTCGTTTCCCACCTGTTCACATATCTTTCTCCCTTCACCTCTCGTTTAGCGTTCATTACTCCCATACGTTCGAATATTACACATTGATGTCAGGATAATCTGATTATTCGTGTGCGCCGATCGATCGCGTATTTTACTCGTTAAAAACACTGGCTTTCTGCGAATATGAGTTTTGTTCAGCCCCGTTCCCGGTTCCCGGTTCCCGTTCCCGTTCACGTTCCCGTTCCCGTTCGACGGCCGGCTCTCGCGGATATTATCGCGGACGAGATTCCCGTCGAATTTTCATGAAACCGGTTGATAGGTAATCCAGACGTTCCTAGTAATTGGTCGATTTGTTTTGGTTAAGCGACGCTAACGTTCCCGAATATTTTACAAAATGGCCGAGAAACTCGCAAAAATTCGTATCAAAAGTTAGTCGACTCCTCGAGAAACCTACCAGAGCCGGTGACATAAACAATTTGCGACACAATTTTGCAAAAAAAATCGCGAGCTCCCAATTCAAAAATAAGTTGAGGGTTCGGGGCTATTTTGATGTACCATCCAAATTTTTATAGAAGCACAGTGGTACACCTTTTAAAAACAAATACAGTGAATTCTCGATATATGTCAACAGGGGTCTTGGCAGTGTCATGTATCGTGCAGGAGACGTACCCAAGCCCTGTTTCGTTTCTGAGGTCTCAAGGGGTATACGTCACGGTAGTGGGGACAATTCCGCGACATTTATCATATAGGCCTTGGCGACATATATACAGGAATCAGTGTAACTTTTCCAAAATTGCACCAAACGACTTGGAGACGACTTTTGGAGATGTTAGAAGGATTAATATACGAAACACTGCATAAATAATTTCTTTTTAAATTGCCATAAAAAGTGGAGGTCACGATTTTTAAATTTTTTTATCTCTGTCTGTAACAAAATTTGGAAAGATCCCTCTCGTAGGTCTAAGTAAGTCGCATAAAAAGTCTATCAGCATTGTAAGATGTAAAAATCTTTGAATTTAGGGGGTTCAAAATTGCAGTTTCCTACAATTTTTGTAATTTTCAATTAATATACTATATTTTCAAAAAAAAGTCGCAAGCACGAAATAGAATATACCATCGAACGCACCGATAAGCTTAAAAATGCGCGCCAAGGTGTGAAAAAATCAACCAAGGTCGTAAGAAGGTCGTTGTCGTTGGAGTTTTCGAGCGGAACGTTCGCCGAAAGATCGAAGCAAGATACGACGAAGAGAAAGAGAAGTAGATATAGAGAAACACACGGATGGGCGAGAAAGCCACGCGGGCCGCGTGCGATGATATTACTTTCCAACGAATCGGGACAATGGAGCTAATTTATTCGCACGCATACGTACGCAACGCTCTCCGCATCCCGCGGTAGATACCGCGGCCAATGGTGCACGTGCAGCTGCAACTAAATAGCCCCTGGTTCCCGTCGCAAATAAGATCATCCCCGTATAAAGCATATTCAAACGAGGAAGACATAATTCGAGCAGTCGCGCCGCGCCGGCTACGTCGAACGAGACATTCACCTAACGAATACTGCCACTTACCGTCTTCCTACACTTTCTTTTCCTTCCACTAATCCCGAAGATTGAGGCGAGCACTCTGGTAAACAGCTCGGAACCAAAATCAACTACTCCGAGGCTCGTACACGTACCACAAGTCCCATACAAACACCCAACGAGATACGCAAGTCCTCCTGGTCGTACACAAATCGTATACAAGTCCTTCATGTTCTATACAAGTCCTTCAAGTTCTTTATAAGCCCTATACAAGTCCTAGAAAATTTTCAAGTCGTATACAAACCTTTAAAGTTATATGCAAGCTCTTCGAGTTCTATTCAAGCTCTTCAAGTTCTATGCAAGCTCTTCACGCTCTATGCAAGCTCTTAAAGCTCCTATGCAAGCTCTTCAAGCTCCTGTGCAAGCTCTTCAAGCTCCTATGCAAGCTCTTCAAACTCTATGCAAGCTCTTCAAGCTCTATGCAAGTTCTTCAAGCTCTATGCAAGCTCTTCAAGTTCTATACAAATCTCTCAAGTCTCATAAAAACCCATAAAGTTCTATACACGTTCTCCAAATTTTATGCAAGTGCTATATAAGATCTATAGATGTCCTCCAAGTCCCTCAAGTTGTAAACGAGCCCTCCAAGTTCCATGCAAGCCCTTCAAGTCATATAAAAGCCCTTCAAGATGTATACAAGCCCTCCAAGATCTATACAAGCCCTTCAAGTCTTATACAAGTCATCCGAGTCTTATACAAGTCACCCAAGTTTTATACAAGCCGTATACAAGTCATCCAAGTTTTATACAAGCCGTATACAAGTCCTTCAAGTTCTATAAAAATTCTCTAAGTCTTATACAAGTCCTATACACGTTCATCAAGTCTTCTACGAGCCCTATACAAGTCCTCCAAGTTGCCCAAGTCGTATACAAATCCTACAGGAGCCCTATAAAAGTTCTATATAAGTCCTCCAGGTCTTTTTAGTCGTATACAAGTCCGTCAAGTTCTGTACAAGTCTTTCAAGTCTTATACAAGCCCTTCAATTTCTATACAAGTCTTTCAAGTTCTATTCAAGCTCAACCTTTTCTATTCAAGCTCATCAAGTTCGATATAAACATTTCAAGTATCATAAAATCCCTTAAAGTTCTATACAAGTCCTCAAAGTTTTATACAAGTGCTATATAAGTCCTCCAAGTCCCTCAAGTCGTATACAAGCCCTCCAAGTTCTATGAAAAGCCCTTCAAGTCACATAAAAGCACTTCAAGATGTATACAAGCCCTCCAAGATCTATACAAGCCCTTCAAGTCTTATACAAGTCATCCAAGTTTTATACAAGTCGTATACAAGTTCTTCAAGTGCTATAAAAATTCTCCAAGTCTTATACATGTCCTATACACGTTCATCAAATCCCCCAAGTTTTCCACGTCGTATACAAGTCTTTCAAGTTGTATACAAGTCTTTCAAGTTCTATACAAGTCTTTCAAGTTCAATACAAGTCTTTCAAGTTGTATACAAGCCCTTCAAGTTTTATGCAAGCCGGTACAGTGCTGGTATCTGTGATCGTGATTCTGCTTTACCACTTTCCAAATAATTAAAAACAAAATATTGAAGATGGAACCTCAAGGATTTGTTGTACGTCCCAATACATAATCGTTTAACGTGTCCCGGATCTTGGGAGCCTCCAATGTCTACTAAATGCCTTATCAGGGGGACGCTAGGACTACCAGCACGATTATGCCACGTTGGGGAATATGTTCAAGAATCTCATACTTGATTCACCGATAGCGATTATTGCTCCCCCCATTCGGTTAAGGTTAGTGTTGCCGGCACTCAGGACGGTAATTATTTGCGTACGTCCTGCTTATGTCTCGTATTTGTCCACTTCTCTAACAAATGCCTAAAATCCACGTACCATCCATAACACATTTATTTTCAGTTTCAAAAATTCTGGTAGATTACAAAAAATTCGTGACAAACGTCCTGGGAACTAACACCGTAACAACAAACAAACTAAAACTTGCACGTACATAATTCTACATGGTATAAAGAACATGTGTATATCTCGGAGCTTGGAAAATCATAGGTAATGTTGTAAGGATAATATACTTAAATATAATTGAGAATTGTTGGGGATTATTATCAAGAGCTGTCTACGCAGAAGGTAGACAATTTGAAAATTTAAACGACTTAAAAATCAGTATTAAAGAGGAATGGAAAATTTGATCACAATCTTCAATTAAAGTACTGTATAAATCCTCACTAAAAAGGATGATAGAAGTAATTGAGAACCACGGAGGTTCCGCACATTATTAAACACAGGTACAGTTATATCATTTTCATATTTGTCCATTTTAAATTTATATAATATGGAATATTTTTCAAATGTGCTATCATTTTGTCTGTATTCATTTGAGTATTTTTATTTTTACGACGAGAATTCGTTGAAGAAGAAAAGTCAATAAAAGTTATGTTTATATATTAGTAGAAGCTAGTCTTTCTGTATCATTTGCACATTTCCTGTACCATAATTATAACGCGAGAAATTAAAAATAACACGCGTGTGCTATCTTTTTCTTTGGATAAACATAAGTTTATATTATATATTTATTATATATTTATAAACCACGTAATTCTACATGGATCGAGAACCGCAAAACACAATGTTTCGCGAGCAGAGATCATTCTTTCGACATTTCGTAGAACCTTACACACAGCGAAAAGTGGATCAATCATCGTCAGCTGTTGGGTCGATTCGGACCGTTCGCAGAAATCCTCGCGAAACTCTAATAACAGGATCCGGGGACGAGTCGCGTCGCAAGCAAGGAGATTCCCGAAAAAGACGACTAGAAGGCGAACCAGCTCGCGCGAGGTTCCGGTACGAAGAGTATGGAAAAAGTATGAGAGGCACGGGCAAGTATGAGAAGTTGGGTAGGGGTGTCACGTCGAAGTAATTCCGCAATGAATAGGAAATACCGGTGTGTGCTCCGGGCTTCCTTGACGCAGCAATGGAAACGTCCCGATACGATTTCTCGGTTAGCAGTCCGCTCCCGGTGTATTCTATAACTCAACGGGGTTTCCCCCGTGTGGCAGAAAAGAAACCTTAATAGACTCCCGTGTACACTGTGGAAAATTGGGAAAATCGTTGCACTTTCTTGTCGGCCACGACGTTCGCGCTACAAACAACCAGAGAGAGAGAGAGAACAGAAACTCGAAACGACGTTACGCCGATTCGATATCGCGCCGTGCCGCGTTATTGTTATGTAAACCGTCCAAGATATTGGTATCGCTTACATTACCCGGTGTCGAGAAGCAATTTTCTTGTTGCCGGTTCTGTTCCATTCGAAATTCATTTTTGCCCCGTTTCCCATAAATTGATATCCCAGAAAACGGTGAACCACTCTGGGTCTTGTAAAGTACGTGTTACGGAGTGTTGTCTATTATTTATTTCTTTATTTATCTCGATTTCCCCTGCTGCCAGATGAGCTCGGTTATACGTTTTACAGACAGGAATGTTTATAAATCCTTAAATCTATATTTATTCAGTTTTTGTTAACTCGCTTTTTTGTCTGTCTGAGCGGTACAAATGTTGCAGTTGATTTTGAACTGACTCCTCGAGACTTGAATAATTTTAAACAAAGCTTACAATAGGATGACAGCACATGCAAGACTTAAAAACAGAAAATAATTATTTAAATAAAAATAGATTTTTAATATATCACATTTTTGAGATGGAGTAAAAAGTATGAAATAATTTTTCCTAGCCCCATAAAAATAGTTCTGAAAATTTGTAACTGTGAATTTATAATAGCCATGATAATATTTGTAAGATTTGTAACGAAAAACGTGGGGCGCATGCAATAGATTTACGCACTCTACACTCCTCACTATTATCTTGTTCTCCACGTTTTTCGTTTTAAATCTTACAATTATTTTCATAGCTATTAAAAATTATAAAATAAGTATATTAAAAAACTTGTTTTACAGTTCATAGTACCTTCAAGTTCTATAAAAGTCCTTCAAGTCTTATACAAGCCCAATACAAGTCCTACAAGTTTTATACAATCCCCATTCAAGTCTTCCAAGTCTTACACAAGCCCTATACAAATCCTTCAAGTTTTCCAAGTCGTATGCAAGTCTTTCAAGATGTGTACAAGTATTACACAAGCACTGCAAGTCCTATACAAACACTATACAAGCCCTAAAAATTGTCCTAGTCGTATACAAGTCGTACACAAGTTCTCCAAGTTTTCTAAGTTATATACAAGTCTTTCAAGTTCTATAAAAGTTCTCCAAGTTTTATACAAGTCCTATACAAGTCCTCAAAGTCTTACACAAGCCCTATACAAGTCCTCCAAGTGTTCCAAGTCGTATGCAAGTCTTTCAAGTTGTGTACAAGTATTACACAAGCACTGCAAGTCTTATACAAACACTATACAAGCCCTAAAAATTGTCCTAGTCGTATACAAGTCGTACACAAGTTCTCCAAGTTTTCTAAGTTATATACAAGTCTTTCAAGTTCTATAAAAGTTCTCCAAGTCTTATACAAGCCCTATACAAGTCCTCAAAGTCTGACAAAAGCCCTATACCAGTCCTCCAAGTTTTCCAAGTTATATACAAGTCCTTCAAGTTCTGCACAAGTCCTTCAAGTTCTACACAAGGCCTTCAAGTTCTATACAACTTCTCCAAGTCTTATAGGAGCCCTATACAAGTCCTCCAAGTTTTCCAAGTCGTACATAAGTCCTATAGAAGCCCTGTACAAGTGCTCCAAACCTTTTTAGTCGTATACAAGTCCATCAAGTTCTGTGCAGGTCTTTCAAGTTCTATACAAGCCCAACAAGTTCTATACAAGTCCTTCAAGTTCTATACAATCCCTTCAAGTCTTATATAAGCCCTATAATATATGTCCTGCAAGTCTCCAAGTCGTATACAAGTCCCTCAAGTTGTATACAAGCCTTTCAAGTTCAGATACAGATAGTCTTGAAAATTTGTGACTGTAAATTTTCAGTAGCTACGAAAATACTTAGAATAGAAAATCCTTAAGAATGCTTAAATACAAGTATTTTCACAGCTATTAAAAATATGCTTGCCTTTAGTGCTCTCTGTTAGAAATAACACGGTTTCTTCCAAAACAAAATATATGGGCCAAAGACGTGTCCATAAATCAACTTTCACAGAGTCATCGAGCAATATTGGGATAGCATGATTTGTCGTAAAAGGAGAAAGGGTTCTCTAACCATTAATTATGTTTATACTAAAAATAGGCGCGTTACAGTTGCTTACGAAGCAGATTCGTCGGGACAGATTTTATCGAATCCGGCCATCCAATTAGGAGAATTTCTAACGAATTATTTCAATTTCGAATTTTAATTTCTAATCTACCAAGAATTTATAATTTCTACTGCATTTTGTAATTGCAGAGCATTGCAAGGATATTATAAACGTTCGACTTGACTTCTGCAGCAGAGATGCAGCTGTTGGTAAACGGGCACAAGATTGGGCTACTTTCACCGTTCCTTAAATTCCAATTACATCTCTGTCAAGGCCGAGAAACAACCATACTGGCCAGCGCACACGAATATCAACGACCAAATTCCACGGCTTTCTATCCGTTGCAATATGTTCCTCGCGGATGCAGTTCGTCCGGAACTCTCACTATACATAGGATGTTCCTCGTGTGCACTTTCAGAACGTTCACATCAGAATCGAACAATAGGTTACCGCTTTCAAATTAACATGTACCCGACCATGTTCCATCTCTATTCATCTCTCTATTCTCTTCCTGGTATTTTCTAATCGATCTCATCTTTCGTCGATCTTCGCGAATCATTCTAATGTCAGGTTACCCGAGTCATTTATTTCCTGCCACATGATTAATTAATACGACTCGACTATAGATCTGCGGGCGAAATAAAATTGTTCCCGATTAATTTTGCGAGAGACAGGCACTCTTCGTTTTAATAACACCAGTGCCAGGTGATATTAGGAATTTGCAACAAAATTTTGCAAACAAATTTGCGAGCTTCCAACTCAAAAATAGGTTCGGGGTTCGGGGGCTATTTTGATCTACAGTTCCATCGAAATTACTCAAAAACTACTTAAAAACAAATACAGTGAATTCTCGATATATGTCAACACCAGGGTTCTTGCCAGCGTCATGTATCGTGCAGGAGACATACCTGTGCCGATTTATGTTTACAGCTCAGCGTCCAAGTGGGGGTAATTCCGCGACGTTTATCATATAGTCCTCGGCGACATATATAGAGGAATCACTGTAACTTTTTTAATACTGGATCAAACGGCTTGAATTTTTTGGAGATGGTCGAAGGATTAATTTACCGAGTAATAAGCATAAATAATTTTTTTTAATTGCTTTTAAATGTAGAGGTCACGATTTTTGACCGGATGGAAATTTCTTTGATTTAATAACACCAGAGCCAGGTGACATTAAGAATTCGCAACAAAATTTTGCAGAAAAATTTGCGAGCTTCCAACTCAAAAATAAGTTCGGGGTTCGAGGCTATTTTAATCTACAGTTCCATCGAAATTACTCAAAAACTACTTAAAAACAAATACAGTGAATTCTCGATATATGTCAAGACCAGGGTTCTTGCCAAGGTCAAGTATCGTGCAGGAGACATACCCGAGCCTATTTATGTTTACAACTTAGCGTCCAAGAGGGGGTAATTCCGCGACATTTATCATATAGTCCTCGGCGACATATATAGAGGAATCACTGTAACTTTTTTAATACTGGATCAAACGGCTTGAATTTTTTGGAGATGGTCGAAGGATTAATTTACTGAGTAATAAGCATAAATAATTTTTTTTAATTGCTTTTAAATGTAGAGGTCACGATTTTTGACCGGATGGAGGTTTCTTCGTTTTAATAACACCAGAGCCAGGTGACATTAAGAATTCGCAACAGAATTTTGCAGAAAAATTTGCGAGCTTCCAACTCAAAAATAGGTTCGGGGTTCGGGGGCTATTTTGATCTACAGTTCCATCGAAATTACTCAAAAACTACTTAAAAACAAATACAGTGAATTCTCGATATATGTCAAGACCAGGGTTCTTGCCAAGGTCAAGTATCGTGTAGGAGACATACCCGAGCCTATTTATGTTTACAACTCAGCGTCCAAGTGGGGGTAATTCCGCGACATTTATCATATAGTCCTCGGCGACATATATAGAGGAATCACTGTAACTTTTTTAATACTGGATCAAACGGCTTGAATTTTTTGGAGACGTTCGAAGGATTAATTTACCAAGTCATAAGCATAAATGATTTTTTTTAATTGCTATAGAAAGTAGAGGTCACGATTTTTGACCGGATGGAAATTTCTTTGATTTTATCATTTTAACGAATTCAAGGGAGATATGTATATGACATAAATCCTCCTGATCGATCTTTCGATCAGGGGTCAAAGATGACCCGATGCCGTTCGAGATCTGGGATTTCGGGATGGCGCGAGACGACGGTAATTTATTTTACACGGTTTCCTTCAACGCGTATGAAAATTCATTATGTTATTAGTCGGTAATCGGCTTTCGGAATTCCAGGCTTTTGATCCGATTATGTCGTGATTATACAGTTTTTCGAGCCGGTGGCCCCTGTACGCGGGGAAAGATAAAAATTTATCCTACCGTGGCCGGGATAAAAAGGAAAAAAGCGAAGACTGTTCAGGAATCAGCCGTTTCCTTCGCGTTATCAATATTATAACAGTATCTTTTCTCGTGTTATCCAGCGAACGGGCGAACATTTTTCATGCGCGCAGCTTAGGATTCCATTATACTTATTCCGGAGAATGTTACCGGCCGGAAAAGAAGGAGATTTAAAAAATCCGAAAAAGTAAGGGAATTAATTAATTTCCCGGATTATAGGGATTCGCCTAAAAATTGCAAAAATCGTTCCGACAATTTCCGACCCTATTAATCAACTCTCCACAATTTTAGTTGCTCTATAATTCAGAATTTTTACAATTTTATGGACGCAAGTGTGATGTGCATTTTTATGGTGCATAGCTCTCTCTTATCACCAAAAATGAACAAATGAAACTTGAAACAGTGGATTAAAAAAGTTCGGCAGTGGTTTACCCTCAATTTATTGGAATTATTAACAAACGGATTTTTGAGAATTTTTATTTCCATTTCTTGGCAATCGATGCACACAATTTTTATTGTGCACCAACTTCATGCATTTATGGCTTACAGAAATGAAAAAAAAAATCTATGAAAACCAAATTCGATAGAATTCAGTACCATTTTCGTGTATTTTGAATTTACAAAGGCTATTGCCGCTAAAAATAAAATTCCATGTGATTACACTTTCTGAAAATTCGACTAAAAAAATTGATGATGAGCTAGAGACTAGAAATTTTAAACAAAGCTTAGGACTGGATGACGGCACATGCAAGACTTAGAAGCAGAAAATAATTATATTCGAATAAAAATAGATTTTTAATATTCCACGTTTCTGAGATGGACTAGAAAGTATAAAATAATTTTTCCTAGCCTCATACCGATAGCCCTGATAATTTGTGACTGTGGATTTTCAATATATATGAATATATTAGAATAATTGTTTAGCTACTTTTTGCAGCTTCGAGTATGGTTTAAATTCATAGACCGAGCTTTTCAGTGAACGTAACAATTTTCAAATTAGGTTGGATTTTCGAAAGAAATTGATCGAATTCAGAGAGGATCGAGTTGAAACGCGTGGCGGCATCGACGAAAGTTAAAAGTATGCTAACGATAATAGTTAGTTTCCGGGGAACAGAAGCAAAACGAGCGTTTCTTTATTAAAATGGCAAAACAATGGGGCACGGCTCTATTTCGCGACGGCGCACGATACTATCGAGCACATAACGAACGTGAGAATAAAGCTGCTATTGTGACACGTATTACCCTGATTATTCTGTAATTATTTATTCATACGAGCATTGTTTGCGCCGAACAATTTAACCCGCAGTTAACCGTGAATTATTAAACCTTTAAATTTCCGTCGAGGACGAGTGTGTTCGGGCTTCTTCCGATAAGAGAGACAGAGAGAGAGAGAGAGAGAGAGAGAAGGTAGACAGGTACAGTGAGTAACGAAAGTATTCGAACGCCCTTTAAATCAGTATAACTTTTTTTTTCAAGTGAATCGAACGACCTGACTTTTTTGAGGAGTTAGAAGAATTGGTTTTCCAAATGATGTGTAAAAAAGATTTTGAAAAAATTGCAATTGGTAAGAATTACATGAGAAAATAAAAATGGCACTTTTCGCAACTTTTTTATTTGAACCTGTAGTGAAAATTTAATATATGCGTTTTGTAAATCTCTGTTAGTTATACACGTACTGAAAATTTCATCGAAATCGGCTGACGCAGATAAAAATGGCACGTATCAAAATATGTTAGAATCTGAGGATTTTAAGCAGAAACTGGCCAAAAGTCGTGAAAATCTACGCTTTTCACCACTTTTAACTAGTTGTAGCTCGTGTGTATATTAATCGATTTCAATGAAATTTGCAGCATGTATATAACTAACATATATCTACAAAAGGCATATTTTAAATTTTCGCTACAGGCTCAAATAAAAAAGTTGCGAAAAGTGCCATTTTTATTTTCTCATGTAATTCTTACCAATTGCAATTTTTTCAAAATCTTTTTTACACATCATTTGGAAAACCAATTCTTCTAACTCCTCAAAAAAGTCAGGTCGTTTGATTCACTTAAAAAAAAAAAAAGTTATACTGATTTAAAGGGCGTTCGAATACTTTCGTTACTCACTGTACTTATTAAAAATCTTCTCTCGCCGCGAGATTTCTTTCGCAACGGTCGCCTTCTGTCGGATATCATAGAAAATCCGGTGGGGAGAGAGACGAAGAAGAAGAAGAACAAAAAAATGAAAATAACCGTAATGCAACAAAAGGGATTAAGCTTTTTACGCAATCCTCGCCGAGCTCTGGATTACACGTGGGAAGTCTGGATTCAACAAAGCCCCGTGCTGCTTGACGTAAGAAATTGTTAACGCGTGCTCTCTCTCTCTCTCTCTCTCTCTCTTTCACCGTGCGCTCACAAGAAGTCTCATGGGACACCATAAGGGTAAAGGGGGCACTCGATCGCTCCGCCTATCCCCACCGTTGACGCACCAGTGGGCCAATGCTTACGCTCTGACGTCACACGCTGTATAGTGTGTGCTACCGCAATAGCCAATAGAGCTGCCAGTGCCCCCTCCACTTCCTTTCAACAGACTTCTTAACGTAAGAAACTGTTAACGCGTGTGCTCTCTCTCTCTCTCTCTCTCTCTCTCTCTCTCTCTCTCTCTTTCACCGTGCTCTCACAAGAAGTCTCACGGGACACCATAAGGGTAAAGGGGGTACTCGATTGCTCCGCCTATCCCCACCGTTGACGCTCCAGTAGGCCAATGCTTACGCTCTGACGTCACACGCTGTATAGTGTGTGCTACCGCAATAGCCAATAGAGCTGCCAGTGCCCCCTCCACTTCCTCTCAACAGACTTCTTAACGTAAGAAATTGTTAACGCGTGTGCTCTCTCTCTCTCTCTCTCTCTCTCTTTCACCGTGCGCTCACAAGAAGTCTCATGGGACACCATAAGGGTAAAGGGGGCACTCGATCGCTCCGCCTATCCCCACCGTTGACGCACCAGTGGGCCAATGCTTACGCTCTGACGTCACACGCTGTATAGTGTGTGCTACCGCAATAGCCAATAGAGCTGCCAGTGCCCCCTCCACTTCCTTTCAACAGACTTCTTAACGTAAGAAATTGTTAACGCGTGTGCTCTCTCTCTCTCTCTCTCTCTCTCTCTCTCTCTCTCTCTCTTTCACCGTGCTCTCACAAGAAGTCTCACGGGACACCATAAGGGTAAAGGGGGTACTCAATCGTTCCGCCTATCCCCACCGTTGACGCTCGAGTAGACCAATGCTTACGCTCTGACGTCACACGCTGTATAGTATGTGCTACCGCAATAGCCAATAGAGCTGCCAGTGCCCCCTCCACTTCCTCTCAACAGATTTCTTGCGCGGCACGCACAGTACACTGAATTCTCGATATACAGTAAGGAGCAATACTGAGTCCACAATATTTGAAACAACACAATTTTTTTTTTAAATTAGATCAAATGACTTGAATGTTTAAGGAATGTTTGTAGAAGGATCGGTTTATTAGATAAGGTGCAAATAATGTTTGAAAAAAATTTGAATTGGTAGGAATCGCAAAAGAAGTAGGAAAAGCTGGTTTTGTTAGCTTTTTTTATCTGAGCCTGTATTGAACATTTGAAACATGGGTTTTATTCGCTCGAATAAATTATATCCACGCTGAAAATTTTTTACAAATTCTGGTCAGTTCGTTTGGGGGTTATAAACGATTGACAGTGCGATTGTAAGTCGAAAATCGTAGAAAACGACAATTTTTGTCACTTTCTATCTCTTTCTTTCAATCACTATCTCACGAGTTTGACATATATATATATATATATATATATATATATATATATATATATATATATATTTTTTTTTTATTTACAGAAAGAATGAGATAGCACAAGGAGAATTTGTCCAGAATTCCTGCAAAATATTGTGTCTTTAAAACAATGATTTCGAAGAGTGATTTATTATTAAGAGTTTTATATATGTACATTTTTTAATTTGCAGAAATAATGGGACAGCAAAGGAAGAATTTTTCCAGAATTTCTGCAAAATATTGTGTCTTCGAAATAATGATTTCAACGAGTGATTTATTTATCGCGAGTTTTATATATCTACATTTTTTAATTTACAGAAATAATGGTATAGAAAAAGAAGAATTTGTCCAGAATTTTTTCAAAATATTGTGTCTTTAAAATAATGATTTCGAAGAGTGATTTATTATCAAGAGTTTTATATATGAACATTTTTTAATTTGCAGAAATAATGGGACAGCAAAGGAAGAATTTTTCCAGAATTTCTGCAAAATATTGTGTCTTCGAAATAATGATTTCAACGAGTGATTTATTTCTCGCGAGTTTTATATATCTACATTTTTTAATTTACAGAAATAATGGTATAGAAAAAGAAGAATTTGTCCAGAATTTTTTCAAAATATTGTGTCTTTAAAATAATGATTTCGAAGAGTGATTTATTATCAAGAGTTTTATATATCTACATTTTTTAATTTGCAGAAGTAATAATGGGAAAGAAAAAGAAGAATTTGTCGAGAGTTCCTGCAAAATATTGTGTCTTCGAAATAATGATTTCAAAGAGTGATTTATTTCCTGTGCATTTGCTATCTCACGAGTTTTATATATCTACATTTTTTAATTTGCAGAAATAATAATGGGAAAGAAAAAGAAGAATTGGTCCAGAATTCCTGCAAAATATTGTGTCTTTAAAACAATGATTTCGAAGAGTGATTTATTATCAAGAGTTTTATATATGAACATTTTTTAATTAGCAGAAATAATGGGACAGCAAAGGAAGAATTTGTCCAGAATTCCTGCAAAATGTTGTGTCTTCGAAATGATTGTGGCAGAGAGCGCGCACACACACGGACGCAGGCACGCACACGGATGTAGCGCGTTACCTTTCGGGTCGCTAATGGATCCCGGGTAAGATTACGAGGACGAGTCGGGTAGGGGGATGGCAAAAAAAAAAAAAAAATAAATAGTTAATAACTAACGACAGTTTGGAAACATTAACGCTCGACGAAATCATGCCGGCGAGAGAGATCCGTCGTTCGCCTCCGCGAACGGTCTCTCGCGCGTTTCTGAACTTGTTTCATGAGAAAAGTTTCGAATTCCGCGTGGCAGTCTTCAGTAATTTGTCTCTACTCGGTGAATACTTAATAATATATCCGCGCCTGCAATTCGAGAGACTTTGATTTCGGGAATGTATAGAAACTCGCGGGCGAGGAAGAGTCGCTAGACGGAGAATGCCGGGAAAATTCGTTCCGGGGAGACGGGATCAACGGCAGCGTTCGCATAACCTTGCTACAAGCTATTCCGCGAGAACGGGCCATGTAAATTCGGCGAATTATGCGCGCGGAAAAATTATTCGTCTAGTTTCACGTGCGCTGGGAAATTCGGGGCACGGGGAGGAGACGAGTCTAAATTCTGTGACCACGTTGCACGCGATTTTCAAATTCCTGTCGATTAGGGTAAGAGAACCCTTACTACTCGATATATGTCAACAACAGAGGTCTTCTCAGCGTCATGTATCGTCCAGGAGACATTTCTGAATCCTGTTCAAGCTCCCTCACGTGGTATACCTCGCAGTAGTCAGGGTAATTCCGTGACATTTATCATCGAGGCCTTGGCGACATATATAGAGAAATCCCTGTACTATGCGAGTCGTTCACAAGTCAAATCGATTGACTCAACTTTTTGAAATATTTTAAATTCAAGTGTCAAAGTACTTGGTTCAGTCTTAACTTTTTTTATTTATAATACATTTCTCAAATAATAAAGATTAACACCATTAAACGACGAAATTCTTTTGGTGGCCGAATAACAAATAATTTATTTCAGATCCATTCACTACACCAGGGCTATTCCATCTTATTCAGTTCTATAATGCATTATATTTACAATGTTTATTTCGATTTTTATTTTAAGAAAAATTTTGAAAGACAAGTGATTTTCTTATTTCGAGATAAGAAGTGTGGTCTTACATAAGCATAAAATTGTACATATTGATATCGACCTTATCCCCACCGCGACGGGTCACTAATGACCCAGGAAACTATTTGAATAATTTTTCGATCCACTGTATACAGTATCATCTGTTTCGAACCGCTTTGTTTCAAGATTGTGTAAAAATAGAGTTCGGTGTACAGTGATTTCTCGATATATGTCGCCAATGCCTTGAAGATAAATGTCGCGGAACTCTCCCCACTACCGCGGAGTATACCCTCCCTATCAGGGGCCAAGGACAAGTATATCGAAGAATAGTATCTTTTAGCCGATATACAGTGATCTCTCGATATATGTCGCTATAGCCTCAATGATAAATGTCGCGGAACTCTCCCCACTACCGCGGAGTATACCCTATCAGGGGCCAAGGACAAGTATATCGAAGAATAGTATCTTTTAGCCGATATACAGTGATTTCTCGATATATGTCGCTAAAGCCTCAATGATAAATGTCGCGGAACTCTCCCCACTACCGCGGAGTATACCCTATCAGGGGCCAAGAAAAGTATATCGAAGAATAGTATCTTCTAGCCGATATACAGAGACTTCTCTATATATGTCGCCTCGATTATAAATTGTAAGGAATGGCCGGGATAAAAGCAAACAATTTATTATTTAATTACACGTCCTTCTCTGGTGTCGGACCTGACGAGACTGCTCGTCCTTGTTTCATTCTGTTCGTTTCTTTTTTCAACACATTCGTTCGTCCCATGAATCGTTTGTCTTATCAATAACACGAACATATTTTTTAACAACATGAACAATATATACAGTGGCGGTGTTACAGCTTGTCTTAAAAAATGTCGCGAAATTATCCCCACTACGACGATACACGACGCTGGCAAGGACCCGTGTCGTTGACATATATCGAAAATTCATTGTGCATGTATGTAAATTCCTAGTTTTCAGTTGTTATTGATCGACGTCAATCACATTTTTCGGTAGTGTGTTCTACGGAGTTATTGCCCCTAATTATTCGAACTAATTTCACTGGTCGAACGAGAGAAAAAAATGAGAGCAAAGCGCGGGGCCGTTGATCGGTCCGTTGAAACGAAATGACCGGTCGGATAATTCCGCGTGCAAACGAGAAATGAGAATGTATAATGTATCGATGGGAGAATTACAAAGTGCGCGAATTACGTGAATTCGTAATCGGTTTCAGTCAGCACCGTGAACGGTTACTTATCGGTCTTGTACACCCACATAATAATACATAATATTCGCAATAATGCACGCGCACGCGCACAAGCGAGTGATTCGATTTAATTTCCATTCGCATTTTTTTGACAATTGCAAGTGTGTAACACTTATATTCGCCGCATTGTCCTCTGAATTCAAATTATCGTGGCTCTATGTTGTTGCAAATTTTATTCCCCCTCCCCCTACCTACCCTTCCCCTCGTCGTCCCGCTCTCCCCCCACCCCGCGTTCCAATTAATTAACGGGGCAAATTTAACGTGCTCGAGAAATGCAATAAACGGGAATGTATAAATTATTAGTCTATTTGTCTATACGGTACATAATTATGCGGGCATCAATAAATTTGCATCGTGATTATAAGAAATAATTAACCAGACATGTCTGACCGTACTTTTCCTCGCTGTCGAGTATTAACAATACCGGCTAACAAACCGCTAGAAACCCACCAACTATTTCCGGAGATTTCGAATCGTTTTCTAGTGCAACGGCGAGAACAATTCGAAAACGCGTTCGTGTGCGAAAAATCGAGCAATTTTATAGCTGCGGTATAAATAAATGAGAGGTAACTTTCCCGGTAGATTTCGGCAGTAATTCATTGTCCGAGGTGGTGCTAATGAAACTCTTACAAATTGCTGAGAGTGTATATAACTTTGCAAATTTTGTATCAATTTTGCAAAAATTTTGTAAAAATTTTGCAAATTTCTACAGATTATTCCGCGACTATTGGTCGGAATGAAAAATGCCAACGCATGCATTACAAATTGCTTAGAGTATAAATAACTTTGCAAATTTTGCAACAATTTTGTAAAAATATTTCAAAAATTTTGCAAACTTCTACAAATTACTTTGCGATTGCTGGTCAGAATGAAAAATGCTACGCATGTACATATGTAACGCATAGATTACAAATTGCTGCGAGTATAAATAATTCTGTAAATTTTGCAATAATTTTGTAAAAATTTTGTAAATTTCTGCAGATTATTCCGCGATTCCTGGTCAGAATGAAAAAAGCGAACGCATGGATTAAAAATTGTTGAGAGTATAAATAACTTTGCAAATTTTGTAACAATTTTGTAAAAATTTTGCAAATTTTTCTATTACTTTGCAATTCCTGGTCGGAATGAAACATGCAAACGCATGCATTACAAATTGCTGAGAGTATAAATAACTTTGCAAAGTTTGTAACAATTTTGTAAAAAATTTTTTTAAATTTTGCAAATATCTACAGATTATTCCGCGACTGCTGGTCGGAATGAAAACATGGACACGCGTTACTGACACTCCATCGAATAACGTGAGAACCGTTTTAAATTTTATAAACAATTTGTTTCCGTGTTTTTCACGCCCGCGGCCATTACAAAAATGGACAAATCGCGCAGCCCTGTTATTCCAAGTTGGAATTCCACGATTGTGCAAATCTAAATTCCTGCACTTAAATTCACCATAAAATCCGAACGGCCCGGCTCAAATTCTGATCGCCGACGGTCACAATTAAATTAAAATTGTAATGGTCAGATTCCGATTTCACCGATCCCGTTCAAATTTAAATTCCAGCAGTCACGCTTAAAACAACTTTTATCGATCCCGTTCGACGTCTATAATTGAAAGACCCATGGAAAATTACTGTTTCATAAAGAACTTGCACCAAACTAATTATACAAATTCAACTACGTACGAAATAATCATACAAAACGAACGGACAAATTACTGAATAAGTTACAGACCTCTCCTGTGATTTTTATTTGACAGTGCCTGTATACAGTCTGTACTCGATATATGTCCCAAATATCTAGCCGATATAAGTCATAAAACTATCCCCACTGTATTTTTCCATGTTCGGCGTGAATCAAAGAATAGTATCTTCTAGCCGATATATGTCCTTGGACAGACCTGTGTTGAGGACATATATCGAGTAGACACTGTGTTCCCACTGCCTCGGGGTATACCACATGAGGAGCCAAGAACTGTCATTTTCTACTTTCGGCAATGTATCAAAGAAGAGTATCTCCTAGCCGATATATGTCCCTGGATAGACCCGTATTGTGGACATATATCGAGTAGACACTGCACTTTGCGTTCACATCCCACCGATTTACTGCTGGTTCACGTTTAAAAACAAATTAAAGTGTCTACACGATGCATGTCCAAATCACGGGTCTAGTCAAGGACATATATCGGGTAGGACATACTAAAGGTCTCGGTTCATGGCCCCTGACGGGGTATACCCCACGGTAGTGGGAATACAGTCTCTACTCGATATATGTCCTCAACAGGGGTCTGACCTGGGACATATATCGGCTATTTGCGACATATATAAAGTGAAGGCTGTATTAAGTAAATTCGTCGTAATATTTGACGATTGTATACAACAGGGTACTAAAGCGAAATCTTGTAACACGTTTGAGAACGTTTGAAAGTTTCTCTTACTTACCATCCAGTAAATCAACTCGTCGTCTTGCTGGACTAGTTCCTCCAACTTCTTAAAAACACTCGGGGCGTTTTCGGTTTTAATTTTAAACTAATTAGTCCGTCTCGAAGAGTGGCCGAATTTGAACGAGCAACGGGAACGATGTTTCGCGAACGTCTTACGAGTCACTAGTACCGGTGTTACGCGAACAACGTGTAGGAGAAGACTGTTATCGGTTTGTAACGAAGAACGGAAATTAGTCGGGAAATGGGACCACGCCTGTACACGTGAAAAACAAAAATAAAGGTTTTCGCCAGGTGCAGGCCACGGTTTCGTGGCCGACAATTACTGCTCCGGCCGCTGATGTGTTCGTTATCGTCGCTATTTTTTCAACGAGGATATCCCCCAGATTAAGCTCGAACGAGAATTTCCATTCGTAATGGAACCGGCAGAAAAAAAAAATACTACCGGCATGAGCATACGGCATCGTCGCGGCCAACTATTTACGTTACGCCGCGCAGATTATTTATTCGGCGCGGACCCCGTGTGAATTATAGAAATGTAACCACCCTCTCTCTGTTCCCCGGCCGATAAAAAATAAAAACGCAACGTGTTTTGCCCAACGGGAGCATCGGCTGGCGTTAACTTTGATCGCCGAGACGACAGAGCTTCGTCGCTGCCCGATTTTAAAACTGTTAAAGTGGGAAAAAAAAATGTTGATTAAACTTCACCTTCTGGGACCGAAAATTTTTCACTTTTTTCTTATATAGTTCTGTAGATCTTGACGAGACAATGCCAAAAATCGAAGTTTTAGCGCGAGGAATTCACTGGGTCAAAAGTGACGGCGACCTTATTTGTAAAAAAAAAAAAAAAACGCTTAAAGTCGATCTTTGAATACACTTAACTTTTGTACCAGCGAATTCTTCGCATTAAAATTTCGATTTTTGGCATTTTCCTTTCAAGATCTAGGCTATCAAAAAAATTTTGGTCCCAGACAGTATATTTCATCCCAAATTTTTATTTGGATCCAGTGCTTTGTAGTCACTGCATAACATTTGAATTTTGCGTAAACCTTCGATTTTGTTCGAGCCAGTAACTTCTTCCTTTGCAACTATATTTTTGGGTATTTGCGGCTTAAACAAATTTTTCAAATACAGGGGAACGTGTATGTTTATATATTTCAAGGTTCAGGTCGTCATTTTTAAAATAGACATTCAGAGTTAATTGATTCCAATATACGACAACAATTAGCACAAATGTGTGGATATGCACTCCTCTTTTACACGTGGGCAATTTTGATTCTATATTTTATGCGACTATCTCAGAAATAGATTGTGTTATAAGAAGAGAAAAATTTCACACACACCCCCCTCCCCCGCCTGCCCAATTCTAATTGTTGCTTTTAACACGTTCGCTTGTTTTCCTCCTATGCAAATCAGTCGCTTGTGTTGGGCGTCGCCTTGGACGTTGCTGTCTGCGATGTCTTCCCCCACCCCCCCCCCCATTTTTACGGGATTAGAAAGCAGTCCCTCCGATGTAAATTGTTGACGGCAATTAGAAGCATAATTTGCAGAGAGCTGCGAGGAAATTGCGTGGAGGAGGAGGAAGGTGCTCGCGAACAAAGGAATCCGTTCATTGGTACTCGAGCCCTTTCGCTGCGACACGTCTCAACTGCGAAATGCCTCGCCATTTTGCGCGAGCAATATTTGCATGCCGATTGTGGACGGGCTAATGTGCCTAACAATTAAACGAATCTCGCGTGAGTCTCCCTAAAAACCACTAATAATCAAAAACAAATGGAGCATTTTTCCTCGGGGCGAATAATCAACGTCTTAGAGAGTGTCTCCTATTTTATTTTAATTTTTCCGAGCGCGACAAATTAAATATCAGTTTCTCAAATTTTTCAATTTTTACTCCATCACGATTCATTACTTCCACTTCGTGCCCATATGGGCGTGGCATTGTGCTCATATAGGCGTGGCTTCGAGTCCATATAGGCGTGGCTTTGTGCACATATAGGCATGGATTCGTGCCCATAGGGGAGTGGCTTTGTGTCTATATGGGCGTGGCTCTGTGCTAATGTAGGCGTGGCTTCGTGTCCATATGGGAGTGGCTTTGTGCCCATACAGGCGTGGCTTTGAGCTAATGTAGGTGTGGCTTCGTGTCCATATGGGCGTGGCTTTGTGTTCATAGAGGCGTGGCTTCAAGACTGCAGAGGCGGGACTTCGTGCCCGCTGTGCTGCGTATGCCCAGATCAAGAAAATTACTGCCCGTACGGGCAAACGCTGAATAGATCTGGTGTAGAATTCAACTCGAGATGAACCTCGATATTTTAATTTCTATTTGCCTGCTGTCTTTTTCGATCCGAAAACGACAATTTTAATTTTGCTTAAAATTAGTAACTTCGACTTCGATATTTAATTCCAAGTAGACCACACATTCAATTTGCAATTGAAGACCATCGATACGTTGCTTACAACTTATCGAAACTATTGTTAAGAGAAAAATACAAATTCCTATCTGGTTCCTGTGCGTTGCAATTTTCACTTTCCTCGAAGATCGACCAGTTATAAGTATCTGAATGGTTGCGGAGGGGAAGTTAGAGTGGGGGAACAAGTCTTGAACTGGCGCCACTGGGCGGAGCTACGGGCCAGTGACTTAGCGGAGTCGGGTTAGGCTATAGGACAGCCGTAGCTTCCCACCTAGCTGTGACCATGCGTGTGACGAATACAAGTAGCCTTTCCCTCAGGGGCGTGGCTACGTGCTATCAGGGGCGTGACTACGTGCAATGAAGGGCGTGGCTACGTACTATCAGGGGCGTGACTACGTACTCTCAGGGGCGTGGCTACGTACCCTCAGGGGCGTGGCTACGTACCCTCAGGGGCCTAGCTCCGTGTCCGCTGTTTTGTATATGCCTAGGGCAAGAAAATCACTGTTTAGAAGGTTCGATAATTTGATTTGATCGTCTACCTGGATATTTGAACTTCTATTTTCTCCTATTTTCATTTTGCGCTCCCTGCTTTTCCCTTGAAAATAGCAACTTCGTCTTCGATATTTAATTCCAAGTAGACCAGGCATTTAATTTACAACTTAAGACCATCTACACGTTGCTTACAACTTGTCGAAACTATTGTGAAGAGAAAAACACAAATTCCTGTTTCGTTTCTGTGCGTTGGAATTTTTGCTTTCGACCAAGATCGACCAATTATAAGAATCTGGATGGTTGTGGAGGGGCGAGGAGAGCAAGGTGGCAGTGCAGGGTAATAAAGATGAATTTGATACGGTGAATTCGCGAATTACGCGAAATAGTATGGCGGGCATGTAGGATTTAAGCGCTCGCCGTAAAAGGAAAGGTGCGAGCTAGAGAGAGAGAGGGAGGGGGGTCGGGCTTTTCGCGATTCACAATGAGGCGGCTTAATCAATTACTCGGTCGATTTCGGCGCGAGGCGTTCGTTAAATTTGCACGTGTAATACCTGAAATAGTTACCGCTTTACCGTTGCCCGGTTAACGGAGTTCCTAATTACGCAAGAAAATGGTGGGAGCAGGAGTGGGGTGGGGGGTGGGGGGAGAAGTAGTTCAACGCGATTAGAAACTTCGGGAAGCAGAAAACGGAATCGGACCGTGTGCACGTGAACGACCTTCCTCCTCTCCGCTTTTACACAATAATCATCTGGCCTTCCAGAAAACCGTCCACGCAGAACTCGAGCAGAAACGCAACGGGTAGCGAGAACAGCAACAACGGTGACGTTGGATAACAAACGAAAAAAAAAAATACAAGAGAGAATGTACATGTGCAAGCGCGTTTACGGCTAGGAAAGAGAGAGAGAGAGAGAGAGAAGCATGAATCCAGCGATATCAGGTCTTATTGTTCGAGTTCGAGCTCTTTGTCTCCTCCGTTTCGAAATGTTCACCGCGAAGGGGGTGGGAGAAAGAGAGCGAGAGAGAATATCATAGACGGCCTAGTATCGTTGAAGGGCTTCGCCGACAAATGCTCATTGTACCACCGGGGGATCTTACGTCAACGGTGAACTTTCGTTTCGAGCAGCAGACAGCGCTATAGAGTTTGCTACGCGAACGATCCGAACCTAAGAGCGACTTGACGTGAAAAGACGAGTCCAAATTCTGAATCGGGAACTTGTCTTTTTCCCGGCCGAGCTTTGTCTTTTGTCGACGGGCAAATCGACACAGAAGACGGTCGGGGCTGCAGGCTGACTAAACTTATGGTTGGTACAGAAGTAGACAGACAGAGAGAGAGACATAGAGAGAGAGAGAGCTTCTTCGTTTTGCTTCTGAATTTCGAACTTCTTCATTTCAAAGATTTCGTCTATCCCCAGATAACTTATTTGGTGAAAAATAAATTTTCCATCGAAAATGTAGGAACTTAATTTTTTCTCTTTGCTTAAATCGGTAGGAAATTTCCTGAGGAATACGATAAAAAAAAAAATTAGAAAGTGATCAGTGGACTGCGGATTTTATGCATTTATGACAAAAATGGATAAGCACAATTTAATGGAGCGGACATATTGAAAAGATTTAAGGGGACCAGCGAATGGTTTTAGCTTAATAAAATAATTAAAGGAAGATAGACATTTTTATTTCGCTCTTGTTTCTTGCAATCAATGGACATATTTTTTATTTTGTTTCAGATATCTTATTTTGTTTATTTTTTTGTTTCACGATCATTTTTGTGCACTGTACGCTATACGTTTCATTTACAGGATGCCATTTTCAAGTCGCCATTGCATCGTTGTTACTAACAATTAAAATTTATGAAAAATATTCTTTTGTACATTACAACATTAATAAATGATACCTCAAGTTGCAAATCAATCTACGCATTGCATTTTTCAAAAAAAAAAATTCTTAAAAAACAGGCCATTCACACAAGGTTCTCCCCTTGATTGATCGAATCGATCCGATCGAGTTAATCGATTTATAGAAAAATCGAGCACGTGAAATTGTTGGACAATTAAAAAAATTTGAAGATATGTCGAAAATTATTAAGGAGCAGGCGATTTATATTTGCTTTCCTGTATGTTTATTAGACGGAAAAATTAATTCGTGGTCCAGGCCAGATCATAGACGCACCGATCTCCGTTTTAAAGATCATCAACTCGCGTTGACAGCCGGAAATTAAAAAGTCGAATCGAGAAGCTCCATCGACCAAGGATTAATCTCATAAAAAAAATTCTAATTTCAGTTACCCATATCGTGCTCGACGAATTTTTCCATTTTCGCTGAAACATGTTTTTCTAACTTCAAGATCGACGAAGAAATATGTTTCAAATATTCTAGGGCTTCTATTACACCGACCTTAACGTCCGCGAAAATATATTTTGTTTCATAAAATGGGGAACACGTTCCCGGAGAAGCCTCTCCGCGGGTATCCTGCACAACTTTCACATTTTTCGCTAAATTCGCTGGAAATTTGAAGAGGAGCCTTCTCTGGTATACAGGGTGCCCCAGTTTACACCTGAAGGCCACGTATTCAGAAAACTATAACGGGCTTTTGAATTTTAGATAAATCGAAAAGCAGTTGTATCGATCCTCAATAAAATCTTCGAGATGAAATTACTATTTCTGAGCAAACCGAACAGAGAAAATTTATATAGCTTGAGAAAAATATAAAATGGTCTCTCGATATATGTCAGTTCTCTTGATATATGTCAATAAGACGGGTCTTGGGGATTAAATTAGTATTCCTGAGCAAACCGAACAGAGAAAATTTATATAGCTTGAGAAAAATATAAAATGGTCTCTCGATATATGTCAGTTTTCTTGATATATGTCAATAAGACGGGTCTTGGAGATTAAATTAGTATTCCTGAGCAAACCGAACAGAGAAAATTTATATAGCTTAAGAAAAATATAAAATGTTCTCTCGATATATGTCAGTTCTCTTGATATATGTCAATAAATCGGGTCTTGGAGATTAAATTAGTATTCCTGAGCAAACCGAACAGAGAAAATTTATATAGCTTCAGGGAGATATAAAATGCTTTCTCGATATATGTCAACAAGACGGGTCTCGGCAGTGACATATATCGTCCAGGAGACACTATTCTTTGATCTCACTTTGATCAAAGGACTCTCGAGGTTCGAGGCTCCCCCACAGAGTCTACCCCGTGGTAGTGGGGATAGTTCAGCGACATATATCAGCGAGGTACTTGCGACATATATCGAGAAAAGACTGTAGTCCACACCTGTGAAAATAATTTTGAATAAAAAGAATGAAATTGCACTGCACAAACAGAGAGGCTCGCGGTTATAGCAATTTGCCGGCATAAATCCGAAAGAGCGGTTGCTCGCTCGGTGATTTATGCGACGCCGTTTAGAGTGACGCGGCCCGATCGAATTCACTGTGTCAAACAAATTTGTGCCGCGCGCGCTCGGAACGATGGGGGGAAAAAAAAAGGCGAACGAGTTGTAAAGTACGTTCATTTGAAGTCCCGGGGTTCGCGGGCTCGTTCCGTGCCGCGCTAATGCACAGATAAGTAAATAAATGAGCGAGCAAAACGGGCAGAGGAGGTGAAAAGAAAGAAAGAGAGGAAAAAAGAAAAGAAAAGAAAGGAAAAGAAAAGAAAGAAACGGAACGAGGTAGACGGTTGAAGGGTACAACCGGTTCTAATTAAAAAGCGTGTAATTAATCATAATTATGCTAGTAGTTCTCTTTTCGGTCGGCGATGACGTTTCTGCAGGATGCGACTCAATGGGTAAACGAATTAACGCGAACGACGAGAATAAAGACGATGAGGGCTGTCGCCTGACGAATGGCAACACGCCACTCGAGACCGTTTGTTTATGGATTAAACGTTAACTTAATATTACGTGTTAAATTAACGAACCCGAACGTCGAAATAGTTCTCGGGCAGAGGCGCAGCAAATTTTCTTGCTGCGTGAGCCCCTTTTGCCATTTTTTTTACCACTCATTAGGGAAAAGTGTATATTACCAGGGACTCGGTGACACGGAAAACGATTAGGCAGATCGGTTAGGTAGAAAGTGGTCCGACCACTTTCCAATCCGGCCGGTCCCAAAAAACTTGTGACAGTTTATGCCAGAACATGTACGGTCGAATATCACGTTTTAAATAGGAGTTACAATGATTTCTCGATATATGTCGCCGAGGCCTGGACGATAAATGTCGCGGAATTATCCCCACTACGGGGTATACCCATGAGGGGCCACACGGACGCCGAGGAATAGTAAACATAACACGATTTATGACACCGTTCAGTGAATTCTCGATATATGTCAACAACATGCGTCATATAGCGTCCAGGAGACATACCTGAGCCGTGTTATGTTTACACTTCTAAGCCTCTCGAGCTTTGTGACTTCTCACATGGTGTACCCTGTGCTAGTGGGGATAATTCCGCGACGTTTATCGTTCAGACCTTGGCGACATATATCGAGAATTCACTGTACTACACGGTTGACATCGATAGCAGGAGAATAACTAGTTATTAAAATTTGTCAAAGCTAAAACGTGTTCTAATACTTGTGTTTGATAACTAGACTGCGGATGTTTATGCAAAATAAAAACTTTCTGACTGAATTGCAACAATCTGGGATGAACTAAATATTTAATTTCCTATTTAATATGTTTAACAAGCCTAAAATAATATTATAGTATATTTAAATTCTTCAAATGTTTTTACTGTGTCAAATTAGGCCTGCCTATTTTTATTACAAATCCTCCCAGTGAGCTACCCTAAGTTTTTAAATAAAAAGATAATATTTAGGATGCCCTCTTCGCGTTGCAATTTATAACAGCAATTTTACTGTAAGCTCACAGACCCCCATTTATTCGACAGTACATTTAGTTAGCAATTGTTTATTCAAAACAAGTTACCCCTGAATGATTTTTTGAATTCATTGCAAATGATCTCATAACGTATGCAACTTTATGCATCGACGGGATCTGTCGGTGTTTGCAACATAGTGAAATAAATGTTTCGACAGGCTCGAAACATTGGTTCGCATTGTTTTGATAGGATGAGCGTGTTAATTAGAGTAGCAATCGATTGATCCTTGAAAAGTGAAACTAGCGCGAAAAATCCAGTCTCTTCAAGAATGTACGAGCGAAAGTTAAATGTCTGTAATTAATTAGCTTTTCTATTATTGTGATTTGGATAAGCGTTGCAATTTTTCCTTAGCATCCAGTTGAACCGATGAAATTGAAAATTGTATTTATTCTGGAACGCCGAGTATACTGACCGTGAAGAATGACGTTGGCTTGGAAATTAATTTCGAACTCGGTAGAAAGCGTGTTAAGAAATCATTTCAACCTTGAAGAACGGAGATAAGTGAATTACTTTGGTAAATGGTGGAAATCGGTAACGTAACTCACCGCATATGCAATAACTCACTTATAAGCCAGTAATAAAATAACTCACTTTTAAGCCAGTGCAATAATTCCTGTCCACGCCCAACAATATTTCAAACTTCTTACCTGAAACAGAAAGAAAAAGTTTTTTGTATTAGGACACTCCGCATACCGAGTAATTTATGTAATCTTTTACTGTTACTCTGTGTAGTTATAAAACAATTTAGTTTCTTCATACTTCAATACCACATTTATATAACGCTAAGTTGCTATTCAGAAATGTTAATTATTCAGAAATTCCTTAACTCTCAGTATGTTAAACTGTGTATAATAGAGCTAAAAATTATTCGAACACTTTACCGGGTCATTTGTGACCCGCAGTGTTAGGGATAATCTCGTATGTACAATATTACTCCGATATAAGACGGCACTTTTTATTTCGAAATAAGAAAATTGACTTTTCTTCTTCTTCATCTGAAATACGACGAAATCCATCGCCTTATATCGAAAGAGAAAACTGAATACCGTCAATATATGTATATAAGATAAATTAAAATTGTTTAAATAGAATTGCTTATTCCGATATAAGACGGCGCTTTTTATTTCGAAATGAGAAAATTGGCTCTTCTTCTTCATCCGAAATACGACGAAATCCGGTCCCGAGCCATCGCCTTATATCGAAAGAAAGCTAGTGAAATATCGGCGTGGGTCAGAAATGACCCATAGACTCCCAGAATTCCCAAGGGTTAAAATCGAAATTATTCAAGTTACCGCGGTGTTTCATTTCACTGTGTTTAATATAAACCGAGCACAAACTCTGTGATCTAAAATCTGTTCAATTGAAGGAATCACTATACCACACTATACCACACATCACTATATCACAATAACGTGTCGATAAGAAGAAAAAAAAAGGTATTAAAAAGTTATCTCAATGATAATTTTTATCTAAAAATTTAAATCAAACTTCTAATTATTCCAAGACAGTTACTGGAACAGAATAAAAATAACGAGGCTCTCCCGTAACAATATCGAAGAAAAAAGAACTCAAAGGGAAATTTTTAATTGCGGAACGGAGGAAAGACTTTTGCGGAAGTACAGCTAAAAAGTTTTACATGAACAAGTCATTCCAGGGGCTCTCCCGAGAGACAGGAAGATCGTGAACAAAAAATAATGCGTGCAGGGATCCAGAACTGTAACACGATCCGTAAATTCTCCAACCAAACTGGCCTAACTGAGAAGTAGGTCACTAGGTACACATCCTCACGAGTCACGTGTGTGTGTGTGTGAGGGCCAGAGAATGGAACGATAGTCATTGAACGATTTATTCCTCAAAGTGGGAAGCCAAATTTCCTAGTGACACAATCATTCCGCATTGTGAAATTGAACTCGATCACTATTCTATCGAGAACATAAATTTCAATGTGACAACTGTACAGATCAATTCGTGGCTTTCACAACTATACTAATTTTACTTCGAATCGGAAAGATGGAGTAGATGCTCGGACAGTGGGTCAAGTTCACAGGTGTCGTGCTACCTGTTCGGCTACTGTGCTCGAATGTATGTCATGTAGACATGTACAGTGAATTCTCGATATATGTCAACAACGATATATGTCTTCACAACATGGTGTATCGCCCAGGAGACATAACCGAGCCGTGTTATGTTTACACTTCTCTGCGCCCGAGGCCTCTGGAGTGTGTATTATTCCGCGACATTTATCATGTAGGCCTCGGCGACATATATCGAGAATTCACTGTACAGTGTTCTCTCGGAGGTCTCTCAAGCTTCTTGACTCCTCACGCTGTATACGCCACGGTAGTGGGAATAACTCCGCGACATTTATCATGTAGGCCTTGGCGACATATATCGAGAATTCACTGTACAGTGTTCTCTCGGAGGTCTCTCAAGCTTCTTGGCTCCTCACGGTGTGAGGGTACAATTCCGTGACATTTATCGCGTCAGTGGTACAATTCCGCGACGTTTATCATCCAAGCCTCGGCGACATATACAGAGAAATCACTGTAGTTCGTAAGACGTGGCCTAGTCTGTCCATGCTAAAATGAACGTTGACGTGCTGTCAGCTTCTGTTCCTCAAATTTGAAGACGTTGAGCCAACGGAGCAAAGGATGATGGGAACAAAAAGTGGCAGCAAGGGGATCTTGGGATCTTGATTGCTACCTCCAGATTTCGGATCAACTATACTATTTTCTGAACCTAATCCAACGAGTCCAACATCATCCAAGTAACAAAGCAAAAGATGATACTCGGGTTAGACTCGTTGGATAGGTTCAGAAAATAGTATAGTTGATCCAAACTGTAGAGGTATCGATCAAGATCCCCTAGCTGTCACTTTTTGTTCCCATCACCCTTTGCTCTGTTGGCCGTCGACGAGTCCAACATCATCCGAGTATCATCCTTTGTTCTGTTGCTCGGATGATGTTGAACTCGTTGGATCAGGTGCAGAAAATAGTATAGTTGATCCAAACTGTGGAGGCAGCAATCAAGAACCCCTGTCACTTTTTGCTCGCCAAATGGAAAGCAGGCAGTCATTATGTCAACACATGGGCGATGATAAATCAGGGTTGATTGAGTCCACGAAGATCTAGCTGTTCCAGTGAAGAGGTAAAAATCGTCTCGCAGTCTTTGTTCCCGAAATCGAAAGGCGATCTTGAAGACGATACTCGAGTGATATTGGGTTCTAGGCTCAGCCAGGTCCTGAAGATGACCTAGCAGTTCCAGGGTCCTCCTGGACGCATTAAAACAGAGTCTAAAGGAGAGCAGAAAGAGAAAGGGAGGGAGAGAGAGAGAGAGAGAGAGAGAGAGAGAGAGAGAGTGTCTCGTTGGAAGGCGGTCACGGGACTGAGCAGTCCGAGGATGTACAGTAAGGAGCAAAACTGAACCAATGACTTGAGGCTTAATCCAACATAATCATAAACAAACAAATTTAGTTGTGTTTACATACGAGACGTTTTATGTTCGTGCATTGTGTGGTATTTTTCGAGACAGTCACCTATGTGCAAGGCCGGCTTAGCCGAACAAGTAGCACAACAGTACCTCGACTCTCTCCTTCCATGTTTTATTTTCCGATTAGACCGTACGACACAATCTTTACTCCTTCCTGTCTCATCTAGCCGAATAATATAAATGTTGTTATAAGATATAAAACATATGAAAACTCTGCTGGTTTCTCTGGTAGTGACACTGAAAGACTGATTCGACAAACTGAAATTTTTGTTCTGACCCTACCATGGTCTCGCATCGTGAGTTCACATTAGATAAGATAAGGCTTCAATAAGGCGGAAGATAAGACTTCATCACTAAAGGTATCTAATTTCATTGAGAGGTAACTTGACTTCTTAGGCTAGTATACCCATGCGTGTTTTATCGCTTAGGACAACAAACGTACGCCAGCCACAGCGTGAGAATTGGGCGGCTATTTGCCGACACTCGTCCGCAAAGGGTTAACTATGACAAGAACAATTATAATGTGCATTTTTTGTTATTCTTCTATATTCCTAGCAATAAATAATAATTTACACAAAAGTTGTGGTTAATGGTTCAGTTATAAAATTTCTTAAGTTACTTCTAACTATGACAAAAACAATTATAATATTAATTTTTTGTTATTCTTCTGTATTCCTGGGAATAAATAATAATTTACACAAAAGTTGTGGTTATTGGTTCAGTTATGCTCCTTACTGTAGCTAATAAGCTAGACATTAATTATTGAAAAAAATGTCTTAAGTTACTTCTAACTATGACGAAAACAATTATAACGCTGATTTTTTGTTATTCTTCTATATTCCTGGGAATAAATAATAATTTACACAAAAGTTGTGGTTAATGGTTCAGTTTTGCTCCTTACTGTAGCTAATAAGCTAGACATTAATTATTGAAAAAAATTTCTTAAGTTACTTCTAACTATGACAAAAACAATTATGATGTTGATTTTTTGTTATTCTTCTATATTCTTGGGAATAAATAATAATTTACACAAAAGTTGTGGTTATCGGTTCAGTTTTGCTCCTTACTGTAGCTAATAAGCTAGACATTAATTATTGAAAAAAATGTGTTAAGTTACTTCTAACTATGATAAAAACAATTATAACGCTGATTTTTTGTTATTCTTCTATATTCCTGGGAATAAATAATAATTTACACAAAAGTTGTGGTTATCGGTTCAGTTTTGCTCCTTACTGTAACCAATAACCTAGACATTAATTATTGAAAAAAATGTCTTAAGTTACTTCTAACTATGACAGAAACAATTATAATGTCGATTTTTTGTTATTCTTCTATATTCCTGGGAATAAATAATAATTTACACAAAAGTTGTGGTTAATGGTTCAGTTTTGCTCCTTACTGTAGCTAATAAGCTAGACATTAATTATTGAAAAAAATGTCTTAAGTTACATCTAACTATGACAAAAACAATTATAATATTAATTTTTTGTTATTCTTCTATATTCCTGGGAATAAATAATTTTTACACAAAAGTTGTGGTTAATGGTTCAGTTTTGCTCCTTACTGTAGCTAATAAAGCTAGACATTAATTATTGAAAAAAATGTCTTAAGTTACTTCTAACTATGACAGAAACAATTATAATGTCGATTTTTTGTTATTCTTCTATATTCCTGGGAATAAATAATAATTTACACAAAAGTTGTGGTTAACACTAGATTTACGGGACCCGTCAAAATGACGGGTTCTGGTACCTCTTAACTCACAATTATCGAAATTGTAAGGATGCACGAAGAAGATATTATTCAACAAATTGGTTTCTTTGGGTATATATTGTAAAAGAAACGGCTATAAATTTGGATACATACATTTTTGTTATATTTATAAAGTGATGTAGAGTAGGCACATTTAGTGCCCCGTAAACCTAGTGTTAGTGGTTCAGTTTATAATGTGAATTTTTTGTTATTCTTCTATATTCCTAGCAATGAATAATAATTTACACAAAAGTTGTGGTTAATGGTTCAGTTATGCTCCTCGCTGTAAGAGAGCAGTATGCCTCCACCTGCCGCTTCCTTTCCTCGTTCCCACCACCATTGGCAGCGGACGGTGCCGGTGCTACCATACGGGCAAACCGTGGCAAAAGCAAAAGTCGAGGGAACGCGTATACAACCAGGCCCGTTCTGGTCCAAGTGTTGGGAATACTAGCGGCGGCGTGCCATCGGAAACCGCCAGTTTCCGCGTGGACTTCGGCACGTCGAGTACGCCGATCTCGCGTGTCCTCTTTCCGTCTTGCGGTTCCCCGCGATCGTCTCTCGCCTCGTATCTTCTCGTTCGCATAACACCGCCGGTTCGTCGACAACAGCGTGCGCCCCTCCGAGGATTGCCCCCCCGGGAAAATGCGTTCGACGTGTGTACCATGCTTCGTTTACGTTCTGCTCTGTGTTCTCGGTGAGTAAGGTGTCATCGATTCAGATCGCAAGGTTAAAAAACAAAAATAAATAAACGGCCGGAAATCGCAAGCACAGTGGAGGAGTTAAACCGTCGAGAGAGACTTCGCCAAAGGAGATCCGGCGGAACTGCTATCATCAGCACACTATGATCTAGCTCGATTCCGTGAAAACTGGACGATCAGTTTTGAAAAATGTGCAGAAATTTGATAGATCTACTGAATTATTAAATCTTGCAGGGTGTAAAGAAATTTTTGAAATTTTTAGTCTTCACCACCATAGGCGTGATCTACGGATCGATGATGATCCACAAAAGAGAGTTGTCAGAAAATTGATCTTGAACTTGATTTTCAAGGTCAAATTATTATTTATTGCATTACATTCTACGCCTCCATGACAAGAAACGAAAATTTCACCTTGATTTGAATTTAGAGGTCATGTTTTGCTTCATTGCCTCGTATTCCACGCGTCATGACACTAAACAAAAATTTCACCTTGATTTGAATTCAGAAGTCATGTTTTGCTGCATTGCCTCGTTTTCCACGCGTCATGACAATAAACAAAAATTTTGACCTTGACATTCTAGGTCAAGGACAATTTTACGGCAACATTTCTTTACAGACCCTCATCGATCCGAAGATGTAGAATATGACTATAGACAAGATCAAACATTTCTTTGCAACCTGAACGAGTTTGCCCACTCGATCATGTGAAAATCCTGCGTGATTAATCTCTTAACACGTTAATTGCCATGTCAGTCACGTATGACTGACTGTGATTTTTTACTGAGTGTAGAAATTCATTTTTATTATAAATATAAACTGAATTTTATCGGAATCTTTCAAATTCAAAAGGGTTAAGACATCATCTCCTGTAATAAATTTTAAATTTCTAGTTGCGATTTCATTAATTAAATTACTCTGATTTTGTAAGAATCTCTGAGGTTGATATTTGGCACTTAACACTAGAACCACCGGACGAGTCGAAATGACTTGTTCTTAATTTTTTCTTTTAGAAATATTGAAATGATAAATATGTTTCCGTGAGAAAAGTTTCTACTAAACTTCTCTGTCGAAGTAGATATTCAAACAAAACCGACACAAAATCTAAAGAAATGCAATTTTGTTGTTATTATAAGGCAATGTATGCCAGTTGCATTTAGTGCTCGGTAGTTCTAGTGTTAACGTGTTAAGCACTGTACGCCACTATAGTGGCTTTCCGTGGAGAGCGTTAGTTTGAACGGTGCGAACCACTATAGTGGCTTTTTTGCCGTCCGAGGGCAGGTGTGCCGTCCCTGAGAGATAAAGTCGCGGACAAGCGCGCCGTATTTGAAAGATTAAAGGTTGATGCCCATTTTCCGGACACCCTCTCCACGAATTGACTTCCGGATCTGCGATTGCATTCCTGATATCCATCCGACGTCATCGAGGTCACGTGCCTCCCATCTTCGCTGCCGGAAGAAAGTGATCGGTGTCCGGTGAATAGAGAAAGAGAGTGTGGTATATATACACAGTGTTCAGAGTTATTTATTTACTAGGTGGAAACTTTCTGTTTAGCAAATTGTAGGTCTTGCGATCGCGGCACGACGCACGTGGTCAAACACAGTACGAGGAAGTTTTCAGTTATTAGAAATAATTGTACCGGTGTGCTGAGAATAGGCTGTCGATGCATTTGTGATAGAAAATGAAGTACAGAACGGTTAAAGAATTTCTCAAGAATATACATTTGTGAATATACATTATTTGGAAATTATTAAAATTATTAGGAGGTGAGATGAATTTCTGTTGAGCTCCTGCTTCTAGCAGTCGATGCAGACAATTTCTATTCTCTGGATTTAACATTCGATGATTTTGATCTGACCTCGAAGAGCCTTGAAATCGTATAGGAACAAGTAGGACTAGTACAGGCTGTCTCAGAAATGTTCACGGGTCTGGACACGGACATATATCGGTCAGGTGATACTATTTTAGAATCTATCTTAATACTCCTCGGCGATCAAGGTCTCTCTTTTTGACTCCTCAAGGGGTATAACTCGCGACAGTGGGGATAGTTCTGCGACTTTTATCGGCTAGGCATTTGGGACATATATGGAGTAAACACGATATTCTTTAAAGTGGAATAATACTTTTGAAGGTATACAGGAGCAGGAGTTCCTCCTAGAATTTTTGGAAGGGTTAGTTTAGTAGCCTGGACTTTTATCGCATAGGTATTTGCGACATATATAGAGTAAACACTGTATTTTTCAAAGTGGAATAAAATTTTTGAAGGTGAACAAAATGATTCGAGTTTCTTCAAGAATTTTTGGAAGAATTAGTTTAGTAACTTGGACTTTTATCGCATAGGTATTTGCGACATATATAGAGTAAGAATTGTACTCTTTAAAGTGGAACAACATTTTTGAAGGTGGACAAAATGATTCGAGTTTCTTCAAGAATTTTTGGAAGAACTAGTTTAGTAGCTTGGACTTTTATCGCATAGGTATTTGCGACATATATAGAGTAAACACTGTACTCTTCAAAGTGGAATAAAATTTTTGAAGGTGGACAAAATGATTCGAGCTTCTCAAGAATTTTTGGAATAACTAGTTTAGTAGCTTGGACTTTTATCGGCTAAGTATTTGCGACATATATAGAGTAAACACTGTACTCTTTAAAGTGGAATAAAATTTTTGAAGGTGGACAAAATGATTCGAGCTTCTTCAAGAATTTTTGGAATAACTAGTTTAGTAGCTTGGACTTTTATCGCATAGGTATTTGCGACATATATAGAGTAAACACTGTACTCTTTAAAGTGGAATAAAATTTTTGGAGGTGGACAAAATGATTCGAGCTTCTTCAAGAATTTTTGGAAGAACTAGTTTAGTAGCTTGGACTTTTATCGCATAGGTATTTGCGACATATATAGAGTAAACACTGTACTCTTTAAAGTGGAATAAAATTTTTGGAGGTGGACAAAATGATTCGAGTTTCTTCAAGAATTTTTGGAAGAACTAGTTTAGTAGCCTGGACTTTTATCGCATAGGTATTTGCGACATATATAGAGTAAACACTGTACTCTTTAAAGTGGAATAAAATTTTTGGAGGTGGACAAAATGATTCGAGCTTCTTCAAGAATTTTTGGAAGAACTAGTTTAGTAGCTTGGACTTTTATCGCATAGGTATTTGCGACATATATAGAGTAAACACTGTACTCTTTAAAGTGGAATAAAATTTTTGGAGGTGGACAAAATGATTCGAGTTTCTTCAAGAATTTTTGGAAGAACTAGTTTAGTAGCCTGGACTTTTATCGCATAGGTATTTGCGACATATATAGAGTAAACACTGTACTCTTTAAAGTGGAATAAAATTTTTGGAGGTGGACAAAATGATTCGAGCTTCTTCAAGAATTTTTGGAAGAACTAGTTTAGTAGCTTGGACTTTTATCGCATAGGTATTTGCGACATATATAGAGTAAACACTGTACTCTTTAAAGTGGAATAAAATTTTTGAAGGTGAACAAAATGATTCGAGTTTCTTCAAGAATTTTTGGAATAACTAGTTTAGTAGCTTGGACTTTTATCGCATAGGTATTTGCGACATATATAGAGTAAACACTGTACTCTTCAAAGTGGGACAACATTTTTGAAGATGGAGAAAATGATTCGAGTTTCTTCAAGGATTTTTGCAAGGACTAGTTTAGTACACGATTCAAAGTAAAAACGTTTAAAGAATTAAAATATACAGGGTGTCTAAAAACTTTTGCACCTCCTTACAAGGAGTTATATCTCCTTATTAAGGAATTATTAACGAAAAACACGGACCAATCGGAGCACGGCTATAGGCCTACGTTTTTCGTGAATAACTCATTAACGAAGCTGCTGAGAACATTTCCAGAAAGGAAAAAATTACTCTAAATGACCTTGGGAATCGCCCCTGCGAAGGACATTTTGTAAAGGACTATAAGTATGTCGCGTACGATCGAAAATCGCGTCGAACAGACCGGCACCCCTTGGTTTATTGATATTGATTCATTATCTTAATGGAGAATCGACTCATTTATTGAGAGCCGTTATAGTAAGTTGGTCTGCGAGGTAGCAGTAGGAGAAAGAGCGGTGTGCAGGTGTAAAACGATCGGGGAACACGTACCGAATGCGAAAACGCATGGAAACGGCGCGAACCGAGTCCCGGAACGGTGTAAACACGTATTCCCCGACACGTGCCGTCCATGGTCCCGTGGGAATCGATACGGACTGGTTAAGTGCGACCGCTGTTTCCGTATGAAAGTATGGAAGTGCGGTGGAAATTGTGGTGGCACGCGGACCCCGTTGCGCGTTCCAGATCGCAAAGAAAAACGGCCGACCAGCTATATTTCCCGTGGCAGCATGTTTTTCCACGGACTTTACTATTTCTCCTATGCCCTGCAACGCGATGATGAATTCTCTGCTTTCACCGGCCATTCGAAAAAGCAAAATACCGACCGATAAACGATGGAAATTCCTCTTCTTTCTCGACACGTGATCCTTACCGATTTTCCTCTCTAAATAGATGCACGTTTGAACATAAAATTGACGGTATTTGACCCGTTGCAATTTCGTAATAAACTATCTTACAGCAATAAATTTGGACTCGTTCGAAAGCTCGAACTCTCTATTTTTGCACACCGTTGCTCATTTTTCTCCTAGATATTTTTACGCGATGCAGTAGTTGAGAAAGTGAAGGGCCATTTTTAATAAAAAGTGCCATCAATTGGAACATCTGTAGGAAGGTTAAAAAATTTTTCTCGTGAACAATTCTTCCATAGATTCGAAGACCGAAGTCTCCTCTTTGCAACGAGATCTTGAAAATTGTCCTACGATTTTTTGTCGCCGTTTTATGGAACAAAAACTGGGATCAAGTTTGGTGATACGAAGCCCTCACAATTAGAGAATTAGAGAATTGTCACAATTACAATTAAAGAATTGCCACAATTAGAATTAGAAATTTGTCACAATCACAATTAGAGAATTGTCACAATTACAACTAAAGAATTGTCTTTTTATTCATTTCTGCTCAGTTTTCTGTTTAGTCCTCAGAAATTCCAGTCAGGTTGCAAAAAATTCAACACTAACTTTTTCGTTTCAATAATTACTGAAATTATACAAATATTTTCATCAGAAGTTTTTGAACGAAGCACATATTGCAATAAAAGTTGCGAGAAATCTGAATAGATGCAGTCTTGTCACTATTACACAAAGCAATATATGCAGAGATTTCTCTATATATGTCGCCAAGGCCAGGATGATAAATGTCGCGGCATTATCCCCACTACCGCGGGGTATACCCCGGAGCTCAAGAGGCCTAGTAAACATAACTCCAGGATGATGCATGACGCTGGCAAGATCCGTGTTGTTGACATATATCGAGAATTTACTGTACATCAATCTTATTTATTGCTCAGCAGTTCTAGTGTGAATAGGTTTCTACCATTCTTGGAATTGTTCTAATTTTCTATGTTCACGTAGCGTTCATTTCATAACACGCGTATCATTATGTATGTGATATCGCAATTGTATTGTGGTTTAATGATTTTGAAGAATGTGCTAGCTCCGGGTACGGACGCTATGAATTTCCCAAGTAACCGGATATCTATTTCAGTAAAAGTGGAACAGGAATTATGTAAGTTACGAATGGAACGTAACATTTGTTATTCCGTCTGTCCGATGTTCGATTCACTGACTCCTTTCTGCCAATTAAATTGTGCCAATGGAAACTATG
The DNA here is from genome assembly GCA_913789895.3 of Seladonia tumulorum. NCBI lineage: Eukaryota > Metazoa > Arthropoda > Insecta > Hymenoptera > Halictidae > Seladonia > Seladonia tumulorum. Next base: position 5,766,852 of record OU565280.1, read on the forward strand.
GAAATATATAATTCGTAAAATTTTGATTATTTTCGCTCGAAAAAAATCATGCGTGCACTCTAGAAGCCCATAAATATATACACAAAATTTTATAGCGCAAGTTTGAACAGTTCTTCTGTAAAAAAAATTGTTAAAAACTCCTATAAAAATGGCCCTCGGAATATTATGTCGAGTAAAACGTGATCGCGGTTGCGCAAAAATAATTATTACTCCCTTATGCATAGCCCAATCCGATTAAAAAAATATTCCTCGTCACGTCGATGATGTATCAAAACACCCCAATAATTTCGAAAATGTTGGTTCATCCTATTGGCTACAATAAATTCCTCAAAAATAGCTTAATTTCAAAATACGGACTGGGAACTCCGTGACCGGGGACCGCACATAAATAATTATTAGTTCTTTATGCATAAACCTTTACGACTAAAAAAATATTCTTGATCACTCGAATGGTGTATCAAAGCACCCCCAAATGTTCAGAAAGATCGAATCATCCTATTGGGTGCAATAAATTCTCAAGAATCCGCTTAATTTCGAAATACCACTAGAAGTCTTCATGTACAGGGTTCAACATAAATAATTATTACTCCTTTATGCATAGCCTTTTCGGATTCAAAAAAATATCTTTGGTTACTCGAATAGTGTACTAAAACACCCCCCAAAATTTCAGAAAGATCGAGTCATCCTATTGGCTAACATAAATTCCCAAAAAACCGCTTACATACTTTCAAAATACCCATTGAAATCTTCATGAACAGGGTCCGCACATAAATAATTATTACTCCTTTATGCATAAACCTTTCCGACTAAAAAAAATATTCTTGATCACTCGAATGGTGTATCGAAACACTCCTAAAATTTTGGAAATGCTCGTTCATCCTATTGGCTGCAATAAATTCCCAAATACCCGCTTATTTTCAAAATACTGATTGAAATCTCAGTGGCCGGGGATGGACATAAATAATTATTACTCTTTTATGCATAACCCTTTTCGATTAAAAAAAATATTCTTCACCGCTGCACTAGTGTATCGGAACACCCCTAATGTAACAAATATTCTGTAATATTTTTTGTAATTTCTTTGAAATAATGCCATAACAATTTCTAGTGGTGCTTCAGAGAAACTATGGAAATATATAACTCGTAAAATCTTGATTATTTTCGCTCGAAAAAAATCATGCGTGCACTCCAGAAGCCCACAAATATATACACAAAATTGTATAGCGCAAGTTTGAACAGTTCCTCTGTAAAAAAAATTGTTAAAAACTCCTATAAAAATGGCCCTCGGAATATTGTGTCGAGTAAAACGCAGGGGAGGGGGTAAAAAGGAGAAAATTACGTGGTGGTACGGTGGCGCGTTGGCAACGTTTTAACGTCCCTTTGTCCCTTCGTGAGCGTCTCGGACACCTGGACGAGACAGTGATGGACCGGGTTTACAGAGGCGCGAGCAAGGATTGTTTGTTCGATTGAAGCCTCGGAACGCCGTCATTGAACAGCTATCCCGCGCGTGTGTTTCCCCGTGTCACCCCCGTGTGATCATGCCGCTCAGAATTCACGATGCATACGATGCGGTGCCATGCCGCGTGGACGTCGGCTATGGGTATATCAACCGGTGTACTACCTGATCACCATAAAAATTTATACGCCATCGTTCGCGACCGTAAATTGTATTATCGAATGCATACCGTCGGCTCATCGTTCCTGTATCCCTCTCGTCACCTGCCACAGGCCCCTTCTCTTTTCTACGGCCACCACAATACATCCACCCTCCCCTCACCCCTCTCGTCCCTCTTTCTCACGCAATTTCTCTCTCTCTCCCCTATTTTTCTCCCCTTCTCTCGCGCGTCCATCCCTCCAGTCCCGGAATTTATTCGGGTTTACAAGAAGCTCTTACACTCCCGGACAAAAAGATAGCACAACAATAAATTTTATGAACGATTATATTTAAGCTCAAAGTTCTATAAACATTTAATAACATATGTATACATTTCACTTAAATAGCATAATACGAAAGTGACAAATGAAAATAACGACAGTCCTTCCAGTTTCTTAACATAATTATCATATTTCAGGCCGGCGAAAAGATAGCACGCTTTTGAACTAATTCTCAAAACAAATAAAATTCTTACAAACAAAATGACATTTTTATCAATTTAATAATGCGTCGAACTTCCTTTGTTTTGTATTAATTCCACCATTCGTCTCGGTAAAGATTTGTATGAATTTTTTATTTTTTTTTTGTGGAAGTCTGTCCCATTCTCTTCTAATGCACTTCTTTAAATCTTGAATCGTATCGAATTGTCCCAACAATTTTCTATAATATTAATGTCAGGGGACCTTGCTGGCCAAGGGAGAACAGATATATTTTCGGACGCAAAAATTTCCTTCACAACTCCTGCTTTATGAACGGACGCGTTGTCCTGTTGGAAAACACACAATTTGGTCCTCCGATGCGAACTGCATAATTCTTAAGTTGCTCTTCAATTAGTTTTTTAATACATTGCAGCATTCATTCGATAGTCAATGAATTGTATATCTGTTCGTCCGTTGTACCCAATTCCGGCCCATACCATTGTGCTGCCTCCGCCCATTTGTCGACGAACTTTTGATAATTGCTCTTTTCTAATGTCATGGAAATAGTAATTAAAGCCATCTGGACAGTCTAAATTAAATCTATTTCATCAGAAAATTTTATATATTGCCATCTCTTTTCTTCCATTGAACGTGTTCCTTTGCGAAGTTTAAACGATTAAATGTAATTTTTCACATTTTTTGTCAAATTGTAAATTACTTTCCAACTTCTTTTGGTAGCTGAAGCAATTTTAGAGATAGAAAAAAGATTTGGTCCTTTAAAACAAGAATTGTGTTAATCTCTTCTTTACTCAATCTCTTTCCTCGTCCCATGACAGCCAAATGCGTCAATCTTTTAAACTACTCGAGATTTAAGTGTATTAAACTGACTGACACGTCTAGCCTCACAGAATGTTTGACAAACTCTAGTAATTGTTATGAAAATTCCAAGTGTGTGTGTGTGTGCTATCTTTTCGCCTCCCTTCTTTTATAGCATATTCCGAGAATCTGAAATAAAAACAAATACTTCCAGCTTCGACCTTGTTTACTGCGCTCCCAAGACGTGCTGTTTACATTCAATCTATAACATTTAGGAAACTATGAACATACCATTCAAAATATGGAAATATTACCCATGTGCTATCTTTTTGTCCGGGAGTGTAATATACAAAAGGGTAAGGGTAAAATGTTCGCAATAAAGCGTCCGGTCTCGCATTTGCCGAACGCTAAGACAGTAAATTAATCGACGGAACTCCGTCGTCCGTTACGCCACTGTGTAATGAACTTTATGCTTTATGTACCGAGGATCTTTATTGCGCCTGTGAACGTTTCAACGCCGGAGAAAGAGTCTCTCGATCCTTCGCGGATCGACGACTCGCGCTCGATCCTCCACCCTCCGAGGGACTCGAATTTAATATCACGCGGAAAAGCGTTCGACGAAGCGCGCGGAACAATCGCGGGTACAAGTTCAACGTGTGGGACTCGAGCTTTTTACAGACTATACTTTCGCCGGCTTCCGGCTGCATAAGCAATTACGCCGTCGCGGATGTGTCTCAATTAGTATCGACGTTACGTGGTAATACCGTGGGCTTTGAACTTCGTCTTCTACATCTTCTTGTTCTCGGCTCGCGAGAACTGGATTTTACAGGGAATAATGATCGGCGGATTTTATTCCGGGTTCGTCGCGGAACACTTTGTGCCAGGGCTGCGCATAAATAATTATTACTCGTTTATGTAAATTCCTTTCCGACCAAAAAAAAAATACCCTCGGTTACTTGAACAGAGTACCAAAACACCCCGCAAAATTTCAGAAAGGTCGAGTCATCCTATTGGCCAATATAAATTCCCAAAAACTCGCTTAATTTCGAAATACCAATTGAAATCTTTGTGACCAGGTTGGCACGTAAATAATTATTACTACTTTATGCATAGTCCTTTCCGACTAAAAAAAATATTCTTGATCACTCGAATGGTGTATCAAAATACCCTTAAAATTTTAGAAATGTTCGTTCATCCTAATGGCTACAATAAGTTCCCAAAAATCAGCTCAATTTCGAAATACCGATTGAAATCTTCGTGACTGGGGTCCGCACATAAATAATTATTACTCCTTTATGTAAATTCCTTTCCAATTAAAAAAAATATCCTTGGTTACTTGAATATTGTACCAAAACACCCCGAAATGTTCAGAAAGATCGAATCATCCTATTGGCTGCAATAAATTCTCAAGAATCCGCTTAATTTCGAAATACCACTAGAAGTCTTCGTGTACAGGGTTCAACATAAGTAATTATAACTGCATTGTGCGCGGTTCTTTGGGTCTCAAAAAAATACTCTCGGTTACTTCAATAGCGCAGTAAAACAGGCCTAAAATTTCAGAAAGACCTGTCGAACATGTTGATTAGAATAAATTCCCGAAAAATCCACTAGCTTGCAAAAGACCAGTTGAAATCTCCACGGATAGGGGGAATTCGTGAACAATCCACGCGCAAACGAAGAAGCGGGGCGTGCTGGTGGATGTTTCAGAATTTCTTTTCCTGGACGGGGCGTGTCGATGTACCAGTTCCCATTAGAGAATAATAATGCAAACGCCGAACACGGTCGCGTTTCCGGTCAGCGTCCGCGTGTGCAGGAACCGCGCCGCGGCGTCGAGGACGACGTCGTCGTCGCTGGCGCCCCGAACACCAAGGGAAATCAAGCGTTCTCCGGTTTTATTTGCATAAAATGATAGGACTGGCCACGTCACGTTCGAAACGTCGCGTCGTCGGCCTCTCGGCCCGTTCACGCTGATTTTCCTCTCGAATTTCATTACGCGTCGGCCCCACAGGTGCCGCGAGACTCCGCGGCGAACAACCGCGCGTCTCCGATCATTAAGTCCGCAAGTAGATGCAAATTAAAGGACACCGGGGCCGGCGCCGAGAAAATTTTACCAACGGGATTTTCCCGGGCCGACCCGCGCGATTTCGAAACGACAGATCCGATCTTCCGATCTCTCGGCCCGAATACCCGAACCTGTCCGAACTCGCTCGTATCATCTTCTCGACTGCCTGTCAGGATTTCCTATCGGTGTTCCCCGATATGCTAGCTTTGAATAGAGTACTGTGAATTTGTGTGTTTCGCACAGTTGAACGCACTCGAGGAAAATTTGTTTAGCTTTAAGTCACGATCGAATTTTCATGAACTGATTAAACCTTGATTATATCGAATTTTCAAGAATTTTTTTTTTTTTTTTTTTTTTGGAAGAACCGTCACACTTTTTAGATTAGGATTTTGCAGACGTATTTATGGGTGCTTGGAGAGCACCCACGATTTTTTTAAAAATTGTTTAGCGTCAAGTCACGATCGAATTTTGATGAACTGATTAAACCTTGATTATATCGAATTTTCAAGAGTTTTTTTTTTTTTAAGAACCTTCACACTTTTTATATTAGGATTTTGCAGACGTATTTATGGGTGCTTGGAGAGCACCCACGATTTTTTCTAATTTGTTTAGCGTCAAGTCACGATCGAATTTTCATGAATTGATTAAACCTTGATTATATCGAATTCTCAAGAATTTTTTTTTTTTTTTTTTTTTTGGAAGAACCGTCACACATTTTAGATTAGGATTTTGCAGACGTATTTATGGGTGTTTGGAGAGCACCCACGATTTTTTTTAAATTGTTTAGCGTTAAGTCACGATCGAATTTTGATGAACTGATTAAACCTTGATTAAATCGAATTTTCAAGAATTTTTTTTTTTTTTTGGGAAGAACCTTTACACTTTTTAGATTAGGATTTTGCAGACGTATTTATGGGTGCTTGGAGAGCACCCACGATTTTTTTTTTAATTTTTTTAGCGTTAAGTCACGATCGAATTTTGATGAACTGATTAAACCTTGATTATATCGAATTTTCAAGAATTTTTTTTTTTTTTGGAAAAACCGTCACACTTTTTAGATTAGGATTTTGCAGACGTATTTATGGATATTTGGAGAGCACACACGATTTTTTTCAAGCACAAAGAATGAATACAGTGATTTCTATAGAGAAATATGTATATCTAGATATATAGATTATACATACACTCCCTCTCATAAGTCTTAGGACACTTGTGGTTTTTTTTTAGTAAAACTCTGGTATACATTGTGAACCTTTAACCGTATTAACTAAATAATATAAATATCCTCATATGTTCAGTAGTAATTAGAGCTTCGACGTAATAATTCATTAAAAATTATGAACTAGCCACCCCAATCACCAGATTTGAATCCCATAGAAAAATTAGGGGATGAACTGGGCAGACAAGTGTGGAACTCTTTTGTCCTGCTTCGAAAACACATTTAAGGAAAATTTTGGAACGAGAATGAAATAATATGACAACAGAAAGTATGAAAAAATTGATCACGCGAACGCCAAGGACAGTGAAAACTAGTTATTAAAGAAACGTGGCGGATTCATCGATGAAAAGAAAATATATTTTTGTACTTCTTGGTAAGATTTTTTATTATATGACTGCAGAGCATCCTTTCTTTGACATGTTAACCTTCAAACGAGGTAAAAATTTGTTCGCATCCTTCAACGATTATTTCATTTTTACAGAGTTGAATACGAATATGATCACTGTCCTAAGACTTATGAGTAGACTGCGGATCTTTATGCATTTATAGCTTCTAAAAATTTTCAAAAAATGCTATATAACATAAATTTTCACAAACTTTACTAGGATTTTCATTCATTTCAGATCTACGAAGGTCACTGCTTTCTGAAAATTGCAATTTATTTGTTTCCAATTTCCTACAATTTTCCGACAAAAATTGAAAATTCCATAAACATCCACAGTCTACTTATGAGCTTTATTGTAGATATGTCGCCGAGGCCTGGATGATAAACGTCGCGGAATTATGCCCACTAGAGTTAGGCTAGGGATACGTCTCCTGGACGATACACGTCACTGGAAAGGCCTGTGTTGTTGACATAAATCGAGAATTCAGTGGATTCGCGGGATACGAGATTAACATAAAGGTGCTGGCGAATTATTCCGCGTTACAACGTTTCATGGAAGAGGGAAGACAGATGAACTGAACCGAGGAGAAGAGAAAGAGAGGGAGGGGATAGGGAGGTAGAAATTTATTCGAAACGCGTGCAACTATTTGGGGAAAAGCGTCGGCGGCGAAATTAATGTCGACGAATGTTCCGGGGATTTACAGTTGAAAACTGTGGGGCTCGGAAAACATGTGCATAGCCATTAAACCGTGCACGCCGGATCGCGGCGGCTGGCTCGCGGAAAATTCTTACGGTCGTCTGAGTACTAAACGCTGACAAAGGTCTTCGAAAAGCTCTATTTGCCTCCCTCCATCGTCATGCGAACACCCAGCCACGTTTCGCGCCCCTATTTCCCGTGGAAAACGGGAAGAACCCACTCTCTCTCTCTCTCTCTTTCTCTCTCTTTCTCTCTGTCTCCTACCACCGGCGATCGTGAAACGCTGTTTCGCCCGTGTTACGTGCTGTCCTCGCTCGTTTTTCTCCTTACAACGAATCAGTTTCTGCAGACGAGGCGGCCGTAAAACGTAACGACGTTAATTCCGTGAACTGGTACACCTTACGGGCCACCGGACACTTCTGTGTACGAAATGTTTCGATCCGACGACGATTTCGCCGAGCGGAATCGTTCATCAACGGCCCACATGATTCTTATGAACGTGTCTCGCAAACCGCCCGCGAGATCGTCCTCTGTCTGATACGTTTCGCGTAATTGCGAAAGAATAGCAACGCCAGTTAAGCTACTCGTTCTCATCGAGACGAGCCTTAAAAGATGCAGTGCTCCCTCGGGCGTGGTTCTTTGCGATTAACAAAAATATTCCTCATCGCTGCATTAATGTGTCAGAACACCCCCAACAATTTCGGAAACGTTTATAAATAATTTTTACTCCTTTACGCACAGCCCTTTCCGATTAAAAAAAATATCATTGGTTACTTCAATACTGTAATAAAACATCACAAAAATTTCAGAAAGATGGAATCATCCTATTGGCTACAATAAATTCCCCAAAACTCGCTAATTTTTAAATACTGATTGAATTCTCCGTGGCCGTGGATCGCACATAAATAATTATTACTCCTTTATGCATAGCCCTTTCCGATTAAAAAAAATATCATTGGTTACTTCAATACTGTAATAAAACGTCACAAAAATTTCAGAAAGATGGAATCATCCTAATGGCTACAATAAATTCCCCAAAACTCGCTAATTTTTAAATACTGATTGAATTCTCCGTGGCCGGGGTTCGCACATAAATAATTTTTACTCCTTTACGCACAGCCCTTTCCGATTAAAAAAAATATCATTGGTTACTTCAATACTGTAATAAAACGTCACAAAAATTTCAGAAAGAAGGAATCATCCTAATGGCTACAATAAATTCCCAAAAACCCACTTAATTTCGAAATACCGATTGAAATTTCCATGACCGGGATTCGCACATAAATAATTTTTACTCCTTTACGCACAGCCTTTTCCGATTAAAAAAAATATCATTGGTTACTTCAATACTGTAATAAAACATCACAAAAATTTCAGAAAGATGGAATCATCCTAATGGCTAGAATAAATTCCCAAAAACTCGCTAATTTTTAAATACTGATTGAATTCTCCGTGACCGGGGTTCGCACGTAAATAATTTTTACTCCTTTATGCATAGCCCTTTTCGACTAAAAAAAATATCCTTGGTTACTTCAATACTGTAATAAAACATCACAAAAATTTCAGAAAGATGGAATTATCCTAATGGCTACAATAAATTCCCAAATTGGTTACTTCAATACTGTAATAAAACGTCACAAAAATTTCAGAAAGATGGAATCATCCTAATGGCTACAATAAATTCCCAAAAACTCGCTTAATTTCGAAATACCGATTGAAATTTCCATGACCGGGGATCGCACATAAATAATTATTACTCCTATATGCATAGCCCCTTCCGACTAAAAAAAAATATTTTTGGTTACTTGAATAGTGAACTAAAACACCCCGCAAAATTTCAGAAAGATCGAGTCATCGTATTGGCTAATATAAATTCCCAAAAACTCCCTTACATTCAAAATACCAATTGAAATCTTTGTGACCAGGTTGGTACATAAATAATTATTACTCCTATATGGATAGCCCCTTCCGACTAAAAAAATATCCTTGGTTACTTGAATAGTGAACTAAAACATCACAAAAATTTCCGGAAGATGGAATCATCCTAATGGCTACAATAAATTCCCAAAAACTCCCTTACCTTCAAAATACCGATTGAAATCTTCATGAACAGGGTCCGCATATAAATAATTATTACTACTTTATGCATAGTCCTTTCGGATTAAAAAAAATATTCTTCATCACTCGAATCGTGTATCGAAACACGCCTAAAATTTCGGAAACGTTGGTTCATCCTATTGGCTACAATAAATTCCCAAAAATCAGCTTAATTTCGAAATCCGATGAAAATCGCCGTGATCAGGGTCAGTACATAAATAATTATTACTCCTTTATGCATAGCTCTTCCCGGTTAAAAAAAAACGTTGATTACTTCAATAGTGTACTAAAATACCTACAAAATTTCAGAAAGATCGAATCGTCCTAATGGCTACAATAAATTCCCAAAAACTCCCTTACTTTCAAAATACCGATTGAAAACTCCGTGCCTGGGTTGCACATAAATAATTATTACTCCCTGACGCATAGCCCGTTCCAAATAAAAAAAATATCCCTGGTTACTAGAACATTTTACTAAAACAGCCCCAAAATTTCAGAAAGATCGAATCATCCCATTGGCTGGAATAAATTCCCAAAAAGCCGCTCCCCCGGCAGCACTCTTTCGAGCACTTACATCGGGCTTCCTCGGGTTTTCGCGGCGCGGCGTTAAACGGACCGTGCAAAAAATTGCATTACACCGGTTTCGCATTAAACGGGCACGATCTTGAGGAATTCGGTTCAGGTTCGAACATAACGGCTCCGGGGGAAAGGTAACAGGGAGCAAACGTCGGAGCCGAACTTCACCGATTCGGGAATCGTTGAAGTGGTTGCGCGTGTGCGAGTTCCGGGCGATTGGTCGAATAATTGCGCCCGAAGTGGCGCGTTTCAACGGAAAAATTTCTCCGTGGCGGCAAACCCGGGTGGCAAGAGAGTATTTTGCGAGAGTGCGGATCGATTGATCGACCGCGTGTACTCTCGTAGACACCGGTCCCGGAATAATGCTCGAGGAAAACCGGTGGATAAAATCGCGGATAAGACATCGGGACGATTTGCGAATTGATTTTTAGCAAATGCGACTGCCTGAGTTCGAAGCTTGTCAATGACGTTACGCTGGTGCGGATATAGCAGCGCGGTAAACACTGTGGAGCCATAAACGCGATTAGTTGTCCCTCGGTCAACAACGTCTTCAGTATCCTCGGAATTGAAAACTGTGACACTAAATCTACCAAGCATTAAAAGTATTTGGTAAACGTCACCTTGTAAAACACTAAATTTATTGTGAATGTCAATAATTTATAAACAGATGCTTGAACAAAAATAATTACTCCATTCATTTCAATAAATGAATTATTACAATTTGAAAACTGTGACACCAAACCTACCAAGCATCAAAAGTATTTGATAAACGTCACCTTGTAAAACACTAAATTTATTGCGAATGTCAATGATTTATAAACAGATGCTTGGACAAAAATAATGACTCCATTCATTCCCATAAGTGAATTATTACAATTTGAAAACTGTGACACTAAATCTACCGAGCATTAAAAGTATTTGGTAAACGTCACCTTGTAAAACACTAAATTTATTGTGAATGTCAATAATTTATAAACAGATGCTTGGACAAAAATAATTACTCCATTCATTTCAATAAATGAATTTTTACAATTTGAAAACTGTGACACCTAACCTACCAAGCATTAGAAGTATTTTATAAACGTCACCTTGTAAAACTCTAAATTTATTGTGAATGTCAATAATTTATAATATAAACAGATGCTTGGACAAAAATAATGACTTCATTAATTTCCATATAAATGAATTTTTACAATTTGAAAACTGTGACAACAAACCTACCAAGCATTAAAAGTATTTGGTAAACATCACCTTGTAAAACACTAAATTTATTGTGAATGTCAATAATTTATAAACAGATGCTTGGACAAAAATAATTTCTCCATTCATTTCAATAAATGAATTTTTACAATTTGAAAACTGTGACACCAACCCTACCAAGCATTAGAAGTATTTTATAAACGTCACCTTGTAAAACTCTAAATTTATTGTGAATGTCAATGATATATAATATAAACAGATGCTTGGACAAAAATAATGACTCCATTAATTTCCATATAAATGAATTTTTACAATTTCTATAATTGCGAAATATAAAACCGATCATTTGACCGTGGTAGGTTTAAGCTTGCGCAAAAATAGAAATTCTTGCAATCGAGTTGTTGCCAGTGACTTCCTATAGAAGTGTTTTTAACCTCCTAAGCACTGTACTATAGTCGTTTCCATCAGTTTGAACGGTGCACCACTATAGTGGCTTTCCGTGAAAGGCGTCAGTTTGAATTGTAGGAACCACTATAGTGGCTTTTTTGCCGTCCGAGGAATGGGCTGCCGTTCCTGGGAGACACAGTCGCGGACAAGCGCGCCGTATTGAGAGACCTTAAGCTACATAAATCTTTCAAAATGGTTGAACTAGAAATCAGGAAAAGTGTTCCAGGAGCAGGTGCAGTTAGGCAGACAGTTCTTGATTCTGGCAAGCGAGCTAGGATTCCGCGAAAAACGCCAGACAGATGAATCATCTATTTTAGATCGGCCGGCGACTGGCGGGATTGTTATCGGTGCAAATATAATTCGCGGGAATCAATACCCGCGCCATTATTCGGCTGTATCTTTCCTATTACGCGTCAGCTTCTGTTTCGGCCGTGTCCCGGCGGCCGCAACGGCGGACAATGAAGATGATTCATTTTCCACGCGTCGACAATGATCGCTGCCGATAATAACGAGATCCAAGTAATGCGCCGCATTCGGTCGCTTATTCCGAAATATTTATTAAATAACCGAGCGCCGGCCGTCCCGTTGTCCCTGTCCATGGGATTCGCGAACGCGTCGATGGCTATTTATTGCGAATTCAATCCGACGGGGTTCGCAATACTACACCTATCGACCATTTCCTTTATTGTGCTCCACGATAACTGTCTGCAGGCTGTGTACCAAAAATGTCGTACTAAATTCAATGGGCTGATTCTCGAGGTCATTCGAAGTAACTTTCACTTTTGCGAAAATTTTCTCCGAGGCTTTGTTCAAAAGTTATCAACGAAAAACACGGACCAATCAGAGCACGGCTACAGGGGACGAATTCTGGCTCGGCCAATGCCAACTCGAGTCTGTGTTTTTCATGAATAACTCATCGACAAAGCCGCGGAGATCATTTTCCGTAAAGGAGAAAAATTTACTTCAAACGATCTCAAGAATAACCCTGTCAACGAAGTACAATATTATTGGGACACCCTGTATAAAGGACACCCTATATAATTACTTATTGTACAATCCAGGTCACGGAGATTTCAATCGATTTTAAGAGGAGGGATTTATTGTACAGAACAATCTTCAAATTGATAGGTACAGAGTTTATTGTATATATGTCGTAAATGCCTAGGTGATAAAAGTCCCAGAACTATCCCCACTACCATAAATATTTATACCTCTGAATATTCAGCTCTGAATATTGAGCTCTGAATATTCAGTTCTTCTTTGAACATAGTGTTTCCACCATATATGTCGCAAATGCTTAGGAGATAAAAGTCCCATAACTATCCCCACTACCATGAATATTTATACCTCTGAATATTGAACTGAGAATATTGAGCTCTGAATATTGAGCTCTTCTCTGAATATAGTGTTTACTCCATATATGTCGCAAATGCCTAGGGGATAAAAGTCCCAGAACTATCCCCACTGCTCCATGAACCGATGCCTCTAGAGCTCAATCACCGAGAAGTGTAAACACACGTAGATAAAATAATAGTATCTCCTGACCGATATATGTCATATGTCATACATGACATATATCGTGTAAATACTGTATTCATCGGTTCTTTTGTGACTTAAACAAGTTGTATCATGTTGGGTCTCATTTTAATTAGAATGTGACTAATATGCCCGGCAAATGTTGCATAAAAAAATGATTAAAAGCAAAGAAGCATTGTTACAATATTGCTGTGGTTGTTTTGCAACTCCGTTCTCCAATTACTTTTCACGAAAGTGACAGAAAAATCATCGGAGCATCGAAAACGCGTTGACGAATTTAACCAGCGTTTTCCGAGTGACGCCTTAACGCTTTGTCGAGGCTAATCGAAAAAGTATACTCGACTAGGGCAATCTCTGTTCCCATCTGGTTTTCTCCAAACAGAGAGTTCCCTCGCGTAGATTTCCCATGCAAACGAGCCGGTGTTAAAAAACGATTTGAATCGTACGAAATCTAGGCAACGACACTTTGGCATTCGAAGCATAAATAACCGCATAAATAAATTATTCAGATTTCACTGACTCCGCAGTCCCGGTAATATAAAAATTATCATTTTGACAAATACGTCGATCCCAGCGATAAAATATCTGCTTAAGAATAACATTTGTTAACAATAGCTTTCTAACATTTTTACTTTACAATTGCCGAGACTGTAAATGTACATGAGAAATTATTCTAAAAAATGTATTTCGTTGGATATGTACTATAAAAAGTAAGTGATTCCAGTGATTTCTCGATACATGTCACCAAGGCTTAGACGATAAATGTCGTGGAATTATCCCCACTAGAAGCTCGAGAGAGTAAACATGACACGGCTCGGGTGTGTCTCCTAGACGATACATGACGCTGGCAAGGTGACATATATCGAGAGTTCACTGTAGCTATAAATTATGACAGATAAACTTTCGTTATTTTTATAAAATAATGTAGATTAGTAATTTTTAGTGGTCCGTAAATCTGCTGTTAGTCTAATAACGGGTGTTTCAATCAAAGAAGAAAATTTTATTCTGAATTGAGTATTCGGTAGAAACGGAAATGGGAAATTGCATAAAGATCCCAGCGATAGGAATCGTTTCGGAACGAATCGAGTTATTCAAGCAGGTAGTGGCCAGCTTCTGATTGATTAAACAGAAATGGACACGTGGACCGTTTGGCGGAAGCGGCGACGCAGGGACGGCTCTAAAGAAGCGTTCGACAAAAGTTATTTTCGGGGATCACTTTGTCGGGTGCTTTCGAGTCCGAGCGTCATACTAATAGCGGTTCTGTGAAAGGGAGAAATTCTCCGGTCGGAGATCGGTCTCCTGGTTTCGGGGACGGACGGACATCGAATGGAAACAGACATTTTCCGCGGATATTTGTGCGATACGGTGTGCTTTTTCGCTACAGAGGTTCCCCCGTTCACCTTTCGCCTCTATTTTTACCCCCGCGTTTAGTATTTTATCGCCAAACGTTGCCGCGAGCTGTTTCCTTTTTGCTATCGATATCTCTTCCAACCCGGACGAAATTAACGACGGTATAAACGACACCACTTTGAACCCGGAGCGTTTCGATCACCGTTCATTCGTTCGTTCGTTCGTTCGTTCGCCTGGCTCTCGCTCGTTTGCTCGTTCTAGTGATCGATCGATCATCAGCCGAGCCGACCTTCGGGCTAAAGTAAGTAGTTAATCGATTTCTCTGTCGCAATGTCGTCGTCCCGCCACGGAAGAAAGAAACCATGCGACCCTGGCAAAGAGAAAGAGTGAGAGGGAGAGAGAGAGGGGGAGAGAGAGAAATTCTGTTCCTCTCTCTCTCTCTCGTCTCCGGCACCGGCGGTGTTTTTACGCTTTATGCTTGCCAAATAACCGTGCGTTGCAATATGTCGCTCAAAGAGAATTTTTATCGAAGGTTGGCTACGTTTTATTGCGACCGCCCTCGGTTTTTATAACCGCTAACGCGCGTTCTATCGTTCGATCCGAGGATTTCTATTGTAACCGTGGGAACAAGCCGATTTTTTACGCGGATAAACCCGCCGCAACGAGATTGCTAATTTTTATGCAAATCGCAGCTTCGCCAGCCGGACTTTCGCCACCAGGAAAATATGCGAAACTTGCTTAAGAACGCGGTTCTCTCTTAATAGTTCGACATTTTCAGCTTTCGTTGCGCAATTTTTCGCTAATTTTCACTCCACTGCAAATCATCAAATCCATATATTTTTTTTTAATACTTCGAGATATTCAATTTTTGTTGGGAATTTCCAATTTTTGTTGGGAAATTTTTCGCGAATTTTTTCACTCTGCTGCAAATCATCATATTCTTTATAATAATCGAGAATTTTTAATTTTTGTTGGGCAATTTTTCGCGGATTTACCAAATATTCTTTTAATAATTGGGAATTTTTAATTTTTATTGGGACATTTCTCGCAAATTATCATACCTAGACATACTATTAATAATTGGGAATTTTCAATTTTTGTTGGGAAATTTTTCGCGAATTTTCACTCTGCTGCAAATCATCATATTCTTTATAATAATCGAGAATTTTTCATTTTTGTTGGGCAATCTTTCGCGGATTTACCAAATATTCTTTTAATAATTGGGAATTTTTAATTTTTATTGGGACATTTCTCGCAAATTATCATACCTAGACATACTATTAATAATTGGGAATTTTATATTTTTGTTGGGAAATTTTTCGCGAATTTGCACTCTGCTGCTAATTATCATATCCAGATATTCTTTTAATGATTGGGAATTTTTAGTTTTTGTTGGGCAATTTCTAACAAATTATCATATCCAGATAAATTGTTAATAATTTTGAATTTTCTATTTTTGTTGGGAAATTTTTCGTGAATTTTCACTCTGCTGCAAATCATCACATTCTTTATAATAATTGAGAATTTAAAATTTTTGTTGGGCAATTTTTCGCGCATTTACCAAATATTCTTTTAATAATTGAGAATTTTAACATCTTGGTGGGCAATGCTCGCAATTTATCATATCTAGATATCCTTTTAATAATTGGGAAGTTTAAATTTTTATTGGGACATTTCTCGCAAATTATCATACCTAGACATACTATTAATAATTGGGAATTTTCAATTTTTGTTGGGAAATTTTTCGCAAAATTGCACTGTGCGGCAAATTATCGTATCTAGATATTCTTTGAATAATTGGAGGTTCTCATTTTTATTGGGAAATTTCTAACAAATTATCATATCCAGATATATTGTTAATAATTTTGAATTTTCTATTTTTGTTGGGGAATTTTTCGTGAATTTGCACTCTGCTGCTAATTATCATATCCAGATATTCGTTTAATGATTGGGAATTTTCAGTTTTTTTTTGTCAATTCCTAACAAATTATCATATCCAGATAAATTGTTAATAATTTTGAATTTTCTATTTTTGTTGGGAAATTTTTCGTGAATTTGCACTCTGCTGCTAATTATCATATCCAGATATTCTTTTAATGATTGGGAATTTTCAGTTTCTGTTGGGCAATTTCTAACAAATTATCATATCCAGACGTACTGTTAATAATTTGGAATTTTCTATTTTTGTTGGGAAATTTTTCGTGAATTTGCACTCTGCTGCTAATTATCATATCCAGATATTCTTTTAATGATTGGGAATTTTCAGTTTCTGTTGGGCAATTTCTAACAAATTATCATATCCAGACGTACTGTTAATAATTTCGAATTGTCTATTTTTGTTGCGAAATTTATCGCGAATTTGCACTCAAACAACACTGCAAATTATCATATGAAGACATATTTTTAATAATTGGGGATTTTGATCTTTTGTTAGTCAATTTTTCACGAATTTGTACACTCGGCCGCAAATTATCATATACAGACATTTATGCGAAATAAAAGCTGTTTCAGTCAGTCTTAAGGAACAGAAATTGAATATACTGTCCCTTCTAATCATTTCAATCACTCAAATGTAATGACTATGGAAGTGATGTATTCAGGACAATAATGAGGTGTAATTTAAAACGGTCCGGAGGTTAGGAGACTTGATTAGATCGGAATGGTCGAACGGTTCGTATACAACACGACTGTCGTGACAATTGTACATACAATGGTGTAAAATTTCTCTTTATGCACTTTGTGGCAAGATTACTGGTGCATCTAGGACTCGAGGCGCGTGCTAACCGCAATAGCGAGTGAAAGTTGAAAAAAAAGGAAGAAACAGAAGGTTTCTTGAAGAGTATGATGAATAGAAGGCGTATCAATTTGCGTAAGGCGTGCGTGTGCGTGACAAGACACTCGCAACGTCGAGTCTCTTTTGCAACAAAAACTGCGACAGAGTGAATGGTAACAGCTGACTTTGTTACTAAGAAAGGTGCCAAGAACGCTGTGCCCGCACTTTCCATGCGCTGCTCTTGCCAGAAAAGGCAACGAGATAGAGAGAAAGATTCTGCAGGTGACTCTTCAACTAAAACGCGTGCGCGTTCACCTGTACAGTTCGCCTCTAATTACAATGTACTTCACAAAAATTAATATGGGTCAAAAGTGCAACATTCAGATCCTTTTAATAGAAAGAGAATTTTGGTGGTTGCCAAATTCCTATTTCCATAAAAATTTCTAATTTAATTCCCTCGCAACTGTTTAGGGTGAAAACATGCTTCATAATATGACTTTAAATCTTCAATTCAATTAGAGTACAGTGTTCACTCGATACATGTCCAAAACACTAGCCAGGGACATATGCAGTGATTATCTCTATATATGTCGCCATGACCTAGATGTTAAATGTCGTGGAATTATTCCCACTGCAGCAGAGTACACTATAGGGCTCGGGTATGTGTCCTACACGATACATGACACTGGCACGACTCGTGTTGTTGACATATATCGAGTAGATTCTGTAATAGCCTCGGTTCTTGACCACTCACGGGATATACTCCGCGATAGTGGGGATAATTCCGCGACTTTTATCATTCAAGTCTTAGCGACATATATAGAGAAGTGACTGTATATGTCCCTGGGTACGTGTATTGGACATATATCGAGTAAACTCTATACGGACTCGGTTCTTGGCCCCTCACGATGTATACCTCTCGGTAGTGGGGATAATTCCGCGACGTTTATCGTCCATGCCTTGGTGACATATATAGAGTATATGTATATATCCCTGGCTACGTGTTTTAGACCTGTATCGAGTGAACATTGTATTATGAAAATGGTGTTGTCTCATTGATTACGTGTTGCAAAGATAAATAAAATTTTTTTAACCAACTTTTAAACATTTTAAATACCTTTTTTTTTAAGTGCTCTTCGTGCGGGATAGTTTCTAGCAGATCTAGGTTCAATGTTGGTGTCGATGGAATTAATTAACGCGGTGGCCGAGAATGAACGAAATCGGCATTTTATGAAACAAAAGTCGCTCTCGCGGGGAGTCTATCGCGGAACACTTTCGGCCATTCGAGGCCGAATTATGGGCCACGATCGCAAATGGCGGAAAACAGCATAGCGCGCGAGCGTCAAATTCAGATTTCGATGGGGAGAGGCGCGTGTGTGTGTGCGCGCAAACACATTACTATAAAACAGAGAAATCCGTTGCTGGCGATTAGAAAATTTAGATCGCGCGAAAAACGCGCGGCAGCGTGCCCGATATCACTGCTCTCGATGGCCAATAACATTTATAACGTCATATCCCGTCGGAAAGAGGCACTCTTAAAACGTCCAAATAAATTAAACCTGAAATTTATGGTATTATTTGCATTTATGTATACACGTATACCGGGCCGCACGCATACCTACGCAATGTTTCCTGCAATCGTGCACGTGGATATTTAAACGCGGAATCAACATGCGTCGCGGTGCATCGTCGCTTTTTTACGCGTGCGGATAAAAAGTGACAGGTGACAGTAAAACACGAGCACAAATTTTCATTCCTCGTTTTTTTTTTTTTTTTTTGCTCTGCTATGTACTACTGCCGCTGCTGTTTTCCTTTTTTTTTTTTTTTTAACGTTTCTCGGCCGAGCATCACGTGGTAATTGTAACAAATGTTATGAGCAGTGCGTATCGTCTGTGCGTCCTGCAATAAACGAACCGTTTCGCTGCATATAGATCGATACTTGAGAACACAACAGGGAGGAGAACGTTTGGTTCCGCGCAACGATGACTATCATTTAAGTTGCATAGACTAATGACTTGAAACTGCACCGTACGCGACACGTGTTGTTAATAAATGACGAACAAAGATGTTCGACGCGTGTATTTTCCACGGAAAGACAAGAATGAACACAGACTGGATCGATCACCTTTCCAGGAAATCGCAAAGACAGCGAACCGGTTCATTACAAGTGATACATACAGCCGCGTTAATCAAGCTGACCTTGCGCGGACGGAACTAATTAGCGATTATCTGCTCGTTCGACTGAGGAACGCTTACCGAACGAAAAGGAAATTATTAATAAAAAGAAAACAGAGACTGGGAGCCGATCATTACAGAAAATATCGCTGACTTCGGGCGTGTGCCAGAAAACATAGAACACTGACGCGAACTTATTCAAACCCTTCAACATTTGCATAACTATTGTTTAACTAACAATTTTGCGAACAATTATCGTTCGAAACAGCTGATCGAGTTTTTTCTCACGACTTACGCTCGAGCTTACCGTTTGTATGCTGTTTATCGAACGATTGTTATACTTTTACGTATTCGACGAAGCTGAAGGTTAAATTTCACCTCGGGAAACCAGAAATTTCTAACTTTTTTTTATGGAATCCTGTAGACTTTGGCGGACAAATTCCGAAAATACAAGTTTCAATGCGAGGAATTTTTCAAACAATCTTTAAACACGCGTAACTTTTGAACCAGAGAATTCCTCGCGTTGAAACTTCGATTTCCGGCATTTTCAAACCAAAATCTACAGGATTGCATGAGAAAAAGTTCAAAATTTCTGGTTTCCCGAGGTGAAAGTTCAGCAAAGTTGAAAATTTCTACAGTTTTTTGATACAGTGCAATTTTTCACAGACGCGGCTCTAGGGCAAAGGGTTTTGGAAGATTCCAACGAGAATTCCGTCGGCTTGTAGGCCAGATCTTCGTGAGATTCGGGCGAGTAGGATTACACGGTCGGCCGATAATTAATCGGCGTATGGATAAACGGCAGGGCGATTAGGAGCGCGTACGCGGTGACGATATTTGATCGTCCGGGACTGTCGTACGGGCAACAACGGTTCGGAATTCCGACTATATTCGCCGGGATTAAGTACTGACCGATTGGGATAGCAGCCAGATGATAGTAGCGCCTCGATTTCGGCTACACCGATAATATTTGAACGTTTCGAAAACCCTGCCGATGTACGCGCGCGCACGTTTCCCGTCGCATTTTCGAGCTCTTCCTTCCAGTATTCATCAAAATCATAATTTCCTTCTCTTTCTTTTGTTTCCCCCGGTTCACCGGCTCTCTCGCTCGACCGAGCTCTGGCAAACTGGCAAGTCTCGCCGGTGCTTTTAAATAACTCGGGAAAAATTCCGGTTCCGGTTTTAACGCTTTCGAAAAACGCTCGCCGCATTTTCCATCCTTGGGAACGCCGTCTACCGTTCATAGCGAATCCATACAAACGGAATAAATCAATCGTTCTTCCGCCGGCAAAGTGCAAAGTGTTAATAGAATTTTGACTGGCCAAAGAATGGCTTTCTCGCTCTTCATATCAGACGCAAATTATTAGGAAAATTTTCTATCTTCGATAATTGTCGCTGCCGGTCAAATGATCGGTTTCAAATTATTTATTCGACAATTAGTGAAATAATAAGCTCGCGATGAAAGTTACGATGGGAGATCTTGTCATTCTTACATGGAAAAATGTACACTTTTAATTATCGACAGCGTTAAAAAATCGGTACAAACATCCGAAAATGTCGTCAATATATTCGCGACATTTTTCTGATTGAAACGAGTCCAAACACGACACCATTCCAATCATATTTACTCGCGTAATCCACGATTTAATACAACCTCTCTTATCCGAACTGTGAAAAATAAGTGTCCAGATAATAGAACAGCAATCTAGCTCCAACGTTGGGACAATTCTTGACCAATTTGTTTAACAAACCAATAGCCAGATCCGTTTACAATGGACCACAAACCATGCGTGATCAAATACTGGAGAGTTCGGATAATGGAGGTTCCATTAAATCGTGGATTAAACGAGCAATTGTTGTCCGAATTGTATCGTGTTTGGACTCGTTTTAACGAGAAAAATGTCGCGAGTGTAATTATTCGAATGATGAAAGTTCAGTCATCAAGTGACACTGGACTCTCGGATACGTCACGATCGTGGCATTCGTTCGCTGCGACGGAAGAAGCGCTATCAGATCGATGCAACGTGCATATTTACACGTGACGATAATAGTCGGCCGCGAAAGGAATGCAATATCGAGGGTGCAATAAAACGAACCGGTTCTCCGGCGTTACGCGACTACAAATGACACTGACATTTTTCTTCTACGTGCCGGCGCTTCCGGTTACGGCGGAGCTCTCGGTAGAAGTTACTTCTACCGGCTAGCTCGAACTCTCGGCCAGAGAAAAACGCACTGTTTGCAGTGTCGAGCCCCCGGGGGAACCTAAACGGATCGGTTAACGCTCCGTGCGCGCCTGTTTTTTGCGCAGCTACGGTTCTTGATAAGTGATATTATCCTCGCGCGTTGCCAAACCGAGCTGGCGAAAGAGAAAATGGATTACATGAATTTGTTTGCCGGAGAGAGCCCGTAAGTTTACCGAGAAACTTGCCAGGACGTGCGAGACAGTGAAACGTAATTGGAAATTCAGACCTGCGCGATGAGGTTTATGCAAATTTATGTTTACAACCATCGTTTCTTCGTCTGCGAATAAAATTTTACTCCTTCGCGACCGTAGAAACTGATTCTCGAACCCCACGACTATGCTGGAGTCATTTCAGGACCGAGTTACAGTGATTCCTCTGTATATGTCGCCAAGGCCTCTATGATATACGTCGCGGAATTATCCCCACTACCGCGGGTCATACCACGTGAGGGACCAAGAACCGAAGCCGATACAGTGCTTACTCGATATATGTCCGAAACACGGGTCTAGCCGACGACATATACAGTGACTTCTCTATATATGTCGCGGAATTATCCCCACTGCCGCGAGGTATATCACGTGAGGGGTCAAGAACTGAGGCAGATACAGTTTTTACTCGATATATGTAAAAGATACAGATCTAGCCAGTGACATATACAGTGATTACTCTATAAATGTCGCCAAGGCTTGGGTGATAAAAGTCGCGGAATTATCCCCACTACGGAATACCACGTGAGGGGTCACGAAACTCGTGAGGCCTTGGACGCCGAGGAGACATATATCGAGAAATCACTGTACTTCAGTTTTCTCTCGATATAAGGCGTGTTCGCTCGGGACCTGATTTCCTCCTATTTCGGATGAAGAAGAAGTAGAGACGATTTTCTTATTTTTAAATAAAAAGCGTCGTCTTATGTCGGAATAAAATTGTACATATCGACCGGGACGGGTCACGAGTGACCCCGGTATAGCATGCGGAATGTTCAGGAATGATTTGTTTGGTCGTATAAATTCTGGGACGCGAGAGCCAGTTTTGCGAAGTGACAAAAATTGTCTCTTCCGGTGAGTTTTATTGGGCGAACTATAGAAAACAGAACTTTCTCGGTGCGTTTATGTAACTTTTTGTTTTGTCAAGCTTTGCGCAACCACACTTGCCAGAAGCGGTCTAAAAAAAAAAGAACTGCAGTCCATTCATTCCACTCGAGGAACGCTGAAGTTCTCGGTTTGACATTATACGATCTTGCTGTAATCACAGCGCGAACTTTTTCTGCGAAATACCGTGCAGAACGTTTTTGCGACAACCCTACACTACCGTTTTGTAACAATTTTAACACGTTGACTACCATGTCACACATACGTGAGTGACGGAATTATTTTTGCAGGTTTTAAAGTGAATTTTTATATTAATATGTTCATTGTACCAAATTTTATTAGGATCTGTAAAATGCAAGGTAGTTGGAGAACTAATTTAATATCATACTTTTAATTTTTTTCAATTTTTATTTCATTTAATAACATTTTAATTTTATGGAATTTTTGAGGTTTCTAGTTTGGCAGTCAATGTGTTAACAATTACTACAGTCACTTTGCGTCACTGTAATTCATTCGTAAACGAACAAGTGCGATCACTCGACGTTGGTAGAACAGTAGCTTCATGATTGAAAAGAATTATTTAACGGCACGACGGTGCAGAGTTCAATTTAAACGAAAAGACGCGATGGAATGAATTTGAACGGAGATCGTCGCGGATATTGTTAACAAAATAAAGGGTATCTGTAAAAGTGTATTGAAAGAGGATAAGTCAAAGGTAATCTGCGCGAGTTCGGCTGTTCAAATTTACAGGAAAGTTGGCCTAAGTCCTAGACTAATGAAACTCGGAACGGATTTCGAAACGCGCGATGGCATAACGGATCAATATTCGTAGACCCAAGACAGGATTGTTGGAAGTTGATCATCGAACTGTAACGTCATCGAATATTCCCCGAGACCTTGTTAAAACTTCCTCGTAATTGGGATTTGCCACGGATGCCCAGAACTTACAATTTTGTTTCTTTTCTTTTTTTTTTTAAGTAGTTTCACTGCCGGTGGAAATATTAACGATCGGGAGGGGCTTCGGAAGCCGGTTTCTATGCGCAGGAAACTTTTAAGCTGCGCGAAAGTATTGCAATATAAATGTCTTTTCGCAGACTTTGTTCCTCGGACCGATGATTTCTCCTATCGGTTTACATATCGAGCCATAAGTCCGGAAGCGTATTGAATGTACCATAATCCGTTACCCCAAGGGAATATTATACACGGTGTCCTAAAAGTGTTCACGGGTCTAGCCAGGGACATATATCGTCTAGGAGATACTATTTTTTGATTTATGAGATCTTACATTCTTACATTCTTACATTCTTAGATCTTACATTTATGAGATCTTACATGTGGTATAACCCGCGGCAGTCGGGATAGATCTGCGACTTTTATCGGCTAGGTATTTACGACATATATAGAGAAAACACTGTATTCTTCCAAGTGGAATAACATTTTTGAATATGGATAAAATTATTTGAGTTTCCTCAGGAATTTTTGGGAGGATTAGTTTACCAGCTTGGACTTTTATCGCATAGGTATTTGAGACATAAATAGAGTAGACACTGTATTCTTTAAAGTGAAATAAAATTTTTGATGATGGACCAAATGATTCGAGCTTCTTCAAAAATTTTTGGAAGAACTAGTTTAGTAGCTTGGACTTTTATCGGCTAAGTATTTGCGACATATATAGAGTAGACACTGTATTCTTTAAAGTGGGACAACATTTTTGAAGATGGAGAAAATGATTCGAGCTTCTTCAAGAATTTTTGGAAGAACTAGTTTAGTACACGGTTCAGAGTAGAAACATTTAAATAATTAAAATATACAGGGTGTCCCAAAAGTTTTTTGCCCTTCCTTGAAAGGGGCGTTTCCTAAGGTCATTTAAAGTAACTTTTTCCTTTGCAAAAATATTATCCGGAGCTTCACTGAGAAGTTATTAACGAAAAACACAGACCAATCATAACGCGGCTACAGCGGACGGATTCCGGCTCGGGCAATGCCAACGCCACGCCCAGCGGGACGCCACGCCCAGTCGCGATCCGCCCCTTAATACCCACGCTCTCTGATTGGCCCGTCTTTTTCGTTAATAACTCCGAAACGGAGCCGCGGGGAACATTTCCGCAAAGGAAAAAGTTGTTTCAAACGACCTCGGGAATCGCCCTCTTCAAGGAAGAACATTTTTAGTGTACCTCACATAGATTACTCAAGTTTACATACAAACGCTTGTCATTGTCGTTCTTCTGCCTCCCCCCCCCCGGGAGCACTGGATCTTAATCATACCGAGGATTCGATGCTAAAATCCGGGTATACTCGAACAACGCTGAAGACCAGACCCAGAAAAAGTAGCCTACGCTCGGCACTCTCGTCGCTAGAGAATACTTAATAAAACGGCGACCGGGTTTCGGCGGTTTCTAAAAAACAAGGCCGCCAGTCGCGACGCAAGTTCTTCATCAGAGTGTCCCGGGGTGCATCGCGTCCTTTGACAAGCGCACTCTTTGTACCGGCGGCAAAACGGTTTCTGCTTCTTAGATTCCCGGAACTGGCGAGCCCGAGGTATGCGGAGCCAAACGGGAGATGCAGAGATGAACGAAATTAAAGTTTACTACGGTTTCAATATAATCTCACGGCGTGCAGGACCAACCGGGCATATATACGAGCGCTACCAAAAACACACACACACAAGCACACGCAGGCACACGTGCGCGCATTTGCAGACTGGCTGTGCGAGCAGGATGATGATTCCTGGCCGGTTGGGGTCTCGAATCGGGCGAGTGTCGGCAGGGCCGGCTAGGTTCAGCAAGGCATAATATTTCGGATGAAGGATATCGCGTGTCATAAAGCGGCGGTGTACTCGTCAAACGGAGAACCAGAGGAGAGAGAGAGGAGAGAGAGAGAGAGAAACGTCGACACGGTGTGCTCGTGAAACGAACGAGAAACAAAGGAACATGGCCGTCGTCCTCCTCCTCGTCCTCCATCTCGTCGTCGTCGTCTAGCACCCGCGGGGTAGAAAAGACGGCGAAAAGAATGAAAGGGGCCGGCACGGAAGATGCTGGGGCCCCGGAGATCCGGGAGCCTAGGAAAAAAGTGAGGAGGGAGAGAGGGGGGGGGAACGAATTCATAACTTTGTAGCATAGAGAGAAGTTTACCGCTGCTCGTAAAAGAGCCACGCTTATACGATCTGGCCAATCGACGCCGAGGCAAATCGACGAGCGGAAAAAGCGCGAACCCGAAGACCGTTCCTGATATGCAGTATTCCGCGGCGCTTATGGAAAAGACGGGCCATCGGATCTCAAAACTGATGATGATATCCCGTCGCCATAGAATGAGAGAGACAGAGAGAGAGAGAGGGGGAGGAGAGTTGGGGGGGGGGAGACACCCGTGACTCTTTTTCCCCGTTTGCTCGTTCCGCGTTATGGCCAATCATTCGGCCACGCTGTCATGATAAACTGTGGCGAAACAATTTTCGCCGGCGCGTTCCGCCGGCAGAATGAGCGCGCCTTGGCCTCGATTACTATCCGAGAGACGGGTGATTTCGGACGATGGGTAATTAGTAGACAGCGGATCTTTATGCAAAATAAAAATTTTCTACCAAAATTGTAACAAACTGGAACGAAATAAAAATTTATTTTCTTTCCTAATAGGTTGAAAATAATATAACAGTATTTCTAAATTTTTCTAACGTTCTTACTGTTTTAAATTACATCTACTCATTTTTGTAATAAATGCATAAAATCCGATGTCTAGTAATTAGATTAGATGCACTTCGACCCGGGGCTACACGATCAATTGTAAATGAAGAATCGGAGTGTCGAGGATCAGAGATACAGTGTATTCTCGATATATGTCAATAATAGGGGTCTTGTCAGCGACTTGTATCGTGAAGGAGACATATCTGTGTTATGTTTATAGTACCTGGCGTCCTAGGCCTATCCAGCTTGGTGGCCCCGTGAATAATTCTGAGACGTTTATCAGCTAGGCCTTGGCGACATATACAGAGAGAGAGAGAGAGATCACTGTATTATTTTTTGACCACGTGATCTTAGAATCCTCGAAGAGTATAGGACCAAGGTCTCTTGAGCTTCTTAGCTCCCATCTCGTGCTTTAACTCGAGATAGTGGAGATAATTCAGCGACATTTATCATCTAGGCCTTGGCGACATATACAGAGAGAGAAAGAGATCACTGTACTATTTTCTGTCCAGGTGACCTTAGAACCCTCGAAGAGTGTAGGACCAAGGCCTCTCCAGCTCTCTTGGCTCTTCCCACAGGGTATACCCCGCGGTAGTGGGGATAATTCCGCGACTTTTATCATCCAGGCCTTTTGGCGACATATACAGAGAGAGAGATCACTGTATTATTTTTTGACCACGTGATCTTAGAATCCTCGAAGAGTATAGGACCAAGGTCTCTTGAGCTTCCATCTCGTGCTTTAACTCGAGATAGTGGAGATAATTCAGCGACATTTATCATCTAGGCCTTGGCGACATATACACACACAGAGAGAGAGAGAGAGAGATCACTGTACTATTTTCTGTCCAGGTGACCTTAGAACCCTCGAAGAGTATAGGACCAAGGCCTCTCCAGCTCTCTTGGCTCTTCTCACAGGGTATACTCCGCGGTAGTGGGGATAATTCCGCGACTTTTATCATCCAGGCCTTGACGACATATACAGAGAGAGATCACTGCACTATTTTCTGTCCAGGTGACCTTAAAATCCTCGAAGAGTGTAGGACCAAGGTCTCTCCATCTTCGTGGAGTATACTCCGCGGTAGTGGGGATAATTGAGTGACGTTTATCATGCAGGCCTTGGCGACATATAAGAAGAAATTACTGTATATGAGATTCTGGAAAAATGGTTGATTTCGAAATAATTGGATTGAATATCCTATTTTATCCACTCTCACAAGATGTTCTTTTGTAATTTTCAGTGTACCCAGTTTGTTCGTATTTGTGTTCCGAAGAGATCGATTAAGGGTCGACTTGTGTATATGATTAGCAAATTATTTGCAAGTTGAGGCGAACAAACAGAACGCTACCGAGGTACACCGGTATCTTGGCAACATTGAATATAAATGTTGACGGTGTTCTCTGTTTAGAGATCGTTACAGGGACTCCTCGTATATCAGCGAATTACTATAATTTCCAACGGCGGGATGGACTTTTACGGCCATTTGTCGGTTGAACGAGGCACATGGTGCCCGCCTTTTATGATCTCGGCAATATGTTTACCGTGAGCGAAACGCTTCTCTCTCTCTCTGTCTCTCTCCTCTCTCTCTCTCTCGCTCGCTCTCTCATTCCCTACCACTCTGTCTGCATGCCATGATTTTATCGGCATCTAGCGAAGAAAAACCCTGGTTGCCATACGTGCTTAACGCGTGCCCCTGAATCATATTCGATCCGTAGAATCATTCTTACGAAATCGGAGGAAATATGTGCAAAATATATAAGAGGAAACCTGTTACATCTAGCAGAAAAATCAACACACACGCGAGTCCGTACATAGAAAAGAATTGTTTAAAATTTTCTGGAACACTTCTTCCCCCATAGTCTCTGCAAAAAATTTTTCGATCGTCTTATACGGCGAGTCTACTGTACTGGAAAACGCGACAAGGTAATTAATTATTAATTAACACTAGGTTTCCGGGGTACTACGAGTGGCTGTTTGACATTACTTTATAGTAAATATATCAAGAATCTGTCTATCCAAATTATTCGTCGTTTTCTCAACACAGTGATTTCTCCATATATGTCGCCGAGGCCTGGATAATAAATGTCGCGGAATTATCCCCACTACCGCAGGGTTCGAACCAACTTTGTAACTTAAAAAAAAACAAATACAAATGGTAATCTAATAAATGAGAAAGGTGAACAACCAAAGAATTCAATATTTACTATAGTATAATCGAAAAACTCGTCATTTTTTTGACAGAATACGACGATTACAATGATGCTCACTCGAATCAATAAGCTTCATTTAGTGAAAATTATGTTTGTTTAAAGTTGCGTTTATGAATCGACGTTTCACATGCAACAACTTAATACTTTGAATAAATAAAAAGTTTGCTCCACATTGTTAAACACTTTTGGTGTTTTAAAAATCCACCTCGTAAATGTAGGACTGCATTATAACCCACCCTTAAAATTAAATTTTGAACAATTTCAAAATATAACAACGTCCGTACTGTCCGTGCCTCACAAGAAATCTCGCGGGACAGCTCAAGGGCAAAGGGTCACTCACTCTACCCGCCTATCCTCACCGTTAACGCACCACAGTAGGCAATGCTTAGACTCTGACGTCACGCGCTGCATAGTATATGCAACTGCTTTAGCCAATAGGGCTGCCTAGTGTCCCCTCCACTCCGACCAATCAGCATTCGTTTCACGAGACTTCTGCAGCACGCACAGTACATTCTAGTGTCCCTACAATTTTGCACTCGATCTACTCATTCCAGTTCGGTGTGCAAAAACAAAATTGAATTTGCGAGGACAATGCGGTCGCTCGTGTAACGAAAATGAGTAAACGGAAACGATAGCGAATAAGAGTACGCGGTAGATATTCCCAGGGGAATCTACGGCTGGGAAAACAAGAAGTTGATCCGCGAAGAACGTCCGTCCGCGGTTCTCCTGAAAATTTGATATTCCCTGCGTTTCGGCAAATGGACCGGGCGCGCGCGTCCCGAAACG
The DNA here is from genome assembly GCA_913789895.3 of Seladonia tumulorum. Taxonomy (NCBI): domain Eukaryota; kingdom Metazoa; phylum Arthropoda; class Insecta; order Hymenoptera; family Halictidae; genus Seladonia; species Seladonia tumulorum. The sequence continues at coordinate 5,796,254 of OU565280.1, forward strand.
CTTGATCCCTCAAAACCCACAATTTTTCTCCTCCATTTCCATCGCAAAAATTCGCTAGCCCCCCACCCCCCACCCCCACCGCCGCGCGGATCTAAATCCATTAGCTGAACTTTTTAAACAGAGAGTAAATACACTTCCCATCCGTACATTCGCTTTCTATCGAAGGGATTACCGTGGATTCGGCCGTTCCCGTTCGGTTGCAGAGGAACGATCCACTAGCTGCGAAATCACTATACGCGTGGGAACATTGCTGGGGTGAGAATGGTTAAACAAAAATAATCACTTTACATACACTACCGCTCGAAAGTATCCGGACACTTGCGAAACAATACATTGCAAGTATTGGCATTGCATGAAAGTTATATCAGTGCCTAAAATAGTGACTGAAATCTAGTTTTATTAGTTTCTTATCAAACATCCAACGTTTCAAATTTAAAATTGCAAGTATTACATTGCAAGTATTGGCATTGCAAGTATTGGCATTGCATGAAAGTTATATCACTGCCTAAAACAGTGACTGAAATCTAGTTTTATTAGTTTCTTATCAAATGTCCAACGTTTCAAATTTAAAATTGCAAGTATTGGCATTGCATGAAAGTTGTATCAGTGCCTAAAATAGTGACTGAAATCTAGTTTTATCAGTTTCTTATCAAATATCCAACGTTTCAAATTTAAAATTGCAAGTATTACATTGCAAGTATTGGCATTGCATGAAAGTTATATCAGTGCCTAAAATAGTGACTGCAATCTAGTTTTATTAGTTTCTTATCAAACATCCAACGTTTCAAATTTAAAATTCCGTATGCGGAACTTACCAATACTACACTAAAATTAAATACGAGATTCGTCGACGTATCTCGAGTGGGCCACCGTCATGAAACGTTGTGAAACGCATCAGAATTTGTTGCCAATTGTTTTGCACTTTTAAGCCACTTGTTTTCGAAAAAAGAACCCATTAACACTAGGTTTATGGGACCTGACAAAATGACGGGTTATACATTTTTTAATTTATAATTGTTGTGACTATAAATTATCGTGCATTTATAGGAAGTTTATTTAACACCCTTAGTCCTTGGAACATATACATTATGGCAAATAGTGCTAAAAATCTGGCTGAATAAATTCTAGATATTTTTATAAAATACAGTGAATTCTCGATATAAGTCAGACTCTTATCAGCGTCTTATATCGTCCAGAAGAAATGCTCGAGCCGTGTTACGTTTACACAGTAAACAAAAGGTACAGAACCAAGGTCTCCCGAGCTTCTTGGCCCCCATTGTGTGCTTTACCCCGAGGTAGTGGGGATAATTCCGCGACATTTATCATCCAGGTTCGGCGACATATATGGAGGGGCCACTGTACTATTCTTTGATCCAAGCGACCTTGGGCTCTTTGAAGAGTGGAGAATTAAGATCTCTCGAACTTCTTGGCCCCCTTCACAGGGTATACCCAGCGGTAGTGGGGATAATTCCGCGACATTTATCATCCAGGCCCTAGCGACATATATAGAGGGGTAACTGTACTATTCTTTGATCCAAGCGACCTTGGACTCTTTGAAGAGTGTAGAATTAAGATCTCTCGAACTTCTTGGCCACCTCAAGGGATATACCCCGCGGTAGTGGGGATAATTCCGCGACGCTTATCATCCAGATCTTGGCGACATATACAGAGTGCTCACTGTACTATTCTTTGACCCATATGACTTTACACTCCTCGAAGAGTGTAGGACCAAGGTCTCCCGAGCTTCTTGGTCCCCATCGCGTGCTTTACCTCGAAGTAGAGGGGATCCTTCAGCGTCATTTATCACCCAGGCCTTGGCGACATATACAGAAAAATCACAGTGATCCAAACTGGCCACTTTCAGTGCTCCTTCCAGTACTAAAAAGGGGGACCCAACGACACTCTAACAACCTGAACACCCCCCCAATGACAATTGTATAGGAGGGGTTAAGCAAAAATGATCATAACCCTCTCGCAGCTCGTTAGATCGAGCTTGTCCCGAGTTAGGGGTGCTCCGGTGATCCCCTAGCAACCCGTTGGTAGCGCCCAACGGCAAAAATTGTAGGGTCGAAGAAAAATAGTCGGGAACCGATGAGAATCACTTAAATCGCGAGAGACACCACCATCGGAGCATCACGTACGCTCGTTACATCACCTCCCCGGCTACCATGATGATGTTTCCAGGGTTGTATCTCCGGGTATCAGAGAGGGAGAGAGAGAGTCGATCCAACTTGAATTGGAATATCGAACGAAATGACAGCGCAAAGGATGCGAGCTGATGGCGCGGAGGTATGTGCAGCGTGTGCGGCGCGGCAGTGCGTAAGTGGACGCGGATAAACGGAAACCAAACGTTGAGTTCGGTTAATGTCCTGCGGACAGCCGGGCAGATGAGGTTGCCCTGACGTTGATAGGTTCCACTAGGTGGGAGCGGAACAGAGAATAGCCAGACGGTGGGATCCGAAGGGAAAGGGGATGCGGACGGGGAGAACAAACGAGAGAGAGGGTGCAATCCAGCTGGGCTAGGAGGGACGGGGGGGGGGGTGAAAGAGGACGCCGCTGGGGTAGCGCGAGCGAGACAGAAGGGGTTGACGCGCACACACAGAGAGGACCAAAGCAAGGATAGCTTTACAGGCGAGGGACTGTAAAGTGGTAACCACAGAGAACGGTGAGGGAGCCATCGGGAACAGATTGCAACTCCGTCCTCTTCTCTCTCTCTCTCTCTCTCTCTCTCTCTCTCTCTCTCTCTCTCTTGCTCTGGGTTCATCCTCTATCTCTCCTTCCAGGTTCGTCTTCTCTGTCTCTCCTCTTTCCCACCTCCTAGGTTCCTCTTTCTCTTTCTCTCTCTCCTCCTAAATAGGTTCTTCTCTTTCCAGCTCCCCGGTCGATCTTTCTTCGTCCATCAGCATCGCGTCCTCTCGCTCCATTGTCCTCTTTTTCTAGTTCGAGGACGGTTATCTCGCTTCGGCGAACAGCTCGCCCAATCGGCGGACGTGTATGTACCCTGACACCACCGCCTGTCGCATCCTCGTTCACCGTGCACGTCCCTGCTTACCTCGCGGGCACAAAATACCTGACAGCCCTATTGCCAGTCCCATTAACAGGTGTTAGAGCGCGCAATTAACTCGAAATCCCGAAGCCGCTCTCGAGAACTGGGATTGATCGGTGTCAGTCGCTCGTCTTTCTTCGGGAAAATCAACTTACTTACGAGGAGACCACGCGATCAGATTTTTAGGCTTGTTGGTTTCAGGTGCGTTGGAGATGCTGAAGATCGAAGGGATTGGTTTTATTGTTGCGATAGATTTGAGATTAGGTGTCCGATTAGGTGTCGGCTTGAAATGGTGGCACAGGTTTCGTTCGATCCTCGAGAAAATGGAGAGGAAAAATATTAGAGCTCTGGTTTTAAGGGTGCGTTGGGAAGGGGAGACTTCAATTTTTGGATCTTTGGTGGTCCTAGCATGGTAAACAATTTTTTGATGGCTGTGGAGTCGTTTAATTTTGAAGAATTTTTGGATAATGATTTCTTGCACCCTCTCGCAAGATTTTTTGTCGCTGTGGTGTCCGATCAGTGTAGGAAAAATTGTTCGGCCATTCTGAAAGTAGAGATTTTTCACTCTTTGAAAGAAGCCTAGTATTCTAGGATCTTTTTAATAATTAATTATTTTGATGGATTGAAATTCGGGTGTTGTGTTAACATTGTCGGTTGATGTAGGAATTTAGTGGATCGCTATTTTTGGACAAAGATTTTGTACACCCTCTTGCAAGATTTTTAGTCGCGGTGGACTGCGATCAGTATAGGAAAAATTGTTAGGCCATTTTGAAAGTAGAGCTTTTTCACGCTTTGAAAGAAGTATTCTACGATCTTTTAAATAATTAATTATTTTGATGGATTGAAATTGGGGTGTTGGTATATTCGTGTTAACATTGTCGGTTGATGTAGGAATTTAGTGGATCGCTATTTTTGGACAAAGATTTCGTACACCCTCTCGCAAGATTTTTAGTTGCGGTGGAGTCCGATCAGTATAGGAAAAATTGTTCGGCCATTCTGAAAGTAGAGCTTTTTCACGCTTTGAAAGAAGTATTCTACGATCTTTTTAATAAGTAATTTTTTGGGTGGATTAAAATTGGGTTTGAAAGAAGTATTCTACGATCTTTTTAATAATTAATTATTTTGATGGGCTGAAATTGGGATGTTGTTATATTCGTGTTAACATTGTCGGTTGATGTAGGAATTTAGTGGATCGCATTTTCGTACTTGAAGCATAATTTTTCTCTAGATACATGGTCGCTAGTCGTTACTTACTTTACGAGCTACTCGACGCTACGAATTTTTTATTTAGCTTCCTCATCAGCTTGTCCGCGGCAGACTGAACGTTATGGCGCGGCGAAATATGGAATGTTTAAAGAAAAAATACGCTGAAAAATTTAAAAGCATACCTATCGCGAGTGTTTATAGCCAGTTTTATAACGAAGTGGTAACTAACGTGTATTTCATTTCTCATGAAAGATGAAGCCGGAACACGCGGTGCTCCGAAGGCCTCGAGAATTTTAAACATTTACCGACCACTGCACACTTGTACGGCACAGTGTTGTTTAAAAAAGGTGTTAATTGTTGTACAAATCGCACGGACCGCTGCTTTCTCGCCGACATTGAAAAACAATTTTGAAAAAATACTCCTCCTGCACGTGGAAAAGTCAGACTTCTCCAACAGTTGTAACAATTACAACTTCAATGAAACAATTCACTAAAAATTATGAAATAGCCACCCCAATTATTTGAACCCCATAGAAAAATTATGAGATGAACTGGACAAACAGGTACAGAACTTTTACCCTACTTCGAAAACACGTTTATGGGATATTTTGATAGCAACGAACAACAACAACAGACATAACAACAGAATATAGAAATATTTTATATATGTCTGTAATAAAGAAACGTGACAGATTCTTCGAGGAAAAGAAAATGTAAATATTTGTTTACTTCTTCGTAAGATTTTTAATACAATCTTTCTATATATGTCGCCAAGGCCTGCATGATAAACGTCGCGGAATTATCCCCACTACAAGAAGCTCGGAAAACCTTGGTCCTACATTCTTCGAGGAGTGTAAGGTCGCGTGGATCAAAACATAGTACAGTGATCTCTCTGTATATGTCACCATGTCCTGGAGGATAAATGTCGCGGAATGATCACCACTACCGTGGGGTATACAGTGAATTCCGAGCCGCGTTATTCCGAGCTCACGAGGTACACCCCGCGGTAATGGGGATAATTCCACGACATATATTATCTAGGCCTTGGCGACATATATTATCTAGGCCTTGGCGACATATATTATCTAGGCCTTGGCGACATATATAGAGATATCACTGTACTCCGTGAGGGGCCTCGGACGCCAAGGACTATAAGCATAACAAGGGTATGTCTCCTGAACGATACAAGACGCTGGTAAGACCCGAGTTGCTGACATATATCGAGAATTACATGAATGCAGCATGCTCTCCTTGACATGTAAACCTTATAATATAAGGGAAAATTTGTTCCCATTCTTCGACGATTATTTAATTTTCACAGAATTGAACACAAACATGATCACTAGACTGCGGATGTTTATGCAATTTCCAATTTTTATAGGAAAAAATTTAAAGAAGGTGGAATGAAATAAAATAATATTTTTAACCCCTTGCCCTACAATATCGAGTCATACTCGTGATGGAGATTTTGAACAAAGTGTGCCAAATATGTATTTTATTAATTTCCTTTAAACCGATATAAAATTCTATTTCGGCGTTGTTAATGTACAGCTATCGAAAAACATATAGTATACAATAGATATAAATTGTCTCCTTTTATTAGGAAATTACGAATTACAAAAAGGTTTTAATCACTGAAATCGTAAAATAAATCGTGATCCATCATGTCGACACCAGATTTTGTTTTATTATAGAAGTGGACTATTTCTGGTTTCCTCTTTGGCCCAGAAACAACATTATCATTGTGCATTGTGGATACTGATACAACAAACTTGTCTTTTTTTGGCACATACGAATATATTGTAACATTTTGGTTGTGACCAAATAAAGTTGAATACCGTTGTACTGTTGTGTAAGTTGAAGAGTCAAATACCGTACGTCCACATGCGAATAGCATAAAAGTTTGACATTAGCATTGAGTTATACTATTTTTTGACGCAGTTGCTTCACTTAAACTGTTTAAAACAATACTTAGTATACCATAGAAAAAAAAACTAAAAGTTATGGGAAAGCATGAAAGTAAAATTGTCACTTTATTTTTTATATATCGGTACCGAACGCTCGGGGTACCCGGGTACCCCGGTTACCCAACAACCGTGAAAAGTTTGGTTGCCCAGATAAGGGTTAAGGGGTTAATGGGAACAGCCTTTGTAGATCCAAAGCAAATAAAAATCGTGTTAAATTCTCTCGAATTTTAGCATTTCTTGAACATTTCCATAAGCTATAAATGCATAAAGATCCGCTGTCTAATGACCACTGTCCTAAGACTGAACTACAGTCGAGTCGGAAAGTAAGTTAACATTTGGTGATATGTAGGCAATGAATATGATGAATAAAATCAAGTTATTGTATTGTTTTTATTTAGGAGGTGTAAGGAAATAAACAAATATGTTAGTAAAACATATATTATCATTATTAAAGATTAAAGACATGTCATATTCATTTGCCTGCATACACCAGTCGTTAACTTACTTTCCGACTCGACTGTATATCACCATGAACTATATCAGATCAATTACTATGACTGACGCGCTCGGCGATCCCGCGCCAAAAATAGCAAATCCAGCATGAGCTCGAGAGAATAGTACTTGGGACGAGCGTGTGTAGACAGATCGCGTTAACCGCGTCGCAGTTGATCGTGTATCGATAAATTATTCACGTCGTCGGCGAAAGATCAAAGGCCCGTTCAGGCGTTCTGTAATGAGTTCCATTCAAATACTCCTTCATTATCGGGGGTCGTCGTCGTCGTTCTCGACTTCCTACCCACCCCCTCACCCTCCCCCTATACTGTGTTTGTCTTTCCATCCTCTCGTTCTTGCTTCTCGCCCTCTTTGATTTCGCCGAGGCACTCGTTTCGCGGGCCCACGATTCGAATTGCGAGGATACCCGGTCGCGTGTATACGTGCCGCGGCTTCCAATGCACTTCTCCGAACGCATTTGTTGCATTTGGGCGGTGCGGCGGCGTTCACCGTTGATAACAAACCCACCGGGGCTCCGGACGCGTCGTTTAAAAAGCATAGTCGAGAGTGTGGCGCAAAATAGGATTTTGTCTCTCTGTTTCCTTCCAATCTATCCGGGGACAGGCGAGAAAAGAGAGAGAGAGAGAGAGAGAGAGAGAGAGCTCTTTCTGTTCCCGCGTCGCAGCACACCGACGAGATTTTACGAGGTAAACGCAGCCATTTCAACTACCATCACCGGTCCCGGTGATTCCCCGGGCTTCTCGATCGTTGTTTCCACCCCCGAATCCGTGAATTTGATTAAACGGAGCCGGTCGAGGGTGGATACACCGGTCGTGTACGACGCGCACCCTCTAGAGAGAGATCTCACAATTTCTCTCTCTCTCTCTCTTTCTCTCTCTCTCTCCCTCTCTCCCGCGTTTCGTCCTCGATAGCAGCTCAGTCAAACGTAGCTTCAGCTATCCTGATTAATCGTACCTTCCCGGTACAATTCCTCCTTTCAGCCAGCCGCTGCATCGTCCACGCCCTATCCAACCACCTTGCGCACCACCAACGGAGCCGAACGAACGGTGTTTTCTGCCGCCGAAACTGCATTAGCGGATCTCGCTGGTACGCGGGGTTCTGCGGTCTTCCCCGGGCCGGTTATCGCATTCGGAAAAAGAAACTACTCGGAGAATCCGCGGAATCCCGGGGCCAGGTTCCAGGCTCTCGCGAGTAAAACTTGCGAGCGCGTTTTATAACCACGCCTACGCCGATCCGTATCACGGCCGATTCGCCGCCGCTCCGAGCTGGGAATTTCTCTTAATAATATACAACTATGCATAACGAATTTTCCACCCACGCGCGCGGCGCCCGCTCTTTCCCGATTGCCCGAACGGATTCGCGAATTGTTCCGCGGTTTGCGGATCAGCGAAGACGATGCGAGTTTCGACCCAACCGATTTTTATACGTGGCGAACGATTTTTATACACGACGAACGAGAGTTGAATTGTTTAATTGTTTTACGGCTGCCGAGCAGCCTTGTCCCGACACTATGACACTTCTCGAATTTTTTACGCCGTAAATGCCAATCGTAGCAAGTTTAAATTTTGGGGATATGTTTGCCAATCTGCAGAGAGTGTACAACAATTTTTTTATCCGCCGGAGCATAGTAACATTGCAGTAATATTAACGGAATGTTCGCGTCCACTTTGACGACAGGAACCCTCTTCTCGAATTTTTTACGCCGTAAATGCCAATTGTAGCAAGTTTAAATTTTGGGGCTGTGTTTACCAATCTGCAGAGAGTGTACAACAATTTTTTTATCCGCCGAAGCATAGTAACATTGGAGTAATATTAACGGAATGTTCGCGTCCACTTTGACGACAGGAACCCTCTTCTCGAATTTTTTACGCCGTAAATGCCAATTGTAACAAGTTTAAATTTTGGGGCTGTGTTTACCAATCTGCAGAGAGTGTACAACAATTTTTTTCATCCGCGAAAGTATAGTAATATTTAAGTAACATTAATAGAAATTGCGCGTCCACTTTGACCACGCGATCCCTCTTCTCGAATTTTTTACGACGTACCTGCCAATCGTAACAAGTTTAAACTTTATGGCTATGTTTACCAATCTTCGTAAGGAAGTACAACAATTTTTTCATCCGTGGAAGTATAGTAATATTTAAGTAATAATAATAGAAATTGCAAGTCCACTTTGACGACAGAAACCCTCTTCTCGAATTTTTTACGCCATATCTGTCAATCGTAGTAAGTTTAAATTTTGGGACTGTGTTTACCAATCTTCAGAGAGTGTACAACAATTTTTTTATCCGCGAAAGAAATATTTAAATAATATTAATAGAAATTTTCACGTCCACTTGAATAACACGATGCCACTTCTCGAATTTTTTGCTCCGTATCTGTCAATCGTAGCAAGTTTAAACTTTGGGACTATGTTTGCCAATCTTCATATATATTACCATAATTTTTTCAGATGTTGAGGTATGACACTACTGTAATAATATTAACATAAATTGCGTCCAAGTTTGCACCTTATACTGCCGACGATTGTCGAACTGAGAAAGGAATGGATCGAAAGCTAAAATTAATTGAAAAGTATCACCATATTTCTTCAAAATTACCAGTGAACCTACCGATCATAAATGGAACTAGCATACATTGTTTTATAAAAATATTAATATTTTATTTAACATCCTAAGCACGGCGCGATTGTCCGCAACACTATCTGCCAGGGACGACGGCGCTTGTCCGCAACTGGGTCTCCCAGGGACGGCGCGTACATTCGCAGAAAGCACAAAAGCCAGTATAGTGGTCCGTACCATTCAAACCGATGCATTTCACGGAAAGCCACTATAGTGGCGTCCCGTTCGAACCGATGCTTTCCACGGAAAGCCACTATAGTGGCGTCCCGTTCAAACCGATGCTTTCCACGGAAAGCCACTATAGTGGTTCGTACCGTTCAAACTAATACTTTCCACGGAAGCCACTATAGTGGCGGCATAGTGCTTAACAGGTTAAAAACATTTTATTTCGTACCTTCGATGTAACCGCAAAGCGTATGGAACTTTTCGATCCGATTTCGCAGCCGGTACGATACGAGTCGTAAAATATAAAACGACCGACTGTATGAAGCGACGGGAAATCCGCGGGAAAGTATCGGCTAATTCGCCGTGATAAAGCGAAACCGGGCAAGCTAACGAATTCGTCGCACGACCCTGGGCGGTATCGTCACGGTTTTAATCGATCTTCTATCAGCGATTTGCCATATTACGCGACCGCCCCGTTCATATTCGACACTCCAGAGCCAGGTTTCTCGTCTACCTGAACAGTTCAGCGGGGAAAGGGATAAACAGGGTGCGCTGCAGTTATCCCTAGCCGGTTTTACGAGCGGCACTCAACGCGTTCGAAACAGGCGTCTCTCCCTGGATGCAGGGCCGTAAAACTTAATTGCCGTTGCAATCCGTACATACGTATGTACACGTCTATGTGCTTCAGTTCCCATGTACAACCGGCGTTGCCTTTATGTACGAGAGCCAACGTCGATCCATCGAGCCCCTGGTATATTCGTCATACCTTCAGCGCTCCGTGTCCTTCGTCTGTGTCGCGACGGCTCCTTCTAACCCTTCAACCCCCTCCCCACCCCAATCCTCTTTGCGTCTTTGACTTGTTTTTCGACCCGGGATTTGCCGTATGCAATCTCCTATGCAATCGCTTATCAACCCCATGCGCGAGGCTGAACGCGCACGTTCATCTTTCGCGATTACACGAGAAATTTTTTTGTGCGTGGAAATTTTGTTATTCATTATTTCTTTATGAAAATTCTGTCAGTGCATCGGCCACGTTTCGCTGATTAAAATGAGTACAAACACGATGCAATTAGGATTATATTTACGCGTGTAATCCACGATTTTGTGGAACCTCTCTTATCCGAACTTCTTGGGGACGTACCGAAGCGTGGATTAAACGACTAAATAATGATAGAAACTATATCGTGTTTGGACTCGTTTTAATCGGGAAAATGGCGCGCAGTTGAATATATAAACGATTCTCTATAAATCGTCAATAATTTAAAATTTTATAATTTTATAATCTTGAAAATTTCGCTTGAAAGGACGAAACTTCTCTGAATGAGAATTTTGTAAATTGTTGTGCTATGGCTCTGTTTAGCGATTATTATAGATTTCGCGAATGGACACTGCGAAGATTGCTTGACAAAGCCGACAAATGTTATTAATTATTTCTTTGTGAAACTTCTGTCAGTGCATCGGCCGCGTTTCGCCGATTAAAATGAGTACAAACACGGTGGAATTAGGATTATACTTACGCGTGTAATCCACGATTTTGTGGAACCTCTCTTATCCGAACTTCTTGGGGACGTACCGAAATAATGATAGAAACTATATCGTGTTTGGACTCGTTTTAATCGGGAAAATGGCGCGCAGTTGAATATATAAACGATTCTCTATAAATCGTCAATAATTTAAAATTTTATAATTTTATAATCTTGAAAATTTCGCTTGAAAGGACGAAACTTCTCTGAATGAGAATTTTGTAAATTGTTGTGCTATGGCTCTGTTTAGCGATTATTATAGATTTCGCGAATGGACACTGCGAAGATTGCTTGACAAAGCCGACAAATGTTATTAATTATTTCTTTGTGAAACTTCTGTCAGTGCATCGGCCGCGTTTCGCCGATTAAAATGAGTACAAACACGGTGGAATTAGGATTATATTTACGCGTGTAATCCACGATTTTGTGGAACCTCTCTTATCCGAACTTCTTGGGGACGTACCGAAGCGTGGATTAAACGACTAAATAATGATAGAAACTATATCGTGTTTGGACTCGTTTTAATCGGGAAAATGGCGCGCAGTTGAATATACAAACGATTCTCTATAAATCGATAATAATTAAAAATTTTATAATCTTGTCAATCTCGCTTGAAAGGATGAAGCTTCTCTGAATGAGAATTTTGTAAATTGTTATGCTAGGTCTCTGTTTAACGATTATTATAGATTTTGCGAGTGGACACTGCGAAGTGTCATCAGTGTTATATGGAAAATAATGTTGATGTTTTCGCGATGAACGAAATTGAGATTATTCGGGATTCCAGTTTGAAGTGGGCAAGAATTAATGTTCGTATGCCATACTCTGAATTTCAAGGGTCCATAAATTTCAGTATGATATTTCCAGTAGAGATTCTTTACGAGAATTTCTCTTACTGGCAGTATTAAATCTGGAATTCTGATACCGGTGGAATCTTAATGGATTTTGTTTCATTAAGAAACGGATCTCATTTTTGACATAACTCTCGGCGTGCTGGAGGGCATGATCTCTCTTGTACAAACGAGCGAGCTTGATTTACAGTCGCAGACATTTATGAATTATTTATCAAGGAAAATAGAACAAAAAAAAAAGGAAAAACGGTCACCGCGTGTGTTTTAAAACTGAAATCTGTTATCGCAACAACAGATCGAATATCGATATTTTTTAAAATCTGTCCACGCTTTACCAACAAATTAATAGCCGGCCATGAGATGCGCAAAATGTTTGTTTTTTCCAAACATTCGAAAATTGTCTGTTGACAGTCGAAATGAACACGCTGATTGCCGAGGCCAGAGGGTTTATTTAGCGAAACGGAAACAGCAAAGTTAAAATGCATCATCGAAATCGCTCCCTCCACCCTTTTGCGTTTGTTTTAAATTGTCTTGAATCGATAATTGGGAGAGATTAACACTAGTAAAAATGGCTATTTGACATTACTTTATAAAAATAACGTGAATGTGTCTATCAAATTTTTTAGCTATTTTTTAAACAATATATACCCAAGGATATCAATTTATTAAATAATCTCAATATTCATCTAAATATTTGACATTACATTATATAAATAACGTGAATGTATCTATCAAATTTTGGAGCCATTTTTTAAACAATATATACCCAAGGATATCAATTTATTAAATAATCTCAATATTCATCTAAATATTTGACATTACTTTATAAAAATAACATGAAAGTATCTATCAAAATTTGTGGCCACTTTTTAAATAATATATACCCAAGGATATCAATTTATTAAATAATCTCAATATTCATCTAAATATTTGACATTACATTATATAAATAACATGAAAGTATCTATCAAAATTTGTGGCCACTTTTTAAATAATATATACTCAAAGAAATCAATTTCTTAAATAATCTCAACATTCGTAAATTAAAAATATTCCGTCATTTTGACGAGTCCCGTAAATCTTATGTTAAAAATAAAACATTTTCAACACAACGCTTTGTAAAGGCTTTAATTTGTTGCTGCGTTTCTCACGGTTACATGACTTGTAAACAGGGGTCGGAGTTCTGAAAATAACTGTAGTTCAAGGTCTCGTGTAATCATTAATTAGCACAAGCAAAATCGTGATGATTAACCGTCAGACACCTAGGCCTACGCCGGAGTCATTTCTGACCCACGCAGATATTTCACTAGCTTTAATTCTTATTTTTTTATTTCGAAATAAAAAGCCTCGTCTTATATCGGAATAAAATTCTACATATTGACGGTCAACCGAGCTTCTCCTCACCGTGAGGGTCACAAATGACCCCGGCATAGCGGAGGGTTAATGGTAGCCTTCATCGCTTGTTTATTAAAATGGATAAAGAAAGAATCAAATTTTAATTTCCTGATTTTCGTGCAATTATCGCTGAAGATTTTTATTTTCCAGTAAGATTTGGAGTTTGTTAATAAAAAGTGCTTGCGCGTGATCGCATTTTTCACATGGATGACCCTAACTGCAGAGAGCACGAGAATGCAGCTCGATTCAATAATTCCACATACAATGTTACCTGCAAGCGTACCCACCGCACGTTGAAGATCTTACCATGAAACAAACTGAAATGCACACGCTGCTAATCACATTCAACTTGTTATGCATTGTAGTTATAGTTCACCCTGAAGTCTATTCGGTTATACTAAACTGCTTGAAACCGACCCGGCGCATCAATCTTTCCACCCTGAACTAGAGTCATGCCCATTACTTTAACGGAACACGGCCCACTCGTGTAAATTCTGAGGCATTATGGTATACGCGGTATACTGCACGCTACACTGCATAATGGATCGACTTTACTTCGCATGTATCAAAGAAATGCAAAAATTACTATGTTGAACCTAGCACTCGCAAGCCTCGAGCTGTCACGCGGATTCCCAACCACTATTCGAACCCATACTCTTTTTCACTCACTTCCCCTTAAAGAAATTGTTTTTAAAAAAATGTTTTGCAATGTTTACACGTGTAAAACATTATGAATAGTATATTTATATTATATTTTATATTATGGTATATTGTAGTACATTTATAAAATAGAAAGTGAACTCTCTAATAGAAATAAACACTCTTCTCTCAGAGAGAATACAGTGAATTCTCGATATATGTCAACAAAACGGGTCTTGCCAGTGACAATTATCGTGCAGGAGACATATCCGAGTTATGCTTACACTCCTCGGCGTCCGAGGCCTCTCGAGATTCGTGGCCTCTCACGGTAGTGGGGAAAATTCCGCGACATTTATCGTCCAAACCTTGGCGACATATATAGAGAAATTCACTGTACACATTTTTTGGGACAACCATAACATTCTCCGTGCAGTTACCTAACACTAAAACTACCAGATGAATGTTATGTTTACACTTCTCGATAGTGGAGATAATTCCGCGACGTTTATCATCCAAGCCTTGGCGACATATACAGAGAAATCACTGTATTCACTTCTGACTGCATTGAATGCTTGACTGTAACTGAAAATTCTGCATCGTTCCTTGCCGATCACTTCTATTGCCCATCTTGCCAATCAATTCAATTATTTCTGGAATTATTATCTTGTCAATCAATTTCAATTACTTCTGGAATTATTTGTTATTCTTTGGAGATAAAAGGAGTTATTTGTGCCGCGATGTGTAGTCTGGTTTTTTTGCTTTCTATGGACTGTAATTTTTTTCCTATAGCAACGGGACTTTGAAATACTAAACTTAAATGTGCAAATGACGATAAATAATTTTTTGAGAATTTTTCACCCAAGAAAAATAGTCCCAATTTAAAGTTTTCCAACCTATGGGTCCGAGGAGGCCTCCCTTGGGAGTGCTCAGGTTAATATTCGTTGTCTCTGGTCATTCTGGTCACTCTAGTTACTGCCATAATTTTTTCCAACACTAAATCAAAGAAAATCGTACTGGTAATGTTATAAACATTTCCAATTTTACGTGTAGGTCAGAACCTTAACAAACAAAACGTACAAGGTAGCTAAGCTAACCGTCCCATTATCGAAATTTTTTCCTTGCTGGTTCGGATAATAGAGGCTCCACTATCCCGTGGATTAAACGAGTAAATGAAAACCAAACTGTACCGTGTTTAGGCTCTTTTTAATCGGAAGAAAGTCACGAATCTGCCAGTAAAGGATTCACACGTGAAAATCTGAACAAGTTTCGTCAACTTTTACGATTTCGGTCCCGAACTTTTCGCGTAGAATCGAGAGACCGGTGGCACTTTTATTTTTATTTTCTTTTTTTTTTTACTGTTAGGATTACCACAAAATGTTGGATGACCAATGGAAACAGTGTGGAACAGCGTGGAATAAATTCGCAGACCACGAAGGAGTTCGCGGCGGTCGAAGTAATTCTAATATTAATTCTTGGCAATTGACGCTCGAATGGAACACGGCCGCGGGGTATTCACCGGAAGTATACGTCATTTCACATCGCGTGACACAGAGGATGGATCGACGGACGCATTATTATATTTCAAACGCACTAGAATCCATCGACGACATTTGATTGACGACGGGACATATTGAAGTACGCGAGCGTGTACCATCGAAATCCCTCTCGACGGCTTCGAAAAGCGAGGTAATGGCGAACGCGCGCGCGCGTCCGTCCACCCCGTCCGAAGAGAGAGAAAAACAACCTGTTTATAATAATATGCAAACAATTAAACTTTCCTCGGGAAAATTAGGCGAACGCGGGCGAGGGGATCGGGACACGCCAGAACGACTTCGGGCGATCCATTTAAAAAACCGCGGCCCGGAGATATCCATCGGAGAATTTCACCGAGAGGAAGAGAGAGAGAGAGAGAGAGAGAGAGAGAGAGAGAGAGAGAGAGAGAGTGGGGGGTGTGCAGGATTAAAAAAGTTTTAATATGATTTTTGATATCAGCGTCCGCGGGATATGCGCCCATCCCGTTTCATTCGTTTCAGCCCCCGAATAAAATCAGAATATTTACCAATGAGCGTTCACGTTATGTCCGCCCGTAAAGAGATGACAAAACGTGAACCGGACTTTATATGGACAGCCCTTTTTTAGGCTCGTTGTTTGCGAACGACAATATCGGCAGCTCGATTTGTAATATTTATTTCCGATCGATAAATAAATGAAGCGATTAAACCGATGCCTGACCCACGGCAAGGGACCCGTTTACTGTGGGGGTTCCAATTACTGTGCCTGTATTAATTATACTTAGTTTTACAGCATACTGAATGTTAAAAGAAATATATATGACATATATGTTGACTGACTCTAATCAAAACAATTTAATATCTCTTTTTCAATATTCACTGTGCTTTAAAAATAAGTGTAATTAATATAGGCACAGTAATTGGGTCCCTATGACAAAGGATTGATGGCTGCTGTGTTTGACGAAGTTTGGACGAATATGTTGAGTAACATTATGGTCATTTATTAATGTCGTACTGTGCTTTGTATATGTCCAAATTTATGGCAAGTTAGTTATTTTGTCGATTGTGAATGATGATGCATAGTACGTTGTCTACCCCTGAATATTAATGTTGTAATATTAAAAGGGTATGGGAGTACAGTGTTTACTCTGTATATGTCTCAAATACGTAGCTGATAAAAGTCCAACCTACTAAACTAATAATTCCAAAAATTCTTGAAGAAACTCGAATCATTTTGTCCATCTTCAAAAATGTTATTCCACTTTAAAGAATACATTGTTTACTCTATATATGTCTCAAATACCTAGCCGATAAAAGTCCAAGCTACTAAACTAAAATCCTTCCAAAAATTCTTGAAGAAATTCAAATCATTTTGTCCACTCTTTCAAGAATGTTCTTCCACTTTGAAAAATGCAGTATATATGTCCTCTATATATGTCCTAGCCGATAAAAGTCCCAAAACTATCCCCACTGCCACAGGATGTATCCTGTAAAGGGTCCAGAAAGCTCAAGAGACCTCGGTCACAGAGGGGAGTAAGATCACGTGGATTAAAGAATAGTACCTCCTACCCGATATATGTCAGTGGCTAGACCCATGTGTTGGACATGTATCGAGCAAAACTATAGTCACCGCGGGAAGTCGTACGATTTGATTTCGGTGTATGGTAAGATTAATAGACTGCGGATGTTTATGCAATTCTCAATTCTTGTAGGCAAATTTTAGGAAAGTGTAAGCAAACAAAATCTAATTTCTAGCTTTAATGGTAGCTTTTGTAAATCTGAAATAAATAAAAATCGTACTAAATTCGGAGGAATTTTATATTGTACCATTTTTTGAAAACTTTGAGAAGCCATAAATGCACAAATATCCTCAGCTTATCATCGACAAGCTACTAGACAGCTAGATTCCATTGAACAAAATATATAAAAAAAAAAAATTAAAGTAGTATCGTCCTAAGACATACATCCTAAAACTGTAAAAGAATGTACAATTTTTTGAAAACTTTGAGGAGCCACAAATGCACAAATATCCTCAGCTTATCATCGATAAGCTTCTAGAAAGCTAGATTCCATTAAACAAAATATGAAAAAAAAAAAAATTCAAAGTAGTATCGTCCTAAGACATACGTCCTAAAACTGTAAAAAAATGTACCATTTTTTGAAAACTTTGGGGAGCCACAAATGCACAAATATCCTCAGCTTATCATCGATAAGCTTCTAGAAAGCTAGATTCCATTAAACAAAATATGAAAAAAAAAAAAATTCAAAGTAGTATCGTCCTAAGACATACGTCCTAAAACTGTAAAAAAATGTACCATTTTTTGAAAACTTTGGGGAGCCACAAATGCACAAATATCCGCAGCTTATCATCGACAAGCTACTAAAAAGCTAGATTCCATTGAACAAAATATAAAAAAAAAAAAATTCAAAGTAGTATCGTCCTAAGATATACGTCCTAAAACCGTAAAAAAATGTACCATTTTTTGAAAACTGAGGAGCCACAAATGCACAAATATCCGCAGCTTATCATCGATAAGCTACTAGAAAGCTATATTCCATTAAACAAAATATATAAAAAAAAATTCAAAGTAGTATCGCCCTAAGATATACATCCTAAAACTGTAAAAGAATGTACCATTTTTTGAAAACTTTGAGGAACCACAAATGCACAAATATCCGCAGCTTATCATCGATAAGCTACTAGAAGGCTAGATTCCATTGAACAAAATATAAAAAAAAATTCAAAGTAAGACATACGTCCTAAAACTGTGCTTTAAAACGAATGACGAGACAACACCAGCGAACCGGAAATGTCCAAATTCAGAGTAAACGCGTCGTGAAGCCATCACAGTTAACGATTTCGGAGAGAACGGTGCGGATCCTCGGTTAAGAAAATGGTGTAAACAGAGCGGACCATCGATCGGCGGGACAAATGGGTGGCCCAAGCAAACGGTAAACGGTATTCCAACAGAAACTCCTCTCCGGTTTGCTGACCTACCCCTCGAATCGGGAGTATCATGAATAGGGGGAGAATGATAGCGGGTAAGGACGGCGCCGGTAGGATGAGGATGAAGAAGAAAGGGGGAAAAAATGTAAAACAAAGTAGGAGAACGCGTGTTCGATTGCCACGAGAGAGTCTTCCGCTGGCTCTCCTCGTTCCCCCTCGAGCAATTATGCATAATAGGGGTAGCAGCTGGCCCGTAGCCACGTCTACCTGTTGCACGGGAGAGCCGAATCGCTCGTCGGTGCGAAACTACGGTGCCGTTCAAGAGGCCGTTTCCCGAGGGTTCGAGGTAGGTCATTGTGAAAGAAAGAGACCACGCGTCGGTTTAGGGTCGGATTTTCGGCGTCCCGAACCGGGAAACGCCCGGGAACCGTGTCAGAGGGTCACCTACTCGGCTGCTTAGAGTCCCGTGCCACGAGGTTTTCCCCCTCCCCTCCCCCTCCCCACCCCTCAGGAACACGGAATCGTATCGGATATCGATAGCGATCGGAAGCAGACGTCTTCGACAACGAGCCGGACACGTAGGCTCAACAAGTCCTAGAGGGACCGAGTGTCTGACTACAAGCGGGACTTTTCTACTGAAAACGCGCCGTCTCGAATGGACGTTGTTCTTGCACAGAATCTTCAGAATCACAGAATAATTTTATCTCAATTTGTGAACCTATTCTTTATACCCCTTATTAACACTCTGACTGGCAAACTGGAAACCTCAAGAATTCCATAAAATAAAAGCAAGTTGTTTAACACTAAACCTACCAAGCAAAAAAATATAAAAGTGAAACGTCTTATAGAAAGGAGAAGATTGAATTTAGTTAAATTTTGTACTATTTTTATTATAATGTGTGCTCAAATAAAGAAGTCAATTCGGTAATTTCCCATGTAAACGTTTTTATAATTTCAATAATTGTGAAATAGAAAAGCGGTCATTTGACCGTGGTAGGTTTAGTGTTAATGAAATAAAAATTGAAAAAAATTAAATGTATGATATTGAGAGTAGTCCGGCAACTTTCTTGCAAATATTACAGATCCTAATAAAATTTGGTACAATGAATATATTAACGTAAAAATTCATTTTAAAACCTGGACAAATAATTCTGTCACCCACACATATGGGTGAAATGACGTGTTAATCAGTTACACGCGTTTGAAGTGTATACACGTCGGACCAAATCTCTATTGCGGTGCGGTTAACGTTAATGAATTGTTAATTTCTTATCGAATAAAAATGTAATTCTTTCTCACTTTACTTTACTTTTTTCGTAAAATTTATAATAGCGGCATTTGGCCTGCGTTCGACGTATATATTCATTGTTTGATTTTAATTCCGTGACGCGAGGGATTATTAAAATTAACACTAGAACTACCGGATGGGTCAAAATGACTTGCTCCTAATTTTTTCTTTTAGAAATAAGGAAATTGTAAATATGTTTTTATGAGAAAATTTTTTTATGAACTTCTCTACCGAAGTAGATATCTAAACAAAACTGGTACGAAATCTAAAGAACTGCAATTTTGTCGTTGTTATAAGACAGTGTATGCCAGTTGCATTTACTGCTTGGTAGTTCTAGTGTTAAATTCCACAGTTAACTGGTTAAAACAAACAAGTTTGAGATACTATGAATTCTCGATATGTGTCAACGACACGGGTCTTGCCAGGGACATGCATCGTGCAGGAGACATACCCGATGAATAAACACAATTTTAGTATCCAAGCATCATCTTGAACAGGACAATCTATATTTTTGAAACGTACGCTGCAGACAGGGAAGAAATATTTTTCTCACGGAAAAGTTGTGAAAGTCCAGCAAACTTCTCCACATACTATTCACGTCAATCAACGTTTCGTAGCCATAAGTGAGGAGCAATCAATCGTACGACGAACAACAACCGTTAAACTCCGTTTCCGCGGCGTTATGGTCGGGAACGTGATTAATAACACCGAAACGACTAACAACGAAAGACTCGTAAAAAGTCTCGGCTCTGTTCGAATCGTTGACGTTTGTGAACACACGTCGAGGGGTGGCACACACACGCGCACACGCGCAGTACACGAATGTGTACCGTAGACCTGAGTAAACTTTCGCAATTAGCAGTGCTATTGGCTACCTTGTACAATTATATTAAAACGGTGCACGGTAACAATTAATTATACCGGCCCGGGCTTTGTATTAGGAATTTCCTATACACTAACTCGAGCCGAAAACACGGTAATTCTCGTCTGTGTGTGTATGTGTGTGTGTCTACGAATCAGTACAAAAGGCAGCCCGCGCTGTTACCGCTCAAAATTCCTATTTTCCCTTCTCCGTGACACACGGGCGCGCACACACATCGAACACCGCAACCTCTCCTGCACAATGCACCGCAGTTCGCGATTCAATTTCTAACCGCAATAATGGCGAAACAAATCATTTGCTGATAAAAGTTTAACCGGCTGCTACTTCGACGCCGCCGGTCCCGTAAATATCCTCTAGAACTACCTGTTACGCACTCTTCAAATTGTTTAAATTTTTATTTTCCTAACATTAGTACTACCCAAACGGTCCTGACAAACCATTTCAGATTTTTCATTTCGTCGATGAATTGCGGACTTTATACATTTAATAAAGCAAAAAGAATATCCATGCATTCTTTGCAACTTGGGGAAATTATTAAGGATACGGTAAAGCAGCCTGTGTTCAAAATATTCTAAAAAGTACAATTTGTTTTTACATAAGTAATCAATTATTTGCAAAGAATTTGTTTTGCCTTTAGTTGTGTACCGATCGTTGAAGAGCAGCCTGTGTTTTCAAACTATCCTAAAAGGTATAATTTTTTTACAACCCTGTAATAAAACAGCGGCGTCCGTACCTTCCGAGGATCATATTCGTCATTGCATACTTTTTCATTTTCATGCGGTATTTAATGTAACAACAAAGAAAATTTGCGATGTTTATGGAAATGTATTGAAGGTCAACAAGTGTCAACGTTGGTACAGAAGGTTTCCTGATCTCTCTGACAGGCCTCGAAGTCGACGAACAGTTGAATTTGATAACGGCACCCTAAAACCTCTAGTAGAAGCTGATCCAAAATTAAGTATACAAGAATTATCGAGAAGCCTTGGGTCCCTATGGTCAACCATACAAAGGCACCTACACCAAACTGTCCTTGACAATGATGGAGATTATATAATAAATTCAGAAATAAAAACTTGAATTTACTACGAAGTTTGTTTTAGAAAATTCACTGTATATATAATTTAGGTTATTTACGTTTAATATTAGGGGTACCCATAACTAATCAATTATTTGCAAAGAATTTGTTTTGCCTTTGGTTCTGTACCGATCATTGAAATACAATTTTTTTTTTACAACCCTGTAATAAAATGGCGGTGTCCGTACCTTACGGAGATCATACACTCAGCGACAAAAAGATAGCACATTATACAAATAAATGGTATTTAGCTTTTCAAGTAGTATATTACAGTTTTTGTGATCTGTATACTGCGTAATAAGAATAACCAATTACTTCAATATGTTTTAACGCATTTATTCTATGAGCGGGGAAGGTTGAAAATTTGCAGGAAAGATGGCAAACTGTCCTTGATAATGATGGAGATTAGATAATAAATTGAGAAATAAAAACCTGAAGTTACCAGAAAGTTTGTTTTAGATCTCAAAATAATTGATTGCTTATGGGTAAAGGGAAAAATGAATTTCTAAAAACTTGAAGTTACTACAAAGTTTGTTTTAGATCTCAAAATAATTGATTGCTTATGGGTAAAGGGAAAAATAAATTTCTAAAAACTTGAAGTTACTAGAAAGTTTGTTTTAGATCTCAAAATAATTGATTACTTATGGGTAAAGGGAAAAATGAATTTCTAAAAACTTGAAGTTACTAGAAAGTTTGTTTTAGATCTCAAAATAATTGATTGCTTATGGGTAAAGGGAAAAATAAATTTCTATTTGGCTCCTGTGTCCTGTAATTGAAACAATTTGCATTCTGAGCGGGGACAATACGAATGAAAATTAATTCGAGAGAATAGTCAATTCGTGGATTGCATCGAATTAAATATTGCTTCGAAACGTAATCGCATCCTCGAGATAGGATGTTGTCTACGAACGAGAGGTGCAACGAATGTTTGCATGGACGAGAATGTACAGAGATCGATGGAGAAAACGTACACAAACGAGACGTTAAGTTCTCGTTCTGGAAATTTGCAATTATTCGCATCGTCTGATATCTCTGGCACTGTACGCCGCCACCCCCCCCCCACCCCCTCCGCCTTTCTTTTCCGTCGACCGCTTTTTTCCGTCGTTCTTTGCTTTCTTCTTCCGCTTGAATTTACCCGGAACCGTCCAAGTCTTTTCCCTTTCTTTTCCATCTTCTGTTCGTTTCTGTCTGTTTGCCTGGGATATTCTCTTTCTGTCGAAACATCTTTCTCTGCTTGTCTCGAAACATGTCTCCGAACGTTTCGAGGAAGCTCGGCTTGCGCAAGCTTCGCTAATTATTATAGAATCGCTCGTTGCGAACGTTAGGACACAATGGGAGGCAATTAGGACGGTATTTTTGTATCTGTTGCTTTCTATGCGATTTCTTGTCGATTCGAAATAGTGAAACAATTTCTGTCCAACGGTGGTAATTTAACAAAATAATTTTTACAAAATAGGGACACGTCAGGTTTTACACGAATATTTTTAAACTGGAGTAGATGATATCTAATGATAATCACTAGACAGCGGATTATTTATGCATTCAAAAAAAAAATGAATAGGCATAATTTAACACTTTGACTGCCAAACTAGGAACCTGAAAAATTCCATCAAATCAATGTGTTATTTAATGAAATAAAAATTAAAAAAAATTATATGTATGATATTGAGTAGTCCTCCAACTTTTTGGCATTATACATATATTAGCGTAAAAATTCATTTTAAAACTGGGATAAATAATTCCGTCACCCACATATGGGTGACATGACAGTCAACGTGTTAAAACAATAAAAACATTAGAACGATTTAAAAATATTGATACGTTATTTTCAACCTATGAAACATATTCGGAAAGAAATTTCTATTTCCCTGCAGTTTGTTGCAATTCAGTCAGAAAATTTTCTAGTAATCGCTATTGTAGTTATGACGAATATCAGTCATTCCTTTTTCTCTAAATGATCGATCACTGGAATATTCCAGGGAATCAAAGAATAGTTTCTCCTATCCGATATATGACCCTCGCCAGAACCGTGTTGTGGACACATAACGATTAAACACTGTACCCTTCGTTTCTCCTGATTTATTTTGACAAGTCGAAATCACAGTCGGTTTTGAACCGTTTTAACTCTTTGCACTTGGCGCTATTTTCATTGTAATACTAAATTTTTCTTTCGTCTTAGAATATTTTCATTTTATTTATACGATACTGCTCCGTTTAACACGTATAATATTGAAATGTTTAGCAATCTACTAAATACAAATTTTGTAATGGAACAAGTATTTTGTAATTTTTTTTTTTTGTTATTTCTTTGAAATAATGCCACAACAATTTCTAGTGGCGCTTCAGAGTCACCACTCGAGTGCAGAGGGTTAATATCCTCTGGTCCACGTTTATCTCTAATAACTCTTAAACAAAATCTCGAAGAACATTTTCGCAAAGGAAAAAGTTGCTCCAAATGACCCCAGTAACCTCCCCTCCCTCTCGATGAAGAGCAACATTTTTGGGACACTCTGTATACTTCAGCATCTCGAATGGTTGAGCATCGGCAGCTTCCGGAAGGTCTAATTTGCATTTCCCTCGAGCCTACTTTCGATCGACGTGAAAATTCTGTGCGAATTTATCAACGATTGAATGCCGCTCCTTGTAAGAGTTCGCACACGCTCATCGGAAGCGTTCCCGTCTGCCACGCAATTCTCTCTTGTCTTCGGAGCGTGCACGCAGGCACAGACCCATTCATTTCAAATTGAATAGGTGCTCGCGGGCGTCGCCGTTCGAGAATTTTATAACAACTTTTCGTTATTCTGCGCGACTTAACACGAATATAAGGAAACGAAATGCATTTCTTCCGCCGAGAGGGAGACTCGTACGCGAACACATTACCTTGTTGCCTCTCGGAACCATACTCGAGGGTAATTACCACAATGCTGCTTCCGGAACGTAAAACGCGTAGATACGCAAACGATATTTATAACGAACGAACGAACAAAAAGTCGATCAAACGCACCGATTCATAATTATGTTTTCATTTACAGAGGAAGTGAGGTGAGTATTTAATCTTTTCAACTTACGTATTTTCATCGACAAGTATGTAACAGATACGTGGCAAATACGTAAGTCAAAAAGATTAAATAAGTTGACCATGTACCAGTAGTTCACTATTTTATAGAAAAACATAAAAAATAGGTTTTTATAAGCGCCCTTATAAGTGCACTTTTGATGAAAGTGAACCTCGGATGCCGTGCCGTTTGTTGTTTAAATTTCAAAACAATAAGAACATTTCAAACCTTATTTTTTATGTTTTTCTATAAAATGGTCAACTACTGTGGTGCCTTTACCTTACTTCCTCTGTAAATGAAGATATATAATTATGAACAATAGAAATCTAATTTATATTACACTACAGCCACACACTGCCTGCAGAGAGTGTCAGTAGCAATGACAACGATACGTCAAGTGATGACGAAATGTGAAGGGCTTCATGTTTCGTGAACTGAAAACGTTCAAATACTTTGTTATTATTATTTTTATTGTGTTTTATATGTACGAGAATACGATATGCCATCAAACTAGTGTGTTATTGTAATTATTTCATTACTTTGTGTCACAAAAATCTATTTTCTGCCAAAACCAGAGGTCGTAGACAAATTTTGAAAACAGATTCGAAATCAGCGTGAAAAAATCTATGGGAAATGATATATAGATTGGAAAAACCACAATTTTCTTGAAATTGCGTTTAACGAATTTTCTCAAGGTTAAAAAACGTTCGTACCATAATCTCCCTATTTTTCCCATATTCTGCAAAGTTTCAGCTCTAATTTAAAAAAAATTTCATCGCTCTACCTCGTTTCTATCGAAAGTTCTTTGATCTTGCATCCGATTTTGTCCAAAATGGGTAGAGAATCTATGGGGTTTACTAAAAAGACGACATCGGGATTCATATAACTCCGAAACCAACATTAATCACAGATCTGTATGATAGAATTCAAGAACAGTGGGAACAAATATCTCTGAATTATTGCAAAAAATTAGTAGAAAGTATGCCAAAGCGAATTAGTGCAGTTTTACAAGCACAAGGGTTGTGGACGAAATATTAAAAATAAATGATATATTAAATATCGCCAAGTATTGGACATGGTGCAAAACCGAGCCAGTCTATTTTTGTTGTCATTGGTAAATGAGGAGACATTAATTACTGAAAAAAAAATTCTTAAGCTACTTCTAACTATGATAAAAATAATTATAATGTTGATTTTTTGCTATTCTTCTATATTCCTAGTAATAAATAATGATTTATACAAAACTTGTGCAACCTACTAAACTAATCCTTCCAAAAATTCTTGAAGAAACTCGAATCATTTTGTCCATCTTCAAAAATGTTATTCCACTTTAAAGAATACACATTGTTTACTCTATAGACATATGTCTCAAATACCTAGCCGATAAAAGTCCAAGCTACTAAACTAAAATCCTTCCAAAAATTCTTGGAGAAACTCGAATCATTTGGTCCACTTTCAAGAATGTTCTTCCACTTTGAAGAATGCAGTGTTTACTCTATATATGTCCTAGCCGATAAAAGTCCCAAAACTAACTAATAGAATTAGTGCAGTTTTACAAGCACAAGGGTTGTGGACGAAATATTAAAAATAAATGATATATTAAATATCGCCAAGTATTGGACATGGTGCAAAACCGAGTCAGTCCATTTTTGTTGCCATTGCTAAACGAGGAGACATTAATTACTGAAAAAAAAAATTCTTAAGCTACTTCTAACTATTGTCACGTCCCTATGCAAGGGAACGCGACGCTCCCGACTCACGCCTAACGCGTTTAGCGTGAGCTGCCCCCACCACGGAGCGTCCTCGTCGCGAGGTGGACCCCTGCGAAGGAGCTCGCCACCGTAAACGTAAACATACACAAACTGGACAACGAGAATTCTCGGAAAAACTTAAAATAGACAAAACATGACGGAAATGCCCATATAAATACGGGTGGCAAGGAGCCTCACGCACTCGGACCTTTCCAGACCTCCAAAAGGTGCGGTTTTTGCCAGCACCTCCTGGCTAACCTACATATAATGGCTACATTACATATAATTATAACATTACATTATACCTTATAAAAATGACACACATTATGTATATATTCACACACACGCACGCACACACCACACGTACACTTATTATGTAAATATTAAACAGTTTTATAATACACATATTTTTACCCACTAATCGATTAACATATCTTTCCCTATAAGCTCATTTCCTTCTCCCTGCGAAATCTAAAAAACCCGCAAGATCTGGCGTTAAAACGTAACACTATGATAAAAATTTTGTTGTTATTCTTCTATATTCCTAGTCATAAATAATGATTTATACAAAACTTGTGGTTATCGGTGTTCAGTTTTGCTCCTTACTGTATATCGAGAGATCACTGTAATCGGCGACCGAGGGCAACTCGGGCTTAGATCAAGACTTTACTGTACTCGAGCAAAAACGGACGCACCGCTGACCAAAGACAGTTTCCGATGGACGGACCGCAGTTGTTTGACCGGTGCGCAGTCGGACGCGTGAAATCGGGTCCAGGTGTGCCCGGTGTACGTCGAAAAGCTCGCCGGGTAGATGCACAGGTGGATAAGTCCGGGCAGAGAAAGTTCGCATACCTGTTCGGCCGCGAAGAGTTTCGGGTGACGGGTGCCGTCTTTATATGCGCCTACGCTTACGCACGCCGCTCCAGTGCATTATGCAAATAGGGTTCGGCGCGGTGAATGCGAATTCTCCGGCGCGTCGTCACCGTTTTCCAGCGACGAGTGTTACGAGTAGCTGTGCCGCCACACCACCTGGCTGTGGTTTCTAAATGCTCAACTTCGTTCATCGCGCCAATTAATGTTATCCACATTCCTGCGAGGAGAGCCGCTAATTAACGCCTTCCGACCAGACCTAAACCCTCCCCTATTTCCCCCACACCCCCTCTCTCGCTCTAGCCTTTGGCCTCTCCGTATAGCTTGTTGCTCGTTACTCTTTACTCTGTCTGTTGTTTCAGTCGACTGATGATATCGTTATTATTTTCGCGACGGCTCGCGGACGACAGGACCGTCGTCGCGGCGCGGGGCGTCGCGACGCGGTGGCTGGCTTTGGCCTTCTCTTTGTCGTTTCGGAGCGTTTTCAGTCCGGCAACGTCTCGTGGCAATTCATCGCGAAATTTCCATTCCGATGGCTAGCTCTCTGTAATTACGTTACTCACGGACTCCTCCTTTGCGAGGAGCGGACCTTTTGCACCGGTGTCTTTCGCCCAGACATCTTTATGCGACGCGATATAACGATCGGGGAGGACCCGGCGACCGGAGTTCGGGGGGTAATTAATATCGACTTCCGTCGGATTTGTTTTTTCGCCTGAGTTGCTACGCGCGAACCTAACGCCGCGCGTGGACAGAGCTTCTACATGGACCGTTTATTTTGAAACTGGTGCAAGTCCATTTTCTTTTGTTTCGAGAAAATTAAATGTTACCACCCGAGTAGCACAAAATATTGTATACACATTCATACAATATTAAAAAGAGATACAATCCTTTTTTAATATTCAAATATACATAGAATATTTATTTTATATTAAGTTACAAATATTTCTTTTTAAATATTCAGGAAATATCTATTTCATGTTGGGAGAAAAATATTTTTTTCTAAATATTAAATGAATCTTTATTTCATATTAGAAGTAGAATATTTTTTCCTAATATACGAATAATATTTTGTAAAACAATATTTTTTTCTCATTATAAAACAAATCTTTATTTAATATTAGAAATAGAATATTTTTTCCAAACACAGACAATACAGAAAATAATACGTGCGCAGAAAGTAATACATATTCATAGTTTCTAATTTTTGTTATGATATTTTCTTAAATTTGCAAATTTTATGGAATCTTTTTTAAATATTTACTTTATATTTTTTAAATATCTAGTTTATATCTTCTGAATATTTAGCTTATATTTTTTAAACATTCAATTTATATTTCTTGTACATGTATACAATATTTAGATCCAATATTTTTCTCATATGAAAAAATGTGGCTTAAAAAATATTTTTCCAATATTTGAAAAAAATATCTATCTAATATTTTTGTGCTACTAGGGCAGATCTGACGATTAACACTAAACGTACCAAGCGGGGTCAAATGACCCGTTTTGAGAATTTACTTTAAATTCATACATTTATTGTTATTTCTGTCGGTCAGATGACTTTCTGTAAATTCTTGTATCATCCGATTATTCAATTTCTCGCTTTCCGTTTTTCTCGTAGCTTATTTTTTACCGACAAAAATTCTTTACCTACCTTACGTACCACGGGGGGTCATTTGACCCCATACGAAGTTTAGTATTTTTAGCAATTTTCCAACTGTATCCTTAGTTCTAAATTCAGATACGCTTCTCAAATGACCCTTTCATTTGTCGGAACCTGATACGTGTGTTTGGTTTCGGCATAAGCACCAGGACGACCCAAATGATCTAACGCATAAACAGAACGGACTCTTATCTGAGATACACAAGCAACACTCCCTCCAATGAGTTTTCTGTAGCTAAACGAAATAGAAATGCAGTCGTATACTGAGAGTCGTAAAGCAAAGATCAGTTTTAGTTATATTTTGACAATTTCAGTTACATTCAATTGGACTTGTGTTTCACTGCAACCCTGAATATGTCAGCACGGTCAGTGAGAGAGTTGGAAAGAATTCGACAAATAAGTGTGTAAAGATGTGTGTTTAATTTTATACGAAGTCAGAAATGATGTTGCAAATTATTTCCTTTAATAAATAGAGAATTTTTTACGAAAAATCAACGTTTATTTCATAAAGGGGTCAAATGACCCCCTATGGTAAGATTAGGTATAAAAAAAATGCCGGTACGTTTAGTGTTAATCAGCAAGGATCGGATTAGCTGGCGATCGGCGCGTGTTGCAAAAGAATTGATCCGGGCGGTCTCGGGTTAACAGGAAAAACAAACGAAACGGATCCGAGATGGAAAGGAAATACAGCTGGGATTGCGTAAGCGGTGTATCGTAACGCGTTTCGCACGCAAAACACCGATATCGATGGACAAGCTCGAAAAATCTAGCTCGTTCGAAAGTACAAACGACGACTCGCGTTGGACATCGTAAAATCACCGGACCAAGACCGAACTAACTAGCCGTTCGCTTTCTCTCGCGCGCGTGTGTGTGTGCGTGTTACGTCTATAAATAATAAACCGCAAGCATTTCGACTTTCTCGGAACCGAAATCGGAAAACGATCTCGCGCGCACGACAGAATCGTTGTCGAATGAACCACGACAATTATCGCGCGAATTCAATGCTAATTGGACCGAGAGGGGTGGACAACAAGAAAAAAAAAATACAATAAAATGAAAACATTGTATTTCTAACGTAAATTTCGTTTGCCATTCAGCGAAGACGAGGAGAGAGTCTCTTCCGTTATCAAGGACACAACTTTGTTCGGCCCATCAAGTCAAAATTCGCTTTGTTCGCGTCGTTTAAATTCTGTTTGAGCTCCCCGCCGTATTGTTAGTAAGATTTGCGGTGGAAGACTCCGTTTGAATCTCGTTCGTCGCATTGTCCCGCGAGCGGGACAATTACGCGTTACGACTGCGAGAGCGCGGTAATAAGCTATTATGATCGCGGCCGTGCGCCAATCTTCCAAATTCTTGCGGCATTACCGCAAATTTTGTAATAACAACGCCGCGGAAACTTAATACAACTGATTAGAACGATTCGATTGAAATAGTTTTACGCGGATGTTATGTCATCCGCTGAACTAACTGGATTTCAATTATGCAAGGCGAGCATGCAGCGCGTACACGTAACAAGCGGGATGCAAATTTTATGCGAAATTCTCGATATATGTCACAGCAACACCGGTCTTGATGTCGTTTAACCCCCATCCTTCATTACACATGTCAACGGAATTGTATCGTGTTTGATATCATTTTCAATAGAAAAATGCCACGAATATACTTTTAATTAAATATAAAAAAATAATGAAAAACAAATAAATTTTGATATTGGATTACAGTGGTCTCACACCGAGATACCCGACCTGTATTATGTTACACACCTCGGCGACCGAGGTCAATCGAGTATATCCCGCGGTAGTGGGGATAATTTCACGACATTTATAGTCCAGGCCTCGACGACTCATATCGAGAAATCACTACTTCTACCAAAGAAGTTAAGATAATTATTTACATTAGGGGCTTCCTCACTGATTTTGATGAGCTTGAAATATGTTGTCAAGGTCATCATTCTGAACAACTTTTTCCTATACATGTTACCGCCGCTCAACTTTAGATTCCGATATATTCGCAAAAAAGTTTCAACATCTCAAAAAGTGATCGGAGTAGGTGTGTGTAGGACTGTGTAAAATAGTATTTCAAATAGTTGACAGTAACTTATATTTTTATGATATTTTGTTGCCTGTAATGCTATTACGATATTGTAGTCTGATTATCAACATGTTACATATTCGTAATTAAACTACAAATAATACTTTGCTAACTATTGTAGCTTCTCATGTTAAAAATTATAGTTTATAATATTAACTACTTGCTCAACTTATTTTCATTGTAAGGAAACATTTGAAATACAAAATAAAAATATTTTATTTTATCTATCTGGTTGTCAAAATAAAAATATTTGATTTAAAGTAGTATCTTATTTGAACCACATTAAATTATACTATATACCAAATCATTAATGATCGTTAATATACAATGTTTCACATACGAATACTAATCCTACATTATAAAATACTAATGTAAAGTGTACTTACTTCTGAATCTTCTGCACCTCCGTCGGATCCACAGCACACAATTATTCACTCACGAGTATAGATCCGAATAATTCAACAACGATCACTAAATAACACACACAACACACACACACAACACATTTTATAAAATCGTGATAACGAACGAAAAGATGTCACTCCGACCACGAACAAAATAATACTGCGATTTTAACAATGATCCCTTCCACGGAGGTGGTACGGTCAGGTTATCCTTGGCAGGTTAGACGCTGAGGGTCTATAAACACTAGATACAAAACCAAGGTAAAAAAATTATGGCGGGGCGCCGACCCTATTTCCCGGAATTCCCTGTTTTCGTATCACACGTCCGTGGGAGGGGGACGGTTAAAATCGCAGTATTATTTTATTCGTGGTCGGAGTAACATCTTCTCGTCTGCTGTCACGATTTCGTTAAGTGTGTTGTGTGTGTGTGTTACGTGTGTGCTTAGTGATAGTTGTTCAATTATTCGGATATATTCTCGTGAGTGAATAATTGTGTGCTGTGGATCCGACGGAGGTACGGAAGATTCAAAAGTAAGTACTCTTTACATTAGTATTTTATAATATAGTTTGTAGAACATTAGTATTATATCTTCTTATTCGTATGTAGAATATTGAATGCAAGGTTTTCTTTCATATTTTGCAACTGCAATGTCCCTTTGACACTAGATTTGCAAAGCACTAAAACTGACTACTTAACATTATTTTACAAAAATAACAAGAACGTGTCTATCCACATTTGTATCAATTTTCAAAATAATATATACCCAAAAAAATAATTTTGTTGAATAATTTCCCGTGGATACGTCTTCACAATGTCAATAATTGTAAATTATAAATATTAGATCCCGTCATTTTCACAGGCCCCGTGAACCTAGTGTCAAATTTCGTTTGTCTCGAGGCACACACACGATTATGTTCCATCTCACACACTGTACACTTTACATTAGTATTTTGTAATGTAGGATTATTATTTGTATGTAGAATATTGGATGCAAGGTCTTTTTTCATATTTTGCAACTTCAATGTCCCTTTGACACTAGATTTACAAAGCACTAAAACTGACTACTTAACATTATTTTACATCGTGCAGGAGATACTATTATTCTTTGATCCACGTGAACGTCGAACCTAGCCTATATTATGTTCTACCTATAGTATGCTCTCGAGCTAATTCCGCGACATTTATCATGCAAGCCTCGGCGTCATATATCGGGAACTCACTGTATACGATGAAAACGAATCGATCAAATGCGAAACTATTTCGTGGAGACGTTAGAAGATTTCGGGAGCATTATTACGCTATCTCGAGCTGATCAAATTGTAAATGGAAAAAATTCATGTCAGAGTGAAACGAACGTTTAGAACGTCTACGATTGGCACGGGCCATTTTCATTAGTAACGAAAATTCAGTATTAACGAAAATTCGTTCTGTGTAACGTTAATTGAAACTTCTTAAAGCGTGTTCAGAGCTCAATGTTCAAGCATCGAGGTACACGTAAAAACACAGTCAAAAATTAATTTGTTGAACGAAAAAGAGAGAGAGTGGAACGTTTGAAAATTTTTTCGAAGTCCTTCGTAAACTCGTTATTCATTCCCGAAACGCGGTGAATCCCATTATTTATGCGCTTTCGTTGAGCACGAAAGCCACCATAGATCTTCTGTAATTTATGATTTTGAGCAGTACATAAATTGCTGAAAAAAAATCCGTACATACAGCCCGTTACAAACGGGGCGTTGTGCATTGTATAAGAAGATTAATTACCCTCTATATTCCGCTTTTTTTTTTATTTTATCGTCGGTAGAATATGTAACGAGAGAGAATCGAAAAATTGTGCGTGCACCAACAATGAAAGGTTGGTAAAAAATGTAGAATATTCGATCGTTTGCGGGCATATAAAATCGAGCGGAGTAACGCGAATCATTCCAGCAATCTTCAATTAGGATGCGTGATCGGGGGAGTAGGGGTGATGCGGAGAGGAGGGGGAGGCGTTCCATTTTTGCTCGGTCGGCCGTGCCCCCCATTAGGCGAGTTTCTCCCACTCTCCCTCTTCCCCCCCCTCTCTCTTTCGACGTTCCTGATCTATGCTGGCCGGTGTACCCTTTTGCGAGTCAATTCACCGGCGTAGAAACAAGCTGCACAAATATAAGAGGCGGGTTTTCGATTTCTAAGAGTGCACGCAGGCCGATGGCGATCATTAGCACAAAGCTAGAGCAACGCAGCTAGCAACCGGCGCAGACTTGCAAATTGCACGAACGGAAGCCAATTATGAGGCTCCGGGGCCTTTGACAGTTTATAATGCAATTAGAAAATGCTCCCTCTCTCTCTCTCCCTCTCCCTCTTTCTCTCCACTCTCTCCCTTGACGACACAATATCTTCCGCGGGGGCGGTTGCTGCCTTTTCTTCTGATACCGCGCGCGCCCCGTTTTACCGGAGGAAAAACAAATGTCTGCTTTCACCGATTCTCGAAGACTTCATCTTTCGGGGCCCCGGCGAGCAACAAAGCTTTCGCCTTCCATTCTTGCCGGCCGCACATTGTTTGCGGGACTCTCCAGCTTTCTTACGAATAAGTAATACTCTTTTTCCGACGACCATACTCTCGCGGCCCGTTCGCGCAATCGCTGGGACAATTTAAAAAGAGACGTTCGGGAACCCAGTCGATCCCTCGAATTTTTAACCCTTTGCAGTCGTATTAACCCTTAGCACTGGAATGGTGCCTGTAAGACAGACATTACTAAAAATTGCTGTGTCATTATTACAAATATTTTTTAGACTATTAAATTTGTTTGGGTTCAATAAATTACTAAATATTTCGGTATTGTACGAGTAAGTTGCACCATTTTCGTATATATAACATAGGAAGAAATGTTTCATTTTGGAGTTAAACTATCGATGGGTCAAAATGACTTCCTCCTAATTTTTTCTTTTAGAGATATTGAGATATAGAAACATTTTTTAATAAACTTCTCTATCGAAGTAGATATTTAAGAAAAAACTGATACGAAATCTAAAGAAATCTAATTTTGTTGTTATTATACGGCAATGCATTTAGTGTTTGGTAGGTCTAGTGTTATGTTTATGCATAGGCGTCGTGCTGGTCGGAATTAATTTTTGTTGAACGAACAGTGATACGAGAGAGAAAGAACATTTATCAATTCTTTTTTAACCTTTAGATATATGTAACACAAGAATGTGTTTTAATTTTGTATGATTATTTTATGTAAAAATTATGTTTTATAGTTCTCCATCGTTTAATCTTCTTCATATGGATTCTTTATATGTATACACTACCGATCAAAAGTATCCGGACACTCCGCGGTGGATACGTCGATGAATCTCGTGTTTAATTTTAGTGTAGCATTGTGTGTAAGTGTAGTTTTAGCGTGTATGTTCCACATATGTAATTTTTAATCTAAAACGTTCGATATTTCATAAGAAACTAATGAAAATCGATTTTAGTTACTATTTTAAGCACTGAAATAACTTTTATGCAATGCTAATACATATTTTGCAAGTGTCCGGATACTTTTGAGAGGAAGTGTATGTTTATGGGAGTAATGTAAGATCACAGCATTATTCTTTACTGTGTGCGCTGAGAGCAGACATACTACTGGGAAAAAAGCTTTGGTGGCTGAGATATTTGGAAAATATTTGAAAAAATTTATATTCTAAATATTTAGAAAATATTTTTCAGGGAGCTTAGAACAGGAGCTAAAGAAAAATAAAGAAAATTGTACCGGCCACTGGAATCGTGCTTTTGCGCGGCAGGAAGCGTTTTGAAAATTCTTCGGGAACGTTGAGAGATTTCTTGAAACGGATCCCTACGGTGGAAAGTTCCCTATAATTCGGGGGAAGCGCGCGCCGAGCGCCGGGACGCCGGGCGCCGATAACCGCGCTGCAACGCAAAGCCCTTAGGAACGACCGCGAAAGCAAGGAAAGACAATTTCCGTCTGGTCCTAACTCGAGCATGACGGGTAAGAACAGCTAGTTAGCAATGTTGCAGTTTGTTACCGGAGTATGTTCGCCGCTCCGCAGAGCCGCGGCGGGTTCCCCGCAATACGGAATAACAGAAGCCGAGCCCTCTCCCAGGTTCGGCCGCTCGAAACTCGATAGGCAAGTGACCATGGGGAATCGACGAAGTTAGTTCGCGGGATAAGCACACTATGCGCTCATACACACACACACACACATACACACAGGCATCGTAGAAATTTGCTGCAAGTATGAGTTTGCACTCGTCTTCGTCGGTGCATCCCCGACACGGAGTGCCGTAGACTGCAACACCGTGCACACATCGATTATTAATTCGCGAGTGGATTGCGCCTTCTATCTGTCCGTCTCCTTTCGACAACATCTTCCTCCGTCTATCTGTCCTCTCTCTATCCATCTCGTAGTCCTTGCTACAGAGAAAGGAATATAAGATACCACATTTGGGAAATTCAGTGATCTCTATATATGTCGACAAGACCTACATGATAAATGTCGCGGAGTTATCGCGACATATATACCGCGGCGTATATACCGCGAGGAGCCAAGAAGCTTGAGAGACCTCCGAGAGAACACTGTGCAGTGAATTCTCTATATATGTCGTCAAAACCTGGACGATATATGTCGCGGAGTTATCCCCACTACCGCGGCGTATACCTCGTGAGGAGGGCCAGGAAACTCGAGCAACCTTGCTCCTACAGTCTTCGAGGAATGTGAGGTCATGTGCATCAAAGAATAGTACCGGGGTCTCTCTATATATGTCGCCAAGGCTTGGACAATAAATGTCGCGGAGTTATTCCCACTATCGCGAGGTATATCGAGGAGTGTAAACATAATATGGCTCGGGTATGTGTCCTGGACGATAGACGACGCTGACAAGACCCGTGTTGTTGACATATATCGAGAAGTGTATAGATGTCGATGGAAAAATTAAACGTAGAAATTTTAGGAGTTTTAGAATATTCGGTGTGAAGATAGACGTCGTGAGTCTTAGAAATTCTAGATTTTGAGGATATTGGTGAAAAATCCAATGTCAAAATGGAAAAATCAAACATAGAAATTTGAGGAGTTTCATAATATTCTGTGTGAAGATAGATGACACGAATCCTAGAAATTCTCGATTAGTATGGATACCGGTGAAAAAAAGCCTGCTGTCTCATATTTCTAGGCTCTCCTTTTCCTTTATCGGGTCCGAGCTACTCTCGATCTCTTTCGATGCAGCTCTGGTGCACCGTATGCAACGGTTCCAGCTCTCTCCTTTCCAGGCTCGAAATCCCCAGCCGGGTATTACGCTAAGCACATTAGTTGTCGCCTCTCTGTTGTGACTAGGCGAACTTCGTTCCTCCT
Source organism: Seladonia tumulorum (assembly GCA_913789895.3). Classification (NCBI taxonomy): domain Eukaryota; kingdom Metazoa; phylum Arthropoda; class Insecta; order Hymenoptera; family Halictidae; genus Seladonia; species Seladonia tumulorum. The sequence continues at coordinate 5,833,048 of OU565280.1, forward strand.
ACCGACCGGTTATGGCTGACGTGCTGCGAAGATAAAGGCCGCGTCGATGCGCAACCTGCGAGCGGTGAAAAGCCGAATTAGATCGAAGCTGAACGAAGGAGTGCTAGTGTGAGAGAGAGAGGGGGGGAGGGGGGGAAGAGCAGACTAGCGTGATCTCTAGCGAAATGTTCGCGATTTTCCGAGACCCTCTGATCCTAAATGAACCGTTCCCCTCTTGCTACTTATTTCCAGGACCTGGGAGTGCAAGGTGTAATTGTCGCAGTTGCGCTCATTGCGTCGTTGAACCGCTCGGTGAATGCAACTGGAAATTAGGCGGACGATGAATTGGAATCGCGTAGACGGTGTGGCGGTAATGATGATTACCAGCTGTCGGAAGTAATTAAGGTTTCTGATCGTTAGATTTACATTTCACTATTTCGCTGCGGATGATTTGCGATATTTACGCGAAATAAACACTTTCTGCGGCGACCGTGAGAAACCGAAGACATGCGGTCGAGGTTTCATGATTTTTCCACGTGTTCGCGAATTCCTTTTTAAACCTAATTACTCCGATAGCTGTGCACCATCTTTCAGCTTTAATTCGAGCCTTCGAACGTCCAAAAATTCCTACCGGAACACATTCTAAAATTGTCTCGAAGAATCCCCTTAAAATTGAGAAAATCCTCTCCGACACTCGATCGACTTTTCTCAATTTTTTTTACACGGTATCGTATTTGTTTTTGAGCCCTGATGATCTTGTCATAAAGTATAATCATCCAGCTTTAATTCAAGCGCTGGAACGTCCAAAAATTCCTACCGGAACACATTCTAAAATTGTCTCAAAAAATCCCCTTAAAATTGAGGGAATTCTCTCTAACAAGCGGTCGGTTTTCTCAATTTTTTGACACGATCTCGTATTTTTTTCTGAACCTAGCCGCACTTATCGCAAAATATAATCTTTCAGCTTTAATTCGAGCCCTCGAACGTCCAAAAATTCCTACCGGAACACATTCTAAAACTGTCTCGAAGAATCCCCTTAGAATCGGAACAATTCTGTGTGATCTAGTTCGGATAACAGAGGCTCCACAAAATCGTGGATGAAACAAGTGATCGCGATCCGAACTGTACCGTGTTGGGTATCGTTTGAATCAGAAAAATGTCGCGCATGCGACAGTAAAAGTTCCATAAAAAAATAATTAACAATAACAATGTTATAGCTCTATTTCACCGACACTGTAAACAATATTTTGTTATCTCGCTCACGTTTCCTACGTTCCACGTTCCTACTGCTAATGAATAAAGAAATAGCATCTGCGCAGGATATGAACACGGTATAAACGCTCCGAGGACGATGCTGGGGTCGATTTTGACCCATCAAAATTCAAAAGAAACACCTTCGACAACAAATTGAAAAATTGCTAAATAAATCTGTGGACGGTCTGACGATTCACGCCGACAATTTCATCGTCTTCTAACGGGTGTTGGTCGCCACAAACCCTGGCGAATTCTGTTCGGATGTAACGACCGATAGAAAATCGACGTGTACGCGGTCGAAAAACCGAAAGTTTCGGTAAACAAGCCCGGTTTGTTATCACGGTTGCCTCGCAGGGGAAATCAACGGTCCCTCGTCGAAACGGGAGGAGTAACGCGGTAACTCGTTCGTCCTATTTCAACGCATTACCATGTAAAACTCCGGTCGACTGTCAGGGAAACTCGGAACGAGCGAGGTGCTAGGGTGAGAATACTTTCGTTATTTGTAACTGGATACCCCGTCGTCGTGTATCTCGCGAGAGGAGACAGAGAGAGAGAGAGAGAGAAAGAGAGAAGTATTCGCGAACTTCAACTTCCGGCGCACGCTTCTCCGGGATGGCATGAACTGGTCGCAAAGATCGTAACGAGAGAGGACAGGCCGTCGCCGCGTTTGTAATTTCAAAGCCCGAAGACAGCCACACATACAAACGCACACACGTACACGCACACTCACACCTCGGCTCTCCGGCTGTACCCGTGTGCTAGGCGAAACTGCTCGCTCGCGTGTAAGAAGTTTCCCGTGAAATGTTGCCAGCTACCGATACACGGCTAACTGTGTTCGCGGAGCATGCACGCGACGAGACTCTCCTTTCTTCCCTGGGCGGCACCCGGTGCAACGGGTGTTGAGTCGGGCGAATGCAACTTGATTATCAAAGACACCGGAACGGAACACCGAACGCAAACACACGCCCCTCGCCGAGGAATCCCCGACGCGTTATTCGACGCGTTATCGGTCCTACAACCTGTAAACCGCGCGATCGCTTTGCCCATTTCATGCGTTTCCATACATCGTGCGCCACAACTCTCCTTTCACACGAGAAGACATGCAGTGGAGCCGAAAAGTATTCCATAAAAATTTTCCAGTCTCGAGAGCTTTCAATTGGTAGTGTTTTTCTTTTTAGGAAAAATGGGTCTTCGGTTTCTCTTCGGCTACGATTTTGGAAAAATATTTTCTTACAGGAAAATTAGTAATCGTGTGGGAAATTGGAATATTCAAGCTTTAACGTCCGAAGACCTGTAAGCCACTATAGTGGCTTCTGTGGAAAGCGTCAGATTGAACGGTAGGATCCACTATAGTGGCTTTACTGCTTCCTAAAAATTTTCCCATAGTGAGAAATTAGAATATTCAAGCTTTAACCTCTTAAGCGCTGTAAGCCACTATAGTGGCTTTCCGTGGAAAGCATCAGTTTGGACGGTACGAACCACTATAGTGGCTTCAGTGAAAAATAGAATTCCGATTTTCCGACTTTCCTAGCAGTTGCAATTTTTCAAAATCTCGTCATTCGGTAAACAAATTCTACACTACATTTTCCACTCTCGAGAGGTTCCAATTGATAATGTTTTTTAGGAAAAATGGGGCTTCGGTTTCTCATCGGATACGGTTTTGGAAAAATATTTTCTTAGAGGAAAATGAGTAATGGTGTGCCAAAGTAGAATATTCAAGCTTTAACCTCTTAAGCACTGTAAGCCACTATAGTGGCTTTCCGTGGAAAGCATCAGTTTGAACAGTACAAACCACTATATAGTGGCTTTACTGCTTCGCGAAAATTTTCCCCTAGTTTCGAAGTAATTTTGTGGGTTAAAATATTTCTGCAGATCACCGTGACAAATAGAATTCCGATTTTCTGAAAGTATTGTGTATAACGTTATTATAACGTTTCCTGTGTCAGCGTTTCTCTTTTGTAACTAAATGCGAGGTATTTTCTAGAATTTTAAATTAAAAATATTAGAAACTCATTTGACGTAATTTTGACGGGTCCCGTAAACCTTGTATTAAATAAACGATTGCATGCACATATCATTGTCTAAGCCCATTACTAACACCTTAAATACTGTACGCCACTATAGTGGTTTCCGTAGAAAGCAACAATATGAACAGTACGAACCACTATAGTGGCTATTGTGCCATCCGCGGCCATCTTTATCTGCGTCAACCGATTTCGATGAAATTTTCAGTATGTTTGTAACTAACATAGATCTACTAAACGCATATTTAAAATTTTAAAAAATGTTCCGCAAAGTGCCGTTTTTATTTGCTCTGATAATTCCTAGCAATTGCAATTTTTCAGAGTCTCTTCTGCACGTCATTCGGATTAAACAAATTCTACACTAAATTTTCGAGAGGTTTCAATTCATAGTGTTTTTTAAAAAAAAGTAATCTTCAGTTTCTCATTCGCTACGTCATGTAAAAATATCTTACAGAAAAATAAATAATGGTGTGCGAAAGTAGAATGGTCCAAGGTTTAACAAGCGTACAAATTTACTGCTGTACCGTTGTTTTTCGCGAAATTGCAACGGGTTGAATATCGTAAATTCTGGAAGAATCAGACATTTTACGGCCATTCTAAGAGGTACTTGAAATATTTTCAGAGACGAGATAAAAAATTTGGCGCTGGTCCAGTCGCAATCGTGGCGGATCGAGCATCGAGAGTGCTCGCGTTTCATAAATAATTAAATACAATATCAAGCACGGGCTCTCTCGGGCTCTGCAATTTACGAAAGGATAAGATATATATTTGATTTAATATCAATTTACGAAAGGATGAAATTGCGTATCGAATAATATTGTCGCTGGGACAAATTCGCGCGACCATAAATATTTTCAAACGGAGGGGCACACACACACACATACACCAACCACTGGCACTCGCAACCTGTTCCCCCGGAGCCGAGGGTAGGAGGCAAACGCACAAAGTGCAGTTATCGCAAGATTTTAATACCCAATTATCAAAGCGTTTCATCGCTAATTTTATATTTCCTCTGTTTCCCAGCCGGGGCCAATAAGATCGGCCGCATAGGATCGATTTAAATTTGCGGAATACCTGGACCGAATAGTTGAAATTATTCGACCAAATGAACGAGTCGGCTGAAAATTCAAATAATAGCGGAGCATCCGCGGGATCCGTGCATCCTACGAATAGTTCACTTTTCTAGCTAAACGAGACCTGCGGCCGGGTCCATTGAATCAACATAATTCGCATTAAACCGGAAAAAGTTACACTTTTCGCGCACCCTGAAATTTCCACGGCGTTGCAAAAAGACTCCTCCATAGTCGATTCTGTGTAAGTTTTATTTTTTAATGCTATCAGCATTTTCGATATTATCCTCTACGACAACAATGCTGCAATGTGACGCAGCAGACCTTCACGATTTTTAATAAACCACGATCAATCTTTCGCTCAAATAAAGTTCAGAAAGCTATTCTACTTAATATTATAAAAATTAAATAATTGTAAAATTTAATATTTTATTAAATTCTGAATTTAATGCACCAATTCTGCCAAAATAATTATTCTAAGCAGTCTGCGAATTTTTGTGCAATGTAATCCCAAGGCACAGAAATTGCGCAAACGTTCTTTCACATTTTTAACAATTTTAATTTGGAATCATGCAGCAGTGTCTTCACGTTCTTTGAATATTTTAACAATTTTTGTATCTGAACTTTTATTCCGCATAAAGATCCCTGATTGTTACCATGTATGTATATTCAAAATTGCCGTACGATGATCGCTAGACTGCGGATCTTAAAATAAAAATTGTCTGCATCGATTACGAAAAATGTGAATTAAGTAGAATTATATTTCCTCGCTTGCTAATGATGACAGACGAGAAACGGTACATTGACATTTGGAATTTTTGAAATTTTCCCACAACCTCAAGTTTCATCTACTCAATTTTATTATAAACGTATAATGATCTACTAAAAATTTTACTACAAATGTAAATAAAACTTTATTATAAATGTATAATGATCTACTGATCGCAAAGGTGGATAACGTTGCCCTGTAATGAATTTCGCGACGCAACCGGAACGAACGTTTTCCTCGTTGTTCGCCAAATCGAGGGAAAAGAAGCCGAAGAATCGATTTTCACCGGGGGACCTGTCAGCGTAATTTATAGTCGAAATCGACACATCGGCTAGACGAAAGTGAAAGCGGCTCAATTAACGACAGTTAAAATCACGGCGAAGAAAGCTTGACCAGTAAAATACCGTCTATCGATTGAGCATCGTGAAACTGTGAACGCAATGCGGTCTGCTACGATCAATTAAACCTCAAACTGATACGGTTATACAGGGTGTTCAACAATCCTGGAGACTAACGCTCGCGTGTTCGGCATCACGGGTACCGTAAAAATTATGCTACGTTAATTTTAAACCAGTCAGTTTTTCTTGCCGTTCCGTTCAAACTAATAATTAAAAAATAAAATCCAAACCTTTGTTCACGTTGTTCCAATAAATTACATTGGCGTTTTTATATTTTATTCTTTGTCTTGAAGCACTGACTGAAAACAAAAACCGATGTCCCCTGAGCTAAATCTTTAGAATCAGTATGCAGTGCTGTAACATGAACCTAAAATCTGTGGCCGGTCCCTGGGGACCGAACGGAAAATCCGAAAAATTTTGTTTGTTCTTTGCAGAAAAACAGGTATATTAATTCCAGTTATTGTAGAATTTCTTTAAAACCTGTGTAACTAATAAACACCGTGTAAATTCAAATTGATTTTTCTTGCAATTTTAAGCTATAAATGTTACCCTTTTACCTAGTAAATTTCATTCAATTATCTCTAATGGTTCAGAAGTTATTATTTTGGAGCGCCAAAATGACATTTTCGCCCACTGTGCGGCGCACGCTACACTGTCAAAAGAAAAACCCCGTTAAATTACAGTTATAATTAGACTGCGGATTTTATCAGAAAAATCGGTTGACCAAATAACATTGAAAATATACAGAAAATTTAAAAAAAATCTTTCGATATCAACGTGGCGTATAGAACACACTGTACCGAGTGAAAAAGCCTTAGCAAACATACACAGGCTCATAAAAGTATTCGAATGTACCTTAAAACAGTATAACTTTTTAAAAATTGTACCAAAAAACTTGACTTTTTTTTAGCAATCAGATGAACTCGTTTTACAAATGATGTGAGAAAAAGATTTTGAAAAAAGTGCAATTGATAAGAATCACATGCGAAAATGGAAATGGCATTTTACACAACTTTTTTATTTTAGTAATGAAAATTTAAAACATACGTTTTGTAGAACCATGTTAGTTATAAACGTACTGAAAGTATCATCGTAATCGGTTGACGCAGAGAAAAACTGCACAAGTCTAAAGCTGTTAGAATCGTGAGAAACTACGATTTTCACTTCTAATTATTTATTGCTCGTGTGTGTATTAATCGATTTCGATGAAATTTTATTATTTTAGAGCGCCAAAATGGCATTTTCGCCCAATACTTATTACTAGACATCGGATCTTTATGCATTTATGGCTTATGGAAATGTTAAAAAAATGCTATAATATAAAATTCGAGAGAATTTAACACGATTTTTATTTGCTTTGGATCTACGAAGGCTGTCCCCATTAAAAATAAAATTTTATTTCATTCCACTTTCTTAAAATGTTTCTATAAAAATTGGAAATTGCATAAACATCCGATGTCTACTTATTACATTTGTCGCAGGTGGGAAAATTTTTCGGGAAGATCCGTTGCTCATCGCCGAGCGAAAATTGAAACAAATTCCCTAAAAATTGTACGGAGGGGAGGGGGACATGGTAAACAATAGAAATCGCGGCCAAATCCTTTTAACCGTCCTCTACATACCGCCCATCGCGGCTCGCGCGTTTTCCATCGAGGCCCAGTGGTACGCGAACGATTATTGGCCACGAGATCTCGACGAGAGGCTCTATTCGAGTGGCCATTTAATCGGTATCCACATGATCTGATTTGGTCCGGTTAATTGACCAATTACCGATATACGAAAATATATGTAGACGACGGGGGGGGCAGGCGAGGGGCGGGCGGCCTCGGGCCGTGGAATGCGAATAATTCCGCGAGTGTTTCGCTCTCGGGGTAAAAATCGCCATTAGAGCCCGACAAAGAGAGTCCGTCGCGATTTGCAAAAATGTATACGTCGATCAACGGGTGGGAGCAACATAGGCATAATTCCTGGAACGCTGAAGTAGAGGGTGCAAAACACACACACACACACACAGGCACATACGAATATAGAGGTTGCGGCCGCACACTGTCAAGCAAGAGAGAGTCCGATGCTATGTTGTATTAATTTTCGTTTGCCGGCCTTTCGTTGCTTAATCGAGACTGTATTGTACGGCAGCACAATCGAGTGGAATCAATCGATCGAGCGAAATTCCGTATTCCCCTCGAGAATAGTGCGCGCTCAAAGAATGGCTACCCGCCGCCTGCTGCCCAGTTACAAGCGCACGCAGAATCTACCCGGCTCCGGAATCCGTACCACGGCCATTAACGAACCCCCGTGTCTCGAGTTGTCGCGAATTCTCGTCACCTCGCGCTTCTTTCCGCGAAACCGGTCGCATTCAAACGCGGCTCCCGCGACAATTCGCGCTGGCATTCTCTCTGCGGACACCCCGGCTCGCACAGGCTTCCCCGAAAGAATAGGAAAAATTTCGCGAAGCACGCCCGCGCGTGCATGTATTATTGTCCGATTCTGTAAGAATTAACGCTAGAACCACCATTGGAGTACGCTTCTACCGGAAAGCGAGTTGTTTTTATTTATTTCTTCCAGAAAATTTTTCCATAGCTTCCAAGTAATTTTACGGGTTAAAATATTTCTGCGGATCAGCGTGAAAAATAGAATTTTCCGATTTTCTGAAAGTATTAATCCTTAATAATCCCTCTGTCAGTGGTTCTTTCTGACTAAGTGCGAGGTACTTTCTGCAATTTTAAATTAAGAATATTAGAACCCATCATTTTGAAGGGTTCCGAGAAACCTAGGGTTAAATAAACTATTGCATGCACATATCACTGTTCAAGTCCGTTACGAACCTCTTAAGTACTGTACGCCACTATAGTGGCTTTCCGTGGAAAGCATCAGTTTGAAAAGTACGGACCACTATAGTGGCTTTTTAGCCGTCCGCGGTAAGGTGCGCCGTACTGGGAGGGAGCAGTCGCGGACGATCGCGCCGTACTGAAGAGGTTAAAATCAGTTGTGCTTTATATTTCATTATAAATAACTTAAAATATGTTTGATTATGAGAATCACATCAATTTTTATAAAAATGTGATCCTTATTCACGTTTGATACAACTCTAATTCTATCGACTGATGAACGTAGTGAAATCGTATTTATTAGTTCGTCCCATAAGTTCGTGCCATGGATATATTTGTCGTAGCGCGAACATTTTGACGCGTCCCGGAGTTCACGCGTTTCATCTTGTCGAGTTGCCCTGACCGATTGACTCTGCGGAGACACTGATCTCGATCGTTCGAGTGCTAAACAAAATCTGCCGGCCGATCTCGGGCCATCGAGGGCTTTGCCTCTCATTTTCCCCACTCCGCAGATTCACTCCGTCCACGTGCACGCATTACAAAGGAGCCGATTTTTGTTTGTCGCGGCCGCTCAAACGTTTCGGCCGTGCGTAATGGAAACCGATCCCAACTGTCGCGGCCGATCAAACGTCTCGGCCGCGCTACAATGTAAATACACGCGCGAGCACTCGGCAACCGACTCCGGCAACTTCCAACGGCAAATGCTTCACCTAAGAAAACGTGCTTAAATCTACGACATATTTATATTATTCACCATGGAAAAGTATTTTAATGAAAAATCGCAGAAATTTCACAGTGACGGTATGATGTCTTTGCTAAAAAGGTCAGAAGAGGTTGTGGAATGAAAGAGTGATTACATATTTTATTTTTAGAATTTAAATGGTACCAGAGTAAACGGCACGAACTTATAGGACGACCTAATATTATAATATAATGCAATATTTATTATTTGTTACATCTTAAAATGCATACTTCACGGTACAGACTGTGAGAAAAAACACTCAATTATCTAATAAGTAGACTTTCAAACGCTACGTTCTTTACAATTGAATTTAATCCGACGGGACTCCCGGAACGCGATATTGTTGAATTTTGAATCCATATTTGAATGTCCGAAAGTCTCGCCTAAACCGGATCATCTAAATATGTACCTTCCTCAAGGACATCGCTATCTTTTTAAACGACACCCGATAGATTTTATTCTATATTCTTGTCGAGCATCGAAAGACGAATCCAACGACTACCATGAACATACCACTACGATCATTCAAGCTCAAGATGTTCGTGTCTGCAAGGTAAGCCCTGGATTAGGGTCTAGCTTAAGAGCTTATGCTTCAGACACGAGTATCTCGAGATTGAATGATCGTAGTGGTATGTTCATGGTAGTCGTTGGATTCGTCTCTTCACGCTCTACAACAATGTCTAAGAGAAACTATAAGTTGTCGTTCGAAAAAGGATCAACAACACTGAATTCCCGATATGAGTCCCTTGCGCGGATCTGACGAGGGACATTTAGACGAAATCTGTGGTTCTCACCGTACGTTGCGTTTGAAATACACTGTACACGCTGGAAATATAAATGACCCTATCGTTTATGTGTCCCAAACCCGGGTATATCGGTGTGAGACCACTACTAATCCATTTACAAAACTTCTTTATTTTTCATTATTTTTTTATAAGACTTTCACCAACGTTGGCGTTCTTCTGATTAAAATGAAACCAAATTTTATATAATTCACCACCCCGCGGTGGTGTGGGTAGTTCAGGGACCTTTAAACGCGAGGCTTGCAGGGACTTGTATCGAGAATTCACTGTACCCCCAAAGAAATAACTCTGTTGAATAATTTCTCATTCGTGCATATATACAATTTCGAAAATTGTGAATTAAGAATACTAGAATTAATTAATTTTGACGGATAAACCTAGAATTCCTATAAACCTAATGTTAAGCAGGTGCGGTGCCTATTATACGTCACAAAATTAACTTATAGATGTGGTTTCCCTCGTTCTGGACCTTCCCCAATAACTTGCAAAAAGAATGAAAAAATTCTGTGACCAGGACATTCAAATTCTGGTCACCAAAATCAATTTTCCTCAATTTTGAATTGCAAAAATTTAGCGAAGCAGGCACAAAACGTTGCAATATGTTGCGTGGTAAGGGTCGAGGCTCGGTTTCGAGTCGCAGAAGGGATGTTTTGGGACACGGGTAGCGACGATGGCGGACGGTATCCGTCGTTGACGGATCCCCCGACCCGGATCCGTCGGTTTTCCCGGTCGCAGAGAACCGTCGACGACCCCACGAGACCCAAATACGACACGATACCTCGCAACCCGGCCGGCGGAACGAGTGTCGTTACGCGGCTCGTTTTCCGGCTTTAATTAAATGACGTGCAAAACGTGCGGTACAGAGTCGCTTTTCTGGGCTTCCGGAGCAGCGCCGGGCCGTACTGAGACGGGTCAACCGTAAACCAGAAATGCGTATTACCAGCCGCCCACGTATTAATATACTATGGTCGTTTCCCTCCTTGCTTCGCACTCGCACACACACACACACACCACTCTCCCGCGCACATACACTACCGCTCAAAAGTATCCGGACACTTGCGAAATATGTATTAGCATCGCATATAAAAGCTATTTCAGTGCCTACAATAGTGACTAAAATCGATTTTTATTAGTTTCCCATGAAATATCTAATGTTTTAACGCTTAGCACTCGAATGGCGACCGGTAAGACGCCACTAAAAATTGCTGTATGATTATTCAAAATATTTTTTACATTATTAAATTTATTTCTGTCTAATAAATGACTAAACACTTCAATATTGTACAAGTAAATTGCACCATTTTCGTATGTATAGTATGAAAAAATATATATATTGAAGGGAAACCATTCTTGGTCGAAAGAAATGTTTCGTTTTGGAGTTAAAATAGCTTCGAGTGCAAAGGGTTAAATTAAAAATTCTATATGTGGAACTGACCAATACTAGGCTAAAATTAAATACGAGATTCATTGACGTATCCACCGCGGATACTTTTGAGCGGTAGTGTACATGGTTTCTCTCTGTCTCCCTCGAGGAGAAAAATTGCAAAATTTTCAAACGCGATTCGTCTTCGTCCGGCGGGCTTCAATTTTCTTTTGTGGACAACCGTCATTTCGCTTTGCATACCGGATGAACGACGCTCGGACAATATTCGTGTACACTCGCGAAATTATACTACGATGGACGCAGTCTTTTTTTCGCGCTCATTATCCACGCGCGATTCTGTAAAGAATATCTCAATTTTCGCCGCGAGGAATTAAATTAATTTTGTAATTAGAAATTCTGCGGGTGTTCGGACATTTTTGTTCCTTGTGTCTCGCGTGAAATTAATTTTCTGATCTTTCTTGATCGAGTCGAGTGCAATTTTACAGAAGCTAGATCGACGATCGTTTCGCCGAAGAATCGAGATCGAACGATTTTGTTGACTCGACACGCGAATCGATACGAAACAGATCGTAAAGTAGGTTAAAGGGCACGGATAGATTGCCCGAAAATTTTCATTCGACAAATCGATGCGCGGTGGTAATTGTCCGAAGGAAATACAGTTGCGGCCGGGTGATAAAATAACGGCAATTAATGGAAAGAGTAATTGAATTGCAGAATTTATGTGCACGTGATTTCGAACAATATACAGTTTCAATTTACCGCATCTATTGTTAGAAGCTAATGTACAAAATAATGGATATTTTTCTCATTTTAAGCTCGCGAAGGAAAAACAATATGGAACAGTGTTTCCCAACATTGTTTAAGTCGCGACCCTCATTTATAATTTTCAAATAATCCGCGACCACCCCTCCCCTCCCAAAATATAAGGCGAATTTAATACACCGAAAAAAAAACACATTAAAAATAGATGTTTCAGAATGTAATTCTAAGTTAATAATAATTGCCCCCCTTAATAATTAAATTTCCCCCCTGTGGGGCGTTGGGAAACACTGGCATAGAAGACAAAATAGCCTGAATTTCCATACTGTGTTCAACTGTATAACTAATGTTTAATCAAATTGTTTAATGTTCAATTAAATCCTCGAGTTATAAACGAAAATTCTTGATCAAACCAAAAACCTAAAAAAAATTCTTGGCAATTACTCGCAGTACTTTTAAACAGCCGAATAATGTTGCTAACGTAAGCAGACGGCAATTTGGGGAATAAAAATTTCATATTGGAAAATGCCGGTAGAGGTGAGATCGCGAACGATGACAGCGCGAAGCGGATTTCTAAAACGATCGTCGTTAAAACCTGATTTTCCCTGATCGCATTATCCCACGCCCACGTTCTCGCCTTTTTCGATACCGAATCGGGAATTTTAAATGGTGGGTGGGGCTTTTATAACGCGTATAATTATAACGCGTATTCTCTCATCTTGATGGCGATGCGTGCTAGCGTGGTCGAAGGAAATGCGAACACACGCATGCGAGCCCCGTGTGCGCACGTAACGAAGGTAATTAGATGCACGCGATGCGAAAGCGAAAGGGTCATTGCGCATCGACGGGACGCGGGAGAATTGAATTCGCAATACACATTTTTCTCCATATATGTCGCCGAGGCCTCGACGATAAACGTCGCGAAATTATCCCCACTACAACGGGGTATACTCAGTGAGGGAACTCGAGAAACCTTGGTCCTACACTCTTTTAGGGGTGTGTAAGGTCGCGTGGATCAAAGAATAGTACAGTGATCTCTCTATATATGTCGCCCAGACCTGGACGCTAAATGTCGCGGAATTATACCCCGTGGTGGAGGCAAATAAGCTCGAAAGACCTTGGTCCTACACTCTTCAAGGACTTTAAGGTCACAAAAAATAGTGCAGTGATCTCTCTCTGTATATGTCGTCAAGGCCTGGACGATAAATGTCGCGGAATTATCCCCACTACAACGGGGTATATCCTGTGAGGGGGGCAAGAGAGCTCGAGAGACCTCGGTCCTACACTCTTCGAGGAATGCGAGGTCGCGTGAATGATTCCTCTATATATGTCGCCAAACGTGGACGCTAAATGTCGCGGAATTATTCCCACTGCCGTGGGGTATACCCCGTGAGAGAGGCAAAGAGGCTCGAGTGAATCAAAAAATAGTACAGTGATCTCTCTCTGTATATGTCGCCAAGGCCTGGACGCTAAACGTCGCGGAATTATCCCCAACTACCGCGAGGTATATCCCCCCGTGACAGGCCACGAAGCTGAAGAGATCTTAGTCCTACACTTTTCGAAATTATTATGATACAGGACGCTGGCGGGACCTGTGTTGTTGACATATATCGAGAATTCACTGTACCCGGTTGTCGAGCACTGTTTCATTCGTATTCGTGTCGTATTTTAGCAATTCCGGGTGGGACACGTACGATACACGCTCCGAAAACACATATTTCCAAAACGATCGATACGGGAGCATCAAATTCTACGGACAAATTGGAAACAAAAGAGAATAATTAATATAATCGACATCATCCGTCGGAAGGTGCAACGCTGCTTCAACAGCATCGCGTGCGACTTCTTAATGAAACCAGCGACCATTGTTATGCGAATAATCGAGCGGTAAATATAATTGTTTCTGCAAAATGGAGTACTTAATCGATTCCGGTCCTACGCGAAGTTTTCTTGAGAAGAAGAGTTCCTAGAAAGTTAACGGTCCAAACAAACGATCGGCGACATTCGACGAAAGTAACAATTACCGGTGATCAAACGTGGTGGTAGGGAGGGGGAGGGGGGATGGTACCTTTGACTCTCCCCGCAGATTGATTACTATCTGTTTCTCTTTCGCTCCCACGAGAGCCCCGTTGTGCCGCGCGCGTGTCCCGTGCACCGCGTTGTGGCAAATTGCAACCGGATTTCTGTGTTGTGCAACATATTGTAGCCGGGGCCGGGCACGAAAACTCGGCGTGTGTCCGGCCAGGCCAGAATGTCGTGCCGATTCATCGGTATCTCGATACGGAATATTAATTGGCGGCTATTGGTCTCCCGGATTACGTTATTTCGAACGCACGTGACTTGGAAGCGTGACGGACAGGGAGAGTCCGTCGCGTCGCCAGACAACTAGACACGCAGTAGACGCAAACCGAATTTCTGAAGCACTATACTCGCTGTCGACGGATTGCTCCCTTCCCGAAAGCTAATCGAACTTCCCGCGAATAAGAATCGTTCGTTCCCAATTCGATTTCCATCGTTCGCACGGTGAATTCCTTCGTGCGTGTACTGTTCGCGCCTCGCAAGAGCTCAGGTTGTGACGTCATACGCTGTACAGTGTCTGCAACCACTTTAGCCAATAGAGCTGCTGGAGGCGTGCCCCTTCCACTGACGGCACAAGGGCAAAGAGGGCACTCCCTCGCTCCGCCCATCCCCACCGTTGACGCTCCGTTAGACTAACGCTTAGGTTGTGACGTCATACGCTGTACAGTATGTGCAACCGCTTTAGCCAATAGAGCTGCTGGAGGCGTGCCCCTTCCACACTGACCAATCAGATCCGCGTTCCTCTTACGAGACTTCTTCTGCGGCGCGCACAGTACGAAGAATATTCGGTCTGGGAGACAATCGACTGGATTTAGAAACTTCGCGGAGGTTTCATATCGCCGGGTGAGCCATAAGTAACGGTTACGGTCAAGGGAGAAGTATTAGTCGTCGGGATACAACAACGGAATAAAAGTTTATTCGATCGCCAGTGACGATGGAAAACAATCGTTACAATCGTAATTCATATCTAGCCGGCACAAAGGGGAGCATCTGTCGGGGACAATTGATATCAAGGCTGCGGCGCAGGCAACGAGTCGCGCGAGAGCAAAATTACTGCGTCCCAGGGGTTTTATTTATTGTACGACTGGGGAGACGAAGGACCGAACGGAAAAGCGACGCGCAGTCGTCGTCGCCTACCGAAATGAAGGCGTTTTCCCATTTCCTGGGACGAAAACGAGCCGTAAGTAACAAATTATGGGACGCCTTAGTTGTAAATATTGTGTCCCGAGCGACCCCGTATTACACTTACAAATGACATTTATACTTTAACAATGGATGCACCGAGCGTTAAACCAGACGAAATCATATTTATTTAATTAATGCTTCGGGATTCGGAGTGTATCGTTGATCGTACGAATCGGTGAAACGAACCGTTTCAATTTAGAATTTACATGATACATAATGCTGGAGCCTGAATATTAACCAGATTTGAAATATTAATGTTCAGCATGAATTGTAAGAGACGGTAAGCAGATAGAAATTTCGAAACCCTGAATATTTTCGACATGGTATTTGGACGTTGGTTATTTAATTTTGCAGAATATTCCTAATAAAAGAGCATATTATTCTCTGACCACGGTACCTTCGTCATCGATAACAAAGTTTCTCGTAACGTAACAAAGTGTTACCTGTACTCGTATAAATTTCAAGCATTAATAAAAATTTAAATGCTGTTTCACGCGTACGCTTTTATTCCAGTTGTTTTGATTGGCGGAATAACTTTTACGTATTCAACACGTCGACCGCCGCGGTCGTAAACGAGATGAACGCTTTTGATAACTACGGTTTTAATAATTTCAGCATTACACTTTCCACGTTACATGGTTATCTGGTTAGCTACAAAGCGAGAAAATATTCAGTGTTCTTCTCAATCTCAATTCGAAAAGAGAACATTTATCCGAGTGTGATTATTGTTGGAAAAAACATCGTATGACTAGTTCGTTCGAGTGTACTGCATCCGTAGAGGGTTTTACTTAATTGGGATCATCAAAATATCCTATTAATTTAAGTGTTGCATGGAATTTTTTCTCTAAAGAATTTTTGAACGTGATTTCGAGATGATTGATATTTTTTTAAACAACAACTATTGGTTTTTCTTAGATATTTTTATAGAGCGCGAGAAGGCGAGTTCAACGAGTATACTGACCATGGGGTTAGGATCATTCAGTCTCGAGATATTCGTGTCTGAAAGGAACCATAATCGATGCATTCAGACAGAGATATCTCGAGATCGAATGATCGCAACCATATCGTCATGGTAGTCGTTGGATTCGTCTTCCTGCGCTCTACAAGAATATTAGATATAATATACAGGGTGTCGTATAAAAAAATACCAAATGACCCAAAGCACCCTGATAAAAACCCCAACGATATTAAAACTCTTTGCTGTGTAATAACGAGTCATACTAATGACGAAAATTTCAAAATATGAATGTGAGGTAACATTTTTCTTTTGTCTTTTAGGATAAAATAAAATTCTATCCTCTAATAACCAATATCTAAACATGAAAAAAGAACATACGTAGGTGTTAGAAGAAGTTCTAATTTTTGAAGAAACATTAAACGATATAGGTACGACACTACCAATTACAAAACAATTACAAAACAAGTGGAGCGGCACGAGGAGCCGCATAGCAGTGAATCACCTTACTTTATTCATTCCCGTCTAAACCCTCTCCCGGAGCTCTCGCACTTTTCCGAGCCCCTTGCCCGTAATATCAAAGGTCAATCTCCTGAATTTTGCACCGTCCGAAAATTCCCGAAAATTCGACCGCCCTCGGCAAACTCACATCAGTATCGGCGATTAATATTCCATCAGCAGTTCAAACAGTCACCCGATTCGTTCGCGAGAATCGTAGCCGAATGATTAACGGACGCGCGGGCGGTCTCTCTCGGAGAGATCAAACGTTCCGCGGTCTCAGAAGGCAAATTGAGAATTAAAGAAATTACCCGGCGCGTAATCCGAACCGGAACTGCGACGAACAGGGGGGGACCGGTTAAATGTTTTTCGGAAAAATAGGGGAATGGGCTTGATGTGGCGAGCGGCGGGTCTAAACGTCGCCTTAACTCTCGTCGGAATCGAATTCCTGCGCAAAAGGGAAGCGAAACGAGAGATAGAGAGTGAGAGAGAAACAGAGACACGTTACGGTACCGAGGTCCAGTTAGCCCCGAAGGATCGTGTACATCTTTATGCAGATGTACAGAGACATCCTCGTCCTATGAGAGGCGTCGGGAAACCCGGTGCTTTGTAAATTTTCAGGGCGAGCGCCTCTTAGGGGCCGTGGCACACGCGCTTTGCGGATTTTTCAATCACGTTCCCGTACTGACAGGATTAATAAAGCGGCACCGCGCGCGAGCGCTACGCGAAGAGTTTCCAGACTCATTTCATGCAGAATCGAATTGGATTTCCAGGTCGGGGACGGTGTGTATATCTCTATCTCTGTGTGTATATATATATATATATGTGTGCGTATGTGGGTGTCTATGTGTGAGGAACAGAGATACGCGCGAGCACCGAGAGCTCCGTAGTCCCTTTGATGTGCCACGCTCGGATACCGTCGAGGCTTTCTCTCGGTGATGCCAGGCTCTCCGCACTTTGTTACATCGCCACTAAATAATCGGTTTATAAAAATTCATGGCGAGCCTAGCGCGGCTCTGACGCCGACACGCGGATCGGTCCACGGGTTTAGTATAGCCGCAACGCGCGTTTCTGTTCACCCGCGAGGGACAACACGCGAATCAATCCGAAAGCACCGCGTCCTCGGACACCCTCGCGATTATTACTTTCATTAGAAATTTTCCATTTGAACCGCAAAATTGTCTACGATATTGGATAGTGCACTTTGTAGTTTCAATATTTTTATACCCCGAATGACTACTACTGTAGATCACTGCAGCCTCGGTATTCTCTCCGTAATTGTCACAACGGTCTCTACCGTAACTGTCAATATTTCATCCCCACTACTGAAACTCGCACTGATACAAGGGAAGCAAAAGATTGCAGCTTTTCTTATTTTTGTTGTTGTTTTTTTTTCTTTTTTAACAATAACCGTGCCACCACCAGTCAAACGACCGGTTTTAGATTTTTTATTTGACAATTTTTGAAATTATAAAGACACTTTCATGAGCAATGATTCAATGAATATCGTTAGTAGAGTACGTTATTTAAAAACAAATAACTCTTTTAAAATTGGACTAAACGGCTTGAATTTGGACAATTTCCAAATGAAATATCACTGGATGATACATGACGCTGACATAGACCCGCTGACATATATCGAGAATTCGCTGTACGGTACGAATAGGTCGAAAGATCGAATTTCTAGAAACCATTTCGTTTCTTCAAATGAAAATCGAATTTGATTTGACGAGTTCGAGCTGTTTGTCCGAACCAGTCGATTCGAGTCTACGAAAAGAAATAGCGCATAGTGACGGTGTATCGCGCTGCGTGGCATAATTAGCGAATCGATCGGATTCGATGGAGCCCGACTGGTGTCACGGGGAAGATTGAGCCGTCCTGTACGATCCAGGAGAACGAGAATAACGGGGGAGGAAGGTAGTCGGTAGGGTTGAGGGTTGAAGAGCTGGAGGGTGGTGGATTGGTACGTTTTTAGTGGTTGCAGCACTCGAACGTGCCAGAGCGAATATATCCTGCACGAGTGCACGCGCACATGCGCGTCTGTGTGTGCTTGCGTGGTATGTACGTGTTCGGATATACGGTACGGAGACACACACACACACGCGTATACCCAGAAGCCTTTATTCTTGCTATCACGGGGTGCACGTGCAAAAGCGGTGGACGGCTCTCCGAATATTTTCCTTCTAATTTAATTTCAACCGGGGGGGCGGGAGAGTGCAACGCGCACGCATTACTTCGCACGTATTCGTTGCGAGAGAGAGAGATAGAGAGAGAGAGAGAGAGAGAGAGAGAGAGAGAGAGATTGAGAGATTGAGATCGAGACACGGGAAGGAAGAGACGACCATAACGACGCCGCGCCGGTGATTTTTCGAAAGGCCGATTAGGAAACGTTGCTCATGCGGTTATAAGGAACTGGTTTGCCCCCTGCGTCTGATTTTTATCAGCTCCCCTGGGCGAACGTGGAACGTTCGTCGTAATACGACACGTTCCCCAACGTTGATTACCGGCACCCTCGGGGTCTCGCTGTCGGTGCGAGCGACACTCGAAAACACTTGAATCCAGAGGAATCTCCACGGTAGATACATTTATCAAATGACCGATCTCGAGAGCGACGCCGCCTGCAGTCGCTGCTTCGGGATTTTACAGTCCGACTACGCTATCACGGTTTTCTGGGATGCTAGTATCCACGGCGATAGGGTTAACTGAATTTGATCTGACCCGGGATTCCCGGAACGCGATATTGTTGGATTTTCAAACCATATTTGAACGTCCAAAGTCTCAGCTAAACGGGATCTTCTAAACATCCACCTTTCTCAAGGACATTGTTCTCTTTTTAAGTGACACCTGGTAGATTTTATTCGATATTGTTGTAGAGCGTGAAGAGACGAATCCAACGAGTACCATGAACATACCATTACGATCATTCAAGCTCAAGATATTCGTGTCTGAAAGGTAACCCCTGGATTATGGTCTAGCTTAGGAGCTCACGCTTCAGACACGAGTATCTCGAGATTGAACGATCGTAGTGGTACGTTCATGGTACTCGTTGGATTCGTCTCTTCACGCTCTACAACAATGTCTAAGAAAAACTATAAGTTGTCGTTCAAAAAAGCATCAGCTACAGCGAATTACCGATATAAGTCCCTTCCGCGGTTTTGCCGAGGGACATTTAGACGAAATCTGTGGTTCTCGTCGAACGTTGCGTTTGAAATACACAGTGCTCGCTGGAAATGTAAATGACCCTCTCGTCTATGTGTCCCTATATGTGTGGATAGTTCAGGGACCTTTAAACGCGAGACTTGTAGGGACTTATATCGGGAATTCGCTGTATACGCACCTTGTAGCTACAGATTTTATGAATTTAGGACAAAAATGGATTGGTCAAATACAAAATTGTAGACATTATAAATTCTAAAAAGAGGAAATGCATTTTCATTCAACTTTCATTTCATACCATTGACTTGAACAATTTCTATCTTTGCCTAATTGTGATCGATGGGTTAACGATGTTTGAATTCGTGTTTGTTACAGTGCTGTCTATGAGAACGGGCGCAGAGTCCTCGTCGAACTCGAGCTCGACGCAACAACTTGCAGAGGAGGAGGATGAAGAATCCTTGCCGCAGATAACGTTGGCGGAGTTCAAGGAGAGATACAGAAGATTGATACCCTACATGACGTACTACGTCGCCAGCAACTACGTGAACGGGCAAACTCCGGTACCGCAGACCTCGGCAAAGGAGTATCAAAGCGACGCCATGCTAAGAAACGAGCCGCAGCCCTTCGCCAGGCTGCCCAACGTTCGCCTAACCGACCCGAGTCAGGACAGAAAATTCGTGCCCTCCGTGCAATACGACCCCCGCCAGCTGGGAAACGACAACGACTACTTCGCGCCTGTTAGATACTCCGCTAAAATTGGTCACGATGATTATCCCGCTCAGTATCAAACATATCAACGCCAGAAACCGGCGTACCCTGACGCGACAGCTATACCGAGCCAGTTCGCACGCAAGGAGCATAGATATTATACAAACGCTAGGCCATCAAGACCTTACGCGACGAATGGCCGAGATCACTCACCCAGGAAACAGTTGGCCAAGCCTAGTTCTAACGTTCGGGACGAGTACGCGTTGAACTATAACGTCAGACCAATCGCAAATGGAGTTCATTATCCCGTGAAGGAGTTCCAAGGAGTTCCAAGGCCGCAGCTAGAACCTGTCCAGGAGAAGCAACCGGGTCCCCAATTAATCCGAAATCCGAATGTGAATCTGAATCAGATAGTCGAGAGTTTGCACCTCAGCGAACGGCTTCCTGAAATGCTCAGCAGAGACAACATCGACAACAGCTTCAGGACCCTGGCGGAGATACTGAACATCCTGCACAATAAGAAGAAGGAAGAGTTCCCGCAAGTTCAGCAAAGACCGTTGATCCCATTGATAAAACCACCACCGAGGTTGAAGGTCTCTAAACGTCCGCAGACCAGGCCCAAGGTCATCACGGAAACGAGATTCCAAGTGACGCCTAATCCTCTGTACATAACCGATGATCCGGAGCGTTACAGAGTGACGTCATACGAGGAGGAGATGGATCCTCAGCCGCCTCAGCCGGCTTACTTCGAGGACGGTTTGAACAGCCAGCAACTGGAGCCGAACTTCATGAGGGACCAGCTAAACAAGCCGGAGCCCGGCTACGTTGGGAACAGTCTGAATAATAAGCTGTTGGAGTACTACATCCCGGTGGTTCAAGATTCCCCGATCAAGAACAAAGAGGTGTTCCTGCCCACGGTTAGGCCCCCGGTGAATCATCAGTTCCCGGGGGATGGACCTAACGAAAACTCGTACGAGATCACGGAAAATCTGAACGAGGACGTGCTGCAGCAGGATCAATATCCTCCCCCTCCCCCGCCCCCTCCTCCACCGAGCACCGAGACCACCGAGACTTCGGTTTACAGTTACACGGAGCCGAATAAAATTTCGACACCGAAACTTAGCGTACCGCAGACCTCCGTGAGGTATGGCGCGACGCAGGGGAAAGCTCACGTTGATTATCCGGCGTATTCCAGCATACCGCTAACCAATTTCAGCTGCAAGGAACAACGGTACAAAGGGTTCTTCGGGGATCCCGACACTGGATGCCAGGTACGACGTTGGGCGAGGGTGTGAACGCTAACTGTGATTTTTATTGGGGCACGGGGCCAAAAATTGCGACTCCATAAAGCTTATACGAGTCTGTGTACTATCCTGATTAACATTATTTCTGAGTTTCGGCTCGGGAGGCAATTTAAAAAAAAAAGAAAATTTTAAGGTCATGTTTTTCGTACGGTAGCCTATATGTTTTCTTCGATATTCTTGGAGAGCTCCGAAAGACGAGTTCAACGAGTACCATGAACATACCAGTACGATCGTTTAGTCTCGAGATATTTATATTTGAAAGGTTAGGTTTGTTCCTTCCATATCTTGAGAATGAATGGTCGTACCGGTACGGTCATGGTACTCGTTGAATTCGTCTTTTGGAGCTCTACAAGAATATCGAAGAATCTAATCGTTTTGACGGAGTTGCAAGTTCAAACGTTTTTAACTGCTCTGTTTTGCAGGTGTGGCACTACTGCGATCTGAACGGTGGGAAATCGTCGTTTTTGTGCCCGAACGGTACCATATTCAGCCAAGTGGCCCTAACGTGCGACTGGTGGTTCAACGTAAAGTGCGAGACGACCACGCAATTATACGTGCTAAACGAACGACTCTACAAGTACATCTTGCCGGTAATGCCGAAGTTTCCCGAGGACTTTACCGGCCCCGAAGTAGATCGGTATTTAGAACTAAAATTCAAGGAAATGGAGGCGAAGCTGAAGGAGAAGTTGAAGAAGGAGAAGGAGGAGAAGGAGAAAGAGAAGCTCAAAGACAAAACGGAAGTGAAGAAAAATGAAGAAGAAGAAGAATGACAAATACATAGCTAGTAGTTAAATTATTCGAATTTTTAATCGCGCGTCGGACCGATCCTTGTTGCCATTGTTTGTTGTAGCAACAATTTGTAAATTGTATACTCTGCATAGTTGAGTGCGAGCGGATTTTGTGAAATTTGAAAATGTGCAATACGTATAGTGTAGGTTCCATGTGTGTGATTTATGTTTAGCGTACTTTTAAGAGGAATTTTTTATGCGAGAGATCTCTGTACTAATAAAAATCAAATTGTCCTGTTTCACTAATGCATAGAAATACAACTATGACATCAAAGCTAATCGTTCAAGGAAGCAAAAAGCCGTCAGGAATGCCGAAACTAGTGTGAAATAACTGAATAATGTCAATAAGTATTTTCATTCCCTCTAGTCATATTTGTACTGCGTAATTATTTATAACAGGATATACTCCGCTATTTTATAGAAAATTTTTGTATTTCTACATGCATCGAATGGCCAATGCTGGTCAAACTTTTCTACAAGGATAATGCATGCACTGCTCCCAAGAACATAGTACGTGACAATAAATTAATCGAATACTTTTCCACTTTTCAGGGAACGGCATGTAACTACTAGAAATATGTAACGAAATGTAACGACACTTCTATTTTTTATTCATACTTAATAGCTGTTAGATGTATCGAACAAACTTATTTATTTATAATTTTATAGCTCGTACACGTTCGTTCTGTATATGTAATGAAATAATAGACTTTTTTATAACAAAGATCAGGTTGACACTTACCTTTTGCGCCTGACGAATCCTCTGCAGTTTCTCGGCAGTGTGGTTGAACATGGTGCGGAACTCTTCCAGGAACTCTTGATTCTGTAAACAAAAATAAGAATGCCTTGTTGTACATGTGAAATAGTAAAATAATATATTTTTTCAGGCCATAATTAGTATACAAACCTTTTCTAATAGAGGCATGTGATTATGATGCTTATGCGATTTTAATATGCAATGAGAACACCCAGCTATCTCACAAGTTTCACAAAAATAGCCTAAAGCTTCCTTGCAATTTTCCGAACAGGTGTTCTGTACGATGCAAGAGTCTTCCATGACATTGTCAGACAATATAATTTTTGAATGACTGTTCAAAGCACGTCCATGAATCTGTCAACAAATCGAAGCACAGTTTTACCTACCAAAATTTGTTGATTATATCGTATTTAATTTTTCTTGTGTAACAGAAATTCTTATAAAATATTCTTTATTTATATCACAATAACGAGAAGCACTTTAGTATGTAAAATAATATAAACACATATTAAACTAAATGAAGCATTATATACCTTAGCATAGCAATTAAAGCAATAAAGAGCATCACACTGTGGACACTTTACCAATGCCTGAATGCCACACTCTTGGCAAAGTCCTGAAAATAAGGTGAATTCGTTGTTAAGAATTACGAACTCTTTGTTTATACCTTCTTGTAATACGAACCTTGTATACACTGTTGCTTCAATTTTGAGAAAGACGACTTGGTAAAAGTGATATCTGAATCGTCCATGTCGATCGGTCGATTATGAGACGAGACCATCAGACCCAACGTATAAATGTGAACAGGCATTATAGCTTTATTTCCATCTTTGTCCTGTAAAGTTAGATTGCACAAGGAACAAGGTTTGCTGTGAGCCATCTTCGCACACTTATCGCATACAACGTGTCCACATTCCATCAACAAAGGAATCAACCCACGCAGAGGTCTGAAGTCTGAAACAAATACAAATAAACATTTCTTTAAATTAGACCATACATCACAAAAATATACAAAAATATACACAAAATTATGAATGGCATACGAAACAAAAATATTATCCTCACAAATTTCAGCGTAATTCTAACCTCTGCTCAATTTAGGTTCTCGTTTTTAATGATTCCAATATAAACCGGCGTGAAATTCTAGTTCACTTTTCTGGAATATTGTTGCAAATCTATTGGACTAATGTGCAAACGAAAATAGTAACTAATTTAAAAAACTAACGCTTGAAATGTCTCAAATTATTATGAAATAATACTTGTTGCTAGCACGTGCAACATGCAAAGAGCGAAACAACGAAGCCGGTACATAAGTAGTTAGAAAAGGTCGACTGTTACCTTGTAAAAAAAACTGATGTTTACAATGTGTACAATACACGTTCTTCAGTTTCGTCGAAGGAAAGCTGTAATTCTTTGGCAGTTTGCTATCGTCCCGTTTGACGAACATTTTATTGTACAGTAGCTAGCTGTCTGCACAGTCAAATGTTTAGACCCACGTAATAAATCGGAACCAACACACGGTTTTAAGTTTACACACGGCGCACGACCGATTAGCGTAGAATGCACACGTTAACACGTTTGAATTGTAGTGTCGGCAACAGTGCCGACGCTCGCGGTCCGTGCCCGCAACACACTTAAATTTCCAATAATCACAGTCAGTCGATTGTCACAGAACTCGCAGAGAAGCGAATTGTAATCTCAATATAAACACAAACACCGACTAGAAATTTCTATCAATCGAAAATGCAATTACGTTATATTTACTTTTGGCGAGCATGTAGACAAGGTGCCCAAGAATCGAACCTTCGACAGGCACTGCAAGTCACGTGGTTTGTAGAGTGAAATAAAGTTTGAACCGGTGAAAAATCCGTATTGTTAACGGCACAACAAACTGGAAGTTTACACAGTAATTTACGGATAAGAAGCAGCAAGTATGAAAGGCAATCTATGTATTGTTAAATTATGTTAATAGATATGTTTTTCGAAGGGAATTCGGCGTTTGCATGATCAATCCCGCTTGGTTAAGAATTGAAGAATGATTACGCGCGTTCTATACTAGCGCACAACTAATTCAAATAGGCAGTTATATTACGTTTCACGTTATGAACGTGTTAATTATGAATGACTGGCCGCTATTGTTGTTTGTACACACGCTCTTGCGGTGGACGTATCGTGTCTCATTATGGGCGGTATTAATTCGAGTTGTATTGTGCGAGATACCTCGAAAATAGTTGTTTAGGTTTTTTTTTATTATCTGGATTTTGTCCTTTCTCATAGAGTTTAATTATTTTTCTGGAGGTAAATGTTTTTCGGTTGGGAACCACAATATTTAGGATTGTTTTCATGGTTTTACGAGAAACAACGGTTAGCTAAGTCTGTGATCGGTAGATCCTAGCGCGAAACCGGTATACTCCTAGTCACGTGATTAGGAGAGTCTCGCAATCCTCAAGGCAGATGCCGCCGCGATCCTCGAGAACCGTGCAATTTGCAAAAACATAAAAAGGCAGGTGGATAGGCGAAGTTATGTTGAATCCATTGAATTCTAGGCGCGGTCGCGACCGAAGGTCCGTTATGATCCCACCCATCGTGATCGCTCCAGCGAGCAGGAGGCTTGCGAACCTCGTTCGCCATATTTTGACTGCTTTGCAGACTCATACCACAGCGGACATATATTTGCAAACTTTCCAAAATTATCAACTACAAAACTAGCAAACGTAGCAACACTTTTGCTAATGCAGATTTTATGTCCACAGCCCACTTATAGTATTTAATATTGATTATCCATCTATGATGGAGTCAGTACAAAGGATAAAATTTTCTAAAATTATTTAAAACTTTCCAAAATTGTCGACTACAAGGCTAGCAAACGTAGCATCACTTTTGCTAGTTCAGATTTTATCTCCACTTATAATATTTAATATTTATTATCAGAAGGAAAGTTCTGTCCGAGTTAAATTCTCATAAAATTAAATATAGAAACGGAAAGTTTATTGGCGGAATTTATGCATTCAAAGATTCAAGTAAGTAATCATGACAAAATTCTCCGGTGTCCTTTAAGACAAAAATACACACGTTTAGAAAGTCTGCATTTCGACGTTTGTCCTGAATATTTGCGCAGGAAACGCGTCATATTTTGCTGCATTGTGAATGTTTTAGTGAGCCAGACCTACAGCCATAATACTAGGACTATGGCAACTGAGCACATGAATAATGGAGTAGCCTGTTGTCATTTCTGCGTCTTTTTTCAAGCAGCGCATACATATATGCGCACAACATTTTTGAACATTGTTCAAGGTATCATTTTCTTATCCTTAAACTCATCCGAACAATTCTTACCGTTTATTTTACACTAACTCCACTACAAATTATTTCAGGTTACAGTGATTGGAACTTCTTTGTCGTTTATAATTATCTAGAAGAAGGAAGTAGTTTATATTTATCCTACATCTATGTGTTCTCCAATGACTATGTTTATGTCGACGACAAAATAGAATTTTATTTCGGTATAGAGGATACCATACATATTCAGTGGAACCTGCTGAAAATCTTTATTATTACAAGAGGTTAATTCTTAAAAATTTTTGTCGACTGTAGTGTTGAAGTAGAACTAATCGAGAAATTATTTTGACGACAGGGAGGTCCAAGCCAACGGAGTCCCTGCATCTAGAAAACCTGTAGGCCTTCGAGGTCGCCTAAACTAAGAGAGCAAGCTAACACAGAACGTTCGGATAGCATCGTATTCGGTTCTGCTATAATTGCACGCCGACCAAGCAGAATTACCCGCGATCCAGTCGGCGATAATTCGTGTTTTCATCTTTTACGTAATCGTCGGGATCGCTCGGCTGGTAGGATAAGGTGAGGCAAGAAGAAGGAGGAAGTAGCAGCAGCACCAGCACCAGCAGGCTAGAGAGATATCGGATTTAGGCCGTGGCGCTCGAAACAACAGTATCTACAGCAGCAGAGAGCGGTGGTCTCTGGACTAAGCAAGCCAAGCGAAAGAGCTGTAGCAAGGTCTAGGCTGGCTGGCATTCAAGGTCGCGTGCACAGCGCAAAAGCCCCGGATCTATCCCCGCCCCAGATTTCTAGCGCCCTTTGCCTCACTACCTCTCTGCCTCCTGCTCGCTCTTGCGTTCGCACATTTCACCCGAGGTTCGCAACACCTCTCTTTTCCTCCTTTGGATCGCGTTCTCCTCGGTCACTCTGTGGCACAGCCTCTCCTGCTCCCACCGACAGCTCCGGTGTCTGTTCCATCCCCCCCCCCTCTCTCTCTCGGTCTCTCTTCGTCTCGCCCGGCGATTCTGTCCTCTTCCAAAGCCAGGCCTGGAGCTCTTCGTCTTCTCGCACCTCTCCCCCCTCTTCGTTCTTCGCCCTTTCCGCATGCAACATCGATTTACCCATAAAAATTCCCCGCACTCAACTCTATCACTCGACTAGTACTTCCTGCCCGGGGGCCTCCTCGTCGTATCTCCCTCTTTTCCCCTCTCTCACTCTCTTTCTATCGTCCTCCAGGATTCACCGTTGTAATATGCAACAAAAGTATGATCGATCCGCTGGATAATTCAACATTCGCATGCCTCGCGTTACTCGAAATCGCTTATTTACATGCCTGGTGCACGTGTGCATTCTCTCTCTCTCTCTGTGTGTCCTCTGTGCGCGTGTATGCACAGACAGAAGCGTGAGAGAGCGAGACATAGAGAAGGAGAGAGAGAGACTGTTCCGTGTACGCAAGCGCAAGAAGAAGCTAAACAGAGCTGGAAGTTGGCTAGTTGGACAGAGAGAAAATAAAGACGCGCCTTGCACACGGGAGAGGCACACCAAGAAGCAGATCTTTTCTCGCCCCGTTTTCCTTGTTCAGGCCAGGAACGAATCGCCCGAGTATTTCCTGCTTTTGGCGAGAGCACACGAGGAAAACAATAATCGACGCAGCTCCGGCGACCGATGAAAATGGAATTTACACGGGCGATAATGGCGCGACTAGCAGCACGCTCTGCGACGGTATTCGGCCGGCACGCTGATCCGCGCTGCTACAGCGATCTGTATGGAATCGTTTGGCGTTATAAGGATGAACGTATCTATGGGAAATTGTTGGGAAAACACTTCTTCGTACCCGAAGGCCGACGATAACACCGGGTCTATGGAAGTCAATAGAGGATCCGGACGCCGCGTCCAGCAAACGGAGATAAAGACTCCGAATCACGCCGGAGACAACAACGCTCTTATTTACTTGCCACGCGAAAATGCAAATACACGACCGTGCCTCCGTGCAATCTTATCTCGAGCAAAAACTATGTTTTCGCAGATTAGCGTCGCGTTAGAGGACGCTATCTCGGATTAGCTAATAGAGCCTAATCTACTCTGTACTCCTCCGAGTACGTATTACGCGACGTGACGCGTGTCGCGAAGGGTACAGCAGGATAAGGGGGTCCAATGTGCCCCTGAAGTACAGTGTTTACTCTGTATATGTCCCAAATACCGATAAAAGTCCCAGGACTAATCCCAGTGCCGCGGGGTATATCCCGTGAGAGACCATGAACAGTGGCCTCTAGACTTCAAGGTTTTGTTGTTCTTTTCTAGGTGGATTCAATGGTATCTGCTGGCCGATATATGTCCCTGGCTAGACCCGTGGACATAATATCGAGTAAACTCTACAAGACCCAACCAGGACAATAAAATAAACGTGTCGATGCAACGGCGAATAAGAGCAATTTTCGGAATTTTTGGAAAGTCGATTTTGCAGTGAAAAATTCGGAAAAAATTCACAGTCGTTCCTGCTACCAGGTAGAACGTCCATGAATTTTTCCGCGATTCTGCTACACCATTTTAGGCGAGTTCAGGACCGTGAGACTGGTAATAAGAGAGAAGTATTTTTATACAAGCGACGTCGTTTTCAGTCTCTTCTGAGACCCTCTTCAGGAATTGTCACCTCTCTCGCAAAAAGAGTCAGGGATGAAGCAAAACAGAGAGAAATAGGGTGAAAGAGAGAGAGAGAGAAAGAGAGAGAGAGGCCAGACCGGATTGGGCTGCGAGAAAGAGATCACTGAATAATTTTGAAGCAGTGAACGGACGAAAAGCCATCGATTGAAATTTTCATCAAGCTTTCGCACGCGCGCATGTTCGCTCAATTATTTATTCACGGAATAACGAACGGACAAGCAGAGAAGTCTGGCGGCGGCCGGCAAACGAGCCGAACGCGTTCTCTGCGGTTTCCACGGGAGAAAAAAACAACGTCTAACACGGACTTAGCTCGTGCGGAACGCGTATCGCACGCGTCGACGTTCAAACTTTCATACCCGCCTAATTCCTCCTTCTATATCTTCCTCGAGGCTCGCCAAATTGATTCTGAAATCGATCCCGTCGCTCGGCCTCTTCTCTTTTTCTCCGCTACACGTTCCATTATTATTAAGGTGCGAATACGCTGGGCGGGCAGGAACGCACACTGCTATCATATCGCGGGAAATCATGCTCTATCGCGTTACACACAGAGGAAATATTATAGTAATACTTATACAATTCAGAAATCCGTTGTTGGCTCTCAAAATGTCACGCGAAGTTACGTGATAATGGTGCGATTCTTCACTCATTACGTACCATAACCTCCATTTGGAATCGTGCACTATGGAGAGGCGGTCCCAAATGGCGATATTTTTTTCAATTGAATGTTATAATTAAATCGCGGATGTTTATGCAATTTCCAATTTTGGCAGACAAATTTTCAGAAAATGGAATGACATAAATAAAAATCGTACTAAATTCTATCGAATTTTATATTATAGCATCCTTTGACAATTTTTGTAAGCCATATTTGCATAAAGATCCGCAGTCTAGTAGCAATAAATTATTTAAATTTAATTTCACTTTTGGCACGAATCGTCTTGAATATGTAAATACCACCCTTCAGAGTACAAATTTAACCCTTAGCACTCAAATGGCGCCACTAAAAATTGCTGTATCATTGTTAAAAATATTTTTTATATTACTAAATTTGTTTGTGTTTAATAAATTACTAAACACTTCAGTATTGTATGATACACGAAAAAAAAAAAAAATACATAGAAGGAAAATATTCTAGGTCGGAAGCAAAACTAAAACTAAAACAAGCTAAAACTAAATTTTTCTACAGTCTTAGAATATTTTCATTTTATTCATACGAAACTGATCCGATTTCCACCTATAATATCTAACACGTTGATCGCCATGTCACCCAGATGTGGATGACGGAGTTATTTGTTCAGGTTTTAAAATGAATTTTTACGTTAACATATTCATTGTACCAAATTTGATTGGGATCTGTAAAATGCAAGAAAGGTGGAAGACTACTCAATATCACACATATAATTATTTTCAATTTTTATTTCATTAAATAACTTACTTTGTATTCATGGAACTTTTGAGGGTACTGGTTTGGCACTCAAAGTGTTAAATGTTTAGTGATCTACTAAATACAAATTTCGTAATGTAACAAATATTATGTAACATTTTTTGTAATTTCTTTGAGATAATGCCACAACAATTTTTACTGCTGTTTCAGAGTCACCGCTCGAGTCCAAAGGGTTAAAATAGCTGCAAAGGGTTGACAAGAAAGAAGTTGCTACTGAATTGTTTTTTGAACGTTGCGACCAGTGTATTGGCACCATCAGGCAACCGAACTCGCATAAACGCGGTTCATAGCTGGATTTCGCTCTGACACGCAGCCCCGGTTTGTGTTTTAATATTACGGTATTCGCCGGTGTGCGGCTATGGGGTAGTGCACCGTCGTGGGGCCGCTTTAAATTCATTTCACGAAGTGCAGCGAGTCCGGTTTGAAAAAGGGCGACGCGGGTATCGCTCGCCCCGGCCCGGCCCGACCCGGCCCGCCGGCACGGTGCGCGTTTCCAGTGGCAGGTCGCGTTACACAAACGCGCGGAATTACAATATCAGATTTCATTTTCCGTCACAGGACGAGAGAGATTTCTCGGAGGAAGAGAAGCCACCAGACTCGCTAGGGGAAAACGTTGCCCAGCGCGAAACTCGCGGTGAACGGTTTCCGCGCGATCGCCGCCTCTCTTTCTCCTCCTTCGGATCAAGACGAGAGACACATTTATCTTTCGCGACAACGCCGCGCTGCACAGTGATCTAGAACGCGAAATTTAGTGACATTTTGGTGTTACTTCTAAACTATTAAACACATCGAAGTGATATTTGAGGTGTAGAATATTAACAAGTAATCTTTTTTAATGTACCATTATGCACCATTACATATACAGGGTGGCTCACATAACTCTTAACAGCACAATATCTCGAAAACTATACCATCGATTTTTAAATTCTTGGTCTTCAGACTAAACCTACCAAGCAAAAATAGTATTTGGAAAATTGTACCTTATAAAAATGGCAACATTAAATTTATTGCGAACGTCCGTAATTTACAATATAAACAGATGCTTGTACAAAAAAATGTATTCCATTAATTTCCATAAATGAATATTTATGATTTCAACAATTGCAAAATATAAAACGGGTCATTTGACCGTGGTAAGTTTAGTGTTAAACTGCATGGATCTGAAGGGCCTTTCTAATTACATAAGCGTGAAGTGGCGCCCCCCTTTCTCTTTATATATAGAGGGGGCCGGGGTACCTTTATAATTTTAAATGGAACTCCCTATAAAACGTTACATATTTAGATTCTACAGGAAAAAACAAGTAAATTGTATGTCCAAAACATGGATTTAATATTTATAATTTATTGAAATAACAATGTTCGGTAAAGTAAAGAAAATCTTCGAAGTTTTCTATAATTGTTAGAGGGTATATTTTGAGTTCCATGCCGCCAATGTCAGACGACAATGTCGTAATAATATTACACGCGACAAAATATCAGAAAAGTGAAAGTTACTATCAGTTATTTGAAATACTATTTTACAGAGTCCTGCAAAATAAGTCTCACTATTTTCAATATTTTCCAAATAAAATACTATTCTGAAATAGTATTTCAAAAACTTTTTCTTATAAATAAAATAATTTATTTCACTATTTTCTATTTCGAATACTATTTTGCCCAGCACTGATTATAACACATGCTCTACTAAATATATTTGTTTAATCATTTTCCACGGAAGCATCTTTATAATTTCAGTAAAATAAACAATCTGGAGCCAGAGATTTTGACCGGGGGTTGTCGGTTTATTGTGAAATAAAAGGTGGAGCTGCTCAAGTTAATTAGAAACAAGCTATGGTTTAATTCGTTTTTGGAAGTTTTTTAAACCTACTATAGCCGTTTAAAATGACCGGTTCCAGATTTTTAATTTTGCAATTACTGAAATCATAAAGATACTTTCGTGAGAAATGTTTAAATAAGTATACTTAGTGGAGCATGCTTCATAATACGAACCGCACCAAATCCAAACAAATGAATAAATGTTTACACAAACACTTTTATAAGACAACATGTCACTTTTAAGGCTCGGTACGTTTAGCTTTAAAATGAGTCCCGGTTGTACTATTTTGTTTATACGAAATGATCGCAATTAGAATGTTACAAGGTTTCTAACAAACCTGGGCAAAATTACGAGAAAAAATATTTAGGATGCTATTTTAAATAGTATAATTCACTGTGATTCAAATAAAATACTTTAAATAGAACGAAAAATGTCGGCAAATATTTTTACTTTGACAACCACGTACATAAAACATTTTACTGTCGCATTTCAAATATTTCCTTGCAATGAAGATAAATTGAGCAAACAGTAACTGAGCTCTAAAGTTACAATGGCTTCGAGTTCAAAGGGTTAAGTAGCTTAAAATTAACTGGATATCAGAATGATACGATATGATATGATTTCCTAAGAATGAAAATAAATTGAGCAAACGGTAAATGAGCTCTAAAGTTAGAATGGCTTCAAGTTCAAAGGGTTAAGTAGTTTAAAATTAACTGGATATCAGAATTATATGATACGATACGATATGATATCTTTACAATGAAAATAAATTGAGCAAACAGTAACCGAGCTTTAAAGTTACAATGGCTTGGAGTTCAAAGGGTTAAGTAGTTTAAAATTAACTGGACATCAGAATGATTGAAAATCTATTTTTCAGGTAATCTATCAGCAGTTTGACTGGTTTTGGAGCCGCGAGTATCTCGGATGTAAAGCGTTGGAGAGCCGAGGGGAATCAGCTGCGTCGGCCAGGCAAAAGTAGAATAGGAACGTGTGAAGATGCCTCGGGTCTCGAATGTACGGATTCGCCTCACGTAGCCAAATACAAAGGTTACATGCACCTGTAGGAGAGAGAGAGAGAGAGAGAGAGAGAAGGCAGCATTTGGTTCTCTAGTAGCTTGCGTTTGTCAGTGTCCCCGGTCACAGATCCTTTTGGAAGCGTGGCTGTAGTAGAGGTGTTGACGAGGGTGGTAGAGACGATGATACTGAAAACGGTCTGGAAATAAGGGGCTGAAAGGGGCCACGCGTCGCGAGCCAGAGCCAGAGCAGCTGGCTTGAAAGCGAAATAGTCGGGTCTCTGCTTTCTTCCTTTTATAAACACCAGGGCGAGAGAAAGAGGCACGGATGGTCAGGGTTGGGATAGAGCTACAAGTGGTGATAAACGAGGCCGAATCCTCGTTATTACCCGTTGGGGAAGGCTCGAAAATTCCTGTGGAATTCAGCCGACCCGGCCACAGCCACCGCCAGTCGTCTGCCCGGTTTTTATTATTGCTCCTCGTCCCGCGATCGCACAGTCGAAACCGAAAGACCGGCCTGTTAATCTCCAACGAACGTAATCTCGCTACTTTCTAATTAATCGAACTGCCACCTTCGAAACAACGAACTAAATTACACGAAAAAACAAGTCGAAAATATACAGGATGTTTGGTAACCTGTGGTACGAGCGAAAAGGGGCTGATTCCACACGAAAGAATAAGTCGAAAATATAGAATAAACATTTTTCGTTCGAGGCTTTGTTTTCGAGAAAATCGACTTTGAAGATCTGTCAGGTTTGTGTGCTTTAGTACAGGGTGTTTGGTAACTGGTGGTACAAGCGAAGGGGGGTTGATTCTACACGAAAGAATAAGTCGAAAATATAGAATAAACATTTTTCGTTCGAGGCTTTGTTTTCGAGAAAATCGACTTTGAAGATCCGTCAGGTTTGTGTGCTTTACTATATGCAGGAAGTAGATTTGGTTGGTCATGATCAGACGCGTCAGACAATTCCTATCGAATAGCATGCTGCATTTCAAACTCGATATTCTCGATAACGAAACTTCGGATGAAAAAATTGTATTCTATATTTTCGACTTATTCTTTCATGTAGAATCACCCCCTTTTCGCTTGTACCACCAGTTACCAAACACCCTGTAGAATACAATTTTTCGAGCTCCATTCTGGCGCGTCTGTGCATGGCTGACCGATTCTACTTACAAATGCTAAGCGCCACTTACCGGATTTTAAAATCGATTTTTCTCGAAAAGGGAGCCTCGTACCGGAAAATGTTGTTCTACGTTTTCGACTCATTTATTAGTGTAAAATCACCCCCGTTTTGTACCGTTAGTAGAATCAGACGTTTGATCGATTTTCACAGGACTTTTCGCAGGACCATTTGCAACGACGTTGATGCGCGTATCACTGGACACGATGGTTCGGCATTTAAAGAGCGAATCTTGGGTTTTCTTAGGTTTTCGGGGGAAGCTTCTTCCGAGAGCGAACGCTGCAATATCGACGCGAACGGGTTTGGCTGGTTGCTACGGCCATCGAAATGCGAAATGTTTTCACTCAGCTCGGCACGAAAAGCGCGCGCTAATGAATTTGGGAAGGGCCTGCAAACATTCGCTGATTGCTCGACTCGTACCCGCACAGACAAACATTGCTCTCGCGGCACACCAGGAATACAGCAGCGCGAGACCATTCAGCCTCCAGCACGCTTGTTGAAGGCCTCTTGCTGTTCACTTTCCATTTTTCAAATGGCACAGCTTGTTACACGACACCGGCCTTCCTTTTGAAATCAATCGGACGGATCATCGGTTCAACAAATTAAACTGCTCTGTGTGTGTGCGCGTGATCTCTGGAAAATCGGACACCTTGCTCCGACCGGAAACGCAGTACGCGATGGCTGGATTGCTGCGCAAAACTGAAAGTGCGAGATACAGTGCATTCTCGATATATGTCACAACACGGGTCTTGACAAAGGCGAGTGCATGATTGCAGGAGGCATGACCGTGTTATGTTTGCACTCTTAGACCTCTCGAGCTTCCAGTGGGGATAATTCCGCGACGTTTATCATCGAGACCTTGGCGACATATAGAGAGAAATCACTATGCAAGAATTATATTAAATTTTTTGGACCCTTCACGGGGAAGACTGATTTTGGGAAAAATTGAACATAGGAAAAAAGAGTGATATCCGCGACGTTTATCATTGAGAACTTGGCGACATATATAGAGAAATCACTGTGCAAGAATTATATTAAATTTTTTGGACCCTTCCCGGGGAAGACTGATTTTGGGAAAAATTGAATATAGGAAAAAAAGAGTGATATCCGCGACGTTTATCATCGAGACCTTGGCGACATATATAGAGAGAAATCACTGTGCAAGAATTATATTAAATTTTTTGGACCCTTCACAGGAAAGAATGCGTTTGGGAAAAATTGAATATTTGAAGAAAAGGAGTTCAAGAGTGAAATTTTACTGTGGACATAAACTACCCATAATCGCCCACGAAAGGTTACTAATTCCGTGACATTTATCATTCAGGTCTTGGCGACATATATAGAGAAATCACTGTACAAGAATTACATTTTTTCATAATCCTTCGCAGGGAAGAATGCTTTTGGGAAAAATTGAATATTGGAAGAAAAGGAGTTCAAGAGTGAAATTTTACTGTGGACATAAACTACCCATAATCGCCCACGAAAGGTTAATAAATCCGTGACATTTATCATTCAGGTCTTGGCGACATATATAGAGAAATCACTGTACAAGAATTACATTTTTTCTTAATCCTTCGCAGGGAAGAATGCTTTTGGGAAAAATTTAACATTTGAAGAAAAGGAGTTCAAGAGTGAAATTTTACTGAGGACATAAACTACCCATAATCGCCCACGAAAGGTTAATAAATCCGTGACATTTATCATTCAGGCCTTGGCGACATATATAGAGAAATCACTGTACAAGAACTACCCTTCTTAACCCTTCGCAGGGAAGAATGCTTTTGGGAAAAATTGAATACTGGAAGAAAAGGAGTTCAATAGTGAAATGTTACTGTGGACATAAACTACCCATAATCGCCCACGAGGGGTTAATAATTTCGAGAATTTGGGTCGTAACATTTTGGTCATGAATAACTCAAGATCCACGGTCCGGTCGTTACATTTGTATCAAACACGGTCCTAATTGAAGTACATTTGGAACAAAATGTACTGAAAACAGCTGCGAGAGGCCGTAATTAATACTTTGATCGTCAAACAAGAAAGCAAAAAAATTCCATGCAATCAAAGTAAGTTATTTAATAAAATAGAAATTGAAAAAAATTAAATGTATGATATCGTGTAGTTCTCCAACTTTCTTGCAATTTACAGATCCTAATCAAATCCTGAACAAATAATTCCGTCACCCATATATGGGTGACATGGCAGTCGACGTGTTAATATTTTCTTTGAAAAAGTATAGTATATTATTGGTAAGTATATTATTTGAAAAAGTGTCCTCTTGCGGATCAGTTAAAAAACACTCCAGTCGAGATGTTAGTATGTTCAAGGTCCCTTCGGTTTGTTTGTAAATGGTGGTGCCAACGGAGAACAGTTCCCCGCGAGCGGGAGCGTTATCAGCATAATAAAAAGACCGTTCAGAATAATTCCGGGTCACGCGAGATTTCGCGAGATCGGGTCCATTTACTTCGACTGTCGGGAAGTGTTGCTTCCAGCCCCGGGGTGGACGATTTTCATCAGTCTTTGACACGAGGCAAGGGTACACAGCCCCATAGAAGTGAACTTTGCCGAGATATCTAACGGTATTAATTAACGGCTGCGTATTAATCTTCGTCGAGTTATCGAAACAGGTAAGAGGAACGTTGTCGACGTTGAGAAGCTGCAGGAACAGCAGCGGCGGCGGCGGCGGCAGCAGCTTCAGGGCTGACGGTAGCAGTAGCACGAAGTATTAAACTTTTAATATTCCAGAGATCTCTTTTTAAAGTAAAACGGGGGTAACACGTAAGTCGTGTCTGCGCGGAGCACGTACTGCAGGCGATGATGGATTAGCAACGAGATCGAAGGCGTAGTAACCGGAAAGAGGAAATTAACAACTTTTCTTTTCTCCGATCGTCAATTTTATTGCGACTTCTTGCCTCCCTCTCTTTCTCTCTCTCTCTCTCGATTCTAGAGCGCAAGGTTCTCTTCGTTCCCGTTGATTGCCGGGAATCTACTCCTAAAGACCGGGGCGACCGAGAGATGCACAAGACCGAGAGGAACAAGATGACGAGAGAAGTGAGAGTGGTCGATAGACGACTCTCTCTCTCTCTCTCTCTCTCTCTCTCTTGTGTTCCGCCCTCTCTCATCCCCCTGTTTGCCGCCCCCAAAGGCCCTCTTTCATCCTCGCGAAATCACTTCAGTTTTCATGCGAACGACGACGACGACGACCGGAGCAAA
The DNA here is from genome assembly GCA_913789895.3 of Seladonia tumulorum. Taxonomy (NCBI): domain Eukaryota; kingdom Metazoa; phylum Arthropoda; class Insecta; order Hymenoptera; family Halictidae; genus Seladonia; species Seladonia tumulorum. The sequence goes on from OU565280.1 coordinate 5,871,092, forward strand.
CCGTGCCGCTTCGTTTTCTTCGCAGTTTAACGCAGCATCTATACGAGTTCAGAGCGATACCCCGGTTCCCGATACAAACGTATGGCTACATTGTCGAGGCAACAACAATGTCGACGACTCGCCTTTCTTCCTCTGCGTCTACGTTCTCGCTCCCAGGCCCGTTTCTCTTCCCGTGTCCCCTCCGACGTTCGCGAAGAATGCTCACCCTCCACGGAAAATCTTCCAATTATGACGAACCGTTTATTAGATTGTAAGTTATTAGCTGATCGTTCCACCAAAAGTTCTGAGCAAGTTCTCAGTGGAATTCTCGATATATATATGTCAGCTACGCGAGTCTTGCCTGCGGCGTGTATCGTGCAGGTGACGTAACCGCGTCATGTTCACACTCCTAGGCCCCTCGCGGGATATACCTCGTGGTAGTGGGGATAAGTCCGCGACGTTTATCGTACAGGCCTCGGCGACATATACACTGGTACCACTATTTTTCTTGTAAATAGTAAATATTAGAGAAAAATGAAAGAGGAAATATTAGTACTGTATTTTATACGCAAGACAATGGAGTATGTAGTTTTTTCGTGTTTATAGTATTTTGTTAGATATGAAGGTGATCTTCAATTTTTTAAACGGAGTGCTGTATATATTTTGATGTCGCATGAAAGTGCGGATAATTCTGAGACGTATACAAGGTGTTTACACTATCACTAGCCTATCACTATCTTTTTATATAGCATGAAAGTGAGGATAAGTCCGCGACGTTTATCATACAGGCCTTGGCGACATATACACTGTCACTGGCCAGCATTTTTCTTCTAAATAGTAAATATTAGAGAAAAATTAGTACTGTATTTAATATGAAAGACAATGGAGCATGTAATTTTTTCGTGTTTATACTATTTTGTTAGATATGAAGGTGACCTTCAATTTTTTAAATGGAATGCTGTATATATTTTGACATGGCATGAAAGTGGGGATCATTCCGAGACGTATACAGGGTGTTTACATTATCACTAGCCTATCACTATCTTTTTATATCGCATGAAAGTGGGGATAAGTCCGCGACGTTTATCGTACTTGGCGACATATGTACAGAAAAATCACTGTAGATACGTTTAACTGGTTAATTACCTTTAGATGTTTGCTCTAAACGGTTGGTATTTACATATATCTCAGAATCAAGTTTGAAAAATTCATTACTGTTATGATTAGACTCCGGACTTTATGCGTTCATTGTAGCCAATGAAACTGAATGGTTTCATTTCAGGTTAATTATTATATTGCATATATGTATTACACAATTTTTGACGATAAACTACAATTAGCCAACCCTTAGCCGTCATTTTCTGAAAAGATTATTTCTTATAATCGTCTTTGGATCATAATATAACGTGAACAAGTTACGCTATGAACCGAGGTACTATTTGATCTCCGTAAAATTCGCTTGTAACTAATTTCCTACTGAACTTTTTGAATTTTTTTTTTTCCAAAAAATGATTTGTTTGGACATTTCGACCTAGTATGAACATAGTTTTAAATCGATACGAAGCAGTGACTTTTGTCGATTTTTGTCCATGGTTCGGTACACTGTGCGCCGGGTTCGCATGATCGAGGTTCGTCGCGGTTCGATTTACCGTGGGATCACAATTTAGTGTCGTGCAAGCTGTTAGCAAACCGACGGCTACAAATTGATGCCCTCTGGGCCCAGAGCGTCGGTGAATTAATAGAGCCGGCGTTAGGTTCAATCGATGATACGCAATAAATTGATGAAATCGTTATTGCGCCGGGGTCCCGGTATTATTTAATCAGCGTCGCGCACTTCATACAGACAACACACAGGCCTCTTTCTGAATAACTGTGTATATAACTAGATGCTCGAATAACACCGGCGGAGGGGGGGTGTGGAACCCCGAGCCCAGTCCATTGTTCATAGACGTCGATGATACAGGTTCCGTGCCGCCTCGTTAATGACACAACGCGACACCCTCGCGCCAGAGAGAGACACAGAGAGAGAGAGAGAGAGAGAGGGTGACAGAGAGGAGAGCGAACGGTCTCTCGTCGTCTACATCTTGATTCTCTTGTTTTTTTCCCCCGCCGGAGCCCCGCACCCTTCAGGTTTTGCACCCTTCGGAACCCGGGGGGTTGGAACAGGTTTTTTTCCGTTCCTTGATCGTCGCCGGGGACTTTGCGCCCGTTGGACCGACCAGCGAACCATGAAGTTGCCGGCAGGTTGCATCGCGGAATCACGCGACAATCGCTCGAAAGGAAAAAGAAGAAGACGACGGCTGCGCGCCGCTATGCCGCCGGGACGGGGTTGCAAAAAATGAGGAAGACCGTGTTGTGGCGGACAAAACGCGTGGTGGTCGTTGTTGAAGGGGTGAGGGAGGGTTTGTTTGGGGTGAGAGGTCCTTTTGCTTTTGGTAGTGGCCCTATATAACCCTGCTGTCCTTCTTCGGAAATGTCCTTTTCCCAACGGTTCTTGGGCCTCCGTGTGCATACACACACCTCTTTGTCCCGTGTAACACGTACTCTCACGGCTTGTTAAACTCCTAAGTCTGCACTTGACGGCTAATAGCGAGCAATTATTCGTACGCGGCGTGGGAAAAGCACCGGGGGCTTTATTAAAGCTCGACTCGCCTCCTCCTTCTCCTTCTCCTCCTCCTTCTTCTTCTCCCACTCCTCCTCCTACGAATCAAACGAAAAATCCTCACCTGAATGGAGCATCCGTGTTTCTCTCTCTCTCTCTTCTGACCGAGTCCGGTCTCATCTTCGTTTGGTCTCTTTCAATTTCGTTGTAATGCAGCCAGTTAGCGGGATCCTTTAAATAAGACATCCAACTTCGGCCACCGACGCGACGACGACGGTTTTACTCCGGGATTTAGGAGCGTCTCCTCGCCCGAAGTGGAGTAAATACTTTATTTCAGCTCTTTAACAGACCTCCCCCCTCCCCTCCCCTCCCCTCCTGTCCTTTCATTACCGAAGAGAATTCACAATACCGTCCTTTCAATCTGATAAACCGCAGACGACGCTCGCCACTCATTTCGCAACGTTAACGATCGCGTTCAGGATCGACCGTTAGGTTACACCCGCGACATGTTGTTTCACCCATTGGAAACATCGCAGGGTTCACAAAAAGGTGTTCATTTGAAAATTTTCCAAAGATTTCGAGGTGCAAAGATGGGGGCAGTATCAGTTTTTTATTCGGATGGCGTTTTTCAGATCGTTTGAAGGTCAACTTTGTTTTTTTTTCGAATGGAAACCTACATTTTTTGTTATGGGGTCTTATTGTACGTGAAAAGACCAGCAATTCTCGTGGGATACTTTTTTTTATCCGCGCACTAGTTTCGGAGATATTCAAAGAAAAGTAGAGCGAGGCGTGTTGTGTAAAATTTTTCAAATTGTTGACGTTTTCCAGCTGTGCTAACACGTACTGTTTGAGAACAAAATTGTCCTCTATTGATCCCTAAGTTTTTCAATAAGATTGTACTATTTATTCAAGTGTGAAGAATCATCGTAATAAGAGATACTGTAGTATAATTAATTATATAAAATGGTGCATTCTTTAGAAGTATAAAGTTTTTTTTAAAGTTTCTTTCGAGGGGGAAAGAGTCATTTGGAGGTCAACTTTGTTTTTTTTCGAATGGAAACCTATGTTTTTTATTATACTCGTGCGATACTTTTTTTTATCCGCGCACTAGTTCCGGAGATATTTAACACTAGAACTACCGAGTAATAAATACAACCGATGAATATTGCTTAGCGATAATGACAAGACTACATCTATTCAAACCTAATACCATTTTTATTCTAATATGTGTTTCAATGAGAAAGGTCATTCAAAAAATTCTGATGAAAACATTTTTATAATTTCAGTAATTGTGGAAGAAAAAATGAGTAATCAGTCATTTTGACAGGTTCGGTAGTTCTAGTGTTAAAGAAAACTAGAGCGAGGCGTATTATTGTTTAAATTTTTCAAATTGTTGACGTTTTCCAGCTGTGTTTTCCAGCAGTTTTTTATTCGGATGGCGTTTTTCAGATCGTTTAAAGGTCAACTTTGGTTTTTTTTTCGAATGGAAACCTATGTTTTTTATTATGCGATCTTATTGTACGCGAAAAGACCAGCAATTCTCGTGCGATACTTTTTTTTATCCGCGCACTAGTTTCGGAGATATTCAAAGAAAAGTAGAGCGAGGCGTGTTGTGTAAAATTTTTCAAATTGTTGACGTTTTCCAGCTGTGCTAGCACGTACCGTTTGAGAACAAAATTGTCCTCTATTGATCCCTAAGTCTTTCAATAAGATTGTACTATTTATTCAAGTGTGAAGAATCATCGTAATAAGAGGTACTATAGTATAATTAATTATATAAAATGGTGCATTCTTTAGAAGTATAAAGTTTTTTATACAGTTTCTTTCGAGGGGGAAAGAGTAATTTGGAGGTCAACTTTGTTTTTTTTTCGAATGGAAACCTACATTTTTTATTATGGGGTCTCATTGTACGTGAAAAGACCAGCAATTTTCGTGGGATACTTTTTATTCCATCAGACACCTTTCAAAATCAGAATTTGAGAATGCTCTGTATTATTGTTCAGAAAACAACGGAGAACATTTTGAAAATTTGTTACAGTTATAAAGAAATTACAAACTTTCTCTCATTACCAGTATAAGCATGACTAGCTTTAAATATCTCTGAAACTAGTGCGCGGATAAAAAAATATAGGTTTCCATTTGAAAAAGCAAAATTGCCCCCCTCTTTGCCCCTAGAAATCCTTGGCCACGTGTTTTACACTTTCTTAACCCTTAGCACTCAAATGGTGACTGTAAGGCACCACTAAAAATTGCAGTATCATTATTCAAAATATTTTTTAAATTACTAAATTTGTTGGTATTTAATAAATAACTAAACATTTCAGTATTGTAGGAGTAAATTGCACCATTTTCGTACGTATAACGTGAAAAAAATATATATAGAAGGAAAATATTCTAGGTCGGAAGAAATGTTTCATTTTGGGGTTAAAATAGCTTCGAGTGCAAAGGGTTAATATCTTTCATACTTTTAACACTAAACCTACCACGGTCAAATGACCGCTTTTCTATTTCGCAATTGTTGAAATTATAAAAACGTTTTCATAGGAAATTACCGAATTGACTTCTTTATTTAAGCACATATTATAATAAGAATACTACAAAATTTAACTAAATTCAATCTTCTCCTTTCTATAAGACGTTTCACTATTATATGTTTTGTGCTTGGTAGGTTCAGCGTTAAATGGACAGCCTGCATACCGATTCTGAGAAATATTTCAAGATTGATTTTATTCGATGCGGTTCATTTGTTAAAAGGTCTGAATCACCAAGAGATTACTGCAACCTCGTGTAACATAACCGACGCTCCATCGTCGTTCCCGAAAATGGTGAAACTTGCCACTCGATGTGAAAACTTGCCGACCCCTTAGCAGTTCCTGAAGTCACCTGTTAATTCAAGTTGGACCCTCGGGCGTCCCGGGGCTCTAATCAACAGCCGAAAAAAAAAAAAAAAAAAAAAAATAGGACACGGTGCCGTTTAAGTCAGGGTTCTTCCGCATTGGCGGTCGCCCACCTACTCGAACCCTAACCTATCCCTCGTCGGTGTGAGTGCGGGCCGTAACAACAGCGTGTCCTAGATCAAGGTCCTCGGCGCAGAGCGGCGGCACGCGAAGGGTAGCTAGCTGGTAATAACCGGGCAGCCTGTCTGCCGTGGCTGTGGCATTAGCGCTCCAGCGACGGAGGCGTTGAAGGCTTATTAACATTCGATTTTGCCGTCGAGCCCTGCGCAATTCTCCTTTTATAAAACAATTTCTCTCTTTCCCTCCTTCTCTCTTTCTCTCTCAGTCTATCGATCTTAAATCATGGCCGACGCGTATCGCGTCCGATCTCACGTGCCTGCTCCGATAAGACCAGAGAGTCTAGAACTCCTAGGGTAGCAGCAACAGCACCTAGCATCAGAAGCAGCAGAGCAGCAAGCATTAACCCCCCTTGTACTACGATTTATTTCACGGTTTCAGTGATCAGAACTTTTTTGTAATTTCTATTCTTTTATTATTGTTCCCCTCAGGGTTACAATATCCTCGCTATAGGTTCACATCTAACCTATGCGTTCACCCATCTTTCGACGGGCCCCAAACCAACGTCGCTTAACCTCCACACGATCACCATCCCACAACACCACCGGAAGAGCCACCACTCGCCGGCTTTTTTGTAATTTATAATTTTCTAAAAAAGAAGGAGATAATTTATATCTATCGTATGCCTATATGTTCTCCGATAGCTGTGTATTAACAACGGCAAAATAGAATTTTATTTCGGTTTAAGGGAAATTAATAAGAAACGTATTCGTTAGACCCTGTTCAGCATCTTCGTCACGAGTCTGACTCGATATTGTAGGGCAAAGGGTTAAAAGTTGTAACGTCGCGATGCTAGGTCCGGTTCGAGTTCGGAATTATCGTTGGACAACGTTGGCTACGTCGCGAGAATAATCTTTTCGGGTCACCTTGCTTTCAGAAAAAGAGTCCCTCTCCACCTCCTCTTCTCGGTGTAACAGAGACCAGATTTAACGGGGTTAGCATTAGCGGCATAGAGTTCCGTGACCGGAAAAGGGAATGCTCCGTATTATCTGCGCGTCCCGTACTTAAGTGTCCGTTTTAATTCGTATTCATCCGCGGGACGAGCCGGGGAAACTTGGGCCCGGGATCACACGAGCGTTGAGATGACGGGTATGTTAACATAGACGTTGCAACCGTGCATTGTTGCATCGATGAAACACGATGCAAAAATCGCCACGATTCTTCTATGACACGGTGTGCTTAACACAAGCTTTCCTGTGTAACACGGTGCTAAAAGTTGCAACAATTATTTTGTGATACTGAACGGTTGCAGGACGATTTCAATACAGAACAGCTCACTAGACTTAGACACTCTTGGTGCAATTCTTCGCAAACACCCCTAATTTTATTTTCTAGTTTCGTTAAATATGGTTCTGATATTGCACAGTGCAAAAATTTCAACAATTCTTTTACAATACTGAAGGGTTGAAGCACAGTTTCAATACAGAACAGCTCACTAGACTTAGACACCCTTGGTGCAATTCTTCGCAAACACCCCTAATTTTATTTCCAAGTTTTGCTTAACACGGTTCTGATATTGCACAGTGCAAAAATTGCAACAATTATCTTATAATACTGAAGGGTTGAAGCACGGTTTCAATACAGAACAGCTCACTAGACTTAGACACCCTTCGTGCAATCATCTGCAAATCCAGCTAATTTTATTTCCAAGTTTCGCTAAACATAGTTTCGATATTGCACAGTGTAAAAAATTGCAACAATTCTCCTACAATACTGAACGGTTATAGCACAGTTTCAATACACCACGACTCACTAGACCTAGACAACCCTCGCACTAATCCCCCTCAACCCCTCTAATTTTATTTTCAAGTTTCGCTAAATATGGTTCCAATATTTCACACTGCAAAAATTGCAACAATACTCCTACAATACTGAACGCTTTCAGCACAGTTTCAATACAGCTCGACTCACTAGACGTAAACAGCCCTTGTACTAATCCCCCGCTACCCCCCTAATTTTACTTCTAAATTTCCCTTAACACCGCGTTCCGATGTTGCACAGTGCCAAAAATTGCAACGATTCCTCAACAACACTAGACTCGCCTAATTTCTGCTACCTACGATGCTCTTTCAACGCGATGCAAAAATCTTGATTCCCCTGCAACACGTCATACTTACAACACACAATTCCCCGTCCGTCAGCTTCCGTCGACCCTGAACCATCCTCATTCCCCGCGATTTCTCTAACGTAATCCGTTAACGGGTTGTTGTGACCGTGCTACCGGGACCGTGTAAAGCAGTACAAAACACAGTCGCGGACCGTTCGGATCGTGGGATCACTGGGGATCCGTGGATCCTCGGGTACCACGGTCCCTCGGTCCCTCGAAGGGAATGAAGGTGGATGGGATCCGGACGGGAGGGTCGAACGATAATATCGGCTGCGCTTCGTTCGGCCACGAGCGTGCCAGGAACTCGAGAACGAAAACCGCAGCCGAACCTCGGCGACGTTCTCAGTGGTCAACTTCGAACACAGATGGGACAGTGGTACGGAGGAGGGTGGTAGCGACAGAGTCCGTCGACGAAGATGAACGGAATACGGCGCACGCCGAATGGGGATAAATAGATGTCCGAGGCGAGCGAGAACGGGAACGAACTCGGAAGAACCAGAACCAGAGAGAGAGAGAGAGAGATACAGAGAGATAGATAGAGAGAGAGAGAGAGAGAGAGAGAGAGAGAGAGAGAGAGAGAGAGATAGGAAGAGAGAGAGATACAGAGAGATAGATAGAGAGAGAGAGAGAGAGAGATAGGGAGAGAGAGAGAGATATATATGAAGAGATAGAGAGAGAGAGAGAGAGAGAGATAGGGAGAGAAAGAGAGAGGGAGAGAGAGAGATAGAGAGGAGAGAGAATTTGCTAACTCTAGAAAGAGGGAGAGAGTGACACCAGAGAGAGAGAGAGAGAGAGACAGAGAATTCGCTGACACTGGGGTAAAAGAGAGAGAGAGAGAGAGAGAGAGAGAGAGTGAGCTACCACCGAAAAGAGGGAGAGCTAGCCCTAGAAAGAGAGAGAGAGGGAGAGGGAATTCGCAAGCCCTAGACAGAGAGAATAAGCCAACACTCGAAAGGGAGAAAGAGGGAGGAGAGAGAGAGAGAGAGAGAGAGAGAGAGAGGGTGGATAGCGATAGAAAAAGGTGAGCCAGAGAGAGAGAGAGAGGCCAACACGTGGCAGAACGAGCTGCCACCGAAGAGCGAGACAGAGATATACGGTGGGAGCGAGAAGGACGTGGGGGAGGGGTGGAAGAGGGAGGGAGGGAGGGAGGGAAGGTGAGGGTCGAACAGCGAGGGTAAAAGGTGGATACAGGTGTGGAGCAGAGAGAGAGGGCGAGACACGTGGCAGGTGGCAGGAGAGGATATTCGCGTACGGGCGGGTGAGTTGTGCGTACCAATCGCGGGTTCAGGGTACGGTCCGCAGGCACGCAGGAGGAGGCGAAAACCGGGCACAACCGCCCCAGGAGCGGAGGGTTCTGGCAAACGGGGCAAAACCGCCCACGCTTGGTTCCCGGGAACCGGCGCGCGTCTGCTGCTCGCGCTGCAGCGAGTGCAACACACCGAGTGGTGCCGCGCGCGAAAACGGGCTTGAACGCGACTCGGTTGGGTGGTGGCCCCGAGCGCCGTTCACTGCGTTCCGAAGGAAAAAGCGAGACGCAAGAAGTGTCCAGGACACCGTGGGATAGAACGAGAGAGGGAGAGAGAGAGAGAACGTGAAACACAGAGTGGGAGAAAGAGAGGGATGAATAGAGAGAGGGATGTTGCGTGAAGGAGGAAGGGTGGAAGAGGAGAGGACAGAGAGGGAACGAAGAAGGGAAGAGAGGTGGCGTGGTAGGGGATGGTGGCGCGAGGTGGCGGAGGTTGGGCGACCGGGGGTGGCGGCCGATTCTCGGGGTTGGTGGTGGTAGTGGCGGCGAAGGCTGAAGGGGTGAGTGAGGTGGTGGTGGTGGCGGCGGCGGCGGCGGCGGCGGCGAACATAAAATCCGTCGCACATGCCTGGTGCATTCATTAGGGGGGATGTGCCCGTGCAGCGTACACGTCGACCTGCATCCACGCCACCCTCTCTCTCTATCGGTGCCACCCCTAGCCTCAGTCGCGCTCCGCGGCCAACTTGGTACACACGCCACTTTGTTGTTCCTCCCTGACGGAGGTGTTCCGTTCGTTCGCGTTCGTCGTCGTCGTTGTCGTCGTCACCGGTGCCGCGTCGTCGCGAGACAATTGTGCTTTGTGAAAAGCACCGCACGTCTTCGAAAAAAAGTTCGATCTGCTGGCTAAATCCCCGATTCCATAAAGAACACACTGAGAGATAGAGAGACAAAGAGAGAGAGTGTGTGCTGAACAATTTTTTTTCCCCGGAATCGACGTGCCGTTTTACTTTTTTCTCTCTCTCTCTCTCGATGCTCGATGACTAGAGAATCTTAATTCTCTCTCTCTGTCTTTTCTGTATATATATATATTTCTCTCTCTCTCTATATATATACATATTTATCGGTGAATATTTACTAGTGCCGTTTTCATTAGAATCCGTTTTCTCTCGTGTGCGCGAACAATAATGTACTGTCCGTGAACGTGCGGACGACGATCGCTGTTTCCATCATCGTCGTGACAAGGGGCCGAACACAGACACACACACGCACACCACCACGACGCAAGGATCTCGCCCCGAGGAAGAGAGGAGCTGTTTCCGTCCGGAGAGGATCTCGCCCGTCGGAAGATCCACACAGCCGGAAGATCTTCCGAAGGAGGATCGAAGGGATCCTCCTCTGTGATCTGCGTCGTCGCCGGCTACGGGAGGCCGACAGGATTTCATGTTCACGAATTTCAGTAAACCAGGTAACGATGCGCCAACACCGGGACCACACGGAACCGGCGTGTCGATTTCGATTTTGTACAGACATTTCCGGGCCCGAGAAAACGCATACGGGAAAAACGTTTCTCTCGCGTCGATTTCGATCCGAGAGCGCTCTCTCGGCCTTCCTGGCGACACGCGACACGCGGCTCGATAAGAGAGGGGAGGCTATTCCCGCGATAACGGCCTACCAGAAACCGGGGATCCATCGATCGCGGGATCCAGAGGTGTGCGTCCGAGAGTCGCGTGCACCTCTCCCTGTTTCGCGAACCCGGGATTACCACACGGAAAATCCTGAGACGTTGTTTTGTCGTTCATGGATTTTAGAAAAAACTTACTATCTCTCACTCTGTCTCTCTCTGCTCTTTCGCCACTCCAGCGAGCTCTCGATTGGTGTCAAACTCGAACTCGGTCACCCTTCCCGATAAATCGCGGCCGATAAAATTGTGCTCGAACGTTCTATTTTGGCATTCCCGTTTCCCGACACGGAGTCATCTCTGATAATCGGCTCGGAAAACAAGGGCCGCGATGCGCGATCGATCGTAGAAAATATGTAAAATTTAGGAGAAAGCCTGGGACCTCGGGGGGAGGGGGACGGGGAGCAAAGGGATGCGCGGGGCCGAATCCGCCGGTAAATTCCGCAAACTGATCGCGGAACCGGATAGTTTAACGGATTTCAATAATGTGCTCTGTAAACTAGACTGCATTTATTGGTTTAGCGTCCAATTGAAACATAAACTGGTCCCGGGCGCCGACAAAAACACCAGCGCGCGATTGTCAATTCCTCGCGAATCTATTGTTGCAAGTTACCGTCTATGTAATTTCCGCAATTCCTGTTAGCCGCGCGGCCGATTAAGATTTTCAGCGTTTCGATTGCAACGACCAAAATGTATACTCGATGAAACCGACGCGATTTTACGCCGTGGCCCTTTTAACCCCTTGCCTCTGCGATGGAACTTCTAGGGTTTCGATTAATGTGATATATTTCAGTTTTGTGTGGCGAGGGTCTAGCGTAATTTGTGTTGCCTGAAAATTAATGAACGGTGTGCAAAAGTGCTAAAAAATAATCGGGGCTGGCGTCTCCGAGGCATTTTTTCAAAGCATGTGCTTGGAATCGAACAATGGGAATGACAGCAATTTCGTTAATAATTTTAAAAAAAATTTTTAGAATCAATGTTAGACACGTAACAGAAAATGATCGAGCTTCTTTTATATGAAATTTGGCGATTAAAAAGCCTAGTCCCTTACAATAACTAGTAGACTGCATTTATAATGAAATTGTTAAAATTTAAAATTGTAGGAAAATTTAAGAAATTTCAAATGTCAATATTCTATTTCTCAGCTATTATAATTGTCAAGTGAAGAAATAACGTTCTGCTTGGTTTACATTTTTCGTAATCGACGCAGACAATTTTTGTTTCCCATAAAGATCCGCATTAGTAATCAGAAGACTGCGGACGTCTTTATAATGAAGTTGATAAAATTTGAAATTGTAGGAAAAATTTCAGAAATTTCAAATGTCAATATTCTATTTCTCAGCTATTATAATTGTCAAGTGAAGAAATAACATTCTGGAACCTCGGGAACTACCATTGTTCAAAAGAAAATGATCGAGCTTCTTTTATATAAAATTTAGCAATTAAAAAGCCTAGTTCCTTACAATAATTAATCAGTAGACTGCATTTATAATAAAATTGATAAAATTTAAAATTGTAGGAAAATTTAAGAAATTTCAAATGTCAATATACTATTTCTGTGACTGTTATAATTGTCAAGTGAAGAAATAACATTCTGCTTGGTTTACATTTTTTGTAATCGACGCAGATAATTTTTATTTCCCATAAAGATCCACGTTAGTAGACTGCGGATCATTATGCAAAATAAAAATTTTCCACCCGAATTGCAACTGACTGGAGTAGAACAGAAATTTATCCTCTTTCTTAATATGTTTAGTAGGTTGTAAATAACAGTATTTTAAAATTTGTCTAATGTCTTTACCGTTTTAAAATACGCCATTTTTGTTATAAATGCACAAAATCCGCAGTGTAGTAATCAGGCTCGCGATGGAAACCTCCAGCAGAATTGCTAATTGTAACTAACGTTGAAACAACAAATGAAACGTAGGCGTACAGCTCGATAGATCAATTTTATGCTGTCCTCTGTGAAATTGTTAATGACGGATTTAATTCTATGCATTGAATTTCAAACAGTAGAAAAATTAAAATATATTTCTTACAACTTAATAAATCCACTAAGGAGAGAAACAAAATTTGCCTCCCACGTTTTGGAACCAATCTGAACAATCTTTATTTTACAACGAAAGATCTAATTATTTAGAATAGAGATGTTCTGCGAGGAGTTAATAAGCACTATAATAGCCACATAATTTTCACGGGCAAGGGGTTAATAGGCTTCCGGGTAGATGCAGTGTTAAATAAAACACGTATAGAGTAGAATATAAACCTCGAAGTACCCCTATTCCAAAATAATTATCGTAAGTAGACTGCGGAGAGTTTATGGCTTGTGAAAATGTTCAAAAAATGCTATAACACAAAATCGAATAGAACTTAGTACGATTTTTATTTGCTTTGGACCAAAAAATAGGTGTTGAAAAATAGATAGTTTCACGAAAAGTAGGATAAAAATAGGAATATCCTTAACACGTTAAATACCAAAAAAATAGGGAAAAATAGGAATATTTTTCTTAATATGTTTAGTTCCAAATATCAACCCCAGAGATTTTTACAAAAGAGTAATTTAATTAACACTTTGACTGCCAAGCTAGAAACCTCAAAAATTCCATAAAATCAAAGTGAGTTATTTAATGAAATAAAAATTGAAAAGAATTAAATGTATGATATTGAGTAGTTCTCCAACTTTATCGCATATTACAGATCCCAATAAAATTTGGTACAATGAATACATTAACGTAAAAATTCATTTTAAAATTTGGGTGACGTGGCAATCAACGTGTTAATTAAACTAGAAATTTAGAATTTATTACAGGGAATGCTGTCCTAACCCTTTTGAATTCGAAAAACCAATAAAATTCGGTTTATATTTTATAATAAAAATGAATTTCTGACGCGGCAGTTAACGTGTTAAAATTTCTCCACAAAAATCGCCTAAACGTCCGCAGTCTGATCATAACGCTCAAAGACCGTATACCGTATAAGCTAGCATTACGAAGAAGACTGACCTTTGCTCAAATAAATCTTAGATAGACCATAAAGTACGTGTATTATATCAGTGTAGTTGATAGCACTAGCTTTGCGAGATCGGGTTGTGATAATACGAAATAAGATAACTCTGAAAGACTTGCTCGATTTCGGATCAGCGTGGGCTTAACTTTTATCTGCGGGAACACACCTTCGCTCCTTCCAGCCGGGTAATTATCATAAATTACATCATCCGCGTCCAAGGGCAAAAATTCATAATTTTGCACGCAAAAAAACAGATCAACGTCTTGGCGGACAGCAATGCAAAAACCTGTCCCCCACTCTCTGCCCCTCTCCCGTGTTTTAAACGCTTGAAAATCAAATTTCGGGGACCCGATGGAACCGGATAAACCGCGAGAGAGGGGCGAGAGAGGGTAGGGGGGTGTTGGAGCGGGGGGAACCGTAGAGAGATTTTGCAAAAGTTAAGCACGCGAGCATTTCATATGGTAATGGAAAACAATTAAGCGAAAACCGAGAATATTCGGGGATAAAAGTTCGGATGAAGCGGACCATTCTTTATTAGAGTTTTCACGGGGTTTTGCGATTGTTTGCCCGATATTTCGCCTCCCACCCCCCGGGGGGGGGGGTACGAAAAACGGTTCGTCCCCTATGCAAATACGAGCTGCCACAACTTTCTTACGTGGGCCCCCGCCGGTGGACAAATAATGCAATAACGGTAAATCAAGATTAATTTTTAATCTACCGCGATGGCAGCAGGAAAGGGGAGAGGGGTTAGGCGAACGCAATTCATAATTTATCGCGAGCGCATAGCGGCCCGGCATTTCGAGTCGCGCCTAGATTACCGGGAAAAGAAATGATAGCGCGCCTAGTAAAAAAAAAAAAAGAAATACTTTTCCCGGAGCCGTTATCGTTCGTTTCGCCTAGGCAGTTAGGCTATTCCAGTTCGAGCGCATAAATCGGAACGCCATTTCGCGGCCGATTTTTGGCGATAAGATTTAACCTCTCAAGCGCGCCTCGTTTGTCCGCAACTATGCCTCCCAGGGACGGCGCGCCTAGTCGCGCAAGGCAAAAAAGCCACTATAGTGGTTCGTGCTGTTCGAACCGATGCTTTCCACGGAAAGCCACTATAGTGGCGTACAGAGCTTAACCAGTCAAGTGTGTTTTCACGACTATATCCGTGATGGAGATGTGGCAGAATTTTGTGTCATGACGACTATATCCGTCATGCGTAAAATTTTGTTACAATTTGATGTTTAAATTGTAATTCCGGCGAAAACTAAATTATATTCGTGAATTTTAATATGTTTAAAATGTTTAGAGGTCAAGAGAAAATGAAAATTATAAATAACTTGAGTTGGATTTATAACTTCATGAGAGCTAACTCGTAACTCTTTGCAAAGAGATCGCCACAGTTAACTGGTTAAGAGGTTAAGCGAAATCTTCGCGTCCGTCCGACGATCCATCGATCCGGGGACCCCTCAGTTCGATCGCTGGAGAATGTTCGGAAGAGTCGAGAATCTTGGAACAATTTTTGCAAAACCCGTGGAGAGCCCGTTCTTTCGCGTCGCGGTTTGATGAAAGACAGTAACTCCTTCCGAGATGCGCTGTCGCATTGTCGCTGGGAAAATGCACGGCCGAGTGCAGCTGCAGTCTCTTATCGAGACACGGTATATTGCGGACTTTCTGCATTAAATTTTGCGACGCGAAAACCCGTTGCTTTTGTTCGAGAGAACAACGCTCTCGCGCACACATTTATATTTATATAATACATATTTGCATATCTCTGCGCGTGTGCTTTGCCGCGAGGGACACTTAAGCGCGAAATAATCTCGCGGACAAACAAATTTCGTTGTATCGAGCAATTTGGAAGAATTTCGATTCGCACGAGAATGAAGAAAAAAAAAAAAAAAACAAACAAAATCATGCACATGCGCGAGCCGCGCGTGGCACCGCTGCTGCACTTCCGGTGTGCATCGTCGCGAAGATCGTCCATGAAGATCCGCACCGAAGACGGAAAATGCGAGTTTTCCTGGCGCTATTGCCGGGAAAGAGAAACGTGTCGTGTGGCCCGACACGTTCGACGTGTTTTCCTCCACGGAACAGTCAAGGCCGCCGCGAGATAATTATGCAGATAACGGTGATGCTCGCCGGTAACCCAGCTGCGTGGAGGATCCACAGGTCCGTGTTTCCTTTTGCCAACGATAGATAAGCTTACGTCTTTCTGTCCTTAACATTGATCTTTGATCTTTCGCGATTCTTTTTTTTTTTTCCTTTATTTGTTTCTTTTTTTACTTGTTCACGTCGAATAAGACGGCACAACGTGTCGTTGTCGCCTAGTCCAGAAAAGTTCTTAGGCGATCGGAACAGTAGGAAGAACTTGTTCGAGAAACCGGTTGTTCGCGTTCGTTGCGTAATCGTTTATTCGATCCCCGGAGAATGCTGTTGATAGCGTTTGTTCGCAAACGAAACAACGAATTTCGCCATTTTTCTGGCCAGCATCGTTGGGGATTATCTTCGATGAATGTTGTTTAATAGCTTACAGCGACGCCCTTTCGGTAATTACTCCGCTGGATCTGGCAGATCCGATCGCTGACACTCGTTTAGGTGTTTTTTTTTTCTTCCTCTGTGTGTGCTCTGGTTATTTCGCCCGCGGAATGGGAAACGAAGGGGAAAAAATGCTACGAAAGCAGAATATACTTGTAGAATTGATTCGTTGGAATTCTGATAATTCTCGGACAATACCGATCTTCAGAAATGGTCTTAAACAACGCCGATTTCCAGTTTGCTGAATCATCCGGCAGGAACTTTCTCTGGTAGGAAAATTTCGGAGCCGTTTCGATAACGATGATCGGGTCGTTTTAAACCCTGAGAAACACGGCCCGAGATAAATCCAATTATGCTCATTGCGTTGTCCGTTTAATACACCGGATTCCTATTTACCATCACGCCCCCGGGTATCTTCCACCGGAGAACAAGCACGCGAATTGTAATTTCGCGCAGTGCCAATCAAAGTGCGGATTAAATCTGTTAATGGTCAGGCAAAGCTTGTAAATCCATATTCGAAAACCGATTAAGGAGATTTTCCAATTTTCCCGCTACCTATTGATTTCGTATGGTTAACACGATTATCGTCCGGCTCGCGGCCGGCCGAAATTAATATCAGAAAGCTCGCGATTTGCGTGAATTACCGTTTATTGCAGTCAAATGAAGCCGAACGACCCCTTTGCACTCGATGATTTTCCGGGGAAACGTAATCCCCCGCTCGTAATACTCTCGAAACTGTACACGCGCCTCGCGTTTCGATTCGTGGAAAAAAAACAACAACAACAACAACAAAAAAAAAGAAAATTCCCGCGAGAGTCAAGTATATATATATTTTTTTTTTTTCTCGAAACCGGGCATTTTTTCGGCTCTGTTTGCTCGTTCGCTGCGAGTCTAAACGTCGTTAGGTTCGTGAAAGTTTCCTTGCCGTCGCTGAAAGGATCCATGAATCCCGTAGGATCCAGCGCGTTCAGATAATGCAACAAACGGGAGGCGAATTCGAAACTTTACGCGGTCGCAAGTTTGCGCATTTCGCAAAAAGCTCGATGTCTGGTTTATTAACATTTATCTGCGTCTACGAATCGATGTTCGCGTCAGGATTGAAAATATAATGAAATTCGTGACGGTTCTCATGGTTATTTAAACGAGTTCCGGGTTTCTGGATTCTAGGTGAAATTTTGGGATGAATTTTAGAATTACCTATAACGGTTTTATTTATTTGTACTTCTTGCTAATCAATACTACAGTCCAGAATCAGAAATTATATACAATACTGTTCATATTTATATTAAACTATTGAGACTCCTGTTTTAACTGTTACATATTACAAATCGAGTCTATTAAAATTTATTTAAAGTCCTACAACTTTATTTTCAATCATAAACGATCGATATTCGTGTTAGGTTTGCAAATATAGTCAAATTCGTATCGTTTCTCGCGATTGTTTAAACATATTTCAAGTTCCTAGATGAATCATAGAATTTTCTATAATAGTTGTGTTTATTTATAATTTTTTTTATCGTTACACAAGGTTTAGGTTCCTAGATGAACTATTTTAATTGTGTAGAAATAGAATTTTTATACGATATTGTTCACATTCGTATGTAATTATCGGAGATTCTATAAAAGCATAAAGTTAACGATTAAATTCAACAATTTATTTAATTATTTCCACGTTCATTCTTACATGATGTAAAATATTATCATGTTTTTATAAATAACTTGCTTACAACCTTAATAGGCAGAGTACCTTCTTATGAAAATTTATCCACGCATAATAATCTAATAATAAATTATATTTTTATATAAAATCCATTAACATTTGCCTGAAACAATTTCATGAGACGTAGAATATTTAAAATGCGCGGTAAAGGTTATGTTTTCTGTACAGAAAGATATAAAATCGTACGAAACGGCAATTTTCGGAAACTTTTCTTAGCTTTTATGTAGTAAAAATGTTTACCATTACATCGAAACATAGTTGCTATAATTTGAATGAACGAAAAGTTCGAATTGAATGGAAAACATTGGAAGAAGTGGTAACGCGTGTCTAGGCGCGTTTGAATTCGAGCGCCCTTCGCGCCATTCCCCACGGCAGATGCACGAAGGTCAAAAGTATTTTAAAAATAAGGCCGTAGGCATTGGCAGATTGGTATGGCAGTGGACGTTAAGGGTCGGGTGGCGTTGTAATGGCAAAAAGTTTGCGAAAGGTGAGTAATCGTCAGGAACGATAAACAAACCCGGGTCGTTAGTGTGTACGGTGCGTTAGTTAGCTGGCGCTGGGTTTAGGTAAATAAAGCCGCGTGTGGAGCGTGTTTGAATGGTTAGAAATCGAGCATCAACAAATCGAGTTTTCGCGAGGAAGGCTCGTGGCTAGACGAGTCCCGACCGACAATGGCGCCCAAGCCTCGCGAATATTGACATTGCCGAAAACATTATCTTCGGATATTGGATATTATCGTATCCGTGAGTGACACTTACTGCGTCGCAATTAATATTCTAACCTTCTTTCGATTTTCGGCACGTTCGTCGACGTGAAATCGCGAATGGAGTAGTTCGTCGGTCGCCGAGGTTATGCGAAAAAAATGTTTTCGGCACGTATAGTAGCGACGCGTGAACCCTGAAGGGTTTTACAGTTATACTGCAATGTGGCACATTTGCAGAAGCACGGAGGAAGTTGTGTGGGTCTAGAGTTGCGATATAATCTCCGTGGAGATATCGTCAAAGTCGATATAGGAGAGTGTGCGTGGAGAAGGCGTGTGAGTTAACGTTTTAAGGGTTAGGGAGTCATTCTGTAGTCAGGGTGATCAAAAGTCTCTCCTAGTGTGGACAGTTCAGGGCAGCTAGTTTGGTTGTAGGGTCGGGATTGGAGATAGACAAGATGGACCAACAGTATTGTCTACGGTGGAACAATCATCCAGCCAACCTCACAGACGTTCTCAGCTCGTTGCTTGCCAGAGAAGCACTCTGCGACGTAACCCTGGCATGTGTCGGAGACACTTTCAAGGCACATCAGACGATACTCTCTGCATGCAGTCCGTATTTCGAGAGCATTTTCCTTCAGAATACCCATCCCCATCCAATTATATTCCTGAAGGATGTCAATGACACAGAAATGAAGGCGTTGCTGCACTTTATGTATAAGGGAGAAGTTAACGTTAGTCAGCATCTACTACCGATGTTCCTTAAAACAGCTGAGGCATTACAGATTAGAGGCCTCACTGATAATAGTGTAAATAACAAGGCGGAAGAGAAAAGCCCATCGCCAGAGCCAGAAACACAAACTGGCGTTAGGCATACCGACTCGCCTAATCTTCAGCCTCTTCCTGAAAAGAGGAAAAGAAAGGCTTCGGGCAGCTACGACGTTTCCCTTAGTGGTCCACCCAGTGAACGGTTCATGTCCGATTCTCAGGTGTGTAACTTTAAACATCATATGTTTCTATTTATTTACATTTCTAATCGTTATATTCTATTTCTTCACATTTTTCTTATTGAACCGCTACAAGATATTCTTTCTACTCCACTACTATGTTTTGTTTTCTTTAAAACCTTTCTATTCTTTTTCTTTATGATTAAATCATTTTGGATAAAAATGTAGCAGGTCAAGAAATTTGGAGTAAAAAAATAGTACATTCCATCATGTTTGAAATTATTATATTGTTTTCTACTACTACATTATTTTAGTTGTTGTCACATAAATTAATTTCTTCCATATTAACAATACTACAAAGTTCTTTTTCTTATAAGCATTAGATTTCATTCATTTTTCATTAATATAACTTGTAACAAAATATTTTGAAAATGTGTTGCAATGGTGTAAAATGCATTCTCATATATACTGTTACTTTGCAAAAATATTGTATATTCCATAAATTGTTTCATTCGCTATAGCGTAACTATACTAACAGAATAAAATCAAGCAGAATCATTCAATGAATCATGTTCTCATAGAATGTAATTGTAATATGTGTTAATGCATTTTTACAGACATTTTAATGTTTTTTTAAATGTTAGAAATCAGTCATATTTTTATTTATTACAATTTTCGTTGTTTATTATTTCTGTAGAATATATTCAGAAATTTTGTATGTTTTGATACACGAAAATCTCGATTGCATTACTAATTTCGATCGGTTTTCTAGTTTTTCGATTATTATTTTGAAAACATATGCTCCCGCGTACTCGCGCGCGTGGCTTTGTGCATGCGTGCGTTCACACATATCTATATGCCATGTATGTGTCATGATGTAGTCACATGTGTGTTTCACAAAATTCTGTTACGCTTAGCGCCGAAAATTCGGAGATAATGATCGTATTTCGTTATCTGTACACATTACATGTATATGTGATTGCACAGCTTTCCAAATACCTTCTTGTGACCTTGAGAAATGAAGCAAAAGCTAATCTGCGTTTTAAAACGCCAATCAATTATTATAGCATCATATTGTATTATATTACATATTTTTCTTCAAATTTTAACAATACAGATAATTCTTAAAAGAAAAAATGGCTGTTTATCGCATGAAGGATTTGGTAACAAACTGATAACGAAAAATGATTTATAGATGGAAACAAACATTAGGGCATAGAAAAACTTTTGATTGCATCGTAAATTCAATCGAATCAAAATTGAATCTGATTATACCACACATGTTAGGAATGGTTTTAGTACATTTAAAATCCGTGTGGTTTTTATTTATTGTTTCCAGGCATCCTCACAATGTAGTTACAAATCAAGTCCTCCTGTGATTCCAAAGTTAAATAATGCCTTGGGAGGCGAAATGGAAGATGGTGGTCGACCTATGTCTCCTTCATCGCAGCCGCAACCATCTATCAAGCAAGAGTTAGATCATCACTTAGACTTCCATGACAACATCTCCCTCCCAGTAAGTCATTTCTCATATGTATTTTCTACTTTGTATCGTAGTGGAAACTTAGTTACATTTTGCATGCCAATTGCCTTTTATTTTCTACGTAGTGCATATATAGTTTGCTGTAGAAAGTAATTTATAATTCTGTATTTCTATCATGAATGTACTTGTTTTTCCATTAAATTAGTATATTTTAATTACAACTTTAAACATAGTTGGTTTAGTTATTTCTGTAGTTTTTTAAAAGTGTGTATTAAAAAAGTAGTGTGTTGACCTAGATCTCAGTCTCAGTAGCAGAGTAGATTTTTTGAATTCATTGGTTTCATTGTGCACTGTTTTATTTCAGCAGGTTACTTTTGCTTTTTTGTTAGTTTTTCTATATAAAGAGTTACACTTTCATGCGTAGCTTCCCACGCTATTCATGGAACAACAGATAAATATTGCGTACCAAAGATATAGTTTCGTTGCTGTTCCCATAATTGATTCGCTCTTATTATCCTACGACTGCTTAGTCCGAACAGACATAGGAAGGAAGGGATGTTTAAAATACAGACGCTAAAGAGAAAAGTTGTCTTCTTGTATGCTAAAACAGCAAAATGAGAGATGTGTTGATTAAACACATATCCTTTCCTTCTCTGTTGACAGACTAGTGTGGAGTGGGAAGTTCAGAGAGATGGGAAGAGTGACGAAACTATGGATATACAGAATATGCCCCAAAATCAACCAGATTCTGCTGTTGTACACATTTCTCGTGAAAGCGCTATCATGGCTGGCGGTTCTCTGTCTGTCAATGTGTCAGGGACCACGTCCGAATCTAACGGAGATTCTCAGAAGTCATTGCAAAATCAGTCTGTGTCTCATAAATTGCATTCGTACAAAAATAGTAACTTGAAATCGCTGTTGAATCTGTTGTCAGACAATACAAGTATTAAGAGTACCCAAACAGACATTAACACGCATAGGTCAATGCTAGTGAATCAGCGTCAGGAAATGTCAGTGATACAATCTACCCTGACTAATGTTTCGCAGCGTAGTACCATTCAAAGTAGAAAAGCTGGTAGATTCAGAGTTAGTTGGTTAGACATGTATTCGTGGCTTCAGTACGATGAGAGGTCTAACCTCATGTTCTGTAAATACTGTAGAAAATGGAGTGATACGATTCCTGAAATTCGTACTTCGTTCGCTGCTGGTAATGGTAATTTTAGGCTTGAAATTGTGAACCACCATGATAAATGTAAAGCACACAATGTGTGCGTTGCCAAAGAAAGCGAAGCGAAAGCAAGTTACTCTTGTATAATGGAAACCTGTTGACACCACATTGTAATTTGCACCTTCGTTACAACTTGCTATCAACTTTGCTCAAACCAGATTTAATGAAATATTAAGTATTTAAATATCTTTTCATTACACTCTCGTTCGCTGCAGATATATTTACACTCCTTTTTTAATCAGTCAGTTGTTATTCTTTATGTGTGCTCATTTAGTGTCCTCGATTATTCATGGCTGTATATGCAATTTATTTGTTGTTTCTTCGAAAAATTAATGTAGTTTATTCGCATTTTGTTAGCATGCTTGTGCCACAGTAGTTAAACAAATTCTCCAAACAGTCTCCTCGCTTCTATGCTCGATTTTATTTTAAGATATGCATTAGACACGTATGCAATTCGTAGCGTAAAAATATAAATTTTATTTTCGTTATCGTACTTTCGTCCAAATATTTCCAGTTATTTAAATGCTTATAAAAAGAAGTCAGCGATATTACGATCTTGAATTTATTTTTCTTTTAACAGATAAGTTTATGTTTACACGAGAGCGTTTCGTTTAATTTTGTTGCATTATTTTTTAATGCGTTAATTGGAAAAACCTCGATATGCTCTTTTTTTAATTACCACGCATTCTGTTATATCTTTTGCAATTAATGTACAGAAGGCCTAGCAGTTTTTGTTTAAATTATAGATATTTTAATGGAAGTTATACGTCGTAGATAATTTATAAAAATGTTTATTATTACGTAGAAAAATATGAAATGAATTTTGTGAAATTACACGTGTGATTGCAGAAATAAATATTTTTTAAACTAGTAGATTTATAAAGAAAAATCGGTACGCATGTTTACTCGATACAACAAACATTTCTGTAAAATACTGCCTATAAAGTATTGCAAGATTGTTGATCCTAAAGTACAGTTAGAAAGAAAAGAATCGCCAAAGCATGTGCATTTTTTAATTGATGTGCGTCTGTGATGGATATTCCTGCGTTGAGTTTTAACAAAAGCTAAATATTTTTATTAGAAGTTATACCGTTGTTGTCTCGTAATATATTTACTTAGGAACTCGATTAGATTTAGACGTAACAGTTACTTAATTTCCTCGATCGTTTGTTATTATTTAAGTTAATATTGTAAATAGCAAATAAAATGCGGCTGTTGAAAATTCAGTTCTGTTATTTGCATGTGCGAGTTGTTAATTTGTTGTTAAGCGTACCTAATGAGCGATTCTATTGAAGAGCATAAACGTAGTTGTTAAATAGAAAAACAAACAATATTGCAGAACTCGGTAGAAATTTTGCAAATACTTTCAACTTTCAAGATTACACGATGATTGCGATTGCATTATAATTACATACTACAAAGATATAATTACAAATGCTCATTTGAAAAAATTGCTGCCCTAAATCGTCTGCACTCACTTCGTTAAAATTTGTTAGTTTACGTTCACAGCTTCCAAAATTCTAGTGATGTAAATAAAAATTCTTGTTGGCTTAATTCTTGTACTGCCTTCAATCTAATTGCTTCATTCGAAGGTCACGGGCACCATAATCAACCCCTGAAACAAATAAATCCAAAAAGACAGCCTGGTAACTGTTTATAAGCCTAATATTCGAAAAACGAATAAATATTCGTATAATTAAAAACTCGAACGTTACGTGGATTAATTCTTTGATCCTTTCATTACTATTATAAACAATTCTACACAGTATGATTCATAGGGGTCGAAAGAATCAGCCCCTGAAACCAATAAATTCAAAAAGACAGACCGGTGCTAAAAAAAAAAATTCCTATCGAATTCTCGACCATTTGATGACTGTTGTAAGCAATCCTAATTCATAAGGGATCATGTTCTGTGCAGGGCCATCCAGTCGGAGTGCTCGGCGAGGAGGGCGGCGCCACGACGGGCGCGCTAAGTGATAGCGTGTCAGGAATTGAACCGTCTGAACACCATAATCCCCCAGAAATGCTCGACGGACTCGATGGTAAGACCTCCAAACATTTGTCATTGCAATCAACATTCCATTTAGACCTGACGTACTTCCCTTCGCCCGTCGATGCCCTTCCGAAACAGCGAAACGCGTCGCGACGCCGCGCGCGCGCAACAAGTTAAAAGCACGTGGGCGGCGGGCTGCTATGTTTTCGTCAATTGACGCGCGGCCCGTCCCCGAATCAACAAGTGTGTGTTTCTATCCGCCATTTCCATCGCAAAATTCACCGCCCCCGTACCATGGAAATTTCGCGATTACATTCGCGGCGCACGGGGAACGACGTCACGTCTAAGAAATCGAGGGAGATGTGCATGCACGTTTGCAAGGATTTTTGCGCGTCGAGTCGTACATAGGCGTACGAAGCGAGCATCCCTCTATTTCCGAGTCTGGCAAGCGTAGTGAGTGGTAAAACTACTTTTTTGTTTTTCATAGAAAAAAAAAATATAATAATAATAATACAACACCAAACAGAATCTTTTCTTGTTGGATGTGTATTTTACCACATATACATAGAAAATCCTCTCTTCTGTTCGATGTATATACGTGTACGCGCGCGCGTGCCCCTATGTACATACGAGCATAACACACATAGACACACACACACGCATATATATATATATTTTTATTTTAGACATTTATTATCCTTGGTGTTGTGGTGATGGTATCGTGCATTTGCTATGTCACAATTCTCGTCGCGAGTGTGTTTAATAGAATATAATAATGAATAATTGAAAGAGGATGGTTTTGGGACTGAAAAAAAAAATATATTCAAGAATCAAGGTATCAGCAAATGGACCGTACTCCTGTTTGCCTGGAATCTTTGAGATGGTGTGTGGCCGGTGATTGCGTACGTGGTCCCCCGTATATGTGTTTAATACCCTCATTCTTTTGTTGTTTTCTGCTATATACCTTCTCTACATTATATACATATATACATCTCGGTGGATCTGTTTTACGAGGCCCAGGATATAACGGAACCGTGTGCGTGCGTCTGCGTGTGTCGAGAACGAATGCAATTCTCTGTGTGTATGCGTGCGTGTGAGAAACATGTGTATATATATGTGCCCACGTGTCTCTCTAATTTTATATCTACATTATTTGTAGATATAATGATGGATTTAATTTGTAGATGTATATAATATATATACATATATATAGTATATATGTATATAATATATAGTATATATATGTATAGTATATACTGGGTGGTTCACCGGAAAAAGGCCACCTAAATAGCTCCGTTAGAGATAGAAGAAAATGTTTCAGAGTAAAGTTGTACTGTTATAGAAGGTAAATATGGTGACATAAAAAAATGTGCCTATTGTAGTCGTTTTCAAGGTCTTCTGAAGGTCATCGATGATTTTTAAACAGCACCATATATTTTTAACTTCACAGTGTTGCAGCTGATGTCAAGACGAGTTCGATGATGTGGTACACTGTGACCTTCAAACGACCTTGAATTAGAAAATGTATGATAAAGCAATGGTAACTTCAAAATGTGCTGTCATTTTATTTGAATTCGATTAAATGCTCGAAATTATGACCTTGAGCAGCAACACAAATATTTAAACGTTTTACAAGGCAATCAATTGTAGTCTCAATTGTTTCTGTTGGAGTTGATCTACGAGATCTAATTATTCTTTCTTGCATGTTCTCTGGTGGTTAGTCAAACGAAAGAAACAAGCCCAGTCTTATTCTCCGTTGAGTAACACATTGTTTAGCGGTTATCGATAAATTGATACGCAACATTTCGATGACCATAACTGTAGTTTGTTGATAATCTTGTTTGCGTACACTTTGAGATCACCATCCGTTAACCGTGTACGTGTTATGGGACCTGATGGCTGAAGAAATTAAATTTCCGTTGATCAAACAGAGTAGTCAAACTGTATCTATTAATCAGTCCAAGATCGTCTGAAGGTCGTAGCGTAGCACATCATCGAACTCGTTTTGACATCAGCTACAGCACTGTGAAGTTAAAAAAACATATGGTGGGGTTCAAAATCATCGATGACCTTCAGAAGACCTTGAAAATGAGTACAATCGGAATCTTTTGTTTATGTCACCTTATTGCCCCCTTTAACAGTACAACTTTCCTCGGTAGTATTTTCTTTAATTTCTAATGGAGCTATTTTAGGTGATCTGTTTCTCGCGAACCACCCGGTGTATATAATAATATATATATATATATAATATAATTTCTATGATATACACGTGTGTATACAGATATATGTATACGTATATTAGATATTATATATATATCACTACGGCGTGATTCTCTATGCATGCCTTTACAAACACTGTTTTCTCTGTCCTCTTACAAATTACCTTTTTGCCACCGTCTCTTACATCACCGTATACCTGGCCGATCTTAATCTTAACATTCTCGCGTGTCTCTCTTGCGCTGTTTACTTTGAACCCACACACGTTCACCAGGAAACGGAGGCATTAGCAACAAAATACTCCGTCGGCCGCGAGTCTTCGTTACGCAATCGATCAATCGACCGCGAATCTCGCAACTGTGATGAAAAATCGCCATTGCGCAACATTGTCGATCAGCAGACGATGCTGATCTAGAAGGGAATCTCGCCGGGAAAAACACCCGAAACAACGGTCTCATTGGGAAAATCGAATTGTCTTGTTAACGGGGAGGACACGTTTGTGTGTGTTTTTTTATCGTCGATCTCGCCGATCACTATAGTTCGGTCTCGCCGATGGATGATGCGAAAATGAAGAATCGTCAGTCTGATCTCTCTGCGCAGATTCGTCGATCTCCCAGCGTCGTTCTCTCATCTTGATTTTCCTGTTCTTTTTCTATCTCTTCTATTCTTTCAGCTCGATTTCGTGAATTCCGCAAGTTCGACGAAGTATGACGAAGTATAACGAAAGTTTGACGAGGTGTGACGTAGTTCGACAAAGTTCACAATCACGAGCCCTTTTGTACTTCATCTTTTCGTTCGGATTGTCTTCTTTTCATTTTTTCTTTCTATCTTCTTTCTCTCTCTCTCTCTCTCTCTCTCTCTCTCTCTCTTTCGGTTGTCTTCTTGATCGTTGATTTAGTTGTGTGACAACGTGTTGTGCTAGCCTTGCGTTTTGTTGTTCTCTCTTAGTTTCTTTGATTTTGATTATCTACTGGATTATTGATATTGATGATGATTTTGAAGAACAGTAGGTGTGCGCTTTTATTATTGATCGTTTTTTTTTTTATTTTTTCTATTTTTTTTTTTCTTTTTGGTAAGAGTAGGCATCTGTACGTCTTTGTGAAGGATCTTTCTCCGGAAACGTACTGTTTATTATGAGTGTGGTGTTTCTCGATTGCCCTTCGTAAACACTGTTGATTGGAGTATACTTTCGTTGAGAGAATCCCCTCTTTTCTCTGCAACTATTTGACTTGACGTAGAAGTGTGAGTTGGGACGATATTATACATATATACATTTACGTTCACTGTCTTACAAGCAACATCTCTATGGAAAATTGATATATTTGTTCAACGTCGGGAATCAACTCACCCCCAATAATACAATCTGATGTTAAAGATTTTTAAATTGAGAATTCTGTTAATAGGCTTCCGGTAGGTAGTCTCGAGATTATTAAAACAGTAGCCCTACACGATCTATGTCACATCTCGGAGGATCGGACTTAGATCAAGACTTTACTGCACCTGGAAATATGCATACAGAATTTTGCAAAGATTTATGTACCACTTAGCCCATTTGCATCATTAGCGTACATATGCGCTCAATTTTCCTGGTCACTGTCATTGTTCGTTAGCTAAAAAATAGAAATAGACTGTGTTGTTGGAGATGAAAGTAGTAATTCTGATTTCTTCTTATAATGCTAAGATATGAAGTTCTTTTACTTGTAGTCATTTTTGTACTTAAATATAATTAAAAAAAAAGTTTGGTGATAAAGGTGTTCTTTTCATATATCTTTATAATGCAAATGGGTTAAGGGCTAAAAAAAAACGAGTTCAGAGATATGGAAGCAATTTTAAAATGAGATTTTTTTAGCTGAATTTCGCGGAGTGGAGTATTTGTATATGTATAATATGCGTCGTATCCACGAGAGGTGTTTTCGCCACACAAGTTTTGTTTGTTTTTCTTCTAGTATTCCTCTTGATTTGATATATTGATATATCTCTATATTTGTCTCTCTCTCCATTGGCATTGTCTTATCATGAACTTCTAGTAGAGATTGTCGGTAACCGCTGATGATCTGCTAAGCAATTATTGAAATCGGGATCTTGTAATTCCAGGAACAACGAACGGAACTAGCAAAAAAGACAAGGATATAAGTAAAGACAGTCAGAATAAGTTAGAACAGTCGAACGGTCTCGGCGCGGAGAGCTGTAAGCTCTGCGGGAAGAGCGTGGCCAACATAAAAAAGCACATGAAATCGCATTTCCCCGATAAGTATCAGTGCCAAATCTGCATGATATCGTTAACGAGGTCCGACAATCTGAAAAGGCATATTAAATTGAAGCACGGCATACGAGAGGGATCGTTGATATCGCCGTTCATGCGTCTCGAGCACAAACACTTTCTAGCGAAATCGGAACCGGCTTACCTCACCTAGGCTTTTCGCGCGTGGCCGCGCTCGCTAAAAACAAAACAAAAAAAAAAAATCGGCCGAACTATTCGAATTCAATCGTTCGAAAACCAAAAACGAAAAAAAAAAATACCTTCCCCCCACCCTCGAGAATGGACATCGAGAAAACCGAGAAGGAAAGAAACATCGATGAAACGAGAAAAAAAAAAAGAAAACCGAAATCCGGGGGACGATTAGTATTAATCGAGCTCCCTCGGTCGAGAGACCGTAAAACACTCGGCATTCGTTTAATCGACTACTTTTAATCGTAATTTCCCTCGTTTAAATTATCCTTCTTATTATGGAAGCCAATTATTTATTGTCGTGCGTCTTAGTTTCTAGTTTTAACTTAAGGGTTTTTTGTCTTCAGTTTTCTTTCACCTTTATAAGCGATCGATTCCTGGCCGTATCTCATGATTTGTAGGTCAGGGTCTTTGTAGATTTTTGGGTAATTATGCAGGGCACGTCGCTGAACCATGCCACCGAAATTTACTAATTACTTGCTCGCTGTATAACAAAATCTCTGAAACGTAAGATTCCTCTATACAGTCTCTCGATATATGTCAACGACACGGGTCTTGTATCGTGCAGGAGCCGTGTTATGTTTACCTGCCCCTCACGGGGTATACCACGCGGTAGTGGGGATAGTTCCGCGACGTTTATCATCCAGGCCTTGGCGACATGTATAGAGAAATCACTGTATCTACATGCGACGTGATTGCTTTTTTGATGTCTCAATATTTTATAGAGATACACAAAGGTGAGCTTGAGTTTCTGCATTATTATGTATGCGATTCGAAAGAGTATCGAGTTCCGATTAAAAATGTATTAAGGTCCATAGAGTGAATTTAATTAATTTCTTAACTAAGTACTTTTTTAATTATTTTTTTACGAAACCTTCACCAAAATGCTCGTGACGCTTTCCCGAGTAAAATGATACCCAACACGAACGGCTCGATTATCCGGGCTAGTCAGTGAGACGTGAATGTTCGGATAATGGAGGTTCTAGTAAATCGTGGATTAAACGAGTAAACGCGATGCAAATTGTATCGTGTTTGGACTCGTTTTAATCGGGAAAACGTGACGAACGCATTATCAAAAGAATCACGATAAAATAATTCCGAAAGAAAAATTTTTAGTCGCCATACTCCCACGAAAGATTAACTAAATAATATCTCTATTACTTTTTCACTCAATGTTCATAATTCGAAAGAGTATCGAATTGCCTATTCAAGTGTTTCACAATTACGAAACTCAGGGTCGTCTTCGTATCTCGATAAAAAAAAAGCGAAATATGAAAAAGCTAATTATTCGAAAACGAAAGATTTTTCGTTTGCCAACGAGCAGGTTATCCGTGGATTTAGGTGGTACAGCTAGGCGACCTCTCCCCGTATATAGATCTCACGGAGTAATTATAAATTCGAGAGTACAAAGAAAAGGAACAATATCTGCGTGCTTGGACGAGAGAGAGAGAGTCTGCTGTATACTGTGTTCATGTATTATAATACTACCTCCAGCGGATACCGTGAAATAGTGTTAACCGGATAGCATCTTTTTTGCTCCCCGATTCTCCCGCCGTCGCGGCAAGGTGAGATTGTTTATTGTGGGCTCTGTGTTTGCACGGTTCACAACCGAAAGTCTATACGAAAGAGAGAAGAAAGAGAGACAGAGATTTCAACCCTCTCTCTATGTTACGGCGCATGGGACTGAATTTCACGTTGATTTCGGCCCGCGGTACAGTCCGCGGGCAAGAACCCCCGAGATATTGCCTTTGATTAGATTTGCATAAGAGAGAGATATACGCGCAGACAGTTTTTCGCACACGACCCGGAACGCTTGCGAAATTGTTCGACGTTAATATTCGGTTGTTGCGCCACGAACTTCCTAAATACACGGTACGGTGTTTACTCTATATATGTCACAAATAGACGATAAATGTCCCATGAATCGAGGTCTCTAGACTTCTATGTCTCTCCTTTCCCACGTGGATCAAAGAATAGCATCTCCTACTCGATACATGTCCCTCGCTAGAACCGTGTTTTGGACATACATCGAGTAAACACTGTACTTTTTTTTATTGAAGCTCTTTACACCCTTAAACACTGTACTGCACTGTACTTTTTTTTTGTTTTTTAGTCGAGGAACGATTGTGCAGAATATTTGTCATTCCTCTCGATCCTTCGGAGTCATTTGTGACCCGTGAATAAGTACAGTTTTATTCCGATACAAGATAACAATGTTTATTTCGAAATAAGATGATCGCTGTTCCCTCTTTTACTTTTCAATTTGTTCGTTAAAAAAGTCGCTCAGTGCCAGAACGAGAGGTTATGTCATATTGTAGTTTTCTGCCACATTCGAAATACGACGAAAAATGGTCCCGAGCCGTCGTCTTATATCGGAGTAAAACTGTATTAGAGAGTTATGCGAGTCAGAAGTGACCCTGGCACGGGCTCGAACGGTGGACTATTATTTTATATTTAACACGTTGACTGCCATGTCACCCATATGTGGGTGACGGAATTATTTGTCCAGGTTTTAAAATGAATTTTTACGTTTAATATTTAATCAAATTTTGTTTTAATTTTAATTTTTTAACTTTTAAACGTTTTAATCTTTTAACGTTTCAATTTTTTATTTTTACGTTTTTTTTTTGCGTTTTTATATTGATTGCACCAAATTTTATTAGGACCTGTAAAATGCAAGAAAGTTGGAAGACTACTAAATATCATATACATGTAATAATTTCAATTTATATTTCATTGAATAACTTACTTTTGATTTTATGGAATTTTTGAGGTTTCTAGTTCGGCAGTCAATGTGTTAATCGTGTTCAGGTTCCTCTGCTTTATTTAGACATTTTTTTATTAACATAATATTGACGGTACCTCGGTTAGTCTTTTAATATTCATTTAATGTAGGGCGAGGAATTAAGTGACAATTTTTACGCTCTGGGTCAAAATTGACCCGGGCACCGCCGTCGGAGGGATCTTTATGGGGAAATGCATCTGGACGAATGTCTCTTCCGAACATTTTGATCAGTCTTTTTCGAGTTCGAGGAATTTTAGAAAGCTGTTTTACATTTTATTTTTTTGGAAATTTTTTTATTTGCCAAATTTGCTAGACGATTTTTACTTAATCACTGAAAATTCAAATACCGCGTCACTGACTGTAGAATATTCTGAATAGAATTCGCGAAAATGTCCGAGATGCGTTCGAATCATTTTAATTAATTCAGTAACAAGAGAAAACTTGTGCAAATCAGCGTTAATTTATTGGCCGCAATTTTTCATTTGTTTTGACCGCAATTTTAATTTTTATGGGGAATCTCGTGCGTCGCAATCGAATACGAACGATCATACTCGTTAGGGTGTTTCCGTCCAGTTCCATGCCCGGTGTCAAACTATAGTAACGCCAGTCTTGTTCCACAGATGGAGGTGATCAGTATTAAGTGACTATTTATACGAATATTTATAGATCCTATATTATATAATTTTATACTATTTATATACAATATATATATCTATATATATATATCATAGGTTGTGAATGACGTGGAAGACTGAGTATTAAAAAAGAGAAACAAAAGAAAAAAAGAAAAACACGAGAAAAGAAAGAAGACGAGTCGGAAACGCGTTAATTCGCGTTGTCGGCTCCGATCAAAATAGTCAATGATGAACTAGTCTCTGAGGCCTGAAGGCTGTTGCAAAGAACAGACTTTTCATAGAGGGGTTTTGTTTAATGGTGCCTTTCCTTTTAAGTACAATACTCGACTAAATAACAATGATCGATAATCTCGAGATGATATAATATTTGCCTATACATATATAGAACATAGAAAATATAATATAAATAAAGAACAACAATGTAAAATGTAAACCATGCCGAACACACACGACACACCGGTCCCCTTTCTCCACGATCAGCGATCTTCCCGGCGATTTCTATCAGCTTGATCGATCAGCTCGTCGATCGATCAACCCGTGCGATCGATCAGTCGCCGATCAACTCATTTCTGCGCAGCGTGAGGCAAAATCAAGGGAATCCAAGAGAGCAACGACACGAACGACAAAACGGAGAGAATGAAAAGAAAAAATGAAAAGCACTGAGAAAGAAATATTAGAGACTGGCAGGAGACGGAACCGGAGAAATGAGAGGACGAAAAATGGAGCGAATCAACGTTCGAGGAGCCTTTCTCACGCCGTACTTCTTTTTTTTTTCTCTATTTTGCAGATACAACGCTTTTAACCGGTAAGGGCGCAGCGTGCGCGCCGATCGCAAGCAAAATTAATCTGTCGGAGTTTTTCGAGAAGATACCGCGCACGGACACTAGCAAGTGCAAACTGTGCGATAGGGTCGTGTCCGACGTGCAGAATCATTTCTCGATCCACAATACGGGGAATTATGTGTGCCCTTGGTGCGGCTGCCGTCGAACTCGGCTGAATAACCTGATGGGTCATATCAAACTGAAACATCCCGAGATACAGACTTTGCAGATTCGAATGGTATCGAGCTAGCCTAATCGTTTCCTTGATTTTTCCCGTTCTCGTTTCGCTTGGGAAGCCGTCGAAAGTTCGGGACGGTCGCTGAAACGAAAATAAATATTATAACCAAAAAGAAGAAAAGTTATGGAATAACTAGTATCGACTAAAATCGTATTGGTTACAAGTAGGGATTTGTTTAAGTGACCGAAAATTTTTCTTTTGTTGGAAAATGTTATCTTTGAGAGAAATTCATTTCGATCACTTGTAACAGTTATCAACGAGAGAAATTGATTTCGATCGCTCGTAACTAGATTGCGGATTTCATGCTTTTATTACAAAAATGAGTAGGCGTAATTCACACCAGTGAAAAGATTAGAAGAGTTTAACAATGTCTATTTTTAACGTATACGAATTATTAATGAGCAAAATAAATTTTTATTTAGTTCCTATGAATTGCAATTGATGTATACATATTTTATTTTGCATAAAGATCCGCAGTTTACTCATAACAGTTATCGATGGAAGGTGTTTCTTTCGATCACTCATAACTAGACTGAGGATTTTATGCTTTTATGACAAAAATTAGTAGGTTTAATTTTAAATAGCAAACTATTAGAAAAATTGAAACATATTATATTATTTTCAGAAATTAAATTTCTGTTTCATTACAGTTCGTTGCAATTCAGGTAAAAAATTGTTGTTTTGCATAAAGATCCGCAGTCTACACGTAACAGTCATCGATAAGAGACATTTATTTCGGTCGCTCATAGCAATTATCAATGAGATAAATTTATTTCGATCCCTAATAACAATTATCAATGAGATAAATTTATTTCGATCGCTCATAACAGTTAATGACGAAGGAAATTTGTAATAGTTACCATTAAATAATACAACTTTCAAATGGTAGACAATCAAATATGTAATAAATCTTTTACTCATAGAATTAATTGCTGCAATCAAAATTTAGTGTGACAAGCACGAGTTTTTCCAAATTTTCTCCTGACAAATTACACCCAAAATCAGCTAACGTTAATTTTGGAGCAGAAAAGGTTCGATCAACGCTAACCTGAATTATGCTCGCTGGTTTTGATAAATACGGGACACTATATTTCTGATTCTCCCGGTTAAAAAAATCTTGAAAAATGTTTTTTTCAGATTTTGTGTCGTTCTTATGGTCTGGTATGAATTTCACAGGCTTGCTCCATTCGAAAAAGAGTAGACAACTCAGTAATTGAATAAGCAACTGAAATGAATTTTCTCTTCAATAATTATTATGAACAAGTGAAAAGAAATTCGATCGTGAACAACTGTCATGAGCGATCGAAGTAAAATCTCATTGATAACTGTTGTGAGCGATCGAAATGAACTTCTCTCATTGATAACTGTTGTGAGTGATCGAAATGAACTTCTCTCATTGATAAGTGCTTTGAGTAATCGAAATCGTTTTTTTTTAATCGATAACAGTTATCGAGGAGGATCCAATTTCGATAAAAAAAAGTAAAAAAATCGATATTTCTTAATAATTTTGTTCTTGGAATTTTCTTTCTTTATATTTTTGTGTAGATTATCTTAAATTTCAATAATGTTTCACAGGAATGAATTATTTCCCCTTTTGTTTCTCAATTTTAACACTAGAACTACCGGAAGAGTCAAAACGACCTGCTTCTAATTTTTCATTTAGAAATATTGAAATTAGAACTATGTTTCTATTAGAAAATTTTTCAATAAACTTCTCTATCGAAGTAGATATTTAAACAAAACTGTTACGAAATGTAAACAAATGCGATTTTTGCATATTTTTCAGTTGCATCTTGTGCTTGGTAGTTCTAGTGTTAAAGCATTCCATACATTAATACATTGTCTGTTATATCATATATACTCAAGTGATACGAATTAATCGTTCAATTTGAAAAATCAATTTCTACTTTAATATTTGCATCAGCGAATTTCTTAACAGATTCAGCTTCGCAAATTTCGGTTCAGTTTCATCCGAACCAGCATTCAAATCGTTCTCGCAAGCAATTCGTCGCCTAATTCATCTCAGCAGCTTGCACCCCATCTCATTCGCGCATCCAAAAATCGTTTTCGTTTCAAAGAGAAACGCGTACCGAAACTTCCGAAGGCTTCCTCCGAAACGATCGAACAACATTTTTCGAGTACGAAAGTGCTCTTACCGAAAAACAGTGGAACATTTTTTTTTCTTTTTTTCTTTTTTCGACGTTGCTGCGCAACGGAATTTCTTTTCGGCTGGCCTGATGTTCTAGCAGCTTTACGGTCGACGGGTATCGGGACCCCGCGTATTTATCAACCCTGCGCGAAAACTGGCGGTGAAATTTGCAACGTTTTTGGGATCCCTCCCCCCTCCCCCTCCCCGCCGGTGTCGCTCGCAGCATTATTGGGCACCGCTCAAGTTTCCCGTGTCGCGACGGATAAGCGGATTTCGCGATTGACGAGCGTGTGCGGCAGTCGACGCGTTGACATGCTGGCCGATTAAACCAAGATCAATCGGGAAAACTAGAAACAGCTCGTAAACTCGTCCCTTATGTACGGGTGATCGATCCTGATGGAAAAGTCGTTCAACGGCACACTCGAACTGCGAAACAGCCTTCTGTAATGCTACTATCTGCAGAGAATATCCTCTGTCCAGCTTGTAACTATGTGTACCTATGTGATCATAGCGTTTGGTGGGCGTGTCTTTGCGGGGGGTGGGCAGGGAAATTTATTAGCAGACCAATGAAATGGTGTCGTGCTCACTGGGGCTCTCCTGTTAGGCGCTTCACTAGGTCCACAGTGATTTCAGGGTGGTAGTACTGAGGATTCATTTCATAGAAGAATAGTGGCGACTCTGGTATCGATAAATGATCGATGAATTACGTTGTTGCCTCATTTGTAGGCGTTATAATTGTTTATTGTGTTAGGTCGTCCCATAAGGATATGTTCATATTACTCACCATTGAAAGGTATTTGAATGAAAAAAGTATTTTAAAGAAATTTTATAGTGACTGTATGATGTCACTATATACAGCCAAAATGGTCAAAAGAGGTTATGGAATGAAAGGGTGATTACTAGTCTACTAGTGATTATTTGTAGTCAAATTTTAAGAATTATTATTTTTCATGGGAACAGCCTCCGTAGATCCGAAACAAATAAAAATCGTAGTAAATTCTATCGAATTTTATATGATAGCATTTTTTGAAAATTTTCGTAAGCCATAAATGCATAAAGATCCGCAGTCTAGTTGATTACATACTTTATTTTTAGAATGTAAATGGTACGAGAGTAAACGGCACGAACTTATGGGACGATTTAATACTAGTTTAATCTTTCTCGATTATTGAAATCCGAAAAATCTTGTGTACAAAATTCATGAAAATCCTTTTCCTCGGTCTTTGAATCTTCTACGCAGTGCAGTAGATTTCTCTATATATGTCGCCAAGGTCTGCACGATAAACGTCATCCTCGAGAGGCCTCGAACGCCGAGGAGTGTAAACATCACACAGCTCAGGTATAGCTCCTAGACATAGCGTTGTTGACATATATCGAGAATTCACTGTATTTATTATAGAAGTCGAAATATCAATATTTATATTCTCAGAATGGTTCCCGACGGAGCTCGAGACGAAAAACTCGAGTTTCGCCTGACACCGTTGACTATTATTCAAGAGAGCAGCTTCGAAATAATTGCCCCCCCCCCTCTTCAAACCTAAGTGCACCGTTTTGTCGGTAATTCATTATTGACCGTGCGCCAAGGCGAGAGGGAACCCGTTGCGACGAATTCCGTGAATTTCTGGTTCGCGACATTCGCGTAGGCTGTCCCCTTCATGCTCGGTCGTCAGAGAGCAGACATGTTGTCACATCCCGGAAAGCCCAGCAAGAAGCTGGTTCTCTCGCACGACGACGACGACGACGAGGACGAGGATGAGGACAAGGACGAGGACGACGACGACGACGAGAAACTGGCGTCGACGTTTAAAGTCGGAAGCACGGTTATGGGCTCGTACATT
Organism: Seladonia tumulorum; assembly: GCA_913789895.3. NCBI lineage: Eukaryota > Metazoa > Arthropoda > Insecta > Hymenoptera > Halictidae > Seladonia > Seladonia tumulorum. Next base: position 5,908,507 of record OU565280.1, read on the forward strand.
TAGCGCGAGGCAACGGTACGGCGGAGCCAAATGGAAATTAGTATAACGAGACTTTCTCCGGTCTCGGTCAAAGGGCGTCTCACGGTTAACGATAAAAAGCGTTTTATCGTTTTGCGTCGGTCCGTGACGACGCGGGCCATCGGTCCCGTCACCGTTGCATTTAATTACATAGCGCCTCCTCTCCCCCCTTCATTAGCGTAATTATTCTTTTTGCTCGTATTTTGCGAACCCCGGGCAATCGATCTACGGGGGTAGAACCCACGGTGTGTACCACTCTTCGTCTTTCTTGCGGCGTCGCGACGCTCGCGAAGCGTCGGCTTGCATCTTAAGAAGCTCGGATGCGTCGCGATGATAACTGTATCCACGGAATTTTTATTTTGCAAAATCATGCGACCGTTCAGGAACTGTACCGACGTCTTACCGTACTGCTGGGGTATACTAATTTTTTTGCTTGCGGAGAAGTATGAATTTTCAGTGAAAAAATGGTACAGTAAATTCTCGATATATGTCAAGAATACAGGTCTTGTCATATATCATAGAAGACAGGTTATGATTACACTCCTCTCGAGTAGCGGGGATAGTTCCGCGACGTTTATCGTCCAAGCCCCCGCGACATATATAGAGGCATCACTGTATATTTTAAATGCGTGTGTACAATGGAATACTGATTATGCGAGTTAGTATGAGAGTTGCCTAGCCGCCGGACTCCTGCGGTATTTCGTTACAGTTTTCTTTAGAAACTTCTTGATTCGTTTCCTTGAGAAGCATAATTACTTGCCATAAAAATTAACATTTTACAAGCTGTCTGGACGGGTCTTGTAGACGGTGACAGGCTCTAATTTCTCATTGACGTAATTCGGTTCTCCTTGCAGTCAATAACTTAGCGTCGAACGGAATTACTGATAACGAAGCTGTGGGAATTCTAATGAGACTATGGTGCTGAATTTAACGGACTGCGGATTTTACGTGACCGTTGCAACAATCAACAAGTCACCGTTACAACAATTCACAAAATAGTGAAGAAGATTGTAGGAATTTGAGAATGTTGGTATATCCTGAAATTAGTGCAGGAATGTTTAATTTTGCGTACAGTGGTTAGGTGTTAGAACGCTCCGGCTGTTGCATAAAATCATGCAACTCGGATAAAATATCGATAGTCCATGCTTTAATTCGGCACGTTTCAATTAGTCTGGCAGAGTATCGCGTAATCGTTTCGTAATCCGCGCAGAAATAATATTATCAACGACGGGATTGATTTTTGGATTTGATAACGCAACACACACACACACACACTCTCCCGTCGCTGACGTGTAGAATATAATCGAACGATATTTCCTTATCGTTGTTTATCCCGGTATTTCCAAATACACAAGGTCGCAAGTACAGCTCTTCACAGTTTCTCGTCGTTTTATCAATTTACAATACATGTATCTCCAAAACAGAAAAAAAAACAGACGTCTCGCAGAGAAATAAATAATTTCTCGCAAGTCTCGCAGAGGAGAAATTCCTCGAATAAAATCGCACCGTGTAGAAACAGCTCGTTGTCCAACGAAACTAATCAGTACCAGTCGCGAATTCATAACACTTTCGCGACTCCATTCATCCTCCGGGTTCGCTGGGGGTTCGAACAGTTTCCCGGTCGGTCGATTTCTTATTCCCGATCGGCGTCCATTTTCATCTCGAGCGCGCTTTTCGCTCGACCGTGTTCTCTCTTCCGCTCTCTCCGATACCATTACTTCCGCCTTGGTGGATCGCTTCTTTCTGGATCTCCGGGCGCGTCCATCGATCTCGAACAAAGTGGCTTCCGAGAACGAAACAGCGTATTATAGCTGTACACGACTCGCGGGGGCTATCGGTTGTTTAATATTCCCCGGCGGCCGCGACTAAGGATCCTTTCAGAAGAGGACTCTGCTAGACAAAGGAAGACAGAGCTACGCAGAAGAAGACAGGGCTAGGCTACAGAAGACAGAGGCTAGACAGAGGAAGTCAGAGCTGGAGATAGGTAGACAGTGATGGACAGAAGAAGAGGGAGCTAGACAAGAAGAAGACAGGGCTAGGCTACAGAAGACAGAGCTAGACAGAGGAAGACAGGGCTAGGCTGATAAAAACAGAGGAAGACAGGGCTAGGCTGAAGAAGACACACAGAACTAGGAAAGATAGACAGTACTAGACAGAAGAAGAGGGAGCTAGACAAGAGGAAGACAGAGCTAGGCAGAGGAAGACAGGGCTAGGCTGATGAAAACAGGAAGACAGGGCTAGGCTGAAGAAGACACACAGAACTAGAGAAAGATAGACAGTGCTAGACAGAAGAAGAGGGAGCTAGACAAGAGGAAGACAGGGCTAGGCTAAAGAAGACAGAGCTAGACAGGGGAAGACAATGCTAGACTGAAGAAGACAGAGCTAGACAGAGGAAGACAAGGCTAGGCTGAAGAAGACAAAGCTAGACAGAGGAAGACACATAGAGCTAGAGAAAGATAGACAGTGCTAAACAGAAAAAGAGGGAGCTAGACAGAGGAACACAGGGGAAGTCAGAGCTAGATAGTAGAAGACGGAGCTAGACAGAAGAAGATGGAGAAAGTTAGAGCTAGACAAGGGAAGATAGGGCTAGACAGAGGAAGACACTTAGAGCTAGAAAAAGAAGACACAGGAAGGCAGGGCTAGACAGAGGAAGATGGAGAATGTCAGAGCTAGACAGAGGAAGACAGGGCTAGAGACAGGAAGACACTTAGAGCTAGAAAAAGGTAGACATAGCAAGACAGAATAATACACACAGTGCTAGAAGAAGATAGACAAAGCAAGACAGAAGACATAGACAGCTAGAGAATGATAGACAAAAGCTAGACAGAAGAAGACACACAGAGCTAGAGAAAGATGGACGGAGCTAGAGGACGGAAAGTAGAAATACAGTGGTGTCTCTATATATGTCGCCAAAGCCTGGAAGATAAACGTCGCGGAATTATCCCCACCACAGCTAGGGGGAGCCACATAGGAAAAGATAGACAGAGTTAGAGAGGAAGCAAGAGCACGATGGTGAAGACAGATAGAGATAGGAATAAATAAGAGGAAAGTGAAGAAAGATAGAGCTGAAGAGAGATATATAAAGAGAGAGAGAGGGAAGCTTCAGAGAAGAAAAAGGAAGAGGATGGAGCTTGCGAAGAGTAAGCTAGAGAAGGATCGGAAGGGGTGGTCGGTGGTAGCGAAAGGGGTGATACAGTAGACGAAGAAACTCCGGAGGGGCCAGAGGTCCTTTCCGCGATAAGCTCCTTAAAGGCATATCTTCTCGCCCTTATTACGCTAGGGCCGTGCTTCACGGATGAACGGTTGAAGTGGAGAGTCGACGACTGAGGTGCTCAATAAGAGGATCACCGTTCGGAGAGGTGTACCTACTGCAAAGAGTTTCGTTTTCTCGAGTACACGCGACAAGAGGCTTTCGCCTTTCGCCTCTCTTCTCGCTCGCTTTAAACTCCGCTAGCTTAGCCAATGGAGGAGAACAGCCTCCTCCCCCTCCCCTCCCCTCCCCCGCACCGGATTGTTGCTACCAGAAACTAAACCTACCTCTACCCACCTGTCTGGGCAAGGTAGCTTGTCACAACTTGCGGCTCTCTCGATCCTTTTCCCCCCTCCCCCTCCCCCCTCCCCTAGGAGACTCTGTCGACTGGAGTTTCTTCCTTGAAATTATCAGGCTTCGAATGCTGTGGGGAAACGGATCTTTCTTTTCCTGGTGTGTTCATGTTCCTTCGAAATAATCGACCGAGCATGTTCCCGCAGGATTTCTGTTTTCTCCTGGTGTCTTTCTTCGTTGATATTGGAAATAAGGAGATTTTTTGTTTTTGGTATTTGAGGGTTCGTCACCAGTTCCACGTGGTTACCCGAGGATTCATTTCCGGTGCTGTTCGTGTGTCGGGGGCAGCTTGTTTTTCGAAGCATTAACAAGCCGAGAGTGTGCGCAGCACCCCTACCCACCCCTCGTGGAAATTATTCTCCGCGAATGCGAGCCCGTTACGCCGCGAGAATATTATCGCGAGAACTTGTCGGAACTTGTTCTAGGCGCCGGGGTAGTTACTCGTTGACTGGGAGAATGGTTTTTCCGAAAAGGTGCACAGTCTTGGGGAATTATTAGGGAAAGTTGCGACGGGTCGACAGGTGACGCTTCGTTACCGAAATCTGGACCTCTTTGATCTTAGTCACTTTCAATCGAAATTTCACCTGGGGTCTCTCGTGACCCCGGCGACATTTGCAAGACAAATATAGAATCAACTTCTTTCCAACATTTCATCTTCGAAAAGTCCCAGTAAGTCCCAGTGTTGTCTCAGTCTGGGAAAACAGTATTCAGTAAAATTCTCGTTATATGTCGCAGAGGCATGGCCGATAAATGTCGCGCAATTATCCCCACCACCGCGGAATATACCTCGGTAGAAGTATATATCTTCTAAGAAAGTCACGTGGATCAGAGAATAGTACCACCTGCACGATATATGTCCGTGCCTGGACCCGCGTTTTGGACATATATCGAGTAGACAGAGTTGAAATTTTCTCAAGCACCGAAGCGCATACCTCGCCGAGAAAGTGTAAGGTCGCGTGGATCAAAGAATAGTACCTTCTACACGATATTTGTCTTTGGCCGGATCCGTGTTTTGGACATGTATCGAGTAGACACCGTCAGAGTTGAAATTTCCTCGAGCACCGAAGCGCATACCTTGCTGAGAAAGTGTAAGGTCGCGTCGATCAAAGAATAGTACCTCCTGCACGATATATGTCCGTGCCTGGACCCGCGTTTTGGACATATATCGAGTAGACAGAGTTGAAATTTTCTCAAGCACCGAAGCGCATACCTCGCCGAGAAAGTGTAAGGTCGCGTGGATCAAAGAATAGTACCTCCTGCACGATATATGTCCGTGCCTGGACCCGTGTTTGGGACATGTATCGAGTAGACACCGTCAGAAATTTGCTCGAAGCGCATAAGGAGAGAAAATCCTGTGTATATGTCGCAGTAGGAATTTTGTGCAGGAGATTGCCAAAGAGATGTTATTTAAAAAACAGAGTCGATAGGACTCGTCGATTGAACGTCACAGAGCTCGGTTTATTACAGTTCCAAGCTCCATAGCCCCCCTTGTTCCCGATCATAATTTAATCAGACTTAATATAGTATTTCGGCGCAGCTAATCTCTTTAGAATTCCGCGTCATTTGAATCCCGAATTATTCAAATGGCCCGGGCATTACTTGTGCATCCGGGGTATTCGGGCTGTGTAACGTTTGTGCAAACTGAATGTTTGCCCACTAAAACGTTCGGATAATATGAAATTCAGATTTAAACGCGTAATTCAAATCTCCCCTGCGGCAAGCTTATCTTCTTTGTGTGTCTGGCCTTGTATACCGTGTACAACTTTAAACAAACAATCCCGGGGCTCTGCGCGAACATTACTATTTTTATTTAATCTCCGCCTGGAAATTGATCTACAATTTTTCCGCGAACGCCTCTTGTCAATTTTCCAAGATTTATTCCTTCGGGACTGAATCGTGTACCGAAATAATTGATCACGTTCCACACCGATGTCCAGCAATAAAAACCACAATAATTATACAAGATGTAGACCTCGAATTTGACGCATTTATGACAGAAAGGTTAATCCCTTTGAAATTTTTTATTTGTCACAGAGATCCCCAGTCTGATATAACAATAATTTACGCAACACACGTCTCGTTATGAAACTCGTTTTACTTAATAAATCGCGTTAAAAATTGACTTTGGAACGTGTTAAAAAAATGGTTAAGTGATATGATTTTTAACCCTTTGCACACGGCGCTATTTTAATTCTAAAACGAAATTTTTCGTCTTAGAATATTTTCATTTTATTCATACGAAACTGATCCGATTTCCACGTATAATATTTAAATGTCTAACAATCTATTAAATACAAATTTTGTAATGTGAAAAATATTTTTTTATTTCTTTGTGAGAAATTTTTGAAATTTCTTTGAAATAATTCCACAACAATTTTTAGTGGCGCTTCAGAGTCACCACTCGAGTGCAAAGAGTTAAAAATCTCTGTTTACGTCGTTCCAATAAATTACATTGACTTTTTAAATACTATATTCTTATCCCTAAGCGAAATCTTTAGTCTCGCAATAAGTATGCAAGGGCAGTGCTGTAACATGAACCTAAAATCTGTGACCGGTCCCTGGGCACCTGCGTGATATTTAACGTGTTAACGGCTCAGGGTCTTTTTTTTTTAGAATCGATAGCAACCAGTCATCCCCTAAGTAGACTGAACGTTCGCATGCTCGAATGGAAACGTGGCATATTCGTCCGATAAATTGAAAATTCCGAGATAGCTCGGAGGGTAGTAATTTCGTAACGGTTTTTCGTGCTCGCGAATTCCTCCCCTGTATCTCTTTACGTGTGCGCCGTGTAGGATCATTCTTATCAGTGAACTCGACAAGTTCTCCGAAAGTTCGCAGGTTGTTTTTCCTCTGGGCTGGTTACACGATCGATTGACTCTCGTTATTGGCTCTCCGGTATAAAGTTCCTTTGATCGGCCGGCAAAGTGGATAGGTAACGCGGGACCGGCATTCGAAAGTACTATCAACCGGCAATTTATAGATTCGCCGTGTGGGACGGTTGAATTATATTTAGCATATCATCATTTGTTTCCATTCGACGAAAATACTTCGGTACAAGCGAAAACGTCTCACCGAAATCCACTTAGCCGCGTACAGCTCGAGATTCATGTCTCCGCTTTTTCCGGTTCAGACGATTTACTACCGTCTCGCGGAGCCGAACTGCTGAATCGATGAAACGAAAGAACGCATTATTACAACTTTCTTCGCTCGCGTTCGAAATAACGGCGGCACGATAACAGAATCGATTTTCCGAATCGATATTTGCCAGAATTAACACGTTGTCTGCCACGTCACCCATACGTGGGTGACGGAATTATTTGTCCACGTTTTAAAATGAATTTTTACGTTAATGTATGCATCGTACCAAATTTTATTAGTAACTGTAAAATGCAAGAAAGTTGGAGGACTACTCAATACTATATATTTAATATTTTTCAAATCTTATATCACTAAATAACTTACTCTAATTCTATGGAATTTTTGAGATTTCTAGTTTGGCAGTCAAAGTGTAATGACAAGCCTTCTCCTTTTAATTTCCCGATTTGTCGATCACGACTTGTCGATCGACCAACGAGGAATTCTAATTGCGAACCTTCACCGAGTCTTCGGGAGTTGATAATCGATCGTCGAACCCTGACAGCATGATCTTATGGCAGCTAGGGAGGGATAAATTGATGTGTCCTTTGTGCATCGATTTTTGTTAGACATATTTTTGTGAATTCTGTATTTTTGGGATCAACGTTGATCTTAGGCTAGCGAGAGTGAGTGGTAATTTGGTCTGGGAACTAGAAAGTTAAGATAAAGCGAGAGTGAGGTCACCTTCTTCTCAGAGATCAATGCTGATGCTATTATTGGACTAAGTAGCGAATCATTTGATTTGGAGACTTGAAAGTTAATACTTGGACAAAACGTTAGTAACTCTGGGTCAAAGTGGACCCGAACAATCGCTATTCCGAGATTAAATCGTCCGAAAAATAAGCTAGCTACTAGCTAATTACTAGAATAAGAACTAGAAATTTATTTATTTATTATTTATACTAAGAATTAGAAATTTAGAATGTAACTCTGGGTCAAAGGGGACCCAAACCCTTGCTAATCCAAAATTAATCAACGAGGTAGTTACCAATACTCGTTGCATCCAAATTTTCGAACTCGAAATGTTTGTAACAATGGGTCAAAGTGACCCTTGCTATTCCAAGATTAAATCATCCATTCAATAAGCTAGTTACCAGCCAATACTCGTTGCATCCGAATTTTTGGAACTCTAAAGGTTTATAATTCTGGGTCAAAGTTGACCCAAACCCTTGCTAATCCAACATTAAATCGCCCGATCAATACGCTAGCTACCAATACTCGTTGCATCCAAATTTTCTAACTAGAAATGTTTGTAACTCTGGGTCAAAGTGGACCCAAACCCTTGCTAATCCAACATTCAATCGTCCGATCAATAAGCTAGCTACCAATACTCGTTGCATCCAAATTTTCGAACTCGAAATGTTTGTAACAGTGGGTCAATATGACCCTTGCTATACCAAAGTTAAATCATCCTATCAGTAAACTAGCTACCAGCCAATACTCGATGCATTCAAATTTTCGAACTACAAATGTTTGTAACTCTGGGTCAAAGTGGACCCAAACCCACGCTATCATAAGATTAAATCGTCCAATCAATAATATAGCCACCAATATTCATTGCATCCAAATTTCCTAACTAGAAATGTTTGTAACTCTGGATCAAAGTTGGCCCAAGCCCTCTCAATCCCAAGATTAAATCATTCCATCAATGAGCTAGCTATCAATACTCGTTGCATCCAAATTATAGAACTAGAAATCTAGAATTTTAGTAACTCTGGGTCAAAGTGGACCCAAACCCTTGCTAATCCAACATTCAATCATCTGATCAATAAGCTAGCTATCAATACTCGTTGCATCCAAATTTTCTAACTCGAAATGTTTGTAACAGTGGGTCAAAGTGACCCTTGCTATTTCAAGATTAAATCATCCATTCAATAAGCTAGTTACCAGCCAATGCATTCAAATTTTTGGAACTCTAAAGGTTTATAATTCTGGGTCAAAGTTGACCCAAACCCTTGCTAATCCAACATTAAATCGTCCGATCAATAAGCTAGCTATCAATACTCGTTGCATCCAAATTATCGAACTAGCAATCTAGAATTTTAGTAACTCTGGGTCACAAAGTGGACCCAAACCCACCCTAACCCATGATTAAATCATCCCATCAATAAAGTATCTACCATCCAATAAGCACCCCAATTTTCGAACTGCATTAAATTTTTCTAACTAGAATTGTTTGTAACTCTGGGTCCAAAGGGACCCAAGTCCCCCAACCTAAACTATTAACTGATTGAATCGCGAAGCCCCTATCTACCCCATCCAACGCTGCATCAGAAAGTTTTTGAGTTCCGAAGTTTTCGAAGCGAGAGGCTGTAACCGAAAGTAGTGAAATCATTCGATCAATAAAATCGCCCTATCCGACGTAATACTCGGCCGGAGGCCGTTAGGTCGCAAAGTTTCGGGTCCGTGTCATCGTAACGTATCACCTGGCTGGCAAACGAGGGGAAAACATATCCGACGGGGGGTTGCCGGCGCACCCTCTTGTCGGCGGAGAATCGTCGGCCTCCGAGAGGGAAAACTAGCTAGTCCCCGAAACAGTTTCTGTGACAGTTGAACACGGTTGTCCCCCGTTGAATCAGCGCGCATATTCACTCGCATCGCACACGAACACACACCCACCCACACAGACACACACACAGACAGAGACAGACATACGGTGACGCTGACTGGCCTGTGTGCGCTTCCAACCGAGTGCAGGGGGTTAGAGATACGCAAGAGAGAGAAGCTCCCCGACCTTCTTTATCCCAGTTTCCCATGCTCTCTCTCTCTCTCCCTCTCTCTCTCTCTCTCCCTCTCTCTCTCTCTCTCTTCCGTTTTCGCGCCACAGAACAGTCGCGCGGAGAAACACATAACGGCGATGATCGATGTTGGTGTATGCAAATGTGTTGAGTCTCGGAGATCGTTGTTAAGGAGATCGTGTGTCCTGTCTGTCCCTCCTCGCACGCTAATCGACACTGCAGAACAGCTATTTCTCGATATTTTCGACAACTTTCTCCGGGTCAATTTCCAACAGACATAAATTTCCTCTCGTCATTCTTACAAGGCAAAACCATTTACTTTTAACCCTTTGCCCTACAATATCGAGTCAAACTCGTGACGAAGATTTTGAACAAGAGTCTAATAAATATGTATGTTATCAATTCCCTTTAAAGCGAAATAAAATTCTATTTCGTTGTAGTTGTTATTACATCCTTTGGAGAAAACATAGGCATACAATGAGTATAAACTATTTTTTCTTTTCTATGAAATCCTGAACGATGAAGAATTTCTAATCGTTATAATCAAAATAAATAGTAGTGCAAGGGGTTAACGCTCGGCAGAAGATAATAGACAGTACTCACTGGTGCCGAACAAACGTCGAGACCGGAGAAAAGTTGTCCGAGAAAATGTGTTGTTACGCAATCATATCGGAAAAGAAGGAGCACATGATCGGTAGGTAGCTGTTCCGCAGATGTTCACACCTAAGAAAAAAAAAAAAAAACACTCTTTACTCTTCCTTGTTCTCTCTTCCTGTTTCTCTGTCAATCTCTCTCGCTCGCTCTCGCTCTCTCTCGCTCGCTGTCTCGCTCTCTCTCTGTTACAGTGTTGGCCAGTGGTGGTTCTCACTGAAGAGAGAGGGGGTTGCCCCAGACAAGGTCAGGCAGCAGACTTCCAGCTGCCCCTGCTGGATGCCTCCGCCCTTGCAACCTTCCGAGCCCTTGGAATGCTCTCGTAGCAGGGGGATGGAGCGGGCGGTGGTGATCGGTGGTAGTGGTGTGGTACTCTATGGGTCCTATATAGCGGTGTTGGTGTCTCGGTGTCGGTGGGTTGTGTTGGTGTGCGGTGGCGATGACGGTGGTGGCGATGATGACGATCCGCGAGAGCCATCGGGGTTATGTTTGTCCCGGTGCGAGACTGCCGCACGATTGTCGTTCGCAAACCGTGCAGCTGCCCTCCGTTGCGGCTAGCCGGTCAGCTACCGATGGCACCGCATAAGATCGCTCAACTGCCACGACCCAGGCCTCTGCGTTCCCTCAACTATACCTCTCCCCGGTGGGATCGCACGATCGTCTTGAATCCCGTTTAGGCCTCTCCGAATCGCTGCCGAAAACCGCCGAATCGTTCCTCGACTCGAGCTTTTAAACTCGTTCCAACGTTTTCCCGTTTTGCTAGGGCTCCCGTATTTTTTGAATAACTATTCTCGTGCCAGATACAGGCTTCAAAGGCGGGTTTATTCAGTCAAAATATTCGTCAAATGTGTGCTCGTTGTACGCCGTGGATTTTTCCCCAGAGTCAATTTTTCATAAAACTTCGAAGTCATCGATATTTTTTTGTACGACACCCTATATATTTTCTTGGATATTCTTGTAAAGCGTGAAAAGACGAGTCCAACGACTACCATGACCATATGCTTTCGATCACTCAATCTCGAGATATTCCTGTCTGAAAGATAAGGCACCTAACTTTCAGACACGAATATCTCGAGATTGAATGATCGGAAGGTTACGATCATTGTACTCGTTGGAATCGTCTTTTCACGCTCTACGATAATATCCAAGAGAGAACTTAGGTTACCTTGTCCAAAAAATACCGGTGACCTTGAAATCTCGTTAAAAAGAAGACCTCGCGAAGCAGAACGAATCAGGGGAACGCAGAGGGTTGTCCGAGTCTATCGAGTCATTTTCGTAAAATATAGTTAGCAATAATTACACCCTCTTGGAAATAGCATTTATTCAGAATTGTTCTTCCGCCTAATGCTTTGAAATCTCGACTCCAATCGAAAATCGAACTCCAGATTCTCGCATAACTTCGAATCCCCTGGAATAACATTTGACGAGCACACTCTGCTGTCCACGGGCCACTTAAAATCCCGAAAATGCATCAGCTTGTCCGGAATATCGATGTGCACACGTGCCAAACGTGCACCGTGCTCGATCCGTTATCCGGTCGAATTCTATCGAGTTCTGCTTTGTAATTTCTCACACGGCTCCTGAAAGATTCAGTTCCCGAGACAGCGGCGGCAGTCTGGTTCCGATCCGATAGCTCTCCCGTTAGATATTGCTGCTGTCTCGATCTCAACGGCGTCGCTCTTTCTATTTTCGTGTATGACTTACCCTGCTGACGTTCGCGGCGTATAAATACGTGTTCCATGCGAAAGCATTACGGAAAAGATGCTCGGCTGATCGCGATTATCTTCCTGGGCAAGTATAATTATAACGTAATCGGACTCGGGGAGCACACTTCCGGAGGTTCAGCAAGGTATAATCACTGTGGCTGAAGGGTAACTGTGAAGAAAATCTTGGTTACGACAAAAATTCAAACTGAATAGACAGAGATTAAACAAATAAATTGTTAGCATAGAAGGGAAAGGGGGATATATTTTGGAGTAATCGGACTCGGGGAGCACACTTCCTGAGGTTCAGCAAGGTATAATCACCGTAGCTGAAGGGTAACTGTGAAGGAAATCTTGGTTACGACAAAAATTCAAACTGAATAGACAGAGATTGAAAAAATAAATTGTTAGCATAGAAGGGAAAGGGGGATATATTTTCGAGTAATAGGACTCGGGGAGCACACTTCCTGAGGTTCAGCAAGGTATAATCACTGTAGCTGAAGGGTAACTGTGAAGAAAATCTTGGTTACGACAAAAATTCAAACTGAATAGACAGAGATTAAACAAATAAATTGTTAGCATAGAAGGGAAAGGGGGATATATTTTCGAGTAATCGGACTAGGGGAGCACACTTCCTGAGGTTCAGCAAGGTATAATCACTGTAGCTGAAGGGTAACTGTGAAGAAAATCTTGGTTACGACAAAAATTCAAACTGAATAGACAGAGATTGAAAAAATAAATTGTTAGCATAGAAGGGAAAGAGGGATATATTTTTAAGTATTCTTTGAGCTCTTTTGTTTTGTCAAAGATCGATGATTCGTAGAGCAGTATGTCCGGTTTCCGGTGTGCGAATTCGCTGAACAGATCCAACGACAGTCTGCGATGACCTCCGAAACTTGGAACGGTTCCGGGTTGGTCATTTCGTGGGCGTCGTCAGGTTTGTGCTTCCTGCTCCCTCGTGAGTCTTTTCGAAAATGTTCTTCTTCCCGATCGATCGCGCGCCGGAACGCCCATCCGCAAGGGTTACACGTGTACTTGCTACGTACCCGGGACGATAGGAAACTTGGACTCGATTTAGAAGGCACTTTTGCCTAGATCCTCCATGCGATTAAACGCCCTTATCGTTTCGATCGACCCTACGCGGCGAAGATGGCTTCTAATCTTGGAGTGTTGCATGCGGCGACCTGATTCCACGAGGCTCGGGGAATTATGTGGCGGATACATGAAAACTGGTCACGCAGATTACATGCGAGACATGTCGGAAAAATTGTAGAACGTTGTTTGTAGAAATTCTGTTAGGTAAATGTTTGCGGGATCTTGTTCGAGGCGCTGATCAAAATTCGAAGAGGTTGAACAGGTGCCATCCAATTTTCAGGTTCCATTCTCATTCGTCGCGGCGATATTGCTGCTTTGTATTCATTGGGATACCGATCGTTAAAGATTATGCCGGTCAACGAGACGGTTTTGGAATTTCTATGCTATGTTCGAGTAAAGTTGCGAAAGACGTTGCTTTGGCTTGTACAGGGATTAAATTATAAAGTCTAATTGCAGGAAGAATTGTATGCCGTCATAAATATTCTTCAGCTTGAACATTCTCCGGCTTCAAGGACCTCGTGCCTCGAAGACCTTCGAAAATTCTCAGGCTTCAAAGACCTCAAGCTTTAAAAATACTCAGGCTTCGACGATCTCAAGCTTTAAAGGCCTCGAGCTTTCAAAATTCTCAGGCTCCAAAGATCGCAAGCTTCGAAGATTTCAATCTTAAAAAATGCTCAGGCATCGAAAAGCTTAGAAACTCTCAGGAATCAAAAACTTTAAGCTTAGAAATTCTCAGGCTTCCAAAATCTCAAGCTTTAAAAGTTCTCAGGCCTCAAAGATCGCAAGCTCAAAATATTTTCAGACTTCCAAAATCTCAAGCTTCAAAGAACTCAAGCTTTAAAAATTCTCAGGCTTCAAAGATCGCAAGCTCCAAAGATTACAAGTTCGAAATATTCTCAGACTTCCAAAATCTCAAGCTTCAAACACTTCAAGCTTCGAATAGCTCAAGCTTTAAAAATTCTCAGGCTTCAAAAATCGGAAGCTTTAAAGATTGCAAGCCTAAAAAATTCTTAAGCTTCAGAGACTTCAAGCTTAAATTATTCTCAGCTCTGAAAATCACAAGCTTGGAAGACCTCAAGCTTTAAAAATTCTCAGACTTCCAAAATCTCAAGCTTCAAAGACCTCAAGCTTTAAAAATTCTCAGGCTTCAAAGATCGCAAGCTCCAAAGATTACAAGTTCGAAATATTCTCAGACTTCCAAAATCTCAAGCTTCAAACACCTCAAGCTTTGAATAGCTCAAGCTTTAAAAATTCTCAGGCTTCAAAAATCGGAAGCTTTAAAGATTGCAAGCCTAAAACATTCTTAAGCTTCAGAGACTTCAAGCTTAAATTATTCTCAGCTCTGAAAATCACAAGCTTGGAAGACCTCAAGCTTTAAAAATTCTCAGACTTCCAAAATCTCAAGCTTTACAAATTCTCAGACTCCAAAGATTGAAAGCTTCAAAGACCTCAAGCTTTAAAAATTCTCATGCTTCAAAGATCGCAAGCTTTGAAGATTTCAAGCTTAAAAAATTCTGAGGCTTTGAAGACCTAAATCTTAGAAAGTTCTCAGGCTTCAAAGATTGCAAGCTTCAAAGATTTCAAGCTTAAAAAATTCTGAGGCTTCAAATACGTAAACCTTAAAAAATTCTCAGGCTTCAATGATCTCAAGTTTAAAAATTCTCGAGCTTTAAAGATCGCAAGCTTAAAAAATTCTCAAGCTTCAAAAATCGTAGCCGCAACAAATTCTGCGAGTTCTAGAGGATACATTGTCCGGGAGCGGTGTCCGTTCCGCTAGATGACAGATAGTGCGCGTGTAGCGTTAGCCAGATGCGCTCAGTGCGCGCACAATGTGCTAGTCGAAGGGTGTCACTCAAATTTTCGAGTTCCATTTGCTGGGAGCGTATCGGTGTCGAAGGCACAATTAGTATCGCAGCTCCGTATCGCGTGCACGAAGTGGGACGTTGATTTATGTTGTCCGGTTTCTCGGTGGCGCGTTCAGTGTCTTCAGCCGGAAACGTCGATGGTTCATCTCGAACGTTGCCGGAAACACGAACCAATCTTACTGAATAGCTCGCAGAATGATCATCTTGTCTAGGACACTATCGTTACGACTTTTTTGATTTTCTACATGTTTTCACAAAATTTCAACGCTGTTCTTTCGAGAAAGATCTAAACCACAATTGATTATAAAACATTGCCACTTTGGTCACAAACTTGTTATTGTATTTGGATCAATTTTAATCGAGATAAAATTTATTAATATTATTGGAAATTTGTAAGATACGGAACACGTATTAGCAGAATTCAGATATCGGGTTCGGATAATCGAGGTTCTACTATATCGCGAATTAAACGAGCAAATGCGATTGGAATTGTACCGTGTTTGGGCTCATTCTAATCAGGAAAGCGGCGCGAATACGTTGCTAGAAATGTTTCATACGAAATAGCGAATAACAATTCAATTGTACAATAAAAAAAGTTTCAATTGAAGCAACCAAAGCAATTCATCGATATCAGTATGATTTTATCGATACCGGATCACCGTGAACGACTTTTCCATCTCGCGAGAATGTCCGTTGCGGTTCAAGGTCAGCAGACCTGCAAACTGAAACCTAAAAACCATAGTGAACGCCGTGCTAAGTCAGTCTGCACGGGTCGATTGATCAGACGACGAACCACCGAAAATTAATTATCCTTCGCAGCTGTTCTAACCACGGAAGAAAACACGCAGCCACATACACACTCGCACATATGCAAACACAGAAAAGCGAACACAATCTGTACACGCGCAATGTTTAAATTGTATCTAGCAATTAGGCTTTCCTATATATAATATAATGACGACTAGGTGGTAAGCGACAAAGAAATATATATACATATATTTATATATATTTATATATATATTGTAATATTTTTGTATTGGACAGATTTGTGAAATAAACAATGACGATGCAATTCAATTCCATGGAACCACGGGTGTGTATGTATATGTATATATAGGAGAACATGTTTTCTATCGTTTTTCGTGAGCGCGCGCGCGCGCGCGCGCGCGGATTTTGCGCCAGCTCGATACCGAGTTGCAACACCTCGGGAGATGAGAGTCGGGTCCAGCTCTCTATTTTTTGGGGGAAGGGGTTAGGTGGCCGGGGCTCTCTGTGTTGGACAAAGAGAGGGACACACACACACGCCACGAGGAGGAGAAAAAAAAAAGCGGAATGCAAAATAAAAATAAAAAAGGAAAAAAAAACAGAAGAGGGGGATGTGCTGCTTCGTGGTCGATGCGCTTCGACGCGCCGCTGATGCACCGGTTGTTTTTTCGGGCCGTCGAACGTTTTTCCGCGGGGTGGGGGGAAGCCATGTTTTCTTTTGGAAAAAGAGGAGATTCTCGTTCACACTCGGTGTTCTTCGCTCCCGGAAAGCTGCTTCTCCTTTTTTTTTTTTTTTGGGAAATTCTTACTCTCTGTCAATCTCGACCTCTCACGCTGTACAGTGGAAAATTTGTTTAAAAATTTCTGTACATACGTACCCTCATTTAGCAACAAGTGGAAAGAGGATTGTTCGATGAGAACAATCTGGTCTTCGTGAACAATTTTTCTCTCTCCGTTTCTGTCTTTCGTAACCCCTTGCACTACTATTTATTACTAAATAGTATTACTAATTACTTTATCACTACTATTTATTGTAACGATTAGAAATTCTTCATCGTTCAGGATTTCATAGAAAAGAAAAGATAGTATGGGCCCCCACGTTGGGGGTTTATCTTTAAGCTGTACATTACCATTGTCGATTAAAAATTACTATTCATAATTTACTAAACATGTTATGCCAAATGCAATGTAGAAAATTTTCAAAATTCTTATGACTTCGCAAGGAATATCTTCCGTATCGTACGAGATCATAGAATTTTACAAAATGGAGTATTTTCAGCATACTTTCTTCTGTATAATCATGTAAGGAATTATGAATAGTAATTTTTAATCGACAATGGTAATTTACAGCTTAAAGATAAACCTTTCAGTTTCCCATCACACACTCACTGCAACATACTTACGTACATGTACCTTGTTCGTAACACCTATGTTTTCTCCAAAGGATATATATCAACTACAACGAAATAGAATTTTATTTCGCTTTAAAGGGAATTAATAAGTCACATATTTGGACCGTTTATTTTGAAAGTGGTGTGTTCTTTTTAAAAAAGAAATGAGATATGACGTAATTTATGCTTAATTTAGTGTAAACTTTTTGTTTGTAACTACAGTTAGTAGTTAGTAAAAATGCCAATGCTTTGTTTAATTTTTTTGCTTTTTTTTCATTGTCAGATCTGCTAACATTTAATTTTCTCGAAACAAAAGAAAATGGAGTTGCACCACTTTCAAAATAAACGGTCCATTTATTAGACTCTGTTCAAAGTCTTCATCACGGATGTGACTCGATATTGTAGGGCAAGGGGTTAATCCTAAAACTCTTAATGTATTTTCTCTTTTTTCCTATATCTATTTCTCTTTCTCTCTCTTTTTGTGCTGTTTTATGGGCCCCCTCTCCCCTGAATATTTGAGAACACGTGCATCCTGGCTTTGTCGTTCGCACGGGAGAGGAACACACGCAACGTATCCGTAACGGCGGCTCGTAACACGCAAACTTAACACATCACCGGGCCAGAAGAACCTAACAAATTTCACCGCAGCTCATGCCCACACACCAACCCAAAGCCGCACGTTGAATTTTGTATACGCGGGTAAATGGGTGATTTAGCCGGAGAAAGCGCACGAGAGCTTTTTCTTTGCGAAACGCGCGCCGGAGAGCTTTGAAAATTTGCGGAATCAGGTTTAACCCCCCACCCCCCCCCTTTCTCGGTTGAAGGCGCGCGGCTTCCTGTTCAAGGAAATTGATTTTCGGGCTTCGTTTCGCTTTCGGGGTTATTCGGTTTCGAAGTTAGATCTTCGATTTCGATTCGGTCATAACGCTCGGAATGATCGAACACAGGATTATTCGAAAAATGTCCGGGGAAAATTGAAAAGAAGGAGAACGGTTGGAATATTTTTGCGCGTTTTCAAATTGAGCTTGGGTTTTGCTGAGAGAAAATTTTGAAGAGAGCTGTACTCGATACAGTGATTTCTCTGTATATGTCGCCAAGGCCTCGACGATAAACGTCGCGGTGTTATACCCACTACCGTGGCGTGTAACCCTTCTCCTGGAAGATACAGGACGCTGGGGAGTCATATATCGAGACATATATTGGTGACATATATCGAGAGTTCACTGTATTGAAGTTTCAGTGATCGGAGAATGTTAGTTTAACACTAGAACTACCAAGCAGTAAATGCAACAGGCATTATAACAACAACAAAATTTCAGTTGTTTAGATTTGGTACCAGTTTTAAATATCTACAGTAAAGGCACCAATAGTTGACCATGTACCACTAGTTGACCATTTTATAGAAAGACATAAAAAATAAGGTTTGAATTGTTATTATTGTTGTGAAAATTAAACAACAGACGGTATGGCATCCGGAGGTTCACTTTTATCAAAAGTGCACTTATAAGTGCGCTTATGAAAACCTTATTTTTTATGTTTTTCTATAAAATGGTCAACTACTGGTGCCTAATGGTCAACTAAGTTCATTAAAAAAATTTTCTCATGAAAACATCTAAAATTTCGTTATTACTAAAAGAAAAACTTAGGAGCATTTTTACTCATCCGGTAGTTTTAGTGTTAAAATCGAGTGCATAAATCTCACGAGAGATTTCGTAAATAAAAAAAAAAAAAAATCCAGTGCACGCCCAATCAAAGAGAAAATCGCGAAACTCTCTGCAGAAACTCGCTCGGCCGAATTTTTCGATTCCTCAAGGCGTCAAGCCGAATGACTTTTTTTTTTTTGGTTTTTGTTTTATGTTCCGAGCAATTTGGCCACCGGGATATAAAACGAAGGTGTTCGAAACGAGCCAGCTTTCCTCAAAATCTATTACTTCCACTACGAGACGCTTGAAACAGCTTTCCTGGGATGGGGGAAAAACCAAAAAAAAAAAAGAAAAAAAAAGAAAGAAAAACGGGAGATAAAAAAGGTGTACGCGATCGAGCATGGTATTCGATACGAGAAAGTTTCCCTGAAACGAAGTCCCGCACGGAAAACTGTTATTCCACATTCATTATTTATTTTTCCCTGCGAAGAATCCTCGTTTTGCGCCACCGGTACTTATACATAAACGTGTAAAAAAGGTTTGCAGGAAGCTTCTCTCTCTCTCTCTCTCTCTCTCTCTCTCTCTCTCTCTCTCTCTCTCGGCTTAAACTGTACTCCTGGCAGACTGCTGCTCGGTGCCTTTGAAGATTCCTCGAAATAAAAACGGACGGAGCTCGGCCGGAAATCAGATTTTATTGAAAATCGAACCGCCAGCTGCGGAACGTCAAAAGTTTTAACGTCTTTGAGCCCCCCCCCCTCTCTCTTGCTCTCTTTTTCCCTCCCTTTCAGCCCCTTTCCCGTCGGCCCTGCTCCTTTCCCCATCGATTGGGAAATTCAACGAAATGACCTTTCACCTTATAACGCGAAACGTCCAGCATATCACGCGAATATTTTTTTAAGCTGTGCACGGTAATCGGGAACAGACGGTTGCGTGAATGCAGTTGATCGATATGTCGACTGGTTTGATCACGTGTAGATATTTCACATGTATGCACTCGACACACACACGTACAGACACGTGCACACACACACACACATACACACACGCTCAGACACGCGCGCGCGCAAGTTCGAATATTGTTTACAGGGTGTGCGAAATGGTTTGAATTTTTGACACGCGAAATGCTCGCTCGAATCCCTGCGAACTTGTTTTGTTGGAATTATTATTAATGCTGGGATTGTTCACTGGGTGACAAATGCGGATTTTTTCCTGCGAAATCAGAGTTGTCCGAGTCTAACAAAAAATTGTCGAAGACATGCTAAAAATTGCTATCTTTCTTGCGCGATTTTAATCGAAAAGTTATCGGCGTTGTTCTGGTTTAAACTTTTCCTTTTTAGTTTTAACGATCACGTGCAGTGTAATTGAAAATTTTCTATGATACGAATGGGAAGTGATAGTGGTAAAAATTTTATTATACTTGACTGATACAGGATAAGGGACTCAATAACTGTGGGGGTATCAATTACTGTGCATATATATTAATTATATTTATTTTTAAAGCTTCGTGAATATTTGAAAAGAAATATTAAATTTTCGCATTAAAATCAGTAAATATATATGTTACATATCTCTTTTTGAATATTCATTACGCTTTAAAAATGAGTATAATCAATGTATAGGTACAGCAATTGACACTCCCACAGTAATTGGGTCCCCTATACTAAATGCTCTCTTCTGTTTCATAAATTTGCAGGTGCCATATATGCATAAAGATATGCATAAAGATTCGCAGTCTGGTGAAAATTGTTTTACAAAAGTGCTGAACAATTCTACCACTCCCTGAACAAATTAATTATTTCTACTAGTCTAGTTGTTCTTTTTTTTTTGTGAATCCACAAAACTTAGTTCAAAATTCTATTAAGAGTGTCACGGAAAAGTTTGTAAAAAATTTGTAGAGGTATGTGAAATTAGCAACATTCTAATTGGTCACCGTAGAAAAGGATCTCTTCGCACAGCTCGAGCCTCTCGGTGATTTGGAACGTAGCGATCGAGGTGTTTCCCGAAGCCGTGAGAAATGGTCCTCCGCGAATTAGTTTTCCATTAGTCCCGCTTGAAAAATCAGCGTCTTTAAAAAGTAATACTGTGCGCGCGGGCCCGGCACAGTATCTAATTAGTTCTTGCCTCGTCATTGAGCCCGGGGTACTCGAAGAACTAATTTTATTCTACCGCGCCGTCTGGAACGGCTCCATTTTCTTTCGTCGGGCACGTCTTAACAGAATTTTCGGCTAATCCTGTGGAATGAAGTCTAACTTTCACTGGGGAATCGAAATGATCATTATTTTTATACATACTCGTCTCTGGACAATTAATTCTCGATCGAATCACTGGATTAATCGAAATCAGTTTAGTTTTAAAGATATTTTTTTTCTTAGACAATTGTTCATTAAATGCGTTCAATTCTCTGCACATTGTGGTAACAATTGCGTGTAATTTTAACCTTTACACATATACTTTACAATAATGAAAATAATTTTACCATGATCAATGTGAATTTAATATAGTCGATACCAATATAGGTACAATCAATTATCGATACAGTGATTTCTTAATATATGTCGCCAAGGCCTGGACGATAAACGTCGCGGTATTATCCCCACTAAAGGGTCTCGAAGATCGAGAGGCCTCGGATGCCGAGGAGTGTAAACACTCCTAGTTGTAGTGGGGATAATTCCGCGACGTTTATCATCGAGGCCTTGGCGACATATATAGAGAAATCACTGTATTGGTGCTTTGTATGACACAATTGAGTCAAAGAATTATCCGTAGAATCGGGTGGAAAATTTCTGAAACGAATTAATTCGTCATCCTCGGTGAAAAGATTAAGAAGATGCAAATATTGCAAGTTTGCAATATTCTAGCGAATTTGTAACGAAAAAAGATCATTTTGACGGCTCGACTGCCGGATCTGTGTGCATATATGGCAAAGTAAAACAGGGAAATAAAAGAATTGAAAGAATTGAAAATTGCATTATTTATTACGGCTGGAATAATTATGAAAAAGAATAGCCATTGTGTTAAGTATAAAAAAACAGTACTACTTTCTCCTCTTCCATTTCTTTCTAATATTTACTATTTACAAGAAAAACGCTGGCTAGTAATAGCGTGAACACCCTGTATATATATTTTTTTTATTTTACATTTCATATGAACTATATGTATAGTATTTATAATATTTAAATTATGGAAAAGCAGGGAATAAAATATTTTCGGTGTTTTGCAACCGACTTGGACAATTCTTATTTCGCATAAAAATGCACGGTCTAAGGTCGGTACGTTTATGTAATAGGAATGATTCAAGCCGTTTCGAAAGCAGATACACTTGGATGTACATACATACATTTTCCGAGAGAATTGTACAGAAGCTCGTTTCGCATACACGGATACGCTTGGGGTACTATTAAAACGGAGTCTGATCATGCTTATTGAGCGCAAATCGAGGAAGCTTGAACCCCCATAGAAACGAGAATAAAAAGATCCTCGTTCCCGTTATCGACACCGGCACACGCACCTTGAACTACATGCATCCACGCAACACGAACCGTTTAAGTCTCTTTGAGAGAACATCGATCTATAGGATAATACTTCCTTTACTCTCTGTGTCTCTCTCTATCTCTTTCTATTCAGCTTCTCTCTTTCTCTCTCTCTCTCACTCTCTCTTTTTTCCTGTCTCTTTTGCTGTTCCCCGTTCACTCTCTATCTAATTCTCGCAGGTTTCCTTCCCGTATCCACGCGAGACGCCATTTTTACAGATCATAGAACGCCTCGGATGAAGTCTCCCTGTTGCTACCGATGGACACAAGTCTGATATCCAATAGCTCGATATCCGCTGGCTGGATATCCACTAGCTCGATACCCACGGTGTAGAAATTAATTCAGCGGAGGCAAAATTCAGGGACCATAACTTTTTTAACCAGAAAAACAAAAAGTCTAACAAGTATTTCATCGATTAAAATCGTATTGGTTATAAATAGGAATTATAAGTAACCGAACATGTTTTCTCTTCTGGTAACTGTTATCGTTCAGAGAAATTCGTTTCGATCACTTATAACAGTTATCAACGAGAGAAATTTATTTTGATTGCTAATAACAGTTATTGATGGAAGATTTTTATTTCGGTCCCTAATAACAGCTATCAAAGTGATAAATTTATTTCGATTGCTAATAACAGTTATTAATGGGAGATTTTTATTTCGGTCCCTAATAACAGTTATCAACGAGGGACATTTATTTCGGTCCCTAATAACAGTTATCAACGAGAGAAATTTATTTCGATCGCTAATAACAGTTATTGATGGAAGATTTTTATTTCGGTCCCTAATAACAGTTATCAACGAGGGAAATTTATTTCGGTCCCTAATAACAGTTATCAATGAGAGAAATTCATAACAGTTATCAATGAGAGAAGTTCATTTCCATCGCTGATAACAGTTATCGATGCAGGAAATTTGTAATAGTTATCATTAAATAGTACAACTTTCAAATAGCAGACAATCAATTATTTAATACATTTTTTATTCATGGAATCAATTACTACAATCAAAATTTAATGTGACAAACATGAGTTTTTCCAAATTTTCTCCCCACAAATTACACCGCAAATCATCTAACGTTAATTTTAGAGCAGAAAAGGTTCGTTCAACGCTAACCTGAGTTGCAGGCACAGCGTGAATTATGCTCGCTAATTTTGATAAATACGGGAGTCTTTATTTCTGATTTTCCCAGGTGAAAAAATTTTCTCATCAATAATTATTATGAAGAAGCGAAAAGAAATTCGATCTTCGATAACTGTTACGAGCGATCGAAATAAATTTCTTTTTGATAACTGTTATGACTGATCAAAACGAACTTTTCTGATTGATAACTGTTATGAGCGATGGAAACGAACTTCTCTCATTGATAACTGTTATGAGCGATCAAAATGAACTTCATTCGTTAATAACTGTGACGAGACTGATCAAAATGAACTTCTTAATTAGAAGTTCATCGAAATGAACTCTCATCGATAGTTGTTTTGAGCAATCGAAACAGTTTTTCTTCCTCGATAACAGAGAGTTATCGAGAAGGATCCAAATTTTTGGACACTAATATAACTGTTATTTGTAACCAAAAAGTATAAAAATCGATATTTCTTAATCATTTTGTTCTTCAAACTTTCTCCCTTAATATTTTGTGTAGATTATCTTAAATTTCAATAGTAACGTCAACTTTTTATTAACCCTTAGCACTCGAGTGGTGACTCTGAAGCACCACTAGAAATTATTCTGGCATTATTTCAAAGAAATTACAAAAAATATTACAAAATATTTGTTCCATTACGAAATTTGTATTCAACAGATTACTAAACATTTAAATATTGTACGTGGAAATCGGATCAGTTTCGTATGAATAAAATGAAAATATTCCAAGACGGAAGAAAAATATAGTTTTAGAATGAAAATAGCGCCGAGTGCAAAGGGTTAATGATTTTTATCATAGAAAATTTTAGACTATTGCTACTTTTGGTCCCTGCTCCACCCAATAAATTTACTAACTGTGGACCTCTCTCTCTCTAAATAATTGATCCTCGATTGGCTATTAAAAATCTGCAGAAATATAGAATTTTAAATGGATACAAATTTTGGAATAACTGTTATTTTTGGTCCCTGTCAAAATTGCCATTGTTAATTGTCTATTTCTACATCTTCCCCGAGTAAAAAATCAAACCCTTTGGGGACGAATATCCCCATAGCAGCAGAAATAATAATTTCCATTGAACACATGTTTTCCTTGACCTTCGGACATCCAATCTTCGTTTTAAATAATTAAATACAGTCCCATCGAAAGATGAAACGTAGAACATTCTCGTCCACAAAGGGTTAAACGCACCCAATTTCTCGAAATTGATCTTCGAAGAGCTAGACAAGCTCTCCAAGCTGACGAAAGCTCTCAGAAATTAGCGTCTCGTGGAATCCAATCTGTCCCGTGGTCCAACCGGTCTAAATTATAAAAACGTAACATTTTTTTGTGTGGAACATCTGTGCTACAAACAGTCCGGGAACAGATTCCATCAGGTTTCGATGCCAGTGATACTTGATTCCATCGGTGCAGGCGTCGTTGACCCAATCGATGAATAAGTCCTCGCGTGGGTGTGCAGTCGCTAAGTAAAAGCTACTGTGGTTCATTCGAGGGTGTTTCCAGGCAAATATTTTCTCTCTCTCTCTCTCTCTCTTCCTCTCTCTGTCTCACTCTCCAACTCTCTTTCGCTCGATGGTGGAGGAAGAAAAATGCTAAATGAAAACGAATGAGCTCCATCGCTCTCTGCGCTGCAACGTCTGGGGAGTTTGGGAATTGGGCGCCAGTATTTAACCAGTCCGATGTTTAAACAATCGATGAGAGCCGTGAGCCGCTTAGAGAGTACTCCGTTACTTCGCACACGGTAATCCGGTTCTCAAAATCATTCGATCATTTCATACCTCTAGCAAGCTTCTCCCCTAATCGTCGCGAGTCATTTCACCCCCTGTGGAAAGGGTTCCCGTTGGAAATGCCTCGAAGAATCGATTTTCTTTTCGAATGGTTCCACAGTAGCATGATCCAACAATACACCCGCAAAATTTTGCGGCCCCGTGCGCAAAATTCGCCGAGTTATAAATCATTTTAGCGCGGCAGACCATTAGAGTCTTTCGAAAGCTCTCGTGCAACTGGTTCGAATAATCAAAGTACAGTGTTTACTCTATATATGTCCCAAATGCCTAACCGATAACAGTCCCAGAACTATTCCCTGAATTATACATTTCAATTATAATATAAATTTAAAAAATCAATTCAATTATAATATAAATTTTGAATTATATATTTAAAGAATCTCCTGACCGATACATGTCCCTGGCCAGACCCGTCTTTTGGACATGTATCGAGTAGGCACTGTACACTGAATTCTCTGTGACAGTACCAGCACCGTTTGCTATAGTGGAACAATTCTAACCAACAGTAGGCCGAAGGAAAAGGAGAAATTTCATTTAACAATGTACACTGTCGCTCAAAAGTATCCGGACACTTGCGAAATATGTATTAGCATCGCATGAAAGTTATTGTCGATTTTGAGATTAGTTTCTTACGAAATACCTAACGTTATAAAATAAAAATTACGAACGTGGAACTTACCAATACTACGCTAAAATTAAATACGAGATTCATCGACGTATTCACACATATGTGTCCGGATACTTTTGAGCGTTAGTGTACATAATACTAATTCTAAGTCTGTGTTCACAACAGGCGTATATAGTGAACATCACCGGTGTACATAATCGAGAAGCGTCGGGAATCTTCAAGGCTTGATTCTCCTGATTAACAAATTGACAGTATCGCACGCGTTGTCCGGAAAATCGTTTCTCTTTTCCTTCGCCATAAATTCGGTCGCAACAGGCCCGTGTTATCGATCATGGTTGGTGAGAGAGCTCGCTTTGCCTACGCACCGAAAACTCGTTAACAGCACACTAGTCGCATCGTCATGCATTCATCTATTTTACTATTTTTCGTTCCTCTATTCTCTTGTTGTTTTTTTTTTTTTTTTTTATTTATTCTCGTTGATTGCACTGGTTTGAAGTTTCACGGCCCACCTGTACCAAGAGACACGGCGTAATAGTAAATGTGTGTGTTGCACTTGATCCCGATGTACAGAGAGCGTCCTCTATTTTCTTCACTCGTAATATACGTATAACACTGGTTATTTATCGTTCCATGTATTAATTAATC
Organism: Seladonia tumulorum; assembly: GCA_913789895.3. Lineage (NCBI taxonomy): Eukaryota > Metazoa > Arthropoda > Insecta > Hymenoptera > Halictidae > Seladonia > Seladonia tumulorum. The sequence continues at coordinate 5,934,849 of OU565280.1, forward strand.
TCCTCTGTAATATTTTTCTCTGTATCCTGTTTCTCAATGTCGCGAAAGAGGGCCGCGACACCGTACGCGTGTTAACGAATGAACAAACGCTTGTTAACCAATTTTTTGTGAATAACTCTACGTGCAACGGTGTTATAAATCGTGCGGACGATACCGTTGGCATAAACAATGTCCCGGCTGTATTATACTTATTAACGTTTGCACGATAACCCGGGGAATCGGATTCGTCTCGAAAGTAGATTGAAACCGTAATTTATTAAACGTAATGGAGTGTTCTCTAAGGAGCAGCCAACGAAATTCCGAGTAAATCGTGATAGATCGCCGGAGCCCGGGAAAAATACCGACGTTGACCGAGGAGAGGCTAATATTCTTTTTATCCCGTTCCCTTCGTTGCCAGATGAATGCACAGGCTCAAGCTTTGTGCGAGATAACGCTCGAATCGAAACGATGCTGCTGCGACAACGATCATAATCGGACTCTGCCTGTCTAATTCCATCACAAGTACGATTTTTAGGCGAAATTAAAATTATCTGCGAGATATGGAAGCTAGGTTTATTTATTTTCTGAATAATTTCGATATTGCAGCATCTGGAAATCCTTTAAATTAGATTCAAAAATATTAACAGTTTTGATACTACAGTAAAGTCTCGATCTAAGCCCAACGGAGCTACGCGATCTAGTTAGCTCGTCTATCCCCTCCACTAGCGAGCGTCATGTGACCGTCCCGCGGTGGGGAGTAGCACGGTAGAAGGGGAAATTAGAGTGGGGGAACAAGAGAGGATTAGGCTTAGATCAAGACTCTGCTGTAGTATCAAAACTGGCTATTTAAAATATTTTTTCAATTGTAGCTTCTCGATATTTAACAACAGGAATTAAAAAGGGTATATAGTCCAACATTTTTCAAAAATAGACATGGCTACTTGCAACTACAGGTACAGAGGATTTTTATTTAGCATAAATCAGTTGAAAATATTTAGTCTGCTTGATATCTTCAAAAATAAACTGACCCAATAGTAATTAGAAATTAAAATAAAATTTTGTAAATTTGTAAATTATTATTATTATTAGAGAGATCCCAACAATGGATACAGAAGATTTTTATTTCGCATAAATCAATTCAAAATATTTTGTCTGCTTGATATCTTCAAAAATAAATTGACCCAATTGTAATTAGAAATTAAAATTTGTAAATTAAAATTCTTGAAACTGGGCGTTTGAATCGTTTATCAGCACTGAAGGTGTGGCAACAGTTTGGCACTCTGGCATTATTTTATAATAAATTCTCTGGATCTGTAACGCAAAATTCGGTGGCTCGTATCGGTGACACATTCGACATAATTACCGTGTTCTGTAATTAATTTGAACATTCAATTATTTCGGTAATTATCTGTGGCGGAGTCAGTCTCGCGTGCAACTTTTAACGTCATTGCTTGTAAAAAATAGTCTGAACAATTTTGCACGGGTCCGGAACGCGCTTTGTTTTCCGATGTTAGCCGTCTTCTTGGTCAGCGGGGGCGTGTGTTTGCAACGTCACGGACTGGGTCAACGGGGCTCCTCTTCTCCTCTCTTCTTGGCCGTTCCTCCTCGCGAATCTCGTCGCTTGTTGTCGCGAGTTCGATCGATTCGCTGAACCTGACCTGGAACGCAGGTGGTGCTTCGGTGGAACGCTGGACAACCCTCCTCTAACACGGTCAATAGCATCTTGCATCGAAATTGAAGTAGCTAATGGCCTAAACTTGTTGCCAAAAAATACTACAAAACAGTAAGTTCTCGATATATGTCAAAAACACGGGTCTCGCCAGCGTATCGTCCAGGAGACATAACCTAGGCGTGTTATACCCCGCGGTGGTGGGGATAATTCCGCGACGTTTATCATCGAGGCCACAGCGACATATATCGAGAAATCACTGTAGGTACTTCTGTTATGTACATTACAATTTTATCGTGTTCGGTCCTCTTGTTCGATTCAATATAAGTAGTCAATTATATAAACTTGTTAAATTATTGATATATAGACTGCGGATGTTTATGCAATTTCCAATTTTTGTAGTCAAATTTTAAGAAAATAGTAAAATCCTATTTTTCATGGGAACAGCCTCTGTAGATTCAAAACAAATAAAAATCGTATTCAATTCTATCGAATTTGATATCATAGCATTTTTTGAAAATTTTCATAAGCCATAAATGTTTGTAACTTTGGGTCACAAGGGACCCTTCTTTCGGGACATATAAATTTAATCGTGTTCGGGGGTTGTCCAAGTCTTTGGTAATTATTTACATTAAGGGCTTCCTCACCGATTTTGATGACCTTGAAATATGTTGTCAAGATCATCATTCTGAACAACTTTTTCCTACACATGTTACCGCCGCTCAGCTTTAGTTTCCGAAATATACGCAAAAATATTTCAACATCTCAAACACTGATCGGAGTAGGTGTGGGTTAGATTTGAAGGTTAATATTTACATTAGGGGCTTCCTCACCGATTTTGATGACCTTGAAATATGACCCGACGTATATGATGTATCCATGGGGAATTATTCAACAAAATTATTTTTTTTGGGTATATATTATTTAAAAAATTGCTACAAATGTGGATAGACACGTTTTTGTTATTTTTGTAAAATAATGTTAAGTAGTCAGTTTTAGTGCTTTGTAAATCTAGTGTCAAAGGGACATTGAAGTTGCAAAATATGAAAGAAAACCTTGCATCCAATATTCTACATACGAATAATAAAATATAATACTAATGTACTACAAACTACATTATAAAATACTAATGTAAAGTGTACTTATACTTCTGAATCTTCTGTACCCCCGTCGGATCCACAGCACACAATTATTCACTCACGAGAATAGGTCCGAATAATTGAACAACAATCACTAAACAACACACACAACACACTTAACGAAATCGTGACAGCAGACGAGAAGATGTTACTCCGACCACGAATAAAATAATACTGCGATTTTAATCGTTCCCCTCCCACGGACGTGTGATACGAAAACAGGGAATTCCGGGAAATAGGGTCGGCGCCCCGCCATAATTTGTTTACCTTGGTTTTGTATCTAGTGTTTATCGACCCTCAGCGTCTAACCTGCCTAGGATAACCTGACCGTACCACCTCTATGGAAGGGATCATTGTTAAAATCGCAGTATTCTTTTGTTCGTGGTCGAAGTGACATCTTCTCGTTCGTTGTCACGATTTTATAAAATGTGTAGTGTGTAACCCGTGTGTGTGTGTGTGTGTTGTGTTTAGTGATTGTTGTTCAATTATTCGGACCTATTCTCGTGAGTGAATAATTGTGTGCTGTGGATCCGACGGAGGTACAGAAGATTCAGAAGTAAGTACACTTTACATTAGTATTTTATAATGTAGGATTAGTATTCGTATGTGGAACATTGGATACAAGGTTTTCTAACATATTTTGCAACGTATATTAACGATCATTAATGATTTGGTATATAGTGTAATTTAATGTGGTTCAAATAAGATACTACTTTAAATCAAATATTTTTATTTTGATAACCAGATAGATAAAATGAAATATTTTTATTTTGTATTTCAAATATTTCCTTACAATGAAAATAAGTTGAGCAAGTAGTTAATATTATAAATTATAATCTTTAACATGAGAAGCTATAATAGTTAGCAAAGTATTATTTGTAGTTTAATTACGAATATGTAACATGTTGATAAGCAGATGACAATATCGTAATAACATTACAGGCAACAAAATATCATAAAAATATGAGTTACTGTCAACTATTTGAAATACTATTTTACACAGTCCTACACACACCTACTCCGATCACTTTTTGAGATGTTGAAACTCTTTTGCGAATATCTCGGAAACTAAAGCTGAGCGGCGGTAACATGTATGGGAAAAAGTTGTTCAGAATGATGACCTTGACAACATATTTCAAGGTCATCAAAATCGGTGAAGAAGCCCCTAATGTAAATAATTACCAAGTCTTTTAACTCGTGCTACAGTGAATTCTCGATATATGTCCAGGTGACATATTCGAGGGTCTTTTGAAGGCTCGTAGGTCTCTCGAGCTTCGTGGCCCCTCACGGGGCATACCCCGTAGTGGGGATAATTCCGCGACATTTATCATGTAGGCCTTAGCGACATATATGGAGAAATCACTGTACATGGAAACGGTGTTCTAAGCATGCCGTGTTACAGGAGGACTGTCTTAACACTAGAACAACCGACGCACTGCAAAATGCGACTAAAATCCCCCAAAATTTAAAATTGCCTCCCAAAAGACATTTTTGTTTTTAATAATTTTGACTGACTCGGCAGTTCTAGTGTCATAAGAGGGTGTACCTGGAGCCCTCGTGGATTGATAAAAATAGTTGTGACATAGGTAGCGGAGGGGGTAGACTAAGTCACCGGGAGAAACGGTTTCGAGGTAGGGGAAGAGTGCGAACCAATTGTAAATATCGCGACCATAATTCCCGAAACGTGATTAGCAATGGTTCTGCGGTGGAGGAGAGGCTGTCGGTGGAGGCTGGGGTGTAATAATCGTAAAGAAAACTGTGTAATCGAAAAAAAAAAAAACAGAGAGAAAGAGAGCGAGCGAGAGAACGAACGAGAGAGAGAGCGAGAGAGGAATATTTGAGAGAAAGAGTAGATGATGAGGGAATAATAAATAAAATATATATATATAGAGAGAGAGCGAGAGATTGAGAGAGAAAGAAACAGAGAAGCCATGATAAATGTCGAGCTTCTCGCGGTCGTGTCTGGGTTAGGGAAAAAAAAACGAAAACAAAAAAAAAAATTGGTCGTCGCGCGTTGTTGGCCAGGCAACAACCAGTTTGAAAGTGACTTGTCTTGTGTTGATGTTGCAGGTTCAAAAGCCTGGCACATGCGGCTGACCTTTGACCGGGTGCCAGGCGGCTGCAACCTTCACAGGTGCAAGCTGTGCGGCAAGGTCGTGACGCACATCAGGAACCACTACCACGTCCACTTCCCCGGCAGGTTTGAGTGTCCTCTCTGTCGTGCCACGTACACACGTAGCGACAACCTGCGCACGCACTTTAAATTCAAACACCCCGAGGCAAGAAAGATCGATCTAAACGATTTCATGACCGGCACCCTGGCGCTCTCCACGATGACTAACGATACCATGAACACGCTGTCCTAAAAACGCGCGAAAACAACCGTCGTCACCGGCCTCTGTTTTTCGTTTGTATATATACAACTTATACATACTACCGTATACACCTAAATGTGTACATATGTACAATACCACACCTGTACGTATATATACATTTACCTATATATATATATATACACTTACGTATATACACACATATATCTAAACATATATATACAAATATATATAAATATATATATTTATATATAATTAATGTATATGTATAAATATGTATAAGTATATATATATGAATGTAATATATATATATGTGCATATATATATGAATATACGTGAATATATATGTGCATATATACGCAGTAGGCTATATATATATATGTGTGTATATATTCGGCCCGTAAGCAAGAAAACCGGAAAAAAATGGATAATATATTATATATATATACACAGTTGATATATATATGTATATGTGTATATAGCGTACCATGCGGTATGGCTATATACGTGTATATATATGTATGTATATGATATGGAGAAAAATATAGGGGGGTACAGTAAGTTTCGATTCGTACGGCCCTGGCCACGTGATGTGAAGGTCTTGGCTGTTTTCTTTCTCGAACACCAAATCTTTTATAGGTTTTACGCTTAAGGGATATCGACGAGATTCTCTCCTACGGTTTTATGGGGTTGGGGGGTGGGACGGGTGGAGGATGATAGGAACGTGTTTTCTCACGATTCTCGAGACGATAGTAGAGAAAAGTACGATACATATTATATAATATGTAATGGCGATGAGTGGAGAAAACGTTCTCGTTAATCGCACGCGCCGGCTCCTGGGGACGAGCGAGATTTTTTCGTGTTTTTTTTTCGATTTTTTCTTTTTTTTTTTTTGGCGAATTATCACTACGCACGATGATTGTTGATTGATGTTCGCGGGAGAATTCTTGGATACGGAGTTCGATTTGTCTCTGTGACCGCGACTCGGAATTTTGTTTTTTTTTTTTTTGTTTTGTTTTTTAAACGTTGATAAAGAGAAAAGAGGCGCGAACCATGATTGCGAAGAAATGTTCCTTCGATCGACACGATGTTGGCTGTTGATGATTTCTCGCGAGCGCGGAGCCGAGACGAATCGAAGTTTGGCGCGGGTCGCTTTTCTCGGCTTGCACGCTCGCTGAAACACGCTCGGACCCCCGGGAGCTTTTTACCCTAAGCTGGACCCTCGGCCGCGACAGCGAGGTTCGTTCGCGAGAGCTTTTGTCTCGCGAACCGCGAAGATCGTTCCTCCATTCAGAGAATAATTCCTGCGCTGAACGAAGTTGATTGGATCAAGACCGGTGGCACGTTAAAATTGCTAATAGGTAGCTGCGTGAATGGAGTTAGGTATGTATAACAAGTATCACAGGCTCGTATCAAACTACCAAGTCTCTCAATTAGTATCTCGTGTCGTTTATACCAGAAAAATTTACATTCGAGGAGTTGCACGCCCCTTGAACTGTCCAAAATTAATCATTTTAACTCGTAAAATTGTTTCATTTCAAAAACTTAAGTATAGTGAATTCTCGATATATGTCGTTACGTCATTGCCGATATATGTCATCACACCCGTGTCGTGTTTACACTCCTCGGCGACCGTGCCCCCTCGCGGGGTATACCCCTCAGTAGTGAAGATAATTCTGCGACATTTAACATCGAGGCCTTGACGACATATATCGAGAAATCCCTGTACTCAAAAAAATTGAGCTGATTAACTTGACGAGATATGAGGAACATGAGAAATACATAATATTTCGAAATAGCACAGTGAGTTCTCGATATATGTCATCACGTCATTGCTGATATATGTCCGCGGTAGTGGGGATAACTCCGCGACATTTATCATCGAGGCCTTGGCGACATATATCGAGAAATCATTGTGTCGCTTAAAAAAATTGATTAACTTGAGATACGAGGAATATGAGAAATATATAATATTATTATATTGTATATAATACATAATATGTAATATAATAATATTGTTATATTCTATGTAATATGAGGAACCATAATATTGTCAAAACGTTGAAACTTTTCAGAAACAACTGTCTCTCCATTCAGGACGCGCCTATTTCCGTTTCGTTGCGTTGAATTTTGCCGGGACCGTGTCCGATCGATCCAAAAACTCTGAGCGCAGATTATTCTCGAAACGGGACGAGTTCAGAGGTCAGCTAAAGACGTCACGGCGAGAAGGAAGGTCCAGCTTCGGAGTACCGGTGGCGCGTACTCGCCCGCGAACGCCGTTTTTTTTTTTCCGACGCGAACAATTGCGAGGAAAGCCAACAATAAATTGGCGTTGCAGCCGCCGGGTTGAACATTGTCCAAAGACCGGGCAGCTTTATTTTTTTCGTGGTGAAGCGCTGCGCCGATCGACGATTATTATAACCGCGTAATATCTAAGGAGCGTTTTAGGCGTGTCGGAAGAGAGTTCGCGTTATTAATTAAAGTGGGGGATTCTAATGCAATTACATGAGCTCCACTCTCATCTGCCTATACAAGCAAAACACACGTACCCACTCACATATATATACATACACACAGCCGGGCAGACAGAGGGAGAGTATACATATTAAATAACAGTGTATAGATTAACAAAAAAGAAAAAAGAAACTGTAAATGCTGGTATAGACAGACGGGGGTGTGTGTTAATTCAAAGTGGGAGCAAACGTGGTGCCAATTCCTCCCGTAGTTGCTGATCTGTTCCTCCTCGGAGCAGAGAGAGTTACAATTAATGAATCGATTAGTTAATTAACGAAAAAAAAAATACCGCGGTGTTTTACCGAGAGAGAAAGAGAGAGTGAGAGAAAGGAAGTGAGAGTGACAGAGTGAGAGAGAGAGAGAGTGTGTGTGTGAGAAAAGGAAAAAGGTGATTCGCAGGGTGCAAGTCGTGTATAGTTGTTGAAAGAGTTTATAGTTGGATATTTCGTATTAGCGTGTATAATTCGTGTGTTTCGTCGGGGTATATCTCGCTGGCAATAAAAGTATAATCGTGTGCTGCTGCACCCATGGTTCGCGAGCGCGGTTCTCTCTCGTTTTTTTATGGCAAACTCGCGAAACTGCAGTGGTGTGGGTTCTAGGGGTTAGCCGAATACCTGGACAGGTACACATACACACATACACACACAAACACAGACGATAGGGACACACAAGAGCAGTTGGGCGATGGAAACAGAGAAAGAGAGAGAGAGAGAGATATATAGTAGGCACGATGATACATAGGACATTTTGCACACGTGGAAAACATTGTATATGTATCACACACATGTACACTCGCGCGCTCGTGTGTGTGTGTGTGTGTGTGTGAGATGGGGGAACACAGTTTTTTCGCCAACGGGTGTACACACGATATTTATACCGGAAAACACGCGACAACCCTCACGCGTATTATTCCGCACGCAATATTTAATCGACTAACAACGAAAATCTTTTTTAGTCCTATGCATCGTTTCGAAGGGTTTTTCCGTTTCTCCGTTAGCCTAGGTAGAATGATTAAAAAAGAAAAGGGCCCGCCCGGCTCGATCCTCGCTGTTCTACGAGCCGAGGAACTGCGAGACAAAGAAATGATAAAAACTAACGTTATTTGTTACTCGAGACACCGAAAGTTTATCAGATATTTACGGTTACACTTGGACACGGAGACGCACGCACAGGCAAACACACGTGACACGAACACTAAGCTACGTCCACACCGAAGCAGCAACAAACAATCGACGCTTTGTCCAACGGGGGCTTCTGGGTAATAGGCTTGACAATTACCGTGAAGCTCCACGAATTTTCTTTCACACGATAGTCCCAAGTGAAATGTTTATCTAGTTTGTTATAGAGTTGTTGGTTTGTGATCGATATTTTTGTTGAATGTTAGTTATTACAGTGTCTACTCGATATTTGTCCAAGACGCGGGTCTAGCCAGGGACATATATCGTGTAGGAGATACTATTCTTTAAAGAACAGCTGGATTAGAAAAATTGAAAAATAGAAAAATTGTTTAATTTTGTGCCGAAAGTTCGATGTTGCTTCAGCGAAAACGCAGCTACACACACTATAATTGATATGCAGCAGATTAATTAGTGGAAATCGGACGAGACATTCCACGATTCGGGACTTAAGGACACAAGAGACACACACGTACACATACACACACGATTTTCTTTTTTTAAACGCTGTATTCTCGGATTGTTTTTGTAGTGGTATACATAATTCTATTATTACACTATTGATAAATATTATATATATTTATATATATATATATATATTTATATATATATGTTATATGTTATCGATACGTTTAACATAATCGTACCGTTTGTAGTAATCGAGCATTGGTTGGATGATATAGTTAACGTTAAATAATTGCAATTTTTATTCAAGAGGGCTGGTTGCGATATTTTTCTCATCCGCGTCATCATCGTTACACGTTGATATTTAATTGGTTGGGGTTGCAAGCTGTTTGTTCTTTTTCTTTCCTTCTTCTTTGTTTTTTCTTTTTCTTCTTCTATTTTTTTTTTTTTTTGGTTCCACGTGGACGGGTTTGTATATGTCTATGTATATCGTGATTTTGATATATACATGTATGTATATGAATTGCATACACGGACACGTTTAACTAGTTTACGAGGATTTTAGCGATAAAGGGTTATACGAGTCGAGAAACTTCGAAGAATTTGGCATGCTGTGATCTGTTTTCCCGTTTGCGAATTCTAGCTTGGAAACTGATAAACAATTTTTACGAACATCTCGAATAGTCTTCGGTCGTCTTTTGTTTTAGATTAGACTCGCACGAATCCTATTGTTCGCGAACCGTAGAATTGTATTCAGGATTATTGACAATCCAACGTGAAAATATCTCCCAAAATTCATAGACACCGAATAATATCGTATAACGATTTATTTTAGGGTTTTTAGACAAAATAATAATTAAACCTTTTTGGGACATAGCACAGTCGTCGATAAAGTGTAGACTGCACGCCAATGGCACAATTGCAATTTCAGTATATCGGAAATAGTATACAGCGTTTACTCGATATATGTCCAAAAGACGGGCCTCGCCACGGACATATATCGGCGAGGAGACACTATTCCTTGAACCACGCGTCCTTACACTGCTCGGCGACCGAGGTATACCCTGCGACAGTGGGGATAGTTCTGCGACATTTATCGACTAGGCATTTGGGACATATATAGAGTAAACACCGTATACATATTTTTGCAACAACGGTTCGTATGCTCATGCCAAATTAAAATGCTCTACCTCAATTGCAACAACTAGGAGTCAAATAGGACTGCATTTTCTATCTGAACAATTCTAATAAGTTGATAATAATGTAGGAGTCGTACAGTGAGTTCTCGATATATGTCAACAACACGCGTCATGTATCGTCCAGGAGACATACTCGAGCTCTCTGTTATGTTTACACTCGAGCTTCGTGAGTAGTGGGGATAATTCCGCGACATTTATCATCGAGGTCTCGGCGACATATATCGAGAAATCACTGTATTCGCTATTTCAAATGGCACCTACCCATTTTTGATGCGATAAATATTATTAAAATTTCTGAATATTTATTTTGCAATAAAATTGCAGAGGAGCCGTTTTATCAATTTCCAAGCGACAATTTCGCGACGTCCGGAAAGTGCAAAGTTGTGCGAGTTTTTCCGGATCGGTTACACACAATCACACTTACACGCCTGCAAACACAGAGACGCGCGTGCAATAAGTACACGCGAGGATCCATGGATCGCGTGCTCCGGCCGAACGGACAACACGTGTTCGAGAACTATAAAGTCGTGGATCAATCGAGTACTATAATCGCGGTACTCGCGTGTACGGAATCGACGCCTGGAAACGAAGAAAAGTCGGATCCGTTAGCTATACAAAGAGCCAAACCGCTACATTGTGATCAACTGATATTACCGTCGATCTTCTTCTTCTCTTTTGCGACAAAAAGGGGCACTTTGCATAGTTAAGGCTATATTTACAGAACACGCATATACCTATAATTTAATATTACTATTAACGATAATAATAATATATACATACGATAATAATATTAATAATAATATATACATAACCAGAATATTAATATATTACGCAGATGATTAAGTATATTAATTAATATATTGGATAATTTATTTTATTTTGTTTTACCGTTTTAATGATTTTATATATATGTTATTCACTGTTTATGTATTACCACGCAAACATTATACTTATTACACACGACATACACACAGGTATACACACCAACAGGAACACAAGTATATATATATATACATATATATATACATATATATTATATTGAAAGTAATGCAGTATACGTTTATTATTTATTAATGGGCGTGGAAGAATTGCGTCTGGTTGCACTATGCAGGGCCTACCTTCGACCTTTTTGTTTATTATTGTTGTCTACTTTTGTTCGCTTATTTTTTTTTCGCACCTTTCGTTGCACCACGACTCGCAGAGCCGCGTGGTTGCATTTTTATTTACTGTTTTATTCTTTTTTTTTTTAATTCTCTTTTCTGTTTTCCCCATGTTACGACAAACATACACACACACGCGCACACAGCCGAGCAGTTTCACATAATTTTCAATGCTATATTCAAATCGTCCACGAGCCGAAACACGATCAACTCCAATTTTTTAATTCTCTAAACTTTCTCGTTAATGTTACTTTCTCCAAGCATTCGATTGATTTTTTGATAATCTCGGTAAGTGATACAAATTATTCGAACCCCGGGGGTCTCTCGTGAGCCAGACAATTTTTCTGTCTACCTTTTCGCTAATCTGTTGCAAGATAATTGCAACAGAAAATAAATATAAATGTTTTTCAACTTCTTTTGGAACATTTAGTAAATTCTCAGGGTATTTTGGTAAATCTTTAAATTTTAACAGAGCCCTCTCCTTAATATTTTGTAGTCTAAAAATGGAAAATTTTGTAAATTTCTGTGGGTATCTTGGTAAATTTTTAAATTTTAACAGAGGCCCCCCAATATTTCATAGTTTAAAAATGGTACCACCCAGGGGATGGTACCATTTACAAAAACGACCTGTAAAAATTATAGGTCTGCAAAATTTTACCAATAAAATTTACCGTTGGTGATAACGTACTGATACATAAAAATGCACTATTATTAACAATAACAGGCGGTTTACCGGAGTTGATCGATTCGGCAAGCACAAATGGCTGGTTTCCCGCGGTAAAATTTTCTTGGACAAAGAGCATTTCATTGGAGAGAGCAGAGATAATCTCGAGACCTCCTAACAAGCAATATTAAGAGAAGCTTCCGCAGCATCCTCGGATGCAACCTGTGAAACAACCGTCGTCGTGTCTGTCGTCCAAAAGAGCCATAAAATCGGAACGAACGCAGATATACGATTGGCGCGTCGGACGTTCGTTGCTCGTCTCTTAGAAATTCTTCGGTCCTCCATTTTGGAGGATCGATCGCGAAAGCGTCAACCGTTGATCGCGATCCGAGTGCTCCTGATACGTCGGACGGGGTTATCTTCAGCTCCGGTGAATGCTGGGATCCTCGAAGACGATCTAGATTACGTTTTACTGCGCCAGATTTGGAATTATATGGTTCGCGCAGGGGTGCGCTCGTAAGATAAAACGTCCCCGTGGAGGATGCAACGGGTCCTGCGCTCTCGCCATCAACTTTTACAACGCTCGACTTAATTATTTCGAGCTTTATAGCCTGCTTAAAAGACGAACGCCGAGTTATACGGCCTACCCGGTTCAAATTTAAAAGTTTACAGTTTACAGTTAAAAGTTTCTTCAGAACCTTTTACAATTCGTTCAATCGTCCCGAATTTCCCCCGCGATATGGACGCCATCTTTGTCTGGAAAATTAAACAAGGAATTAGAAAGGAACATCCGGGAATTTTAATTAACGATGCCACACGTCTCCCGGAAATGGAATTATTAGATTTGCAAATATATTTTTACTCGATTCGGCTGAACGCAAGACGGCTGCTACAATTCTCCCCTAATTAATATACTTTATGACTTTGATTTCATTATTTTTTAACCCGTCGACAACCTAAGGATCCAAGCCTACTTTCCGAGGCTACAGAAAGATTGCTGTTTAATTGTACGAGGATTAACGTTAACGTACATGTGAATCGCCGGAGGAGGGAAGCAAATACTAATTGGACTCTTAGATTCTAATCGCTTGGTCGATCGTAGGGCATAGTTATCTTGATCGAGCCACGGTCGAAACGCTGTTTCGTGATTTGCGTTGCATAGAATATGCAGGATCGAAGCTTAAATTTCGCCAAGGCCATTTTTAGCCCGAGCTATGACGCGCGAGCAACTCGAATTCGACTGGTTAATCTTCGTCTCGAGATTTCTTGCTCGGTTCTCGAGTGCCGGATTGGTAGGCTTTTTGCTGTTCATGGGAATGGCTGGCAGACGCCGGCGGTGTCCAATTTCGCTGCTGGGGTCGAAGGTGTTTCGTAGTCTTGTCTTGGTTCCGCGGCGAAAGTTGCAGTGAATTATAGAGGGTGTCTCGGATGAAAATATCTGACCTGTTTCTTGTCGTACGAATGCTGTCCCAACGGTTACATATGCCAATGAGAAGAATCTTTCCTCGGAGTTGATCTCTCGCAAAATTTCAAAGTCGTCGATATTTTTTTATACGACACCCTATATATTTTCTTCGATAGTCTTGTAGAGCACGAGAAGACGATTCCAACGAGTATAAGGACCATACCTTTTCGATCATTCAATCTCGAGATATTTCTGTCTGAAAGGCAAGGTCTAGGTTAGGTGCCTTTCCTTTCAGACAGGAATATCTCGAGATTGAATGATCGAAAAGGCATGGTCCTTATACTCGTTGGAATCGTCTTTTCACGCTGTACAAGAATATCCAAGAAAAAACATATGTTGTCGCTAAACAAATTATTGAAAAATTGTTAATAAATTACTTGGAAAGGATTTTTCCATTCGTTGCACGTATGACATTATCCTGGGTGGTTTTCTGGATTTCTTGAGAGAATGACAGTACTTTTAGGTGATTCGGCTGATCCTGAATATTTATCAATATATCGGAAATACGATATCCGCTGAGATTTACGACGGTGCTAGACAGTGCACGCTTGTGCATGTTTAACTCCACAATCAGAAACTGTGCAACTGTTGAGACTCCTTCGGGAGTAATCGAATGAGCCTGGTCACCGTGGCGAAGTTTAGGGTCGCAGTGATCTTGCCAATGGCGCGGGTCCGTCCGGTAATCTGATTAAATTTTGTTGTCGCTGTCCGACGAAAATTCGGCACGCCCGATTGGCATCCAGGATAATTAGATACTTAACGCTCGAAGCTAAAATTTTCTAAGCCGTTGGAAACACATCGTTCTCGACCTCAGCTGTTATGGGTGTGTCATCTTTAATCACCTTAGACACGGCTCGCCTCTAGTTATGGCTGCGCCCAAGGATGGCAAAGTAAGCTCAGGTGTTGCAGCCCTTTCGGGCATCCCCGGTAAACCTGGGGATGATAATTTAATCCTGGACTGTTGCAAGGTTTATCATCAGTAGACTGCGGATTTTTTAATAAAAATGTACTTCTTCCGTGAATAATTTCAGTAGAAATAACTACTGTTGGTTATACTAGTTAGTGTTTCTACCGTTTTATATTATTTTTGTGATAAATTATTATTTTGTATAAAGATCTGGATTGTTGCAATTAGATTGAACAGCAATTGTTTTAATCATTTCTTTTGACGTAATACAGAGGGAGTAATGATAATTTTGTTCCGAGTGTAGTCAAATGTCCAACATTCTTCTTAATTGTAGTCGTTAGAGGTAAGCTAATGAAATAAGTAGATCTTCATGCAAATTCGCGGTTCCAAGGACTAATGGACGGAAACAGGAATTACATAGGAGCTTCCCATTTTAATAAATATCAGCTAAAGAATATTACGCGGCCAATTTTATCACAATCTCCCTGCAGCTTTTAAAGAATAAATCTCGGGGATCCGGTAGAAACAATTCAATAACGATTCCACTTGAAATTTGAGAATTTTTACGACAGACGCAGAGAACTTTTCTCCATTTTGTGTTTTGTCCTTTCTTTTTTTCGAACGAAACTTTAACAACTCCTATTCAGAATTTCATAATATGATAATGGATACAGATAAGATTAAATTTTTAAACGCTACCTATGATTACTCGAAGTTTCATAACTCCCTTAGCAGACCGGAAGTTCAGATAAAATTTTAACACAAGTGGAATACTTTATACCTCCCGGCAAACTTTTTCGACCCTTGGGTTAAATATGAATTTTCATGGCGTTTTTAACGGACCGAAAAGGCTGCAGAATATTTACACTGGAAATTGCCGAAAGCCGGATCAAAGTGCAAAATTAAAATCCTTTTAGCAGTTTAAACAAAAAATGCCAAGGCACTCGGAAACTTAGCCAGGGAGCTATTACAAACATTGAAATTTGTTCCCTTAACAATATACTTCGCCGTTCGTATTAAAGGTCGAACTAGTACAAAAAATCAAATAAATTCAATCTTATTACTACAACAAAAAATCGACTGCGATGTAAATGCAGACTGCAGACTTGTGCAATTTGACTTGCAAAAACTTCCAAAGTAAAAAGAAATAAAAGAAAATGCAGAGTTTAATTACGACAGGAAATACATCAACGCAGAATTCTGGGTTGTCAAATAAAATAATTAAATATTTCTTTACAAGTGAATGCCACTTGTGAGGACTGGTGCATTTTTATGAGGTTCAACAGTGAGCCCGTCACCCGAAAATTCGGGTTAGCATAATTCGCCGCAGCGCGGCGATAATTCAGCGTCTCGCAAGAGTCGCGGAAAATTAATAACTCGGTCTCTCGCGCGTTCGGTCGGTAATGCAGATGAATGCTGCTAAGTGGACGTGTCCCATATACGCTCGAACATGCGGGAGCCTCGTGTCTGACCCGCTACAAGGACAGCAGAGATTCTCGTACGTAGTCGATACGCGTGCACACCGTTACACTCTATCGTCGTCGTCGTCTAAACTTTCCTCGCAACGTTGTGTCGCGTACTATGCGAAATTACACGGCCACAGTTGGGTTACAGTTACGAGTAATTGCCGGGCGAGCCAGTTTTACGGTGAAACGACATTTGCCTTCCGTTACAAGACCCTCGGACCTGGACGAATTCCACTCGGAGAGATCGACATCGACACGAAACAGTATCACGAAATTCTGCCTCTAGCAATGGCAATCGCCGGATTTTTCCTCGATTATGGTTGCCAGTCCATTTCCCCTGCTCTCTGGAATTTTTGCCTACCTCGGTCGACTGAACTGTCTTTAAATTTTCAATTCACTGTTATAAAAATTAATCTAAAATTACTGAAATCAATTTCACTAAAATCAAAATTAACATGTGCACAAAATTAGTCAATTTTTAATGTAACCCTTCCCCCCTCCCCTGGCAGGTTTAACGTGACAGGAACATTGAAGTGTCTGATTTGAATAATCAGTGGCTAGGTTAACACTGGGTTTACACTAACAGTGAGAATTTTACATTCATTCATTCAAGTAATTTTTTTAAAATAAATTTCTAAATAAATTTTTAGCAGCCTTTTGTTTCATGATATATATGTAAAAAGAAATCAATTTCTCGAATAATTCCTCACAGATGCATCTTTACAGTCTCAGAACAGTGAACTCTCGATATATGTCAACAACACGGATCCTGCCAGTGTCATATATCGTCCAGGAGACGAGTGTTAAGTCTACACCCCACTCTCAGGCCTTTCGAGCTCATGGCCCCTCACGGGGTATACCCCGCGGTGGTAGAGGGATAGTTCCGTGACATTTATCGTCCAAGCCTTGGCGACATATATAGAAAAATCACTGTAATCGTAAATTACAAAACCTCAGAACCTGTCAGAATGAGGTGTCCCTAGTGTTAAATAAATCGTAATTGATACAGTCGAATTCCAGAGTCAATCTTTCGCAAATTGTTAAATAAAATGTGAGAAATTGAGGTCGCCATTTTCGCTAAAATAAAGGGCCCAGAGAGTGGAATGATTTCTCGTTCTTCGGAGACCGCTATGTAGACGTCATGGTTAATTATTGTAGCAATATTGCCGGTACTCTAGGGACAGACGTGTCTCGGCCGTTCGATGGATGTTTGAATGACGATTGTCAGCCGGCTGCATCGACGACGGTGTGTCAGTTCTGAACAGTTCAGACGTTGCGGTTTCCGTGTCGTTGAGCGTCGAGTCCCGTCGCGTCGGTCCGCAGCCCGGTATTTACGTTTCTAAGTCAACCATGCACACCGTTTTTCCGTTTTCCCCGTTTTCCCTCTCCGTCGTCGTCGCCGTCGTCGTCGTCGTCGTCGTCGTCGTCGCAGTGAAAAGGCAAAAGTTGGCAAAGGAGGAGAGGAAAGCAGAATCGCGCGGGGGGCGACTAACAACGGGCCGTGGCGCAGAACGATTGCCTTCGCTCGTGTAAGCTGCAAAGGCTGGTTGACGGTGCTTGTCTAGATGGCTGGTAATAATCCCGTTTTACCCAGCCGGCCTGGAGTACCGTGTAACTCGTTGCATTCTGAACCCGTCCACCATCCTTCAGCGAAACCTGCGGGAGCATTCGTTCGAGAAATCGATGCGTGCCCCCCCTCCCCCTTCCCCTAGGTTCTCCACCGCCAGAGGACCTGAATCGTAGGTGCCTAATTCTCCGAAAAATTTTCAGAATTTTGTTTCCCATAATAATTCACAATTATCACTACTTTCTCCGTCGCAATTTTTACATTTTTTTGTCCGTGCCATCCACCGAACTAATACATCTCGGGTTTTCGAGTCCTCTTGGTCCCGTTTGGATCCCCCCCTTCCCCTAGGTTCCCCATCGCCAGAAGACCTGAATCGTAGGTGGCTAATTCTATGAACAATTTCAGGAATTATTGATTCCCATAAAAATTCACAACGATCTTTCCTTTCTCCGTCGCAATTTTTACATTTTTTTGTCCGTACCATCCACCGAACTAATACATCTCGGGTTCTTGAGTCGTTTTGGACCCGTTTGGACCACCCTCATAGGTTCCTTATCGCCAGATTTTGATCCAGAAGACCTGAATCGTAGGTGGCTAATTTTATGAAAAATTTCCGTAATTTTTATTTCCCATAATAAGTCACAATTATCACTACTTTCTCCGTTGCAATTTTTACACATCTTCGTCCAGCGTATCCACCGAACCAATACACATCGAGTCGTTTTGGCCCCGTTTGGATCCCCCACCCTAGGCTCCCCATCGCCAGATTTTGATCCAGAAGACCTGAATCGTAGTGGCTAATTTTATGAAAAATATCCGTAATTTTTATTTCCCATAATAAGTCAATTATCACTACTTTCTCCGTCGCAATTTTTACACATTTTCGTCCGCTATCCACCGAACCAATACACCTCGGGTTCTCGAGTCCTTTTGGACCCGTTTGGATCCCCCCCTTCCCCTAGGTTCCCCATCGCCAGAAGACCTGAATCGTAGTAGATGGCTAATTCTCCGAAAAATTTTCAAAATTTTGTTTCCTAAAATGATCTTTCATTTCTTCGTCGCAATTTTTACACATTTTTGTCCGTACCATCCACCGAACTACTACATCTCGGGTTCTTGAGTCGTTTTGGACCCGTTTGGACCACCCTCATAGGTTCCTTATCGCCAGATTTTGATCCAGAAGACCTGAATCGTAGGTGGCTAATTTTATGAAAAATTTCCGGAATTTTTATTTCCCATAATAAGTCACAATTATCACTACTTTCTCCGTTGCAATTTTTACACATTTTCGTCCGCGCTACCCACCGAACCAATACATCTCGGATTCTCGAGTCGTTTTGGTCCTTTTTGAATCCCCTCTCCCTCCTAGGTTCCCCATCGCCAGAAGACCTGAATCGTAGGTGGCTAATTCTCCGAAAAATTTTCAAAATTTTTGTTTCCCATAAAAATTTACAACAATCTTCACTTTCTCCGTCACAATTTTCACACATTTTCGTCTAGCATATCCACCGAACTAATACATCTCGGGTTCTTGAGTCATTTTGGTCCCGTTTGGACCCCCCCTCCTAGGTTCCCCATCGCCATATTTTGATCTGGAGGACCTATTTAGGTCCGTAGCTGGCCAATTCTCCTAACAATTTCAGAAACTTTTTTTTCCCCATAAAATTGAACTCTCCTTTCTCCGTCGCAATTTTCGCACATTTTCGTCCAACGTTTCCACCGAACCAATACACCTCGAGTCGTTTTGGTCCCATTCCAAAAGGCGTACAGTGAATTCTTAAGTCAACAACACTGTTCTTGCCAGCGTATACTCTGGAGTGGGGATAATCCCTCGACGTTTATCATCCAGGCCTCGGTGACATATATAGAGAATTCTCTGTGTCCCTCTTTTCACGTCTGCGATAAAAATAAGATTCGTGAAAATTCCGACTGAACGGGAGGTTATTTTTACGGAATGATGTAACGCGCGAGAGAGGGGAAACTTTTGTTTTCGGTCCCGGAGCGAGATTTCCGCTGAAATTGAGCGTCGCGCGGCGGGCGCCCGCGACTGCGGATCGGTGTCTGGTTCGACTCGGCGATTCGGACGATTAACCATCGACCGTTTTGCCGACTTGTGCGTGGACAATCCCGGAAATTGGCAGCGTGCACTCGAGATCCGGACGAAAACGCGTCCAGACGTATTAGAGCAGCGCGGGGAAACTCGAAAAGGGGACGGCGACACACGAGTCGAGAAAGAGAGGGTCGACTGTGTGTATGTGTGTCTCTGTGTGTGTGTGTGTGTGTGTGTGTGCAATGTGCAAGGATCGATACGCCACCCCGCACAACTCGAGACCGCCGGGGGCTAATTATATATCGTGTCGATGCGATTCTTGTAATAAAACAGTGAATGCGGTGTCACGAATCCACCGACAAGTTTTTAATGCACGCGCGCGCGCGCGCACGACCCCGCGTTCTCCACCGACGACAGGCTTATCTATTCCATTATCCACCATCCGGGACAATTTTTAGGGGCGGATTCACTCTCTCGAGGCTACACAGACGTTCGTGACACGCTGCGTTCTATCAAATATCCGCGATCAGGCTGAATTTTTAGGGAGCAGTTACCATTCGAGATACTATAGAATAAATTCTCCCCTTCGCGACCTTTGCACTCGGTCTTGTCTGCTGAAAATGTGTCTTCGCTTCATAGATAAAAATTAAAATTCAATAAAAATTTTCTGAGCCTTAGAAGAATCAGAAATTAAATTGAAATTCATTTTCTCTGTGTTACTGATTCGAGTACCTTGAAAACAGTGTAACAGTGTAACTTGTCTACCGAAAATGTGTCTTCACTTAATAGACAAAAATTAAATTTACAATTAAAATTGAAAAAATAAAGATAAAAATTGAATAAAAATTTTCTGAGCCTTAGAAGAATCAAAGATTAAATTGAAATTCATTTTCTCTGTGTTACTGATTCGAGTACCTTGAAAACTGTGTAACAGTGTAACTTGTCTACTGAAAATGTGTCTTCACTTAATAGACAAAAATTGAATGAAAATTAAAATTGAAAGAATGAAGATAAAAATTGAATAAAAAGTTTCTGAGTCTTAGAAGAATCAGAGATTAAATTAAAATTCATTTTCTCTCTGTTACTGATTCGAGTACCTTGAAAACAGTGTAACAGCGTAACTTGTCTACCGAAAATGTGTCTTCACTTAATAGACAAAAATTTAATTTAAAATTAAAATTGAAAAAATGAAGATAAAAATTGAATAAAAAGTTTCTGAGTCTTAGAAGAATCAGAGATTAAATTAAAATTCATTTTCTCTGTGTTACTGATTCGAGTACCTTGAAAACAGTGTAACAGTGTAACTTGTCTACTGAAAATGTGTCTTCACTTAATAGACAAAAATTAAATTTAAAATTAAAATTGAAAAAATGAAGATAAAAATTGAATAAAAATTTTCTGAGTCTTAGAAGAATCAAAGATTAAATTAAAATTCATTTTCTCTGTGTTACTGATTTGAATACCTTGAAAACAAGGAATTTCTAAATTCGTCTGATGTCCACGCAGACATCTACATACACACTAAAATCTCCCGGATGAATTTCTAAACAATTCAGTTTCAGTTCATTTATGGACAAAATGGAAAGAATTCACCAAAGAAAATTTAATAATTAGCGGTGGGCTTCCAGAGAATTTTGCGTTGATGTATGGAAAATAAATTTCACAGTTCGAATTGCAATAACTTGCAGATTTCCTGATTTATGATATACAAGATTGTATGAGATCAAAGATAAAATGAAATACAGTGATTTCTCTATATATGTCGTCAAAGCCTCGACGATAAACGTCGCAGGACTATCCCAGGTACCGCGCGGAGTATACCTCGTGGCCTGGGACCCCGAGGAGTGTAACCATAACACTGCTCGAGTATGTCTCCTGGATGACGTAAGACCCTTGTTGCTGACATATATCGAGAATTCACTGTACTTATGAAGAATACCAATGCTAAGAATCATCGTGGAGGTCAAAATGACTAGCTCCTAATTTTTTCCTTCAGTTCAAACAAGATTAAATGTCACTATAACTAGCCTTCTCGATATATGTCAACAACACGAGTCCTGCTAGTGACATATATCGTCCAGGAGATATTCTATAATCCAGGGGACCTTACATTTCTCCGCGACTGAGGTCTCTCGAACTTCGTGGGTATAGTTCTGCGACTTATATCGGCTAGAAATTTGCGACAAATATAGAGTAAACACTGTGTCTCTTAGTTTCCAATTTCCAATTGATTTAGGTTCAGAACAAGCTTAAATCTCACTAAATTGCCTCCTCGATATATGTCAACAACACGGGTCCTGCCAGCGACATATATCGTCCAGGAGATACTATTCTATAATCCAGGCGATCTTACACTCCTCGGCGACTGAGATCTCTCGATCTTCGTGGGGATAGTTCTGCGACTTATATCGGCTAGGAATTTGCGACATATGCAGAGTAAACACTGTGTCTCTTATTTTCCAATTTCCAATTGACACAGGTTTACGATTGGATTGGTTCGAGACCATTTTCTGATGCAACCAATTCGCTGTTTCGGGCTTTAATACACTTCTTCCTCCGATATTAAAATAGTTGAATAAACATTCGTTACCGATTTAATAACGAGACCGTTTCGTTCCTCATGGTGCAGGATATTTCGCAACTAAATGATCAAGCGCCGTTCGAATATGTTCGCGAGCGGCCGTAAAAAGATTATTCAAATATAAGTCCGAAAAATGTTTTATCGAAAAGTCCGACGGGAAAATATTAAACACATGGATAATTGGCTCCGCGGCATATGTTGATATTTCGCTGTTCGGGTTTCCGTATTTACTATCCAAATTCAATATTCCGTCTGCTGAAATTAAACAAGATCGGCAGAAAATTTATTGATCGCTGAACTTAATCTTTCAACATTATTCGGAGGGGGTGTTATTTTTGTTATAATTTGTTTGTCCAGGATTTTTGCGATTCTCGGTTCGCGTATCTATATTTGTTTATCTGTTGACGCGCGATTCGATTATTTCCGTTCGAGAGGATATTTCATCGGTAATCGCGAATCGGAACAAATGCGAGAGACTGTTTTCAGTCCGATGATTATAATACGATCTTTCGCCGAGTTGTTCTACGTTAAACAATTGTATGTTCAATGGAAATTAGTAGGAGTTGTTCAGCAATATCGTCGTGACGGGATCACGATTTATTTTACAATTTGTTTATTTTTGTTTTCAACGTCCGCTGCGTGTTTCCGTCTAAATATTTTCGAACTTTTGGCCAAGCGAAAATTCCCGGCTACACAAAGATAAAGCATTTCGCACGCGTCAATCCAACACGCAATTAAATTCGCCATTCATACGCTGACTGCCAGTCAAGCCTGATAAAATTACCGCACAGTATCAAATCTCCTTTCCAACGAAATGAAAACCGCACGGGCCAACTTCATTACAGGATCCGTTCCTTTAATCCTCTTCAATTTCATGGACTTCAATCAACATAATTTTATTCGGCGCAACTCCCTGTCAAATTTAATCACCAATCCCAGACAAAACTGTTTTCTTTCCTGTGTGTCACCGACACGCAGAAAAAAAGAATCTGAATTCGTCTGTCCTGCACAAATTCTTTAAAATTCATATAACGAAACCATTTCAATTTCATCCGCACAACGTCAAAAAGATTGCTTAGAACGAGAATGTTCTAGGTTGAAAATTAATTGAACCGGATATAAAAAAAGAATCTGTGAAATTCAAAATTATGCTCTTGCGAAAAGAACGAGAAGAAAATCAGTCACTCGAATGTTCAAAATTATCCTCTCGCGAAAAGATCGAAAAGAAAATCAACCCTTTACACTCGGACGACTGAGCTCGTCTGTTTTGTAGAAATTGTTTAAAATTCATATAACGAAACCATTTCAATTTCGTCCGCACAACGTCAAAAAGATTGCCTAGAACGAGAATGTTCTAGGTTGAAAATTAATTGAACCGGATATAAAAAAGAATCTGTGAAATTCAAAATTATGCTCTTGCGAAAAGAACGAGAAGAAAATCAATCACTCGAATGTTCAAAATTATCCTCTCGCGAAAAGATCGAAAAGAAAATCAACCCTTTACACTCGGACGACTGAGCTCGTCTGTTTTGTAGAAATTGTTAAAAATTCATATAAGGAAACCATTTCAATTTCGTCCGCACAACGTCTAAAAGATTGCCTAGAGCGAGAATGTTCTAGGTTGAAAATTAATCGAAGCGGAAATATATTTTTCAATTTCCAAACGTTCTTTTTCGGATGAGTTGAGAGTTTTGCTTGACGGTGGCCGCGTTTTGAAACAATGAGAAAAGTGGCCACAAATGATTTCAAAGTTACGGCAGCCGGAATAAGGGGAAAAGTGAGTCCACGTCTCGCTTACCGCGACGCAACATCCCAGAAGAGTGTCAGAAGTCGTAGACATTTTTCCCCTGTTCTCCTCCTCTCTTACTATCGCATGCTATTCCCCGCAGTCCTTTCATCCCCCGTCCGCCGTTTACTTTCTACTCGGTTTTTTCCCTCGGTCTGCATGCATTTATCTCGGCCCCGAACCTCGTTTCCCTTTTCTCCGCAGCCCGCGAGAACCGAGAGAAGAGCGATCGCGAGCCGACAGAAAATTCTCCGCAACCCCCGTGACAAACTTCCGCGGGAACGCCGGCATATTGTGCTTGGACTCTCATGGACTCGTGGTTGTGGCATCATATACTGGAGCGACCGTGCACGACTAAAAAAAAAAAAAGAAAAAAAAATACAGTGTTTACTCGGTATATGTCCAAAACACGGCCAGCATATACTAACGGACTGGTGGTTGTTGCATCATATACTGACGCCACCGTGCACGCCTGAAGAACAAAAAACAGAATACAGTGTTTACTCGATATATGTCCAAAATACGGCTAGCGACATATATCGGTCAGGAGATAGTCATGGACTCGTGGTTGTTACATCATATACTGGGGTACCGTGCAAGACTCTCAAGAAAAAAAAAAATACAGTGTTTATTCGATATATGTCCAAAACACGGCCAGCGACATATATCGGCCAGGAGATACTATTCTTTCATTCGAACGTAGAAAAGGGCAAATAGAGGCCTCGGTCCATGGCCCCTCACGGGGTATACCCCGCGACAGTGGGGACAGTTCTGGGACTTTTATCGGCTAGGCATTTGGGACATACAGTAAACTCTCTCGATATATGTCAAAAACACGGGTTTTGATCTGGAGCTTCTTGGCCCCTTACGGGGTATTCCCCGCGATAGTGGGGATAATTCAGTGACATTTATCACCTAGGCCTTTGCGACATACAGTAAACTCTCGATATATGTCAAAAACCACGGGTCTTGCTCTCGAGTTTCTCGACCCCTCACGGGGTATTCCCCGCGATAGTGGGGATAATTCAGTGACATTTATCACCTAGGCCTTTGCGACATATATAGAATAAACACTGTATGAAAAAAACTTGTACCGTGAGTTCTAACTCAAATTATTAGGGGTTTTGCGCTATTCTCAGCTTACTCAAAATTGGCAAAGAATTTTACATATTTCTGAGAATCGAAGAAAACATTTTATTTCGCACGAAGACCCGGCAGCCTACAACGATTAGCAGCCATCTTGAATTCAGCTGGATCAGAATTGTGTTCGAAAAGTGACGCGAAGATGGGGAATGGGAGGAGATCGTCTTCGCAGAGCCCGTGGCATTCATTAGGCGAATTAACGGTTCCGATCGATATTAGGTGTGCTCATAGTTCGGTAATAAACCCATTACGGCCGAGTTTATCAGGCTAAAAAGTGTCTAACGAGCGGGACGGGGCTGGCGGTACGGCGTTTCGCGCTCGTGTTTCGCACACACACACGTACACAGAGAACGCAAATATTTCCGGAGGTATTCGCGTGAATCGACGTATAGGGGCTCTCGTTACGCCGTCAGTATTCGATCGGCATGCGAATCACTCGAGGCGCGTCGCGTATTTCGAGCCGACGGGACGAAAAATGAGAGAGGGAGAGAGTGAGAGAGGGGGGGGGGGGTGGAGAAGGGGATGGGAAAATGATGCGAGCACACCCTGCGCGAGCTTCTCGGCAGATATCTCTGATCTGCGATGATCATCTGCCGGGAGAGGATCTCTGGAAGGCATCGGATCTATCGACCTGACTGTACCACTTTGCGTACGGGATCGAATGAACTTTCCGGCGGACGGACTTAAGCTGTGTCCACACTGATGCGATACAGTCAATTCTCGCTATAAGTCAGTTGCACGATTCTGGAGACGTTTAGACGAAATCTGAGCTTCTCGCCGAACTTTGTGTTTGAAATGCACAGTGGATACGTGTGAATGTCACTATCCGTCAATATGTCATTTATGACACTTCTTTATGACAATTGTATCAGAGAAACATAATAACATAATTGTATCAGATAACATTGTATTGGAGAAAGACATTTTCTCAGTCTTCTTGTCGCTATCCGTTTCTATGTCATTTATAACACTTCTTTGTGAAAATTTCATCAGAGAAAAATAACAGATAACGTTATATCGGAAAAAGACATTTCCTCAGCCTTCTTGTCACTATCCGTATCTATGTCATTTATGACACGTCTTTATGTCATAGAGACGGATAGTGACAAGAAGGCTGAGAATGTATTTCTCTGATACAATGTTGCACGCAGAGAAGGGCAGCAATACAGTGATTTCTTTATATATGTCGTCAAGAACTATACCATAAACGTCGCGGAATTATCCCCACTACCGCGGGGTATACCCCGTGAGGAGCCTTGGACATCGAGGAGTGTAAACATAACACGCCACAGGTGTATCTCCTGGACGATACAAGACGCTGGAAAGACCTGTGTTGTTGACATATATCGAGGATTCACTGTACATCGTAAACCCCGCGGTGGTGTGGGTAGTTCCAACAACTTTGAACCGCGGAGCTTGCACTGACTTACAACGAATTCACTTCGACTTACGGGAATTGACTATGTCACTGAGCAATTTTCTAGTTCACCTTCCTTTGTCCTCTAATTTTTCTAAAATTGCTCCATCTTGCTTCTTCAGTGTGGAAGCTGTTTCTACCCTTTTCCAACGAAAGATGTCGCTGAATAATAATGACACTGCTCGGCAGACCACTTTGCACAGTGTCTACTCGATACATGTCCAAAACACGGGTCTGACCAGGGACATATATCGCCCAGGAGATACTATTCCTTGAAAGGATAGCGAAGCTCACAGTGGCCCCTCGCGGGGTACACCCCACAGCAGTGGGGATAGTTCCACGACCTTTATCGGCTAGATATTTGGGACATATATCGAGTATTTACTGTAGTTTGCCGCTACATTCGAAATACGGCGAAAGGCGGTCCCGAGCGATCGTCTTACATCGGAATGAAACTTTATAAATAAAATAAACCTGTCTAAGCAGCAATCGGTAATATTTATTGCTAAATTATTGTTACTATAATTCGGAGGTACAAAATTCGGCTATCAGCTCCGTACGGTTTACACAGCAATTATCAATCGCAGTTAACAATTGTGTTCCGATCCATACTCCATTCGTCGTAACACCTTACTTTGCAAGCAACTTCATGCCACCCGACGGAGTTTGACGAATGGAGTATAGAAGACCTCGGGTTCACAAAACGCTGCGTCCAGACGCGCTTAGGAGAACCGACCGTAACCTGGATCATAGTTCTGTTCAAATCAATTTTAACCCCTTGCCCTACAATGTCGAGTCAGACTCGTGATGAAGATTCTGAACAGAGTCGAATAAATATGTTTCTTATTAATTTTCCTTAGACCAAAATAAACTTCTATTCTTTTGCAGTTGATATGTACCCTTTGTAGAAAACGTAGGCATGCAATGAATATAAACTATTCTTTTCTTTCTATGAAATTGTGAACGATGAAGAATTTCTAATCACGATAATCACAAAATAAATAGTAGTGCAAGGGGTTAATTAGGTCAGGACCTATTGCAAGCTTCCAATGAAAATTAACTCCACCAGGTTACTTCAAAAATTCCTCTTTTAATGTCAGTGACTTTTCTTCGGGAAGTGCAATTGCAATCGATCCAAAACGTCGTCAACGTCATCACGTCGGTCTTCAATCCGCCAGTTTCAATAAGAATCAACTCGGTCAGGTCATTTCTGAAGTTCCTGTACTCTTCCGACGTGAAATCCTTATCTCTTCAGCATCGTCCCAAGTGCCCCAGAACTTCGCCTGTAGGTCCCAGCCTTTCTCCATTGATGTTGTAACTTACAGCTCGTCAATACCTCTCCCGTAGACCTAGCCGATCCCGTGCTGCAACTCGCAGTCTAATCCGGCCGTGAACTCCGGTCCGCATCGATCATAATTTAACCGCAATCCAGACACCCTGATCTCGCCACCCGCCTGACGGAAGAGCCCCCGATTCCGGTCATTGAATCGTCTCGTTGAACCGGTGGCTGGGTCTCTCCCGGCTTGGCTGTCTGGCTGGGACGCGTCTTTCAGCTCCTCGCACCGTGAAAAACCGATTCACTGATCCCCCCGGCTCGGTTTTTGCAAACATATCGCGCAAGCTGTGCACAGTGTTCCGCAGTTTGTCCCCGGCTGGCTGACTGGCTGACTGCAGCAGCAGCAACTGCAGCGGGATCCTCGAGAGTGCAGTACACGGCACTCGGTTTTTGTCCCCGGGCCGGTGGAGTTCGAGGTTTAATTTTGTAATGGGCTTTCACCTTAATAAATACAAGCTTTCTCGTCGAGAAAGCGTTTCTTAAACGGCCGGGCGCAGAGCCCCGTCAAACGTGCTCTTCGTCTTCCTCTTCGAGAAATAACCACCGGAAAAAAAAAACAGCTGTGATCCCACGGACGAAACGTGTCGTTTTCCACTCGCCGCCGTTAGGTTCGTTCGCTTTCGTTCGACCACCCTTTTGCTCTTTCTCTGTAGCCGGTTGTCGGTCGGGGGGAGGAGAGAGAGAAAAAAGAGGAGAGCGCTAATAATGTCTCAAAGAGACGCCACTCGCTGGAAAGTTCATTCGTTCGAATGCGTTTCAACGGGAACACGGGGAAGAGTTTTGCCGCGACGACTTCCGGCTCTCGCGAGAATCGTTCCTTCGCGACGGGAGCCGCCTTTTTACGGCCGAGGTTGCTATGATTCTTGGCGTTCGTCGGCAGAAAGTATCCGACCGGACGAGACCCGAGGACGAAAAACAGTGGACGCGGGCAATCGCACGGATTCCGTATCCACGGTTCCGCTGGAACCACCGTGGCTGTGAGGTTGCATTCTCGCGAACAGGACGGAAACGTGTGGCCAACGTGAAACGGCAGCGAACGCTTCCGACGAAAGGCCTATCCTTTCCGGAAGAAAATATCGAGCAATAACAAGGTATAACAATTTGGGAATGAAACGGGAAAGATTAATTCATTTTTTCAAAAAATTACAATCATCGGTATTTTATTTCAATGGAATCTTGTGCTTTTGATTCGACATTCCGATAGAGCATGAAAAGACGAGTCCAACGAGTACCATGACCGTACCGTTTCGATCATTCAGTCCCGAGATATTCGTGTCTGAAAGACACAAAAGATTACCTTTCAGATACGAATATCTCCAGAATGAGTGATCGAAAGGGTACGTTCATGGTACTCGTTGGATTCGTCTTTCCATGCTCTACGAGAATATCCAAGAAAATATACAGGGTGTCGTGCAAAAATCTAGAAATATCGACAACTCGTGGTTCTTCTGTAAGGGAGGTCTTGAGCCTTTGGAAATCAGTAGGCAACCTAGTCTAGTCGAAAGAGAAGAAGTTCTCAGAGAATTTGGCAAGCAAGAGAAATCCTCGGCTCACAGACACGCAAATAAAGAAATATGCTCCCACACGTATACACAGTACACGCTACACAAGGATAAAAAGAAAAAACCCACAGAGAAATTCACAAAATGAAGTGACCTACACCGGCGTGCGTCGATGCACGTTAGTATCCGGTCGCCTGGCTGTTATATCGAAACGTTTTCTTAATTAAACGGAAATCTCTACTATGTACTACTATTACTATGACTACACTACTACTATTATTGCTACCGCTACTACAATTACTCCTACTATTACTATTACTACCACTATTGCTACTATTACTACTATTACTATTACTACTATTACTACTACTACTATTACTACTACCACTACTACTACTACTACTACTACTATTACTACTACTACGATATAGGTATTTATATATTTACAGTTGCGTGGTGTGGAGTGGAACATTGTGATATAATAGATTGGTGCTAACACCTTATTGAAATTGAAAATGAATTTAATGGAATCGATGAAAGAAAAACGAGTGAGAGAGACAGGGAGAGCTAGAGATAGAGAGAATGAGAGAGAGAGAGAGAGAGAGAGAGAGAGAGAGAGAGAGAGAGAGATGAGAACAAGAAACGAGATAACATGAATCGTGCAATATTGCGATAGTAAAGAAATGCGGGTCGCGGACGCTGTCGCTCGGCGGGTATAAAGTTAAGTTTTCGTGGTGTTACGACCGGGTATAAAGCACAAAACGAGCGTAAAAAAAGAAAAAGAAAACGAAGAAAGAAACGTAAGAGAGAAAGAAAGAAAGAAAGGGTTGAGAGAGAAGGAATAAGGAAGATAATAAAAAAGAATCACGTTTCCGTTCACTTTTCCAAGTCGTCGCGTTCACACGTCGCCTGAACGATTTCACACGATGTCCGAGCTATTTCTATTAAGTATAGAACGGACGAGAGCGTCTTTGAAATCGAGGACTCTTTGTCTCCCCCTATAGATTCTTCCTCCCTTTTTCAGATCTTTCTCCCCCTTTTCAACCCCTTCGTCTTATAGTACCCCCTTCCCTTCCCCTCCGTTGCTCCCTCCCTCCCACACCGCCCACTCTTTGTTACGTAGTCGCGTGACGGGGCTTCGTTCATTTTTGTTAAAGGTCCTTATCGATTTGCAAGGGTTCGTGTGCCGCGTCGTTTAGAAAAGGCGTTCGGTAAAATCAAGAGATTCGAGCCGCGATTAAATTAATTGCTCTTAAATAGTACCGGGGGAATTTGAATTTCAAATCGAGCCGCGCGCGAGCGCGCGAGCGCGCGCACGGTTTATAGAAATTGATCATTGCTATTACCAAAGGGAAACTTGGATCTTTCCTGGATTCCGAGGAACGGACGCATAAGCTTCTCCAAGTCCAGGGATTTCTAGTGTTTATTGCTCGATTATTGTTACCGTCGTTCGGGCATGCAAAATTGAGCTATCGGCTCTGCAGGGTTTATACAAAATTAATTGCAAGTACCCTGGCAGGGGGAAGGGCGTTATCTAACAATTTTATTCCGATATAAGACGACGCTGTTTATCTCGAGACAAGAAAATAATCATCCCCTCTTTTTCTTTTCATGTTGTTTCTATCCTTTCCCAACGAAAAATAACACTGAAAGATCGGCAGACCACTTTGCACAGTTTCTACTCGATATATGTCAGTAACGCGTGTCTTGAAGTCGTGTATCGTCCAAACGTCGGTCCCTCTTGACATATACGGAGAATTCACTGTACAGTGTCTACTCGATATATGTCAGTAACGCGTATATTGAAGTTGTACAGTGTCTACTCGATATATGTCCAAAACAAGGGTCTGGCCGGGGACATATATCGGCCAGGAGATTGTTTGATATACTCCTGAACGTGTAGGAAAAGACCCCGGCGGCAGTGGGGATGGTCCTACGACCTTTATCGGATAGATATTTGCGACATATATCGAGTAGAGACTGTAGCGAGCCGTCGTCCTATATCGGAATGATCCTGTAAATATTAGCAATCGCTAATATTTATTGCTAGATTATTGTTACTATAATTCGGAGATACAAAATTCTCTACGGTTTATACAACAATTATTAGTTAACAATTGTTAACGGTTGCGATAAACGTTAAGGGGCCGTTTTTATTTTTCGTGGATTTCAACACTAAACCTACCAATGGCAAATGATTGCTTGTCTATTTCCCTATTATTGAAGTTATAAAAACGTATTTATTAGAAAATTAAAGTTTAAATAAGTTCAGTCTTCTCCCTTCTATAAGACGTGTTTCACTTTTATATGTTTTGTGCTTGGTAGGTTTGGTGTTCAAGGACGAGGACTTTTTCCAATCGTTCGGCAAACGAATTGTTTATCGGTTTGTAATTGTTAGCGTAATTATTCGTGGACGCGATGTACTTATCGAAGAGTCTTTCAGCGCCGCGCGAAGAAGGGGTTCCGTTCGTATAAGGGAGGAGAGGAGAGGGAACGTGCTATTCTGTTGACGTTATATACGGTGTAGATTGAATATTTTCGTAGCGCCGCGCGGTTCAAGACTCTCGAAACTTGGCCGGGAAAGAAACTGGAAAAACGTTTTCGCTGCGCGAAACGCCGCGGCACAATTGAAACAAGTTCGGGACGGAAGTGCGATGCGAAGTTTTGCCTTTCGAAAGAGCCCTCCCCCCCCCGTTCGTCCGTAAGAACGAATTTCCCGAAGAGATTCTTTAACACTCCCCCCGTTAGAGCTTCCCTGACGTTTTTCTTAATTAACGCGCAACTATTCTTCCGCGGGGAAAAAGAACAAGAAATTACGAAGAACCGTTGGTGAAAAAAAAAAAAACATCTGCTCGAAAGCGTAGCCACGGGCTCTCAACAATTACCACACGATCGCCCGGTGGATAATGTTTAAACTTCACCGACAATTTCCCCGCGTAATTGTTTCATCAAATTAGGGACCAATGCCGTTTCTCTTATCCGTCATATCTGCCGCAGAAAATTCGTTGTCCTAATTAGTCTCTCTAATTGTCCTACAGAGCATGATTGAAATCGTCGTTCCTCCAGATCGCTGTAGAAGAAAACGTTTTTAAAAAACAAACAACCCCTTGTGGTATAATAACGAGTCCACCGTCGTCGATCTCCTCGGAATCGATTATGCAATTTTATTCATCCGTGAGCAATCTTTAATTATGCGAAATGTAGACGTACAATAAACGTGAAATTTTACTTTTACTGAGAGATTGCTGAGGATATAGAAATTCTAACGGATGATTGCAAAAATTTACGGCAGATTTTTCGATCTACAGTAGTTTCTCTGTATATGTCGCCAAGACCTACACGATAAATGTCGGGAAACTATCCACTCTACCGCGGGGTATACCGATGAGTGTAAACATAACACAGCTCGGATATGTCTTCTGGACAATACACGACGCTGACAAGATCCGTATTGTTGACATATATCGAGAATTCAGTCTACAACATAATTGACATAACCCTTTGCGGTTTTAGCGACCACCGTTTTAGCATTTATCAGACCACAGCAACGACTGTAAAATTCTGACGAATAGCTTTTAAATTCATGCTTACACACCTCGATTATAGTTAATATATTATTAAAAACAATTTTTTATAATTGCAGCGTGGAAAGTATTCTTGGAACCTAGTAAAAATAAACAAAAGTCGAGTTAAGCGAAGCCCTTTAAAACAAACTATATCTTCAAACTTGATTTTCTACATTCTTTATTACCATTGTTCTCCAAAATTTTACAATTCGTTCGATTTTCGTTAAAAATTGCCTCGTTTTAAAAAAAAATAAAGATCCTCGAGTCTCGGAAAATCTGCAACAAAATTTCTGCAACCCCTAATCGTTCTGCAAGGTGAATGACACTGCAAGGGGTTAAGGTTAGGGAGGAACGAGTCCTCGGAGGACGATCGAGGAGATCGATGATCCAGCTAGGTGGAGGTGATCAGCGTATTTTTAATCATCCTGTGGGATCAGTGACCACGATCGTTCGCCCCGGAATTAGCTCGCGGACACGATAACCGGTATCGGACCCGGTGATCTTCGCCGAAGTATAGTGTCACGGAGGTCTTATGCGAATTGGACGAGGAAAGAAAAACGGGAGAAAGAGAGAAGAGGGGAGGGGATGGGAGGGGAAGCGTACAGAGAGAAAAATAGGAGGAGAGGGGAGAGAACGAGTCGAGCGGGAGAAATGCGACGAGAAAGAAAAGAAACTATGGCTGTGCAAGTGAACATTATGAGTGTAGTTACATAGGTGTAGGTGTTACCTAGGGACTAGGCTTAGCTGATCATAGGATAAGGAGCACGATATAGGCGAATTTTCTTTTCACCGATTTTTCATCGTCGAGCGACACCGTCCGCCACGTCTCTGACCCGCCGCTGTACATTACCGAAAAACTAAAAAAATAAACAACAACAACAACAACAACAAGAAAAAAAAAAGTACTATTATTAATATCTCTTTATATATTAATATATACAAGAAGTACGGAATATAATTACGGATATATATGTATATACACAACACACCTGGTATATGTATATATCTATCTTCGTATGAACATATATAAATATAAATATAAATATATAAATAAAAAGTATATATATATATATATACATACATACATATATATATATGTATACATTTTGTTATTTTTCTCGGGGGATAAATGAAGAAACAAAAAAAAAATGAAACTGTAATAATTGTAAATCAAGCACACTTTGCCTCTCCAAAGGGATTGTTACCTTTCGGGGAAGCAACTCTGTGTGTGTGCCACAACTACTGAGCGTGTTCTACTCTTCATTCGAAACGAAACAGGAAAGCAAACAAAAAAAAAAAACGTAACTGGGGCGATTATGGTGAAGCGAGCAAGAGAGAGAGAGAGAGAGAGAGAGAGAGAGAGAGAGAAAGGAGAATCAGAGCGACTGTTAGACTGAAAGTTGTGATCTTGGCACGTGTAAATAAGGGGGGAAAATGGAAGGAAAGGTGAGCGGACAAAAGAAAAGAGGGGTGGGGGGAAATAAGTGTGAATAGTTAAACGTTGCATTTCTAGGAGAATCAGAGAGAGAGAGAGAGAGAGAGAGAGAGAGAGCCAGAAGGGAATCGAATGGTCCTTCCATCCTCCCGGCCCCTGGAAACCTGTCCGGACCTGTCCCTCGATCAGGAGCAAAGAGCAAGAGAACCGGCTGATTTCAGTTCCGTTTTCCACTTTTATTACCGTCCAACGGGGCTCCGAGATGTCTCGCTTCTATCTCTCCCTTTTCTTCCATTCCTTCGGTTCGTTATTATGCAGAGCGAGAGAAAGAGAGAGTGAGAGAGAGAGAGAGAAAAATAGGAAAGAGTCCGGTGCTCGTTGAATTTTTAGGCCGAGGTGTTCCCCGTCGCCGCGACGGAAACGGATCGCGGAAATCGCGCGCGACAGCGTTGGACGCGTCGCGGCGATACGTATGTACGTGTGTACCCGCTCGAAACCGTTGTCGACGGCGAGAACGCGTTGACGATTTTCTGTCGCGTCCGTTTCTCCCCCGACGTCGATCGACGCCGACGTCGGCGTCGATGCCGACGGGCAGCGGTTCCGCCTATAGTCTCGTCCCGTTATCGGGACGAATTATTATTGTACACGACGACGACGGAGGCGCGCCGTGCTTGGGAAAAAAAAAACATTTCGGGAAAAATTGCGGAAACGAGACGCGGATCGAGTTGAGAAAATTATTGAAACGTACAATATAGGGGCGCACTTTAAACGAAACAAACTTTGGAACTATTAATTATTAATTAATCTCGTTTCGGAGAAACAAGATTTGCGAATGATATATATATATACAGAGAGAGAGAGAGAGTGAGAGAAAGAGAGAGTGGAAGCGCAAAAAAAAAAAACCGTTTTGACCATGCAGGTACAAGGACTAACGATTCTACATAGGGCGTATATCGATTTTATTACGAGGAAATTATTCTTACTACTTCTTATTGTTACTACGATTATATTCTTATTCTTATGGTTATTCTCTAACATGCAAGTGTTATGTTACGATTGCAATTATTATATACACCTTTAATTATAGTGTAGATACAAAACTATTATGGATGACGAGGATACAGAAAAATGAAACAAACAAACAAAAGGATAAAAAAAAAAATATAATGGAGAATTAATCACATGTGCATTTAATGTATTTCATACTAATTTTTTGATTAAACATAATTGTGTGTTAACCGAGCCGTCTATCTTTCTTTTTTTCTTCTGATTCCAGAGCGTTCTTGTGATCCCCCACCGTGTACCGTGACACAAGCTTTTTTCTCGCCTATTTATCACCGACGCCATGCTTAGTATAGTCGTTCGTCGTCCGCGGATTTTTTGAGAATTTTTTCATCACCGTAGAGCCGTCATTACAATTACAGTGACTGAAATCACAGTGTTTACTCGATACATGTCCAAAACACGGGTCTTGCCAGTGACATGTATCGTCCAGGAGATACTGTTCTTTGATCCACGCGACTACTTTATACTCCGCGGCAGTGGGGATAGTTCTGGGACTTTTATCGGCTAGGCATTTGTGACATATATCGAGTAAACACTGTATTAAGAAACGTTCGGACAATTTTTATGTTGCACGAAAATCCGCTGTCCAGTGATGTTTATTAACACGATGACTGTCGTAATGATCATGTACGGTAGACTGAATTGTTTAACTAAATTTTTACAAAATTAATTTTACATAACAAGGTGTCCAAGGAAATTCAATTTTGTTGGGATTCGTAGCACAGAAAAATATCGAAGAAGTACATTACTGTAATAAATTCGGAACTTCTCGGTTTCTATTTGAACACACTGAATTCTCGATATATGTCACACGGGTCTTGCCAGCGTCATATATCGTGCAGGAGACACTCCTCGGCGTTCGAGTCTCGTGGCCTCTTACGGAGTATACTCCCCGGTAGTGGTGAAATTCCGCGACGTTTATCGTTCAGGCCTCGGCGACATATATAGAGAGATCACTATAATGTCAATAAACCAGAATTGTAGAATTTTTAATGGTTGCAATTCTCAGTCAACGTGTTAAATTTTCATCGAGAACGACTTTTACTGTTGTTCAACGTGTAATTTATTTATGGAATAATGTATAATTTTGGGGTGGGTGGGGGGAAGCCATCGCAGCTCTATGGGGCGTTAATGCGTGAAATCGAGACAACGGTAGCGATACAGATCATTGTGTTTCAGCTTTGTTACGTGTCTGTTTAGGCGAACAATGGAATTTTGACAACGTGTTTCATTTCATCGGAGCATTCCCGTTTCAGATCCCCGAGTCGATTGTCAATTCCAGATCGCGCGTTGCCGATACTCTCCCCGTTAACCTGCCGATACTTCCGGCTGCTGTCGTCGCATCCGGCGGTCGGACGTATCGCTGACAGGAAAACGAAAATCACTGGACGCTCGAATGTCCAATAACCCGTCTTCTTCACTGCTCGACGTGTTATTGTTTACGGTTCGTTGCCGGCCATCGGCGTCTGTTCTTACTCGAATTCCCACAAAAAATCGAGATCGCAAAATCGCGACTTCAGATTTTCCATACCCTTGGTGAAAATAGTTCAACAACGACTACAATCATCTGGGACTCCAAACATTCTTTCCTGAGGATAAGAAGCACTACGATGAACGATACAATAAAGACACCTGAACGCAGATCACCAAGTTAATTAATTCTCAATTGGAAATAAAAAGTATAAAACTTTGGGGATACGTAGTGAGAAATCGAAAATTCGGCTACCTTTCGATTTTTGAGGACACTCATTGAAATTGTGAATTGAAATTCCTATCCTATAGTTGGCCAGTTACAACGCAAAATCGAAAAATAGTTGTACACTCAAGGGTTCGATTTCGCCCCCTTAAAGTCAATATAAAAAATCGCCTAATACCTACTGTGCGTGCCGCACAAGAAGTCTCGTCAGAGGAATGCGGGCCTGATTGGTCAGAATTAAATGGTCACGCCCCCAGCAGCTCTATTGGCTAAGGCGGTTGCACACACTGTACAGCGTGTGACGCTAAAGCCTAAGCATTGGCCTACTGGACCGTCAGCGGTGGGAATGGGCGGAGCGAGAGAGTGTCCTCCTTGACCTTGTGTCGTCAATGGAAGGGGCACGTCTCTAGCAGCTCTATTGGCTAAGGCGGTTGCACATACTGTACAGCGTGTGACGCTAAAGCCTAAGCATTGGCCTACTGGACCGTCAGCGGTGGGGATGGGCGGAGCGAGGGAGTGCCCTCTTTGACCTTGTGCCGTCTCGCGAGACTTCTTGCCATGCACGGACAGTACGTATCCCCAATGTTCTGTAACTTTTTTAATTTCCTTCGGGACCGCTCCTTGCTGGTCACACTGAACAATTATTTTGCACACACCAGTCGCCGTAATAAAGATTGCCACCTGAAAGGAACTGCGTCAAGATTGCTACCGACGAAGTCTTCGTGGGACACTGCTCTGTTGTCAAACAGGAAATCATCGAATCACTATCATCAAGCACCAATCTGATCCTCCAGTTGCAAACCAAGTGATCAAGCTCTCCAAAAATTGAAAAAGACACCTTCAGCTCCGAGGCGACTCGTCATCCAACATCCAGGATCCCCTAGAAAAGACTGCCCCATCCAAGAAGATGGCTGACGCTCCATTCCAAGGTGCACAGGTGTTTTGGCACGAGTTTTTCTCACGAACTATAGGAGAACCTGCAATACCTTGCCAAAGACTCGCCGATGTCCAGGGGTATGCCCCTACATCTTCGTATGCAGCCCACAGACACACAGACACACGCTCACGCACACAGACTAGCTATAGCTAGGCGGTGGTAGGAAGAAAAACATCTAGGGTATGAGGGAACAAAAGCTAGGCAGGGGGAAGGTCCTTATGGCACTTGGGTTGAGTAGCGTGGTCTGGAATATACTTCGGTGCTTTCACCAGTGGACTCACCTCCACCTTTACTGGGGTGGCCTGCTCGAAACAGGTCATCCGGATGCTTTTTCGTTGGGCTGATTTTATCCAGGAATATATTAGCTTGCAAATTGTTCCAACGTTCGTATACTACGTGCGCCGGGGTGCACTGTCCAGCTATGGCTATTTCGACCTCATGTTCGTTTCCGCTAATTAAAGAGAAAGGGGGAATCCTAAGATTTTGCGTGCTCTCTTACAGAGAAATTTGAGTGTCTTGATTAGAATGATCCTAGACCATGAAACAATTAGTGCAGTGAATATCATATAAACAATGAATATCTGGATTCGAATGATGCTAGTACGTGAAATAAAATAGTCTTATTTACCATTTTACCGTTCAGTAACCCACGCTTTTCTTAATTGACAATTTTAATTAACAATGTCACTATTTTACTCTCCAGAATTTTACTTGTATTATGTAGGAAGATTCGAATGATGCTAGCACATTGAATAAAATCATTGTGTTTACCATTTTACCGTTCAGTGGCCCACGATTTCGTTAATTGACAATTTTATAAACAATGTCACCATTTTAATCTCCAGAATTTTACTTCTTAAAATTTTTAAGGAACTATTGAGAAATAGTAGAAACTATTGAGAACTATATAAAGAAATTATTGTCGCCAGATGAGGAGAGGGAGCAGGAATCGAGGGGAAGAAGGTTACCCCCTCTCTGTCAGTACCGGTCTAGTCACGTGACACCGTGACACAGAGACGGAACACGTCACGTGACCGGGCGAAAGGGTGGGGGAATAGCGCGGTAGAAGGGGAAATTAAAGTGGGGGAATCTGGCGACACCGGGCACACGTGATCCCAGTAACCATAGGGACAAAGTGGGGAGTACAGTTATGGTCGTGAAATACGGAAACCAAACGGCACAGAGTAGGGGAAGCTCTCGGAGCTCTTATGGCAACGCATAGGTAGAAGGGCCCTTCTGCGCAACTCCTTCCCTCTTCGCTTGCCCTATTAAGGTTTCCACAGGGTTCATGCGAGCAACAGCAGATTCGAAGCTATTTTGCAGTCGCACGAACACACGTTTTCGTAAACTTTTCATGTATGCTATAGCTGTCGTTCTCTTGATCGTCGAGATAAATAGTAATTGGCCGCGACAGCTCCCGTGGTGCATGTAACGGGTACATGATTCAACTCGCGTTACATTGTACAGTCCATCACAAAAGGCAAGGCACACTTTATTGCACACGATAGTCCTTTATCGCGTATACGATGGTGCTTTAAATAAATGATATGTAGGAACGAGTGTTTCGATCTTTTCGTGTTGATTAATTCGTCGACTAGTTGCAACTATTAGGTTGTAACAAACACGTTTGGTGACGAGTATGATGCGAATATGCTGCAAGCTTAAAAATTTATTCGTCACTTATTAAAATTAGTTGCAGCTAGCTAGATTAAGAGGCAGAAAGTAATTATTCTACGATAGAAATACACAGAGATAATGTTTATAAATTTTTGACACTCTTACCCGTGTGGTAAATGTTATGCGCAGACCCTTTTGTGCAAAATAAAAATTTTCCAAGTCAATCGTAAGAGCGTTCGAATAAAAATGTGCTTGCAGTTCTAACAATTTCATCAAGTCAACAATAATCCTATTAATCCTATTGAAAAATAATCCTATATAATTCTAAAAGTAACTTACTTACACAAACTTACAGTTTGTTTATTGCACGTCCGAGTAAATAAATGTAAGAAAATCCATTTCTATAAATTCATGCAGTTTCAAACGGACAAGTTGATCAAACTGGAACTTGAAGTGTAATTCAAACTCGATGCAAACTTTCTTGATCAACTGTAATGCTACGCCACTGCACAACTGGCCTAACGTGGCACATGGTCGGCACAGTGTTGGGAAAATGGGGACAAAAGAAAGTTACTTTCCTCGTTGCATTCCACCTGAATTGGATATGGGCACCATGTGAGGGTGGAGGGGGGTCCACATAGGTCTACCTAGGTCAGTGATGGGGACGGTAGGGGCTCCTCAGCTGCCTGCTTCCCCCACCAACGTTACTTTCGTGCGACGCGCATCTTCTCTGCGCAGCGGTGCTTCGTGGATGTGGATAGACAGCATAAGCCACGCACGGGTCTGTTATGGTGGGACTTACGGGACTTAGGATAGAGAGGGAGACACTGCTGCGCAGTAATGATGCGCGCTGCACGAAAGAGACGTTGATGGGGGAAGAGTTCTGCCTGCGTCATACGTTCCCATCACTGACCTAGGTTATGTAAGTCTTCTAGGTCCTAAGGAAATCTATAGAGGTCTCTTCAGGTCTTCATATAGTCTCTTCATATGCCCCCCTCCCCTCATAGCTTTAGCCATAGTCGTAGCATTCCTCTTTTACGTCGGTGCAGTATTTTTGCAGACTAAAATGACAAAGGCTTCAACCAAATTAGGATTGTTCATAGACTTTTGTTGGTTCGTGTTGCTTTGTGTTGCTTCGTATATGCATCGTATCAGTTCATCGAGGAAAATTACAAAACCATGTAGATTCCCCCAGAACAGTCTCGGCCCCCGTACGAATAGCCCCACTTCAACTACTTGGCAGTGTTTCCGGGCTGATTTAGAAAATCATGTCTCGTCCGAAACGGTTCAATTGCATTTCGCTCCTCCGGGGAATAGTATTCTGTTTACTAGAATTCTAGAAATGCACACGCATAAAAATTGTAGGACAATAGAAGGCGTACGACAATCTTAAACCGGAGAATCTACGCAAAGTATTTCTGAATATTCCGTCGCGAATGTGGTGTACAACGTCCATCGAATAGAGAGGAAATAAGAATCGCCTGATCCTCTTAGAGAACAAGTATAAAAATTCTCCAACCGTAATGTGCACGTTCGAAAAACAAAATAACGATGGAAACCTGAAACCAAAATTATACAATGCAAACCTTCTACTACTCCCATTTGCTATGAAAAACAAAAACTGCTCCCGGACCTAAATTCATCATTGAGGGACATTTTTCAATTTTCTCAAATATTGCAAAGTTTATTGTTGCTTCAGATCATTCACCGCTTTATCTTGTCAGAATAATTTCGAAGATATTCTTCGCAGACCTTCCCAAAGTTGCTTCCAAACATTTAATATTCATGTTCATCAAAAATTGTTTGGCTAAGGGTTCGATGCTCCGGGTCAGACTGGACCCGGTCACTCGGCGTCGCCGAAGTGGCAAATTTCCGATCGTTTTCGACCACGTGGCCTTGCACGCAGACGAGAACAGGCGGCTAAAAAAAAAAAAGCTGCCGGGGGAAAACGAAAAGAGAACGCGCCGAGAAAATAAATAAATGAAAAAGAAAAAAGAGAAGAGACCCGAAAAAAAGAAAAACAAAATAGAGCCAGAAATAGAGAGATGGTACGCGGTGCGCCGGCGGGTACGCGTTGTTGTCGCGGCTTTGCTGACCCTGTGGTTTCTGTATTGTTGCAGAGCTGAAAAATTGGCGGATATCGCAAATATTTGAGAGACAGAGTAACAGCGACGAGAGGAGGCGGTGCTCGTTGTGCGGTAAGGTCGTGACGAACGTGCGCAATCACTATTACGTGCATTTCCCGGGCAAGTACGCCTGCCGGCTCTGTCCCGCGGTTTACACGCGCAGCGACACCCTGCTGATGCACACGCGTACCAAGCACGCGCACGCGCAATAGCGCGCGCGATCGCTGCCGAGGATCTAGCGAGGCGGATCCCTTCGGATCGATCACTCGGCGTGACACAGAGAGCCAGCCCTTCGGCACGTTGCCGAGCCCGGCCGAGTCGAACTACGATGATTAGGTCGGGGGATGAGCATGAACCGGATATGGTTCGCGGTCGGGCCAACGGTTTCGCGAATGGGGCCACTGTTCTCCCTCGAACGGGTCGATTTTAGCTGCGATTCCACCGTGCCAACTTGTTCAGCACATTTTTTTTTTATTTGAACCACACACACACACATTTTTTGAGATTACACTAGGCCCTTCTGTGACCTGGGTCTCCTGATCGAAGGGAGCCATGGTTTTCTTGAATTTTACCATTGTCTTAGGAGTCCATTGTCTTGTCCAGTCTACGTTTTTGTAATTGAAGTGGTTTTTACATGTATTCCGATGCGACAGACTCGAGAATACATTGTTGAGAGAGATCTCATGGTTGCAGTACCTCGGATAGAGGATATTTATGGAACTGACTGTATTTCTTCCATTCAACAGTGCCTGTTGGCAAGACTTTAGGGTCTCCGAGGGCTTGATATATGGGCGTCTAGAATTTTTGCAGAGAATGTCTCCCTCCTTTAAATGGAAGCTGTTTCCCATATAATGTTCGCACAGTGTTCCTACAATTCCTAGAATCCTGAAGAATACGATGAATATTGTGTTTAAAAGCGCCGTCTTATGATTCTCTTGTGTGATTGAATCGAATTTTTAATCCGCATCCCACAAAAATCGGTTTCGATGCTGTGATGCCGTGTGCCGAATGTAACTCCATTCTCGACAATTTCTAGATCAGTGATGTTCCTTCTCGGTGACATTTAATGAATTTACAATATTCTTTCGCGAACACTCGACAAGCCTCTCGCGAAATTCACTCTTTCGCAAAAACAGAGGATCATCTACGCAATGATTATGCGTGAGCACCTGCGGTCTTAGTGTACGATCGAGATTTATGACCTTTGAGCACACCGCGTTTGAGCGTACCGTGTTCAAGAACACCGCGTTTGAGTACAACGTGTTAGAGCACACTGTGTTTTAGCACACCGCGTTTGAGCACACCGTGTTCCAGAACACCGCGTTTGAGCACACCGCGTTTGAGCACACCGCGTTTGAGCACACCGCGTTAGAGCACACTGTGTTCTAGCACACCGCATTTGAGCACACAGCGTTTGAACACACCGCGTTTGAGCACACTGTGTTTTAGCACACCGTATTTGAGCACACCGCGTTAGAGCACACTGTGTTCTAGCACACCGCATTTGAGCACACAGCGTTTGAACACACCGTGTTCCAGAACACCGCGTTTGAGCACACCGTGTTCCAGAACACCGCGTTTGAGCACACAGTGTTTTAGCACACCGCGTTAGAGCACACTGTGTTCTAGCACACCGCGTTAGAGCACACTGTGTTCTAGCACACCGCATTTGAGCACACCGCGTTCGAGCACACTATGTTCTAGCACACCGCATTTGAGCACACCACATTTGAGTACACCAATAATCGAGTATACCGCGAGTAAGCACACTGCGTTTGAGCACACCGCGTTCGGTCACACTTCATTTGAACACGCCGTGTTCAAGAACACCGCGTTTGAGCACACAGTGTTTTAGCACACCGCGTTAGAGCACACTGTGTTCTAGCACACCGCATTTGAGCACACCGCGTTCGAGCACACTATGTTCTAGCACACCGCATTTGAGCACACCACATTTGAGTATACCAATAATCGAGTATACCGCGTGTAAGCACACTGCGTTTGAGTACACCGCGTTCGGTCACACTCCATTTGAACACACCGTGTTTTAGCACACCGCGTTAGAGCACACTGTGTTCTAGCACACCGCATTTGAGCACACCGCATTCGAACACACTATGTTCTAGCACACCACATTTGAGTACACCAATAATCGAGTATACCGCGTGTAAGCACACTGCGTTTGAGCACACCGCGTTCGGTCACACTCCATTTGAACACACCGTGTTCAAGAACACCGCGTTTGAGCACACTGTGTTTTAGCACACCGCGTTACAGCACACTGTGTTCTAGCACACCGCATTTGAGCACACCACATTTGAGTACACCAATAATCGAGTATACCGCGTGTAAGCACACTGCGTTTGAGCACACCGCGTTCGGTCACACTCCATTTGAACACACCGTGTTCAAGAACACAGCGTTTGAGCACAC
The DNA here is from genome assembly GCA_913789895.3 of Seladonia tumulorum. Lineage (NCBI taxonomy): Eukaryota > Metazoa > Arthropoda > Insecta > Hymenoptera > Halictidae > Seladonia > Seladonia tumulorum. The sequence continues at coordinate 5,979,181 of OU565280.1, forward strand.
TGTTCTAGCACACCGCATTTGAGCACACTGTGTTCTAGCACACCTCATTTGAGCACACCGCATTTGAGTACACCATAATCGAGTACACCGCATTTGAACACACCGCATTCGTGCACACTCAGCACGCGTTCGTCGCGTGAAGGAATGCTGGGATACGAAAGAAGAAGGAAGACAAACGAAGAGAAAGGGTGTTGTAAGAGGAACCGGAAGGGTCATCTAGCACAATGGAGGCCTTAAACGCAGGAGAGAACATGCGACGTTACGATAAGCGATTTGTTCGATCGTGTCGATTGGCAGGTACGCGATGAACACAGGGATTTTGAGATGAAAGACCTCTGGTGGTTAGTCCGGGAGGTATGTTTCATTGATTTTCCATCTTCCACGGTTAAGCATTCTTCTTCGCGCCCATTTTCTCTGTTCATTACATTTCTTCGTTCGCGTTCGTTGTGCTCAGGAAATTATTTTTCAAGGATCCCGAATGATTCACGCGGAAATCGTTGAATCTTATTGCGCCGTTCAATTTTCTGGAACGTTACTTGTGGAAATGGCTGTCTTTATTCCCCGAGTAGAAAGCTGTGTTCTGTCGCCTGTATTCTTTGAAAATCTCACGGGACAATTAATTCATTTGAAGCTAGCAAAAGAAATAATTCGAATCAAAAACGAATTACAACCTAACTTTTGTTTCCTGCCTAAAATATTAACAAAATACGATACTGCTTCGCATGAACCTTCAAAATTCCTTTGAATACCAAAACCTTAAATGGTTCTTCTTTCGAAAAATTACTAACCCTAACCTTAACTTTGGTTTCCTGCCGAAAATATTAACAGAAGACGGTACTGCAATGCGTGGAATTTTAAAATTACTTTGAATACCAAAACCTTAAATGGTTCTTGCTTCGAAAAATGACAAACCCTAACCCTAACTTTTGTTTCCTGCCGAAAATATTAACAAAATACGATACTGCATCGCATGAACCTTCAAAATTCCTTTGAATACCAAAACCTTAAATGGTTCTTCTTTCGAAAAATTACTAACCCTAACCCTAACTTTTGTTTCCTGCCGAAAATATTAACAGAAGACGATACTGCTTCGCATGAACCTTCAAAATTCCTTTGAATACCAAAACCTTAAATGGTTCTTCTTTCGAAAAATGACAAACCCTACCCCTAACTTTTGTTTCCTGCCGAAAATATTAACAAAATACGATACTGCATCGCATGAACCTTCAAAATTCCTTTGAATACCAAAACCTTAAATGGTTTTTCTTTCGAAAAATTATTCCATCAGCAGAAAATAAATCTTCTCCGTTTCTTTCTCGCAATATATTCGCGAATTAAAATTCAGGAAAACGAAATAAACGACGGTTTGAACGCGTGACAACAGTTTGAACTGTAATTTTAACCAAGATTTACAGATTGAAATTCGGTAGCTGGTCCCGCCCCGAGATATTAATCCCAGAGTCGGCAGCGTTCCATTTGACTTTCCGCCATCCGAATCCTTTTCTGACACCGTAAACGTGCCGGCAGAAAATTTGATGACCACACTTAAACGTTTTACGCGGTCTTAAAGTTCGGCGAATTCTAGCAGGGCACAGATTCCCTTCCCCCTCCCTCCCTCTCGTCGCCGAACGAAATTCGACGAAATCGTTGCACCTCCTTTAGAGCTTTACCCGTGCGAAATGCTGCCGCTGTGATCGACAAGCTTATTCGTCGCGTTCGCAAACCTGAAATGCGACTGCTGAACATGCCGAAACATTTTCACTTTTCTTATTTCTAAAAATTAACTTTGAAAATTTTGGTGGCACACAACTTGCTGTCTTTTTATTTGAAAACTCAATATTTTCAATATTATTGAATAAAGTAATACCGACAAACGTTTATTATGTAAACCAAGGTTAACACACACACTTTTTTCATTTATTTAACCGTATTAAATTAACATTAAATAGGAGACACACTCGCTATACATGTGGCGTGCAAGAATAAAGACAAGTGAACATGCGACATAATGCGCGCGCATCACTCATATATTGGGTTGGCAACTAAGTAATTGCCGATTTGTTCAATGAAATAAAAGAGTTTTTTGTTTTACTTGGAATGAACTTTAATCTATGATGTATTTTCCATTTTGTTCGATGACCTTTTGCCATCTTTCTGACAACTTGAAAATTCCACGCTCGTAGAAAGTCTGATCCTTTTCGGTCAAAAACTGAGTCAAGTTATAGTTTCATCTATAACTGAAATCGGCAATTACTTAGTTGCCAACCCAATACAAACTAGCGTGCATGGCGCCTTACAGTGCTTTAACAAATATTTTTTAATATTTTGAAAAATTGCTATCTGCACAAAGATGGTTTGATTACAACAATGTGACGTTTATTAGAGCTCTGAGGTTCCTTTTTGTAGAAATCTGGGCTCGTTAGGAAAAATTAAAGAAATACGAAAGATACAGAGGGATGGGAACGAGTGTCTTGTCTCCAGGAAATGAAAGAATTTTGTATGTGCGAACGGCGATCGACTATGAATTCGAATGCTGGTCTCTTCCTGTTCCTCTTCGGCTACCATGGATCTTCGCCCGTGCTTCGTTAATGGTAACGACCGTGTGATTCGGCTGTGCAAATATTGGCTCCCTCCGCTTTCCACGTTTCACCTTCTTCCGGCCGTTTTGCGAACAAATCGTCTCTGCATCCGACGGAGAGACTGTTGAATGCCTACAGAACGTTCCAAAAACCTGCCAACGGAAATGACGACATAGTTTCGTTTCGCCAGTTCGCGAAAAACTTTTGCAAACCTTTATACTCCTCTGATTCACCGTCGAACTTTCGTTTAGAATTTTCCTGAACCCTATCATTCCACATACAGTTTATAATAATACTTTCACCGTAGCTTCCATTTACTGGACGTGGAAACGAATACCTTCTCATTTTGAAATAAAATTATGATTTTTTCGGCGAGGTAGATCAGATTCTTCATCATTTATACTAACTTTAAAAATGTTAAATTAAAAAATGTTAATACTCATTAGGGAATGTTTTATCAATGTTACAGAGTGATACTAACTCACTTGTGCTTTTAACCCTCGGACTCCTGCGAGTTCTACGGGTCACTTCTGACCCACGCAGAATTTTCACTTCAGTTTCTCTTTCTGAATGAAGAAGATTTTCTTATTTCAAAATAAAATGCGACTTCTTATATCGGAATAAAATTGTACGGTTAATATATTATCTGACAAATGAGCTTAAAATTCCAGTTAATGGTTAATAATTAATTATTGAATTCTACAAGCTTCCCATTTATAATTTATGCTTGTCTCATAAGAAAGTTTTTCCAGTTAATGGTTAATAATTAATTATAGAATTCTACAAGCTTGCCATTTATAATTTAAGTTTGTCTCATAAGAAAGTTTTTCCAGTTAATGGTTAATAATTAATGTTTGAATTCTACAAGCTTCCCATTTATAATTTATGCTTGTCTCATAAGAAAGTTTTTCCAGTTAATGGTTAATAATTAATTCTGGAATTCTACAAGCTTGCCATTTATAATTTAAGTTTGTCTCATAAGAAAGTTTTTCCAGTTAATGGTTAATAATTAATGTTTGAATTCTGCAAGCTACCCATTTATAATTTATGTTTGTCTCATGAGAAAGTTTTTCCAGTTAATAATTAATTATAGAATTCTACAAGCTTGCCATTTATAATTTATGTTTGTCACATGAGAAAGTTTTTCCAGTTAATAATTAATTATAGAATTCTACAAGCTTGCCATTTCTAATTTATGTTTTGTCTCATAAGAAAGTTTGTTTTTTTTTTTAAATATTGATCACAGATTTTCTTAGTTTCCCTTTATCTCTTGATTTCAGCAGGCATTGAGCACTTTGTTATTATTAATATATAAAAGTTGCGAGGATAATGGGACACATTGCGCGTGTCCTATTATTGCGAGCTAATATCAGACTAGAAATGTGGATGAATGGAAATTACGCTTCGGCCTAGGTCGACATTTTCGCGTCGTTTTGCTTGAATATTTTCCACCCATGTGCCGTTGTACAATCTCTGATTCCCGCTCGTAAATCTTCGGCCATTATCATCGTTTCCATTACGGTCGTTTAAAAGTAGCATTACTCGTTTGAAATCCAGAGTTCGGAAAATGGCCGCGCGTGTTTCGCGCAGATTTTAAAAGTGCTGAATGTTCGCCGCTGCGTATCGCTGTCCAGATAAATATTGCAAACGGCTGGCTAAATTTCTAATGGGTTGGAAAAGTCCATTAAAGGCCTGGTTGTTCCAAAAATTTGAAAAGGAAACAAACTCGTACTTCTCCGATTAAAAATAAAATTTCACTTGCAATAATTATGAGAGAATTACGAAATGTGTGTGTGCGTGTGCTGTAACACTTGTAAATTGTTTCACTCAGAAATGATAAGGTTTTCACGTGAATTTTTCCATTAACAATTTTCGAAGGTCTCAAGGACACGCGTAGTAATAATTGTCAGATTAAATATGAACTTCAGAGTCACTGCGAATCGAAAACCCGATTTAATAGAAAATAGAAACAATTGCAATTTTTTTGCGATTTTCAGCTATTTAGAATATTCCGATTCTCTGAAATTTGAGAACTCAATTTGCAAATTCTTTGAAAACAGTGACCCTTTCGTGACAAAATCGTGCCCCGGCCCCAAAGACGGTCCAAAATGATTGTTAATATAATTATTAGCGTAGTTTTTTGTTACCACTCGTACCTCCAACACCCGCTAATTGGTCAAATTACGGGGCCCGTTCATCGACGATTAATTCCAATGATAATCGACAGAAACCTAGTTTTACTCGGATTTATAACATTGTTCGCGAAAGTCATAGAGAGAGAGACTCTACTTATTGTAAATTTTATATATATACACACACACACGTGTAAATATGTATATGGAAATGTGGTTATACAATAAACAACTTCCATTGAGGAACATGAAACGAGTTCGAACTTTCGTTTCCAAAGTTAGAAACTATTATGAGCTCTTGTTAGCACAGCAGAGTGAAGGATGGCCCAACGGAGCGACGACGGCTTACACTGTGTGGAGATTGTGTTTTACACAATATACAGTGTATACATAGAGACGTGTTAATTTTCGTGAGTTCTCCTGGGACTTCGGTTGGAAGACGATTCGGAACCTAAAATCACACTAGGATGCTTCCATTTTTCCCTACGATGACAAGGAATTGAAATTTGGAAGACAAGGAATTTTGCAGAGACAAACCGATAGATTTTATGGTATTTCACTTTCCGATTTCTAGATCTCCCAATTTTTAGAGGTCCCAATTTTTAGAGCGTCCAATTTTTAGAGCTCCTAATTTGCAGAGCTTCCAATTTTTAGAGCTCCCCATTTCTAGACCTCTCAATTTTTAGAGCTTCCAATTTTCAAATCTTGCCATTTTTAGAGCTCCCAATTTTTGGAGCTTTTAATTTTTAGATCTTCCAATTTTTAGAGCTCCCCATTTCTAGACCTCTCGATTTGTAGATCTCTCAATTTTTCGAGCTTCCAATTTTCAGGGCTCCCAGTTTTTAGAGCTCCCAATTTTTGGAGCTTCCAATTTTTAGAGCTCCCAATTTTTGGAGCTTTTAATTTTTAGATCTTCCAATTTTTAGAGCTCCCCATTTCTAGACCTCTCGATTTGTAGATCTCTCAATTTTTCGAGCTTCCAATTTTCAGGGCTCCCAGTTTTTAGAGCTCCCAATTTTTAGAGCTTCCAATTTTTAGAGCCTCCAATTTTCAAGGCTCCCAATTTTTAGAGCTCCCAATTTTTGGAGCTTCCAATTGTTAGAGCCTTCAATTTTTAGAGCTCTCGATTTTTAAAGCTCCCAATGTTTAGAGGTCCCCATTTCTAGACCTCTTCATCTCTAGATCTCTCAATTCTTAGAGCTTCCAATTGCTATAGCTTCCAGTTTATAGAGCTCCGAATTTTAAGAGCTCTCAGTTTTTAGAGCTCCTAATTTCTGGAGCTTCTAATTTTTTAGAGCTCCCAATTGTAAGAGCTCCCAACTTTTAGAGCTCCCAATTTCTGGAGCTTCAAATTTTTTAGAGCTCCCAATTTCTGGAGCTTCCAATTTTAGAGCTCCCAAATTTCGTACCTCTCAATTTCTAGATCTCTCAATTTTTAGAGCTTTCAATTCATAGACCTCTCAATTTCTACATGTACTGATAATCAAAAATCCCCAGCTGATATTCCGGAAAACCTTGACATTTTAATTCCCATAAGATAGATTTCCGCGGTGCACACCCTCGACAAGCCAAACATAATCGCGTCTCCGGAAACGAATTCTCTAGGAGAAGAGATCCCGATCCTCATCCGCGGACCTTAAAACCGGGCGTGTATCGCGAGGCACCAATTCCTCCGGCCGGGAAAGTAATTCCGTCCCCGGTGTGTATCATGAGAACGTTAGGCGAGCGACGGCGGCGGCTCTCTCAGCGATCAGACTCAAATAGGATTACTCTAGGCGCACTGCTCGATAGATGGTGTGTAAACTTCTCTGTACACGATGTCGATAACCAGCCGGCATAACCGTGGCGGCATAGTTGTGTTCTCCTCGGCGGTGTGCTGGTTTATCTGAGAAGATAATTCTGCCCCCCCCCCTTTCTCACCCTCTCTCTAGGCTACAGAGTGAAATATTCACTCATGATCAGGCGCGGGATACTCTGCACACTGTCGAAGAGTCCACGTTAACAGACATTCGCGGTTTACCCGTGGCAAACTTGGATTTTTGCACAGTCCCTTACCTGACGAGATTGCGCCGCTGCTGCTAGGGACTTAGGTTTATCCACGAGCTTCAGAGATCACTATAGAATCTTTTGGGAGACCCTGTAGGAGCTCGATCGTCCTGTGATTCTGCTTTAAAATCAATCTTCTTATCGGTAAATTTGCCGACTTAATTTCGTGAACTAAGAGAGCAAGCTGATTAGACTTCTACGAGTTTGATCAGTATGTATTCTGCAAGTGGCTGAACTAGGGAAACTCTCCCCCCTTCCTTTCGACACGTGACCTACGCCATTCTATTCGTTTTGTCATGCTGAACGCAAAATGTACTTGTCATTTTTGGCGAAAATTAATAGTTTTTGAGATATTCGCGAAAAACTACCCCTAATACTACACGAATCCTGAGTGTACCTACGCGTCCGTGACAGTGAAACGTGGTGCGTGTGCAGTATATAGGCCACTCCATTTTCTACTCCTCATCGCGGTGGCCAGCAAACAACGTATATAACGGGCAAACCTGTTAAAAAGGTATTTTCTGTATAGAATATAGAGAGGTCCTCCGACCAATACCAATTCAAAACATACCCTAAATCTATTAATTAATAGTGTTGGTTTGGGTCAGCTTCTTCTCCAGCGAGCAACTTTACGATTCTCATATTAAACAATATAACATTCTATTATAGAATTTGCTAATAAGTGGAACTGGTGTTGGTCTGGTTTAGTTTTTTTTTCGAGCAATGTTTAAAATTCTACAATATTAAAAATCCCAGAAATTCCGACGACCCCTCTATATCCTATACAGAAAACGCCTTTTTAACAAGTTCACCCGTTATATACGTTGCTTGCCGTCACGGACCCGTAGGTATACGCAGGGTTCATGTAGTAGTAGCAGTAGTTTTTCGCAAAAATCTCGAAAACTATTCATTTGCGCCAGAAATGACAAATACATTTCGTGTTCAGCACGTCAAAACGAAGAGAATGGCATAAGTCACGTGTTGAAAGGAGGGGGGGAGTGTTCCCCAAGTATTTTAACCTATTTGGAGTTTATGGCTCGTTGGTTCGTGTTTCTATGAACGAAACTGTGAGAGAAGAATTCCAAGTGATTAGGGATAACTATTTAAGAGACTTATCGTATAGGGGATGTCCTTTGGAAATTCTTTGGCTATTATCGAAAATTCGTTTTGCTCGTAATACAGTTGTTCCAACTAATTAGGATTTGTACGATCTATAATCAAGAAATAATGATTAAATTACTTCAGGACCGAAGTAACAAAGAGCTTTCCCTGAGATACTTAATAATCACGATGATAATGACAATCGTTAACGTTAAGTTATTCTCTTGTAGGAACGAATAGATCGCTGATCCACTTGAGGAGAGTCTTAGCAACTATTCCCCATTTCGCGATTGTTACGGCAGTTCGATAGATAAACTAGCGCGAAACTTTAACAGTATATATGTGTACGAACAGTGTACCGTAAACTGCTGGCCACATGCGGCTGAAACAAATGCCATTCGCTTCCGTATTTCAAGGTCTATCAATGTGCGAAACCTCATTATAAAGGCGGGCTTACACCTGGGGCCTCTACGTGCTGTCGAATGACTATGCTGTCTCCTCGCAAAAAGACGATGACCGTTAAAGGGTAGTTTAAAATTACGGAACGATGTCGAAACTATGGAATAGCGCACAGAAATATGTGTGCCTTATTCTTTAAACAATTGCTTATTATGTAGGACTGTTATTTCCCGGGTGCTTAAATGTTTAAGCAATCCAAAATATTCATATTTAATTTCCGTCACAAACTCCTTCAAATTCTAGGGAATTTATTTATAACATGGGACTGTCATTTCCCAGGTGCTTAATTATTTAAGCAATTTAAAATATTCACATTTAATTTTCTTCACAAATTCCTTGAAATTGTACTGAATTTGTTTATTATGTGGGACTGTTATTTCCAAGGTGCTCGATTCTGTAAGCAGTTTCGATTCACATTGAATTCCCTTCTGATCCGAGTGAATGATTATGTATTATATAGGACTTTTATTTTCCAGGTGCTTAATGCAACTTCAATTAACACGGTTAAGACATCGATTGTCACGACATACCACAATTTACCGTTAAGTTGAATACACTTCGAATGTTGTTTGTTCTGTTTATGGGTTCCATCCGAGGCACCAGGTAAAATAAAACAATTTTCCATCTCTACGAGAACTTTTCATTATAAAATACATGAAATCCAGTCCAGCGGCCGCGGACGAAAGTCAGAGCGCTCGAGCCGCATGAAAAACTCGCGAACTTCGCCGAGAGGAGAAACCAATCAAGTAATTTGCTGTTTATTGTCAAAGGTACGACTCAGTTTTCAAGAAAATCGGAACCCTTTCAACGCGTTTCCCTTTGCTTCGTTTGGCTCGTCCGTCAACGGCGGGGGAAACCTGTGAAATGAAATGATTTAGTTTAATAAACAATATACAGTAGATTGCTTATTGGTACATAAAACATCTACACGCGACTGGTAGCCCATCGCGCGATCGCACGAGCGTTGAATTCGACAATCGCGAATGAGAAACGTTCAGGCATTATTTATATCATCCCCGGAACAATACACCCGCTCCGATACTGCAATAATAATGCTAATGTAAGGATAATAATAATAACAATTTCATTATTACATCGACGTTATTATTATTTATGTTACGTTGCATAAATACGTAGGAAATGAGGCATGACTTTCTGCTCACAATTAACCCTTCGATCCGAAGCGAAATGCACCGGAAATTATTCTGAGAGAATCAAAAGCTTCCGGCGCGATCAATAAATAAAAAAACTGCGGATATTTATGCGAAATAAAAATTGTCTCCATTGTAGGAAACCGAAATGCAATGAAAATCTGCAGTGTGTTCGATTACAGGTGTAAGAGAATTTAAGGGATGGTTCTCCGTGACGATATAAGACGAAAATGAAGAGTAAAAAAATTGCGATTTCGGCTTTGTTTGTTAGTTATTCAACAACTGAAAATCCGCCTGAAATGCGGCAACCCACCCGACGATCACGCGCGCCATTGTGACGTAAGCAACTCCGTTGGGCGGGTTGCCGCCTTCCAGGCGGATTTTAAATCTATAATAACTGACAAACGTGGCCAAAATCGCAATTTTTTTACTCTTCATTTTCGTCTTGTATCGTCACGGAGAACCACCCCTTAAATTTTCACCCACCGGCACGAGTTCGAAATAATAAAAACAAATGCCACCGAATGTCCTTACGCGTTTTTCGTTCTATTAATTTTCACCGCGAACGCGTAAAATCCGCAGCCTATTAATAAACGAGTCTGTAGGACACGCCTCCGTGTGACGCGTTCGGAAAAGAATGGTATTAATGTTACGGAGTTCGGGGTGGCGTTTATTATGAAAAAGCGTTCGTGCGATCGCGGCTGGGAGAGGCGAGGTTGCGGCAGAGACAAGTAAGTATCGGTAAATCGACCGGGCGAAGGATACAAACACTCGTGCGGCCCACGAGAATTTTCACTGACATAATACCATCAGAGGATCGATCCTTAAGGGTCCTCCGGTCGATCGATCGCCCGGCTAACGCAATCATAACTTCGCCGCGTCCTCGGCGGAAGGATTAGAGGCAGCGGGGCGAAGTTCGTTCGCAAGTAATCCCCCGATAATATCGGCAAACGTTCGAGTATTTTTCTCGCTGGTTGCGTCCACGTCGCCCACTGGAAAACGTGAGTATCCTGGAGCTCGTTTCTCATCGTGACCAAAAAATAAAGAAAGAGAGGAAACAGCAAAAAAAAAAGAAAAAAATATGTGAGAGAATGATAGGAGAGATGTGAGTCTGGCTGGCGCGAATCAAGTCTGAGAGTCTCTTTATTTTGTCGCTTCGAAACGCACGCACCTGTCCGTTTTCCACAAAAGAATCACCGCCGCCATCCCGGAAGCATTGATTCTCCCCATCCCCCGGAAACCGAATCAAGAAAAACACTTTCACACAGACCTTGCCACCACCACCGTGCACGCTGTCGGCGTTTGTCCTCCTCTCGTTTGAGCTGCTGTCGAAATTATCGCGGCCGGGAGAACGACGAGGAAGAGGGATGACGACGTTTAAACAGCCAACCCGCTCGGTGATCGCTCAAGTGGGTATCGATAACTTTCGACTGGGGGACAGAGCAAGAACTTGCTGCGAGAGGTCTCATCGGTCTTCCTTCGGGGAGTCGAATACTTCAAGTTGAAACAATTGTAAGATACCTCTGAGAACTTGAGAAAGAGGAAGGAGGGGGAATATTAAATTGTTTACGGTTTGCGGGAGCTTTGTGGGAAAGAGGATGTTTGTCTTCAGCGTTTCCTTTGGAATTTTGGCACACTCCAAATTGATGATCTCTCGCACAGGGTGTAGCTAATTTGGAGAACCTAATTACTTACCTTATTTGCTGTTGATGAAGTCATAACGTTTATTAACTATAATTCCAGTATTTCTATAGTTCCAGTTAGAATATTATAGAAATTGTTAATTGCCAAAAAGTCCTCCGGTCGAAATTCATTCGATCCATAGTGAAGTTCATTCGGAAGGACAATGTCGGAGTATTAAAAAACAAGAAAACTAAAAACAAAATGTTTTCGCACTGTCCAGAGTGCGCACGACAAAGTCCCCGATTACGACCCCTTGAGGGACCACCGACACGGCTGTGCGACTCTCTTCAACTCCTATTTCCCGAAGAACAAACACTGAAAACACGGAATATTTACCGTCCCTGGCTGATGCGGATCTCGTGCAGAACAGAAATTGGTTGCGCTAATTGCAAGACACGACAGCTGCAGAGACAACAAGGTTTCTAAATTCTACACTATTCTGACTTTGATCTACTCATTTTCAGCACGAATTCAGAAAATCTATCATTGTCAAAGTGACAGTGTCAACGAATCATGCAGTGTCCTCTTTTGACCTTGTGTAAGCAGCAGACAATTATTTACAGCCACAGACGGTACAGTTCTCTATATATGTCGTCAAGGCCTAGACGATAAACGTCGCAGAAATATCCCCACTACCGAGGGGTATACCCCGTGAGGGGCCACGTCACCTGGACGATATACGACGCTGGCAACATCCGTGTTATTGACGTATATCGAGGGTTGTGACTTCTCGATATATGCCATAACAACACTTGCCAACGTCTTATATCGCCCAGGAGACGATACACAGCGTCCAAGGTCGCTCACAGGGTATATCCGACGGTAGTGGGATAACTCCACGACGTTTACCATCCAGGCCTCGGCGACATATATAGAGAAATCACTGTATACCTAAACACGAATGAAGCCAACACATCTACACGAGCGATTGAAACAGTTTCAACAGAACAGACGCTGTCGAATGGAGGGATGAATCGGATCGATGCATAGCGGAGCGAACCACCTACTTTCCTGGACCTGAAAAAGACATTCCATCCACAAAAGATATCCTTGAAGACCCTCCAAAAAAATACTTATAGAAGGAAGTTGTCCACCATCGTCACTCCCCTTAACATACGGAGTGGGGTCACTATGCATATGTTTCTTGTTTCTAGACTTGGGGACCTTTATGCAAAGTGAAAATTATTAAATAACGATATCCTTAAGTGGTGTTAATCCCCGTCTAAAATTGCAGCCACCTACTTTCACCAAAACTGCTTAAAATCCGCAAGTCTAATATGACCCGGGGCAGGGGTATCCGTTCAAATAATTTTTTGGGGAAAAAATAAAAAGCCTTTGTTCATCAAACTTCTCGTGGCTCATATTTCTGCGCGTTTCATGCAAATTGACCCCGCCTCGGTAAAGAAGGTCGTTCCGTATGGTAGGGGGTTGAAGCGCCGCAACCTAGTCCAGAGTCCAATCAATGTTCCGAACGTAAATGGGCGATAATTGTCCGATCCAGGTCCTTTCCCAGCTCGTTCCACCGTGCTCTGGCTGAACGGGGAAAGCATGGTGTATCGCATGAAGGGGATTTCGCAATTTCCAGGTACGATGCCGAGTGTGCCGGTCGGCCTGTCCTATCACGAGATGTTCGCCGTGTCGCTTGGCTCACCGGCGCTATGGAGATGCCGTGCCTGCGGCAAACAGGTGACCAACCGTTGGCACCACTTCCACATACACACCGCCCAGAGGTCCCTCTGCCCCTATTGCCCGGCCACGTACAGCAGGATCGACACCCTGCGTTCGCACATACGCACCAAGCACCGGGAGATAGTGTTCGCCAAAGGCTCCTTGTAGAGGACGCTGATTGCCCCGCGAAGGAAGCGCCCGCCGCCACTTCCGCCGCCCCGTCTCTTCAACGACAGGCCCATCGCGCCTTTCTTCGGATTCGGACTGCCCTGACCTAGCCCAGACCCTCGTCAGCGGCCCTCTGCTCGCTGATCAGCTTCTGGGACACCTGCGCGCCGAAGAACGTTCTCCAAGTTCCACAGTCCAGAGTTTTTCAAGGTCCACAGTTTTCTTATTTTCTGCCGACTCTGATGGGTGGACGTTGCCAGCGAATGGACCCCTGGTCCAGAAAGCTCGCTGACCAGCTCATCTTCGGATGGGGACACCTGTGTGCCACTTATCCAAAGAAGAAGGTTCTTCAAGTTCAGGACCATCAGTATTCTTGCTTTCTGCCACCTATTCCTGATGGATGGACGTTGTCAGCGAAGAGGCCCCTGGTCTAGGAAGCTCCCTGACCAGCTGATCTTCGGATGGGGTCACCTGTGTGATACTTATCCAAAGAAGAATGTTCTCCAAGTTCAGAACCATCAGTTTTCTTATTTTCTGTCAACTCTGATGGGTGGACGTTGCCATCGAAGAAACCCCTGGTCTAGAAAGCTGATCAGCTGATCTTCGGATGGGGACACCTGCGTGAGACTTATCCAATGAAGAACGTTCTCCAAGTTCAGGAACCATCCTCTTCTAATTATGTTGCTTTTTGGTACTTATTCCTGACGAGGACGTTGTGTCCCCTAACTGATCAGCTCTCATCTTCGATTGGGACACCTACGTGCCACTTATCCAAAGAACGTTCCCCTAGTTGCTTTGTTTTTTTTTTTATTACTTATTCCTGATGGGTGGACGTTGTTTTTTGAACTTACCTGGGGTCTTGATGTGGCGGAAGTGTTCTCGAGAAAGCTTGATGGCCTCCAGGAACAGATCTTCGACTTGTTCGAATAACGCTCTAGTATTTTAAAATAGGTAGGTGCAATCGAATGTTACGTTTCCTTGCTGTTATAATTGATAAGTCTCGTTGTATTATATAGTGTTCTAACGTGCGTGAAAAGGCAGCAGTTTCTTCTTAGAGTACGCGATTCTGTGATATATGTATGTAGACGCGAGGGGCTAGTTAAACGTTACATTTTGCGAACATCGAAGTAAAGATATACCGAAGGACGATCGATCTTTGCGTATTCTGTTCTCCGATATCGATCGCAGAGAAAATCTGTTCCGACTTCGACCAACGTTTATCGAACATTCTTTTATTCGTCTCTTTAATCTCGGATACGATTTCTTTATCAACCCTTCGCTGACATTGAGAAAAACAAAGACTACAAAGGCTGTCTCAGCTGAACGACCTAGATGTACACCTAATTTCATTCGCTGTTCTGCGGAAAAAAGATTTCAAGATCCTCGATATTTTTTTACACGACACCCTATAGATATTGTTCGATGTTCTTGTAGAGCACGAAAAGACGAGTCCAACGAGTACCATGACGATACCGTTTCGATCATTCAGTCCCAAGATATTCGTGTCTGAAAGACACAAAAGATTACCTTTCAGACACGAATATCTCGAGAATGAGTGATCGTAATGGTACGGTCATGGTACTCGTTGGATTCGTATTCTCGAGCTCTACAACACTGTACAAGAAAAAACGTATGATATCACTATAAAAATGTACCAGTGACCTTGAAATCTTGTTACAAACGAGAACTTGGCAAACGTTTAGGTGGTTTTAATTATCTGAGACGGGTCATTCGCAACTTTAGGATCCAGATGCATGATCCAGGTGTCACTGAAGGGTTAATACTTATCACTTCGTGCATTAGGGCCGTCTAATTATATTTTCCGAGTCGGGCATCGAGCTTATCGAAAGCGAGACTATTCCGCTTCTCGAGAATCTTCCAAGCTTTCGAGACCCCTAAACGAGGAAACCGTCTTCGCGTTCAACGTCCTCCCGCCATTCCCAGTGAAAGAATGATCGTCCCCCGTATCACCAAACCATCGTTTTTCACGGACAAATCGTTCTCGGGAGGCGCATCGGCTCGCGCACAGGGACAGTGGCGCCAATAATTAATCACGGAAGAGACGGTTCGCGGGGTGAATCGACAACGAACGGCCTGTTTCTAGGTATCGCTTGAGCATACGCATACACATGTGTTCAGTCCTTTCTGAGCTCGCCGATTCATGTGTACAAGGACTGTAGGGGAGGTAAGGTAGCGAAGTAGAACGACGAGGAGAACAAGCGCGGACGAACAAGCGGACGAACAAAGCGGAAGAACAAAATGAAGAGGATCGTCACGAGCAACGACACCAAGAGAAACGTAAGTGCTGAACAAAAAAAAAAAAAAAAAAAATCGCAGCCGGGAAAAGGAGTCGGAATTTTTGCGAGGACAATCCTGATCGATAGTAAACGTCTCGAACGGTCTCCTCGGTGCGGTGGTGACTCTCGTTTCTTGGTCGGTATCGATTGGCTACCTCTCCGCGTAATCGATCGTACAAATCGGTGGACACCGAACACACTCGCTAGGATTCGTGTAAATAGTATATCGAAGTTATAAGAACGTGGACGTTCCGAGTGTGAACGAGTCCGGATCAGCATGGCTGATCGTGCTGCTGTCGTCTGCATTCTCTCGAGTCCCCGACTCCTCTAGATCCGAACGATCCATGGATCCGTGGATCCCGAAGGACGGCGGAGCCGGGGACCCGCGGAACCCAAAGCTTAAGTCCATAGAAGCTAAAGATTCGAATAATTAACAAGAGAAGATAAAAACAAAAACGGTCTAATTCTTACGCAATGGAAGGCTGAAACGCGCGCTGTGATCATCGAACACCGAAAGATAAAAAAAAAAAAAAAAAACAAAATGAAAATAACTCAAAGGGTACTACGAATTATAATCGCGGGCGTAATCGCTGTTTCCGTGTCTCTTAAATGTTGTTCGTTTCGTTTCGGGCCAACGACGAGTCTCTAGGCCCGAATGATAGAAGCGACACACACACACACACACTAACACAGTCACACAGACACACATACACACACACGTGTTAATTGTCGACAGTATTTCGTACGTGTACGATGTCCATAGTTAAACAGAGTTGTACAGCAGGCGAGAGAGAAGAACGTAGTATCGTGTCGAGGAACACGCCGGGCCGCGAACCTAATCGTCTCGCTCCCTCTTCCCGGGAGCCGGGCGAGATGATTCTCGAATTTAGTGGTTGCTATTTCCGGGCGGAGATCATGGTCGCGACCGGGTTTCCTTGGACGACACTCCCACCCCCCTCTCTCTCTCTCTCTCTAGGATATATATGTAATTTACATTTCTCTTTGGACCAATACTCTTCGTCTACTAAACGGTAATAATCATTGTCGAGGCTCGTAAAGTACCTAACAAAAACCTCTTCGTCTGTATAAGATTCTCTTCGAGCGTGTGGTTCCTAAGTTATCTCGTAAACGGGTCGAGCTTCGGGCTCGCAGTCAAGTCAGCGTGGAACTTATGTGATACTGTAGGGCCGATTTAAATTAAGGTTAATTTATACGTGTTCGCGTGTGTGACGATGATCGCGGGTCATGGACACGCACCACCGAGAAACGTCATCGACTACACACGTATACGCGTGGTCGCCAGACGAGGGGAGGACGCGTGAATTCAGGGGAAATAGTTACCCCCCCTCTCTCTCTCTGCCAGTCACGTGACATTGTCGCGCATGCGCGACAGAGACGGAACGCGTCACGTGACCGGCCTGTGGAGGGAGCGTGGGGGAACAGCGGCGGTGGAAGGGGAAATTAGAGTGGGGGAACGAGTCTTGATCTGGCGACTGTGCATATACGTGCGTTTTTAACACGGGAGCCACGCGGTTTTAAGCGTCCGATTCCTGACGAGCGTTGTCGTCTTTCAAGACCCTTTTTCTATGAGCTTGGACATGATCTAGATTTTTGGAATATTCATTTAAACGAGTACAAAGAGATTCTGAATTTCAATTGTGTATTCCTACGTGAAACTTCGTATGTTTGTCTTCGAACTTGAAGAAATACTCTTTCTTTAACGATCACTGTTCTTACGTAAGGGGGTGAAGATAGGATTAATTAAATTACGAGGTTTTTGAAAGATTAGTTAAATAACAAGTCTTTGCGTGGGATCAGTGTGATCACAAAAATTACATGGACTTTTTTTAACGCTAGAACTACCAAGTACTAAATGTAACTGTCATATATTACCTTATAATTACAACAAAATTGTATTTGTTTAGATTTCCTATCAGTTTTGTTTAAATATCTACTTCGACAGAGAAGTTTATTAAAAAATTCCGCGATGGAAACGTATATATATATATACGTTTATGTGCGTAACGTATACATATATATATACACGTTATTGAAATTATATAATTCCAATATTTCAAAAAGAAAAAAAATAAGGAACAAGTCATTTTGACTCATCCGGTAGTTCTATTATCAACACTAAACTTACCAGGCATTAACAGTATCTGGTAAATATTGCCTTATAAAAATGGCAACCCTAAATTCACCGAGATTGTCCGTAATTTTCAGTGTATTAAATCCTTGGACAAGGTAGTTTATTCCACTATTTTCCATAAATGAATTTTTATAATTTTAATAATTGTAAAATATAAAATCGGTCATTTGACCGTGGTAGTTCTATTGTTAATACTTCTTAATTGTTCCTGATCGAAGGTTTTCAAACCCAACTTCCGGTACCAGTTTCATCCCCCGAGTAGAAACGGTGGTTTTATTTTTGTATACCTCGTTCATGAAAAGAATTACAGTCTTTTGCATTATAGCGTTGTACGTATAAATTCAGAATATTCAATTTGGATTTCGCCGTTTCTAAGATTATGTCTTCTAATTAAAGAAGCTCGTGAGAGACTCTTGCTGAGGGCAGTAAAACGATACAACAGAGTCTCGGCACAATGCAGAGAGGAAAGTTCGCCGAACGAAAATTTCAATAGACGAAGATAACAATATCGCAGAATGTCTTTGTACTCGTGGAGCGTTCGTTTCGGTATGCTATTTCATTAAACAGTCGTTCGCACTCCTAAATAACAAACGTCCTAAATATAACAAACGTCCTAAGTAAAATTCCGAACAGTGGTCGCATTTTACAATTTAAAAACACGATTCTCGAGTATTCGCGATATGAAAATTCTCTGCATAAGGATTCCAGGAAAACAGTGACGTTCGATCGGCAGAATGTGAAGATGTACTTTACGCTCGCGAACGTACGCGCGAGTGCACAAGAAAAACATCGTCCAGGTAGAAGTAGGCGAGCAAAGTGTTCGCAGTATTTCTTGGTGTCCTCCGGCTGACAATAGAGTCGTCGTTGTAACAACGGAGTTCGATTGTTTGTTACTTGACACCGCGTCCGGCACAGATCCAAAATTCTCGCGCGAAGTAATTTGATAGAAATAATTTTTGAGTCATTGATATTCCTGAGATGATATTAACGTGACGTACTTTGAATAAATTACCTTTATTTTGGCTACCGGCGAGAGGAATAGTATTAATATACCGTGCAGCTACATTGTGGAAATTTGCGCACAATCCGGAACGCATATTCAAAATGTTGTTCCGAAATTTCTCGTCGAAGCTGTGTAAATTATTAGAATTGCAACATTCTTTGCAAAAGAAAAACAAAAAAATTATCCTGGATTACAACAAAAATAAAAAATTACTATTACAGATAATTCAAAAAATTATCCAGGATTACAAGAATTCATTATACAGTGTTTACTCGATATATGTCCGAAACACGGGTCTAGCCGGAAACATATATCGGTCAGGTATGCTTTGATAGTATAGTCCTAGGACTTTTATCGGCTAGGCATTCCCGACATATACAGTGAATTCTCGATATATGTCAACAACGCGGGTCTTGCCAGCGTCATATATCGTCCAGGAGACATACAAAAGTTATGTTTACACTCCTTCACGTCCCCCGAGGTAGTGGAGATAATTCCGCGACATTTATAGTCCAGGCCTTGGCGACATATATGGAGAGATCTTTGGGTAGAGTAAACACTGTAATTTCAAGTGTGATTTCACTGTGATTAACAGGAAGCTATTTTCCAAAGCTGTCTATTAATAAGAAAAAAGAACGCCTTAGAGAAGAACCTAATTGAAAAAATGTGAAAACTTGTTTACGTTACGAATCAATATACTCGTTCGATATTGCACATGGGAAACAATACCGAATAATAATTCACGATGTAGGGCACGATCTAAATGAAGCGTGTGCATTTGGCAAGTTTCCGCGGTAACATATCTGCACGATCATCACTCCTCCTTTAGATTCATTCCTTCCTCTCGAACACCATCGCATAGTCCATCGACCAACCCGAATCAGACTACGCAAAGCCTGGCTAAATCAAACGCTTGCAATCACGCAGACAGCGTTCCTTAAAACCGGGGACCATAACTGTTATAATCAAAAAGAAAAAAGTCATGAAATAACAAGTATTTGAACGACTAAAATCGTATTGGTTACAGATAAGGATTATAACCGAAAATTTGTTCTCTGATGGTAAATTTCATCGTTGAGAGAAATTTATTACGATCACTTATAACAGTTATTAACGAGAGAAATTAATTTTTAATCGCTAATAACAGCTGTCGATGAGGCAAGTGTATCTCGGTCGCTAATGACAGTTATAGATAAGAGACATTTATTTCGATCGCTGATAACAGTTATCAAGGAGGTAATTTTATTTCGATTGCTCATAACAGTTATCAATAAGAGAAAGTTATTTTGATCGCTAATAACAGTTATCGATGTGAGTTTTTATTTCGGTCGCTCATAACAGTTGTCGATGAGCGAATTTATTTCTATCGCTAATAACAGTTATCGACGGTACAAGTTTATTTCGGTTGCTCATAACAGTTATAGATAAGAGAAATTTATTTCTATCGCTCATAACAGTTATGAATGAGGTGATTTTATTTCGATTGCTCATAACAGTTGTCCATGAGAGAAAGTTATTTTTATCGCTAATAACAGTTATCGATGTGAGTTTTTATTTCGGTCGCTCATAACAGTTGTCGATGAGAGAATTTTTTTTGATCGCTAATAACAGTTATCGACGGTACAAGTTTATTTCGGTTGCTCATAACAGTTATAGATAAGAGAAATTTATTTCTATTGCTCATAACAGTTATCAAGAAGGTAATTTTATTTCGATTGCTCATAACAGTTATTAATGAGAGAAATCTATTTTGATCGCTCATGACAGTTATCACTGAGATAAATTTATTTCGATCGCTGATAACAGTTATCGGTAAGACAAATTTATTTCCATCGCTCATAACAGTTATTAATGAGAGAAGTTCGTTGCGATCGCTCATAACAGTTATAAATGAGAGAAGTTCAGGACCGAAATGAACCTCTCTCGTTGATAACTGTTATTAGCGATCGAAATAACCCAAAAATGGGTGGGTGTCATTTCAAACAATAAAAGGATTACAAGAATTAAGACTTCGAATATATTTCTTGGAATTTAAAAAAGAAACTACTAAAGAAAGAAATAAATTCCTACTTGGCTCCCAAGTCTTGCAACTAATGCAAACGATTTTTATTTTGCATAAAGATCCGCAGTCTAGTGATCGAAATGACATTCTCCCGATAACTGCTTTAAGCAATCGAAACAGTTTTCTTAATCGATAACAGTTATCTAGGAGGATATAATTTTTTGGACACTAATAACTGTTATTTGTAACCAAGAAGTATAAAAATCGATATTTTTTAATCACTCTGTTCTTCGAATTTTTGTCTTTATATAGATTATCTTAAATTTCACTAATAATTAACTTTTTATCAATGACTTTTATCGTACAAAAATTTAGAATAAAATATTTTTGGTCCCCGCTTAAGACCTATC
The DNA here is from genome assembly GCA_913789895.3 of Seladonia tumulorum. Taxonomy (NCBI): domain Eukaryota; kingdom Metazoa; phylum Arthropoda; class Insecta; order Hymenoptera; family Halictidae; genus Seladonia; species Seladonia tumulorum. Next base: position 6,000,032 of record OU565280.1, read on the forward strand.
ATCTCGAATCCAAAAATCCCCGAAAAAGGAACTGCGTATCGGATCAATAGTCCCGAGGCATGAAGCAATTAGCTGCCACCGAGGTTCAAGGTTAGGGCATCAAAGGAGAAGCTCTGAAATGTATCTGTCCGAGGTTCGCGGCGACGACAGGCTTGCGGCCGTTAAAAATCGCGTGGCTCCCGTCGCGATGATCGAATTCCAGGTTTTCGTGCTCGACTCAAATAGTTCCCTGGTCCGACGTAACTGGGTTCCAGCTGATCGAGACCGTCCAGTCGCTGAGTGGCGAGAGGTGGCGGATGCGCTGTAAATAGAAAGCCGCGATCGAAGTGGTGTCGTCCCGGTGACGATAATGGAACTTTGACGTTTGCTCGATCAGGCTGGACACACGCCTGCACACGACCAAAAATGGAACTAGGAAATATATACAACCATGCATATATGATACCCGCATTACCTATACGCATAAAATTAAAATATAAATATGGATTTCTATAATAGCTTTTAAAACAAAATAAAAGAAAAAAAAAACGTCTACACGCGTATGTGCATGTACGTATAGAGTGTACGGCTATATATCAAGAAGAAGATGACGACGACGATGATGATGATGATGTGTGTCTCTATACGTAGATACACATTAAACATTGATAAGTGACGGTGGCTTGGTGTGCGGGGGAATCAAGCAACTTTCCAGCAAGACTGTTTGACTTCCTGGGCTGTATCGACTGCTCCCTCCTCAAATCGATATCCCAGCAAGCAGGCAAGGTGTCGAGAAGCAAATACACGATACTCTCTCTCTCACTCTTTCTCGGCACCCGAGCGAGCTGTGTGTTTCGGCCAGCGACGAAGCTTCAACCCGGAAATTCGAGGGGTGACAAGTTTCCGTTTGTTTTGCTACGCAAACTGATGACACCATCAGCTGCTTCGCGTGGGACGGGGCGCGGCCGAACAAGTGCGCCGCGGGGTTTGTTCTGTCGTTACGCGTCGCGAGTATACAGAAAAGAATTTTAATAATTTGCACTCCGTGGCTGCAGCTTCTGTTCCATAGAAAACGATACTTTTATCCGGATTTTGTTACGCCGATTTTGTCTTAATACTCACATTCAATGAACCGGAAGCAAACTCGAAAACATTTGGGAAATATTAAGACTATACGGACAGTCTGTCAGTTAACTTACTATTTTTTAACGAGATTCCACGTTCGTCGATATCTTTTTGCACGACACCCTATAGATTTTCTTCGATATTCTTGTAGAGCGCGAGAAGACGAATTCAACGAATACCATGACTGTACCGTTTCGATCATTCAGTCTCGAGATATTCCTGTCTGAAAGACACAAAAGATTACCTTTCAGACACGAATATCTCGAGATTGAATGATCGAAAAGGTATGGTCATTATACTCGTTGGAATCGTCTTTTTACACTGTACAAGAATATCCAAGAAAAACCATATGATACCACTAAACAAATTCTTGAAGTATTGTTAATAAATCACTTGGGGGAACGGTTCTTTCCATCCGTTGGTCGGATAATACTGTCTATCCTGGTTGGTTTTCTGGATTTCTTGAGAGTGACAGTATTTTTATGCGATTCGACTGATCCTGAATATTTATCAAGATGTACTTGATTTTTCACACACAAATATCTCGAGAATGAATGATCGAAAGGGTATGTTCATGGTACTCGTTGGATTCGTCTTTTCGTGCTCTACAACGCTATTCAAGAAAAACCATAAATTATCACTGAAAAATGTACCCATGAACTTGAAATCTCTATGCAAATTAGAAACTGAGGAATAATTGTAATAAAACAAGGCAAATATTCAAGTAACCCTAGAAAAATACTCAACCAACGATTCTATCTTACAAATGACAAATGTACAAGCACTCTTTTCAATCGCAATACTCACACAAACATTAATTTTTCTTTTTCTATTGTCGTAACTTCATGATCAAACTTTAATATGAAAGATATGATATCGTAAAGTCTTTTTCGTACCGCGAACAACGAATCACGCGACCGAAATACAATACAAAGAGAGAATGCATAGGGGTAGAAGAAGATGAAGATGAAGAAGAAGATGAAGATGAAAAGTTTTCCGGGGGTCTTTAAATCTATCAGAATGTTAAGCGGCGAGAAGTTTCGCGCTGCAGCAGCGAGCGTTGCGTATGATGCATTGCCCCTATTGTGCCGGTGAATTTATTAACTTACAATTTACCGGATCCCCGGATGCTTTGCATCAAAGGCGTTCTTACGTTCCAAACTGGGAAGCGCGGAATTAAATGAAGTTCTTCTGCCCCGCCGAATGGGTGAATTTATTGCGTTAGCCTTCGCGCGGGCCATCCCTTCGGTTCATTTTGCGGTAATGCACCCATGCAGTGGCTCTCAAATCGAGGATTTTTTCAGCCGAAATCCCGCGAACCTAATCGCACCTTTACGGTCACTCGTAGCGAATTTCAACCGACCCGAAAAAATTCCAAATAAAAAGCTTCGGAAATCGTTCGCATCTATTCCAATGCGTTGTTACCGGTGACCGGGTCTCGCCGTGACCCGGCGACTACGCGAGACAAAAGGTCGAGTGATAATTGATGATTCAATATTAAAAAAAAATTTCTTTCGCTACATTCTTTCTACTAAAAAAATCGATAAAATTAAATTTAAAAAATTTATAAAATTGTCATGTATTTTTAAATTCTAGAATTCTTTAACTCTAATAGTCTGCTGATCATTTTTACCAATCCCATAAATTCCTGGAAAAAAATTCATATGGTTGTATGTTTCCATATATTTTTTTTCTTTCTGTTTTTGTTAGATGTTAAGTGGTGTGTGTTGACAAATACATTTTCGTTGACCGAAAAATTCTTAAAATTAAATTTTAAAAAATTTATAAAATTGTCATGTATTTTTATATTCTAGAATTCTTTAACTCTAATAGATCTGTAGTCTACTGATCATTTTTACCAATCCCATAAATTCCTGGAAAAAAATTCATATAGTTGTATGTTTCCATATATTTTTTTTCTTTCTGTTTTTGTTAGATGTTAAGTGGTGTGTGTTGACAAATACATTTTCGTTGACCGAAAAATTCTTAAAATTAAATTAAAAAAATGTATAAAATTGTCATGTATTTTTATATTCTAGAATTCTTTAACTCTAATAGATCTGCAGTCTGCTGATCATTTTTACCAATCCCATAAATTCATGGAAAAAATTCATACATTGTATGATTCCATATATTTTTTTTTTTTTTCTGTTTTCGTTAGATGTTAAGTGGTGTGTTTGACAAATACAGAATTTTTACGGCTAAACGGTTTCGCTCTAGGAAAATTATAACATCGGATCCAGCTCTAGTTTCGACTGGAGAGGTCCATCAGTGTCAGGCTGTTCGAAATTTCGGTTTTTGACTCCCCGTTAGATTTCCATCAGCTCTCGCAGCATGAACCTTGCACATGACGGATGCTTTTAGAAATTCCCCGGGGGTTAGTATTTGTAACACATTATAAACGTTTTCATCGATGTCGATGGCTCTCGCGTTTCGGCACACGTGAAAATATTTTTACGGGCGCGCGAGCGCGAGCGCACACACGAAATCATTTTCAGTTGACGTTTCCACGGCCGTGTGTACGTACATACGTGCGCGCGTAAGGTACACACATTTTTGTTTGCAAAACAGGAGTCACCGTAACTCGAGTGCAATTTGTTTGTTACGACGCGTTGCGTTCAATAAACGACTGATTAATATTTGACATTTTGGTCGTGATATGATTATATCAATTATCATTCTTTTCGCTGGAAAATATCGACGAATGAACTTTTTAACCTTACATCTCTTATTTATTAATGCTTTCTTTTTTTTTTATTTTTTATTTTCGGTTGTTCTTTTCTTATGATAACTCTGATCTATTAAAACTTAATGGAACATTTTGTACAGTGTCGAAGCTTTACAAGAAAGAACGTTGTTATACAATTATTATAATCGTGCAGTCTAGTCAGAATTATTTATTTATAAATAAATCACCGTTTTCCGACGGAGAGATTGATCTCTCGTTTAGAGAATGCGATTTCTCGAAGTGCTTCCTTCGTTTCGGGGAGAGTCGCGGAACCAACGAACTATTAACGAGTAAAATATTCAATAAGAACTATCGTTTCCGGTATAGTAAAACGAAAAAAAAAAAACGTTCCTAAGCAGTCGTACGAAAATGGAAATTCGATTCCCCGGCACCAGCCCGTCGTCATCTGACCGAATTATTGCCCTCGATACCAAATGTTCCTTATGTTGTTTCGCAAAAAATCGTTTCTATACATAGTAATCGTGCGTGGCAAGTGCGAAAACGATTCTCCCGGTGCACATTGCGAGTGCGAGAGAGAAAGAGCGAGCTCGCGCGTATGTGGCTGCGTGTGCGTGTGTGTGTGGGAGAGAGAGAGAGAAAGTGTGAGTGATTGAAATTGAAAAAAGTAAAGAAAGAAAGAAATATGTGATAACGTGGTCGGAGAGCACGAGTCGGCTCTGTTTATTCGCAGATAAGATTTCGTGGCTCGTCGGTGTCGCTAATGATAATGCTCTTAATTGATCGGATACGAGTATAGTCGAATTAAAATCGAACGGTCCATTTTCCATAATCCTTTCAATCTGGTGGGAGGAGTCAGAGACCTTGGCCACGCCTTCTCCAGGAGGGACTCGTGGCAGTGGGAGGGGCCTACTACTTTCTCTTGCCACGCCCCTTCCCCTCATTTCCTTACAGTTCCGACCGAACTAGTACAATGAATCTGTAAATCATACTGTGCTTCCGTTCATTATAAAAACATTAACACTTTGTCTACTTACGATTATTGTGCTTTAAATATTTATACAAAAGTTTCAATAACAATTATCAGAAACGAAGGGTAGGTGAAAATGTACAGTGTTCTCTCGGTATTTGTCAACAACTAGGGTCTTGCCAGTATATCGTCCAATACGCGATAGTGGGGATAGTTCTGCGACTTTTATCAGCCAGGTACTTGCGACATATATCGAGAAAAGACTGTATTCCTTTTTTTTTATTATTACATTTTGTATCTAGATCGTTCATATTGTTTTTTATGCTGTATCTTGATGTCACAACAGAATCATTAAATTCTACTTCCTAAAGATAAAGTGTTAATGAACGACAGAATCGTTAATGTCTCTTGTCTTTCACTCGCATTAATTTCCCTTCGTAATGCTGGTGTGTGAAGAGACTATCCAATTCACGGACACTATACTTTGCAATTTAGAAGCAGAAGTATAGTAAGTGTGAGGCTAAGCCACGCCCCCTCTTCCCCCACCAAAGTTGCTATTGGAGCACGAAGGAAAGTAGGCGTTCCACCGAGACCAGTGGTGGGAGAAGTAACCTTGAAATGCCGATCGAATTGAGTTCGACTATACTGTCGCACTTCAACGACGCGATAGCTGATAGGTTCTCGTTGCGACAACCGGGAGCCGGATTCTTTGCACACAATCTATGTAATTGTATAAACATCGGTATCAAAAGTGTCAATATCTCGTGTTTCTCGATGGTATTTAAGGTTAATCGGCAGCCCACTCGGGCCGCCAGCTGTTTGTTAATAATACTTCCGTAAGATTCCGGGGATCCGGAGCTGGGACAGACGGTTTTGCGAATTTCAAAAATTGCTAAATATTTGCAACTTTCGAAAATTACTCTCCGCACGAAAAATCTGAATTCCAATTCCGGAAACGAAAAATTACTATTGCTCGCTCGAAATTATGTTCACCGATTATATCCAAAATTCTACATAAATCTGTAAATAATCGGCGAACGTTAACAATTTGTTACCATTTCATTACCATCGTCTTATAAAATGTGAAACCAAAGGCAATTGTCACTGACCAATAAAAATGACAATTGTGAACGCTTGAATGACGACCCTGAGGCGGCGAGAAAAATTATTTAAAACAATTTTAGCGCGCAAAGAGCTCACGCGTGTAAAACGAAATTTCGAATACAAAATGGTGGATGTCGCGGCAAACGTGCGAAGAAAATGTGTAAAATTGAATCTTGAAAAATTGTCGATCGGTTTCTCGAAATTGTTTTGGAATAATTTTTAATTGCAACTTCCGTCACCGACAGTTCCGATCCCTTTGGAAAAAAAAGATCGTACATTTCACGTGTGGCACGTTCCTTCCTCGTTTGGCCCGACTTGCGACTCGAGCGACAAATCTTTTTGTACATATTATAGTCTGCGTGTCTCCGTGGCCAGAAAGAAAGAGAAAGAAAGAGAGAAAGAAAGAAAGGAAGAAAGAAATTAAAGAAAATGCTCTACCATGGTCGCAAGTCCCGGGCCGACCTTGCGTATAAACCGATTGCTCGTTTATATGCGATGTATTTTTATGAACAGTATTGAAAGTGCTGCTAAGCTGTACAGTCGTCATATGGTGAATGTATTATGGTGTACCTATAATGTACATAGATATATTTAATTAAAGTAAATATGAATTTGTGTAAGTCGATCGTTCTGAATTGCCCCTGTCCAATTTCATCGTCCTCCACGAATTTTTCATAGAATATTGATGAGACACATTGATTTTCGTCTGTTGAATATTGATTCGCGAGCAATTATAGCTTGACCGAATATTTCTTCAATTTTATATTTTATTTAAAATTGTCCCTGATACATACGATCAGTAATGTAAAATTCAATTGAACATTTTCATTGTTTTGTTTAAGTTTTGTGCATCAACAATTTGTCAAATTGTTGTTATAATCGACGAAAAAAATTCTTTTCGAACATACAACAATGTAATATTATTTTCCATAACTCGGAGGTCGAAATTAAATAAATAAATATGTTTTGTTCAAGTTCTGTGAATCGATAATTTGTCAAATTATTATTATAATCGAGGATAAAAATTGTTTTCGAACGGTAATATAATTTTCCGTAACTCGGAGGTCGAAATTAAATAAATAAATATGTTTTGTTCAAGTTCTGTGAATCGATAATTTGTCAAATTATTATTATAATCGAGGATAAAAATTGTTTTCGAACGGTAATATAATTTTCCGTAAATCGGAGCTCGAAGTTAAATAAATAAACATGTTTTGTTCAAGTTCTGTGTATCAATAATTTGTCAAATGATTATTATAATCTAAAATAAAAATTGTTTTCGAACATACAGTAAGGGAACGGTAATATAATTTTCCATAACTCGGATATCGAAGTTAAATAAATAAAATATGTTTTGTTCAAGTTCTGTGTATCAATAATTTGTCAAATGATTATTATAATCTAAAATAAAAATTGTTTTCGAATATACAGTAAGGGAACGGTAATATAATTTTCCATAACTCGGAGGTCGAAATTAAATAAATAAATATGTTTTGTTCAAGTTCTGTGAATCGATAATTTGTCAAATTATTATTATAATCGAGAATAAAAATTGTTTTCGAACGGTAATATAATTTTCCGTAACTCGGAGCTCGAAGTTAAATAAATAAACATGTTTTGTTCAAGTTCTGTGTATCAATAATTTGTCAAATGATTATTATAATCTAAAATAAAAATTGTTTTCGAATATACAGTAAGGGAACGGTAATATAATTTTCCATAACTCGGATGTCGAAGTTAAATAAATAAACATGTTTTGTTCAAGTTCTGTGTATCAATAATTTGTCAAATGATTATTATAATCTAAAATAAAAATTGTTTTCGAATATACAGTAAGGGAACGGTAATATAATTTTCCATAACTCGGAGATCGAAATTAAATAAATAAATATATCGTTAGAAAGCGTGCGATGGAATTCAGCGATTAGAGAAAATATTAAAGAAGAGAAATATTAAAGTGAAGAAATAATTTCGTACGGATTACGACTGAATAAAAATACATTAGTTGCATATAATTCGATAATAATATCTCGTATTTTGTCAGTTGATTTAATGTCTTTCATAATTACGACGCGAGTGGGATAAAATAATGTTGCGCGAGATCTTTCAACGTGCTAGAATTTGCAAGTATGTTACTCTTTATCTTATCAACGATTCTATGATGGCCTAAGATCATGTGACGTGTGTGCACACTGTTCTACTTCAAGATCGTAGCGTTGCGAATGTGTAAATATACGTTTCCACTCGAAATTAGCTAACGAAATACAAAGTCATACTCATCTGCTGTGGAACGTACGTTTATTCTATTTTTCTATGAACGATCTACCGAAAAACGAAAATGTATAAATATCTAAATGCTAAAATGTAAAATTCATTGATACAAGAAATAAATTTAGTTCGGGCTCCTCCATTAATAACGTCTAGAAAAATTTAGATAATAGTCCAAGACTGTAATAAATCATGCGATATAAATACACAGCTGGGTGAAGTACTATTTTAAATAGTAAATAGTAAATTATGCTATTTATTTTAAGGTATGCGTACAACTTTGATAATAAAATACGTTATTTGGTGCAATAAGTTTTTAAAATAGTATTTCAAAATAGTATATTTAACTGAAGAATATTAAAAATATTTGGATTTCATCTGGAAATATATTATTCCTTTTATTTTAAATATTCTTGCTGAAAATAATTGTTCGTACTCGATATAAATATTTTATTTCACGCCAGATTATTGAAATAAAATATTATATTTTGTGTTTCAGATCCATTGTTAACTGGAAATATGTTATTTTATTATTCAGACTTTTCTAATGCAAATATTTTATTCCATGATTTAGATTCTCAAAATCAAAATATTTTACTAGAATAGTTTACTGTAAAATACTACATAGTACTTGAAATATCTATTTCAGATTTTTCAAATGCAAACATTTTATTTCATGATTTAGATTGTCAAAATCAAAATATTTTATTAGAATATTTTACTGTAAAATATTAAATATGTAGTACTAGATATTTTTATTTCATCAAATATTGCCCACCTCTGTATAGATACACAAGAATTTCGTCTTCTGCCGCTGACAATTGCTTTTCCCTTCGGCTAAGCCCTTTGTTCCCGACATTGTAGGGCTGGACGCGAGGGAAAAAAGGTTCGCCGAACGGAAAGGTGAGATTCCATGCCGATTAGGCTCGCGCAGGCCTAGATTTATTGCCCTTGTGATTCCACAAGGCCCATGGGGCCTGGGCCGTTAGGACACATTGTTCGGAACCTGAGGAAAACCTGGACGAAAATGGACAAAGGCCAAGGAAACTTCAGAATCGAGTATACTAAAATGCGTCGTGCCGACTGCAGGCCGGCCTGCTTGTGGAATGTCAAATCTATCGGGGGAGAAATACTAATTAATTTCTGAGATATCCGTCCGCGTCGTAAAGCCATTTCTGCGCCTCGATTTCTTCTTAACAAATAAGTTTCGCGGACAATAGACGCTCGAAACACTATAGTGTCGTACGGCCTCTGCGTGTTGTAAACTTACGAACAAATGTTTGTCGGAACTATCTATGTCCAAAAATCATCGACTATATCTATCTTTATACCTGTTTCGCCTGTTGCATGACATTTCCTGCATTTACGACGAATCTGTGAGGAACTTAGGAGCACTGTTACGCTACTAAAATTATTCTTGCGAGCATTATTATGGCGAGCATATTTTTATTGAATTCTTTCGTTCGGTAAAATTGACCCGATCGTGTTTCTATGAACAAAATAAACTAGTACTTGCAGAATTTTCATGATGAGCGTGTTAAATAAATTTCCAACGGTCTGAAAACGATATATTACTGGCCTTAATTTTCGAAATTCAAGATTTTGAAAAACTCTCTTGCTATAAAATAACAATTTTATTTCAAACTTTCAAAATGCAAAATATTATTAATTTCAAATAATTATGGAATCGAGGATAACGTTTTCAATACAAAATTCTGAGATTCAAAGTGAAAATTATTATTTTAAGAACTCATTACAGAACATGATACAACATGGAGGTTTGAATAAATGTCTTATACACAAGGTCACGTGAAGGTCATAATATTACTGGTCGTAGGATTCGTCTTGACCTCACGATAATAAAAATATATCATTGCATTTAGGGAAAACTTCGACGACCTTGAAATCTCCAAAAATATAACCTTGGACAAATTTTGTTGTCTAACATAATATTTGCCTCTCTGAATCAACTACTGTTTTCCTCTGAAATTTTTTACTGTAATGAAAAACAAGCGAGATATCTTAGACGCTTGAGTTAAGTGAGACACCCTGTATTTTAATAGGCGTGCTTCCAGTATTTAATTAGTTTCTAACCATTAAGCCAGGTACAAATGCTGCAATATTATTAACAATTTAAACTTTGAGAAGAGTTTTATAAAATTGATAAATAGTGATAAGCATCAAACTTGTTTTACATGAAAGTTTAAACATTTGCAAAGAAGAACATATAAATTTTAAGTGCCACCTTGTAGTTTATACGATAATTAGGAATTAGAAGCCTGTTGTATTTTGGCGTTTGGATAGTGGCTTTATAAAGTAAATAATATAAAAATATAAATATAATTATAAAGAAAATAATATAATTATACACATTGCTTATATTAGTTACACCGAATAACTAAAATATATTGCCTTGAAAATTGTTAATATCCATGAGTCTTTAATTTTGACCACGAAAAGCGAGTTTCTAGACCACATGTGCACAGTAATAAATCTGCCATTTTGAATTTGGAATTTTTGATATCAGATGGTCGTTATCACTGACCTCAAAAACACTCGATTACCAACTTTGAGAAAGTTTCAAGGACATTTCGAGTTTCGGCCAGTAAAATGGCTGAGTTTTGAGACCACTGGTAGCCTCGACCGAAAAGGATGATCGATCGATCGCATAAAAATTGCTAGAATTTTCCAGGGTTTGTCACAGCGGAGAAAAAAAAAAGAATAAAGAGTTTGCAACTCGCGAGGACGCGACAAAAAGGAATCGGTCGCATTTCCGATGCGATTTCTCGCTTTGATCCTTTATATGATTCGCGGAGACTGCGTTTTCAGCGTTCGGTTCATTCCCGTGACCGACTACCAGAGCCGACACGGGCATATCCTAGCTGCAAACTATCCCATTTACTTGCCGTGTGTTTTTGAAAAAAACCTTTGCATTTGAAAATAGTCCGCGCTTCACAGATGGCCTCACCTGTTCACAACCGAGTCGCGCGCGCGCGCACCCCCTCCCCCACCCTTCCTGCTGAAAGTGTAATTCAGCGAATTTCGAGCGGTTTTCGCGACCCTTTCGCGGAACTACGCGAACAGGTGACCACATGTGCCCGGCTAATGAACGCTTCCCCCTCTCCTGCCACAGGTTACTATACTGTTTTCCAACTCACGACCAACCACGGAAAATTACAAATTTTTTTACCATTCTTCCCAAGCAACTCGCATACTTTCAAATTATCTATATGTCAATTGCGAGAAACAGAAATTATGTACAGTGAATTCTCGATATATGTCGCCGAGGCCTGGATGATAAATGTCGCGAAATTACCCCCACTTTTCAAGGAAACGAATCAAGAAATTTCTAAAGAAAACTGTAATGAAACACCGGCGTGGGTCAGAAATGACCCCGGCATAGAACTCGTAGTACTCCCAGGGCTAAGCAACTGTCCTTTCATGCTAATTCTCATATTTTACTGTTTAGCTCGCATAATCAATATTCGATTGTACACGCGGATTTCGAGGTGTACGCGCTGAATAAATACAGTGATGTCTCTGTATATGTCGCCAGGGCCTGGACGATAAATGTCGCGGAATTATCCCCACTGTCACGGGGTGACGGGTATATCGGTGTGAGACCAATACTAACGCAATGAGTTCTTCATTATTTCCGTGGATCAGAGAATAATAGTTAAGAGAATAAAGTCCCTGACTAGACCCGTGTGTTGGACATATATCGAGTAGACACTGTACATGTCGTTTTAAACATTTTACCTTCTTGCGAGTTCCAGGCCTGTGCCGGAGTCATTTCTGACCCACTATATTTCACTATAGTTTCTCTTTAGATATAAGGCGATGACCAGCTTTCGCCGTATTTCAGATGAAGAAGAAAATTTTCTAATTTCGAAATAAAAAACCACATCTTACATAAAATTGTACATATTAACGTACCTCGAGTTTATCCCCGCCGCTACGGGTCACAAATGACCCCAGCATAGTATACAGAGGCAAATGCCAACAATAGCATGACAGTGCTCCTAAATGCTTCGAATATATTCGCGATAGAATCCGCAGTTAATAACAATTGTTGGTTACTTGAAGATCTTAAATTAAACTATGAGTTGGTTAATTGATAAGTTGATACTCACCGGCATTAATTTTACGATCAATTTTCTCCGCTGATCTTCGCGGAGTTTTCAACGTGTTAATTTTTTAAGGGGACTTTCTCGAGCGGAACGTTACGTAATATCCAACATTTTATTTATTCATAGCGTGCTCGGTATTTTGCGTTAGCTTCCACAAAGAAAAATCTCTTCGACGTGGAGATTCTCTTGTTATCAGATAACAGCTTTCGGTAACCATTAGCCATAGCTCTGCATCCCCTTAACGAGCTTAAATTATTAATATCATGGCGTTTGGGAGCTTCGGGGGAAAAAAAAGTTGCAACAACTAAATAAAAATGGGTATTCAGGTATTTTAGGTGCAGGTATTTATGTGCTTGGTAACCTTAATCGATAAATAAAATTGATAAAGTGGGATGGATTCGTTTTATCGACGAATGAAATTGATATATTCTTTCTTTCATTGATAAATAAAATTTTACTCGCGATCAACGAGGCTGCAAACTAATTCAAAAGAAAGTTCTATTCCCAGAAGAACAAAGGATAGAATCTGTTAAATTATGAATCGATCTGTTTCGTGTCTGAATTCCACAAAATGTCCCGATCGATCAGCATGTTGCCGGGCTAGCGTGTCCGCGAAATATTCAAATAATTCCCGGGTGGTTTCGGTCGACGGTGAGTATGGTTGTCCGAGACGCCGTCAGATGGCGCGGGGCTAGCCTAATTCATACAGTGTACACGCTACGTCCGTCACAGTCCGTCACGTGACATCGGTGCGATACGGTGTTACGATAGGTTTCGAGTCACGGCCGTACGAAGTGCACGTGAGCTTCAAATGAACGGGGCTGCCGTTTCATTCAGAAACGACCAAGCGGCGGTTCTATCGGCCGGAGCTCTGTTTGTGTGCCTCACCGCCTAACTATCACCGAGGACACCGGCACAGTTCGATCGAAATGACGCTGCAGGCGATCAAGTGGGAGAACGGCAAGCTGGAGATCCTCGATCAGATCCTGCTACCGGCGATCACCCGATATGTGCCCGTCAAAGGCGTGGAGGATGGCTGGAAAGTCATCAATAAGATGCAGGTACGAATCAAAAATAGTGCTCGTCGTAATCACTTCGGAACCACTGAAATAATTTCTAGAATCCGAAAAGATTTCTGAAAAATCACCGCAAAAATCTCCCTGAAAAATCTTTCTAAACATCTCCGGGTGAGAATCAATTCTAGACTGTGGCACGTTCAAGTAGTTAAATTGAAGTGAAGGATTCTCCGACGATGTACAGTGGTTCGCGTGAACGGAATCTTAATTGGCCAAGCTAATTGACCAAGAATTCTTCGCGAGCAACAAATGGCTCGATGAAAACAAAGCTGGTTACTTATCTGATTGGAATGCTTTAGGTCCGAGGTGCACCAGCTATCGCGATCGTAGGGTGCCTGAGCCTAGCCACGGAGCTTTTGAAAGAGGACCCGGTGGACAAAAAGAGTCTTCGACAGGATGTCGAAGGTAAATTGAATTATTTGGTATCGGCCCGTCCAACAGCAGTTAACATGAAGCTCGCCGCGGATGAATTAATCCAGTTGGCCAATAAGCTTAGTAAAGACCACGGTGTCTCTTTAGCAGAGATGAGACAGAGGTACAATAGCTTAGAGAAAAGTCTACGGACGCTTGTATATCTGGTACTAATCGATTCGTTGATCGTGCTTATAGGTTTCTCAAGGCTATCGAAGCTATGCTCGAGAAGGACATAGAGGATAACAAGGCTATCGGGGATTTTGGAGCACAGGAGATCTTGAAGCAAATATCCGGTGATAATTCGGTCAGGATTCTGACGCATTGTAACACCGGCAGCCTTGCCACAGCAGGTTATGGCACAGCTTTAGGTGTTATTAGATCTCTTCATAAGAAAAATAGTCTTGGTAACTTTTGCATGTCCGTAGCTCTTAATCAACCCGTAGAACCTGTCACAGCTCTTTAGTATCGTGTACAATTACAGAACATGCATACTGCTCAGAAACTAGACCTTACAATCAAGGAGCAAGGTTGACTGCCTACGAGTTGGTCTACGAGAACATTCCTGCCACGTTGATCTGCGATGACATGGTCGCCGCGCTGATGAAGTCCAGAAACATAAGTGCCGTTGTGGTCGGCGCGGACAGGGTAGCCGCGAATGGAGACACTGCCAACAAAATAGGGACCTATCAGGTGAGACACTAATTTTCGCAACTCAACGTGTCCCTCGCGTGTCAAACTGAAATTCAAATCGGATAAATATGTTGCTCGCATCTTGGTGAAATATCTCTTCTTCAAGTTCACGTCAACTTTTGATATTCGAAACTGCACGTGTCTAGCTGCATTGACACGAGGGACGGATCAGGGTTAAATGAAACATCGGTCCGTTGTTCTGATGATCTTATTCTGGTTTCCAGATCGCCATAGTCGCTAAGTACCACAACGTTCCTTTCTACGTCGCTGCCCCGAGAACCTCCATAGACTTTAGCATTCCCAACGGTGACCACATAGTCATTGAGGAGAGGCCAGAAAGGGAAATGACTCACATGAACGACCAACGGATCGCAGCGTCAGGAATCCAGTGTTGGAACCCAGCGTTCGACGTGACACCGGCTAGCCTGATCAAAGGCATTATCACGGAAGTAGGAGTCTTCAGACCCGAGGACCTGAAGCGGTTAAAGAGCTACGAGAACTTATAGAGACTCTACTCCGATGAACACGAACGACGAAGAGGCATTTCGACGCGTTTATACCGGATTAATCGATGATTCCAGTGTTACGAAACTGTTGGCTGGCCTTGTTTATTTAGAAACTTCGTGTTACAATAAAATTGTTGGCATGTTACGCTTATTTACAACTTACGATACTACCAGACGAGGCGCAGTACCGCGGATAATCTGTTTTTTTATACCACACGGATACGTGCGTGTTCGCGTTCTGGAATGCCATATTTATAATACGTAAACAAAAAAAATGCATCGCTGAAAAAGATCATCGAGGATATTCTCAGTACTGATTCGACACATGCGCCATCAGATGGCGGCGCTTACCTGCTATTCAGAACGATTGTACATTCCCTGTTCAAGTTCTACGACGCGCAATTTAATTTTAATATGGATTGTTTGTTGTGAATGTAAATATACTCGAGAAAGATTTAATTGGAATGTCAGTCATTGAGATCCTTCCACTGAAAACATGCGTAAAGGCACTCGTGCGCAAAGCTATCTAAGGGATAAAGTCATTCTAGGGGACGAAAAACAATTTCGATGATTTTTTTATGGGAGTGTAGCGAGAGAAATGAAAAATTAGGTCTATATTATGAATTATCCAAGTCTTCATTATACAGAAGTGTGAACAAAATTTTTTATAACAACTTTGTTGTACAACGATACAGCTCCGCAACGCTAACCTCTTCTCATGGAGAGTACTCAGTTCGGTCGGAACGATAACTCCTACAATTTTTGATCCATTTTTTTCAAGAAATAAACATTCTCTAGAATTTGGAATGTAGAATTTAAAAAATTTTGGTTTCTTATTCCGGGTTAAAAATTTGTGAGAGTTCCGGCCGAGCGAGAGCACTATGCATGGGAAGAGGTTAGCGTTATGGAGGTGTAACGCCGTTATTTAAAAAAAGAATTTATTCCACCCTTCACAGTTTGCATACTAAAGACCTGTAAGTAGATTTTTCAATTTCTTTCATTAGAGTCCCGGAAAAAATTCTCAAAATTGACATCTGAGTCGTTGAGATCCTGCCACGAGAAAATAGAAATAGGTACTCACATGGCACAGAGGTCCTCAAGTGTTATCCTAGTTAGCAAACTTGTCGCAAGCTATCGCATTAGGTTAGTGCAAAAGTTCCCGATTCCGTGTTGTATTTCAATAAGAGATCGGTGTACGAACGTTTGCAGCTACGTTCTTTGGATTCTTCAAGATGAAATTGGCATCATCTAGATTCTTCGACCAGAAAAAGGAAAAAGGTACTCGTTCACAGAGGTCCTCAAGTGTTATCCTAGTTAGCAAACTTGTTGCAAGCTGTCGCATTAGGTTAGTGCAAAAGTTCCCGATACCGTGTTGTATTTCAATAAGAGATCGTTGTACGAACGTTTGCAGCTACGTTCTTTGGTTTCCTCAGGATAGAATTGGCATCGTCCTTCGATAAGAAAGAAAGACGATGTTCGTAAAAGGTACTCGAGTCTCATTTGAGTTTGTAAACTACTTGTCTGTTTCGTTTGATCTGTTCAGGATCTTGTAAGGTGGCAAGATCGAAGCCCCGACACTTACGGTGTCTAGCATAGCGTCTTTCGGTGATCGATGCGACTCGGGGGCGTCGTGGTAGTGCTTCCTCGGAGGTTTGCACTGGGGTTTGCGGATTCGAGGCGGCGGCCGAGGAGTTTGCGGATTCGATTCGACGGGGCCGGTTCGGTGCAAATTTATCTGCGAGGAGCGGGCCTGCGAACGACAAAATCGACACTCGGGCGGCGGTGTTCCATTGGGAAAACTTGAGAATCTATTTTCGCCGTTGAAAGGCGCGCGTTGGAACACGTTCGCGGCGGGTTTCTCGAACCGCGGTGCCTTAGTACGAGCAGTCTCTCCGCTTCGTGCAGAACTTCCCCGTCAATCCCGGAATAGTTTCGGCTCGGTTCGAGGTTTTTTCCGCGGCGGGCCAGCTCGCCGTTGTCGCGGTGTTCGAAAGATCCCTTGGGTGTCTAACTATCTCTACGTACGACTCTTAGTATCCCAGCTGTAGAGTATCCGAGTATACCTAGGCAAGGTCTTTTGTCCGTGGACAAGTTTCGTTGAATCGTTCGCCCTGGAAGCTGATACGGAGAACGCGAGGATGGATGCGACGGACGTCCTCGACAGCGACACCACGGTTGAGGATGTTGTGCCCAACAACAACAATAACCTGAAAGAGAATGACGATGCGCCGACCGTGGAGGAGACGTACGAGGTTACCACGACCAAGAGAAAGACCGTCAGGACCAGCTATAAAATCCAAGAGGTAAGCGAGAACATATTTAATTGGCACGTGCGATTACGGTAACCGTGGCGCCTCGTGGGCGGTTTATTTGCTAAACGCTGTCCAGTTAAATGTCGCCGCGCCATTCTCGAGTGCATAGGTACGGGGGGAGGGGATTTTTTAATCCACGAACTATACCGACTAGGGGATTGTTAGGGTCCATGGGGAAACCCGCGGTGATATTTAATGCGATTTATCGAGAGGTTCCCGTACGGTGGGACTCTCCTACCAGCCAGAAATAAACGTAGAATTTATCCGACGGCGGCGGCGCGAGATTCTCGCCGTTCATTCTGATGTTCGTCAAGGATAAACGGACTTATTTCGATCGCGGGGTTTCGGGGGATTTACCAACTTTATTTGGCGCGTTCGGGAGCCGGCTCGGGCCGGGCTGATTGGCCGGTTTCGCGGACAATGGGACTGTTTACTTTTCGATGCTTTCGCTGCTCGTTTGATACTCGGTTTCCGGTCTGCAGGCGGTTGATAGGTTCGCGTCGGGTTTCTTAACCCCGCTGTGCCGGAGTCATTCGTGACCCGTGGCGGTGGGGATACGCTTTTTATTTCGGAATAAGAAAATCTTCTTCTTTGAGACAGTGGCGGCCCAAGTCAGGCGGAGGCCCCGAGCTGTAAATATTTTGGGGCCCTCAAACTCAAAGTTAGAAATAGAAGTTGCGAGAAAAAAGAAAGGGGCCCGCTTACTGTTAAACCCGTCGCTGATCTGAAATAGGAGGAAAGCCGGTCCCGAGCCGTCGCCTTATATCGAGAGAGGAATGAAACATTGGCGTGGGTCAGACATGAGTCCGGCATAGAACTCGCAGGTGTCCGATTGTTAATATATGGCCTAATAGTTTTAGCGTAGGATAGATAACAGTTTTAGTGGAATATGGTTTCTTCGAGAATTGTTGGTTAGGCTCGGGCCGGTTGTTGGCGACGAGGATCGCTAGGAAATAATTGTGATAAATAGCAGATAAAGGGTGTGATTGAGGATGTTTATGAAAATTTGTTGACAGATTGAGTAGAATTATAATGTTTTTGTTGGGGAGCATGTAGGATGAAGAAGAAACGAAACCCTACTGTGTGTATTAAAAATATAGAAAGCACACTTCTGTCAAAGAAGTCTTCGAATTATTACTTTGCCTCAGTATAATTTAATGTGGCGCAAATAAAATACTACTTTAAATAGAACGAACAATTTCGGCAAACAAGATATTTTTTTTTTCATAACAAGATACACAAAATAAAATATTTTACTGTTGTATTTCAAATATTTCCTTACAATGAAAATAAGCTTAGCAAACAGTTAATATTATAAATTATAATCTTTAACATAAGAAGCTGCAATAGTTAACAAAGTATTATTTGTAGCTTAATTACGAATATTTGCATGCAACATGTTGATAAACAGACGACAATGTCGTAATAACATTACACGCAACAAAATATCAGAAAAGTGTACGTTACTATCAGCTATTTGAAATACTACTTTACACAGTCCTACAAAACAAATCTCACTATTTTCAATATTTTCCAAATAAAACACTATTTTTAAATAGTATTTCAAACACTATTTCTTATAAATAAAATAATTTATTTGCACGATTATAGGTATGCTCTAAAAATAAAATAGATTATTTATATTTGAAATACTATTTTGCCCAGCAATGCTTCCCCTTCTATGCGCACAATTTGCATCGATTGCAAGAGAGTATTTCTAACATTCAACGAAGAAATAAATTGGCTATTCAAAAAATTATCTAAACTACATTTATATCTGAAAATACTCATACTGGCGATGAAGGTAAATATGATAATATCTAATAAATATGTATGTCATTAATTTCCTTTAAACCAAAATAAAATTCTATTTTCGCGTTATTAATGTACAGCTATTGAAAATCACATAGGCATACAATAGATATAAATTTTCTCCTTTCTTTAGGAACTTACGAAATACAAAAACTGTCAAATAAATCGTAGTGCAAGGGGTCAACTACAGTGAATTCTCGATACATGTCAAAAATACGAGTCGTGTTATGTTCACGAGCTTTCGAGCTTCAGGGCCCCTCACAGAGTATACACTGCTGTACTGGGGATAATTCCGCGACATTTATCAATTAGATCTTGGCGACATATATGGAGAAATCACTGTACATACTATTCTTTGATACACTACCGGACGTAGAAAAGGAAGCGAAGCTTCGGGGTCCCTCAAGAGGTATGCCCCGCGGTAGTGGGGGTAATTCCGCGACATTTATCATTCAGGCCTTGGTGACATATATAGAAAAATCACTATATATCGGCTAAAAGATACTATTCTTTGATACACAGCAAGACAGTGAAGATTGTTAGCCTCTCATGGGGTATGCTCCACGGTAGTGGGGGTAATTCCGCGACATTTATCATCCAGGCCTTGGCGACATATACGGAGAAATCACAGTATATCGGTTAGGAAATACTTTTCTTTGATACACTGCTGGACGTAGGAAAGGAAACGAAGCTTCGGGGTCCCTCACGGGGTATACCGCTGTACTGGGGATAATTCCGCGACATTTATCATCCAGGCCTTGGCGACATATATAGAAAAATCACTGTATATCGGCTAAAAGATACTATTCTTTGATACACTGACGGACGGTAGGAAAGGAAGCGATGATTCTTGGCCTCTCGTGGGGTATACTTCGCGGTAGTGGGGGTAATTCCACGACATTTATCATCCAGGCCTTGGCGACATATATAGAAAAATCACTGTATATCGGCTAAAAGATACTATTCTTTGATACACTGACGGACGGTAGGAAAGGAAGCGATGATTCTTGGCCTCTCGTGGGGTATACTTCGCGGTAGTGGGGGTAATTCCGCGACATTTATCATGTGGGCTTTCGCGACATATATAGAAAAATCACTGTATTCCCATTTGCAATCCAGCGTTCAGCATAGCGTTTGCAGCTCGGCCAGCAGCTCAGACTACGCAGTTCAAAAAAGCTCGAATCGATAACATCTGTCGCGTCATTGAGTCTCTTCCCAGAGCATTTTTAAGGATTCCCGGGGCGGAGTGATATACGTTCATGTTTTTGAGAAGTATCTACACGAGTAGATGAAAGCTTCTTTCATCGTGTCCGATGGGGAAAACTCGAACAAAAAATCTGCTTCGCGCGGGTGTGTGTGTGTGTGTGTGTGTCCGGTTTACTTGATCCGCGGCATAGCACGTGCACTTTATCGCGGCCATTTGCACGACTAATGTAGTTTATTTTCATCCGTAGCCGATAGAGGGTTACTAAAAAAAAATTCTGCGCGATCTAGCGACGGCCACCGTTCGAAATCGTTGCACCGTCGGCGCGCGCGAAAAATCAATGGAAACCATAGAGGAGCAACTTCCGGTTCGATGCGCGGGGACCAGTGTCATTGGCTTCCTCGGCCGTCGATAAATAGTCTGCGCTTGTTATGTAACCGGGAGAGAAATTCGCGAAACGCTCGAACAAACGACCGCCTTGATCTTTCTCACACAAAACACCATTTTTCAAAATTTATTTTTAACACTGCCGAGGACCGAGTAATATTTTCCGTACGTCCGGGGCGAGGACGACGTACATACGGATCGATCGGAGATCTCTCCGACGGACACTCGCGGAGAGAAAATCGCGAAACGGAAGACAAAGGGAAGTTCGTATACGAAATTAAGTCGACACGACAAAGCGACGCGCTACAACGCGGAATAAGAAAGATTAGCCGGGACGGCGCGGCGGCGCGTTAATGCGAAATGAGGGACAACAGGCGCGATTTACTCAGATTCTACGTCATTGTCGGTTAGACGGTTTTAGATCTGGCAACCGGACTCGCTTCTTTGAACGGCGAATACGAGCGGAATGTAAATTCGTCTGATGAATGCTCGTCGCGGACGCCGCGATTGGGACTTCCGATTAACGATTATCGCGTTACCGCGGGCCCGGTCGATTGCTATCTTTCTATCCCGACCACTCGGACTCCAAGAAACTTTTCAAACTTCTTAACAATTTCACTGCCGAACTAGAAACCTCTGAAAAATTCAAATCAGAGCAAGCTATTTAGCGAAACAAAAATTAAAAGAAATTAAATGCTGTCCCCCAACTTTCTTGCATTTTACAATTTTAGGTCCCGAACTAGTACAATGATTATATTAACGTAAAAATATCGAGCGGGCCCGGGCCAAACGAGAAACCTGAAAAATTCAAATCAGAGCAACCTATTTAATGAAACAAAAATTAAAAGAAATTAAATGTTGTTCCCCAACTTTCTTGCATTTTACAATTTTAGGTCCCGAACTAGTACAATGATTATATTAACGTAAAAATATCGACCGGGCCTGGTCGATCGCCATCTTTCTATCCGGGCCACTCGAACTCCAAGAAACTTTTTCAAACTTCTTAAAAATTTTACTGCTAAACGAGAAACCTGAAAAATTCAAATCGAAGCAACCTATTTAATGAAACAAAAATTAAAAGAAATTAAATGTTGTTCCCCAATTTTCTTGCATTTTACAATTTTAGGTCCCGAACTAGTACAATGATTATATTAACGTAAAAATATCGACCGGGCCTGGTCGATCGCCATCTTTCTATCCGGGCCACTCGGACTCCAAGAAACTTTTCAAACTTCTTAACAATTTCACTGCCGAACTAGAAACCCGAAAAATTGAAATCGAAGCAAGCTATTTAGCGAAACAAAAATTAAAAGAAATTGAATGTTGTTCCCCAATTTTCTTGCATTTTACAATTTTAGGTCCCGAACTAGTACAATGATTATATTAACGTAAAAATATCGAGCGGGCCCGGGCCAAACGAGAAACCTGAAAAATTCAAATCAAAGCAAGCTATTTAGTGAAAAAAAATTAAAAGAAATTAAATATATGATATCATCACCCAACTTTCTTGCATTTTACAATTTTAGGTCCCAAACAAATTTAGTACAATGATTATATTAACGTAAAAATTCATTTGAATACCTGGACAATTAATTTCGTCACCCACGTATGGTAGTTAACGTGTTAACCCCTTGCACTACTATTTATTTTGTGATTATAATGATTAGCGCGGATCTTTATGCAAGATAGAATGTTCTACCTGAATTGCCACAAACTGGAGTGAAATAGAAATTTATTTTCTTTCCTAATACGTTTAATAGGTTGAAAATAAGGTAACAGCATCTTAAAATTTTTCTAACGGGTTTACTGTTTTAAAATATCCATTTTTGTCATAAACGTATAAAATCCGCAGTCTAATAATAATTTAAAACTTCTTCATCGTTCAGAATTTCGTAGAACGAAAAAGATAGTTGATATGAATATAAAATTGTATGCCTATGCCTAATTGTGTGCAATAAATTGTATGCGTATGTTTTCTCCAAAGTATATATATATATATATCAACCTCAACAAAATGGAATTTTATTCCCGTTTTAAAGGAAATTAATAACATACATGTTTATTAGACTCTGTTCAGAATCTTCGTCACTAAATATTGTAGGGCAAGGGGTACATTAATATATGATCATTGTATGTAATTATTAGACTGCGGATGTTTATGCAGTTCTCAATTTTTGTCGACAAATTTTAGAAAAGTGGAAACAAATAAATTCTAATTTCGTCACTCGATATTGTAGGGCAAGGATTACATTAATATTCGATCATTATATACAATTATTAAACTGCGGATGTTTATGCAGTTCTCAATTTTTGTCGACAAATTTTAGAAAAGTGGAAACAAATAAATTCTAATTTTCAGTACCTTCAGGACCTTTGTAGATCTGAAATAAATAAAAATCGTACTAAATTCTGTGGAATTTTATATTACAGCATTTTTTGAAAATGTTCCGCAGAAGATCCGCAGTCTAATTTTATATAGTATTATATTTTACATTATCTATGATACTGGAACGTGGTCGAGCGATTTAATGTTCTCAAGATAAAATTTTGTTCAAATAGCAAAGACGTCTTTCGCTCGGTTCCCGAACTTTTCTATTCCAGCGTTTGTTGAGACGGAAGCACACACGGAGGACTCACGTTCGGTGAGTCCGGGATAAATATTTATTTAATTAAAGGCGGGTCTCTGTGCTCGGGGCAGCCCGCTCGGAATCGCTCGAAGATTTCAATAATAACTCTCGTCGGATCGGTAGGTCGGCACAAGCGGATAATTTCAGCCGCTTGTCGAGCGGACGTTCCATGTAGACGTGTCGAAGATAGACATAGTTTTGGCCGTCTTGAAGCATTAATTTTGAAACACGTGCGGCCCCGGCTTCTCTAGCCTCTATGCGCGCGAAGAGAGCTGACTTTCGAAGCCGCACACGGATAACCCGAGTAAATCATTCCCATCGTTATTATCATTGTCGCCGCGGCGAAGGGGTAGACGTTGAATTATCACCCGCATAAATTTCTTCGGTTTCCTCCTCCCGCCGATTCGTCTCCTATCCCTGGCTCCCGGAATTAATGGAAAAAGAAAGCAGACTCACGGTTAGGTCTGCGACTACTGTTTCTACCGAAGTCCGGTTCCTGGATTCTCAATCTGTTAATACACTCTGAACCGGTTTCTAGTTTTGAATGCCATTTCTATGGCCGATTGGGAATTTTTTTTTGGAAGAACCATCGAACTTTTTGATTTGGGATTTTACACATATATTTGTTGGTGTTTGAGCCGCATTCATGATTTTTGAAAAGTAGAAACATTAAAAAATGCATGAGTTATAAACATTTTTATGGAGCATGGTTTCGTGCAAGGGATGTGATCTGGTTTTGAATGTACTTTTTACCAATTTTTTCCGGGAGAACTATTGCATCTTTTGCATTAGGATTTTACACATACATTTGTTGGTGTTTGAGGCACATTCGTGATTTTTTAAAAGTATAAACATTAAAAATTGCATGAGTTATAAACATTTTTATAGAGCATGGTTTCGTGTAAGGGATGTGATCTGGCTTTGAATGTACTTTTTACCAATTTTTTCCGGGAAAACTATTGCATCTTTTGCATTAGGATTTTACACATACATTTGTTGGTGTTTGAGCCGCATTCGTGATTTTTTAAAAGTAGAAACATTAAAAATTGCATGAGTTATAAACATTTTTATAGAGCATGGTTTCGTGCAAGGGATGTGATCTGGCTTTGAATGTACTTTTTAACAATTTTTTCCGGGAGAACTATTGCATCTTTTGCATTAGGATTTTACACATACATTTGTTGGTGTTTGAGCCGCATTCGTGATTTTTTAAAAGTATAAACATTAAAAATTGCCTGAGTTATACACATTTTTATTGAGCATTCTTCATGGGGTGTATTCTTTTAAATGCCATTTTGTATCAATTTTTTCCAGGAGAACCATCGAACCTTTTGCATTAGGATTTTACATGTACATTTGTTGGTATTTAAGGTGCATTCGTGATTTTTTAAAAGTAGAAACATAAAAAATTGTATGAGTTATATTGTTTTTTATTGAACATTCTTCAAGGAGTGTGGTGTGGTTTTGAATGCCATTTTATATCAATTTTTTCCAGGAGGACCATCGAACCTTTTGAATTAGGATTTTACACATATATTTGTTAGTGTTTGAGGCGCATCCGTGATTTTTTAAAAGTAGAAACAACCAAAATTGCACGAGTTATATACATTTTTATAGAGCATGGTTTCGTGCAATGGATGTGATCTGGTTTTGAATGCACTTTTTACGAATTTTTTTCTGGAAAAAATAACGAATATTTTGCATTGGGATTTTACTCATACATTTATTGGCATTTGGTGTGCATTCGTGATTTTTTTTAAAGATACAAACAATGAAAATTGCACGAGTTATATAAATTTTTATTAAGCATTCTTTGAGTGGTGTACTCTGATTTTGAATGCAATTTTGTACCAATTTTTTTCGGGAGAACTATCGCACCTGTTGCATTGGGATTTTACTTATACATTCATTGGCACTCGGTGCGCATTCATGATTTTTTAAAAGTAAAAACAATAAAAATTGCACGAGTTATATTTCTTTGTATACAGTACGTTTCAGGGGGATGTTCTAGTTTCGAATGCCAATGTATATATGTTTATAGAGCACGGTTTTAAAAAAGCATTTGAAGAATTGAAAAATTACCATTCCGTTGTTTCCAACGCGATGAAATCATTATGAAAAGATAAACGTATCGTAAAGATCCACAGTATGCTTATAGTACAGCAGGTGGTCGACACGCAAGTATCAAATTTAAGTATAGACTGCTCTCGTGGTAGAATTCGGATTGAAATAGTCCATCGAGCTCGATGTCCCCGAAACCGTTGTTGCGTCCGGAAAATTACCGAAAGCACGTGTCCGGAAACGATAACACCCCTTTAACGAGTTGCCGAACCGTGTAGGCTCGACAGTGTTAGCGATCGATCAACCTAAAACAGCAAACGAACGATCGAATGGTTTCTAATAGAGGTCGAAACGAAGCGAATCGAGAGATTCAGGATCGACTTTTAGAGTCTGCCAGGGAGAAAGAGGTGGGGGTGGGGGGGAGCGGCTTCAGGGCTTAGCCGTTGGTAGGACAATTATAAAGAACAAACGTGCGACTGTCTGCAAGCGGATGCGGCAGCAATCTGCGAGTGCGAATTGGGTGCGAACGAGGCCGGATAATCGTCCCTTTGTCGAGCAAATGAAACGGCTTAAGCCGAATAAACGCGCGGCTCTGCCGTCGCGGAGCCAGAATTACAAACCGCTCGGTTTCAGGGGTTTTTAGGCTCGCATAATTTGATTCGGGTATTACTTATTGGCTACTATGAAAAACTGCCTTCGTTAAAACTACCCTATAATCTAAGAAATTTTAACTTTGCTGGTACAATATAAATTATACTCCCTTAAAACAGGCTCTATGAAAAAATATGTAATTCTTGTAATTTTGATTGTTTGTACTTGAAAAAAATCACGAATGTGCTTCAAATACCCATACATGCCTGTGCAAATTCGTAATAGAGGGTGTTCGACGGTTCTCCTGAAATTAATTGTCTAAGAAATTTTAACTTTGCTGGTGCAAAATAAATTATACCCTTTCAAAAGAGGCTCTATAAAAAAATATATCTCATGTAATTTGGATTATTTGTAGTTGAAAAAAATCAAGAATGTGCTTTAAATACCCGTACATGCCTGTGCAAATTCGTAATAGAGGGTGTTCGACGGTTCTCCTGAAATTAATTATCTAAGAAATTTTAACTTTGCTGGTGCAAAATAAATTATACGCCCTTAAAACAGGCTCTATGAAAAAATATATAACTCGTGCAATTTTGATTATTTGTAGTTGAAAAAAATCAAGAATGTGCTTCAAATACCCATACATGTCTGTGCAAATTCGTAATACAGGGTGTTCGACGGTTCTCCTGCAATTAATTATCTAAGAAATTTCAACTTTGCTGGTGCAAAATAAATTATACCCTTTCAAAAGAGGCTCTATAAAAAAATATATAACTCATGCAATTTGGATTATTTGTAGTTGAAAAAAATCAAGAATGTGCTTCAAATACCCATACATGTCTGTGCAAATTCGTAATACAGGGTGTTCGACGGTTCTCCTGAAATTAATTATCTAAGAAATTTCAACTTTGCTGGAGCAAAATAAATTATACCCTCTTAAAAGAGGGTCTATAAAAAATATGTAACTCGTGCAATTTGGATTGTTTGTAGTTGAAAAAAATCATCAATGCACTTCAAATGACCATAAATGTCTGTGCAAAATCGTAATGCAGGGGGTTTGACGGTTCTCCCGAAATAAATTCTCCAATAATTGGAAATTTTTGGCAGTCAAAACCAGAATGCTTAAGACAAGCTCCATAAAAAAACCTATAACTCATGCAATTTTGATCGTTTGTACTTAAAAAAAATCTTGAATGCACTCCAAATACGTGTGAACGTGTGTGCAAAATCCCAATGCACGAGGTTCCATAATTGTCCCTAAAAGAATTCGTAAACTTTGCTTCGTTTCGTAAATTTGAAACTTTTTTCTGGTACAAAATAAATTATACCCCCTTAAAACAGGCTCTATAAAAAAATATATAACTCGTTCAATTTTGATTGTATGTAGCTGAAAAAAATCGCCAATGCACTTCAAATACCCATAGATGTATCTGCAAAATCATAATACAGGGTGTTCGACGGTTCTCCTGAAATTAATTATCTAAGAAATTTTAACTTTGCTGGTACAAAATAAATTATACCCCCTTAAAACAAGGTCTATAAAAAAATTTATAACTCGTGCAATTTTAATTATTTATAGTTGAAAAAAATTGCGGATGCACTTCAAAGACCCATAAAGAACTATGCAAAATTATAATGCAGGGGGTTCGACGGTTCTCCTGAAATAAATTCCCCAATATTTTCAGATTTGGCACTCTAAACTAGAATATCCCCTTAACTTTATAATATCCCATTCACTCTAAAATATCAAGAATATCCCCTTAATTCTAAAATATCAAGAATGAGAAAATGTCTTTGTAAAGCTACCCTTATAGGGGGTGTTTCAATCTAAGAAATTGAGACTTTGATTTTAACTTAAGTACGACGCATTTGTCCGCGACTCTGTCTCCCAGGGACGGCGCGCCTGCCGCGCACGGCAAAAAAGCCACTATAGTGGTTCGTACCGTTCAAACTGAAGCTCTCCACGGAAACCACTATACTGACGTACAGTACTTAAGAGGTTAAACGATTAATGACTATAGCCTGGGAAGTAAATATGGACGAAATTTACACGCGAAGGGATGCACACCCTCCTGAAAAATCCGATTCCATTTGCCCCATGGATTGTACAGATTTACTGCGAGTTTTCCGCTTCGACGCATTGACGTATTTTTCCAATGGTCTTCGATTTGCGTATTCGCTCCTTTGTGGATTTCCATCGATGATCGAGAATGGGTTGATATCGAACTCCTCTTATCCCAGTCGATCATTTTTATATCTATTCATTTGTATGGCAAGGTAGACCCTATTGTGCGTCGAGTATGGTTTATGCGACGGAATCAGTTGCACATTTCGGATGCAGTGCCTTGGCACGAAGATGATTAACACTAAATGTGCCTACTCTACATTACTTTATAAAAATAACAAAAAGTGTATGTATCCAAATTTATAGCCGTTTCTTTTACAATATATACCGAAAAAAACCAATTTGTTGAATAATATCTTCTTCAAGCATCCTTACAATTTCGATAATTGTGAATTAAGAGGTACCAGAACTCGTGATTTTGACGGGTCCCGTAAATCTAGTGTTAAGAGTATTCGCGAGTAAGCGGATTTTTATGCGGAATAGAAATCGTCAAAATCTCGATCGTAGAAAAATTGATGATCGCGAGCGCGTTTGTTTAGTCGAAATCCAAGCGGGATGGACAGTTCTCGTCAGTCGGCCGGATGATTAATCATTCTATTTTAACGCAGCGTTGTTTCGCCACTATTTTGTCCACTTCGCTCATTGGTTTCTTTCCGTAAGTGAAATCGGCGACAGTGGCGGTTCCAGCGGCCCGGAAAAGCGATCGTATGCTGTACGATAAATCATCGTCGGAAACATCGGCGACAAATGACCGTGATGCCGGCTGTGATAAATGACTGCCAAAAAGAGTATTAAAATTGGTGTTCCGGTGGCGTCTGCGTACTTCGTGCTAGCTCGCTCATAACATTTTACAACGTAATAATATAGATGAAAATATCCACGGCGTGGCAGATGGAGTGGTACAAATGATTTTCCTCGACGCTACTGCAAACAGCTATCAAACTGAAATTTTGAGGTGTTAGATATAATCGAAGATGGCGTTTTAGAATGCAAGATAACACGAGGACGAATTTCTCAAGATTTATAATAAACATCCGGTGATTAATGATGATAATATTGCTGTTAATTTCTTGGTTACTCGGTGCCCACGTAATTATATTTTATTACACGTCACCCATGGGAAGCAAGTGAACGAATAATTTCCGAGGTACACAGTGAAAATTTATGCGACATCTGTATTTTAACTATAAAAATATATTAGTGATTCTAAGGTAGAAATATATATTACTGAGTAGAATGTATTATTAGAAATATATAGAATAAGACAGAAAAAGTAACATAAGATAGAAATATATGTTACTGAATAGAATATATTATTAGAAATATAAATACAAATATAAATAAAATGTAATATGAGATAAAAAATATAAGATAAAAAAAATGTAATATAAATAAAATGTAATATGAGATAAAAAAATATAAGACAAAAAAAATGTAATATAAATACAAATATAAATAGAATGTAATATAAGATAAAAAGAAAATGTAATATAAGAAATATATAAATAAAAGTAATACAAGATAGAAATATATGTTACTGAATAGAATATATTATTAGAAATATAAATAGAAATATAAATAAAATATTAATGGAAATGTATATTAACGATTACAAGAAATTATTTAACGGAAGAGGGGGAATCGTTTTTAGAAATAATAAAGCACGACTTCGGGCATTTCCGTGTGCACTCGGCAGCTTACAAAATCGAATTGCGCGTCTTGGGAAAATTTTGCAACAGAACGGCAAAGCTCCGCGGCATCGAGAATCGACGAATAAATAAATAAGAGTGGAGGGAAAGCTGTGCAATATGCGAAAATGCAGATGCTTTCTAGGTTCGGCGCGGAAACGGAAAATAACACGGGCACTAAGTGACTGCAACAATTTGCAAATCAGCTGCAGGCGAGGATGAAGCGAAAGCTCGGATGAAAATGTTGACGTGTCGGACGCCATGACGGAATACAATCCTGCGGCCCGCGGTTGAGAAATATACGCGGTCGGTGAAGAACGTTCGACGAAATTTATACGGGCACGTGGTGCCCGGGACAAAATACTCTGCAATTTAGTTGATGCGCATTAGCCCCGCGTTTAAATGCAAATACGATGCCGGCTGGTTATTAATCTCGCCTTAAGGTAAAACACGTTGGATTTACGAGGTGTTGCTAGCCGCGAGGAGTTCTCCGGATGCGCGGACATCCACCGCCATTAGGTATAATTTTTACGGCGGTCTCCATTCGTCTTCTAAATCAGCAGTTTGCAAATTTCCGTGGCCCCTTCACGTCCTTGGCAAAAATACTTTGAAACCAGCGTTCTGGGGTTCGTCAATTTTCAGCTGGAACGGCCTAGGGCCAGGGACCCAATTACTGTGGGGGTACCACTACTGTGCATATATCAACTATATTTATTTCTAAATCATAATGATTATTAGAAAAGAGATATTATATAAGCTGGAGCAGCCTAAGGGAGGGGACCCAATTACTGTGGGGGTACCAACTACTGTGCCTATATTAATTATACTTATTTCGAAAGCATAATGATTATTAGAAAAGAGAAATTATTTCAGCTGGGATAGCCTACGGTAAGGGACCATTACTGTGGGAAGACCAATTACTGTGGGGGCACCAATTATTGTGGGGGCACCCATTACTATACCTACATTAATTATGCTTATTTCTAAAACAATGATTATTAGAAAAGAGCAAACAGCCTAGGGTAAGGGACCCAATTACTGTGGTGATACCAATTACTGTGGGGGCACCACTTACTTGTGGGGGTACCAATTATGCTTATTTCTAAAACATGATTATTAGAAAAGAGATATTATTTCAGCTAGAACAGCTTAGGGCAAGGGACCCAATTAGTATAGGGATACCAATTACTGTGGGGCACCACTTACCTGTGGGGACGCCAATTACTGTGTGGGGACAGTAATTACTGTGTGGGCACCACTTACTGTGAGGGCACCAACTACTGTGCCCATATCAATTACGTTTATTCCTGAAGCATAATGATTATTAAAAAAGAGATATTATATTTTTTTTATTAAAATCAATCAGTTGATATATATGGTATACACCTCTGTTTAAAATATCCGTTATGCTTTAGAAATAATTATAATTAATATAGGTACAGTAATTGGTACTCTCACAGTAACTGAGTCCCTTACCCTATAAACAATATT
The DNA here is from genome assembly GCA_913789895.3 of Seladonia tumulorum. Classification (NCBI taxonomy): domain Eukaryota; kingdom Metazoa; phylum Arthropoda; class Insecta; order Hymenoptera; family Halictidae; genus Seladonia; species Seladonia tumulorum. The sequence goes on from OU565280.1 coordinate 6,031,278, forward strand.
CCTCGGTTGTCACTAAGAAGAATATAAAAAGGGGCGTACGGTAACATAAATTGACAGCATTGTTATTTTATTTTTATCCCAAAGGATCTTGTAAACTAACAATTTGTTGCGTCCTCTGAAGTAGCTGGAACGAATATAACAATTTCATATGAAAGCTGTGCGGTTTAATTTATCATGCACCCTTCTGACGTGTACGTAATGTACTATAGCTTCCGGTGAAGTCTTTCTAAGCATTTGTAACGGGGAACGGTTGTAACATCGATCAAGGAAAAATCATTATAAACTCGTCGACAACTATAAAATGGGTGAAAGGATTCGGTGAAATTGCTCCGGCTTGCTGCTACACCCTCCCCCCTCCCGAGGGGGAAGGAGAAGGGGGAATAATTCAACGGCTGCCAAGTAACTGAAAATTACGATGATTAATTGGACGTCAGTAGCACGGCCAGTAATTTGCGCGACGAATTTTGCAAACTAGGAAAGAGCCATCGAGTTTGCGTGTCGACGTTCAACCCCGCCTCCGACGCAGCCCCCGTGTCTTCTCTCTTTCTTCGATTAATCGCATCGCCGACCACTTTTAAACTTCTCCTCCCTAGTTTCCACTTAGCCACTTAACGCGATTTCCCGGAAACTTTTTTTCCACCCCTCCTCTTAAACAGTTAACTGATGCAAATGAATCCGGGGACACATTCGCGATTCTGATGGATTCCCCTCGTATTGACTTTTCCGAAAAACCGAATACTTTTTTCCCCACGGAACTGCAATTTCAGTTATGGGAACTCAAATCATTTGCAAAAATCATTTATTCCGCCGGATTACTGGGTTTACTCGATTTATGTCCAAAACACGGGTCTAGCCGGGGACATGTATCGGATAGTGGATATTATATAGAAAAGGACTTTTATCGACTAGGTATTTGGGACATATACAGAGTAAATACAATCTTAGATCTTGTGCCAGCAAACAGATCTCTGATCGTTCAAGATTTAATTTCTTTATTTATTTTATGAATTTTTTCGAGGTAAGCCTGGCATCTGTATTTTAGTACACGCATAATGGTTAAGCGTGGGGTAAAATGTTTGACAAATTTCGTACAGTAATGTTTTTATGATTGCGATTGTTTCTGATCCACTTAAGTGTCACACTCGATCCCCGTCAGCTGTTAACATTAGCAATTGGATGGAGAACCTTGTAATTATTGTAAATTCGAAGCTCTTGTAAATATTAGAAATTAATTCTTAGCCCTCCTTCTCCTGCCAATTATTTACAAACACCTAGAACGTATTCTACTGTCTATACATTTATTTATTTCATTTATTTTCTATGCATTTATTTATTTCATTCATTTATTTTCTATGCATTCATTTATTTTGTATGCATTTATTTATTTCATTCACTTATTTTCTATGCATTTATTTATTTCATTTATTTCATCCATTTATTTTCCACGCATTTATTTCATCTGAAATGCAACTAACCTTCGATAGATGAGATGGAAAGATGTGCATTAGAAATGATCTTACAATTCAATGGACTGCAAGGAGTCAGTTTCTAATTTTTATTCTAAATTCGTGCACTATTTTATGACACAAAGGGTGAAAGTACAGAAGATTTTTCTAGTTATTCGAAGAGTTACACGTTGTTTTACGATCGTTGTTAGTACGTGTGCAATTAGAATCCTAATCCCGTGGATCGTGAAATTCTTGGCACAAGCCAACGAGCCTCGACAAAAATCCCGACCCGCGCTTAGGCCAACCGACCTTGCGCCTGCGAGGACCGCAAGATGACGACACGGACGGCCACTCTGGTAATTCACACCTTCGATAAAATTCTAAGCATTCGTAATATCTTCTGGCAGTGAGCGACACAGCACTGGCGAAAATACTGTTCGAGAGTTCATGGCTGGATAGAAGCAAAAACCAGTTTTCCTTGTAATCATCAGCTCCGGTGTCACAATAAATAAATCGCTGACTTCTGCGCGTCCACGCGCACGCGAGTTGTTGGTTGATCTGCATGTACGAGAAAACGTACAGCAACATAAACTGCATCTTTATCACTAGACTGTGGACTTAAAACAAAATATTTTTGTATTTTATCGAGAACATTGGTTCAGTTTCTAGAAAATATTAGGTCGTTGCAAATATGAAATGACAGGTTTCAGAATGCAAATTTTGTAAAGTGGTTTAATACCAGTGGTTTAATTACTATTATAATCTATAGCAGTGATGGACACATATACCTGTTGCAGGCGAAACGCTTCCCCCACCAACGTCTCCTTCGTGCAGCGCGCATCTTCGCTGCGCAGCGAAGAGACGGTGGTGGGGGAAGCAGGCAGCTCAGGACCTCTACCGTGCCCAGTACTGATCTACAGATTTATTATGTATATCATTTGAAGGTATAAATTGCAAAAATTGTTGTATCGTTATCGTTAAAACAGCTTGAAGTCTCTACATTTAGATGCTTTTTCGAATTTTCATCCACGTTGCTTTTTAACACAGTTATAGCGTTATAAAGAAGACCTTGACAGTTGTTACAAAAAATTTTGTTCAACTTCCAGACATCACGTGGGAAGAGATAAATATTTCCTTTAATAATATAAATCCTTTAATTTTTTTGAAGAGTGTACTGTTATTTTGTTCTATGTTAATACTCTTCAGAACCTTATGACTAGACTGTATGCAAAATAAAATTTGTATACCTCAATTGTAATTTATAGGAGTTAAGTAAAATTTATTTTGCCCATTAATAATTTTCATATGTTAAAAGTGGTATACCGATATTGTTATACTCTTTTAATCTTTTTACTGCTTTGAATTACACCTACTCATTTTTGTCATAAATGCATAAAATCTGCTGTCTACTTATGACACTCGGCAAAGGATTTCCTTTAATTTTTTTTTACGAGTGTATTAATATGACGGTTACAATGATGCTTACTTTAATCAACAAGTTTTATTTTGAGTAAATTATGTTTGTTTAAAATTATGTATGTTGAATAAACTGAAGATCGTTCCGATTTGTCGAAATGTTTACAACGATTATGCTCCGGTGTGCCTCCACCCGGCGAATTATTCGCGACGGCAGTGTCGCGGATGCTCTGTGATGACCTTGTACAGCTTCTGTTCGCGGTTACGTCATCGTACACAATTAATGTTTCCGCCTAAAATCGCCGAGCCAGACTTCATTGGCCTGGTTGCGTACACAAGCGGACATCGATCCTCTAATGTTTGCGATACACAGTGCCATGACTATTCCAAGGCTTCTCGAAACTGTATACTAACATTGAACACTTGTGCTCGTTGTCCACGGCCTCTACAACATTTAACCTAAACGGTATTAATTCATGCGTTTTCACGAGAAAAGCGAGCAGATACAATTTGAAACTTGCTGCAGATCTTTGCGCAGAATAAAAATGTTTTGCATCAATTGTAAGACACGGGGGAGCTAAACGACTGTCTTATAATTTTTTTAAATTCTTATACAGTGTGTCCCATAAACGTGGTACGTCCTTGAAAGGGGTGATTCTTGAGACGATTTGAAGTATCTTTTTCCTTTGCGAAAATCTCCTCCGTGGCTTTGTTCAGGAGTTATTAACGAAAAACGCGGACCAATCACGGCGCGGCTACGCGTGAGCGCAGCGTTCGCATTGGCCGAGCCGGAATCCGTCCGCTGTTGCCGCGCCCTGATTGGTCCGCGATTTTTGTGAATAACTCCTCAACGACGCTGCGGAGAAGATTTTCGTAAAGGGAAAAGTTACTTCGAATCTCCTCAGGAATCACCTCTTTTAAGGAAACATAACAATTTTGAAAAATTTAGATAATTCTAAAAAATTATAAGAAGGTCCCCTGTATCTTACAATTGACGCAGAAAATTGTTATTCCGCGCGAAGACCTGTAATTTTTTTTTTTTATTGTACAGTTGTAACCTCCGACAAGAGGTTAGGTTCTGCAGTTAGTATCGAAACGATTTAAAATGTTTATGGCACTTTTGGATCCTCGGGGAGGCAATTTGATCGATCAGATATTTTACCGGAAGCAACGTCTCAGTGTCCGAAGCCTGTGTGTCGAAATTTATGCAAACTACAGTTAAACGAACTCCACCGGAAGGCAATGTTAAATTGAAACACTCGTAAGAAAATTACTATTGGCTCTACCTACACACTCGAGCCCGGCTGTGAAAAGTTGCGATCGGAATCGAGTTAGTGCCAAGTTCGGTCCCGCTGAAAGATCTTCCTAGCACTCAATAAAAGAACAATTTCGAACTCGCGCTGGCATCCGGCTAAAGAACAATATAGAACTCGTTAACGGTTGATAAAAGAACAATCCGGTGACAGCGGTCGGCCAAAAGAACGATTGTGCCGACGGGCTGCTAAGCCCGCGAATGAACGAGTTAAAAATGGCCGGTCTACTCCTTCGTTTCATTTTGCTTCGGTAGTTTCTTATCAATTTCGCTTTATCGGAATGCTGTGCAGTGACTGAATAAACTTAAAACGATTTCACAGTGTCGGGGCATAATCCTTCTTCCTTCAAAAAGGCCTAATTCATTTCCCAACAATTCTTTTATATTCTCTTTAAACTTGGGTGTAAATGAAATTAAAATTAAATTAAATTTTACAGCTCATAACCAAAAACAAACAATCCTATGATTTTCTTTATCGACTTCTTTGTTGCCTCATTTTTATCAGATTTTAAACACCCTGTAATTTAAAATTAGTTTTCTCGACATGTGTCAACAACACGGCCGGCGACATATATCGTCTAGGAGATATTCTTTGTTCCACGCTGAACGTCGTACCCGACCCGTTGTTTACACAAATAGACTTAAAACGATTTCACAGGGGCGAGGCATAATCGTTCTTCCTTCAAAAAGGCCTAATTCATTTCCCAACAATTCTTTTATATTCTCTTGAAACTTGGGTGTAAATGAAATTAAAATTAAATTAAATTTTACAGCTCATAACCAAAAACAAACAATCCTATGATTTTCTTTATCGACTTCTTTGTTGCCTCATTTTTATCAGATAAAAACACCCTGTAATTTAAAATTAGTTTTCTCGATATGTGTCAACAACACGGCCGGCGACATATATCGTCTAGGAGATATTCTTTGTTCCACGCTGAACGTCGTACCCGACCCGTTGTTTACACAAATAGACTTAAAACGATTTCACAGGGGCGAGGCATAATCGTTCTTCCTTCATAAAGCACTAATTAATTTCCCAATAATTCTTTTCCTCTTTCTTGCCATTAACTTGTATGTAAATGACATTATAATTAAATTCAGTTTTACAGCTCATAATCAATAGCAATCAATTCTATGATTTTCTTTATCGACTGGTTGTTGCCTCATTTTTATCAGATTTTAAACACCCTGTAATTTAAAATTAGTTTTCTCGATATGTGTCAACAACACGGCCGGCGACATATATCGTCTAGGAGATATTCTTTGTTCCACGCTGAACGTTGTACCCGACCCGTTGTTTACACAAATAGACTTAAAACGATTTCACAGGGGCGAGGCATAATCGTTCTTTCTTCATAAATTGCTAATTAATATCCCAATAATTCTTTTCCATTCTCTTGCCATTAACTTGTATGTAAATGACATTATAATTAAATTCAGTTTTACAGCTCATAATCAATAGCAATCAATTCTATGATTTGTTTTATCGACTGGTTGTTGCCTCATTTTTATCAGATTTTAAACACCCTGTAATTTAAAATTACAGCGTTTTCTCGATATTTGTCAACAACACGGCCGATGACATATATCGTACAGGAGATATTGATTGTTCCACGCTGATCGTCGTACCCAACCCGTTGTTTAGACTCTTCGGCGTTATACCCCTCGCTAGAGGGGATAGTTCGGCGACTTTTATCAGCCAGGTACTTGCGACATATATCGAGAAAAGACTGTAATCAGTGTCCGACTTTCAGCTAGAACCTTTCTTCTATTAAATTAGTAATTTTGCAAATGGCTACATGCTGCTGTCACATTGTATGTTTGCTGAAACGGTTCGTCGAATTTTCAAATTGAATTTTCCCGAGAACTATAATGTTAATACGAGAAAGTCTTCTTGCACATTTTCGGTTTGTTTCGCGGGATCGTTTGCACGGTGAATTATGGCGCTGTCGTATACGTTCCCCCGACAAACAAATTTTTATTCGTTTCTTCCGTAGTGTCTGCGCGTGCGCGGACTGGGAACGCGTGACTCCTCGCAGCTGTAAACCCGTGTATTCTAAAAATGCTTCGGCTCTGATCATTAGCAAAAGCGATGGAACGGGAACGAACGCGGTTAGAAAATTCCAGGCTGTCGTGGCCAACGTCAATATTTGAATTCGCCGGGACTTCCGAGGGTAAACCGACATTTAGCCCACATTGTAGCTTCAAAAGCGGAAGAAACACCGGCCGGGCGAGTGTTTTCGACGAAAAGCAGGCTCAAGCATCCGTTCGGTCAAAAATCAGTGCACTCAGCAACCATTAAAGCCACATGTTTTATCAACTCTGTCTCACAAATGGCCGCCATTATATTTGGTAGTAAGCAACCATCGAAAATTAAACGTGCCGCGTTTAAAAAATCAATTTAATGTAGTATTTCTTCAGATTTTAATAGCACGAGGCTGGACACATTGGGTAAAAATTGACATAACTTTTTCCTGTTTAATTATTTTTGTGCGAGACGTTCCCTAACACATTCCTGACACTCTCACGATTAAAATGAGCCTAAGCACGATAAGGTTTCGACTCTGTTCAGCCGTGTAATCCACGATTGAATAGAACCTCTGCTATCCGAACCGGCGATCCTAGAAACGTTTTTGTCGTATTATATAATAAAAATTAGAGATTTTCAATGATGAATCTGTCATTTTCAGTGATTCGAGAAGGTAATGAAGAGAATTGAAAGTTGAAATTCAGATCACTATAAGGATCTACGACACTTTCAAGGTTATGTTTTCCCAGGATCAAGCAAATTTTCACCGATTTCTGACTTGTCGAGAGACGTCGCAAGCTTTCACAATTTTGGCCTTGCCTGCTTTTCGGAACACACACGTTACACGTTACATCGATGCTACTATGTACACGCGCGCGCGCACACACACACACACACACACATACACAAGGACAGTTACTTGGCTTGTCGAGCGGCGCGTTTCATTCATGATCACAGCACGCAGACTACCCCATTTGCTCGATCCGTTCATTTCCGCTCCGTTATCGTAACCGGCGTTTACGATTTACTTCGAGGATCGAGGTGAGCCAATTTGGATCGCGTGCGGTGATCGAATATCGAATCGCTTTCTACAAATACACGTCGCGCGATAGCGAAACATATGTCGGGGGAACGCGAGTTTTCAGAGAAAGTTGAATCGGTGGGTGGGGTAGGGGGGTATAGTGCAATTAAAAACATTCTTGCAATCTTCACTTTCTGAAAAGTGCTGGCCGATGATGCGCAACCGAGAATTTCACCAAAAAATGAATTAAAGATCCTGACTTTCTCTGTAAAATAGTGCAACGCTCGTGAGGCTTTCTGAACGCGTTTGCTATGAATGTCGCATACTTACAGTGCCACAGTATGTTTTCATAAACCTTTCGACGGTGTGGCAAAAAATATTCTTTTTAAAGTACCAGTCTCAAAAACTTGTTTTTCAAAAGAGAATCAGATTGAGCAACTTGAAGAAATCAATTTGTTTAAACAACCCTTTTATAGCTGATTGGGAATACAATTTAACATTATAAAACATTAAAAAGGAAATACGATTTTTTTTATGGGAAGTGAGAGGAGTCTAATTATATTATTTTAATACGTTATAACAATATAACGAGACAGGAGTCCAATCAAATTACTTTATATATTATAATAATATAATGAGAGAGGAGTCTAACTATATTATTTTAATATATAATAATAATATAATGTATTATATATTCGTAATATACAGGGTGTCTCAGCTAATGTAGACGACCTAAATATTTCCATTATTTCATTGTACAATTTTATCACATTTTTCGTACTCAAGGTCACCTGAAGGTCATGGGCCTTCATGAGGTATACCCTAGTGGAGATAATTCCAGGACGTTTATCATCCAGCCCTGGGCGACATATATAGAGAAATCACTGTATTGAGGTGATCATTTAAATTTGATAGGTTATTTTTGTTTCTTATTTTGTAATATATATTATATAACGGATTTTATTTTATTTTTTTTTATATATATATATTTGGTTGTTTTTTAGAGTGTATATGACCGTTTTTAGTTATAGTGTATGCGATTTTAGTTTGTAAGAAACGACGCTAATTTACTCTCTCTCTCTCGTGCTGCGTAGGGGCGATAGGTTAAGTATAGGTGTAAGACGGATATGTAAAGTGTGGTTGGATTTGTAACCCTAAGGGGAACAAATAAAGATATATTATTATTATTATTATTCACTGTATTGAGGTGGCCTCCTTTAGCTGAGACACCCTGTATAATAACCATATAGCCATTTGTAAAATTACTAATTTAATTTAATAAAAGAAAGTGTGGGCGCTTCTACCTGAAAGTCGGGCACTAATTGATACTAAATTACAGGGTGTTTAAAATCTGATAAAAATGAGGTAATAACAAGCCGATAAAGAAAATTAGAGAATTTGTTGCTATTGGTTATCAGGTGTAAAATTGAATTTAATATATTTGTGGTATATTGCGTTGTCTAATTATAGAAGGTGTGTTAGGCGAGTCTTCAGGTTCGGGTATCAAAAGTTGCCGACGGAGACGCGACGTTAGAGTCGATCGTGTTCGCTAGGTGTCCCGCGCCGTTTCGTTTTCGGGCCGAACGAACGGTTCGAAAGATATTTCGGGCCGGGTTTATAGATCCGTCCGAACATAATCGTGCGTCGCTGGTCTGACGTCGATAGCAGCGTCTGCACCGCCGTAATCCGACGTCATTACTAGCTGGCAGATTTATTTATACTCGCCAACGAAGTTACGCGGCCGCCACTACTATTTAGACCTGTTGCAGCCGGAATAGGAATTCCCCTGGTTGCACGGGGCGACAATGTCCGTCTCTGTCTGTCCTCCTTTTTCATCATTCTCACCCTAAACGAACTGCCATAACGTGCACCGTATAGTGTGCTCCCAACTAGAGTCACGCCCACGCATTCGACGTTCTGTTACCGTGGGAAAACAAAAATTCTTCGAATATTTACGTAGTTGGAGCAATTAAAAACATTCGACATTTCAATTTTTAGGATGCTGAAGAGTGACAACCCTATGCAATTTTTCATAGACACCGTACACGTCTCTTTCACATGTCGCACATCGAAGCATTACTGTACTTTAATGTAGAACGGGGAGTTCTAACTTATTCCCCTCCGAGAACAGCGAGCTCCCCACCATTGTCGTCAGTTGAGGGGAGGGAGCAGGAATCGAGGGGAAGAAGGTACCCTCTCTCTGCCAGTAATGGAGTAGAAAGAGACAGAGGCGAAGGGCGCGTCATGTGACCAGTTCGTGGGGGAATAGAGCGATGGAAGGGGAAATTAGAGTGGGGGAACAAGTCTCGATCTGGCGACTGCTACGTACCAGTGTCGTCAGATGAGTGGGGGGAACAGGAATCGAGGGGAAGAAGGTACCCTCTACCTAGTAACGAAGCATGCACGACACAGACAAAACATACGGTCATGTGACCGGGCCTGGGGGGAGTAGCGCGGTGGAAGGGGAAATTAGAGTGGGGGAACAAGTCTTGATCTGGCGACTCTGCTACTATACAGCCGTAGAGTTAGGGAGGCGGTATATAAACATACAAAATATAAAATATATTAATATATATATATAAAATATATTAATAAATACATAAAATGTATTAATATACATAAAACATATTAATATATTATTTATATATTAATATATAGTGTCCGGGTACTTTTGAGCAGTAGTGTATATTATATATAAATATATAAAAATGTAAATACAGGGTGTGGCAATAACTATGTCCACTTTGAATATTGCCGTTATTCGTTATTGCCGTTTTTTCCATTTAAAAAAATAGAGATGACCTCGAAATCTCCACTATGCCTCCATCCACGCAGAAAATGTTTGTGTCACAACATGTCCCCCTCTATACCGTGTAAGTTTTCTATATAACATTTTTTCATATTATTAAAAATAAGGGCAATATTCAAAGTGGACATAGTTATTGACCCACCCTGTATATAAAATATAAAATATAGAATATAGAATATAAAATATAATATATAAAATATAAAATGTAAAATATAAAATATAAAATATAGAATATAGAATATAAAATATAATATATAAAATATAAAATGTAAAATATAAAATATAAAATATAAAATGTAAAATATAAAATATAAAATATAGAATATAGAATATAAAATATAATATATAAAATATAAAATATAAAATGTAAAATATAAAATATAGAATATAGAATATAAAATATAATATATAAAATATAAAATGTAAAATATAAAATATAAAATATAGAATATAGAATATAAAATATAATATATAAAATATAAAATGTAAAATATAAAATATAAAATATAGAATATAAAATATAATATATAAAATATAAAATGTAAAATATCAAATATATTAATATATTATTTAAATATTATAAACGGTAATATTTATACGTTCTAAAATAATAATTCTGATAAGTATTTCGGCTACTTTGCCCCACCATTTCAAATCGGTGAGAAAGAAATCGTGAATTAGGCGACGTCTAGAGGGAGTTGGGGTTTCGGGAGACGAATATTATTAATCGTAGCAGCTGATAAACATAAGGAACAGTTCCTGGCAGGCTATACGATAATCGGGAGCCAACGAAACACGAAGTAGCACGGTGGCTCGGCGTCGTGGTCGTCGTCTGCGGGAAATTCGGCGGACTCGCCTCGTTGATCGAGAACCATGATCGCGTGGATTTACGCGGCGTGCGGCACAGAAGACAGTCCAGGGGCAATTTCGTCGGGAACATTCGTGTGACGAGAGAACGCAGCGGGTGCGGCTTCCGTTTTCGTTTCTGGTCGATGCCTCTGGCGTCTCAATTAGCGGACTCTCTCCTCTCGCGACAAGCCGAGGCCGATCTGCGGCCGATTCTCGAAATAGATATCGCTTCGTTGTCCGTCCTTGCTTCAACCGCCGATCCTTCCTACCGATTTTATAGGACCCGTGTGCGACCGTGTAGGATCTTACTGAAACCGATCGATTCTCTACTCGATCGATCGTTCTGCTTACCGTACGGTTGTTCAGAACGATTTATATAAAATCGGTTGGGAAAAATCGAATCTGTTTTGCGATCGAATTGGTAGGACGTTCACAAAGATTTTAGCATTGTTTCGAGACACTTAACGCTAAACGTACCATCACCGGTTCTAGATTTTTATTTTTATTTTATTTGACAGACAAAGTTAATAATGTAAAAAAATATTTTAAATAATGTTACAGCAATTTTTAGTGGCCCCATTTTAGTTGCCATTCCAGTTCTAAAGGTTAAACTAACTTCCCAGTTAGCTAAAGGCTTGAAATTGTAAACATAGCTCGGAACTGGATGACAACACATGCAAGACTAACAAGCAGAAAATAATTAACACTAAACGTACCAGCACCGGTCAAATTACCGGTTCTAGATTTTTTATTTGACAATTTTTGAAATTATAAAGATGAATAAAGATGAGCAATGATTCAATAAATATCTTTAGTAGAGCATGCATTGTAATAAGAACTGCGCAAAGTCTAAATAAATTAAATCTTGTCATTTTTATAATGCAACATGTACCTGTTACATTTATAGCTCGGTACGTTTAGTGTTAAAGCCATAGCAAAGGTGGTCATTGGATTCGTCTTGACGTCAACTATAACATTATTGAGTAAAAAATATATAGCGACAATTAAAATATAAAGGTGATATTATTTTTTTTATTTAACAAAAGAATTTTTTTTTATTTTTCATATTGAACTTTATGGAGGAGTGGACTGATTCATTTTAGTTTGAAACATTTTCCTGTCAGAGTATCAGAAATACCCGAAAAATTGTGATAACATGGGAATATATGAATGACATTTAGTATATTATTGAAACAAATGGTGATATTTGAAATTCGACTTCGCAGGTGTATTTATTATAAAAAGACTCACAATTTTGCCGTGTGCACCATTTTCCTATCTGCAGTAGTTTTCAAGATATTCGTGGAAAATGTTTTTTTACCCTCGACTTTCAGGTTTTGACCTGTTACCAGGTTTTGAAATAACAAAATAATGTTTAATTATGGAGGTAATGCGTTTTTTATCTTGAATTATTACTAAATCAACCTTTATCTAATATTATATTAAATCAACCTTAGAAACCTGTTAAACTCTGCGCGTTTCCGTTCACAGAGGCGCTTTAAACAATAATAACTTTTGGGACGTGAATTTCGCATGATTTTCTAAAGAAAAGTGTACTGAAAATAATGCACTCTGATACAATGCGGAACTATATGGAACTCAAAAGATATCCTTAAATAAAAATTTACCACAGAAAACTTTGAAGATTTTCTTTAGTTTTGTTATTTCAATAAATTATGAATATTAAACCTTAGTACACAATATAGACAAATACTATTCATTTGAAACAAAAATGACCACAGAATATATCAACACTAAACCTACCAGACAAAAATTGCAACCCTAAATTTCTTGGAGAATGTCCATAATTTTCAATATAATAAATGCTTGAACAAGGAAATTTATTCCCCACTTTCCATAAATGAATTTTTATAATTTCAGTAATCGTAAAATATAAAACCGGTCATTTGTGTTAAATAAATTCTCGAGGACAGCAATAAAAAATGAGGTAAATATTTCAGTGAAAAATAGGATTCATACAGTGTTGTGATCCTCGATCTGGATCACAGTGCGACGTCTCGCTACGAATGATCGTTCGCAGCATAACTTTGGGGGATGATCGATGAAATCGGCTGTAAAAATCTTTGTTTCTATACTCTAATCGGCAGTAGAAAGTTTCTTCTTCGCATTCGAATAAATTGGAGATTTTGCATTCGCCGTTCTTTTTGTTAGATTTGCGAATCCACGTTGCATTTCCTCGTGATTTCATCAGGGAATAAAGATCCTTTTTCGGCGAGGTCACGCGCGCGCGCGCTCGTAAAACGGTCAAACGAGCTTAGCGGGTACTTGCATCTCGCAGATAAGATTTACGTTCTCCTTTGAAGGTTTTCTCTTCCTCGTGACGAAAACGCACCGGACACTGACGCTTCTGCAGTTTGATTTACGCCCGAAGAATTCGCAATCTTTCCTCCGCTCGGATCTACGCCCCACAGTGGGCAAAAACGGCCTTTTTCGATTCAAAATCAAAGAACTTTCGATAGGAATGAGGTAGAGCGATGAAATTTTTTTTAAATGAAAGCTGAAACTTTGTAGAATATGGGAAAAATAGGGAGATTACGGTACGAACGTTTTTTAACCTTGAGAAAATTCGTTAAAGTTGCACAATTTCAAGAAAATTTTGTTTTTGTCGCTAATACGCGCGGAAAATTTTTTGTTAACATGCTATATATCGTTTCCCATAGATTTTTTCACGCTGATTTCAAATCTGTTTTCAAAATTTGTCTACGACCTCTGGTTTTTGAAAAAAATAGATTTTTGTGACACAAATTAATGAAATTTTTTCGTTAAAATGACTTGATAACACACTAGTTTGAAAGTATATCGTATTCTCATATATAAAACACAATAAAAATAATAATAATGAAGTATTTTAACGTTTTGAGTTACTTACGAAACATGAAGCACTTCACATCTCGTCATCGCTTGACGTATCGCTGTCATTACTACTGGCATTTTCTTGAAATTGTGCAACTTTAACGAATTTTCTCAAGGTTAAAAAACGTTCGTACCGTAATCTCCCTATTTTTCCCATATTCCACAAAGTTTTAGCTTTCATTTAAAAAAAATTTCATCGCTCTACCTCATTCCTATCGAAAGTTCTTTGATTTTGAATCGAAAAAGGCCGTTTTTGCCCACTGTGCGCCCTGGATCCATCACCTCGATCGTATAATTTTATTCGAATGAGTTAGAACCACCATCATTGTCTCAGTATTAAAATCGCCAAAGGAGAACTGCATTCTTGTTGAATCAATTTGGGACATTTTTATTTCGCATGAATTGACAATTATCTTTAGTGAATTCTCGATATATGTCAACAATACTTGCCAGCGTCTTGTATCGTCCAGGAGACATGAAATATTGCTTCCACTGTTCTTTCTCAAATGTTGACGATACAATTTTAGTATGTGTATTTATTAATCTGATTAATTCAAAATCGGATCAAAATTAGTATTGAATTTTTGTTTGAAATGTTGCACGCGTAGATTCCAAATTTTGATACTTCTTTAAAGGATTCTCAACTGAATACAGTGAATTCTCGATATATGTCAACAACGCGGGTCATGGCAATGTCATCTATCGTCAAGGAGACGTGTCCGATGTTATGTTTACGCTCCTCGACGTCAGAGGCCTCTCGATCTTCGTGACCCTTCACGGTGTACACCCCACTGTAGTTAGGACAATTCCGCGACGTTTATCATCCAGGCCTTGGTGACATATGTAGGGAAATCACTGTAGTTGTGAGAAAAAGGTCTCTTTAGACTCAATGAAAGTGTAATTGTCTAATTTCTGGTGGCTTAAAAATGTTGCGAGCAAAATTGCAGTAGAACCTCCACTTATGTGATGCAATTGAAAGATTAAAATATTTACAAGGGCATTTTTAGATGAAGATAATCGTTCAGCATTTGTGTATGACAGTTAACACTAAGGGATTCTAATATTTTTAATTAACAAAGCGGCGGAGAAGATTTTCGCAAAGGAAAAAGTTACTTCAAATGACCTCAGGAATCGCTCGTTTCAAGGTAGAACGAAATGTTTTGGACACCCTGTATAGTTAAAGGGTAATTTTCTTAAGAATCGTGGCAAAGTGAAAAAGTTCCAAGGCGTTCGAGTAAATTGCGCAGCCAGCGTTAAAAATCCCTTGTCCACAAGTATTTTCATTTATCTGAAGTCAGAATGGCGGGGTCTCATGAAATTCAAATGTTATGGGTGTCCTTGGGCACCCTCCACCTTTTAACGTTTCAGCTGCCGTTCATCAGCCGGAAACCATTGTCCTATAAATCTTTATCAGTGAAGCGTTCTCCGATTTTTCCGATTGAAAAAATCTGTTCGGAACGGGAACGAAACAGAAATGAGAAATTCAAGTTTCCCGCGATTGCTATCGGTCCTAGAGGGTTCCTTCCGGCCCCGTATCTGGTCATAGTCTTTCCTCGATCCTGTCGAACATGCTTTCGTGGAACAGCCTCGCGACAGAAATAACGCGCGCCCGATAAAAAGGCTGCTTGTCACGTTACATAATAAACGTAACACGTGTCCGCGTCGCCTGACGGACGAGGCAGTTTGCTTAAAACAAACAATGGTCTCGGGGGATGAGAAAATGGAATCGCCTCGGCGAATTTTCACGAAGCCGCCTAAATCCTACTTCAATTCTGTGATCTGAATTTTCCTTTTGTTTTGCTCGAATTCGCCTACAGGGATTGTCAGAGCCGACGAAGTTACGTAAACAATTTTCTTTTAAATATTGAACCGAGCAAGCGATCTGCTAGAATTTTACTTAGAATTGCAATTAATTGTTTCTTTTAAAAATTCATCCGAGTAAGCGATCTCCTAGAGTTTTACTTAGAATTGTAATTAGTTTTTTCTTTTAAAAATTCACCTCGAGAAACCTGTGATATGAATTTTCCTTTATTTTGCTCGAATTCGACTAAAGGGATTGTCAGAGCCGACGAAGTTACGTAAATAATTTTCTTTTAAACATTTAACCGAGTAAGCGGTCTCCTACAGTTTTACTTAGAATTGCAATTAATTGTTTCTATTAAAAATTCATCCGAGTAAGCGATCTCCTAGAGTTTTACTTAGAATTGTAATTAGATTTTTCTTTTAAAAATTCACCCCGAGAAACCTGTGATATGAATTTTCCTTTATTTTGCTCGAATTCGACTAAAGGGATTGTCAGAGCCGACGAAGTTACGTAAATAATTTTCTTTTAAAAATTGAACCGAGTAAACGATCTCTTAGAATTTTACTTAGAATTGAAAATTAATTGTTTCTTTTAAAAATTCACCTCGAGAAACCTATGATTTGAATTTTCCTTTTGTTTTGCTCGAATTAGCCTAAAGGGATTGTCGGAGCCGACGAAGTTACGTAAACAATTTTCTTTTAAATATTGAACCGAGCAAGCGATCTGCTAGAATTTTACTTAGAATTGCAATTAATTGTTTCTTTTAAAAATTCACCTCGAGACACCTGTGATCTGAAATTTCCTTTTGTTTTGCTCGAATTCGACTAAAGGGATTGTTCGAGCCGACGAAGTTACGTAAATAATTTTCTTTTAAAAATTGAACCGACTAAGCGATCTCCTAGAGTTTTACTTAGAATTGCAATTAATTGTTTCTTTCAAAAATTCATCCGAGTAAGCGATCTCCTAGAATTTTACTTAGAACTGCAAATTAATTGTTTCTTTTAAAAATTCACCTCGAGAAACCTATGATCTGAATTTTCCTTTTGTTTTGCTCTAATTCGCCTAAAGGGATTGTCAGAGCCGACGAAGGTACGTAAATAATTTTCTTTTAAACATTTAACCGAGTAAGCGGTCTCCTAGTTTTACTTAGAATTGAAATTAATTGTTTCTTTTAAAAATTCATCCGAGTAAGCGATCTCCTAGAGTTTTACTTAGAATTGCAATTAATTGTTTCTTTTAAAAATTCAAACGACTAAGCGATCTCCTAGAGCTTTACTTAGAATTGAAATTAATTGTTTCTTTTAAAAATTCATCCGAGTAAGCGATCTCATAGAGTTTTACTTAGAATTGCAATTAATTTTTTCTTTTAAAAATTCACCTCGAGAAACCTGTGATATGAATTTTCCTTTTGTTTTGCTCGAAGTTGACTAAAGGGATTGTCCGAATCTACAAAGTTACGTAAACAATTTTCTTTTAAAAATTCACCCGAGTAAGCGATCTCTTGGAGTTTTACCTAGAGTTACAATTAATTTTATCTTCTATTTCCTAGAGAATTGAACCGAGAGTAGTTTTTGTATCTTGAATTTGCAATCATCGAGGAAATAAAAAAAAATTAGAGGAGAATCGACTCGGCGGAAACTCGAAATACCGAGCTTTTGATATAATGGGAACGAAAACAATTTATTGACCGTGATGCCTCTGACGTAAGGGCTACCAACATCATGCCGGTGGAAGGGTACATAAAAATATCATCGTACTCGAAACAGAGCCGATGGAAAGTTTCCTCTGATATCCACCGACCTGTGTAGAACAGTTTTAGGTTTCGCAAAAGATCGCGGCGAGTGTCTAGAAAAATAATTTCTCCTCGTGAAAAATTCAAATAAATTACGCGCCAACCTGTCCACGCGGAAAAACGTCAGAATCAAGATCTATAAATAACGCTCTCGCGAAATCGTTAATCGTCCCAGCGAAAAGGTGCACGCACTGATAACGCACAAACGACCATGCCGATCGTGACAAACAATTGGGATATTTCGTGCCCGAACCATAATCCGTCACACCTGCCAAACTATTGCGAAACAAAACACGTCTTGGCATCGCGACGCGAAATGAAAATATTTGCAACAGGTCCGGCGAGTGAGATACAACTGAACCGATGGCGCCAATCAGATAAACAAAACGATTAGGGGTAATAGTAATCAATTATTCGCAAAGAATTTGTTTTGCCTTTAGTTCTGCACCGATCTTTTGAAGAGGAAACACGTATTCTGTTCAAAATATCCTAAAAAGTAATATATAATATCCTAAAAAGTCCTAAAACTTACGTAAACAATTTTCTTTTAAAAATTCAACCGAGTAAGTGATCTAGAATTTTACGTAGAGTGGCAAATTAATTTTTCTATTTTCTTTTTCTAGAGAATTGAACCGAGAGTGGCTTTTGTATTTCGAAGTTGCAATCTTCGAGAAAATAAAAAAAAAATTAGAGGAGAATCGACTCGAATAAGTATAATGTAGTGGTATAGAAGAAGTATAATTTTTTTTTACAACCCTGTAATTAAATGGCGGCGTCTGTCCCTTCCGAGGATCATATTCGTCATTGCATATTTTTTCATTTTCATGCGGGATTTAATGTAACAACAAAGAAAATTTGCGATGTTTACGGAGATGTATTGAAGGTCAACAAGTGTCAACGTCGATTCAGAAAGTTTCCAGCTGGTGATTATGATCTCTCTGACAGGCCTCGAAGTGGACGACCAGTTGAATTTGGTAACGACACCCTAAAATCTCTAGTGGAAGCTGATTTAAAATTAAGTATACAAGAATTATCGAGAAGCCTTGGGTCCACATGGTCAAGTATACAAAACGAAATGGGAAAGGTATACAGGCGAGGAATATGGGTACCGCATCAATTATCTAAGACCAACAAGAATAAAATAGAAAGATGGCAAACTGTCCTTGATAATGATGGAGATTATATAATAAATTAAGAAATAAAAACTTGAATTTACTACAAGGTTTGTTTTAGAAAATTCACTGTATATATTATTTAGTGAGAAATTATCCAGGATAGTAGAAATCTGTAGGGTGTCCCAAAAATGTATTTTCTTGAAGGGGCTAATTCTTGAGGTTATTTGAAGAAAGTTTTTCCCCTGCGAAAAATTAACACGTTGACTGCCATGTCACCCATATATGGGTGACGGAATTTTTACGTTAATATATTCATTGTACCAAATTTGATTAGGATCCGTAAAATGCAAGAAAGTTGGAGAACCACACAATATCATACCCTAGTAGCACAAAAATATTAGATAGATATTTTTTTCAAATATTGGAAAAATATTTTTTAAGCCACATTTTTTCATATGAGAAAAATATTGGATCTAAATATTGTATTCACGTACAAGAAATATAAATTGAATGTTTAAAAAATATAAACTAAATATTCAGAGGATATAAACTAGATATTTAAAAAATATAAAGTAAATATTTAAAAAATGTGAATTCAATATTTGCAAAATATAAATTCAATATTTAAAAAACATTCAATAAAATTTTCAAATTTTAAAAAATATTATAACAAAAATTAGAAACTATGAATATGTATTACTTTCTGCGCACTGTTTGTTGAGGGAATATTTCCTGTATTATCTGTATTTGGAAAAAATATTCTATTTCTAATATTAAATAAAGATTTGTTTTATAATGGGAAAAAAATATTTTTTTCATGATATTAAATAAATATTATCTGTATATTAGGAAAAAATATTCTACTTCTAATATGAAATAAAGATTCATTTAATATTTAGAAAAAAATATTTTTCTCGTAACATGAAATAGATATTTCCTGAATATTTAAAAAGAAATATTTGTTACTTAGTATAAAATAAATATTCTATGTATATTTGAATATTAACAAAGGATTGTATCTCTTTTTAATATTATATGAATGTGTATACAATATTTTGTGCTACTAGGGTACATTTAATTTTTTCAATTTCTATTTTATCAAATAACTTACTTTGATTTCGTGGAATTTTTCAGCTTTCTTGTTTGGCGTTCAAAGTGTTAAGAGGAGGATCAAAAATTTGCAGAAAAGATGGCAAACTGTCATTGATAATGGCGGAGATTATATAATAAATAGACTGCGGATCTTTATGCTAAATAAACATCGTTTGCATTAGTTGCAACACATAGGCGTCAAATAGGAATTTATTCCTTTCTTCAATAGTTTTATTAAGTTGTAAGAAATGTATCGGCAGTCTTAAATTCTTCTAATCTTTTTATTGTTTGAAACAACGCCACCCATTTTTGCTATAAATGCATAAAATCCGCAGTCTAATAATAAATTAAGAAATAAAAACTTGAATTCACTACAAAATAATTGACTACTCATGGGAACCCCTAATATTGTACTCTCTAATTTGATCAGCTCCAGAAAGAAGACCATAAACGCTCCATTGCAGGGACGTCGACGTTGACGAACGCGACCGTAAATAGTCGAAAAAGGAAAACGCACTCGCTTCTGATCCCGAGTTGTCGTTCATTCGGCGAGTAATTAATCCTAGTCTTTAATTAGCCTCGCATTCCCCGGATTATTCTGGTTTCGGTCTGCGTTCGGAGAGAATTTCGTCGTGCGATTGTTCGAAACGTGATATTCGCATAAGGGACTCGCCGTTTGGAAATATTTCGTTCAATTATAATATTATTTATTCATTGTACCTCGTTCTTAACCGGCAGAGATCGTGCAAATACCATTTTCTGTTGTATTAGTTCTCCAGAAGAAATCAAAAACGTTCAGGATTTTTTAACATTTTACAGTACATAAAATTGCTTATATAGTCAGCTTTGCAAAAGCTTCAGACACTGTTATCCGCAAATTACTAAACAAGCAACTGCCACAGCTCAGTTCATTCACTCGATTAATTCCCGCCACGGTTCCAGGACATTTATAAAAAATAAAAATAAAAAATCCCACGTTACACACTCTGAAAAAGCTTCGACTTTCTTCCAAACGTCATTAGTAGACTGCGGATTTTCTGCATTTATGACAAAAATGGACAGTCGTATTTTAAAACGGTAAAAACATTAGAAAAAATTTTAAAATGCTGTTACATTATTTTCAACCTATCAAACATATTAACCCCTTGCCGTACAATATCGAGTCAGACTCGTGATGAAGATTCTAAACAGGGTCTAATAAATATGTCTCTCATTAATTTCCCTTAAACCGAAATAAAATTCTATTTTGTTGTAATTAATATGCAGCTATTGGAGAACATATAGGCATAGAATAGATATAAATTTTCTTCCTTTTTTAGGAAATTACAAATTACAAAAGACTTCTAATCACTGAAACCGTGAAATAAATCGTAGTGCAAGGGGTTAAGAAAGAAAATAAATTCCTATTTCACTCCGGTTTGTTGCAATTCAGGTAGACAATTTTTATTTTGCCTAAAGATCCGCAGTCTAGTTATTAGAAAATTGCTAAAAATCGCACGAGTACTCCGTTGTCAGCAAGCTATTGTCAAGCACGCGGAAAGCTCTTCCCCTTCGGAAGGGTGGGGGGAGGGGTTTTTTTTTAGCGGAAGAATAAAAAATAAACCGGAAATGAGTATGCTTGTATCCCCCGATGGAAGCTCGTCTCCATCTGGCGGCCCCCGAGGCGAAGCTTGCGACTCGAGGAGCTTTCAAGTTTGCGAAAGCTTTCGAACCGGTGTTGCCATCTGTTCGAGGTTCGACTGAATGAGATTACGTTTATAAATAATCCATTTCGCGGGTGGTGGTTACTGACTGTTGCCGTGGTACCACTATTCGTAGATCCGTCGCCGCGCCGGATATGCGCTCGCGGGATCCAACATGGCGCCCGGATCGTATCTATCTGCTGCGAATGATTTATGCTGGATCCCAGCGCGTTGTTAGAATGGAACTATTTTAACGCTCTGTAACCCGGCGTTTCTTTCGCAATTCGATCCGTGGTATTTCGCCGGTCACAATTAGATCGTCGGTTATTAATCATGTCCGATTTCGCGTACCGATAACCTTTAACGCGATGATTGTGTAGGTGGGAAGGACCTCTGCGACTAGATTTTTACCATTTATGGCAACGATAGGTGAACGAGCTACGGCGAGATGATTAGGGCAGTTGGGGAACACTGTTCCGTTGTTTTTCATTTGTTATTACTAGACAGCGGATCTTTATGCATTTATGGCTTCTCGAAATGTTCAAAAAATGCTATAATATAAAATTCCAGAGAATTTAACACGATTTTTATTTGCTTTGAATCTACAAAGGCTGTCCCCATTAAAAATAGGATTTTATTTCATTCCACTTTCTTAAAATGTTTCTATAAAAATTGGAAATTGTGCATAAACATCCGATGTCTAGTTATTACTAGATTGCTAGATTACTAGATTTTATGCGTTTATGGTGAAAATGGGTAGGCCTAATTTGAGACACTGAAAGCATCGGGAGAATTTAATTATCACACTACGGATCTTTATGGAAAATAAAAATTGTCGATTACTAGAAATAGAAATCAAGTGGAATGTTATTTCTTCAATTGCTGATTATAGAGTATATCGACATTTGAAATTTTTTAAATTTTCCTACGATTTCAAATTTTATCTACACACTTTTATTATAAATGCATAAAGATCCTATTAATTATACTATTATATGAACTGTTCATTTTGAAAGTGGTGCGAGTCCATTTTTTTTTTTAATGAGGTGTCGCATAATTTGTATATTTGTATTTGATATTTGCATTTTTTTTTGTCAACAAGAAATGGACTTGCACCACTTGCAAAATAAATGGCCCATATTATTTTTGACCTATCGAACGTATTAAGCAAGAAATTGAAGATTTATTTCACCCCAGTTTGTTGCAATTCGGGTAGAAAGCTTTTATTTTGCACAAAGATCCGCAGTCTAATTATTGGACCGCGAACTTTGTCCAGACTGAAAATCATTAATTACAGAAATAAATTCCTATTTGGTTACTATAAAATCATTAATGACAGAAGTAAATTCCTATTTGGTTCCTATAAAATCATTAATGACAGAAATAAATTCCTATTTGGTTCCTACGTCTTCCAGTGAATGCAAACAATTTTCATTTTGCATAGAGATCCCCAGTCTATTTATTACAGTTATTAGTGGGATAAATAATAGATTTTTATTGGACCACTGTAATCAGAGAAGACAAGTTTTATTTATTATTATTTTTTTTTTTTTTTTGAGATCTGCAGTCTGTGAATAAAATTTGATAGGATTTTTATGTTTGACTTGAATTTGTAAGTTCAATGAATTTTTCAAGAATTTTTACGGTAGAACGATTCCATTGTTCCAGGATCTACTATCATCGACATTTTGGTCGATTACGTTTATAAATATTAATTTTGTGGTAGATCGAATGAATCAACAGAAATCAAAGCGGTTACATAATATTCTAGTTCCTATACAGACGATTAAGTAAGTTAAAGTGCATTTGCAACAAACACGTTACATGATGCAAAAGTATACGGCGGTACACTAAATTTGAACAGCGCACCACAACGAAAACAATCTATTTAAACCCAATCATACCTTTCCCTTTATACTCTCGTTTCCTGTATTATGTAAATACCCATTGCTAGCGGTGCGTCTCGAAATTCCAAATGAACGTGTCGGTTTGGCACCCGGCCTATTGTAAACACTATTAATTCAATATTTAACTACATTCTATCACCTTGACATCGCAAATTACACGATTTGCTAATAACTAACCCAACAAACAGCCCGCAGCTGTCTGTGTTGTATCGTGTCAACCATAAATTACTAATTGGTCGACTAGTACTGTACCCAACTTTAATACATATACTCAAAATTAAAAACAAATTGAAACAAAAAACACTGTCACAATTCCCCGAGACTGTTTTAACATTTTTAACAATACCTACACGGGTTCCATCTGATTCAAGACACTATACACTAAAAATTCCGAACTTCACTTTCTGGGACCAAAAATTGTTAACTCTTTTTTACATATTTCTGTAGATCTTGACAATAAAATTCCGAAAATCGAAGCTTTGAGGCGAGGAGTTCACTAGTTCGAAGGTTAAAGGTCATCGGACAGTAATTAAACTGTATATATACTCAAAATTGAAAACAAAGTGAAACAAAAAACACAGACACAATTCCCCGAGACTGTTTTAACATTTTTAACAATACCTACACGGGTTCCATCTGATCCAAGACACTATACACTAAAAATTCCGAACTTCACTTTCTGGGACCAAAAATTGTTAACTCTTTTTTACATATTCCTGTAGATCTTGAAAATAGAATTCCTAAAAACGAAGTTTTGAGGTGAGGAGTTCACCGGTTAGAAGGTTAAAGGTCATCGGACAGTAATTAAACTGTATATATACTCAAAATTGAAAACAAAGTGAAACAAAAAACACAGACACAATTCCCCGAGGCTGTTTTAACATTTTTAACAATACCTACACGGGTTCCATCTGATCCAAGACACTATACACTAAAAATTCCGAACTTCACTTTCTGGGACCAAAAATTATTAACTCTTTTTTACATATTCCTGTAGATCTTGACAATAGAATTCCGAAAATCGAAGTTTTGAGGTGAGGAGTTCACCGGTTAGAAGGTTAAAGGTCATCGGACAGTAATTAAACTGTATATATACTCAAAATTGAAAACAAAGTGAAACAAAAAACACAGACACAATTCCTCGAGACTATTTTAACATTTTTAACAATACCTACACGGGTTCCATCTGATCCAAGACACTATACACTAAAAATTCCGAACTTCACTTTCTGGGACCAAAAATTGTTAACTCTTTTTTACATATTCCTGTAGATCTTGACAATAGAATTCCGAAAATCGAAGCTTTGAGGCGAGGAGTTCACCGGTTCGAAGGTTAAAGGTGCTTAAGTTTGTCATGGGACAGTAATTAAACTATAGAGAGTCGAATACGGGATCTGTAACAGAAGGTAGCTGGTTGCGATTAGGTTGTTGAGATTAGGTTCCACCATCTACAACATGGCGACGTCCCAGGGGACCAACGTCAAGCTTTCAAGCTATCGAGCGCACAAATTCTCCGCACACGGTACCAACGAAAGCAACGAATGCTCGCGAATAAGTTGCGAACCGAAAATGTAGCAGCACACTGTCATCTTTGAATTGTTGCATCGACTATACAGATATTCGTGAAACCGTACTCCAGATCGGTTGCCAAGGAAATTCAGGAAAGGGGAACTGCGTCCGGCGGCGATGATAACTATCTGTCTTGGTTGTACACGTTCCTTTTGGATACCATCGTTTCCGGAATGCCGCGCTCCGTACACAGCGCCAAGCTTTTCAAAAGAGATTAAGATCGAAGAAGTCTCGCTTTCGCAATCCGTTTTTGCGCAGCTTCGCGGTCGCACAATTTTGCGTTATGCCCGTTCCGCTCTCGAGACCAACCCTTTCATGATCAACATTACTAGCACTAGGTTTGCAAGACACACACAAGAATTTTCATTGTTATCAGATCTTTCTGCAAAAATAATTATAAGATCTCAATATGTTTGGTAGGTTAAAAATAATATTATATATTATTATTAGACTGCGGGTTTTATGCATTTATGACAAAAATAAGTAGGCGTATTTTAAAACAGTAAAGATATTAGAAAAATTTTAAAATAAATTTTTATTTCACTCCAGTCAGTTGCAATCCAGGTGGAAAATTTTTATTTTGCATAAAGATCCGCAGTCTAATTACTATATAGGTTGTATTATTACAATTGTATTATATACAATAGTATATAGGTATTAAATAATATTATATAGGTTATTATTAGACTGCGGATTTTATGCTTTTATGACAAAAATGGGTAGGCGTATTTTGAAACGGTACAAACGTTAGAAAAGTTTTAAAATAAATTTTAATTTCACTCCAGTCAGTTGCAATTCAGGTGGAAAATTTCTATTTTGCATATAGATCCGCAGTCTAATTACTATATAGGTTGTATTATTACAATTGTATTATATACAAGAGTATATAGGTATTAAATAATATTATATAGGTTATTATTAGACTGCGGATTTTGTGCTTGTATGACAAAAATGGATAGGCGTATTTTGAAACGATACAAACGTTAGAAAAGTTTTAAAATAAATTTTAATTTCACTCCAGTCAGTTGCAATTCAGGTGGAAAATTTTTATTTTGCATAAAGATCCGCAGTCTAATTACTATATAGGTTGTATTATTACAATTGTATTATATACAATAGTATATAGGTATTAAATAATATTATATAGGTTATTATTAGACTGCGGATTTTGTGCATTTATGACAAAAATGGGTAGGCGTATTTTAAAACGGTAAAGACATTAGAAAAATTTTTAAATAAATTTTTATGTCACTCCAGTCAGTTGCAATTCAGGTGGGAAAATTTTATTTTGCATAAAGATCCGCAGTCTAAGGTTGTATTATCACAATTGTATTATATACTATTATATAGGTATTCAATATTATTGACTGTGGATTTTAATGCAAAATAAAAATTTTCTACCTGAATTGCAACAAACTAGAGTGAAGTAGATTTTCTTTCTTAATATGTTTAATAGGTTGAAAACAATGTAACAGTATTTCAAAATTTTTCTAAAGTTTCTACTGTTTTAAAATACGCCTTTCCATTTTTGTCGTAAATGCATCAAATCCGCAGTATATAGGAAAATAATATAATAATGTAAAATGAAAATAATGTAAAATCCGCTGAATAATAATTATTATATCGGTGGCCTATAGACCGTGAATATGAATGACCATGGATCTTTTCTTTTTTAAATCGCTAATTTGTTTACTTTATTGCAATACTGCTGACACGTGCTTTCGAATAAACAGCTTAGGCTATACTTCAGAACGTAATAATAGAAAAGACAACGTAAAAATAGACATAGACAGATGGTCATTCGAGTATAAGCGTCTCAGATAAACGAGACGATCTCTCGTTCGTGTTCGCAATAAAATACGAGACGATTTACTTTTTTTTTTAACTGTAATGTGCATGTAAAAAAACAATTTATCGTGTTATAAACCACGCTGTTGTAAACCGGTTTTTGTCGCGAGAGACGGAAACTGGTTTATGTACAAATACATTTAGATTCAAGCTACAGGTTCTATTTCTTTCTATGTTATTTATCTGCGCTCGCGTATTTTCGAATATTGAATATCATATTTTTATAACAAAATCGACGCTCGAGTATAATTCGGAGGAGAGCGTGGAGCGCCACTGTACGGGAGGTAGGGTTTTAGCATGACAATTACTACGAACATAAATCCGAGAATGATTACCGGTGAGATCTCAATTTTAGAATCGGTGTCGTTGTCCGGTTAACAAACCGGCGATTAATAAGGTATTAATGCATCGATGTCATCGCAATACCGGTTCTAGCAGTACGAGCCAACCTCGTTTAACACTCGACGCACGCGTCCTTCTTCCGTGGAATCCAATTTGGCACTATTTTAGGGGTAAATTATTTGTTCTCCCCCTTGTCCCTTTATATACAGGAGAATTATTCGAGTCGCGATAAACTACTGCCTACAGTGTACACCCCGATCTGTTCCTTTCGAAACATTTTGCGACTATGTACACTCCTCGTGAAAAAGATAACTCGGATGTGCTATCTTTAATTTCTCAATGACGCATGTAAAATTTTACGTCTGTAACGTATAATATGAAAACATTATGAGCTCAGAATACGCGGCTTGCTGGAAATAAGTCACAATGTCGTACACTCCTGGACAAAAAGATAGCACAAGTGTGCTATCATTTAGTTCTCAATGAAAAATCAAAAATTCTCTGAATTCTACAAATGGTACATAAACATCGTCTCACGGTAGTATATTATATAGCGAGAAACTGGAACTACTCTGTCCGTACTTGTATTTATCAACAAAAGTCGTGTAACAGAGGTCGGCGAAATAATAGCACACTTGACTTTCTATTCGGATTTCTCACTGTTTCTACGTTTCGAGTCATATAAACATAGCGTTGTGTAGGCACTCAGTCTTGGTAGAATTTCCAATCATCATCGAACAAAATGGGACGCGGCAAAAAATTAAGGGTAATTATTTACATTAGGGGCTTCCTCACCGATTTTGACGACTTTGAAATATGTTGTCAAGGTCATCATTCTGAACAACTTTTTCCTATACATGTTACTGCCGGTCAGCTTTAGTTTCCGAGATATTCGCAAAAAAGTTTCAACATCTCAAAATGTGATCGGAGTAGGTGTGTGTAGGACTGTGTAAAATAGTATTTCAAATAGTTGACAGTAACTTATATTTTTAAGATATTTTGTTGCCTGTAATGTTATTACGACCCAGATAGCACAGAGACGTCTTAAAGACGTCTTTAAGGCGTCTGTCGAAGACATTCAGACGTCTATAAGACGTCTGAATGTCCTACGAACGTCTTCTGAACGTCTCTGGAACGTCTTTGTGAAAAAACTGTACGTCTTAAAGACGTCTTTAAATCGTCTCGAAACAGACGTATTCAAGACGTCCCGAAACAGACCCCTAGTAGCACAAAAATATTAGATAGATATGTCTGTCAAATATTGGAAAAATATTTTTTAAGCCACATTTTTTCTTATGAGAAAAATATTGAATTTGAATATTGTATACATGTACAAGGAATATAAATTGAATGTTTGTTATAACAAAAAAACTAAATAAATAAAAAAAAATAAATTAAAAGAATGTTTTTCAGCATATCCGCGAACATTAACATTTTATGCTTTATTTATTTATTTAATTTATTTATTTATAAATTAAAAAAATAAATTAAAAGAATGTTTTTCAGCATATCCGCGAACATTAACATTTTATGCTTTATTTATTTATTTAATTTATTTATTTAAAAATAAAAAAAATAAATTAAAAGAATGTTTTTCAGCATATCCGCGAACATTAACATTTTATGCTTTATTTATTTATTTAACTTATTTATTTATTTATCTATTTATTTTGATGTATTACTTTTCTGTGCACTTCTTTGTTGATGGAATATTCCACCTTCCCTTCGAAAGGACCTTAAAAAATCATATTTTGAAATTTTTATGCCGTTGGCGGGATTGGAATTCGGAACTTGCCGTTTACTAGATGATGTGTTTCTGCGATTCTATTGCGAATATATATGTAATATATTCTAATAGTACTAAATTAACAATTTAGTTATTTAACTTTCCTAAATAAATAAACGTCTATTCGAAGGATGGAAAACTGCGTTATATTGCGTTGCGTGTGTACAGTTTGTAAAGCTTTTCTATAGCAGTTTAGAATGACTGAAACATCAAGAAATGAAACGTCTTAAAGACGTCTTTTCAGGACGTAAGACGTTCAGACCAAAAATGGACGTAAAACAGACGTCTTTAAGACGTCGCGTGCTATCTGGGGATATTGTAGTCTGTTTATCAACATGTTACATATTCTTCATTAAACTACAAATAATACTTTGCTAACTATTATAGCTTCTCATGTTAAAAATTATAATTTATAATATTAACTACTTGAGGAACTTATTTTCATTGTAAGCAAATATTTGATTTTATCTATCTGGTTATCGAAATAAAAATATTTAATTTAAAGTAGTGTCTTATTTGAACCATATTAAATTATACTATATACCAAATCATTAATGATCGTTAATAAACGTTGCAAAATAGGATAGAAAACCTTGTATCCAATGTTCCACATACGAATACTAATCCTACATTATAAAATACTAATGTAAAGTGTACTTACTTCTGAATCTTCTGTACCACCGTCGGATCCACAGCACACAATTTTTGACCCAGGGGAATAGGTCCGAATAATTGTACAACAATCTCTAAACAACACGCACAACACACACGCGCACACAACACATTTTATAAAATCGTGACAACGAACGAGATGTCACTCCGACCACGAACAAAATAATACTGCGATTTGAACAATGATCCCTTCCACGGAGGTAGTACGGTCAGGTTATCATAGGAAGGTTAGGCGCTGAGGGTCTATAAACACTAGATACAAAACCAAGGTAAAAAAATTATGGCGGGGCGCCGACCCTATTTCCCGGAATTCCCTGTTTTCGTATCACACGTCCGTGGGAGGGGGACGGTTAAAATCGCAGTATTATTTTATTCGTGGTCGGAGTAACATCTTCTCGTCTGCTGTCACGATTTCGTTAAGTGTGTTGTGTGTGTGTGTGTGTGTTACGTGTGTACTTAGTGATGGTTGTTCAATTATTCGGATATATTCTCGTGAGGCAATAATTGT
The DNA here is from genome assembly GCA_913789895.3 of Seladonia tumulorum. Lineage (NCBI taxonomy): Eukaryota > Metazoa > Arthropoda > Insecta > Hymenoptera > Halictidae > Seladonia > Seladonia tumulorum. The sequence goes on from OU565280.1 coordinate 6,061,156, forward strand.
ATGCTGTGGATCCGACGGAGGTACGGAAAATTCAGAAGTAAGTACACTTTACACTAGTATTTTATAATGTAGTTTGTAGTACATTAGTATTATATTTTATTATTCGTATGTAGAATATTGGATGCAAGGTTTTCTTTCATATTTTGCAACTTCAATGTCCATTTAACACTAGATTTACAAAGCACTAAAACTGACTACTTAACATTATTTTACAAAAATAACAAGAACGTGTCTATCCACATTTGTATCAATTTTTTAAATAATATACACGGAAAAAAATAATTTTGTTGAATAATTCCCCATGGATACGTCTTCACAATGTCAATAATTGTAAACTATAAATATTAGATCCCGTCATTTTGACAGGCCCCGTGAACCTAGTGTCAAATTTCGTTTGTCTCGAGGCACGCACACGATTATGTTCCATCTCACACACTGTACACTTTACATTAGTATTTTGTAATGCAAGGTTTTGTGTACAAGGAAAACAGACAATTTCAAAATATGAATGAGTTAAAACAGTGTCTTAAGGATGAATGGAGTAAATTATCACAAAATTATATTCGTAAATTGTTTAATTCTTTGCCAAAAAGAATGATCGAAGTCGTTGAAAATAAGGGAGGTCCTACACACTACTGAGAAATAAAGTACTTGTTTCAACTTATGTCACTTTTGTTCCATAAATGTTTAATTTTTGTTAAATAAATGCTTCATTTATTAACATGTGCTATCATTTCGCCGACCACCGCTACGAGATTGTTGTTAATAAATACAAGTACGGACAGCGTAGTTCCAGTTTATCGCTATTTAATATATTACCGTAAGATGATATTTACGTACCATTTGTAAAATTTAGAGAATTCTTGATTTATCCTTGAAAACTAAATGATAGCACACTTTTGCTATCTTTTTGTCCAGGAGTGTAGATGTTTACAACAAAGAAAAACTGTTCCATACTAAGGTCGAAATGATAGCACACTCTGTTAATTTTAATACAACAATCTTTCCCGGAGTTATGATCACTTGAAATTGACCTAATTTCTCGGGTTCGGTGGTCTTCTAACCTCTTAAGCCCTGTACGCCACTATAGTGGCTTTCCGTGGAAAGCTTCAGTTCGAACAGCACGAACCACTATAGTGGCTTTTTTGCCTTCCGCGGCTAGACGCGCCGTCCCTGGGACGCAGAGTTGCGGACAAACGCGCCGTGCTTAAGAGTTTAATTTTTTCGAGGAGCGTATTTCGAGAATATTTGCGCAACACCGTATCGAAATTGGAAATTTTTTTTACCTATGGTACCTTGTTTCGATTTTGTTTCGTCTTTCATCTATTTTCTGACCGAATGATTCCAACGTTTTTCGCCTCTCTGCTGGCTCTTTTCTCTCGGTTTCGCTTCTCTGTTTCGCTTCTCTGTTTCCTTAGCTGTTTTCCTCTCAGGCTTTTTTCTTACGGTTAGTCGAGTTACCATTTTCCTTCGCGGTCGTCCCGCAACATTATCATCCGCGTCTTCCCGTACAAATCACCGCATTATGGTGCTCTCTGTACGGCTTTATACGCGCTTTATTTGTTTACTGCCGAGCCCGTTGCTTCTCACACTTTCTCACTGTTTATGTCTTTACACGTTTCTGATCTTCCCGTCGCCATGCCGCGAGCTGCGGGGCCTCAACTATTATAATAGGATTAGACTGCGGATTTTTTGTGCTAAATTGTCTGCACTAATTTCGAAAGACTAAAAATTTCCCTTATTCTCTAATTAATCTCTAATTCTTTTAATCTTCTCACTGTTTTATTACAATGAAAATGTTTACAATAAACACTAAAAATTCCTATTCTACATTATTTGGTAAAAATACCAACAATTTATCTGTCGAAATTTTTAGCTATTTCTTTTCACAATAAATTTGTTGAGTAATTTCTCATGGATACGTCTTTACAACTGCGATGATTGTAAATTAAACATATCTCTAAAAGAAAAAATTAGGAGGAAGTCATTTTGACCCATCCGGTAGTTCTATTGTTAAAGTCCGCGGTGTAATTACGATAATCCGAGGATCTACATTTGTGGTTTCATTTTCAAATGAAGAAGGCTCACACACTGTTCATCCGCGCCTCTATTTTTCCGGGGCGCGCATAAAATCGGCATAAACTCGTCAACAACGGCCGGCGCGGGCTCGTAAAGTCAAAAATGTCTTACCGTCCACCATTCCCGCGACGCAGCCACTGTCAACTCTACCAATGCCGCAGGAATTCGATTTACGTACGCGCGCACCGTCGATATTTGATTTATTTGCCGTGCACGCTGCGCGAAACGGCGACCCGCGCCCGCCATTATTCCTCCCGGGGGTCGACAAGCGTCCACGCTTTGATTCTTTTTTTTTTGTTTTTTGCCGCCCCACGGTGCACCTGTGTGTCGCGTTGTTTACCACCTCCACCGAGCAACCCCCGACAACCGTAATCAAGGCCCTTTGTTTCCCTTAAGCTCGGCCCGCGTCGAAAACTTGACGAGTTACCCCCCCGGCTTGATAACCATCGACGCTTCCGGCGATAAATTTCGATCAGATTCCGCGTCGCTCTGCCGGCTGCGAGCACGATTTTATACTGCGATCCCGAGTGGAAATTCACGCTCCTCATCTTCGGCTGAGTGATTGGCTATTTTTCACATTTTTTATGTTATCCGACAGTGCAGGAATTTCGAAACGCAGAGTGGGAACGCGGGACATCGTTAGACCGCGGACGTTGCAAAAATGTTATTAATAATATCTTTGTTTTTTTTTTTTTTTTTTTTAAGTGTCGTGTGGCTATTCAGAAAGGGGAAACTTTCTCCTGTAATTTGAGCCTTTGAACTCTCAAAAATTCCTACAGGAATACTTTCTAAAATTGATGCGAAGTTAAGACGATTTTTTTTTTAACTCTTGTGAACAAAGAATTAGTCCAACGCTATATTCAATAATTAATTCAATTTCACCAGAAAATAGGGAACAAATCATAATTAAGATGCACAACCAATCAAGCAAGACAAGCATCATAGAAAAGCAATACAAAAGAAAATACAGTGTTTATTCGATATATGTCCTAAATACGGGTCCAGCTAGTGACATATATCGTACATATACAGGCCTCGTTTCAAGCGTAAACTTTCTCCCGTAATTTGAGCCGTTGAACTCTCAAAAATTCCTACAGGAACACATTCTAAAATTGATGCGAATTCAAGACGATTTTTTTTTCTTTTTGAAACTCTTGTGAACAAAGAATTAGTCCAACGCTCCATTCAATAATTAATTCAATTTCACCAGAAAATAGGGAATAAATCATAATTAAGATGCACAACCCATCAAGCATGACAAGCATCATAGAAAAGCAATACAAAAGAAAATACAGTGTTTATTCGATATATGTCCAAAATATGGGTCCAGCTAGTGACATATATCGTACATATAGAGGCCTCGGTTCAAGCGTAAACTTTCTCCTGTAATTTGAGCCGTTGAACTCTCCAAAATTCCTACTGGAACACATTCTAAAATTGACGCGAAGCCAAGACGATTTTTTTTTTTTTAAACTCTTGTGAACAAAGAATTAGTCCAACGCTATATTCAATAATTAATTCAATTTCACCAGAAAATAGGGAATAAATCATAATTAAGATGCACAACCAATCAAGCAAGACAAGCATCATAGAAAAGCAATACAAAAGAAAATACAGTGTTTATTCGATATATGTGCCCATAAATATGAAAGTGGTCCAAGTCAAAATTTAAAAAAAAAATGAATTTATCACTTATTTCACACGACATGATTTTAAACTAAATTTATTCAATGTAAAAAAAATGAAAGAAATATATGATTGTTAGACCACTTTCATAATTATGGGCACATATGTCCTAAATACGGGTCCAGCTAGTGACATATATCGTACATATACAGGCCTCGGTTCAAGCGTAAACTTTCTCCTGTAATTTGAGCCGTTGAACTCTCCAAAATTCCTACAGGAACACATTCTAAAATTGATGCGAAGTCAAGACGATTTTTTTTTTTAACTCTTGTGAACAAAGAATTAGTTCAACGCTATATTCAATAATTAATTAAATTTCACCAGAAAATAAGGAATAAATCATAATTAAGGTGCACAACCCATCAAGCATGACAAGCATCATAGAAAAGCAATACAAAAGAAAATACAGTGTTTATTCGATATATGTCCTAAATACGGGTCCAGCTAGTGACATATATCGTACATATAGAGGCCTCGGTGCATGGCCCTTCAAGGACATTCCCCGTAGCAGTAGGGATAGTTCTGGGACGTTTATCGCCTTGGCATTTGGCTCATATATAATAAAAACATTGTATACAATTATAATGAGAAGAGGAGCGAGACAATTATCGAGTAACAGATTCAGCACGAAATATACAACTATGACACGACCCCCTAGGGTTTCAAGAAATGTTTTTGAACCTTGGGGATAATAAAACTATATCGTTCCATTGAAAAAAGCTTCGATGACCTTGAAATCTCAAAAAATATTACCATGAACAAATTTTTCTGCTTATTATATAATATATCAATAGCGGTTATATCAAAAGGGGTTTTATATCCAGAGTAAATCGTATCAGGGCCAATCATTGTAACCTCGCTGCCTCCCTGTATCGAGTAAATATTGTCAGTGATCCTAGTTGTAAGTATAATTATAGCTCCGAGGATTTAGATCATGTTCTACGGCAGTGTCGTCTTTATGATTCCCAAAGAACTAAATTACTAAACAAGCTGCTCAAAATTAAGTTTTTTCTACCATTAAAAGCGGACATTTTCTTTGCTAAACCTAACGTTAAAGCCTGCAAATATATCTGCCAGTTTTTAAACGACTGCAATCTTCATATCTAGCGATTATGAAGATATCATTGTTCACTAACTGTAAGCCTCCTGTAGAATTGTTAAAGCTGGAATAAACCAAAAATGGTTTCAGTGGCTCCAAAAAAAAAAAAAAAATATTTGCTCTTCTGGACCAACTATCGTTTTTCTCTAACATATGTTTCTATCATAAAAAAAACAAGCGAGATAGTTTAGATGCTCGACTTAGGTGTTTTCGATACGAGGAGTTAGTGGATCCCTTCGGGGGTCCCACATATTCCCGTCTGTCTCCTCAGGAAGGGCGGGAATAATAAAAATAAAAAATAAGAAAAGGATGTCCTTAGCAAGCTTGTAAATTGAAGCTTTTAAATTAATAGCAACCTTTCTCAGAATCGGCACTGTATCTCGAAAACTGTGCAAGGTTCTTCAAGGTTCACAGAAGATCCGAGCTATGACGTCCACGACCCCATGACATTGCAGATCCCCAATACAATGAATTCTCGATATATGTCAACAACACGGCTCGTGTCGTTTAGGGGACACACCCGAGCCCTGTTATGTTTACACTCCTCCCGAGCTCCTGGGCCCCTCGCGAGGTGTCAGTAGTGGGGATAACTCCGCGACGTTTATCACCGAGGCCTTGGCGACATATATGGAGAAATCCGTGACAACTGACAGTCTCCTTATCCTCGTGCGAGGGGTTCTTCTCGCAGGTCCGAAGCGCGCGTCGTCCACACTAGGCGTCTTCGTCGTCTTCATCGTCTTCGTCTTCGTCGTGGTGGCCGTCGTCGTCCTAATTATACGTGTTTCTCCGTATTTCTGGAATTAGACTGCGGATGGGGCGCGGGAGAGCGGCCGCGATGCCGAAGAGCGTGCTTACGAAGCTCAGTCGCGCGAGATCCACCTCGAATCGCGCATATTCACGAACAGAGTAGTCACAGGCTATCGCGACATTGTGCCGCGTAATCGCGTTTACGTGGTGAACGGGCTCGTCCGATGGGGCGAGCACTTAGGTATCGATCTTCGGTAACCGTCGATCCTCCACTAATCTCCAGGCGTCGATCTTCGGCCAATCCTTCGTAATCGAAGAAAATAATCCGACTCGTTCTTTGGAAGTCTTCAGGTACTGGAAACTCTTCCCGGCTCTTTGCTGAAGAAGCCTCTCTTCGATCAGTATACTCTCTTTGGTAGGATTGTTCAAAGTAGTACATTATCTTTCTTATCACTATACCAGTGTCTCTTCTTCTTGTTCACCACTGGGTTCCTTATATGTGAAAGGTTTTTCAGTACCTGTTTGCGTACTGGTGGAACTGTTATGTCCTTTATTTATTAATAATTGTTGTACCCTGCTGTCATGTTAAAATTGCACTGTAGATACATCAATCTCCCATACCACAATCAAACTGAATAAAAAAAAAATACGATATTGTGATCTTCCCAGAAAATCAATTAAAATCAATCAAATCAAATCAAATACATCAATAAAAGAAAATTTTTATTTTAATAAATACATTGAAAACAATTCTTTTTAACTGAAATTTTATGATTTAAATTGCACAGTATGAGACTAAAAACTCGAATCGTTCGAAAGAAACTTCATATTCACAATTATCAGAATTGTTTTTTAATCGATCTACTAGGATCTAGTTCCCAGTATACAGGGCTGATTAAAAATTGCATAGTTATTCCGGAGCGTTTAGAATCTTCTCAGAACAGTTAATTGTGCCCATAATTATGAAAGTGGTCTAAGTCATACAGTCGAGTCGGAAAGTAAGTTAACATTTGGTGATATGTAGGCAATGAATATGATGAATAAAATCAAGTTATTGTATTGTTTTTATTTAGGAGGTGTAAGGAAATAAACAAATATGTTAGTAAAACATATATTATCATTATTAAAGATTAAAGACATGTCATATTCATTTGCCTGCATACACCAGTCGTTAACTTACTTTCCGACTCGACTGTATATTTCTTTCATTTTTTTTACATTGAATAAATTTAGTTTAAAATCATGTCGTGTGAAATAAGTGATAAATTCATTTTTTTTTTTTAATTTTGACTTAGACCACTTTCATAATTACGGGCACAATTGTCTTCGATAATTCGGAAGAAACTGTTTTGCAGCAGTCGTCCATTGTCCGGAATATTTCTTGGCGAATATTAAAGTCTGCTCTTCCAAAGAACATTTTGAAAGGTCTGAAAATTTTTTCGATTACGGTTCCCCTCACCTTGTCCGCCCTATGATCCCGAAGTTGGTACTCGGAACGATCAAGGATTATCGTTTAAGGAGCAGAAAGAGAGAGAGAGAGTGTTCGAGCGTGTATCGTAGCTCAAGGAAGGGAGTACTACGTTGTTCCACGAAGTCCGCGAAACATCCAGTGAAATTTTCATAGTGCGTCCCATTCTGAGGGACAGTGTCAGTCGTCATGGCGACCACCGAAGTTTTCCAGGACTGGGAATCGCCCCACGAGACCATCAGCTCCATGACCAGGACCAGCACCACCCGTAAAACCACCACCACCACTAGGCGAGAGGTAAGATTAGGGGCTGACGAAATATTTACTACCGAGTACCTAAAGTTCGCTGCCTAATCCTTCGACCGCGGATTAAATATTCTCGCAGACGGACAATTTATGGTTCTCAGGATCTACCCTGTCGTTAGCAGTTCTTTCGAAACGTATTCTTTACGTTTCTATTGTTCCCAGTACAGCAGCAGAGTAATTCGTTTGATTAAATCGTCGTGAATAATTGAATTTTAGGTTTAGGCTATCTGAACTTGTACTTTTTGGAGTAGAATTTTGCACATGCCTTCATAGGTATTTTACAGTACATCAGATATTTTTTTCCAAGTAAAACAGGCAAAACTGCATGAGTTATATATTTTTATGTAGAGTGTCTTTTAAGGGGATATTCTAATTTCGAATGTCACTTTTAACTGTCTTTAAGAATTTTTTTTAGGAAAACTCTTGAACCTTTCGGGGTAATATTTTGCACACGTATTTACTGGTATTCAAAGTACGCGTGCGAATTTTGTCAAGTGACAACAATCGAAATTGTACGAGTTATACATTTTTTTATAGTATCTGTATCAAGGGAATATTCTGGTTTCGAATGCCATTTTTACCTGTCTTTAATAATTTTTTTTAGAACAACTATTGAACCTCTTTCTGCGGGATTTTGCACATGCGTTCATGGCTATTTAAAGTACATCAGATATTTTTTTCCACGTAAAAAAGTCAAAACTGCATGAGTTATATATTTTTATGTAGAATGTCTTTTAAGGGAATATTCTGATTTCGAATGCCATTTTTACCTGTCTTTAAGAATTTTTTTTAGGAAAACTCTTGAACCTTTTCGGGGTAATATTTTGCACACGTATTTACTGGTATTCGAAGTACGCGTGCGAATTTTGTCAAGTGACAACAATCGAAATTGTACGAGTTATACATTTTTTTATAGTATGTGTATCAAGGGAATATTCTGATTTCGAATGCCATTTTTACCTGTCTTTAAGAATTTTTTTTAGGAAAACTGTCGAACCTTTTGGGGTAATATTTTGCACACGTATTTACTGGTATTCGAAGTACGCGTGCGAATTTTATCAAGTGACAACAATCGAAATTGTACGAGTTATACATTTTTTTATAGTATGTGTATCAAGGGAATATTCTGATTTCGAATGCCATTTTTACCTGTCTTTAAGAATTTTTTTTAGAACAACTATTGAACCTCTTTCTGCGGGATTTTGCACATGCGTTCATGGCTATTTAAAGTACATCACATATTTTTTTCCAAGTAAAACTATCAAAATTGTGTGAGTTATACATTTTTTTATAGAATGTGTTCTAAGTGGACAATCTATTTTCGATTGCCATTTTTATCCATCTTTAGGAATTTTTTTTAGAAAAACTATTTAACCTTTTGGGGTAAGATTTTTCATGCGTATTTACTGGTATTAAAAGTACGCGTGCGAATTTTTTCAAGTAACAACAATCAAAATTGCACGGGTTATATATTTTTTTGTACAATACGTTTCACCAGAATACTCTATCGTCCCTTATGAGTTCCTAAACTATACGAATATTTTTGTAGCCTAACGACCGTTGGTAAAACAATAATATTTCAGCTCGCGATAAATGAATTCCGCCTTCTGCGAGATGATCGCGAAAACAAAAGTCTTTTGATAAACGAGCAACGTCTAATCGGATTACATAACTCACGAGACTTGATCTCGTCAATCGTAAATCAAACGCGGACCAACCGAGAGCAGCCATGAAGCAGAAAGGTTGCCCAATAATGAAAATAGCGCGTATTTCTCCGTGCCTTTGGACGGAACGCGCATAACCCAAAACATCTTCCGGCTGTTTCAATCCCCGAGAGGATCGCGAGCCGTCTTTTGCTGAAGAGAGCGTTCGCAGTTTGCGAATTTCGCACGCGTGGCGATTTAGCTCGCAGTTATAGTTGCCGTTCGACGATTGCTATACCTCGGCATTCCTCTGTAAATCTATCGATCGAATACACCACCGAGTCCACATTGAACATCACATTAATCAGTTAACTGCGGAATACAATTTTAAAAATCTCCCAAGCGATGTGGAATTAAAATGACGAGTATACACGTTGAACGCGGTTAATTGGTTAAAACGCTACAACAAACCTATTTGAACATTTCAAACTCTTTATTTCCATTGAGAAAGACGGGTCAAATATGACCCGACACTAAAATGACCTTTATTCGTTCGTTTCAACTCCCGAAACCCGGTAACAAATTTCAAATCGATACTCCCCCCAACGTCAATATAAAATCGACAATTTAAAAAAAATTGATTTTGCAGTGAAAAATTCGGAAAAAATTCATACTGGTGTATGCCAGTAGGTAGAATGTTCATGAATTTTTCGTCATTTTTTGTTAAGCAGAACAGAAGAAACGACCGGAATTGTGTAATAAAGTCGACAATTTTAAAAAAATTGATTTTGCAGTGAAAAATTCGGAAAAAATTCACAGTCGTAAATACTAGTAGGTAGAATGCTCATGAATTTTTTCGTGATTTTTTGTTAAGCAGGACAGAAGAAACGAACGAAATCATGTATAGAAGTCGACAATTTTTTAAAAATTGATTTTGCAGTGAAAAATTCGGAAAAAATTCACAGTCGTAAATACTAGTAGGTAGAATGCTCGTGAATTTTTTCGTGATTTTTTGTTAAGCAGAACAGAAGAAACGAACGGAATCATGTATTGGAATCGACAATTTTTAAAAAATTTATTTTGCTGTGGAAAATTCGGAAAAAATTCGTAGTCGTGTATGCCAGTAGGTAGAATCTTCATGAATTTTTTCATAATTTTTTACTAAATAGAACGGAAGGAACGAACGGAATTTTGTAATGAAGTCGACAATTTTTAAAAAATTGATTTCGCAGTGAAAAATTCGGAAAAAATTCACAGTCGTATATGCCAGTAGGTGGAATCTTCATGAATTTTTTCGTAATTTTTTACTAAATAGAACAGAAGGAACGAACGGAATTTTGTAATGAAGTCGACAATTTTTAAAAAATTGATTTCGCAGTGAAAAATTCGGAAAAAATTCACAGTCGTATATGCCAGTAGGTGGAATCTTCATGAATTTTTTCGTAATTTTTTACTAAATAGAACAGAAGGAACGAACGGAATTTTGTAATGAAGTCGACAATTTAAAAAAAATTGATGTCGCAGTGAAAAATTCGGAAAAAATTCACAGTCGTGTATGCCAGTAGGTAGAATGTTTACGAATTTTTCCGTATTTTTTTGTTAAGCAGAGTAGAAAAAACGAACGGAATTAACTGAATTTTACCAGGAAAATATGTGCACGACAATCTACAATTTTCTTTTAAAAATATTAGGGCATGATTTTTCCTTAAACGATGAAAGACAGTTGACCAGTGGGGTTTAATAAATGTGTTCGAGCGGGATCGTCACGTGAATAATATCTGGTATAATTTTGCGTAACGCGTTTCGCGTCCACGCAATTTGGACGCAGCGCGTTCTCCGAGAGGTTTCCTGAGTTTATAAGATCTCTGCCAGGACACAAGGCCGATATGCCTCTCCGACTCAAAACCGTGATAAACACCCGTGAAAATCGCGATGAGTAATCCCGGCCTCTCTGGCCGCTGCTTATGTTTCTTTTGTGTATTCTCCGTTGTGTACGAAGCGCGCATCGCTGAACAACTAACGATCTGTCCGGTAGCGATGGGATCGAGTGCGTTGGACAGATCGCGATGCAACCTGTGGCGCCTGGGACGATGGAATGTAAACTCGTTACCGCACTGCGCAGTTTTATGCGTTCGCACCGCGTTACAATCGCGAGAAGCAATAAACCACCACATTTAACAAAAGGTGCAAAACGCGCGTCGAGCGTCTATTATTACAATGATTCATGCACAGCAGTTTCAGAAAGCATTACTGTTTCGCAAGGAACTTCACATTGTCTGGCTACCTAACTTTTAGAACCCTCCATTACTTGTTAATTGGCTGGTTTTTGTTGCAAACGATTTTTCTACGATAAATCTGCAGGACACATTTTTCTGAAATGTTGCAATTTGAGAAACGTCTCTGAAAAATATTAAAACAATTCGTTATTAAATAAACCTAAGCAGATTTAAAGCTGAAAACTTCCCCTTTACAATGCCATAAAAATGGATTTTTTCCGTTGATTTTGTTGTATAGAACAGCCAAGAAAAATCAAGTACACCGAATTCTCGATATATGTCAAGAACACGGGTCTTGCCAGTGTCTTGTATCGTGCAGGAGACGTACCCAAGCCCTGTTATGTTTACAGTCCTTGGTGGGGTAGTGGGGATAACTTCGCGACATTTAACATCCAAGCCTCAGCGACATATATAGAGAAATCAGTGTATATCAAGTTTCAAGTTGTGAGGACAAAAATTGCCTAGTTTATGTAACCAAATTATGTGATACTTATTTTAAGTTTTGTATTGTCGTCGCAGAAAAATCTCTAAGTTATTTAGTATCGTTCTGCTTGTTGATTCCTCGTTCCCAGATCAACAGAGATCTGCTATGAATCAGCATCGATGATCACTATATCGGATTTTCAGTTCGATTTTGATTTAGCTTGTTGTTGTAACAGCAACGAATAGCAGGAACAGTCATGATAGCTCGCGTGCGAGATTTATTGGCGGATTACAGGCAGGAAAGCATCGAACAGTTTTCTTCTTCTCGCTTTCTTTTCGAAGATCGTGTCTGGATAACGTTTGATCACGCATCAGTTCAAGCATGAGTCACAGAAACAGATGTACGCAGTTGGGGCGTGATCGCGATCATCTCCGATCAGTTTCTTAATATAATACTTTTCTACGACCGGTACGTTCTGCAACGAAAGCTGATAGAAAGTGGGATGAACATGTTTTCAGGAAGGTTGTGCTGTTTACGAAAGTCTCTTAACATTTTATCGCTGGTTATTCGAGAGGATTAATTTCCTTGAAAAATGAAATTATGAACCTATTCATTCAAATACACTATTTTTATGTTCACTGTAGCTTCACCAAATTATTCTTTAATTTCTGTCAATTGCAACCGATGCAAAATATTTTCTTGCAAGAATATCCACACAGTCTTCTATCCCCGAGTGTATAGTGGTCATTGGTGACACAATTTGTATTAGAACTAGCATATTTTAACTGAAAATTTTATTTTCGAGTAGAGAAAAGTTTATTTTCGGATTGTAAATTCGAAAATAATTCCAGGAACGAGTGAGCACGGATTCAGCGAGCGTTATAATACTTTTAAGCCGGTTTCGTGTAGGTGTAGCGGAATATCTATCGAAGTAAGCGCCTAACCGGAAGATTATCGAAGCCGTAGAACACACACTGAACCACGGCGAATGAAATGCTTAAGCCCGTTCTCAATCACGGACGAAGTGCAGCGTTGTTTAGTCTAGACTTCCGAAGTTTTGCGTCGTTTCCACAGTATGTATAGCATGATTCGTGTCTTGCCCCTAATCCCGTGACGCAACGCTCGGAATTTTTGGAAGAAACTCGCCCCGGCTCAGTTATTATTTATATCACGCCTCTGGAAATATTGTTTATCCGCTGTGCGACACGGTCTCCGAGCTGTAAATCTTTATACACGGCACGATTAATTGCATCGCGGAAGTGCACTGAAATTTGCAATCTTGGACAAACACACTCGGACCAAAGTATACGCAAAAAGGTTCATTCGAAGGAGCATGGAGACGGTCAGGATTCAATGATATCTGGCCAAAATGTTAAAAAAATGGTCGATATTTAGTCAATTGCGACGGGATGTTAAAATTCACCTTCTGGGACCAAATTTTTTAACCTTTTTTTCATATAGTCCTGTAGATCTTGACGAGATAATGCCAAAAATCGAAGTTCCAATGCGAGGAATTCACTGGTTCAAAAGTTATGCGTGTTTAAAAATGATCTTAACCGTTATTGTGATGTTTATAATGTATAGCAGCTATTCGATTTCGAAGTATTTTTTAATTGCTATGAAAGTGACGAACATAGTTTTCAACGAGTAGCAACCTTATTTGTCAAGAATTCCTCCCGTTGAAATTTCGATTTTTGGGATCTTCTCGCCAAGATCTACAGGATAGAGTAGAAAAAAGTTAAAAATTTTTGGTCCCGTAAAGTGAAGTTCCGAATTTCTCTCTTTCCTGTGTTTGCGGACGTCTGCGTGATTGATTCTATCAGGACATGTGTTCAGGAGAGAGTGACGAGACGCGAATTCGCGAGGAAGACGCGCAAGACCTCTGGAAATAGAAGAGTGACACAAGAGTGAAGGCCTGCGGTGCAGCGAGGATGCACCGTAAAGTTGCTTATTTTAAATAGGAGCCTGCCCGAAGGCTCCGCCGATGGAAATAGCAGAGGCCGTTCCCGAGCAAACGGCGTTATATCGTCCGTTTCGAAATCGTAAACCATCCGTAGAGACCTACGATAACCTTCCGCGATCCGTCGGATCCTGAAGAGCCGAGCCGGTATCTTCATGAATCAACATCGAATACTTGGCCGATAGTTGACACACGCGGACTACAACCGAACACAATTTTAAACCTAGACAAATATCTTCGCTTTAATATCCATGTAACTCTTCGATAAATGTTTTGGCGGTTTCAGCCAAATAGTTGGTCGCATAGTTGTTGGGGCCGTTCGGGAGCGTTTATGGCACCCAAAGGCCGTCCAAAACGAATAAAGTTCAGGATTTCGCAAGGGTTTCAAGAGTATTTTTGGTGCAAAAACCAAAATTGAATTCGGAATTCGTGATATTCGATGGCGGAAATAGACGCGGAGCGCGAGATGGAATTTCTCTTAGTGTCGCTGCCGAAACGATTATTATAGCTTGGAAAAATTTGAGTATACTCTTTGAAAGTTGCTTGATAAGCGTACAAAATTTGGAATTGCGGTGCTCGATACTTTCCTTCCAAAAAATTGCTGAACTTGCCGAAGATTTCTTAGAAAATATTTTGGATAAAATTAAATTTTAGATTTGATTTAAATAAAAATAATGTTAGAATAAATTTTGGACAAAATTTATAAAGTGAAATGCTTTAACAGTTTAATTTAGGATACAAATTTTAATACGATCAGCCTTCAATTTTAGAATCAGACTTTACTGTATACAATGCTTACATTATATATGTCCCAATTGCCTACCCGATAAAAGTCCCACAATTATCCCCACTGCCGCGGGGTATACCTCATGAGGGTCATGAACCGACGCCTCTAGAGCTTCGCTGTCCTTTTTTACGTTCGACGTGTACCTCCTGGCCGATATATGTCACTGGCTGGGTCCATCTTTGGACATATATCGAGTGAACACTGTAATTGTGATCGGTTGAATCGGTGAGGGACCATAAGCTCGAGAGACCTCGGTTGCCAAGGCGTGGATCAGAGAATAGTATCTCCTGGACGATATATGTCACTGGCTAGATCCGTGTTTTGGACATATATCGAGTAAATACTGTAATTGCAATCGGTTGAATCGGTGAGGGGCCAAGAAACTCGAGAGACCTCGGTCCCTGAGGAGTGTAAGGTCGAGTGGATCAAAGAATAGTATCTCCTGGACGATATATGTCACTGGCTAGATCCGTGTTTTGGACATATATCGAGTAAACACTGTAATTGCAATCGATTAAATTCATGAGGGACCATAAGCTCAAGACACCTCGGTTGCCGAGGCGTGGATCAGAGAATAGTATCTCCTAGACGATATATGTCACTGGCTAGACCCATATTTTGGACACATATCGAGTAGACACTGTAATCGTAACAATAGCGAGGAAAAAATTTTGGGAAAAAGTTGCAAGGCGACAAATCTCTTTCTAACCTGCAGAATTGCATCTTTGAGGCATTATCGGAGAGAGCATAGTGAAATCAGTGAAACAAGGAAGTCTGCTGCTGGACACCAGCTGGCGACTATCTAATCGTAACTTGCAAATAAAGATGCTCGTCCAATCGCGCATCGTTATTCAACAAAGTTTCTATTTATTATGCAGTGTACTCTACCACGATCCCATCTCGCATCGAATTCTTTGTAAACAAAGATAGTGTGAATGCGCCACGAAAGTTAGACGCGAGAAGAATACTATACTTGCTGCATCTCCACCCTGTCTTCTATCTTCCTTCTGTTCGTGCATAGTCATAGCCTGCATTGCATCGGACCTAAGTATGGTCGGGAAAATTAATGAGGAGAATGTGATTTGTGGTATGCATTGCAATCAGGTGGAATGGTCTTTAGAGTTAGTATGAGACGTAGCCGAGTGTGAAGAATGAATTATTAGTCCGTTTTGTTGGTGATAAAATAGACCGTAATTAAATGATTGTTTATAAAGAAGACTGTATATATTTCTACTGCTAATTATTGATGAAGAATTTATTGAATATGTGTTTCTTAGAAATGCCATTAGCAAAATGACTGCCACGTGCTTCCAGTTTGAGTTACCAGGCTCAAATTTTCAGCAAATACTGTTTAAACATCGCACAATAAATTGTATATATTGGATTTTTAATGGACCATAATTTAATATATCAAAAAAATTGTTAAACTTACTCTATCTTTCAACTGTTCAGAACCTAACCTCTTAACACCTCCAATTTCTTATTGAAAATGTAAGCATATTTGCATATTATTTTTCTTTATCTGTAACATATTTTTTCAAAGAGCAGTAATTATTGGTTTGTGCAAAAAGAAATCAGAATTTTAAGTAAGAGTAAGAATAGATTAAGAATTTTCTAAATTGGCTTCCACTCGTTTTCAAATCAACAGAGATCTACTATGACACAGCATCGATGAACACGAATGCTAAATCGGCTCAAATTTTCAGCAAATACTGTTTAAACATCGTACAATAAACTGTATATATTGGATTTTTAATGGACCATAATTTAATATATCAAAAAAATGGTTAAACTTACCCTATCTTTCAACTGTTCAGAACCTAACCTCTTAACACTTCGAATTTCGTATTGGAACTGTAAGCATATATTTGCATATTATTTTTATCTATAGCATACTTTTTTTAAAGAACAGTAATTATTAATTTATAACAGAAAAAGAATCAGAGTTTTAAGGAGGAGTAAGAATTGATTAAGAAATTTCCAATTGGCTTCCACTCGTTTTCAAATCAACAGAGATCTACTATGACACAGCATCGATGAACACGAATGCAATATTGGCTCAAATTTTCAGCAAATACTGTTTAAACATCGTACAATAAACTGTATATATTGGATTTTTAATGGACCATAATTTAATATATCAAAAAAATGGTTAAACTTACCCTATCTTTCAACTGTTCAGAACCTAACCTCTTAACACCTCGAACTTCGTATTGCAACTGTAACAAAAAAAGAATCAGAGTTTTAAGTAAGTAAGTGTAAGAATTGATTAAGAATTTTCCGAAGTTAAGCCCCACTGCATTTTCGCACAATCTTCAATGGTCCTCGCGGGTTCATGGCCGGCAGGTCGGCGTTTAGGCGAATAAGGACCAGAAAAGTCTTGCGGCGCGTGACGTCGTCTGTCGACTTGCCGCCGCCGTAAAAGAGCTCGCCGTGCACCATTAAGTTTCCTCGGAAAGGCGGCCCCACCAAGATTCATAGTTATGGGAATAATTAAGGCGCGTTATGATGCATCGTTTCTGCTCAACGATGCATCATCTTGCGCGGATGATAAACGGGAGAACCATCATCGGCGCACCGTAGGACCCTCTCTGCTGTCTTCTGCGTTAGGTTTGGCGAAAGAGAGAAAGAGAGGGAGAGAGAGAGAGAGAGAGAGAGAGTGAGAGAGAGAGAGAAAGAGAGAGATAGAGAGAGAGAGAGAGAGAAGCTCGCAATCAAAATTGGAAAAGAGTCCCTGCAAAGGATTTGCGGTGACGCGGATCAAGGTTGGAATTCGATGAAAACCGGAGGCTTCTGGTTTTCTGGTTGGATCTTGAATTTATACTTCTTGGCAGTGTCCTACGCGTGAAAAATGAAGACGCGCGATAGAGACGCGACCGTGAGACCTTGCGCGCACCGTCTGGACCAAATAAATTGTTCGAGGTGCACTCTAGCATTCACCTTCTTGGTGGGAATGGCATCCCGTGGATTCCAAATTAGTGCACACGGTGGTATTATTAGGTGGACGCATATTGTTAGCTGCCGCGGGATCCTCAATGCCGCACAGTGGGCAAAAACGGCCTTTTTCGATTCAAAATCAAAGAACTTTCGAATGGAATGAGGTAGAGCGATGAAATTTTTTTTAAATGAAAGTTGAAACTTTGTAGAATATGGGAAAAATAGGGAGATTACGGTACGAACGTTTTTTAACCTTGAGAAAATTCGTTAAAGTTGCAAAATTTCAAGAAAATTTTGTTTTTGCCGCTAATACGCGCGGAAAATTTTTTTTTAACATGCTATATATCGTTTCCCATAGATTTTTTCACGCTGATTTCAAATCTGTTTTCAAACTTTGTCTACGACCTCTGGTTTTTGAAGAAAATAGATTTTTGTGACACAAATTAATGAAATTTTTTCGTTAAAATGACTTGATAACACACTAGTTTGAAAGTATATCGTATTCTCATATATAAAACACAATAAAAATAATAATAATGAAGTATTTTAACGTTTTGAGTTACTTACGAAACATGAAGCACTTCGCATCTCGTCATCGCTTGACGTATCGCTGTCATTACTACTGGCACTTTCTTGAAATTGTGCAACTTTAACGAATTTTCTCAAGGTTAAAAAACGTTCGTACCGTAATCTCCCTATTTTTCCCATATTCTACAAAGTTTCAGCTTTCATTTAAAAAAAATTTCATCGCTCTACCTCATACCTATCGAAAGTTCTTTGATTTTGAATCGAAAAAGGCCGTTTTTGCCCACTGTGTGCCGCTCTTCGTTGCGCGACCACGCGACGCACACAGTGCACACGATTTCCCTCGAAAATGGGACAAAATCAGTATCGTCCAACAGCTCAATTTATTGGGAGTATCGCTTCAAACCTGTTTTCGCGTTGGTAGATAGGGACCGCATAACAGAAACCGCAGAAAGAAACAAAAATATTCAGAAACTTCATAAATAGCTATAAGAAATAACTGTTTACAACATATTAAATAAAATTTTTTTTTGTACGGTGGAGAGGGAACGCATTTTTATGCGTTCTGTTATTTTTACTTTTATTTTTAACCCTTAGCACTCGAGTGGTGACTCTGAAGCACGACTAGAAATTGTTGTGGCATTATATCAAAGAAATTACAAAAAATATCACAAAATATTTGGTACAATATTTTGTGTACGGATCGGATCAGTTTCGTATGAATAAAATGAAAATATTCTAAGACGGAAGAAAAATTTAGTTTTAGAACGAAAATAGTGCAAAGGGTTAAAAGTCTTACTTAGAAAATATGTCAAAGATTTACGAAATAGCGAGAAAGTGCATTCCAAACAAAATAAATAATTAAATTACACGTGGATACATTTAAAAAGAATTTAATTTCTCATTTTAAACAGGGCGAAATTTTCCAAATGCACATAATTCGATACTACTCTAATCTTCTTGTGATGAGAATATTACCATGGTGTTATAATGCCAGCACAAAGAAGTAAAGCATAATCGCACAAAAAAGAAATAGCATAGAAAAGGACCGCACACAAACAGGTTTGACTGAAGTTGTGTCTTCTTTTCCTAGTAAATAATAATTAGTGGAAAATACGGAGAAAATTCTAGAAATTGTTGTTTACAACTTTTTTATGTTGGGCCTGGATAGAAAATTTAAACAGAACATTTTGTAGATCTGTGTCGATGATACGTATCCTGAAAATTCCATCAAGTTGTATGACGAAAACAATAAGCACGAGTCTGTCCCGTGGTATCCCGTTCGAACCTAACGTAAACACGAGCCTGATCTGTGGTACCTAATTCAGACCAAACATAAACAACAGGAGCCTGACCCGTGGTACCTCGTTCGCACCAAACGTAAACAACACGAGCCTGACCCGTGGTACCTGTTTCGGTACAAACATAAACAACCCGAGTCATACATTGTTTATTGTGGTCCGAGCAATCGGGAATTAGCGAACAGGACAAGGGGTTAATCAGCTCTGGATTTTTATTAGGCGACTAGACTCGAAGAGAAATCGCCTCGCAGAAATTGTTTATTTAAACGTATAGATATTAAATCCTAGTCCTCAACGCGCAGCGACGTTTACTGTGCGAATGCAGCTTTGATTTTAATTCTAGATTTTCTTATTAGGCAACCGCACGAATCAAAGAAGTCTCCTATATTTTTATTGTCAGTGTTGCGCCTTGCAGAAATTGTTTATTTAAACGTACAGATACTAAATCCTAGTCCTCAACGCGCAGCGAAATTTACAGCGCGAATGTAACTTTGATTTTAATTCTATATTTTATTATTAGGCAGCTATATGCGTCAAAGAAGTCTCCTATATTGTTATTGTCAGTGTCCCGCCTCACACAAATTGTTTATTTAAACTTAGATACTAAACCCTAGTCTTGAACACGCTGCGACGTTTACAGCGGGAATGCAGCTTTGCTTTTGATTCCAGATTTTATTATTAGGCAACAATAGGCGTCAAAGAAGTCTGCTATATTTTTATTGTCAGTGTCCCGCCTCGCAGAAATTGTTTATTTAAACGTACAGTTACTGAATCCTAGTTTTCAACGCGCAGCGACGTTTGCAGCTCGAATGCAGCTTTGTTTTTAGTTCCAGATTTTTTTTTTTATTAAGAAGCCTCCTATATTTTTATTTTTAGTAGTCTCGCAGAAATTGTTTATTCGAATATAAAAATCCTCGGCACCAGTCTCCCTAGAATTTCTGATCAGGCTACCGCGTTTGCCAGTTTTATTTTATCAAGCGAATCTCACCGGTTTGAGTTTTTTGTTTATTGTTTCATGGAAGTGCATGTGCATATCCGTGCTCCGCGTTGATTTTTTCGATTTTGGAGCACTCTGACGCAAGCTTGTTAGCAAGTTTCCTGCACTGACATCGACGGATGCGACCTGTCATTCTTCCCCCAAAGAATTTTGGCAGCATGACCCATAAATTTCCGCGATGCGTCAGGCGTTTGTGTCTCGAGTATCCAAGACAAAATCAATCTTGCTCGCTTTAATCGCAAAATTGCGAGAAGCGAATTTTCTTCAGATTTTTTGAAATATATTTGGAAAAATATACTTTCTAGCGAACGTATCCTTATAAATGGCGATTTAATACTTTGAGAATTTAATGGGGCGAGACTGGTTTTCCTTTTTCACCGATGACGATGAAAGTCCCGACTTTCTCCTTCAATAATAACAAAGTAGAAGGCAAGTAACGAGTAATTTTTTCGAATTGAACTTAACTCTCACGCGAGTGCCACATTTTCATCCACTGCAACAGATAGGATTAACTAAAATGGAAATAAAAGGTGACGATTTTTTGTTACTTTATAAAAATAACAATTTTTAGCCATTTTTGAAATAATACTTCCTCTGTCCCATAATAATAGTAGCAGTTGATGAATTTAATTTGTCCCATAATAACAGTAGCAAAAGAGAATAAATATATAGAACGCAACATTTATTGACATAAAAATTAGATTAAATTGAACAATAAATTAAACATATTACTCTGCTTTCCCTATAAGCCTGAGCTTAAAATTATTGCAATCATATAGCAATATTTTTTAATTCTTCTAATAGTTTCACCGTTTCAAATTACACCTACCCTTTAACACTAGAACGACCAAGCACTAAATGCAACTGGCATACATTGCCTTATAATAACAACAAAATAAGATTTGTTTAGATTTCGTATTAGTTTTGTTTAAATATCTACTTCGATAGAGAAGTTTATTAAAAAATTTTCTCATGAAAACATATTTCCCAGATAGCACGCGACGTCTTAAAGACGTCTGTTTTACGTCCATTTTTGGTCTGAACGTCTTACGTCCTGAAAAGACGTCTTAAAGACGTCTCGTAAAAGACGTCGTTTTTACGTCTCGTAAAAGACGTCTTTAAGACATCTCATTTCAGACGTCTTTAAGACATCTCATTTCAGACGTCTTTAAGACGTTTTTACGAGTCGTCTTTAAGACGTTTCATTTCTCGACGTTTCAGTCATTCTAAACTGCTAGAGAAAAGCTTTACAAACTGTAATTGATTATCAAACTGAATATTCCATCAACAAAGAAGTGCACAGAAAAGTAATACATCAAAATAAATAGATAAATAAATAAATAAGTTAAATAAATAAATAAAGCATAAAATGTTAATGTTCGCGGATATGCTGAAAAACATTCTTTTAATTTATTTTTTTTATTTATAAATAAATAAATAAATTAATTAAATAAATAAATGGAGCATAAAATGTTAATGTTCGCGGATATGCTGAAAAACATTCCTTTAATTTATTTTTTTATTTATAAACAAATAAATAAATAAATAAATAAAGCATAAAATGTTAATGTTCGCGGATATGCTGAAAAACATTCTTTTAATTTATTTTTTTTATTTATTTAGTTTTTTTGTTATAACAAACATTCAATTTATATTTCTTGTACATGTATACAATATTCAAATTCAATATTTTTCTCATAAGAAAAAATGTGGCTTAAAAAATATTTTTCCAATATTTGACAAACATATCTATCTAATATTTTTGTGCTACTTACAGACGTCTGAACGTCTTGGACAGACGTCTTAAAGACGTCTTTAAGACGTCTCTGTGCTATCTGGGTTATAATTGCAATATCTCTAAAAGAAAAAATTGGGAAGAAATCATTTTGACCCATCCGGTAGTTCTAGTGTTAATATAAATCCACTGTCTAGTAATTATAATTCCCTGGTGCAATTCAATTGTAATTCTGCAGAACCCTGACCTAAAGGTATAAATTAAAAATTAAAAAATTAAATTTGTACATAACGCGTCACTTTGACAGGTCCCCTTAATCGTAGCGTCAGTTATAAAATTTCGAATAAATCTGCGCAGAGTCTCCGCAAAATTTGCAATAATCGGGTTCGATCGGGCCGATTCGCAGCTTCGGAACTTCGATCACTGCAGTTTTCTCTTCTCCCGCGATCCAATAAACTCCGGGGACTCGAATCATCAGATCCGAGGTAGTTCGCGTGGGTAGCGTAAACCATCGACAATTTCGGGTTTAATGATTTTCGATTTAGAGTCTCCGGGCTGGCACTGGAAGGGAATCGGATTCGAAACTCTGATGGAATTGCGGCGCCGGCGGCGGCGGCGGCTGCAAGGAGGATTAATAGACGCTCGCGTCTCGTAAATAATTTCGCGCAGAGAGCTGGACCTTGCCGTTCGCCAAAATCCACTTGTTTAAATTATTCCCGATCTTAACTCGAATTCGCGCCGACGAGCAGCGGGTTAGGGCCGTGCCAATCCGCTGTGTCTCGTGCTGTATTATACTTACCGGCATTGTGCGGGAAGTCTCCCCGAAAACAAGGAACAAGGATGCGTCACTATAAAATTATATGTACGTACACATGCGCGTTATAAAGTTATGTCACGCGAGACAGAAATACTTGCTACTGCGTCCGCGATTATTTAGCAAACTGTGATTCACTCAGGATGTGATAAAAACGGACAAACAAGCGAAGGTCATACGTGCGGCTATTGTGGCTGTTACACGATTATTGCGACGTTACATGCACATAATTTTCATTAGCTTGCGATGGAAGCATTATAGATCTATTTTACTTTCGAATTAGAGACGTTCGTAGAATTTTTTTAAACTTTTTAAAAATTGCAAGGGACCCTGCCCACAGGAACAAACGAGTTACAGTGAATTCTCGATATAAGTCCCTACAAACCTCGCGTTTAACCCATTTGCATCATAAGGAAATATTTATCACCAAGCAGTTTAAAAAAAATTATATTTAAGTACAGAAATGACTACAAGTAAAAGAACTTCATATTTCAGCATTATAAGAAAAAATCAGGATTACTACTTTCATCTCCAACAACACCCTCCATTTCTATTGTTTAGCTAACGAATAATGATAGTGACTTGAAAAATTGAGCGCATATATACGCTAATGATGCAAATGGGTTAAGGGTCCCTGGAACTACCCACACAACCACGGAGTATACCTCGTGACACTAAACCTACCAAGCATAAAACCCATGAAAGTGAAACGTGTTACACAGTCAATTCTCGATATAAGTCCCTACAAATCTCGCGTTTAAAGGTCCCTGGAACTACCCACACCACCGCGGAGTACAGTCCGCGACAATACTATAAGACATCACTTAAAACGAAATAATTATGTATTATATGAAAGAATTTCATCGTCTGTCGTCGATCTTTTCGTTTCCACTGTTTGCGAGCAACTGTCTTATTGATTTGTCGCGGCCAACAAAGGTCAAGCTTGCGTAGCTTACAAGTTCGTAGAAATTCTAACGAAAACAGTGCGTTAAACGACGTCTCCAGAAGTAAATAACAACACTGTATGAAAGACGATAAAGCTCTTTCATAGAATACATAATTATTTCGTTTTACGTGATGTCTTATAGTATTGTCGTGGACTATATACGAGTCGAGGAGTGTACCACAACACGGTCAGATATATCGGTGTGAGACTAGAAGACCACTACTAATCCAATAACACAGAACTTCTTCATTTTTCATTGTTCTCTTATTGGACTTTCACCAACATATTCGTGGTATTTTTCTAACGAAAATGATACCAAATTTGATATATGTAATT
This sequence comes from Seladonia tumulorum, assembly GCA_913789895.3. Lineage (NCBI taxonomy): Eukaryota > Metazoa > Arthropoda > Insecta > Hymenoptera > Halictidae > Seladonia > Seladonia tumulorum. Next base: position 6,085,222 of record OU565280.1, read on the forward strand.
TCGATGATATTTTCTCAGCCTTCTTGTCCTTGTGTGTTGGGTTGATATATAATTATATTTAATCACTTTTATAATAGTGGCTAAATACGGACTCGTATAATATTGGCTAAACTCGGACTCGTACACTACCGGCCATAAGTGTTTACCCACCCACATATTTTTTAACATTGTAGTCCACGGTTCTACGGTTCAGCTTCAATAACTTTGCTATTTCTCTGTTACTTTTTCCGATGCTATGATGGGACACTATTAGAGCGCGCGTTTCAATCGATAATTCTTTTCTCCCTGACATTATTAGAAATTTTCGCAAAATTCTTTAGGCACGTGAAAATCAACTGTTTACTGTATGAAAGCCTTAATGCAGTATGAAATTTGAGAAGACTAAGATACCTGTATTACCTGCGTTTATATTCCCTACTGACCGTTATAAAAATTTCAGAAAAATGGGTTTCTTTACCTGAACTCCAAAATTGTCGTTTTTCATAAAAAGCTGTAAACTCATTTACATTACCTGATTGTGTATGTACAGAATATTTTGGATGTTTTTTATTAGCCTTATAATTAGGATTTAATGCTACGGACATTTTCATAACAATAAACTACCTATTATTTGAATAGTAACGAAATTTGAAGGTGGGTAAACACTTATGGCCGGTAGTGTACGTCCGTATCGCTCGGAGGTCGAACAGAGAAGAAGGAAACAAAACACGTACGCACGTAAGTAATGTCGCAGTAATACAAAAACATTTGACGACGCATGACAACAGATGCCGCGATTACACTGTTTAGGAAGATTCCTACATTGTGATACTGTCCCCCCTCTTTTCCCATCAAAATTCTTGGACACACGTTTTACACTTTTTAAATATCCTTCATAATTTCGAGTTATTTACATTTCCAGCGTGCACTGTGTATCTCGAATGCAACGTTCGGCGAGAACCACGTTTTTCGTCTAAATGTCCCTCGCCAGAACCGCTCAAGGGACTTGGAACGCGAACCGCGTTATAAGTAAATACAGTACCAAACAATTTACCGGAAGGTAAAACATGCAGCATCGGTGGCTAACAAAATAGGGTATATCCCTAGTTCCTGATGCAGCTGTTGGATATTTAATTTCCTCAAGGTGGAACTTCTTGGAAATTTCATGAAACGCAGAATCACCAGCCGAAATCCGCTCGACGATCTTAATTTTTCAAGGTACAAAAGCGTCCAACTTTCGAGCAGTCCGAGTTTCGACACCGCTGGACGTTTCGGGCGTCCCGACGGAAGACGTCTCTCTTCTTATTTACATCGAGCGGCGATTTTTCTTGAAGAACCAGGAATACGAAGCACGTGAGAGCACACTTTCGTTTCGGTGACGATATTCCGTACGCGACATCTGGCACAGAACGCGAACGAAAATACCATCAGTGAAATCAAGGGGGGAAAAAAATTGGATTACGTAAAGTCGAACTTGTGCGGATCCCGCGGAGCCCGCGACAGGAAGTACCTATACGTGGAATTTCCGCGTGCGTTTTTCATCATCGGAACGACGGAACGCCGAGGGGCCTCTTCTTGCCGCGTCAAAATTGTCGTCGCTAGAAACTCGTTAATTCGACGCGAGTACAAAGTTTAGGCCTTTTGGCGTGCCTCACGACACCTGGCACGAGATTTCTTTGGCCACCGAATCTGTTTCGTCCACCCATCCTCCTTTCGTAGCATGCCGATGCTTAAAATCCCATTAAGTGTCTACGGTGCCTCTCCTTTCTCTTCGCTTAGGCAAACGTCTCGAAGAGCTCTTCCGGTTTCGCTGATTTCTGACCGAGTTTTTCTTCAACCTCGTCGAGCTCGATCGTTGGAAGCTGAGAATCGCTGGCGCGCTGATTTATCCGGGAGGCCACAACATTTTTAGTTATTGTTAACATCGGAATACACTGCTGCTATTTTTACGAAATTTTATTTAAACTTCTACGCTGTGTTTGAGGAGGTACGCCAGGTCTTATTGGGACATTTTACAATAGGGTAACTTTTCTGGGATTGATCCCAGAGAGTTGATATTTTTTGGGGAGTTAGAGGGATTAGGTGATGCACAAAAGAAATTTTTTGGAAGTTTCAATTTGTCCAAATTGTGGAGAGAAAATTTGTACGCTGCGTTTCTGAATATAGTCTGCGTTAATATTCTTTGCGATATGATAACTTTTTTAGAATTGAACCGAGCGAGTTGAAATTTTTTGGGGGGTTAAAGGGATCTAGCGATGTGTAAAAGAGATTTTTGAGCAGTTGCTATTCGTCAAAATTGTGGAAAGAAAATTTGTACTCTGCGTTTCTGAATATAGCCTGCATTAATATTCTTTACAATAGGATAACTATTTCAGAATTGAACCGAGCAAGTTGAAATTTTTTGGAGAGTTAGAGGGATCAGGTTATGTGCAAAAGAAATTTTTGAGAAGTTGCAATTCTTTGAAATAGTGGGGAGAAAATTTGTAGAAAATTTGTAAGCTGTGTTTCAGAAGATGGCCTGCATCAATATTCTTTACAATAGGATAACTTTTTTAGAATTGAACCGAGCAAGTTGAAATTTTTTGGAGAGTTAAAGCAATCTGGCGATGTGCAGAAGAAATTTTTGAGAAGTTGCAATTCGTCAAAATTGTAGATAGAAAATTTGTAGAAAAATTGTAAGCTGCGTTTCAGAAGATAGCCTGTGTGAATATTCTTTACAATAGGATAACTTTGTTATAATTGAACCGAACGATTTGAAATTTTTTGGGGGGTTAGAGGAATCAGGTTTTGTGCAAAAGAAATTTTTAAGAGGTTGCAATTCTTTGAAATAGTAGGGAGAAATTTTGAAGAAAATTTGTAAGCTGCGTTTCAGAAGATGGCCTGCGTCAATATTCTTTACAATAGGATAACTTTTTTAGAATTGTACCGAGCGAGCTGAAATTTTTTGGAGACTTAGAGGGATCAGGTTATGTGCAAAAGAAATTTTTGAGAGGTTGCAATTCTTCGAAATTGTGGAGAGAAAATTTGTAGAAAATTTATACGCTGCGTTTCAGAAGATAGCCTGCATTAATATTCTTTACAATAGGATAACTTTTTTAGAATTGAACCGAACGATTTGAAATTTTTTGGGGGGTTAGAGGAATCAGGTTTTGTGCAAAAGAAATTTTTGAGAGGTTGCAATTCTTCGAAATTGTGGGGAGAAAATTTGTAGAAAATTTGTAAGCTGTGTTTCAGAAGATGGCCTGTGTGAATATTCTTTACAATAGGATAACTTTTTTAGAATTGCACCGAGCGAGTTGACAATTTTTAGGGGGTTACAATTGATATTGTGATGAGAAAATAAGTTTTGCTTGATAGGCTACAGAGTTAATTACGATTTTAAAATTGACGGGGACTCGCACGAAGTCGTTGCATTTTCTCGGAACAAGAGCACAGTACTCGGACACAGTACGACTTATTTGGACAGTTTCAATTCTCCACGGCGTACATACACGCTAAAAATAACCATTTGTTTATATCAGCTCGAAGCGGCCCCGAAAATAACTGCAATCAATTCCGCTGTAATCTTCCACGAGAGCTTTCCGCGACCGCGAAAAGAGCTGTACGAGCGCGGTTTTTCGCGAGGGTGGCCGCAGACTATAAATTCGTTTTCTTTTTTCACTCTCGGGAACGAGCGACATTCGTACGAGTAGGGAAGTACAGTGTATTCTCATCGTCCAAGGTCGTCGGAAGATCTGAAAATACGTACGTGAATCGATCGGGCCGGGTCGAAATATAGCGGTCTCTCTGTTCGCCGATGTATTTTTATAAACGTTGCGGGGGCGCGGGAGAGGATCAACCAACGATCCACAGCTTCTTTTCGTGGCTTAAAGATCAAAGACCTCGCCCGTCGGGGACTTCGGCCGAGACGAACTTGAAAAGTCGCATGAGGCCCGCGTGCTACTCTCTGGCGGTCTATTTCTCCCAAAACGACCCTCTTATGCTAGTCCCAAAAAATCAAAATTCTCTGAGTTGATTACGAGGAAGTCAATTGTTATTAAACCACCCCTTGCTCCGCGAATATTGATGCAGAATAACAGTAGGTACTTATTTAAATAAATAGATATTTTTAACACTAAACCTACCACGGTCAAATGACCGATTTTATACTTCACAATTGTTGAAATTATAAAAATTCATTTATGGAAAATAGTGGAATAAATTTCCTTGTCCAAGCATTTATTATAAGGAAAATTACGGACAATCTCAATAAATTTAGGGTTGTCATTTTTATAAGGCAATATTTACCAGATACTGCCAATGCTTGGTAGGTTTAGTGTTAACATATCACGTTTTTAAGACGTTTTAAAAAGTAATTCCCCTCAGATTATGCTAGGCAGATAAAACGCTGAGAGAAATGCTAGATACAAGAACAGTGATTTCTCTCTATAATTGTCGCCAAGGCCTGAACGATAAACGTCGCGGAATTATCCCCACTACGAAGCTCGAGAGACCTCGAGAGGAGTCGAGGAGTGTAAACATAACACAGCTAGTAGGGTATATCTCCTGTACGACACACGACGCTGACAAGATCGTTGACATATATCGAGAATAACCAAAGTAATCAAATTCCGCCGACAGAATTATTTTTTACTTTTTAGTCCTTAATTATTTTCTGCATTTTAGTCTTGCATCTGTTGTCGTCCAGTTTTTAGCTATGTTTCCATTTTCAAGTATGTAGCTAACTGGGAAGTTAGTTTAACCTTTAGAACTGGAATGGCGACTAAAAAGGCGCCACTAAAAATTGCTGTAACATTATTTAAAATTTTAATTATTACCACATTAAGACAATGTGGGTGACGAAATTATTTGTCCAAGTTTTAAAATGAATGTTTCGCTAATATATTAATTGTATCAAATTTTTTAAGGATCTGTAAAATGCTAGAAAGTTGGAGGACTACTCAATATCATACGTATAATTTTTTTCAATTTTTATTTCATTAAATAACACATTAATTTGATGGCATTTTTTAGGTTTCTAGCTTGGCAGTCAAAATGTTAAATTTGTCTGTACTTACTAAACTTCAGTATTGTACGAGTAAATTGCATCATTTTCGTATAACATGTAAATATGTGTAACACGTAAAAAAAATATATAGAAGGGAAATATTCCAGGTCGCGGAAGAAATGGTTCGTTTTGGAGTTAAAATCGATTAAAATCAATTGGAAAATTTGTACCGAAAGCGAGCCAACAAAAACATGGTAGAAAGTTGGCGTGCATACGAATTAAAAAATTGCTTCTGGTAGCAGAGCTTTCGAATCTCAAAAATCTCAGTTTCTCCGACTTCGGCAGTTCGAAAAAAAAAAATTCGCAGTTCTCGGAACGGGGGAAAAAGGTTCGCGCGATTATTTCGACCCAGTTCCGCGAAATCCGCGGATCGGGTCCCCTCCGTGGCCAATAATAATATTTGCACTAGCAGCGATGAAAAAATAAAGCGAGCCAGCTGCCATCGTCGACGCTGCGTGGGGGGAATCGTTGAACGTAAGGAGCCGAGGTTTTTCCGTTTTCGTCCGTTTTTTTCGACGTTAAAAATACGGGGGAAACCCGTTCGTTCGTTTTTTTTTTCGCGAACAGAATTTTTGCACGCGAATTCCCGCCGATCTATTTTATTCCCGGGGATCCTTCATTTTCCTCCCTGGACTTTTGCGCGCTCTTAAAGTTTCCTCCGCTCGATGAAGAGCCGTCCGAGAGGATTACTATACGTTTCGAGTGGCGCACGATGCGAAAAGGCGATTTTCATCGTTATAATTCTTTTATCTGAGTATACTTCCGGAAGACTACGAGCCGGTCCGAGTGTTGCGTGCGATTGTGTGTTGCCGGATCGAGGCACGGGTCGTTTACGTTTACCCTCTTCGAGGAGCTCGCGATTTTTCTGAAAGAGAGCACCTGCAGTCTCGAGCACCGACTCGAAACGAAATCACCGGGCAATCTTCCTCCAGCTGGAGAATTCATTTTTAATTGTCTTCCACGTTAGACTGTATTTCCCGTGACGTTCCAAAGCCATTAATCAACGATTTAAAGAATGTAAATGTCCAAAGATACACTCCTCGTCAAAAAGATAGCCCAGGTGTGTTGTCCTCAACACGTTGACCGCCATGTCACCCAGATATGCGGGTGACGGAATTATTTGTCCAGGTTTTAACACTAGAACTACCAAGCAGTAAATGCAACTGGCATACATTGCCTTGTAACAACAACAAAATTGCTGTTGTTTAGATTTCATACCAGTTTTGTGTTCAAATATCTACTTCGATAGATAAAAGTTTATTAACCCCTTGCACTACTACTTATTTTGTGATTATAACGATTAGAAATTCTTCATCGTTCAGGATTTCATAGAAAAAAAAGATAGTTTATATTTATTGTATGTCTACGTTTTCCTCAAAGGATATATATCAACTACAAAAAAATAGATTTTTATTTCGATTTAAAGGAAATTAATAAAGTTCACGTTTATTAGACTCTTCTCAGAATCATCATGACGAGTCTGGCTCGTTATTGTAGGGCAAGGGGTTAAAAATTTTCCCATGAAAGCATATTTACAATTTCGTTATTTCTAAAAGAAAAAATTAGGAGCAAGTCATTTTGACTTATCTGGTAGGTCTAGTGTTAAAATGAATTTTTACGTTAATACATTCATTGTACCAAATTTGATTGGGATCTGTAAAATGCAAGAAAGTTGGAAGACTACTCAATATCACACGTATAATTATTTTCAATTTTTATTTCATTAAATAACTTACTTTGGTTTCATGAAATTTTTCAGGGTTCTGGTTTGGCACTCAGTGTTTAATTTCTCAATTACGCGTGTAAAATTTTTCGTCTGTAACGTATAATATCAAAGGGCAAGCTTCTACGCACGATATTCCATGTTATCATAAGTAAATATTTACACTAATGTTTATAAAGTTCTTTAACCCACTCGCATCATTAGCGTATATATACGCTCAATTTTCCTGGTCAACTTTGTTGGTCACTGTCATTATTCGTTAGCTAAAAAATATAAATGGAAGGTGTTTTTTGAGATGAAAGTAGTAATTCTGATTTTGTCTTATAATGCTGAAAGATGAAGTTCTTTTACTCGTATATATAGTCTTTTTTAATTATATTTAAGTACATAAATAAGTTTGATGATAAAGGCCTTCTTTTCATATTTCCTTTTGATGCAAATGGGTTAATAAAGTCTTTTGCACACATTTTTAGAGATTTCTTAAGTACCAGTTTTCTATATATATATATGTGCCCATAATTATGAAAGTGGTCTGTCAAAATTAAAAAAAAAATGAATTTATCACTTATTTCACACGACATGATTTTAAACTAAATTTATTGAATGTAATTTTTTTTTTTATGACAGACCACTTTCATAATTATGGGCACATATATGCCGGTTAGTTGACTTTAATAGAGCAGAGCTAGAAAGTCTCAAAAGATCCCGTCTTGAAATTTTTATTGCATCAAGTTCAAACTTTATGGAAGAGATTCTGACAAAAATCGGCTGCAAATATCTGCTAACCTGCTTGTCACAATTTTTTTAAATCTTTGTAACTCCGTACGGTGGACCGAATGTGCATTCTAGGAAGTGGCTACAGAAATTATGGTAACACGGCTAGAAGTTTCTTCAAAAACTTTAGAAAAACTTCGAAAATAACAGGCATTAATAACGCACCTCTTGAACGATTTTTTTTATATCTTATTTGTTCTTTCCTCGGGTCACAACATTAATTTTCTAAATTTCGGGAAGTTTGTCCGCGAAACAAAAGATTTATATCCTTGGTTTTATATGACCGTTACAGAGTGCATAAATTATTATTTCACAGTGTAGAAATAAGTAAATCATACCTATTGCCAATTGGCATAATGTTTGAAGAGACTCGAGAAACTCGCAACAAACACATAAGTGGGATTAGGATTAGCCACACAAGGAAGAATTCGCGTGTATCTACAAACTACGACTTAATAGCAATGCTGTTAATTACTTCTGATCCTATCATAAATTATTATAGTGTGATACCTCAAAAAAAAAATACAAATTCGCTACCGAAAGGTGTGTTAGATCTACTTCTAACAATAATTTCTAATCCCATAAGCAACTTAGTTGATAGCGACAGCAATATCAGCAAAGAATTATTTTTATATTGTTATATTTAGATATTATTTTTACACTTATTTAATATTATATTTTTCATTTATTTTTATCTTCGTTTCTACCATTTAGATAATATTGTTCCATATAAATATTATTTTTAAAGGTTCTACGTATCTTGAATCTCATTTCATGACCTAACAGAAAATTTCAATCGGTTTGAAGATGATCTATGATCTATAATTTTTTTCCATCTTGCATGGCCTTTCGCGACACTGTGCGCGGGACCGCAAGGGTATGTCTCCTGCACGATACATGGCAAGACCGGTGTTGCTGACATACATCGAGAATTCACTGTAAATAATTTCAGCACCAACGGAAGGGTCGCTCTAACAGTTCATAATTGATTTCCGTTAAAAAATCGAGCGACTTCGAAGTAATTACTGGCGGCAGCCTGTTTATCAGCGAAAATAAAGTCCCCCGATGCAATTAGACCCGGAGTGCTTGACATCGGAAACCGAATAAACTCTTCGCAGCCGTTCCTTCCATCGTTAATCTTGCTCCAGTATCGCCTAAACAATCTCGCGTGTCAATACGAATTTAAATCCCAGTCCTGGAGCCCATGCGCACGTAAATCGATCGCGAAAATTTCTCGAAACGCAACTCTACAATTTCTATTTCAGAAAATAATGCAAATAAAAATAATAGAAATACACAATTTTTCTTACAATTTATAGGCCTAAGGGTGATCTCGTGACGTTTACAAAAATATTAGCCTCCTTCTCTCTGTTCTTGTAATTGTAATATCCTGGACACAAAATGGGTATTTCTATTTCAGAAAATAATACAAATTAAAATAATAGAAAAATACACAATTTTTCTTACAATTAATAGGCCTAAGCGTGGTCTCGTGACGTTTACAAAAATATTAGCCTCCTTCTCTCTGTTCTTGCAATTGTAATATCCTGGACCAAAATGGGTATTTCTATTTCAGAAAATAATAGAAATATACAATTTTTCTTACAATTACTAGGCCTAAGCGTGGTCTCGTGACGTTTACAAAAAATATTAGCCTCCTTCTCTCTGTTCTTGTAATTGTAATATCCTGGACCAAAATGGGTATTTCTATTTCAGAAAATAATGCAAATAAAAATAATAGAAATATACAATTTTTCTTACAATTAACAGGCCTAAGCGTGGTCTCGTGACGTTTACAAAAATATTAGCCTCCTTCTCTCTGTTCTTGTAATTGTCATAGCCTGGACACAAAATGGGAATTTCTATTTCAGAAAATAATGCAAATAAAAATAATAGAAATATACAATTTTTCTTACAATTATAGGCCTAAGCGTGGTCTCGTGACGTTTACACAAATATAAGCCTTCTTCTCTCTGTTCTTGCAATTGTAATATCCTGGACCAAAATGGGTATTTCTATTTCAGAAAATAATGCAAATTAAAATTATAGAAATACACAATTTTTCTTACAATTAATAGGCCCAAGCGTGGTCTCGTGACGTTTACAAAAATATTATCCTCCTTCTCTCTCTTCTTGCAATTGTAATATCCTGGACACAAAATGGGTATTTCTATTTCAGAAAATAATGCAAATAAAAATAATAGAAATATACAATTTTTCTTACAATTAATAGGCCTAAGCGTGTTCTCGTGACGTTTAAACAAATATAAGCCTTTTTCTCTCTGTTCTTGCAATTGTAATATCCTGGACCAAAATGGGTATTTCTATTTCAGAAAATAATGTAAATTAAAATAATAGAAATATACAATTTTTCTTACAATTAATAGGCCTAAGCGTGGTCTCGTGACGTTTACAAAAATATTCTTCTTCGTCTCCTCTGTTCTTTCAAGTATAATATCCTCGTGCAAGAAGCGGGACCAAAATGGGTAATATTAGCGGGAAGAACGAAAGAAAATACTACGGAGACAAGGAGAGGGGATGTCCCGGCCTTGTACCTCGTGATCCAGGGCCAAAGATCGACAAAGAGTCACGCGAGGCGTGTTCTCGTGTGGCTCGGCCACAAAGCGCCTGGGCGGTGACGCACGTGGAATTTTATTTTACCGTCCCTTTGTCAGCCGAATTCATTGCTGCCCGTAACCGATGCCTGGAAGCAGTTTGTCGAGGATTGCGATAGTGGTGACAAACTTCCGGCCGTGAATCGTCGCCGATCGGGAACGAGCGATTGTCACTTCGATCGGCCGAAAGAGATGCGATGGGAAAGATCGAACAAAGTGTACTAAAGCGGTTGCAAATCGGACTGGATCGTTCGAAACACTTAGGAGAGCACTATCCCAGAAAAAGATCCGATATCTGCTTTAATTTATCCTCGATAGCTCGGAAAGTACCCCTTAAAAGCCTCGGAATCTCACTAGACAATGTTAATTCAATGACACTACTGCTTTGCATTTAATTATATTTTTATGAAACGTCTGCCGTTGTATTCCTGACGCATTCCCGATTAAAATGAGCCCAAGCACGACATAATTCGGTCACAGATGACCATTCTACAATTCAAAACACTCGCGCGCTCCGCATCAGTTCGGATAACAGAGGTTCCACTAAATCGTGGATTACTCGCGTAAACATGATCGAAACTGTATCGTGCTTGGGCTCTTTTTAATCAGAAAAATATAAGGAATGTGTCGGTGAAAGTTGCATAAAGAAATAAGTATAAACAAAATTGTTATAACGCTTTTAAACACTTTTAAACAATCATAAGAGATGAGTAAATAGTGTTTGTACACGATATTGGTAACATTTCGGTCCTGATAAGCCTGCGGGACTTTGGTATGGAGACAATAGAAGCTCGAGAGGATGAAAGATGTTATTAACTATCTCTTTGTTTATTGCTAAAGAGTGAAAATTGCCTAACGAAAGGGAATTTCTAGTTAAAGGGAATTTAAACGTCCGGAGGAAAAACTGACGGAATTTTCACGGTGGAAATATTACTCTATATACACAGGGAAATCAGAATGCCAAAGAATCATGCGTGTAAATGTCTAACGGAAGTTTCGGGACTACGGGATACATGGAATCCGCGCAATTCGGACCGCTGATACCGCACGAATGGAATTTCGCGATCCGTATTCCCCTCCCGTTCAATTCCGCTCATTATTCCGCGACTGCTACTGTTTCGCGATGTTTCATCCTATTAACCGTTAAACACAATATCATTACACAGTATTAAATACTTCCCGCCTCCGGAATGTATATTAAATATGGTGCGGTATCATTGCGTAGGAACTATGGCCTTCATTCGTCTCCCATACTCGATTCAATCGTGTTCCGAATAATCCACTTCGAATTCCCGGAACAGAGAATTTCTCACTTCCTTTTCACTAATGTTTGCCACTGTTGCAACTTAGAATGTCTAAACCGAATGTTTATGCAAGTTAAAAAATTTTCTAGACGAATTTCAAGAAAGTAAAATCAAATGGAATATTATTTTCAGTGGTGGTAGCCTTTGTAAATCTGAAATATATAAAAATGGTACTAAATTCTGTCGAATTTTGTATTCTAGCATTTTTTGAAAATTTCCGGTAGCCATATAAATGCATCCTCAGTCTAATAATGACGTACATTAAATTGCACCATTTTTCAAGAAGCTGGTCCTCGGAGACACTTGCATTATATTTAAATATAGAAGTGCTATTATGCTTTATATATAATTATTAGACTGCGGATGTTTATGCAATTTGCAATTTTTTTAGAGGTACTTTAAGAATGTGAAGTCATGTAATATTTTATTTTCAATGATAGTAGTCTTGGTAGATCTGAAATAAAAAAAAATTCTACTAAATTCTGTCGAATGTCATATTTTAGCATTTTTAGAAAATCTCCGGGGGCCATAAATGCATAAAGATCCGCAGTCTAATAATTATATATAATTGTAGAAGAACTATTAGGCTTTACTCCCTTAATGGCACTCAGTTGCTTTTTATTTAATTTATTACTTCTTATACAATTAAATTTAATGCAATCGTCTCTCAGGATCAGTTTCTTGAAAAATGGTGCAATTTAATATCCATCATTATTAGACTGAGGATGCATTTATGGCTTCCGGAAATTTTCTAAAAATACTAGAATACAAAATTAACAATATTTAGTACCATTTTTATTTATTTCCGGTTTACAAAAGCTACTACCACTGAAAATAATATTCCACTTGACTTAATTTCTTAAAATAAGCTTTTACAGGGTAATTACAGAGAGTAAAATTTATATTCGAAAATTAACATAGAGATTTTTGACAATGATTATCCGGCATTCCGCGGCGTTTAGCATTGGGGATACGGACATAAACGCTGCCATAACACGTCCGCAAGAAGCCTTGCTCCGCATTCCCGTCGCCGAATCTATCTCGGAACGCATTTCAGACGCGTTCGACACGCTTCTAAACGCACCTACTCTCCTTGTGGACAAAATTAATGGACCCTGAGAACGCATTGGCCCAGCATATCTAATATAGTATCGTCCACGGGCCGAATGACGGGCATATTCCTGTCACGCGAGTCGCTTGACCATCCATCGCGCTTCGATGACAGTGACAGTACAGTTCCTTCCTGCCTGATCGTTCCTCATTGCAACGGCGATTGAATAAACTCATTGTCCGCCGAGAGCTGAATAGATCTTTTATTGCCAGGTGAGTCGGATCGTGTCCGATTAGGAACACGTTTATTTGCCGGAGAACTTTTAACCTGTGATTCACCTGTTTTGTCCCTTGTGCTGCTGCCTTTCTCGAGCGTAGACTCTTGTACGATTCTTGGGGAAATGTCTGGAACACGCTAAAACTCCGATGAAAGAACCCAATCTTGGAAAAAGAGTTGGTAGAAATGTTTCTTGTATGCTTTTCGAATGGATACTCGAGCCCCACGTTTGTTGAAATTACGAAACCTTTACCAGCATATTCGTGGCGATTTTCCGCGTAAAATGAGCCCAAGCACGACATAATTGGGTCACCGGTGACCCTTCTATCATCGAAACACTCGCGCGCTCCAGATCAGTTCGGATAACAGAGGTTCCACTAAATCGTGGATTACTCGAGTAAATGTAATCAGAATCGTATCGTGTTTGGGCTCTTTTTAATCAGAAAACTGTGGCGAATAGAATGGTAAAAGTTCATTAGCGATACAATTACCAACAAAAGTGTTATACCACTTTTAAACATTTGTTGCTAACGACAGTAGGTCAAAAAACAGTGTCTGTGCTCGATATAAGTGACACTTAGGTCCCGATAGTCCTCCAGATCTTCAGTATGAATATAATATATTATTTTTACATTGATTAAAAATTTTATCCAATGTTAAATCAACAGATTGCAAATTTTAACGAACAAATGTACGGTATTGAAGGTTATTTGTAGTGTTCCGGAGTGAAATATTGCACGATGAGGTATTACAGTGTAACCACATTGATTATTCGACAAAGAGCATGATTAAAATCCGCAAAACCATATTGGTCGCGATCTCGATAGCCATAAAACGTCTGGGAACCACTGCATGCACACTGCACGGTCTGATCACGATCGTCCCGGACCAGTTTGCCACCCACACGTGGGAACCTAACTCGCAAAAAGGTCACTGTTGTGTTTGCAGCTGCCCCCTCTCTTGCCGTAGCAGTTACGACGTATTGTTGTTTGGGCTGCAACCCAGAGGAGCCATGCAATTAATTAACCGGCTACCCGGAGCTGCACTAATTCAACGCGCAAAGAAAGAATCTCGCGAATAAGAAATATTTTTATCACGGGAAAGTAATGAAAAGTACATTGGGATACGATCTCCCAATGGGAAATGCAAATTGATGATGCCGGGGAAGCTCGTTTGTTGTAAAACGAACAGACTGGCCCGGCCATCGATTGCCATACTATTTCGCGTATTCCGCGAATTTCTATTGGGCACCGTGTTGCGAATTAATTGTCAAAAAAGGATAAAAATATATACCAGACTGGTTGTAAATTTTAATCAACTTAAAAAGTCGAAGATTTAACCTTTTTTATCATTTTGTAAATGCATAGAATCTGCGAGACAATATTCTTTTCGTAATCTGGACGTTATTTAATAAGCTTCTCAAGAAACGGAATTTTAAAAAATCATATTGTCCCTTTGACTTTTTTAAAAGTGATTCGAAAGTATTTTTTTAAAAGCGATTCGTCATTTTCCCCGAGAATCCTCAAGAATATATCTATATTATAATCTTCTAATTATATTATTTATATTTTAACTGTTTCTTTTCAGCATCGATGTATTTACACATTATTGTCCTTATCACTTTTTCAAAAGTGATTCGAAAGTATTTTTTTAAAAGTGACTCGTCATTTTCCCCGAGAATCCTCAAGAATATAATCATATTGTAATCTTCTAATTATATTATTTATATATTTGAACTGTTTCTTTTTAGGATCGATGTATTTACACATTATTGTCCCTTTGATTTTTTCAAAAGTGATTCGAAAGTATTTTTTTAAAAGTGACTTGTCATTTTCCCCGAGAATCCTCAAGAATATAATTACATTATACTCTTCTAATTATATTATTTATATATTTGAAGTATTTCTTTTTAGGATCGATGTATTTATACATTATTGTCCCTATCACTTTTTCAAAAGTGATTCGAAGGTATTTTTTTTTTTAAGTGACTCGTCATTTTCCCCGAGAATCCTCAAGAATATGATTATATTATAATCTTCTAATTATATTATTTATATTTGAACTGTTTCTTTTTAGGATCGATACATTATTGTCCCTATCACTTTTTCAAAAGTGATTCGAAGGTATTTTTTTAAAAGTGATTCGTCATTTTCCCCGAGAATCCTCAAGAATATGATTATATTATAATCTTCTAATTATATTATTTATATTTGAACTGTTTCTTTTTAGGATCGATACATTATTGTCCCTATTACTTTTTCAAAAGTGATTCGAAGGTATTTTTTTAAAAGTGATTCGTCATTTTCCCCGAGAATCCTCAAGAATATGATTATATTATAATCTTCTAATTATATTATTTATATTTGAACTGTTTCTTTTTAGGATCGATACATTATTGTCCCTATTACTTTTTCAAAAGTGATTCGAAGGTATTTTTTTAAAAGTGACTCGTCATTTTCCCCGAGAATCCTCAAGAATATGATTATATTATAATCTTCTAATTATATTATTTATATTTGAACTGTTTCTTTTTAGGATTGATACATTATTGTCCCTATCACTTTTTCAAAAGTGATTCGAAGGTATTTTTTTTTAAAGTGACTCATCACTTTCCCCGAGAATCCTCAAGAGTATATTTATATTATAATCTTCTAATTATATTATTTATATTTGAACTGTTTCTTTTTAGGACCGATGTATTTATACATTATAATTAGAATGATCAGCGTCGAGCGAGCGTTGCGACACGCGAGTTTTATTCACCTGCGCGTGTTTGCGAAAGCAACATTAGTGGTTTATCGACGTAATGACGTAAACGGGCGGCTAAATAACCGTACGATGGCATTTAAAGTGACATTTCAGCGTATGCATCATTATCCCTCTTACCCGCGTTCAGATTGGCTTTATCAATGACTAAAAATACGCGTCATAATAACTATAAATACATACGTTACGGTAGTAACAGGTCGCTCGGTGTGTGCGTTCCAAGAATCTTTCCATTGTGCAAGATGATTTCCCGCCGGCAGCATGGCATTTTTTAATGACACTTCATTGCCTTCGCCGCGGCTTTGTCGTTGTTTTGATCATGGTATGCGGGGCACGTTGATTCGCACGGCTGATTGTTTATCAACTGAAACTGCTTTCTCGCTGGAAAACTTTCGGAAGTATCTTAACAATGGACGGAAAAACACGTGCTGCAAATTTTCTTTCTGAAACGCCTGCATGCTGCATTAGGCTTCGCTGTTGCATTTTCTTCATTGGCCTTGATGTTTTCCTACTTTTCTTGCTGTTTTTCTAATTTTAAAAATTGCAAGGTTCGCAGTCAGCTCTTGTTAATTAACTTTAATGAATTCTCGATATTTTTCGATAACACGGGTCTTGTCAGCGACGTGTATCGTGCAGGCCTTGACGACATATATTAATATATATTAACATATATTAAGAAATTATTGTAAGTGATCGATGCGACATATAGAAAAAGTTTCTTTTACTCTAGATATAATTGACACAGTTCTCAAAAAATTTGAAAAATACAACTCTGTCACTAGACTGTGGATTTCACGCATTTCTGACAAATATAAGTGAAAATTAGACAGCGGATGTTTATGCAAAACAAAATTTTTATACATCAATTGGAATGTACAGGAGTCGAGTAAAAATTTATTCTGCTCATTAACAATTTTTATATGTTAAATATGGCAGGTCAATATTGTTAAACTCTATCAATCTTTTTGCTGTTTTGAATTACACTGATTCATTTTTGTTAAAAATTCATAAAATCCGCAGTCTAGTGAAAATCGTTAAAGAAAATTTCGATTTGGCTCTGGTTTTGTACAATTTTTATTTTGCATAGAGGTCCGTCATTAACAACCTTTTACTATCGCGTAAAATTACTATTCCTGATAAGTTGACTGCATATCTCTTCTGCGTTTACAACAAAGTGTAGATAAACAATTATCACGAGACTTTCGCACGGTAACTCCGGGGCAAATGTGCATATATTTGTTACGCTAATGAGGCATTAACGTGTCTACAGTCGGTGTACAAAGTATTCGTACACCATTTAAAAACAAATAACTATTTTCAAATCGGAGAAAACGGCTTGAATTTTTTTGGAGATGTTAGAAAGATTAACTTGCTAAGCAGTGCATAAATAATTTTTTTAACAAGTTACTGTTGGTTGTAATTGCGAGGAAAAAAGTGAAATCATTTTTAAATTTTTTATCTGGGTCTGTAGTGAAAATTCAAAAGGTGCCTATTGTCGATTTAAGTAAGTTATATACATGCACAAAGTTTCGAAATCGATCAAGGTTGCTAGGAAATATAATTGGTTGAAAATAGCAAAAACTGTAAGAAACTGCGATTTGACCCTAAATCTATCACACTCAAAATGACCCGGTTTTATATTTTACAATTATTGAAACTACAAAAATTCATTTATGAAAAACGGTGGAATAAATTTCCCCGTCCAAGCATTTATTATATTAAAACAATCTCTTATATTAGGACAATCTCAATAAATTTTTAGGGTTGCATGTTCATAAGACAATATTAATGTTAAATTCTAAATTCAATGTTAATGCCTAAATTAATGATAAATTCTAAATTAATGCCTACAATTTTTATAGTTTTATAGTAGCTTACTTAGGTTTAAAAAAGGTATTTAAATTTTCATTACAGACACAGATAAAAAACTTAAAAATTACCTCACTTCTTTCTTCGCAACCTACGACCAATAGCAATTAAGAAAAAATTATTTATGCATCACTTAGTAAATTGATCCTTCTAACATCTGCAAAAAATTCAAGCCATTTGTTCTAATTAAAAAAAAATATTTGTTTTTAAAGTGTACGAATACTTCCTACAACGACTGTATAGTGACTGGTATAATTCCACTTCCGATTACTCATACTGTTCAGTATCAACACCACCTCCAATTCCGAACAAACCTAACTACATAATCGCTGGAAGTTATTTCTCTGTTTTTGCTGAACGATTCAATTTCTTTAGAAAATTAAATCGATTCCGTAAAAGTGCAACAGCCCGCGAGAACTTTCCAGCGAGACGATGCACGTAAGCTGCAGCCGACGGGAATGCAACATCGAGAGGCAACATCGAGAAATCGTTTCGCGCCTGTAAACAAATCGTTGCTCCTCGAGGTTCGAGTGATATCATCTCTCGGCGGACTCGAGGAGTGACCTCATCGCACCAGCCTAACAACACGCTCGCAGAAACGCATCGGAGCACGTCAGAAACTTCTCGCGGAACATCTCAAGATCTTTTGCAAATCGCGTCTCTTTCCCCCCACTCCTGTGTCCCTTAGCGACACATTTTCCACTCTTGGCACAAGCCGCGTTGCATTCCTCCGAGCGATTATCTGGCGTCTCGGCTTGTTTTTCGCCGGGGCTTGTTTACAGTCGATCGCGTCTATAGTCTTCGCCCGATACAGATTCCGTGTCAGCGTTGAAAACAAATGGAAACGCGGAAAATCGACGAACGCACCAGACGCTCGAAGCAAACATACTGCTCGCTGAAATGACGTCCGGTGAACGGTTCCCGAATTTTTGCAATATTTTTGCGCAGCGCGTGCAGTCGATACGAAAAGATTTACCTAAACAAAAAAATTAACACCTTGAACGCCAAACAAGAATACTAAAAAATTCCACGAAATCAAAGTAAGTTATTTGATCAAATAAAAATAGAAAAATTTAAATGTACAGTGAGTAACGAAAGTATTCGAACGCCCTTTAAATCAGTATAACTTTTTTTTTTTAAGTGAATCAAACGACCTGACTTTTTTTGAGGAGTTAGAAGAATTGGTTTTCCAAATGATGTGTAAAAAGGATTTTGAAAAAATTGCAATTGGTAAGAATTACATGAGAAAATAAAAATGGCACTTTTCACAACTTTTTTATTTGAACCTGTAGTGAAAATTTAAAATATGCGTTTTGTGGATATATGTTAGTTATATACATACTGAAAATTTCATTGAAATCGGTTAACGTTGTCATGAGATACAAACGTTTAAAGATGATTACATAAGGGCGAAATTCCCTGGCAAGATAAAAAATCTGCGACTTTCACCCTTAAACTCTCATTTTGAAACGTTTGTAGTTCATTGCAACGTTGACCGATTTCGATGAAATTTTCAGTACGTGTATAACTAACAGAGATCTACAAAACGCATATTTTAAATTTTCATTACAGGCTCAAATAAAAAAGTTGTGAAAAGTGCCATTTTTATTTTCTCATGTAATTCTTACCAATTGTAATTTTTTCAAAATCTTTTTAACACATCATTTGGAAAACCAATTCTTCTAACTCCTCAAAAAAGTCAGGTCGTTTGATTCACTTTAAAAAAAAGTTATACTGATTTAAAGGGCGTTCGAATACTTTCGTTATTCACTGTATGATATTGTGTGGTTCGCCAACTTTCTTGCATTTTACAGAATCAAATTTGGTACAACGAATATATTAATGTAAAAATTCATTTTAAGGCCTGAACAAATAATTCCGTCACCCATATATGGGTAACATGGCAGTCAACGTGTTAATGTAATAAAATTATTCTCCTAAAATCCTCGATATTTATACGGTGACAATTTCCTTAGGAAAAATAATGCAGCGATAAACTTTGTCTCGTTTCGAAGCTGGAGCATTTTAAAATCAGCAGCGTCCATTTTTCTCGAAAATATTTTTACTCGATGTAGCACACGAGAAGGCCCATTTTTCCTCGGAAATGCTGTAAATTCGATAAATATTTACTCTGTGAAAACATGAAGAAATTTTTTCTGAAATTCAGAATGGGTTTGAAGATTGTAGCCTCCTTTTTACAAGGACTGCTTGAAAATTGGCCCACATGTAAAGCTCACATGGTTTAACACGTTGACTGCCATGTCCATTGGAATTATTTGTCCAGGTTTTAAAATGCATTTTTACGTTAATATATTCATTATACCAAATTTGATTAGGATCTGTAAAAGGCAAGAAAGTTGGAGGACTACTCAATACCATACATTTAATAATTTCAATTTTTATTTCATTAAATAACTTACTTTTGATTTTATGGAATTTTTGAGGTTTCTAGTTTGGCAGTGAATGTGTTAACTTATAATGTTGCAAAGACGACAGTCCTCTCGTTCGATGCTCGATAAAACGATTACAAAAAATCGTACATTAATTTTCAAGATTTTGTTGTAAAGAGGAACCCTCAATCTTTAAATCCACGTTGAACTTGGTCATCGAAAAAATTTTTTAAGCATTTGGAGACGTCCTCTTTCCCCAAAATGCACGAATAAATTAGAAACCCAAGAAAACCTGGGATGGACTTACACTTATTTGCATTAGGATTGTTTACTAAAAACCTGAACCACGGCAAATAAAAACCCCGGAAAGCATTACATTCAGCTACGAATGGTGCAAGAAGCGAGCAATTTACCTAGAAAAGAAAGGGGATTTAATTACACATCGAATCTCTAATTAAACATAATTTCTCCTGAATGGTATACGCACCTTTTCTCGAATGAAAAATAGTACTATAGTCCGCGCGGCGGAGGTCGTTTCCGACGTTAGAAGCGACACCGGCCGCCGTTCATGCAAATTGATGTGAATCGAGTTGAGTCGAGTCGAAAAGCGGACGTCCTTAATTACCGGCGGGACTGTATAGCAATTACAGCCCCGTTTCTTTTTCTCTCCTCGGCGGCGAGTGAAAACGCTGCAAAATAAACGAAATAAAAAACCCGAGACGCGCGCGCGCGCGCGCACACGCACCGTCTATGGAAAACGCTTCTGGGCAAACAGTGAAAGTCGTTGAACGCAATCCGTCGGTTGTTCGCAGACTTTGCTAGCCTAACTCGTCGTGCCGTACCACTACTACTCGTGTATGGCCGTCCTCTCGTCGAGCTTCCAGCATAAAAGTCAGTTGTTTAGTTGCGCTCCAACTCCAGAGGCCTCGTCTTATAGTACTCGTTGCGCCACGCTCCTTCGGTGCCTTCCCATCTAGAAACCACTAATTCAGAAGACATCGGAGTCATTTCTAATCGATTCGGGACTCGTGGAATTCCATCGTTAGAGCAACTTCCGTACAGGGACCAGGCGTTTTGTAACTTCGAGTGAGTAATCCATTTGAATTTGCCGGTCGGAGTCATAGACTATTGCGAAATGACTCAAGGGCCTCT
This sequence comes from Seladonia tumulorum, assembly GCA_913789895.3. Taxonomy (NCBI): domain Eukaryota; kingdom Metazoa; phylum Arthropoda; class Insecta; order Hymenoptera; family Halictidae; genus Seladonia; species Seladonia tumulorum. The sequence continues at coordinate 6,106,168 of OU565280.1, forward strand.
GTGACAACGCGCGTTCTTACGCATTGATGCGGTTCTAAAATTATTTCCAACCGGAATTTCGAAATTCTCTTCGGTTACAATGCACTTCTACCATCGTACTAGATGCCCAAAAAAATTCAAATTAATATCTGCTGGAGATCCTGAGAAAAAAAATCTTGAAGTTGCCCCATTTTCTACGCATTTTCAAAAATGCCCAATCCATTTATTTCGCATTGTTACACTGACATGGTTGTAGAATTGTTTCTATTCGATACTGCAAAATTTCCTTCCGCCAAAATGCACCTCTGACATCGTTCTGGAAGCACAGAAAATTTTAAATTAATATCTGCAGTAGATCCTGAGAAAAAAAATCATGAAGTTGCCCGATTTCCTACGCATTTTCAAAAATGCCCAATCCATTTATTTCGCATTGTTACACTGACATGGTTGTAGAATTGTTTCTATTCGATACTGCAAAATTTCCTTCGGTCAAAATGCACCTCTGACAACGTTCTGGAAGCACAAAAAATTCTGAATTAATATCTACAGTAGATCCTGAGAAAAAAAATCGTGAAGTTGCCCTATTTTCTACGCACCTTCAAAAATGCCCACTTCTCTTACTTCGCATTGTTATATATTAATACGGTTGTAGAATTATTTCTAACCGGAATTTCGAAATTTCCTTCGGCTAAAATGCACCTTTTCCATCGTACTAGATGCCCAAAAAAATTCAAATTAATATCTGCAGTATATCCTGAGAAAAAAAATCATGAAGTTGCCCTATTTTCTACGCACCTTCAAAAATATCCACTTCACTTCGCATTATTCTATATTGCGACAGTTGTAGAATTGTTTCTATTCGATATCGGAAAATTCCCTTCGGCTAAAATGCACCTCTGACATCGTACTAGATGCCCAAAAAAATTTAAATTAAAATCCGCAGTTGATCTTGAGAAAAAAAATCGTGAAGTTGCCCCATTTCCTACGCATTTTAAAAAATGCCCAATCCATTTATTTCGCATTGTTATACTGACATGGTTGTAGAATTGTTTCTATTCGATACTGCAAAATTTCCTTCGGCCAAAATGCACCTCTACCATCGTACTAGATGCCCAAAAAATTTCAAATTAATATCTCCAGTGGATCCTGAGAAAAAAAATCGTGAAGTTGCCCCATTTCCTACGCATTTTAAAAAATGCCCAATCCATTTATTTCGCATTGTTATACTGACATGGTTGTAGAATTGTTTCTATTCGATACTGCAAAATTTCCTTCGGCCAAAATGCACCTCTACCATCGTACTAGATGCCAAAAAAAATTTAAATTAAAATCTGCAGTTGATCTTGAGAAAAAAAATCGTGAAGTTGCCCCATTTCCTACGCATTTTTAAAAATGCCCAATCCATTTATTTCGCATTGTTACACTGCCATGGTTGTAGAATTGTTTCTATTCGATACTGCAAAATTTCGTTCGGCCAAAATACACCTCTGACATCGTTCTGGAAGCACAAAAAATTTTTAATTAATATCTGCAGTAGATCCTGAGAAAAAAAATCGTGAATTTTCCCTATTTTATACGCACCTTCAAAAATGCCCACTTCTCTTACTTCGCATTGTTATATATTAATACGGTTGTAGAATTATTTCTAACCGGAATTTCGAAATTTCCTTCGGCTAAAATGCACCTCTATTATCATACTAGATGCCCAAAAAATTTCAAATTAATATCTGCTGGAGATCCTGAGAAAAAAAATCTTGAAGTTGCCCCATTTTCTACGCACCTTTAAAAATAGTTACTCCGCTTACTTTTCATTTTAACATTGATACGGTTACAGAATTGTTTCTATTTGATATTACAAAATTCCCTTCGGTCGAAATACACCTCTGACATCGTTCTGGAAGCACAAAAAATTTCTAATTAAAATCTGCAGTAGATCCTGAGAAAAAAAATCATGAGCTTGCTCTATTTTCTACTCACCCTCAAAAATGTCCACAGCACCTACTTTGAACTCTAACATTGATACGGTTCCCGAATTGTTTCTATTCGATATTTGAAAATTCTCTTCGGCTAAAATGTACCTCTAGCATCGCACTAAATACTATAAAAATTTGAAATAGATAGCTGCGGTAGATTCTGAGAAAAAGTCACACGGATTTGGAAAAATTTGATAATACTACTACGCACAGATAAGGTTGTACAATTATTTCTAGCCTGAATTTCGAAATTCCCGTCGGCTAAGATGCACCTCTAGCATCGCACTAAACACTATAAAAATTTGAAATTTCTATCTGCAGTAATTTCTGCGGAAAATTCTCATGACTGTCGAATATCGTGATTTTACAGGAGAAGCACCACAACAAATTGACGGTGCTGTAAAATTGTTTCTATTCCGAATTTCAAAGTTCCCTTCGGCAGAAGCACACCTCTGGCACCCTGCTAGAAGCTCGAAAAATTCGACGTCGATACCTGTAGCAGATTCTTAGGGAAAAAATCATGAAGCCGCCACGTTTTCCATGATCCGTAAATCTTGCTACTCTGTTAAAATCGCCGGAATTTCTCACCGTTTCGGGACGGATTCGCGAGGAACTCGATCGTTATAGGTCAGGAATTCTTAGATACCGATCTCCCGGTGCTGGTGCGTGATTTCTGACCATCGTCGGTGCGTTCTATCAGAGATCGACGAGCGTGGAGCGACGCGGTGCGCATCGAGGCGCGGCGTAGAACGCGGAACCGCGTTTTCTGGAAGCGTTTCGCGATAATAATAATAACAATAACAATAATAATAATGAAATCTGCGAAAACGAGCCGAACCAGCCGCCGCAGGGTCAATCGCGAAAGGCGCGATTCACGTTTGATCGATCGAGGGCGGTCTCCCCTACCCCTCCTCTCTCTGTGCATTTGAACAATTAATTGACGCGGCTGTTTCGCAGGCCAGCCGCTCTGTATTATGTCATCGTCGTTCCCTACAATAATGCCGCGCGCGTGGAGTGAGCCATCGTGTGCCGACCAAATATTGGGACGTCGTTAATTAACAACAGTTTTCTTTAATGACCGCAAGCCGGTGAATGCCGGCCGCGTCGACCAATTATCGTGACAGATTGCGCGACGTTGTATTATTTCCCCGGGTAATGAACGATCGGGGAACACGGATATGTAATTGAGAAGAATGGTCCCGTGGATATTTCGGGACTGTTTTAGGCTGAACTCGTGTTCAGAGAACGCTGTTCGGCCGTTTAGGATTGTTGGTGAGCTCCCAGACGATTATACTACGCTCCTAGAAGTGTATCTCCCATGGGTGGCGGGGGGCTGCTTTCAACTTCGCCATTTTTTTTCTCAGAATCTATTGTAGATTTCAGTTTGAAATTTTTTGGGCATCTGGTATGATAATAGAGGTGCGTTTTAGCCGAAGGAAATTTTGCAATATTGATTAGAAATAATTCTACAACAATTTATAACAATGCTAAGTGGAGTGGGCATTTTTGAAGGTGCGTAGAAAATAGGGCAACTTGACGATTTTTTTTCTTAGGATCTACTGGAGATATTAATTTGAAATTTTTTGGGCATCTGGTATGATAATAGAGGTGTGTTTTAGCCGAAGGAAATTTTGCAATATTGATTAGAAATAATTCTACAGCAATTTATAACAATGCTAAGTGGAGTGGGCATTTTTGAAGGTGCGTAGAAAATAGGGCAACTCTAGACGATTTTTTTCTTAGGATCTACTGGAGATATTAATTTGAAATTTTTTGGGCATCTGGTATGACAATAGAGGTGCGTTTTATCCGGAGGGAATTTTGCAATATCGAGTAGAAACAATTCTACAACAATTTATAACAATGCCAAGTGGCGTGGTCAATTTTGAAGGTGCGTAGAAAATAGGGCAACTTCAAGATTTTTTTTCTCAGGATCTACTGCAGATATTTATTTCAAATTTTTTGGGCATCTGGTATGACAATAGAGATGCATTTTAGCCGAAGGGAATTTTGCAATTTTGATTAGAAATAATTCTACAACAATTTAAAACAATGCTAAGTAAGTGGAGTGGGTATTTTTGAAGATGCATGGAAAATAGGATTTTTTTCTCAGGATCTACTGCAGATATTAATTAGAAATTTTTTCGTCACCTAGTATGACAACAGAGGTGCATTCTAGACGAACAGAATTTCGAAATACTGAACAGAAACAGTAATACAATCATCACTGTTTAATACTGCTTCTGTAAAATTCCGATTCTGCATTTTGCACTGAAATTAGTCGAACCAATGAACGCTATGGAAAAATAGCAACAAATACCACCACCCTTGCTTTTTCGAATGTCCTCAACGTCTCGCAATCGAATTAAATCGCGTGTGATAAAATGTTCTATCACGGAAGACCAGCATCCAAGTACTATAATAGGAAACGTCTCCAAATCTGTTAATTTTGGAAACAGCTATAAATTATACATGTTACGCAGAATGCTCTAAACTTCGGACGCAACTTCTGTAGCACTTGTCTCGATTTTCCTCGGTACACGTGTTCCGCAGCTCAATAAAGGAGTCAGTGGGCAAGTATAGTCGCGGTAAATCAACGGGTAAGATTTACGGTCGACTATTTTCGCCAAAAAACCGTTGCACAACATTGTATCGTGTCGAACCTGCAGAGACCAAGAGACACGTTGTTTCGTGGTCCAAGACTTTATGTATCCTTTTCCGACGGGTCCGGGCGATCTATCGATCTGTGTACGTACCACTAGGGATCCTTATTGGCGACAAGCCAGCTGCGAGTTGCAGCTATTGAACCGATTTGGCCTCGACAAACAAGGAAGGTCCCGCAATCGTGAAAGTGTATCGATCCCAGGTGCCGTGATCTGGGTCATCGTGTTGACTTTTCAGCCGTGGGATCATCATTTGCCAAGGGAGCGGCTCTGTAACTTTCTTACACTTTCTGGCTACTCGGTTTTTCCATGAGAATGCCAATTAAAATCGAAGACCAAGGCGCGAACACCGGGCAAGCTTTAGTAAAATTTTTACGGTTTGCTTCCTTCTAAAACATTGTGAAAAATTCTGCTCGCATACAGAAGCATTTTATATCAAAATTGCCCCTATCAATGTGTGAAGCACTTATGCACATTCATGGAGCTGTATTATTGTTTCTACTTGGTATTGCAAAATTTCCTTCGGCCAAAATGTACCTCTAATATTGTACTAAATGCCCAACAAATTTCAGATTAATATCTGCAACAGATCCTGAGAAAAAAAAATCGTGAAGTTGCCTTATTTTCCATGCACCATCAAAAATGCCCAATCCATTTATTTCTCATTGCTATACTGACATGGTTGTAGAATTGTTTCTATTCGATACTGCAAAATTTCCTTCGGCCAAAATGCACCTCTGACATCGTTCTGGAAGCAAAAAAAATTTTAAATTAATATCTGCAGTAGATCCTGAGAAAAAAAAATCGTAAAGTTGCCTTATTTTCCATGCACCATCAAAAATGCCCAATCCATTTATTTCGCATTGTTACACTGACATGGTTGTAGAATTGTTTCTATTCGATACTGCAAAATTTCCTTCGGCCAAAATGCACCTCTGACATCGTTCTGGAAGCAAAAAAAATTTTAAATTAATATCTGCAGTAGATCCTGAGAAAAAAAAATCGTAAAGTTGCCTTATTTTCCATGCACCATCAAAAATGCCCAATCCATTTATTTCGCATTGTTACACTGACATGGTTGTAGAATTGTTTCTATTCGATACTGCAAAATTTCCTTCGGCCAAAATGCACCTCTGACATCGTTCTGGAAGCAAAAAAAATTTTAAATTAATATCTGCAGTAGATCCTGAAAAAAAAAATCGTGAAGTTGCCCTGTTTTCTACGCACCTTCAAAAATGCCCACTTCTCTTACTTCGCATTGTTATATATTAATACGGCTGTAGAATTATTTCTAACCGGAATTTCGAAATTTCCTTCGGCTAAAATGCACCTCTATTATCATACTAGATGCCCAAAAAATTTCAAATTAATATCTGCAGTAGATCCTGAGAAAAAAAAATCGTAAAGTTGCCTAATTTTCTACACACTTTAAAAAATACCCACTCCACTTACTTAGCAATATAAATTGTTGTAGAATTGTTTCTAATCGATATTGCAAAATTCCTTCGGTTAAATTGTACCTCTAGCATCGCACTAAATACTATAAAAATTTGAAATTAATATCTGCAGTAGATCCTGAGAAAAAAAATCGTAAAGTTGCCTAATTTTCCATGCGCCATCAAAAATCTCCACTCCACTTACTTCGCATTGCTATGTATTGTTGCAGAATTGTTTTTATTCGATATTGCAAATTTAATGCCTCTGACATCGTACTGAAATCACAAAAAATTAAAAATTAAAACCTACAATAGATTCTGAGAAAAGATAACACGAAATTGTTACGTTTTCTAAATAGGAAATGGTCTACTATCGAAGCTAGGAAAAAGAGAACAATAATTGCAACAAATTGCTGAATACGATTGCTAAATATAAATCACGTATACCAAACGTCTATTCAAAGGTACAGGTTGTATAACATTGAACACTTTCCCTGAAGTACCCCAGATCTCATAAATCCTGATAATTGACCAATGTTTTTCCCTAAACCTTGCAAGATAAAAATACGAAATCATAAATTTGGAATGCAGTTTTAGCCGAAGATATGCAAATACATTTCCGATAAATGTATATGTATATAGCAATATATATGTAACGAAACTGTTCCCTAGCCGAACAGGATTTGCAAGTCTGCACTTTTGCAACGAACTAAACATGCACTAAGAAATATTGCGCGTAATCTCACTCGCGTTTACATGTCACGGTGTCTCGAACGAGAACCTAAAAAGAATAAGAGCGGATATTAAAAACTATACTTTCACGTGTTCTCGCCTTGATCTCCCGCGTTGAAAATGTTCCTAATAGTACAGTTTAATTGTTAATTATGCTTCACGGTAACGCGACGAAAAAGTATTATATATATATAATAAGACAATTAATTCTCTGCTTCGAGTTAATTAGAGTTGGATCGTGTATGCGGAGAGCACGACGATTAGGGAAAATTCTTGATAATTAACCGCGATGTACGGAATCTCGCGAAGCATTTCGACTGGTGGCTTCATTTGCGAAATAACGGTTGTAAAAATCGCCGTGGCGTGACCACGGTTATTTACAACGGTACCTGTTGCAGGATGAGTTATTCGCAGACATGAAACGGTAGTCGTTGTTTCATTGAACAACAGCTGTTATTGTTTTTAGCATAACAATAGCCAGGTTATACATGCATCTACGACAAAGCAAGCGAAGCAACATTCTGAAATCGCACATTCAATAACTTATATTATATCAAACAATTGTTATTAGCTGTGATTGTTGCAGAAATATTGCTAAAAATGTTGGAGAAATAATCAAATCAGAATAGTGAAATTTTGCTGTAAAACTTTTCACTATTCTGATTTGATTATTTCTCCAGTAGTTTTTGTTGTAAATCTTCGAACAAGGATTTATAATAGAAATATTGCTAAAAATATTGGAGAAATAATCAAATCAGAATAATGAAATTTTGTTCTAAAACTTTTCACTATTCTGTGATTTGATTATTTCTCCAGTAGTTTTTGTTGTGAAACTTGGAACGAAGATTTATAATAGAACTGTGATGAAATTATACAAACCATATACTTGTTGACGAGAGTACTTCCATTGTTTAGTATCGTTCCTTACTTTCCGTTTCGCACGCAATGGCTTCATAGCCACAGGTGGACTCACCTGAAGCGAATACTGGTACGTCTGCATTCATCGATAAAATTTGCGGTTGCGGCGTGATTATGGTTGCGGTCGCATTGCATAAACATACTATTCTGCGCCCGATGAAAGCGGTCCGAAACGTATATCTGGCGCGTGTGCATTTTTAGAGTGTACCTGGGCGCATAATTTCAAAAGTCGGTTTACAATATATATATATATATTACGGTTTAAAATATGGAAATTTATTGCGTCATACAATTTGCAAAAATTCTTTTAAAAGGTTCACAATTGCACTTCACCAGCAATTTTAGAAATTGGTGGTCCACATCTTAAAATTTGTGATTGTGAATTTTTAACGATGAAAATACTTGTATTTAAGTACATTTTAAGTATTTGCATAGATATTAAAAATTCACAATCACAAATTTTCAGGACTATCTGTATGGGATCAGGAGTCTCTAGGAAAAGTTCTGTGGAAAAATTATTTTATACTTTTTAGTCCGTCTTAAAAACGTGGTACATTAAAATTCTTTTCTATTTAAATATTTATTTTCTGCTTCTTAGTCTTGTGTGTGTGTTGTCATTCAGTTCTGAGCTATGTTTAAAGTTTCAAGTTTCTAGTTCATCGGGAAGTTAGTTTAAAGTGAATTCAAAATTTGTACTGAACAAACACACACACAGACAAGAAAGCGAGTTAATAAAGACGTGGTAAAATGGAGATGCTCCACGTGAAAACGTGCGTAAATATCCAGTTGTCGATGGACACCTGGTTCATAGAACGATTGAACCGTGAAAATTTGTACATACAAAATACAACCCGTTCCGCCACTGTGACGAAACACTCTGATTATGCAAATCGCTCGGGACGCGTGTCTCGAACGGGACAGTTAATTAGTTGAATTTATCGAGAGAAGTCTCGATAAGCAGGAGGCTAGGTATCTCTGCGGCAAAGACCATCTATGGTCAGACAGGTAGTTACGAGACCTGAACTCTCGAGGATTCCAAAGCTAGAGAAGGTGCAGCGATTCTTGCACTTTTAGATAAACATGGATGAGGTAAGAGCGGATTTCTAACTCGACGTTCGGTCGCTCGATCATTCTCGTTTGGTATTTGCGCGTCTTATTGGGGGTCAGTGGTATCCTTGGTAGAGATCGTTCGATGCGATCATCTGTCACCCACGCGGTATAACATTTGCAAGTTGATTCGTACCAAGGCTGGACAACCTGCTGTGGAAAAATTTATTTTCTGAAAGAGAAACACAAAAACATATGTAGAGGGCAAGTCTTCATAACAAATCTTTTCGCACTATTTGCATGGAAATGGAGCGAGATAAAAAATATAAATAATTCTACTCGTACGAAAATAAGGTCCCCACATTTTGCTAACAAAATCTACTGTCTAGGTTCTTCTAATATTTGCAAAGTAGTTTTGTGGACCATGGCGTTCCTTTGCATTCACAATCTGAAAAAATTAAAAAATATTAAAAAATTGTAACAGTACATCATCATCATTGCAAACGTACATCAAAGCGAGTCTTCGTCAAAGTTTTATGGTCTTAGAAAAATAAAAAATGGCACCTGTACTCCAGTGTAAGCTATTATACTACATCATAAAGAGGTAGATATGCATCTGTGCCTTTCTGAAAGAGAAAGAAAAAACCATCCGTAGAGGGCAAGTCTTCATAATAAATCTTTTCGCACCATTTGCAGGGAAATGGAGCGAGATAAAAAATATAAATAATTCTACTCGTACGAAAATAAGGTCCCCATATTTTGCTAACAAAATCTACTGTCTAGGTTCTTCTAATATTTGCAAAGTAGTTTTGTAGACCATTCCTTTGCATTCACAATCTGAAAAAATTAAAAAATATTGAAAAATTGCAACAGTAGAAAAACGTACATCAAAGCGAGTCTTCGTCAAAGTTTTATGGTCTTAGAAAAATAAAAAGTGGCACCTGTACTCCAGAGTGAGCTATTATACTACATCATAAACCGGTAGATATGCATCTGAGCTAATTCCTGTTTTGTAACAGCGTTTTATGCGAACACTGTTTGAACATTACGATATCATCGTCCTCCAGCAGTTACAATTGAATAAAGGTTGATTATAATTGTAAAACGCGCTGGATTTTATCATCTCTTTAAACTATGCAGAAGAGTAATTAGAGAAGAATTCTGTTATAATGTTAATACATTTCGTTAACGTGTTGCGTGTTTCGATCAGGAATTGTATAAAATGCTCTAATTGAAATGTTATTTAGCCAACAATTTAATGTGCAAGTGGGACTGCATGAAAATTCGGATGAAGAAGAAACTCGGTGACGTGTTGCAACTAAAATTACACTGTGCTAATGACGCTGGTCTTGATTACGACGTAATGTAGTCTTCAATGCTAAACTCGTTGAAATTCTTAAAATTGTCTGCATTAATTTCTAGATGAAACAATTTATGAAATTTCTTGAAATATTTCAACTATTTTGTTTTGCTTCAATTCTCGTTGAAATTCTTAAAATTGTCTGCATTAATTTCTAGACGAAACAAGTTATTAAATTTCTTGAAATATTTCAACTATTTTGTTCTACTTCAATTCTCGTTGAAATTCTTAAAATTGTCTGCATTAATTTCTAGATGAAACAATTTATTCTTGAAATATTTCAACTATTTTGCTCTACTTCAATTCTCGTTGAAATTCTTCAAATTGTCTGCATTAATTTCTAGATGAAACAATTTATTCTTGAAATATTTCAACTATTTTGCTCTACTTCAATTCTCGTTGAAATTCTGAAAATTGTCTGCATTAATTTCTAGATGAAACAATTTATGAAATTTCTTGAAATATTTCAACTATTTTGTTCTACTTCAATTCTCGTTGAAATTCTTAAAATTGTCTGCATTAATTTCTAGACGAAACAATTTATGAAATTTCTTGAAATATTTCAACTATTTTGTTCTACTTCAATTCTCGTTGAAATTCTTAAAATTGTCTGCATTAATTTCTAGACGAAACAATTTATGAAATTTCTTGAAATATTTCAACTATTTTGTTCTACTTCAATTCTCGTTGAAATTCTTAAAATTGTCTGCATTAATTTCTAGATGAAACAAGTTATTAAATTTCTTTAAATGTTTCTACTGTTTTGCTGTGCTTGAATAATAATTCTCGTATTCAAATTGTAAGCAGACTCTTCTTGTTTCATGGAAAACAAGGTGCTCAGACCCATCTGCAAAATTTAGCAACAAATTCTAGTGCTCGTACGGTTCTTTCATATTTCCGTCCACGCGGTCGTTACACCGGACATAAACGAAACTCAACCATGCATTTTCCCCGTTTCGAACGAAAATAGAAAGGCATCTGCACGTGACACTTCGCGCAGCGCATCTTCCACAATCTGCAGTATAATTGCGACATATCGTGGAATCATCACCAGACATGATCCTCTCGCCGACACCTCGAACAGCCTTCGGTTACAGTCGTTTCACAACTAGAACTGCAGCCGGTGCAACGGTGCCGTTAACAAATAACGATTTCGCGTAATGTCATTCCGTTACTTTGTACGCGCGCGAGAGATCCGTTTGCATGTTTCGCGTTGCGATGCCCCGTCGTCGTGCTTTTTCTTCCCGTATTGATTGCAACTAGGTTCTGCTCGAGTTTCAACGTCTGGAAATTAGAAACCCGATTCCTCCGGCGTCTTTCTCCCAGAACGGAGTAAAACGAGTCCCCGAGCTGCTCTCACGCGATATTTGCCGCTCGGGAGACAATGATCGAATTAGCGCGCGTATCGCTGAATTACTACACTTTTTAACAACTTCTCCATTCGTGTCCTCTTTAACGCTAAACCTTCCACTATCTGTCTGAATACCAGTTAAAGATTTTTTATTTTACAGTCACTGAAATTAAAGATATGGACATGCAGGGACCAAAAGTAACAGTCAATCTAAAATTTTCTACGATAAGAAATAATGAATAAAAAGTTGATTATTTTTTAGATTTAAGAAAATCTACGCAAAGCATAAAGAACAAAACGATTTTCATACCTTTTTACAAATAACAGACAGAAAGGTTACAGGTTACAAATAACAGTTATTAGTGTCCAAAGGATTGGATCCTCCTCGTTAACTGTTATCATTTATTTTTGGTTATAACTAGACTGCGGATCTTTATGCAAAATAAATAATATTTGCGTTGATTACAAGACAGGAGCGAAATGAAAATTTCTTTCTGCCTTTAATTATTTCATTAAGCTAAAACCAACACGTTGGTGCCCTTAGATCTTTTCAATATGTCCACTGCTTTAACACGTTGACTGCCATGTCACCCATATATGGGTGACGGAATTATTTGTTCAGACTTTAAAACGAATTTTTACGTTAATATATTCATTGTACCAAATTTGATTGGGATCTGTAAAATGCAAGAAAGTTGAAGAACCACACAATATCATACATTTAAAATTTTCAATTTCTATTTTATCAAATAACTTATTTCGTGGAATTTTTTAGCTTTCTTGTTTGGCACTCAAAGTGTTAAATTGTGCTTACCCATTTTTGACATAAATGCATAAAATCCACAGTCTAGTTATAACAGTAATGGTCCCTGGGGACATGTATTACAATACGAACCACACAAAATCCAAATAAATTCAACCTCGTCATTTTTATAACACAACATGTGTGAGTCACTTTTAAGGCAGGTTTAGTGTTAAAAAAAGGTTTTGCTGTCATGAACGGTCGCTAAAAAAAATTGTCTCGTTAACGAATCTACTCTGCCGTCTGAAACTTTATGTTCAAATACTTCTCGGATGTACTCGGGTTACTTTTCTTCCAGTTGCATGCGAATTCCGGCTCGCCTGACAGAGACGTCGGCTTTGTATGACCCTCAGGAGCGTTTTGCAGGAAATACGCGCCCCTAATTGCGCACACGGCCCATTAGCGCGCCTCTAACGCAGGATAGATCGCGTTGATTGACGTGCTTTTCCTTCGAAGATTTAATTACCGATACTTAAGCCGGCCTAATTTCGAGGCATTGCACTCGTGGGAAAAGTAGCTGCTGCCAAACACGGGCCAGAAGTTTCGAAATGCGACCAGCCTAAATGAATTGATCCTCCCAACAAGACATTAACGAAGAGTCCATCGACTCTCGCGTTAATTAGCTTCGATGCTCAACACACACAACCCTTTCGAAAATTCTGTAAAAACTGACTGTTAACCGACTGTTATCCTCGTGTAAGTGGCCTGCTTTTCAAGAATTTTTTTTGGAAAAGTGTAATGCTTAGATCGATTTAACATTTGAGGTGTCACTCACCAATGTTATAATGTAAACAAAGATATTTTTTATAAATTTTTACTGTTAACAGCAATGGTGCGATGGCGGCTTGAAAATGACATTTTGTAAATGCGTCGTACAATGCACAAAAATTATCTGAAACAAAAAAATCAAAATCGTTAGTTTATGCAAAAACGCACAGCATGACATTCTTCTTTTATTAAAATTTGACAAAATTGCAAAAATAGCGCTTTATGCAAAATTTCAAAAAGGGGGAGTTACATAAAATTTATCAATTCACCATATTTATTTTCTTCTATTTCCCATTTCGCCTGCTCGTTTTTACCATAGTCGCATAAAGTCCACAGTCTAGTGACAACCGTCGCATTGAAATCCGGAGCAGGACGCACAAACTTTCCCAAGAGAGTTTGTTAACGGGAGATTATTGCCAGAACGGATCCATCTAGACGGAAAACGAGACTCGCCCCTTTTTTTCCCGTGGCCGTGAAAGTAAGTCGTTTTCATTCAGCCGCGCAGAAATAAACCTGCCGAGGAGACGTACAAACTAATTAGCAGGCAGATTTCTCGCGAGTAGGCTGCGGGGTTATTTGGAGCGCTGAAAGTTTCATTCTAGACACCGTTGATACCGTGTGGAAACCTTGTATCTTTAATCGATCTTGCTCTTTATATCGCCGGCTAATTGTTGCTCGGGAATAATGAACAATGCGCAAGGAGCATCTTCGCTGGGAAGATTTCTGTTGCATAATGTAGGAAATGTAGGGGCATCGTGGTTTTATTGACGCCATCATCTTTGGCCATTACGTAAAGATCCTGATTGTTTTGAGGCATGAAAGGAAGCGTGTTTGCTTTGGATGTTAAGTGTGCTGCTAGAAAGTATTCGGATAGTTAATGAGTGGATTTTATGTTTACAGAGATAAAAAAAAACCGTATCCTATTAATAGTAGATTAGTGTTGCAATCGAGTAGGACTATTAAAATGGGAAACGAGCGTGTACCGTATCTTGCAATTAATACAGACAATTTTTATATCGAAAATCCAAAATTGTTTAAAAAGACAGCATACATATATATTTTATATCAGCAAATTTTTATACAATGGTAAATGTACAATAAACGTATAAAGAATTATATAAAAAAACCTGTACACTTACTACCACAAAAGATACATGTACACAAGAGAGACTATAATCTCTTTTTTAAAAAAATTTTACCGCATTTTACGGGATTCTACTGAAATATTCTTACTCTAAAATATTCTGTACAATTTTTAGCATCGTCGCCAATATAATATTAGTCCCCATGTACAGCATATATCTTTCAAAATTGATGAATACCGCGGGGAAAGTATTCGAACGTGCTCCAAAATGGCGCCGCTTCCGGTTCGCCACCCGGAGTGACATCTCGCGAGCATTATCCTTTATTCGAATATTCTTCAATCAAACGCACGATCATTCTTGCGTTTTGAACGTGTAGAACGTTTCTGTGTGTTCGTCTTGAAGCATTCCCGGGTCGTCCGCAGAAGACAAAACACAAAAAGGCCGCATTTGTTGGAGCGTCGAGAGATTAAAGCAGCCGGTGTTCGCAGAGGGTGTAATCGTTATTAATGCGGGCCTAGGTCACGGGCGACGGATCGTCTTTGGTGGCAGGCTAGTTAGTTCACGAGAAGGCCAGTGGCCGCGCTCGCGCTCACTATAAATAATCATGGCGCGGGGATGTCCAAGTATAGACCGTTGGGAGTTTGCCAGCCTGCGAGGAGGCCTCAGCTATTTTTGTGCCTGTCGCCGCTACGAGCGCTACAACAACCGATAGACACTCTCTAATCAAAACTGCAGAGGCCGGGGAACACGACAGAGATCCTCTCCTCTGTCTTTTCCGGCAATGAGGATCGTCAGACCTGCGCGAACCACTCCCACCAGCAGCATCCCATGATCCACCCACCTCTTTCGGTCTTGCACCGTGACCTTGGCCAGATTGATTTATCGAGTTAATTAGCCCGGTAAACCCTTTCCTTTACTCTCCGTCAATCGTGATCTTTATTTAAGGGAGCGTCTCAACACATCACCTGCCGGCGATTATTTCAACAGCGATTGCAGTTTTCATCAACGAACCTGTAATCTAATTCCCATATATTCTCAATCATTTAGAGAATAGCCTAATAATTATAACAATCTTTAATACTCACCATTGAAGGAACCATTAAGAAGTCTTTAGCCATAAACTTTTAAAAGTTACGGAATTACCGCCGGTAGGCAATGTGTCAAGATGGCTGACTGTTGGCCTTAAATGACCGATTACTAGAACAGGAACTCTACTAGCTACTTTTCCAAGTACCAAACCGGAAGTGTAAACGATTTTTTTTTTCATCTTCAAGAATGATACTTTTCTGAACATACCAAGCAATTTTTATAATCTACATTACAGTATACAATTTATTGCAAAGACAGTACTTATTCAAATGTACATCGACCGCACTGTTTTGCTGTTTTATACTGTTCATAGAAAAGCAGTCTTTATTTTTGGCTTAGAGTATCCTAATCTGCCAGTACAATTTATAAATTAATTGTCGAAGATGGGTTTGTCTTCAACCTATGTTTTTTTCCGTATTCAATGGTGAATTTATTGACATATATGGCAGTGTTTTGAAAAGCCCGCCATGTTTGTACCACAACGTCAATACTTGCGCGACGCCGGACGCGCAGAAACTTTCTCCATGAGCTAGCTGTACTATATAGTTCATTCGCGCAAACACCTTGCAAAGTTGATGTCAAACAAGATACACCACAGATTAACAAAAATCTCCTTGTAAGTTTGACCCTTTAAATTATAATTAAATACAGATTATTTCTTACATCATAAATTACTCGCACTGCGCTTTTGCTGGAACGTTTATTTAAACAATAACAGAGCCAGTTCACCGAAAACAAGCGAAATTTGTTCGAATATGGTATAAGCGTCAAAGGGCGCTGCCGCAATCAGCCGCAATCGGTGAACTGGTCAGTGAAGTCTCTGTCGTGAGAAGTGGGTGAGGTATTTGATTACGAGCGATTCACCTAATTCCTCGCCGAAGAAAACATACCGGTACTCACTTTCTCCATAAACAATTCACCCGAAAACAATCCGAGAATCTCGTGGAAGCTGCGATACTCCGTAATACTGCGTTTACGCGTGAATTTCCTCGGGATTAGCGTGGGTCGTCGATTTGGCAGATGAGTTGTCAATGAAAATCAATGCGGAATTATCTGGGGCAAAGGGCATCAGCCGCGTTGGACAGTTGCCGAATTTAAATGCAAGTTGTCGATTTGCTGATCGTTCGAGCAGGAACCTCCGTGTACACTCTTCGGCATAGTGATCCACCGTTTGGCGAAATATCTTCGTCGCTATCATTCTGCACACTTGTTCCCCGGCTTCGTTCCGCGATCGATAAATAAACACCGCTGCTCTTTTCTCAATTGTTCAGTGAACTTTGCGACCTTTGAACTCGAGGAGAGTGAAATTAGTTGCCGTTTAAATATTGTAGTTGTTTAGGAAGAGAAAATAGTACACCGTACAGTACTCTTGTTAGATAAAAAAGTGTTAGATAGTTGGCATAGATTGATAATTGGTTAGATTAGTTGAAAGAGAACAATTGTCTTCTTATCGGAGCTATTCACTATATAATCAATAAAATGTCACGGAGATTCTCTGTTGTTGACCAAGAACCGTGGGAAACTTTTCAGACATCCGCATCGACCAAAACTACCACCATGACAACCGCAGCGAAGTTATACGGCAAGGACCTGAGCGAGTATGATGATGTGGACGTGGACGATCTGCTGGCACAACTTACTCCAGAGGAAATCAATATGCTGGCCAAGGAGGTGGATCCTGATGTAAGACTAATTATTTGTCACACATAATTATATCTGTACTTTCGTGACATTATTTTCTAACAGTTTTTGCATCCCTTTCACAGGACAGCTTCATGCCACCATCGCAACGTTGTAGTTATGAATGTGACAAGAGTCCAACAGGCCCCCTCAACCGGAAGAAACTTATCGAGCACATCAACAAACAAGCTTTGGAAACACCTGACATACCAGAATTAAAGCCCTTCGTACCTGGTGTAATTAGAGGCAAAAAGGTTTGTATTCTTCCAGACAAAATGATTAACCCATTTGCATCTCTAAGCGGAATAATATACGTACATGATGACTGTCCCTTGGCTAATAACATGTATATGTTATAATATTTATAATGTTCCTACTATTTTCTTATAGTGGATTCCTCCCCCCCAAGAAACCGTGAAAGAAAAGGAAGCAGAAGAACAAATTGCTATTGATCTTGGAGAAGAATACGAACAAGCTCTGTCCAATGCTACTCAAGAAGAAATTATCGATCTTGCTGGTAAAATATTCAAATAATGATTATCACAATTAAATATGTTTTAAGTTGAAAAAACTGTAGATCACAATGATTGTGTGATTTTTATTGTGCACAGCTATCCTTGGATTCCATTCCATGATGAATCAGGACCAGTATCATGCCTCCCTACTAAATTCTGGTCAGCCTGTTGGTCTGGGTTGGGACGGTGTTACAAAAGCTAGTCAACCAAAACCCTACCCAATGGATCCACCTAACGACACTGACGTCGATGCCACAATCAAACAAGTTCGAGAAGATGATACATCGTTGACTGAATTAAACTGGAATAACATTAAAGTGAGTATGCGCGATTCATTAACACTTTGAGTGCCGCGTCCCACAGAAATGGGAGACGGAATTATTAGTCTAGATTTGTAAATGAATTTTCCCCTTAATGTGTCGACCAGACCGGCACTCAAAGTGTTAATACTTTTAAATACACAGTTGTTATATACTGAATATTTTACTTAATGCCAATTTATTGTTCTGTAGAATATATCTGACGAAAAGTTTATTCAACTATTTGAAGGGCTGGAGATGAATACGCATCTCGAATCTTTAAGTTTAACAAACGTGGGCGTCACCGATAAGACTGCGCAAAGGTTGGCGGAAGCCTTAGAGAAAAATTCTACACTCAGAGTACTCAAGTTAGTATACTATTATGCACAGATGTTATTGGTAAATATGAGTAGAATGATTTCATATGAAATTTGTATGTTCTCAGCGTGGAAACAAACTTTATAAGTCCATCTGTGATAGTGAGGCTCATTAGAGGTCTCCTTAAAACAAAATCAATAGAAGAATTTCGGTGTTCCAATCAGGTAAAATATATTGATGATAATTATATTGAAATATCGTCTAAAGATTTTGTTTAGCTTAATGCGCTTGCATTTTTGTTTAACTTGCAGAGGTCACAAGTGTTGGGAAACAAAATCGAAATGGAGATCACTCAGTTGGTGGAACAGAATCCGACGTTGCTTCGACTTGGACTTCACTTGGAGTTCAACGATGCTAGACATCGCGTGGCTGCACACTTGCAACGCAATATTGATAGGAGTGAGTAACAAATTTTTGATAACAAATATTTACCTTCACTCTGTACATATAGTATTTATTTACTTCCGCTGATAATTGATATAAATCGTACTTATAGTATTAAAAACATTAGAAAATATTATCTTCCGTAAATTTGTATATCATTTAATATACAAATTCACGGTCAGATCATAAACTAGCTTCTTTTTCATATAAGTAGCATAAGACAATTACTTAATTATCATTCATTTTAATCATGTTTACAGTACTGTTCCTTCCAGGTGTTCCAGAAATATTATTAATACATTGTAACCATTTTATATGTTTAAAACAATTCTTTACAGATTGTTCATTACACATACTATACTCGAAGTTTATCATCTGTACAGTTTAAAGAGATACTTTAGTATGTATCTTCGTTCACATGGATTGGAGACTTAAATCTTGAATTTTTCGTTTAGATGGAAGCAATTGTATGGGGGACCATGGAGATCATTTGATGAAATGCTTCTAACACTTCCAACTCTGCTTCGTAGTCTCACATAGCGCTTTACTAGCTCATCATCATTCATCCATTCATTCTGCTAAATTCATTTATTATTTTTTTAACTAGTGGCATAGAGGTAATTATGAGATCCCGGAGTGCACCCATTCAAAGTCTTTATTCTCTGCATCATGTTTCCTAATATTTCCAAAATCTATTCTTATCGATTATCCCTTTCTTCGCCCCTTCTGACGCATTCCAATTATTTATTCTAGTTCCATTTACTATCACTAAATTATGATCACTGAAGTATCTAGAAGATTAGCAAATACAAAATGTGACTAGTCTGTTTTCAATTTTCAGCTAAATACAGAACCAAAGGTTAAAGTACATAAATATTTGATTCGGTATGAGTTTATTTAAATCACATTCCTGTTCCATTGTCGCTTTCAGCTTATTTAATATTAATTATACATGAAACACTTGTGGCTTGTAGCTCATGCTTCTAGCTTGACTCATACCTTTGTCGCTTAATTAATTCAACAAAGGATAAATATCTCGAATAGTTTATTAGAGGAAGTATATTTTATTGGCTTTCTGCTTTAGCTACAATGATTCTTTATTTTATAAAAAGGAAAAATTAATTCTTCTAGGTTAAAGTTTCTCTTTATTTTATGGCATGATCTAACATATTTCCTCCTCCAATTCAACTTTCTAATTTTCTTATTTGTTTATTCAAGTTATATATAAACACAAGTTTGAAGTATTCAAATTTTCCCTTGGATTTTCATCTCTTCCCTGTTTTCATTTTTTTCAAATTGTTGGTAAATTATCGAGGATTTTAATTGTTTATTTATTTTTGTTAGTTTTACGTGTGGCACGTGCTAAGAAAGAGAGCGGTACACCCTCACAAAGTTTCACTATACCCATAGGCACCATAAAAGACAGAACATAACGCAGATGAATGCAGTGAGTAGATTTGTGTTGAACAAAAATTTCAGTCTCAGTACCTTATGGAGGATTTGTCTTTTTGCCTGACTTATTTGGTCTACGTACAATGTCCGTGATGGTCCCGAATGTTTTTCTGTTGATTCATTACAATCGAATTGTTTTGAACAGTTCTTACCTGTTTCCGATAGTGTTAGTGCATTTTGCATCGATGAAAGTCCGTGTTAAAGTCTCCAAAATCGTCATGGTTATTTGAAAAAAAATATCCTACCTGTTAAGCATGCTGTTACGAAAACAAGTACATTGCGAAGATAAAAATGTTACAATATTAATGTTGCATTGATAACCACAGGTTAATCAACTTACCTTATCACAGTCGGTATTAAAACTCATTTCATGTCTGATAAGAATGATCAACTGCACGATACCTCTGTCTCTGCGGATATACTTTCTCGAACATTTATGCAAGGTATTTTTAGCACTTAGTTTATAGAGCACTAAAAGTAACTGTTTTACATTATTTTGTCTATCCAAATTTTTGGCCAGTTTTTAATAATATACACTGAAAGAAATAAATTTGATATTCCTCATGCATCTTTGCAAGAATCATAAATGAAAAATATTATGTAAAATAATATCGTAAACCTAGTGTTAATAATAACGTAGATACCGCAATATTTATCACTGCAGTCTTACATTTGCACTGTGCTAGTATTAATAATGATTTTGATTATAAAAGAATGTTAGGAATCATTGATACCAGCGTAAAAATTATTAGTACTGATTATGATACAGGTTCCATTTACTTCGACCACTGTAGTTATTAACAACATCAAATAGTATAAACAAGTCTACACACACTTGTTAACAAATCTACATCTTCTGCACGATTATCTTCAGTTGCTCGCATCATGCTATCTTCCATTACATACTTTATCGCATTATTTACTGCAGAACAGTAGTGCATGGCATATTATAAACAAACCGTGGGAAAATTTATTTATAGGAATATAAAACATTTCAGTCTGTTTTTAGAATTGTTTTGTTGCAAGGAATAGGTCTTGGTCAAAACTAGGAGAGATTATAGTAGTCAAAGGATCACAATGGCGTGCCTGCCTTCGCTGTCAAGGGGATTTGGAAACAACAATTTTGGTTAACAAAGTTGTACATCTTTTTAGTACAACGATTTATACAGGATGATATAGTTAGATATTTAGTTCGTTTCGACTTCCCCTGGTTAAGAAACATGTGTATTATTTAATGTACAACACCGGTACCACCCACCGATGAGAGACTCAGCGAGTCACAGCTGCGAATAATACTTACGACACCTCTATTCTTTCCCAACAGTACGGAAAGACCTAACGCTGCGGCTACAGTTCCGATTCTTTAACATGAACCACAGGAAACGTGCCTTGATTCAATGAAAGGTAGCTACACGTTGAGTGCTGGCTCGATCAGAGGAATGAACTGCTTGCGGTTTTTATCTATATAAGCCAATTATTAATGCTGATTATTTTTGCAGCTTCACTAATCACGCTTTGCAATAGACAATACTGTATAAGGAACATACAAGAAATATACAAAGTAGGAGTCCTTTATATGAATGGGAATATACAGGGTGTTCAAAAGATATACTTACTTCCTTGAGAGCAGCAATCCCCAAGGTGATTTCAAGCAACTTTATCCTTTGCGAAAACGTTCTGCGTGGCACTGTTAACACTTTGATTGCCAAATTAGAGCCTCAAAAATTCCATAAAATCAAAGTAAGTTATTTATTGAAATAAAAATTGAAAAAAAAATTAAATGCATGATATTGAGTAGTCCTCCAACTTTCTTGCATTTTACAGATCCTAATTAAATTTGGTACAATGAATGTATTAACGTAAAAATTCATTTTAAAACCTGGACAAATATTTCCGTCACCCACGTATGGGTGATATGACAGTCAACTTGTTAAGGAGTTATTAACACGGAAAAAACGGTCTGTGTTTTTCGTTTAGTAACTGCTTAACAAAATCGTGGAGAACATTGCTTGGAATAACCTTAGGAATCACCTCTTTCAAGGAAGTACGTTTTTGGGTTCACTCTGTATAGAATAGGAAGTATGCAGGGAACTGTACGCATTAGTTAATCAACCCATGGGGACTAAGCTGTATAAATAATTTCAGAGATCACTGAAAGTGTGTAGAAACTTCTTCCACAAATTTGTATCTCGAAAAATAGTTAAATAGCTGTCCGGTAGCTCACACCAAGAGACCAATAACTACCTAATGCTCAATATGAAAACGATGTTCCCTCCACAAAGAATGAAACTATTTCAAAGAATGGAACGTTTCACGGATTCATTAAACGGCCACCGGCCTTTTTTCATCGGTTTACAGACGGATTCGTTGGCCTAACACGCCTAGCCTATGACGGGTGCGGTAGCTGGCTCGAAAACAGAGTTTTGCGCTTGATCTGACACGTCGTTAACTGGGAATAGTGTTCGCGGGACGAGGTTTAACTACGGCGGACGGGTCTCGCAGCAAGGTTTAGGTACATCCTATCAAACCCGATGAAGTCGTGACGCGTTAATTTCCACGCAAAGCGAGCCAGAGCCTCCTGGAGCTTCGCGTGACGTCCTCTCGACGTTAAATGTCGAGCAGCGAGCAGTTTAACACGTGCCGACGTGCCGTAGTGATGGGATCAAGCGTATCGCGACTGGTATCTTCGTCCCGGCGAAACCGTATAGCGTGATTAGGCCTGATGAAACGAGTTGTCGCTCCTTTCATGGTTCGTTCCCTCGTGTAACTTCGTTCACGTGCGTTCCTAATGACATTAAGGTGTCAGTATTATCTCCGCTATTTGTATCCGTCTCGTCGGAAGAGTTGCGTCAAACGACGGTACGATTACTAATTTTTTAGTGTCCCGAATTTACTCCCTGATCGCTACAGAACAAAAGGTTTCGAACAAAAGTCCCTTTATCATGTTTAACCTCTAAAACACGGCGCGCTCGTCCGCAACTGTATCTCATAAATACGGCGCGCTTGGTTACGGACGGCAAAAAAACCATTATAGTGGTTCGTACCGTTCAAACTGATGCTTTCCACGGAAACCACTATAGTGGCGTACAGTGCTTAAGGGGTTAAGTTCTTTATTGTGCCTAGTGAAAAAGTGTCACAGGGTGGGGAAGTAGTACAGTAAAGTCTCAATCTAAGCCCTACTCCTTTAAATTGCATATTTTAATGTTACACATTATGAAACAAAAACTCAAGGTTGCCTTTGTATCTCGATAAAATGTAGATATATAAAAAAGAAAGATTTATTATATTGTACGTGCCGGTTAATGTCTAGCAATTTTTGTTTGAGACATTTTTTGACGCAACAGGTAGGTCGTGAGTAAATTTAGGTGGTGCTAGTGCTTTTAATTATAGTACTTAACACTTTGTGTCCGTAGTCACAGACAATTGTAATTTAAAAACAACAATCGGGCTCGTACAATGCGAAAGGAGATGGAAATCATTTTTACAAAGCCCGAATTCAGCTCTTTGATTCGTTCCGAAACGAATCCGTTTGGTTTTCTGTTTTGATGCTACTCGATTCGAATGATTCGATTTTTTTTTCCCCCGGTAAATTGACGCACGCTCGCGAGGATAGTTCGAGATCGATCCCATCACTATGGCACTGGTGCACCGAGGGGTAAATCAAGCTAAAACTGCTCCGTTGGATCTAACCGCGGCCCGCTACCGATAAACTTTTTCCGGGCAGCTCGCGCGAGTACAACTCAATTAGCCCCGGTCGTTTGTGGAGAAAAAGTTGCCGGCCAGATTGCCGCTTTGCAGTTCAGATTAGCTGTTTACATAGGAGAACGGATGTAATTTCTTTTCGTCACGCGAGAAACTTCCGCGTAGAATTATGTTTTTTAATTTTCGTCGCAGATCTTCGTTGAGCGCGCTTTTTTCTTTTCGACGACGGATTAACACCCTCGTTAATGTTTCAGAAGTTAAAAAAACATTCTCAAACGGGTGCTACGTAATCGGAAGCGTGTGCAACGTACGATAAACGTTGAGAGAGAATTTTTCAGTTAACCCAATTGCATCATAAGAAAATATGAAAAGAAGATCTTTATCACCAAACTTTTTTTAAATTAACATATATTTAAGTACAAAAATGACTACAACTGTAAGAACCTCATGTTTTGGCATTATAAGAAAAAATCAGAATTACTACTTTCGTCTCCAACAACACCATCTCTATCTTTTAGCTAACGAATAGTGTTAGTGACCAATACAGTTGAGCGCATATATATGATAATGATGTAAATGGGTTAAAAATCGTTATTTTGCCCTTTCGTTTAAATACCCAGGGGAATTTTAACGTCCGAGCTAGTTGCGGCGAGAATCGAATTTTCCCGAGCAATTTAGAAAATTGATGGAATGATTTTCAAAGTGGAGTCGAGATTAGGCGAGACTCTCGTTGCAAAGTGACCAAGTTTCGCAGCTCGTTCAGAAAGACGACTTCGACATAATAGCTTCGACGTAACAGCTGTACTTTATTTCAGTGTTCCACGTGTGATCAGCCTGCATCGTGATCGACGAACTAATCCATATTTCTAGAATGAATTGTGTTTCTTGTCGATTTTTGTGCCACTAACTCACGACGATACGACGAACAATATAGGTTGCGGATAGTCATGATTTCTCGATATATGTCGCCAAGACTTGGATGATAAACGTCCGAGAGGGCTCTGACGCCAAGGAGTGCAAACATAACACGGCTCGAGCATGTCTCCTCGACGATACAAGTCACTGGCGAGACCCACGTTGTTGACATATATCGAGAATTCCCTGTAAATAAATTTATTTATTCATAAATCAACGTGAGACTCTAGATCTCGCTTGATTTTATTATAAACATACAAAATCCGCAATCTATACTTGAAGTTTGCGGTTTTCCACTAACCGTGTGATTTTCAGAATTAAACCATAATTCGGAGCTTCCTTCTCGCATGACAGAGTGTGTGAGATGCACGAGAGAAGGCCTCGTCTCTATTTTCTTTTTGTCGGAGTAGAGAGCCTTCGAAATGAATTTTAATAATTATCCGAAGGAAGCTCCGTTCAATAATCGTATGGAATCAGAAGACTTAGAAAAAATTTAAAAATTGATTCGAGGAGAAGAAGGAATTATGGGACAATAATATATAAACCGTGCGATATTTGTAAACTTATTACGTGCTGCTTATTATTAATTATGCTCCCTGGACTCGGTGGACTTGGAAATTGCTCATTAAAATTTTCCAATTGCTACGCGGCTAATTCGAAGACAAATACTTGTCAAATTAATGCTAATTCTTACACTTCGGAGAGCAATTCCGCGAATTTTTCAAAAACAATTTTCAGAACTTCCTTATTCTTTCTGCGATAAGCTCTTCAATAATAAATAGCTACAAAAGCTACGAGGAGCTACAAGCTCAGACACAGGATTAAAAGCGTTCCTCTCAAAAGCGTCCGAAAGTTAAATCGAAAAGGCTCCTGTGCCCTTTGACTGCATCAAAATCTGATTTAGCAATTAACAGCCAGTCACGCAGCCGGAATAATTATTGTCTCATACAAATTCATCTGTATACAAATTAATTCGCAGCCCTCGGAATCGTTCAGCAGCAACTTTATCTTAGATTCAAATCATGTGTCCGCCAAACTGAAGGTTCGGTAAACGAGACGGAGTAAATGCTCAGAAAATGATGGAGATTATTTTCGAGAATGCAAACAATGTCTAAATTGCAAGAAGAAAGGGCTCGAAATTAATTTGTACACCTAACAGCTTGGGAGGGCTTCTTCTCTCGACGATAAGTGTGTACCAGTGAATAATTAGAAACAATTTATAGTCTTCTGGTTCTGCTCGTTCACTCGCTCGATCAGACCTCGTTGCAAAACTAGAGATACAGTCGGGGACAAAATTAATATAGATTATAAGAATAATAAATGGAGTCTAGATCAGGGAAAGACATATTTGAAAATTTCAAATATCAATATCAATAATAAATAGAGTCTAGATCCAGGAAAGGCATATTTGAAATTTTTATCACAGGCACAGATAAAAACGTTAAAAATCTTGACCTTTACTTTTCTCTTCTGAGGATTTCTAATTAATTTCTTTCACCTGGCAAACGAGTTGTTTTTAGCGTTTCTAGAGATTCGAATTTAAAAAATGTTTCCAGGGCTTGTTAATTTTCGTCCCCGACTGTGTTTGTTTGCCGAAAGTTGTTTAATTCGCGGAGATAGCCGATGATGGACGCGCGGCGAAGCGGCCGCAATTTTCGCGAGGATAGAAAGCCCGATTTCGAGCCGAATGAAAGACAATTAAAAAGCAACGATCCTCGCGCAACCGTTCCCGGATATATTTTATGTTTCTCGGTTATTCCGGCCCCCGGTGGAAATTGCAATTTTCCGCGGCCGGATTACGTTTCTAGCTTTGAAAATTTCGCCCTTTTAATCGAGTAACGATTCTGCTCGCTTTGTCCAGAAGAAAACGACCATAATTGATTCCGAGAGCTTCGTTTCCGAACTGGACACGAAGTACTACGAGCCTCGATAATCTAATCTTTTAACCCTTAGTAGGGCGCCACTAGAAATAGCTGTATCATAGTTCAAAATATTTTTGACATCATTGTATTTAATAAATTACCAAACACTTCAGTATTGTTCTTCGATTGCACAATTTTCGTATGTGTAACACGAAAGAAAAAAAATGTATAGAAGGGAAATATTCGGAAGAAATGTTTTGAGGTTATGTTTTGAGGTTATGTTTGAGGCTATTTAGCTTAGAGTGTTATTCGAGGGTTAATAGTTAGACTACGGGATTTTACGCGTTTTTAATAAAAAAAAAAGAAAAATTGATAGGGTGGAATTTCAACTAGTAAGAAAATCAAGTGCATTTGGAGGCATATTAATTGCTTCGGATACACAAAAACTCCACCTGTTGATGGAACGTATTTACGGACGGTTATAGCGTTCGTTTCGCTGAACGGAGAGTTGTTTGTAGAGCTTAATTAATAGCGGAGCGTCCGTAAACAATTGTCCCCACGAACGAACGTTTCCTGATTAAGATGTGCTTTGTGAATTAATTATTTTTATGGATTACGAAACGAGCGGAAAATCGAATGAGTAATAGAGAGAGAGAGATCTCGCTGCAATGACTATGATCGAGCGTGTGGTAAAATGGTAACTGTTATATTGCTATAACAGTTATCTACATTGACATTCATATTTATAACAATTTTTTATATCATTATCTATAAGAAATTGACAGTTCAAAGCTGTCAGTAGAATATTTTTGCACGAGCTTCTGCTGTTGAGAGAATTATTATTTTGTTGATCCGTTTAACGATCAAAATTTTTAATTTGCTCTCACATTTTTACAGTACCGGCATTGCAAAAAGTTGCAGTCAGTCTGCTGAAATGATTTTTATTAAAAGCTTACTATTATTCGTTTTCTTCTTTTTTTTTTGAGAATTTAAATTTTTGTGTTTTTAAATATGTAATACCAATGTATGATAAATAAATTCTCTCAACAACAGAGAGCTCGATGAACAAATTGAATTCGATAATTTTCATGAATTCTTAACGAATCATAAAAAAACCACAGGACTCCTTGTATATACAACGAGGATGGTAAAAGTCGATTAATTTTCACCTTTTTGCTGTAAACAATTTCATCAAAAATTGTTCGGCAGAGTCCTGTATCTTTCAAAGAATACGAAATGCATTAAGTATTTAAAAATTATAGTAATGCTAACCCAGTCGAAGAATTTCGATATTTTCTTTTTCAGTTTATTATGTATCATTAAAGTAATCATTTAAACATTCAGTGGACAAGTTTGTTGTATATTGGTACCAATCATATAAAAGAAAACAATTTATCATTGTACTGTTGATTAATCAATTTTGGTCAATACGATGATGTGAAAATGAATAGCTTCATTGAATTACTGCATTAATTAATGAAGAACTTGATATGGAAGTCATTTGATTGGTATTTAGAAAAAATGCAAACAATTTTGAAGTCTTAAAACTATATAAATAATAGAGTATTTTGCATTTTAACAGTATAAATATTAGAGTATTTTAAAGTTTAAAAATAAATATTTAAATTGTTTTTTACACACTTATTAAATATCTATGATATATGAATGCATAGATGCACCAACATTTAAATGTAGAAACAATATTATTCTTTTGCCAAATAATTAGCCTTTACTGCAAACGTAATTGTAGTGACGGCTACATAACGTAAATTTTACAATTTTTTATCTTACGAAAAACGTAGATCTTAATCATTCGAAACGATATTGCACGAATAAATCACTATACAAACAGAAAGTGTCGAAATACCTCAACAGGATGAGCATTACTGACGCCAATATATTTCAAAGTTAACCTACATTTTTCCATAACTTCCCATTACTATGCAAACAATATCTCAACGTCGAAATGTCGCGAATTTCTAAATTTACGATTATTATCAAGACCGTAAAGATAAATTTACAGGCGAATCGTCCAATAAATTTATTCCTTCCGCCATTAGTTACAAAACAAAAAAAAAATAGTTAATTTTAATAAACAAATTCTGTTAACATTTCTCTTTGTCGGAGGTGTAAAAATCAATTTCTACCATCCTCTACAATTTTTCAAACAATTTCGACTTCGCGAAAGAAACACGTGTGCGGTGTTCGGTCCTTTTGCAAACACCTTTTGACTGGCAACACCCTCCCCCCACCCCCCGATCATGTCTCCAGTCATTTTCGATTAGCTATGATGACAGTGTTTCGGGTGTTTGTTGCAGTACGGCAGTCCCGGCTTGGGGTGGCGACATCTTAACGCGAAGTGGCGTTCGCCTAGGTATTATTTGTACATATATTATATATTTATTTACCATATATTATACGTATATATACAATACACCTTAAGATATAAAAAAAAGCAACGCAAAAAAAAGAAAAAAAAAAGAAACACGAAACGAAGGGAAAACCGAATACAGCCAACGAAACACACATACACACGATTGTCACAGACACACGTACACGCACTCACACACGCGTTCTCTCGCACCAGCCGATTTTACACGAAAACAAAAACAAAAAAAAACTGATTATAGTTCAGCAGGATCGACGAGCATAACAGCCGATTGAATAAAAATGTTATTAGCCACACACAGGCTTGTCAGAGGACGCTTCATCCTTTTTTTCTTTTTTTCCATTTTATGTATTAATTATTATATGCCTATTGTCAGATTATATGTGTCAGAATAAAACGTTGTCGTTCTCCGGCGTCTCGTTTCAATTCCAACTCTTCTGTATTTGCGTACACACGTACAGACACACGCACGAACGCACGCACGCACGCACACACACACAGACACACAGACGAACACGTGTAAAACATGTTTTTTTTTCAAGTATGCAGAATATATCATTGTATCGCGAATCGTCTCGATTCCGGGGGATCTATGATCGATTTTTCCAGTCGCTTTCGCAGCGTCGATCCTTTTTATCGTTCTCCTTTTGTCAAGGACGAACCAATTCACGACCACCGCTGTACATACTGTTCGTTTTGCATGAGTATCTGTACTTTAGCGCAAATTGAACCGCAAATAAACCGCTCTGGCACTCTACCACCCCATTATTCACACCCTCCGATTATAAGATCGATCGATTCGCCGATCGTTCTTCCAGGGATCGAGATCTGCGATCCACGTTTGACCCTTAAACCACAGTTCTCTCCTTGTTTTTCCATTCTGAGGTCGTTTCATACGGAAAAATCAATTATGGCTTGTCTTGTTCCGTGTGTAGGGTGTTTCTGGATTATTTGGAAAAATTTCGTTAGCTTATGTCAATTATTGAAAAATTCCTTGTTGAGAATACAATGTAGTTACCAGGATTGAAAATGGGGTTTTTTAAAAAGTGGTCCTTGTTCCATGTGGAAATGCAGTGATTTCTTTATATATGTCGCCTAGGCTTGGATGATAAATGTCGCGGAATTATCCCCACTACCGAAGCTCGAGAGGCCTCTGGCGCCAAGGAGTGTAAACATAACTCGACTCGGTTATGTCTCCTGCACGATACTTGTCGCTGACAAGACCCATGTTGTTGACATACATCGAGAATTCACTGTAGCAATGATGTGTGAATTTGTTTAGTGAACTTTGAAGCAATTATATTTTGTAAATTCTTGATAGTAGTGGTAAAAGTTGATAACAAATTGTAGTACTCCGCAAACTGAAAAGAACACTAAATCGCAATTGAGAAATTTTCAATTTTTGAACTACTGTAACTCCGTGTGAAAAAATTAATATTTTTTTTACATTATGCCTGTGCTCATTTTAAACAGTGATCGACATCAATTTTTTCCAAACAGGCTATTTTGTTATAAAACAAAATGGGAAACCGAAATTACTACCCTTACAAATTGAACAAATTCGAACGACTCTATTTTTTATTTAGAATGCAACAATGTTCATTGTAAAGAGGAGATATCTTTTCATACAATCCTTTTTTTTTCGTAAGAAATGTGGGAAAACAATTTTTGAACACGGTAGAATTTCCTGAATTTATAAAATTTTCAAACTGAAGAGAACGTTACTTTCTTAATGCAAATAGCATAGAAAATTTGTTGCTAATGTTTGTCCAAATAATTTGGGTACACCCTATGTACAGTATGAGACAGGATCATTTAGAGATATTATTTAAAAAATTTTTCTATTTATTTATGAATAGACAATAGAAAACTTGCGGACGAATGTTTTCGATAGCGTAAGATTATGTTATCTAAAGTTAATCGAAAAGAGTAGGAAGTTCACAGTCGCATAAACGCATTCGAACGAAATGTAAGTACTCCGTTCACTATCTTTTTGTATAAATGTGATCGAGCTTAAGGATCTCTAGTTTTTCTAAGTTTATCGATACAGAAAATGAATGTCGTTTAAAATAATCATTATTGCGCCATAAGCTTGAAAGTGTTGCACTCACCCTCGCGGCTCGCATATACTAAAAACAAAAACAAAAAGTATACAGATACACTGAAGTTGCATTTAATTAACATTTGTAGCATTTACGTACGTGTAAATATTCATTCGATCGCATCTCAATCATTTGCACAGGGTTCTTGCTATTATATTAATATACCATTATTCATTAGTCATAACTAGACTATAAATTTCATACATTTACAGCAGATATGGATATGCGACACATGCCCAAATAAAAAGTTTATTAAAGGTTAACGTTTCTGATTTATTATTAATGTAACGATACTCTTATTACAGATTCACAACACCCGCAGTTTAATAATAGTTTAGTTTTATTATGAATCACGTTACGGATTTAGACTGTTGAAAAAGCGATTGAACATTTATCGAACAAGTGATATTTTACAAGCTACATTCCGGAATGAAGAGTGACAGAATTATTTCAAAAGTTTAAAACCAAATTAGAACACGGTTGATACAATTTTTCGAGGATTCTATACAAAGATTGCACTTTAATTATTATTTATTCCAGAATTTAGATTACAGTTTATAAATAGACTGCGAATTTTATGTGGATGAAACACGAAACAGGGAAAATGTCACATGAATTTAATATTACTGGTACATTGCTTACAACCTGTTGCAATTATTGTAAAATCAATGTTGATGTAATTTCTTTTTCTTGTAATAAATGCATTTTTTATGTCGCATAAAGATTCGCACTCAATTTATAAATACAGTAAAGTCTCGATCTAAGCCGAACGGACCTGCACGATCTTAGTCAGTTCGCCTATCCCCTCCACACAAAATTGACAAAACTTCTTTATTTTTCATTATTTTTTTATGAGACTATCAACTTATTCGTGGCATTTTTCTCATTAAAATGACACTAAACGATCGCTGTCATAAGAAAATAGTAGTCCTACACGATCTATGTCACAGTACGTACCCGAGGACTGGGCTTGAATCAAGACTAGACTGTATCACGTTTTTCGTAAATTTCCAATTGACTTTTCCACAGTCCAACATTTAAGTGTCAAAAGCACTGCGTCATATTTTAGTAATACAATGGGACAAAATAACTGTTTCGAGGAAACGGAAATTTTGGATAATTTTATTTTCAATTTTGCGCAATCACGAAAATTCCTTTTTTCGGGACATTTTCATGGTAGCCATCTCGTTGGCAAATCCAAGAACGTCTCGCGAATATTTAAGCAGGGCTGACTGCACAGTTTGATTCCGGTTTAAGGGTTGAATATGATTCGCTGGCTCGGAATGGTAATTGTTAGTGGTTCGCGAAACTTCTCCGGGCGATAACAACGAAAATATTTTCCGGGCGTAACGACGCGTATATCACGCCGTCGTCCGGTAGTCGTTTTTATCGGCGTGCGTGCTCCCAAGTTGCCCGGTTGATTCCGAGATTGCACTATGCAACGAGTAGTTAACTACATGCAGCTTGTATCGCGCAGGTGCCACGTGTTACTTCATATAATAGCACGCTTAAACCTATCCACCGTGACTTTTTTAAAGCTACGCTCTCTGATACACGGCCACGGTGTAATCGAAGAGCTTACACCCACGCCGCGCCTAGTAATGGCTTCTATTTCTACCTATATTACCCCAAGTATTCCCAGCAATTTACTCTTACAACCATTCGAAACGATTCCAATTGCGTTACGCTCCCTGCGACACCTACATTCTATTCCGGAGGTCTAAGCACCCACTATACCCTTCCTATACTAATTTACCTTGTCGAGCACCTAATTGTTTTGTCTGAAAGTGCACTTGAAGCCTCTGGACCCCATTATCCAACGTGATTCGATATGTAGCAGTGAGAAGCATCTGTTCTGAAGGTAATTTTTTAATGAGTCAATACCTTTTTATACGACACCCTATATAGTTTCTTCTATATTCTTGTAGAGCGTGAAAAGACGAATCCAACGACTACCATGACCATACCCGTACGATGATTTAGTCTCGAGATATTCGTGTCTGAAAAGTAACATTTTTATTTTGAAGATTTTAGAAATTACTTTTCAGACACGAATATCTCCAGTGTTTGTGATCGTAATGGCATGGTCATGGTAGTCGTTGGATTCGTCTTTTGACGCTCTACAAGTATATCGAAGAAAAAGTGCAAGATTTTGTTTTTAAAAATCCCTTGAATTTTATCTTTATGTGATATTGACAGGATTTGGTTGAAAGTCTTTTGAAAATTAATAGTTTTTGCTGGGGCAAGGTTTCATTATCTATTCCCATTATCTTCTCTCCCATGATGCAACCGTTCCAGTTGTTCAGCAGCTTTAACACTCCGAAGATTTATTGTATCAATTATCTCTCAGCCAGACCTTCTGAAACTTTTAAGAGGCCCTAATTTCGGCTAACACTCGAAGATAGCCGAGAGCTCAAGACTTTCAGAACTTTCCTCGTAAGTTTGAACAGACTCGAAGCGTCTCGAGCCCATCGCTAACTATTCCCGAGCGATTTATAGCTTCAAAATTTCTCTGGGCGTGGAACACCCCGGCCATTTGTTTAAATTCATACCCGGACGTTTTAGGTTCGTGAACCTGCAACTTGGGAGCACCGTTTTTGCACACTGCAAATTACTACACACCGGCAAAAAATGCTCGATCAAGCTGTAATCATACTAATTACTCAAGCATTTGATATGGAAAATGTTTTCTTTAAGGAATAGTGTGCAAAGCTTGTATGCAAAGAAAATAACACGAGGATTTAAACAAAATAAACAAAAATATTATTATTTATCTAATAATGCAAAACGATTTTCTTGCAAAACAAATTTTTACATTTATAGATTTGATCGAACATATTCTGCGAGGGGTGGCCACTTAATTTTCAACAACATTTTGACTCATACACACAAGCAACAATTTTTTCGCACCGCACTCACATACCTTTTTTTAACGTAGTATGTTCTCAACGATTTTGTAGTTAGAACTCAATTGATTTTAACACACACACACACGAAGAGTATTTTACGCACTGCGATTGATTCTGTTAATTAATTGTTTCTATTAAGGTAGATTAATGATCTAATTAAGGTTGATCTCTGTGAAAGTAGAAGGTTATGGTTGTTTGTAACAAGTATTTAGCAGTAATGTTACCACGTTGGTGAAAGTAGTACTAACGTTGTCGATCAGAGACAAACATTTGGTATATCGATGTTCACTAATATACAATGGTGATTAATGTTAATAAACTATCGAGAACCGAACGAACGATCCGATGATGACACGAACCCTCAACTGGTACGATGTTTATTATTATGAAATATCAAACTGGGATCTTTCGAAAATTCTGTAACAATTTCCCAGGACAGTTTCAACAATATAATTTAACATTAAACAATTCAAATGTTCCGAGGAGCTTGAGGGGTAAAGCCAAGTCTAATTTGGAGAAATTTTTGGTGGGCATTCAGTGAAAGACATGAAAAATCTATTCACAGGTTTTTGTCATATTTGCCAAAAAATTTCTCTGCAATCATTTTCGTTGTAAAACTCTTCGTGAGAATTAGTGCAAAAAAAAATTTGTGTAGGGGTCACGAGAGACCCTGAGTGAGGATGCCATTGCAAGGTTAACACTAAAGCTATCAAGTACAAAACAAGTGAAACGTCTTATACGGTGAATTCTCGATATAAGTCCCTAGAAGCCTCGCGTTTAAAAGTCACTGGAACCACTCACACCACCAGGGTCATTTTTAGCGTGCACTCTGTATTTTAAATGCAACGTTCGGCGAGAACCAGAGATTTCGCCTAAATGTCCCTCGCAAGGGACTTATATCGGGAGTTCACTGTGGGAGGGAGAAAATTGAATTTACTTAAACTTTAAATGATTTTCATTATATATGCTTAAATGAAGAACTGAATTCAGTAATTTCCTATGAAAACGTTTTCATAATTTCAATAATTTTTAAATAGAAAATCGGCCATTTTGGCCATGGTAGGTTTAGCGTTAAATCGAAAAAGCTGTTCTTCGATGGACGTCGAGAACGAGAAGCCACTTCTGCCCGGCGAATGTTGATTGAATCCCGCGGTGCTAACTTCTCGACCGTTTCGCCATGTCAGCGGGATCCTGCGAAAGATTTTGATTCCGTGGACAGGATAAGTGAAAGAACCGAGGACTCGGAGGAAGAATAATAATGGGTTTTGGCCAACTGTTTGTCCGCTGCTTGGTCTCTCTGGCTGTTCTCTACCTTTGCAAATGAACCCATTTGTATTCAGTCGTACGGCCAATTCGTCCCTCCTCGATAGCCCTGCTCGAGTTCTCATTAAATTTCCGAATGCGGAACGACGCTTGTACGTAAATTATTTTCAATATGGCCGGCCGATTATGTTCCACCGTGGCCGGCACTCGGCTCGAACGCGGTAATTAAAAATCCACCACTCCGGACCGTAGAAATCATTCTCGCCGAGATCCAAATGCTAATTTAGTCACAGACACGAGCGACAGATTTTTTAACAATTTTTCTTTATTAGTAATTCGTCTTACTCGACCTAGGGAAGAGTTCAGATGGCGATTCTTGAAAAATTATTTAATCTTCTCACGGAGGCATGGATTTATCGTATTTTTGCGGAAATAGGGGAAATAGAGGCTAGGAGCGTTAAAATGAGTCGAGGATTATGGCTGTAATATTTTTTTTAACCTCGCCTGGCACGAAAGCCACTATACTGGTTCGTACCGTTCAAACTGATGCTTTCCCCGGAAACCACTATAGCGGCGTACAGTACTGAAGAGGGGCCGAAATTGGGAAAATCCCCCCTTCCTTTCGACACGTGACCTGCGCCATTCTATTCGTTCTGACATGCTGAACACGAAATGCAATTATCATTTTTGGCGCAAATGAAAAGTTTTCGAGATATTCGCGAAAAACCACCGCTACCACTACATGAATCATGCGTGTACCTGAGCGTCCGTGACGGCGCTATGCGGCGTGTATGCAGCATAGGCCCCCTTCTTTTCTACTCCTCAGCGTGGTGGCCAGGAAGAAACGTATATAACGGGTGAACTTGTTAGAAAAGTATTTTTTGCATAGTGGTGGTTTTTAATATTGACGAATGTGAGAATCAGAGTTGATCGCTGGAAAAAAAAACTAACCGAGACCAATACGAATTCAAAATTTACCGAAAATTCATTAGTTAATAATTTTGGTTTGGGTTGGTTTCTTCTTGAGCGAGCAAACTTTGCGATTCTCACATTAAACAATATAGAATTTGCTAACAAGTGGAACTGGTGTTGGTTTGGTTTAGATTTTTTTTTCCAAGCGACCAAAGCAAGCAATGTTTAAAATTCTCACATTCGGCAATATTAAAAATTCCAGAAATCTCGACCCCCCTATATTCTATACAGAAAACACCTTTTTAACCAGTTCACCCGTTATATGTTTTCTGGCCGCAACTCTGAGGAATAGAAAAGAGGGGGTATGCTGCACACACACCACATCTCACTGTCACGGACACGTAGGTACACGCAGGACTCATGTAGTAGTAGCGGTGGTTTTTCGCGAATATCTCGAAAACTATTAATTCGCGCCAAAAATGACAATTACATTTCGTGTTCAGCATGTCAAAACGAAGAGAATGGCGTAGGTCACGTGTCGAAAGGGGGGGGGGGATTTTCTCAAGTCTTACCCTTAAGAGGTTAAGGAATCACGGTTTAAATGTGCAACAATTTTTCCAGAATCGGAAAAGGAAATATTTTAAGCCGCAGTGAACACAACGAACGGTCTCCGAGAATAAAGGATAAAGCAACTCAACGGTATTAACCGCACGGCAATCTGATTTTATCATTTAAACGAGAGTCAAATCGATGTGACAACGATCCACTCGAACTGCAAACGAACCGTGGAGAAACGAGGGAAATCCTCGATATCGAAATACTAAAAATTTCCCTGAAGATAAATCGCTCTCGGTGGTTGATACAACGAACCCGGAACTTTTAATATCCAGCGAAAAATTTGTTCTGGGGAACCGTAGGGCGCAATGAAAAGAGACAGAGAGAGAGAAACAGAGATAGTGAGTGTACCGATGAAATCCAAAATAGATGAAGAGACATGGTCGATGTCTGCTAGAGTTGGGACGAGGTAGAACGGTGGGGATAATCGAGGTACAAAACGAGAAGCTCGACGAAGGAAAAACTCAGCTGTACGCAGCTCGGCAGAAAAAGTAATTGAAGCTTCAATTGCCGAATAAATTGGCTCGAATTTATATCGGCTGCCCTTCGTCCATTTTGTTGTCGCGCACTCTCTCGCGTTTTCGTGTTACAATGTAGCATACTACGTCGAGGATAAACCATCCAGTTCTCGCTATTACCCAGCCTCCGAAATATAAATTTATTAATAATTTTAATCTC
This sequence comes from Seladonia tumulorum, assembly GCA_913789895.3. Classification (NCBI taxonomy): domain Eukaryota; kingdom Metazoa; phylum Arthropoda; class Insecta; order Hymenoptera; family Halictidae; genus Seladonia; species Seladonia tumulorum. The sequence goes on from OU565280.1 coordinate 6,143,426, forward strand.
TCACATTTTCAGCTCTTCTCTCTGCGATCAAAATTTAATCCTTTGCCAGAGTTACGTCGCTTAACGAGTGACTTATGTGCTCGTTCTCCCATAAACTGCGCTCGGAAAATCTGCCTGCGAGAGTTCCGAAAAGACGTCACGCTCAACAACATTACAGTAAGCAGCAAAACTGAACCAATAACCACAAGTTTTGTATAAAATCATTATTTATTACTAGGAATATAGAAGAATAACAAAAAATCAACGTTATAATTATTTTTATCATAGTTGGAAGTAACTCAAGAATTTTCTTTTTCAATAATTAATGTCTCCTCGTTTAGCAATGACAACAAAAATAGACTGACTCGGTTTTGCGCCATGTCCAATACTTGGCAATACTTAATATATCATTTATTTTTAATATTTCGTCCACAAGGGTGTGCTTGTAAAACTGCACTAATTCGCATTGGCATACTTTCTACTCATTTTTTCCATTCCCCTCGAAAAGTTCCATTCTTGTCAATTTACAGTAAGGAGCACAACTGAACCAATAACCACAAGTTTTGTATAAATAACAAAGAAGTAATAAGACAGTTAAAGAAGTAATAAGTTATAAGTTTTAAGTTTTGTAGAAGTGATATATTAAAGAAATGATATATTATTATGTATATTATATTATATTATAATGATATATTATATTATTATTATATTATTTTAGAAATGATATATTAAATATTGCCAAGTATTGGACATGGTGCAAAACCGAGTCAGTCTATTTTTGTTAAGTTACTTCTAACTATGACAAAAACAATTATAACGTTGATTTTTTGTAATTCTTCTATATTCCTAGCAGTAAATAATGATTTATATACAAAACTCGTGGTTATTGGTTCAGTTTTGCTCCTTACTGTATGTTCGGCACGAGATTTCACAAAAATCATTTTCACACTGCTGGAAAAACTGTCTGGGAAAGGTCAAAAGTTTTCTACGTCTTCTCATCGATCGAACACTGCGGACGTCTGGTAATGGACACATAACCGGTAAGGCGATTGAAACCGTAGGATTAACCTTGAGAATCTTATGCGTGCAGGAGAGGTTTGAGGAATCTGCATAAAAATTCTCCGGAAGCCTTTGATTCGCGTGCAGGCAAAGAGACAGCCTCGCAATAGAATTCCGCGTTGGGAAACTATTTTGCAGAGAGAGAGACAGAAACAGAGAGAGATAGAGAGAGACAATCCATAGTGGGGGTTCCGCGATTCTATTACATTTCCGGTGCAGTTTCATTCCGGCGTGCTGTGTGTAACAGGCGTCGTCCCCGTTTCACACCAGCCCGGCCGGGGCTGATAATTAATTCCCCGTAAAATAGGGACGCGGCTTCTCGTCGGCTGAGGGTGCGTTCCCGTGTATATCGCGGCGAAACCCAGTAATACGGTGTTATTAACGATCCCGACGACGCGGAACGCTGTGTTCGGTTCACATGTTACCGTACAGAGATCTGATAGGGACCTGACTGGGCTTACGTGACATCTGGTCGTTGCTTTTCACCGAAAACCGGACGATCGACGCCTCGATAGATTTTTGGCACCAGCAATTTTCCCCGAGTGGCTTGGATCCAAGAGTTTAGGCACGGCTCGATAGGAATTTTAATCCAGAGGGAGTATCGACAGCGAAATATTCGTTGGGAAATGGGAAACAGTCGCTGCTCTGTGGCTGGGAGTCCGGAAACTCGATTTTCGAGGAACGTCAAGATGGCGGAACTCTTTTGTCTCGAATTGTATCTTCGTGAAAGTTTCTTCATCGTATTCCTCGCGTTTTTCTGATTAAAACGAGCCCAAACACGATATAGTTGCAACACTATTTGCTTGTTTAATTCACGATTTTCTCCGAACCTCCTAATCGTTCGGATACTGGAGGTTCTAGTATATCGTGGATTAAACAGGCAAATAGCATTCAAACTATATCGTGTTTGGACTCGTTTTAATCGGAAAAATGCCAGGAATGTATTGGTAAATGTTTCATTGCTGAAAAAAGACTTTCTCGAAAATTCTTTTTATCAAAGATGTTTTTTTATTTTTAATGGACAAGCTGGATTTATTCGTAGAGCAATCGTGTCGACCAAGTATTTCTTCAGAGAATTCTATGAAAATATCAGAAGGGCTTGCAAAAATCCCACGACGAAGACTCTAATATCTTATTAATTATTCATGGCTTCATTACCTTGTAATACGAAAACCAGGAGAACAAGAAAGTACAGATTCGAGGAGGAGCAAAAATAGGATGGAATTTCTGAGCGAACTACAACTCGATGAATAATTGAAGGAAAGTTGCTATGGAAAGATACGGCCCCTGACACATTATACAATTTTTCACCTTTTCGTTTGCTGTTCCTCAAAGCTTGAAATCGCCCCTGTCACAATAAAAAATTGCAAGACTCCGTTGCATTTTGAAAAAAAAAAAACGCGCCGAACGAGCAGTACAAGAAAAGTCAATAGAAATCAGCAACTAAATACAGAACAATCTCCGAACAACAAAAACGCCGATAGAATTTTATTCCTGATAAAATTCCGAATAGTAAAATTTTATTCCTAATTTTGTTAATTTTTCATCCCAGAAGAATTTGCTCGAATTTCCCGGTGCGTCCACAGCCGGAAATCAGTACAATCAGAGTCCAACAGCGTCTTTCTGAGATGATCTATTTGTTATGGGGAGGAGGGGGGGGGGGGAATCGGTATTGCCTGTCCCGTGATTCCGGCTCCTTTGTTTGCCGGACGACTGCGTCGCCGATCGATCGAGATCCGAGATCTTTCTCCGCGAAGCCCAATATTCAGAAAACGCTGTCGCTTTCATACTCCTATTTATCTTCGGCGAGGATCTTGCCACGACACAGGGCTTTCTCCGCGGAGCCTATCAATTTAGCAGAAATGGGGATCGATCTTGGAGGATCCTGAAGGCTCAATTCGTATGCGGATCGCGGCCTGATACATTTGTCCATGCGATGACGATCGCGATGCTTCTCCAAGATCCTTTGTAAATCTGCGTTACATCGGGGAAATGAGAAATATACATGCATTGCTGCGGGAATATTTGCTGCGGAATACGAAACTCTAGTACTGCACTCACTGTAGAAGTATCATTATCGTTTATTTATTAATCTCAACCTTGCGGTGCTGACGTCGTTTTTGAATGGACAAAGATTATGAATATTTCATATTAAAATGTTAAAATATTATATTCATATAATATTAATATTAATAAGATCAATATATGAGTATTATAATAATATTAACAGGATTAATATATGAATATAATATCAATATGAATATTAATAATATTAATAATATTAATATATGAATATAGTATTAATATTAATATATGAATATAATATTAATATATGAATATAATATTAATATTAATAATATTAATATATTGATCTTAATATCAATATTAAATAAAGATTAAAATATTTCAAACTATAGGTATCAAAACCTATATTTACTATTAAGTGCACAAATTTGTGCAGTTATTTTGCAAAAAAACAAAATTTATTCAAGTCTGCGTAAATAATAATTTTCTGTACATGTAGAAAAACATTTAAACATAAAACATGTTTTATAACGAGTCATGCGTTACGAGTGTTACGAGTCTTGCGTTACGTATTAAAACATTTATTTTTCTTAAAGATTTTTTTTCTATACATTTACATTTATTTTTGTTGTTCATTTTTTTTCTATACATAATTTTGTAGGTACCATAATTGCCACTGAAAAAATTAGTCCAGGAAGAAGCTTGCGATTGGTTAGAATTTTAGTTTGTACACCTGGGGGATGATTATTATATTATTTCTTCCAGCAGGTATTGTACACGGTGTAGGTAATTCTCATTGGCGATCGAGCTAACTCCTCGTTTCGAAGCTGGGTTAAGTTTGATCATCGACACACTGGCCTCGATTACTTCGCTCAGCAATTTCTCCCTCGAGAGGTTCTTTTCGGGCCGAGAAAGGGGCAACTGAAAATCTAAATTAACGTTTCAGTCGAGAAGTAGAATGACAGAAAACGTCAATTTTAAAAGACGCCGAACGTTAAAAGAGAACTCGTCTTTAATTCTAGCAAGCTTTTAAAATCGGAGGTGTCCAATAATAGCTACCGTTTTCTCAAATTCCACGATTCACTTTTACATTTCTACCGTGGGACAGTTCTTCTACAACGAACTATTAAGGATTCCAATAAGTAATCAATTATTTGCAAAGAATTTGTTCTGCCTCTAGTTCTGTACCGATCGTTGAAACACGTATTATTTAAGAAATAAAACATTAATAATTAACAATAAACATGAAATAAAACACCTTGAGTCATATTTTGCTTCACTAACCCTGGATTTCTATAAGAGGGGGATTGAAAATGAAAGATTGCAAACTGTCCTCGATAATGATTGAGATTATATAATAAATTAAGAAATACAAAATTTACTACAAAGTTTGTTTCAGATTTCAAAATAATTGATTACTTGTGGACCTGTATGCATTTTATGAGAAAATTTAATCCGGTAAAATTTGACACGAAATTTATTATAACCACTTTCACCGTATTAAGATGATTAACGAAACAAAAAATCCTATTTAATTATTTTCCGTAGAGATATTTTTATTTCATTGATCGTCGACCCGCGATTTCCATTTCAGTTCGCGAAAGTAAGGGACAAAATGGTCATTTCGGGCAAAAATAAATCTGAATGGCGGCGGCGCGAGATAAAGGACTGCCCTGTTAAATATAGGACGTACGGTCAACCGTGGTCAGACACGACGCCGAAAATCGCGCCGTTGGTCAGCGGGCGAACAATTTTCCGGGGCGACAAGTTGCGAATTGAAAGCGACGTCGGGGAACGCGGCTCGGCCGAAAAACGAGCAAGTCGATGACGCGGATGACGGTGCCCTTATGACGCAATAGAAACGAGAAAAGGAAAGTTCGGAATCACGGACGGGGGGGGGGGAGGGGGTAGACGAGCTTTTCACACTCGATTGACGCGTCACTAGGTTTCATCTTCCTCCCGGTGGTGGTGGTGTTCCCAGTCCCGTTTTCCTCTCCCGTTATTTTCTCTTCATCCGTTCAACCCCCCTCCCCCCACCACCACGTTCGTTTCAACCGATGCAACAACCTTTTAAGAATATCACCCCCTCCTCGCCCTCCAACGAGGAATTCAATGTCCCGTGAAACGAGGCTTTCCTCTTGTCTTCCTCTCGCTTCCGAACTCGCGGACCCTTTTGTCATCGCTCGCGACGCGTCGAGGTTTCATCGGCTAATAGAATGTCTCGCTGACGACTGGATCACGATTTTTAAACCCTTAGCCGCCTGTTCAGCGAATCACCGACCACCCGGTGAACACCGTTCTCGTTCTATTTCGTCTCCTTTAAAATCCGGTTTGCGTTTCCTTCGAACGACGATAAATTAATTACGCAAAATAAAAATTCAAAGTGAAATTCTTAAGGGACACGTTTCTCGAGATCATTTTTCAACAAGATTTCCAGGTCATTGGGATTTTTTTGAAGGACACCCTGTATATTTTCTTCGATATTCTTATAGAGCACGAAAATACGAATCCAACGAGTACAAGGACCATGCCATTACGATCATTCGATCTCGAGATATTCCTGTCTGAAAGAAACAAACCTATCATGTTGAAAATAATATACGGTTAAACTTCAACTCGGGAAACCATAAATTTTTAACTTTTTTTAATGTAGTCCTGTAGATTTACAAAAAATGGATTATTTCTGTTAGAGGAAGTAAAATTCTTAAGGGACACGTTTCTCGAGATCATTTTTCAACAAGATTGCGATCAACAGGTCATTGCGATTTTTTTGCAGGATACCCTGTATATTTTCTTCGGTATTCTTATAGAGCACGAAAATACGAATCCAACGAGTACAATGACCATACTATTACGATCATTTGATCTCGAGATATTCCTGTTTGAAGGAAACAAAAAACCCCATCATGTTGAAAATAATATACGGTTAAACTTCACCTCGGGAAACCAGAAATTTTTAACTTTTTTGAATGTAGTCCCGTAGATTTTGTCGAGAAAATGCCGAAAATCCAAGTTTCAATCCCAGGAGATCACTAGGTCAAAAGTTCAGAGTACGTATCAATATGGTGGCGCCCTTAGCTGTCAATAACGGTGAAAATCGCATATCTTTACACACGTATAACTTTCGAGCTAGTGATCCCCTAGGATTGAAACTGGGATTTTCGGAATTTTCCGGCCAAATTCTACAGGATTACATAAAAGCAGTTAAAAATTTTCGAACCAGTGAATTCCTCGTCTTAAAACCTCGATTTTTGGTATTATCTCGTCATGATGTACAGGATTATATAATAAAAAGTTAAAAATTTCTGGTTCGCCAAGGTGAATTTGAACCAAATTATAAATTAGAAAATAAAAAAAGGTCATATCAGGGATATGAACTTTTTTCCCTATTTTAGCGTATTTTAGCGTAGTATATCCCCCAAGTTATGCCCAGATTTATTAAAGGGGAGAAGCAAGTTCTTATTTGGTTCCAGTGCCTTGTAATTAATGCAAAACATTTTTATTTTGCATAAAGGTTCACTGGTAGACTAAGAAGCATCAATGACTGAGCAGCTAGGAAGGAAAATAATCTCAGTGGTTGCGATATTAATAATTTCAGTGGCCTGCTTTTTCGGTCAGAGGAGATAACTCGAAAATTATGCAAATGCCGGCACCCGTAAATTATTTCTCGCGTTATCCGCGAGCATAACGTTAACGTGTGGCGTTCGCGGCGTTAGTTTGTAGGTTCGTTACGTCCCCTAAATTTTCTTGTAACCCCTCCGGTTCCCGATATTTTAAACGTATTTTTTAGCCGGACTGCTTGGGAAATCGGTTCCCCGACAAGTAGAACGGCCAAACAAGTTACGACTTTGCCGGAAATTACTATCTAGAGCCGCGCGGAGCCTTGGCGGGAGCGTTTTTAACGTGTCATCATCGTTTTCGCCGATCCCGATAAGTATAAAGGTTTTCGCAACGAAGTGCCCGCAGCGAATCGATTCTCTTTCCCCAAACGCAACCGTTGTTATGACTCGGACATTGTTTAACATGTAAACGTCACGGTGGTACGTTTACGTATTACGGTGCTTTGTCAGCAAATCGGGAAATGTTTAATTGAAATTCGGAGAATTTGGTTGCGGTGCTCCGAACCTGGTATATTCTGCAAAATTTGATTACGGTTCTTTAATTGTACGCGACGAAACACACGGTATTAAATAGAAATATTCAATTATTGCAATTAGCGGTTTTATAAAATTTGTTAACTGTGAAATAGTACTACGAAGGTATAGAGGAAAGTTCGAAATCGTGTTATTTTTCTCTTTTGACCTTCATTTGACTAATTCCGAAAAATAAGATTATATTGTTTATATAAAAATTAAAAAAAAAGACAGCTTGAATAATATATTTTGTTTGTCCGAGGGAAGCTGACATAGCATTACAAATAGGAGCGTGCGAGAACCCGAAAGTATAAAGATGGTCGGTCGGGTCGGGCCGGGTCGGGTCGGGTTCCCGAAATCACTATATTTCGAGAATCTCGAAATTTTCGGGACCCCGTCCCGATCCCTCTAAAATTTCATGTTCCCAACCCGACTTAACCCGACCCTACCCGACCCGGCCCGACCCGATATTTCACAGTCAATTTGTGAATTTTTCTGCCTAAAATGTCGGCCAAGTAACGGACCGAATTATTAATATGGGAATAACAGCGATACCTGATATTTGAACGGCGAGCCCCCGACGTATTGCTTTTGTAAACGCTACTCCGATTTCATAACGGCGCAAACGGCACTGACGTATTTCATGAATAAATTGTTCGTTATCCAGTGATTATGAATACATTACATTTCTGCGCGTTCTCCGCACATCGTTCGAATCGTAACTCACGATGCTGCGCGGCGCGGTGTTTGCTGTATCACTTTTTTTTTCCCGATTCCCGTTTAATTTTGCAACCCGATATTGAGATATTTCACCGTGTCAGCTATGAGAACTCTCATCGAACCGGGAAATACGATACTTTCCGTAGTTAGATGTTCTCAGCGAAATTCACGCGGCGATCGAGCTCGAGATCGTATGAAAATAAAATAATGTTAGAATATTAAAGGCTATCGCTAATAAATGCATCGATGTCCATAAACTTCTGTGATTGACTTTTTATATTGGCTGTAGGTACATTGAAATGAAATACCCACATACATTGAAATGATATACGGGAACGTAAAATGCAGAGTACATTGGAAATAATAATTGGAATATTTCTGTTTCGATGAAGCAGTAGGAACTTGAATATTTTATTTGACGGGAGTACATGCGATTGAGTATCGTTGCTTGATGCTTTTAAGTGGAAAAGATAATCGTCTAAAGACACGTTGAAAATATAGTGATTTCTCTATATATGTCGCCAAGGCCTGGGCGATAAACGTCACGAAATAGTAATATTGTGAATTTGTTTAGTGAACTTTGAAACAATTATAAAAATGTAGCACCCCGCAAAAAGAACACTAAATCACTATTGAGAAATTTTTAATTTTTGAACTGCTGTAACTCCTTGTGAAAAAATTAATATTTTTGTTTACATTCTGCCTGTGCTCATTTTAAAGAGTAATCGATATCAATTTTTTCCAAACAGTCTATTTTGGCTGATTATTATATCTCCTGGACGATATGTATGTCGCTGACAAGACCCGTGTTGTTGACACATATCGAGAATTCACTGTAATTGTTTCAAATCATGATGAAATATTTTACTCCATGTAAAATTGAAAAACGCCACGCACAGACACTGGAATGCCATTTTATATAAATAACACCATTCCAATTACGATTTCCAATATTTTTTATTTGAAATCTACCCCGGTCTTTCGGACGATTCTATTTGTTTATGGCATCGGTAAAATGTTCGGAATACCGAATATTAAATATTACAAAACAACTTGTTGTTTTGTACCATGACGTTTCGAATTTGAATAAAACCGTCGTAGTTTCGGCGCGATAAAAATCCGTGGCACGCAAGAAATAAAATTCGTACTAATCTATAAAAATCCCATATAAATTGAACGGAACGCTGCCATAATATTTTACAAAAATCATCCATCGGCCGGTGGAAAAACCCGATGCGGGGCTAGCTGGAAGCATACCGTTGTATTCGCGAAACGAACATACTACACAGACGGAAGCCCGGTGATCGCGAGTCGATAAAACGGTGGATGATTTTTTCGCCACAAATCATGGGGAAATTGCGAACGGCCATCGTACAAAAAACTTTCGCCGGAAATCAGATTTATTGGTGCTCCGTAATTTTTTGCGGAATAGGAACGGCTGCGTCTGCCAGCAGGAGATAAATGAAACACGGCCACGGGAAAGTTTCCGCGATTGCTATAGCCCGGGATGCTAGTCAAAAAAGTATTTCGGGTATCGATCGCGCGGATTAAGTGACACTCGACCCGACGACAAACTTCGTTTGCTTCAATTTGTTACCGGTTTTAATGCCGTTCGTTCTCGTTTTACCGTGCTGGTTAAACGACAATTAGATTAGCCTCTAAACAAGAGTAGGTACTACGAAAGTATAGTTTCTTTTTATAGCGACGTTTGCATCCGGGAACACGGCCCAATTTTGCTCCTTGAACTATCCGGTCGTCTTACCAATTAGTCGAGCGATACGGTTTTTTTTTGCATGTTTTTCATAAAAATGTAAAATGCACTTTGCCAAAAATTGATGTACGGAGAATGCCCCTGATTTACTAAAAATGGATTGTTTCTGTTAAGGGAAGTGAAATTCTCAAGGGACACGTTTTTTACGATCATTAGTATTGTTTTTTAGGGATATCCTATATATTTTCTTTAGTATTCTTATAGAGCACGAAAATACGAATCCAACGAGTACAAAAACCATGCCATTACGATCATTGGATCTCGAGATATTCATGTCTGAAAGACGCAAACCTAATCCAAAACATTACCTTTCAGACACGAATATCTCGAGATCGAATGATCGCAATGGTATGGTCATGGTACTCGTTGGATTTGTCTTGTCCTGCTCTACAAGAATATCTGATAAAAAAATGCAAAATTCCATTAAAATAAAATATAAATAATCTGTCTTGTTGAAAAAGACCCAGGGACATTGAGGGATGATATTTCCGTATTTTCAACGAACAAAATCAGTTCAACGTTAACAAACGATCTCAAAGAACCCTAACCCTAACTCAAAACCTTACCTTTCAGTCACGAATATCTCGAGATCGAATGATCGCAATGGTATGGTCATGGTACTCGTTGGATTCGTCTTTTCCCGCTCTATAAGAATATCCGATAAAAAATGCAAGATTCTAGTAAAATAAAATATAAACAATCCTAAAGTCTTGTTGAAAAAGACCCAGGGACATTGAGGAATGATTCTTTCCATATTTTCAACGTGCAAGATCAGATCAACGTCAGCGAACAATCTCAAAGAGATAAAACGGAGGTAAAATAAACTTCGCGATTCAGGTCCTGCCTTCCGACAATTTTCTCGCGACTGTAGGCGACAGTTTCACTCGATTCCTGTTATCAAAGCGTTCGCCGCGTACTTTTCGTAGTCGCGGGGATTTCAGAACCTATTTTGAAAATGAGAAACGCCGACGATTAAAGCCGTCGTCAAAGCTGTTCCTGCACGAGACCGTCGCGCCGTGGTGTTTCTCTAAAATGAAACCGTTCGAATACAGTATATTTTTGTTCTGAAAAGCGTGAGACGCGACGATAAAATAAGCGCATCCCTTCGACGCCGCGTTAATTACTCCAGCTTTACGAGCTGGCACAGAATAAATGGGGTGCGGTGCGGTTCATCCCTTCGGGAGGATTCTTACAATACCAACTGTCCGTCGGCGGACACTCTTTTTCTTCTTCCTTCTGTCTCCTCTTTTTTTTCCACTTTAACGCCGCAACGGCACTTTGATCTCGGTCCTCGGCCGCGGGTCCATTTATATCGTCGCGATCGAGAGCAAACCGGCGTCGATCTCTCCGCCCCCCCCCCTCTCCCTTTTCCTCTGTCAGCTCGAATATAAATAATTCATTACGCGACGCGTTTCGCCTCTGCTTGTAATTCAGACTTCGCTCTGGGATTTGTAATTAGGATTTCGAGAGATTCTTGTGATTTCGATACACGAGCCGGATGAAAAAGTTCTGTTCGATATTTTCCTGATCGGTGGTCTCTCGTTCGAGGAGAAATTCACTGATTGGCTCACCGGGTGTTTGTTCGATGGAATTTTTAGCGTTGAGCAGCTTAATTGAGTTATGCCTTCAGAATTTGAATCTCGAGGCCCTTGAGGCGTAGAAGCGAGTTATAGACAGGTTTTGAAAATTTTCATGCTTCGTACCAAGATTTTTTAATCGTGTTTGCTTGGAGAAAAGAACATTCAACTTTTTAACGTAATTTATTTATTTCCCCGTGGAAACGTCGTCATAATTTTAATAATTGTACGGTGGTAGATTTAGCGTTCTCCGCTTGCAAATGCTGCATAATTTTATTTTGAACGAAGATCAGTTTAATTATCATAATTGTCCCGCTCCATTCTTGTGTTACGAGTTTCAAGCAATAGAACTAAAATGGACAGCTATTACGACCATAATCTACGATATATAGCACACTGCTTTCCAAAAACGAGCCATAGTGCTCGACACGAAATCCGCCGTATAATAGCAATTTCCAAGGGACCAATATTCGGAAACACTAACAGGATAATTATTAAGTAGCTTCGAGGCTGAGTCCTCATTATTTAACGACATATTAAGTAGCCAGCCATAAGCTTTATCGCATGCACCGAATTTATGAAAACGATCAGCTGTCTTGCAATAGTTCATTCATTTTTTATCGAATTTATTCTTCTATCAATTCCATCGAATTTTTTCTGGTTCATTGAAGAGTACAGTGTTTTCTCGATATATGTCCACAAAACGGGTCTACCCAGTGACATATATCGTGTAGAAGTTATTATTCTTTGATACATTGCCAAACGTAGAAAAGGACAGTGGAACTTATTGGCCCCTCACGGGATATACCCCGCGGCAGTATGGGACTTTTATCGCCTAGATATTTGCGACATATATCAAGTAAAGACCGTGTATTCACATTTTTTAAAATTGAATCACGATATTTCAATCGTTTTTGTGAACCAACAACTTTACACAAAGTTCGATCTGGACTTTTATCGGCCACATATTTGCGACATATATCGAGTAAAGACTGTGTATTCAAATTTTTTTAAAATTGAATCACGCTATTTCAATTATTTTTGTGAACCAACAATTTTGCACAATGATCCATCTGGACTTTTATCGGCCACATATTTGCGACATATATCGAGTAAAGACTTTGTGTCCAAATTTTTTAAAAATTGAATCACGCTATGTCAATTATTTTTGTGAACCAACAACTTTACACAAAGTTCGATCTGGACTTTTATCGGCTACATATTTGCGACATATATCGAGTAAAGACTGTGTATTCAAATTTTTTTTAAATTGTATCACGCTATTTCAATTATTTTTGTGAACCAACAATTTTGCACAATGACCCATCTGGACTTTTATCGGCCAGATATTTGCGACATATATCGAGTAAAGACAGTGCCATACTTTTTTCAGTGATTTTTAGTGATATTTCTGATATCACAGCTGCATATCGTGTTACGGCGACCGAGGTGCAATTTATGGGAACGATCATGTCGAAACATGCACGGAACATGGTATTTCGAGGTAGTAAAAAGTTTTTTACGAACCGACTTCTCTGACACACTATCTAATCTAATACACCGACTCTTCCTCTATTTATGTGCTCTTAAGCGTCTCCCCTAAAACTGGGAAAGTGCTTTTACGGTACAAGCGACGCGCCACGTCCTCGTCTTACGTACAGAAACTCGACAAAGCAATCTCCTTAGAGCAGAAAGTCTATATCGAAATTGAAAACGCCCGCGTTGTCAGCCAGGAATTATTTATTTCAGACAATATTCCACATGATCGAACTGCGTTTCCACGCACGTTTATGGTACACCCCCGAGTTCGTTGGCGTAGAGATAATAAAGTGGGGCGTAATCAAAGATTTAGTGAGATTTAATGATGTTGTTATTTGATTTGCAATCGAACGGAATGATTAATACTGTAAATTGATTACTGTGTAATTTCGGTCGCTGTAAATCGACTCGGAAATATTTATATTTGCAGTGGTAATTGCAAATCGGCGAACACCTAAACCGTACACAGCTGATTTGATGTATCTGTGCATAAATGCAAAATCAAATGCAAAATATTAACGAGATAAAATAGTTTAAGAAGGATCGAGGACGTTGCTTGTAAAAATGGAGTTGCAGACAATGCAGGCGATGCAGTTTATAAACAGACAGTATTTAATAATCATACTCTTCGATAGCGAGTAAAACAAATAATGTCTGTGTAAAGCAGAAAATATAACAGGAATTGTTTCAACGAGTGATATCTTCATCGGCATCATCGTTCGATTATCTTGTCAGCGGCGCCGACTCTCATGGATTATTAAACTAAACACTGCCATAGTTTTCCGCACGCGATGCTGTTGCTTATCTCGCGGACACGAATGCGCCATAATCGGGTGACACATCGCGATGCTAATCGAATTGGAATTTAGATTGTAATTGTACATTTTCAATTAATCATCGGTTCAGGCAAAAGAGCAATCGAGCGGTACATAAATTTAGCGGGGGGACACAAACTATGATATATCGAAACTCCTGTAGAAACGTTAAAAAAATTGTTTCGCGAATGAATCCACCACTGGTGCGAAGACTGAACCTTCCCCTTCACAACGAGACCTTAAAAATCGAAAATTCGAGGTCATTGGTATTTTTTTAAGGACACCCTGTATATTTTCTTCGCTACTCTTATAGAGCATGAAAGTACGAATCCAACGAGTACAATGACCATGCCATTACTATCATTAGATCTCGAGATATTCGTGTCTGAAAAAAAAATAAACCTGCCATGTTGAAAATAATATACTTCACCTCGGGAAACCAGAAATTTTTAATTTTTTTAAATCTAGTCCTGTAGATTTTGGCGAGAGAATGCCGAAAATCCAAGTTTAAATCCCAGGAGATCACTAGGTCAAAAGTTCAGAGTACATACCAATATGGTGGCGCCCTTAACTGTCAATAACGGTGAAAATCGCATATCTTTACACACGTGTAACTTTCGAACTAGTAATCTCCTAGGATTGAAACTGGGATTGTCGGAATTTTCTCGCAAAATTCTACAGGATTACATAAAAGCAGTTAAAAACTTTCGAACTAGTGAATTCCTTGTCTTAAAATTTCGATTTTTGGCATTATCTCGTCAAGATGTACAGGATTATATAATGAAAAGTTAACAATTTCTGGTTCGCCAAAGTGAATTTTAACCAAATTAGAAATTAGAAAGTAAAAAAAGGTCATATCAGGGATATGAACTTTTTTCCCTATTTTAGCCTATTTTAGTGTAGTATATCCCCAAAGTTACGCCCAGATTTATTAAAGGGAAGAAACAAATTTTGATTTGGTTCCAGTGCCTTGTAATTAATGCAGAACGCTTTTATTTTGCATAGAAAGTCAAAAATTTCTGGGTGGTCACTTTTAACCAAACTATAAGTTAGAAGGGAAAATTAGAGATTTACATATAAACTGGAAATCAACTGGATACTATCTGGTTCGCAGATCATGTGATCGGATCGTTCGGCTCGCTATAGTCATGGTAGACATAGTGTTCTCACACGGTGCCATCGGTCGGCGAATTTTTTCCACAGATCGCCTAAAGCGCACGGGAAGATCTTCCCGCAACTATACCATCGGCTGGGCCATGCATCGGCAAACATCACACCAGTGACATCGATTGCGACAACCATGACTACAACCGCGACAACTATGACTGCAACGACGACCCGGTAATCCTCCGCAGACGTCTCACTTTTAGCCGTCAAGAAATAAAATGCGAGAGACTGTCACGATCGGGTGAATAACGATGCCGGGAGATTCGCGAGTGACGCGAATGGTATCCTGGGAAACGGAGACACTTTGGATCGTGTTCAATGTATAGCAAAACGCGTTACATTACAGTTGATATGACGTACTTTCGTCCAACAATTTTTCATTCGTTCCTTTACAAGAAACTAGTTTCTATATTCGTCGGATTCGATGCTTGTTCTTCGAAAAATGGAGTAAGAGGGTATTCTGATTAAAGGATCTTCGATCTTTAGGAATTTTTTCCAGAGGAATTAACAAAGTTACTGGATTAGGATTTTATACACACATTTTTGGGTATTCGAGGTACACGTGTGATTATTTTCAAGTAAAAATAATCAAAATTACGTCAGTTATGAATTTTTTTATGGGGTATGTTTGAAGAAGGTATACTGGCATTGAACGACATTTTCTTATCAGTCTTTAGGAATTTTTTTCAGGGGGACTAACAAAGTTACTGGATTAGGATTTTATACACACATTTTTGAGTATTTGAGGTACACGTGTGATTATTTTCAAGTAAAAATAATCAAAATTACGTCAGTTATGAATTTTTTTATGGGGTATGTTTGCAGAAGGTATACTGGCATTGAACGACATTTTCTTATCAGTCTTTAGGAATTTTTTCCAGGGGGACTAACAAAGTTACTGGATTAGGATTTTACACAAACATTTTTGGGTATTTGAGGTACACGTGTGATTATTTTCAAGTAAAAATAATCAAAATTATGTCAGTTATGAATTTTTTTATGGGGTATGTTTGCAGAAGGTATACTGGCAATGAACGACATTTTCTTATCAGTCTTTAGGAATTTTTTCCAGGGGGACTAACAGAGTTACTGGATTAGGATTTTACACACACATTTTTGGGTATTTGAGGTACATGTGTGATTTTTTTAAAGCAAAAATAATTGAAATTACGCGAGCTATGTATTTTTTTATGGGGTATTAATTACTTAAATTAATCTTAAGAATACAAAGACATTCTTTAGCGAACATGTTCAAGAACAGTTACGCTTAAGAAAGAAGTAAATAGATTGATTTTTTGGAGGTCCACGAGCAGAATATTCTCTTAAATGATTTTTTGGTCATGTTTTATGGGAGGTGTAGCGTGTCTGGTTCCTCGGGGTATCGATCGCTATCGATTATTCCTGTATCCTCGGTTTCGCGGTTTCGGTTTCGAAAACAGCCTAGCCGTTCCGCCTTCCCTTCCGGTTTCCCTTCCCAGGGCATTCACCAGGACCGGAAGTGTCTCGTTTTCCCAACCGGACGCCGCGAAACCCGCTGAATCGCACCTGACCACTTCCGTTTGCGCATCCAGTATAGAGCCCAGCGTCCCTCTTCGCAGGTCACCGCGCTTCAACGTTGCCCCTAGATATCCCGAAACCGTTTTATTTTATTCCACTTTTATTCCCGCCTCGAATTTTGCTAGATAAAACCGAACCAGATCGTCCAGCAACATCGGTCCGCGTTTTATTCCAGCTGAGAAAGATTTTGCGACGAACACAACCTCGTTCGCCATGATTTGCTTCTCTGATGCACCATCCATTTCGATCCGTCCGAGAAATGAATTTTTTAATAAGATTACAGTGCCATTGATGTATTTTTTTTAAGGACACCATATATTTTCTCTTGGGTATTAGTGTAGAGCTCGAAAAGACGATTCCAACGAGTATAATGATCATACCATTCCGATTGTTCCATATCGAGATATTCGTGTCTGAAAGAAACAAAAGTAATTGAAAAAATTACCTTTCAGACACGAATATCTCGAGATTGAAAAATCGTAACGGTATGGTCATGGTAGTCGTTGGATTCGTCTTTTCACGCTCTACAAGAATATCGAATAAAAAATGTAATGTGTCATTGTAAAAAAAAAACTGACATTCAAATATTGTCCAAAAGGAGGAGTGACGCTTTTCACGGGTCAGAAAAATTGTCTGGCGGACGCAAAGTGAAATGCTCGTTACTTATACACTTGGACAATGCAAAACAAGTGATCGATACCGTAAAATCCGTTTTTTCCCTAGATAATTTCCTCGTCAGGGTGCACGTTCACGACGTTCACGACGTTCACGATTGATTCGCGTCATTCAGCTGCAAACGAATCGCGCCGGATGCGATTATTTTCCTCGTTAATCGAGTTTCTATCGCTCCGACTCGACGTTAAAAAATGCTTGTCTCTCGGAATCGAAGAGGCGTGACATTTAAGCGTGAAACTTTCAGCATTGAAATCCGTCTTCGCCGGGAATCGCTTTTCATTGCGACGACGATCGAGTTTTATCAAAAATTGTCATTCATTTCGCGATACTCCGTTCGAAATAAAATGAACTGCTGCGCGGTATCCCGGGAATACGAAATGGCGGCCTCAAATAGCGACGATACTTTTTTGATATTGCACGCGATAGGTCGAATTTTTTTATCCTCGACTTGTGCTGCTTTAATCTTCGGATGAATTTATTAACGGCAAAAGGAAAGATACAGTTTCAATTGTAAATATTTACGTGAACCCAACTCTTCAAGGGTGTCGCCTAATCATGAGTTCCTCTTAGTTGAGAATTTCGAATTTTTGATATTTTTCATAGTCAACACGATGAGTGAAACTGTATTATTCATAATAATTCTGGCCTTTTGCAGTATTTATCAATGCACAGAAGTCGTCCCCGAAGGATTAACCTAATTGTCTCTATCATTCTTTCAATCATGTTCATCACTTTTTTCCCATCACAGCGATTTTGATATCGCACGCTTTAGAAATTCTAACGATCCTAGCGAATCTTAGAAAATAATGTACCGCTACCTACAGATACGAGATAATACTATAAAAACTAATTAAGGAACTAATGTAACGTTTTCCTGTTTCGTGTATCATGTAAAGAATATTGTAACAATTGTATCGCAAAATAAACTTCCATATGGAAGTGAGAACAGCTTAAAAACGACGAAGAAAGAAAATAAAAGATGGAGGAAAATATCCCTAGAGGCGAGGTCCATAGGGATAAAAATACTTTAGTGTCTGAATATTTATTGAATATACTATAACGTAGACCCAGAGGTAGTTTATCAACGTAATAGTTAACTATGCACTGTGATTGTCACTTGCCAAGCGGAGAATGTTCGAGAACAAAGAGTATGGTTTTCTGTTCCACCCACTGCCATCGAGTCACACACGACACAGGTATTACGGTGTCAAGATGGGAACAGCTTTAAACGAATCTTTCGGCGACAATAACCGCTCGGATGGCTCCTGAAATATTATTTTTGCCCTGGGTCGTCGCCGTGGGCGGCCATTCAACGAACGGCTGACCAGGAGTCTTTCGCAAAGTCTTTTCTGACCACCGCGAGTCGAATATTGTCTGCGAGAGTGTGTCCGTTGCCAGATGGGATCGAGAGAAATAGAAAATGTGTGACGTAGGGTCCGCATTGTCGACCGAATCGTTTCGGGCGCCTTTGTCGCTCGACGTTCGACTTATAGAGCCTGGAGACGATGCGGTAACTAGCGACGGCTCGAGCACTTCGAGAAAAGTATTGAAACTCGAAGCTGTGCGATTATTAGATTTAATATTCTCTGGTATTGTAGTGTTTAGAATAGTAGTATCGCTGGGAGAACGTATTCGGTGAGTACAGTAATGTCGAGAAGTGTTGGATATAATAAATAAACCATTTTGTTTTTAATTATTTCTTCGTGAAAGTTTCATCGGTGCATTCGCGACGTTTTTCCGAGTAAAACGAGTACAAACACGACATAGTTCGCAGCTTATGCTTGGTTGTTGACCGGTTCAGATACAATAAATAAATTATTTTGCATTATTTCGTTGTGAAAGTTTTATCAGTGTATTCGTGACGATTTCCTGAGTGAAACGAGTACAAACACGACATAGTTCGCAGCTTATGCTTGGTTGTTAACTAGTTCGGATATAATAAATAAATAATTTTGTTTCGGATTATTTCTTAGTGAAAGTTTGACTAGTGTATTCGTGACGTTTTTCTGAGTAAAACAAGTATAAACACGACGTAGTTCGCAGCTTACTTGTCCGGTCATTGGTTGGTTCGGATAGTAGAGGTTCTACTTTATCGTGGATTAAACGAGCGAATGTGATCCTAATTCGGTCGTGTTTGGGCTTGTTTTAATCGGAAAAGTGTCAGGAATCTGTCGGTGTCCAGCAAAGTGAAATCCCAGAGGCAGAAATGACAATAAAATATCGGAATCCATTAGTTAAAACAACAGAGACTGCTTTAATTCGTTATGATCCATTGCTTTGATACACTGCAAGTGAAAGAATCGTTCTAATCGATCAAGCACACTCGTAATTGAGAATATTACGTTTTTTAAAACAGGTTACATTCTCTATTCTTTAATTCTATATTCCACTATAAATGTTATAAATGATTCTGCATTTTTTTAGGGAAATCCTTTTCTGTAACAACGACGAAGCATTAACATTTTTCGTACGTTCAAATTTGTCGGATTTATAAAAAAAAAGATGTTCCGCATTGTTGGAGGATAATTGAACATTTCGTTCGCCGATAAAACATGGAGAACGTTAAACGCAGTTCACATGTAATCAACTCCAGTCAGAACTAGGTCAGACTTAACATCGGCCACTAATCATAGCGAACCAATATTTGAATACCATTACTTCCTTCAGAGGCTATGAACGCCCGATTCCCAAGAAAATAATAGAGTTCGAGCAAACGAACAATTTCCTAACATGGTTTGCCCAAACACAGATTCTGTTTTAGTGCCTCTATCATTACTTTGTATTTTGTATTTGACTTTTAACAACCGCGCTTGTTAACATCGTACCCAAAATATACGAAATAATACCCGAAATATACGAACGAGCCACATTCACTCCTAACATCTTCTTTTATTACATCCTATAACATTTTGCCATAACAAACTTGTTTGTTTTCAATTATTTCTCTACGAAAGTTCAGCCATCTTGTTTGTGACGCTTTTCTGATTAAAACGAGCACAAACACTGTACAGTTCGGATCATTTTTAGCTCTTTAATCCACGATTTAGTAGAACCTCTGTTAACCGAACTAATAAGGAATCGTGGATTAAAGAGCTATACGTGATCCGAACTATACCGTGTTTGTACTCATTTTAATCAGAAAAATGTGACAAACATTTCCATGATGGTTTCATTAAAAAATCAGTAGATAGACAATCTTCGGACATTACTGTACTACCTTCGCTGCGACTTTTGAAGTTCCTCTGCCGGTGGTGTGAGAGTACGAGCGAATGCGAGTGAACGGAGTCGCATGATCGATGCCCACGTTCGCATCCTCGCCCGCATGTATAGTGAACGAGCTGCGCGGAGAGAAATTGATCGAGTGAACCGTGTTTCACGCGCACCTTGATCACAAGGGCTGAATAGAATGCGAAACTGGCGACGCAGACTAATTAGAAAAATGGCGTTTGTAATCATGCGTCTAGCTCTCTCGGGCTTTTATTCTTTAATACACACGGTCTTCTTGTAATCACATTCGCGCGCGCGTACACACACACACACGATACGAAATACGTACGCAGACACATGATCCGCAGGCGACAAAAAGTGTGCGCCATTTTTTTCTTTTTCAGAAAACCTTGCCGCTAGTTTTATCTTGTAACGCGATGCTCAAATAAACTGTTGAAAAACGTAACGGCGTCTTTTGTTCCCCCACTTTTCCCGCCAGAAGATCCCAAATGTAGCGTGAATGTAGTAGTATTTATTAAGTAAATGTCTTATACAACGCGCGCGCGCGCAATTCTTGGGAACGCGTAATTCAACGTAGCAAAAACAACTTCGTGAATTCTCTTGGAAATTTCCCTTTGATCTTGAAGAAAGTTTTAATGAAAACGTCCGGCTCGTGATACCCGGAACATTTTGGAAATAGAAATTTCTGTTTGATCTTGAAACGCGAACAATTCGCGTTTCCTAAAATCAATTTTCTTGAAAACTGCACAATGGTATTATAGATATGATTTTGTAGCTGGGTCTAAATGGACCGGTGGTGAAATATTGCTTCCACTGTTCTTTCTCAAATGTTGACGATACAATTTTAGTATATGTATTTATTAATCTGATTAAAAATCAGATCAAAGTTAGTGTTGAATTTTTGTTTGAAATATTGCACTCGTAGAGAGAGAGAGAGAGAGAGAGAGAGAGAGAGAGAGAGATTCTAAATTTTCATACTTCTTTAAAGGATCCTAAACTGAATACAGTGAATTCTCGATATATGTCAACAACACGGGTCATGGCAATGTCATGTATCGTCAAGGAGACATGTCCGATGTTATGTTTACACTCCTGGGCGTCCAAGGCCTCTCATGCTTCCTGGCCTCTCACAGGGTATACCCTACGGTAGTGGGGATAATTCCATGACGTCTATCATCGAGGCCTTGGCGACATATATAGAGAAATCACTGTACTACGAATTATTATTCTTTGTAAAGTTAAATCTTATTAATTTTGACAAAGTGCTAAGCTTGTACATTTATGGGGTTCCAGCAATAAAACACATGGAAGCTTTTCTGATAATGTCTTAACCCCGGGTGACCTCGTCCAAGAAGAAAGACCTCCTTTGCCAGTCAAGAGGAGTATATTTAAACAAAGGGTAATTATTCAACTGACTAATTGCTTCAACGATTTCGTCTCCCACCGCAGCAATACCGGAAATGCAGCAGCCTTTCCCTAGACAGTACCTAGAAGCTCCGAACTCATGCGACTCCTAGAATTTCCCTAGGGACCAGTCACGCAGTTACTTATTTCTCGTGCGCCTCGTTAAGAATCCACAACAGACCCCCTCCCACTCTCTTAAACACTCATTTTTCTTTTACTTCCACCATTTATTTTACATTGCCAGCAAAAATTCAATTTCGAGCTGCTAATCGAATTTCAGGAAGAAATATTAGGGGTACCCATATAGTAATCAATTATTTGCAAAGAACTTCTTTTGCCCTTAGTTCTGTACCGATCGTTGAAACATGTATTATTTAAGAAATAAAGCATTCGCTTCTGTAGAAGATGTAAGGAGACACCTTGAGTCATATTTTGCTTCACGAACCCTGGATTTCTATAAGAGGGGGATTGAAAATGAAAGATGGCAAACTGAATTGATAATGATAGAGATTGTACAGGGTGAATTCGATAAAGCAGGACACCTAAATATCTCCGTTACTTTTCGTTGTACAAAAAACTTCGTAGGACAAAGTTACACTGTTTGAAGGGCCACATATAATGGTGTAAGGGAAAAAAAACATTTCAAGGTCATTTTTATGAGATTTCAAGGTTATCGATGTTTTTTTAAATGGAATGATATATTTTCGTTAACGTAATGTTGTAGCTGACAAAATAACGAATTCATGCATGTAACACAATATGACCTTCAAATGACCTTCAACCCAGAGAAACGATATAAATAAAATTCAACGTGTAAGATTCATTTGATGTATTTCTGTTACGCCAAATGTTCAAAAATATTCCCTTGAGCTGCTATACATTCAAATGTATCGCAATACACAACATAATAACAGATTCGGTGTTGACAGAAGGACAATTATGATATACCTTCACCTATACGTTCGTACAGAATCGTGTTTATCCACTACTAATTACTCAGAAGACCTTCTTGCTATCAGATTTCCACAGTTTCTAAGATTTCTCGATCAGTTTATCGATGAACGTTTCACAATGCGTTACTCGAAGGAAGATAAGATTGATATGATTTTCATTTATGGAGAAAGTCGACAGTGTTTAAGGGAAGCCGTGCAGTTGTACAAGGACCGATTTCCTAATCGTAATTGTCCATCAGTTTCCGTTTACTCCAATTTGATAAATAAATTCCGTGAAACTGGTAGTGTCGAAAATAAAAAACGTACAAAGGTGAGGACTGTAAGGAACGAAGCAAACACAATTAATGTTCTGGCAGCAGTGAATGCAAACCCTCATGCTAGTACGAGGCAAATCGCACGAGGAAGTGGCATTAGTCAAAAATGTGTAGTGCAAATACTCCGGGAACACAAATTTCACCCCTATCACCTATCAATTCATCAAGAACTTCATGGTAGAGACTTTGTAAATCGTGTAAACTTTTGCCAGTGGGGATTGCGACAATTGATAAACGATAGAGCATTTTTTAATCAAGTATTATTTACTAGTAACAGAAATACATCAAATGAGTCTTACACGTTGAATTTTATTTATACCATTTTTCTGGGTTGAAGGTCATATTGTGTTACAAGCATGAATTCGTTATTTTGTCAGCTACAACATTACGTTAACGAAAATATATCATTCCATTTAAAAAAAACATCGACAAGCTTGGAATCTCATAAAAATGACCTTGAAATTTTTTTTTCCCTTACACCGTTATATGTGGCCCTTCAAACAGTGTTACTGTGTCCTACGAAGTTTTTTTGTACCACGAAAAGTAACGGAGATATTTAGGTGTCCTGTTTTTATCGAATTCACGCTGTATAATAAATTAAGAAATAAAAACTTGAATTTACCACAAAGTTTGTTTCAGATCTCAAAATAATTGATTACTTATGGGTCCCCCTGATATAAATTCGTCGTCGGCGAACAAGCTCGACAAACACGGGAACGAGTTTCCCGCGAAAATATCTTTCGCCTAGCTGGCGGTAATTAAGAGGATCGCTGGCTGGAAGTGCCGGAAATTACGATGTCGAAGAACTGTGTCGAGGATTGTTAAGGAAATTGCCTAATCTGCTGCAAGATCGCACCCGGAGGTGTGACGGCAGCAATCGATAAAATCGAGCAGCCGAAGAATACTCCCGCGGGGATACGTGGCAGTTCGACTAACCTAACTAAGCAGAGCTTTTAATGGCGCCGGGAGATAAAGATTAATAATGTTCGCTATCTAGGAACTCTCGTGCCGGCTCCTAGGTCGGGGAATGCTTATGCAAATTCCCGGTTTTCATGAACCAGCCGAAAATGAAATCTGGGTGGGTATGAACGACCACTTTCTATCTTGGTTACACGGTTTTATCGCCGTTAGGACGCGGGGACTGTTAAATTGAATAATTCTTGCTCTGGGCACATCAATTCTACGTTATAGCGCGGCCAGAATCAGCGTAAATCTGTATAAAGTTTTGTTAAGTATAGAATAACTCACCTAGTTTGCGCGGGTTAGCACCGTGCTGTGCAATTACACGATTAGGAGTCTCTTTGTTCTTAATAATTTCACAGCAGGGGCAAGAAAGTTTATATTTATCGAGGCGGCTAGGCTAAACTTTGCCTCGGGAAACCAGAAATTTTGAACTTTTTTTATGGAATCCTGCAGATTTTGGCCAGGAAATCCGGAAAGTCCAAGTTTTAATTCTAGGAGATCGCTAGTCCAAAAGTTATGTCTGCGTAAAGACGGTGCGCGATTTTGACAGATACAGTGGCCGTCAAAAATGGGTCAAAAAATTTCCGAGTTAAAGTTAAGCCTGCGACTGCATTTTATTGTTGGTTACAAAAGAATAGAATTCTATTTTGTAAATTAAAGGCATCGAAATTAACACGTTGACTGCCATGTCACCCATATGTGGGTGACGGAAATATTTGCTCAGGTTTTAAAATGAATTTTTACGTTAACATATTCGTTGTACCAAATTTAATTAGGATCTGTAAAATGCAAGAATGTTGGATGACTACTCAATATCATACATATAATTACACATCGGATCTTTACGCATTTATGGCTTATGGAAATGTTAAAAAAATGCTATAATATAAAATTCGAGAGAACTTAACACGATTTTTATTTGCTTTGGATCTACAAAGGCTGTCCCCATTAAAAATAGAATTTTATTTCATTCCACTTTCTTAAAATGTTTCTATAAAAATTGGAAATTCCATAAACATCCGATGTCTACATATAATATTTTTCAATTTTTATTTCGTTAAACAACTTACTTTGATTTTATGGAATTTTTGAGGTTCTAGTATGGCAATCAAAGTGTTAAATAAACTTATCAGAGTGCAAAACGAAGTAAAAAAAAAAAAAATAGCAAATAGGTCTCGCCCGTATAATAAACGCTGCGAAATTAAATGCGCTAATTTCAAACTTGTCGAATGAATTGCATAATAAAGTCAGGGGTACGGTTGTCGGACAACCACCTGTGCATTTGCAGCCGTGAATCGCCATTCGAAATCGGGAATTCGACGGGACCGGGACACCAAGTTCAGAATCAATTTGCATTCAATAATCCGCGATCCGTTAAGTCGGATATATTCGACGGCGAGCCGGATTCCAAGGCCGAATTTGCCGGCCCGGAAATCGGCATGCGAATTAGACGCTTTGTCGGCCGAGCCAAGACGTCCTTCCTCGGATGTGTCCCCCCTCCCCCTTTCGCCAAGGTTTGCCGATGAATGGCACGCCATTGGCTGAATGCGTGCGCCTAAACGACTGCATTCATAGGTCCGTCTCCCTGTGCGTCGAACTGGATTTCGCAAACTTCGTGAACTTGAAGTCTCCGCGTACCTGCGCGCCATAGACTCCGCGACAAAAAGATGGCACACCCGTAAATATTGCTATTCCTGAAAACTGTGATAAAATTTGATATGTTTCTCTCCGTGTATGTATTTCGGTGGAGCTTCGAGGCTACTTACACCGGCGGATTTAAACGCAGGTTACAGATTCTAGTCTAAATGTAAACATCGGGGGTCACCGAAGCGACAAAATGATGGCACAGTCTTAAAATTCTTTCTCTGCAGTTGACACTAGACCGTCAGACTGTTTATATCGTATACTGTGTTACTGTGCATTAAATATTGTGTGTGTTTCTTATTATCCTCTATTGAAACTACACTATGGGTAGTGGAAAATCTTTATCCGATGCTGAAATAAAAACAATTTTGACATTGCGTAAAGAGAATTACTCAGTTTGGAAAATTGCACGTATTATACATCGGAGCAGAAAAGTGGTGTATAATTTATTAAAAAATCCCAAAACATACGGTACAAAAAAGAGTTCCGGTCGACCGAAAGCAGTAAGCAATCGCGGAAAACGTGCAATTTTAAAAGAAACTTCGAATTCTTCGGGAACATCACGACAAATTGCTAAAGCAGCTGGCGTACACACAAATATACGTAATGTGCAAAGGATAATAAAAGAATGTCCGTACTTAGTTCGAATGAAATTGAAAAAAAAACCACCTTTAACCGCTCAGCATAAATCAGAGCGTTTGAAATTTGCTCAAGAGCATATACATTGGAGAAAAAAGTGGCGTCGTGTTATTTTTAGTGATGAAAAAAGGTTTAATCTAGATGGGCCGGATGGTTTCGCACACTAATTTTCACGACCTGCGGAAAGAAGAAAGGATATTAAGCCGCAGACACATGGGTGGCGGAGGAGTAATGCTTTGGGCCGGAATTGTTCTGATTGAATTGTTTTGATCCTCATCCTCATCCTCATCCTCATCCTCATCCTCATCCTCATCCTCATCCTCATCCTCATCCTCATCCTCATCCTCATCCTCATCCTCATCCTCATCCTCTTCTTCTTCTTCTTCTTTCTACTTCTACGAGTCTCTGTCTCCTTGCCTCGCGAGGCACTTTTGCCTGAGGCAACACGAGGAACGATTCGCAAGAAATTTTAAAATCAAGACAAATTAGAATGCTTCTCCGACATAACAAAGTATTAAGATAATTGCTTAACTAATTGTTTTTTACAAGAATTTCGAAGCAGTTTAAGTTTTCCCCTGCAGATAGTTTATATTCTTGATCTACTTGTCTTGTCTTACTTTATTTATTACAAATAGAATAATTTCAAATCATGCATTATAACAAGCAATTTCCAATTTTTTAAGTAAATATATAACTAAGTATTTTTTATTACATATTGTTGTAGCGGATGTTAAGACGAATCTTTTATTTAGTGTTAACAAATATAGTAATAGTTGGTGGTCAAATTTCAAATATCTACTAATTTGAGGATGTGATACGAAAATGGTAATGGGGTTACGTGACCCCACAAAAGTTGGCCTCGAAATTAGGTCTATCCTATCCCGTCTGTGATGATAGGTATATGGTTTAAGCTTCTTGTGGATCTAGTTCCAACATTTATTGTTTGTCAGCGTAGAGGGCGCAAGTAAACTAGTTGTTTTTGTACGAGACAGAAAATCCCATATGGTGTTTGGTCTATTCCTATTCCTCGTCTGTGCATAAACTGTGCACGCAACTTTCGACTCAAAATATGTATACAAACCCCAACAATTCTTTTGCAGCTCATTTGCAAAGATCTCCCAGAAATCATCTGTACACTGTTTTATTAACAATTACTTCTCTGTATATGTCGCCAAGACCTGGATGATAAATGTCGCGGAATTATCCCCACTGCCGCGGGTGTATCCCGAAGCTCGAGACTAAACATAACGCGGTAACATGTCTCCTCGATGATACAAGACGCTGGCGAGACCAGTGTTGATGACTTATATCGAGAATTCACGAGAACTGCTGTAATACCGAGCAAAAAAATCGTACGATAATCATCCTGGGCTCGTTTCAAAGTGGAAAGCTTCTATTTTCAGAATGTCCAATCAGTTTTTTTTTAAGACAACTCGAGGTGAAAACTCTTGATGCAGACTGTATCTATGTACAGGAAATGAAAAGCGAGAATATTTCTTCGGAAATTTGTCAAATTCAAACGATTCTGCTGACGTTAAAAATTTTTTCTGGCGACTGAAATAAACGCGATTTTGAAGATTAGAGTCTCCCCTTTACAACAAGCTTTGAAAATTTGATGTACCATTTTTTGTCTGCGTTTTATTAAATTTTGAATGGAAGCTTTGCCGCCAGAAAAATATGTTTGAAGGAGAACGTGTCTTTGGGTTTCTCAATTTTCCACAGGATGAGGACACGTTTTCGAAAAATTGCAATTAAGGGCTCTGAAAGTAGAGGCTTTAAGCTTTAAAATGAGCCTGGGATGGTCGCCGTACGATTCTTCGTCTCAAAATTATGTCATTATCAAACCAAGTAAGTACAAGGAGAACATCTTCGTAAAAATATACGGTCCAAGTAGCATAATTAATGCAGCGAATTAATATTGATCGAATAAATCAGACAGTGCGTAATATTGCTTAGCATATTTGCAAGGGATGCGCAGCAATGAAGCAGAAAATTTCACGAGTGAGAGAGTGGCAGAGTTGTAGTAAAGACGGAAGAAAAAACTTATACGTATACTGTATTTTATATATACAATATATACCGTCGCCATATTTTCTGCGCTGTTGGACGTGGTTTATACTTTCCTTGATATCCTTATAGACATGGAAATTTCCTCTGTGAAATGCAAAGTAGGGAACGCGCCACGGGCCCTGAATATTCAGCTAATTCGATTTTTTAGAGCATTAAGCTTGCACGAAACTTCCACTTGCTTTGCGAAAGTGGATTAACATCTCGCGCGCGCGGTCGCTGCGAATTGTGAAAAACACACCGCCCGAGCACTTGCACTTTTCCTGCGGATCTTTGACGCTGATGCTTGAAATCGTGCGCGCGAAATTTTCTCGATATTGCGCGAACACACTCGCAAAGCTACCGGGAAAAGTTTGCTATAAATTGCTGCGCGAAAACATTTGAAAAAACAGCGTGCGAAATTGTAAGAATTGCTGCGCGAAAATATTTCTAAAGCTACGCGGACAATTGCAAAAATTGCTGGGCGAAAACATTGAAAGAACAACATAAAAGAATCCAAAATTGGAAAAATCATTGGTCAATGAAACATTGCAAAATTTGCTGGTTGAAAACATTTGAAAGAACAGCGTGCGAAATTGCAAAAATTGCTGGGCGAAAACATTGAAAGAACAACATAAAAGAATCCAAAATTGGAAAAATCATTGGTCAATGAAACATTGCAAAATTTGCTGGTTGAAAACATTTGAAAGAACAGCGTGTGAAATTGCAAAAATTGCTACGCGAAAACATTGAAAAGACAACATGAAAGATTGCAAAAATTGGGAAAATCATTGGACAATAAAATATTGCAAAGTTTACTGGTTAAAAATCTTGTAAGAGCAATGTGTAGTATTGGAAAAATTGCTCCGTAAAAACAATCGAAAACGAACTTGCAAAATTGCAAAAATTGCTACTCAAAAACATTGAAAGAACAACATGAAGGATTGCAAAAATAGGAAAATCATTTGACAATGAAACATTGCAAAATTTGATGGGTGGAAACATTGAAACAGCAATGCACAGAATTGCAAAAAATGTTCCGTGAAAATAATCGAAAAGCAACGCAAAATTGTAAAAACTGCTACGCGAAAACATTGAAAAGACAACATGAAAGATTTCAAATATTGGAATAATCATTTGACAATGAAACATTGCAAAAATTGATGGGTGGAAACATTGAAACAGCAATGCACAGAATTGCAAAAAATGTTCCGTGAAAATATTCGAAAAGCAACGCAAAATTGTAAAAACTGCTACGCGAAAACATTGAAAAGACAACATGAAAGATTCCAAATATTGGAAAAATCATTGGACTATGAAACATTGCAAAATTCGCCGAGTGAAAACGTTGTTAGAACAATGTGCAGAACTGCAAAAATTGCTTCGTGAAAACATTCGAAAAGCAACTTGTAAAATTTCAAAAATTACTATGCGAAAACATTGAAAGAACAACATGAAAGATTGCAAAAATTGGAAAAATCTTGTAAGAGCAATGTGCAGAATTGCAAAAATTGCACCGTAAAAACATTCGGTAATTATTTACATTAGGGGCTTCCTCACCGATTTTGATGACTTGAAATATGTTGTCAAGGTCATCATTCTGAACAACTTTTTCCTATACATGTTACTGTTTCTCAGCTATAGTTTCCGAGATATTCGCAAAAAAGTTTTAACATCTCAAATAGTGATCGGAGTAGGTGTGCATTAGATTTGAAGGTAAATATTTACATTAGGGCTAACAAAAATAGGAAAATCATTTGACAATGAAACATTGAAAAATTTGATGGGTGGAAACATTGAAACAGCAAAACGCAAAATTGCAAAAATTGTTCTGTGAAAACATTCCAAAAGCAACTTGGAAAATTGTAAAAATTACTACTCGAAAACGTTGCAAAAGCAGCATGTTGAATTATAAAAATTGCTGCTTCATTGTACGGCAAGTTTTGCAATAATAAATTCATACTCACATCGAAAATGAACACGTTCACATGCTGCCATAATCGGAAGTGTCTCAGCCTTGGAATAATACTTCAGATGTAACGATACAACTTCTGCAAGCTCGAATTAGAAAAAGACCAATGAATTCCGGAAGACGTTTAATCTTTCTGTAAAGGAGGCAACATTAGTCAAACATATACATCTCTCTGGGTCTAATGGTTCATAATTTTTTTCCCCGCGTACGCTATAAATTTCATCGGGCCATAAAGAACAAGGACACGCACCCCCATTTAAATCTCCGGGCGATATACGTTATCCAGCGTATTAGGTTGATCGTGTTTGAAAAAGAATGATATGCCTTTCGCCGGGACGTCTGAGCCGAAGGTTTTAATTTTCAATTAAAATTACGTGGTCACGTTCTTTGAGATTTTCTAAATCTCTATATGAATTTATAAAAATGAATTTAACCCTTTGGAACCGAACGTTGACGTATCAGCAACACGAATCAAATATATAAATATCAATTAATAAAATACTGAGTTAAACTTTACCTCAGGAAACCAGAAATTTTTAACTGCTTTTTATGTGATCCTCTAGATTTTGGCGAGAAAATCTCTGAAATCCAAGTTCCAATCCTAGGAGATCGCTAGGCCAAAAGTTATCGGTTATTTCAGGGTCAAAAACCGTATAACTTTCGAACTAGTGATCTCCTGTGATTGAAACTGGGATTTTCGGAATTCTCTCGCTAAATTCTACAGGATTACACAAAAAACAGTTAAAAATTTCTGGTTTCCTAAGGTAAAGTTAAGTCAAATACTGAAACTAAGAAGTACAGGAAATGTATTTTCATTGCAGACACATTGATTAAGAGAATACGAGATTGAGTAAATGATTTTAAAAATTGAATCGTATGATTTATCATAAATGTAAAATTGAGATAAAGTGAGATGTTTTAAATGGTGTGCTATCAAGTCAAAACATTGTGCTAATCGATAGATATCGATCGATGCAGCTGGATACGGAAGATCTCCGCAGCGACGACGCCTCTAATGAAGACTTAATGGACCCCTTTGAGTGCTGATAGGTGTCCAAGCGCTCCCCTGTAACGCAATAAATGTGTGCACCTATTGTGTCGATAGAGGCACTGTTCCACGACATCCATTCCGGTGATCAACAGTGCTGCTCGCGCAACGAGCAAACTTTACACTACTAACAGTGCTACTCAAAGCTGGATGCAATTTTATTAACTGCAGTTCTCTAAGAATTCAATCCAAATTCGAATTGCTAACTGCTGACTACGCCGACAGTACTCTTAGTTTCGGTAAATTTAATTTGACCAACCCTTATTTTCATTATTAAACAACATTTTTCTTTCGTCTTAGAATATTCTCATTTTATTCACACGAAACTGCTCCGATTAACACATACAATATTTAAATATTTAGTAATCTGTTAAATACAAATTTTGTAATGTAACAAATATTTTGTAATTTCTTTAAAATTTCCACAACAATTTCTAGTGGCACTTCAGAGTCAACACTCGAGTGAAAAGGGTTAAAATTCAATTTATACTCGCATTATTAGACTAGACTGCGATCTTTATGCGTTTACAGTCGCTGTACAAAGTCAATTCCTACACTTTTCATAAAAAAAAATACTTTTTTAACATTGGAGCAAACGGCTTGAATTTTTTGGAGATGTTGGAAGGACTAATTTACTAAGTAATGCATAAATATATATATATTTTTAAATTGCTATTAGTCGTAATTACAAAGAGTGGGGATAATTCCGCGACATTTATCGTCGAGGTCTTGGCGACATATATAGAGAAGTCACTGTATATCGTGTTTGGTGTCATTTTAATCAGAAGAATGCCACGAATAAGTTGGTGAAAGTCCTATAAAATAATAATGACAAAGAAATTTTCTAACTGGATTAGTAGTGGACCACACAAATATACCCAGTATAGGATTATGTGACATGTTTACACTACTCGAGGCAGTTCGAGCTTCTTAGCCCCCAGTGGAGGGGGAACTGACAAAGATCGTGTAGCTCCGTCCTGCTTAGATCAAGACTTTACTGTACAGTAATTTTTAATGGCGTCTCGGAGAGGACAGTGAAGGGTCTATCCGACTTAATTCGAATGGCTGGAATTAAATGCGTAAAATTTCGAGCCTTCAACGATTTAATAATGAACGTTCCCAATAGCATCGACTACGCGGCTCGTTAATCGAATAGTCGACTTTTCCGAGGTCTCATTCGCTTTTTAAGCGAATTTCGCAGTGTTCGACTGCGAATAATTACACGTACACCGTTGAAAGAGGGAGGGGACAGGAGAATGCTGCCAGGTAATTACTCGAAGGTGATAATCGGTTTTGCGAGTTCTTGGCATCGAGCTTTTTCTTCCCTTTCTTGTCAATGCACACTCCTCCGGGTGCTCGACTCGTTCGAATCGATATCTGATCTCTCTCTCTCTCTCAATGAACCTTATATATCCGTTATAGCGTTGTTCTGTTCCGTTAACGAATTTTCTTGTCGAACACGAGCAGACGTGAAAAACTGGAGACGGAACCTGTACACCGGAAACGAAAACTTTGCATTTAATTAATCCCCGGCCAATTATGCCGCCCCCCCCCGGATAGATACACTCTGTAATTAAGTTGACGTTTGTATTTTTCTTCCGGTTTTCGACCGGTCGCGTTCACAACATAATCATTAGCAAAGCTGTGGTACATATTTTTCAACGAATCGTTGACGACAAATAGACTGCAGATTTTAGGCATTTCAGACATTTAAAAAATGTAAAAACATGTACACTGGCCCACGAAAATATTCAAACGCCCTTGAAAACAGTATAAATTTTTTTTAAATCGGAGCAAACGATGTGATATTTTTTTGAGCAATTATGTTTTGCCGAATGACGTGCAAAAAAGATTTTGAAAAAATTGCCAGGAATTATAAGAGCAAGTAAAAAAGGCACTGTCCAAAAAGTTTTTATTTCAGCCTTATTTTTCAATATAAAACGCCTATTTTAAATTTTCTTAACAGGCCCAAATAAAAAATTTCCAAAAAAAGTGCCATTTTTATTTTTCCATGTAATTCTTACCAATTGCAATTTTTTCAAAATCCCTCTCGCACATAATTAGGAAGAGTAGTTCTTCTAATTGCTAAAAAAATGTCACGGCGTTCGATCCAGTTAAAAAAAAATTACATTGTTTTAAAAGGCGTTTGAAAACTTTCGTGAGCCTTCGTAGTCGCACAAGAACAATTTCAGCGCCGAGCGTTCAGACTCGAATTAAAAATATGAATGCAACTGAAAAATAACCGGAGCCATTTAGTTTTCATCAGTCGGCGAGAGCTCATTCCTTATTCTACTATCGATTTAAATTTCGGAAGAGCTCGAGCCGAGGAAACCGGTGAAAGTAAGATCCGGAATAAGTAATGAATGGAAAGCAGAGCAGCAGCGTCGAAAAATTGACAAGGGATGAGACAAAGTGACGTAAAAAATACAAGGGGATAATGGAGACCGGGGTAGAAAGCGTAGAACATTCAGAATTATTCACAATCAATCGGCACCCGAATTAACGAATTTCTAACGAAGAAATACTTCTCGGTTTATTAATGTGGTTCCATCGACAGATGGCGAAAAGTGCTCGGAGACGATTCACGATTCAAAATATCTTTCCACAGTCCTTAAAAAGTTGATAATAAAACAGACAACTGTATAGATAACCAGTGAATTACAAAAAAAAATTTGTCAAAAGTTTATTCTGCTTTTAGGACAAGTTATAATAGGGTAAGGTTCTCGATTACTGTGGGGGTACCAATTACTGTGCTTATATTAATTACACTTATTTTTAAAGCATGATGAATATTTAAAACAACACATATATTAACTGCTTCTAAAGAAAAAACTTAATATCTCTTTTTTAATAATCAATATGTTTTAAAAATAAGCCTCCCACAGTAATTGGTTCCCTGACCCTAGTTATTTGAAACGTCGACGTGTCTGTGTGGAATTAAACATTGCTGATCTATGCGAAAATTAATGAAGAATATTTAAACCATATATAAATAATTATTTGGAATATATGACGTAAATATGAGAAACAGGATATCTTCGTTCCGCGGAAAAATTAATGAAGAAAAATGATTAAAATTCAAAGCAGAGTTCAGAGATTTGCATGAGCGTTTTTATGAATGAAAGATGGCTGTGGCATGGTTTATTAATAGCGTAAGAAATTTAACTTTCCGATTTCGCGGATCAGACCTTAATCCTTTCCGTATGATCCTTGTAATCCTTGTTTTTACCGGGCAGCAAGTCCTCCGTCTCTCTTTTGAGTCGAGTAACGAAATCTCTCGTGATGGGTGACTTTAGTAAACAGAGAAACGTGCTTAATGCATATCACACGGCCGAATTAATTATTCAACAGTTTTTACCACTGAATTTGCTTCCCGTCGTTCCCGCAGCCTCCGCAATCGGTCGAACTCTCGCTGGTCTAACTTCTTCCTTTACCGCCGACTTACCCTTTGATGTTTAAATAATCGTTATGTTGGTATTCTCGACGTCTGACCGAGACGGAAATTGTTCTTCAACTATTCGGCCGTCGCGACGTTTATATCTCATAAACGAACTTCGACGTCTGAGCTGTTTCCAGCCATCGACGGATCTGCTCGCCTAAAACGTTTCGCGAAGTGTCGCGAGCCATTAATTCTGCAACTTCGACCTCGACTGGGCTCACCAGCCTCCAAAAAGGCATACCGAATTAGGACAACTCGAAAACGTCAAATAGAATAGAAAAGAAAAGACAAAAATAAAATAAAATCGAAAAGAATACGATAGAGTAAGAACAGAGAAAGAATAGAATGGAAAAGGGCAACCCCTTCACTTCGGCAACCCAGAAATTTTCAACTTTTTACTATATAATCCTGACGAGAAAATTCCAAACACGCATAACTTTTGAACCAGTGAATTCCTCGCCTCGAAAATTCGATTTTGGGGATTCTCTCGTCGAGACGTACAGGATTATGTAATAAAAAGTACAAAATTTCTGGTTCGCCAAGGTGAAGTTTAGCCTAGAAACCGTTCAATTCGAGAGTAGAATAGACAAAGAATAGAATGGAAAAGGGCAACCCCTTCACTTTGGCAACCCAGAAATTTTCAACTTATCACTATATAAACGTGACGAGAAAATTCCAAACACGCATAACTTTTGAACCAGTGAATTCCTCGCCTCGAAACTTCGATTTTGGGGATTTTCTCGTCGAGATGTACAGGATTATGTAATAAAAAGTAAAAAATTTCTGGTTCGCCAAGGTGAAGTTTAGCCTAGAAACCGTTCAATTCGAGAGTAGAATAGACAAAGAATAGAATGGAAAAGGGCAACCCCTTCACTTCGGCAACCTAGAAATTTTCAACTTATCGCTATATAATCCCGACAAGAAAATTTCAAACACGCATAACTTTTGAACCAGTGAATTCCTCGCCTCGAAACTTCGATTTTGGGGATCTCCTCGTCCAGATGTACAGGATTATGTAATAAAAAATAAAAAATTTCTGGTTCGCCAAGGTGAAGTTCAGCCTAGAAACCGTTAAATTCGACTGCGAAACAATACCTCGAGCGCAAAAGCAGTTTTATGCGATCGGACCAGCGTCAAAAGCGCCAAACGAACGGACAACGAAGAAAACGAAGCGATTCTCTTTTTTTTTCTCTCTGTATATTCGAGAGCAGTCGATCCCGGGGACTTGTTAAGGACAAAAGCACGATTGGAGCAATAACAGTAAATGACAAAGCAACGAACGCGGCGGAGCCTCGTTTCAAATGCAGATCAGCGGGAAGCGGTAGCGCGGCTTCATTTCCGGTTCCTACGAGCGCGATTCCGCGCGAACGCTAAAACCAACATGGGCCGGCGTTTCGCCGCGTTCACATTTATCGACGCCATTTTAAATGGAAATAAGCCCGACGCCGACCCGCGGAAAACCTGCTGCCCCCGGGAAAGCCTACCCGTGAAAAATCCCGCCGATACCCGGTGAAATGGATCGTAAAGTATGTGGGAATGGAGATAGGCCATCGGTCCGGGATCCACCTTTATTTATCAACTATATCAAATTCAATGCCAGCACATTCGCAGCACCGGCACCTGAATACAGTTCTCGATATATGTCATCAACACGGGTCATTTATCGTCTAGGAGACATACCCGACCCCTGTTATGTTTACACTCCTCGGCGTCCAAGACCTCTCACGAGGTATACCCCGCGGTGGTGGGGATAAATCCGCGACATTTATCATCGAGACCTTGGCGACATATATAGAGAAATCACTGTATTCATCTCTAAGACGCGCACAATGCATTTTATTCACTCTTACTTTGTTTTAAACCAGAAAAAATTGCTTAACATCACGATTATTGTTAACAAACTGACTGCCAAATATGGATCCTGAAAAATTTCACAGAATCAAAATATTATTGGCTTAGTGAAACCGAGGGAGAAAAGTTCAAATTTTGTCAGAGAGGTCGCTACGTTTAAACTCCGCGACATTTATCATCGAGACCTTGGTGACATATACAGAGAAATCACTGTATTCATCCCTAAGAAGTGTATAATGCATCTTATTCACTCTCATTTTGTTCTAAACTAGGAAAAATTGCTTGCTATCACGATTATTATTAAAAAAAACTGATTGCCAAATATGAATTCCGAAAAGTTTCACAGAATCAAAATAGTGTAACCGAGAGAGAAACTTTTGTCAGAGAGGTTGCTACTCTTTTGTGTATTTAGTAAATTCCCAATTAAATCATGTTGGAACTCGATCAGAATTGCACAAGGAAGATTGAATCGTCCAGATCGATTTATTGTGTGAAAGATGGTAGAAGAATGCGGATCGATCTTTGAAGACGAGCTTTAACGGCACACGCTGAAGAGATTAGAGGTGCGGAGCCTCGTGGACGATAATGGAGGACGGTTTCGGAAGAAAAAGGAGCGATTAAAGCATACCGGAGCATGCTAGCTCGTCGCGCGACACTTTGTAACTAGAATGGATGCGGGTGGGCTGGAAACACGACATCGCTTAAAGTTGAAACAAAGTTCTGCGACGCGGTCCCGTGGTCTCGGCTGGTTGCTGGAGGTGGAACGACACGGAAAATGGAAATGTTCGGAGTACCCTTTGAACGGTGTACCACCACCGGTGGAACGAGGCGAAATAAAAGGTCGCATAATTGAATAAATGTAACGATCGGCCCGGAGGAGATGTGGTCGAGGGATATTTCTTCAGGGGAGGAACGAATTGAAGAGATTCGCCCTTTTACCATGCGAATCGTACCCTATAATTTACTGTACAACCATTTCCTTAAATTTAAAAAGTGAAGGCTCCTCTTTAACAAAATTTAATAACCATTTCCCTCATTTTTAACTGAACCTAATTTTTCCGTAGATATTTTTCTAGAACACAAAAAGACGAATCGAACGAGTACCATGAACGTATCATTACGATCATTCAATCTCGAGATATTTTTCCCCGAATGATAAAATTTTGTATACTCGATCTTCATTCGAGACCTTGTATTTTCTTCAATATTATTGTAGAGCGCGAAAAGACGAATCCAACGAGTACCATGACCGTACCATTATGATGACTCAATCTCGAAATACTCGCGTTTGAAACGTAACATTTTCATTTTGGAGATTTTAAAATTTTACAATTCAGACACTAATATCTCCAGATCGAGTGATCGTAATGGTACGTTCATGGTACTCGTTGGATTCGTCTTGTCATGCTCTGTACGACCATGGTTGCTGCATGTGGATCACATTGAAACGATATGAAATAAAAGGTCGCATAATTGAATGAACGTAACGATCAGCCACAGGAGATGTAACCAAGGGACATTTCTTCAGGAACGAATTGAACAGATTCGGCTACTACCATGTGATTCGTGACCTCCAATGGAGAGCCGCTAAGATACATACATTTCCACAAATGAATTTTGCATAATTCCACTGTACTTAACTTGTAGAGCGAGCGTTGTCTCGCTGCGGAATCCGCACATTTTCTTTCTTCCGGTTTTCTTCGGAACGGCTTAACCCTTTTGTGCGAGTGGAGAGGACCGTGTGCGAAATACCTGCAAAATTAGATGAAGGTCCCAGTATATTTAACAATACCTTTACATTTTGATGTATGCGAAAGAGACTTGCATAATATTTTTGAGAGATTTATCTACAATGCGCTCGATCGACGAGTGCAACATGATTTTTAACATAACTTTTCTGCCTTTAATTCTATTTAAATGAAACTTTCACCAACACATTCCTTGCCCTCTTGTGATTAAAACGAGCACAAGCACGACGCAATTTCGACCGTATTTGTTTGTTTAAAACACGTGTAAATTGAACCTCGATTATCCAAACCGATGGCACCCGAATAGTCAACGATCGTATTACAGTGTCGAGTACGCAACAGAATTAATTGTAAAATTCCAAATTTCCTATAAAACGGGATTCCGGATCCACTATTATTGCAGCAATTAATCTTCTTTGATTTTCATCGGACAATCAAGCGTCGCCATACTTTCGTAAGAGTTGTTCCAGGGAAAAGGGGTTAAGGAAATTTACAAACGAGCAGGACGGCTCGCCAACGCATCGCGGAATCGGCCGACTAATCGATAGTTTCTGGCTGAAGCATAGTTCGGTTCAGCCAACTTGAAAATTCGATTAAGAGACCCGGCACGGAGATTCTCCAAGAATGTTCGCCGAATTTGAAACTGTTCGACGCGGGAAGAAAAGTTTCTTGCCACCTTTTCCCCGATCGGTTGGGAAAACACCCTCCACCCCCCCCCCCCCTCCACCCCCAACCCCCGTCGAGGTGGGAATTTCTGCTCGAACAGAATCGATTCCGGTGACCTGTGCGAGAATCGAACGAGATATTGCGTCACCGATGATTTTTGTCTGCGATATTCCGAACATCATATGTACAGTGACTCCCATCAATATTCGGACGGGTTTAAAAATCGTATAACTTTGTTAACATTGAACCGTAAGACTTGGATTTTACTTAAGAAGTTAGCACAATTGGGTTGCTACATAAAGAGAAAAAAAAATGTTTACAAAAATTGCAGAGAAAATACTAAAATTTTGCAACTTTTTTACGTGGACTTACATTGAAAATTTAGAAAGTACGGTTTGTAGATCTGTATGATTTATACATATTCTGAGAATTTCATCAAAATTGGTCAACGTTGCAATGAGCTACAGATGTTTCAAAATAATCGCATAAAGGCGAAATTCCCTGACAAGGTCAAATTATGTGACTTTCACCCTTAAGTTTTACTGATTTAGATGAAATGTTCAGAATATGCATAATTGATACAGATGTACAAAACGTACTTTTCAAATTTTTAATATAAGCCCGCATAAGAAGTTGCAAAATACAACTGTTAGTACTTTCTCTGCAATTTTGACCAATTGTAATTTTAATTAAACATTTTCCTCACGTTACGTAGCAAACCAATTGTTCCAACTTCTCAAAAAAATTCAAATATTCAATTCAATTTTTAAGAGCGTCCGAATATTAGTTGGAGTCATTGTAGTTGCAGATTTATTTATTGTATAGAAATTATCGCACAGAAAATTCACACGGAGCCCGCGAAGTCGATTCATTTGAAACTGCATTTTAAACGTTCGGCCCTCGTATCGGAGACTTGTTCATTGTAAAATGGGAAAGGAGAACGAATCTTCATTCCACGAGATTATTATACAGAAAAAATAAGGTGATTATTCCGTTTTTTAGAGGTCCCGCCATCGTTCGAACAGCACTTTCCTCTTGCGAGACTTCTTCCCTTTCCTGCGGAAACAAAAGAGCACTCTGGCCTCATTAATGTAATGTCATTAAAAAGACGTCCTCGGTTGTCCATTTTACTGAAACACCAAGGAATTCCTGAAACCGTAAAAACATTGTTCTTTTACGAACGTCGGATTTTTAACTGCGAAAATAATGTTACGGAAAAACGTTTGGACACCGAAAGAACGTACTTCCTCGGAAAAATTTAACTGGCATTATTCCGATACATTATGTTCAGATACATTTTACGGAATTTTTTAACACAGATATGGTTCAATATTCAATCGCAACGAGTAGGTTTATATTTGTACAATCGATATAACATATGTTGGAAGATCCAATTTTTATTTCTTCTGGTTTTTTAGGTTTCTACGTAGAGTTCTGGTGTTCTAGAGACCTAGAGTCCAAGGGTCCTAAATTTTCAGAGCCCTGGAGCCCTAGAATTCTAGAGTTCTAGAGCCCTAGAGCCCAGGAGCCCTGAAGCCCTGGAGCCCTAAAGCTCTGGAGCCCTAAAGTCCTGGAGCCCAGTAGCCCTAGAGTCCTAGAGCCCTGGAGCCTTAAAATTTTAGTATTTCAGGGTCCTAAATTTGTAGAGCCTTGGAGCCCTAGAATATTAAAGTTATAGAGGTCTAAAGTTCTAGAGCCCTAAAGTTCTAGAGCCCAGGATGCCTAGAGCCCTAAAGTCCTAGAGCCCTGGAGCCCTGGAATTTTAGAATATTGTGATCCTAAATTTGTAGAGCCCTGGTGCCCTAGAATTTTAGAGCTCTAGAGCCCTAAAGTCCTAGAGCCCTGGAGTCTTAGAGCCCTGGAGTCTTAGAGCCCTAAAGTCCTAGAGCCCTGGCGCCCTGAAGCCCTAAGGTCCTGGAGCCCAGTAGCCCTAGAGTCCTAGAGCCCTGGAGCCTTACAATTTTAGTATTTTAGGGTCCTGAATTTTTAGAACCTTGGAGCCCTAGAATGTTAAAGTTATAGAGCTCTAAAGTACTAGAGCCCTAAAGTTCTAGAGCCCTGGAGGCCTAAAGCCCTAAAGTCTTAGAGCCTTGGAGCCCTAGAATTGTAGAGTTTTAGGGTCCTAAATTTGTAGAGTCCTGGAGCCCTGGAGCCTTAAAATTTTGGAGTTTTAGGGTTCTAAAGTACAGCCCTGGAGCCCTAAAATTTTAGAGTTCTAGAGCCCTAAATTTGGGAGGCTGGAGCCCTAGAGTTCTCGTTGCATCTGATAGGAAAATGATTTTGGCTGGTAATATTTCAACGGTATCCACTAATTACAATCCGATAAATTACAAGGAACAAATTACAGTGGTTTCGGGATGCCGCGGATTATATTCTCGGTCGGAGATAATCCAAGTTGCCGGTATCAGTTTCCCTTATCTTGATAAATCGATTGCGAGGAGAGCAGGTGATCTTCGTCTGGCCATCATCGTCATTTCCCTGACGTCTCGTGCTGACGCGCAAGTACGTCGCGGGAGGGTCCACTTGCCAATTAACGAACTTATAATTAGCGCACAGAGCTGACAACTTTCCCGGGTCCCGGGATTACAAGTTTCCCCCTGCCGGAAGCGCGTGCTTTGTCGCCGCCCCCGGATAATGACTGTTATGTTCTCCCGAGGTTGCAACTATACTACCAAACCGGACTGTCGGCAAACGAACCGACTTTCGGCTCTGACAGTCGCGCTGTCATTAAGTCCACGCGACGCCGCCCAATTTTTTTTTTTTTAACACGTCCACTGTCACGTTGGTGTCACTGTCACAACTATAACAATATTCTTTATCCGAATCAGCCTTCAGATATCGGTGCTCTAAGAACTCGGGACTCTGGAAGTCAAGGGCTCTAGGAATTTAGGACTCTAAAATTCTAAGGGTACAGGGCTCTAAAAGTTTAGGACCCTGGGGCTGAGGCTCTAGAGCTTTAGGATCTACGAGCTCTAGGACTCTTGGACTATAAAGCTCTAGAACTTTAGGACTTTGGGACTCTAAGATTCCAGGGAACTAGGACTTTAGGACTTTGAGATTTTGGGACATTGGGACTTTGGGGCTTTGGTGCTTTGGAGTTGGGACATAGAGTTTTGGGGATTTAGGTCGTTAGGATTTTGGGATGTTAGAATTTTGAGATGTTGGGCTTTGAGGCTTAGGGGCTTAGGGGTTTTGGGATTTTGGGATGCTGGGACTTTGGTGCTTTGGATGTTGGGTCGTTGGGGCTTTGGGGCCTAGGGACTTTGGGAGTTTGGGGCTTGGGAACGTTGGGACCTTGGAGCTCCGGGGCTGTAGAGCTTTGAACGTTGGGCCTTTGGGGTTTTGGGGCTTCGGGGCGTTAGGACTTTGGGGCTTTTGGATTTTGGGACGTTGAGATGTTAGGATTTTGGGACTTTGTGAGTCTAAGACTACAGGACCCCAGGATTGTAGGACTGTCGCAGTATATTCACATTGTTATTTATCAATCCTCCAACAGTAAATATTTGCAAAATAGCTTGAAAGCCATGGTATAAAGAGCTCGTTGTTTAAGATCCCTACAAAACGCTGCATAGCAGCGGGATACTTACACGCGGCAGCTACTTCGCCGTCATAATAATCAAATATAAGGGGTAGATGTAAAGCAGGGAGACGTTTCAAGACGTGCCAAACAAAGTACGCCGGGCCATGCAAGGCAAGGCGTTATTTCAGGGGCAGTTAAGCTCTAACGACTCATAGTGCTCATTCCTGCGTTGGTGCTCAAAGAAGGTCGCGGAACAAACAGGAGGAGGATGTGCAAGGATAAACCGTGGTTCTTCCCAGCGGAACATCGTGATCACGACCTCCTTTCGCAGAAATTCTACAGCCACCGCTACCGCCGCTGGCAATGCGGGACGGTTTCCGGTTAGGGGAGCCGTTCCGCGATTTTCTAACACGAATGCGCTCGCGAATACTCGATTCCAGGCGGGCACGTGGCGGAAACAAATTACGTGTCGCCCTGTCGAACACGACGAACGATGTCACGTCTCGTCGGGAAGAGCGGTTCTGCACGTTTCTTTGGCCGTGTTTTCTGATCGACTGGCCAGGAATGCGGCTAATCTTTTGGCAATGCCGTGGGGGAGCAGGTGGCAGAGCTAGTTGCACACGTATGCATTCTTTTGTACGGTTTTACA
Source organism: Seladonia tumulorum (assembly GCA_913789895.3). Lineage (NCBI taxonomy): Eukaryota > Metazoa > Arthropoda > Insecta > Hymenoptera > Halictidae > Seladonia > Seladonia tumulorum. Next base: position 6,186,527 of record OU565280.1, read on the forward strand.
TTGTTTCAGTATGCAGAGTAAGATGGAGGACCTCTCCCGCAAGGAGTGCGTTTAAACAAACGGTCCCATGGTCTCCCGCCGAGGGAGTCATCAGAGTAAATAATAGGTAATCTGGCTTTGTTGTTCAAGATCGCGTTAATACACAATTTTACCAAAGTCAAAGGATACATAATGGGATGCACCGGCCGCAATGAGGCGTGCAGTTGTCCGCGGCAGCTGCCGGATGCTAATTGCACGATGTCCCCCGGAAATTATAATTAGACCGCGCAATCAACGCCGGCAAGAGATTCCTTGCTCGACCGTCTTAACGAACATCAGAACCTCGAACCAAAAAAGGACGAGCACGGTTAGTTGGTTGGTTGGTTGGTTGGTTGGTTTCTACATTTTTCATCCCTCGCCTTCGGGTTCTCTCTTTTCGTCCGTGCCGGTCCTGTTTCCGTTTCAATGACACTAATTAGCGTGCTTTCACGGGCAGGTGGGAAAACGTATTTTTACAACAGAACAGCATCACCGGCTGTATTAAAAATCGCACGGGACAATGTCTAGAACGAACGTGTCAAAGTAGGGGTGAAAACTCTTGCGGCAATGTGGGACTAATTAAAACAATTTTTACGAGTGTAAAAGTAAAATAACATTGACTCGACATTTTATAATATTAAAATAAATAAAGAATGTTTGCCGTTGATATTACAACTCCGTTGAATAAAAATATAATTCCAGTAGTTGTTGGTGTTATCTGTCTAGAGCTTTAGGACCCACGAGCTCTAGGACTCTTGTAGAGCTCTAGAACTTTAGGACTTTGGGATTCTAAGATTCTGGGGAACTAGGCCTCTGGGACTTTGGGGCTTTAGTATATAGGGACTTGGGGCTTTTTGGGACTTTGGGGCTTTTTGGGACTTCGAGGCTGTGGAGCTTTGGACGTTGGGTCTTTGGGGCTTTGGGACGTTGGGTCTTTGGGGCTTTGGGGCTTAAGGACTTTGGGAGTTTGGGGCTTTGGGGCTTCGGGGCTTTGGGTCTGTGGACCTTTGGACTCTAAGATTGTAGGGAACTAGAACTCTTGGACTTTGGAGCTTTGGCATGTAGGGGCTTGGGGCTTTGGGGCTTTGGGGCTGTGGAGCTTTGGACGCTGGGACTTCAGGGCTTAGGGGCTGTGGAGCTTTGGACACTAGGACTTCAGGGCTTAGGGCTTTGGAGTTTTGGCGTTCTGGGACTTTGGCATGTTAGGATTTTGGGATACTAGGGCTTTGAAGCTTTGGGACTTTGGGGTTTATGGGTTTTGAAAGTTTGAGGCTTTGGGACGTTAGGACTTTGGGGCTCTGGGACGTTGGGACTTTGACGCTTGGGTGCTTTTTGGGGCTTCGGGGCTGTGGAGCTTTGGACGTTGGGTCTTTGGGAGTGTTGGGCTTTGGGACGTTGGGACTTGGAGGCTTTGGAGCTTCGGGGCTTTGGGTCTGTATAGCGGTGAAAACTTTTGCGGCAATGTGGACTAATTAAAACAATTTTTGCTAGTGTAAAAGTAAAATAATATTGACTCGACATTTATTCAATTAAAATAAAGAATGTTTGCCGCTGATATTACAACTCTGTTTCATAAAAATATAATTCCAGTACTTGTTGGTGTTATCAGTGTGAAATTAAATAATTACTTTTCAACCCAGTTACAGATACAGATTGGACAGTATCGACTCTGTTAACTGTACAGATGAAATCAATTATGACACGTGCAAGCGTAATGTGATTATTTTAATAGACAAATAATTTGGGGAGGCAAACGCGCGCGTGCAGCACGCGATATAACAAATTCTGTGGACACGTGAAATCGACCGCAGCGTTTACAGTATTTATTATACGATGCACACGTCAATACTCGGACCTGTTCAGCGTGTCTCTGCATCGGACGGGGATAGATAAATTAACCTAGAATTCCTTTATCTGGGCGAGCAGCAAATATTCGTCGAACTTGCGGAAAAGTTAATCTACTTATCCGCTTCAGTCGATCGGAGCTTTTAGCGTTTTGCTGGACCCGATGAGCTCGCGTAATCGAATACCTTATTCTCTCAAAGAAAACAGTCGAACGGCCAATCGAATTAGCATTGTCAATGGACGACGGCGTGGTGTATTTATTAATCTACCTTTCAGGTTCCCCTGTCGGTGCCGATGGTCACATGGTTTTTCTTTTATTTGCGGAATGGTCAGGAATTCCCTCGGGCAACGACGTCTTTGGAGGTCTTGCAATTTTAAAAATGAAACCCGTGAGTTCTAGTTTCTTTTATGGCAAACTTTCTCGTAAGATTTCTCGATGGCCATTCTCCGCAGACGTTAAAGGCACTGTGCTTTGCTCTTGAATAAATGGAAGTGCCAAAAAAGTGTCCAAAGTGCCGAAGAAGAGAAAAAAACAGTGTTTGATTTCAGATTTTATGCATTCGTGGTAAAAATGAGCTAGTGCGGTTTAAAACAGCGAAAACGTTAAAGGAATAAAATTGTGACGAATACGAAATATTGAAATAAAAATGTTAAAGTAGAACAGGAAGGTCAACATGGTTACTGCTTCTTCCAGCTCATGTCAATAATTTTTATTTTGCAATAAAGGTCCGCAGTATACTGATTAGAAATTGATGGATTTTAATAACAGGGGAGAAACTGAACAGCACAAAACGGATATTTTAATATAAAATAATTTAATACAGCTCTAGTCGATGATGTTATAAAGATAAATTATCAAACTATAAGATCTTCTTTTCGAAATAACAATGTATCTTGGAATTATTTAAAAATATCCGTAACACTTAATAATTTTGTACTTTTCATGTTATGTATATGTATTTTGCAAGACCATTTTTATGCTTTCTTTCGCTGAAATGGAATTTCGTCCCGGTCTCGAGTCGTCTAATTGAACTGGGTTATTGCAGGCCATACATCGCTGCTTTATTAGCTACAGTAAATCGACTCCGACGCTCGCGTAGTATTGCGAGGATGTGCTCCCCGCTCTGGAACCGAAGTTGGTGAGATTTTTCCGGGCACGAAGAAAGAAGCTAAGCTCGAAGTTTTCTTTAACAACCCTGCGCCGGGACTTTTTGCTCGGTTTCGCTGTCGCTGATCGGGACAGCTTATGTATTAGGTATACTATGTGCTCGATGCCTCCATTTCGTCTCGCGACGCGCAGTCTGATATTTTCGGGACCATAAACTATTCTAACCAAAATGAAAAAAGGAGTTTCATGCAAATTTACAAATTCTCATTTTTATGTTTATTGCAAAAGTTTTGAAATATTTGGCTGGAGTACCACTTGTACATTCTCAATTGGACGCTGTAACGGGTATCTCGGAATTTTTTCAGATTTTTCGAAAGCCTGAAACACTGAGAAATCGGAAGCCTTAGATCTTTAGATCTTTCTCTCTGCTTATTTAGGACTTTTCGTTGAATTTCTATCTTTGTCGCAAAAAGTTTTAAACATTTCGCTAAGGTACCACTTGTATAGTGAATCAGGGGCTGTACTGAGTATCTCTGAATTTTTTCAGATTTTTCGAAAGCCTGAAACACTGAGAAATCGGAAGCCTTAGATCTTTAGATCTTTCTTTCCACTTATTTAGGACTTTTCGTTGGATTTCTATCTTTGTCGTAAAAAGTTTTAAACATTTCGCTAAGGTACCACTTGTATAGTGAATCAGGGGCTGTATTGAGTATTTCAGAATTTTTTCAGATTTTTCGAAAGTTTGAAACATTGAGAAATCGGAAGCCTTAGATCTTTAGATCTTTCTTTCTGCTTATTTAGGACTTACCGTCGAATTTCTATCTGTGTCGTAAAAAATTTTAAACATTTCGTTAAAGTACCACTTGTATAGTGAATCAGGGACTGTATTGAGTATCTTTGAATTTTTTCAGATTTTTCGAAAACCTGAAACGTTGAGAAATCAGAAGGCTTAGATCTTTAGATTTTCCTTCCCACTTCTTCAACAAATTTTCGGTTACTTATAATCCTTATTTGTAACCAATACGATTGTAGTCGATGAAATACTTGTTATTGACTTTTTTCTTTCTAGTTATAACAGTTATGGACCCCACTGAAAACTATGGAAAATTTAGATCTCAGACACGCTACCGATCAATTGTTTTAAATTTTTGCCATTTTGTCAGTGGTCTATCACTGCTTTCAATGAACAAGACTGTTAGACGTAATCAGCTAGACATTTCGAACAATTCCGTTGATTTATGTATGTCTGTGTATCATCGTTCGGATCTCGTATGAATTTTCCGGAATTGGATCTCGTCTCGTCGGATCCCAAAAATACCGGGCCACACAATTTATACATTTCGCGTTTATCGGCTTTTTAGCCCGCGCAGCCGGAGAATAAGCTAGTCGTCCCGGAGCCAGACGTAGACACGGCGACTCTATTGTTTTACATAAATATTTGAGCCACCCCTCCCTCCCTCCCCACCCACCCCCCTCCATCCACGAATGGCGATGAACTTAGGGGTATGTAGGAATACGGGATTCTAGGTCAGGCCAAATGGATTGGATTTCAGTCGGCCAAGCGAATCGTATTCGTTGCTGATATTGGAAGATCGCCAATATCGTACGACTTTGTAATGGGATACGATCTGATCTTGGTTTTATTTATAGTCGTCCGGCAAGATCGACGCGATCCGATCCGATCGAGAACCCTGGAAGATTCAGCGATAATAATCTCTTCCATTTTACTTTCGTTCGCGAACTTTCTTCGCGCGGCGAAAGCTGTTTCCGCAATTGCAATTTCTGCATCGTAAAATCGTACCTTGTCATCGTCGAAAATTTTTTTTCCAGAAGTTCAAAGATTCGCAGTTGAATGATTCATGAATTTATGCGATCTAAGATAGTCCGAGGACGTATTATTTTCAATCCGTCAAGACGATTACAGAATAAAAAAGAAAACTGTCATACATTTAACCCTTTGCACTCGAAGTTATTTTAACTGCAAAACGAAACATTTCTTCCGACCTAAAATATTTTCCTTCTGTGTATATATATTCTTTCATGTTGTACCTACGAAAATGGTGGAATTTACTCTAAACTACTGAAATTCTTAGTAATTTATTAAATCCAAACAAATTTAACAATGTAAAAGGTATTTTGAATAATGACACAGCAAGTTTTAGTGGCGCCTTATAGTCGCCATTCGAGTTCTAAGGGTTAATTTGTAAGAAATTATTAACAAAAAACAATGGGAAATAATGAATTAATGAAAAATTGTTTCGCATCAGCAGGTGAATGCAGATAATTAATTTCCGACATTTGCTCCGGCTTTTTAAACAGTTTCATTTCCACACGAAAAATCGTCTTTCCGTCGGAACGATTAAATTTTAAATTTTCATCAACCTAACTCAACCTCTCTACGATCGTTTTGCAAATTTGTCTAAAAAAAAAAAAGAATACGAAGAGGAAATTTTCATCCGGCATTCTACTCCTCTGTCAATTACCCGGGCGAAACTGCGTATAAAATTATCTGAATAGCGCGCAATAAAATTATGCGGGGGTAAGTTTCGAGAAGAGCTTTCTCGTGATTAAAAGATGCTAAGGGGCGATTACGTTATCCGGGATGAAAGTTTCCTCTAAAAAGATACTTCCGGTTAGCGGTTGATACCGCTTTGATTCGAGAGAAAATAAAACAGCCGGACGGGGCAAATCAACCGCGGAATCTCCGTAATTATACTGAATTTCCTCGGGAATTTGATGCGCCTTTATTATCGTGCTGTTGCCCGCTCGTTTGCAATTTCGAACAGCCTCGAATTACTATTCCATCTTTTATGTCGCGCTATTAATCTCCGCGGCATAATTTGTCGCACGTCTCGCGGAAAACTCGGCTGTATCAATTAACCCTCGGACTACTGCGAATTCTAGGCCCGTGCCATTTCGACACATTGACGAAGAACTCCGGCATAGCATGCTGAGGGCTGATTATTAGTAGACTGGATTTTAGGCTTTTGTGACAAAGATGAAGCGTAAAATGGGGCAAATAAATTCAAAGAATTTCCCGAAAAATTATTTCACGGATACGGTCTCGGGACAGTTTTAGGACTTTGGGATGATGTGACATTGGAGCTTTTTGGGGCTTTGAGGCTTTGGTGCCTTGGGACGTTGGGACTTTGGGGCTTTGGGACGTTGGGTCTTTGGGGCTTTGGGACGTTGGGTCTTTGGGGCTTTGAGGTTTAGGGGTTTTGAGAGTTTGGGGCTTTGGGGCCTTGGAACGCTAGAACTTTGGGACATTGGGACGTTGGGACTTTGGGGCTTTGGATCTTTGGGGCCTTTGAGACGCTAGGACTTTGGGGCATTGGGACGTTGGGACATTGGGACATTGGAGCTTTGGAGCTTAGGGGCTTTGGGACTTAGGGGCTTTGGAACTTTGGGATGTTAGAATTTTGGGATGCTGGGACTTTGGAGCTTTGGAGTTTAGGGTTTTTGGGAGTTTGGATCTTTGGGGCTTTGAGGCTTTGCACCTCAGGAGCTTTGGGACTTTTGATCTTTGGTGCCTTGGGACGCTAGGGCTTTGGGGCTTTGGGACGTTGGGACTTTGGGGCTTTGAGGTTTAGGGGTTTTGAGAGTTTGGGGCTTTGGGGCCTTGGAACGCTAGAACTTTGGGACATTGGGACGTTGGTACTTTGGGGCTTTGGATCTTTGGGGCCTTTGAGACGCTAGGACTTTGGGGCATTGGGACGTTGGGACTTTGGGGCTTTGGATCTTTGGGACTTTGGGGCTTTGGATCTTTGGGACTTTGGGACTTTGGATCTTTAGGGCTTTGAGACGCTGGGACTTTGAGGCATTGGGACGTTGGGACATTGGGGCTTTGGAGTTTAGGGGCTTTGGGACTTTGGGATGTTAAAATTTTGGGATGCTGTGACTTTGGATCTTTGGGGTTTAGGGGTTTGGGAGTTTGTATCTTTGGGGCCTCGAGACGCTAGGACTTTGGGGCGTTGGGACGTTGGGACATTGGGGCTTCGGAGCTTAGGGGCTTTGGGACTTTGGGATGTTAGAATTTTGGGATGCTGGGACTTTCGAGCTTTGGGGTTTAGGGGTTTTGGGAGTTTGGGGCTTTGGGACGCTAGGACTTTGGGCCTTTGAGGCTTTGGACCCTAGGACCTTTGAGACTTTGGATCTTTGGTGCCTTGGGAAGCTAGGACTTTGGGACTTGGAGGCCTTGAGGCTTCGGGGCTCTGGGTCTTTATAGAGGTTAAAACTTTTGAGGCAATGTGGAACTAATTAAAACAATTTTTACGAGTGTAAAAGTAAAATAACATTGCCTCGACATTTTATTCTATTAAAATAAATGAAGGATGTTTGCCTTTTATGTCACGCTATTAATCTCAGCTGTATCAATTAACCCTCGAACTCCTGCGAATTCTAGGCCCGTTCCATTTCGAAACATTGACGAAGAACTCCGGCATAGCATGCTGAGGGCTATTTATTAGTTGACTGGATTTTAGGCTTCTGTGATAAAGATGAAGCGTAAAATGGGGGAAATAAATTCAAAGAATTTCTCGAAAAATTATTTCACGGATACGGTCTCGGGACAGTTTTAGGACTTTGGGATGCTGGGACATTGGAGCTTTGGGGCTTTGAGGCTTTGGTGCCTTGGGACGTTGGGACTTTGGGGCTTTGGGACGTTGGGTCTTTGGGGCTTCGGAGCTTAGGGGCTTTGGGACTTTGGGATGTTAGAATTTTGGGATGCTGGGACTTTCGAGCTTTGGGGTTTAGGGGTTTTGGGAGTTTGGGGCTTTGGGACGCTAGGACTTTGGGCCTTTGAGGCTTTGGACCCTAGGACCTTTGAGACTTTGGATCTTTGGTGCCTTGGGAAGCTAGGACTTTGGGACTTGGAGGCCTTGAGGCTTCGGGGCTCTGGGTCTTTATAGAGGTTAAAACTTTTGAGGCAATGTGGAACTAATTAAAACAATTTTTACGAGTGTAAAAGTAAAATAACATTGCCTCGACATTTTATTCTATTAAAATAAATGAAGGATGTTTGCCTTTTATGTCACGCTATTAATCTCAGCTGTATCAATTAACCCTCGAACTCCTGCGAATTCTAGGCCCGTTCCATTTCGAAACATTGACGAATAACTCTGGCATAGCATACTGAAGGCTGATTATTAGTTAACTGGATTTTAGGCTTCTGTGACAAAGATGAGCGTAAAATGGGGGAAATAAATTCAAAGAATTTTTCGAAAGATTATTTCACAGACGGTCTCACTTCCGCTGGCAATTATTTTTTTTTTTTTACTTTCTTTAGATTTTCATGGAAAGCGATTTTTGGCAACTGCTCGGAAAAACCGGTGACGTTGTCGACGGCCCCGGACGTCTCGCACGGCGCCAAGGACGTCACGACCAGGATATTATCCTTGAATAAGGGCCGGCGAATGTGCTCGTACCACAGATCCTTGCCGCGATTATCGGAAAAACGATCTCCGTCTGACGTGTGATGGCTTTATGAGAGCCGATCCGCTTTCTTTTCTTCATCCCTCTCCTGTCCTCTCCTCTAGTGGAATGAGAAACACGATCAAGGGAAATTGCGGAGATTACAAATAACGGCTGAACGTAAATAGTATAACGGCGGGAAGATGATAGGAACCTTCAGGGCCTTGAATTAATAGATCAGTTTTGTAGTCTAGCTGCGGGAGTGCTTGGATCATCCTACCGCCGATGAGTTTCACGGAATCTTCTAAATCCCGGTCACCACCATTGCTGATTAACATATCACGAGAAAACCCTATGCAGAAGAAACATTGCCCACAAGAGAGTGAATTCTCGATATACAGAGGGGGACAAAAGTATTCGTACACTTGGAATATAGAAGTAAAAGTAACAATATCTTTTATGTTATTAATTGCATTTAAACATATGTAGCTTTATATTGTATACAACACTTATAACAACAAATTAGCAAATAACAAAACTTAATTACATTATTTCTTACTTAATAATATCGAAAAACATTGTTGTTTTTATTTCTATATTCCAAGTGTACGAACACTTTTGTCCCCCACTGTATGTCAACCCGACATACAAAAAATTTTTGCGAGTAAATCACCAAATTTCCGCATAGATACGTTGAAAAATCAGCTGCAAAATATCCCTTTACGTAAGCATTCAATTTATATTTTTCACCGTTTTTTACGTTCACGAACTTGAATGACCTTGATCGACCTTGGATGAAATTATACCTGTGTTATGTTTGCGCTCCTCGGCGCCCAAGCCTTCTCCAGCTTCGCGGTAGAGGGGATAATTCCGCGACATTTATCATGCAGGCCTTGGCGACATATATAGAGAAATTATTGTACCGGAGAAAAATTCCTGAGGCATTCAATCAAGGTCGCTCAATTCACCTTTCCAACAAAAGCCAAATCGGTTTACGAATCACTGCCAATTAACCATTCCATTTCTCGCAAACAATCAGCTCGCTATTCCACACCGAGAAACTTCGATCCTGCAAACCCTTGCAAAAAAAAGGCAAAAAAAAAATCGAAATCGAATGGAACAATTTTATTTTACTCGGGGCCATTCGGCGCAACTCGATCTCCGGAAACAAGCTAATACGAATAAAGGAATTTTACATTGTAAAACACGGCGCGCGGAATAAAACGGCGCACACCCGGGGCGGGGGGGGGGGAGTGGTGGGGCGAAAATATTTCATACTTACGCGAATTACGCTTTTACGATCCTCTGATAAAATTTCGCATGTTTATCGGCCAAACAGAAATGGCGCGAACGTTTTGTCCGACACGAATCGGCTGAAATATTCCGGAACGAAATCGGGTTTCGTCGAAACGTTCCCCGGTAATGAACCGCGTGCGCCGGGTTCTGTACGGTGAAATGCATTACAATGACGTCACTCCCTATTCACATTCGCGATAATTGATTCTATTCAACCCCCTCCTCCCCCCCCCCAGGGACCCGTGTCATAGATTTCGACGGGCTCGCGAGTCGTCTGCGGGCCTCCGTGTTTGTTCTTACATAATCGAATCCATAAAATCGTCGGTCGTCATTCGTGCACGATGAACGCGATTCGTTGAGCGCAACTGACATGACGGTTTGATACACGGGTGTACTTCATTTATTTATTTATTCGTGTGAGTATCCATTTTGAGGTCCATATTTTACGCAATTGTGTTAATCGTTATGTTAATCCTCAGTATCGCTGCTCGACAGATCACTTTTCCACTACATTCGAAATACGGCGAAAGGGGGTCCCGAGCCATCGTCTTATATCGAGAGAAAATTGTGGTGAAATGTCGGCGTGGGTCAGAAATGACTTAGGCATAGAGGTCTGGAACTGGAGTCCGAGGGACGTTGAGACGTTGGGACTTTGGGGTTTTGGGGTTTTGGGGCTTTGGGGCTTAAGGACTTTGGGGCTTTGGGGCTTTGGGGCTTTGGGGCTTTGAGGCTTTGGGTCTGTGGGGCTTTGGACTCTAAGTTTCTAGGGAACTAAGACTCTGGGACTTTGGGGCTTTGGCATATAGGGACTTGGGGCTTTGGGACTGTGGAGCTTTGGACGCTGGGACTTCAGGGCTTAAGGGCATTGGAGTTTTGGGGTTCTGGGACTTTGGGATGTTAGGATTCTGAGATGCTGGGACTTTGGAGCTTTGGGGCCTTGGGGTTTAGGGATTTTGGGGCTTTGGGACGCTAGGACTTTGGGACTTTGGGGCTTTGGGACTTTGGGGTTTTGGGACGTTGGGACTTTGGGGCTTTGGGACGTTGGGACTTTGGGGCTTTGGGGCTTTGGGACGTTGGGACTTTGGGGCTTTGGGACGTTGGGACTTTGGGGCTGTGGAACTTAGGGGCTTTGGGACTTTGGATCTTTGGGGCCTTGAGACGCTGGGTCTTTGTAGCTTTGGGACGTTGGGACTTTGGGGCTGTGGAACTTAGGGGCTTTGGGACTTTGGATCTTTGGAGCTTTGGACGTTGGGTCTTTGTAGCTTTGGGGCTTTGGGACGTTGGGATGTTGGGGTTCTGGGGCTTAGGGACTTTGAGTCTGTGTAGGGGTGAAAACTTTTGTGGGACTAATTAAAACAATTTCTACGAGTGTAGAAATGAATAAAGAAGCCGGTCCCGAGCAATCGCCTTCTATCGAGAGAAAATTGTAGTGAAATATTGGCGTGGGTCATAAATGACTCGGGCATAGGTCTGGAACTGGAGTCCGAGGGACTGAATACAGTGAATACAGTGAATAGAAACTCGTCACCAGTTTCTCCGCCTCGGCAACTGTTCGCTTTTCGGTCTTTCTTTTGCAAATGTCGAGCGTGCCATTGTTAGATCCCGGGCTCCCGATAGAAAGTTTCGAACGAGGCTCTATCCAGGCAATTGCTCACAGCAAAATTCGCAAGCCGGCCGAAGTAAGAAGTTATAATTTCATGTATTTGGGCTACACACAGCACAAGACTTCCTTCCCGGAGTTGTTTAAAAGGGACTTAACCATTTCCAAATATTCATGCATATTCACGGCGGATCGGGAAGTTCGTTAACGTGACGGTTTAATCGTGTCGGTATTATGCCGCAAAATTTGATCTTGCAAATTCAAGCGGCATAACGAATGTGCTTTCGAAATTCACGGACTTTCCGTGGGCCATGTCCTCGGTAGTCGAGGCTGCGCAAGCCTATGCAGCTTTGTTCTGCTACTCATACATCCTTGATGAGAGGCTGCCGGTTAATTTATAATGACATCTTTCGGTCAACTGATAAACAGTTCCTGGATGAAAGCCTTTTGGCGTCACTCTTAGTCGAGTGACGTACTTAAAATAATGTTGCCAAGAGAGGAGCGAGCACAATAATACACCGGAATCAGTGTCTGTCATGCTTCTGAAATAATGCCGAGAAAAGAGGAACAACCGCAGCGACCGACTAGAATCTTTGTCTTTTATGGTTTTAAGAAACGTCGATAAAACAGGAACAATCACAGTGATCGACGAAAATAAACGACCACTGTCTTTTATATTCTTGGCTCAAAGAACGATGACAGATATCTCGTACATTAAATTGTTTTCATCTTTCTGTGGAATTTTAAATTATTTACTGGACTTATAGAAAGTGACCCACTCGACTTGAGTGTCTTAAATTTGTAAAGTGTATCCCACTAAACTTGTTTGCACTAAATAAATTAATACAGTGTGTTCCACTAAACTCGAGTGTCCTAAATAGGTTCATACAGTGTATTCCACTAAACTATAGTGTTATAGTATACTATATAGTATAGTGTGTCCCATTAAACTTGAGTGCCCTAAATAAATTCATACAGTGTGTTCCATGAAACTTGAGTGTCCTAAATAAATTCGTACAGTGTGTTCCATGAAACATGAGTGTACTAAATAAGTTCATACAGTGTATTCCGCTAAACTATAGTGTTATAGTATAGTATGTCCCATTGAACTTGAGTGCCCTAAATAAATTCGTACAGTGTGTTCCATGAAACTTGAGTGTCCTAAATTAATTCGTACAGTGTGTTCCATGAAACTTGAGTGTACTAAATAAGTTCATACAGTGTATTCCGCTAAATTATAGTGTTATAGTATAGTATGTCCCATTAAACTTGAGTGCCGTAAATAAATTCATACAGTGTGTTCCATGAAACTTGAGTCTCCTAAATAAATTCATACAGTGTATTCCACTAAACTATAGTGTTATAAATAAAATACAGTGTGTTCCATGAAACTTGTGTGCCCTAAATAAATTAATACAGTGTGTTCCACTAAACTCGAGTGTCCTAAATAAAATCATACAGTGTATTCCACTAAACTATAGTGTTATAGTATAGTATATAGTATAGTGTGTCCCATTAAACTTGAGTGTCCTAAATAAATTCATACAGTGTGTTCCATGAAACTTGAGTGTCCTAAATAAATTCGTACAGTATGTTCCATGAAACTTGAGTGTCCTAAATAAATGCATACAGTGTATTCCAATAAACTATAGTGTCATAAATAAAATACAGTGTGTCCCACTAAGCATGAGTGTCTCCAATAAATTTATACAGTGTGTTTCATTAAACTTGAGTGTCCCAAATGAAATTATACAGAGTGTCCCATTAAACTTGAGGCGTCCTAAATAAAATTATACAGTATGTCCCATTAAACTTGAGTGTGCTGAATAAATTTATACAGTGTATCCCACTAAACTGAACTGTGTTCCACGACAGGAAGATGTCAACGAGTGTTTCGTTCGCACGCGTGACAAATAAAGCAAAGTGGTGGGAACACTGTTCATATAAAATTGATGGAAAAAGTTTTAGGTTAAAAAGTTTTCTTCGGAGCTGGCTCGGTTCGAATTTCTCGCGCTCGCGTCGATTTTCACCGCGGAAAAGGGCATAAATCGGCGAATCAGGGTGCTAAGCCGATTTCTAATAGTCAGTTCGATAACTTTATCAGCGAGCCGGCTATCAGGGTCCGGTTAAATCGGCTATCCGGCAACATCCTCGGCCGTCCATACGTCACCATTTCACCCGTCGGGATGTATACAGCAGCCAGTTCACCTTCATTTATATTGTATCCGGCCTAGGCCGAGACAGGCTCTATCTCTCCATCGTGAAATCCGAGTTTCCATTTGCGCGACGCGAATGCAACCCTGTTCCTGATAACGGGTCCCGCCATCGCGAAATAATTATTATCGACGAGCCGGGCTATTGTCTTACGCCTGAATAAACGAAATGCACAACAGAGAGGGATGGGAGAAAACGGAATCGGTGGAGGCTGCAATGATAATTAGGCAACGCTTCAATTAATTTCGTCCACGGGCGAAACGGTGTCGGGCAGATTGTTAGCGTCGCGCGACTGAAATAATAATTCCCGTCGAATGTTCGTTAACGAGGTTACCGGGTGAGGGGGAGGGGGGTCGAGAGATTATTCCTTGAAGAGGTCGACGGATGACAGCCTGAATTCTCGTTGTCGGATTTTTGCAGATGGCGCCCAGGAGAAAAATTGCGAATTCGCTCGGCGAACCTCGGAAATTCCACGGGACTCGCTCGGACACCATTTTGCTTCAAGAAATACTGATTTCTGAGACGGAGAAAATCTAGGTATGCTACCTTCGTCCCATAATAATAGTATCGAGTGAATATTTTGCAAAATTGCAAAACCTCCAACCAAAATCAATGTTTCATGGCATCTGCCATTTGTTTTGACACGTCGTTCAATTTTTAGGTTAACCTAGCTATTACGAATTATAACTAGTTTCACTCGCTGATCGAAATCAATTGTTTTACTTCACTGTAATAATTTTAACCTATTGTCGAATTTAATCTAGTTCTTTCATAATAAATGTTGCGTTCTATATTTATTTTCCTTAGCTACTACTATTATGGGACTATCACTATTAGTACTATTACTATGGGACAGAGGGAGTATGTTTTATACTGAAGTGTAATACACACTATGGCAAGATACAGCGAAAGAATTATTCGTTGGATTAAGAAGAAAAAGAATAATTTTTTAAACACAGGTTAAGATGGTCTTTGACTCGTGAATAGGGGTTGGAATTGCGAAGCCTCTCAAATCAAAATCAATGTTTCATGACATCTGCCATTTGTTTTGACACGTCGTTCAATTTTTAGGTTAACCTAGCTATTACGAATTATAACTAGTTTCAATCGCTGATCGAAATCAATTGTTTTACTTCACTGTAATATTTTTAACCTATTGTTGAATTTAATCTAGTTCTTTCATATTAAATGTTGCGTTCTATATTTATTTTCCTTAGCTACTACTACTATGGGACTATCACTATTAGTACTATTACTATGGGATAGAGGGAGTATGTTTTATACTGAAGTGTAATACACACTATGGCAAGATACAGCGAAAGAATTCTTCGTTGGATTAAGAAGAAAAAGAATAATTTTTTAAACACAGGTTAAGATGGTCTTTGACTCGTGAATAGGGGTTGGAATTGCGAAGCCTCTCAAATCAAAATCAATGTTTCATGACATCTGCCATTTGTTTTGACACGTCGTTCAATTTTTAGGTTAACCTAGCTATTACGAATTATAACTAGTTTCAATCGCTGATCGAAATCAATTGTTTTATTTCACTATAATATTTTTAACCTATTGTTGAATTTGATCTAGTTCTTTCATAATAAATGTTGCGTTCTATATTTATTTTCCTTAGCTACTACTATTATGGGACTATCACTATTAGTACTATTACTATGGGATAGAGGGAGTATGTTTTATACTGAAGTGTAATACACACTATGGCAAGATACAGCGAAAGAATTCTTCGTAGGATTGTGAAGAAAAAGAATCATTTTTTAAACACAGATTAAGATGGTCTTTGACTCGCAAATAGAGGTTGGAAAAATTACTATTAAATCACAAGAGTCCCGGCAAAGTCCAGAGAACGCCGTGAAAAGCTTATTCCCGATTGCGAGTGTATTTCGACAAGTTTTCGAGTCGACGATCCCATTTTTCCAAGACGGAGGATGCTCTCGAAGTTATCGCGCACCGTTTCGCGTATTTGTTTCCCCCGTGTTCGGTGGGGGGAAAAGTGCAAGGCAATCAATTCCCATCGATCGGTCATAACTCGACAATTTGAACGGGTTTGAACACAGGAGGAGAAAGAAAGCTTGCACCAGCGTCTCTCGAATCCGGGAAGACCCGCGGGCCTAATAAAACCCGAACGCTCCTTCCGTGGTACGCGCGTGCGTCACTCTGTCGTTTCGGCTGTTATGTCTCCTCGTTATCTGGCCGCGGGATTTTAAATGTCACCGGGGCAAAATCCCGAGACGAGCGGCTGATATTGCAACGTGGATTCTCGTAAATCGCATCGTTCCTGCTTCAAAGTCTCCGTTATAATCTTGGCCCGGAGAATTCCGCAACGAATTTTACGACCCCGTGCCCGCCAATTCCGGGCCCGTTCTTTTATTTCTGCCGCGTGCGCGCGTTTTGGATTTATATATTGTGATGCTCTGTCCGAAAATCAATACGCGGAATAATCTCGAGTACCGTAGACCGTCGTAAAGTCGCGACGAAGCAACAACAATGTCCACGAAGAAATAAGTATAATTTTAACCAGTTAAACTGCGGAGTTTAATTTTGAAAATCCCTCCCGGCACGGAATTCAAATCACACAATGACGAATATACACGTCGAACGCAGCACAATTGCCGCTGTTATACAAGGTGGGTCTCATACTTTTTTGTAAAGAATATGAAGTAGCGTCAGCTGATGCAACAAAAAATATATGATTCCATTTAAAAAAAACATTAATGAACTTCATATGTCCTTTACACGTCCGCCTACAAAAAAATGTACCATCAGAATATGCCCCTCTCAAAACCATTCAACTTCATCTAAAAAATTGTTTGCTATGCGTAATAATAATGACGTGAATCTAGATAGCAAAATGTGGCGACCAACCCTGTATATTTTACGAAGAAAGTCAAGCAAAATGAGAAAGAATTATATTTTTATTCGATAAGAAATTAACGATTCATTAACGTTAACTGCACCACAATAGAGATTTTATATTTATATTAATGATTTTGCATCATTAGCGCATACATATGCGCTCAACTTTGTTGGTCACTATCATTATTCGTTAGCTAAAAGATAGAAATGGTGTTGTTGGAGATGAAAGTAGTAATTCTGATTTTTCCTTATAATGCCAAAATATGAGGTTCTTTCAGTTGTAGTCATTTTTGTACTTAAACATATGTTAATTTAAAAAAAAGTTTGGTGATAAAGATCTTCTTTTCATATTTCCTTATGATGCAAATGGGTTAATATACAGGGTGAGGCACCCGAAACTAGCCACCAGAATAACTTCTATATTTTTTGAGATAGGAAGAACACTTGCTAATTTTAATAAACGATAAATAGGATATTGACATTTAAAATTTTGTAAATTTTCCTACAATTTCAAATTTGGACTACTCAGTTTTGTTATAAATGCATAAAGATCTGCAGTCTAATAATGAAAGTGATAGAATGAAAACAGTCAAATATCTCAGGTAAGTTTTAGAACAAATACACTTTAATACTTTTATACTCAGAATACGCCAATCTATATCGAAATCGAGCATAACAAATTGGACATTCCATTTAAAAAAAAACAAAGGTGACATCTTCTCTACGCTTCCACTTGCAAGAATATCATTTATACAACATTATGTAATTTCTTAAACCCTACAACTTTTGTAAGCAACATTCTCTCGTATTGTTTGAAATAATCAAGATATTCAATAATCAAGGCCACACTGTATTTTTGGTCTCCCACGATTGTAGTCCTTCTCGAGACAATTTCAACGATATAGGTCGCATCAATTTCATCCAAGGTCGTTAAAAAAAAAAAAAATTGAATGCTTACGTAACGGGATATTTTGCAGCTGATTTTGCAAGGCATCTGTGCGGGGCGATTTAGAAATTTTGCAAATTATTTCGCATTCGGCAAAGACTAAAAAGCACCGAATATCAGGAAATCCCTGGAAAACGTTCGAATTGAATTTCTCCGGTGTGACTAGTCATTAAAATCGGCGTCAACGTGCAACAGCGCGAAGTATAATTTGACACTAATTTACCGAGTTATTATTTTATTCATGCACCAGTGTACACGCGACATGTTCCGCGCGCACACGCGTCCACGCACCTTTTGATTGACTCCGGCGTTCCCGTTTTCGCAATCGGTGCAAATATCATTTATCCCTTTGTTTTAATTACGAATGCGTTGTTCGAATTTTACGCGAAACGAAATCCCGAGCGGGGCGCGCGCGCGTTTAATATTTTACGGTATTGTTAAACATCGACGCGTTGCACCTCTTTGAGAACATGAATTCGCGAGTTCGAAACAACTGTTGTCGCATGATTAAACAAAACCGGCCGATATGTTTATAGTAATTCAATGTGATACATTTTCTGCTTACGCTACTGAATAATATAACCGATTAATGGGGTCGAATTGTTTAACCGGAGTACCTGTCTGTTTAATGCTGTTCCGGAAAGTGTATTCTTAATGCAATTGAAATTTGCATTAAAAAATGTCGGAGGAAGTGTTTTGTGACGTTTTAGTGAAAATAATGGAATTGCTTAAAAATTCAAAATAAAAATTCTATCAATTGCAAGATGCAGAAGCTAAGTAGACGTTTATTTTTTTCGGTAATAATTTGTTTATTTGTAACGGTGTTTTTAGGTTTTGTTCGATTCTATTATAAGTTCATAAAAATTCTCAATAGTAATGATTAGACTGCGGATTTTATGCATTTATGAGAAAAATCAACGGGTGTAATTTAAAACAGTAAGAAGATTAAAGACGTTTGACAATGTCGATATACTATTTTTAACATATAAGAATTATTAATGAGCAAAATAAATTTTTATTCAGCTCCTATAGATTGCAATTGATGAATAAAAATTTTCATTAAAAATGTTGGTGGAAGCGTTTTGTGACGTTTTAGTGAAAATAATGGAATTGCTTAAAAATTCAAAATAAAAATTGTATCAATTGCAAGATGCAGAAGCTAAGTAGACGTTTATTTTTTTCGGTAATAATTTGTTTATCTGTAACGGTGTTTTTAGGTTTTGTTCGATTCTATTATAAGTTCATAAAAATTCTCAATAGTAATGATTAGACGGCGGATTTTATGCATTGTCATTCATCCTCATAAATTTAAAAATTCGATTCATTATAAAAATTTCTATCTAAATAATTTTTTAATATCAGCGGGTGTAATTTAAAACAGTGAAAAGATTAAAGACGTTTGACAATGTCGGTATACCATTTTTAACATATAAGAATTATTAACGATCAAAATAAATTTTTATTCAACTCCTATAGATTTTACTCGATGTATAAAAATTTTATTTTGCATAAAGATCCACAGTCCAGTAATGATGATTCACAGCCAGTTACTTTTTCTGCAAATATTTCGTCAGATTCCGTAGCCATCGCAAATTTGCAATTCGATACGGAAGAATAATAATAATATATAAAAACAGAGGGAATCTGTGTGCATACACGAGTGTCCTCGTGTTCAGCAAGTCGAGCAATAGTTACGGGACAGAAACGGCACCGAAACGCGCGAATAAAGTTTAAGAATCGCGAACAACAAGATTGGCCAACTTTTATTTGAAACCAGCGAGGGCTGCCTTGTATATATAGATTCTGTTGTCTTTCTTCTAAGAGATTTCGTAGAAGCAAACTTCAGATGTTTCGTGACGTTGGGAGAGAGAGGGAGAGGGAGAGAGAGAGAGAGGGAAATCGAGGAAACGTGAGCGTAAAATTTCGTATCGGAAAGCGTTTCTGACTTCCATCGTTTCAGATTTTTGTACACGCGGCAACGAACGTAATCCGACTAGTTCGGAACTGATCCGAACGGTTTCGAGCGAAACAACAAACGTTTTCCGTCATTGAAAACGTGGGCGTGCACTTCTATGCGACTTTATTCCGAAGCTACGGTGTAAAACAAAAGAGTAATACGTGAAATTGAAGTGGTTGAAAAGTCGCGCTTGCGAAATAATTAAAAAAATGTTCGTCACCGTACTTCCGCCATTAACTAAAGTGTAGCTCCGTAATGATCAATTTTTCACCCCAAACGCTTCCATACTTTTTCACTCAGCATTCGATACCTTTTCGAATTGCATACTTAAATGTAACACATAATGAAAAAAAAAAATTTGAAAATCGCCACCGTATCTTGACGGAAAAACGAAATATAATAAAGACTATTTTTTACATTGTATGGACCGGTTAATGTGCAACAACTTTTGTTCGAAAGATTTTTCTCCGCAATGAATAGGTTACGTTAATTAGTAAATTTAGGAAATTTAGTAAATATTGTGGTTTCGGTTAAGTGACACACCCTGTGATACGTATTGTGTACAACTAAAATGTTTAAGAAAAGATAATTTTCAGTTATCTTTTATTCGTACTTAGTTTTCTGAAGAGTAAATTCGACATATAAATAAATTTTTGGATTAATTTAATATTTTAAATGAATTTTTTTATCTTTTCCCAAAAAATTCTAAAATGAGGGTTCAAAATGAGATGGTCACATAGGTGTAACCCCATAATTACCTAAGGACATCAATTTTATATGGTTCAGTTTAAAAATGATTATTTTGGCGGAAACTAATAAACAAATTCTGAACAAATATTTTTCATATCCATTCTAGTGATCTGTATTTCTAATGTTTAAAGAAACCATATGACATTTTCATTTTTTTGTTAAGACTTTTACTCACTGCAAAAAGTGTTGAAAATCGTTTAAATAATAAAAATTCATTTGTTTAAACAATTGCTCAAGTAACAACATTTGATTGGTTTAAACAATTGTCTAAATAATAATATGTATTTCTTGAAACAATTGTTTTAATAATAAAAACTGATTTGTTTAAACAATTGTTGAGTTAATAGATTTTATAGGTTGAAACGATTGTTTAAATATTTTATTTGTTGAAGCAGTTGTTTAAGTAATAAAAACTTATTTGTTTAAACAATCGATTAAATAACAAATTTTATTTGTTGAAACAATCGTTTAAATAATAAAAATGTTACAATTGAAGCTGTTGTTTAAATAACAAAAATGTTACAATTGAAACTGTTGTTTAAATAACACAGATTTTATTACTGGAGCAATTGTTTAAATAGTAAGAAATTAATTTATGTAGTTATTCATTCAGTTCTTGTGTAGCTCTCCACCCATAAGCAAAGTTTAGGCACTGTTCTTACGTACCGTGGGTAAATGATCACAGCTTATTCATATTTCGAAGTTGTGACGTCACAAAATCAGTTATCTTCCCTTCAAGAAAAATGATCTATGCCGTATCTGTAGATTTATATGGTCTAAGGTCGAATGAGATTTTAAGATAACGAAACACCTCTCGAAGAGACGGACGAATAAACTTTCGAAACCAAAGAGGGTAAAAGTTACAGATAAATTCTTAAGCAATTAAAATTACAGAAAAATTCTCGCGCGGTCTTCGAATAACAAACAAAAGATACAGTATATTTGATCTAAACCTTATTAAAATAATTTTCTATCTAGATAGCGCCCATTACCGTTACGAGCGATCCGCCTCGTTACGGACAACAAAGGCAACACCCCGCCGCGCAGCCCCGTTGTTGTTATTAATACGAAGAAAATGGCAAAATGCTAAGCAACATTCGCGAGCCAGAGGGGAAATACGTCCGCGAGTCTTGTGTAATACGTTCGCCGACAAATTGAACAAGCGCCAGCTGAAGATCGTGGAAGCGGCTTCCCTCCCCGGACAGACAATGCGATCTCTGTTAATTGAAATGCAGTTTGTGCGCAATCAACGCTTCATCTCTTGAATTCCATTTCCCATTGTGATTCCCTGTTTGAGCTACGGGCCGCGGGGAGGGGGAGGGGGCGGCGACGCGACGTGTCGCTGTCTGCGTAAAGCGTGGAACAGTTAGTATAGATTGCCGGGCTCGCACTAAGATTAATTAAAATCCTGCTTCGGGTCCTGGTCCGTGTCCGCCGGACACTTAAAAACTCGAAACCAGTTCGTCATAGCATTCGACTCGAACTGAACCGATTCCGTTGAACTATGCCACTGGTTAACAAATTTTTTCCAAAATATCAAACTTTTAGGGAATTACGAAAAGTACGATTCATTCGATTTTAAATGTAAAATTATTATTAGCACTAGGTTTATTTGGGTTTCTAATATTTTGAATTTAAAATTATTCAGATTCTAAGGATGCATAGTACTAGGTTTATTTGGGTTTCTAATATTTTAAATTTAAAATTATTCAGATTCTAAGGATGCATAGTACTAGGTTTATTTGGGTTTCTAATATTTTAAATTTAAAATTATTCAGATTCTAAGGATGCATAGTACTAGGTTTATTTGGGTTTCTAATATTTCGAATTTAAAATTATTCAGATTCTAAGGATGCATAGTACTAGGTTTATTTGGGTTTCTAATATTTTAAATTTAAAATTATTCAGATTCTAAGGATGCATAGTACTAGGTTTATTTGGGTTTCTAATATTTCGAATTTAAAATTATTCAGATTCTAAGGATGCATAGTACTAGGTTTATTTGGGTTTCTAATATTTTAAATTTTTAATTATTCAGATTTTAAGGATGCATAGTACTAGGTTTATTTGGGTTTCCAATATTTTGAATTTAAAATTATTCAGATTCTAAGGATGCATAGTACTAGGTTTATTTGGGTTTCTAATATTTTAAATTTTAAATTATTCAGATTCTAAGGATGCATAGTACTAGGTTTATTTGGGTTTCTAATATTTCGAATTTAAAATTATTCAGATTCTAAGGATGCATAGTACTAGGTTTATTTGGGTTTCTAATATTTTAAATTTAAAATTATTCAGATTCTAAGGATGCATACGTGACAAATTGTTTAGCAATTTCTTCGGGTATATGTTATTTTTAAAATATTGTTAAAATTAGTGGGTAGCACGTTCCTGTTATTTTTACAAAGTAATGCAAAATAGTCACTTTTAGTGCTTTGTGAACCTAGTGTTAACCCTTAGCACTCGAATGGTGACTATAAGGCACCACTAGAAATTGTTGTATCATTATTCAAAATATTTATTAAATTACTAAATTTGTTTGTATTTAATAAATTACTAAACATTTCAGTATTGTAGGAGTAAATTGCACCATTTTCCTATGTATGACATGAAAAAAAAATATATAGAAGGGAAATATTGTAGGTCAAAAGAAATGTTTTGCTTTGGAGTTAAAATAGCTTCGTGTGCAAAGGGTTAATTACTTTTGCAATGTCCGAATTTGCGATGTCTTTGTTGCAAGCATTTCCACAAAGAAAGATTCAGTCGTGTCGAAAATAGTATATTAACGTTTCGAAATTGTACACGTCCGACTTTAAATTTCACGTTTCAATTTTGTTTAATTAAAATCGAGCGAACGAAGGCTGAGGATGGACAATCGAAAGTAATTTCGTTCGTGTGACTGGAAGGCTGTCTAAAAAAAAAAAGAGAAAAAAAAATAAAACAAAATTGTACAATAAAGCGTGTACAGCACGGTAAAGCAAAATACAGCGAAACCACTTAACCGCCGAGGATTATACGGCTCCCGAGAACAATAGAGTGCATATAATCAACATCTCCGAGCCGAATAGCACGATTTTGATAGTCATATTTTCGCGCGCCATTATTCACTCGGCAGTCTCGCGGAAAATGCGGGCCAAAAAAGAAAAAAGAAAAAAAAAATAGGGAGGGTGAAAAGTTTGCAAGTTTGTGCGGTAAATCAGTCAGGAAATATCGTCGGCTGTTTCCTTTCCCCTCGGACGAGTTTTTAACTGCGTCCGAAGCCTGGAACGTTGCTGATTCATCCGTGACCGACTTTTGTTTTTGGAGTCTTTCCACGTTCGTCGATGCTTGTTGGTTAGGCTGGATGGAATATGGTTGACGGTGTCCCTAACCGTGGGAAGGTAATAAAGAGCGTCATCATTTAGCGGTTGTCGTCGGGAAGGTCGCCGATAAAACTGCTGTTGGACTGTAAACATAGTTCAAGGCGGAGGACGAACGTTAAACTGGGTTAAAACACGTTCAACTTCCAAGTGCTTCCGCGATAAAATCGCGAGCTCCACGACGCCCGAGTGATTCGAGAATTGAAAGCAAGTCGAACGACGTGGATAATTGAATCGACCAGGCACTAAAATTGACTCGTACACTCCTCGTCAAAAAGATAACGTGCTATCTTTAATTTCTCAATGACGCATGTAAATTTTTGGTAAATATTTACATTAGGGGCTTCCTCACCGATTTTGGTGACCTTGAAATATGTTGTCAAGGTCAGCATTCTGAACAACTTTTTCCTATACATTCATGAGTCCTTTAATATCAAGTTATTTACTTGACAAGACTAGACGGCAAATAAATTTCCAAAAAATTATAGTTGGTCGCTTTAGGGGAGAAATACACTCCTCAAAAAAAATTAAAGCATCACGAACCCGAGAAATTGGGTCAAAAAATTGATCTATCCCCATCTGATGTCTGGAAGTTGAACAAAATTTGTCGTAACTGTCAAGGTCTTCTTCACAACTCCATAACTTTGTCAAAAGTCAACCTAGCTGAGAATTCGAAAAAGCATCTGAAAGTAGAGACTTCAAGCTTTCAAATAATTTTTCAACCATATCGATACAACAATTATTGCCGGAGTTATGATCACTTGAAATTGACCCAATTTCTCGGTTTCGTAGAGGTGATCCTTTAACCCTCTATATGGGCCGAATTTTCTTCCGTTGATTTCTATTTGCAGGCAACTTGCAAGGCATTTACTTTCATATTCCAAATTGTTGGTGCAGCTAACCGTCATCAATATTATTATTGGTTATCTCAGAGACATTATATAATTAAGACGTATACGTCATCTTCTGAAAAAAGTAAAATTATTTGGTAAAACGTCGATATATGTGCCCATAATTATGAAAGTGGTGTGTCATAAAAAAAAAAAATTACATTAAATAAATTTAGTTTAAAATCATGTCGTGTGAAATAAGTGATAAATTCATTTTTTTTTTTTCAATTTTGACTTAGACCACTTTTATAATTATGGGCACATATTAGCACGTGACCTGAAAGTTACACGGGCCCATGGAGGGTTAATTTTTTTGAGGAGTGTATTTGTCTGATCACTGGTTGAATTGTGCGAATAAAATATTTCGAGAAGAGAATCTAACACGCCGATTAGCGTTATTCGAACGGCAACGAATTGTTCTATGGTGGAAATGTCTTTGTTCAATCGGATACCACGCGTCGTCGTCATAAAATCCGATTTATCCGAGCCATTGTAAATACGATAGGTTTCATCGCGAAAGGAATCCTTTTCATTCGACTGGCTTATTCAATCGAATATTAATGGCCGCCACGCGAACAGCTCGCAATAATATAAATTAAATCGTAGCAGGCCGCCAAGGCACAATACGCTTTAATTCTCTCATCGAGCAGATTTTAAACGCTAAAGATTAATGCCCGGCACTCCGGTTTCTTGAATACTGATTAATTATTCAGTGAACGTTCCTCCCTTCTACAGGCTGGGTCGGTAGAAAATCTCCCCTCTATTTTGTCAAACTGTATTCCCCAGATTTTCGTGTTTCCATCTTGCTATTTACGTGAAAAGACGACGCTTAACGTAAACGCTCATTACTAGACTGCGGATGTTCATGCAATTTCCAATTTTGTATAGAAAATTGTTCAGAAAGTGGAACGAAATAAAATCCTATTTTTAACCCCTTGACCTACAATAACGAGTCAGACTCGTGATGAAGATTCTGAACAGAGTCCAATAAATATATATGTCATTGATTTTCTTTAACACTAGAAAGACGGGAGCTTAGTATATACCTATATTGCCTGAAAGCAGTCAAAATGACTGCATTGTGAAAAAATAACTAATGCGCAAAGAAATTTGTTTAACAGTAATTTTTAATATATTTTATATCACTTACAGTCATATAACAAGTTATTAATAAGTATTAGCAATAAAAAAAATGAAATTCAAAAGCAGTCAAAATGACTTGCTTAGGCAATCTAGTGTTAAACCGAAATAGAATTCTATTTTGCTATAGTTGACATATATCCTTTGGAGAAAACATAGACATGCAATAATTATAGAACAATCTTCTTTTTCTATGATATTCTAAACGATGAAGAATTTCTAATCAGTATAATCACAAAATAAATAGTAGCGCAAGGGGTTAATGGGAACAGCATTTGCAGATCCAAAGCAAATAAAAATCGTGTTAAATTCTCTCGAATTTTGTATCACAGCATTTTTTGAACATTTCCATAAGCCATAAATGCATAAAGATTACTCATTACTGTTTTACATTTCCAGTGAGCAGACCACGGATATATTTATTGTAAAGAAAAATGTCTTTCTTCCTTTAACCCTAGCACTTTGTAATAAATCTCGTAAGAGATTTCCTAAATAAAAAAAAAACCCTAGCACTGGATTCCTGAGGGGAAGGGTGGGGGGATTCCTAGGGTCAAGGACCCCCGAGTTCTAGGGTCAATTAGCTTGCAATTATTTCGGTGAAACGTTGCCGGTTAAATGCGAACGATCTAACCAGAGATTCGAGGCTCGCCAGGAAAGGAATTATGGCAAAAGCAAAGTAGCATTCAACGATAAATTCCGGGGATGGTCGAACGACCCGGGTGCCGGGGAAAAAAAAAAGAAAAAAAAAAGATGACAAAGGTTCTCCGGCGGAATGGGGAAAAATTGCAACAAGCGAGATTTCGACGGGCGAGGCTGATGGAATAAAATTTCGGAAATTCGGGAAATTTCGTTGCAGAATTTTCGCCGCAACATCGCGGCCGAATTCCCGGAGCTTTTAACCCGGGTATAATGGCCGGGGATGATTTAGCCCGAGGCATAAATAAGCGGGGACGCGCGTTATGGTGGCGACCGGCGATGTTTTATGCCGCAACTTTTCGCTCGCAAAAAGTTTATGCGCTTCTAATCCGGACATCTAAGGCACCGGGCCGGGTCGGGCCGGGCTGGGACGCAATCAAGCGTGAGTTTACGGTTAACCGTCTGCTCTGATTTTCGGCATCGATCCCCATACCGCGACGGGGAAACTTTAAGAACAATGCAAACTCTTTTCCTGGGAGTTAATCGCTTCGTTAATTAGAAACTGTGCTCGGATCGTTTTATTTAGCCGGGAATATTTTAACGAAATATTGATCGAAGAGGACAAGTTTGATCGTTTCGGTTTTTTGCAGAGTTGTGCGGAATTGCAAATTGAATTACTCCAGGAATTATAATTACAAAGTAATTGAATTGCATTGTAATTCAATCGTATTATAATTTATAATTGAGATCTTTTTTTTCATTAAATTAAATTACAATGTAATTCGTAATTGCGAGGGTGTACAATTACAAAATACTTCGTACTTTGTAATTGAATCACATTAATTGCGAATTACGATGTCATTAGGTTAAAATTTAAAATTAAAGAATAATAAAGTCATAGGTAATAAGAGGTTGAAAAATCCATGTGAAAGTCTCAAATAGGAGGAATTTATTATTTATGAATTTATAGTATCTGAACAGAAATAACTTCTGCGTTACAAATTTTTTAAATTTTAAACATAAATATAAAAAGCAGAAAGGGCTATACATAATTTGGAGAGCTGTATTTCAATTATATTGTATTTTAATTACACATCCGATTAAAATAATTAGTAATTGAGTTAGTTGAAAGGTTGCAATTACTTAATTCAATTATGACGTAGTTGAATTACAATATAACTGAAATACAATGTAATTCAAATATGCAATTGAATTACAACGTAACGGAATTTACACAACTCTGGTTTTTTGTTTGGGTCTTTTTGAATGCGAAGGATTTTTTCAAAGACGACAATTCGAATTGACTGCTGACAGATCAGAATGTAGATGGACTGCAGCGTTGTTAGAAAAATCAGGATTTGTTTGTTGTTAAATATTTTCCTTCACCGAAGGGAAAGCAAAGAAAACAATGTTTAACTTTGAAAAAGTCATTCTGTTTTTGAAGGATACACAGCGACCGACTGAACGTATTGTATATCACTAGCTACGCTGCAAGTAGATAAAGTGAGTAATGGTCAGACGCGGTAATAAATCTGATTAATACGTTTCCGTACAAATTGCAGCCGTACAAATTCCACAAAATCGAAATAATTTATCGAATTAATTACTCCTCCATTTGTATTCTCATTTATCATTCTGTATATTCAATCGTGTAATCGTAAAAGTTGATTTTTTAAAACAAACAAACGCGACGGTCGACGCTCCAGTGAAATCTTTCAAATAATACAGCTTTCCGTTCTAATTGAAAATTAATTAATTTAACTATATATGTAGAATATGTTGCCCTTCAAATGACCTTCACAGGAATTATTTCCCAAACAGCAGAATTTTCTTTTTAATTTATTTTTTAAAATAATAATACGTTCTCCTATATAAGGAAACGACAGCTTGATTATTTGTTCAACTCTTCAGTAAAAAATAAATTAAAAATAAAATTCTGCTGTCTAGGAAATGATTCCTTGAAGGGCAACATATTCTATATAAACGACGGTACACAAAATATTTCGTGAGAAGAGTTGAACAAATGCTATTATACTGTTTTAGCTAATATAATTAAGTAATAATAATATAATTAACTAATATAACTAAATAGTTTTAGTTAATAGTACAAAACCGAAGTAAATCGAACCGATCAATTTTTAGAGTGCTTCCAGTCTGAATTTTCGCAATGTACACTCCTCGTCAAAAAGATAGCCCAGATCTTTAATTTCTTAATGACGCATGTAAAGTTTGTAAAGTTTTTAAGAAATTGTGTATCGCTTTACGACTTCTTTTTATTACTTTCGATATTTTCCCTACTGATAACTGTTGCTGTGTTAGTTCAAGAATTTGCATTTTTCAGACTCGTTTAATTTTTTTCCGCGTTCCATAATTACATATAATATTGTGCTGTAAATTTTACTCGTTGACAGATCATGAAATACTGAGCAATTTCTAAACGTATTAACAGAGCGTGCTACCATTTCGACCTTAGTATGCAACAGTTTTTGTTTGTTGTATAGAAACATCTACGACATTGTGACTTATTTCCAGCAAATCGCATATTCTGAGCTCATAATGTTTTGATATTATCATTAATGACACCAAGGTGTCCTGTTTTATCGAATTCACCCTGTATAATAAATTAAGAAATAAAAACTTGAATTTACCACAAAGTTTGTTTCAGATTTCAAAATAATTGATTACTTATGGGCCCCCCTGATATAAATTCGTTGTCGGCGAACAAGCTCGACAAACACGGGACATCCTGTTTTATCGAATTCACCCTGTATAAACGTGCTGCGGATTAGGCTTAACACAGGGAGAGTTTTGGCGTTGATCGGCCATGTTCAAAAATATTTTGCAGTTCGACGATTGGAACTCCTCAGTTTTCCTTTTCGTCGACACGCCTTTGAAGTTCGCAATGGCCGCGACAGGAAATACTCTCGAGCTTCTCTCTCTTTCTCTCTCTCGACGGGATAATAGATGTAAATATAATCCGGCGGGCTTTCACGGTGCATTTAATGTTTCACGAGCGTGCGGAATGGATATTGCACGCACGTGCAATAGCGCGTGCGCTCCGCGAAATTTTCCGAGTTCGAAAAAGCAACCGGCTGGCCCCGACTGAATAATTGTGCAGCATTGCCGGCTTTCTACTATGCTTCTAACCCTCCGAACGATTCCATTAGTTTACTTTAAAAGCCTCTTCCGAAACAATGCTGGCGCCACCCTCCCGACGAACTATGTGTTTGCCGAAAAAGAATTTCTAACAGTTCGATCAGGACCCTTGGAGAATCCAAATTCTGTTTCTTTGCGAAAAATTCGCTAACCATACGTTCAGAAATTATTATTAATTAATTAATTAAGCAGAACTCTTTAAAGGCGACTCGAGAGAAATACTTTCTTTCAAGATCTTAGTCCGTTTTACAACTTGTTTACAATTTTTGTTAAAATTCTAGGTCACTATTAGACTGCGGACTTTGATGCAAAATGGTTACAAAAGTCGTTGACAAGGCATAATTGAGTATAATTAATTTAGAATAAAATCTCTGTTGTACAGATGTATAAAAAGTAATGGTCATCCGTCCCAGGGATGAATCTACAGATCGGTGGATATTTGTCGAAAAAAGTTGCCGCAAAATTGTTCATAACAAAGAAAATTGTTGTTAAAGTACGTCGAGAAAGGACAAAGTTTGAAAGGAACCATAGAATTAACAAGATTTAATTTATTTAGACTTTGCGCGGTGCTTATTGCAATTCGTGCTCTGCTAAAGATATTTATCGAATCATTGCTCATGATAGCATCTTTGTAATTTCAAAAATTGTCAAATAAAAAATCTAGAACCGGTCGATTGTAGATCCAATGTTAAAGCTGAGCGATTTCAGGCGATTTTGACAGGCAAGGGCGCCGCCATGTTGGTACTTACCCATATACCAACGAGCGGAGTCGCTAGATGGCAGCACAAGCACACGGTGATGTCGATAAAGTAGATTCCCAAGCGTAGTCGTGCCCCCTCCCTCTCCACATGAACCTAACCTCGACCAACCTTCTCTCGACTTCACTCATTGGACGATGTCTGAGTACATACCAATATGGCGGCGCCCTTACCTGTCGAAAACGTTGAAAATCCCACATTTTTACACATAACTTTCGAACCAGTGAATTCCTCGCCTTAAAATTTCGATTTTTGGCATTCTCTCGTCAAGATATACAGAATTATATAGTAGAAAGTTAAAAATTTCTGGGTCCTCAAGGTGAATTCGGTGGTGGTACGTTTAGTGTTGAAATGATCATCGGCGACGATCGCAAAAAGATAAAAATGCAGAATTGTAGAACGGAAGATGGGAATCGATTATTCCGTTGTACCCTGAAGTAGATACAATGTAGAATAGAGGTGTACAGACGGTGGCAAAAGAAAGTTGTCTCGTAAAATGCAAAAATACTGTTTCATAAATGGACCGCGTGTACCCCGTGCTGTTTATACGCCGCGATTTCTCTCGTTTGAAATCGGTCGGGAGCTGACTGGAGGGGAGCCAAACCGAGATAAAAATTTAAATGAAGTTTGTTAGTTCGATCGTTGTTCGGGCAAATAGCGCAATTCCGATGAATAATGCCATGCACAGGGACTACGTAACACATTTCGTGCCCGAGTTTCCGAACTGTAGTGCGAGCGAAAGAGTAACTGTGTCCACTTCAGTTCCTCTACTACTGTTGCACCATTTATCTGATCACTCTTCGATGAACTGGAATTTTTATAAATATATCTTGCAACACGATCTGTTTGAAAATGTTCTCCTTACGCTCTACATAACGATGTCACTTATGGCAATGCTCTTTTCAACTTATTTTCAATCTTTTATCGCAGAATGCCGGTCAAAACGTAGCACCATTCATACAAAGTTAAATAACTTAACAAAAAAATTGCAACATTTAAAAAAAAAAGTGTTTGTTTAATTTAAATAAATTTTGATACTTTTACTGTGCCACGTCATTTGACCAATTTGCATAAATATCTCCTAGCATCGTCGTATCGTACGTTTCAGTATGAATCAGCATTTTTATTATTTGTTTTTTGTTATACATAATTCACAGCATTTTAAGAGTCCTCTTAAAATCAAAGATCAATAATCGAGAAATTCTCATTAAACTGTTCAGAAGCGATAGAAACTTCGTTCTGTCGCACATTTGTCACACAATGTCACGTGACTACAGTGAATTTCCGATATAAGTCACTGCGAGCCTCGCGTTTAAAGGTCACTGGGACCACCCACACCACGACGGATAGTGACTTTTACATTTCCAGCGTGCACTGTGTATTTCAAACGCAACAATTGACTTATATCGAGCAAGTGACTTATATCGAGATTTCACTGTAATCCAGTAACGACAGAGAGGGGGCAATTGTATTCCTCTCAATTTCTTCAATCTGGCAATACTGCCGCTACCACGATAGTAAAATTGTCGAACTCGGGTACTAAAAAGAATTTTAATTAACCATAATCCGCTAAAAAAAAAAATTAAATTATGAAACGAAATTTCATTATGATGCAATTATCCGCTATTTTCGTCGATTTAAAGGACAGTTCTATTACGATCCTCTGTGCCAAATATAGCCAGAATCGATCCACCGGTTTCCCCGGAAGTATTAGTTGCCGATCCCCGAAAAAGCCGGTCGAACTTTTTGCCGCGGTTTTGTTGCAAACGAACAAAGAAAATACGTAACAGGCTTTAACAGTTTCGACTGTACAGATCCTCCGCGAATCAATTAACAGGGCACCGCGTTCGACGATTGGAAAAACATCGAATTGCGAACGGATCACGAATCATCCTGTTTCTTTGCAATATCAAAAAATTTCATGTTCCTCGTTGCCGAACTGGATTTCTGCCATTCCACCGCGGCGCTTATACAGTTTTAGTGGATGGGATTGCTCCGAACCGGTGAAACAATTTTCCCAAAATCGATATTTTTTTCTAATTTTTATGGCCCCTCAAATAGCAAAAATAATCGAATAAACGTGACTTCACTATTTCGAATTAGTCTCTCAAAGAATATTCCACCAATCGCACTAAAATTTTGCAAATGTATTCAGCACACCTGTGGCTACGCGTCACTGCCATAGTCTCAGCAAAATATTTCTTTTTTTCTAATTTTTATGGCCCCTCAAATAGCAAAAATAATCGATCAATCGTGATTTAATTATTTAAATTAGTATCTCAGAGATTATTCCACCAATCGAGTTAAAATTTTGCAAATATATTCAGCACACCTGTGGCTACACATCACTGCCATAGTCACACAAAAATATATTTTTTTTTCTAATTTTTATGGCCCCTCAAATAGCAAATATAATCGAATAAACGTGATTTAATTATTTAAATTAGTATCTCAAAGAATATTCCACCAATCGAGTTAAAATTTTGCAAATATATTCAGCACACATGTGGCTACACGTCACTGCCATAGTCTCAGCAAAACATATTTTTTTTCTAATTTTTATGGCCCCTCAAATAGCAAATATAATCGAATAAACGTGATTTCATTATTTTGAGTTAGTGTGTCAAATATTATTCCACCATTTGAACTAAAATTTTGCAAATATATTCAGCACACCTGTGGTTTATATGTCAGTGTCATAGTCTCACCAAAATATACTTTTTTCTAATTTTTATGGGCCCTCAAATAGCAAAAATAATCCTATAAACATGATTTCATTATTTAACACTAAACCTACCACGGTCAAATAACCGCTTTTCTATGTCACAATTATTGAAATTATAAAAACGTATTTATAGGAAATTACTGAATTGACTCCTTTATTCAAGAATATATTATAATGAAAATTGTACAAAGTTTAAATAAATTCAGTCTTCTCCCTTCTATAGGACGTTTCACTTTTATACGTTTTGTGCTTGGTAGGTTTAGTGTTAAATTAGTATTAGAGTTAGTAATTTAAATTAGTTAAAAATTAAGCACGGTAACAAATTTTCGATTTATTTCCGTGGCGAGTTTTGTCGGCCGATTTGACCTTGAAGTTGAATTGTTTTATTGAGAATTGTGCGTTTTATTCCGGGCTCGGTTCCGCGGTAATTGTCCACGCACGAAAGTTGCAAGATGCTCGCGACAGGACTCCGAAACTCTCTCGACGAGATTGTTCCCCGTTCAGAAACGGTGCAAAAAGTTAGTTGACACGTTTTTCCTGGTCCGCGAACCCCGGTGGCAAAAGCTGGTGTCAAATACATTTTTCCGCAGTGCTGTCTCTCGCTGGGGGAACAACACTGCGCACGTGGCACCGATTCCGGATTCGCATGGCATGCCGGGATTGCCAGGACGTTTTGACGGATCTCTCTCGGGCCAACTGCGGGGAAACGCCGTTCAATTTTTCCGTCGACGACTGCGGCCAGTCTACAATTTGACGGAGTAGTCCGCGAATTGATTACGATCGCTGCAGTTCGATAAAGTCAATTCCTGTAAAATTTTTACCGAACAGCAGTGTCTCAAAAAAACATAAATTTGCACATCGATTTGAAATCTGAACGACTCACATTTAATGATTGTTGCTAAGAGGTAGACTATGTTAAAAAAAAACTATTGAAATAGCGTGGTCCAATTTTAACCCTTTACACTCGAAGCTATTTTAACTCCAAAACGAAACATTTCTTCTGCACAACATTTCTGCTGCATCTAAAAAAAAATTTAAAGGCCTACAGATGTAGTGCTCTTCGAACCATTTATCTTTCTCCTTTGGCATTTTTTCGTAAATGCAATAATAACGGAGTTATGACTTGAAACAATTGCGTGGACCACCCTGTATACGAAGACTGCAACTTTGCATTGACGCAAACGTTCACCAATTCTAATAATGTAATAAAGTTTATTTTGCTGCCACATTTGACCTTGCATGACCTTCAATGATAACTCGCTGAAATCGTCTCAACACTGGCTATCACATCGTGATAAAAAAAAACATAGCATTCCATTTACAAAAAATAGAGATGACCTTGAAATCTCCTTTATACCTCCACCCACGCAGAAAATGTTTGTGTCCAAATATGTCCCCTTCTATAACGTGTAAGTTTTCTATATTACATTTTTTCATATTATTACAAATAACGGCAATATTCAAAGTGGACATAGTTATTGCCCCACCCTGTATTTGTTCATGTTATACATATGAAAATGTTGCAATTTACTCGTACAATAGTCAAGCGTAAGACGTGTAAGTCGTCCAGATTTAACGATTGTTGCTAACGAGTAGACTATGTCTCTTTGTGCAAAATTGTTGGTCCACAAAAACGATTAAAACAGCGCGATTCAATTTTAAAAAATTTGGATACACAGTGTTTACTTTCTATATGTCACCAACGCCTAGCCGATAAAAGTCCCAGTCTCACTAGCTGTCCTTTTCTACGTTCGGCGTGGATCAAAGAATAGTATCTCCTGGCCGTTATATGTCACTGGCTAGACCCGTATTTTGGACTTGTATCGAGTACACCCTGTATTATTGAAATATCGACGTGGGTCAGAAATGACTCCGTCATAGGCTTAGAACTGGCAGGAGTTCGAGGGTTAAATAACAAATTTTAGAATAAATTATTAATTATAATAATCTTAAGTATTTGTTGAACTTCGAACAAAGTTGCTAACGCTTCTGAACAATTTAATGAGAAATTCTCAATTATTTATCTTCGATTTTAAGAAGACTTTTAAAATGCTGGTCAAAATTGACAATTGTCTTTTTGGAAAATTTGTAGCAATTTTTTTTGTAACATTGTCAAGCTGATATACAGGGTGTTCAGGCTATTACTAACCAGCATTTTTTTTGTAAATAGTAAATATAAGAAAAAAATGGTACATTAAAAAGTAATACTGTTTTTTTATGCGCAACACAATACTACGCAATATTCAAATTGTTTCTTCCATTTCTGACCTTGCATGACCTTGAAGGTTATTGTGTAGTAGATGGATGAATTCGTCTTGACACGCGCTTTCATATGACATAACAAAATGTATATCATTCCATTTAAAAATTTGAAGGTCACCTTCATTTCTATCAAAATAATGTAAATGAAACAAAAATGCATATGTCATTGAGTTGCGCATAAAAAACAGTACTACTTTTTCCTCTACCATTTTTTTCTAATATTTATTATTTACAAAGAAAATGCTGGCTAGTAATAGTCTGAACACCCTGTATATTCGCACTGAAACGTATTATGGTTCGACAATGTTAAATATTTATGCAAATCTGTGGCACAGTAGAAACATTAAAATTTAAACAACTTTGTACGAATGGTGGAGCATTTTGACCGTCGTTCTAAGCTGCGATAGAAGATTGAAAATAAGTTGAAAAGAGCATTGCCATAAGTAGCATCGTGGCGGGGTTATAAAGAAGTTTTACGAGGCTTGGATTTATGGGTTGAATGGAATATTTGGTACACCTGATATCCAGGAAAATCGGATCGCTTTACATACTTAAATCAACCGCAATAATGTATCGCGGTGCATTGAATTTCGGCTAGATATAATTCGATGGCCTACCGGAAATCCCGGTTATCCGGCATGTGCGTGCCGCTGTTGGATATCGGTTATTAATTATCCAAGTAATAGCCGCGTAATTGGAAGTCCCCGGGGTGAGGGGCGAGGGGGTGGGGGGGGAGGGGAGAGGTCGAGGACCAGAGGGACACCGGGTCACTGTACACACTCTCCTCTGTATCGGATCCACGAAACTTTTCCTTCTATTTCCACTTAGATTTCCCGCGTTTGCTGTACACGCATTTATTTCGCTACGCGTCAATTATTCCGTCGCTAATACCTGCCGCGAAATAAACGCCAGATTAATTCCGTCTGCGAATTGTCGATACATGCATCAGCAATTAATTTCTCCGAACGTATTTTCTATTAAGCTGCTCGTCAGAATGAAATATTCACTCGTAACGTAAATATAAGCTCGTGTTACTCTTCACTATACTTTTCTGCTTCTCGTTAACGACCTATAATTACAGCCACTCGGTTATATCATGCATAATTTCTTACCACGATTAGCTTTTTGCTGACCGGAGTATACGGATAGATGAGACATTTCGGTGAGACGGTACTAATTTATTGAAAATACTCTTCCATTTTTAATTAGTCCGCTGTGAAACAATTACCAACGTGTCCGTGATTCTCTTCCGAGTAAAACGAGCCCCAACACGGTACAATTCCGTGCGTCTGTGTCTGTGTGATGCACGGTTTAGTGGAACCTCTACTATCCGAACTAGGGCAGACGAAATTCTCTTGATTCTGAAGGGACTATTCTAGACTATTTTAGAATGTGTTCCGGTGGATGTTTTTGGATGTTCGAGGGCTCAAATTGAAGCTGGAAGATCACGCTTTATGGTGGGGGTAATTAGGTTAAAAAAGAAATATGAAATTATGTCGAAAAATTGTGAAAAACTGACCGTAAGATCGGACAAGATACACTCGCTCTGAGGGGATTCTTTGAGAAAATTTTAGAATGTGTTTCGGTGGAAATTTTTGGGCGTTCAAGGGCTCAAATTGAAGCTGGAAGATCACGCTTTACGATGGGGGGTAATTAGGTTCAAAAAGAAATATGAAATTATGTCGAAAAATTGTGAAAAACTGACCGTAAGTTCGGACAAGATATAGTCGCCTTTGAGGGGATTCTTTGAGACAATTTTAAAATGCGTTCCGGTGGAAATTTTTGGGCGTTCGAGGGCTCAAATTAAAGCTGAAAGATCACGCTTTACGATGGGGGAAATTAGGCTAAAAAAGAAGTATGAAATCATTTCGAAAAACTTGAGAAAACCCGACCGTCAGATCGACAAGATACACTCTCCTCTGAGAGGATTCTTTGAGTCAATATCAGAATGTGTAGGGGTGAAAATTTTTGGGCGTTCGAGGGCTCAAATTGAAGGTAAATAATTGTACGTTCTGTGGATATGAGCGTCCCAAAGGATCGTAAACCAGTTAGGCTATGGCAGATCGGAAAAGCCGGGGGAATCGGAGCGTAATCTCGATCAAAGACGCGAGAACCGGACACAATGAAAGCTGCATTTCAATCGTAGCGGGAAACAGGATGTTACCGGTGCACCGATGCGATGCACGAGCAAAAAGTTCGCGAATTTACTAGTCCCGGGAGCCGAAGTCCCTATGGCCTCGCAATTCGGTCGGCCATAACCGTCGAAAAATCTCGTTCCGTTTCCGCGCAACCTTTT
Source organism: Seladonia tumulorum (assembly GCA_913789895.3). Lineage (NCBI taxonomy): Eukaryota > Metazoa > Arthropoda > Insecta > Hymenoptera > Halictidae > Seladonia > Seladonia tumulorum. Next base: position 6,223,763 of record OU565280.1, read on the forward strand.
ACAGAGCGGTTGTGTTTCGCTCTGCTCGAACCTTGGGTTTTTTCCTTGGCAATAAGGGAGGGGTGGTGGGGGGGGGGGGCGCCGGCAATGAAGATGAGTGAAAAGTGCAAGAAAACAGCGAACGAAAGGCGGCGGCCGACCATGGGAAATGTAATAAAGCCAATATCGGGCCGGCAGATTGGAAAATAACCGCTTAGACCACCGGTAAAAGGACAACGATGTGCTCTTGTACATCGGTTTGGTCGAATGTGCACCGGGGAAAAATCGTTGAACAGCACAGAATCCACCGTATCTGATGAAATTTTTACCCGTCGAGATTCTTATCCGTGTCCAGCCCCAAGGAATATTAATGGCACCGACCGGTGCTTCCGGTTTTTCTAGCGAAAGCGTGCAAACAGCACGTGACAATGGCGAGGGCGCGACATAGTCACGCTGCGTTGAAAACGCAAACCGAAGCTGCGAAAACAGGGACAAAAATTGTATTTTACGAGCTGCCCTATGCTTCGACCTTTGCTTCCATTACTGTACGAATGGCCCTTCCTGTTTAATTAACACCGGATAAATTAGCTTTCGACACCTGCGTCTTGCTACATTGCCCGACCCTCCCTTTCGTGATATACTCATAGTCGATTCAATGAAATTTTGCAAATATGTTCAACATACCTGTGGTTACACGTCACTGCCATAGTCTCACCAAAATATATTTTTTTCTAATTTTTGTGGCCCCTCAAATATAAAAAATAATCGAATAAACGTGATTTAATTGTTTAAATTAGTATCTCAAATATTATTCTACCAGTCGAACTAAAATTTTGCAAATATATTCAGCACATCTGTGGCTACACGTCACTGCCATAGTCTTAGCAAAATATATTTTTTTCTCATTTTTACAGCCTCTCAAATAGCATAAATAATCGAATAAACGTGATTTCATTATTTCAAGTTAGTATCTCAAAGAATATTCCACCAATCGAACTAAAATTTTGCAAATATATTCAGCACACCTATGGCTATATGTCAGTGTTATAGTCTCACAAAAATATTTTTTTTTTTCTAATTTTTACAGCCCCTCAAATAGCATAAATAATCGAATAAACGTGATTTCATTATTTCAAGTTAGTGTCTCAAAGATTATTCCACCAGTCGAACTAAAATTATGCAAATATATTCGGCACACCTATGGCTATATGTCAGTGTTATAGTCTCTCAAAAATATATTTTCTTTCTAATTTTTACATCCCCTCAAATAGCAAAAATAATCGAATAAACGTGATTTCACTATTTCGAGTTAGTGTCACAAATATTATTTCACCAATCGAGTTAAAATTTTGCAAATATATTCAGCACACCTATGGCTATATGTCAGTGTTATAGTCTCTCAAAAATATATTTTCTTTCTAATTTTTACATCCCCTCAAATAGCAAAAATAATCGAATAAACGTGATTTCATTATTTCGAGTTAGTGTCACAAATATTATTTCACCAATCGAGTTAAAATTTCGCAAATATTATATATTCAGCACACCTGTGGCTACACGTTACTGCCATAGTCTCAGCAAAATATTTTTTTTTTTTCTAATTTTTAGAGGCATTGAAAGACAAAAAAAGTCAAGAACTCGACTCTGTATATTAAAAGTGAATGAATTTGAAAAATTGTCAATATTTTTCGTTTTACTTAATACCGGGCAGAATGCATAACAAATAATTAATTCAATGTTTAATCTCGGATAAGATTCGATTATATACGTCTATCATTTTGAAACTTGGCTTGGTATTCTAATGTTTTCTGAAATTATTTAAATACGGTGGAATTGCAGGGCGGGTTTTTAATTACCGGTATCATCCTCGGGACGAATCAACGGAACAAAATGAATTTTTCAGACCGCAGCACTCGTTTCGTTTAAGCACTGGTTACGGTTTATTACATGCAATTGCTGGGAGGATGCGTTTGAAGTTCGGACGTGTCTAACCGGCAACCGGTTCCGTGGCATTTATGAAGAAATAAATCAATATTTGCGGTTACCTTTGGATTCGGCCTGGCAAAAAGTTCCTACGCCGACCTATTCAAGTGGTTTTTCTGTTTGAGTGTTCTACTATATCGCGTATTCCATATTGCGTGCGTATAGTATTCCTTTACGCTCGTTCCTGTTTCGAAACGTGGCGGTTCGTTTACACGAGACTGCCGGCCGAACGACTTCAAAATGCTTTGAAAGATATTTATTATACGTTCCCCGCTATCGGATCGCGCGTCTCACTTTATTTCCACCGACGACTATCACCAGAGAATCATTCGTTCGCGTCCAATCGCGTTGGTTCCACGCTCGGGAAACAAGAAATAAGAAAATAAGAAAAATAACAAATCTAGAACACGGAGTCTGTCTCAGGAAAATTTTCGGAAATAGCCTGACTCAAATTTGCTTCGTTGTATTGAAACTTCTGGAATTTTTCTGAATGTTCAAAAGTCAAGAATAAATGCAATTGGAACCTAATTGTATGCACTTAACTAGGTAGTGGATCTTTATGCAGAATAAAAATGTCCTATCTCAATTATAACTAACAGAAGACACATACAAATTTCGTTCTTTCCTTTATGATAAATCGAAAGTAATTAATAGAAATTCTTAAATAAGATTTCATGCGTTTATTACAACATTTAGTAGGGTAAGGGACCCAATTACTGTGGGGGTACCAATTACAATTATTTCTCAATATATGTCCACAACACGGGTCTAGCCAGTGACATAACATTTAGTAGGGTAAGAGACCCAATTACTGTGGGGGTACCAATTACAATTATTTCTCAATATATGTCCACAACACGGGTCTAGCCAGTGACATATATCGTCTAGAAGATACTATTCCTTGATACGGAGTATACCCGAGGCAGTGCGGATAGTTCTAGGACTTTTATCGCCTAGACATTCGCGACATATATAAAGTAAAGACTGTACCGTGCCTATATTAAGTATCATTACTTTCAAAGCATAGTGAATGTTAAAAAAGAGATATATCAGATATATACATTATTACATTATGATTCAAAAATAATTATAATTAATATATAGGCACAGTAATTGGGTCCCTTACACTAGGTACAGTTTAAACCAGTAGAAAGATTAAGAAAAAAAAATTGAAAAGTGTCTATACATAATTTTGGACCTGCAAAAGTGATTACAGAAACAATTTTCTAAAACACAGTGATCACTCTATATATGTCCCAAATGCCTAGCCGATAAAAGTCTTGGAGCTATCCCCACTGCCGCTGAGTATAAGAGACCATGAATCAAGTCCTCAGCTGTCTTTTTCTACGTTTAGCCTGGGTCAAAAAATCTCCTAGCCGGTATATGTCCCTGAAGAGATCCGTAGACATATATCGAGTAAAACACTGTACAGTCAATTCTCGATATATGTCAGCAGCACTCGATGGTAGTGGGGCCATTTTTTCGTTAATTGATCAGCTTCCGTGTTAAAAATTATTAATTTGAAACTTAATAATTACTTTATTTGTCGTCCAGGCCTTGGTGACATATATAGAGAGATCACTGTACTATTCTTTGATCCACGTGACCTCACAGTTTTCGAAGAGTGTAGGACCAAGGCCTTAGTGGCAGCCGCGGTGGTGGGGATGATTTCGCGACATTTATCATCCAAGCCTCGGCGACATATATAGAGAAATCGCTGTAGTTGCTATTTTCGCAACAGATGTCATGGTTATGCTACATGAAGTGATCCACTATGATCGAGAGAGGATACACGACGTAATTGTCACGGTCCGAAATTTACAGTGCAATCAAAAATGAGGGAAGAGTGATTAAAACCGTACTTGTCGCGCGTCCAATAAATTTCCCGTGGCTTTTGTTTTATGGTTCCAGGCCGAGTAATCGTATTAGCTATCCCGGCGTGGAGTGATGCTGCAACCGCGTAATACTGCAAGCTAATTTTCCGCTTATAAAATAACGGACGCCGGTATCGTAATTAATAACCCGTAAGATGATGTACGAACTTCGTGTCTAATAAACCGCGCGTGTGCATCCCGGCGGCGGCGTCGCGTCTCATGCGCCTGTTTTATGCAGCTCGAAACTTTTTTGCGGATTAACGGGAAGTCGTGCATCATCTAGCACATCCAATCCCGAGGAATGAACACTAATTTTATTGTTACACCGGAAATCATTTCGAATCGTTCATCGATCGAACCGCGTTCGATGCTCGCGAACGGAACGGTGACGTAAATGCAATTTTGATGAACCTGGGCTGAAAAATGTCGTTGAAATCGAGTTCCGCACGTTTGCCATAAATTAATGAACGGTCGGTTAATAAACTAGGCCAGCTGAATTTTTCGAAACCGTTGAAATTACACCAGTTGCTCAACCATTTATGTCAGACTATCTTTGAAAGTTTTAGTAGGTCGGGAACTGCTCAATACTCTATATATGTCGCCAAGGCCTGGATGATATATGTCGCGGAATTATCCCCACTACTGCGGCTGTCATTAAGGCCTTGGTCCTACACTCTTCGAAAACTGTGAGGTTGCATGGATCAAAGAATAGTACAGTGATCTCTCTATATATGTCACCAAAGCCTGGACGACAAATAAAGTAATTATTAAGTTTCAAATTAATAATTTTCAACACGGAAGCTGATCAATTAACGAAAAAATGGCCCCTTTTGCGATAGACTTCGAAGATTTTGAATATTTTCGAAGTACAGTGATTTCTCTATATATGTCGCCAAGACCTGGATGATAAACGTCACGGAATTATCCCCACTGAGGGGCCACGATACTCGAGAGGCCTCGAATACCTGAGAGTGTAAACATAACATGACTCGGATATGTCTCTTGGACGATATAAGACGCTGACAAGACCCGTGACATATATCGAGAATTCGTTGTATTTCATTTACAGAGCAGTGAAATTGTATTTGTAAGTATAAGGCATCTAACGATATAAAATTGTGACGTAAACATGAAATATTCCATGATTAAAACGATATTGTCAATAAATCTCCATATTTAAAATTTCATAAAGTCAAAAATGCAATATTGCTTTAAAAAAAAGAAAAGAAATCGTCATAAATTGTAAACATATTCTACATAAAAGAAATGACAATAATCACAGTCAACCAAATTTGCAACTTAGAATAGCATCAAAGTGACAATATGACAATAATAATTATCTTGATAGCAATGTAAGTATCGGTAACACAGAATCATTATCGTCTCCAAACACGATTTTGAAACTCTCAATTAACCTTGCCTGGAATCAGAAAGCACAGAAAACGATGTCGAGATCTGGCATTCGCGTTGTAATTAACGATTAATCAGAACAAGAAAAAACCCAGCGACCCAATACCCGCGGAGATTAATTGTTCGTCGCGGTCGTCAGCGTTGTTCCCGAGTGCGATAAACTAGAAAACGAGGTGAACAAACGGACGGTGTGTACTCTATATAAAGCAGATCGATCCGACGACGACACGGATGGTCTGCGAATTACAGGCTCCTCGTAAATCAATATCCGTTGCGGAAAGTTGCCGTTTTCACTAAAGAATGCAGGGTAATTGCAATAAGTTTGGCACGTCGCTCGCCTTATTCATCATTTGGCTCTAACTTACGCGAAATTGAACAGAGGGAGCGGGATCCAGTTGAGTCACTCGCTCGGAACTATGCTGCTAAACGGGCCACGAGGGAAATGTATCAACGATTAAGCACGACGAGCTTGTCTGTTTCAATTTCAACCACACACATGTCTTTGAGTATTCACAATCTTTATATTCGAACAATTTTCGTAAACTTTGCTTCGGGAAACCAGAAATTTTTAACTTTTTTTAACGTGATCCTGCAGATTTTGGCTAGAACATCCGGAAAATCCAAGTGTTAATTATAGGAAATCATTCCTTCGAAAGTTACGCGTGTGTAAAGGTGTACGATTTTCAGCGTTTTGGCAGGTAATGGCGCCGCCATATTGGTATGCACTTGGATATCGTCCAATAAGTGGAATCTGGTCGGAGAAAGTTGGTCGGGGTTAAAATCGCTCAACTTTAAACACGCATAGGTTTTAACACAGTGAATTCCTAACATTAAAACTTGGATTTTCAGAATTGTCTCGCCAAAATCTGTAGGATTACATAAAAAACAGTTAAAAATTTCTGGTTTCCCGAGGTGAAGTTTAACCGTTTCATATTTTCTGTTTTATATTCGTGCAATTTTTATATGTAGCCAATTGTTATGTACGATATCAGTCGTTATATACTTAATTTTTAATGTTTACTTACTCCTTGTGCCAGGTAGATTCTGTAAAAAAAAATTTATTTTGCATGGAAAATTTGATAAGAACTGCTGCCTCACCGAACACGAATTTTGAGACGCAAGATGATATCCGTACAGTGGCTGTGAGGCTGTTAACACCTAATTACACCAGATTCCGATATCACTTACCTCGGATAAGACGATCGACACGCAACGAAAGCTTACTCGTGTTTTTCTCCGGAGCCCGATACCCGGCAATTGTTCGAATGAATGGCGGACTCATGGTCGCCGACTTTGACGATTCCCTCCCCACCCCGGTCCGGAAATATTGTTTCTCTTATTAAGATGACAATGGGGGTATGGGGAAACAGGGTTAGTCGTCAGAAAAAGGGGGTTAGCGGTTGACAAATGTGTAAATCGCGTGTGGCGCCTGTGTAAATCGAAGTCTCCGAGTAAGAAAGGCATAAGTGCAAGGAAATCGCGTATCACGCACATAGACTGGAGTCGACCCACCCTGATCTCTATCCGGGAGTCTCATTTTCTTGGACCTTACCCCCTCCACCGACCCTCGACGATTAAGTCGTTTTCCGTTTTTTTTCCCTCGAATTTTTGCCAGGGGAAAATCGCGAATTGTATTTGCATAAGTAGCTGACCCTGGAGAAACAGAGACTATTTCTTATCTGAGGTCGTAGTTTTTTTCCGGGGTGCGAAAAGGGGAATTAAATGAATTAGGGTTACGTTTGTATTAATGGTCTGTATCAATGTCTGTGTTAATGTTGATTTTATCATTTACTTATTATTAGGGGGGGGGGGCCGTGAGTAATCAATTATTTTGAAATCTAAAACAAACTCTGTAGCAGAGTTGTGCTGATTCAGTTACGTTGTAATTCAATTACGTATTCGAATTACATTGTATTTCAATTATATTGTAATTCAACTACATCATCATTGAATCAAATAATTCAAACCTGTCAATTAATTCAATTAAAAATTATTTCAATCGGATGTGTAAGTGAAATGCAATGGAATTGAAATATTTTTATCGGATGTGTAATTGAAAAACAATGTAATTGAAATATTTTTATTAGATGTGTAATTGAAACACAATGTAATTGAAATACAATGTAACTGAAATACAATGTAATTCAAATACGTAATTGAATTATATGGTAATTGAAATACAAGGTAATTGAAATACAATGTAATTGAAATACAATGTAATTGAAATACAAGGTAATTGAAATACAATGTAATTGAAATACAATGTAATTGAAATACAATGTAAATGAAATACAATGTAACTGAAATACAATGTAATTGAAATACAATGTAATTGAATTACAATGTAATTGAAATACAATGTAATTGAATTACAAAGTATTTTGTAATTGTACTCCATTGCAATTACGAATTACATTGTAATTTAATTTGAATGAAGATTTGAATTATAAATTACAATGTAATTGAATTAAATGTAATTCAATTACTTTGTGATTATAATTCCTGGAGTAATTCAATTGTAATTCTGCACAACTCTGCTTTGTAGTAAATTCAAGTCTTTATTTCTTAATTTATTATATAATATCCATCATTATTAAGGACAGTTTGCCATCTTTCCTGCAAAATTTCTTAGAATATTTTGAACACATCGGTACAGAACTAAAAGCAAAACAAATTCTGTACAAATAATCGATTACTTATGGGTACCTTTAATATTGTTCAAGACTAATTGTTAATATTACAGTCTTGCTGGAAAAATTTCTGTAGACAGCCTGCATTTTGAGAGATTTTTAAAAACACGTGGCCTTTTTTCGTGGCCTTTTAAAAATACGATGACTTCAGAGGACTTGTGAAGATTTATTGTTGACGCGTTGTCGAAACGAATTTTTCGCAAGCAGTTTGCAATACATGCCAGAGAATATGCATGGAGAAATAGTTGTTGTACCGTTCTGAATACCAGTTTCTAGTTTCCTATTCGAAAGTTTCGCTCAGTTTGAAACCAAGAAGCTTGAGCGTTCTCTGCCGTCTACCGCGCCGGAGCCAGCATAAATAACTGAATTATACAAAGTTCCGGCTTTGATTATGATACCGTAATTATTAAAACATGCTATTTCACCGCATATTGCCTCTGTCATGAACACTTATTACCTAGTTATCGCGAAGTACATAATATAATTTTGCTTTATTATCGCGAAAACTCGCGAACGTTTTCGCTGATGGAATTAAACCGGTTTTATAGCGTTTCGCGTGCGAAAAACCCCCATAAACTTGCAATTTTCTGCAATAACATATCGTTTTCATTACCACGATACACGTGAACTGTACAAACGTTCGAAAAAGACGGTCGATTTTTATTAAAATTTTGTCCAACGTCTTTGCCAAAATAATTCAAGGCACAGTGAATTCTCGATATATGTCAACAACACTCTTTACAGCGTCTTATATCGTCCACGAGACATACCCGAGCCGTGTTATAGTACTGGGGATAATTCCGCGACACTTATCATCTAAGGCTTGGTGACATATATAGAGAAATCATACTTGACAGAAAAATTCATGAAATAGAATCGATCGAGTTAAACAGGCTGTTTAAAAAAGAAGATTATAATGTTTTTGTCCATGATTTTTTAACGAATACCAACTGTAACATACAGAACAGATATATGACAAATAAAATGATAAACAGTATAGTCGAACGTGGCTCAGGTTCCGGTCATTGTTTGCCATAATTTGTTGAAATCAGCTCGATTCAAGTTGGCAAAGTGGGTCTGGCGTACACTGGCATAAACTTCACAACGCGCAGTCATAGTCCTCGAATGATCATGGTTGGCCGAGTCACTATTATGACGGGAACAATGGATCTTAGTCGATCATTGTAAGGCGCAGATCGTTGACTTTTCTGTGGCGCCGCGTTTCCCGCATAACGATCGCTCGTTAGCTCGGGCTAATTACTCTGGTAACGGGCGTTGGACCGTGAAAGTTCGTTAGTTAGTTAGTACTACAGGTTAGCGTCCGAAGAGGGTAGCATTCATTCTCGCAGCCTCTCCCCCCACCCCTCTCTCTTTCTCTCTCTCTCTCTCTCTCTCTAACTTACAGAGAATTCTCCGGTTCTACGCTGTGATTGCTGACTTACGAAAATCGCAGGTGTCGCACTTTCAATGTAAACTTGATGGTTCAACTGACACGGAGTTCGACGGGGGTTGTTCCGGTGTCTTCTGGGAACACCTTGGGACTGTTTGAACCGGTCCCCCAACTTGCCCTTCTCGATCAAAAATTAAAAAACGAGAAATTGGAACCGATAAATCAACCACAATTAATCTTCTCCTAATTTTTTAGGAAAAGGCTTGACAACAATATTTCCAGATAAATTGATAATATAATATTATGTTGTCCTGAAGACGTTGAGAGAAATTGTTACGTCATACTGATCAGAAAAGGGACGTTATCCATTTATTTATACAACAATATTGACAACAATATTTCCAGATAAATTGATAATATAATATTATGTTGTCCTGAAGACGTTCAGAAAAATTGTTACGTCATACTGATTAGAAAAGGGACGTTATCCATTTATGTATAGAACAATATTGACAACAATATTTCCAGATAAATTGATAATATAATATTATGTTGTCCTGAAGACGTTCAGAGAAATTTGCTATACCTTATATTGGTAAAATACTAGTAGAATGAATTTGAGGGGGATTTTCAATTAATAAATTTAATTTTCCCTTGGAAATTCCTCTAAATTCAAAATACAATTTTTAATTATTATCAGAATTTGTCATACTGATTGGAAAAGGCACTTTATCCATTTATTTATACGACACGATGTAGCAATCGTAGACGATCATTATCGATTTTAACCTGATCTGTTTGATCTGTCGACTTTAATAGTATAGTATAGTGCTATCTAAAGAAGTACAGTAAAGTCGTTGATCCAACAAGGGAACATATTCACGTGCGAAAATCCGATTTTGATGAAACTCATGGGAGCTCGTAGTTCTTTGAAAAATATTTGACACGTGTTTTTTCTTTATTGGCAACCATGCACTTTGAAGGGGTGAAAACAGCCCTCAAAGTTGGGGGTCAAAACCATATTTTTTGAGATATCTCGGAAACCAGAGGTCGAAAAAATTTGAATTTTTTTTCAAATTGTGTGTTTTTCAACGGGAAATGTAGTCGCGCAAGGAAATTTTAACAAAAGTTTTTTGTTTAAACGATGTATTAAAAATTTTATCTTTTTTTGCAGTTTCTCTTATTTATTGTTAGTTCATTTTAATGTAAACTTGGGTGTGTGATCTTTGATCCGAAATAGGGGATACATGTTTCTGGTTTTTCTTTTTTTTTCGCCATTTAACAATAATTATGCATAATGGAAGATAGTCTTGCACCTGGCGTGCGTAGGAAGGAATTCTGAGACCCCCCACCATGCTCTTATGGTGTGAAGGAGAAGGGGGCGGGGGTTAGGAACCTATACAGTCTTTACTCGATATATGTCCCAAGTATCTAGCCGATAAAAGTCCCAGAACTATCTATACTAAAGAGTTCAACACAAAAAGCAACTAAAAAAACAAATAAAAAAGGAAAGATGAATTTATGAATGTCGAAAAACAGTCTTGCTGGATAGAATAAAAATGTATCGTGTTCAATTCTTACAGAAATCGTCTTCCATTTTCTAATTTGCATTTAACTAGGCTATTGTTGCTTGTTTCGCGATAACGATCATTTTCACGTGACGTGTAGACAAGGAGTACAGTGATTCTACGACATTTGCTAAAATGTGGCAGCTCTCGGTGAAATATTCCCAAGTCACGTAAATTCGTTTCCACTGTCTTTGATCCGGAAGAATTGAATTGGATTTGAAACGCGGCGACGGAAATTCCCCTCCCCTCCCCCCTACCCCTACTCCCCTCCCTCCGCACTTCCGTCTTCGATGTTTGCTCGACCCATCAACAGGAAGAATTTGACAAATGTTCCTTATAATCTGCTGGGACAAAGAACAGTGTCTCCGTCCTTTGAGAGTTTCTAAACTGATTTGTCTCCTGTTCGGTTTAAGTGGCGCGTGAAAGAACGAGCCGACATACGGTGCTGAAATTAAGCTTAATATTTTTTTTTTTTTGTATCTTATCAATAAAGACATTGATACAGATATTGACGTAGAAATTAATAATGGGACCAGGAAGTGGACCAGTGTTCGCTTTGAAGAAAATGTTGCGTTTACGATATTTCCTCTGCAGGGCTGCTGAAGTTTGCTCGACCATTGTATAAACCATGGTCCATAAAATGCAAATCTGCGAGAGAGAGAGAACAAGAATAAAGAAGAAGAAGAAAAAAAAAGAAGTAGCTTCGGTGCTTTGAAGAATTTCTGAAGCATTCCCGGCGCCATTTTATTAATCCCCGCAAAAGACGACCGGGCAAAGATGGTGGAAAACTTGCGGTGTTCGGTTCACGCTAGTTGTTAGCGCGAAAATTCGGGAATCCGGCGAAGAATTTCCAACGGAACTCGAAGAATTTCGAAAGAAGGTAGGAAAGCAGCCTCGCCTCGGATACTTGTTTTACCATCGAAACTTCCTGACAGATACCCGCAGTAAATCTGTTTGCAAATTATATTACGCTGCCCGGGCTCGAACATTTACAAATTATCAAATTCCGATAATTCGTTACAACACTGTCCAACAAATTTCACCTTTTAACGGAAAATTCCACTGGAGTAGAAAATTCAAGGAAAAAGCCTACGTTTCAACGAAAAATACCCCTATCGGATTAAAAACATTTCTATAGTGTGACCCACGAGCTCTGTCCACTTGAATATCTTGGTTACTTCAAACAATACGAAAAAATGTTGTTCACAGAAATTGTAGAGTTTAAGAAACTATATACAAAGTGTTCATACACCCTTTAAAAACAAATAACTTTTTTAAAATTGCACCAAACAACTTGAATTTTTTGTTGTTGTTACAAGGATTACTTTACTAAGTAATGCACAAATAATTTTTTCCGAAATTTGCTATTAATCGTAAATGCAAAGAAAAAGGTAGAGGTCATGATTTTTAAGTTTTTTTATCTGTGTCTATAATAAAAATTTAAAACATGTTCCTTGTAGATCTAAGTAAGTTATATACATGCACAAAGTTTCGCTGAAATCGATGAAGATTGCTATGAAGTATAATTGATTGAAAATAGCAAAAATTGTAAGAAACTGCGATTTAAATGAATTGCAAACCCTAAATTCAAAGATTTTATACAACTTACAATGCCTGTTGTTTTTTATGCGTCAACTGATTTTAATGAAACTTTGCACATGCATATTACTTACTTAGATCTGAAAAAAACATCTTCCTATCGAAATCGAGCACAAAAAATTGGACATTCCATTTAAAAAAAACAAAGGTGACCTCTATATCTTCCCTATGCCTCCACTTGCAATAATATCATTTATACCATATTACTAGACTGCGGATCTTTATGCGTTTGTGGCCCCTGGAAATTTTCTAAAAATGCTAAAATATGGCATTCAACGGAATTTAGTAGAATTTTTATTTATTTCAGATCTACCGAGGCTACTAGCACTGAGAATAAAATTTGACGTGACTCCACATTCTTAAAATACCTCTAAAAATATTGCAAAATGCATAAACATCCGCAGTCTACGTATCATGTAGTTTCTTAAACCATACAGCTTCTGTACGTAACATTTTGTGGTATTGTTGGAAACAACCAAAAAAATTCAAGTGGACAGAGCTTGTGGGTCACAGTGTATATGCAGAAATTAGCTGGCTAATTGAGTTTGACCAATCGGAAATATCGCGGTGCGATTGATAAACCAAAAATATTCAGCGAATCCGGTGAATAGGTTAGCCCGATAACAGCAAAGCACGGGGCAAAACACAAGTTAAAAACATAACGCAGCGCGCTTATAAAAGAATCGTCGAATACGGAGAGCTAATTCGTTCTCTCGCTCACGTCGAAACATCGATTGCTCCGATAGCACGTGACCACGCAATACTGCGACGAGAATTTATAGGGTATTATGTTGTACCTGTACACGATTTGCACGCAAACATTCGACACGATAAATCACGCCGGAAGATGATATTGACGCTCTGAGCGCCGACTGATAGTTCCCGTGAAATTTTTTTTGTTTTGTTTTTTTTCTTTTTGCTTTCGCTCCGTCGTTCACGGAGATAATCGACGAATTCGCCTAATTCGTATTCGCCTCGGATGCGGGCACCAGGGAAAACAAAAATTGACCCCGGGAGTAGTTCCCTTCGTCTCTTGTTCCTTAGGCTTCCTCGGTTTCCCGGGCGAAGGCCAACAACTCGACCCGTTTCGAAGTTAAAAGGATAACCCGGTTGGTGTCAGGCCAACGGATCGACCAGGAATTTTAATGCAATTCGAACTGGTCTGTCTGCGCATGACAGCCGGGGAACCGGGATTTACCGAAGAGTTTTTCAATTTCGCGGGAAACTTCGGAAATCAGCCACGTCGCAACTTCATTTTCGACGTGGCGTCACGACAAAACGACCTACGTCACTCCCAATTCGGAATTACGGTGTCGGTATCCTGTTCGTCCAGCCACTGTCATCATTTTGTCGCGTCGCAGCACACTGCGGACAAATGCCCTATTTTTGGCACTCCTATAAATTTGGTTACTAATGTATGTACATGTAGGTAATTCTTCAGAGCAAATGAAATTTACCAATATAATTAATTAATTTAACGAGAAATTGACAATTTTTATAAAAAAAAGTTTATTTTTAGAAACTAACTAATTTAAAACGAAATTAATAATCAATACTAATAATAAATTATTATTTTCCCAGTAGATATAGAACATACATTAAAAACAAATTAAGGGTACAAAAATGTATTATGAGATTGCAAAATTGTATTATGCATAAAACTGATTATTATATGATTATTAATAACAATCTCCATCCTAATACGCATTTTTTGCAGAAGAAATGTATTTCATATCGTAATATACACAAATATTGAATTGTTCTAGTAAATTCTGCACTGTGACTGTGGTGAACAAAGGGCAAAATTTTTTACAAAAATCCAACTTTGTTTACGAATGTATATGTACAGTAAATTATTCACAGAAAATGAAATTTATCAATATGATCAATACATTTAACGAGAAATTAACAATTTTTATAAATAAGAATTTATTTTTAAAAACTAACGAAATTAATAATATAATATTACTTTTCCAGTAGATATAGAACATATATTGAGAACAAATTAAGAATACATAAAAATGATTGATATATATAGTTATTGCAAAATTGTATTATGCATGAAACTGATTATTATATGATTATTAATAACAATCTCCATCCTAATACACATTTTTTTGCAGAGGAAATGTATTTCATATCGTGATATACACAAATATTGAATTGTTCTAGTAAATTATGCACTGTGACTGTGGTGAACAATTGGCAAAATTTTTTACAAAAATCCAACTTTGTTTACGAATGTATATGTATAGTAAATTATTCACAGAAAATGAAATTTACCAATATAATCAATAAATTTAACGAGAAATTGACAATTTTTATAAATAAGAATTTATTGTTAAAAACTAACAAATTTAAAACGAAATTAATAATAAATACTAATAATAAAATATTACTTTTCCAGTAGATATAGAACATATATTGAGAACAAATTAAGGATACATAAAAATGATTGATATATAGTTATTGCAAAATTGTATTATGCATAAAACTGATTATTATATCATTATTAATAACAATCTCCATCCTAATACACATTTTTTTGCAGAGGAAATGTATTTCATATCGTGATAGACACAAATATTGAATTTTTCTAGTAAATTCTGCACTGTGACTGTGGTGAACAATTGGCAAAATTTTTTACAAAAATCCAACTTTGTTTACGAATGTATAGATATTGTTAATTATTCACAGAAAATGAAATTTAGCAATACAATTGAAATTGAAACAAAAATTACGCACCAATATCACCAATACCATTACCAACATTTATTCGTTGATTAAAACTGACCAAGATCTCGAGATATAAGTGAATGCGATTTGTCACAATTAATCAAGTAGTCGTTTACAATGATCTCGGAAGTTTCATAATTTTACGAAAATCATCCCTAACTGGGATTATCATCCCCAAGGAGACTAGGATGTTTCTCAGCGACGAGTAGCATTTTCGTTGCACAAAATGTCTATTGTCTATTGTACAGTATTGTTGTTTCTGAACGGAGAGATAAACAAAGTGGTTCGAACTTTCATTAACATTGCCGGTAAACCTCGCGTTTTCGTGTTACCGAGCTGACTCGGAAGTTTTAAGTTTCACTTGGTTCGATCCAGCAATCCTCTTTACGGGCGTGGAGCCGGTCCCTCGACCTTTTACATGTAAACATTAAGGGAGCTGGTTGGCCATTCTAGAAAATGGCGAGAGGAATTGCTCGTTTCGTTCATTTTCCTCGCCGTTATTCTGCCGTGCTTCTTTCACTCTGATAAAGGCTACCTTACAAGGAGAGTCCGTTGCACCGGCGTCGAACAGTTCTCTCTCACCCTGAGTTACAATTTCGAGTAAAGACATTGGAACGTGCAATGCGCATTGTTTTCCTATTCGTTTCGCTTACGGACACCTTTCGCATTTGTTGAGGAGTAAATTCTCCGTAAAGGTCCACTACGAGGGTCGTACATCGGATAGGAAAAATTATTCTTTGAATCACGACGAACTAAACCTATGAATTGCAGGCAATTACATAAAATGGAAGAGTCCCGATTTGTCACCGCTAGATTTTTTTTGGTGGGGACATATTTATTTATTTATAAAAGTTGCATTAACATAGAGGTCATTAGCGACCACTTTTGCTGTACAATTATAGATACAATGTTTTGTTAGCGTAATAATACACGCGAGTGTTGATATAATTAAAATTATAGATATAATGTTTTCTTAGCGTAATAATTAGACAGCGGATGTTTATGCATTTATGACAAAAATGAGTAGGTGTAGTTTGAAACAGTGAAACTATTAGAAGAATTTAAAAATACTGTCATATATTATTTTCAACTTTCTAAACATGTTGGGAAGGGAAATGAATTTTTATTTCACTCCAATTTGTTGGAATCCAGGTAGAAAATTTTTATTTTGCATAAAGATCCGCTGTCTGGTAATAATACATGAGTGTTGATATAATTAAATTTTGTGGTGTAGGTCTACTTTTTTGAGGAAGGTAAGAACGAATGTATTAATGGTCTTTTGGTAATTGAGACGTTCACTCAGATTAGTTGGAACGTTGTGGGCTATATTGTTTACACTACACCACGGAGAAATTAAAAAATTAACGCGAACACCCTGTATATATGGAAGTTCTAGCAAGTTCTCTCCAAAATGCATAAAATCGTCAGTTTGCTGGCAAACAAATACCAGTGCTCGATAGGAAACATGTTTTTTGTGAAATGCTGGGGCGAGAACCCGTTTTCAACAATTGCGTTGGCAACAATGGCAGTTTACTTAACTCGCCGGGCAAAAGTATCCGCGGATCGCGTTATCAGGCCGAACAAATGCGACCAATTATTCCAAGCGCGTTCGCGTTCGCGTCCGTCGTGTGTAATTTCAAGCGATAAGAAAATGTTGCGATTACGAGACACGAGCGAAATAAATAGAGATAAAGTGGCTGGGGAAGGAAAGCGAAAAACTACGATCCTCACCGCGGGGAGCCGAGTCGCTAGATTCGCGATGCTGATTACCGGCAGCATAAACGATTTATCATGCTTTTCCCTACTTTATTCATACCGCGTTCAGGCACGCGTCCTTTCATTTCTATCGCCCGCGGAACTGTTTTCGAGATCGCGAATTAATCGGCAATCGAGGAACGCTAATTAGACGGACCAACCATAATTTTCCCCCCACCAGTAGGCCAAGACGATGCTCATTTTTCTCAAAATGAATTTAACACTTCGCAGCACCGTCTTCCATGAACGTGTGGCTTAGGAAAAGTTAGTATAACAGGTTAATGCATCAGACGTGTTCGGTGACAATGAGCTTCGCAAATTGAATTTTTGTTTGATATTTCTTTGACGTCAAATAAAATTTCTTCAAAGCAACTAGCTGCTTTAAAATTTTTTCAAAGCAACTAGCTTCTTTAATATTTCATTAGTATCATTAGAACTTTTTTTTTTAGTGCCTTCACAAGTGATGTAAATATTTGGCCAGCTCCTTTTGTGTTGGTGAGATATATCATGTAATGAAATATTCAATGAATTAAAGAATTCCTCGTGACCGCAATCGTACCGGCGTCCCGTGTCGCGATTGAATATTCAGTGTATCGGTTTTCGAGAAACAATTTCGATTGTCTATATTTCATAAACGCAACCCCGAGATCTGTTAATGGCAAAATACCAAATCAATCGAATATAATATATTAACGCGATATATAACTTTCAGCACGAGCCGCTAGCATTCCATAATACGTCTCATCGCTGTCAATTCCATAATTGATCGTTTGTCCTGTTCTAATAGCGCGACTTATTTAGCTTTATTAGCGCAAAATTCATTAATTCTGTCGCTGTGCCAGAAGAGATTCAATTTCGCTTGTTTGTTGATCCATGATCAAACAATTTTTAATAACCTTTCCGTTACTTCTGCCGACCTCTGTACTTATAGGAACAGTTCATCGGAGAGTTTGAAAGTCTGTCGCTTGATTATTTCGAACATCTGTATTTTTTAAATATGGAACCCTGTATTTTTGATTCGATATTCTTGTGGAGCATGAAAAGATGAATCCAACGAGTACCATGAACATGGCATTACGATCATTCGATCTCGAGATATTCGTGTCTGAAAGGTAATGTTTTGGGTTAGGTTTGTTTCTTCCAGACACGAATATCTCGAGATCGAATGATCGTAATGGCATGGTCATTGTACTCGTTGGATTCGTCTTTTCATGTTCTACAAGAATATCGAAGAGAAAAAACCTTTTATTGTTGGCCTTGAGAAAAATATCTTCCCACCATTTCAGCTTCTTCTTAAAATGGTATAACTTTATTGCGATAAGTTTTATGTTACAATTGGCGAAGCAGATATTTGAGTGTTCAACATTAGTAAAAGATAGAAATTGCATATCTAAATAAATAATTTAGTCGGCTGGCCAGGTCGTTGTTGCGAGGTGTGTTTAATACAACGAGTCGCCGTCATCGATGGAAACCGTCGCCTTATTTATTCAAAAGAATGCAATTTCAAGTCTATCCGTTCATTAACATGTAATCTAAAAGTTAATTCGAAATCAGTCCACTTTTGTCCGGCGCGGCAGCCGTTTTCTCATTAAAAGTTTTGCGAAATGAGCTAGAGAGAACAAGAATTAGCAATCCTCGTGGTATCAAGGAAGAGACGGCCGGTAAACGGCTCCGTCGTTACGACGTCGCGTCATGTCCCGACATGGTCGCAATAAACGACGTCGTGTATTATTTTCAGGCAGATGTTACCCTGGATCTCTCGGTGACGTCGCTACACCACGGGACCATAATCCCCTCTTCGAGAGAGAAAAACTGAAAAGAGCTATCAAACTGGCCTCTCGGCTATTAGCCGCTCGAATGAATAATTCGCAATTAAATTCAATCTAAACGAGCGAGAAAAGCTAAATGAGCTGACGCTTTGATGGCGCTTTAAACAGCAACCACGCGAACGAGGCAAAACCGAAGCAATTTATTACAACAAACCTTCAAACTGAGAAGTTGACGCGTTACAAAAATTACCGAAAAACTTTCCATCAAAATTAAACAATTTTTCTTCGAATTCGTAGTCACCAGAGTATATTACTACGGTAACAAGCAAATTAGTTCAACGCGTGCTTCTGTTACGCGTTTCTATTATTAACAGTTACGTAATGCCATTAACACGTCCGCCATTACCGTTTCGATAACAATCATGGTAATTACACACAGTGTTTTATTAAATGCAACGTATCCCGTTTGTGGTGAACGCACGCGAACACACGCATAAATAATTGCAAAACGTCATTGGTTTACTAAATGTTCGCGGTGCGAGTGCAAACAACAAACGCGTGCAAAATTAATTTTCCATCCTTCACGCGAATGATAGACCGGTTCATTTCGTGCAATGACAACGATTGCAATTATTTGGAACAATTTTTGAAACTGATCCCGACATCTAATAAAAATTAAAGTCTTTTGGACCGATGTTAACAAAGTTATTGTCTTGTTAAGAAGTCTCCGAATATTACTGTGCGTGCAACAACAACAAAAAAAGGTTGTTGCTGCTCGTAAGAATTCGTAAGGCTCGGGAATGCTGACTCGAGGAAAGTATGGCTGGTGTGCGTGGCATGGGTGGGGGGAGGGAGGGGAGGCGTGGCCAAAGATAGAAGGAAGATGATCTTCCTTTTCATCATCCGGTGGCTTTGGTGTCGTTCCTTTTCGACAAAGGACAGGTAATTTTTCATTGCTGCTGGCGACGGCGCGGTATGTGCGGTATTAAGCGCCGCAGAGAGAGAGGGGAGAAAGAGAGAGAGAGAGAGAGAGAGAGAGAGAGAGAGAGAGAGACAAGAGGCCCGCGGGCCGATATTAAAGACATCCCTTGCTGACAAACGAACGGGACGGCTTTCCTGCAATTACCGGCGAAGCCACTTACTAATTTCCACGGCTGATAATCCATTATCCGACACGACCCACCTACGTACTAATCCCCTGGCCCGACCTTCGGCAACCTCTGCGGATTTCACCGCGTCCAACTCTTCCCCTATCGTTCGTACCCGAGCCCTATTAGGGGATGAAATGCGTCCTGGTGCTCTACATCACCCTGATTCCGAAATGGATGGGCCAACTTTGGCCCTCGGTTCAACCCGAGGCGAATTTAAAGCGTGCTTCCACGAATTTTCTTCGAGGGTTCAAGAGGAATCTTGTATTTTTTATTTGATATTCCTGTAGAGCGCGAAAAGCCGAGTCCAACGAGTACCATCAACATAGCATTACGATCATTGGATCTCGAGATATTCGTGTCTGAAACCAACAGACGCGACAGTCATCGAGTGCGTCGTCTTAGCTTTCAGACACAAATATCTCGGGATCGAAGGATCGTAATGCCATGTTCATGGTACTCGTTGGATTCGCCTCTTTATGCTCTACAGGAATATTGAAGAAAAATATATTGTTCATATTAAATTTTTTACTAAAACATCAAATCTGAATATCTCGAAATCGAATGATCTGAATGGTACGTTCATGGTACTCGTTGGATTCGTCTTTTTGTGCTCTGCAAGACTATCGAAGATAAAATATAGCTTTACATTTAAAAAAATATGAATAACTTGAAATAGCAATTGAGAATAATATTGTATTAAAGAAAGAAGGATAGACTGAAGGAATGTAAATTAGTGCGAGAAATAGCAGGATATTATTTAGTTGACAAACCAAGGACATCTAGAGGGTGTCTAACAGGAATTATTAAGCAACACGTAGAACTTCTCCGCTCCTATTGCCAGATTCGTCCAATTAAGGGATCCCATACGCGCAAAATTCGAATTACTTCGCTCAACATTCTAGTTTCACTGCGCGGAATACAGCGGAAGCCAGTGCCGAAATTAACACAAACAAATGCGGAGCATATCGCTGAGATGACGTGTGCTGTACAAGCAATACCTTGGAGTCAATCTAGAATTGTTAATCGAAGTTCCAAATACACTATCACAACATTAGTCCTACGCTTTATGTTGTTTAATCAACAATTTATTTTATATGACTTCGTTTGTGGTACGTAGTAAGAGTACGAAAAGGTAAAATCATTGATAGGGCTGTACAATCACTTTTTATTCTGCATTCCAAAATTCTGTTTGGCAAAAATGCACATCTAAAAATTTGGAGTTGATACCTGCAGAAGGTTCTGAGAGAAAAAAAAACATCAAAATTAAGCTTACACATAAAAAGATTCAACTTCGAGCCGCAATAAAAATTAAATAAAAAATGTCAGATACGATTCTACTTGCAAACAAAAATTCGCAGCAGGGTATCCAGTATGGCACCAGATTCACCAAAAATTTCAAGTCGGTAGCTGCAATATTTTCGGAGAGAAAAAATAACAAAATACCCAGTGTTCTCAATTACAATTTATAAGGCTTTGATTTTAGCTCCAACAATCGTGGCTCTGGGTCGCAGTAAAAATTAAATGAAAAATTGTCCTGCCATTCAATTTGCAAATAAAAATTCGCAGTAAGGTATTTAGTATGGCACTAGATTCACAAAAAATTTCAAGTCGATAGCTGCAATAATTTCTGAGAAAAAAAAATAACAAAATACCCACTGTCTTCGAGCTTCCATTTAGAAGGCTTTGATTTTAGCTGCAACGATCGTGGCTCTGGGTCGCAGTAAAAATTAAACGAAAAATTGTCCTGCCATTCAATTTGCAAATAAAAATTCACAATAGGGTATCTAGTATGGCACTAGATTCACCAAAAATTTCAAGTCGATAGCTGCAATAATTTCTGAGAAAAAAAAATAACAAAATACCCACTGTCCTCGAGCTTCCATTTAGAAGGCTTTGATTTTAGCTGCAACGATCGTGGCTCTGGGTCGCAGTAAAAATTAAATGAAAAATTGTCCTGCCATTCAATTTGCAAATAAAAATTCACAATAGGGTATCTAGTATGGCACTAGATTCACCAAAAATTTCAAGTCGATAGCTGCAATAGTTTCTGAGAGAAAAAATAACAAAGTACCCAGTGTCCTCGAGCTTCCATTTAAAAGGCTTTGATTTCAGCTGCAACGATCGGGGTCGCAATGAAGATCAAATAAAAATGTCCGGTGCGAATCTATTTGCAAACAGACGTTCGCAAGTGAAGTCAGCAGGTCTCTCGGCTGCCGCCGATCGTTGTTAATATACATTTCTCGGTCGGTCCGACAAACGTTTCATTCCCTTGAGTTTCTCGTGTCGCACGCGTGTGCCCTGACATCGGAATTTTACAATTGATAGCGGAAAGTAATTTCGCTCGTGGAAAAGCAAAGCAATAATGGAAGAGGGTGGAAACGGGGGGGGGGGGTAGTGACATTTAATCGCGACCGGTACGATGGGCGCAAGTCATCGTTGCCGACTGTTCATTGAAATCCATTCGCGAAACGGGTTCCGGTGCCGGGCCGCTATTTGTTCAATTGCGAATATACAAACAAATTTCGTATAAACTTCGGTGTGCATCGGCCGGCCGTTGTCGAGTTTCGGGGTATAATCGTAGTTGCGAGCACGGAGAGTTAATACAAACATATGCAGACGGCGGAATTGCACGCGAAGCTCGAGTGCAACCGGGGTGCAGCGTGCTGACGCACCTTTGATTCATGCTCCGCTTTTACGATCGCGCCGAGCCTCGGAAAAACCGATAAGGGAAAATCAACTCTCTGGTAAAAAGGAGTTACAGTAATTGTTTGAAACGCCGCGTTAGGCATTCCGCCGCGAAACTTTGCGAAATCCACTGCCGATTTCATTCCTCTGCAGCAAACGCTTCGTTCGTTTTCTCATTATGCAAATAATTTTACAGTGACGATGAGCTTACAGTAATTTGAGACCGTGGAAAATTTATAAGGGATCAACGAGATTACGGTAAAAAAATTTAGGAAGGTACAAATGCATTTACTAGCGAATCACTACTGTGTTTCATAGGAGGCCACGAATATTCAGTTCTTAGAATCTTTAATTCTTAAATTTTTATCAATGTTCTGTATTTGATTGAAAGTTCAAACAATTCCGAAAAAAAAAAATTACAAAAGTGCTTCTAGAATGCACCCAGAATTTCTGTAATTACTTTCCAAACGAATCATAGGAGGCCACGAATATTGAGTTCTTAGAATCTTTAATTCTTAATTTTTTATCAATTTTCTGTACTTGATTGAAAGTTCAAACAATTCTGAAAAAAAATTACCAATATGCTTCTAAAATGCACTCAGAATTTCTGTAATTACTTTCCAAACGAATCATAGGAGGCCACGAATATTGAGTTCTTAGAATCTTTAATTCTTAATTTTTTATCAATTTTCTGTACTTGATTGAAAGTTCAAACAATTCTGAAAAAAAAATTACCAATATGCTTCTAGAATGCACCCAGAATTTCTGTAATTACTTTCCAAACGAATCAAAGAAGGCCACGAATATTGAGTTCTTAGAATCTTTAATTCTTAAATCTTTATCAATGTTTTGTATTTGATTGGAAGTCCGAACAATTCTAAAAAAATAATAAAAATGACAAAAATGTTTCTAGGATGCACCCAGAATTTCAGTAATTCCTTTCCAAACGAATCAATCAATTAATTTACACAGCCATTCCAGTACATTCTGAGGGAGGTATAAAGTATTTTTCACGGTCCATACAATTTACAGTGTAACAATCGATTTTCATTGTCCGTTCGATCGGCACCGAGCCCAATCCTTTGGGCGGATCACCAGGAAATCGTCCAAAGAGAAGCCTTTATACTTTACTATCGTGCAACCGGCTCGAAATTGGATGTAGCATAATCACATCAGGGGATTCGGTGCTTATTATTAGCCGGGTTATTGATTTTAGACACCGGTTTCGTAGCGCAACCTTCTGCCAAACGGTAGAGGCAGGTGATAAAGGTTATCGCCGATCCTCAATAACGCCGGCCACCCTCGACCGGGGTCTCGATTTTTATTTTCGCGTTTAATGTCGGTGCGCCCTGCCCTTTATTATACCCATAAGGCTCTGTCAGTGATTCGACGCGATTTAAACCGCGCAGATTGACATTAGACATCCTTCCGAAATATTAATCGATTTCGTTAATCCGTCATTTACTTCAAGTACTAATGAATATGTTTGCAAAATCCCAATGCGAATGGTTCAATAGTTTTTCTTTAAAAACTTCCCAAAAATTGGCAATTTTGGCACTCGAAGCCAGAATACCCCCTTAAAATATGCTCCACGAAAACAAAAATGTAACTCATGTAATTTTTAATATTTCCGCGTGATAAAAATCATACATTTACTTTAGATATCAATAAATATGTCTGCAAAATCCCAATGCTAAAGAGTCAGTACTTCCTCTTTAAACAATTCCCGAAAATTGGTAATTTTGGCAGTCGAAACCAGAATACCACCTTCATATATGCTCCACAAAAGAATATACAACTCATGCAATTTTGATTATGGTCACTTGAAAAAAATCATACATGTACTTCAAATACCAATCAGATATGTCTGCAAAATCCCAATGTTCAAGGTTCAGTAGATTTTCTTTAAAAAATTTCCAAAAATTTGCAATTTTATTACTCGAAGCCAGAATACCCCCTTCATATACTTATACTCCAAAAAAGAATATACAACTCATGCAATTTTGATTATGGTCACTTGAAAAAAATCACACATGTACTTCAAATACCATTCAGATATGTCTGCAAAATCCCAATGTACAAGGTTCAGTAGTTTTTCTTTAAAAAATTGCCGAAAATTGCCAATTTTGTCACTCGAAACCAGAATACCCACTTCATATATGCTACACAAAAAAATATACAACTGATGCAATTTTGATTATGGTCACTTGAGAAAAATCACACATGTACTTCAAGTACCAATAAACATGTCTGCAAAATCCCAATACAATGCAATCAGTAGTTTATCTTTAAATAATTTGCAAAAATTTGCAATTTTGTTACTCGAAACCAGAATACCCCCTTCATATATGCTACACAAAAAAAAAAAAAATATACAACTGATGCAATTTTGGTTATGGTCACTTGAAAAAAATCACACATGTACTTCAAGTACCAAGAATTATGTTTGCAAAATCCCAATACAATGCGTTCAGTAGTTTACCTCTAAACAATTCCCGAAAATTGGCAATTTTGTCACTCGAAACCAGAATAGCCCCTTCATATACTTATGCTCCACAAAAGAATATACAACTCATGCAATTTTGATTATGGTCACTTGAAAAAAATCACACATGTACTTCAAATACCATTCAGATATGTCTGCAAAATCCCAATGTACAAGGTTCAGTAGTTTTTCTTTAAAAAATTGCCGAAAATTGCCAATTTTGTCACTCGAAACCAGAATACCCACTTCATATATGCTACACAAAAAAATATACAACTGATGCAATTTTGATTATGGTCACTTGAAAAAAATCACACATGTACTTCAAGTACCAATAAATATGTCTGCAAAATCCCAATACAATGCAATCAGTAGTTTATCTTTAAACAATTTGAAAAAATTTGCAATTTTGTTACTCGAAACCAGAATACCCCCTTCATATATGCTACACAAAAAAGAAAAATATACAACTGATGCAATTTTGATTATTGTCACTTGAAAAAAATCACACATGTACTTCAAGTACCAATAAATATGTGTGCAAAATCTCAATGGAAGAGGTTTCATAGTTTTTTTTTCTGAAAAAAGTCCTACAGATTTACACGTAGGACTGATGTTTAAATTCGCAACGTTGTCCTTGACGTTGAATTTCAAGGTCAAATTTCTTTTTGTTGCATTACATTCTACTTGCCATGACAATGAATAAAAATTTGACCTTGGAATTCAAGGTCTGGACAATTTCGCTGCAATTCTTGTGCTCAGATTTTCATCGATCCGAAAATGTAGAATACGTCTATGACAGCCAAGATCAAAAATTCGGGTGGGAAGAGGAGGAGGGGAGGGGGGGAATTTCAACATTTCTTTACAGTTGTCACGAATATCGTTCGACTGACAAATCGACGTGAGCCGTCGTCATCTAATTGCCTTCGTTAATCCGCC
Organism: Seladonia tumulorum; assembly: GCA_913789895.3. Lineage (NCBI taxonomy): Eukaryota > Metazoa > Arthropoda > Insecta > Hymenoptera > Halictidae > Seladonia > Seladonia tumulorum. The sequence goes on from OU565280.1 coordinate 6,249,776, forward strand.
TCGCTTTTACTTTAATTGCGTTAACGCCGTTCGAACGGGATAACGAATTCGCATCGCGCCGAAGAAAAATTATTCGCGGATTTTCGCGCTAACGAGGCAGATAAGCTTGTCGGAGGTTAGTCCTGGATTTCCCGATACTGTGTTGGATTATAGCTAGGCCCGGCCCCCGTTCGTCTGCCGCCTCTCATCGCCGGCTAGTATGCTCTTTTGTTGCGTACCGCACACTTTATTACGTATTACATGTCCACTTCTGAATCTCATTATATCCGGACGGGGGCGTGTATCATTTTGTAAGTGATAAGCACACTCGAACGGGTTGCGATTCATGGCCGCCGAACCCCTTTGTTCTCTGTATTTTACGGAGCTTTTCGAGCGGTGAATGGAAGTTATGGGCTCGAGCGTGAAAAAAGCTGGAGGAAGAAGTTGAAAGTATGATGGATCGCGGGGTTTCGTTTGCGAAGTGGTTCGCAGCTATTATATCGTGAGTATACTTATTCATTTAGCTTGTAGCAACTGGCCGGCAGCGCTCGCGGATTTTATGCATTCACCTCGCTCGCGATAACTTGGGTACAACTCACAATTAGTGCAGTTAAAGAGTCGGAGACGTGTTTCCTCGCAAGCTCTCTCGATCTACAGTCAGTCCCATAAGTATTCGTATCCCTTATTGCTGGAAAAAAAAATTTGTTCAAATCAAATGATGCAGGTAAGATTTTGCAATAACTCTTATTTCTTATTTCTTCACCTGCTAATTTTAATGGAACGAGAAATAGTATATTTGCACTTGAAATTCTTTCAATTATCCTACAATTTCAAATTTTAGTCTAGTAATCAATTAATTTGAAATCTCAAACAAACTTTGTAGTAAATTCAGGTTTTTATTTCTTAATTTATTATGGGGTTATTCTGGTTTCGAGTAACAAAATTGCAAATTTTTGGAAATTTTTTAAAGAAAAACTACTGAACCTTGTACATTGGGATTTTGTAGACATGTTTATTGGTAACTAATGTAAATGTGTGAATTTTTTTACCTGAAAATTATCAAAATTGTGTGAGTTATATATTTTCTTGTGGAGTATATTTTAAGGGGGTATTCTGGTTTCGAGTGCCAAAATTGCCAATTTTTGAGAATTTTTTAAAGAAAATGTACTGACCCTTTTGCATTGGGATTTTGCAGACAAATTTATTGGTATGTGAAGTAAAGGTGTGATTTTTGTCGTGCGAAAATAATAAAAATTACATGAGTTACATTTTTTTTTTTCGTGGAGCATATTCTAAAGGGTATTCTGGTTTCGAGTGCCAAAATTGAAAATTTTTAAGAATTTTGTAGAGAAAAACTATAAAAGCCATTGCATTCGGATTTTGCAGAGATATTTGTTGGTATCTGGAGTACATGTGTGATTTTTTCAAAATAAAAATAAACAAAACTGAGATTTTTAAAAATGAGAAACTGGGACAACCTATTAAAATAACTCCAGAATAACTCCATCATTATCAAGGACAGTTTGCCATTTTATTACAGGGTTGTAAAAAAAATTATACTTTTTAGAATATTTTGACCACAGGCTGCTTTATCGAAAACTGTAAAGGAATACGTGTTTCAACGATCGGTATAGAACTGAAGGCAAAACAAATTCTTTGCAAATAATTAATCCTACACGATTTATGTCACAGCACGGATCCGAGAAATATTGTGACAAAAATTTGCCAAGACTAAAAAAGCAGGTTCATATTTCCTAGAAATTTTGAAAAATCGACTGTACTAAGTTAAGTGCATTTATTCGAAAAATCGACGGACATTTAGGCGGCCGGAAAAGAACAACGTCGAAATTGGAAAGGGGAATTATTCCGCGCGTTAACCAGCCACCATTCATTTGTCAATCCTGGAAAACCGAGCAGCGCGAAAACACTATTACCCGATTCCCCGCGTTTCGCGATTGTTACGAACATAATGCGGCCAAATAGTTTCGGGTGGCGACAGTGCAGTGTCGCGTCAGAGAAACAGGAACTCGCACTTCGTTTTAGCTCTGGCCGTGTGTGTGCGTGTGCGTGCGCGTGTGTGTCCTAGCTGTCCTCGACAAAGCTGACTGTTGTCTCTGACACGGATAAAGGGTATAGTAACGCGTTTGAAATCTTCGTGAAACGTTATTCCGAATATTTTGTTTGCGGCTGTGAGGCGAATGTCGCAGTCGCCACCCGGAAAAATGTGTTACGGCCGACCCTTTGAGCCTGTGCGAATATTTTTCCTGGCGAAAGGCACACTGGGAATGCTTATGGTTACCGTGCAGAATCTCATTCTATTAATTCTCGCTCGCAGGATGTGCTAATAAAACTGTACGAACTGGAAACGTGACGTAAACGTCGACGATTCTTCGATAAAAGGCGTTCTGCTTTAAGAATTTGTGGAAATTCACTCGTTTCTATGACATCTCAATGTACACATGTATTCGAATTATTTTTCCAACTGGCACAAACGTGGAAAAGACTGTTTTATTTAAAAAATTGAAAGATACAGCAATGTTTTCTGAGACTATTTTAATAGAGTTCAGTTTCTCATTTTTAAAAATCTCAGTTTTGATTATTTTTATTTTTAAAAAATCACATATGTACTCCAGATATTAACAAATATTTCTGCAAAATCCCAATACAAAGGGTTCAATACTTTCTCTGTAAAAAATTCCTAAAAATTGGCAATTTTGGCACTCGAAACCAGAATACCCCCTTGAAATATGCTCCACGAAAACAAAAATGTAACTCATGTAATTTTTATTATTTTCCCACGACAAAAATCACACCTTCACTTCAGATACCAATAAATTTTTTCTGCAAAATTCCAATGCAAAAGGGACAGTACATTTTCTTTAAAAAATTCTCAACAGTTAGCAATTTTGGCACTCGAAACCAGAATACTCTCTTAAAATATACTCCACAAAAAAATATATAACACACAATTTTGATAATTTTCACGTAAAAAAATTCACACATTTACTTTAGTTACAGTTTACTTAGTTAAATGCAGAAGTGTCAGTAGTTTTTCTGTAAACAATTCCCGAAAATTGGCAATTTTGGCACTGGAAACTACAATACCCACTTAAAATATACTCCACAAAAAAATGTATAGCTCACACAATTTTGATTATTGTCACTCGAAAAAAATCACACATATACTTCAAATACCAATAAATATGTCTACAAAATCCCAATACAAAGGATTTAGTATTTTTTCGTTAAACAATTCCCGAAAATTGGCAATTTTGGCACTGGAAATTACAATACCCACTTAAAATATACTCCACAAAAAAATATATAGCTCACACAATTTTGGTTATTGTCACTCGAAAAAAATCACACATATACTTCAAATACCAATAAATATGTCCACAAAATCCCAATACAAAGGATTTAGTATTTTTTCGTTAAACAATTCCCGAAAATTGGCAATTTTGGCACTGGAAACTACAATACCCACTTAAAATATACTCCACAAAAAAATGTATAGCTCACACAATTTTGGTTATTGTCACTTGAAAAAAATCACACATATACTTCAAATACCAATAAATATGTCCACAAAATCCCAATACAAAGGATTTAGTATTTTTTCGTTAAACAATTCCCGAAAATTGGCAATTTTGGCACTGGTTACTACAATACCCCCTTAAAATATACTCCACAAAAAAATATATAGCTCACACAATTTTGATTATTGTCACTCGAAAAAAATCACACATATACTTCAAGTAGCAGTAAATATGCGTGCAAAATATCAATGAAAGAGGTTTGATAGTTTTTCTGCAAAAAATTCCGAAATATTCACAGGGAGCACGGATGTTTAAATTCGCATTGCAGTGTCCCTTTAAAGCGGCGAGGATCGATGCGTAAACGCGGCGATGAACAAGCGAAGGGGTTAAAGGGTAAACTGGAGCCGCGAAATGAGTGGCATACACCTTGAAAAGGTGTCTGGAGGAGGACGGAGAATCTCGAGACACCCCGTGAATCGTATCTCGCCCTGCTCGAATGGATGAAAATCCACGTCCGCAGTCGCGTTTGCACACGCCCGGCCTTTCTATCGTGTCTGATCTGTAGCTTTAGACGGCTTTTCAACTTGTTTTTCCACCGCTGGACGCGCGAAACGTGCTGGATAACATTTATTCAATAGTCTAATCCCGAGCCACGTTACCAGCTGAACGTTATCGGCTAAACTATTCCACATATTCCGCTACCGGAGCTTACTTTCAATTATCGACTATGTTTTATTAATACTACAACCACCCCGTGTCAAAATATTCATTTCAACAATAGGTATGTTTATCTGAAACCTATTTCAGAACGAGAATGTTTGTAATTATCGAAGAAAGAACATTTGTGCTTCCTTTGAAATAATAAATTTTATTCAATCTACTAATTTGATAATACAATTTCTCTGATTAAATTTAACGATTCACTTATTTAGTATATGTTAATTCATTTTTGCAAACAATGCAGAATATTCTAAAATAATAATTTCTACAAGTTTTATACCCGGTTTGTAGATGAATTTTATTAGTGAGCATTAGTTAAGTTAACGTATGCTATTCCGGGGTCATCTGTGACCCGCAGCGGTGGGGATAGGCTCGAGCTCGACTGTTAATATATGTACAATTTTATTCTGATACAAGAAGACGCGTTTTATTTCGAAATAAGAAAATCACCTCTTCTTTTTCTTCATCCGAAATAGGACAAAAGCCGGTCCCGATCGATCGCCTTATATCGGAATAAAACTGTAAAATATCGGCGTGGGTCAGAAATGACACTGGCATAGGCCTAGAACTCGCAGGATTCCGAGGGTTAATTCTCGCGAAACTGCTTGCTGAAATATTAAAATTATTATATTTCGTATCTTGGCAATCTTTACGGGTATGTACGTTTAGTTAATTAGGATGCAACATTGGGTAACATTGAAGAATATTCGGTACGTTTGTAATTTGCGTAATTATATCGGTATGAAAGTCGGGAGCATTGTGTACCGAGATCCAAGAAAGAAGAGCGCACACACGTTTTAAAATGAGAAATTCATTAAAATTAGTAATGAAACAAGGCAGCATTCGACCGGTTTTCCGAAATTAGATGCGATTCCACCAAATTTTACGCTTTACTACAATATTTAATTAAAACTGATTAAACAATGCTCGGTGGTTTCGTTTTCCATTGTCTGTTCACGGAATCCGGAGAGCGAGCAACATTTTCCAAACAATTTTCAATTAAAATGCGTTCTCGGTATACTGGAAAGTACGTTGCACATATACATATAAAACAAAATTAAACACACACACACACACACACACACACACACGTGTGAAAAATATATAAACAAGTAACACGTATATATACAAATATATAAATACATTTATATACACACACATATAGATAGACATGTCGAAATGATTTGGAACATAACTGCCATTTACTTTATTAAAAGCTTTTGAATTGAGTTAACGTACGCACAAACAGATAAATCTTGACTCATTAAGTGATAAAATGCTCGTTGCGCGATAGTAATTTTGGTGAACGTTGTAAATTTTATTCTTAACGAGGTTAGTACAGTACAGCACTGCTAAATTAAACGTTAACTGTAATTTGTCGTTTCTGGGTATTTTTACATGGAGCGTGCGCTTGCCTAATTTATTAGTCATTTTGGAATTAGTGACATACGAACTACCTTGAAACCAATTTTAGCAATGGCCTCATTCGGTCGTGCGTTGTGGTGTTCATCATTTCGTTTCCGCGTTTCTGAAATTTGTTGGTAACAATCCTACTATGCTAGTGTAACAAATTTTACGCAATTGAGTTCAATCAGTTAATACAAGAGGCCTCGCTATTCGCACAATAAGTTAACACAACTTTGAATAAATAAATAATCAGAAATATTTTCTCACAGATTAAGGGTGCACCTATTCAGTCCATGAAACACGTTACACACGACAAGGTTAACATAACTATGCTGTATTCAGTAAATATATGGACAAATACAAATAAAAAAATATTTTCTCACAGATTAAGGGTGCACCTATCCAGTCCATGTAACTTCACTTCGATATTGTAAATACTTATTTTTTAAAAAATTGATAAAAATCACTTAATATCGCAAATCAGCATAGCTAACCGTTACATACAACAAGGTTAACACAACTGTACCCTGTTTAATAAATAAATGGAAAAATAAAAATTAAAAAATATTTTGTCATAGATTAAGGGTGCATCTATCCAGTCCATGTAAGTTCACTTCGATATTGTAAATACTTTTGTTTTAAAAAATTGATAAAAATCACTTAATATCGCCAATCAATTGCCACACGTTACATACAACAGGGTTAACACAACTGTACCCTGTTTAATAAATAAATGGAAAAATAAAAATTAAAAAATATTTTGTCATAGATTAAGGGTGCATCTATCCAGTCCATGTAAGTTCACTTCGATATTGTAAATACTTTTGTTTTAAAAAATTGATAAAAATCACTTAATATCGCCAATCAATTGCCACACGTTACATACAAAAAGGCTAACACAACTGTACCCTGTTTAATAAATAAATGGAAAAATACAAATTAAAAAATATTTTGTCATAGATTAAGGGCGCACCTTCCCAGTCCATGTAAATTCATTTCGATATTGTAAATACTTTTCTATAAAAAAATTGATAAAAGTCACTTAATATCGCAAATCAGTTGCTACACTTTACATAGTACAACAAGGTTAACAAAACTGCACTCTGTTTAATAAATAAATGAGAAAATACAAATTAAAAAATATTTTCTCACAGATTAAGGGTGCACCTGCCCAGCCCATGGAATTTCGTTCCGACGTAATTGATATTTTTTCCGTTAAAAAATTGATAAAAATAGTTTAACGCTGCAGGGGAGTGACCCCCAGAGAAAATGAGAATTTGCCGAAAAATCGGCACGTTATCAGCGATTATCGATCAGTTTGGAGAAGCCCGTTGCACTGTGGGAGATATTCCTAGGGTTCCAGCTGGGTCTCCCACAAATTAATCGGGAACAAAATCGTCGGCGTACTTGCATGCTCTTCAGGGAACGGGCCAGCTTTCAGTGTCAGTGCACCTAGTTTCTGGTTGGTGGCTCGTTCTTCAGCACCGAAATACCGCTCGCGTCACCGAGCATTGTTCCCTGGACTTCTGGACCGACGCATAATTTACTGCATTTGCTCACCGACCTCACCTTTTGCCTCCGAGATTCTTCGGGGGCCGTTAGGCTTGCGTGAACTGACAGTTTCGTCGATGCCAGTAAAACGAACTAGACTGCTATAGACTAGATTTATGCGGAAAATTCTCTCCAGTCAACTAACAACATTTTTTATCGAAAGTAAAATTATTAACCGAATTTTTTTCTATTTTCACACTGTGCCAAATTGCAGCCGCTCATTTTGACCAGAAGTAGACCGAAGTAGATCGTGTAATTAGACGTAATTCAAGCCAATTAAAATAATTAAAGAGCACGAAGAAATCTCTGCTCGACTCCTGTCTATTTTAATCGAATGCAAACAATTTTTATTTTGCACAAAAACATAGTCATCTACTGAAAAAGAAAACTCCTTTCATCTACTAATAACACTAAAAGAAAAAAATGTACAGAAAATTGTGTCAATACAGTGAGTTCTCGATATATGTCACCGTAACGGGGCTTGTCAGCGACATATATCGTGTAGGAGACATGCCCGAGCCGTGTTATGCTTATACTACTTGGTGTTCAAGGCCTCACGAGCTTCGTCACCCCCATGGGGTATACCGCGCGGTAGTGGGGATAATTCCGCGATGTTTATCATCGAGGTCCTGGCGACATATATAGAGAAATCACTGTAGTGCAGATCGAGTTTCTCTCGTTCATCTGTATAGTGAAAATGTTTTATTAGAATGAACATTTTTGGAAATAAAAATTGCGTCGATTCGTCGGACAAGAAGACTAGCAAATAAATGCGATTGCAAACAGCGAAACATTCGTTTGCGCCGTTTTCGCACGCGTTTTCGATCGCAATTACGAATACGTCGGCCCTACTTTGATCGTCGCATCCCTTTGACTCAAACAGCGTCGCTACAAAGTGGACCTCCGATAATGCGTGTGCCGGAATCTTTCGAAATCCGAAAAGGAAGAGTGGTGGGGTGGGGGAGGGAAGAGAGAGGGGTGGAGACAGTTGCTGGCAAAGGCAAAGCCAGAAAACCCGTTTTCGGGATTTAGCCTGCAAAAGTGTAACCGCCGTTCCAATCTTCGCATACCGGATGCTTAATCAGCTGCCTACAGTTTTTCCATTAACGGTGCAAGCTCGTTCCAAAAGGAAATCGACGGATAACCCAAGACAACTGCAAATTCACCAAACGTTCGAGAATTGGCATTGGAATTGGCATGGAATTCGATGTGGAATAAATTAGAAAAATACTGGAACAGTTGTGCACTCTGAAATCTGTCGAAAGTTGTTATTTGCTTATTTGGGAAGTATGAATGAAGTTTTCTGGATTTAACGTTAAAAAACTGAAAATTGTGTTTGTTCCATCAACCCCAATTTTTTGGAGAATTTTAACTTCTGGAAAACAAGTACCGTGGAACATTGTACAATATGTAGGCTTACCAATAGTGGCCATATTGAACTGTGCTGTGATTATGGCAGCCACCGTCGCGGCCATATTGTACATAATTTTTCATATTGAAATGCATAAAGTCGTTTTGCATTCCATTCCAGAAACAATCTTAACTAAAAATAGTTTCTAAAAGTTGACTACTATACAGTGTCTACTCGATATATGTCCAAACTACGGGTCCAGCCAGGGACATATATCGGACAGGAGATATTATTCTTTGACCTACGCGACCCTACACTCGTCAGCGACCGAGTTTCTTGGTCCCTGACAAAGTATACTCCGTGGCAGTGGGGATAGTTCTGGGACCTTTATCGGTTAGGTATTTGGGACATATATAAACACTGTATCACAATTTTCTTAGAATCCAACATTTAAACCTAATATAGCCTGTGCTATTTTGATTGCAGTGTTTACTCGATACATGTCCAAAAAACGGGTCCAGCCAGGGACATATATCGGACAGGAGATACTATTCTTTTGGACATATATAAACACTATATCACAATTTTCTTAGAATCCAACATTTAGCCTGTGCTATTTTGATTGCAGTGTTTACTCGATACATGTCCAAAATACGGGTCCAGCCAGGGACAAATATCGGAAAGGGGATACTATTCTTTGATCCACGCGACCTTACACTCGTCGGCGACCTAGGACTTTTATAGGCTAGGCATTTGGGACATATATAGGGTAAACACTGTGGACTCGATTTATTACAATTATCAGGAAAAAAAATTCGCTTTTGTTTAATTTCAAAATTTTTCATTTGCACAAAAATGGCGCAGTCTACGGTATCGCTGATAACCCGTAAAAATGAACTTCCACGCTTTGCTGTTCAGAGTACAGCGAAAAGGGACAACTTCACTTTTGTCACGTGACTAATCGATCGGTTAATTTCCGCGTTTGTTTCAGCAGCAAGGATCGTGTTAAAGGGGCAATTAGTTTGTCAAGTCGCGTTACAGAGCGGGACAAACGTTAATAATCGCCCGGACACGCGCCTCATTCGAATTTAATATACCCGCGAAACTATTTCATTAAACTTTCGTATTACCCTCGACGGTTTTCCTGCCCGCTAAAATTGAAAATCTCTCTCTTTACCCGCGGCAGGAGAGTGCGATACTTTGATTGCACCCCCCCCCCCTCCCCTCTCGTCCCTCTCTCCCCTCCCGAATTTATATTTAATCGATTAACTTTTTCCGCTTCCTCGCTCGAACGGTACTCGAGCTGCCTTCGCCACTTCGGCCTTTGATAAAATTTTCAGGAAACCTTATGAGTGGCTTCGCGGAAAGTCACGTACCAAACGAAATTGGCTCAGTCGTTCGGCTGTCAGGAGTAATCCGAGCGCAGAGCCGTTCGAAATTATAGAAATAAATTTTCTGTAACCGCGTTCGGCTTCGACAACAAGCTCAAACAATTTTCCTAGCAGGCACTCCGGGCTGTTCGTGTCTCCTCGAGCGAATACTATTAACAAATACCCGCTATACAACTTTTAATCAATTTTAGCAATGCTTTGTTACATTTACAACATTTTGTTAAACCATTGTACGGTACCGTGTGAATTCTCATCGATCATAACGATGATTTCATCATTGCCTTAGCGGAACAGTACCAATTCAACGATAGTACTTCATTGTTTCTAATAATATCTTATTAAAATGTTTACCATCATATTCTAGACATTTCTCCGAGTAAAATGAGTACCAACATGACACAGTTCGGTTCGCGTTTACCCGTTTAATCCACGAAAGAATAGAGCCTCGATCGAAGCGTCTGCGTCGGTTCGGATAATAGAGGTTCCATTACATCGTGGATTGTACGAGCAAATACGACTCGAATGGTATCGTGTTTGTACTCATTTTAATCGCGAGAATGTCCCGCGTGGATTGAAGGAGGTTTCACGAAGAAATGATCAAGTATAGAAAAGTTATGCCAAATATTGTATCATGTTGCACTCGTCGCTCGAGCTTCTGGGCCCCTAAAAGTGAACATCGGGCGTTTCGGGGTACAAATTTTCAAGTACTATCGTGGGGGTCTCTTTCACAGACGTCTTGAGCGTCATATTAAAGATAAATTCGAAGGCTGAAGAAAGTGGAAAGATGGCTGGCAACACTTGCCCGATCGGAGACTCATCTCCTGCGTCAATAAGACACTGTCTCCTCGAATTCGCTCGAGTCTTTTGCACGCGCCGGCTCAAAGAGTTCCAAGCTGTTTAAACTGCGAAATAGATAAATCAACACCGCGGCAGCTTGCAAAGACGCTTTTGCCTTGATAACCGGCTCGAAAGTCAGCCGCGAAGATTCCTGTGACACAGTCGATCGATGCTCTCGAGTCAAGATCCAACGAGTCTGCAGCCAGGGCAGCCCAGGGTATCCGCTTAGGTTAGCATGTTATTAAGACGCCTAACCGAAGGTCGCGGGAATGAGCATACGTGAACACGAGGGGCTGTACTTTCTTCAGGCATAAACTGCTCGAAGCCGAATTCCAAGGTCTACAGCAGGATGTTATCACGATCTACCATCCGCAACCTGAACCGTCTCGAGGAATGTTTGGATTAGTTAGGGACCACGGGAAATCCCGGCTGCACCCTCTTTCGAACTACCGCCCTCTAGCCTCTATAACCTACCCTAAATGCCAGAAACCAGGCTGACATCCGGTGTGTATGCTGCGCTGGAGATTGATACGTCGGACGCAGTGCCGTGTCCCGTCAAATTAACGTTTCTGCTCGAGTTTGCCGCGCGTTTGCGAGCCAAAGATTGCCCCGCGTAAAACGTGTTGCCAGCGGAATGTTCATGCTACTCCCAGCGACACGTATACGTACCGAATCCTTCGTCTATTCAACCCGAAGAGCTCCTTCAACGATCCTCCCCTGCCGAAGGAACACCATTTTGTGGAAACGTCGCCATATTCGTCGAGCGTCTTTCGACAGTTTCGATCCTCTTTTGTGCGTCTTGCTAACCTCTCAAATTGACGACACAGCTTCGGAGAAACCCCTCGACAAATTCATTGACACGTCAGTTGTATGATAGAAAATCTCTTCTTAATGGTACTAAGTAAAAGACAAATTTTTAATGGTACTAACGGAAGAAAATTTTTTTCAAGGTCACATTCCTCGCGATTCCAAGGCCGTCCAAGGGAAAACATATTTTTTATCATTGGAACGTGATGGCCGAGGTCGAGACCTATCGAATGACCCATAGTATGCTGTGACCTTGCCGTGACCTTAAGAGGAAAAACGTAGAATCAGCCGAGTAAAATATTTTAGGACATTTTCGATGCTGCAAGAAATAGAACCACTTCTTAATGGTACTAGGTAAAAGACAAATTTTTAATGGTACTAACGGAAGAAAATTTTTTTCAAGGTCACATTCCTCGCGATTCCAAGGCCGTCCAAGGGTAAACATATTTTTTATCATTGGAACGTGATGGCCGATGTCGAGACCTATCGAATGACCCATAGTATGCTGTGACCTTGGCGTGACCTTAAGAGGAAAAACGTAGAATCAGCCGAGTAAAATATTTTAGGACATTTTCGAAGCTGCAAGAAATAGAACCTCTTCTTAATGGTACAAGGTAAAAGACAAATTTTTAATGGTACTAACTGAAGAAAATTTTTTTCAAGGTCACATTCCTCGCGATTCCAAGGCCGTCCAAGGGTAAACATATTTTTTATCATTGGAAGGTGATGGCCGAGATCGAGACCTATCGAATGACGTATAGTATGCTGTGACCTTGGCGTGACCTTGGAAGGAAAAACATAGAATCTCCCGAATAAAATATTTTAGGACATTTTCGAAGCTGCAAGAAAAGGAATGGAGTGTCCCAATGCTTGATTTCTTAACAGGTTATGAAAAATTTGGTCCATTACCATTTATAAGGGCGACTCCGTGTACTTCTGATGACTTTCTTCTTTCTCGCAAAGCGTAATATAGTACGGGGGTCCTCTTTCTCTTTTTCCGTGTGATAAGTTTCTATTATCGTGATGTCCTTACATCACCGTGCAGCCGGAAAGAATCCACTGAAAACAGGATCCGCAAGGGATTGCGAGAAAAAGGCAAGACATAAAAATCTGAAGCATCGCAGCCAGGGCAAGTCCACCTTTCGTACACGCCATCGGACGCGATCATTATTTTCCGGAGTCAGGGGAATCCCCGTGTGCTGGCTACGGGGAGAAGTACATGTTCCATCGAGCGACAGAGAAATATCGCAGTTTTATGTGTCGAAAAATATGGTTATTTTATGTGACGGATTCCGCGAAGCCGGAGGTAACCGATGTGCGTACGCGGTGGCAAGTGTTTCTTGATAGTTGAAAGGTACGAGTTATGTACGATTGTTCAGACCCCAGTGAAACATCGTTTCAGCAAACGATTAATCCACGGATTGAACTGGTAAGACAATCATTGCAATCGGTGCTAAGGATCTAAGAACTTTATTGGTACGGTTCCTTTATTACTCAATTTTTCGACACGATCTGCAATTTGGTTTTGAATCTAGGTACCCTAATGACAAAGTGCAGTCCTCTAGCTTTAATTTTAGCCCTCGAGCATCGAAAAATTCGTCCTGGAACTCATTCTAAAATTGTATCAAAGGACCCCTCGAGATCAAGTCAATTTCATGTATCCTGAAGTCCGGGATTTTTCAATTTTTCGACAGGATTTGGAATTTTGTTTTGGACCTAGTTGCCCTAATGACAAAGCGTGATCCTCCAGCTTTAATTTGAGCCCTCGAACATCGAAAAATACCTCCCGAAACACATTCTAAAATCGTTTCAAGAATTCTTTTTAAAGCTCGTTCGGATAATCGAGGTTCTACTTAATCGCGGATTAAACGAGCAGGCGCGATCGGAAGTGTATCGTGTTGGGTATCGTTTTATTGGGAAAATTGTCACGAATATGCTCGTAATAGTTTCATGAAGAACCAATTGGAACCATAACCGTTTCCTCACCGAATTCGCATTGTCAACTCAACAGGGTCCTAACTAATCATTGGATTAGTCTTGGTGGCTCGCGGGGAAATCGTGAAAAGGCACTTGTTCGTGACAAAATGGGTTTGTTTAATACACTAATACACTAATTTTTCAGAATCGGTGGGGAGGGGGATGTTTCGAGCGCAAGGACACTGTGCGTCGATGCTGAAGGTGAACATAGAGAGAGAGAGAGAGATCTGCACGAACTTTCCGACGGGACGTGTATACTTTGTGGCAGAAAAGGTGAGATATGCCTTGACACACTTTAGCGTAACCATTTCTGCGGCGAGAATACCGCGGGCGGAAGACCCCTCGGAGGAACTCGCAGGCAAGATGTAGGGAGTCCAAGTTTGCCAACGTTACTTGCTACTTCCGGTAAGGAAGAACGCGCCTAGATTATGGAGCGTCGCAGGGAAAGAGAGGGAGAGAGAGAGAGATAGAGTCCCGGCAAACCGTCGCGTCGTCGGGGCAGGGGTACATTGAGAAACGTATTTGTAAACATACATCCTACCCATGAGGCTCGAGCAACCCGTGTCGCAGTAAATCCCGGTACATTAATATTAATGCGTCTTCGGCATGTACCGCACCCGCACCCGCACGCCCTATCCTGCGACGAGCAGCCTCGCAGAAAGCATGAGAGTTCAGCAGAGTTTACACCGAGGTACCAAGTGCGCGCAGACACACACGCACACACACACATACACATAGTACGACTTCCAACAGGCTCTTCACAATATCTGCGTTCTCGCATCCCAGTCGGAGAGTGCTCTCTCTACGCGAACCCCATCTCCTCCTTCTAACCGGAAAATTGGGTCATTATTTGCCAATAACTTTGTCAACTTCCTGCATTCGGTTTTTACCGGCCACAGGTATTGCAGAATATTTTACACCGAGAGAAAGTGCCTGTCCGGGACCCGTAGACCCGCTCGAGTTTATGCTAAGATGGGCCAGAGCGTGTGCATAATCAAGCGAATTCTTTAAAGGTGTTCAAAGGCTGTGCTGGCGTGTCGACGCGTTCCTGTTGCTTGGGAAATTGTTTTCTTCGGGGCTGGCAGATTTAATGGAAAAATATTTACCGCACTCGTTCTGTGCGATACTCAAGATTCCCCGATGTTAAAATGTGTTCAGCATCGAGCAACTTACTGCCTTGTTGCCCTCTTCTGGTTTTACCAAATTGAAGAACACGTCGACCTCGTTTTCTTTTTTTTAAATTAAATTGCAGTATGTCAGCAACAGCCTTATACGATCTACGTCAGCAACGGCCCTACACGATCTATGTCAGTAACGGCCCTACACCATCTATGTCAGCAACAGCCCTACACGATCTATGTCAGGCCTAGGCAACTTCTTCCCCGCCGTCACTTCACAACCCCCACTACCAGTGTACATGATTTAGTATTAATAATATCTCGATGTATTTATGTTTTCTAAGACATTGCTGTTCGACTTCGGTAAAAATTTGACTGAGATTAATTTTTATCGGCTAGGCATGTGGGACATATACAAGGTATCTTACCTAACTCTGAAATATCTCACTTGTTTTTTGCGATAGAAGAAAATTTCAGAGGAAAACATTAGTTCAGGCGGACAAATATAATGATAGGCAAAAGAATTTCTTCAAGGTTATATTTTTCGAAATTACAAGGTCATCGAAGTTTTTTCAAATGGACTAATATATTTTTATTACCATTATATAATAGTCGAGGTCAAGACGAACCCAACTACCTGTAAGATTGTGACCTTCACGTGACCTTGAGTATGAAAAATTCATATGTATACCCCACTGCAGTGGGGATATTTCTGGGACTATTATCGGCTAGGCATTTGGGACTCATGTAGAGTAAACACTATTGAGATGGGGAGGGACTATTTTAATACGTAAAAAATAATTAAAGCAATTATTTCAGTAGTTGGAAAAATTGTTTCCACGTGAAATCGCACAGGAACTGTGCCTGTAAGTTTTCCACTATTATTGTGCATGCATCGTGTACGTATGCTGATACAACTGACCCGAATTTTTCGGGATTCATTAAATACAGAGGGACATTCAGTAATGTGAAAATTGTTTCGAGTTGTATAATAACTTCGAGTGGTGCTCCAGAGTTTTCATACGCGAGCAAAGGGCTAAAGTTTGTCATTCACAATTAATTTTCCGCGGAATTTCCACGTTTAATGCGCTCTGCAATGCGTGTACTTTTATCCATCCCTTTCCTGTGGACTGTATTTAAGGCTCAAAGAAGGTAGCTCAACTAGCTTAAATTTATAATCCGAATGCACTGTCTAACCTTCTATTACGTTAATCTGGTATTACCTGAACTCTGTGTTATCCGAACTCTCCGTTATATGAACTCTGAAATAACTTTTAAATATTTTTTAAATGGAGAAAAACGCTCCTTGACGAGAATGTCTATAATAGTAATTCGGAAAGGATTATTGTGGAAGGAATTGCACCAGAAAATTTTTATTTTTGTCACTGAAGATGTTTGTGTCATGGCATTTATTTATGCCAATGTTAGTTAATGGAAAAACTGCTGGAGAAGTTGAAAAAATTATACATAAAATAATATAAATTAATATTTACCAGTACTGCAGTTTAAAAAATTATTCAAGCTCGTCATTTATTTATACCAATAGAACTGTATCGAATTATTAAAATTGTTTAAGAAAATAATTAAAGCAGTTCAGGTGAGGTTAACATTTATGTTCTCACCTGACCTACGAAAATATATGAAAACCAATGAAGTGTTCTATCCGGAAATTCTTTTATCCGAACTACTACATCTCGGTATTAATTCGCATAATCATGGTTTTACAGGTCAAATGAAAAGTCTGAACGGCATGGTAAAAATTCACGATCCCATTCGCTATTAGGCGAACAATTTTCATTTTTACGGGTCCGGTGGTACGTTTTCAAGGGAGGTATGGAGAGGGGAGGGGCGGGGAGGGGAGAGGGTAGCGTTCGTTTGACGATCGCAGGGTTCAGTATAACGCCGATTGCACGTAAAAGCAGTAGTTCAATTTAAAAATTAAACGTCATGCAGCGATGATGAAACTGTTCTTCGAACTGGCCTTTTGAACGGTGGCCGGTCGAAAGCACTATAAAGCAATACGGTCCGGTGAAGCTTTTGATTAAAACACGCGACGATTCGCGCAGCAACACAAAGTTTTAATCGTAATTTTTTCATAGAATCAAGAGGAGGAGGGGGGGGTTGGTGCTCGATCATTCATGATGGCCAATCGTTATCGGTGGCTCTGTTTGAACCGGGACGCGTCAGAAAATTTTCGATCGAATTGACATCGATCACCGTGTGCTCTTCGACATCGCCGACGGATCGGATGCCGATGTATTAACGTAAATTAACCATACGCGCGCGGAGGCTTTACGGGCAATATACAAGCTGATCGCGATAGGAAAGACTGCAAAGGATCGGCCCGATGTTCAATCGAGCGTGGATTATCGGCATGATCGATGGTTTCGTTCCGTGCCGACCGTGAATTGTCCAGTTTTGTTTGAGAACGACTGCGATAACGCCACCATTATTAGAAACCGTTCGGACGGAATTTTCTGAACAACAATGCGCATCTGTGCGATGTGCTTGCTCGAAATCGAGTTTGAAAAATCAAGACGCATTAGAAACAATCTTTTACAGGGTGTTCAGAGTCGAAAAGTACCCAGAATTGTGTGGTACAGTGCATACTCGATATATGTCAACAACGCGGGTCTTGCCAGCGTCATGTTTCGTGCAGGAGATATACCTAAGCCTTGTTATATTTTCCGAGGCCTCTCGAGCTTCGTGGAACCTCATAATTCCGCGACATTTATGATCCAAGTCTTGGCGGCATATACCGGGTGGTTCACGAGAAACAGGCCACCTAAATAGCTCCGTTAGTCCATTATGACGAATGGAGTTAGCTTCATTATATAGTCAAACTATATCTATTAATGAGTCCAAGGTCATTTGTAGGTCAAAGTGTACCACATCATTGAACTCGTCTTGACATCAACTACAACACTGTCAAGTGAAAAATATATGGTGCTATTTAAAAATCATCGATGACCTTCAAAAGACCTTGAAAATGACTACAATCTGAACAGTTTTTTATGTCACCATATTTGCCTCCTTTAACAGTACAACTTTTCTCTCTAACATTTTCTTCTGTCTCTAGTCCTAACGAAGCTATTTAGGGGGCCTGTTTCTCGTGAACCACCCGGTATAGAGAAATTATTGTAAATAGTTGAATTCGCCATATTGTTTATGTACAAACCCATCAGAAATACAAAATCAATTCGAAAATTGTTCTCCACCCCCCCCCCCCCAAATGTATCTATCACAGTTTAGAATCGACGCTTAATGTAGTCTGAGAAGTTGGTAATCATTAAAAAAATGCTGGAACAATTTTCGCGAGCCACAAACGTCATACAGAAAAGCCTTGATCTAATCCGAACGGAGCTACCCGATCTTAGTCAGTTCGCTCATTTCCTCCACTGGGGGGTATATCCCACGAAGGGCCAGGAAGCTCGAGCTGCCTCAGTCAGTCTTTCCACATGGTGCTCTTTTTCTTTGTTCGACGCGGTTGCAAGAAAATAGTAGCCCTACACGATCTATGTCAGGCCTAAGCAACCTCCACTGCGAACGTACAAATTCCCCTACCACTGGGCACTTCATATTACCCTATCGTGCTTTTGTCGTTCCTGGATACAACTTCCTACATAAGTTCCTAGCCTCTCACCCCTTCCCCCCACTCCATAGGGAGCATCGTAGGGGTCCCAGGAGTGGGAAGAGCACTCGCTTGTGGCTCGCGAGCCACCAATTGCCCAGGCCTGATCACACGTTTACAGGTGGTGTCCTTTTTCTACGTTCGGCCAAAATAGTAGCTCTACACGATCTATGTCATACCACTGATCACTGGATTGGGGGACATACCCCGCAAGAGGCAAATCATCTTGTGGTATCTGGATCCATGCTTCCACGAGCTGTCCTTCTTCTACGTTCGACGCGGTTGCAAGAAAATAGTAGACCTACACGATCTATGTCAGGCCTAAGCAACCTCCACTGCGAACGTACAAATTCCCCTACCACTGGGCACTTCATATTACCCTATCGTGCTTTTGTCCTTCCCGGAGACAACTTCCTACATAAGTTCCTAGCCCCTCACCCCTTCACCCCCACTCCATAGGAGCATGGTGGGGGGTCCCAGGAGTGGGAGGAGGACTCGCTTGTGGCTCGCGAGCCACCAATTGCCCAGGTATAATCACACGTTTACAGGTGGTGTCCTTTTTCTACGTTCGGCCAAAATAGTGGCCCTACACGATCTATGTCACAGCACGGACCCGAGGATTGCACCAAGACTTTACTGTACATAAATTGCGGGCTCATTGAAAACCAATTCAACACTGTAAAGTAGTTGTAGGGATCGTTGCATATTGCAAAGGGTAAATGGGTCCTGCATGAAAGATGGATATGAAGGGCAAGGTCTTCGAGGCGAGTCGTGTGAGTCGTGGGCAAGTTATGTGCTCGCTTAAGTAACAACAAATTGGACCGTTCGTGGGGTCAAACAGGCGTATCTGGACTACTAATTACCTGGGGGATTCGGGCAAACTTAGCGGGACTACTCTCCCGGTAGTGTAGAACTGAAGCGGGGCCAACAATAGGGAACTTCCTCTAACCCCTGCGCGTTTACATTCGCGATCAGGATCTTTCCTTAATCCTCATTGCCCCGGGAGGTTTCGAGAATCGGGTCTAAGTCCACTACCGGCACGGGAAATTTCGCCGAATGAACTCGACGATCCAGTTTACAATTATATCGATTCGAGCTAACACCGCAAACATGACGCGCCGCGCGCTGGTCCACTCGAACTGTGCGTCTCTCTCTCTCTCTTTCTCTCTCTCTCTCTCTCTGTCTATCTTAATTCGCGATTATTCGAGAACTTTTACGAGCCTGGCTTTCCGCGAAGAGCTGTTTCGAGAGAGCCCTACGAGGTTTCCTCTTGTACGCTGGATTATTAATGACGGAAGTCGCGACTATGAATGCACGTGTTAAGGGCGCGCTAAGACGGAAGAAGGTCGGAGGCTCTGGAGCAGGAATTAATTAATGGCAATCACCGAGAGTACTTAACCCCCGCGTTTACGACCGCCAGACACTCGCCCGATCTTCTTCGATCATTCGAGATCTCGCTTTGAATCCCACACGTCCTCCGTTTCAACCCTGCTATCTGATCGGAGCCGGTAGTCCGTGAATGCCATCTTTCAACCGTTTTTGAGAATTTTTTTCTGGGGAACTGCTCAAACGATCTCATCAAGATTTTGCACACACGTTCGTGGGTGCTTGAAGATCATTCACCATTTTTTTCAAGTGGAAATAATCGAAATTGCAGGAGTTATTCATTTTTTTGTATAGAGCATGCTTTAAGGTGGATGTTGTGGCTCCGAGTGTTAAATTCGTGGATTTTTGGGAATTTTTTTCAGGGAAACTGTCGAGTGTGTTGCATTAGGTTTTTGCACAGCCGTGCAACAATGTTTAAAGTGCATTCAAGATTTTTTTCAAGTAGAAATAGTCGAAATAGCAGGAGTTGTAAATTTTTGTATAGAGTATGCTTTAAGGATGATGTACTGGTTCCAAGTGGCAAAAATTCGTTGATTTTTGGAAATTTTTCTCAGGGGAACTGTTGAGCCTCTTGCATTTGGTTTTTGTACACACGTGCAAGGATGTTTGAAGTGCATCCATAATTCTTTTCAAGTAGAAATAATCAAAATTGCAGGAGTTATAAATTTTTGTATGGAGCATGCTTTAAGGATGATGTACTGATTCCAAGTGGCAAAAATTCGTTGATTTTTGGAAATTTTTCTCAGGGGAACTATTGAGCCTCTTGCATTTGGTTTTTGTACACACGTGCAAGGATGTTTAAAGTGCATCCATAATTCTTTTCAAGTAGAAATAATAAAAATTGCAGGAGTTATAAACTTTTGTATGGAGCATGCTGTGAGGGGGATGTTTTGACTTCCATTGGCAAATTTGCCAAATTAGGGAATTTTTCTCAGGGGAACTGTTGAGCCTCCTGCATTAGGTTTTTGCACACTCGTGCAAGGATGTTTGAAGTGCATCCATAATTTTTTTCAACTAAAAACAATGAAAATTACACGAGACATGTACACTTTTCTGGAGCATGTTTCCGGTGTCCTAGGTAAATCACAAAACAGAACGATCAAAGCTAATGCGCGTTCAGACTCATGTTCAGATTCATGAGGAACCATGTACATACCTTCAGGGACACGTTTCGCCAACTTTTCAAGGGGGAATGGAATTATAGAGAGAAAGAGAGAAGTGCTCGAAATGAGGGTGGCGAGAGAGGCCATCGGAATGGGGTCCATTAATTTTGCAACACCTGATAGCCGATACGTTGAAACCGATTTTTATTCGGGCAGGACGTACGAGGTATAAGTTAATAAATCAAAGGAGGAACGTAGCAGGCTGGAACAATCTCGTTACCAGTTTTTTCTCCTTTCTTCTTTCTCTCTCTTTCTCTCTACTCTATGCTCGAAACTTTACGCTCTTGGTTTAACGGCTCTACCTCCCCCCCCCCCTCTCTCTCTCTTGGCTCCACGTGGCGAACAGGGATTCACGGAGAAAAGCAAAGCAAAGGCGGCACACGGCTTTAGAAGGGGCCACTCGTAGAACGAGAAAAGTCTGTAGACGTGATGTCACTCTCTGTCTACGACGTAGTTAGGGATTTCGTGGTGGTTGGTCAAGGAGAGGGCGGATGAGGGTTGAATGACGTCACGTGCTTCCCTGTCTCTGCCTCGAAACGACGATGCGTCCGGATTTTAGACCTTCTAAACCATTTGACTCGCTGTTTTACAATGGTAGAATACTGTCCGAGTTTTATCCTCGTTGTTCAACATTTTTTAACGTTTGTTCAAACCTTTTATTCGACAGTTCTACTAATGTAGAATTAATGTAGAATTTGTTTTACTAATGGAACAACAGTGGTATTGTCACTTGTTTTATCCGGTTATCTGGTTCAATTGTTTTGCCATAGAGCACTACCGTGACTTCTCTATATATGTCGCCGAGACCTTGATGATAAATGTCGCTGAATTATGTCTTCAAATACAAGAAAGACATTTTATATAATTTTGTAAAT
Source organism: Seladonia tumulorum (assembly GCA_913789895.3). Lineage (NCBI taxonomy): Eukaryota > Metazoa > Arthropoda > Insecta > Hymenoptera > Halictidae > Seladonia > Seladonia tumulorum. The sequence goes on from OU565280.1 coordinate 6,271,508, forward strand.
GATTTTTTAGAAGTGTTTTTTTTGGGGGGGGGGCATCATGGAAGTCATTTAAAAAATTTTGATCTACTGGCATGCATGATTGCGGCTCACTGGAACGTCTGAAAAAAAAGAATTTTCCTTAGAAGAAGTATGACCATGGCCCCTGAATCTATAGGCTACGATTATTTTGTTCGAGTAAAAATTCACAAAATGGTGGACCTCCACAGTTGGTGGTCTCAAAAATAGCATTTGCTTCTTAAAAAAAAAAAACTGATAAAAATTGCGGAAAAAATTCACCAATCTTATTTATTCTAGTCTATACTGGGGCCATAGTCATATTTTTTTTTTAAGGATAGTTCTTTTTTTCAGTACCTATAATTTAAATTTTAATTTTTAATTTCAAAAATCCCAATATAAAATCATGTACAAAATTATATAAAAATTTTTCTTGCATTTGAAGACTAGATATATGTCAAAAATATTACGGACTCAAATGATGTTTCTCCATTACTTTATCAGTTCCATAAAAATGATTAAAATTTCCGACCACACAAAGTGTAATGTCCCCTTTCCAAGACCGACCTGCTCTTCTGCCAAATGCTTTGCAAAAACAATGATTTCTCGTGTGCATTGTGAATAAGACTCTTCATGAAATGCATATTGAAGTCCGCGCATGCAATGTTTATTCTCTCGGTATAATACGGCAATGTGTCTGAAAACTCTCGACTGAAGGATCCAGTGTGCATTCTTCCTGAATTTCCGAATTGATTCGGTGCTTAATTCAGGACGAGCATATTTTTAATCCGTAAAATGACTATTACTCAATAAATCGTTTCATTCGTCCTCCCTCCCCCCCCCTCGTCCTCGTCCAACAATTCGTTTCAATCAATGCATCCCTCTCTCGATGTTACAACGTCATTTATCAAGCATCGAGCTCGTATTATTTTCAATATTTACACCCAAAATACATATAACTCCAAATAAATTTCGTTCCACAAATATGGTACAGTTGGTCGAGGAACAAATGCGAACAAACCATCATGGCAACTCGCGAAGCCAATTTCCGTGCGAGGTGTGCGAAATTTAATAGGGGATGCTATTCACCCCCATAAGAAAATTTGTATGCGATCTACCAGTTGGTTTCACTTAATTCGTCCTATACAGTGAATTTTGAAAATTGCAGTTTTTCATGATTTTCAGTCTGCGAATGTAATAAATGTAAGGATTCTTGCATCTTTCGATAGTTATTTTCCGCATCGACCGATTTTTATGAAAACTTCAGAATATGTATAATTGACACAGATCTAGAAAATGTATTTTTTAAATTTTCAATACAGGCTCACATAAAAAAGTTGTAAACAACAACTGTTAGTATTTTCTTTGTAATTCCGACCAATTGCAATTTTTTCAAAATTTCTTCACGTCATGCAGTCAACTAATTGTTCCAACTTCTCAAAGAAATCTAAATCGTATGGTCCAATATTAACAAAAAGTGAACGTCGCTTTAGAAATGTCCGAATATTACCGTTATTCCACTATATGTTTGCGTATGAACTTTAGTTTATGAAACTCAACAAACCGCACAAAGTCGCAGTCGATTTTAAATTTTACAGTTACAGTGTGTGTAATGAATATTGTATTATGTGCACCAAAAAAGAATTCATTCGGAGACGTTCCAAAGAAGATATGTAACAATATTAAAATTTCTGGATTTATTTCAAATTGTACCTGTTGTCTAGATAATTTATGGATTATTATACTATTTTAGACCCATGTTTTCAGTTTTTCCTTAATTCTGAAAATTTCAGTACTCTTTTACTGTCAACAACAAATAAGAACAAAGAAAAGAAACTTATCAGTTTCACGTATAAGACATTAGTAAATCCATTACCAAAAATTTCCAGTTTTTAAAGAATTTTTTTCCATTTTTGTCCCACTTTTCAAGGAAATCGTCCACTGTGCCCCGAACAAATAATAACTTCTAAACCATTAGAGACAATTGAATTTAATAGGTAAAAAGGTACCATTTATAGCTTCAAATTGCAACAAAAATTAATATGAATTTACTCCCGTGTTTATTAATTACACAGGTTTTAAACGAATTATAGAATAAGTGGAATTAATATGCTCGTCCTTCAGTATTAATATTCCTGAAGTAAATCTGCAATTTCTAGTAGATTTGTTGCAAGTTGTAAATGAATTTTTTTTCATCGCTTAGTCAACAAATCATAGCTTATCACAGTGTAGTTGTTGATAGGTTCTATTAGATTCCGGCTGACATATGCATACTTAGTTAAAATTTTGGTGAAAACCTTGTGCTCACTTGAAAAAACTATAATTTTCAAAATGTAGTAACAATTACTTGTTTTAACATCGTTTTAAATCCAAGAATAAACCCAACTCAGCTAATTTTTAATAGTTTTCTTTTAAACACACAATTCAACACTTAGCAAGGCACCACTAAAAATGGTTGTATCATTATTCAAAATATTTTCGACATTTTTAAATTTGTTTGTATTTAATAAATTATTAAACATTTCGATACTGTACGAGTGCAAGTGGCATCATTTCCGTATGTATAACATGAAAAAATATACAGGATGGTCCACGCAACATTCACACCTATATAACTTTCAAAGTATGCGTTCTACGAAAAAGTTTTGTATACAGAAGTTGCATGGTCCGAAGGGGTACACAATTTAGTGTATTTATTTTTTTCACAGGTTGAAGTGTTTCGGAGATTTGAAGGTCGACTTTGTTTTCTCAAATGAAATACTATATTTTTTATACCAAAGTATGGAAGAATGTCGAATTTTCAGTAAAAAAGTATTGACCCTCATTAGCCCTGAAGCTAATGATTAACAAGTATTTCTCGTAAATTTTCTTCGCGTAATATCAAGTCAGAAATTCAACCTTATCACAGATTGTCCCAACTTTTTCTCGAACTTTGCCTGCCTCCTGGGGGTCGTGGTGAGGGGACAAAAAATTTCTTTTTCGGGTTCGCTTCCTTTGGAATGTTCTTAAACCATCCCCATCGCTCATTTGGAAAAAATGTTCGAGCGCCGAAATCGCCATCCGCTACCTCCGCAGGCAATAATTTCTCACCGAAACAATAACAATACACCGAACAGATAATAATCTGAATGCAAGATCTTCCAGTCAGAAGGGGATCGAACGACCCACCGATGCTCGCTCGTCCCGTTCCATCGCGGGTGTGCGAAATGTGTGTCGCGCTAGGGGAGTCATGATCGCGCATTGGAGGGGGAAAGTCGACCGCTGCGAGGGGGAGGGGAGACGACGACGTATACTCCGAAGACTCGTTGCGGCGGCGTGGTGGGGGGGATGGAGGTCCAGGCATGGAGAGGGCGCAGTTCCGCGCCATCCTCCGTATCGTTGACACGTCCTACGAAAAGAGTGCGGAGTCAGTCTCTAATCGCTGCGTATCGCTCGACGATAAAAACCGTCGTCAACTTTCGGGGCGAAGGACCATCGAGAAAAACCTCGTTCGCGAACACGTCGCTTTTCTTTTTCCCCCCGATATATTATAGTCATCCGATATCATAGTACTCGAAAGCGGCGTTCTGTACGCGTTCCGAGGCAGTGCGCGCGCCGTGCGACCATCTGGTCGCTGCATTTAAAAACGATCAACGCGCCCTGAGCCGAGAGCCGATCGACGACGCTGTGATCCGATCGATAGATCGTTGTGCCTGATATACTTTTTTAAAACAGTGAGTTGGTGTGGTTTGTGACACTCGAGAGTATTTACAGCGTCCCGAGCATGCTGTCGATCAAGATCGCTGTCCTCGCGGCGATCGTCGCTGGGATCCACGCCGTCAGCATGGACTCGAAGATCCGCGACGATTCGGATCTATCTCAGGTAAGATCTCTTCCTCCATTTCTTTTCGCGACCCTTTGCGGCTATACTCATTCTAAGATCGATCTTTGACCTAGAATTCCATTTTGCACGATCTTACGAAACTCGTCCAATTTCCATGTGCAATGGCGATTTATTGAATACAAATTTAATATTGCGAATAATATCTTCAATTATTGCGTAACAATTTTTAGCGACGCTCCCAGTAGAGCGCAAAGGGTTAATTACTGTTTCACTGAACTGTAATTCCCCGCAGAATTAAAGTATTAAATAGTGTAGTATAGAAGTGGAATTGTCGAGTTATGCAATCAATTTTTTAATTGAAGATTATAGTGTTGTACGTTGCGACTGGTTAGGGTCTTTCCGGGGTCGTACATCTTCTTGTACAATAATTAATGGAAAAATTATTTGTAGGATCGAATGGTGAATAATAGTCGAGTTTGTGCATTTCTAAATAAAGTAGAAAAATAATTTAAAGTAGAAAGAATAATTTTCATTATTCTTGTCTATGTTATTTCGAAGGTAGTTCAGTGTGAATGAAGTTGTAGTAATTATTATTATATCTTTCTATGGTAGAATTTTTAATAAAAATTGATTGATATGTACAGTTGGGTAATAGGTTATGTCATCTACGTACGCGGTGGTCGATTATGTTAGGTTTCGTTAAATATGCGAAAGTTGATCTTTTCGGAGCGTATTTGCATAAATGTTTATTTATGCGCAATCTTGAGCAGCAAAAATTGTTTTACCTAGAGATTTTAAATTGTGTTAATTGATTGGATTTTTTGGGAGTGGTTTGTAGGTCAAGGTGTGACCTATTTCAGTTTTTTATTATCTAATAGAGGCAAAGGATTGTCCATTATATTTTCACTAATATATACTCGTTTTTTATTCATTCTCATCACTGGATGAACTTGCTTATTAAAACTGAAATAGTCGAAATAATTATTTTTAAAATTTACCATTTTCACGAATTGTGTTTTGCAAATCGGACGGTGGCTGTTCATAAATAATTATTTCAATTCAAATTCGTGCTTTTGGAGGACGCGTAAATTAGTACATTATTTCAATTATCAACTATCGAATGACAATACGGTATTTTCAACGTAATCCGCGACTTCCGCGATTTCGTAATTTTGCGCGAGTCGAGTTAATTTTGCACAGGTTATCGCGCAACCTTCTAATTACATGTTTTATGCATTCACAGTACGCACGTGAGTAGGCGTACACAAAACGCGGTTAAAAGAAAAACAGGCAGGACAGAGTTAACAATTTTTTCCATTCATTTCCAACCAAGTGAATTTTCTTCTTTTTTTTTATATATAAATGGTATGAATTTCAAATTTCTTCCGGTTGCTAAGGAACAGAAAGTTCTCGATTTGCATAAAGGTCCGCAGTGTCTAGTCGTAACGCGCAGTTCTCTTTTGTTGAATTTTGTTCGTGTTTCGCGAAGATGATAGTCGCGTTTAATAAAATATTGCAAGTACGATGCAGTTCTTTGACGAGATAAATTATGGCAACAGTTGTTTTTTTTTGTATTATTTTTTCTTTTTTATCACAGCTGATGTCGAGAAGTAAATAAGTGTTGCAAAGCCGGATACGTTATGCGATCTCATGTTCGAGAGGACACGAAGGTTACTGTTAATTTACCCGGTTAGGCGAGTTGTCATAGTGCCGGATTAAATCTGCATTCCTAGCTTCATTGTTGTTTACTATTGTAGCATTGGGCAGCGAAAGTGTTACACAATTTTTGCAATGACAAATTTAGCTACTTTTATTTCAATTTAATGAAATGCGAGACTGATCATTTAATTATCAGAAATTATTATCTGAATTATTTTATCTTATTATTATTTTATTATTTTATCATCTGAAATTATTTGAGCCAGATCTTGTTGCAATTAATTCAGATTTCAGTGTTTTGCTGTACTATTTTTACTATTATTTCTGTTCGATTATTTTTATTTTACTTTTCTGTTCTGTTTCTATTATTAGGCTGTTCAAATAACACGTATGACAACTGTATGTAAATGTTACCAGTATAAATGAAGGATTACATATTATTATAATATAATTATATTGTACTATGAATGGGCACTGGTAACATAACGAGTTGTCATTTTCTATCAGCCAATTGATTCTATATTCAGTTGTTAACTAACAATTCAATGCAAAAATATTTATTCCCTATGATATTTCGGATACTATCTCGTGTAAAACATTAAATAACTTATCAATAAAATATCTAATGCTTCAAAACAGTTTCAGGGATCAAAGGATCCAAGTTGTAAAATAATATCCTATAAAATGTTTTCAACTACGTTACATTTTCACAAATCTGATACCCAATAAAATTTCTTTAAACCACGAATAGGATCGAGGTCAAGGAGTTTAATTATGGTTGTGCAAAGATTTCTATACGGCTCAACACATATTTATTTAGACGTAGTATATAAGGTCCGGGCGTTTACGATGATTTTTTGGTTCGGGATCGCCGTCGGGCCTCCGAGTGTTTGGAATTAATTTCGTTTTATGTCCTCATCGAATTGGCAATAGAAACGATAATAGGCTTTCTCTGGCGCGCGGCTAGTGAATCACTTAATTTTAGGGTCCTTCTGTACTAACCTTTATAGCGAGGTTTACGCACCGCTTCGGATCATTCCGTTAATTAATGACGCAATAAAGGAGGGCCGGCTGACATAAAATCGAGAGCTACTCGACTCCTTTTGTTACATTATTAAATAGACCCGTCTCGTTCCTACGGCTCGTGTCTCGAACCGTATTCGTTCGTTCGTGTCTTCGTATTCGACCGGACACTCGGATATTAAAAAATATCCATCGGAAACTATTTCTGAGACTGTTAGGCGAACGATTGATTTTCGTTGACAAATCACAAGCAAAATTTTTGGGAACTCGATTGAAGAGTGGACAGGACTTTGATCCGTACGAACCCGTTACAATTTTTTAATCATTATTCTTCATTGTTAACGGCAGGGAAATACAGCGTTTTCTCTATATATGTCACAAACGCCTAGCCGATAAAAGTCCCAGAAGTATCCCCACTATGGCGTGGTATAAACCGTTGAAAGATCAAGAAGTTCGAGTGCCCTCTCTTGGCTGAATTATTAGAATAGTATCTTCTGACCAATATATGTCCCTGGCTGGACCCGTGTTTTGGACATATATCGAGTAAATACTGCAATTAAAATTGCACAGGTTATATTAGGTTTAAATTTTGGATTCTAAGAAAATTGTGATAGTGTTTATATATGTCCCAAAGAATAGTATCTCATGTCCGATATATGTCCCTGGCTGGACCCGTGTTTTGGACATATATCGAGTAAATACTGCAATTAAAATTGCACAGGTTATATTAGGTTTAAATTTTGGATTCTAAGAAAATTGTGATAGTGTTTATATGTGTCCCAAATGCCTAGCCGATAAAAGTCCCAGACCTATCCCTACTGCCACGGGGTATACTCTGTCAGGGACCGAGAAACTTGGTGGTCGAGAAGCGTAAAGTCGCGTGGATCAATGAATAATATCTCCTGGCCGATATATGTCCCTGGCTGGACCCATTTTTTGGACATATATCGTGTACACACTGTAATCGTCGAGTCACTCGGTGATTCTTGAAACTATAAAATCGAATTCAAAGAGCAGCCTGGTCTCGTTGAAAATGTATTAAAATAACAATCGATTGTTCATCGTAGATGAAAGTTTGCAATTTCGTTGCGAATATCTCGTTCTGTGGACCCATGGCAATTTTCTGTCGGGGGTTGTTCTTTTTTTTTTTATTTTGCGAAAAAGTGATTTCGCGCGAATCGCGTCGCCGGTTTCAATAAAACCGTTTATAGTTAATGGATCCGCATTAATTCCCGAGAGATAGCAACCGGCGGCTTTGGGATTCATCTGGCTGAATATTACAATAATGCGTGTGTGTCCAGGTTCGAAGTCGGGGGTGATATTCCGCCCGGCAACTTGTTGCTGCGACAAAAATCGTCAGGACGTTTTCGCTGAAGGCTAGTTTCGGTGCTGCGATCGATTCGGCAAACTACTTCGGCGGCGCGGCGCGACCCGACCCGACCCGGACCGGCCCGGCCCGGCCCGCACGGAACTCGATTTTCGCGGGTTTTATTTCGTTTCTCGCTTCCGCCGAACTTCCGCGATTCTTTTTACCAGAAACGCGATTTACAACGTTTAATCTCTCTCTCTCTCTCTCTCTCTCTCTCTCTACATATATATATGTACGTATACCGCGAGGCATTCGAGTTTTTAATTCCGTTATCAGATTTTGTTATTAACGCGTTACCCTCCACACGCCGTGCCTGCGAACTGCACACCGGAGATACTGGATAACTAGGATGATAATCCTTCCTATGAACTAATATTTTCGGACGGAACTCGTCCTGTTCCGTTCGATTCGGTGGAATTTTTTTTTTTTTTTTTTTTTTGACGCGTCAAAAATTGTGGCGCGTCAAGTTGACGGAGAAAATCGTAGTTAGAAGTATGGGTGGGAAACATTTTGTTTGAATCGAAATAGAAAATAATGGATCGGATTCAGTCTTGCAATTTTTATGCGAGATAAAAAAATTATTTTTTTTTTGTGGCAGATGAAAATTGTTTATCTCAATTGCAAGCTACTTAAATCATTTTATAAAGGTGGAAGCAGTAGAATTTTCAAGTTCGTTCGATGTAGAGTCTGCTCGATAATTGTCCAAAACACGGGTCTGGCCAGGGACAATTATCGGCTAGAAGATGCTATACTTTGTAGTATGTAGAAGGCGACAACGAATGCCTTGGTCGCTGAGAAGTGTAAACATAATAACTTCTAATCCAATAACCAAACATCTCTATTTTTCGTTATTTTTTTATCAGACTTCCACCAATATACACAACATCCCGAAAAATTGTACACACAGTTTGACTGATTATAACTTCATTATTTCCAATTAATTATACCCTGAGAAGAAAGAAAAATCAGAAAGTTAAACAATGTATACATTTTTTTGGGGACACCCTGTATTTGTGGAATTTTTCCGATTAGAATGATACCAAACACGATATAATTCTTACTAATTAATTGGAATCAATTTTGTTAGAAAAATTTCACGAATGTGTTGGCGAAAGTCCCATAAAAAAATAATCAAAAATAAAGAAGTTTTTTTTATTGTATTAGTAGTGGTCTCCTGGTCTCACACAGATATACCCAACCCGTATTGTGTTTACACTCCTCGGTGATCGAAGCCTCTCGAGCTTCGATGACCTTTCCTAAGTTGGGCAGTGTATCAATAGTACAATCTTCCACTTGATAATTGTCCCTGAATCCCTGTGTTTTGGACATATATCGATTAAACATGTATGTTTATGCTCTTCAGCAACTGAGGCTTCTCGAGCTTCACTGACCTTTTCTAACTTAGACAGTGTATCAATAGTACAATCTTCCACTTGATAATTGTCCCTGAATCCCCGTGTTTTGGACATATATCGAGTAGACATGCATGTTTACACAGATCGGTGACCGAAGCCTCTCGAGCTTTGCTGACCTTTTCTAAGTTAGGCAGTGTATCAATAGTACAATCTTCCAGTCGATAATTGTCCCTGAGTCCCTTGTTTTGGACATATATCGAGTAGTTCAAGGGCATGTATCGAATTGACACGTATGTTTATGCTCTTCAGTGACCGATGCCTCTCGAGTTTCGTTGACCTTTTCTAAGTTAGGCAGTGTATCAATAGTACAATCTTCCACTTGATAATTGTCCCTGAATCCCTGTATTTTGGACATATATCGAGTAGACAATTATGCTCTTCGTATGTATGTTTATGCACTTCGGCGACTGAGGTTTCTCGAGCTTCTAGGCCCCTCACGGGGTATACCCCGCGATAGTGAGGATAGTTCTAGGACAATTATAGTCTAGATATTTGTGACATTTATCGAGTAAAGACTGTATTTCTATTTTGTTTTGCAATTTTATCTACTCATTTGCTTCGGTGTAACATGTGAAATCCTCAGTTTGTAAATTACGAATAAAATCCATTGAATCACGAACAACGAAACAATGAATGAAAATTTATCTGAAATATCGCGAAGTATTATTTCGCGACCTTGGGAAATCGTATCGGCGCGAATTTCCCGCGCGCAGTTCCACTTGACCGGCTTCTTGGCGGAAAGTTGCATCGTTTCGCGTCCTCCACTCCCCCCCCCCCTGACAGAACTGCAACGGTCACTGCCAATGTGCCAATGTCAATGCCACGCCCCGACTCTCTCATTCGCGACTACTGCCAACAGTAAACAGCAACTGGCCTTTCACTCGTTTATTTTTTCTCTCTCTCTCTCTCTTTCTCTCTCTTTCTTTTCGTCGCGCGGTTTCGCACACCGTCTACGTTAAGTCCCGCTAAGCTCCATTCACGGCTGAAACGGTGGCAGGTGTGGACAGGTGTGCGCAGACGACCTGGGGCTTTGCGGTGCAGGCGTGTATGCACACGATAATGACCTTGTTGACCTTCGAAGCTTCTGTTCGATATTACCCCCTCGAACTTCGTAATTTCCCTCGAACGGCCCTCCAAATTAAATTTCCGCAGAATTTACGTGGCTCGAGCGCGCGAAACGCTTCCGCAGACAAAGATTTGCCGCATTGTTTGTGTTTGTCGATATATTGTATTGACTATACTGGGCGTCTCGCTAACTCATTTAGATCATAAGGAAATATGAAAAAACTACCTTTATCAGCAAACTTTTTTCTTATTGTATTTAAGTGCAAAAATTACTAGAAATAAATGAACTTCATACTTTTGCATTATAAGAAATAATAAATTGACAGTGACCAGGAAAATCGAGCGTATGTATACGCTAATGATGCAAATGGGTTAATGGAGGCCACCTAAATGTCTCTTCTATCTTTAATGGCACTAAAAATATTTATGGCATATTTAAATTGTATCGGAGGAGGTGTACTATAGAAGGAAAATTTCTTTTATGCAGTTATTTTTTCTCCAAAAGTCGGTTGACCTTCGGGTGACCTTGAGTATCAAAAATGTGACAAAATTGTAGGATGAAATAAAGGAAATAAGAGATTTAGGTAACCTCCTTTAGCTGGGACACCCTGTGTATGCAGTTATGCCAACTGCAAAATAAAATACATGCATTTATAGGCAGTGGATCTATTTGTAAATGAAAATTTGTAAAATGCACAGAACTATTTAAAATAACAGAAACTAATTGTTATGTTAATTTTATTTCCTCGAATCTAGATTTTTACATGAAAATAGTAAAAAACAGAGAAAATATTTTTCTCGGAATTTTTAGAAAATTGATTCTGCGAGGGGAGATTTTTTTTTTATTGCACAGAAGTCGTGATTCAGCGAAATGATCAGAATTTGAGCGTCTGGGGTCGCATCGAGTTGAAATTAGCGACTCTGGCGACTTTCCAGAAGAATAAAAAATTTAAATCGTGTGTTGAGATAGTCACGCATAACTGGCTGTTTTCACCGAGTTAAATTCCGTGACCCAAATAATTCGCCAGTGGAGCGTAACTGGAATCGATAGAAAGAGGGATTGGTTGAGATAGAGAGAGAGAAAGAAAGAGAAAGAGAGAGAGAGGGAGGGGAAAGGGAGTGGGGGAGGAATCGTGGTACCGGATGTCATTTTTAAGTCGAGCGACAGATGGTCTTCAGAGTTCTGAAACGCGAGGAACTCCTGCGTACCCAGAAGTCGTTTCGTCCCGGAGGCGGACCGTATGTTGACCGTGGAATTTCTTTTCTACTAACCTTCCCTCTTTCTTCTCCGCTAACCAGATACTTTACATGTTATACTATTCTTTTCACGGTATTCTCGCGGAATATTCTGCGGGATTTCTGAATCTCTGGACCCTCTCCGCCGCCGAAACTCTTGCCGTTCCCAACGGTTGTAAATTTACGTTACGACGCGTTTACCGCAAAGTGTCGCTGTAACTGAATATTTGTTGAGTGAGCGAACAAATTGTATTCTTCATAGAACGAGATTTATTCGATTGGAAATCACCTTATGCTCTCAATTTTTTCCCCAAATGCTAAATCATTTTTATTCATCGATCCTACATCTTCAGTAATTATTAATTCTTTAGTTTTACAAGTAACTTTTGTGAACAAAAAATTACCAGAAAAATAGACTTGCGAATTGATTGAGAATTTACTTTTTAATCCTGTTTGATCGAAAATTGACTAAGAACTTTAATCCTGTTTATTGCATCGTGTTCTACCTGGTAGGAACAATATTAATTTAATGACAGAACTGACCTACTATTAATTATTTCCTTACGAAGTTTTTACGAACATACTCGTGACACTTTTCCGATTAAAATGATACCCCACACGACGTATTCTGATTCGCATTTACCTGTGTTATCCACGATTTAATATAACCTCGATTATCCGAACTCCAATAAGTGGAGTATTACTGTTTGGATATTAAAACAGTCGTCTGGTTTGTAAAAACAGTTACCTAGATCGAATCTTCACTGATTTATACAATGAATCGTGTTGCATCTAGTTCGACCATCTTCATGAACTATTATTAGTATGTATACGATAATTTTATCGCTAACAAAATTTGCATTACTCTAAAGTTTCAAAGCAAATAATTTACTTAAGTCAGTCCTAAAGTCATCACAAACTATTCAATCTGAATAGAATAATTTTATGTTGAACTATTTGCGTGCAATAGGGAATTGATCGGTTCGGATAATAGAGGCTCCACTAAATCGCGTATTACTCGAACAATAACGAACCAAACGGCACCGTCCTTGGTATCGTTTTACTCGCAAAAATGTCAGGAATATGTCATTAAAAGTTTTACAAGGGTATAATTAAAAGCAGCAAAGTTATATAAGAAAAAAAGACCAATACGAAGCGGTCGAAATTGATTTGGCGTTGAATTGCCCGGTCAAGAGCAATTTCTAGGCAACTTTTTTCCAAAATCACCACTGATTGAAACGTGTGGAATCACCTGAAGAGGTCCACGACAGATTTTGTCGCACCCTGTACATGTGACATGTTCGATTGGAGAGAATCGAGAGGCCAAGCGACTGCTTGAGGTGAACGAACACTGCAGACGAGCCGAGTGCCTCTCTCTCTCTCTCTCTCTCTCTCTCTCTCTCTCTCTCTGTTTCGTTCTCTCTCCTTCTCTCGGTGACGCTGACTCTCTCTTGCCTCGGCTCCGCCACCGGATATTTATAACAAGCGATTCATGTTGAAACGAAACAATGCGAGTCCCGCTGTGCGTTCGGCTCCCTGCTTTCCTACACACACCGACATACACGTTGTAGCCATGTCCCTTCGAGATCTGCTAGAGATGTGGGCGTTTTCTCATGGAAAAGCGATACGGGAAAATTTGCTTTCTTCTTTACCTCTCTGTTAATTAACTATTCTCCCAAGCACACGTTCAGGCCAAGGAGGGGACGAGGGTTAAAGAAAATGCGAAGAATATCTCGGATCTTCAGCATAATAAAAATTGTCTGCATCAATTGACAGGAGGTGGATAGATATAATATATTTTTCCTCCGTTAATGCGTTAAATGTCAGCGGCATTTTATAATTCTTTAACACTTTGACTTCCAAAATAAAAACCTCGAAAATTATATAAAATCAAACTAAGTTATTTAACACTAGAACTACCGGATGGGTCGAAATGACTTGCTCCTAATTTTTTCTTTTAGAAATAAGGAAATTGTAAATCTCTGTTTTTATGAGAAAATTTTTTTATGGACTTCTATATCGAAGTAGATATCTAAACAAAACTGGCACGAAATCTAAACAACTGCAATTTTGTCGTTGTTATAAGACAATGTATGCCAGTTGCATTTACTGCTTGGTAGTTCTAGTGTTAATGAAATGAAAATTGAATAAAATTAAATGTGTGACAGCGAGTAGTCCTCCAACTTCCTTGCGTTTCACAGATCCTATTCCAATTTGGTACAATGAAAATATTAACGTAAAAATTCATTTTAAAACCTGGACAAATAATTCCGTCACCCACATGGCATGGCAGTGAACGTGTTAACACTAAACGTACCGAGCTATAAATGTGACGTTGCGTCATGAAAGTGACAAGAATTAATATATTTAGACTTTGTGCTCTACTAAAAATATTTATCGAATCATTGCTCATGAAAGCATCTTTGCCTAGATAGCACTGGACGTCTTAAAGACGTCTGTTTTACGTCCATTTTTGGTCTGAACGTCTTACGTCCTGAAAAGACGTCTTTAAGACGTCTTTTACGAGTCGTCTTTAAGACGTTTCATTTCTTGACGTTTCAGTCATTCTAAACTGCTAGAGAAAATACAAACGTTTTTGCTTTAAAAACTGTACACACGCAACACAATATAACGCAGTTTTCCATCCTTCGAATAGACGTTTATTTATTTAGGAAAGTTAAATAACTACATTGTTAATTTAGTACTATTATAATATATTACATATATATTCGCAATAGAATTTAGCAAAAAATATTGTTTAATAATAAAATTATACATTATATATCACAAATCCAAAATCCAAAATAATATATCAAAATAAATAGATAAATAAATAAATAAGTTAAATAAATACATAAAGCATAAAATTTTAATGTTCGCGGATATGCTGAAAAACATTCTTTTAATTTATTTTTTTTATTTATAAATAAATAAATTAATTAATTAAATAAATAAATAAATAAAGCATAAAATTTTAATGTTCGCGGATATGCTGAAAAACATTCTTTTAATTTATTTTTTTTATTTATAAATAAATAAATAAATAAATAAAGCATAAAATGTTAATGTTCGCGGATATGCTGAAAAACAATCTTTTAATTTATTTTTTTTTATTTATTTAGTTTTTTTGTTATAACAAACATTCAATTTATATTTCTTGTACATGTATACAATATTCAAATTCAATATTTTTCTCACAAGAAAAAATGTGGCTTAAAAAATATTTTTCCAATATTTGACAAACATATCTATCTAATATTTTTGTGGTACTAGGGGTCTGTTTCGGGACGTCTTAAAGACGTCTTTAAGACGTACAGTTTTTTCACAAAGACGTTCCAGAGACGTTCAGAAGCCGTTCGGAAGCCGTTCGTAGGACATTCAGACGTCTAATAGACGTCTGAACGTCTTTGACAGACGTCTTAAAGACGTCTTTAAGACGTCTCTGTGCTATCTGGGTGTGATTTCAAAAATGGTAAAATAAAAAATTTGGAACCGGTCATTTGGCCGGTGGTGGTACGTTTAGTGTTAAGTGGTTCTCACTGTTTCTCGTGCCCGATGTGTCAATTTTTTGTCATAAAAGGAATACGGTGTCTGCTAATCGATTTCCAGGCAATCGTGGATCCCGTGTTCGACCCTCGAGCTCCCTTTCTTTCGCGAATTTCCCGTTTCGCGTACGGCAAAGCAGTTTTTCCCCCTCCCCCTTCCCCCACCGCGGAAAGGGAAATCCCCTCGGGCTGTGGAAACACGCGACGGCAATGAGGGAAAGGACGCGGCAGAAGTTCTCGCGCCGGGGAAAAATGCTCGACCGAGCGAAATAAAGAAACGAATTCGACGAGTTTATGTTTGGTTATGTGTGCGCGGGACGCGGCGCGGCGCGGCGACCGTCTGTGTGTACGCTCGCGAGAAAGAAAAATCCAAGGGTGACGAAAAAAAGAGGAGGAATGGTGGGACGGGGGGAGAAGTTGAAGGAGAAAAGGTGGCCGGGAGAAGAAGAGAGAGAAAAAGGGAAGAGACACTCCGGGAAAATTTTCCCGGTCGCCTTTTCGCTAACACCGACGCCCGAGCCCGACCGAGCCCGAGCCCGAGCCCGCCCGCTCGCGCGACGCTGATCTTTATGGGTTTCCATATTTCAAGAGTAACACGAGCGCAGCTTCTTCAGCTCTGCCTCCGGCGAGTACGCGACGTATTGTTCTTCTACTCGCGAACTGTCGTTTCACTATCGTCCGGCTACTGCACTGGAAACGAATCGCGAACGCTTGCTTTCCGATTCCTGAAATCAGTGTAGGTCCGCGACAATACTATAAGACATCACCTAAAACAAAATAATTATGTGTTGTATGAAAGAACTTCGTGGTCTTTCATAAAGAGTGTTATTAGTAGACATCGGATGTTTATGCAATTTCCAATTTTTATAGAAACATTTTAAGAAAGTGGAATGAAATAAAATCCTATTTTTAATGGGGACAGCCTTTGTAGATCCAAAGCAAATAAAAATCGTGTTAAATTCTCTCGAATTTTATATTATAGCATTTTTTTAACATTTCCATAAGCCATAAATGCATAAAGATCCGATGTCTAGTTATTAGTTACTTGTGGAGACGTCGTTTAACCCTTTGCACCCCGCTGTCCCCTCTCAGGGGACATTAAAGTTTATTAGCGATTACGGGGAATTAATTTATTTCAGCGCAACTTTAAATAAAATATTGATTTTTTTGCAAATATATATATTCCTTGATGTCAACCAATTCATATAAGTCCAATATCATTATAATACGTTACTTGGTTCCAAAATTATACTAAATAATACGAGGATTTGTACATTTCTGCCAGAATAGTTCGGAGTGCAAAGGGTTAACACTTTGAGTGCCAAACCAGAACCCTAAAAATTTCCATGAAACCAAAGTAAGTTATTTAACCCCTTCCCGTGCCATTTAGCTCGACGAAACTAGGGCCCAAGCGGTAGGCATCGACGCGCGCTAAACAGACCAGACTGATGCTTGTAAACAGTCGCAATACGAACCGAACTGTAGATGCCCGCGATACCTGTGACCATTCAGTCACGACCGTAACGGGCAAAACATCAGTCCGCGAGCTCGGCTTGTTATGTTTACGTTTGGCCCAAGTATCTGGTCGCGAGTCAGACTCGCGATATTCATGTTTGCTCCAAAATCTTCATCAAAGTACGGGAAAGGGTTAATTAAATAAAAATTGAAAATAATTATATGTATGATATTGAGTAGTCTTCCAACATTCTTGCATTTTACAGATCCCAATCAAATTTGCTACAATGAATATATTAACGTAAAAATTAATTTTAAACCTAGACAAACAATTCCGTCACCCACATATGGGTGACATGGCGGTGAACGTGTTAACGCAGTATTATCGTTAGTATTTCTAAGAATTTAAAAGTAACACCAACTTACCGTTTATTAACTGCGACAAAACTATAAGACAGGTAATGTTTCTGTACAAAATTAACACGTACAGCTTATTTTTGTCGGTTATTAATATTTTGTGTTGTCACCTTTACTTTTTCTGACATGTAACATTCTTTTTTTGGAATAGATATATAGAAGTTTTTAATCGTTTTTTTCTTATTTTTCTTCCATACCATTTCAACGCAGTTTTTCCATTGTTCTACAGTACTAAACTGGTTTCCTTTAGAATAAACCTACCTGGCTAGTGTTCCCCAAAGGTTTTCAATGATATTTAAGTCGGGAGATCTCGCTGAGTACACAAACATTGTAATATTCCAATGTTTCTTATTCTAATTTTTTCAGATGATAATTCACTTAAATCACGTCCAAATCATCGTTGTGGACTATTAAACTGGTGTAGAATAATTTTAAGTTGAACCGTTTACTCGCAATAGGGAATTCGCCGGTTCGGATAGCAGAGGTTCCGCTAAACCGCGTTTTACTCGAACAATAACGAACCGAACGGCACCGTCCTTGGTATCGTTTTACTCGTAAAAATCTGAGGAATATGTTGCTAAAAGTTCTACAACGATACAATTAAAAGCAACAAAGTTACACAAGAAAAAAGAGCAATACTTTGCGGTTAAAATGGATTTCACGTTGAGTTTCTCGGTCAAGAGCAATTTTTAGGCAACTTTTTTCCAAAATCTCGACTAATTTAAACGTGTCCACCCGAGGTGGACTACGACAGATGTGACACACTGTACATGCGACACGCTTGACTGCTCGAGGTGAACGAATCCAGTTTCGTGTTCGATTCGTTTGTTGTTTTTCCGGCATAAATGCGCAAGGCTAATGACAAGGTCTCGACTGCGTTCGTTGGCTTGACGGGAATCTCAATTCGATGTCCCATGAATATTCTTCCCCCGCATGCAATCACGACTGATGGGACAGACGTATGTACATCGATAGGTGTATGCGGGCGATAGTCGGAGTGACATATATCGATCTTAGACGTATCGAAGGTCGCCGGTAATGGACTGGTCAGCTTGTGTTTGCCAAGATCAACAGGATTGAACGCCTCGACGGCTTGCAAGTTCAATTACGCACTGTACAAATCTCTATCCGATGGGGCATTTACGTTTAATTGACCTCGAACAGTGTTTTGAGTGCGCCGAGGTGACGTCATTTTATTCAATCTGAATACATAATTGTATTGGTGTATAAAATTTTCTTGCCAGAATGTGAACGGTGACGATTCTGTGTAAATTGCGTCTAAACAGGCAACAGTGAGAATGTTAATAAATTGATCAATTTTTACTAACTAATGTGCGCACAAGGACGCGCGGAGTTTGACGGAATCTTGTTATTCGACCGGTTTAAGGAACAGACGAGCACAGTGTTGCTTGGAAACTTTGAAAACTTGATAACGCGTGTTTGATATGCTCCTTTGTTACATAATCCGACTAAAGTCGTCAGCGCACTTGTTTGATCTGCTAGAGAAAGAAAGGGGACGAGGAAAGACGAGCGTCCCGGAGCCGTGCTTACATTCCGAAATAAAATGACGCTATTGAAGCGGTTAATTATACAAGCAGAGCGCAAGAAGCTTACTCTAAGGCGGGGTGAAATTGAAATGTGACTGTGGGTACAAAGGACGACGGGAAAGAGAGAAAGAGGAAAGAGAAAGAGAGAGAGAGAGCTTTCGTTAGAAAACTCGATTCCGGTACGAGATGCTCTCTCTCTCTCTCTCCCTCTCTCTCTGTATCTCTCTCTCTCTCTCTCTCTCTCTCTCTCGATCTCCGAATTCCGCGAATTTACAAATTCTGCTTCTGCGTCCCAAAACTTTACGAGCGTACGAACATTTAAGGAGCAGCTCGTTCCGCCGTGGTTCTAGTTTTAATCTGACAGCAGCGAGTGAACTATAGTTATCTTCAATTAGAAATTACTGAACTGTAATTGCCTCCACAGGAAAGATTACGCTCCATTATATTCTATTCAATACAAATTATACCCCATTACACTCAATAGTATTATTTACGACGAAAATTCGTCGGTTCAGATAACGGAGGTTCCACTAAACCGTGTTTTACTCGCACAAACGTGGTCCGAACTGTATCGTCCTTGGTATCATTTTACGCGGAAAAGTGCCAGGAATATGTTGGTGAAAGTGTCACAAACTGATAATCACAAATAACATAGTTATACACTGGCTCGCGAAAATATTCGAACGCCCTTTAAACTAGTATTACTTTTTTTAAACTGGATCAAACAACCTGACGTTTTTGAGCAATTAGAAGAATTGGTTTTCCAAACGATGTGTAAACAAGATTTTGAAAAAATTGCAATTGATAAGAATTGCATGAGAAAATGAAAATGGCACTGTTTACAACTTTTTTATTTGAGCCTGTAATGAAAATTTGAAATATCCGTTTTGGAAATCTATGTTAGTTATAATATATGTACACACGAGCTGCAAATAGTTAAAAGTGGTGAAAATCGTAGTTTTTCACGACTTTCGGTCAGTTTCTGCTTAAAATCCACAAATTCTAACATCTTTCGATGCGTGTCGTTTTTATCCGCAACAACCGATTTCGATGAAATTTTCAGTATGTTTCTAACTAACATAGATCTACAAAACGATATATTTTAAATTTTCATTACAGGCTCAAAAAATTTTGGAAAGTGCCTTTTTTATTTGCTCTTCTAATTCCTAGCAACTGCAATTTTTTCAAATTCTTTCTGGTGTGTCATTCGGTAAACTAATTCTTCTAATTGCTCAAAAAACGTAGGTCGTTTGGTTCAATTTCAAGTATCAATTCTTTAATTGCCCCCCTCAGGGATTACAATCCTTTACATTTCTTCTCCTTCGCCTGATCCTACCTTACATGTAACTTAAAACTACTTTCGCATAGAGAGAGAGAAAGTCCTAAACTAAAATATATATACAAATTAAAGTTATACAGACAACCAAAATAAAATACAATAAAACAAAACAGAAATCATCCATATAAAATTTTAAAATAAAATAAATTTTTGTTTGGTCCAATTTAAAAAAAAGTTATACTGTTTTACATGACGTTCGAATACTTTCGTGAGCCTGTGTATGTAAAAAACAAATTCTTCGAGTCAGAACGTTTCTATGCCCACGACTGAATTTACCCATTTTCAAAAAAATCGTCGCTAAACAAAATTGCCTGTTACCGTCAGGTTCAGTTTGATCATTTCGATTAATTCTCAGCTGTTGGACCCCTCAATACATACCCTAAATGCGCCCGAAGCTCGGGCCACTCTGATTTCCCATTGAAAAGACGGCCCGGAACGTGTGTATAGTGCTCGATCGTCGTGATCCTCGCGGTGTTGGCTGGTTAGCTATCGATAGGATTGGCTCGTAAAATCGGGCCAATGAGGAATTATGCACGAGAAACGAAGAAATCGAGCCGGTGCTGGCGAGAGAGAGAGTCAGGAATTCCATTGAGAGGGTGGCACACGGCTTGCGGGGACCGTTCATCCGGTATGCGCTCGGTACACTTCGTTACGTGCCCGGCCACCAACCAGGTTATAATACGCGTCGATGTAAATTATATAAGTGATACGCGCTATAACGTCGTACCCGTCGTACCCGCCGACTCTCGGAATACCGGGACAATGCGTACCCCCCGTGATATAATGCTCATACTTCCCCGAACACTGGCCCCCGAACTTTACCCCGGTTTTTGGCCCTGACTGTACAGTAAGGAGCAAAACTGAACACACATACGACATTTTAACGAAAATAATTTTTTATTCGACATTTGCATGTAGAATACAAAATAAACACAAATACTCAGTATTATCTACGATCTTTTAGCTTTAAAAAAAAACTTAACATTTGTGATGTTATTATTATTTCGCTTCATATAATTTTTTTTTCGTGTAGTCAGTTTTGCACCTTACTGTATTTATGCCCCCGGCGCTAACGACCGTCTCAGTATTTTCACGGTTATCGAAGCCGATAGCTTGATACTTTGACGCTGCTCGGTATCGTTAGCAGTTTTTCCATTTTTGCGAAGAAAGTGCGCATGACATCTGGATAAAATTTGTCCCCATTCGTGTAGGACATGTCCCTCGAACGGCCCAGACAGATTAGAACCCTTAAAATGCCCTGGAGCCTCGGACAGAATTCTTAGAATGCCTAGAAGAATTCGATACAGTGGTGATACAATGCGAATTTTGGGGCACAACTTTTTCGGGTCGAACTCATTTTTCACGACACTTTTAGCAGCGTGTGCGTGACGTTTTTCCGAGTAAAATGATACCAAACACGATACCCTTTGGTTTTGAATTGTTCGTTTAATACACGATTAAGTGGAGCCTCTATTATCCGAACCGCTGGAGCCTTGAGACTCTTCGTTATCCGAACACTCGTTTCACGTGTTGATAATGAATTCTAATGCGATATTCATGTACAGAAGGGTAAATTCTTCTCCAAAAATTACAATTAACAATTTACAGCAAGCAACATTGTCTCTAGCTAGTGCCTTATAAAATCGACAAGATATTAAATATATTGCCTAGTGCTCTGTTAAAGATACTTATTCTCTTGTGAAAATAACTTTAGTGTATCAAAAAATCTGGAACCAATAATTTGATCGTGGTACGTTTGGTAATAACCGAACAAAATAAGTTCTTCGAATTTTTTCCTTTCGGATGATTTTTATTCCATTCTGATGGCTCGCGCCAATCAACTAATACATTCGTTTCAATTACCACGGCGCCGATAAAAGTAAGAAAGATAAATAACTGTTCCAAGCTGCAGGGTAGGGGTGGGGGTGGGGGGAAGGGAGAGTCCCCGCAATATGGTTATATTATTTACATACGTAAAAAGAGAATGATTGTTCGAAGCATTGAAAATCGTTACCACGTCCATAACCGAACTTCCTGTATGACCATCAACGTTCGAATATGCGCGCACGCGGCGCATACACAATCGAAATGATGGAGCACGCCTCGCGGCTTTACACACCGTTAAAAAAAAATATATATATCCGATATATATATATACTGTTATAAAAAGCAAATCTTCGTGGGCGGGCATCCGGCGAAAAAAAAAATAAAATTGAATGCAACGACACTCTGTTTATTTAAATTCTCTCTCACGCGCGCGCGCGAGCTCGCGCGACGGTGAATGCTAAATCCTCGGCCATAAAAAACGAATGGATGCACCGGCATCCAGGCTTGCGTTATTTGCGAAAAACTAGTTTGAGGATTCGGTTCGCGTTTTCCGGAGATATTGTTATTAAAATTCTCGTCGCGCGCTGATGCCGAATTAACGCCGACCTCTTGTATGTATGTATAGTTCTCGCAGGTATAATCCGGGCGAAATGGACTTGCGAAAAACCATCGCGGAATCAACCAGAGAACACTATTGTTCCCACATTTTTATTGTCAGCTAAAGTCCTCAATTCTCTTTTTAAATCTTTTTCAGTATTCTCATTTCGACGTATCTTCTCTAAAGAATACAGAGCTCCATTGCAATAGTTCAACTACAGTCGTAAACTATCGTTTACTCGATATAAGTCCAAAACACGGGTCTAGCCATGGACATATATCGTCCAGGAGACACTATTCTTTGATCCACGCGACTTTATCCCCCCTTTACTCCACGTTACTCGACCTTGGCCCCCCTCACGATGTATTCCTCGCGGTAGTGGGGATAATTCCGCGACGTTTATCGTCCAGGCCTTGGCGACATATATAAAGAAAAAATCTCTGTGTCGAGTTTAATAACTCTACCACGACATTTCCCCATTTTTATTGTTTGCCCAGGTCCCTATTTTTCATTCTTTTTAATTTGACTTATATCAAGATTCAAGCTTGAGGAGTTTTACGATTAATTGTTTAAATTAACAATTGGAACTCCGCGAAAGTCGCAAATGTTTGGGGCACAGCAATTCCGTATCGATCGAGCCCAGAAGCCGAAAATCATTTTCCGCAGCCTGCTATTACCAGTTTTTGCATGTCCCCGTCGAACTCAGCGTAATAACATAATAATGCGTTTCAGACTTATCTTCGTACGGGGTAATAATGCGGCGCGCCTAATCTGGCAAATTAAATCTTAATTCATGCGCGCAAAAACGACGTTCCGTCGTGACAGAAATATTTTCCGTAACATAAGTCTCGCTTTCGAAACGGCGCTCGAACACATGTAACGAAATTAACATAACTCGTTAGCATTCCTAGCTCAGCACTGTCTGCATAAACTCTCGTCTCGAATCAATATTCATGGCGACGAAATCTGCGAGAAGAATTCTTGTGCAATTAATCTTCAGAAACATTTAATGAGCCGCCGTGAATGTGCCTGATAATACAAGAA
Organism: Seladonia tumulorum; assembly: GCA_913789895.3. Classification (NCBI taxonomy): domain Eukaryota; kingdom Metazoa; phylum Arthropoda; class Insecta; order Hymenoptera; family Halictidae; genus Seladonia; species Seladonia tumulorum. The sequence continues at coordinate 6,294,864 of OU565280.1, forward strand.
ATATTAATTTTAATTATTAAACATTAATTTTTTTAGCCTTGTTCGTTTATAGATTTTATGTATCTAGTAATAATAATTATGAATAGAATAATAATCTATTCCTTCATCATTTATCGCTCGCTCGTTTATCGCTTTATCGTTCGTTGAATGAGGAAAAGTGTGGTAAGCCTGTGAAACGATACTCATTTCATGACAGTACTCTGTTGCATTTGATTATTTGTTTACAAAATTTCTACCAACATATGCGTGACATTTTTCTGAGTAAAACGAGTCCAAACACGATACAATTCTGTTCATGTTTGCCAATGTAATTCACGATTTAGAGGAACCTCGATTATCCGAACCGGTATAGACGCTCCACTCTTTCGTGGATTAAAGGAGTAAACGCGGACCTAACCGTGTCGTGTTGGTACTCATTTTACTCGGAAAAATGTCGCCAATATAATGGTAAACGTTTCGTGAAAATATCGTTAGATATAAATGTTCTATCTAAACAATTACAGTGCAATAAAAATGAATTTTAAAAGACGGACAAAGCAGCCGAATTTTTCTGTGTTAATCGAAAGTTCGTTTCGCGATTCTCTGGGAAGAACAGCGAAGAAAATTCGCTATAACTCATGCTGGTTTCTCTGGTTGGTCGGAAGGCGTCGGCAGGATCAGATTCAAGGGTCGCGGCAAGCCGTCGACAGTGTATTGGCAGTTTAAGATAGTTAGAGTAGTATGCGGAAAGTAGCGATAGTTTGGAATAGTTGGTGACCACGATGAATTTCCGCGTCATGCCAACGGGCCGTGGGTGTGGATGGCAATGGTAGGGGATAGCCCAGAGAGAAGGAAAGTTAGCCACGTCGGCGACAGTCTGCGGTTTATTAAACATTCGCTCACAGAGATGTATATACTATCATAGCTTCCCCTAAGCCCATCCACTTCAGGCGCCGCCATTTTACTCTTGAATTCTGTCACATCGGGAGAGAAACTTGTTCGCTCCCTCTCTCCCACGAAGAATCGCTATAGTTTCTAATTTCCTGTTCAAATATTTCTTTCTGGTCCCGAGGAAGAGAGTAGTTGCGTGCCTCGAGATTCTCGTTAACGATCTGCTATCTTGTTGACGGTGCACGATCTTGCAAATCTTTACACTCTACACGCATCTTCAACTTCCACCAACAAAAAAAAAAATTTGAGGTTATGTGTGGAAGAACTTTTTAATCATCAATTATAATTGTAGGAATTGTAGATATTCTTTTCGAGCAATATTTATTTTGCGTAAAGTGATTATTACGCATTTCCTTGATATTGTAATCGAATTAATCTAATTTGAGGTTATGTGTGGAAGTATTTTTTAATCATCAATTAAGTATAATTGTAGGGATTGTAGATATTCTTTTCGAGCAATGTCTATTTCGCATGAAGTGATTATTACGCATTTCCTTGATATTGTAATCGAATTAATCTAATTTGAGGTTATGTGTGTGGAGGATTTTTTTTTAATCATCAATTATGATTGTAGGAATTATACATACTGTTTTCGAACAATATTTATTTTGCATGAAGTGATTGTTACGCATCTCCTTGATATGTTAATCGCATGAATCTATTTTGAGGTTATGTGTGGAGGAACTTTTTAATCATCAATTATAATTGTAGGAATCATGGATATTGTTTTCGAGCAATATTTATTTTGCATGATGTTAATCGAATAATCGAGGATACAAATTTTTCTCGTGTAACGTAACACGTTTCATGTTAAATGTGTGACAATCATTTTTCCCGCTCGTTTCCATTCCTTTCTCGCAATGAAATCAAGATGCAGCGTGTGAGTGTGCATTTTAGATTTGCACAGGTCATTCGTTTCGCGATTCCAGTCTCGCGTCAGCTCGTTCATTCGCAGACTAACTTCACGCGTCTGTGGGATGAGTCAATCGCGTGGCATTTCACCACTGCAGGATGCTTTAAGTGCTATAATTACTCGAAACCGAGAACGCGGCTCGCCGGAGGAAAGAGAGAAATGATCCAACATGTGCCAGGCCCCTGCTTTTTGACGGTCGAACACTATGACCTTGGGGAACAGACTCCCACACACGTTCGGATGGGTGTAGCTAAATATAAACTTCTTTGAAAATGGCCAACCTGAATGACAGTCACTCCTATCGATATTCGAATATTTTCTGAAGAAAAATTACTTTTCCAAAGCAGATATATGTAAATTGCTATCATTTCCTTAGCTATTCTCTTTCGAATACTGTTCGATATAATTTTGTAGAAATTACATTCGCAATTATTCTTGAAATTATTATTCTTGAAATTAGTATCTAGAATTATTATAGTATTATTGAAACAATGTTAGGGCCCCCTTTGGAACTGAGCTTATTCCTTCAACTGCATCAAAAATAATACGAGAAATTTTACAATTATAACAGCAAGTTTGTGAATCTATAACAAAGATAGTCACGACTTTCCACTTGAGTTTATTAATTTATACAGTTCAATGAAACTTCATTAGTTGGCGCCGGACCAGCTTGCAGATGATGCACAGATACACTATGAATTTATGAATACAGTGGAATAATCAGGGACTGTTTAGGCTTGCAAATATCTTAACACAAAGCACGCATCTGTATATTTCACGTATGCAGATTTCGAAGCTCGTCTCTCGTCGATTCATTTATTTCGTCTAAAATTGTGCAAGGACATCGATTTCGTCGAAACCGATTAGTAAATTGTTTTTTTAAATTAAACAAAGAGTTATTTGCCATCTGTCACATTTGTATTCGACTCCGATGAAACATTTCTTTTCTATCAACTTCTGACAACCGAATCGAACAAGCAGCTGCCACAATGGAAATTATAAACAGAGAAATTATAGTACAGTGAGTTCTCGATATATGTCCACGGGTCTTTCCAGGGTCATGTATCGTAGAGGAGACATACCCGAGCCGTGTTATGTTTACACTCCAAGGTGCCCTAGTCTTCCCCGGTGGTGGGAATAACTCTGCGACGTTTATCATCGAGGTCTTGGCGACATATACAGAGAAATCACTGTAGCTGCCAATAATACTGCCAAAATAAATTGCAGAAAATTGCAACGGGCAGGAATTGCAACTTTCCGAAATTTTAACGCGTCGGAATTGCAACTCATTACACTTGCAACTCTCCGAGATTACAACGCGTCAAAATTTCAACGCGTAGGAATTGCAACGCGCCAAAATTTCGACGTGTAAGAATTGTAACGCGCTGAAATTGCAACGCGCCGGAATTGCAACGCGCCGGAATTGCAACTCACTACACTTGCAACTCTCCGAGATTACTACGCATCGAAATTGCAATGCGCTGAAATTGGAACTTCCCGAAATTGCAACGCGCTGAAATTGGAACTTTCCGAAATTGCAACGCGCTGAAATTGGAACTTTCCGAAATTGCAACGCGCCGGAATTGCAACTTTCCGAATTTACAACGCGCCGGAATTGCAACTTTCCGAATTTACTACGCGCCGGAATTGCAACTTTCCGAATTTACAACGTGCCGGAATTGCAATGCGCCAAAATTTCAACACGCCAAAATTTCAACGCGCAGGAATTGAAACGCGCCAAAATTTTAACGCGTAGGAATTGCAACGCGCCAAAATTTCAACGCGTAGGAATTGCAACGCGCCAAAATTTCGACGTGTAGGAATTGTAACGCGCTGAAATTGCAACGCGTAGAAATTGCAATTCACTACACTTGCAACGCTCCGAGATTACAACTTGGCAAGTTTACAACGCGTCGAAATTGCAACGCGTTGGAATTGCAACTCTTCGAGATTACAACTCATCAAATTTGCAATGCGCCGGAATTGAAATGCGCTGGAATTGCAACGCGCCGAAATTGCAACGCGCCAAAACTGCAACGCGCAGGAATTGCAACGCGCTGTTATTGCAACTTTCCGAAATTGCAACACGTCGGAATTGCAAGGCATCATCGAGGCCTTGGCGACATATACAGAGAAATCACTCTACCTACCAGAAATACTGTGAAAAATAAATTGAAGAAAATTGATAAACGACCATTCCGATGATCCTAATCGTCAACTGCCCAATTAGAGGGTAAAAAAAGATTGAAAAAATCACGCACTTGATCCACTTTCTTTCGAAAACGATTCTCCTCGTTGCGAAACAATTTCGGCGATTAGGTGAACAGCGCCGGGCGTTTACGCGTCGTTCGGGGTCCCGCAAGGTTGGCAATTCTCGCGGAATCGCCCGGTTAGGATCGATTCAAAGTGCCAATTAACCGTACGGCGCACCTATCTACGGGCAACTCTTTGCGAATGTATGTAGTCGCATCGCGCGACCGGCCACGCATACCGCGGCTGCAGAATTTTCATTAAATTCCGTTTTCGGCGGGAACGGGTCGCCCAGCGTCGCCTAGCGTCGCGTCGCCTAGCGTCGGATCGCGAATTTCGTTCGGGTCCCCACGGGGAAATTTCGGTGCGGGAACTTGGACGGAAAATGGAAAATGTGCACGGAAAATGTGTGGACGTCGGTCACGCAGCTGTTTTCCTGAGCTCGGCTGCCTTCGCCTCGGTCAAAATCTCTTCCGCGAGTGTTAATTGGCAGGAACGAAGTGTGAACTATGCATAGGGGTATCGTTGCACGGTGTCGGAGCACTGCGCCGGCCGAGGTGTGGGTGAGGATGAGACATGATTACCTCCTCAATTACCGCTCAATGCTATCCTCTTCGCATAATTCATAACGTCATACATATACCCCGAACCGAGATTCATTCGACCCTTTGTGCCCCGCAAAAGTGAAATTTCGTGGGCGTTTCGCTCGCTGTTCCCGAGCCCCATGATTTTCATCAATTGTTGCTCGATGCAGTTCTCAATGCATTTGATGATTTTTTTCTTTTTAATTGCACTTGTGCTTCGATCACTTTCTCCTTTTTCTTCCAATTAACACTGGGTTCACGAAGCACTAAAAATGATTTTTTTACATCGATTTATAATAGTAATGTGAATGTATCTAGCAAAATTTGTAGCAATTTTTTTTTTAATAATATATACCCGTAGGTATCAATTTGTTAAATAATTCCTCGTGGATGCATCTTTACCATCTCAATATTCGTAAATTAAAAATATCACAATCTGTCATTTTGCTGGGGCTTCTATTGTTTTTCTAATTTTGCTACTTCATCGAATTTTCTTTCCTTTTTTTTTCTCATCGCAGCAGAGGACTTCGATTTTTCTTTATTTTTGTTTCCTAATCGAACCGGTGCTTAGATTTTTCTTTTTATTGTTTCAGTGCTTCAAAATTGATTTATTATTTTCTTTTTAATTTCACTAGTGCTTGGAACTTTATCTTTTTTTCTAATTGTACCCAATGCTTCGATTTTTCTTTCTTTTTCCAATTCTACTGAAATTGGTTTCGTTGAAAAATTTCATTCCACCTCAACCGCGTTTTTAAATTGATAAGAAATAAAAAGAAATAAATAAGAAATTTTAAAGAAATAACAGTCAAGACAAAGAGAAGAGAAAATTTGGAGAATTTATTATCGTTCTTTGTCTAACTTTATCGTTCTTTATTATTAAGTGTGCATTTTGCTAAATTTGCTTGTTTCGAATTGTAAGTTCGTATGTTCGCGAGAACGTTTGCTTTATTGTGTTACCTTAGTTGGATTTTGTGAAATACAGAATATTTATGACGTGTATTGGTAACAATCGCGTTTTAATATTCATACCGTGGCATCTCTTTTGAACGGTGCTGTTCCATTCCGACAAAAGGGCTTTAATGCATTCACACATCTTCCTCCTGTTAAGTGTAAATTTCGTGATATAGTCTTTCTCGTATGCATCTGCCTCTCGGACGTTGTAATATACCGGAGAAAACATTGAATTATGCATGAATTATGAATTCTTTTGCATTCATTTCTCCCGTTAGAGAAGTTCCTCTATTTCTTTTCGCCCTCTTTGTTTTCCCTCCTCTCGCCCCCCTCCCCAGTGAACCCTTGAATACGAAGTTTACTCCTGAGAATTGATTATAAATGATAATTAAGCGAAGCCATTTTATGGGATCTCCTGCGAAAGATTCCTTTTTTTACGCAAACAAATACTCCGGGGAAGAACATTTAAATGTTTGATATTTTTACCGTTTCTGAATCGAACAGAATTCGTGAAATTAGTATAAACTCTTTTGCAGAACAAACATTGTCTGAATTAATTGCTAGCTGCAGGAGCCGAATACACATTTCGTTCTTTTATGAATAATTTATTATATTCTACGGGTATTTCAATTGTGTTTAAATGGTGCCTGTTCATTTTTATCATAAATGCGGAAAATCTGCAATCGACGATTCATTTGTTAATCATACATTCGAATCAGCATTTGTTTCTGCTCCCCTTTTTTTCGTAAAAAATGTCTCATTAAACAGTGAGATTGTGGACGTCATATAGCAATCAATGTGTTGAAGCAGTAATTAAAAATTAAAAATTTTAATAAAATTTAATTTAAAATCTTTCAATACTGTAATAATAAAAACATCGTGGTAAATGTAATATTGAACATAGTAGCCTACAACGTTCGTGGTGTTAAAAACAAGTGGTATTAATAATAATATCGCAATAAATGTAATCTTTGACATAGTTGCCTACAACGTTCGTGGTATTAAAAATAAGCATAATTCACAATTGAAAATTGTAAAAGTTGTTTTAATCCTTTATAAATAAATTGAATTAAAAAAAAAAAAAATAATGCCACGAAATTATGGGGCTTATGGTACCCTAGGGCCCCACGTGGCCGCTTAGTGCAGTTATACCCGTCACTGGGTTTACGTGGAAAAATTCGAGTCACCCGTTATGTGGTTATCGCGAAAGCAAAGCGAATAGACTAGGGTGGGATGTTCGCGCAATAGGAAGTGGGTGGTGATTTCTAAATTATTAAGTCTAGACTAAAGTGTGTCATGATACGAGTGCGATTTACCGCGCAGAGATCTTCAATTTGCGCGTTAAACAGTTGGCAGATCTCTTCTGCAAACTGCACAATCGCACAAAATCTTTTCGAACGACCAAACGTTGTTTCCTTATCAAAAATAATTTAACACTAATCCTACCGAGCATTAAAGCTGGCTAGCATATATCGTCTTACAAAAATAACAAAACTTACTTATTCAGATTTGGCGCGATTTTTATTAGAGTATATACATGAATAAACAAATCTACCGAACCAATTCCCAGGAAAGGGTATTTATAATTTCGTGAATTGTAAAATAAAAAAATCTGAAACCGGTCATTTGACTATCTTAAAGAAAGTTAGAAACTATCTTAAATAATGATTCTTCAAAAAACTACTTAAATAATAATTCGTATATTATATACATTCGGTGTAGATCGAGATTCCACTTCCGTTGAAATAATATCCAACGCCCAATCGCTGCGCAGAGTCGACGTGTTAATACACGTAATGACACACCACCGCAGAATAAATTCATGCCAATGAACTCACGAGAACGGCCCAGTTACGCTGATGGATACAGACAATCCATTCAGAGTAAGAAATCCGCCGAAAAGGAATCCCCCTTACAGCCACAAGAGGCTTTTTCTCTTCTCGTAAAAATTCTTTATAGCATTCAATCGATCTTCTAATTTTCCTGCTGTTGTAGAGCCTTCATTTCGGTCGAGTAATGTATTAGGTTGTACCAAAAGCATACCGTTTCAACGTTACCATCTATTCGCTGTTTCGTTATTCCCTAATAGAAAAATAAACCGTTGATAATAAATTATACGATGAAACCCAAGTCGATCGAGCGTCGAGTACTATCTGCCACAACTCTTCAAAATAATTTTGCAATGCGACCAGTGTCGTTGCTAAAAATTATACAGTACTGTCTAGTTGTAGTACCAATTTCTGTGGTGGAATTCGCACAGAAATAGTGACCGTGGATGATAAATTGTACGAGTAAAATGCGAGACCATCGAGCGACATGTATATACTGTCTGCCACTGTCGCTGGAATTGCAATGCTCCGAGATTACAACTCACCAAATTTGCAATGCGCCGGAATTGTAATGCGTCGGAATTGAAAAGCGCTGAAATAGCAACTCTCCGAAATTGCAACGCGCAGGAATTACAATGCGCCGGAATTGCAATTCGCCGGAATTGCAACGCGCAGGAATTGCAACGCACAGGAATTGCAACGCGTAGGAATTGCAACGCGTAGGAGTTGCAACTCACTACACTTGCAACGCTCCGAGATTACAACTCACCAAATTTGCAATGGCCCCGAATTGAAATGCGCCGATATTTCAATGCGCCGGAATTGCAACGCTCAGAAATTGCAACGCTCAGAAATTGAAACGCTCAGAAATTTCAACGCTCAGAAATTGCAACGCTCAGAAATTGCAAAGCTCAGAAATTGCAAAGCTCAGAAATTGCAAAGCTCAGAAATTGCAACGCTCAGAAATTGCAACGCTCAGAAATGGCAAAGCTTAGAAATTGCAACGCTCAGAAATTGCAACGCGCCGAAATTGCAAAGCTCAGAAATTGCAGAGCGCAGGAATTGCAACGCGCCGAAATTGCAACGCGCCGAAATTGCAACACACCGAAATTGTAACGCGCCGTAATTGCAAGGCGCCGGAATTGCTACACGCTGGAATTGAAGCGCGCCAGAATTGCAACGCGCCGGAATTGCAACGCACCAAAATTTCAACGCGCCTAAATTGCAACGCGCAGGAATTGCAACTTTCCGAAATTGCATCGCGCCGGAATTGCAACACATTACACTTGCAACGCTCCAGGATTACAACTTGGCAAATTTACAACGCATCGAAAATGCAACGCGCCGAAATTTCCAACTCACCAAAATTTGCAACTCTCCGAAATTGCCTGGAAATTTTCAACGCGTCAAATTTGAGATGCTCCAAGATTACAACTTGGCAAATTTGCCCGGTACAACTCGTCCAGAAATAGTGACCATTAATATAATAAATTACACGGGTAAAACGCGAGACGATCAAGCGTCATGTACTATCTGGTACAACTCTCAAAAATAATTTTGTAATGCAACCAGTGTCGTTGCTAAAAGTTAGACAGTACTGTCTAATTGAAGTACAGACTTCTCCAGTGCAATTCTTACAGAAATAGTGACCGTGGATTTGGCGGGACTTTCGAAAACAATTTTATAATGCGATCGATGGTTCGAACGCGAGCAGGGTCGTTGGCAGCACGCACGTTGTTCCTCCTCGACGAGGGGACAATTGACCCGAACAAAGTAAAGTTAATTAAAGAGCAGAAGAAGACAGGCGGCCGTGCGGTGAAAAAGCGAGAGACGACAGAGTGTGAGAGAGAGAGAGAGGACAGAAGAGAAGAGAACGTATTTCTCGCCTCTCGCTCGGATAACAGACCCCGTGGAAATAACTACGATCAAACGAAACGTTTCGGCGCCGTTCAGGCCCGAGTTCTCTTGCCCGTTGGACACGTATTATCGTTTTTTCCTTTCGAGTTAACCCTTGATTATTGTCACGCAACACGTCATGCGAGACAACCGGGGACCACCGAGGGGTGTACCGGAGATCGATACGCAACGTGGAAAAACTAACATGAAATCGCGTGCGTACACGTAGGTATATCAACCCTGTCGACGACCGAACCGCAGAGAGAAAGACAGAGAGAGAGAGTGAGAGTGAGAGAGAGTAAGAGAGAGCGAAAAAAACACGCGCGATTTATATGCTAATCATAAAAGTTCGTCGGCAATCGCGTTACCATGATAGCGATTCGTTACGATTCACCTAACAAACAAAATCCGCGGACAAGAGCGTTTCCGGCAAACTTAATTTGCACTATCGATTCTGTCGGCTTTTTTTTCAACCGACCTCGGAAAGGTAGAGCCCGCTCAAATTATGTACAGCGCTGCGAATTTCCAACGCATCGGGATACTACACGTGCTTAGCTTGCAACGCGCTGAAATTATAAAACTGCGTTTGCGACGCGCCAAGTTTTAAACACGTAGAAAGTAGTAAATGCAACGCTTCGAAATTGCAACGCGCCGGAATTGCAACGCACTTGAATTGCAGCGCGCCGCAATTGCAACGCTCAGAAATTGCAAATCTCAGAAATTGCAACGCTCAGAAATTGCAAATCTCAGAAATTGCAGCGCTCAGAAATTGCAAAGCTCAGAAATTGCAGCGCTCAGAAATTGCAGCGCTCAGAAATTGCAACGCTCAGAAATTGCAACGCTCAGAAATTGCAACGCTCAGAAATTGCAAATCTCAGAGATTGCAGCGCTCAGAAATTGCAACGCTCAGAAATTGCAAAGCTCAGAAATTGCAAAGCTCAGAAATTGCAGCGCTCAGAAATTGCAAATCTCAGAAATTGCAGCGCTCAGAAATTGCAACGCTCAGAAATTGCAAAGCTCAGAAATTGCAAAGCTCAGAAATTGCAAAGCTCAGAAATTGCAGAGCGCAGGAATTGCAGAGCGCAGGAATTGCAACGCGCCGAAATTGCAACGCGTCGAAATTGCAACGCGCCGAAATTTGCAACGTTTTGAAATTGCAACGCACTCAAATTTGCAACGCGTCAAAATCTGCGATGCTCCGAGATTACAACTTAGCAAATTTGTAACGCACTGGAAATGCAATTTGCCAAATTTTCCACGCACGGAAATTGCAAATTGCCAAATTTACCACGCCCAGAAATTGCAACTCGCCAAATTTGCACCGCGTCGATTAAAAACGTCCAGGAAATAAAACTAGCCGAATTATAAATGGCGTGCGAAAAGAATTGCCAGACACTGTGCTGTCCGCCCGTTCCTACACGCATAACAGATAATAATGAACAGGAGCGTCGGAATTGCAAAAATGCGTGCGAAATCCACCAGAGTCGTCCGGCATTAAAATATCAAAGTTCTTCGCACGCTGTAACTCGTTTTAATAACTTTCCAGATGATTCCTAGGTGCGCGTATAAAGCTCACGAGGTGTACAGCAGACAGTAACGAATTTTTGCAAACAGGATTAGCGAGCATGGATCCCGCAGAAGTTCGATAACGTGAAAAACAGCTGTCGGGGTAAAACCGTGTTCGGTTGGTATATTTTACCAGAAATGTCAAAAAACATACATAAAATTCAATCTCGTGCAACAGCGTCACATATATCGATGAGATAGATCGACGTTTCTGTATACATAGCCCTACATACATACATACATACGTACATACATACATACATACATACATACATACATACATACACATTGCTTTATTATTTTTCATTTCATGCCATCGAGCTAACGAGTTTAATCGCGATAACAATGACACGTGAACGAGTATAGTATATCACAGTTCGATACGAGTGATGTGTCCATGTAACGCGGCAGCATTAATTTAGTTGGGACAGGATAAAATCTTGTAATTGACGTAATTGCTACCAGTTGTCCGGCGTGGTATCTGTCTCGCATCGCGGAACTTTGTTTAACGATTTGACGAACGAATAAACGGAATCTCTATTTTCGGCTAAACAGATTTTCGAAATACGGTTTGTTACCATTATGCAATATGATACTGTTGAACGGAGATGGCAAAAGCGGCGCGTAAAAATTTGTACACTCTTTTATTCATTCATTCATTCGCAGTGTTTTATTCAGTTCACTCACACCGCGATAAGTGCAGTCGCACTTTGTATTCGCATTTTGTATTCGCGCTGCAAGCTTTTATTAAACTCCTGAAACGTTCAATATCAATCAATATGCATGCTCGCCAATAAAATTTTAAGCTGCCTTCGTTTCGAGTGCACTTGTTGCACAGACTTTCTCTTGTTTTAGCAGTGTCACACGATTATTTAATGATACTGTTGGGTTGAAAATAAAATAATTTTTAAACTATTCATACGTTTCTTTGGAGAGAATTCTGTGGTGCTTTAGGCGATATTCCAAGTATAAAATATTCAATTAATCCAAAATTCAAGTAGAAAATATTCCAGAATTTAGAATTGAAAAGAATAGAAAATTATTCTTAGAAGAATTTAAAAATTTAAAGAATTTAAAATTATTCTTGCATCATTTCCGACTTGATTAGCCTTCCGTGCCGGGGTCACTCGTGACCCGTCAATATGTGCAATTTTATTCCGGAACAATTCGACGCATTTTATAAATAAAACTGTAAATATCCAGAGTTTAAGAAAATAAATAAATAGCTCTGTAGCTTACGATGACAATACATTTTTATTGTGCATAAAAACCTAAGATCTGGTAATAAATTTGCTCGGTAATTTGTCTGAGAATTTCGCAGAATATTTTTCCTAAATTTAGTTGCACACAACTCGACAAGCAGCAGCGTCGTTTTGTTGGAAGCATCGAGACGAAATTCTCCCGGCGTACGTTTCCCGCAATTAATTAACTCACCTGTGAAAGAAGTCCAGGGCACCTGCAGCACTCCTCGGGAGAGTACAATTCATCACGGGACTGACACCGGATTTACAATCGCGCGAACGTTCTGTGTGTGTCCGTCTTACATTGTTTCGAAAACAAGCGCGCAATCGTCTCGCGGGCAATTCATTAGCATTAACCGCGAAGTTCATGCGATATTGTGCATAAATTAAACAGGTTCGGGATATCGCGGAAGAGCTCTCTCTCTCTCTCTCTCTCTCCGTGCGTAGAACAACGGGTTCATATTTCATCCCGGATCGGAAGGGACTGCACAAAGGACAAGCAAGAACAGCAACCGAGACGTAATGTCTGTTGTCGCGAACGCGCCGTGAGATGAAAGAGTGTTTTATGCACTTGCCCAGATACTCTCAGCCGTATCACGTTTACGCATAATGTTCATCCGCCGACTATGCGAATGCATGCTCGTTACGCTGCGAGGTATTTACCGTACACTTCCTGGATTCACACCTGGATGAAAACGGTGCTTGATGTCACCGATCGCTTCCGTATCTCCAGTTCCAATTGATCGATTCACTCGAAATTTTTAGAGATTTTTAACACTAGAACTACCGAACCAGTCAAATTGACTGGTTCCTAATTTGTTCTTTCACAATTACTGAAATTATAAAAATGTTTTCGTCAGAATTTTTTGAATAAACTTTTTCATTGAAGCACATGTTAGCAGAAAAATGGTATTAGGTTTGAATAGATGTAGTCTTGTCATTATTACAAAGCAATATTAATCGGTTGTATTTATTGCTCGGTAGTTCTAGTGTTAAAATCTCTACATTTTTTTCTTGCTTTTTTTGATCGTGTTAAAGGCCCACAAGTATAAAAATAAATTGGTAATTTCGCTTGCAAATGCTACTAGTTCGCGTAAATAATTAAGATTTTTTATTTATTTTGGCATTATTAATACGCAACTTAATTCCTTTTGTTTCTGATCTGTAGAAAGACCTGAATCGTGGTTACCGTTGATTCATCTTTTTCTAAACATATTATATAAATATATATAACTCCTGCAATTTTCATTATTTTTGCTTGAAAAAAATCACATGTGTACTTCACATTCCAATGTATACGTGTACGAAATAACAATTCAAAAGGTTCCACAGATTTTCTGGAAAAAATTCCTAAAAATTGGCAAATTTTTAACTCAAGACTATAACACTCCCTTAAAACAGGTTCCATAAAAAAATATATATGTCTTACAATTTTGATTATTTATACTTGATAAAAATTATACGTATACTTCAAATAGCTATGACTATGCGTGCAAAATTCCAATGAAAAAGATTGCACAGTTTTTCCGAAAAAAATTCCCAAAAATTGGCAAATTTGTAACTCAAGACTGTAATACTCCCTGGAAACTGGTTCCATAAAAATACATATAATTCCTACAATTTTGATTATTGTCACATGAAAAAAATCACACGTTTACTTCAAATACCAATAAATATGTCTGCAAAATCACAATGCATCAGGGTCAGTAATTTTTTTTTTTTTAAATTCCCAAAAATTGACAGTTTTGTCACTCGAAACCAGAATACCCCCTTAAAATGTGCTCGACAAAAAAATATATAACTCGTGCAGTTTTGATTATTTTTACTTGGAAAAAATCACGCATGAACTTCAACTACCAATAAATATGTGTGTAAAATCCCAATGCAAAAGGTTTGACAGTTCCTCTGAGAAAAATTCCCAAAAACTAGCAAATTTGACACTGAAGGCTATATACATAATACTACCTTAGAACAGGTTCCATAAAAATATACATAACTTCTGTAATTTTCATTATTTTTACTCGAAAAAAATGACACGTATACTTCAGATATCTATAAATATGTGTGCAAAATTCCAATGCACAAGGTTTCACAGTTTCTCTGAAGAAGATTTCCAAAAATTGGCAAATTTGGCACTCAAGACTATAATACTGCCCTAAAACAGGTTGTATAAAAATATATACAACTCCTACAATTTTGATCGTTTTAACTTGAAAAAAATCACACATGTACTTGAAATATCTAAGAATATGTGTGCAAAATGCCAATGCTAAAGGTTCCACAGTTTTTCCGAAAAAATTCCGACAATTTCGTGCAAAAACGACCTCGAATGTCCCCTTAATGCTGCAGCTTGTCTCAACCGTGCTGCTACCTAATTCCTTTATTTTCCCGTTCTCGTTTTGCTGTTCGAGCAGAGAGAAGGACGTGGAAGATTTATTTGATCAGCAGTTTTCGTTGCGAACGTGTTTGCGGAATCGATATTGATTAGGTTTTAATACGCGTTCAGCAAACGGGGAGCCTGTTTCGTGACTGATGGTGCTAGTCCGGCTACCGTGGTAGCTAATCTAGCGAACTATAGTGGCTGGCCGGTTCACCCCAATACCTCTCGTGTCGGTGTAAATGTTCATTTCTGCAAACCGAATTTGTACATTTTGCAAAACGGTTGTTGCACCGTACAATTTTCTAGGTCGCCTATCGAAACACCATCAAATTTTCCATCAACAGGTACATAGAACAAAAGCAATTTAGGTATTGTTTTAACGAGTCACGCTGGCACTTTGCTGTACGAATCGAATGACGAGAGTCGTGACAACACGCTGTGCATCATAATCGAATGATTTCCGACTAAATTATCATATTTAATCATGATTCGCTGCAACGCCTCCATATTCTCCAGTTTCAGCTCCGCGTTGAATGATAAGAGGATTGCGAATACTAGAAACGTTCGTTAACTTCAGCATAGAAAATATATAGCGAACCGATTTTTTCTTGTTTTGTTTTCCTTCGCGAAAATGAAGCTCGCGCAACGGAAGCGCTCATGTTAAATCTGATTAGCGGTGGACAAAGCAGACCGTAAATTTCAGTTTCTCGCAGACGTCCTGCTAAGAAACAGAAGAGAGGAGCTTTCTCATTTCTTACCGGAGGATTTACGATTTTGCCAGAGGAATTTCGCTGGGGGTTGACGAGGTATTAATCAACAGCCAAGTGTTCGTTTGGACTCTATTCTGCAAAGAAAATACAGTACATTTGTGCATTTTTCTTTTCGTCAAAATGGGTATTCCAGTTTTCGTGGCAGTTTCTCCGTGAATTTTTAGGAATTATTTTCAGAAAACCTACTCTACCCCTCGTATTAAGATTTTGGGCACACATTCGTAGGCACTTGAGGCGCATTCATGATTTTTCTCAAGTAACAACAATCGAAATTGAATGAGTTATATGTATTTTTATGGAGCATGTTTTAGGGGAGTTTCGAGTGCCAACAATTTTGGGGAATTTTTTCCGAAAAATTCTTGGACCTTTTGCGTTGATATTTTACACACATATTTATTGGTAGTTGAAGTTCATGTGTGATTTTTTTCAAGTTAAAATAATTAAAATTGCATGAGCTACAAATTTTTTTATAGAGTATGTTTCAAGGGGGTACCCTAGCTTGGAATGGCATTTTGGAAGAAAACCAATATTTAGCAATTTTTTCTAGAATAATTGTTGGATCTTTTGCATTGGGATTTTACACACATATTTATTGGTAGTTAAAGTTCATGTGTGATTTTTTCAAAGTTAAAATAATCAAAATCGCACGAGTTATAATTTTTTTTATAGAGTATGCTTCAAGGGGGTACCGTAGTCTGGAATGGCATCTTGAAAGAAAATCAATTTTTAGGAATTTTTTCCAGAATAATTGTAGAACCTTTTGCATCGAGATTCTACACACATATTCATTGGTATTTGGAGTACATGTGTGATTTTTTCAAAGTTAAAATAATTAAAATTGCATGAGTTACCAATTTTTTTGTAGAACATGTAAAATAATGAGAATACTTAATTTTATTTCGGATGATTGATGTATAAATTGGCTGCACAAAGGCCGTGCGCTAAGCAGATGCGAAAATGGTGATTTCAGTTCGGAAAATTTGCTCGATTTTAGCTAAATTAAATCGAGAAATGCAATAGTCTCGTTTAATGAAAGGCTGCGCTGTGTTTGGCAGGGGTTTAATGGATGTTTTAATCGCGTTCCTTTCCGATATGATTACTACGTGTGATAACGGCTGTAAATTTCGTTGTATAAATTTTGCGATAACCTGTTGCTAATTTCGCGGGGTATTGCGAAGTTGCAATTTTTATTATTGGACATTGCCGGGTTATGCATATGTATACCGGTGTGTTCCACTCCGTGTTTTCGTGCTCGGGATTGTGATAAAATAACGATAGCATTTATTAAAGCTTCCAATTGAATTAAACACGTCTTTGTCCGATTCCGCTTTCACGTATTTTCCCGATTTCGTTACGTTCCATTCTTTTCGCTTGACATCGAAACTGCACAGGTATCGCGAGAACCGACATAGTCGATTCGACGTTGCGAAAGGTGATTGAATTAAATTTTAGTTAAATTATAAATTTCATTTAGCAATAGGAATGCCGATCAAAATTTCAATTCCGTTTGATCCACGTAAATTATACATTCAGCTTTTCATCTTTTGTTGAAACGTGCATTGACGAATCAAATTATCGGATGAATTGTCACAGAAGTCATTTCCAGCGTGTCTTTTATAATTGGAGAAACAGAAATTTGCAATCGTCGATCCTTTTCACCATTCAAAAAATCGTATCGATGTTGTAAAAGTGTAATCGACTGGTTTTAATATGGCAGAACAATAAACATTGCCAGCACCGTAGTCCGAAAATTATTAAGCCAGAACATGGCGAATCATTATGAGGCATTTTTTCGCAAACGCTTTGTGCGCGGACCTAACAACGTTAATAAGGTACTCCTTCCGCAAGTTTGAATGAGAATTCACGAGGAAATGAATTTTCACGAATTTAACAATAATTTCAACGAGTTCTCCACCCTCCATGAGATTTCATAAAGGCAGGATTTCATTTCCACTGTAAAGAAATTACGAAAATATTTGTACCTCGCGAATTTATGTGCATTGCGTTCCATTGTGTTATACGTTCATTATTCCTCGTGCTCTTAGTGAACTCGGACCATATTTTTCAGCAACAAACTATTTTTTACACCTAGAACTGTGCCATCCAGCGCGAAAATATTCCGTGAAAAAGTTCTCCCAAAACAAATTGATTTTTGGGTCACACCATTTAATAATGCTCCCCAAGAAACCCCTCTGTGACAAGTTTCAAGTCGGTACCCCTACCACAAGGGTAGTTACAGGGTGAGTACGGTTTAATGAATTATACTCTATTTCTTCCGTTCGGCTCAACGAAAAATTACTAAAAAATTCATGAATGTTCTACCTAACAGCACACACAACAGTGAATTTTTTCCGAATTTTTGACTGCAGAATCGATTTTTGAAAAATTTCAGAAACTTAAAATTTCGTAATGTGAAATTTTGTATTATGTTTTTGTATATTGTCTTGTTTGTAAAATTTTGTATCGTTTTGTATTCCATGGAATTTTGGAAACTCTCTGTGACAAATTTCATGTCTGTACCCCAACCACGAGGGTAGTTACAGGTTTAGGGCGGTTTAACGAATTATTCCCCCTTTCTCCTGTTCTGCTCGATATAAAATAACGAAAAAATTCATGAACGTTCTACCTAATGGCACACACGACAGTGAATTATTTCAGAATTTTTGGTTGCAAAATCGATTTTTTAAAAATTTGTAAGCATCAGGTCGATCGAACTTCAAACATCCACAGTGATTTCTCTATATATGTCGCCAGGGCTTGGGTGATAAACGTCGCGGAATTGTCCCCTCTACATAAGAAGCGTATCCCCTCCAATGTGTTGCTGACATATATCGAGAATTCACTGTATTTCTCTTGTTCATTTTTCTCGAATTAATTACATTATCGTCAATTACATTTTCAAGCGGACAGTGTTCTATATTTTGCAAAATATAAAATTGTGCAGAGCAAAGGGGTTAATTTTCGAGGCAAGTACCTTCAATTTTTGGGAAAATCGATGAAATTGCACCTTTGCTGTTTTCCTGAGAGTTTTCGCGCAGCATTGTCCCCGGGGACATAAACCTTTGCCAATGGCTGATTACGCGACGTTATCAGCGAAATTACCGGAACGTAATCGCTCCTCGGAAACCAGAACCGCCGCGGCTTTCATCTTCTTAAACGGGTCCAGGGCGAATAGTGAGCACACCTTGTTTATCCCACGTTCACGGTCCTCCTCTCGCGGCAAGCAGGTCGACTTTAATCACTCGAAAGTAATGAGATTGTCGGAATGGAGTTGGCTCGTTGTCGTCCGTGGACCACACAGAGGTTCGTTTGCTCCTCGTTGAAGAATTTGCGCATCTGCTCTGCCCTCCATACCGTATTTACAATAGCGAAATCTCGGTTACCATGGTTTGGTTTTCCTTGACATGGAAAACCGCCAAAAAAATTGTTTACCACCCTCTGCTGTTTGCATTTGCGGTCCGTTCCGAGGCGTCCTTCGGAAAGAGTTCCTCTTTCGGCCAGCTGAAAATTTTCGTGCAGAAAGAATGCTCGAGGAGGGACGTGCATGCTTTTATTAGAGCTTTATAATCAGCTTAATCTGGGTTAAATTTTATTTTTCACGTCTGGGTGCACATAAGCAGACGAGATACGCTGCACACAACGCGCTGAATGGGATTAGGTTAATGGGACCATCTAATTATCTATATTACCTACTGTTTGTGCGAAAGGAACTCTCGGGATTAAATTATACTGGCTTAAAGTAATTATTTAACGTAATTTCATGCCAATTAGCATTTGTATGTAATGATACCATGTGGTTTTTCTTGGATATTGTTGCAGAGCTTGAAAAGGCGAATCCAACGAGTACCATGATCATATCATTACGATCATTCGTTCTCGAGATATTCCTGTCTGAAAGGTAACATAATCGATGCTTTCTTTCTGCATATCTCGAGATCGAATGATCGTAATGGTACGATCATGGTACTCGTTGGATTCGGCTTCTCGTGCTCTACAAGAATATTCAAGAGAAAACATAGCTCTCCGGTTTAAACAAATCTTAACAATTTTGGAATTTTGTTAATAAATTGTTTCAAGTACAAATTCTTCCTGTTGGTGTACATATCGCTTGAAATAGTATAACTGGGAAATGAAAAGTGTCTTTCGATAATAATAAATGAACCGGGTGTGCGACTGCTCTTATGGAATCAACTAATCTGCCACGAATTGAATTGTCCCGTTCAATTTTCCACGAGTCGAGCTTATCGGGGATGCAGCGCACAAATTACTGAGATTACGATGTCGAGCACGTTCTCGAGCTTGCAACCGAGTCATCGAAATGCTTCCAGTAAGTATTCCATCTTTGTGGAAAATCAATTATTTTCCTAGACACGCTGCGGATTGAAAAGCCGGCGCCTTCGAGTGGCTCGTCGCAGCACCTCGATACCCATAATCGATATATTCGAAGCCCGTCATCTGCTTTGTACGTCAAAAGAACGGTGCTGAGCCGAATACACAACGACCGCTAACAATCGAATCCTCTTAAATCCCGTGGAAATGGTTACACAAAGCATGCACACGGATTATTCAGTGCTTATCATAAACGCACCAACAGTATTTCCATATTTTGATAGTTCACGATGATGGCTAATTTTGTAATTTAAGTGAAACACCAATGCTAGAGCCAACATTAAATTACAAATCTGTAGTAACGTTGCAACAAACGTGAAAAATTCAGTGTTGATCCAGTTTTGATTGACCAATTACAGTATTTCCATATTTTGATAGTTCACGATGATGGCTAATTTTGTGATTTAAATGAAACACCAATGCTAGAGCTACCATTAAATTACAAATCTATGGTAACGTTCTAACAAACGTGAAAAATCTACAAAGTGTTGATCTAGATTTAATTGACCAATTACAGTATTTCTATATTTTGATAGTTCACGATGATGTCTAATTTTATGATTTAAATGAAACACCAATGCTAGAGCCAACATTAAATTACAAATCTGTAGTAACGTTCCAACAAACGTGAAAAATTCAGTGTTGATCCAGTTTTAATTGACCAATTAACCAAAGACATGTGAAGACAGACTGTCAACCTAGTTTCAAATTGACCAATTAACGAGAGGCCTGTAAAAATATTTACCTGATTGTCGACCCGTACTAATTGACCAATTAACGAAACACCTGTCGAATTTTCCCGTTGAATTTTTATAAGTTTTGCAATGTTCTACGAACGATCATCGAACGAGGTGAAAGAGTATACTTTTGCAATGCGTCGGAGCGCGCGACGCCTTTCGAGGAACCGGGGCCGAAAAGTGTTCGTCTCGATGCTTTTGTTTAGTGTGGTTTCGCTGCCACAAAGATCAGCTCTCGTCCGAGTTAGGCAACGGTGGGATGAGTATAAAAGGGAATCCGAGAAGGATCGTGACCGCAAAAATCAGGTTGAGGTCAGTTCGAAGGCTCCTCCGGCCTCGAGGCTCCAAGAATATATACATATATCCTCGAGCCTCATCTCGAAGGATCTGTTTGCTAGCTCTCCCATTTATCTCCGTTTTCGTAGCCGAGCATTGCCGAGAAATTCCTCGGAGAAACTAGGCCAACCTATTAGGCAATCCATCGGCCGCTAATTAATCGAATGCCTTTTCATTCTATCGATTAGAAACCGATTTGAAGTCTCAATATTTTTCTGCAATCTTGCAATTAAAAAAAAAATTTTTGAGAATTTTTTCCAGAATAACTGTTAAACCTTCTGCATTGGGGTTTTACACACATATTTATTGGTAGTTAAAGTTCATGTGTGATTTTTTCCAAGTAAAAATAAGCAAAATTGCATGAGTTATAATTTTTTTTATGGAGTATTTTTCAAGGGAGTACCCTAGTTTGGAATGTCATTTTGGAAGAAAATCAATTTTTGGGAATTTTTTCCAAAATAATTGTTGAAGCTTTTGCATTGGGATTTTACACACATATTCATTGGTATTTGGAATACATGTGCGATTTTTTCAATGTTAAAATAATTAAAATTGCACGAGTTACAAATTTTTTTATAGAGTATGCTTCAAGGGGGTACCCTAGTTTGGAATGCCATCTTGGAAAATTTGCAATAGAATATCATTAGTATATATATATTTTAATTAGTATATACTTTATTAGTCTATACTTTAATTACTATATATATATACTTTCCCAATGATTAGAATCTCCCGGGTTTATCAATTGTTTAACAGGTTCAAACACACTCGATCATGCTCTGTTTTATTCCATTGCAGTTGTCGTAACAGTGTCTTTCACCGCACCACTTCAGCCCTTGTCTCCCAGCCACAGTTCCAGAAACATATTATTCATCTCCTAACCGTTGCACCCTTATCCAGCAGCCCTCACCCTCAATTACCCTAAGCAACGTAAGTTACGCAGCAGTACTTAAGGAGTTCACTTCAGTCCTAATCTTACAATTAAGTCAGACACACCAACACTTCACGTACGTTTCCGCATGATGTTAAGTCATAACTCCGGCGACATGGCAACGCAACTTCAGCATAGTTTTCACGAATGTTGGAAGACAGCAGTCGTGAACCTTATGGCGATGTCGTAATAAGGTGATCTCTCGTTTTCACTAAGACGATCACTTTTCTTCTAATTTTTAACACCGGGACAAAAATAATTCTGGTAAACTGAAAATAATAAAATTCTGAATTCTAAATTCTGAATACAGAAGGTTCCAAATTCTGAAAATTCCGAATTCTAAATTCTCAATTCAGAAGGTTCCAAATTCTCAAAATTCTGAATTAAGAAGGTTCCAAATTCTAAAAATTCTGAATTCAGAAAGTTTCAAATTTTGAAAATTCCGAATTCTAAATTCTGAATTCAGAAGGTTTCAAATTCTGAGTTCTGGAAATTCCGAATTGTGAAAATACTGAATTCTGGAAATTCCGGATTCTGAAAATTCCGAATTCCGAAATTATAAAATTCTGAATATTCCGAATTCCGAAATTATAAAATTCTGAAAATTCTTTCGTTATTAATCCTTCTCTGGCAATATAGGTCGTTTTCCAGACGAATTCTCGGTTTATCATAGTTTTTCGTCTAAGGTTTTAAACATTTGATTCAGGTAACACTTATATACTAACTTGTAGGCTCTAATAAGTATACCAGAATGTTTTCAGATTTTCCGGAAGCCTAAAACAACAAGAAATCACACTTCCGAATGAGAAGTTCTTTACGCAGACCGTAGAATTTTTAAACAAAAAACAATACCATCAGCGAATGGTTGATTATTTTTTACTGAAACGTTCACCAACACATTCTTCACACTTTTCTGCTTAAAACGATACCAAACTCGACACAATTCAGATCGCACACGACCATGTAATCCACGGTAAGGTGGAACCTCTACTATCCGAACCAATTTTCCAATTGAACCAATTGAAGGACATTCTCTTTTGCCGCGAAATTGGACGAAGATTGGGCAGGTATTGGACGTGTTGAGGATCGAAGAACGCATGTGGGAGGTTTGTAGAATAGTTTTCGGTGCATTGTCAGTGCCATCGACAGTTTGTTATTGCAAACTGGAAGACCGTTGGCGTCGCAGTTCGCGAAAATAAACCGTTCGCTTCTGCTTACGCTTTCTACCTCATCAAGCCTCTCTCCGGCGGTCGTCGCAATAATATTTACATCGCAGATCCGACGTGAATGGAAATCAATGTAAACACTATAAAGCGAGAGCATAACCGGCTGCGTTCCGCAAACACGTGCTTCTTACGCCGAACGAGACAGTCGATCGCGTGCTTCGGGCCGTCGAGAGGAATTAAGCCAGACAGGATCGATGTATCCCTCAAAGAGATGATCGAAGGCCGAAGATCAAACGCACACCTCTCCGCCGCCGGTCTGTGTGTACACGTAGTCTATGTGCTGAAACGAAAATTTCGATATCCGATGCATCCAATCACTCTGGCCGAAGGTTAATATTCAAATGAAGATGCGGCAAATATTTTCCATGCCTTTCGGATTTTTCAAAGTTCCCCGGGCTTGTCATTTTTGTCGAGCTGAAAAATTGTGACCTATTTTCCGCGAACAAAATTGTGATTCGTATGATGGATCACGATGCGGCAGAAAAATCGTGTTTGTCTGCCCGGAAATTAATTCCGGGAAACATTTCCCGTAAAGTATTCCGCCTGTCCGGCGGAACATCGTCTTGCAGACGGAACGGAGTTAGGCGAAGCATGGTTGTGCGTTATTAAACCGACGGATAACAGGCCGGTGGCAAAACACATCGCGGAAAATTACAAGTACACGTTCTAGACGGTTCTTCTTCGCTCGACGCGTGGTTCGTTCGAAACATACTACACGCCGAAACTGCGAGATGAGCTATAGCACGTTCGTTGGGAATTATTGCAGCAGTTCTCCTTTCACGGAGATACACGTGGCAGCGTGTTATAATTTTTCTAATTCGTTCTTCCTTAATCCTTGCAGGCCAGGGATCGTGTTGATGCGCGTTAGGACACGTTTTGTTCGAAATCAAAATAAGAAACAATAATTCAGAGTAATTTATTTCGCGTCGTTATTGAGAAAAAAAATAATGGTAATTCAAAAATAAATGAATAGAAATGAATAGTTAATCATAATTAAATAACAAAAACACATTCAATAAAAACACATTCAACACATAACACATTCAATTAATAATTAAATAACTCGAATCGATTGACTCGGGACAATAGCAGTGTCAAATAACGTGTTGTCTCGTTATCCTGAAATTTGCCAATAGGAACAATTTCTAAATTAATATTCAACGAATAATCTATAAGCTGGACATAATAAATTTCACAGTTATTACAAATATAAAATAACAGGCGTGGAAATAATTATAAAATGAAATGATATCACTAGACTGCGGATGTTCATGCAAAATAAATTTCAGTTTATAGAATATAAATTTCTATTTCACTCGTTTGTTGCAATCCACATAGAAAATTTCTATTTTCTTTTTTAATATGCTTAATAGAGTGGCAATAATATTACAATATTTTGAATACTGTATTTTATACTGTATTTTATATACAGCATTTTGAAAATCTAATGTTTTTACTGTTCGAAATTACACCTACTCATTTCTGCCATACAGTCCGAAATACTAAGGAAAACACTGCGTCAAACGACGTCTCCAGAAGTAACTAATAACACTCTATATTAAACACGATGATGTTCTTTCATGTAACACATAATTATTTAAGTGATGTCATATAGTATTGTCGCGGACTGCAAGCGCATAAAATCCGCAGTCAGAGACAAAAAATGTACGGGGACCCATCGTCGAGCATTAAACTCAATTGTTAAATTGAACCCTGTAATCTCGAAGCCGCAACTGATTTCTTAATTTCCTGTGTGGAAATTGGCCAATTGGGAGTGGCCGAGCGATTAAAAATCGCACGCGGACGAAACAACAAAGCCGAGGAGCGAGCTTAAACACGAATGATCCCGGAACGGGTCAGGTTTCATGGCAAAGCTTATGGCTTAAGCAATCTGCTTCCCGTGCTGGTATCGCCGCTGACGTTTCGAAACGAACCGGAAATGGAACGGATGTGTGGCAAAGGAATGGAGAGCCGGGGAAAAGACGAGGTTTGCTGAGGGAAGGGAAAGGGTTTCCCAGGGCGGGATAGAGGGATAAGCAAACGCGTCAGGGGTTCAACGTCGCCGGGAATGGAGGATCATCGTTACCGAAACCCTTCGACCGGAAATCTTGCCGGCTACATGGCCGAGCGGCTCTCCACCCCTTCTACCTCTTCCCCTCAACACCCCTCCCTCACCGGCTTTCCGCTCTTTCGCTATTCAATTTGCACTTTTCTGCGTTTACGCGTTTCTCGCCGGGCCCGTTCTCCTGTTAACGCGGGGGTGGGGGGGGGGGCGTCGCTTTGTGCAACTTTCATCGCGTTTATGCGCTCACCGGATTTTTAAGGGCCGGACGCTCGCGAAATTGCATCGCTCTGTGGCTCGCGGAATTCTGTTTGTCCGCTGCATCGAGTTGGATCGTTAACTGTGCCTCCTAAAGTGTTAACGATCCAGGGATTTTCATCCTCGTCTGTTTACAACACCTTGCACTTTAATACCCTGGTGCGTTTTCACGGTACATTTTTTTTTTCAACGATACCCTATGGTTTTTGGTAGATACTCTTGTAGAGCTTCGAAAGACGAGTCCAACGAGTACCATGAACGTACCATTACGATCGTTCGATCCCGAGATATGCGGGAAGAAAGCATCGATTATGTCACCCTTCGAACACGAATATCTGGAGATCGATTGATGGTAATGGTATGGTCATGGTACTCGTTGGACTCGTCTTTTCACGCTCTACAACACTATCGAAGAATAACATAATAAAACACTGTCCCCTAACTCATTCTTATCGGGCATGCATGTTCGCGGTATATTTTTTTTTTTTCAACGATACCTTATGCTTTTGGTGCATACTCTCGTAGAGCTCCGAAAGACGAGTCCAACGAGTACCATGACCGTACCATTACGATCGTTCGATCCCGAGATAAGCGGGAGGAAAGCATCGATTATGTCACCCTTCGAACACGAATATCTGGAGATCGAACAATCGTAATGGTATGGTCATGGTACTCGTTGGACTCGTCTTTTCACGCTGTACAACACTATCGAAGAATAACATAACATAACAATGTTCCCTAACTCATTCTTATCGGGAATAAAATTGCCAGTCCAAAATGTACGAGTTTTGTTTCGTATAAAGATGGGGAGTCTGGGGATCAAAATAGTGCATTCAATTTTGATGATAGTTGAATTATTATTCGGTTGATGGGGGGTGGTGGGGGTGGGGGTTATTGTGCAGTAAAGGGAAGAAGGAGGATGAACATGCAGGGCTTTCTATAAATCTCTCGAGAAGGCACAGCTAGTGAGTATCCTTTCATAAATCTCTGGTGGCTCGGCGAGTCCTGAATCCATGCTCTCCCCATGTTTAAGAAACTCCCATCCCGGCTTCTGTCTAAATAATGCAGCATAATTGAGATTTATGGCCGGCGTTGCGCGCATCCACATACCGTTTCCTCCCCTAAATAAACGTGTTGCCTCGAATTAAGTTGCGTTCGGTACAGGTGCGGGACGTCGAACGCGAAATAACACGGGGAATAACACCGCCTACCGCTGGTGCTTTATCGCTTCGGGCCCCCGGGAGTTTTACAATTTTCTAACTGCAAGGGGCAGGTTTTACAATGTTACAAGAGCATCCGTAAGAGTCCTCCAAGCCATCCTGGCGAGCCAGGGGTAGGGGGTGGGAACCGGAAGAAATTTCATTACGGTAGATCACGCACTTAACCTGTTCCGCCCCCGCGCTTTTACCTCTGTCGGGCCGTGTAACGTTGTCCGTCGTTGCGCAATCTTAATTACGTTTATTCGCCCCCGGCCACGTGTTTCTCGCGCTAAGACTGCTAAGAAACTTTGTGCGGACGTCTGAGGGCCGCCGCTTCTTGTCACGGAAACGGATTTTTTCCTCGCTCGCGAGGAAACTTTCACGGGAATTGGATGTCTCAAACGTTTGTAATGGTAACTGGACCTCCACCGACCCCTCCCCCCTCCCGCACCCTTAGAGCATTCTTGCCGGCTTCAGCGGCAAGACAGTCCAACAAGGGAACTGTTTTAATGAGTCCCGACAACGATTTAATGCACTGCTTTGCCCGAAGGATGGGGCTTCCTAAACATTTCTCGACGGTCGTAGAATTTTCAGAGATTTGCAGAAAATTTCGGATTTTTCAGAATTTCAATCTCTTGTGATTTCCTTAAAAAAAAAAAAATTGTAAGACCCTTAGCTTGGACTCATTTTCAAGCTCGATGCCTCTACTTTCGCGCACAATTATTCATTTCTCTCCGAGATATTTTCACACGATGCAGCATCAAATTTTAACCCCTTTCACTACTATTTATTTTGTGATTAGAAAAACAAGTAAATTTTGTCTGAAACATTTTTTTGTCAGATACTTCCATGATGAGATATAATAGTGTATGTAGCCCTATATGGTATCTACATGGAACTCAAAAAATATCCTTTACAAATTATTGAAAACTTTGAAGATGCTCTTTAGTTTACTAAGCATTGTTATATCTCAATGAATTGTAAATATTAAATCTTAGTACACAAGATATACTCTCAATATAGACAAACACTGATCATTTGAAACAAAAATGGACACATAATATTAAATAGATTCCCCGGGATATCAATAAGAAATGAGATGATTTTTTGGGTAAAAAATAGGATTGATAGAGTGTTGATTTTTTAACGCTTGTTGTAATCACAATTTTTAATCAATCTCGTTAACTTCACCGTTTTTTTTTAATGTTATGGACATTTAAGAAGCAACATATATTCGATAAACATCGATATGCGCAAGTTGCTTTTGTCAAATGAACATCAAAGAATTTTTTGTCAAGTTAACAGAGGAGAGTTGCAAAGAGGAAGCTTTCGAAGCTTTCATCTATGGTAGTCTCAGTCACGAAAAATATTTTTCAAAGCTTTCATAGACGTTTGAATTTGCAGCATTTTTTCAGGTAAAACAGGTCTTCAGTTTCACGCCTGATACATAGTAAACAAAAAAGTTTGGAACAAAATGAACGCGATGAATTATGAGAGTAAAGTTTCCCAGTTTTAAATCGCGTTTAAATTAATTGTACGATCATTTTCGACGAAATTGTCACAGTTTAAATGTAGGCAATTTCTCGTGGATTCGAAAAGCGTTCGAAAATTGGCATGAAGATTCCCTGCTAATAAATGTACAGTAGTGCGACGGTTGAATTGATTTAATAACGAATGTTAATTTGATTGGACCCCGGAGGCGCAAGTTCCGGGCGTCTTCGTTCAGAATAGGATCGGTCGAACGCGCCTGATCCCATTAGGCTGGAAGCTCGTCAAGGGAATCAACGGCAGACACCGTCGCTTTATAACGAAGACGAGGTGTTGTCGGCGCCGATATTACCCATCGGGGTCGAACCTCTTCTAAAGCCGACGGCGTGACACGAGCGACCTATTTGCCGTGCAAAAGAGCGGAAACGATAAGTGACATCGAGGCGAAGCGGAGGCGCAGTCGACTATGATCAGGAACATCATGCTCTTTGGCCCCGGGAGCTTGCTTTGAGACATGAAAAACGTCCGACGATTTTCTGCCGGCATCTACACACACACCTTCACAATTCCTCGAGCAACGCGCGCGCGTGTGTGTATATGTATGTGTATATGGGTGTGTAGATCCGAGATATAATTTCCTTTCTGCTTTGTCGAGGAAGTGGAAACTGAACATTGAACTGAATCTACAATTGCCCAAATTGCTTGCTCCTCTTACTTTAGAGTCACTAGACAGTATGTGCTTATGCAAATCTACACTCCTGGACAAAAAGATAGCACGAGTGTGCTATCATTTAGTGTTCAAGGGTAAATCAAGAATTCTCTAAATTTTACAAATGGTACGTAAATATCATCTTACGGTAATATATTAAATAGCGATAAACTGGAACTACGCTGTCCGTACTTGTATTTATTAACAAAAATCTCGTAGCGGAGGTCGGCGAAATGATAGCACATGTGAATAAATGAAGCATTAACTTAGGTAATCAAAATCGGTGAGGAAGCCCCTAATGTAAATAATTACCAAATAATGTTAAGTAGTCAGTTTTAGTGCTTTGTAAATCTAGTGTCAAAGGGACATTGAAGTTGCAAAATATGAAAGAAAACCTTGCATCCAATATTCTACACACGAATAATAAAATATAATACTAATGTACTACAAACTACATTATAAAATACTAATGTAAAGTGTACTTACTTCTGAATATTCTTGTACCTCCGTCGGATCCACAGCACACAATTATTGACTCACGAGAATAGGTCCGAATAATTGAACAACAATCACTAAACAACACACACAACACACTTAACGAAATCGTGACAGTAGACGAGAAGATAAATAAAAACAACACACACAACACACTTAACGAAATCGTGACAGTAGACGAGAAGATAAATAAAAACGAATAAAATAATACTGCGATTTTAACCGCTTCGGACCCAAGGACGTGTGATACGAAAACAAGGAATTCCGGGAAATAGGCTCGCCGCCCCGCCATAATTTGTTTACATTGGTTTTGTATCTAGTGTTTATAGACCCTCAGCGTCTAACCTGCCTAGGATAACCTGACCGTACCACCTCCGTGGAGGGGATCATTATTAAAGTCGCAGTATTATTTTGATCGTGGTCGGAGTGACATCTTCTAGTTCGTTGTCACGATTTTATAAAATGTGTTGTGTGTGTTGTTTAGTGGTGTTGTTCAATTATTCGGACCTATTCTCGTGAGTGAATAATTGTGTGCTGTGGATCCCACGGATGTACAAGAATATTCAGAAGTAAGTACACTTTACATTAGTATTTTATAATGTAGGATTAGTATTCGTATGTGGAACATTGGATACAAGGTTTTCTATCATATTTTGCAACGTATATTAACGATCATTAATGATTTGGTATATAGTATAATTTAATGTGGTTCAAATAAGATACTACTTTAAATCAAATATTTTTATTTTGATAATCAGATAGATAAAATGAAATATTTTTATTTTGTATTTCAAATATTTCCTTACAATGAAAATAAGTTGAGCAAGTAGTTAATATTATAAATTATAATTTTTAACATGAGAAGCTATAATAGTTAGCAAAGTATTATTTGTAGTTTAATTACGAATATGTAACATGTTGATAAACAGACTACAATATTACATCAATGTACATCTTTGTAGACAAGATTAGAGTAATCCTCAGTGGATCCTCAGAAAATGACAAATTGTAGTTATTTAGATTTTCAAAGAAACGAATCTATTGAAAAATTCTTCTTGTACTCTTAATAATTGTAAATTTTTTAATTTCGTCATTTTGTCGGGTCTCGTAAATCTAGTGTCAAATCAGTCCCGTTCAGTTATCGCCCTTTTTCAACGTTCGGTGCGGTTGCAAAAAAAAAAATAGTAGTCCTACACGATCTATGTCAGGTGCAAGCAACATCTTCCTTATCTTCCTTAAAGTGTCAACATGCCACGCTGTCCTTTTTCTACATTTGGCACGGTCACAAGAAAATAGTAGTCCTACACGATCTATGTCAGGCCTAAGCAACATCTTCCCCGCTGTCGTAGTGCATAGTTCAAACTATATATATATATATATACTAAAGTGTGAACATGCTGCGCTGTACTTTTTCTATGTTGGGCGTGATTGGAAGAAAATAGTAGCCCTACACGATCTATGTCACGACACGGACCCGAGTATTGTGCTTAGACTAAGAATTTACCGTACTTACGTGGATCTCTCTTTCAGGACGAAACAAAATCTTTTGTAACTAGTATTGTGAAATTCTAATTATTTTAGACACGAAGAAAATAGCAAGAGGGTTAATGGTAACTTAAAAACGTAAATTCGACTAAAGTTTATCGGATTTCTTCTGTGTCAGCAAGACATAATTAAATCTTATAAAGGATGTCTCGTTTATCTTAATTAATAACGTCTTCGTCGTTTCTGACGACGTGAGATGTAATACCCTTGTTTTGTGCCAGAAAAATGAGCGTTAAACATCGACGATGCTTCTAACGATTTCACGGCACGGTTCAGGTTTCTCTTTAAATTCACAATAGCAGTCTGCGGTGCACGGTGGTGTCAAATTTTTTGTTTTTCATTTTTTTCGGAGCAAAGTTGTTCGATAAACGCAGGCAAAATAGAAAAGTTATCGACCGATTTTCGCCACGGGATGTTCATCCCACGAGCATATAAAAGTGACGTCGCCAGATCGGGACTTTTCCAACTGAAATCGAGTTCCGAAAGTTCCCCACTGTTGTACGTACATGCACGTCAAACGGCATGACTGAGTGACGTCTTGGAACGCAGTGGACGCTGAACCCGCGTCGTCTGCATCGTTGAATGATGCATGTGCATGTGCAATGTGCAGACGACGACGCCTGGCTCTTGGACCGTGCGACAGGTTCCAAGAGGACGATACCCAACTTCTGGAAATAGTTTCACCTTTATTTCGAGTTTTCTTGCCGGGTCGATGGAATAGGCGAGTCCCTTAAACGAATCCTTGTCGACGTTTCACTCGCAGGTAATGATGCTCTAATTGCAGATAGCTACATGCAAATCCTTCTCGACTGTATTTTGTGAAACCCCGTTTCTTCGAGATCAATGCTTAGCAAATTTGTTTCACGTATTTTTAGATCCAGTCCTTTGACATAAATGTCAATCTTCTTTAATTGAACGTGTCAGATCCTTGACAATTTTGTTTCATTTTATTTCGACTCACTTCCTCGAGATCAATGTTAATATTTCTTCTACATAATTTATCTCGTCAGATCGTTGGCCATTTTATTTCACGTATTTTTCGACCCACTCCTTTGATGTAAATATTAATTTTCTCTAATTGGACGTGTCAGAGCCTTGACAATTTTATTTCATGGTATTTTAAGTCGAAATTCTTCGAGATCAATGTTAATATTTTTTCTACATAATTTATCTCGTCAAATCCTTAGCAATTTTATTTCATGTATTTTGAGACCCACTTCTTCGAGATCAATCTTAATTTCTTCTAATTGGACGTGTTAGACCCTTGACAATTTTATTTCATGATATTTCGAGACTCACTTCTGCGAGATCAATATTAATATTCTTTCCGCATAATTTATCTCATTAAATCATTGGCAATTTTATTTCACGTATTTTGAGACCCACTTCTTCGAGATCAATATTAATATTCTTCTAATTGGACCTGTCAAATGTTTCTAAATTTTATTTTATCTATCTTCAGACCCACTTTCTCGAGATCAATATTAATTTCTTCTAATTGGACCTGTCAAATGTTTCTAAATTTTATTTTATCTATCTTCAGACCCATTTTCTCGACATTAATTTCCTCATCAATTCTATTTCGCGTATTTCGAGGCCCACTGCTTTCAATGTCAATTTCTTTATTGGACTAAAACGTGAACAGCCAATAATTCAGATTGACCGCTGAAAGACTCGAATTGGATTGTGCGCAAGTCTGGGTCAAAATTGACCCGACGTTCGCACATTTGCTGTTTCGAATGTCGAGGAAACGAACGTGACACGATTGAAAATACGAATGATTTTTAAATTGTGACTTGCGGTTGTAAAAAATTTCCTGCTATCTCCATTGGCCGCCTCGTCACCGGTGTCCGAGCGTCGACACACGTGTACACTGTTTCACACACATAACTTGCAGCACGCAATAGACGTGCACGCAGGGGTAACGCAGGCAGCCATAGTCTGCCGATGATACAATCTAAAAATAGCGGACTACGCCCGCCATTAGCCGAGCTGATCAATTGCTGCAGGGGAAGAACAATTAGAGGGACTTGATCAAGGGCTTGGGAATTATTCAGAAACTCCGGGAGGGCGTGCACTGTTACATTTTTTATGAATTGATTAATCAATCGCCGAAGCAAAGGGACGTTCTTATCGTTAACGTCCATCGGTCGCTGTCCGCTGGTTCCCAGATGACAGACTGTATCGAAAATGCTGAAATTATCGATTGTATTTTCTATCGATAGTATAGTCTCGTCATTTATTATCTACACTGAAGGAACACTGTATACGACATAATCTTATCCTTCTCAATGAAATCAATCTTCTTTCCCAAGTAAATCTTCTCACGTAAAAGGATACCTAAATGATGCACACAACGAACGATAAGGCCACCTTTGGGCTTAACTTCACCTCGGCGACCCAGAAATTTTTAACTTTTCAATGTGTAATACTGCACATCTTGACGAGAAAAAACAGAAAATCGAAGTTTTAAGGGGAGGAATTCATGATATAGTCTCGTTATTTATTATTTACACTGAAGGGAAACTGAATATAGATGACATGATCTTATTCTTCTCAATGAAATCAATCTTCTTTCCGAAGTAAATCTTGTCAAGTAAAAGGAAACCTAAATGATACACACAACAAACGATAAGGCCATCTTTGGGCTGAACTTCATCTTGGCGACCCAGAAATTTTTAACTTTTGAATGTGTAATACTGCAGATCTTGACGAGAAGAAACAGAAAATCGAAGTTTTAAGGCGAGGAATTCACTGATTCAAAAGTTACGCGTGTTTAAAGTTGAGCGATTAACTTTGTTCTGGGACAAGCTGTCATCGAACAGTAATTAAAATATAGAAAACCATATACGGGATATCAAATAGAAGGTATCATATCCAAGTTGGTTGGGGATTAGGTAGAAAGTGAACAATTTTGCAAACACACGCGCAATTACAATCCTTCTTGATATTGTAAATATACTAACATTATAGCGCGATTAGATATAAATCGTGTTAAGTACCTGATCTTCCCGATCCCACAAAAATACTACAAACATTGTTATCCCTTATTGTGTATCTATTGTTTTAACGGAGAATTCACCCAGCATTACAGTCCGCGCCGAAACACCCTGTACATGCCAAAAAAGAACCTGCACAAAATTGAAAAAAGTTCCTCGCGATTATATCGATAGAAAAGTCCGGAGGGGTGTCTTAACCTCTTAAACACAGTGACGAGCAAAACTGGAAACATTGCTTCAAATCCTTAGTTTTGTAAAATATTACGTATATTGTTAATATTATCTCGCATAAACTGTTATGTTTTCTTTCACTATATAATTATTATTACCTAAGCTTTACACTTTTGCTCGTCACTGTATGTCGCGCTAGTCCGCGACTCTCTCTCCTGGTACGACGCGCTTGTCCGTAACTCTGTCTCCCAGGGACGGCGCGCCTGGCTGCACATAGCAAAAAAGCCACTATAGTGGTCCGTACCATTCAAACTGATGCTTTCCACGGAAACCACTATAATGGTTCGTACTATTCAAACTGACGCTTTCCACGGATACCACTATAATGGTTTGCACCGTTCAAACTGACGCTTTCCACGGAAGCCACTATAGTGGTTCGTCCTATTCAAACTGACGCTTTCCACGGAAACCATTATAATGGTTCGTGTTATTCAAACTGACGCTTTCCACGGAAACCACTATAGTGGCGTACAGTACTAGAGAGGTTAATCTTCCGAGGAACTTTTCCGCCGAACACGGGTTTGCGGAATGATTAAGAGGATGATCCCGGGTGTCGTGAAACGCGTCCCGATAATTGTAAGCTCTCTCTGGCCGCTACAACTCCAATTATCGTCGACTCCTTTGTCCCGGGGACAGTCAACTTTGATCGTGAACTATAGCAGGGTGGGCGACGACGACGACGGCGGCGGAGGCGGAGGCGGCGGCTGATGCATTTTCTTGCGCTCTCGAGCCGTTTAATTAAATTTTTCAGCAAGAGCCGTTCGTTAAGGATAAAAATTCTCCCCTCAGGAGGTCTCCGACGACGCCCCCTCTCCCCCTGACACTTCAGGGACCGGCTAATATGATAATTAAAATTACTCTGTCGAGGAGAGAGCGCCCCGGAGACACACCGATGCTCGAAAGGGATCGTTCGAGCGTTTCCCATTAAAATGCCCCCCGACCTCTGCGAGCTTTTCGAGAGAGATGCAGGTGTAAACATGGCCGCCCGGCAAATTCGAACTTCGCCCCATCCGACCGGTCCGACCAATTAACGCAGGCGTCCCCTCGGAATCCGGTGTAATTATGTCTTCTTTCGGGATAATGGTCAGCCGGACAATGGACAAGGCTTGTTGTTGTTCACAACTGTTCTTTTCGCGTCCACGGGCACGTTCTCATGAGCGGGGAGATGCTGGGACACTGGATTATGTTCTTTTTATGGGTCCTTCATTTCGAAACGATTTTTTGTTTTACGGTAATTAATTTACGATAAGTAATTTCTTTTCCTCGCGATTTTGGTTACTTTCTCATCTGCTGAACAACACCGAGGTGAACTTTGGCTAGGAAAATTATTGTACGACGTTCTGGGAACCCCAAGAAGCATTTCAGAATTTTCTGCAATTTTTGAAAGGGGAAAATTAAGATTAAAAATACGAGAAGTTCTGAATTTGACATTTTTTTTTGTGCACATAACGCTGCTACTTTGAAGGAAACGCAGAAGAAGAAAGCTCGATTTTTGAAAGGGGAAAATTAAGATTAAAGATACGAGAAGTACTGAATTTGACATTTTTTTTTTTTGGTGCACATAACGCTGCTACTTTGAAGGAAACGCAGAAGAAGAAAGCTCGATTTTTGAAAGGGGAAACTTAAGATTAAAGATACGAGAAGTACTAAATTCGACATTTTTTTTTTTTTTTGGTACACATTACGCTGCTACTTTGAAGGAAACGCAGAGAAAGAAAGCTCGATTTTTCGACGACGAAAAACCATAGTACCCGGTTGAACGGTAAGTTACATTAACCATTTTTCTCGCGGAGACAATGGACACACTCTTAAAAACAATTTCTCCGTTGAATAATGTTTTTACGGGTTAAACCGCGGGGTTATGTTTCACTGTGGTAGGGGGGATGGTGGTGGTAAAACAGTGTGTTTCGTTCGCGAGCGTGTTTTCTCCGGAGGAAATTTTATGGAAAATTGAACAAACAGGCACACACACACCGTGCGAAAAAAGAAGAGCACGCCGCGGAAGAGCCGCGAAACAATGAAACCTTGCGCACTACGTGACGCGTTAGCCTCCCCCCGACCCCGACCCCGACCCCAACGACGATGCAAAAGGTGTCGCGTGCGCGGGAACGGGTGCTATAATAATGTGCTCCACAACAAATCCAGCGAGAAGAGGAAACGGCGACACCGCGGGACAAAGAGAACAACGGGGGTGGAAACGGGCGACGAGCAGACGTTCACAATAAAATTACCAACGACAGTGAGAGAGAGAGAGAGGGAGAGAGAGTGAGAGAGAAAGAGAGAGAGAACTATCTCTCACTAGAGAGAGAGAGAGAACGAGAGAGAGAGAGAGAAAGAGAGAAAGAGAGAGAGTGAGAGAGAGAGAGAGAGAGAGCAGG
Source organism: Seladonia tumulorum (assembly GCA_913789895.3). Classification (NCBI taxonomy): domain Eukaryota; kingdom Metazoa; phylum Arthropoda; class Insecta; order Hymenoptera; family Halictidae; genus Seladonia; species Seladonia tumulorum. Next base: position 6,331,157 of record OU565280.1, read on the forward strand.
ACACCGGGCGATACCTTCCGCCGCGAGAATTACCGAATATTTTTCTTCCTTTCGTTCCTTGGCTTCCTGCGTTTTCACGTTCCCGCGGATTTTGTTCCCTTTTCTGTTTTTATTTCTTTCTATCTGTTCTCTTTGTTGTTTTTCGTGGTAAAGGTGATCGTCGACCGAGACGAATCGATGGATCGAAACGAGACGCGGTCCCGTCGACGGAAACACGACAAAGCTTCCGGCGTTCGGGGCGACTGTTGATGCATTGTCCCCGTTGTAAATCAATACCGTTCCGCGGGACGAGGCTCTCTTGAAATTTACAACGCGCCAGAAACGGTAAAAATCGCGTCAGCACAGCGATTTCTCTATATACGTCGCCGAGGCCTGGATGATAAACGTCGTGGAATTATCCCCACGAAGCACCAGAGGTCGCCGAGGAATATAAACATAACACGGGTCGGACATATCGGTGTGAGACCAGGAGACCACTATTAATCCAATGATAGGGTAAGGAACCCAATTACAGCGGGGGGTACAAATCATTGTGCCTATATTAATTATTAGACAACGGATCTTTATGCAAAATAAAAAATATTTGCATTGATTGCAAGGCACAGGAGCGAAATAAAAATCTCTTCCTTCCTTTAATTATTTTATCAAGCTAAAACCAATAGGCTGGCACCCTTAAATCTTTTTAATATGTCCGCTGCTTTAAATTGTGCTTACCCATTTTTGTCATAAATGCATAAAGATCCGCAGTCTATTAATTATGCTTATTTTGAAAGAATAATGAATATTATAAAATTGATATTAAATTTCCTTCATTGAAATCAGTTTTTATCTATGTTATATATCTTTTTTTTTAAATACTCATTATACTCACTATACTTGTTCTTGTACCCCCACAGTAATTCAGTACTTCACCCTACAACTTTTTAATTTTTCATTATTATTTTATGGGACTTCCGTCAACATATTCGTGGCATTTCTACGTTCGGCATGAAAGAATAGTACAATCTTCTGGACGATATTTGTCACTGCCAGACTCATGATTTTTGACATGCAGCGTATAGGACAAGTAATACTGTCCTTGTCTACGTTCGATGCGGATCAAAGATTAGTGTCTCCTGGACGATACTTGTCCTGGCAAGACTCGTATCGTTGACATATATCGTGAATTCACTGTTTATTATTTTAGAAATATGGGTAGCACGTTCTTGTTATTTTTATATAGTAGTGAATAGACTGCGGATCTTTATGCATTTATGGCTTATGAAAATTTTCAAAAAATGCTATGATATAAAATTCGATAGAATTTAATAGGATTTTTATTTTTTTTTGGATCTACAGAGGCTGTTCCCGTGAAAAATAGGATTTTATTTAATTCTATTTTCTTAAAATTTGACTAAAAAAATTGGTAATTGCATACACATCCGCAGTCTAGTAATGAAAAAATAGTGACTTTTAGTGCTCCGCAAGCCTAGTGTTAATAATCTTAATAAGTCGGAAATAGCATTTGAGTGGAGCTCGCTGGGCTCGGAAAGCATTCGATTCGCATGAGCCGCGTCTCGAGAATTTTCAAATAGATTCCTTAAGCATAACGAGGGCTGGGTGATTAAGCCTGGAATTCGTCAGGCGAGTCAATTTTCCATACCGCAACGTGCTGCTTCATCGCGGCTACCGCAGACATTCATCGAAATCCTCTACGATAGACACCTGATGTAAGACAATGCAATTAACACAATAATTCCGCAAATTGCAGCCCCGTGGATCCTGGGAAACGCGGCTGCTCGGTTATTCTTGGACCCGAGATACTAATTAGCCCGCTAAGACTATCGATAAACCCCCGACGTAATTCAATAAATTCCCCCTTAGATGAATTAGTATATTTTCAACTGGAGAGATAACCGTGTTATGTTTACACTCTTCGTCTTCCATCTCATCGTTTATCATCTAAGTCTTGGCGAGATATACATATATAGAGAAATCACTGTATATCCAAGGAAATAAATTTGCTAAGTAATTTCTCATGTATGCATTCTCAGAATCATAATAATTTTAATTTAACTTCATTCAAATTAAATTACAATGTAATTGCAATGGAGTACCATTACAAAATACTTTTAAGTTGTGCTAAGTCAGTTACGTTGTAATTCAATTACGTATTTGAATTACATTGTAATTCAATTGTATTCCATTTCAATTACACATCCGAATAAAATAATTATTAATTGAATTAACTGAATGGTTTGAATCATTCAGTTCAATTATGACGTAGTTGAATTACAATGTACTTGAACAATGCAATTGATTGCAATGTAATTGAAATACAATGTAATTCAAATACGTAATTGAATTACAATGTAACTGACTTAGGACAACTTTGATTTGATTTGGTTTGAATCATTCAATTCAATTATGACGTAGTTGAATTACAATGTACTTGAACAATGCAATTGATTGCAATGTAATTGAAATACAATGTAATTCAAATACGTAATTGAATTACAATGTAACTGACTTAGGACAACTTTGATTTGATTTGGTTTGAATCATTCAATTCAATTATGACGTAGTTGAATTACAATGTACTTGAACAATGCAATTGATTGCAATGTAATTGAAATACAATGTAATTCAAATACGTAATTGAATTACAACGTAACTGACTTAGGACAACTTTGATTTGATTTGGTTTGAATCATTCAATTCAATTATGACGTAGTTGAATTACAATGTAATTCAAATACGTAATTGAGTTACAACGTAACTGACTTAGGACAACTTTGATTTTTAGCAGGTTTCTGCTGCTGAAAATTGACTGGAAAAATGTTTCTTTGGCAGAAAATATTTCTATCTCAACCGTGGGTCCACGGTCTCAAAAAAAATTATAATCGTTGACTTAACAGAGAATTTGGTCCAGCTTTTTGCGATTCGGGGCCATTCGCGTTCGTCGCAAATCCTTCCGGAACGTTCCGGAACTCGATGTAACTCGGGGAACGCGTCTTTCTCGGACGAGTGCTCGGAATTTACGTTCTCCGGGGCTCAGTTTTGCGAGAAGTAAATCGCGCGCGTGGTTCCTTCGGTTTCTGTTCAGTTCGGTGGTCCGCGCGCGCGGTGGTGGTGGTTCAGCAAAGGAACTTCCGGAAGTAATGGCGGTGCTCGGTATTCGGACAGGAGCTCGGTTCGTCTTCGAATAATCCGGCTCTGAAAATGTCTCGGCGGGTTCGGCCATTTGTTTTCGGTCTCTTTCGCGATCATACGCAATATGTCCTTCCTCTCGCAGGCTGCGCCAGTATGTCGCGCGATTCATGGCTCGAGGGGTGGAGTCGACTCGACGGGGATTGAGAAAGGGGTAAGCCACGGATGAAGAACCGCTTCGTTCCCATAACCGATGGACTGTCCCCCCGAGCCAATGAATCATGGAGTTTCCAGCGGGATCGAACGCCATATTGCGATACGTCGGGACCCGTCGATACACTCGAGAAGATTGCTGTTCGAACCCTTTTGCCAACGAGGATTTTTAACAAACGCTCGGATCAGCTTCCATCAAGGCCTGCATCGAGCTCTCGTCAAAGTGTAATTCTGCGCCGACGAGAATTTTTAACAAATACTCGGGACGTCTCGCGTCGAAGGGTAATTCTTCGAGCTCGAGGATTTTAACAAAAATACTCGTGTTCACGTTAACCCTTAACACTGTAAGGCGCCACTAAAAATGATTCAAAATATTTTACCATTATTAAATTTGTCTGTATTTAATGAATTACTAAACACTTCAATATGTTATGAGTAGACATCGGATCTTTATGCAGTTATGGCTTATGGAAATGTTAAAAAAATGCTATAATATAAAATTCGAGAGAATTTAACACGATTTTTATTTGCTTTGGATCTACAAAGGCTGTCCCCATTAAAAATAAAATTTTATTTCATTCCACTTTCTTAAAATGTTTCTATAAAAATTGGAAATTGCATAAACATCCGATGTCTAGTTATGAGTAAGTTGCACCATTTTCATATGTACACCATGAAAAAAAATTTTAGGGTGGAAATATTCTCCAGGTCGGAAGAAATGTTTCGTTTTGGAGTTAAAATAGCTTCGAGTGCAAAGGGTTAAACCTACCGACACTTCTTGCACACCTATTCCTGTTAATACCTATTACTAAATAACGTATTATCTCGTGCGGTCAAATTGACCGGCGGCGATAGGTAGGACAGGCTACATATATTTATTAGAAAAGAAAAATAAAACAGGAAATAAATACTGAAAAATATATTGTACACACAATTTAAGAAAAGTCGTACAGTGGCCGAAATAATGATAGGTTCATAGCCGCATAGCATTGGAGATGCATTTAGTTTAGTTTCGACAGCGCAAGTGTTTGGACGGAATAGATTGTGAAATTTGCTGAAAATTATTCTGGCAATAGAGCGAAATAATCTTAGGTTCACAATAATTTATCTAAGACATACTTTATTTTTTATTTCAGACATACTATATTTATTTCGTACAAAAATTCCAAATTTTTGTAATATTGATCAATAAACACATTAATAAAAATGATATTATTCAAATACATTATGTGTTCTACTAATTACATTGTAACGAATCACACACCAATAATAAAAGATAGAAATGTTGCATGAAAAACACTGCTATATCATAAATATGATATGAACCTATCATTATTTCGGCCACTGTAAAGGTAAATAACGATGTGATAATGTCGTATGTACGAAATTGTACGAAGAAGTTTAAATAGGTCAATTTAATCGGCCGTGGTAGGTTTAGTGATAAACTTCACCTTGGCAACCCAGAAATTTTTAACTTTTCGTTATAGAATCCTGTACATCTTGACGAGAAATTGCGAAAAATCGGAGTTTTACGGCGAGGAATTCCCCGAAATTCACAGAAATTCATAAAATCCAGTGTCAAATAAACGGGAAAGTGGGCTTTTGTTACGTACCTTAAATTACACCTCTGCCTATGAGAATTTGCTGAGTTCGTTACCGAACACTGGATGAACGCTAATCTAATATTAATACCACGCTAATTCAATAGTGATTCAACATTAATGGAATATTTCGTGGAATACTATTTCATGATTATCGCTTTGGATCGTGCTAAAAGCTTCCGTTTCACTGTCTAAATGGGATCCGCGCTTCCAGTATTGTCGAGATAGAGATAACTTTCTGCTTCATTTCCAGAGAACAAGAATTAATTTAAAGATGACGTAAGAATAATTCGAAATGGATCGTAGTATTTATAAATCGTTATATATTCATTTATATGAATAAATCAAAATGTCTGTTTCCACATTTGTCATTCTAAAATGATTTCTTCAGATTATAGGCGAAATTATTGCATTTGTAAAGTGAGTACTGTAATATTGTGATTTAAAAACTGACAATAGAAACCGGTTCCAGTGTTCCACGAATTAATCTTCTGGCTTTGGGATCTAGGAGATAGCAGATGTAAAAGTTGTGAAAAGTCGTGGGAGGAGGTACCTTGAACTAGTTCTTCTCTGCTCGGGCTACACTGCCGAAATCGATAGCCCGGTGGACTCGAAAGGCTCGCAGCACTGCAGCAAAAAAAAAAAATTATTTCTTTTCTCTTCATGACGTTTAAACGATACTTTCTTGAAAAATTCAAGTGACAAATGCTCCTCGATTTTCCCGAATTTTTCCGAATATTGCCACACAGAGAGCGCCACACACTTTCAACAAAATTATCGACGGAATATTCCGTGCTTCGGTTAACGTAAATTTTACAGTGTTTACAGACACTTCAGTATGTTTCAATTAACATCGATATTACGGAGCATCAGAAACTTCAGTTGCAATCACGAATATGTTTGCGTTCTCTGCTCGCAAAATCCCTTTATCGTTATTATTACCGTTGCGCTGCGAAACAATATACTTTAAAGTCGTGCATTATCTTAAATTCTTCGCAAATTACATTTACAAATGAAACATTCCCGCGGGGGGGGGCGGATTTAAACAATTTCATTGTACGAGTAATAAAAAATATTCCTCCTCGCTATTCATAATTAATAGAACGCACACGTATGGCAAGCAACGGGGGAACAGAGGACACTTAATTAATACATTTCGCGCACGTTAGCACGATTCTGTTTAAAATCAATTAAACGGCAGGCTGGAAAAAAAATCCTCGGATTTTTCCCGCTATTTGCAGAACTAACGGGACGAGCGAATCGTACTAAATTGTTTGCCAAACTTGACGTTCCCCGACGATTTTATTGACCGCGTTACGTCACTCTGTTACGCAAACGCGTCCTAGAAAAGTGATAGAAGCCTACACCCAGAGACCCGGAACACTTTTCAGGTGGGCTCGAAATAAATGAAACGTTTCTGCCTCGGCGAGCTCGCGCGCGCGCGCGTCCTGTCGCGGATTTAATTAACGAAAAAGAAAGAAAGAAAAAAAAAAAGAAAAATAGGCAACGTTGTTTTTAAGCGGTTCGAGCGCTTATCACGCGAAATATCAACGTTGCTGGTCGACGAAACAATTCGCAGTTCGTTCTCATGGCGAATATTAATTATTAAAAAGCTACGAAGAGGTACAGGGCTTTAAAACCGCTAATACAGCTCCTACTCGATAGTTGTCCAAAACACGGGTCTGGTCAGGGACAATTATCGGATAGGAGATGCTATTCTGTGGTCCACTACAGTGTGGAACTACTTTTAATTGAATAACAAAACTTCTTTATTTTTCATTTTTTTATGGATCTTCTAGCAACTTCTTCGAGGCATTATTCTAATGAGAATTATACCAAATATGTTATAATTCCGTTGATGTTCACTTGTGTTCCATAAAGAAATAATGTAAAATAAAGTAGTTTTTTTATTGGATTAGTAGTGGTCTCACACTGATATAGAAAACCATTGTTATAATTGTGGAACCTCACGGGATATATTGCGAGGTAGTGGGGATAATTGTGCGACAATTATAGACTAGATATTTGAGACACTTATCGAGTAGAGAGGCTGTATTTTGGATTTATTAAAATGATTGAAAGGAGAAATTCATTTCACTAATGTTCCTTACAATTTTTATTATCTTTATTTCTAAAGATCCGCAGTATACTTTATAATTGCCTGCCGAAAATTATTGGTGTCAGACTTTTATATTATAAATAATAGAAATCGTACGAATGTATTTGCAGAAAATGATTGAGCACTATGCCGTAAAGAGGGAGTTTAGACGCAATTGTAATTGTTGATAAAAATGGCAAAATTGGCTGCACGTTTTCGACTTTTACTGAACACATTGAGGAGAAAATTTTTCGAAAAATTGCACAGTGAACATGTGCAAAAATATCGATCAAATATAAAAAAGAAAATTCTGTGATGAAGCTTTCTGTTTAGTTCAGCGATGATTACGTCACCGATTTCACGGAGTACAGGCAAATGGCGACGACCGAGCATCGCCTAATGGCGGAATCGATGTTTTCGCTATTCGCGGGACAGCTTGACTGGTATAAATTAGCAGATTCGCGAATATCCAACGCGTTTTAAAGCCGGCGTGCTTATTCAGTCGCGAATGGACTATTCCGATGATATCGCAGTGTCGTATCCATTCGGTGTATCGGTCCCAATGGCCTCGGAAAATTGACGTCGCGCATTATGCCAATGATCGCTTTTACTCGGACCCAGCGCGAAAACCAGATTCCCAATGCTCTCTGGGAGTTTTCACGGACGTGTGCACCGGTGGCCTAGATTCGTTCTTACTTTGCCAGCGGACGCATAATTAACGGGATTCCCTTCCCGCGAAACGCCTTCGACCTTTGAACCCTTACCCCCAGATTTTATTCACAACTATGACCGCTGGAGCTCGTTGTTAATAATTTTCGATTATTCTAATTGAAATATGTTATATTATATGTGAAACTAGTGGGGGTTTAAGTCATCATTTTGCCAATTTTGAATTTTTAAAAAAATTACAGGCTTTCGAAGTTTGCAATTTTTCGCATTTTGCAGGAAGTGGACTTCACTTACGAATTTTTATCTCAGGAACTATTTGTCTGATTTGGCTAAATTTTTTTTTGCTTTATTCAGAAAGGGGTGGTCCATTGTAAAATAATTTTTTCAATCTCGCCAACTAACTCTATAATGTCGAAAAACGTAAACAAATTCTTTTTTGCGTTTTTTTCGATGAGGGGCCAAGGTTTTCCAAAAATATACTTAATTGTCAAGATTGAGAAAATTATTTTGCAATAGCGCAATCCTTTCTGAATAAAACAAAAAAAGGTTTACCTCGATCAGACAAATAGTTCCTGAGATAAAAATTCGTAAACGAAGCCCAATTTCGCCATAACGGGCAAAAATTGCAAACTTCGAAAGCATATAATTTTTAAACAAATTCCAGTCCGGCAAAATGATGACTTAAACTGCCCCTAATTTCGCATGGACTATGAGCGAGCCGAAAAAGTGCCGATCAAAAACTATATTTACTTGCATAATTTTCATTTTGCATGAAAATTGTCTGCAACGATCGCACGAGACAAGACACGCATTCCCTTCGATTCGGTAATAATTCGAGCAAGTTGAAAATATCGATGTTCATAAATTATTTCACTCGTTACACGTTTATAAATTTCAACTACTCGGTTTCGCCATTAATGCATTAAATCCGCAGTTTAATTATTGACGTCCGAAGCGAGAGGAATACCGTTCGTCACCAATTGATTCGCAAGCGAAGTGCTATAGCGTTTTCGAGCTGCAGCGATGACGTAGCAGGAATTCGTCGAGACGCAATGCAGTTTTCGATACTGACGCCCTGGTCCCGCGGCGTCAACCAGAGGAATCGATACACACAACCCTGTCTCTATCTGTGTTTTCCTGGGGCTGGTTCAGATATTACGCGATACTCGTAATTGCGGCTATCGATTCGATTAGGTGGCCGCGACGCTGATAAATTCGTTGAATCGTCGTCGGCGTGAATGCTTGAGCCTGGCCTGTTCGCGTGATTAATGAGCCTTCGGGATTAGCGAGTTACTTAACTCCAAGGAAACATTAGCAACTCTGTAGATCATCAGCACCCGGAAAACCGTGAACACTATCGGCTGTAGAAAATTGCAATGTAACTGTTGCAGTGTCCCCCCAATTAAGCGAGTACTCCGGTTTGTCATTTTTTTAAAATCGATGTTTTGTTGTGTTCTACTGTTACAAAATCGTGGATGCACTTCAAATACCTGTGAATGTGTGTGCCAAATCCCAATGTAAGAGGTTCCATAGTTTTTCTGGAAAAAATTCCCAAAAAGTGTCACATTTGGCACTCAAGACTATAATACACCCTTAAAATGGGTCCCATACAAATATATATATAACTCCTGCAACTTTCATTATTTTTATTTGAAAACAATCATACGTGTACTTTCGATGTCTATGAATATGTGTGCAAAATCACAGTGCAGAAGGATGCACAGTTTTTCTGAAAAAGATTCCCATAAATTGGCAAGTTTGGCACTCTGGCCTACAAGACTCCCTTAAAATAGGTCCCATACAAATATATATAACTCCTGCAACTTTCATTATTTTTATTTGAAAAAAATCATACGTGTGCTTCATATATCTATGAATATGTGTGCAAAATTCCAAATGCAGTGGATGCACAGTTTTTCTGAAAAAGATTCCCATAAATTGGCAAATTTGGCACTCAGGCCTATAATACTCTCCTGAAACAGGTTCCATAAAAATATATATAACTCCTACAATTTTTATTATTTTCACATGAAAAAAATCACACATTTACTTCAAATACCAATAAATATGTCTGCAAAACCTCAATGCATCAGGGTCGGTCATTTTTCATTAAAAAATTCCCAAAAATTGGCAATTTTGGCACTCGAAACCAGAATACCTCCTTAAAGTATGCTCGACAAAAAAATTTGTAGCTCATGCAATGTTTATTATTTTTCCTTAAAAAATATCACAAGTATACTTCACATACCAGTGCATATGTGTAGAAAATTTCAATACAAAAGGTTGCACTGTTTTTTTTTTTTTAAAGATTGTCAAAAATTGGAAAACTTGGCACTCAAGACTATAATACTCCCTTAAAACAGGTTCCATAAAAATATATATAACTCTTACAATTTTTATTATTTTTATTTGAAAAATATCATACGTGTACTTCAGATATCTATGAATGCGTGTGCAAAATCACAATGCCGAAGGTTGCACTGCTTTTTTTTTTTTAAATTCCCAGAAATTGGCAAATTTGACACTCGAGACTATAATACTCCCCTGAAACAGGTTCCATGAAAATATATATAACTCTTACAATTTTGATTATTTTTATTTGAAAAAAATCATACGTGTACTTGAAATACTAGTGAACACATGTGCAAAATCCCAATGCAAGAGGTTTCACAGTTTTTCCGAAAAAAATTTCCAAAGATTCGTGTAGAAATGATCTCGAAAACCAGAATGCCCTACTAAAGAGATTGCAGTACAGTAGTACCTCGCTCGATGCACGAACCGTGACCAATCACGCGACCTGCTTGCCCTACACCCCCCCCCCCCATTACAATCCCCACCACGGTTGCAAGGAAAGAGTACTGTAATGGGATTGAATGTTTGAGGTTGCTGATTCAGCGACGTTGGTAACGATTCTACTTTTTGACGGTAATTAAACAGCGCGAGTTTGGCTCCGAAAAGAGGGTAGAATGTTAATCACTAACAAATGCAAAGTGGGGGCCAAGGGGAGGGAGTTCGGTGGAAAGTTCGCGGTGAAGTTAAAACAAGTGGCATCCCGCCGTACGTACTTCGAAACTTGGTAATTTAATTTGCGATCCCGCGGTTGAAAAATTCAGGCAATTCGCCTTTTAGATCGCGTCTAAAGGCTTCCCTGTCAACTTCTTCGTCTGAGGGCTCGCGAAGACAGTTTTGAAAATAGCTTGTCCTCGAGAAGACCGCGCACGATATCGAACTGAGTTCGCTGAGTGGGTCAAATGAGTTCTATATAGCGGTAGTTTAATTCTCTCAATCAACAATTTTTATGAGGAGCATTATTTAAGGGGACGTTTCTGGTCTTGGCAAATTTGCCAATTTTTCAAAAATTTTTCCCAGAAAAACTATGGTACCTCTCGCATTGAGATTTTGCACAGATATTTCTGCATATCCGAAGTGCATTCACGATTTTTCAAAAATAGAAACAATCAAAATTGCATGAGTAATATATTTTTTTATGGAACTTGCTTTAAGGGAGCATTCTGGTCTCGAGTGTCAAATTTGATAATATTCGGGAATTTTTTCCAGAAAAACTATGGTACCTCGTGCGCTGGGATTTTGCACACACGTTCACACGTATTTGAAGTGTATTCAAGATTTTTTTTTAGTATAAACGATAAAAATTGCATGAGTTATATCTTTTTTTATAGAGCTTGCCTTATGCATTCTGGTCTTGAATGTCAAATTTGCCATTATTCGGGAATTTTTTCCAGAAAAACTATGGTACCTCGTGCACTGGGATTTTGCACACACGTTCACACGTATTTGAAGTGTATTCAAGATTTTTTTTTAGTATAAACGATAAAAATTGCATGAGTTATATCTTTTTTTATAGAGCTTGCCTTATGCATTCTGGTCTTGAATGTCAAATTTGCCATTATTCGGGAATTTTTTCCGGAAAAACTGTAGAACCTCAGGGACTGGGATTTTGCACATACGTTCATACGTATTTGAAGTGTATTCAAGATTTTTTTGAAGTACAAATAATCAAAATTGCATGAGTTATAAATTTTTATATGGACCTTGCTTTAAGGGAGCATTCTGGTCTCCAGTGTCAAATTTGCCAATATTCGGGAATTTTTTCCAGAAAAACTATGGGACCTCATGCTCTGGAATTTGGCACACACGTTCATACATGTTTAGAGGTCATCCATGATTTTTGTTCAACTAAACATAATCAAGATTGCGTTAGTTATATATATGTTTTGAAGAACATGTGATAACTAGCAACGTTTCAATTTGTCGGATTAAAACACCCTCTACAAGGGTAGTTATATAAAGACCCCAGTCTACCAAACAGGCAATACCAGTATTAGCTCCTAAGACCCCGAAACCGATCTGTCGGCAATTAATATCGTACAATTAACGGAGACACGAATTTCGAGGAGCATTTCGCGATTCTAGCCGAGAATGGGAATCGGACTGAAACTGCAATCGATGTATCCTAGTCGGCGATGCGGACCTGAGTTCGGGCTCTTCGATCGTTCCGGTAGTCACGGAATCCTGTGACCCGGTTCCTCTGATCTATAATCATCGTGGCCGGGAGAACGTGTCCCGAATTACAGGGGCGGGGGCTTTTAAATTGCAACACGGTGCCCGGCGGAGCCAGTTACGTGCCAGCCGGAGCCTTGACAAGGTCGACCAAGTCGAAAACTCGATCGACCCAGTCCCGTTCGACCGGTGAATCCAGCAATTTGCCATCCAACCAGCTAGCCTAGCCTAACCGGCCCAGGTCGGACCGCCCCGGCGATATCTTATCTGAAACTGGGTCCCGTCCCAGTTGCACCTGGCCAAGGACTCCGGTCTCGTGTGCAGGATATCAAATTATCCCCCACCACCGTCCACCCACGTCCCCTTCCTAACCTCCTTGCCGCATCCTGCTCCTCGGTTAGGATCCTTTAAGAGGAGACCCGTTTCCGTGTCGAGGCTGAACAACGCTACAGGACCATCGGTGACGTAAGCTAGCACCGACCCGGTGAACTTCGGCACCTCGAATCGATATCGGTCGACCTTGAACTATTTTAAGCCCACCCGTTATATAGACAAACCACTGCGGAGAAAACCGAGAGACCCACTGCAGAGGGAGACCCCCCTCCCCTCTCCCTCCCCCCCACTCCTCGAGACGATGCGGCCGAAACTTTCGGCACGAATTTCCAGCGAGCTGGTTTTCACGGTTTCGCGTCCGGCGACGTCGCCGTACCTCGTTCCTGGATTATGCAATCTTATACTGCTGCAACGGTTCTTCGACTATTGCAGATCCCTGCTACTGGCTTAGATTTATTACCCGTGACTTTAGATAAAAGCGTCAAAGGCTAGTATCCCCTTCAGACCAGACCGAGAACCCGAGACACGTCCAGAAACTGATCATGTCACTTCCGAGGGATCAAAGATGGGTATCAAGTGGATGTACAAGCTCCGACACATACAGTCTAAACACACCCCGAATTTTGCCCCCGTAGCTTCCGTAAATTCTGAGTAAATCCGCGCAATGTCATCGGTTCGGATAATCGAGGTCCCACTTTATCGTGGATTACACGAGCAATTATGCTCCGAATCCTGTCGTGTTTGTACTCGTTTTAATCGGGAAAATGTTACGCATGTATTGGTAAAAGTTTCACGAAAAAAAATAGTTAACGGTTCTCCGGCAGTATGGTTTTTTAGTGAAAATATACATGGTCTTCGCGAAGGCTCTTTCGGTCCCTATTTCTCATTGATTCAGCCATTCAAAAAATCGGAAAAAATTCTGAGGTACTCGTTGTAACCTACTGTAATAATTCCAGCCAAATGTTTAAACAATTTTGCGATGTGAATATTACTTTTCAGCCGTTCAAGGTGGATCTAAATACTTTTGGTAGGTTTCAGAAGGGTTTCGAAAACTGAAATACAGTATCTTCTTTAATCCCAGAAAAAATTCTGAGGTGCTCGTTGTAACCTACTGTAATAATTCCAGCCAAATGTTTAAACAATTTTGCGATGTGAATATTACTTTTCAGCCGTTCAAGGTGGATCTAAATACTTTTGGTAGGTTTCAGAAGGGTTTCGAAAACTCGAACACAGTATCTTCTTTAATCCCCCCCCCCCCCTCTCGCCGGTCCTGACGGTAACACGATACTCCTGGGCGCCGGAGCATATGACACTGCGAGGACGAAGTATTGCGGTTGACTTGGCCTTCGTCGGCCATCAAACACTTAGGTATATCGCATTAATGCAATATCGAGTTACCTGGCAGGAAAGTTGAAGTGCTTCGGGTACGGGGCCACACGCACGCATAGGGCCGTTTACCATGGCGCGTATAATTCAGTCTCTCGCCCTCTTTCATTCTTCCTAGTCTCAGAGGCCAGACTCACGGCGAGACACGCGTGTACAGCTTCTGCGTAAACTGCGACACGAGGTGCCAACCGCAGTCGCAATTCCCTCGGAAATAATGTTAAGCTTAATTTGCCGAGGGTTCTGCGGATAACGGGTCTCCATATAACCGGCCCCCGGCCTTTTATCTCGCACTTAATAATACCGCTGGTCGGCCGAGGATATATATCTGCCGGGTTTTTGTTAAATTTAAACGCGCCTATTTCCAGGGCAAAGGGCGCCATTCGTTTCGGGTTAAGGGGGCGTTCTTACTTTCCGGGCCGTTTTTCCGCGAATCTTTACGAATTTTTTTCGGGACAATTATGGAACCTCGGGCACTGGAATTTTGCACACGCAGACACAAGTATTTAAAGTGTGTTCAAGAATTTTTTGAAGTACAAACGACCAAAATTGCATGAGTTATATATTTTTTTATGGAGCTTGTTTTAAAGGAGCATTCTGGTCTCGAGTGTCAAATTTGCCATTGTTCGGGAATTTTTTCCAGGAAAACTATGGAACCTTTTGCACTGGAATTTTGCACATACTTTCATACGTATCTGAGGTGTATTCGAGAATTTTTTGAAGTAAAAACGATCAAAATTGCATCAGTTATATATTTTTTTATGCCGCTTGTCTTAAGCATTCTAGTCTTTAGTGTCACATTTCCTATTATCCGGGAATTTTTTCCAGAAAAACTATAGAACCTCGTGCTCTGGGATTTTTCACACACTTTCACATGTACTTTAAGTGTATTCAAGAATTTTTTGAAGTACAACCCATCAAAATTGTACGAGTTATATATTTTTTTTATGGATCGTGTCTTCATCGAGCATTCTGGTCTTGAGTGTCAAATTTGCTAATATTCGGGAATTTTTTCTAGATAAACTATGGAACCTCTTGTACTGGGATTTTACACACGCATTCATACGTATTTGGAGGGCATTCATGATTTTTTTCAACTAATACATAATCAAGATTGCGTTAGTTATATATATATATATATTTTGATAGAATATGTTTTGAAAAACATGTGTCGGATTCATAAAATTTTCGAGACGATTTCAAATTCCTTGCTTACCCAAAGTGACTTTGTCACAAAGTGTGATTCTGCAGCTTTAATTTGAGACCTCGAACGTCCAAAAATTCCTACGGGAACACATTCTAAAATTGTCTCAAAGAACCCTTTTTGAATCGAGTGGATTCTCTCCGATCTGGTTCGCATAAGCGAGGTTCCACTGTATCGTGGATTAAACGATCATACATTATTCAAATAGTATCGTGTTTGGACTCGTTTTAATCAGAAAAACGTCACGAATCTAATCACAATGCAATAAACGCAATTCTCGTTTTGCATAAAAATTTGCAATTTATTAATCGATAAACATTGCTACTTCATACTGCACCTGACTACAGTGCTACATGAAACTTTCACTGACACGTACAATTCACTGCAACAGTTCCAACGTTGCATGCTACTACCGTCAGACATGGAAAAACGCTTAAAAGTCTGCAAAAAATACAAAGTATAAACAATTAATTGTCGTTTCACCGCTGAACGTTTAAATTGACGAGCAAATGGGTACAAGAAGAGAAACATCATCGACCCGTTCTGACGAATTGTTGGTCAACGACGGAAAATGATTTCTGCGGAGGTCAACGGATATTCGTTTCAATTTCGGGCGGTTCCCATAAAAAATTCATGCGCGCCAGGCAGACTGAATCTCTGTCGTATCAAGCGTGCCGGTAAAAAACCGTGGGTACGGGGCAGGGAGGGGGTAAAAAAAAAAGAAAAAAATTGCCGCTTTGGTAATTTACATTTTATACCGCGCGCCGCCTATAACAGCATACATATAAATTGACCAACAGAAGCGCACGGTGCGTTCGTTTTTGTTCGCCGTTTTTTCTTCTCGGCCGAAGCGGACCGGAGGCCGGACAGAATAGATCCCGGCGCGCGCATAAAATATTCGTTACGTCATTAATGCGGGCAAGCCTGGGCGTTATGCGGTCGAAATAATTAAATATGAATCTCGTGTATTTCAATTCCGCCGGCGGGCCCCCGCGATTTTTAAGCGAACGAAAATCGGAAGCTCTCCACCGCGGATGTCAACAGTTTTTGCGCACCGGAAGATTTTTCATTCTCGCGATTTTCCTAGTAACGAAATGAAGTATTAACCGGAGATTAAAATTTCGTTTGCCGGACGAATAATTCGCGTTCCGTTTGAAGAGGAGAGACAGAGAGAGAGCTCCGGGCCCGGAGTTTTAAACCGTTGTTTAGGACGTCGAAAAAGAATCGAGAATACTTTTGCTTGATGGACAAAATTAATTAAAGGATCACGGGGTACTACCTCTCTCTGTGCCATTAAAAATAATGAATATGCGCCGATGCACGGTGAACTTTTTCACGCAAACGAAGCACATCCGGTCCAAAGGAAATTACATGAAATTTCAGGATGAAAATTACATTTACATGTTGCAATTTGTTCGGTCAAAGTGTACTTCGCCGAGCCTGTGTCTGTCTGCTCCGGAAATTATTGTATACGGTTTCTGTTGATCTTGATGCAATTTTTCCTATCCAATTATGCTAATACATTTACGTTTGTTGTTCGGTGAAAAATAAAACGTTCTCGCGGCTCTTCCTACCGAAGAGTATAAAATCTGAGACGTCGGCGTTACTCTTTCTCGAAAATCCTAAACGTTTTACCGACACAAAGATACAGGGTTAATTCCAGTTCGCCAAATAAATATCGAAATAAATATCCCGTAGGAAACCGATAAACACACGCACCGGTGGAAATCTTTATCGCCGGCGTAGAGGTAATTTTGATTCAAAATCGCTGCCATGGGAAACGGAGAATGATCGTTCATGCCCCTGATTTCACCTAGGTCGACCCCGTTGGCTTCGTGCTAACTTCCCTCCTCTAATATCCTGGATATTAAATACTCCTGCCCGGGCAGATAACGTATCGGCCCGAAATTCTCAAGGGGTGCAGAATTCCGTGCCTGCCGACCTGGCAACGAAGCTATGAAACGGGGGAGGGGGGGGGGGGAGAAAGCACGATGAACGAGCCACAGACATTTTACCTCGGAACCGAAAGAATTATACCTTGCTACCTACACCTCGTCACGCCCAGTTTCCCGCTGGAGAAAAGTTCGGGGAGTAAACCCGGGGGCTGAGTCGGCCCTAGCCCTTAATTAGAGGAATTTTCATTACGACTGTTCAGAAGCCGGAAAATAAATTTTATTTCACCGATATTAATCGTGTTTAATAATGTTTAATAATGTTATTAGTCGTACATAGACTGCACTTCTGTTTTCCCTTTGATAATCGTCTTAACCTCCTAAGTACGGCGCGTTTGTCCGCAACACTGCCTCCCAGGGACGGCGCGCCTAGCCGCGGAAGGCAAAAAAGCCACTATAGTGGTTCGTGCTGTTCGAACTGATGCTTTCCACGGAAAGCCACTATAGTGGCGCGTCGTTCCTAAAAGGTTAATCACCGTTGTGTGACGATTACTAGAAGAGCCAAGGCACTGTAGATTCGCGATAACGTAGAGTGACCACGTTACCGACAAAAATAGGTTTCACTAGGTTCAATTTATTTGGGTTGGCAAGAAAGTAATTTCGGTTTTCACTGATAGTCGACTTTCTGTTTTGTTTGACTGACTTCTGTCAACGTTGCGTTTGTTTTCTTTCTGACATTTCATAACTGCATCTTTTAGGTTACTTTTGAAGCAAATTACATGTAATTTTCATTATAAAAATTTCTATTTAAATTCATTTCAATCAATTTTAAAATTCAGTTTATTAGAAAAATTTCTACTTAAATTCATTTTAGTAAATTTTAAAATTCAATTCACTATAAAAATTCTATTTAAATCCATCCTCATAAACTTAAACATTCAATTTACTATAAAAACAACTTCCACATTTCATCCGCTTCCGCATAATTATTCCTGCTCAAGGTCATTTCAAGGTCAAAAAGGTGGCATCCATTAAATTCAGTTTTTTATTGTCTATCATGCTATCGTAAAAAAATATACTATTCCATTTAAAAAAAACATCGGTGACCTTGAAATTTCATTAAAAAACACGACATAAAAAATGTTTTTCTTCACCACTAAAATGGCATCCTGCAATAGTGTCACTTTGTCCTCTGAAGTTTTCTGATAGGACTGTAAATACGAAAGATATTTAGGTGTTCCCATTTATGTGGGACACCCTGTATATATACCATTTTTGAAGTTATCATTGCTTTATCATAAATTTTCTAGTCCGAGGTCATTTGAAGGTCATAGTGTACCACATCATTGAACTCGTCCTGAAATCAGCTACAACACTGTGAAGTGAAAAATATATGGTGCTATTTAAAAATCATCGATTACCTTCAAAAGACCTTGAATACGACTACGATCGGAACATTTTTTTATATCACCATATTTGCCCCCTTCAACAGTACAACTTTTCTCTCTAACATTCTCTTCTATCTCTAGTACTAACGGAGTTATTTAGGTGGCCTGTTTCTCGTGAGACACCCGCTATATATATAAATAAATATAAATAGACTAACATAAAATAGACTATTGCCACAATAAAAACTGATGTATCGCACCCTCTGTGGCGTCTCTTCCGAAATTACCCAAAATTCTTTTCAATTCACATAGATGCCCCCATTCAGAATCCATTTCTGTCGTAAAAAATACATACGAGCTAAATTATTATTGGATCTAATAAAAATCAAAATCTATTAAATCTTTTCATCTTCGTGAAGCAACGCTTTTCATGCTCGGTGCTAAAAAGACGTATGCTCGCAGGAGCCAACAGCTCGGCCGAGGACATTTATTATAAAACCGAGGCTCGCAAAATACCATCCATCCTCTATATTTCTTCTCTTTGGTCGGGAACGTTCACCACGTCCGATAGCATGTTCGATACACTAATGCCACTGGCAACAGCGGCCCAGACGATATACAGTGACGCGCACAATGGACAAGGAATACGGGTAGCATCTGAGTTTCGGATTACCCTTTCAGCACAGTTCTTCTTCTGCTTCGTCCCCTATGTCGTCGAACAAACGTCCAGACATAATCTCGATGATAGGCTCGTTAACTCGCATTAAATCGGGATTCGGCTGTTCAACGAATCGCCCTGAGTTTTCCTCTATACAGTGATTTCTCTATATATGTCATCAAGACCTGGATGATAAATGTCGACAGTAGATAAGTTTCCATATAAGTTTCTCTTAATACAACATTTAGTCAAGGTTCCTGAATCGAATGTAATCTCGAGTCTTAACACTAGAACTACCGAGCAATAAATACAACTGATGAATATTGCTTTGTGATAATGACAAGACTACATTTATTCAAACCTAATACCATTTTTATTCGAACATGTGCTTCAATGAAAAAGTTCATTCAAGAAATTCTGTTGGAAACATTTTTATAATTTCAGTCATTGCGAAAGAGAAAATTAGAAACCAGTCATTTTGACTGGTTCGGTAGTTTCTAGTGTTAATAATAAATACAAGTTATTATCACCCATTCAAGCAGATCGCCATTTTTTGTTGAAACTTTCAGTTCGTTGCCTTCAAGGTCATTCGAAGGTCATGGTACATAAGTTATGATCACGCATTCAAGCAGATCGCCATTTTTTGTTGAAATTAACAGTTCTTTGCCTTCAAGGTCATTCGAAGGTCATGGTATACTAAGTCGTTGAATTCGTCTTGATAAGGGTGATATTTTCTTGATATTGTTAAGTCAAAAATACATAGTGCATTTAAAAAAGTCAAGGTGGCCTTGACAATAATAAAGAAAATGTTTCAAACTTGTTTTATTGCAATGTATAGTCAATCGAAAACTGATCAACTGTTGTTTAAATTTAAACAATTTTGAAAAGAATTTCGTGTGGGACACCCTGTACATCCTTTGGAGGAAATATAGGAATACAATGAATATAAACTATCTTTTTCTGTCTCTATGAAATTCTGAACAATGAAGAATAAAAATAAATAGCAGTGCCAAGGGCTTAACCCTTAGCACTAAAATGGCCACTGTAAGGCGCCACTAAGCTGTATCGTTATTCAAAATATTTTTTACATTATTAAATTTGTTTGTATTAAATAAATTACTAAACATTTCAGTATTGTACGAGTAGGTTGCACCATTTGCGTATGCATAACACGAAAAAAAAAAAAAAAATAGATAGAAGGGAAATATTGCAGGTCGGAAGAAATGTTTCGTTTTGGAGTTGAAACAGCTTCGAGTGCAAGGGGTTAACAAAAGCTTTGTACGAAGCAGTAAGATCGCAGCAATAACGCGCAGCCGTTCGCACGTTCGCGACACAATAATTCCAGGTATAAAAGTTCCCCGGTCCATCGCGAATATTTACACAGGAGCGCGTTCAAGGAAGCTTATGCGAGTTTATCGGGAATAGTTTCTTCGGGAACGCTGTCTGCTTCATTTCCCAGACACATTAGACACCAGGGGTGGGGAGGGGAGGGAGAAGTAGGAGGAGTTCCACCCCGGGCAAAAACCATCGACTTTACACAGATATTTCTGGTAGCAGAGAGCCGGACGACCGAGGGAACAGGCTCGAAACTTCTCTCGTCTTTGCTCGGCGATGCGGTAGCAATAAGCTTCGGCTCCGTCTGCTTCCAGAGGAATCAGGAAAAGAAAGACGATCGACGTTCGGTTATGCCCGGGGAGGATCCTGCTTCTCGGGATCCTCGAAAGGAGAGAGTATCTCTCCCTCTCTCTCTCTCTCTCTCTCTCTCTCTCTCTCTCTCTCTCTCTCTGTCTCCCTGGATAGCAGACTTTGCCCCGAATGTAGGTTACACATGTTGTACGTGCCTAATGCACACGAAGATTCTCGTTCTTGGACGGGAAACGTGACTCCGAGGAGTTCTTACCGCAACCAAGCGGGAAGGATAGACGACAGAATCCAATAAGAAGTTCCGGATCTCTTTGTACTTATACCTCGTTTCCCTCCTTTTTCCCTTAAATTCGTCTCACGGCCTCCTTCCGCCCTTACGGAAACGCGGCCGCAACTTTTCCTGAATTAATGCGACCGTTGTAATGGGAAATCAATGCGCGAGACTTAGCTTGACACGCGTCACGAACGATTTCGATCATTGTTCGCGCGGAACCGGTACAGCAATTCGGAATTCAGATCTTCAGAATTAGGGTTCAGTCGAAATTGAACGAGTCGCGGAAATTTTCAGTGTTTCTCGCTTATTTTGTAAATGGGTTATTAACAATTTGAAAGCGACTATTTTATATTATTTTATAAAAATAATAAGAATATACTGCCCCAATTATAAGCCATTTTTGTTTCATGACAAATACGGTGATTTTTCTATACAGGGTGGGGCATTTGTTATGAACAAAAAAATTTATGATTGCATTAAAAACATATCGATGACCTTGAAATCTTGTAAAAAAATGACCTTGAGAAAAAATGTTTACCATCATCAAATTCGCCCCTTGAAACAGTGCAACTTTGTTCTGTGGAGATTTTTTCTACGACTAATAATAACCGAGATATTTAGGTGTTCCCATTTAAATGGCCCACCCTGTATGTATATGTCAACAAGACCTGGATGATAAATGTCGCGGAATTACTCCCACTACCTTGGGGTATACCTCGTGAGGGGCCACGAAGCTCGAGAGGAGTGCAAACATAACACGACTCGAGTATGTCTCCTTGACGATATATGACGCAAGATCCGCGTGTTGTTGACATATATTGAGAATTCACTGTACCCAACTCATAGATGTATCTTTAGAATCTTAATAATTGTAAATTAAAAATATCAGACCCCGTCATTTTGACAGGTCTCGTAAACCTAGTGTTGACAATTATTGACAATTATGAAATTTGCAGTTTATAAGTCAGTTCATTTCGACCTCGATTTTTTCCACGAGGTTCTACTGTAGATATCGTCGCGAAAAAATGCAGGTTTAGTGTTATATATAGTGTTATATTATGTCCAAGAAGTCGGGTCTAGTCAGGGACATATATCGTGTAGGAGATACTATTCTCCGATCCACGCCGAACATAAAAAAAGATATCTAGAGGCCTCGATTAATGGCCCCTCACGGGGTATACCCCTCGACAGTGGGAACAGTTTTGGGACTTTTATCGCCTAGGTATTTAGGACATATATAGTGTAAAACTGCCTAACGCATTCTTTCCGGTCCAAGGCGTCAGTCTCGCTGAAATCGCGATGAGTGATAAGAAAAGGTAGAAAACGCGAAGCGATGGCCTCACGAGGGTAAGTTCGTGAATGGCGACGATCATCCCCCATTTTTACGGGCATGAAAACCGGACACAGGCACCGGCATACACCGACTGTAATTTTAACGCCACGGGGTTGGTCACACTCGTTGCCGAGCGTGAATCACCGTGCAAACTTATATTAACGATACTTTACGATGCGGGCCTTCGGGCTCACCCCATTTGCGGGCGGGAAAACCGAGGCTGAGGCTGCCCGAGAGAACCACCCTAAAACACCCTAAACTATACGCGGTTGGCCATGGTAGAAAGTATGGGGTTAGAGATTGCCGGCACGGTATCACCTTACCTCGCTTCCGTTGGAAAGTATCGAACCGCTTCGCCCGGGGAATATATTTTTCTTTGTGTCTTTTTCGGCGGCTCCTCCGCCGGTTTTCATAGAAACTCCGCGGGAAACGGGAAGTTCGTTCAATAGAGATATGCGTCGCCCTCTGCAAATTCGCACGAGGATCGAATTCTATCAAGAGCTCGCAATACCCAATTGTCGCTACACTGTGCACGAACACTGTTTCTTTAACAGGAAACTAATTCAGTGATAATCCTCTTGGGGGTTGAAATATTTTTTATCGGGACCTCCACTCACATATTCGTGACATTTTGCTGTTTAAAATGATACCAAACACGATAGGATTCGGATCTTATTTGCCCGTGTAATCCACGATTAAGTAGAACCTCTACTATCCGAACTGAATTGTCTCGACTTGAAGAGGGTTCTTTGAGATAGTTTTAGAATGCTTTCCGGTAGGAATTTTTGGACGTTCTAGGGCTCAAATGAAAGGTGGAAGATCACTCCTTATGATAAGGGCACTGAGGTTCAGAAAGAAGTATGAGATCATGTCCAAAAATTGAGGAAAACCGACCATTAGCCGAGACGAAATCGACGCAATTCTAAGGATGTCTTTAAGTCAATTTTAAAATGTGTTCCGGTAGGAATTTTTGGACGTTCGAGGGCTCAAATAAAAGATGGAAGATCAGTCATTATGATAGAATCAATTAGGTTCAGAAAGAAGTACGAGATCATGTCTAAAAAGTAAGAAAACTTGGAAAAGAAGAAACTCGGTGCACTTTTAAGGGTGGCTTTAATTCAATTTACGTCACGACTTTCTCTGTGGGAAAATGTTTAAGAACAGTTCTGCGTTGGACAATCTGAAGATCAAGAGGATAGTTTCCGCAGATGGTTTCGCGCGGATCCTTCGGCGAAGGAGGCAAGCGGCAATTTATAAAAATGTCCGTGAAATTCCGTCGGTGGTGCACAGAGTCTGAGCGTGTAAAAACGGTGGGCCGGCTCTCTCGGGCATTAAAACAAAATTAATCCAAGGAACGACGGAAAAAAGCGGAGCTCGCGACGGAACTAATTCAGCCTAGCACAGGGTTGGGTTGCCGGGGAAGGGTTGTGGGGGGGGGTGTGTAGGGTGGAAGGGTTGAACACTGTAAAGATCCACTCGGTTTCTCGGTGGAGACTCGCGGCCCCTTAGGCACCGTCGACCACGAAACGGGATATGCCGAGTAATATTTTCAGTGGTCGCGACGTGCCTAGGGTAAAACGTCGTGCGAGGGTGGCCGGCTAGGGGGTTGGAAAAGAGTAAAGGAGTAACGTAATCCCTGGTAATTTGTCATCCGCCGTGTAACCTCGCTTCTTATTTTTCCGCGGCGCGGCGCGACGCGACGTCCTTCGTCTGGCTTCGTACACTATGCTACCCGGATTTCCCGCGATTCCCCGAGTAATAGCAATTTTTCGAAAGAAGAGACCCGCGGCAAGACCACGAGTTTTCGGACGTTGAAAACGAACCTGCTTGACCTACCACGGTAGAACCTCGACGTTATTGCACGGGAAGCCCCGTTCGTTGCGTACTAGCGACCCCCACCACAAGGCGGTCAAGGTCACGGGACCTGTGGTGGGGATTGCGACGGTTAAGCGGGGATATGCGGAGTGGGGGAACAGTGCGCGTGATTGGTTACCTCTTTCGTTGGACGAGCATTTCCTTGAGGAGGTATAAAGGTATTTTCAAGAATTTTTTTCCGAAAAACTGTGCAACCTTTTGCATTGGGATTTTGTGGACAATTTCGTGGGTACTTGTAGAGTATCCATGATTTTTTTAAAGCAGAAACAATCAAATTTGTACGCATTTTATATTTTTTTTTTAAGTGTGTTTTAGAGGGTGGTTGGGCTTTGAAAAATTTGGCAGTTCTTCAGAATTTTTTACTAGTAGAACTGTCGAACCTTTTGCATTGGGATTTTGTGGACAA
The DNA here is from genome assembly GCA_913789895.3 of Seladonia tumulorum. NCBI lineage: Eukaryota > Metazoa > Arthropoda > Insecta > Hymenoptera > Halictidae > Seladonia > Seladonia tumulorum. The sequence continues at coordinate 6,355,778 of OU565280.1, forward strand.
TTTCGTGGGTACTTGTAGAGTATTCGTGATTTTTTAGAAGCAGAAAAAATCAAATTTGTACGGATTGTGTATTTTTTTCTGAAGTGTGTTTTAGAGGGTGGTCTGCTTTTGGCAAACTAGCCAGTTTTTTGGAATTTTTACCAGGAGAACTGTCGAACCTTTTGCATAAGGATTTTTGTACATATATTTATTGGCATTCGAGCAACATGTGTGAAATTTTTTCAAGTAAAATTAATCAAAATTATACCATTATAAATGTATACATTTTTGTGATGTTTCGAAAAGAAGGGTCGCCACGATTCCAGTCTTGCTTCCAGTCGAAAACAAAAATAACGGAGTTGTTTGCATGGGACATTTCGTGCAGTTTGAAAAATCGCCGAGACCAGTCTCGGCATAAGCGCTCCGAATGAAATTTTGCGGAAACGCGATAACAACGATCATCCAGTTCCTTTCCGATGCGCCATTGCTTGCTCAACGCGTCGGAATTCCCAGTGCCCCTTCATGGAACTTCCCTTTTCGCGTTCGCATACTCGTGTTTCCGCATAGATTCACACCAGAAGTACACACACAGGCGCTTTGCCTGTGAGGCTGCGAATTCATTGGCTTCGTAAAGTGATCGAAACACCTTCCCAGGGCTCGTGACAGTCGTGACATATTTTTCGATCGTCGATTCTCGTGCAACTGGTGACTATGCAGACTATTTTACACTCTAAATTGTTGAGTCATCCTTTAAACGGTCCAAGTTCTCTGCCGAAAGATACTACAGTGTTTACTCGATATATGTCCACAACACGGGTCTAGCCAGGGACATATATCGGCCAGGAGTTAAATTTTGTTTAAATGTTTTAAGATCGATCTCATTTCTGTTAAAAATGCATAAAATCTACAGCCTGCAGTGTCTACTCGATACATGTCCACAACACGGTTCTAGCCAAGGACATATATCGGGCAGGAGATACTTTGATCCACGCGAAGTTACACTCCTCGTCGATCAGGGTCATTCGAGCTTCTTGACCCCTCACAGAGTATACTCCGCGGTAGTGGGGATAATTCTGAGACATTTATCATGCAGGCCTTGGCGACATATATAGAGAAATCACTGTACACCTGCCATTTTTGGTCCTTGGAAATGCCATAACCTCAGAAAATTTGAACACTGCCTTTCTCTGAATACAATTTTTGTGCCCGTAAATTTGTGAAAGTTTTAATTAAAGATATTTTTATTTACATTTAACCGACTAATAAATTCCTAGTATATCTCTACTCTTATTTTTATGCAAAGCACACTTTAGAGAGAAGAATTTTGTATCTTATGCAAATTGTTGTTGATTAACTTGTAAACGGAGGATTAAATGACTGTTGTTAACTTGCAAATAAACAAGATAACGACTTGATAATTGTTTCTATGTAATATTCTTTTGGGAATTTGCTTGTACTTTGTGATTCTCATATTCGAAATTGATTGGCGAATTGTTTTCGCGGAAGTTTGAGGCTTTGCGGATTTCGACGGCGCTCGGCTGTTAATTAAAATTCTTTTCCTCGAATTTAATGTAGTAAGGAGATTACTCGGTGTTATCGTTAACTTGAAATAAATGTTTTTGTTAAAGAAATAGTTCCGTAAACTTGGGAGCGGAGTAATAATTCCATTGAAGTAGCTTCACGGACACAGAAACTTTCTATAATCCCTTCCCCAGTTCGTGAACGAGGGAAGAGGCGCAGTTCCTGAAGGGATATTCTATCTTTGCTTTAGCAGGCGATGAAGGGAAGCTCTCTAGTTATTTACATAAATATGGCTCCGTGGAATAATTTTACGTTGCTGCGTTAACGCCTTGAATTTTTCCGACCGAAAATTAACGAGAATAATCGACTTTAATACCAACATTTTTCAATCTATAATATAACACTAATACTCGAAAAAAGTCACTAAAGTCATAATATATGAATATTAACAAATTGTTCGTTTTTCTGTTACAGGTAATCTCAAATTACAATTCAGATAATTGTGGGATGGTGCGCTCATTACGTAAGTAAAAAATAATAACGAAACTGAACTCGAATCCCTTACGATTTTTCCATATTTTTATAAACAAACGGAACTCCATAATCTGAAAACATTCTAATATCCGCGGCGATTTGTTAATTCCTCGCTAATCCATCAGTGCATCAATTAGTGCATCAGCGCATAAGCTGTTAGTAAATATCTGTGCGCAATCTATTATTGTTTATTTTGCGTACCGTATTAATTATTTAGACCGCACCGGGGGGTTGAAACCAGTCGCATACATTACGAGATACCGCATCAATTACGCTTGAAATAATATTTGTCCTGTGACGTACCACGCGATAATGTGTAACGCGCACCCGGGCAGAGAATGATCGAAAAATCACTATAGAATGGTGCACCGACAGATCCGCAGTCTAAATCGTCTACAGTTGAATTTTTCCAGCGAGGCTCGATTTCACCTGGCAAACTTTGCCCGGAGATTTTAATAAACGACCGGTAATTACGAATTCACTTTCAAGTGCAATCGAGCCGTAATTACAGCAATTATTCTCACTGTTTAGCCTTCCATGTTAATGCACGCCGGCGCGGCCATTGTTCGAGCAGCTCAAACAAACAAATAATAACAAGCAATTAGACACCGAGGACATCGTTCTCTCGGTTCTTCGTATCGGAAGGGCGTTTTCCTAGGCGCAGCCGGTCGCTAATTGCTCAGCCACCTGCCTGTTATTCAAATTTGCACAGGGATCCCGTTTCGCTTGGCTCGACGGCGATGTAATTTAAGAATTTCTGCTCTGCACATGTTTGCCAATGGCAAGTATCGCCTGCTCTTCCGGTAACAATGTCTCCAATTTATGCTGTCTCCTTTCGCTCGAACGTCCGGCAAAAATATTCAGCAAAAACGTCCGGCAGTAATCAAACAGATTTTTCTGTGTTCAGAAAGTACAATCTTTCACCTTTAATTCGAGCCCTCAAACGTCGAAAAATTCCTCCTGGAACACATTCTAAAATCGTCCCGAAGAATCTCCTTAAAACCGTTCGGATAAGAGAGGCTCCACTATATCGTGGATTACACAGGCTAATGAGATCCGAATGGTGTCGTGTTTGGTATCATTTTATTCAGAAAAGAGTCACCAATGAGTTCGTGAAAGTCTTCCACATGGACGCCCTCGCTGGCCTGCGTAGAACGTTAAAATCCTCAAATTCGTCACGTTGAACTTCGCTTTCAAGCTTCTATCCTAATGATTTAATTCAGTATGCTGTTGACTAGTTCTGTGTTTAGAAAGTACAATCTTTCACCTTTAATTTGAGACCTCAAACATAAGAAAATTCCTCCTGGAACACATTCTAAAATCGTCTTCTTTCGCTCGAACGTCCGGCAAAAATATTCAGCAAAAACGTCCGGCAGTAATCAAACAGATTTTTCTGTGTTCAGAAAGTACAATCTTTCACCTTTAATTCGAGCCCTCAAACGTCGAAAAATTCCTCCTGGAACACATTCTAAAATCGTCCCGAAGAATCTCCTTAAAACCGTTCGGATAAGAGAGGCTCCACTATATGTCGTGGATTACACAGGATAATGAGATCCGAATGGTGTCGTGTTTGGTATCATTTTATTCAGAAAAGAGTCACCAATGAGTTCGTGAAAGTCTTCGATATGGACTCCCTCGCTGGCCTGCGTAGAACGTTAAAATCCTCGAATGCGTCACGTTGAACTTCGCTTTCAAGCTCCTATCCCAATGATTTAATTCAGTATTCTGCTGGCTAGTTCTGTGTTTAGAAAGTACAATCTTTCACCTTTAATTTGAGCCCTCCAACATAAAAAATATTCCTCCTGGAACACATTCTAAAATCGTCTTCTTTCGCTCGAACGTCCGGCAAAAATATTCAGCAAAAATGACCGACAGTAATCAAACAGATTTTTCAACAACACCTGTGATCCTCAGCAGTACAGAAAAATTAAACGGTTAAACAGACAGGAAACAGTTTAGCAACGACCCGCCTTTTTTGAGGAGTTAGAGGAATTCAAAGATTTTGAAAAATTTGGTATGGCATCCGAGGTTCACTTTCATCAAAAGTGTACAGCTTATAAAAAACCTTATTTTTTTATGTTTTTCTACAAAATGGTCAACCACTGGTACATGGTCAACTACTGCTGCCTTTACCTTACCATGATAGTCCCTTTTATTACGAATTCATACCTACACGGTATATGTCTCTGGATAGACCCGTGTTTTGGACATGTATCGTGTAGCCACTGTACAAATATGACACTGTTAGAGCAAATTGAATTTTGTTAAAGTTAACGTTTCTATCTTAATTGATATTGATAAATATCGAGGCTGACGTTCGTTCTTCGGATGTTCAGGAGCGTAGATATTTTCTGCGAGACACACCAAGCGCGAAATGACGTTTTCGAAGCGCCGAGTCCGTTGACCCGGAATATTAAGCATATTAAGTCATTTGGCATCGGTTCATTCGCTGAAAAGCGAATGAATAGAATCGGAATCCATCAAAGGACCTTTGAACAGGTGGCGACGGTTCTCGATCGGTCGATTTCCTGTATTCGAATTTTGCACGGGGGTGTGAAAAGGGGTGTCTGGTTTCGCATCGAAGCCTCCCCGGTTCATTTATCCCAGCCAATCGAGCGTAAACAGTTTCCTGACTGCATTTTGCTCAAGAAAGAGAAGGCCCACTGCCGATCGCGAGTACAGCGAGAGCACAAAGGAACAACGGCCGTGTAATTAAAGGTAACCAGGGTGCCGGTAATGAGTGTGCTGGTTAATGGGAAAAGTTATCGTCTCGCGCTCGCGCGCCCGCGCGCACACGACACGGTGGGAAAACGCGATCATTCTCGATCGTGGAAAAATTGCGGAAATAGTTGGATTATTTCTGGGATTTTACCTGCTACCTGTAGAATTGGTACTGTGCGTGACTCGCAAGGTGCCCCGCGAGACGAGCGTGGAGCTGATTGGTGCGAGTGGAGGGGGCCACGGCCCGTTCCACGCGCGCTCCCCACTCTAGCTTATTGGCTGAAGCGGTCACGCGTATCCTGTGACGTCAACGACGAAATATTGGGACCGTGGGAACCTCAATGATTCCAGGACGTTGACAATAAACATATAGAATGTAGACACGTTCCAATAGAATCGATGTAACAAAGGGTCTAGGACAATTTTTATTGGTATTGTGTGGAAAACCATCGTTTTAGGTTGAAAGACAATCCCCTAAAATTTTAAGTCGCTAACCCTTCATTTGAGGATAATATGAGGGTAAACACTCTTAACTATATCATTTTTTTTCTCGGTTGTTAATTAAGACATTCAGATGGAATAAAATCGAAAATATTCGATCTTACCTCCTTCATATCATATATTTTTTTCATAATTGTAATTGAATTATTAAGGCTAGAAAAAAATTATTTAATTTTTCAGGGGTGGGGGTTGCAAGCAAGCCTTCGAGTGACCACTTCCAAAAAATTCAAGAACAATGTTCTGTTACCTATCTAATATGTACAAAAGTTTCAAGGTCGTCGGATTGGTGGAACATAGTTAAATATTGAAAAACAAATGAAATTACGCCATTTGAATAGTATAATGGGTAGTGCAGTGTTTCTTATGACTCTAATTAGTAATTCTTATCAGGAGATTATGTCCCTCCTTGGTCAATTATTCGCATCGTATTATATTCTATTCCTGTCTTCCCGAATTTACAATATAAATACACATTATGTAGGTGTAAAAGAAAAATTTAGGAATCATAAAATAGATTTATTCAATCTTCGTCACTATCTTATCCTCCTAGACCCTTTGTGATCAATTGTAATAAAAAGCCGGAGAAGTAACACTTTAATTATGAATTAAAGTGTTATTTAATGAAATAAAAATCGAAAAAAATTAAATGTATTGCGTGGTCCTCCAACTTTCTTACATTTTACAGTTCCTAATCAAATTTGGTACAATGAATATATTAACCCCTTGCACTACTATTTATTTTGTGATTATAATGATTAAAAATTCTTCTTCGTTCAGAATTTCATAGAAAAAAAGATAGTTTATATTTATTGTATGCCTACGTTTTCCTCAAAGGATATATGGCAACTACAACAAAATAGAATTTTATTTCGATTTAAAGGAAATTAATAACGTTCACATTTATTAGACTCTATTCAGAATCTTTATCACGAGTCTAGGTCGTTATTGTAGGGCAAGGGGTTAACGTAAAAATTTATTATAAATACTGGACAAATAATTCCGTCACATATGGGTGACATGGCAGTCAACGTGTTAAACAAGCGATCTTGAAAATAAAAATTGTTTGGATTCATTTCTGGACACAGGGGCCACACAGAAGTTCGTTTCGTTCTCCCCCCAGTTTTATTAAACCGTAAAAAATGTGTTAGTCATCTCAAATTACATCCATCCATTTCCGCGTGGAATCTAGGACCACGGCGGTATAGTAAAAATAATATTAAAAAATCGAGGAGGTGGCACGGTACATGCTTAATTCTCGAAAAATGTTCGTTTGTAATTTGCTCCCACCCATTCCTGTCGTGAATGCATAAAGTCCACGGTCTAGTTATGTCACTATAGCGAAACTGGATTTAAATTCATGAACGTGACACGGTACGCACGCAATTTTATAAAATTGTGCGCAATTTCATGGAAATTCTCAATTTCCAAAGGAATCTGTTTCGAAATAGCTCGTTTTTAATTCGGTGTTACAGAGAGTCGCTCGGAACCGCGAATTTTGCAGAATACTTCCCAGCCAATTCTCGCAAAAGCTAATTGTTCATCGACAAAGCGAAAAACCGCATTTGCGTCGATTAAAAGTTTCCATTTCGACTGTAAAACCACGACAATCGGCTTTCGCGGCGACGACGATAGTGTTTCTCGCCGAACAATGATAGTTTTCCGAAACATTTCCCTTTGACGGTTGACGCCGGTGCGCTGGTTGGATCGCATAATTCCTAACAAAATTCCTGGGCCTTTTTCAAGGTTCCACGGCTCGTTACTCGCCGGGCAGAAGTTATCGGCGTAACTTTTGGCCGCGGGACGACAAAGTCGAGTTACTATGCCGGTCGCGGTTGGTAGCCGGAGCGACATCGCCCCGGGCTGAATATATGCTAATGCCATAGCACGCTGCCCTGATGAACTCGAACCCGCCAGAGAACACTTCCGACGATGCATATTTCTCATGTTAAGCTGAAGTTGCCGCGTATCTGTCTCTGATAAAAGTTCGCCGACCGACGGAGGAACGCGTTTCCGAGCCATTTGAATATTTCTGAGTGGCCAGAAACCACGGGTTCGCTCTCGCCTAATCGCTGACACTTCGCCCTGCGAACGTATACTTATCGTCTATACTGCATTTCATCGTTACACGTTGCCTGGGGGTTAAGTCTGGTTAAGTGTCACGATTGCGGAGAATCACCATGTTAATTTTGACAATTTTTCGAACAATTTTCCACCAAAATGTCAGTCGTATAGTGTAAAAGTATTGTGTCATTCGATGTCTTACGGCTAGAGTCGAACAAAGGAACGAATAGCGAAGAAACGAAAGCATTGACACCGGAGTCTCGATGAAGTGATACTAATTTTGTATCATAACTTTATTGTCTGTAATTATTTCTGTATGAAACTTTCACTGACATATTCCTGACACTTTTCCGAGTAAAATGATACCAAGGACGATACCATTCGGATCTCATTTGCCTGTGTAATCCACGATTAAGTGGAACCTCTACTATCCGAACTTGATCAGAAAGAATTGTCTCGACTTGAAGTGGGTTCTTTGAGACAGTTTTAGAATGCTTTCCGGTAGGAATTTTTGGACGTTCTAAGGCTCAAATGAAGGGTAGAAGATCACTCCTTATGATAGGGGCACTGAGGTTCAGAAAGAAGTACGAGAACATGGCCAAAGATTAAGAAAACGGATACGAGGCTAGAATAGTGATTGAAATTTTTACAGTAGGCTTGAGTACGTTCGATTTGTACAAGTTGCATGTCCATTTGCATATTTTCCAGTACTAAAAATTGATAACAAAGCTTGGAGTTCGAATGTCCTTGCGCTGTCATCGCACTCAATTATGAGAGATAGAGAGCTCGAGAGATAGAGAGCACGAGAGATAGAGAGCTCGAGAAATAGAGAGCTCGAGAGTTGGGGACCCCGAGAGATAGAGAGCTTCAGATAGAGCACTCAAAAAATGGAGAACTCGAGAGTTAGGTAGCCTGAGAGTTAGGGAACTCGAGAGATAGAGAGCTCCAGAGATAGAGAGCTCGAGAGATAGAGTGTTCGAGAGATAAGAGAGCTCGAGAAATAGAGAGCTCAAGAGTTAGGGAACTCGAGAAATAGAGTGCTCAATAGATAGAGAGCTCAAGTGTTAGGGAACTCGAGAGATAGAGTGCTCAAGAGATAGAGAGCTCAAGAGTTAGGGAACTCGAGAGATAGAGTGCTCAAGAGATAGAGAGCTCAAGAGTTAGGGAACTCGAGAGATAGAGTGCTCAAGAGATAGAGGGCTCAAGAGTTAGGGAACTCGAGAGATAGAGTGCTCAAGAGATAGAGAGCTCAAGAGTTAGGGAACTCGAGAGATAGAGTGCTCAAGAGATAGAGTGCCTGAGAGATAGAGTGCTCGAGAGTTGCGCAACTCAAGAGATAGAGAGCTTGATGTGGAGAACTCTAAAAAATAGAGTGCTCGAGAGTTAAGGCGCTCGAGGGATAGAGTGCTTCAGATTGAGAACTTAAAAAATAGAGTGCACGAGAGTTAAGGAGCTCGAGAGATAGAGTCGAGGTGCTTGACAGTCATCGCACCTTCTTGATGTTGTTGCTGTGTAGAAGTTCTTAAATAATCTACGGAACGTAGTTTTAATCTGACGTGTCTTAAAATAGACTATTTCTATCGTTAAAATCGTGAGAGTAAAACAATGTACGATATGAAATATTGAAAAAGGAACGAGATCGCGCCGAGTCGAGAATTAACGAATACTAATACCACTCGGACGTTTGACGAGGAAAAGCAGATATGCCCGATCCCCTAACAGGAGAATGGTTATCGCTAACCCCTTTTGTCCGGTATCGGGGAAATTTTTTTCCATCGAGAGCTAGTCAAAGCGAGGCGAAGGGGGGCGGACAAGAACGAAGCAAAAATAAATTCCGGGTATGCCGTCGTCTGTCGATGTCCATTCTTGAACGATATCGAGAATATCGACAGGAGTCTTCTTCCCATCTGTTCTGGATACCAATAATTTTCACAGAATGCCGGCCAGAGGAGGAGACGCGCCGGAGAAGAGGGCTTAATTAAAAAATACTTGAGCGCCGATAATTACCGAGGCATCGGATCGCGTTCGCGTCCACGAAAGAGACTCGCGTCAAGTTACCGCCGTCTTACCCCGGGCCCGCGCAAACGTTCTTGATCGTTTATCGATCGTTCCGACTAATGAACGTCGTACTGCCGGAAAAAAAGAAACAGACCCGCGCGCAAATAATGGCGACGAAGAATGACGCACAATGCGAATAAATTAATCGTTACGTTGTCGCCTCGGACGCGGCTAATTAGCGTCACGAATTTCATAAATTAATTGACACGATCGCCGCGCGAAAACGTGTTATACACCTCACTACAACGAATGTGTCAAGCGAACCGAAGGAAAACCGGGCGCCCCGAAAACGCGTTCGTTAACGCCGAAGGTGTGATCCGTTTTCATTCCTCGATGGTGTTAGATAATTACAAACAAATTGTAACCCGAAAATCCATGCGAACCTTCGAGTCGATCGTTGCAATCGACCTTGTAACGCGGATATAATTTATTCGATATGCGACAATCACAGCGATCGCAACAAATACTTGCATAATCCAGCGTGAACTATTAGTAAAACAAACTTTGTAGTAAATTTAGGTTTTTATTTCTTAATTTATTATATAATCTCCATCATTGTATAGTTTGCCATCTTTCCTGCAAATTTTCAATAATATATATAATTTATTCGATATTTATCGTCCTGAAATTCTGAGTTTAGTAGAGGAGTTCGGATAAGAGAGGTTCCATTTTATTGCGATTTACTCAGGCAAATACGGTGCAAATTGTATCGTCCTTGGTATCATTTTATTCGGAAAACTGTCACGGATGTGCTGGTGGAGGTTTCATCCAAAGCTGAGAAAGGGCAAAAAGGTTATGGCACCAAATTAGTATTTTTTCACCCAGACACTCTTGTTCACGCTCCCGTTTCGACGCTCATTCTTTCGTTTATTGTATAATGGTATACTGGTTCTATTTATAATGGTTTTATATAATAATTTTATATTGTATAATGGTTTTACAAAGATGTAAAAAAAATCATACCTTTTAGAATATTTTGAACACAGGCTGCTTTACCGAAAACTGTAAAATAATACGTGTTTCAACGATCGGTACAGAAGTAAATGCAAAACAAATTCCCCTAATGCACCGCTAATATAATTTTATCATTCTACAGGATTCTGTGGTTGAAACGAACGATTTCGGGGTCGCGAAACAGAGGTCCACGGGGTAGAGATTTCGCTGGGGTTCGTCAGAGGCGTTCGGTGGCCCCACAGAAATTTCCCATGCCTCTCGATTCCTCGTATATCATCCCCGGCAACACATGGCGCCATACCCAGAAGAGGGAGTATCTCAGAGGGTGTGTCTCTGGTTCGAAAGCAAAGGAGCAGTCGCTTGTGGCTGCGCCTTAATTTATCACCATTCGCGAGGTGACCGTCTTCTCGAGAGAAACGTCGGCGTCGTCCCGAGAAGACGCTCACGCACGCACACACAAACACACGCACGCAGGCACACACTCCCCCACGAGAATGCCTCTTAATCAGGTCTGATATAGCTGTCTGTGCCCCGTAAACACCCAGTTCTCCATTGTCGACTGCCGTACACTTCCGGGGGAATTTCGGAGAACCCGCAGACAATGAAGTGGATCGGCAAGTGACGGTGGATGTATCGTGATCAATGGTAATTAAGCGCCGTAACTGTCCGATCAATTAGGCTACTGCGACCTTGCACTCGGCCTCTTCAATAATAAATTCGCTTTCTGCCAAGCGTGTCCGACATGGACGCTCTCGCTGGCCGGCGTAGAACGTTAAAATCCTCAAATTCGACACGTTGAACTTCGCTTTCAAGCTCCTATCCTAATGATTTAATTCAGTATTCTGCTGACTAGTTCTGTGTTTAGAAAGTACCATCTTTCACCTTTAATTTGAGCCCTCAAACATAAAAAAATTCCTCCTGGAACACATTCTAAAATCGTCCCGAAGAATCTCCTTCAAACCGTTCGGATAAGAGAGGCTCCACTATATCGTGGATTACACAGGCAAATGAGATCCGAATGGTATCGTGTTTGGTATCATTTTATTCAGAAAAGAGTCACCAATGAGTTCGTGAAAGTCTCATAAAAAAGTAGTTAAAAATAAGTGCGTTATAACATTAAATTAGTATCGTTTTACCGAAACCCTGATGTCAACGATCTTGTTTCCTCTCAATCTTTCCTTTCGCTTGACTTGAAAGGGGACAGTCCAAGTCGTACAATATTTCTGCACAGTACAAGTGACACTCTAGCCCCATAGCTTTCATATACATGTATCGGGGTATTACCGTACATCGTTAAATCGCCGTCGCATGAAATAACATTCGATAATACCACGTACGAGACGTGGAGTATCAGTTTTGTTTTGCTGAACGCATCACCGGACGATCTCGATCTAATTTCGAATGTTTTCAGGTCCGCTGCACAAATCCGTTCCGTAGCATGGTATCCGAAGGCGAAGCATAGTAAATTGTCGGTAACAAGTGAATGATCCGGATTAACGTTGCATTGGCAGCGTTTCAATGGTCCTTGCAGGTCCGCGTACAGGTTCGCAAGGTTTCCAGCGTTCCTGATTACACCATAAAATACAGAGTACGGCAGAGGCCCAGGCTCGTTTTGCAGTTCGCATATGTCGCGAAACGTTGATTTCCCAAGCGCCACCGCGGCGTGCACGGTTCCCTCTCTTCGGCCTACTCTCGCTCGGCGTCCAATTATGACCGTTCCTCGCTGCTCCTTTTTTGCGTTTACTCGTCGCCCGTTGTCCCTCTCTTCCCCGTGTCCTTTAACCGGTCCCCAGGGAGCTGCGTTGCCAGCCATTTATGTGGAAAAGTCTTCCGGCTCCGTTTTATCTTTTTCCGAACGGACGGGTATTGATTTCCCTAAACGATCGCGTAATTCGCTGGAAAATCTATCAACTAAATCTATCAAACAAATTTTTATTTTGACAATCCAGAGTCTCTATTTACGATCAGAGACACTCTGTCTTCCAGTATACCATACAAATTTACGGTAAATTCACTTTTCGTGTGTATCCAATACGGTACACTGTAAGAATGTGCAACGTTTTTACTCGTTCAGGGTCGTCTGAAGGTCATGGTGTGACCATTCGTTGAACTCGTCTCGGAGCGTACTAGAACAGGAAACAATAAAAATCGACTGTCAATGAGCCAAAAAATGTAGAAAAATCGAAAAAACACACCCGTGGACAGAAAATCCATCGTTCCGAATTGAACGGGACAGTTTATTCAAAGCGAGCATATTCCTGTACAAGATAGAGTCACTTCAGGATACTGTGGGGACGTCCACAGAGATTTCCCTCGGTTTGCGAGTGAGAATCGCGAGGTCGGCGAGCAAACTTCTTGTCGTAAATGCTCCGGCGCCGGTTGGTTTTACGATATTCGGATAGCGTTCGGAGACGCGGCCCGTCACGGGGAGGGGGCACCGCGTTTATTTAATACATCCGACCGTAAAGCTGCTGGCCGAAAATAATAATTAAACGCAGTTAACGTAGTTCGCCGGGTTTACGGGCCACTAATTCAACGGACGGTTTCGATCGACAAATAAATCGCTCGGCCCGTTAGGATCACCTGATACCCGGGCGTTTAATACCGCACTTTATAGCCAGGAGAGTCCTCGCTAACGAATATCTCTGGCGCAGTCTATCGTTCTCCGGGTCTTTCTGCATACACGCCGAATCACATACAGCCGTGTACTCCAAAATACTAGATAGACAGAGAGGGAGAGAGGGAGGGGGTGGGGGGGCAGGGGATAGAAAGGGAGCAGAGGGTGGTGCACGCGCGCAACAGAAAATCCGCTTACGGAAATGAGGGGTTAGTTTCGAACGTTTCGGTCCCCCTGCCTGTCCTAATTTGGTACACTCGCCGGTATTACGAGACGAGGAAACGGTACGTAAACCCTGTTATACCTGGGCGCACCAGCTGCCGCCCATGGAAAAGTAAATAGATAGACAGGCCCGGCGTAAAATTCACCGAAATTGGAAAGTTTTCGCCAGCGGCCAGCTGCCGAGCGCGCCTGTTCCGAACCTTTCGAATTGCGATCCCTTCGCGACGCACCAGTCATTCCCGACTAGCCGCAGAGCCCGACTATTAATTATACGTTTACCCTGGCTGCCCCGGGAAATTGGAATTTCGGAATATGGGACGCCGCTTCCGACGAATTATCCGCATCCACGCGCGCAACCTGCTTAGTTTTTCAATCCTGCGGCACACGCCGAAGGTGCGAATCATTTCGGACATAATCGCAGAAATTTCTCTTGGCTGCTGGAGATAGAGGGTTGGAGAGACTGAGAGCTCGAGAGATAGAGACCTTGAGAGTTAATGAGCTCGAGATATAGAGAGCTCGAGAGATAGAGACCTTGAGAATTAGGGAGCTTGAGAATTAGGGAGCTTGGGAGATAGAGACCTTGAGAGTTAGGGAGCTCGCGAGCTAGAGAACTTCAGATAGAGCACTCTAAAAATGGAGAGCTCGAGAGTTAGGTAGCCTGAGAGTTAGGGAACTCGAGAGATAGAGTCCTCGAGAGATAATAGAGCTCGAGAAATAGAGTGCTTGAGAGTTAGGGAGCTCGAGAGTTAGGGACCTCGAGAGATAGAGAGCTCGAGAGATAGAGAGCTTGAGATAGAGAACTCGAGAGATAGAGAGCTTGAGATAGAGAACTCGAGAGATAGAGAGCTTGAGATAGAGAACTCAAAAGATAGAGAGCTCAAAAGACAGAGAGCTCAAGTGTTAGGGAACTCGTGATATAGAGAGCTCGAGTGATACAAAGCTTGAGATATAGACAACTCGAGGGATAGAGTGCTCGAGAGTTAGGGAACTCGAGTGCTAGGGACCTCGAGACATAGAGAGCTCGAGAGATAGAGAATTTGATATAGAGAACTCAAAAGATAGGGAGCTCAAGAGTTAGGGAACTTGAGAGATAGAGTGCTCAAGAGATAGAGTGCTTGAGAGATAGAGTGCTTGAGAGTTAAGGAGCTCGGGAGATAGAGAGCTTGAGATAGAGAACTCAAAAAATAGAGAGCTCAAGAGGTAGAGTGCTTTAGATTGAGAACTCAAAAATAGAGTACTCGAGAGTTATGGAGCTCGAGAGATAGAGTGCTCGATAGTTAGGGAACCTGAGAGATACAGATCTTGAGGTGGGGGACTCAAAAAAATAGAGTGCTCTAGAGTTAAGGAGCTCGAGAGATAGAATGCTTGAGAGTTAGGGAGCTCGGGACATAGAGACCTTGAGATAAAGAAATTGAGACATAGAAAATAATACAGTTTTTATGTACTCGATACTTGTCCAAAAGACGGGTCTGGCCAGGGGCATATATCGGCCAGGAGATGCTATTCTTTAGTACACTTCTGAACATAGCAAAGGATAGCGAAGCTTCTTGGTGCCTCATTGGGTATACTTCGCGGTAGTGGGGATAGTTCTGGGACGTTTATCGGCTAGGCATTTGTGACATATACAGGGTAATCACTGTATTTGCAATTAATATTGTACGTTGTATTACTTCAACCAGCAGAATGTGCATCAACACGTGCCCCTGTATCGATGTTCCTTGTTCCACGAGAGGTACGTCCATCAAAACGCAGAAGCTGCAGCATTCATGTAACCATGCATGTTTGCTGGAGCGAGTTTCGGCGAATTGGGGGTGCCAAGAGGAACGCATTAAGCAACTTGCACTTTCCCAAGAGTCGTTGTCTTATGCTGAAGAGTAATTTGTGATGGAGACACTGTCACGAATGCAACTGGACACCCCGTGCAAACTTCCCCACTGTTTTATGGCTTTCGGCTCTCTTCGTGATACTCGCGACCCTCGGAGGCAGCTCTCGCTTGCGGAGGCCATATTTGGACATGACTGGCATGACCAATGGAGCGTACTCTGTGCTCGATGAATCATGGTCTCTCTGTCAGGATCAAACGCGGTGCTGTATCATTTCGAGATTCGCTTTGGTCACCGTCGGGCCAATACACTTTGCTGATGTTCTTTCTTGGACGTTTTCTTGAGCACGTTTCCGGAGATGTTTGTAAAATGGCGGACCGGGGGTCAAATGGGTCAAAGGAAAGTTTTGAACCGTGTGGTCTTTGAACTCTGTTCTAAGTTTTCTCTTCACAGTTTTTTCAAAAGCCCAATCATGGCATTCGAATTATTTTGGGTACAGTTTGAATGGCATCAATGGACAAATAGGTTGTAACAAATTGGTATTTTTGTGCCCAGATAATTTCTTTAGGGATGTTTCGAGGTCACCGATGGTTTCCGAATGTGCAGTGAACGATCAATTATTAGAGACAGAAAGTGTAGTCCCTAATGTTTAACTACTGCTTGCCCCGTTGTCAAACATAGGTAATTGAAGAGGCTGGTTTACATAATCATGCAAATATTAATTAGCGATAAGCTATTTATAGTCTAAACGCTGTGACGGATCAGTGTAATCAATGTTTCGTTGCAAACATTCATGTCAATTAACGCTGGAATTGGTTAAATTGCTGGAGCCGCCAAATCGATTACGTAACCATGCTGGTAAACCAATAAAACCAATTAATCGCCATGCTACGTTCAGCTGTACTCTTGATAATTACTAATTAACGAAAAAAAAGCCGACCGAATTTCCCATTATGGGAACTACCAATAATGTACGCTTAAGTAAAGCATTCCCGTTCGTTAAGAATCAAACTTAACAAAAATTGACTCTTTCTTATAATTCACTGTAATTGACATATGCTATCATGACAGTATTCGATTTTTATGTCAATACTTCTCCTTATCTTTAACAATTACTTCAAGTTACCACTTTTTAAACACTCGTGAAGCGTTCCAACCGTTAACATTTAATTCGCAAAGTATACACTCCAATTTGCAGAACATCTATTTGCAAAGTACAGGGTTTCACAAAAGTTACTTGTCCAGTTCAAATTGGAATGACCCTTTTATGTTTGAAAAATTCAAGTGGTCTAGTGATCTTTTAAAAATTCAAATGGTCCAGTAATTTTTTAAAAATTCAATTAGTCTATTAATTTTTTAATCACCCTGTATCAATTTCGGTTTATAAAATTCAATTCGTTTATTTTAGACTCCCCTGCTCACCGTAAAACCTCAGAGCAACCATTCGCTGCCAAGGTCGTATTTTCGGTTTTTGACAACCGGTCAGCTTTTCCACGCGAACAAATTCGAGCTTAATTGCCAGGAAAAGTGATTAGGTTCGTTCGAAATTGCCAGGGTCGTTTTTACGAGGCAGGGGGGGGGGGAGTGTCTCTAGCTCGGTGACCATATCTCAGAAACGATAAAAGTCTTTGTCATGAGAAACGGCCATAACAATACGTCGCTTAAATCCCGGCGAGAGAAGACGCGAAGCTTAACACACGCTGCCTTTTATTCCGGCCGCGAGGAATCGACGTGTCTCGACAATTGTTTTCTATCGTTCCTGTTCGCACGGCCATTCCTGACAAATGCACGATCGAGAGTTTCCGGGCAGTGGCGCACACCCACACACACACACATACACATACACAAACGGAGGAGACGAACATGGCCCCTTGCACCTGCCACAGTAAAGTTGATTTCCATGGAGGAAATTTCGCGTCACCTTGGTCCCCGGTTCCGCGCAGCTTGTACAAAGTGTCGAAGATATTTCATCGGTAGACCCGTCGATGTCTCGGATCGATGGAAAATTTTCCTTTCGTGCTGCTCCGTTAGTCCTCACGCGCGCACCGCTGCCATTTTGAAAAATCACCACGAATAGAGTCGCTCCAAATTCAATCCCTAACACCGCGGACATTCCATCTTACACTACGATCATAAATACCTCACTATATTTCCTTCGTTGTGCTCTGTTCCGAAAAAATTCGAGAAAAAATGCATCGGTTCGGATAAGAGAGGTTCCACTATATCGTGCATTACGCAGGCAAATAAGGTCCAAACAGGGTCATGTTTGGTATCGTTTTCTTCAGAAAAGTCCAAGGAATATGTCAGCCAAGGTCCCATCAACGAACAATGAACAGGAAAAAAGTTATGGCAATAAATTTGCATCAACTCGTATCGATTCGCATAAGAGAGGTTCCACTATATCGTGCATTATGGTGGCAAATAATGCCAAAAGGGGGTCGTGTTTGCTATCGTGTTCTTCAGAAAAGTCCAAGGAATATGTCAGCCAAAGTCCTATCAACGAACAATGAACAGAAAACAAGTTATGGCAATAAAGGGCCTAGCCGATTAAGATGGTCGAAAGTACCCTTAGAGGTTTTTCAATGATTAATGAACCATTCGAAACCTGACCAGGAAAAACTCCTCTGAGCAAAATTTCAACCCCCTATGTTGCTCGTGAGGGTTGTTACAGGGTAAATTAGATTTTGAGCTTTTTCTCGCATTTTCCGCTCTCCGATGCTTCCTAAAATTCTGAAAAAATGTGGCACATTTTGGACCCTGAGGCTGATTTTTGAGAATTTTTTCAGATTTTTTGGATGCAAACTGTGGTCGTAAAAAATTATTGCATCAACTCACCGAGAATCCGCCTTCGGTGCGATCATTTTTTCGAATTATTTCACATTGTTCGATGCCACCGCTGAAAGATCGAGTCGATTATTGTTTATACACAGTATAAACAATTTATGGGCCCCGGTAGTTTCCACATAAATTCACGAACTGCTTTGTGGATCGTCAAAACAGATGAAAACACGACGAATCCGTTGAACTTGTCATTTTGAAATGGCGTCGGTTTTCGTCTCTGCAATCAATCGCCGATAAATAATCGGGGTGTACGACTCCGTTGAGCATTGAGACTTCCGTATAAACACACGAGCCGCGAGATTCAATGGCTGTCGAGAGCAGCCGAGGTTTCCCCCGTTCATAAATATCGCGTTTCTCTCTTGTTCCTCGTCTCGCGATTTCCCGGCCCGTTCCTCTTTTCCTCGTGATCTCCTGCTACTCCGTTCAGTTTCTCTGCGCGGATCGAGAGTGCACTTATCGGCGCGATAGTCGTCCTCGGTGCAATAAGCCATCGGACGTGCAGATAGAAGAGAGCCTAACGCGCCGGGATAATTCATGCTTTCGTCGTCGTTCGGTTTGCATAAACGCCTTGACATCGAGCTCTTCTCTCTCTCTCTCTCTTATGGCAACCGATTGCGGCAGATATTCACTGCTTTCCCTCGGGATACCGGGAGCCCGAGGAGATTCTAGAGGACTCGTTATGAAAGCGACGAGAATGCTCGATTACCAATATCCATAGCCCCCGTGTGCTCGTAGCACGATTCTTCTCTACTGTTTTTTAACACTAGAACCACCGCACGAGTCAAAACGACTTGCTCCTAATTTTTCCTTTTGGAATTTATAAATACGTTTCCATGAGAAAATTTTTTCAATAAACTTCTCTATCGAAGTAGGTGTTTAAACTGGTACGAAATCTAAACAAATGCAATTTTGCTGTCGTTATAAGGCAATATATGCCAGTTGCACTTACTGCATGGTTGTTCTAGTGTTAATACGTTGTCTGTCATGTCACCCATATGTGGGTGACGGAAGTATTTATCCGGTTTTTAAAATAAATTTTTACGTTAATATGTTCGTTGTACCAAATTTGATTACGATCTGTAAAATGCAAGAAAGTTGGAGAACTACTTAATATCGTGCATTCAATTTTCTTCAATTTTTATTTCATTAAATAACTTACTTTGATTGTATGGAATTTTTTACGTTTCCAGTTTGGCAGTCAAAGTGTTAATATGCGACTGTTTTCCTTACTGTACTCGTAGTTTGAAATCTGAAGAAATTGTTAATTATTATTGTGGATTTTACGCATTTACTGGAAAAATTATTCCCGGTCTTCAATCGACTTTACACGCGGAATTTTATTTTCACCATTACCCATGTTAGAGGCTTATGATTGTCAGGCCTGTTCTGTGACACATAATTTATTAATGGGACTTCGCAAATAGACGGATAGCTTCGTCACTTATTCACACGGCTTTCCCATGTGCGTATAAATAAACTAAAGAATACGTACCTTCCTTTCGTTATATCCGAAGTCAATAATTTAAAAATGTGTCTGTCCCTATGTCTGCATGTGAAACGGAAACACCTTCGCGTCGGTGTCTGTATTAATTACAGGTAAATGAACGGGACGTTATTTCTATTGAAAAGTACAGTCTTTCGCCTGTAATTTGAGCCGTCGAACGTCGAAAAATTCCTACTGGAACACATTCTAAAATCGTTTCGAAGAATCTTTTTGAACACCGTTCGGATAATCGAGGTTCTACTAAATCGTGAATTAAACGGGTAAATGGGAACCGAATTGTATCGTGTTGGGGCTCATTTTGATCGGAGAAGTGTCAGGAATATGTTAGCGACTGTTTCATTAAAAAAAAATTATAAACAAAAAAGTTATATAACACTTGTTGACACTGTCGCAACGTTTTCCATCTTTTCGTATCGTGTTGGGGCTCATTTTGATCACAAAAATGTCACGCGTGTGTTGGTTTCAGTGTTGAATTAAGTCCTCAACTGTGTCGTGCAATAAATAATTGTTTACATGGACGAGTCTGTAAATTTGAACAGAATACGTTCAGAAACGAATGATAAGTGTTTTGCTTCGATCCTCGGTTGCAGTGATGAACGACTGTTCCATAACCAATCCATCAGTCACCCCCATGAGGAAGAAACACCATATGAAAGCACTCGGCGGGGTCTCCAGCCGCGAACTCGTCGATTCGTCGAGCGGAAAAAGAGAGTGGTCAAGGGGTTGCAGCTCGAAAATACCGTCGCTGGCTGTCCTGAAGAGGCGACCGGATCTATTCGGCGATAGGGCACGAGCTGTAGGTCGGAAGGGGTGCTTGATTCATGGGGGTTGGCCGTGGTTCGGAAGGGTGGTGCCACGGAGGGTGCCGAATGCAAAGCAGAAGGCGGGCTGAAAAGAGTCCCGATTGCCATTCAAAAGCGTTCGTTGTCGCTCACTCTACCAGCGTCAGCCTATCCGTGTCTATCCATGTCCGTGCATACACAGTAGCCTAGGGAACCGAGTTCTTTCAAAACAAAAAAAAATTTCGACGCGTTGCAAATTTGATGCGTTGAATTTTTGACGCGTGCCAAATTCGGCGCTTTGGAATTTCTGCGCGTTTCAAATGCGGCGCTTTGAAATTTCTAAGCGTTTCAGGCCTGGCGCGTTCTAAATTCGGCGCATTGATTTCGCGACGCATCGAAATGGCGAAACGCCGAATTTAGAACGCGCAGAAATTTCGAAGCACCGAAATAGAAAATTGTCAATTTTTCAACGCGTTTGAAATTTGATTGCGCCAATAATAAAGATTATAAATACTAAATCCCGGAGGATTTAATAATCCTCTAAGATTTATAAATATCAAGATTCTATAAAATTTATAAATATTAAGATTCTATAAGATCATAAGATTTAATAATTCTCTATTAATTACGATTTAATTATACTCTAAGATTTTCTTTAATTTACTAAGCAATGTTACTTCACTAAATTATAAATATTAAATCTTAATACACAAGATATACTCTCAATATAGACAAATACTATTAACACGTTGACCGCCATGTCACCCATATGTGGGTGACGGAATTATTTGTCCAGGTTTTAAAATGGATTTGTACGTTAATATATTCATTGTACCAAATTTGATTGGGATCTGTAAAATGCAAGAAAGTTGGAAGACTACTCAATATCACACATATAATTATTTTCAATTTTTGTTTCATTAAATAACTTACTTTGGTTTCATGGAATTTTTTAGGTTTCTAGTTTGTCACTCAAAGTGTTAATTTGAAACAAAAATGGACACATTATATTGAACAGATTCTCCAGGATATCAATAAGGAATGAGGTGCTGTTCTCGGTGAAAAATAGGATGAATAAAGTGTTGATTTTTAAATGCTTGTTCTAATCACAATTTTCATAATTCAAATTTTAATAATTACAATCGAACGATACGGTAAGTTGCTTTTTTATTAAATGAACATCTAAATCCTCGATCAGGACCACAATGCGTCGCTCCAAATTGTTATCTCGTAATTTTGGTGATTCCGCAGAATCTACGTCGGTTAACTTTCCGAGTCGAGTGTATTCGGTTATGCTAGCATACACGGTTCGTTGGCTTCCATCCCCTAACAGAAGGTTCGAGTGTCGCCGGAAAAAATGTCGAGGGTGGCACTTCTAATCGGTCGTGAGTTCTCGCTGTACGAACCTTCGTTCGTCAAGTGTCGTATAGAATACGTGTACATTCGTAAACGTTATTCCCGGCTCCCCTAAACCACCCCCAGAAACCACCCTAGCCGCGCGACGAGTGGCGTTCCGAACTTGGTTCGACTGGAGGACCCAGTGTATATTCGTTCACGAATGATACTACAGGAACCGGTTCGCACGTACATACATACATACATACATACAACGAGAGAGTTTGTTTGATTTCATTTGACGGCTCGACTGTTGTCAGTAGCCGCCGCCACTCGTCTTTATCGCTCGCTTTGATACCAAGCTTTTCACCGATCCTGATTTCCTCGAGAGCACTGGAGACTGAATCGCGCGTTTTACTTGCTCGGAGGCGCCTTCGAGCAGCGTTTTTAGACACATCGACGAACCTCCACTTCCGTGTTTACCCTGTAGACAGTCATAGTCCTCGACGATACTATGAGACATCACTTGAAACGAAATAATGATGTATTATACGAAAGAATTCCATCGTCTTTCATACAGAGTGTTATTAGTAGACATCGGATATTATGCATTTATTACAAAAATGAGCAGGTGTAATTTAAAACAGTAAGAACATTAGAAAAATTTAGAAATACTGTTATATTATTTTCAACCTATTTAACATGTTAGGAAAGAAAATAAATGGTAATTATGTACATTAGGGGCTTCCTTACCAATTTTGATGACCTTGAAATATGACCCGACGTATATGATGTATCCATGGGGAATTGTTCAACAAAATTATTTTTCTGGGTATATATTATTTAAAAAATTGATACAAATGTGGATAGACACGTTCTTGTTATTTTTGTAAAATAATGTTAAGTAGTCAGTTTTAGTGCTTTGTAAATCTAGTGTTAAAGGGACATTGAAGTTGCAAAATATGAAAGAAAACCTTGCATCCAATATTCTACATACGAATAATAAAATATAATACTAATGTACTACAAACTACATTATAAAATACTAATGTAGAGTGTACTTACTTCTGAATATTCTGTACCTCCGTCGGATCCACAGCACACAATTATTGACTCACGACAATAGGTCCGAATAATTTTTGTACATCATTTGGAAAACCAATTCTTCTAACTCCTCAAAAAGTCGTTTGATCCAATTTAAAAGAAAGTTATACTGATTTAAAGGGCGTTCGAATACTTTCGTGAGCCTGTGGTATATTTACATATTTACAAACTTTGCTTTCGTCAGAAACATAGACAAATACATTTACAATCGATCCCTCGGTGAGAGAAATTAACAAATCGCTTCAGGAATAATTCCGAAAAAAATTCCTGATAGTTTTGTAGAGAAATGGAGATGGTTAAAAAATGTGATTAAAGCAGGCAATTTCCAGAATAAATTAATTTGCGTGGTGTTCGGTTTCCGCAGTTGAAAATCACGCGAAATAAACTATCATCGTGGCGCAATACGCGAAACGTTTCACATGGAACATAGTATATACCTGTTTTCTTCCCCTGTTGTCTACGTTTCAATTGCTTCACGGTTGCGAGGACCACTCGAGCAGAATTCGGGGGCGTGCTGCTGGATGTCGAGCTCTGAGGCGCAATTGTAAATCCCGAATACCGCACCCATTGTAGCCGCCTTTGTATCAGGAGAAAGAATAATGCAGGCTGCCCCCCCCCTAACGTAAGAGCACTTGTTTCCCAGCCAGGTATTATTTGCGTTACAGATGCGAATGTTTATTCGAGGCCCTTCGGGATAATTGTGTGGCGTTAAAAGCAACTTAAATGAAACGCTTTCGAACACTGTGCTGCACAAAATAAAAAGGCACTATTTATATATTTCGTTGCCAGGGTATCTAAGCCAAGTGTGAGTAAATATTTTCATCGTTGTAGGAAAAAGGACACAATATTTCAAAGAACAACAGTAACAGTAGGAATTATTTGTACTCCTAGCTATCTTTAAACGAGATTTCAAGGTCATGATATATTTTTTTTAGCGGTAACTTATATTTCTTCCTAGATATTCTTGTAGGGATAAAAAAGACGAATCCAACGAGTACCATAAGTGTATAGTTCCGATCACTCGATCCTGAGATATTCATGTCTGAAAGTTTCAAGTTCGTCAACAATTGGAAACATCGTTGTACCTTTCAGACAGGAATATCTCGAGAATGCGTGATCGTAATTGTACGATCATGGTACTCGTTGGATTCGTCTTTTCACGCTCTACAAGAATATCGAGACTATGATCGTCCAGTAAATATTTTTCACGCGAATATTTCTTGATTAATGCTTAATTAATTGTAAGTAATCGAAATCGAATTGGTTGTGTCGATTGCAAACTGTATCGAGCTGCGTATTTCCTCTTCCGGTGCATCTGGAATCCGTACAACTTCTTTGTTACGGTTCCTTGTGAAACTGCACTGATTCATGGGTAAAGTACTGGTCAGTGGTTCCGTCATTGCTGCGAAACTTTTCAACAGCGAGGGGTCGACATAAGCGTGAGAACAAATGGCTTCTCCTTCGTCAAACTGTCTGCCCAAATTCGTTAACATACAGTATTACTAAATTGATAAATTGATCGACAGCATCCGAATACCTTATCCGAGCGAAGCAGATTTCACGCGGACGATTCTTTTAATTGTGCCGGATCAAAGGGCCATTACTGTCACACAAAATCGCCGGGCCGATGATTTACGTGCTCTAATGACATTCGTGCTGCTACATTCGCCGAGCATAATTGCAGTAATACCTCGTTAATTCGGATTAATTGAAAGGGAGGTTAGGTCAAATGAAGCGGAAGTAACGGATTAAATCGAATTAGCCGGCTTCTAATTAATACGGTTACAAATGAACGATGACACGCGGAATCTCGGGGAAACTGACGAACCTTCAATCTCATAAAATTGGAAACAGCGAAAGATGCGAATCGTTACAGTAAGCTGAGTGCATTAGTATGCGTCGGCAGTTACTTCATACTTCGTCAGTTCGTAATAAAATAAAACTGAGGAAAATAAAAGCACATGCGTGCTGATAAAATTGGTAGAATATTTTTTTTGGAGTCGGTTTAAAAAATCCTGAGGCTGACAGTCAGGAAAATCAAATTTCCAGCGTGTTCCTTCATCAGTTCGTAATAAAATAAAACTGTGGAAAATAAAAGCACATGCGTGCTAACAAAATTGGTAGAATTTTTTTCTTTTTTGGAGTCGGTTTAAAAAATCCTGAGGATGGTATTCAGGAAAATCAAATTTCCAGCGTGTGTTCATTCATCTCACACTGTTTACGCATGCCACAGAAGGTGTCTTCTTGGCAGGCATCCTGAAGCTTTTCCGGGGCGCATCTCCGTCATTGACGCGACTGCAGTCTGCCCCTGCATTTCTGCGGTCCCGTGACTCGACCGACGGCGTCCTCGTTGTCGTCGATTCTCCTCTCTATGCACTTTTGTCCCCCGAGTGCACTCACGCCTACTTAGAGGAACCAAGTTGTCCGTCACGACAAATCCCTTGGCCCTTGGCTTACCGCTAACCTAACACCGATCTCACATACTTTGCACTTTGATTGATCGTCTTCATTTCATCCCCAATCACTGAACTCTGCACCGAGTGCATCGAGATTGCACTGAGTTACACTGCTGCATTTCACAATTATTAGTCGCCTTGATTTTTTATTGATCTCGGGAATTAAATATTGATCTCAGGAAATATCCCTTTTAAGGAAGTACACAATTTTGGGACCGTATATTGCGACAGTGTAGGTTTAACAAAATTATTCTTGTAAAGGTAATGGCCTCTGCACCGTGTTGTGAGTTACGCTGCTGCATTCCACAATTATTATTAGTCGCCTTGATTTTTTATTGATCTCAGGAATTAAATATTGATCTCAGGAAATATCCCTTTCAAGGAAGTAAAAAATTTTGGGACTGTGTATTGCGACAGTATAGGTTTAACAAAAATTATTCTTGTGAAGGTAATGATCTCAGGTAAAGGAATTAAATATTGATCTCAGGAAATATCCCTTTCAAGGAAGTAAAAAATGTTGGGACTGTATATTGCGACTGTAGGGTATAACAAAATTATTCTTGTAAAGGTAATGGTCTCAGGTAAAGGAATTAAATATTGATCTCAGGAAATATCCCTTTCAAGGAAGTACAAAATTTTGGGACTGTATATTGCGACAGTGTAGGTATAACAAAATTATTCTTGTAAAGGTAATGGTCTCAGGTAAAGGAATTAAATATTGATGTAATATCCGTTTCAAGGAAGTACAAAATTTTGGGACTGTATATTGCGACAGTGTAGGTTTAACAAAATTATTCTTGTGAAGGTAGTGATCTCAGGTGAAGGAATTAAATATTGATGTAATATCCGTTTCAAGGAAGTATAAAAATTTTGGAACTGTTTATTGCGACAGTATAGGTTTAACAAAATTATTCTTGTGAAGGTAATGATCTCTGCAGGATTATAGTCTGTTGCTTTTGATCTCAGTCCAATTGCCAGTAAAATTGAAACTGTACCCTCGCA
This sequence comes from Seladonia tumulorum, assembly GCA_913789895.3. Lineage (NCBI taxonomy): Eukaryota > Metazoa > Arthropoda > Insecta > Hymenoptera > Halictidae > Seladonia > Seladonia tumulorum. The sequence continues at coordinate 6,381,793 of OU565280.1, forward strand.
TAGTAATTTTTGTGCTATTTTAGAGCCTCCGAGATTAAACTGAGACGAATGGTTCGGTTTTTTATGGGTTTATTAGGGAATGAACGTTTCCCAGCGCAGAATCAGATACATTTATAATTCGTACGGTGCTCGAAGCGCACGGTGATAGTGCTCGAACTGCGAACGCGTTCATTAATCAACAACGATGCAAAGGGGAGAGAGCTCTACCGGCATATATAACCTAGGCCGTTAGTTTCGCGAACTTGATGGACTTATCGGAACGAGATAATACCGGTTCGTGACGCGAAGCTGTCTAGGAAGAAGGCAACTCGGTGGCTTTCCACAGTGCTTTCCTAAGAGCTGTTTTACCCTTTGCTTGGCCATACAGTTAGGGTGCCTAACACGAAAATTGCCTGACCTCTTGCCCTTACCAGCGAGTTTTAAACGTTCATCGCAAACCGTCGTTCATTCGAGCCGGAGAAAAATTTCTGCGATAACAAGAATCGCCACGAAATTGCGTGTAACTTTCAAAATGCTGCAATGCAGCTGCAAACGTTTACAACAGGCGGACAACTTGTGATATTCTGAACACATAAAATGTTTGAAACCTTTTTGTTTTTGAAACATTTTTTTGTTCTTGTTGCATAAATTTCTGAAGTATAGTTTATAAAATAGTCAAAACTATAGTGGTGTCCGAATATTTTCGTGACATGAAAATGAGCGTTTCCATGTTTCTGTTATTATTTATGTAATCACTAGACAGCGGATCTTTATGCAAAATAAAAATTTTCTACCTGAATTGCAACAAACTGGAGTGAAACAAAAATTTATTTTCCTTCTTAATATGTTTAATAGGTTGAAAACAATATAGCAATGTTTTTAACTTCTTCTAATAGCTTCACCGTTGCAAATTACACGTACCCATTTTTAATATAAATGCATAAAATCCGCTGTCCAGTAATCACATATCGTAAATGTCTCTTATGTTTTTGTTAACTGCATAGTAACATCCTTGAAACCTCTTTTTGTTCGTATCGCATAAATTTTTGAAGTACGGTCTAGAAAATAATCGAAACCGTAGTGGTGTCCGAATATTACAACAGTAACAGTAGGAATTATTTGTACTCCTAGCTATCTTTAAACGAGATTTCAAGGTCATGATATATTTTTTTTTTACGGTAACTTATATTTCTTCCTAGATATTCTTGTAGGGATTAAAAAGACGAATCCAACGAGTACCATAAGTGTATAGTTCCGATCATTCGATGCTGAGATATTCGTGTCTGAAAGTTTCAAGTTCGTCAACTATTGGAAACATCGCTGTACCTTTCAGACAGGAATATCTCGAGAATGCGTGATCGTAATTGTACGATCATGGTACTCGTTGGATTCGTCTTTTCACGCTCTACAAGAATATCGAGACTATGGTCGCCCAGTAAATATTTTTCACACGAATATTTCTTGATTAATGAATAATTAATTGTAAGCATTCGTTAAATAAAGTAATAAGAAATAAAGAAACCATAGCGGTGTCGGAATATTGTCCAACTGTAAGTGCGTTGCCATAACCGCTAGGAAAGTCAACATAAAATGTTCTCGCGGACATCCGTCATTCATCGAGTGTTCCCTCTGGGCCTCGCGAGAGATATCATTCGGGTTTGCCATTCACGGCGAAAATACTCGTCGATTTACCCGAAACCGATACATGTGACTCGGGAAATAGTATTTTCCCCGGGTATCTTCTCTTTGAACTGGGGGAGGGGAGAGGGGAGGGGGAAGGGGGAGAGGAGTGGGGGGACAGCACCTAAACCTTTTGCATTCGCCTGTAACCAGACGGTCGTTTGCGGAGCTTTATCGAGGGAGTCCGTCGAGAAACGGGAAGCTTTCTTCGGGGTCCAGGCTCCTCGGGGACATCCGGGCGAAAACATTCCACCGAGGAGTCTCTGGGCAAAGAAAAAAAAAAAAGAAAATGTGGCGACGTCGGAGGAGTGGCGATTGCCGATTCCTTGTGTGCGGCTTCGGGTCTTCGAGACATCCAGTCCCTTGGAAGCTGAATGGGCTTCGCGTAGGGATCCTCTTTCCCGTTTTTAGGATCATTACGACCGGCATTTTCGATCCGGATTTGTAGATACTAACGAGGGAACGTGTTCCAGTTCCAAAATATTTGAAATATTTTAATCAGATTTGTAATTGAAATACAATATAATTGAAATACAGCTCTCCAAATTATGTATAGCTCTTTGTCTCTTCTCTTGTCGAGACGTCAGAAAACGATCGAGGGGCTTAATAAAGCTCGTCATTGGCGAGCTTTCTGTGCGGAAATTCCGCGTCGCCAAGCAGGCTAAACGAAGGGGAAACGTGCGTCCCGAATTTATTTTCGCTCGTAATGCAGTGTTTTGATAACTCTTCGGGAATACGTCGAGATAAGAAACATCTCCCTTCTTCTAGCGATAGAACACTACGGACGAGTTTGATGAAACGTACGAACGGGGAAACGAGATGGATCGTAACGTTTCTAATTGCTCTTGCCCCTGTCACGATGCCGCCTAGCCTCCCAGATAATTCGCCGCACGATAATGGAAATTTAATTGAAAATTTGCTCTTCAGCGAAACTGTGTGCGCTCCGTGTTAACTAAATTTATACATCTGCCATTTCGCGATGGGTAAACGCGCGCATATAGTTCAGAACGATGACCTTAATATGTTTATTATGGAACTAGGACGGGGATCCTTATGCAAAATTAATCTGGTTTACTTTCCAGACACAGGAATCTAGATATTATAATTAGATACAATTCAAGGAACGGAGGAGAAGACGCGTTGCAAATTTGGCATTTTGAAATTTTGAAGTGTTCCGATATTAATGCGTTAAAAATGTTTAAAAAGGTAGATTTGAATGCGTTTGCAAATTCGGCGCTTCGAAACTTCGGTGCTTTGCAAATTTGGCGCTTTAAAATTTCTGTGCGTTGAAAAATTAGGCGCTTTAAAATTTCTGTGCGTTGCAAATTCGGCGCGTCGCAAGTTCAGCGCCTTGAAATTTCTGCGCGTTGAAAATTCAGCGCTTTCAAATTTCTGCGCGTTGAAAATTCAGCGCTTTCAAATTTCTGCGCGTTGAAAATTCAGCGCTTTCAAATTTCTGCGCGTAATAAACTCGGCGCTTTAAAATTTCTGCGCGTTGAGAATTCAGCGCTTTAAACTTTCTGCGCGTTGCAAAGTCGGAGCTTTAAAAGTTCTGCGCGTTGAAAATTAAGCGCTTTCAAATTTCTGCGCGTAATAAACTCGGCGCTTTAAAATTTCTGAGCATTGAAAATTCAGCGCTTTCAAACTTCTGCGCGTTGCAAATTCGGAGCTTTAAAAATTCTGCGCGTTGCAAATTCAGCGCCTTGAAATTTAAGCGCGTAGTAAATTCGACGCTCTAAAATTTCTGCGCGTTCTAAATTCAGCGCTTTAAAATTTCTGCGCGTTTCGAATTCGACGCGTCGCAAATTCAACGATTTGAAATTTGAGCGCGTAGCAAACTCGGCGCTTTAAAATTTCTGCGCGTTGAAAATTCAGCGCTTTCAAATTTCTGCGCGTTGAAAATTAAGCGCTTTAAAATTTCTGCGCGTTGCAAATTCAGCGCCTTGAAATTTCTGCGCGTTGAAAATTCGGCACTTTAAAATTTCTGCATGTTTCGAATTCGACGCGTTGAAATCTCTGCGCCCCAAAACTTGGACGCGTCGCAAAGTCAGTGCTTCAAAACTTCGGCGCGTTTGCGAAATGAAAGCGTTACAAATCTCGTATTATAAATCTCAGTCTTCCAAAATTTCTGCAACTCGAACAACCGCAAGCTCCAGGGAAGTTTATTCGAAGAAGATCGAAAAATTGTCTGTGTCGAACATGAAAAAGTGGACATTTTTATGGCCCGACCACATGATCCTCTATTGGAAGCTGCCGCAAACTCTGAACAAATCTCGTGGACGTATGTCTCCCTTGCGACGAAGGGCACAGCCTTGCCGTTCGGGGAAGATGGTAACGAAAAAGAAGGCGTTGCCAATGTTTTGCCCAGAAGGTATTGACAACCCTAGGTTCGGTTTTGCAGGGCGGTGCCCCTGGAGCCCTGTGTGCGGTTGCTATACGCTTTCAGAGCCCGGCCACATCAAAAGAAACCTATATTCTAACCGATCGACTCGCTCTGTCTCATTGACGGATCGCAAAGCGGCAGCTGCGACTCTATTCAATGGTAAACCAACGCCCGTGTAATGTCGTGCCAACAACGGATTTAAGATTTGCATGATCCCCGGACGATCATTGTTACCAGTTGTTTGTGGCCGAAGGGTAAGCGGCCACGCAAATTTCTGATCTGTGCAACGAAACATGATTTCATCGTCATCAATGTGCTTAAAAAAAGAGTCTGAAAAAATAATTTAATGTAAAATCGAATTGAAGCAAAAGTGTAAACACACTTCGCTAGTTTTACATGAAACGTGATAATACAACCTATTTTTCAATCGAATGATAAAGATTAGGTAATAATAACTACAAAGTGAATAGTATAAACAAAACAGTTTATTTTCGTTAATATTGACAATGTACGGAATATTTATCGAAAATAGGGATTGAGATCAATTTTTACAGTTTTGCACTTTAATCGTGCTCGTTGAAATAAAGCTTTAAATTAATATTTTGTCCATTTTCCTTTACTTTTCTGGTACTGCTTCTAGCCTATGTGGCACACTATCTATTAAATTTTTAATCATTTCCGGCTCAGTGTTGTACCATTCTTGTTCCGTCCTTTTCCACAATTCATGAACACCTGGATTGTCATATTTTGCTAGGCTTCTTTTCACAAGTGACCACAAATTTTCGATTTGGTTCATATCTGGACTTTCTGCTTGCCACTTCATCACAGAAAACTTTTGATTTCCAAGCCAGGTTTTTACTATCTTTGCAGTATGCTCAGGGCCCCAGAGTCTACATTAAAATTTCTGGAGAAGTGCGTAGGGGTCTTTGAAAATATTGATTTTTTAAAAAATGGCAAATGGAAATTTGCAACGCGTCGAATTCGGAACGCGCAGAAATTTTAAAGCAGTGAATTTTCAACGCGCAAAACATTTTAGAGCGCTGAGTTTGCAACGCGCAGAAATTTCAAGGCGCTGAATTTGTAACGCGCAGAAATTCTGAAGCGCCGAATTTTCAACGCCCAGAAATTTTAAAGCGCCAAATTTTCAACGCTCAGAAATTTTAAAGCGCTGAATTTTCAACGCTCAGAAATTGTTAAGCGCTGAATTTTCAACGCGCAGAAATTGTAAAGCGTCGAGTTTGCGACGCGTCGAATTTGAAATGCTCAGAAATTTTAAAGCGCCGAATTTTCCACGCGCTGTAATTTCAAAGCGCTGAATTTGCGACGCGCCGAATTTTCAACGCTCAGAAATTTTAAAGCGCTGAATTTTCAACGCGCAGAAATTTTAGAGCGCCGAGTTTGCTACGCGCTCAAAATTCAAGGCGCTGAATTTGCAACGCGCAGAAATTCTGAAGCGCCGAATTTTCAACGCTCAGAAATTCTGAAGCGCCGAATTTTCAACGCTCAGAAATTTTAAAGCGCTGAATTTTCAACGCACAGAAATTGTAAAGCGTCGAGTCTACATTAAAATTCCTGGAGAAATACATAGGGGTCTTTGAAAATATTGATTTTTTAAAAAATGGCAGGCATTCGAATTGCAAAAAATTGCAGATAATACTCCGTGCAAATAACGAAGAGGGATATTTGACACGGTCCAGGGGAGTAGTTAAGGCAAGCTAATGAACAGTCTCGCGAAAGGGAAAAAAAGCGACTTCTCATTTTTCTAAATTAAAACACGCCAGATTGGATAATCGTTGGCGATCCGGTCCGGGAGATTCGAAGCGTGACGGGCAATTCGCAGATTTGACGTTGCTTCGATCGAAACGATTTCGCGTAATTGAAAAGGTGCGGGGCGGTTCTATGCATTCCTGTGAAAAAACAGCTCAGTGCCGCATCGGTGCGTTAATATTTGTTAAAAATGGATCAGACATTCTTCCCGAAGCCTTACCAATCGTCCGCATTTCTAGTGCCTCGGTGTTCGATCCATAAATCGATACTTCGAAAACGATTGCGGCTTACTCTCGCTCGTTTTGTTGCAAAAAATCACGATAAAATATTACGTTCCGTTACGGGGAATCACAACAAAGTGTTGCGCTTTGTTGGATGTTAACGGAAAATATATCGATGCAAATTAATTTGGTTTCTCTTCGACCATTGACGTCTACTTCGAGATAAATTGTTATTTAAATATGCAGTGGTTTCGCTTCGACAGTTCCCGTCTACTTCGAGTTAAATTGTTATTTAAATATGCAGTTCTGTACCAATATTTATTCGTTTACCTTGTTCTTAGATTATCAGTGTAAATTTCGTGAAATTATGAAACAAAATTGGCAGGTGCAATTTGAAGCTATAGACTGATTAAAAAAAATTTGAGAGCATAAATATACTGCAGCTTATAAACAATCAAGAATATATTGTATTTGCAGTTCTGTACAAATGTTTATTCGTGATATTTTTTCCGTTCTCAGGTTATCATTGCAAATTTTATGAAATTATGAAACAAAATGGGCAGGTTCAATTTGAAGTTATAGACTGATTTAAAAAATTTGAGAGCATAAATATACTGCAGCTTATAAACAACATATCTTGTTGTACTTGCAGTTCTGTAGTGTAGGGGGGCGAGAAACTCTTAGACGTATCGGGTTTAATATGTTTTATTTATTTTCACGGCGCGTGTTCGACGGCGAGATTTTGACTGACTCCTCTCGGTCGATCCCGTCCTCTTATACTCATTCGTTCATACATTGTATGGCGGTGTCGGCAGATTACCAAAGGGCGTCTTTGGCGACCGCCGCGTTCCGCCGGAATCGGCGGTTCTTTTGGCCGGCAACTACAATATCGCCCGTTGCCGCCACGGTTTGTCGATCGCACACGCGCGTATCCCTACAACTCGGCCATCCTGACCTTTTAATCGTCCCGATTAAACTAATACATCTTAAACTACTTATGACTACCGGAGCTATTTATACTATATACCTAATACTAGTAACACATAAATCTTACAATAATCGTATAAAATGATGGGTCTTTGGTACGGATGTTTAATTGGATAGCCAGGGACGCATATTGCACGCAGCCCACGTCCCCTGATACGGTACTTGGGTCACCTGGAATCCTTCGATATCTTCGACAATATATCGGTCGTTTCGCAAAACGCGTGCCACCTCGTACGGCCCCTTAAATTTCGGTACCAGCTTGGTGCAGTCACTGGAATTTACAAAATTTGATATCATCACCTTATCCCCGACTTGGTACTGTAAGGCTGGTTTACGCTTTTTATCGTACAACTTTTTATTGGCGTTAAAACTTTGGCGTATTCGTGAAGCCGCTTTCTCACGTGTCTTGTTTAAATTTCGCTCAGTTCTTAAAACTCCGGAAGACTCGAGAATATTTCTGACGGTGTCGATCGCTTTTCCGCGTTGGGGCACTCCGTACAATAATACGCTGGGAGTTTCACCGGTCGACTTGTTGACAGAATTATTTATGGCGAACTCTACCTCTTCGAGTACTTCGTACCAATGCGCGTTACGTTCGTCGACTAATTTCGATATCATTGGAATGATAGTACGGTTCATTCTTTCCGCTTGGCCATTTGCTTGCGGCATTGCGGTTGCGATTTTGATGTGTTGTACATCGCGATCTTTCAAAAAATGTTCGAACTCGTGCGCGGTAAAACAGCTGCCTCTATCTGACACAATGCGTAATGGTCTACTGTAGGTCGCGAAATGGTGTTTTAAGCACTTAATTACCTCGGCGGTACCCGTGCTTTTTGTGGGGTATATTTTTGTGTATTTTGTAAAGCCATCTACTACTAAAAAAATGTAACGGTACTTTAGAGACTGTTTCTTTGACATAGGTCCTAGGTGATCAATGTGCAGTGTAGAAAACGGTTTATTGTCTTTCGGTATTTCGTGCAACATGCCCTCTTGCCGTCCGGACTTCGGTGAAAATGCTATGCACTTTAAACAATTCTTAACATGCTTCATAACTTTTTCCCTCATGTTAGGGAACCAGTAGCTATTCATAATGTTTGTTATTGTTTTCTCTGGTCCGACATGCCCTAGCTCATTATGGTATTGATGCATTATACTGCTTTCTAACGTTGCCGGAACAAAAAATAAAGCGCGATCGTCAATCTTGCGGTAAACCGACCCATTTATCATTTCGAAAAGTTTGTCTTCAGATTTTTCTAACTTCTGACGTATTTTCTGAATTTGTTCGTCCTGTTGTTGGCATAAGGCTAAATTTCTGTCTAAAGTGTTATCCTGCAGTACTAGAACCTGCCTACTTAATGCATCGACGTGCTTCATTCTTGTTCCCGCTCTATGTTCAAGTTTGTAATCATAGTCTTGCAATTCTAATGCCCACCGTGCGATTCTAGGGTTTGTTTCTTTTTTGTTAAGCGTTAGGCTAAGCGCCTGACAATCCGTGACTACTTTGAACGGCACTCCGCATAGGTACGGACGGAATCGGCGCAGTGCGTAGATTATAGCGAGTGTCTCTAGCTCGAAACTATGATATTTGGATTCGGTGTCCGTGGTGCGCTTTGAAAAATAGAAAATCGGGTGGAACTTTTGGTCGGCCTTCTTCTGTAACAGAATAGCGCCGAAACCTATCGCACTGGCATCGCAATGTAATTCCGTTTCGTCGCGCGGACAGTAAATTCCCAGAATGGGTGCCTGTACTAGGCATTCTTTTAACGCGTCGAACGCTTCCTTTTCCTTGGGACCAAATTTAAATTTACATTTTTCCTTGATTAGGTCATACAGAGGCTTGGCTATGATTGAAAAGCCCTCTATAAACTTTCTGAAATACGAAGAGAGGCCTAGAAAACTTTGCACTTCGCGTACGTTACGCGGAACTGGGAATTTTTGTACATTCTCGATACCGCGTTCGGTGGGTCTGATGCCGTCGCTCGTTACCCTATATCCCAAGTATTCAATTTCTGTTTCCAAGAATTTACATTTGTCCATGCGTAGTTCCAACTTATTTGCGACGCATAGTTGGAAAACCTTTCTTAAGATTTCTAGGTGGTGTTCGATCGTTACCGATGCAATTAGAAAATCGTCTAGATATACCGACACGTCCCCGCTGTTAATTAGATTTTTGAATATCCCTGTCACGTATCTTTGGAATCTTAGGGGACCCCCTTTTAAACCAAACGGCATTTTGGTACATTCATATTGTCCGAACGGCGTAACGAACGAAGTATATTTGACCGAATCCTCGTGCATTCTGATATGAAAGAATCCGTCTCTCAGATCTAGCGATGAGAAGTATTTTTTACCTTGTAATAGGTCTAGCTGATCTTCTATTAAGGGCAACGGAAAATTATCGCGTACCGTTACTTTATTTAGTACTCGGAAATCTATACACATTCGGGTTTCCCCGTTTTTCTTTTTCGTTAAGACAATCGGTGACGCGTATTCGGATGTACTTTCTCTAATCGCGCCTTTTGCCAACAAGTCGTCCAGAATTTCCCTTAATTTGTCTTTTTCTACAAACGACAATCTACGTGGCGTGAAATGGAATGGTTTGCTGTCGGACAGTCTAAGTTCCAGCACGTTTTCCGTTTGCGGATGTTTCGGACGAGTTGGATTAACATACTCTTCCTCGAATAACCGGTAGAATTTTTCTTTCGTTTCGTATGGTAACGCTCTATTTATCGTGGGACGCGACGCTGATTTACGGGTATCTGATTCTATCTCGATATTCATTATCTCCGAGATCTCTTTGTCTACTGTGAACGAGAGCTTAGCCAATTTTATAAAATCCCGGCCTAAAACTAACGCGCTTCGCATTGTCTCATCCGTCACAACCCGCAGTGATACATCGAGCTCGCGTCGCTGGAAATTTATTTTCGCTTTGATGTCGCCAATAATCGTCAGAGTGCTATCGTTTATCCCGGAAAATCTACCACTTTTCACGGTTTTTGTAACTAAATGTCGCGGAACCTGACCTTGTTTTACAAAACTGATTGGACTACCGGTATCAATTAACGCTCTTACTTCGATTGTTGTTTTGTCTTCGTCCCCCACCGTCAGCTGTACCGTCGGATAGAAATCATCCTCCTCCTCCGCTGTTCGGCTTACAAAGTTCACCTGCCCTTGTGGTGATACTCGTCGCTCGTCGTCTGCTTTCCTAACGCTGCCGTCTCTGCGAGCGATGTCTCGTTCCCTCCTTGGCTGTCTGCATTCCGCCGAAAAATGCCCCATGCCGTTGCAATTGTAGCAGCGGGCCTGCCTGACGTGTTGCGGCCTGAGTGGCTCCCCGGTTCTGCCCATCGGTGTCCACTCTGCGCGATGCCGCGTCTGTCCCGGTCGTCGTGATTCCGGTGATAGCGATATTTCCGCGAATGCTTCCATCAAGTCCTTGGTTTCCCTGAACCGTTGTGCGCGTGCCACTGCACGTAACGTTTCGCTTGGAATCCCGTCCACTAGGTAATCGATGGTTTCATGGGCGGCTATGGGCACCCTGTTACCCAAAATTATTTTTTCGTGGGCGTAATCGGCGAACGATTCGTTGGCCTTCCACGTTCGTCGTTCGAATTCATTCCGCAATACTACGGTGTTAATTCGCTGACCGTACATAGCGAATAACTCCTGCAGCAGTTCCTCCCATGTCAGATCTATGCAATCTTCCCGCGAGTGGAACCATCGGAGCGCCTTTCCTTTTAGCTTCTGACAGATTAGGGCCTTCGCAGCCTGGTCGTCCAATTGGTAATTCCGGATCAGCTTACGCATCTGACTTTCCCAGCCTCTGAATGCATAACTGCTTCCATCGTAGTCGCCGATCATGTCTTTGATTTCGGTCCATTTTAATTCACGGGTACGGGTTGACACTGTACTGCTCGTACGCGGCGTTTCTAAACGTGTGATTTCCAGTTCCCTTCTTAACAACTGTATTTCGCGCTCGGCTAAAACTCTTTCTCGTCGTAACAGGTCCACTTCGGACATTAGAGCACTGTTTTCCGGTTGTTTCTGCGTCTGCATTGTCTCCTGCACCTCGAGGTCAGTGTCGACGGCATCTGAGTACTCCAGGGGAGTTGGTTCCGGAACGCCGGCTTCACGCAATCTGTGGATTAGCTCGACTTTCGTCCCGGTCGTCGGCAACTCTCTTTCGCGTAGCATGTCTTTTAATTCGGCGACAGTATACGAATTCATATTGCACTACAACGCACCGTAAGAAGAGAAAAAAAAATGTCAAACTTGAGGTCTATCTCGACACGCGATTCACTTGTACACTATATCCCACTTCTGAATTTTGTAGGGGGGCGAGAAACTCTTAGACGTATCGGGTTTAATATGTTTTATTTATTTTCACGGCGCGTGTTCGACGGCGAGATTTTGACTGACTCCTCTCGGTCGATCCCGTCCTCTTATACTCATTCGTTCATACATTGTATGGCGGTGTCGGCAGATTACCAAAGGGCGTCTTTGGCGACCGCCGCGTTCCGCCGGAATCGGCGGTTCTTTTGGCCGGCAACTACAATATCGCCCGTTGCCGCCACGGTTTGTCGATCGCACACGCGCGTATCCCTACAGTAGCAATATTTATTCGTTTACCTTGTTCTTAGGTTACCACTGTAAATTTCGTGAAATTATGAAACAAAATGGGCAGGTGCAATTTGAAGTTGTAGACCGATTAGAAAAATTTGAGAGCATAAATATGCTGCTTATAATATGTTTCTTCGTGATATTTTTTCCGTTCTCAGGTTATCGCTGCAGATTTCATGAAATTATGAAACAAAATGGGTATATTCAGCTTTTATATTGCTGTTGATGTAAACAACTTTTATTTTGCATAAACATCCATCGGTGGTTATCACAGTGTACACGGATATTAATGGGGGCTCATTATTTAGAACGTTAATGTTAAAGCAAGAGCTAAGTGGAAGTTTAGTCCTTTCATTAGGGATTAAATTGAGTTCGAAAGAAACGTGAAGTTTCATTAAACTTCATTATCGTTTTCGTGGTAACGTGTTTTAATCGTACACCTAAGTAGGCTGTGCTATATTGCAGAAAATTTCCAACCTGGTTACTAGGTTATTACGTAGTAAAATTTCAGAATATATGAGCAAGAGATTTGTGATAGTGGGTGGTGCACGGCTTGACAGGCTGGATATTATATTCGAGTGATGGATGATGAATGGGAAAGTTATTACTGCTAATTACAGGACATCCTGTGTAATCGCGAACATCTGCGTTAGTTTTAATCACTGCGTTGCGTATAGTGTTCGACATAGTCATTTATAATGTATTCGAATTTTGTAGTAATCAGTTCCAATCCTCAACTATTTGTATCAGATCCAATAAAAACAATGAAGGAGAAGATGCGCTCCGAAACTTTGACGCGTGTCGAATTCGCAAAATTGCAAATTTTTGAGGGCTTCAAATTTGACGCGTTGCAAATTTCTGGGCGTTGCAAATTTGGCGCTTTGGAATTTCTGCGTGTTGCAAATTGCACGCTTGAAAATTTCTGTGCTTTTCAAATTGGTCGCGCTGAAAATTCTGAGCGTTTCAAATTTGGCAAATTACAAATTCGGTGCTTTAGAATTTCTGGGCGTTTCAAATTTGGCGCTTTGAAATTTCTGAGCTTTCCAAATTTGGCGCTTTGAAAATTCTGGGCGTTTCTAATTTGGCAAATTACAAATTCAGTGCTTTGGAATTTCTGGGCGTTTCAAATTTGGCGCTTTGAAAATTCTGGGCGTTTCAAATTTGGCAAATTACAAATTCGGTGCTTTGGAATTTCTGCGCATTGCAAATTGAGCGCTTGGAAATTTCTGCACTTTTCAAACTTGGCGCTTTGACATTTCTAGGCGTTTCAAATTCAGTAAATTGCAAATTTCTGCGCGTATCAAATTTCTGCACGTATCAAATTCGGCGCGTTGCATATTTGGTGCTTTGAAATTTCTAAGCGTTTCAAATTCGGTAAATTGCAAAGTCTGCGCTTTGAAATTGCTGCGCGTATTAAATTTGGCGCTTTGAAATTTCTGGGCGTTTCGAATTCGACGCGTCGCAAATTCAGCGCTTTGAAATTTGAGCGCTTTTTAAATTTAGCGGTTTCCAATTTCAGCGCGCTTCAAATTTCAATGCGTTTCAAATTCAGCGCGTTGAAAATTTGGCACTTTAAAATTTCTGGGCGTTGCAAATTCCGCGATTCGAAATTTCTGAGCTTTGTCACCATTTTCACCGAGACTGACAATCATTCCAATGACATCATTCTAAATTCCAATTTTCCAGTCCAGTTCAAATCCTCACCTGTATCACAGTCAATAAAAACAACGAAGAAAAGCAACAAAAAGCAGAACATGAACATTGATCTCGAACAAAATTTTGGAAAGAAACCTTCCAAGGATTAATACATCATGTCCGATCCATCGGCCAGTTGTGTACAATGATCGTTTGCTTCCAGGATAGCGAATAACGAGTATGGATCGTGCCCCGGTTGTGTACACTGCAGCATATTCTTCGTGGTCATCGCGTTCGGTTACAGGGTGGATGAAATGGTCTCGGTTAGGTGTGTTAGGGTTGGTCGTGTCGTGTGTCATCGAAGAAGGAAACCCTGTTTACAGGAGCTGAGCTGCGAGGCACGAGTTCAGAGGTGCTTCAACGGTTTCCAGATTATTCTATTACGAGGATCGATTCGCAGACACCTCGCCCGTACATCTGCTTGCAGAAATTCTCCGAAGAAATTCTGCGGTAGAAAAATAAAACCGATAAATAAAACACCCATGGCCCCACTAATCCATTTTTATCAATTTTTCATTTATCGATACACTTACAGTCTAGTATTCCAACTGGAAGACTGAAAATAAGAGGCAATTGCTCTTTTAAAAGCAATAATAACAAATGTGCCCTGCAATAAATTAATTATTATATATAAAAAAGGAAATAGGAGGTAATTGAAGGAGGCTTCAAAGTTTAAGAAATGTAAATTTTATTTGCAGAGTTTAAATATGATATATTAAACTTTTAATTTAATCTTTTGATATAAATAATGCAAATATGCCCTTCAATAAATTAATTATTATATATAAAAAAGGAAATGGGAGGTAATTGAAGGAGGCTTCAAAGTTTAAGAATTGTAATTTTTATTTGCAGAGTTTAAATATGATATATTAAACTTTCAATTTAATCTTTTGATACATTCAATATTAAACATGAATTAAATGATGTAGTATTAAAGTATATATATGTACATACTTATATAAGTATTAAAAATGGTATATTGCATGATAGAACTACTGAAGAATTCTAAAATAATTTCGTGATAATTTGATTCTAAAAATAATTTGGAGCAGCTGGTATAATAGGAATTTTGCAAAATTTAACAGAAAATGCAATCTCGTCACTCTTTTTGATTTGTAAGTAGGATTGATATTGGTGGATCGTCAAGGATCCGGATTCGGCATTAGGATCAACGAAACCGGAAGTCATATATGTATAGCTAAATTTGGGAAATTTCAGTCACTGTTCCTTCGTCATGGTGCAAGCCAGTTAGGTGGTTCCAATCATGGTTGTCCCAAGATCGAATGCAAATCGCATGCAATGCCGAATATGCAGTTTACCGGCTGCAATTATAGCTATTGATTTATAAGGCCTGTATCGCCGGGGCTTCAGGATTAACCGGTGTTTTGTTAATTGCTGTTGTAATGCTCCAGAACTGTGAATTATTTCGACATTAACTCCGCGGGCCTCTAATCACAAGGAACGCATAACTAACAACACGGTAGTTTGACGGCAGTTAAAAGTGAATTAAGTGCTAAACGAACTTTAATAAAATAGCTCGAGAAATTGTCGATTAATCGACGGTTGGTAAATGAAATTTTCGAGAGAACGAATAGTTTAGAAACAGAAGAGAGAGAGAGAGACAGAGTGCATTTCGAAATTACGTTCGTCGGGGCACGTCGATTCCTATTGGAAACGAATGGATGCCAAGCTGCTCGTTGGAAAGCTCGCGTAGAATTTAATTGAAAATATTTTCATTAAATATTATAAAATAGTTCGCCAACAAGAATTTCATTCGAACTCTCTGCCACGGTTAAACGACGATTTTGTGTACATTAACGAAACACCTTCGCCACTTAGGTGACTTTTTTACAGACATTACAGTGCTTTTTCTATAAATGTCGTCAAGGCCTGCATGATAAAAGTCGCGAGATTATCCCCACTACCGCGGGTATACCAACCATTCAACCCTTTGCACTCGAATGACGACTCTAAGGCGAAATAAAAATGTTCTGCGTCAGTTACAGTGATTTCTCTATATATGTCGCCAAGGCCTGCATGATAAACGTCGCGGAATTATCCCCACTACCGCAGGTTATACCTCGTGACACGAAGCTTGAAAGGCATCGGACGTCGAGGAGGGTAAACATAACACGGCTCGGGTATGTCTTCTCCACGATATATGACGTGTTGTTGACATATATCGAGAATTCACTGCAGCACAGTGAGCAGTGTTATGTTTACACTCCTCGACGTCTGAGACCTCTCGAGCTTCATGACCCTTCACGGAGCATAATATCTGAGCGGATAATTCCACGACGTTTATGGTCCAGGTCTTGGTGACATATATAGAGAAGTCACTGTACTATTTTTTGATCCACCCGACCTTACACTCCTCGAGGAGTGTAGGACCAAGGTATACCCCACAGTGGTGTGGATACTTCCGCGACGTTTATCATGTAGGCCTTGGCGACATATATAAAGAAATGACTGTACATGAAGAGTTGGAAAAGCTGGGACCAAAGAAGATTCGAAACACAATCACAATAAAATGTTGGGACTAATGATATTTTTGTGTCAGGACCATTTCAAATTGTAAATTTCAGAATTGCAATATCCAAAAAGTAAATATATTAGTCAGGACAGGTTTTAACATCCTGTTTCATTGAGAAGTCCCTATTTCGTAAAAAATGTGTGGGTTAACGAGATTTTTGCAGTCACGTGTTTCGCATTAGGCACAATTAGGCGTAACACGTCCTATCCGTGCAACTTGGAGAACGGTAACTCGGTATAGCAATTAAATCAGCGTCCATGGTAACTGGCTGACACCAATCAGCTGTCCATTCGTTGTGATAGAGCCTGGACGTTCGTCTAAATAAATTACACGGCCTGCAACGAGAGATAGGTTAGCAGTGTTATCGAATTCCTTGGTGGACGCAGACTTATTAGGGGACTGGCATCATCCTTGTCAATCGGGGAATGTTCCAAGTTCAATACGCTCCCTGATCGAACCTTCAGACAACGAAGAAGCTGCCGCGCCATGGTGAAAATTAATCGATGCCACGGTGGTTTCACGCTGGTAACCGACCCGTGACTGAATTTCATTAATGCGCCGAACGATTTCTACCCCTTCTCTCTCTCTCTCTCTCTCTCTCTGTCTCTCTCTCTCTGTCTCTGTCTTGTTCTCTGTTACCGTCGCTCTACTTTATCTCGCTTTAAAATCATCCCCGGATCCCTGCGCCCCTTCTTTCTCCCGATCCCATCAGTTCTAAGCACCCCACCGTAGGACGAACTTTGGTAAAATTAACTTCACTCAATTAAGCCTTTGCTTCTCGAATCGAACTTCCACGCTGTGCTCGTTCTCGCGAGACCGAGAACACGAGGTGGAAGAAGGCATCTCACCCCCTACCCCCACCCTCTCTCACCCTTTCTCACTCACTCTCTCTCTCTCTCTTTCTCTCTCTCTCTCTCTCTCTCTCTCTCTCTTCATCCTGCAGAGAACCTTATTCCCGCAAGGTTGATCATGTTTTTTAGCCGAAATGCGATCTAGCCGAACGTTTAATCCACTCAGCGAACAGGTAAACTTCCCCGGGTAATTGATCGCCCTCTGTTTTCCCGCGAACGATGAAAAATTTGGCTCATAGGTAATGGATCGGCGGTTGTGTGCGCTTTATTGTGTATAGTTCGCTTCTTTGAAGCCTGCACATTGACGTGCGCCTGGTACAGCGAGTCGTTAGACTGGTGGGAATTTTTTGGGAAATTAGAATCGTCTGTAGTTACTTGCACTGTGGATAGACGAATATGAGCTTACACTTATCGGAAAGTACAATCTTTCAGCTTTAATTTGAGCCCTCGAACGTCGAAAAATTCCCACCGGAACGTATTCTAAAAACGTCCCGAAGAATCTCCTCGAAATCGTTCGGATAATCGAGGTTCTATTTAATCGTGAATTAAACGAGTAAATGTGAACCGAATTGTGTCGTGTTGGGGCTCATTTTCACCGGGAAAGTGTTACGAATGTGTTGGTAAAATGTTTGTTAAGAAGTCATTTGAAACAAAAAAGTTATTTAACAATTATTGACCCTGTGGGAACGTAACGATGTAACGATGTAACGATGTAATGATAGATCGAGTGTACCAGTTGTCATCAGTCTTTTGACTTTCTCTTCGAAGAATAATTTATCCTAACATGAGTAAGGATCTTTCAACAACAAAAATTGTTTAACAAATTGCAGAATCTAGCATTTCTTCCAATATATAATATAGTGAATTATAATTGTTATAATACCTTAGTTATCGGATTAGTTTTCAAGTGTTTCTTTTTGTCGAGTAGTACCTGTCATGACGAACATCCGGTCCACGATTAACGCGTGCGCAAATCGGCGATGGTCCCTGATTAATCGGAGCATTATCCCATTAATCTCGAAACGGTATCAGCATATTATCGATACTTTTGCGACTAGAACAATGGCGGGACACGGGCCACAGAGGACTGATTAATTTTGACCACAAACACCAGCTATTGTCGTCAGAACCGCAGCTCTCTGTTATTCGGTTAATTGAATAATTATTCCGTTAATCGGCATTGTCATTGAACCATTTATTGCTTCACGCGATACGGATAAGCGGCCGTAGCTGACATCAAAGGTTCTTCATCAATGGAGATTGTTTACGGCGCGTACAATGTCCAAGTTTTGTTCGCTTGCCGAAAGAGGGGGGGGGGGGGGAGAGGAAGGCTTCGCGACGGATAATTAGATTGCAATCAACGCTACGGAACGCCGTGAAAGCAATTGATTATGCCAAAGTAATCGATTCCGTTGCCGATTTCTACCTACCGAATCGAGGTATTAAGAGAACTGTCTAACAGCAAATACATTGTCCTAAAAGTGTACAGAGTGTGCTATTGTTAGACATTATCATAAAAAGTAGCTTCTTTTTGATACACTCAACTAAAAATTGCAAAATAGAGAATATTCTAGTGCACTGAAATAATTTCAGTAGCTCGCAGACGCAGACGATTTTAATTTTACAAAAATTGAAACCCTTCGTCACCATAGACCGACCAGAAAAATCGCCACAGACCATTGACTTGCAGGCACACGTTCAAATAGGACTCGGGAGATTTTTATGCAAAATTAAAATCGTCTGTGTTAATTACACGATGGCTAGGCGAATATGAGCCTAGTCTTATCGGAAAGTACAATCTCTCAGCTTTAATTTGAGCCCTCGAACGTCGAGAAATTCCTACAGGAACACATTCTAAAACCGTTTCGAAAAATCACCTGAAAGTAGTTCGTATAATCGAGGTTCTAGTAAACCGTGGATTTAACGAGTAAAAGCGGTCCTAATTGTATCGTGTTTGGGCTCGTTTTAATCGGGAAAGTGTCAGGAATACGTTAGCGAATGTTTCATTAAAAAAGGAATTACAAACAAAAAAGTTATATAACAATTATTGACACTTTCGCGACGTTTTCCATCTTTTCGTATCGTGTTTGGGCTCGTTTTAATGGGGAAAGTGTCAGGAATCTATTGTCGAATGTTTCATTAAAAACAAATTCGAAATAAAAAAGTTATATAACAATAGTTGACAGTGTTTCAACGTTTTCCATATTTTCACACTTTTTTTGTGGCCGATCCCAAAAAGACTGACCTTCTAAGCGCAGAAAAAGCAGAATACAACCATCCTGCAACGATCCGGGAAAGATTGAAACGTTTCATCACCAGAGACCCAGAAAAAGCCGCCACGGACCAGCAACTCGCAGGGAACACGTTCGGACTCGTTTCATTCGTTTGGCCAACAGGTGCGAAACGCAATAACGGGAACAGCGGCTCTCGGACGGACCCCGGAGAAGAAGGATAAAAACCGTCGGGGATAGGCGAACGAACCTGTTACTAGTCGCATGGATCCCCGTGCCAGTAAATCACGGTGATTCGAATAAATCACGTATTATTTCGAGCATGGGGCTCGCAGGAGATCGGAGGGAGGAGGGTGGAGGGGTGCCGGCGTCGGCTCGAGAGATATACAGCCGTGCTGCTAACTCGCCGCAAAACCTAGGCTATGTGTTACACGGTCAACCACTGACGCGTGTTTCAATGACGAGAGAGATGATCGCGCAAAGCGCCCCCGTTCAGATATGGGCTCGCAGATGCGTGCACACGGCGGTTTACCATAGCGGTTTCCCCCCCATAGAGGGAAAGAGAGAGGAGGAAGCCACGGATCGAGCGCTGCCCTCTTGGCCATGCCCCCACGGTTTTACGCTGGCCAAAATTCCACGAATTGGACCACGGTCTATAGGGATTTCGCTATTAGCCCATGGTTTGCTGGAAACGCATTCCTGGCCGCGGCGGTGTTGACCTTTGTAGTCGAACCGCTAGTCCTGTGCTTGCTTCGGGGCTGCTGAGCTTTGGGGATTCTCGTGTAACCGGTCCCCGAGACACAGATTTTTCAAAAGTACAAATATTCGTGGAATGTCCTTGCAAAATCTTAGACTCGAATTCGCAAAAATGGAGAAGTGAGTTGAACATACAGTGAGCAGCAAAACTTTCGTTCAGTTATTAGCAAACATACCACGATCAAATTATTGACTCCAGATTTTTTCACTAAAGATATTTTCACAAGGGAATAAATATCTTTAGCACACGTTATAATAAGAACCGCAATAATATCTTGTCGATTTTATGAGGCACTAGTTAGAGATAATGTTGCTTGCTGTAAATTGTTAATTGTAATTTCTGGAGAAGAATTTACCCCTCTGTACATGAATATCGCTTTAGAATTCATTATCAACACGTGAAACGAGTGTTCGGATAACGAAGAGTCTGAAGGCTCCAGCGGTTCGGATAATAGAGGCTCTACTTAATCGTGTATTAAACGAACAATTCAAAACCAAAAGATATCGTGTCTGGTATCATTTTACTCGGAAAAATGTCACGCACACGCTGCTCAAAGTGTCGTAATAAAATAATTCGACCCGAAAAAGTTGTGCCACAAAATTCGCATTGTGTCACCGCTGTATTGAATTGTTCTAGGCATTCTAAGAATTCTGTCCGAGGCTCCAGGGCATTTTAGGGGTTCTAATCTGTATGGGCCGTTCGAGGGACATGTCCTACACGAATGGGGACAAATTTTATCCAGATATCATGCGCACTTTCTTCGAAAAAAACGAAAAACTGCTGACGATACCGAGCAGCGTCAAAGTATCAAGCTATCGGCTTGGATAACCGTGAAAATACTGAGACGGTCGTTAGCGCCGAGGCCATAAATACAGTGAGGAGCAAAACTGAACACACATACGACATTTTAACAAAAATAATTTTGTATTCTATATTTATTTTGCCTTACCGCACTGCGCGATAATTAAAGTAAATTAAATTTAATGACAGTGTTTCATTTTGAATATCCGTTGGTATGTAATGTGGGCGAAAGAATGTTAAATATTTAAATAGCGTCCCTAAAAATACGTAAATTTTACCCTGAAAGACCGTTACATGTTACGCAAACGCATTAACTTTGATACTCGTGCGGGTCGAAACGGTCCATTAAGGATTTTTTATTTTGCAATTACTGAAACCGTAAAGCTTTGTGGGAAAATTGTTAAATAAATCCATTTATTCCCTTGCACGTTACAGTAAAAATCGCGTTACGCGAACTAAACGCGACAGCGCGCCACAATATGGATTTACAAATCCGAATAAATGTTTTAAATGAATAAATTTTTTAATAAATCTTCATCACCTTCCTCGTCATTAAAAAAAAAAAAAAATGAAATAGACGATAATTTGGTAGAAAATTGAGCTGTATAATTTAACATTTGCAAGAAATGTGCTTGGTACAGCGAGTTGTTAGACTGTTAGGAATTTTTATGGGAAATTAGAATCTTCTATGTTTAGTTTCACTGTGGATAGGCGAATATGAGCCTAGTCTTATCGGAAAGTACAATCTCTCAGCTTTAATTTGAGCCCTCGAACGTCGAAAAATTCCTACAGGAACACATTCTAAAACCGTTTCGAAAAATCTCTTCAAAGTCGTTCGGATAAGCGAGGTTCTACTGTATCGTCGATTAAACAAGCACGCATGATGCAAAACCTATCGTGTTTGGACTCGTTTGAATCAGAAAAGTGTCGCGGATCTAGTCGCAGTACAATTAACGCAGACAATTTTCATTTTGCATAAAAATCTATAATTTTCAGCAACTCACGAAACCTATAAATATAAATTTTCATCGATTATTTCATAAAAACTGTTCCCAATTTATGGTTCTATTTTCGGTTCTGTTTCCAATTCATTTTTGGTTCCATCACGTTCCAAAAAGTGTGAAAACTTTCGTTTTGTCAATCATTTCACTGTTGAAACCACTTCAAACGAAAGCAAACTCGATGTTTCCCAAAATGAAAGCGACAAGGACACTTGACTGATGGTGTCAACTATTGGTGGGGTAGATTGTGTAGACTGTGGGGGCGTTTCAGTCGCAGCAAGTGTCACGAGGAGCAACAAGGTTGCGTGCAGCAACCGGAAATCCAGGGAAAAGCAGCGTCATAAGAGAAACCCTTAAAGCGGGCCTCTGGTGCAATTGCCCAAACAGACTGTCGAGGAATGAACACGTCAGTGTCGGGGAGAAGGATTTCCTCGGTGGCATACAAAGTAGCCGACGCCAGGGGATGTTACACGGAAGACCTCCTAACCAGGATGCTAACCTCCTCCTCCTTCACGTTTTCCGTTTTCTCGGAACTACCGTCTTCCGCGGGTTTCCTCTCTTTTCACTCTTCGGAACGTGGCCGTCATGAGCTGGGCGGCCGCCAGAGCCGAGCTGCACGCCGAATACAAATGATCGCGACAAATTAGGTCGCTGCTGAAGGGATTCCCTCGGTCCTGTCCGCCGCAGAACGTGGCCATAGGCTCGAACCCCAACTGTCCCGATTCTTCCCGTGATTCGAATCCGATGCAACGTTCCCTCGAGAAATCTCTATTTGAAACACGCTATCGATTGCCGTTCGACACGATAATTAACCCTTCGACGGTCCACCAATACGGTTTTTCGTTTAAAAGTTACGAAATCGAAAGAAATCCAGTTCTTCGGTGGATTTTTTTGCAAAATTAAAATGATCTCTGTTCAATGCACCCCCTTACTAGAAACTACAATCTTTCACCTTTAATTTAAGCCCTCGAACGTCAAAAAACTCCTCCTGGAACACACTCTAAAACCGTGTCAAAGAATCTTCTTACAATCGTTCGGATAGTAGAGGTTCTCTTTAATCGTGGATTTCTCGAGAAATCACTATCCGAATCCTATCGTGTTTGGTATCGTTTTAATCGGGAAAGTCTGGCGCATACATTCGTGCAAGTTTTGTTTAAAAATAATCGGAAATGAAAAAGTTATAACAATAAATCTGCATTGTCATACCGAGATTTTAGCGAAAAAAGACGAGGGAACGATATTTTCACACAAAATATCAATGCACTGGAGTATTTATGTCACTGAATAGTAACAATCAAGATTACAAGCACGTTCCAGGCGTTTACGCGAAATCCAGGAACACATGCAGCTCGTAATATTTCCCCTTCCGCGTTCGCTAAAGATTGACACGTGTTCCATAATGCAACATCGATCAATCTTGGCATGAAAATAATTAATAGAGACAGGGAGAGGTGCAGCTGAATCCCCTGATAATTTTATGGATACAAGAGCCCGGCAATTAATCTTCCGTGCCCGTTAACAAGACGAACAACAATTCATTTCGGTATCCCAATTTGTCAGCGCGGGCTAAAGCGTGCTGCGCGCGGGCTTTTCACCAGCGGATTCTAGGCGACTTTATTTCCTTGTTCCAAATGTAATTTAGCCCCGGGACGGGCGCGCGCATGGTTGCGATAACATTATCGAATTCTGGTGGTACTCGCGTGCCTCGCGTCGTGAGAAATGGCGAGGGACGAATATTTATAGTTGGCGTTCTCGCGAAAACGGTTGGTGTATCAGATGCGTGGATGTACCTTATGCCGGGTTCTCACGTTATCGCGTGGCTGACGATCGAATCATCTTTGCCGACTTAATACGATCGTTGCTCGAGTGCTTAGGCGATTTTGCCGACCGAGAATCGTCGTCGATCCAATTAAACGCATTTTTCTTGCGTCTTCGTGTTCCGTCAGGTATCAATACTCCATTGTAAAGATTTCGTAAAGCCTCGGCTGATTCGTAGAGAAAAATATCCAGGTTCCGACGCCATATTGAGAAAGCGGGTCGTTACGTCTATAGGAAATGTCTTATGACGTCGTGTTTCGCCGATTGCGAGTCTCTCTCCGAGGGCCGCGACGAGCATGATCGTTTCAGATGTTGCCCGATATATACGAGGCGTCGTTAGATGCGGCATTGACTGATAAAAATGTCATAGTAGCTGGGCTGCTCGGTCGATCACTTTTCTGCGTCGTAAAACGTCAGCAGAACCGGAGGTCGAAGCTCAGATTCATCGGGGCTGCTGTCGCGGTAAATGAAATCGTAAAGGCGGAACGCGGAATCTGAGCTAGTCGCTGCGCAGACAGTTCCTACAGAATAGTTGGCCGATAAAGAAAAACAGTTCTCATTCGATCGTAAAACGCGAAACGATACGGTGCAACGGAACAACGGCCGGGGCCCGAAACACTGAACCATAAAGGACCCATACGCGATTCTGGCGACAGGCTGGCTTCCCAGGCGAAATCCTGCTGTCTGCAGGACTTTCCAGTCAGCAAACTCCTCCGAAGGAAAGTCCTATCGCGTTGCAGGAATCCTGAAAATACGAAGAAATCGATTTTAAAATAATTAAAACGCCGAAACATGCGGATCGGATTCGGGGGAGTTTTATGCAAAATTAGAATCGTCCACGTTAATTGCACGGCGACTATTTTAATATGAGCCTATACTTATTGGAAAGTACAATCTTTCAGCTTCAATTTGAGCCTTCAAACGTTGAAAAATTCCTACGGGAACTCATTCTAAAAACGTCTCAAAGAATCCCTTTGAAGGAGTATGTATGCGTGTAGGGATCACAGCGATCTTTATTTGTAGAACTTACACAAAGTACACTGAAGGCGGTTGTGTACGAGACTGTACACCGCTCGTGTCCGATCGCGTTTTATATATTCGTGATCGGTCGAACATTTTTGGTACGTTAGCGTTTTTTAATACGGCACGCGCCGATGTGACCTCGCGGTGTCACGCGTTTGCTTACGCGGCTACTCCTATTACTTTTCCGCTCGGCTGTCAGCTTTTTTGCTGATCGCTACATCGACGACCGCTACATCACCCCCTTTCCAGTGTAAACGACCTATGTTTTACTTCGCCGCTAATAGTTTGCCTTATATAGGTTACTTAAATCTAATTATTTACAATCTTATCCTAACGCTATTTACAAGTTTGGATTTCTTAGCGGCGACCGAGTTGTAAGCGGTCTGGGAATCGCACGCGTCTGCCTGAGCGCGTTTGAACGTGTCGTTGAATGTGTACTGTTGTCTTACCTCTCGCGGTTTCTCGGATTTTTTGTGACGCCGTTTCGTCTTCGACGGTTTCTGGCGAGGCGGTGTCTTCGAATACATACGCTGGCTTCAACCTATCTATGGACACCGTTGTTTCTTTGCCCCTTATCCGAATGGTATATGTTTTATTTGATCGGGAAATAACGGGGAACGGTCCTTCGTATGGGAGTTGTAACGAATTTTTCGCACCGTCCGTGCGTAGAAATACGTGCGTGGCCGTCGGCAGGTTTTTGAACACGAAAATTTTCTTTTTTCCGTGTCGGCTCGCCTCCGTTGGCCGGACGTTGTGAAAGTATTCGCGAAGTTGGTTTACGAACTCCGAAGGTCCCTTGTTGTTTTCCGATGAGGGTACTAGAAACTCTGCAGGCAAACGCGGGTTTTCGCCGTAGACTAATTCGGCCGCTGATGCCGCTAAATCTACTCTATGGGCGGTACGGATGCCTAACAGCACAATTGGTAATGCATCCGTCCATCGCTCGTCGTTATGGCATTTAATTGTCGCTTTGAGCTGCCTGTGAAATCGTTCCACTAGCCCATTCGCCGCTGGATGGTACGCGGTTGTCCTTAAGTGTTTTACACCCAGGAGCGCGTTTAGGTTTTTAAAAAGTTGTGATTCGAATTGCCGACCCTGGTCGGTCGTGACGCGTAGGGGAGTTCCGAATCGCGCTACCCACCCGGCGACAAATGCTCTAGCCACTGTTTCGGCCTCGATGTTTTCTAGGGGAAATGCTTCTGGCCAGCGTGTGAAACGGTCTACGCACGTTAGGCAGTACCTTTTATCTCTCGAGATCGGTAGTGGTCCTACCAGGTCGATGTGTACGTGTTCGAACCTAGTGGACGGCGGAACGAAGGTGCCGACAGGACTTTCTACGTGCCTACTTACTTTTGCCCGTTGGCATTGTAAACAGCTGCGAGCCCATTCGCGACAATCTTTTTCGATTGATGGCCAAACAAAACGTTGTTTTATTAACTTGACCGTCGACTTTATTCCTCCATGCGCCAAACCGTGCAGTGAGTCGAATGCTTGCCTTCGGAAAGGTTTCGTTACGAATGGTCTCGCGGTTCCTGTAGCGATGTCGCAATAAACATGAGTGTCTCCGTCCGTCGTTAGGCCTATACGTTTTAATTGCAACGAAGTGTCGGACGCCGCGAGTAATTCTTTCAGTTCGCGGTCTGTCTCTTGTGAAACAGCCAGTTTTTTGAAATCGACCGATGCTGTGACTGTCTCTACTCTCGATAATGCGTCCGCCACCTCGTTGTCTCTCCCGCTAATATGCCGTATGTCGGATGTAAATTGTCCTATGAAATCGAGATATCTGAATTGCCTGGGCGTGCATTTTTCCGGCTTTTGCCTGAACGCGTACGTGATCGGCTTATGGTCGGTATATACCGTGAATGATTGGCCCTCTAACGCGTGACGGAAATGCTTAATAGCCGCGTATACCGCTAATAGTTCGCGATCGTATGCGCTATATTTTCGTTGCGGAGGCGACAGAGATTTCGTGAAGAATCCAAGGGGTTGCCACGAATTTCCAAGTCGCTGTTGCAACGTGGCGCCTAACGCGAAGTCCGACGCGTCTACCATGATCGCGAGCTGCGAGTTTTTACGCGGATGCGCTAATAATGCGGCGTTGGCTAAAGCGTCCTTTAGCGCGTTCACGGCGGTTTCCGCTTCGCTCGTCCATTTTATGGGCGCGTCTGCCTTTATTTTTCGCCCTTTTAGGAGCGCGTTGAGGGGAGCCTGTATTTTCGCGGCGTTCGCGACGAAGCGTCGATAGAAATTAACCATTCCTAAGAAACGGCGCAATTGTCTAGCTGTCGTAGGCGTAGGGAATTTTCTAATCACGTCTACTTTGTCCGCGAGCGGTTTTGTGCCTTGCGCATTCACGGTGTAACCGAGGAACCTCACTTCGGGCGCGGCGAAAACGCATTTCGTTGGGTTTATCACTATCCCGTATTTCTCTAAACGTGCGAACAGCTGCCTAACGTGTTCCCTGTGCTCTTCTTCGTTCTTAGACGCGACTAAAATATCGTCTAAGTAGGCGTAGCAGAAATCTAGCCCTCGGAGCACGTTGTCGATAAAACGTTGGAACGTTTGGGCGGCGTTCCTCAACCCGAACGGCATCGAAGTATACTCGAACAGACCGAAAGGCGTAACTATCGCGGTTTTTTCTACATCGTCCGGATGTACCGGGATCTGGTGATACGCGCGGACCAGATCGATCGTCGAGAAGATCGTGTTTCCGCACAACGTTCGCGCGAAATCTTCAATATGCGGTAGAGGGTAACGATCAGGGATAGTACGGGCGTTGAGAGCGCGATAATCACCACAGGGCCTCCATCCGTTATCCTTCTTTGCAACCATGTGTAGAGCTGACGCCCACTGGCTCTTTGACGGTCGTATGTGGCCCTGGCTAAATAAATCCTCGAATTCCGCTTTCGCGATCTTAAACAGGTTGGGGGAAAGTCTGCGCGGCTTGCAAAAGATCGGCTGCCCGGGAGTGGTGTTAATGTAATGTACAACATCGTGTTTAACCTTACGCGGGTTCGTTGTCAAGCGCACGATGTCGGGGAACTCTGCCAGCAATCGTTGGTACGGGGAGTCGCCGAGGATGGTCTTCACCGACGGAATGTTGCCCTCTGCTCGCCTACCGGTAGCCGACAGTGACGTTAGCTGGTCCAGCAATCGGTGATTCCTCAGGTCCACCAGTAGCCCGTAGTGGGATAAAAAATCGGCTCCGATGATGGGCTTCGAGACATCGGCCACGACGAACCTCCACTGGAACGCGCGACGGAGACCCAGGTCCAGGTTGACCGTCCGTACGCCGTAGGTGCTGATAACGGACCCATTTGCCGCGAACATCTCGTACCCTGTCTTCTCGGTTCGACCTTTGACGTGCGCCCGTGGATAGACGCATAGGTCCGAACCAGTGTCCACCAGGTACTCTTCTTTCGTACGCTGGTCGATGACGAAAAGGCGGCTGAGCCGTGGACCGTCACTGATTGCCGCGCTCAGTGGCGTGCCCCCTCGTTTCCCGCCTGGAAACTGCACGGTGCCTTACATTTTGTTGCGGCGGCCCCGAATTTCCAGTGATACCAGCAGTGGTCTTTTTTAGTCGACGGGGTTCCTACTCTCGCTCGCCTGGACGGGTACCTTCTTCCCGATGAGCTCGACCGCTCTCGGAAACTGTCCCTCGACCGTCCTCGTGAGCGGGACCGCGTTAATTCGGCCACCTGCAGCGTTAGCTCCTCTAACCGCTCAAACAGTTTGTCTGACGAACTGTCATGCGAGGTGCTTGCGACTTCCGTGTGTGCGCTGCTCTCACGAATTTTATCGGCGATCTCCGCAAGTTTACTGAGCGGGAGGTCGGCCTGCGAGTTGACTATGGCACGAGTCATGGCCGGCAACCTTTGTGCCCACAATGTGCGCAGGAATTCTTCCGATACCGCTCCACCTGCCAAGCTCTGCATGTGGCGGAGGAACTGGGATGGCGTCCGATCCCCGATCTCTTCCTTCTGCAGGAGTTGTTCGATACGCTGGCCTTGCGACGCTGAGAGTCGCCGAACCAGCTCGTTTTTTAGCGTCTCGTACTTATTTTTCTCCGGGGGACTAGAGAAAATGTCTTGCACTTCCAGAGCATATTTGCGATCCAACTGTGCCATTACGTAATAAAATTTGGTTGCGTCCGCCGTGACTCCATTGATCGCGAATTGCGCCTCTATTTGATGGAACCAAACAGTCGGTTGTTCAGGCCAGAACGGCGGAATGCGAACGCCGACACGGCTTATCTCCGGAACCGCGTGTGAAGCTTCGGACGCCGATGTGCCTGGTGCGGACATCTTGCCTTTTTAGTGGTAATGTGTTGAATAGTAATAAAGAATTAACCTGTGATCACGTCGGGGTCACCACTGAAGGAGTATGTATGCGTGTAGGGATCACAGCGATCTTTATTTGTAGAACTTACACAAAGTACACTGAAGGCGGTTGTGTACGAGACTGTACACCGCTCGTGTCCGATCGCGTTTTATATATTCGTGATCGGTCGAACATTTTTGGTACGTTAGCGTTTTTTAATACGGCACGCGCCGATGTGACCTCGCGGTGTCACGCGTTTGCTTACGCGGCTACTCCTATTACTTTTCCGCTCGGCTGTCAGCTTTTTTGCTGATCGCTACATCGACGACCGCTACACCTTGAAAGTAGTTCGCATAATCGAGGTTCTACTTAACCGTGCATTTAACGAGCAAACGCTATCTGAATTGCATCGTGTTTGGGCTCGTTTTAATCGGGAAAGAGTCAGGAATATGTTGACGAAGGTTTTGTTAGAGAATAATTACACATAAGAAAGCTATGACAATAAATTAGTATTGTTAAATATGAAGTGTGCCTTCAAATGAATAAATTTAGTTGAGAGAATGGGTTGAACGTGATTTTAAATGAAAGAATGCATTGTTCCATGGTGAATAGAGCATGTAGATGTGCAAGGCAGTGGCGACGATAAGCAGATTCCCTGTTAACCAGTTCGCTAAAGAAAAAGTAGTGTAAATGGTGTTTGCATTGGCCAAGTTAAATGGAATATCCTATATGCGCAGGGCTTTGGTGGCGTGTATACACAACGCTACACACACACACACATATACACACACAGTGACTGCCATTTTGCACAGGTTTGCCCTTGGAAAAGACACACCGTTTGCCACGGGATAGTCAACGTGTGCCATGCAATCGACGAGAGACTTTCGGCACGGATAAATCGTGTTGATAAGCGTGCGCCGGCTTTGAAACGCGAGAACTTTACCAATATTTAGCGGAACGGAAAAAACTCCAAAGACTAGAGTAGTGGCGGGAAAAAAGGACCATTTTTTAGGAACGGAAAACAAAATTTGTTTTTTTCTTCTTTGGATTCTGTTTTAACCCCTTGCACTACTATTTATTTTGTGATTATAATGATTAGAAATTCTCCATCGTTCAGAATTTCATAGAAAAAAAGGATAGTTTATATTTATTGTATGTCTACGTATTCCTCAAAGGATATATATATCAACTACAAAAAAATAGAATTTTTAAAATTAATAACGTTCAAATTTATTAGACTCTATTCAGAATCTTCGTCACGAGTCTAGCTCGTTATTGTAGGGCAAGGGGTTAAAATCGCAAGTTTCGGAAAATACAACGAAGCGAGGGGTTGTATCGATAGACGAGAAATAGTATATTGACATTTAAAATTTTTTCAATTTTCGTACAATTTCAAATTTTATCTACTCAATTTTGTTATAAATGCATAAATATCCGCTGTCTACTAATAACACTCTGTACGAAAAACGACGAAATTCTTTCGTATAACACATAATTATTTCGTTTTGAGTGATGTCTCGTAGTATTGTCGCGGACTGTATGAACCGGCGAGGCCGGTGGTAATTGCGTTGGTAATTTAATGAAAATTAATTATCTACGTCCCGTTACTTCGCGAGCGACCGCGCGCCGAGGGAAAATTATGCAATTCTTCTTTTTTTTCCCCCCTCCCGAATGGAAAAGATCGGAGTGAAATGTTCCAACACCGATGCTACTTACCGCGATATACTGTACACGCTGAGAGAGAGAGAGAGAGAGAGAGAGAGAGAGAGAGAGAGCGCATAAAAGTCGAAAACAACTCTTGAAACCGGACTGGAACTCGGTTGAAGTTGGTCCAACTTCGTTGAATTACAGAACAGGCGTTAAGGACGCGTCGGATTCAACTTCCGACTATCTGACAGAGAATAAAAACCTCGAAACGAGACGAAGTCTCGACTGCGTCGTGAAACACGCTCGTACACAACGCTCGCGTTAATTAATGTTATCGTAAAATTCAATTAACAGTCTCCGAAAACTGCTATTATTCCGCATTGCAGTCCGCCTCGCGTGTAAACGCGAGCTCTTTTAGCCGAAATATTATTTAACGAGAGTAATAACGGGTGACAGTGTCTGAAGCGTTCGTTAAACGCGGTCACTTTTTTTCACAATTTTGGAAAAACAATTCTTGTTTTTTTCCCCCCCGTTACGTCCACACGCGCTTTTTGTGCAATTCTCGAGAGGCTTTTAACGCTAAAAACTTTTCCCGGCACTGCAGACCGTGCTATTGGAGAACCTTGCACCCGCATAATTGCATTCTGCTGATTTCGGAGACGCGCAAATTTCCTCGCGAAGTATGGCAACCTGACGAAAACAAGGACTCCCTATTTATTGACAT
Organism: Seladonia tumulorum; assembly: GCA_913789895.3. Taxonomy (NCBI): domain Eukaryota; kingdom Metazoa; phylum Arthropoda; class Insecta; order Hymenoptera; family Halictidae; genus Seladonia; species Seladonia tumulorum. The sequence continues at coordinate 6,412,834 of OU565280.1, forward strand.
TGAATTTTTTTAATCCTTCTACACATCCACAGCAGCTTTTGATTAAGAAATAAAAATTTGAATTTACTACAGTTTGCTTTCGATTCCAAAATAATTGATTATTTATGGGTCCCTAAGGTCATGTTAAAATAATATGTGAATATTAACGAATTGCTTGTTTTTCTGTTACAGGTAAGCTGAAATTACAATTCAGACAATTCTCGAGTAGGACGGTACGCTCATTACGTAAGTAAAACAAAACATTCTAACATCCGCGTCAATTTGTTAATTCCTCATTATTTAATTCGTCACTGCATCAATTCCCAGATAGCACGCGACGTCTTAAAGACGTCTGTTTTACGTCCATTTTTGGTCTGAACGTCTTACGTCCTAAAGAGACGTCGTTTTTACGTCCGAAATAAGACGTCTTAAAGACGTCTTTTACGAGTCGTCTTTAAGACGTTTCGTTTCAGATGTCCATCGACAGATGTCTTTAAGACGTCTCTGTGCTATCTGGGTTAGTGCATTAGCACATAAGCTGTTAGTAAATATTTGTGCACAAAGTGTGTTTTAGATCTCAAAATGATTGATTACTTATTTTCCAATTACTGTAATAGAAATAAACTGGGAAGGATTAAAAGCATTTACAAAAAAAAAAAAAAACAGTTATTGCGAGAAGCTAGGAGGCTAACATGAATCCTAAGGTGTTCCGAGATGAGATGAGAGCAGAGCCATCACAGTGCCATAAAAAATAGGAGTGGCGTGTACGATTGTAGGAAGAAACTGGTCCAGCAAGTTTCCGTAACGCGAGGGAAGAGCGAGAGAGGGGATTGGTTATGGCAGCCGTAAAGCCTCGCGAGGAAGTTAACGACAGGTCTTAAGGGCGTCGGAGGAATCATAGTTCTCTCTCGCGGAGCGGCGCCTCGAGGAGGTCGGAAACGTCCGGACGTTTTTCGGATGTCCGGGTTCGACGGACGTGATGTCACGCCCGCGCAAACTCCTCCGTAAATTCCTTTGCCGGAGCTTTACGGCACAATCACGTAGCGATGGAGTCCTGTAGGGACCGGGGACTAAGTGAAAAAAAAAAAGAAAAAAAAAGAAAAGCGAAACCGAAGGGACCAAGGGCCTCCTTAAAGGGACACGAGACACGCCGTGAATCCCCGGCGAAATTCAATTACCAAAAAGTTTTTCTTTTCGACGTGCCGAAACTCTGCCCGATTCCAGACGACGCGCAAACCGATGGAATATTTGACAAATATGGCGGCGGCGCGTGATTCGGTCGACCAATTAGGCGAAAGTAGCCCCTATTAGTGACGGGATCTACGATGTTAGGATAATGTTTAGGGTGAAGTGTTTTTGACCCGCAACGTAGGCTTCTCGACGTAGGTTTCATTAATTGTTCAATTTTTATATTTATGTGGACGTGTGAAAGCACATTGTAGATTGAAAATAGAATGTTTTGTTGGAAAATGGTCCGGTTGCCATTTTATGTACTATACCGAATATAAATTAAGAGAATTTCGTATATTATTAAAATTTTTAAATGGTCCAGTTACCATTATATGTACTATACCGAATATAAATTAAGAGAATTTCGTATATTATTAAAATTTTAAAATGGTCCAGTTACCATTATATGTACTATAGCGAATATAAATTAAGAGAATTTTGTATATTATTTAAATTTTAGCTTGAATTTTAGGGGATTTTCAAGTTTAAAATAAATAGAAAAATTACTATAGTAAAAATAAACAGAGAAATTCTTGTATTATTTTAATTTTAACTTGAATTTTCAAGTTTGAATTAAATTCTAGAAGAACTTCTATAGTGACAATAAATTAAGAGAAATTTTTACATCATTTTCATTTTAACTAGAATTTTAAGAGATTCTGAAGTTTAAATTAAATTTTAGAAGAATTGCTATAGTGAAAATAAATTGAGAGAAATTTTTACATCATTTTCATTTTAACTTGAATTTTAAGAGGTTCTTAAATTTAAATTAAATTTTAGAAGAATTACTATAGTGAAAATAAATTGAGAGACATTTTTATATTATTTTAATATTAAATTTTAGGGGATTTTCAATTTTCAATTAAATTTTAGAGGCATCAAAACAGCCACAGCAATCTAAATTAGTTCATATTGTTTAGAGAATACCGGGGATCGGGTATATCTATGAGAACCACTACTAATTCAATTTCAAAACTTCTTTATTTTTCATTACTTTTTTATGGGATTTTCGTCAGCTTATTCGTGGCACTCTTCTGATTAAAATGACATTAAACACGATACAATTTGAACTGTAATTAATGCTCTAATTGACGGTATGTTGTGTGGCTTCCGGCAACGCGGTACCAAGAAAGTAGTCGTCCTACACGATCTATGTCAAAGCACGCAGTGTGCAAGTTTTATGCATTCATGAGTAGAATGAGTAAATGAAACGTGAAACAGAAATAGAAGGAGTTTAACAGTATCGGTATATTGTCACATTGGCTTGTTAAAATTGTTACAAGATATATTTTTATCCGGTTCCGGTGCCTTATAATTGACGCAGAACATTTTCATGCATTCTTTACGTCGATAAAATAAAATAAATTCGAATTGGGCCGATGTTCCTTGTTAGTAATGGAAACTCCGCGCCCAGAAAGGAAAATCCTGATAAAAAAATGGTTTCCACCGTAACATAGCGAAACAACCGCGAATGAAACAAGGTCGGAAAAACTGTTGGAACAAATGGCACATTGTTAGGAAAGCTTTTTCCTGCAAATTCGCATATGTAAAACAAGGCGGTGGGATAAGAACCGAGGCGGCGGGTTCAGCGATTTAGCCAACGAGTTAATAATACTTTCTGAAATTTGTTTAACGTCATCGGCAGTTTTGGGTTCCATCATTTCCATCGAAAATCGATAGTTAGAGGAAAATTTAGAAAATTTTAGAAAATTTAACTTATCTGCGTACACGATACACATATCTTTATTATTCTGTTATCAACAGTTGGGGGAAGCTTTAGAAAATTTTAGAAAATTTGTATGTGTGATATGGTTAGGGGAAGCTTTAGAAAGTTTTAAACAATTTAAAAAAATTTAATTTATCTCTGTATACGACAGTTAGGGGAAGCTTTAGAAAATTTTATAAAATTTAATTTGGATAAATTTAATTTATCTATGTATACGATACACATATCTTCATTTTTCTGTTATCGATAGTTGGGGAAAGCTTTAGAAAATTTAATTTGGATAAATTTGATTTACCTGTGTATGCGATATAGTTAGGGGAAGCTTTAGAAAATTTTAAACAATTTTAGAAAATTTAATTTATTTGTTATCGATAGTTAGGGGAAGCTTTAGAAAATTTTAGAAAATTTTAGAAAATTTAATTCATCTGTTATCGATAGTTAGGGGAAGCTTTAGAAAATTTTAAACAATTTTAGAAAATTTAATTTATCTGTTATCGATAGTTAGGGGAAGCTTTAGAAAATTTTAGAAAATTTTAGAAAATTTAATTTATCTGTTATCGATAGTTAGGGGAAGCTTTAGAAAATTTTAGAAAATTTTATAAAATTTAATTAGGATAAATTTAACTTACCTGTGTATGCGATACACAGATCTTCCTTTTCTTGCAGAGAATTATGTAGAATAAATGAGGCAAGCGATTAACTCGAAGAAAGAAAGCACATTTCTAATTGGCAGGGGCGTAACAAACGTGCCGTTTCTCGGCGTAGCATAATTCCAACGCTCATAGGCGTTCGTGTTCGCGCGCGTAATTGAGAATCGATGAGTAAACCGGACAAAGTATAGCGTGGGCGGATGGTGACAATGGAATAAGAGGAGCAGGGAATGGAGAGAGAGAGAGAGAGAGAGAGGTAGGGAATCGCTTAGATTTAAGCGACATCGGGCAGCGAACAATGGCGTTGATTGCCGAAATTAGCTGGCACAGTCTCTCTGGCAACCGGTAACCGGCTCACGAGCTCGTCGTCGAGTGAGTTAGGCGAACGCCGCGCCGTGTCACTTAACGAGAGAAAGAGCGGCGAGATTGCCACATCGAACCAGAGGCGGCAGACGGAGGCGGACGTTTCAAGAGAAACGAAGAGAGAGAGAGAGCGAGAGAAATGGCTGAACTGCAGCCGCGGAGTTGCACGTGCGGATTGCCGGAGACAATTGCGACTTCCTTTGCAGCATCGTACGCATCTGCAACGTGTTACAACTATCCACGGATTGTCTTGATCCTCCACTGTTTGCTCGCTGGTTCACCGATGCGCTGGGAAACGTGCCATCAGTAGCTATCTCCATGCTAAAGAATAATTTTCTCCGTCGGTTACATGGCGCCGAATAAACATTTCGTTCTTCTTTCGCTCGAATAGCGACTCCGAGGCGAAATAAAAATGTTCTGTGTCAATTACAGTGATCTCTCTATATATGTCGCCAAGGACTCGATGATAAATGTCGCGAAATTATCCCCATTACCGCGGAGTGTACCAACCATTCAACCCTTTGCACTCGAATGACGATTTCAAGGCGAAATAAAAATGTTCCGCGTCAGATACAGTGATCTCTCTATATATGTCACCAAGGTCTCGATGATAAATGTCGCGAAATTACCCCCACTACCGCGGGGTGTACCAACCATTCAACCCTTTGCACTCGAATGACGATTTCAAGGCGAAATAAAAATGTTCTGCGTCAGATACAGTTATCTCTCTATATATGTCGCCGAGGCATGTATGATAAACGTCGCGGAATTATCTCCTCCACCGTGAAATAGTCCCCATGAGACACCCCGAAACTCGAGAGATCTCGAAAGCCGAGCAGTGTGAACATAACACGGCTCCTCTACGATACATGACGCTGGCAAGACCCGTGTTGTTGACAAGTATCGAGAATTCACTGTACTTGGCACTCGAACGGAATAAATATTTCTGTCTCCCTTTAACCATTCGACCCTTCGCACTCTAGAGGCGATTTTAAGGTGAAATAAAAATGTTCTGCGTCAGTTACAGTGATTTCTCTATATATGTCGCCAAGGCCTGTATGATAAATGTCGCCAAGTTATCCCCACTACCGCGGGGTATATCCCGAGAGGGGCCTCGAAGCTTGAGAGGTCTCGAACGTCGAGGAGTCTGACCACAAAACGGCTCCTATACGATACATGTCGCTGCTAAGACAGGCGGAGTCCCTCCGCTGTAGCCGCGCTCTGATTGGTCCACGTTTTTCGTTAATAACTCCTAAACGAAGCCGCGGAGAACATTTTCGCAAAGGAAAAAGTTTCTTCAAATGATCTCAGGAATTAAATATCGATCTCAGGAAATATTCCTTTCAAGGAAGTACAAAAATTTGGCGACACCCTCTATACTGCAACAGCGTAAGCACATAAAAAAATTATTCTCATGAAAGTAATGGTCTCTGCACGATTATAGTCTATTGCTTTTGATGTCGGGTCCAATTGCCACTAAAATTGGCCTCGGCCACCCCCACCAGGAAAAATGCATCGAAATTCCCAGAAAGCTTCGCGAAACACCAACGGCCATCACCATGGGCGCAGATTAGCGAATCGGTGGATTTTGAGCGACAGTCAAAGTGAAATTGGCGGGAAGAACCGGGTCACCGGTAATAATTATCGGACCGATCGGCGCGGCGGTCCGAATTGTTGGTGTTCGTTGTAAAAGTCGCCTAACAGAAGCGTCTGCCGCGGAAATTAACTGGCCGGGCGAGCAAATGCAGCCCCGTGTAATCGTTGCGGCAGGTTTAACCTTCCACATCACGATTCGCATGTGGAACTACACGCGGCGGGCTCTGAATCGCGGAAAACCGCGCCCGGTGCTTTATAATACGTTTAATCGGTCGCAATTTTAATCGTAACCCGCCACCGGTTAACCGCCACGCGTAGTTATCGGCCGGTGCAGACGCGGACCCGACAAAATATGCAGAATAACCATCATGTCTATATCCTAAACATTTTATCCGGTTTAACGAGTACACGACCCGCGGCCGCCGTCCAGGCTGGAATTTAATGATAAGATAAACGTCCAAAATTATCGTGGCGAATAATAATTCGTTTGCAAATGCGAGAGAGAGGGAGAGGGAGAGAGAAAGAGAGAGAGAGAGAGATGGAGGGAGGGAGAGAGAGAGAGGGAGGGAGGGAGAGTGAGTGAGGGAGAGAGAGAGAGAGAGAGAGAGAGAGAGAGAGAGAGAGAGGGAGAGAGAGAGAGAGGGAGGGAGGGAGAGTGAGTGAGGGAGAGAGAGAGAGAGAGAGAGAGAGAGAGAGGGAGGGAGAGGGAGGGAGAGAGAGAGAGGGAGAGAGAGAGAGGTAGGGAGGGAAGGAGAGCGAGAGGGAGGGAGTGAGGGAGAGAGAGAGAGGGAGGGAGAGAGAGAGGGAGAGAGACAGAGGGTGGGAGAGAGAGAGTGAGGGAGAGAGAGAGTGAGGGAGAGAGAGAGAGGGAGAGAGAGGGAGGGAAGTAGAGAGTGAGGGAGGGAGGGAGAGAGGGAGGGGGAGAGAGAGAGAGAGAGAGAGATCGTACATCTGGAACGCACCGTTGTCCACGACATACTGTTCCCCGGAACTTTCGAATCGCTGACACATTTTCGGTGAAATCTGTCATACCTTTTGCCCCGGAAAATTGATATTGTAATTACAGGGATTAGGATACCAGAGAACTATTACGCACTGCTGTGTTGCCGGTCTGGAACTGACGGTGTGCGGGAATATTGCGTTCGCTCGCCACTGTGACCATAATCACGTCGAACTGGGATTGGTGGGGGGCGGTGGGGCGGGTGTCTGTAACAGGTCGTTATTCACTTTTGGGGGATGTGTGGTACGTTAACTCTTGTGTCTGATAAATATTTTATATTTCTCCGAATGACCTGTAATTTTGTCGCGTTTGACAGTGGAACTGTCACCATAAAAATGGACCGGTTCAGTTCTCGAGGTAATTGAAATATAATGGCATGAACAGTGCGCGCTAGTGAATTTGTTATTGCGCATGTTTTTCACGAAGCGTAGCCAATTTATTTTTCGGCTACGGTTGCTTGTCTCGCTGCTGAAAAATTAGACAAGCGGGGAACACACGCGCGCCGCACGAAAAAGAGCGTGAAAAAATGAGACGATATGATGCACCCTGTGGCACCGCAGTTCGCTCGTTTTTACCTGGATGAACTCGCACCTGAGCCGATCCGAGTGTGCACGCCAAGTTACCGTCTGTCGTAGCTGGTTGAAGAGAGGACACGTTTCCTGTCAGTCTAGACGACATAAATAGGTTATACCGTCGCTGAGATACTCACAATATAATCTCTACTCGATAAATGTCGCAGATATCTAGACTATAATTGTCCCAGAGCTATCCCCACTATCGTGAGGTACACCCAGAAGCTCGAGAGAACACACGTGTCCAAGGATTTCGAGGGGGGCAGTATCAGTTTTCTATTTTGGTGGTGTTTTCAAGGTCTTTTGAAGGTCAACTTTGTTTTTTCAAATGGAAACCTATATTTTTCATTATGGGATCTTATTGTATATTAAAAGACCAGCAATTTTCGTAGGATACTTTGTAAAGGAAAGTTTGTAATTTCTTTATAACCACAACAAATTTTCAAAATGTTCTCTGTTGTTTTCTAAACAATAATATAGACGATTCTTAAATTCAAACATTTTTGAAGGTATATATTGGAATAGCTCTACATTCCTGTACAATTCTGCGACGCAAAAAAGTGCAATCGTCACTACAACAAATGTTTTTAATTATTAGGAGTGACGTTGATCATAGTTGTTAATTCCTCACAAAACTCAATCCGCCTGTTAAAGTCATCTTCCAATAACTTTTGATGCAACTGCATTTTATAAGGATGAAACTTGTTATGTTCGAGTAATTTGTGCACAGATCCCACTGATACTCTAATTACCATTGAAACTTGTCGAATTGAACTAGTGGGATTCACAGTAAACTGTCTTATAATTCTTTTGTGAATTTTTTCTAGCCGATAATTGTCCCTGATCTACGTTTAACACTAGAACTACCAAGCACTAAATGCAACTGGCATACATTGCCTTATAATAACATGAAAAAAATATTTCTTTAGATTTCCTATCAGTTTGGTTTAAATATCTACTTCGATAGAGAAGTTTATTAAAAAATTTTCTCATGGAAACATATTTATAATATCGACGAAATATTTTTATAATTTCAATATCTCTAAAAGAAAAAATTAGGAGGAAGTCATTCTGACCCATCCGGTAGTTCTAGTGTTAATACAGATATTGAGTAGACACTGTATGTACCGGAGCAAAATGTCAAACGCCGAGCGTGCCAGAGGATAACGTGAATGTATTTTCCCGAAAATTGCACACCATTGTAAGCTCGAGAATTTTTAGAACATGCACAAAGTCGCTTCCCGAACTTTTCTCGATTTGCATCCAAGTTCTCAGCGGTATGAGAGCCTACTGCGACCTTATGTGCTTACGGAGCAGCCCGGAGACATTTGAAATTTATTCAATGGGATTCGTTCGACTCGGTCGCGGCAGAAGTCTCTCCGACGAAGCATGCGACGTCCGGTCAAGACTCGAGAATATTTTTACCCATTCTATGTGTGTGTGTCTGTAGATTGTTTTTTGCACAGCCGACAGCGGCGAATTTGGCACACGTGCTAGTAACGACGAGAAACTGTTTCACTGCAGCCGGAAAGAAGATCTGCGAAGGACAGTTGTCGCTTTATGCGAATGACATGCCTCCACAAAGGGTCTAGGTGGATAAGAATGGTCCAGCGGCCTCGGCGACAATTTTTATTGGTATTGCGTGGAAAACCATCGTTTTAGGTTGAAAGACGATCCCCTAAAATTTTAAGTCGCTAACCCTTCGTTTAAGGATAATATGAGGGTAAACACCCTAAAATATATCATTTTTTTTCTCGGTTGTTAATTAAGATATTGGGATGGAATAAAAACGAAAATATTCGATCTTACCTCCTTCGTATCATATAGTTTTTTCACAATTGTGATCAAATTATTAATGGTAGAAAAAAATTATTTAATTTTTTAGGGGTGGGGGTTGCAAGCAACCCTTCGAGTGACCACTTCCAAAAAATTCAAGAACGATGTTCCTATCTAATATGTACAAAAGTTTTAAGATCGTCGGATTGGTGGAACATAGTTAAATATTGAAAAACAAATGAAATTACAGTATTATAATGTAGAGATAATACGAAATATCAGGCTTACTGTGACGGAACAGTGTCTGTTGGATCTCTTTTTTTGTAACAAATGCCGATTAATTGTTTATAGAACAGATAACCAACGTAGAAACGACAACAAGCACTAACTATATTTTTGTTTAAACTCAGGAGTGGCGGTTCTAATGTAATGATGAAAAATATATTCGGTCTGCAGCATGGACATGTGTCAGCATATTTCCATCAAATAATTAACACAATTAAGATGGATATTTTAGCAAATCACTTCGGAATAAATGCAAACACGGAAAAAGTGATCCAAATTCAAAGACAGTGACTGACACTGATTTCCACATCAAGAGAAACAGTTTTGAATTGCTGGAGAACAATCCCAGGAGTTATCGTGAGAGGAACATTATTTTCTTATGTAAATATACAAACAAACATTGTACGTGGTAGATTACTGGTCAGCAGGTTTCGCATTATGGGAATTTCAGCCCCGCACCCAGCCATTACCACGTGATCCATTGAACCAGCTGGAACGGCCGCGTTGAAAGTGATTGATTTTATGCTTGCTCGTTAAGCATTTAGAATAATTAAGGCACTACCGTATTGCTGTGATGATCCCCACACGTATTACCGAGTGTCGACTACCGATGTTCTCATTTTCATTCGAATGGCCCAGCTGGAGGTAAACTCCATTTGCGCTATCCGCAGCAGAATTTCATTAAACATACACAGGCCCACGCGTGTACACACGGGCGGCAATGTTACAGCGGAAATCGTTAGTTCGACTTCACTTTACACTACTTGCGAGCGCGTTTTGCGCTCTTCAAGGTGTACTTCAAGGATAACGTTCAAGGTGTACTTCAAGGATAACGTTCAAGGTGTACGTCAAGGATAACGTTCAAGGTGTACTTCAAGGTGAACTTTCAGAGGTGTACAGATAATGACAGTCACTGACTGACTGCGAGGAGATAGTTACTGAACAATTATTTTTTAGTGAAATGAGAAATTTATTTGACATTATTTATTTGACATTCCCCCTGTGCGTTCCATGTAAGGTAAAGGCACCAGTAGAGTTGACCATGTACCAGTAGTTGACCATTTTATAGAAAAACATAAAAAATAAGGTTTTCCTAAGCTGTGCAATTTTGATGAAAGTGAACCTCAACAAACAATAAGAACAATAAGAACAACAATAAGAACATTTCAAACCTTATTTTTTATGTTTTTTTATAAAATGGTTAACTACCGGTGCCTTTACCTTACTTCAACGGGTCGAATCGAACAAATATCCTTTATTTAACACTAGTTAACATACCCGTGAATAAAAATATTGTTCATAATTATTTTATTAACTGCCCGAAGACCCCGTGTGGTAGTTAATTTTTTCAGCAATATATTTATTTGACATTCCCCCTGGCGTTCGAAAAATCGAAGAAATATCCTTTATTTAACACTAGTTAACATACCCGTGAATAAAAATATTGTTCATAATTGTTTTATTAACTGCCCGAATACCCCGTGTGGTAATCAGTTAATTTTTTCAGCAATGTGTATGCAGCAGAATGACGAAACGCGACGAGGAAGTATATATAACATTTTTGCGCGGCGATTGCCAACGGGAACAGTATATTCGCGTTTACGTCAATTATCGCAAATTCAGAGTTACCGGTGAATTATTTCGAATCCAATATCCGTGTTCCAATACGGTGAAACACGTTGAGCACTTCACCCTAATTCCGCCGGAAAAATGTCGCAGTGACAACGCTAGAGTCTCGCTTCATGGGGTCACCAGTTCAACCTGGAACAAGTAGGAACTAGTTAAACTTTCAAACAACCCCTATGGAAGCCTCGTAGGATCGCCATTAACGAGCTGGACCGTGAGAGGGCGAACTTCGACAGTTTGGCGTCTGAGAATCTCGCGCAACATCCAGCGACATCCTCGCGACTCTAAACATCCCTTGCCATTTCACTGCGAACCTTTCTACGAGCCAACTGGCTCTACGAAACAATCAGTAACCTAATTAACGGCTCGGGAATCTTTTAAAAATATCTTCTCCTGGGATACTATGTTGTATTAGGTCGTTCCATAAGTTCATGCCGTGGATATGTTTATATTATTCAATATTGAAAAGTATTTTAAAACCGCAGAAATTTTGTAGCGACTGTATGATGTCTTTGCCAAAAAAGTCAGAAGAGGTTGTGATTACAAATTGTAATTACATATTTCATTTTTAGAATTTAAATGGTACAGGAGTAAACGGCACGAACTTATGGGACGACCTAATATTTTAACATTTAAATGGCTTGTTTGCAATTGCAATTTGCAATTTGATGTGCGAGTCGAGAATAAATTAAAAATCCATAGTACAATTTACTCACTAAAATAATCTACGTCACTTTCTCTATGATTTGCTAGTCGAGAATAAATGAAAAATCCGCAGTAAAATTTACTCTAAAATAATCTATGTCACTTCCCTATGAATTTTTTCCATTTTACAGTAACGAAATTCACGGTTATTTGCAAGTGCTATGAATAAAAATCTGTACACCTAACATGTATTGTTCGTGCCTCGCAAGAAGTCCCGCGGGACGACTCAAGGTCAAAGAGGACACTCGCAAGCTCCGCCCATCCCCACTCTTTACGCTCCAGTAGACCAATGCTTAGGCTGTGACGTCACACACTGCATAGTGTGTGCAACCGCTTTGGCCAATAGAGCAGCTAGAGGCGTGTCCTTTCCACTCTGACCAATCAGCATTCCTCTTACGACACTTCTTGTAGGCATAGTACACTAAAAAAAATTTAGGGGTCACCTCCACGAACCCTAGAAATTGGTCCAACTTCAAATGATCATAACTCCGGCGAAAATTGTTGTATCGATATCGTTAAAAAATTATTTGAAAGCTTAAAGCCTCTACTGTCAGTTGTTTTTTTTCAAATTTTTAGCTACGTTGCTTACACAGTTATAAAGAAGACTTTGACAGTTACGAAAAATTTTGTTCAACTTCCAGACATCACATGGGGTGAGATAAATTTTTTTGATAAATTGTAAAAGTGCCTGCTTTGATTGTGGAATATTGTGAGATTTATTTTTTTTTTTTTTTTTTGTTCGCATCCCCACTTACCGCAAGTGACGAAAACACCCGAAGACGAACCGAGGTGCGCCGACATTAACTCATGTCATATTTAGTTGTGGATGTTGTGATTCCTTAATTTTTTTGAGGAGTGTATAAGATAGTTGATTGAAATTGCATTGGAAACAATGACGTCAAAGTGGACGTTGTTTCTCGTGAGTGGCTCTGCAATTAAAGCCTCGGCCGAGTAAAACGAAGAAAAATCGTTCGCATACTCGGCACCATCACGGAAAACTATGATATTTCCCAGCACCCTGTGCAAGCTCATGCTACGACAGGATAAAAAAGAACGGCCATCATTCCTGCACGAACCACTCTGTCGAGCGCAAGCTTTCGTACACCAGCCTCTCCAGTCGTTCGTATCTTTTTCCATCAACTGATCTCCTCGTCTGATGTCGGAAATATCGAGTGCCTTTTTCACTACGGATTGACCCAACCATCTTCCCTTTACTCTTGTTCCAGACGCGGCTCCATCCTCGCGAATGACCTCTCTGAATACTCCCTTAACCGTTGATTATATCATCATTTTTTTTTAAGTCAGCGTGGAGAAGGATTTTTTTAAACTGTCAACTGTCTGTTTTTTTAACTGTCTTTTCTTTTACTGTCCTTCGACAGTATATGATAATAATTTTTTTGAGATTTTTATGCTTCTTTATGCGTCTTTTATGCGTTTTTCTATATTCGGCGTGGATCAAAGTATAGTATCTCCTTGCCGATATATGTCCAAAATGACTACCCTATAAAAGTCCCAGAACTTTCCCTACTGCCACAGGGTATACTCTCTGAGGGGCCAAGAAACTTGAGAGACCTTAGTCGCCTCTAGAGCTTCGGTGTCCTTTTCTACATTCGGCGTGGATCAAAGAATAGTATCTCCTACTCGATATATGTCCAAAATGCCTAGCTGATAAAGATTCCACAACTGCCACAGGGTATACTTCGCGAGGGGCCATAAACCGAGTCCCCTAACTGTTCTTTTCTACGTTCGGCGGGGATTAAGGAATAGTATCTCCTGGCCGACATATGTCCAAAATGCCTAGTCGATAAAAGCCCCCGAAGTGCCGCGGGGTATGTCACGCGAGGGGCCATAAACCGAGTCCCCTAACTGTTCTTTTCTACGTTCGACATGGATCAAAGAATAGTGTCTCCTGGCCGATATATGTCCCTGGCTAGGCCCGTGTTTTGGACATATATCGAGTAAACTGTATCGATAATTTGAGATTCTACTATTAGGAGCTCTCTTTACAGAATTATTGGAAATCCTATTGGTAGGCATCCTATTGCTGGATGCATGGTTAATATCCTTCCGGTTTTGGTAAATTTTTCGCGAAAACGTCCTCGTGAAATATGAAATACATTTTGTTACGGGCGATTGGAGGCAGTTGGGAGACATTGAAATTTATCGTGGGAAAGTGGGACGCTTGTCCACGGTAAAAAGAAAATCGATGAAACGGCGCTGCTTTTGCTGGAGGATCGAGCGTTCACCTTTTTCGAGGTTAAGAGACACTTACGGCACCGTTGGGTCGGTCAGTGTCGTGTGTAGGACACGGGTCGAAGTTTAGAAGCCGTTTTATCGACGATTACAAAAATTGAGTGGTCAGCTAGCCATCCCCCTTTCTCTCTTCCTCTCACACACGCACACACCTATGCCACCTACGAGAATTTATGGTCACGAGAATCTCGGAGGATACAGGGGGCGGATTTACCATCCGTGTGTACCGGTGGACTCACGAACGACGACGTGACGGGATATGTTTATTATCAATTCTCCCGTATCGAACGTCGTAAACGACGTCCTGCAACGACGTTTCAATATCGAGACCGTACGGCAGGAATAGCCCACGGCCTTCACAATGGGAATATCAAAAATTTAAGGGTAGTCAGGAACCAGTATGTACAACAATTGACTGAACTGGACCGATAAATGTTTAACCTTTCCTCGGGAAATCAATTCTAATTGAAATTTATCCTCCATCGTGTGACTAGGTTAAAATAAAAATAACGTTTCAAAGTTTTACGGTGTTTCGATAGAGTTCGCTAGATTGCGTCTTATGCGAAATACGAAAGCATTGTCCATCAAACTGTACGAGGTAGTAAGATTGAATGAAATGTGTATTTCCTGTCTTGATAGTTTCAATAAATTGAAAACAACGTAAAAACGCCGTATCTACTCGATATTTGACCAAAACACGGGTCTAGCCAGGGACATATATCGAATAGGAGATATCAAGAACGTAGAAAAGGGCAGCTAGAGGCCTCGGTTCATGACCCCTCACGGGGTATACTCCGCGGTATTTCTGCGACTTGTATCAGCTAGGCATTTTGGACATATATCGGCCAGGAGATACTATTCTCTGAGTCACGCTTATTAATATAGAAAAGGACAACGGAGCTCTAGAAGCCTCGGTTCATTGACCCTTGCGATGTATACCCCATGGCAGTTGTGGGACTTTTATCGTCTAGGCATTTGGGACATATATCGGCCACGAGACTATTTTTTGATCCACGCCGAACGTACATGAAGACAACGGAGCTCTAGAAGCCTCGGTTCATTGACCCTTGCGAGGTACATATACCCCATGGCAGTTGTGGGACTTTTATCGTCTAGGCATTTAGGACATATATCGGGCAGGAGATACTATTCTTTGATCTTCGCCGACTATAGAAAAAGACAGCGAAGCTCTAGAGTGAAGCAAGACCTCTCGAACTTTATGACCACTCATGGGGTATACCCCCTGGAAGAGGGGGTTATTGTGGGACTTTTATAGTCTAGGAATTTGGGACATATACAGAGTAAAGATTGTATTTCCAAATTCTTTTCACTTCAATTTCCCGCAATCTCTCTTGTATTTACTGAAATGTGCAACGCAATATCGCGCAACACTCAGTAGCTGAATGCGAAAAGGGAGCAACGTCGATGAATCGTCGATAAAAGGAAGCCTAATTTGAAAGGGCGCCGGTTTCAACAATTGACCACGGTCAAAGTAATTGATCCAAGCCGGGCGCAACGCATGCAATTTCCCCGGGTGGATTTTTCAGTTGGTCGCACCGCGTAAGTTCGGATCGCGCGCGCGGGCCCGATCATCCCTTTCCGAGGGAAGTTTACGAGTCAATGGGTCAATCGGTTGATCGTGTAACTTCATCCGCAACATAGTGCGCGTTTAGGCGAGCGAGCGAGCGCGTGGCGAGCCCGCCTGTGCACGTCCAGCGCACACACGCTGCGCCCGGCTGCGGATGTGCATTCATCGCATGCATTATTGCCGCGTGGGTGGGGCCCCCGGCCTGTGACGTGACTATGAATAGAGAGCAAGTTTAAGACCGCGTCCCGCAGCACGTGTGTGCGTCTGATACAAGCCGTCGGGGATCCTTGACAGATTTACACGCCACCCCTCCTCTGACACCGTCTGCCATCACTTTCTCGAATCACGTTCAATTCGATACCCCTCCGTTGATTTTTTCTCTTTCATCGTTCTAGAGCTCCTTGCATTTTTTAAGCAATTTTTGTGCGAAATTTCGTGGAGTTGGAAGGGGTAACTTTTCAAAAATGCTTCGAGACGCTTCGGGAAATTGCCTGGTCACGATATACAGGGTGTAAAGAAATATTTGGTCTATTAGATTTTATAGTGACCTTTTTTACAGTGACCTGGCCATGGGGGAAACGTGGGAGTATACCTCGGTAGAAGGGGAAGTTAGAGTGGGGACTGCTTCCCAAGACTGGTTCCCCCACTCTAATCTTCCCTTCTACCACGTTGTCCCCCATAGTTGCGTCACGGGGCCGGTCACGTGACACGTTCCGCCTCTGTCGTGTCTGTCCCCGAGTGTCACGTGACTAACCCCCAGTACTAGTAGGGAGGGGGTAACTTTTTCCCCTCGACTCGTGCTCCCTCCCCTCACCCGGCGACTATGAACACAAGCTTTGATCCGACGACACTGAATGCAAATACTAGTGTACCAGGCAAGTCAAGATAGCTTCAAGGACGAAAAATTCAAGCAGCACGAACCGTTAAAGGCTGAGTAAAGACACGGAACGTCTTGAAGAGCATACTCCCAAGGTCGTCGCGATGCGATTATTGCCGCGGCGTCGGCTCCGTCCAATTTCATTAGCGCGTCGCGCCGGTGCCTCGCGGGGTAATGAATAATCATTTGACTGGAAAAATCGTGTAGTCTGCGCGGCCCGTCGGTTAGGTTCTCTCTCGTAGCCGTGGCCACGGACGTAATTAAATGACGTTCGCGGTGGGGCGTCGCACCGGCGTCGGTATCATACTGCAAACGCGTTATACAGGCATACTTAGCGGCGCCGCGGCGCTACGACGCCGACGCCGTGTGTCCCGGGTTTACGTGGTTAGCATGTGCACACGTCGGCCTATTAATATGCTCGACATCATGCGAACCGGCTCTGTAAACTCCCTGCCAAAGAAGAAAATTGAATGCGTACACGGTCAGAGAGACGGACAGAGACAGAAATGCCGGCTATCTGCACGGACAGCGAATTAGCGAGCCTTGAACTTCTGTGTTGATTTCGTGGCATTGATAATTGCTGAACGTACCCTTTGATAATTTCCTGGATCTCAGAAGCTTGCCATAACCTCCCGACAAATTGATCAGAGCAATCTAAAGTGAAACAATTTCAAAAGCGTTACATTTCCGAGTGGTACAGCGATTTCTCTATATATGTCGCCGAGCCCTGTGTGATAAACGTCGCGGAATTATCCCTACTACCGCGGGCTATACCTCGTGAGGAGGGTCAAGAAGCTAGAGAGACTTCGGTCCTATACTACTCGAGGAGTGGAAGGTCGTGTGGATCAAAGATTGGTACAGTGATTTCTCTATATATGTCGCTAAGGCCTGTGTGATAAACGTCGCGGAGTTATCCCCACTACCGCGGGCTATAACCTTTGAGGGGATCCAAGAAGCTAGGGATACCTCGGTCCTAATACTCTTCGAGGAGAGTAAGGTCACCTGGATCAAAGAATAGAACAGTGATTTCTCTATATATGTCGCTAAAGCCTGGGTGATAAATGTCGCGGAGTTTTCCCTACTAGCACAGGCTATAACCCCTGAGGGGGGCCAAGAAGCTAGAGAGACCTCGGTCCTAATACTCTTCGAGGAGAGTAAGGTCGCGTGGATCAAAGAATAGTACAGTGATTTCTCTATATATGTCACCAAGATCTGGGCGATAAATGTCGCGGAGTTATCCCCACCTCCGTGAAGTATACCCCGCGGGGGGCCACAAATCTTGAGAGGCCTCGGACCCCAAGGAGTGTAAACAAAACACGGCTCATATCTCCTGGACGATACTTGTCACTGACTAGACCCATGTTGGTGACATATATCGAGTATTCACTGTATTTCTATAAAAAGGATTGTTAAGATCTTACACCACAGAGCACAATTCTGACAATATTTAATCGTCACAGTTCTTTTTAAAAAATCGGTGACATTTAACGAAAAATATGGCAAAACGAGTCACGAGTTCGTATTCGTCGATTACCCAGCATTGAAAATATTTTCGAATTTATTGTTTCACGATTCTAGAGTACTCTATGAGTCCCAGAGGCTTACGGTAATTGCACGGTAAATTGATTAGAGCAACGTATGCTAAGCGAGAGTCTCGCCAATACGTTTTGTGACAACTAGAGCGCAGGAACACGCGGAGAAAGGGTTGTTGCGGCTTTAAACCTGGAGTTATTATTATTGCCGAACCTGTAAGCCTTTCGCTGGAATCGTAGAATCGTGCTAATTGTGCAATGTTAATTTCTGTTTGGCCGGGGAACATCGGGGAACTGCTTTAATACGGCGTTTTATGGCGAGCGTGTCGAGGTGGCATTATTCCGATCGGTGACGCAGGGAAAACTTGTTGGCGGATGTTATTATAGTTGGGGTTGTGATTTTCTGACTCACCTGACGTTTTCACATGCTAATTTGCCCGCGGTAACGTTATTTATTTGTCAGCTCCTTCGTTCACATAATGTCAAATATAAATGAATGAAATTCATGCGATGGGTGGAGGGTTTGGTCTGAATTTGTTACGTAATTCCTTTTCCCTTTCAAAATTGTATGATGCGATCAAAAATTGGTTAAAAAGATACAGGGTCTCCCAAAAATGTTGATCTTTCTTGAAACACAACATTTCACAACATTTTTGGGACACCCTGTTATAAGCACTTCATGCAATTTATTTATTTTAAGCAATTTTTTATCGCGGTGTATGGAGGTTTGCCGTGTATTTAATTATAAATTATATAAATTGAATATATGAATATATAATATCGTATACATATAAATTGAAATCTTTGGTTAAAATTAACAATTTAAAATTTCACCTACCCAATTTCCCTATAAATGCAAAAAATCCTGTTTGTAGCAATATGATTATAATAAACGAAAGCAATAATTACTTTATTATAATGTGTGTCAGTCGGAATAATTCTTTGTGGTACACTCAACCATTTCTATAGTATATTCTATAGTATATTATATAGTATATTCTATAGTATATTATATAGTATGTTATAGTATATTATATAGTATATTATAGTATATTAGTATATAATTCTATAGTAATTATTTATACAGGGTGTTTCAGCTAACTTCACCATCTAAAATATCTTGCTTATTTTTTATGATAGAAGAAAATTTCGAGCGAGATATTATAGACACTCGAGTTAGGTGAAACACCATGTATATTTAATCTTGCTAGCGATGAAATTAAACGAAATGCAACGTTCATCAGTCTGCATTGCACATACATAATTCGCAAAGCTTCACAATTTAGGATAACGGAACAGTCGATGGTCCCCGTTTGCAAATTCATTAAATTAATAGTTGAAAGCGGATATATTTTCAGAATATGGTTCCAGAGTATGCGAATCGGCGTGTTTATTCGAATACTCTATTCTCGAAAAATTGCTGTTCAAATACACGCGAAGCGAAATTTCGTACAATTAAAAAATCCGGCGATCCTTTCATCAAGGAAAATTCTCATCAGCCCGGCATACCGTGCAACACGTTTGCATTCTTTATTAAATATTCTCCGTACGAAAGCATCGTAATGCAAAAGCGTTCAACGCAAAAATTACGAGGCTTTAATATTCGTATAACAACCGATCAATTTACCGGGGATATATATCTGTAATCAATTTATTAAATGTATTTCTGAATACATTGAATAACAATTGTTACGAATAAATTTCCTGTTGGACATGCATCTCCTCGGAATACATTCGTCTCGGTTTCCATCGAATTTTAAAATAACGTAACAATACAACTTGCTGCAGCATAAATATAGTCTTTTCAATCAATCCGCTTGTTTTGTTCTTCACAGTGTAATTAATATGATTTTCAAAATAATTCAGGGATGCAATTTATATCATAAATTGCAGCATAAATATTGCACACACTTCTCGTTAATTTTTTTAGCCTTCACCGGTACAATTAATATGTTATTTTAATGTTCAACAAAACAATTTAATTTAATTTAATTATATTTTATTCTTTCTGTTCTAAATAGTCGTTCTAATTCTTAACGAAAGGAATTTTCTTCTTTTTCGTAGATTATTTTTGAGGTTGCATTAAATTCATCTGAATTGTAATTTATTGTTATTACAAAAGAAAATGACGCACGATAACACTATTTTCATTTCTGTTTCAGGTACTATACTGCTACCACTATACACATTTTGTTATAGAATGATGCTCGTTCGATTCCGGTGAGTTGATAAGCATAATCGTTTAACCCACACACACCGATATTTCACTGATACACTTTTATTCCGATATAAGGCGATGGCTTGGGACCGGCTTTCGTCTTATTTCGGATGAAGGAAGAAATACAAAGCGTAACGTTATAGTTCGCTTGTTGAAAATTCGTTATTAAATTTATATTCTAAATTACTATTGACTATTGAAAATTTGTAAAATTTCTAATTTGCATTTTTGTTACATATATATTGTATGTAGTTACTTTATTGCTCCTCGGGTGTTACGCTGCGAAATGTGCGAATTCCAGTTGCTCGCAATTCCGTCGAATACAGGATTCGCTGGAATTTGCATTCCTCGCGGGACGACTTTGCCAAAAGAATCCGAAATAAGCCGTATGTCCGTGCTCCGTGCAGATTTCGCGATTTTCCCCTGCCGAGCCGTAAATATTAACACTCGTTCACAGTGCCTTGCACCGAGAAAACGTGCCGACTACTCACCGTCTTCAAAAACAGTCTGCAAAATCAATTTCAATTATTCTGCATTTTCCCGATCACAAACAAACTACGGATTTTCGTGCAAAATAAAAATTCCATTACAGTGAGTTCTCGATATATGTCAGTTGTGAAGTTTATAGTCCTTTACAGTCCTTAATTTCACGAGGTATACCCCGCGGTAGTGTGGATAATTATCGCGACATATATCATCCAGGCCTTGGCGACATATATAGAGAAATCACTGTATTTTCAAGTTGCAGAAACTATGTGGACATTTACAGCTTTTTCTCGATATATGTCCCAAGTGATAAAGGTTGATAAAAGTCCCGGTACTATACCCAGGGGGCTAAGAAAAGGGAGGCCTTGAGTGTAACATAATCGGCAGTGTATCAAATAATTCCTATCTACTACTTGTCCCAGGCAGACCCGTGATTTGGACATGCATCGTGTAGGACATATACGGTTGCAGCAGTGTTCCTAGACGACCGAGGCCACCAGAGCTTCACTATACTTGTTTACGTTCGGCGTGGATCAAGAAATAGGATCTCCTGGACGATACATGTCACTGGTTGGACATATATCGAGAAAAGACTGTATTCCTTTCGTCAAAAAAAAAAAAAACAAAATTATTTGCACCGATTTCCCAACGCAGGAGTCAAACAATATGTCCCTTTAATGTATCCAGTAAGCTGAAATTACGCTCTGTTATAAATGTGCATAAAATCCGCAGTCTAGCCGATAATCTGAAAATAATGCAACGGAATATTGATGTTTTTTTTTAAATGCTTTTACTGGCTTCCGTTTAATCCACTGATTTTTATTATGGATTCATAAAAACTCGCCTGTGCTAAAGTTAAAAAAAGAAACAAAATTGAAAATACGAGTTCCCATTGATTTGTCGAACTTTGATATATTTTCACATTTTTCCGCACCACAGAATTTCCGTTTATTTCCACCGAAAACATTTGAAACGTGACGCGTCGTGGACTCGTTTCATGCCATAATGGATCGTAGCTGGGTTCTCTAGTCTTTCTGCGAATTAGGCGAATGATACGAGGCGCGAAACAGCCCGAAGCCTCGCCTAGCGGAAACCTGCGGGGCTCCGTTCGAAATACTCGACAAGAAGCTGCCACGTAGCGCGTGTAACGCAACGTTTGCCGGATATCTGCATGAGTATCGGAATACCTGGCCGCGGCAAAAGCTACACGACTGGTGGAAGGGGAAGAGGGAGGGGGGAGAGGGGAAGGGGCTGTAAACGATCCGTGTAAACGTTGCCGGTAGACGGAACTGATTGCTTCTCTCGTCCCCTCGCAAATATGTGCGAAACGGGAACGATGCGTGACACGCGCGTGTGCCTCCGTCTCTCGCCCGAATAGATTTCGTACACGTGAATCGAGCCGTTCGATATCATCTAGAACGCATTTTCCCCAAAAAGAGCGGCCCCCTCCATTCCCCTCGAAAACTTCCATTCATGTCAATGTACAGAAAAGAGCAAAAATGAACCAACAACCACAAATTTTGTACAAATCATTATTTATTACTAGAAATATAGAAGAATAACAAAAAATCAATATTCCTAGCAGTAAATAATGATTTATACAAAACTTGTGGTTATTGGTTCAGTTTTGCTCCTTACTGTACAGCCCTAAAGAATCTGGTAAAGTAAAATTTAGTCAACCCATCGCTCACAGCATTGTTTTTTTTCAATTAAAAATCTCCGTAGACTGCGTAACAAAGAAAATTCTTCGGGCTACGTCGGTTCGGATAGTAGAGGCTCCACTAAACCGTGGATTAAACAAGCAAATGTGCATCGAATTATGTCGTGTGAGGACTCGTTTTAATCGGGAAAGCGCCAGCCATATGCTGGGAAAAGTTTCGTTGAAATTTAATTAACTCACCGCCGGCAATATGAATTTATATTGAAAAATTTTTGGGTTTCCGTATAGGGTACTTAATTTCTCGATTTATTGTTTTTCTGGGTTTCCGAAAAATCTGAAAAAATTCTGGAGTACACCTTATAATCCCTAATTTAATGTACAAGTGTTGTTTTAGCGGAATGTGTAACTCACCGTTGGCAATATGGATTTTTATTGAAAAATTGTTGGGTTTCGGTATAGGGTACTTAATTTCTCGATTTATTGTTTTTCTGGGTTTCCGAAAAATCTGAAAAAATTCTGAAGTACACGTTATAGTCCCTAGTTCAATGTACAAGTGTTGTTTTAGCGGGATGTTTAAATTTTTCTGTGATAAACGTAACAATTCGACGAAACTGAAGAAACTCGACTTTGCCTGGATATTTAGGTACGTTGATGTTTATTTTGAATGAAGTTTTAGTGATCAGAGAGGACTGAACAGTTATAGTACGGTACACAGTATTATAAGAATTTGTTTAAAGAATGAACTACACAAAGCTCAAGTATTATGGAGAGTAGCAAATTTATATTGCGTTTTAGCATTCCATCGAGCGCTAAAAGCTTTCAAACGGGAAATAATGGCTCTCGACTATCTCCTCATTGTGACTTCAAAACGTTATGTCTCCAGCAACATTGTGTTTGTCTATGAACATAATAAAATTCTATTTCCATCTAGTATGTATATATATATAAAACATCACTTGGAAACTCTATAGAATACTAACGAAGCACAAAACATGCGAGAACAGCATTTTATAATATGAATTCTGTTCAATAATCGATCAACAACGCAATTATTGTTTAATTTTATTGTTTTCAGGAATTCTTTGAGCAACAGATTTAAATTGGACATGCATTTGATTAATTGGTGCATGTAAATTTAGTTTCTTTGTGCCTGCTATTTTGCAATGTTAGTGATATATACAATAAAATGGCGGAATGTAATGGAAAATGAAAATAAATTCTATCCCACCCAGCAACGGAATAAAAATATCAAAATGTCAAATATGTAAAAATATCAGAAAATAAATCACGATCAAAAATTCATTAAATACACAAAAGGGCGCCTGAAATGTAGTCTCCAAAAATTCATCCTGATTGTAACCGTAGACTATGGGCTTGTTAATGGACGAACTGACAATCAGCCCGCATTCACATAATCCTGGAATAACAACGTTTGTTAACAGAACTCACTGCTTGAACGCACCTCGTGTTTGGCTGTGTATTTCCTTTTTATCGACTCTGTGTCCATACACACTCACACACGCACACACAAAACGCAAAAAATCGCGCCACGGTGTGAACTGTCAGCTTTAAACTGTAATCCCTATATCAGTGGTAGTGGTGCCATTTCGCTTTAAATGGTAATTCAGAATGAAACTTGTGTCCATCGTTCGATAGGCACCGAGAACGTTGATCGTGTGCACGTACCATTGTGAACTGTGAAAATCGACGCATTTTTTATTCAGCGAAATACTGACCGATCCAGCAGTGTTTGTATAGCTGTTGTTGCACGGGAGAAAATCTACTGTTCCGCGCCGATTATATTTCATAACCTCTCGCAGCACCATGTGCGCTGCCTGTTGAATTTCAATTTCCACATACAACGATTATATTTTTCTCGATTTTTAAAATGATTTTTCCGGATCGTTTAGCAACATTTTCCGTGCATTATTCGGTTGTTAAAGTGACTGATGAAATTCCCGTCGGTGATACCTATGGTTACCGTTTTCATTGCTTGAAAATTCATAGCTAACACTCGATTTACCGAACATTGAATTTTTTTATAGTACTTTCATTATAGCTAGATTCTGAACATAATTTTAAATAATAGCACTCTCATCCATAACTACATTCGATAAATTGTATTACAGGGAATACGTTTAATGCCGCCGAGAATTTTTACTCGGGCTAAATTATTGAAATTTCAAGGTTAATAATATTTTTTTAATTGGAAACCTATATTTTTTCTTCGCCATACTTGTAGCGCGTGGAAAGACGAATCCAACGACTACCATAACCATACCATTTCGATCATTCAATCTCGAGATATGCGTATCTGAAAGGTAAGGTCTAGGTTATGTCTAGGTTAGGTACCTTGTCTTCGTCTTGAATATCTCGAGATTCAATGATCGAAACTATATACTCATTATACTCGTTGGATTCGTCTTTCCATGCTCTGCTATAATATCCAATAAAAAAACGTAAATTTCAGTTAAAAAAAACAATATATATACCTCTTGAGCTAGTATAACTTTAGCCGTTGCTATTAAAAGGAGACACTTTGCATACTAACTTTGGGCGACGTCTTTCGATCTAAATTTGCAAAATAACAGTAATTTAGAAGTAGTTCATTTATAGGGCCATAGTCCCAAGAATAAAACAAAAAAATAAATAAATAAAAAATATTATTCGCTAATTAAATATTCGCGTCCGTCAGAATCAGGAAAGGAACAATGTCTAACGATTCGAACCGTCCACCAGAAAATTTAAATTGTTGTTTACCTTAAAAAAACGAGATAGACAGCGGCATTCGCTAATTTCTAATAAACTTTCGCAACAAATCGTTAGAGCGGCACAGCGCAAACAGGTTTTTAATTTGGTACAGCTGAACCAAACAGAGCCTTAATTAAATGATAAATCCTGAAAGAACTTCGGAGGAAACGACTGCAAGTATGCAGAGTACTGCACAGAGTGCAAGCTTGCGCTTCCGTGAAACTGCAGCCGAAGTCACCGGGCGTTGTTTATCATTCTCTCGATTGCCGCTAATGTTCTTAGGCGCGGCGCATGCAACGAGTTTCGCGTAAATTGTTCCCTGATCATGCGGTAACATGCGAGAACAACATTTACCTGGTTCAGAAGCTCTGTTAATTCATCATCGTCCAAACGTCGTTCGTAAAAATATACTTTTATACGGAACTGCTTTTGGGTTGTTAGATGGCGTCAACGTTAGGTGACTTTAAATATTATTTCCTAGAAAAAGATTGAAATAATTAATTTCGGAATTTTTATTTCCTTGAAAAAGGTTGAAATAATTTATTTCACAATTTTTTCGAGATTTTTAGAGATCGGTTAAAGTTAGTTTTCTTAATTTTGCAGTCTGGTATGATAATGTTTCTTCGAGGCTCTTATTGTTTCGAACTCGATTCGGAGTTTGTTTTTCGTTGGTTAAATTGATCGAAACAGAAGTTCCGATACCGCAAGCCAGTTAATACAGCAGAGAAAAAGCGATTGCATAAATGGCGCAGAAATTGTTCCTTCGCGAGGAAAACTGAGAGCGATATTTTGCACGGTTCATCTCTCACGATAAACACGATGTTGTCTGCAGTTGTCCGATCATTCGTTACCAGGCATAAACTCCAGAGAAACTAATGTAGAATTTCCAGCTGGAATTATACTCTTCAATCAATACAGTCTCCGCTGGTGTGTCCATTAACGTTCCAATATTTCAGCGTGTATTCAAATATTTACTGATTGTTAGAAAATTAAATATGAATGTATCCGAAATACACGTTGGACCAATTATACTCATTAATGATGCCTAAAATTTTCATTCACATCGATGAATTTTAAATAATATAGAACAAAGTGTACCGAGCTAGATCCTGAATATAATTTCAAATAATAGGTACAGCAATGAAGCAATAACAGGTGAATTATTAATACTGCACTCTCTTATATACCTACGGTCGATAAATTCTATTATACGGCGCGTAGAATTTTTACTCAGGCTAAATTAGCGAAATTTCAATGTTGATAATATTTTTTTAACTGTAAACCTATATTTTTTATTCGCCATGTTTGTAGCGCGCGGAAAGACGAATCCAACGAGTATAATGAGTATACAGTTTCGATCATTCAATCTCGAGATATGCGTATCTCAAAGGTCAGGTCTAGGTTAGGTCTAGGTTAAGTCTAGGTTAGGTTACCTTCGTCGCGAATATCTCGAGATTGAATGATCGAAATTATATACTCATTATACTCGTTGGATTCGTCTTTCCATGCTCTGCAATAATATCCCATGAAGAAACATAAATTTCATAAAAAAAAAACAATATATATATATATACCCATTGAGATAGTATAACTTCAGCCACTGCTATTAAAAAGAGACACGTTGCATACTCATTTCGGGCGACGTCTTTCATCGATCTAAATTTGCAAAATAACAGAGTAGGGTGTATATATACAGGGTGTTTCAAATAACTCGAGCATCTAAAATATCTCGCTCTTTTTTGTGATAGAAAAGAATTGCAGAGGAAAACATTAGTTGGTTCAGAGGTGTAAATATTATGATAGGCAACAAAATTTGTTCAAGGTTATATTTCTTGACATTTCAAGGTCAATCCTTTCTCTTTACTGACGAAGCTACTTTTTCAAACCATGGACAACTAATAACGCATAATATGCGTTATTGTTATATGAAATGACCGACAAGTTCCTCACCAGAGTCCATGGAGTGTAAATGTATGGTGTGTGAAGGTCATGTGAAGGCCATACTATTATAGGTCGTTGGATTCGTCTTGACCTCGACCATCATATAGCGATAATAAAAACATATCATTCCATTAAAAAAAAACTTCGATGACCTTGAAATCTCTGAAAATATAACCTTGAACAAATTTTTTTGCCTATTATAATATTTGCCCTCCTGAACCAGCTAATGTTTTCCTCTGAGATTTCTGAGACATTTTAGATGCTCGAGTTAGTTGAAACTCCCTGTATATATCTTGGTGTGCACGATGGCGTGATGAATCGAAAGATCGTTACTCGGTGGGAACAATTGCCGAAAGTTTGGCAGCGAGAGAGGCACTCAAAGAGAACTTAAAATGCATCTCGGGGATGCAGTAGGTTATTAAGTCTGCGCGGAGGATCGTGGCCAGAAGAAAGGACACTGGAGAATGCGGAAAGGTTGGAGGTTAGGAGAGAGGAAAGTCCCTCTCGCAGACTTTGATGAATTTGCCTCTCGCGAAACTCCGACGGTGCCTGGCGTGCCGGCGAAAATAACTGCCAAAGACGGGCGCGAGAGAGAGAGAGAGGAAGAGAGAAAGACTTTGTTTACCTTTCGGGTACGTCCAAGCCTACAATGGCAGCGAGGGTGTGGATGGGGGATTGAAAGGACTCGTGGCGGCACGGCGTGCAAAAGGAGCCCGCGTGCATGCGAAAACTGAAGCGGGAATAACCTGGAATCTCAAAGAAATTCGCGCTCGAGCGGACCGAAACAGACGTTCGACAGGAACATGCTTCGGGTTTGAACGGCTGCCAGAGCCGCGATTTTCTTTGCCCGAGAAATTGCCGGTTGCTTCTCGCCTCTTTGACGCGAAAAAGTGTGGTTCAAGAAGGATCCTGCTAATGATTGAAAATTAGATCGGTAGGGGAGTCGAACGACCGAAAAGTTCCTAGAGGCCCCGGGCAATCTATCCGAAACCTTGATACAGCCAGCGTTACCGCATCCAAGGAACCTACGGTCAAATAGTGGGGGAAATGCTATAGTCAGAACCCGGGTGACGTCACTAGCCTACGACTCTAGTAGGGACCCTATCACTAGCCTACGTTTCGGACCGTGACGTCAACAAGCTATAATATAGTTCCGGCTAGTGGCGTCGCGCTTCCTGCCGAGGGTGGGGACCCTATCACGAGCCTACGGTACTGACCGTGACGTCACCAAGCTATAGTATGCTCCGATTCAGTGGCGTCGTGCTTCCTGCCGAGGGTGGGGACCCTATCACGAGCCTACGGTACGGACCGTGACGTCACCAAGCTGTAGTGTAGTCCCAGCCAGTGGCGTCGCGCTTCCTGCCGAGGGTGGGGACCCTATCACGAGCCTACGGTACGGACCGTGACGTCACCAAGCTATAGTATACTCCGAGCTAGTGGCGTCGCGCTTCCTGCCGAGGGTGGGGACCCTATCACGAGCCTACGGTACGGACCGTGACGTCACCAAGCTGTAGTGTAGTCCCAGCCAGTGGCGTCGCGCTTCCTGCCGAGGGTGGGGACCCTATCACGAGCCTACGGTACGGACCGTGACGTCACCAAGCTATAGTATACTCAGAGCCAGTGGCGTCGCGCTTCCTGTCGAGGGTGGGGACCCTATCACGAGCCTACGGTACGGACCGTGACGTCACCAAGCTATAGTATACTCCGAGCTAGGGGCGTCGCGCTTCCTGCCGAGGGTGGGGACCCTATCACGAGCCTACGGTACGGACCGTGACGTCACCAAGCTATAGTATGCTCCGATTCAGTGGCGTCGTGCTTCCTACCACGAGCCTACGCTACGGATCGTGACGTCACCACGCCCTCTATTGGCACACTTCTCGAAACATAACGTCATGCATTGCCACGGGGGGGGGGGGATTTTTAAGGCATTCGTTGGAAATGTCTCGTTCGTTATGTTCCCAGAAGATCAACACTTGCAGATTACGTCTCATTCTAGCATAATTCTCGTAATTCCTCGGCAACAGTATCGATAAGCCGACTGAAAATACCGGCGACACTTCACCGAGATATTACACTCAGATAGTCGCTGTTCGCGAAGGATTAACGTTTTTGCTACTGATCGTGCTCCTGTAAATTACATGGACGTCGCGCACGAGACCATTAAACGTCTTTATGGGGCCGCTTGCACCACCGTTCCTCGTCAATTTATAAATGTTTTTTTTTCGCTATTCTATCCACCGTGGCGCTGGTAAATGTTCTGCTATTGTGTGCTCACGATTCGAGATAAAATGCGATGACCGTTTGTCGTTCGACAGTTCGCGTTCGCGATTACCCGGAGGGGTGAAATTGAAAATGCGAAACACTGAAGAAACCTAACGAGGGTCTGACGGTATTAAATTTAATTGGCGCACTTTCGTTCCGACACTTTCAATCCAACATTTTCGTCGTTTAAAACCATTTTACTGATGAAGATTTGGCTTGAAGTTTGGCATTTTCCTCTTTTTTTTTTTAATTAACCCATTTGCATCATAGGGAAATATAAAAGGAAGGCTTTTATAGCCAAACTTTTTTTTTAATTATATTTAAGATGGGATGTGTTGAGAGTTTCTAGTTCTGCTCTATTAAGAGCATTTCTAGCAATCTAGTCCATTTCTATTTTTTAGCTAACGAATAATGACAGTGACCAGGAAAATTGAGCGCATATATACGCTAATGATGCAAATGGGTTAAATAAGGAGAATCATGATTTTTGTATTGAGCGTACTAAATTGGGTGGTTTCGATGTGGGCACAGCGTAACGGCAACAGAACCGAATGTAGAACAAAGTCACCCTCGTAAATCGACTCGTGGCCGAAGGGTTGATCGATTCCGCTTGCCGCAGGCGTCCCGCGTGACGATTAGGCGATCGAATAAAAGAGAAACGAAGCAGGCGCGCGTGCCCGAAAATGAAGTGGCAACAGAAAACTTTGATCGCACGGCTCCCAACGCGTTTTTCACGCGTTAACGACATCGGTCACGGTGCGTGTCACTCCTCTGGAACGGTTCTCTGTGACATCTGGCGCTCGCATAATACAATGGAATATATAGAGAGAGTCTGTATGCGTGAAAGAGAGAGAGAGAGAGAGAGAGAGAGAGAGAGAGAGAAACTCAAGGGTATGCCGACAGGAAATTGACGGTGTCGCGACGCCACGCCTGTGACACCAGGTCGGATTAAGTGAAACCGAGATGACCGTGTCATTTTTTGGCAGCACCAGGCCCATTGTAGTCGGCGGTTAGGCACCCTGTGAATAGGGGAGAAAGAGCCTGTAGGGCATTCATCAAACCGTAATTTCTTCCCGCTTTTGTCACCCAGAGATGTCTGACAGTCGATATCGGGATCCTGCTGGAAAGTCGAAAAGCGCTTTCAAACCGACCCCGAAAAAAAACCTCCGAGACACGGTTCCGCTCCGCGACTTTTCCGCCCTGTACCGGAAGATCAACACAGATGAGGATTTCGCTTGGGAACGGTGCGCTTTTGATCTTTCCATCGACCGGAATTTTCTCGCTGTTGGACCTAGAATATGGGATTCAGTTTATCTGTTCGCAGTTCCACGGCACGGAACTTGTTTGTGCTGATTTAGAATTTTTCCAATGTTTATGCGTGTCAATTTTGGTTTACGGCCTGGGAAATGAGAGGGGGTTGGAAGGACATATTTATCGTTGCTATACCCCATCGTTTTTTAACTTTTATTTCGTTGAATAGGTCAGGATGAACCATAATAATCTGTGAAGCTCAGCGGTTCGGATAATAAAACAGTTACCCAGTGGCAGGACTCGGTTTTATTTTGATGAAACCTGTGTGATTATGTTCCTGGCGCTTTTCCGATTAAAATGATACCCCACACGACCCGGTTCGGATCCCGCTTGCTCCTGTAATCCGCAATATAGTGGAGCCTCGATTATCCGAACGACCTCGAGGAGATTCTTCGGAATGAATTTAGTATGTGTTCCCATAGGAATTTTTGAACGTACGAGGGCTCGAATTACAGCTGGAAGTTGACACTTTGTCCTAAGGGCGCCTAAAAGATCCGGCCACGCGAAGATGCCAATCCTCGAAGACCGAAAGATCAAGGTGGACTTCGGTAGACTCGACGTTGACGTAATAAAACAGTTACCAAACGACGGTGTTTGATAATAATGTTATGAAACCTTTATGAACATATTCCTGACAGTTTTCTGATTAAAATGATACCCCACACGACCCGGTTCGGATCAGGCTTGCTCCTGTAATCCGCAATATAGTGGTGCCTCGATTATCCGAACGACCTCGAGGAGATTCTTCGGAATGAATTTGGTATGTGTTCCCATAGGAATTTTTGAACGTACGAGGGCTCGAATTACAGCTGGAAGATGACACTTTGTCCTAAGGCCGCCTAAAAGACCTGATCGCATTTACGCGTTTAATTCGCGATCTAGCGGAACCTCGCTTATCCGAACTAGTCAGTGGAACGCGAGTTTTCAAGTATTAGAACGACTGCTTGGCTATAGCGCTCGGCTATATTTCTGTGAAACATTGTCGACCATATTCGCGCGACACTTTCTTAATTGTGACGATTTAGAACAGATTTGTAAATGAATTTTTTTAGCTACCCAGATACCACGCGACGTCTTAAAGACGTCTGTTTTACGTCCATTTTTGGTCTGAACGTCTTACGTCCGAAAAAGACGTCTCTAAGACGTCTTACAGACGTCTTTCTTGAGACGTCGTTTTTACGTCCGAAATAAGACGTCTTTAAGACTTACAGTTTTTTCTTGAAGACGTTCCAGAGACGTTCAGAAGCCGTTCGGAAGACGTTCGTAGGACATTCAAGACGTCTATAATGTCCATCGACAGACGTCTTTAAGACGTCTTTAAGACGTCTCTGTGCTATCTGGGTACCGTGTTCGTTATTCCAATTTCACAAATTTCTCTTTGGTAATTTAATATTTTCGTAGAGTATGGACATTCATTGGATCCACGTTGCACCGTTTTATGAATATTTTTGTTTCCAGCTAAAAATTGTTCTTTGCACAATATAAATTTATAAGTTCCGGGCAGTTTACTCGCGGCGAATAAAAGAGGCGCGCAAGACACGCGCGGACGTGAAATGAAATGCCAACAGAAAGTTCGGTCGCAGTTTGCTTTCCCTAGCCCCATTTTCAAAATTAATTTGCTCCCTTGAACAAAGAAAAACAAAAAGAGAAACGTTTCGGAACTGATTCGAGAAATGTCTGAAACATTGTTGCAGAGAGATCGGAGAGTATTCCCAGCTGGGAGTTTCGACTTCGGTATCTTTTGCCAAGCGTGCACAACAATTTTCTGGAAAATTCATGTCCCCGCACAGCTCCTCCAGTCGGCTCTGCTCTTTTTTTCCCGTTGCGCTCGCATAAAGCCTGTTAAAAAATAACGGAACACTTTCGCGTGATCCGAGGCGAAATTTCCGTCTGTTTGCCTCGCGAAATAAGACGTCAGTCTTCGGGAAGAAGTAGAAAAGGAAACGAATACACGTCGGCCGAGGTGCAAGACATCGAGTGTCCCTTAGCTGCTATTTTCTTCTTTGCGCCCCCCACCCCACCCCCTCCCTCGGAGAGCGTTGTATACATAAGTGAACGTCATCTGTCATTCTTGGGACACGTTGTTAGCTTACTCAGGGATTAGGGGGCGAGGCAATATTCCTTCAAGTAGAATCACTTTCAACCCTAATGGAAGTATTCCTTTGGCACAAAGAAAAAAAAAAAGAAAACACTCGCCGAAGAGACCAAATATTAGGTTGCCCCGTAAGTAATCAATTATTTCGAAATCCAAGACAAACTAAATTCAAGTTTTTATTTTCTACTTTATTATACAGGGTGTCCCACGTAAATGGGAACACCTAAATATCTTTCGTATTTACAGTTCTATCAGAAAACTTCAGAGGACAAGGTGACACTATTGCAGGGGGCAATTATAATGGTGAAGAAAAAAATTTTTTATGTCGTGTTTTTTAATGAAATTTCAAGGTCACCGATGTTTTTTTAAACGGAATAGTATATTTTTTTTACGATAGCATGATGGACAATAAAAAACTGAATTTAGTGGATATACCACCCTTTTGACCTTGAAATGACCTTGAGCAAGAATAATCATGTTGAAGCGAATGAAATGTGGAAGGTTAAAACTTACGTGTTGCAGCAAAGATTGCGCGTTGTTTACGTATCATAATAAATGTTCGAAATAGTTTTCATAGTAAACAGCGTATGTTCTTTAGCATTTGTTTTTATGTTTTTATATTTCGCAAAATATTATTCTTTTTGGAAATAGTTTGTCAGAATTGATCTAGGACGTATTCGTTTCAGTAAAAAAACTTACTTTTTTACACACTTATATAACACTCTCATATAACACTTAATTATTCGTTTTAAGTGATGCCTTATAGCATTGTCGCGTGTTTCCTCTTCAACGATCGGTACAGAACTAAAGGCAAAACAAATTCTTTGCAAATACTTACAGTGACTGCAAATAATATTGGCACACTCTTAAAAATCGCATAACTTTGTCAATATTGGACTATACTACTTGAATTTTTTTGAGAAGTTTTTAAGAAGATTATATTATTTTTATTAATTATTCTTATTTATATTAATTAAATTAGATGGAGAAGATTTTTAAGAGTGTGCCAATATTATTTGGAGTCACTGTACATTACTTATGGGTGCCCCTAATATTTCTCAGGTTCGCGTGAACTCGCAGCTGCGACAGAACCGAATGATTAAAAAACATGTCGTCTTTTGTTATGCATTTTGTTGAAATATGCACTCCCTAGCGCACACCGGCCAGAAATTCGTCTCCACGGGCACACCGATTCAAAGCGCAACGCACAGTCCTCTCGTGAAGCATACTACCGAAGCTCGCGGAACATCAAAGAACGCTGATAATCGCTGTTTGCGCAAACAAAACCCTTTTCACCTTAAATGGAGCTGATTTTCCGAAATTCCCTTCCCCCCCCCCCCCGCGAAAAATGCTACGGGCAAAGGAAACGCGCTGATGTTAAGTCCACAAAGCGAACATAACGCGCGCTCGCACTGTGCATAATTCAAAGCGTCGTCGGGGGGGGGGGGGGGGTGAAACCTATAATAACCGCGGCAAGAAACGCGTGCAAGCGTTATTTACAACCCCCGTCATTCCTGGCTGCAGTCTGCCGATACCAAACGGATACCCATCTGTCGCCTCTGGTTTTCCATAGCGTTTTTCCGTCCCGGAAAAAAACCCATCCGGAAACTGTTCTTCAAAGGTGTTGCGTTACCGAACACAACCCTGCACGATTTTCAGAAAAAACTCTTCTCGTCCAAAAAAACCCTGTTGCAGTGAAATTAACTATTGATTCGACAAAATTTTTGCAGGAAAATGTAACCTGGGTGAACATTATTTTTAAGAGATAGGTACAGTGATTTCTCTATATTTGTCGCCATGGCCTCTATGATAAACGTCGCAGTATTATCCCCACTACAGCGGGATGTACCCTGTAGGGGCAACGAACCTCGAGAGGCCTCGTGTTGTTGACATACATCGAGATTTACTGTATCTAAATTTATAGCATACTATACCTTAACACTAAATGCTTAATAATACTTAATAACACTGTCGAAATGGCCGATTTTACATTTTACAATTATTCAAACTAAAAGAATTCATTTATGGAAAATAGTGGAATAAATTTCCTTGTCCAAGCATTTATTATATTGAAAATTACGGTGGCCATTTTTATAAGGCAATATTTACTGTTAATTCCTGGTAGGTTTAACTTCGTTTTCAATCAAATAAATAACAAAATTAGCGATATGTCCTGCAATTTCATTGACATTGCAATGCATCAATTTTTTAAATATTACAAGATTGTTATACATACATCGAGAATTCACTGTATCTAAATGTACCCCTGTCGAAATGGCTGCTTTTACATTTTACAATTATTCATAATAGAAGAATTCATTTATGGAAAATAGTGGAATAAATTTCCTTGTCCAAGCATTTATTATATTGAAAATTACGGTGGCCATTTTTATAAGGCAATATTTACTGTTAATTCTTAGTAGATTTAGTGTTAACTTCGTTTTCAATCAAATAAAGAACAAAATTAGCGATATATCCTGCAATTTCATTGACATTGCACCGTATCAATTTTTTAAATATTACAAGATTGTTATACATACATCGAGAATTCACTGTGTGTATCTAAATGTACCCCTGTCGAAATGGCTGGTTTCACATTTTAGAATTATTCAAACTAGAAGAATTCATTTATGGAAAATAGTGGAATAAATTTCCTTGTCCGAGCATTTATTATATTGAAAATCACGCTGGCCATTTTTATAAGGCAATATTTACTGTTAATTCCTGGTAGGTTTAACTTCGTTTTCAATCAAATAAATAACAAAATTAGCGATATGTCTTTCAATTTCATTGACATTGCACCGTATAAATTTTTTAAATATTACAAGATTGTTATGCGATAATTGTCACTAAGAAGCACCAAAAATCCGACGAATTCACAGTTACATGGAATAACCACTAATCCTGCAAAATCTGTTCAAACGAAAATTCCCAAGCTCTCGATCTCCAATTTAAAGTTGTGAGAGTGTGCAACCAATGAAAATCCTAATCTCCGGCGATCATGTTAAATTCTACATCTTGCAATTGTACGCAGCATCTGCAACCCGAGCATGAAGCCCGTCTAATTGTTAGTTGGGACGCGCAGTGATCGATTAAGCCTCGAAGCACGTTTTACTTGGTCATCGGCCGCTGCAGGAAAAAGGATGTCGTTATCCTGAATCGGTAATCGGGCAATAGTTAACGAGTCAGTTGACGGTCCAGCGAAACTGCCGGTGGCTCGTTGTAATGTATTTTCAGTGAGACTCGTAAACGATGGCTCCCCGATGTTTTCGGACGGTTTTATTTCCACGCGAGATGACAGCGACGAAAGTGCTTCCACTCTCTTCAATTTTCGAGTGGCAATAGAATTCCACCGAGTATGTTTTATGTTATTCCTCGTATCCTTCTTCTACAATACCTTATCTGATAGTTCAGATGATGTTCCAACGAAAATACACTCGATAAACCTAGATATTATTTATTTCTATACTGCGGATCTTTATGCATTTATGACAAAAATGGGCAATCACAATTTAAAGCAGTGGGCATATTTAACCCCTTGCATTACTATTTATTTTGTGATTTTAATTATTAGAAATTCTTCATCGTTCAGAATTTCAAAGAAAAAAGAGATAGCTTATATTTATTGTATGCCTATGTGTTCTCCAAAAGATACATATCAACTACAACAAAATAGAATTTTATTTTGGTTTAAAGGAAATTAATAATATACATATTTATTAGACTCTGTTCAGAATATTCATCACGAGTCTGAATCGATATTGTAGGGCAAGGGGTTAAAAAATTTAAGGGTGCCAGCGTATTGGTTTTAGCTTGATAAAATAATTAATGGAAGGAAGAAATTTTTATTTCGCTCCTGTGCCTTGCAGTCAATGCAAATATTTTTTATTTTGCATAAAGATCCGCTGTCTATTTATTTCTATCTAGAGCGTATGGAGGACCTGTTTTCTTCATCAGTAGGAAGTTGTTAAATTATTTCTTTGTTTGTGGGCAATTAATGGATTTTATTTCATTTCTGGTAAATATGGTTGGAAGTACGAATTGATCTTCATTCGATTCCACCGTATGAAATTAAAGTTAATATTTAATGAGCACAGTTGAGGATCTAATTGCGAGACAAGGACTTAAAAATTGAAGAAGTAATTATAATTCTGCAATTTTATTCTATTCTTGGGCTGGTTTAATTTTCTGAAGTATATACAGCAATGAAAATGCACTTTGTGAATCATAAAATATGAATGGCAAGGAATAAAAAATTG
This sequence comes from Seladonia tumulorum, assembly GCA_913789895.3. Taxonomy (NCBI): domain Eukaryota; kingdom Metazoa; phylum Arthropoda; class Insecta; order Hymenoptera; family Halictidae; genus Seladonia; species Seladonia tumulorum. Next base: position 6,449,575 of record OU565280.1, read on the forward strand.
AAGAGGTAATCTTTCTTTTTGTAGATTTTTAATTTCCGTTTTATTTCAGTGCAAGGCTAGTGTAATTTTCGCGAGGGTATATTTAATTGTGAAACACGAAGAGTATGAAGTGTGGACCGAAAGAAAAACAGCACAATTCATTGGAGCTTGTTTGCCGTTAACTTGAAATTGATTTTGACAAATCGGAAACAAGTACAAGCTCTCCCGAATGATAAACCAATACGTTCGTTCTCGACGTTTCCTTCAGAACTAGTTTTATCGCATTCGTTTATGAAACTTCCCGCTATTATTGATCTTCCACCGTTTCCTTAATTACATCTCGCTAAATTACGTGATAACTTTCTTCCTTCCGGCGCGTCGGAAAATCTATTTACTTTTCTTTGCAAAATTCCCACTCCCGGTGGAATTGCGCGAAACTTCACGCTGAATTGCGAGCATAAATCAATTTCAGTGATTAAAACAATACGGATAAGTTAATGGTTGTACACTTTTATCTGCTCATTATTCAGACCTAAGCAGAAATTATAGCTCGGGCAAAAATTGTACGGTACAAGTAATACAGTTTTACTCATCATCTTCCACTTAAACAAGCATACGTGACAATCTTGAAATTTCTTTAAATATTGTTCAATCGATTTTACAATGATTTGTAACACATACAATTTTATACGTAAGTATATCCCTTTTTTCAGTCACATTGTCATGATTTCGTAAAAAATGATCGCACAGCAACGAACTCGGACTCATTTTAAAGCTTGAAGACTCTGATTTAGTATACCATTGTTCATGTGTCCTTAAAATATTTTTACATGACGTAGCAGACTGTAAACTGAAGACTTGTTTTCACACAAAAATGTTATAAAGGGAAACCTCTGTAAAATGTTGAAAAATTTTGTCTCGCCGACAAATCTTCCACGGGTTTGAAGATCGAAGACTCTTCTTTACAAGGTGACCTTGAAAATTGATCTACGATTTTTGTTACCCAAGTTATCGATTTTTGAATGGAAAATGGAAGAGTGGGTTCTACTTAAATTAAGAATGTAAAAGTATGTTATATTGAATGGTCAGTAAAAACGTTAAAAATTTTTCACGCTAATAAGTCTCCCACGAATTTTGAAGATTGAATCCCTACCTTTGGAAGGTAAAGAGCTCCACCTTTGCAAAGAGACCTTAAAAATTGATCTACGATTTTTCCTGTCCAAGTTATCGATTTTTTTGTGAAAAGTGGAGGAGTAGGTTCTGATTAAATTAAGAATATGAAACTAGGATATATTGAATTATCTGTAGAAACGTTGAAAAATTTTTCTCGCTAATAAGTCTCCCACGAGATTTGAAGATTTAATCCCTACCTTTGCAACAAGAACTTAAAAATTAATCTACGATTTTTCCTGCCTAAGTTATCGATTTTTAAATGAAAAGTGGAGGAGTAGGTTCTGCTTCAATTAAGAATATAAAACTAGGATTTATTGAATTGTCTGTAAAAAAGTTAAAAAATTTTTCTCACTAAAAAGTCTCCCACGAGATTTGAAGATCGAAGCCTGCTCTTTGCAACGAGACCTTGAAAACCGATCTACGATTTTTTTTCACCGTCTTACGGAACCAAAACGAGGACCAAGTTTAACGATGTAAAGCCCTCCTGATGTACGTCACACGTCACAGTATAAGATTACACCATTCGTTAAAACCTTAACAAAACGGCTGGAAAAAATGGTGCATCAAATTTTTTAATATCGTTGTAGAGGGGAGACTCGAATCTTCAAATCTGCGGAAGATTCCGTCAGGAAAGAAATTTTCCAATGTTTTCAGAGTGGCTTGAATCGCGAGAAAACATATCTTCAATAAATCAGCCAAGCAAATCCCTCGCTATCCGAGGAGCTTAGAAGAGTATAACCCACGGTTCCGAGCGTTGAAAAAGAAAATGATTCGCCCCGGAAAGGATCGGGATGATCGGTACTAGCGCATCGCAGCTATAGAACAATGGGGGCGGAGGGGCGGAGGGGTGGAGGGGGGCTGCGTAATTGCGGTGGAGAGACGAGAATAAGTACCCGGTTCCAGGGTAAAAGCAGCGATTCCCGGTTACCGAGATTACTGGTCGATCTAATCAGCCAATGAGAGGAATCCGGGCCTCTATTTAAAAGAACGGTGTACCCAGTTCCGGAAAGATAAAGACGAGTGGAGAAGATAAAGAGGGGATCAGACGATGTCGGAGTGTGGGTGATTGGAAGGGAGAGGACCTAAGGGGGGGAGGGGAAGGGGGAGGGTAAAAGACATTCTCCGAGCCGTTCGAGGAAGCTAATGAACCGTGTATTCCCGAGGCCCCGTGATTCCTATTGTGGAATCGTCCGCGCCGGACAGGCAAAAGAAGCTCGAATCTGATGAAAGAGATTGCTCCTCTCTGTCTTCTTGTCTTCCCCCATTCATTCTCCGCCGCGCGCGACGCGACGCGACGCTATGGGGGGCCACGCGACCCGTGGATCCCGTTTTTGGCAGGCGGTCTCTCTCTCTCTCTCTCTCTCTCTCTCTCTTCATGCTCGGATAATTGCGAGCTTGAAAGGACGACACAAAAGCTGCTGCGCTCGGCTCCGTTTTCTTTCTGCTACGTGATTGGATCACGATCGCGGCGTCGCGTCGTGTCGTCGTGATGCAGTTAGCGTGCTCGGACCTTTGAGATACGATCGGTGCAAGACTCTTCGAGGTTTTAATTACCCGGCCAGGAATTTTCACTCGCGTGTTTAGCCGATCTCGGTGTTCGTAATTGGACCCGGGTCTCGCTGATGATTTACTTCGGGCGAACCTTCGGGAAATGAAGAGGCATTAACAACTTGCCTTGAAATGACGTCTCTTCTAATCCGAAGCCTTGATGTGAAGTTGCGAGGCAGGGGATTTTTTATTATGTTTTTTTGATGTTTATTCTTGCTACTGATTGGGCTCTAGGTTTACGGGACCCATATAAATGACGGGTTTTAATATTTTTAATTGATAACAAACTTGACCCTTTGCACTCCCTTATTAGTCTAGAATCGATGGCTCCGAACGCAATGGGTTAATTAATTTTTAACAAATTTATTTCTTTAAGAAATGGCTCGAAACTTGGATAGACACATTCTTCTTATTTTAAGTACTGTAAAATGCTTTTAGTGCTCCGTGAGTGTTAAACAGTCGACGTTCCAGCGACTGTAATATTGAAATAGGGACCTCAAAGCGTGCTCCAGAATTTTTTTAGATTTTTCGAAAGTTCAGAACGGGTCGAAAAAAAATGAATCAAAAAGAGAAGATCTTTTGTAGCAAGCTAATATTTTTAATTCTTAACACTAAACGTACCAAGCATTAACAGTATAACAGTGGTAAATATTGCCTTGTAAAAAAAGGCAACCCTAAATTTATTGAGATTGTCCATAATTTTCCATATAACACATGCTTGGACAAGGAAATTTCTTCCACTATTTTCCATAAATGAATTTTTATAATCTCAATAATTGTAAAATATAAAATCGGTCATTTGACCGTGGTAGGTTTAGTGTTAACAAACCCTTTGCACTAGGATGACCCCTCTAAGGGGGCATTATGAGTCTAGGGTTAATTAATTTTTAACAAATTTATTTCTTTGAGAAATGGCTCGATACTTGGATAGACACATTCTTCTTATTTTAAGTACTTTAAAATACTTTTAGTGCTCCGCGAGTGTTAAACAGTCGACGTTCCGGCGACTGTAATATTGAAATAGGGACCTCAAAGCGTGCTGCAGAATTTTTTTAGATTTTTCGAAAGTTCAGAACGGGTCGAAAAAAAATGAATCAAAAAGGCAAGAACTTTTGTAACAAGCTAATATTTTTAATTCTCCAACAGTTGGAAGCTCGGGGTCAAGGGGCACGAGTTTAAAGCTCGGTTTTTTCCGCATAGATAACCACACGTCAGGAGATGATAGTTGAGGCCGCAGGTTCGAAATTCAACGCGCTATTATATTATGCATGTACCCACGCAACGGCCTGATGTATATGTATCAGGGCTTCCGAGGGGAAGGTAGTATAGATCGGAACGATGAGAGGCGACCGGTGATCGATACGAACGGAAGGGTGGCCCCGAAACATTCGACTATGGTTATAAATCTGGTTAACGTTGATTTATCTTGCAGAAAAGTTACGGGGTCGCGAGCGCGCGGGCTTAAGCTTAAACAGAACGGTGAACAAGATCTATGCCGGCCTGTTCTACAAAGGACGCGCACCGTTGCTATTAATCCTTATCAATTGTGAGTCACACCGGCTCGGGAAATACATCACTCGCCGTATCGTGTACTGCGACTCTTAAATATGCTAACATTATCAGCGCGACCGTGCTCCGCGCACACGTGAAACTAGGGAAGAAGCGAACTAGAATGATAGTATATGACGTATATTGCTCGGTTCGGCAAAATTAATGGCTTCTAATTCCGTTCTGCTAAATTCTTCCTCCCGATGTTCTTACGAACACTCCAACATCTGGAAACTTGTTTTTTTTCAGCCGGTAACGGCTGCTTCAAAATTCTGGAAAAAATGTCCGAAATAAACCTAGTTTGCAGCTTTATTTTAGAATTTATTTCATCCGAATATCTGAAGTAATAACTGAGAAAATAAAGGGTAAAGTTTAGGCTATCCAATCCCATATTACGAAAACCAGCAAAATAAATAATTTTTTTCAATCGTTAACAAACCGCCTTAAAATTCTGGAAAAAATGTCCGAGATAAACCTAGTTTGTAGTTGTATTTTAGAATTTATTTCATCCAAATATCTCAAATGATAATTGAGAAAGTAAAGGGTAAAGTTTAGGCTTTCCAACCCCATATTACAAAAATGAGAAAAATAAATTATTTTTTTCAACCCATTAACCGTTGCTTTAAAATTCTGGAAAAAATATCCTAAATAAACCTAGCTTGCAGCTTTATTTTCGTACTTATTTCATCCGGATATCTCAAGTAATAACTGAGAAATTAAAGGGTAAAGTTTAGGCTTTTCAACCCGATATTACGAAAACCAGCGAAATAAATTTTTTTTTTTCAACCCATTAACCGTTGCTTCAAAATTCTGGAAAATATATCCTAAATAAACGTAGTTTATAGCTTCATTTTGAAATTTATTTCGTCCAAATATCTCCAGCAATGACTGAGAAAATAAAGGCTAAAGTTTAGGCTTTCCAACCCGACATTCCGAAAACCAGCAAAATAAATAATTTTTTTCAACCCGTTAACAACTGCCTTAAAATTCTGTAAAAAATGTCCAAAACAACCCTAGTTTGTTGCTTTATTTTAAAATTTATTTCACTCAAATACCTCAAGTAATAACCGAGAAAATAAATAGTAAAGTTTAGGCTTTTCGACCCCATATTGCCCTTCATCGTAGAGGTCTGAAATTTTACAGTATACTGTGTCAGGCAAAGAAGATTGTTTAGCAGTTAAAAGAAATGAAAAATTAAGTTGCGATGGCAATTCTGTTACTACAGGGTTAATCATGCTAAGTCCTGCTTAATAAAATTGCTGACGTCGATGTTCCTCTATTGAACGGCTTCAAGAGGAACAAAATGATTTTAGCCGGACAAAACTTTAGCTCTCGCGATTCTTATCGGAGCAGGAGCGCGATCGACGTTTTACCAACAGGCCGGTGCTTTTTTCCAGATATTGGCGGTAGTCCCTCGATAATTTCCGCGGGGAAACGGAAACGACGGTCTCCCATTCCGGTCGCTGGTGCCATCGACATTGTTCCGAGAACGGGAGAAAGAATGTCGGCGCCGCGACTTCCGTGGCTAGTTTTATTCGTCCGTCGCTCGATTATGGTCGTATTGGTGGCGAAGACGAGCGTGGCACCGGGCATCCGGCCCGTCCATTCGTGTATCCGGCCTCGAAAAACGGGACAGAACTTACTCGATACCAGCCAAGACCGTTCGGTAAAATAGTTCTTGCGTGTTGCTTCACTGGGTTACGACTTGCAACTTCCAGAGAAAAGTCGGCTGACGTGGACCTCGAGTGCCCTGTCATGCGAATGCGAAACTATAGCTGGGTTCGACTAAATGCGAATGGTTGGCATCGATCGAGGCCCGAGGCCAAATGTATTTAGGGTACCTTCACGTCTGCGAACGTTACTTTGCGCTCCTTGCCGAGTCTGGTACTTCACTGACTCACCTGGAACATAAATGGACAGTTACATGGTTAATGGAATGCATGCGTGACCGCACATTTGATGTTAAACAAGAGGTCTAGTTGGTTCAAGCCTCGTTCAAGCCTCAACTCAGGTAGAACCCTTTCTGCCAAGTTTCAGCCCCATGCCTCTCTTATAAGGGTAGTTACAGGGAAAAAACGAAAAACCAGTTTTTGCCCAACTTTTACCATATAATCGTATCTGAAAATTCCAAGAAAAATTTGAGACATTCAACATGTCGAACCGCATACACGAGAATTTTTTCCGATTTTTCAGTTGCAAACTCTGGTTGTGATAAATGAGGAATATGAAAGAATTCTAAAAAGTCGGTTTTCGTGAACCCTTCGATCTTTAAAATGTTCTAATACCCTAAAGAAGCATTGTAAGATTGTTGACTTAGGCTCGTTCGATAACTTACTCTGGTAGAACCCTTCCTGTCAAGTTTTACCCCCTTACCACCCCTGTAAGGGTAGTTACAGGGAAAAAACGAAAAACCAGTTTTTCCCCAACTTTCCGCATTTAATCGTACCTAAAAATTCCAAGAAAAATCTGACGTATTCAACATGTCGAACCGTATATTCGAGAATTTTTTCCGATTTTTCAGTTGCGAACTCTGGTTGTGAAAAATGAAAAACGCAACAAAAAAAAATCGAATAGTGTTTTTCCTCAATTCTTTCCATAAAACCACAAGACTGGCAATGTGTGCGACGCTTGTTTAAGTGTCTTCATTCGTGTACCTTTAACACGAACCCAGGGATCTGATGTCGTCATCAAAGTGACAAAAATCTGGTCTTCTGACGGCTTGTTACTTGCCAAACGAATGAAATGTCGCATACAAGACTCCTTCGCCGTGAAAAGCAACTTAGAACCGTACAAGTTCATGATACTCCGAGCATTCAGCAGCCGGCGATTCATTCATACGCATATTCAGACGATCCTCCTTTTCACTCGTTCACTCCATTACAAAAACTGGAGCAAAATCTGATTCATAGTTAAGATCACATTGAAGCTGGAAGAGAAGTGAGAAGTTCGTTTTCCTGCTCCGGGAAATTCATCGTCGTCTGCTGGATTTTTATGCAAAATTAAAAATTGTCTGCGCCGGTTGCCGGAAGCAGGAACCATTCATGTTTTTCTTTCCTTAATAATTTCCGATTCTTCTAAGCTTTCTCTTGTCTCGACAGCTGTTTCTCCATAAATGCATAAAATTCGTAGTCCATTCGTTAACGTACGAGACGCAGGTTCGGGAATGTTTGGTTATTTCCGGTTGGTGTATAGCATGACAATGCCGCGGGATCGTTATTGTCAGCGGTTGTCGTATAGCAGAGGGTTTTAAACGACCGTTTACGGTAACGAAAAAGCGACAAAATGGAACTCCATTCCGCCAAGTTGGCCCGTTACTTCCTCGAACGTTCCCGTTCTCCGCGGGATATGAAAATGTAATAAGCTCCGGCCCCCGTGCACGGGGGAAAAAGTTTTCGCGGCCTGTACCGGGACGTTTCCGTGCTCGGCAGAAACGTCAATATGAAAGTCACCGGGAGAAAGAAGCTTTCTATCCCACACCCTTCCTCTACCCGCGCGAAAATGTTGTTTCTCGCACGCACCGTGCTATTTCGTTCCTATTTTGAACACCTGCCTGTATTCCCCTTAATAAAATGCATAAAATAACCCCGACACAAATGCATAACAATTTGAATTTTAGGAATTCTTGAACTCCCAAGTTCCGAACACACCGTAACAAAGATAACGAACATCGTGTTAAAGATCGAGAAAAATGCCAGCACGTTCGGGTTGGGACGAGACAACATGCATGACCGCACATTTAATGTTAAACAAGAGCTCTAGTTGGTTCAAGCCTCGTTCAAGCCTCAACTCAGGTAGAACCCTTTCTGCCAAGTTTCAGCCCCATTCCTCCCCTGTAAGGGTAGTTAAAGGGAAAAAACAAAAAACCAGTTTTTGCCCAACTTTCCCCATGTAATGGTACCTAAAAATTCCAAGAAAAATCTGACGTATTCAACATGTGAAACCGCATATTCGAGAATTTTTTCCGATTTTTCAGTTGCGAACTCTGGTTGTAAAAAAATGATAAACATGAATTAATTCTAAAAAAACGGTTTTCGTGAATCCTTCGATATTTAAAATGTTCTAATTTCCTAAAGAAGCATTGTAAGATTTAAAACGTATGCTCATTCGATAACTTACTCAGGTAGAACCCTTTCTGTCAAGTTTCAGCCCCTTGCCTCCCCTGTAAGGGTAGTTAAAGGGAAAAAACAAAAAACCAATTTTTGCCCAACCTTCCCCATATAATCGTACCTAAAAATTTCAAGGAAAATCTGACGTATTCAACATGTCGAACCGCATATTCGAGAATTTTTTCCTTTTTTTAAATGTATAAAAATTTCAAGAATTTTTCAGTTCCCGAGTTCCGAACACACCGTAACAAAGATGAATTAGCAATCTAAGATGGATTAGCAATGTCGCCATTTCAAATTTCTTAAGTAGCTTCTAACTGTGACAAAAACAATTATAATGTTGATTTTTTGTTATTCTTCTATATTCCTAGCAATAAACAACGATTTGTACAAAACTTGTGGTAATTGGTTCAGTTTTGCTCCTTACTGTATAGCACGCGAGAAGCCGGAGAATTGAGGGTATCGACAGCCCGGTGATGATTAATCGCGTGTGACGAAATATTTGGTGGCGAAAAAAAAGAAGAGAGAAAGAGAGAGAGAATGGTTCGCGACGAAGCGTAGCTGCGATTCGTCGTCCGGCAGCCGCTGAGGCACGAATTGCTCGTGACGCAACCAATTCGTCTCCTATCTCTATTCGACACGTATATCATTCATCCGACGGAGAAAAATCGTGGAATCGTGTGTCCCGGTAAATTCATCCATTTCCGTCTCGGTCTGCCACGTTTAATCCAATATTCTCAATGACGGCACCGGAGAGAGCCGTTCGCGTGATCTGTCTCGTAAGCGACCGTTCGAAATTCTTTTTTTTTTATCTTCCCGTTCTTTCGTATCTGTCGTTTTAGCCAGCCTAGCGAGTTAGATTTCCGAGTCCCCCTGACTTCGGTAGTCTCGACGTTGACGTAATAAAACAGTTACCAAATGACGGTGTTTGATAATAATTTTATGAAACCTTTATGAACATATTCCTGGCACTTTTCTGATTAAAATGATACCCCACACGACCCGGTTCGGATCCCGCTTGCTCATGTAATCCGCGATATAGTGGAGCCTCGATTATCCGAACGACCTCGAGGAGATTCTTCGGAATGAATTTAGTATGTGTTCCCATAGGAATTATTGAACGTACGAGGGCTCGAATTACAGCTGGAAGATGACACTTTGTCCTAAGGGCGCCTAAAAGATCCGGCCACGCGAAGATGCCAATTCTCGAAGACCGAAAGATCAAGGTGGACTTCGGTAGTCTCGACGTTGACGTAATAAAACAGTTACCAAACGACGGTGTTTGATAATAATGTTATGAAACCCTTATGAACATATTCCTGACAGTTTTCTGAGTAAAATGATACTTCACACGACCCGATTCGGATAAGGCTTGCTCCTGTAATCCGCGATATAGTGGAGCCTCGATTATCCGAACGACCTCGAGGAGATTCTTCGGAATGAATTTAGTATGTGTTCCCATAGGAATTATTGAACGTACGAGGGCTCGAATTACAGCTGGAAGATGACACTTTGTCCTAAGAGCGCCTAAAAGACTCGACCACGCGAAGATGCCAATCCTCGAAGACCGAAAGATCATTCGTCGCGGCCCTATCGCAATAAAAATGGAATTTCAAGTTCCGGTAATGATACTATAAAATCTGCCAATTAGGCATTGTTATCGCTCCGGGCAGTTATCGGTTTTCTATTCGGGCCGTCGAATTGAATCGCGAGACGTTCCCCGGTTGGCCCGTGACTATGAGAAGTGGCTGTAAAGATTCGAGCATGATCGGTGACGCGGGGCGCAGCTACTTTTACGGTAATTTTCATTTCCCGGAGAGATAATAATGGAATTATACGCACGATACGTAATAAGACGTCGCGGTGGGCTGCTGTGGTGTTCTTCAGGCGTTGTAAAAGGGGGAACAGAGCGAAAGCTGGACCCCGAAGAGAGGAGAATTAAGAGGGAACGACGCGACGTCAGCGCGGTGGCCGCCGTTATCATTACGATGCCGGGCGAAACGACGTCCTGGGACTAACGAGCCACTTTAAGTCTAACTGCACTCCAGAAACATAACTTTTTTCGTTCTATCGTCGGCCAAGATCGGAACTTGAATTACTCGTCAGGGTCGAGGGACACGTATCTACCCCGCCGGAATTATCATCTAAATGAAACTCGCCGGCGACTCTGGAGTTACGTCGCTTTCGGTGGAATTAGAGGCTTGTGTCTTAGATCGTTTGATAACGCTGACTGCGTTTGATAACGTTCGAGAATTCCCAAGATTAATTTTTCATCGCCACGCGAATGACCAGTTTTGTGTAAATGTACAACCCCGTATAATATCTGATATAATCCAACGAAGACATTCTTTCTAATTATTCTTTAATGTTCATCAACGTACTCGTGACATTTTTCCGAGTAGAATGAGTCCAAACCCGACACGGTTCGAACCACGTTTGCTGTTTCCATCGACGATCGAAGTAGAACCTCCATTATCCGAACTGATATACACACGATATACATTAAAATATATAACTCGTGTAATTTTGATTATTCTTACTTTTAAAAAATCACATGTGTACTTCACATAGCAGTAAGGATAACTGAAAAATCCTAGTGGGAAAAGTTTGGTAGTTTTTCTGAAAAAAATTCCCAAAGATTCGCAAATTTGGAACTCTAAATCAGAATACCCCCTTGAAACGGTCTGTACGAAATAATATGTAACTCGTGCAATTTTTATTATTTATGGTTGAAAAAAATCGTGTAGATACTTTAAATGCTAATGAATATGTCTGCAAAATCCCAATGCAAAATGTTCAATAGCTTTTTCAGAAAAAATTCCTAAAGTTGCACGAGAAAACGGCCTCAAAAACCAGAATATCCCCTTGAAACGGGATCTACATAATAAAATATAACTCATGCAATTTTGATTGATCTTAGATGAAAAAATTCGTGTAGGTACTTTAGATACCACTCAACATGTCTGCAAAATCAAAATATAAAACGTCCAATAGTTTGTCCAGAAAAAAATTGTTAATATTACGGTAAAAAACGGCCTCGAAAATCGGAAGACCCCTTAAAACCGGTTGTACAAAATAATATATAACTGATGCAATTTTTATTATTTCTTGTTGACAAAAATCGTGTAGGTACTTTAAATACTACTCAACATTTCTACAAAATCCTATTATAAAACGTCCAATAGTTTGTCCAGAAAAAAATTGTTAATATTACGGTAAAAAACGGCCTCGAAAATCGGAAGACCCCTTAAAACCGGTTGTACAAAATAATATATAACTGATGCAATTTTTATTATTTCTTGTTGACAAAAATCGTGTAGGTACTTCAAATACCACTGAATATGTTTGCAAAATCTCAATGCGAACCGTTCAATGGTTTTTCATAAAAAATTCCTAAAGTGGCCACGAAAACCAGAATACCCCGTTGAGATCTTCCCTCTGACTAATACCAACCGTTTAAAAAAGTCACTGGAATCGCCGAGCCAGTGCGTGCAAAGTTTCCTTCATTTAATTTTCGGTTTATACGTTGAAGTTTCGCATAATTGCTCGCAATTCGCGATCCGCTAATGACGCCGTATTAGCGTTGATTAATCCGGTGGAATTTCGTGGAAACGGTCCAGAAGTATTCGGCAGTCGAAGAAAAAGTCCACGCGAAAAAGAGACACTTCCGGTTTTTCGGCTAACGATGTAATCCCCCGGCACGTTTTTCCTGATCATGCTCGCGAACGTTAACACCCCGTTCCGGGAAATTTCCGGCGGGTTTGCCGGGTACCTTCCTGCGGGCACGAGAGGATAGGCTCAGAAGCGCAAGCACCGTTTCCATCAGTTCATCCATCAATCCATCGTGCCGGATCTCCAAGGTCGTCAGCCGTTTATGGTTATCGATCACACACCCCCGAACCTTGCTGTAATAGCTAATAAATTTTGCCAGTGCCTCGCTCGACCGTGTTCTCGCCGAGATACAGACAAACGACGCAGCTGGCCCTGCATCCGCAGGAAAATGATAATCATGCTGTAAATAATGGTCCTGCTCGTTCGCCTAACCGCGCGTATCATCGCGGAAAAGTGATCGATACTTTTTACCCGAAGATTCGCGTTCGATTTTCCGACGAAAATTCCCTGGGACGGACAGCGATGATTGATTCGTTTGACGAGGGACGCTTGGCAAATCGTTCGCGAAAAGCTTTCTTATAGTCCTTCAGAAATCATGGTTAAACAGTGACACGAGTCACTGCCAGTGACGTAAACATTCCGAATTTCTGTAAAGAGAAAATTTGCTGAACTTCTCGTGTACATGACAGAATGAGAACGTACACGAATAATTTCCTCGAATCAAAGCGCCCGCAGTTTTCGCGAAAAAGTTTCACGTAACCAATGAATCACACGCTCCGCCAAAACTTAACTGTATTATCATATTAATCATTGTAGTTTCAGAACCAGCAGTTCCTCAACTTCCGTAACTCGCGCAAATTGCTACCGTACGAACCTCGTTACCAAAATTATCATTTTTCCCTGGCGAACGTGCGGCATGCGGAGGGCACGGGTTTACTAAAAATTGAACAAACCTCCGAGAAGCTTCTGCTAAATTAACAAATAAACGGGTTGTAAATTCTCAATTTTCTCAACGAAATATTTTCTCTGTCAACTATGTAGCTGCACTTGTTAACAGACTGCGGATCTTTATGTATTTATGCCTTCTGAGAATTTTCAAAAGAATTCGACAGTATTTAGTAGAATTTTGATTTACTAAATAATTCTCAATGGAATTTTTATTTACTAACTAATTCTCAATACAATTTTTATTTACTAAACAGTAAATATTAGAAAATAATGAAAGAGGAAAAAGTAGTACATTTGCTAATATCTCGGAAACTAAAGTTGAGCGGCGATAACATGTATAGGAAAAAGTTGTTCAGAATGATGACCTTGACAACATATTTCAAGGACATCAAAATCGGTGAAGAAGCCCCTAATGTAAATAATTACCACTGTTTTTTTATACACAACACAATGGCGTATGTAAATTTTTTTTGTTTATACTATTTTTTTAGATATGAAGATGACCTTCAATGTCTTTTAAATTGAATGCTGTATATTTTTTTATGTCACGTGAAAGTGCGTGTCTAAACGAATTCATCCGCGTACTGCACAGTGACCTTCAAGGTCATGCAAGGTCAGAAATGGAAGAAACATTTTGAATATTTCATACCACTGTGAGACTACTTTTCATATCGTAATTATCGGATTTTCTTCAAAATGTAAGAGGTACAAAAAATGCAAAAGTCATAAAAATAAACATACAAATAAAAAATTACATATGCCATTGTGTTGCGTATAAAAAACAGTACTATTCTTCCAGCTTTCATTTTTTTCTATTATTTACCATTTAGAAGAAAAACGCTGGCTAGTAATGACTATTACTACTGAAAATATGATTCTATTTCTTAAAAATTCGGTTACAAAAATTGCAAATTGCATAAACATTCGCAGTCTATTTTTAACATTTAGATCAACGATTTTGATCAATTATACGCTGTTGCCTGAATAAAAATTGAACAATTGCATTCTACGGTTTCAAACGAAACGAAAAAAGAGTTATTTTATAACAATGCATTAACAATAGGATTTTGTGTATTCACACTATATTAACAATCTAAAATTATAAATAGTTACTATTACGACAAAAAAATTAATAGGTATTTCTTTGATTTATACGCGTTCGATTTATACGTTTAAAACAGAAAAATAAAATTTCCTTTTTCGTCTAGCACCGCTAGCATAATTACCGTGTCCACACAAACATCGGAACAACGTGATAAAAAAACTCAGCGAAGGCAAAGACTGTCGGATGTGTCAATCGAGAGGTGCAAGAACCGAAGGCAGTCGATAACAGGTCCCCGGCTTCGATACACCCGTCTCTCTGCCTACTTTACTCGATCTCCGTGTAATTAATGTCCTCGCTTGTCGGGGCTAATGACGTTTAACGCGTGTCTGACGATAGTGAATGTCGATCGATCCGCCCTCAGCGACTACGGTAATAAGCGCGACGAGCCCGGTGATCGTTGCGAGCCGAGAGTTCGTTTTCGATTTAAATTATACGCCCGTGAACGTGCCCGGTTAATTTTAATCTCATTACAACCCTTTCCCCCCTCTCAACCCTCGCACCCCAGCCCATCGTGCTCGATAACGCGTTCAGTTATCGAAACGTTTTCAAACTCGCCGGGATAATTATGCCTACGTTCGTTCAGAGACGTCGATCGAATGCCAAGTCTTGATACATCGATCGACAACGTTGATGAGACGATTCTTAATTGAATGACCTCTCTACACACGCTGGTGTCCTCGATGAGAATTTTTCTCAATTTATACTCGGTCGCAGAAAATAGAGAATTTATTTGCGGAGGTCCAATTCAGGTCGTGGTATCGTTCTCGACGATTTTTCGACCATTTTTGGTGCCGAATGTGGACACTACCGATGACGTCAGAACCGTGCAAATGAATTCAGACTGCGGATTTTTTGCGTTTATGTAGGAAACGAATCAGTGTGAATTTAAAGAAGTAAAATTTTAGGAGTCATTTATTTGAAAATTTTAACAGCATTGTATTAGCGTGTGCAAATTGATAACTTATTAAAGGAATTTGTATTCGGGACAGTTTTGGGACTTTTATGGACTAGATACGTGGGACATATATAAGGTAGAAGATATTATTATTTGATATAGTTTTGAGCGTAGCAAAGGACAACGAACCTTCTTGGTCCCTCATGGGGTATATCTGGCGGCAGTGGTGATAGTTATGGGACTTTTATGGGCTAGATATTCGGGACATATATCGAGTAGAGGATACTATTCTTTGATACACTGTCGAAGGACAGCGAAGCTTCTTGGTTCCTCACGGGATATACTTCGTGGCAGTGCGGATAAACCTGGGACTTTTATAGCCTAGATATTTGGGACATATATCGGGTAGAGGATACTATTCTTTGATACACTTGCCGAACGTAGAAGAGGACAACAAAGCTTCTTGGATCCTGGCAGGGTATACTCCGTGGCAGTGGGGACAGTTATGGGACTTTTATGGGCTAGATATTTGGGACATATATCGGCTAGAGGATACTATTCTTTGATACACTTGCCGAACGTAGCAAAGGATAACGAACCTTCTTGGTCCCTCATGAGTTATATCTGGCGACAGTGAGTGTAGGTCAAGGACTTTCATGGGCTAGATATTTGTGACATATATCGAGTAAAGACTGTATAATGAATGCTTGGGCAAGGAAATATATGGCATTAATTTCGACAAATGAATTTTGATAATTCCAATAATCGTAAAATATAAAAACATCGTAAAACGTCATTTTATTATTTTACGAATAATAAACAAATAGTCGAAGACTCTTAAAGTGACCCAATACAGAACGCCGAGCGCAAACAGATGCAACAACATGTCCCTCGGTGGTTCGAGGCTGGCCGATGATTAGGCGATCGTTGGAAGAGCACTCGGCCCAAGACGATACAAACGAGATTAACCAGGATGAGTCGAGTGTGACGTCGGTTGGTCATCGACGGTGTGCAATTCCCAGCCGAACGATGACTCAATGCGTACGACAATGGAGTCGCTTATCGCGTGACTAACGTGATTGGACGAATTAAACGTGGCCACGACGAGCCTCGCCTCGGTGTAAGGTCGCCGATGCACAAATGACCGAACGTGCCCTCATTAGCTGCGATCTACGTAGCCCCGCTGCGACGCGAAAGGGCATTAGCCTAGAACGTGATGCGCCGGGACTCGCAGTCGGTGCACGCATAAAATAGAATGGACCTAGACGCCGGGCTGTGTTTATCACTCGCATTGATTTTTAGTTGCGGTCGGGAAGGATGCTCCGCGGCGGTGCCGTAATTCCTGCCACGCTCGCCGTACGTCTTCCGCGAGTCAAGAATGGTACCATTTATCCTGGCCGCCGTTTATTCCAGCTCGAAGACTGTGCTGCTCTGTTCTTCGCCAAGTTCTAATCCTTAGGGCTCCTTATTTCATAGAAATTAGGACAAACGGCGTGGCCGGATAAGGCGGTACAAAATGCCCGAAAAATCAAATTGAATTTTCAACAGGCCGTTCGATAGCTTATCCAAAGAAAGTACTTTTTGCCAATTTTAAACCCTGTATGTCGACACGGGGGGT
Source organism: Seladonia tumulorum (assembly GCA_913789895.3). Classification (NCBI taxonomy): domain Eukaryota; kingdom Metazoa; phylum Arthropoda; class Insecta; order Hymenoptera; family Halictidae; genus Seladonia; species Seladonia tumulorum. Next base: position 6,466,107 of record OU565280.1, read on the forward strand.
AGTAATGGGGTAAGAGATAAAATCAGGTTTTTTCGCAATTTCTCTTATACTCTTTATTTGAAAATTAAGAAAAAAATCAGGCATATTTTAGCTACCAGAATGCACATCTGTGAATTTTTTCAAAATTTTTAGCTTCGAAACCAAATTGTAAAAAATAAAGAAAGTTTTGAAATTCCCATTTCTTGTAGAAGTAAAAAATGCCCCCAAAATCAAATTGAATTTTCAACAGGCAGTTCGATAGCTTATCCGAAGAAAATACTTTGTGCCAATTTTCAACCCTGTATGTCGACATGGGGGGTAGTAATGGGGTGATAGAAGAAATCAGATTTTTCCGTCATTTCTCTTGTAATTTTCATTTGAAAATTATGAAAAAAATCAGGCATATTTTAGCTATCAGAATACAGATCTGTGAATTTTTTCAGAATTTTTAGTTTTGAAACCGAATTTTAAGAAATAAAGAAAGCTTTGAAATTCCCATTTCTTGTAGAGGTCAGAAATGTCCCAAAATCAAATTGAATTTTCACTAGGCCGTCCGATAGCTTATCCAAAGAAAGCACTTTGTACCAATTTTCAACCCTGTATGTTGACATGGGGGGTAGTAATGGGGTGACAGAAGAAAACAGTTTTTTCTGTCATTTTTCTTATAATCTTCAATTGAAAATTATGAAAAAAATCAGGCATATTTTAGCTATCAGAGTGCACAGCTGTGCATTTTTTCAGAATTTTTAGCTTCGAAACCGAATTTTAAGAAATAAAGAAAGTTTTGAAATTCCCATTTCTTGTAGAGGTAAAAAATGCCCCCAAAATCAAATTGAATTTTCAATAGGCCGTTCGATAGCTTATCCAAAGAAAGCACTTTGTGCCAATTTTCTACCCTGTATGTCGACATGGGGGGTAGTAATGGGGTAATAGAAGAAATCAGGTTTTCCGTCATTTCTCTTGTAATCTTTATTTTAAAATTCTGAAAAAAATCAGGCATATTTTAGCTACCAGAATGCACATTTATGAATTTTTTAAGAATTTTGCGCTTCGAAACCGAATTTTAAGAAATAAAAGAAAATTTGGAATACCGATTGCCCCTGCACAAGTACTTACTCCTCCGTCTTCCATTCAAAGCCAGATAAGTCAGCCAAAAAAATTCGTAGATCATCTCCTAAGATCTGTTTGTAAAGGAGAAGCTTAGATCTTCAGATCAGTGGAAGATTCGTTCGCGAAAAAAATTTCTTAACCTTCCAGCAGAGGCATCAGTACGTGTAGTATTTTGTGAGGCAAAATGAGACCTTCGCGAGGGCGTCGGGTTTGCTCATCGGCCGATACAAGCATAAGTGGCGATCTGTATGCGGCCTTGTGTAAGTGCGCTCATAAATTTCAAATTCTTTCGCCGGGCGATAGCGGCTTTCCTCGCGGAAAGGTCACATTATGTGAAATTGCTACACGCGGCTCGGAAGAGGCGAGGGTGGCTTGAACACCACGGAATAGACACACGTGTGCGTGTCGTCGAGTCCCGCGAACTTCCAATTACATTACAGGTTGCCTGCATGCTGGTCTGACGTGCGCGCTTAAACTGGAATTCATAGCAGCAGCAGCAGCAGCAGCGACCAACTATACCGCGCACAGGATGCAAAATTCGAAAGACGCGATTTGCTGGACAACGTTCGAAACAATTTCGCGAGTACCTAAATCAGCGTTAGACCTCCTAAAGTGATTAATCTGCGACAGTGTTTCCCAAAGTGTGGTACCCCCCTCCCTCGGGGTACTGGAAGAGTTTGGAGGGGGTACGCGCTAGACTTGTGTCCCCACCCTAACTTCCCCTTCCAGCGCGCTATATCTCACGCTTCGGTACTGGCAGAGAGGGGGTAACTTGTTCCCCTCAATTCGTATCCCCTCCCCTCTGGCAACACTGGTCTGTGGCGTGAAGCAGCCAACCAGAGTCCACTGAATTGTGTGCTACAGTGAATTCCCGTTATAAGTCAGTGCGAGCCTCGCGTTTAAAAGACCCTCGTCAGAAACGTACAAACTGTTACTTACAACTGTAATTCACTATGGTACGAAGGACGTAGATGACTGCTACTTGACACTAAACCTACCAAGCACAAAACAGGAAAATGAAACGTCATATAGAATGGAGAAGATTTAATCTATTTGAACTTTGTACGATTTTTATTATAATATCTGCTTAAGGCAATACGAAACATTTCTTCTAACCTAGAATATTTCCCTTCTATATATTTTCTTCTCATGTTATACAAACGAAAATGGTGAAATTTACTCGTAGAATACTGAAATGTTTAGTAATTTATTAAATACAAACTAATTATTGATGAGTAGCAATGAAGACTGAAAAGAACTAGAACCATATTTTCATTTACAATATATTTTCAATATCGATAAAACAGTTTTAGTATTTCTTATTTGAAATACTTATCTCAAATAAGAAAGTAACTTGTTATTTTATTATTTGAACTGATGTATTTCACGAAATAAAAGAATAGATAATCATTTCCTAAAGTTATTTTGTTGGATAGAATATAACATAATTTATTTCAAATAGTGAGACATTTTTGTGAAATAACTTTTCATTTCAAGTAATATTTCAAATAAGTTTTTAAATATTGTGTCTGAAATAATGCCCAGCTCTGCATGTGGCATCCAACTAGACAATTTCTATTCGATCGAGTAGAAGCTGTTCGTGGTCAACGATTTTCGAATTTATTTAATAATTCGGCACGGTGCGTTTAACAAGTTGCCGCAACTGCCGGGATTAATTTCGCTAATCACGATCGGCCAGGTACACGAAACCAGGGTAACCCTCGTTGTTACAGAGAGATTTACGTCCTCGTTCATGCGCGTCATCATCGTAACGAGCCGCGCGTTCAACGAATAACTTTATCACGACAACGACGACGACGACGACGACGACGACGATGCCAAGTTGTAAGATGTTTATATACATACCAACGCGAGAGGAAAGCGCGACGTTATTAAGTCAGCCATCCCACACTTTCAACAACACTTTCCGACGGTTGTTCGTCCGAGTTACAGCCGTTTAGTGCGTTTACGCGGCCCACGGTGCGAAAATTAACGAGCGAGGTGTCGTTCAGCGGAATATTCCCCCGTTGCTCAGCAGTTTTAACTGTTTATGGCTGACCCCTCGGGTTTGCGAATTTTTATTGCCGAACGAATTACACCGACAAAGAGACGGCGCTGGATGTTAGCGCAGGGAACAAGCAATTTGAAAATTTACACGATTCGGACGAAGTTGTGCTTGTAAGATGCCGTTACGTTTGAAAGTTTATAGAAGCGTGGGAAATTAAAGGGGCACTATGCTTTTGTCGAAAATTTTTTTTAAAGTGTATTACTGTTGGTGATTATTCTATATATTTATGGGAAATTAAAGAAGCACTATGCTTTTGTCGAGAAATTGTTTTAAAGTGTATTAATGTTGGTGATTATTCTATATATTTATGGGAAATTAAAGGGGCACTATGCTTTTGTCGAAAAATTGTTTTAAAGTGTATTAGTGTTGGTGATTATTCTATATATTTATGGGAAATTAAAGGAGCACTATGGTTTTGTCGAAAAATTGTTTTAAAGTGTGTTAATGTTGGTGATTATTCTATATATTTATGGAAAATTAAAGGAGCACTATGCTTTTGTCGAAAAATTGTTTTAAAGTGTGTTAATGTTGGTGATTATTCTATATATTTATGGGAAATTAAAGGAGCACTATGCTTTTGTCGAAAAATTGTTTTAAAGTGTATTAGTATTGGTGATTATTCTATATATTTAATCAATTCTATCGTTTTTTTTTCCAAAAGGCTTGGTTCTTTTCCAACATTGTTCACTTTTAAACGGGCCGAGAGACTGCAAAAAATTTATTAACGGAGTAAAACCACCACGAGTTTAGAGATTGAAGTCTCCTCTTTACAACGAGCTCTTGAAACTTGTTGCAAGATTTTTCGTTGACGTTTTATCGAGCTTGGAATGAAAAGTGTACCGGCCGGTGCATTAAAGTAACTCGTTTCGAAGTGACTTGTAGCTTTCTGTTTAGGTTTTTCGAAACGTAAGAAAATACATAACTCCTGTAATTCGGATTATTATCATTTGAAAAAAATCACGCGTGCTCCTCAAATACCAATCAATAGGACTGCCAAAATTCCAATTTGAAAATATTAGTAGTTCTTCTGGAAAAAATTCCCAAAGATTGACTTTCCCTCTCAAAACCAGAGTACCCCCTAAAAACATGCTCCATAAAAACATGTAGCTTTCTGTTTAGGTTTTTCGAAACGTAAAGAAATACATAACTCCTGTAATTCGGATTATTGTCATTTGAAAAAAATCACGTGTGTTCCTCAAATACCAATCAATAGGACTGCCAAAATTCCAATTTGAAAATGTTAGTAGTTTTTCTGAAAAAAATTCCCAAAGATTGACAAATTTCCCTCTCAAAACCGGAGTACCCCCTAAAAACATGCTCCATAAGAAAATATATAACTCTTGCAATTTTGATCGTTCCTACTTTAAAAAAATCATGAGCACACCCCAAATACACGTGAACGTGTGTCCAAAATCCTAATGCGAGAAGTTTAACACTTTTCCGGAAAAAAATTCCTAAAAATTCTATCGAGCACTAATAAAGCATTAATAAAAGTGCACTCTTATGATACAGATCTCTACGACAAATAACAATGCCTTAGGAAAGAAAAAAACTGCAAACAATTTTCAACGACACTTTTGACAGTGTGTGCTTGCGTAGAGATGTTCAGAAATTTCTCACGGTAAGAATATTCTAATTTCGACGATTTCTGATGATAGAAAAATAACCGCTCGTTTTGGCGCGTGGTGTTAAATTGTTTGTCGAACGTTTGCCACAATTGGCTGGTCGGTGGAGCAGAAAATGGCAAAAAGGTGGTGCGGCGAGATATGATCTGGAATTCCAGGGTAAGCAGCGGGCTTATTTCAATCCCGTTCCGCCTTGATACGTCGAACAGTATTTTACCGAGATTATCAGGCCGGCCCGTGGACACACCGAAGCGTTGCTCGGCATTCATGTTAACTAGGGACGGAAATGCTCGGCTGTAAGGTCGATTACACTCGACCCTGCGCTTTCAGAGCAGAAGACAATGTTGATGCGGCAACGATAGCAATGTGGAAACCTAATTGAAGTGGGCGTAGACGATAATAGCTCGGCTATACGAGGGACAGCCACGCGAGATTCTCGTTCGAGACGCATCGTCTGGCTCCGCTAATATTCCTAAGGAGATTCGAACCGAGGTCCAATCCCGCGACAATGCCTACCCCTCGACCATTCAACCGACGCGTTTTTCCAATTTTATCCTACGGGAGATCTATGGCCGCGATTATTTCGATTTCTTTAACGGCGAACGAATCGCGTGGCCACGCTATTGTTAGAGATTACCTCTGTGGTTTCGTATCGTATTTCTGGATTAACCTCTTCCTGCGATAGTCACGAGTCCGTCTCGCGGTGAACGTAATCTTCTAAACGTCAATTTTCTTCCTTTGAGACGGGAACGATAGTCTATTCTCCTGCAAGCAATATTTAAGCGCCAGGCAGAAGTTAGATACAGAAGAAAGATTTATTACACTTTTCTTTTTGGGAATTGTCAGAGGCAGTACAGTTTTACTGACTGTGAAGAAAATCGCAAACTCCCGGAAAACGTGATCGAAACATTGTTTCAGGAGACTGTAGTTACAGGACGACCACGTTTATATTCTTATGAAAGTCCCGTCTTATTGTGATAATTAATGTGTATTTTGTTTAGATTTTTCTGATTAGGCAAACGCAGTTTAAAAACGTGGTCGAATTCGGCAATTTTTAAAAAATCGAAACTGCAGTCCAAAATTCGGAAAAAATTCACAGTTGTGTGTACTATTAGGTAGAATATTCATGAATTTTTTCATAATTTTTGGTCGAGCAGAACAGGAGAAAAGGGGCATAATTCATTAAACCGTCCTAACCCTATAACTACCCTCGTGGTAGACGTACAGACATAAAACTTGTCTCTGAGAGTTTCCAAAATTTCATGGAACACAAAACAATCCAAAATTTCACAAACAAAACACAACACAAAATTTCACAAACAAAATACAATACAAGATTTCATAATATAAAATTGTAAGTTTCCGTATTTTTTAAAAAATCGATTCTGCACTCGAAAATTCGGAAAAAATTCACAGTTGTGTCTGCCATCAGGTAGAACATTCATGAATTTTTTCATAATTTTATATCAAGCGGAACAGGAGAAAGGGGGTATAATTCATTAAAGCATCCTAACCCTATAACTACCCCTCTGGTAGGGGTACCGACTTGAAACTTGCCACACTGTATCCTTTCAAACGTATTCTACGTGGTCCAGTTGTCTCCGCTGCAAACTCAGCTTCGGGAAAGCCAAGAGACAGGTCAGAACGAAATTTTGAGGGCCAGCATCTGCCAGGTGGTCTAGCATAGAGACAAGAGGCCGAGGAGTAAATCGTAGAATCGCTGGAGCCTAGCAGCATACATCAACAAGATGCATGGAGTTCCAGTGTTCCAGAATTCTGCTTCAAATTGTGTAGGAGCCCGAAATGCTCGTTCGCATCGAGGAAATGATCAAAGTCCAAGAAAGACGAAGAAGGCGTCTAACCTAATCGAAAGAGATTACTCGTCTTCGGAAGTGTTCCGACAAGCTGAAAGTATCGACGATGAAACGCATTACAGGTTTTCTTATGGCAACTCCAGAGCAATTTGTATTTACAGCTCGATGAAGGAGCTTGCTGGGTTTTGTTCGATATGGAACTCGATACCTGAGATCGAAGGATGGACGAGCTACTGTGAAACTCGAGTATAGAGGAGTTATGGCCTGTTACTAGGTGCAACGTTAACTAATCATTGTATCGGGGATTTTCTTTCCTGAAGGGAAAGGGCCCCGAACTGACGTTAACTTCCAATTAGTTTCCTGTTTTAGCAAACGAGTTGCCTGTTAACGAAATACCCTTTGTGATCGTTAGACTGAGAATATTTGGGGATTTATAGTGCATGCAAACTTATAGAACACAAGAAAGCATGTACACGTACGTGATTACCAAAATACCGTGGATCTAATGCATTTATTATTGTCAATGGTATTTTTTTTAATGGAAGCCTATGTGTTTCGTTCGATATCCTTGTAGAGCACGAAGAGACGAGTCCAACGAGTACCATAACCGTACCATTCCGGTCATTCGATCCCGAGATATTCGTGTCTGAAAGATAAGACACCTAACCCAGACCCCATCTTTCAGACACGAATATCTCGAGATTGAACGATCGAAACGGTATGGTCTTTGTACTCGTTGGATTCGTCTTTTCGTGCTCTACAATAATCTGCAAGAAAAAAGTTGTCGTCGATACATTGACGCAAAAGTTCATATAGAAATTTAAACAAATTTTGTACTGTACGGCAGATTAGAGATCATAGGGTATACAGATTACGAATTACTGAGTTTCCATGTAAATATTTGAAAGAATCGTCGATGCATGGTGGACAAATTTGGAAGCTCGTCAAATTTCCGGCCCATCCTATACAGACAGCAGTTCCACCGTGTCCGCGCAAAATCATCCAACGGTTACGGTTCGAAAGCTCCGCGTTGTTCCCTGCTAATTGTCACACGCAGGTCTCCGTAAGACTGTAACAAAGTTCAACAGACGATGAGGTAAAGGTGAGCGCCGGCCTGCTGCGCGTGGCTTCTCGTTATTCAACGTAGCCCTTGTTAATGCGCAATTGCGCGTAACTATGCGGCCCACGTACTGTAAAACATCTGGGTTCGTTGAATTTTGTAATTGGACTCTGGTAATCTGCTGGTGGATGTTCGTCAGCTTGCTCGTTTAACCTGTCGCCGTTTAAATAATCACCGGAGGGCCGGACGGGTGAACAAGAAATTCAATTAATTGCTTATCACGTACACTCCTTTGTTCGGAAACGTTATTATGAAAATTTCATCATTTTTATGAGATAAATGACACATCGATGCTGTTGTCCTCAAGTCGTGGAAGCTAGATGCAAGTTCTCGTGCACAGACGACTGTCAACAATTTTAATATCAAATCCAAGAAAATGGAAAGAGGAAGGTATAGGGCAAAATTCCAAACAGGAACCTTCGAACGCAAAAATTCCGAGGACATTGTTCAAGAGGCAGAAAGGAGAATATCCGAAGATATTCGAATAATGATATAAAATACGTGGAAGGAAGTGACGGTTCGAGGCTCGGGGTAACCGAGGGCGATATTTCTGGCAAATAAATCGGTTCCCTCATATCCAGAGGTGGCGATGACTATGGCGAACGGCGAAGACTCGCGGTGGTTTCGTTGCACGGTCCCCTAAATTTCCTTAACGCGACGCGCGTATATTACTCGATCCCGACGAGTCGGTGGGAACTTTTGTGCTTCTCGTCGCCGAACGAAATACCTCGGTTCTCGCGAGGAAGGTATCCCCACGAAGGTAACTAGAGCGACGCGTCTGAGCATAGACAGCACATACCGAATATCCTTTGCGGAATCGTGTCTCTGGCTTTGTAACGGCGTTTCCAGCGGGCTGGCTGGCTTGCCAGGCCACTACGAAAGAGAGATATTGAATCGATAAAACCCTCCTCTGCCGTCGAGTTTTACGGCACGATCCTTTTCCGGGACAATTTACGACTTCCGCTTTTTCCGCCGCTATCCGTCGTTTGTGCCGATTTCGTCTGCAGCCACGTCTCCTTTATTAAATCCGGTTGTCCTACTCTGCAACATGCCGATTCCAACGAAACCGAACTACGCGTGCATACACATCGGACCTGTTATGGCGAATATTCCATGGATTTTCGAAAACCCTCTCTGACAAATTTCATGTCCCCACCCCTACCAGAAGGGTAGTTATAGGGTTACGACGCTTTAATGAATTATTCCCTCTTTCTCCTGTTCCGCTTGACGAAAAATTACGACAAAATTCATGAACATTCCACCTCACGTCACACACAATTGTGAATTTTTTCCGAATTTTCGAGTGCAAGGTCGATTTTTTAAAAATTCCTGAAGTTTACAATTTTGTATTGTGAAATTTCACATTGTAAAATTTTGTATTGTGTTTCGTTTTTAAAATTTTGTATTGTTTTGTATTCTATGGAATTTTGGACACTCTCTGTGACAAGTTTCATGTCTGTACCTCTACTACGAGGGTAGTTATAGGGTTAGGACGGTTTAACGAATTATTCCCTCTTTCTCCTGTTCTGCTCGGTATAAAATGACGAAAAAATTCATGAACATTGTACCTAACAGCACACACAACTGTGAATTTTTTCCGAATTTTGGAGTGCAGAGTCGATTTATTAAAAATGACTGAAGCTTACAATTTCATATTGAGAAATTTTGTATTGTGTTCTTGTATTGTGTTTTGTTTGTAAAACTTTGTATTGTTTTGTGTTCCACGGAATTCCGGAAACCCTCTGTGTCAAGTTTCATGTCTGTACCTCTACCACGAGGGTAGTTATAGGGATCAGACGGTTTAACGTATTATGTCCCTTTTCTCCTGTTCTGCTCGACCAAAAATTACGAAAAAATTCATGAATACTCTACCTAACACCACACATAACTGTGAATATTTTCGGAATTTTCGACTGCAGATTCGATTTTTAAAAAATTCCAGAAATTTGAAGTTGCTGATTTTATATCGAACTTACCATATAACCACGTTTGTACTACATCAGTATGTATCGTACAGGTTTGGTATATAGAAATACCGATGGCCTGGACAGTGGGAGGTGTTGGTTCGCTGGACACGTCACCTTATCCACACGCGTTCTTGTAGCCCAGGTTTAGTTTCCCATTCTCTTTCGTGATTTTTCTTTGGTTGGTAAGATCTTGTTACGACATCGTTGGTATTAGACACTATTTTGTCCAGCGTTGTAACGGTAGCGGGAACGTATAGGGGGGCCTGGAAGTGACTATAAAGGAGGAAGCTAGACGGATTGCGAGCGCATAGACGCGGCAAGGGAACGGAAGACAGGGGTAGGCGTTCACCGGGGGATTAAATTTGATCCCCGCATACTTACCGCAAGCCTTTGTGCAACGCGCCTATGTGTGCTCGTGCAAAACGCGTGTATGCGGCGAACCGCGATGAAGAATCTAAACGTTGCGTGCACATCCGGCCCCCGGGTTGCGGTTTTTCGGAGACCAGCGAACCCGAGAATTTCAAAAGGGGAGAGTCTCCCGTGTCTCCTCTTTCTCCTATGTGCGTGTGTATATGTGTGTGTGTGTGCGTCACTTTTTCCCTCTCACGTTTATTTATGTCACATCACGAGAGACCCAGGTATCGTTCGCATCGCTACTCGAAACAGATCGGCCAGATTAACAACGGTGGACAATGGGAAACATCGATTCACGTGTTTCTGGGTTGAGGGCTAATAGAATGCCGCAGTGATTCCACGGTGCTGGAACTGGTTCAAGAGCATCACCGGATCAAATTAGGCGAGGCATGCATGCCCGGAACAATACGCCGCCTGATTCTTCGGCAGAGGGGCACACCATTTTGTATCTCTAGACCGAATCTTGGCTGGTAATCCTTCTCCAGCGTGTTGTCATCGGGATAGACGACAACCATGGGGGGTGTATTATCTCAATCGAGGCATCTTCTTCTTCGTTGAATCCATTGCAACTTCAAATAGCATTTTGTCTTGAATTTCGATTGGCTCGACCTGAGGAAACGCCCCCCTTCCATTCGACACATAACCTACGCCATTCTATTCGTTTTGACATGCCGTACACAAAATGCAATTGTACTTTTTGGCGCAAATGAATAGTTTTCGAGATATTCGCGAAAAACCACCGCTACTACTACTACATGAATCCTGCGTATACCTACACGTCCGTGACGACCAGCAAGCAATACATATAACGGGCGAACTTGTTAAAAGGGTATTTTCTAAATAGAATATAGAAAGGTCGGGATTTCTGAGATCTTTAATATTGATTTGTGTAATAGTTTTTTGCGAATATCTCGAAAACTATTCGTTTGCGCCAAAAATGGAAAATACATTTTGTGTTCAGCATGTCAAAACAAGTAGAATGGCGTAGGTCCTGTGCCGAAAGGAGGGGGGGGGGCGTTTTCCGAAATCTTTCCGACAAGTTCAAGAATTGAGATTGTGGAGCTGGACGATCGTTCGCTAATATACAGGGTGTGCCATTTGAGTTGGTGTCGTAGACTAATTTATCTTCTCGAACTGCAACTCGATGAATTTCCAGCGAACAGAACTCTGTACAATCGACAGTAACGAAGACAAACACGGAGTGATATTTTTCTTTGACATCGAGACCCGGGGGCATTATGTTTCTTCAAACAGAGACTCGCAGTTACACTTCAAACATTCAGACTGGTCCGTGCGCGCTGAAGTTTGGTTCAACAAAGCGGCAGTCGCTAAGAGAGAGAGAGAGAGAGATGATAGTAGAACAATGTGCTGAACACTGTACAAAAGAATGCTCTAAATATTCAAAAGTTCCGGGGGCGTGTAAAACCTTTGCTCGGGGAACAGAAAAGTGACTACGGTTCCGCTAATCTCTTTAAACGAGGACAGATGTACCTGACACCAGCAGTCACGGAAACACGAAGACACCGGGGTTCGGTATCCAACTTTCGAGAAGCAAAGGACCCAGAGGGGTTTCGGCCAATTTTCCAGCGGTCCATGGGTATAGCCTCCTTGCCCCCGAAATGCAAATTTACCGGTGTTAATTAACTATTCGGACAGGGAGGCCTCAAGTGAAACGACGACCAAGGGCGAAGTTAACTGAATAGTGGGCAGGAAAAGGGGGTTAGCTGGCTAAAGCAGCGTCCACGAGAAACGCGAGCGAGCCAACGCGCGCGCGCCAAAAGAGGGAATTCATAATTGCTTCACCCCAGCGTTTGTTCAACCCGGACGTTCCCAACTGGCTGCTTAATTCGATGCGACCGAAACGCAACCCTTGCTGCTTGTTAAATATATTCCTCGGTTCAACGAAATCGCGGATCAAATAAACCCCGCATTCTTCTGGCCCCTCTCCACGTTCCAAAATACACCACGTTCTCCGCGCATCGTGCATTCCCTTTATCCGTCAAACTAATATCGTTGCATCGTCTTTTATCTATTACACACGACAGACGTGGTATTTCGCGTCTGCGTCAAAGATTGCACAAACAGAATTTTCTAATATTAGTACAGCTCATGTAATCTTCATTTCTGTTACTTGAAAAAAATCAGGTATGTACTCCGAATACCCATAAACGTGTGCATGAAATCTTAATGCAATAAGTTTAATAGTTCTCCTGAAAAAAATCGTTATAACTGACAAATAATGGTACTCAAAACTAGAGCACCCTAGCACATACTCCCATAAAGAAATATACAACTCTCGCAATTTTGATTATTATCGCTTGAAAAAAATATTGTATGTACTTCAAGTATCCGTCTCTGTGTGTGAAAAATCCTGACGCGAGAAGTGTAACAGTTCTCCTGAAAAAAGTCGTTATAACTCGGAAATAATGGCACTCAAAACTAGAGCACCCTAGCACATACTCCCATAAAGAAATATACAACTCTCGCAATTTTGATTATTTTCGCTTGAAAAAAATATAGTATGTACTTCAAGTATCCGTCACTGTGTGTAAAAAATCCTGATGCCATAAGTTTAACAGCTCTACTGAAAAAAATTCCGAAAAATGGCATTCAAGAGCAGAATACTCGCTCAAAACATTACTCCAGAGAAAAATATATAACTCGTGCAATTTTTACTGGATTTACTTGAAAAAAATAATTTATGTGCTTTTGATACCCGTAAATGTGTGTGCCAAATCCTACTGCAAACGGTTTAATAGTTCCTCCAAAAAAAATTCCTAAAAATTGGTAAAAATGGAACTCAATACCCCCTTAAGCTAGCATTCTGATATTTTTCTTCCTCAGTTAAGTGTACAATTTTTTATTATTATATACACTGTGTGTAGTCTATTCGGTAGAACATACGACGTTAATTTTGCAATTTACTTTAATGTTATGTACGGGGGTGGGGGGTGTCCAACTAACTTCATCAAGGGTGTGACTACCCAAACAGATGAAGGGCTCGGAAGGATGAAGGATTAGGTCACGCCGTAGCTGATTACATCGGTAAAAATTGCTCCGTTTGATTCAGTGTCTACGGGAGGAGAAAATGGTGGTCGTCCGCAAGGGTGTTCATGAAAAATTCCACGCTACGGATGCCCGGCAACGTGGACGAAGCAAATCCCCGAATGGGAGGGTGGGGGGGGGGGGGAAGAGATATTTCAGTTTGACAAGCTTCTGATTTTCATTGTGGACACGTTGCAGGTTCTATTTGTTCGGTACGCGTACAAACAGAGGAGGGTGACGAAGGTACACACACGTACGACGAAGGAAAATTACGAATTGGGGGAGAGAACGTTCTCAGATTCGCGTCGCGTTGATTCGTTGTTCGAATTTAGCGATGCTCGTTTCCAGGAGCTGCTGGTACATACTGAAAACGATAAAAAGCTGCCTAACTTCCGATGCGCTCGTCAATTCTCCGATGTATGCTCGGGAGCACTCAGGCAAATGAGCTTCTCGCTATGTACTCGGCTAAGTCAAAAGTCTCTTAAAAAACTGTACCGGGGTGCTTGCCAATGTCGATATTTTCCTTCTTTATTTGTACACGGTATGCGATAGAGTGGTAGTGTAAAATTGTGTAGCTAACCGACGAAGACGCCATTTTATTTTTCATTATTTCCTCGTGAAACGTTTGCCAGTATATTCGTGGCATTTTTCCGAGTAAAACGAGTCCAAACACGACACAGTTCGCAGCACAATTGTTTAAGCAAATGATCATTGAAGTGGAGCCTCGATTATCCGAACCTGTGCACGGGTTATACTTACTTTAAATAGTTTGATCTAAATGGATACGTACACAGCACAGTTCGCAAACAATTCAGAGTAAAATTTCGTTTAAAATCGTAGATAAATAATTGTTCTATTATCTGAACAGTTATAACAGATCAGATCAGTTCGGATAAGGGAGGTTCCACTAAATCGTGGATTAAGCGGAGACATGTGATCCGAATTGTATCGTGTTTGGGCTCGTTTTAATCGGAAAAATGTCAGGAATTTGTCAGTGGAGGTTTCACGAAGAGATAATTCAAAATAAAAGAGCTATGTCAATAATATCGTCTCACCGATATTATGGCGATGTTTTCTTCGATCGCTCTCCTTTTCCACGTTCGAGGCAAGCAGAAATAGATCGGGGAACGATGTCTACACAATTTGGGAAGTGATTGCTGCATACACAGGCAATTTGGTGGTTGAAATACGAGGTTTGTGCGCTAGGTGGAGGAATAAAGTTGTTTTTCTGTAACAGGAGCCGCAAGGAGCAACGCGGTCCAGCGTCGCGACGAATTCGAATTTGTTGGTCGGACGTGCGCGAAACAATGGGAATTCCCCGGTTTTAACAAGTCCCCGGGACCAAAACGACTATGCGGTCGCGCGAGAGCAAAACAACTCGGAAACAAAACTCGCGGGCCAACCCGCAGCCGGCGCGCTTGCCATAATTAATATTCAGGCGTTAACCGGGTCTTTCTCCGGTTTTCTCGCAGCCTACGCTCCTGGTTCCCCTATTTCGACGTTCACCCTCACCGGACCCGCTCAGGGGCGTACGTTTTTTTTTTGTTTTCTATTTTTCCTGAGGGGCGATAAATTTGCATTTCATCCCACCGCTCGGAACCGTTTTGTTAAACATTACCGGTGGCGCAGTGCGGCATATGGACGCGCGCTGCGCTTTAAGAAGAAGATTATGGTCGCTCGGACTCCCCCCCCCCTGCTGTTGCATTTTCGCGGTGACGAAATTATCTGCGGGATTCATCGTTTGACGGATCATGCATTTTAAATCGTTCGAAATTCGTCCGGGGACTGTTTTGTTTTCGGTCAGATGTTTGCTGACATCTGTGCCGCGTTTATGGCAGCACTACAAATCAGATGACGCTCCGTTCTAGACAAAGTGCTCGGCGTAAATGTTCAGTCAGATTTATTTAGTTTATTAGATATATGTCAATATATCATACAGTGGCCGAAATAATGATAGGTTTACGATGTTCTGGTCAAATAATTAATTTGTACTTTTATTTGTAACATTTTGTTAAGTCCAACTAGTCGATGATTAAGTGAACCTATATTTATTTCGTACAAAAATTCCAAATTTTTGTAATATTGATTAACAAACACATCAATAAAAATGATGTTATGCAAATACATTGTGTGTTCTACTAATTACATTCTAACAATGTTGCATGTTGCATGAAAAACACAGTTATATCATAAAAATGATATGAACCTGTCATTATTTCGGCCACTGTATCTTGATATATGTCTTCTCGATATATGTCATCAACACGGGTCTTGTAAGCGACGTGTATCGCGCAGGAGATATACCGTGTTATGTTTACACTCCTCCGAGGAATAATAATAATTCCGCGACATTTATCATCGAGGCCTCGGCGACATATACAGAGAAATCACTGTATCGCAGTCGCCTATTAACGGAATGTATCAGCTGCGTGGCAGCGGGACGGCATTTTTCTCGGCATGTCAAACAAGCTGCCACCGTGTAAACATCCCCCGTATCAGTCGAAAAACACCATAATCCCCGGGTACAAGCCTGGGGAACGACGCGCTGATCTGTGTGTGTGAGTCTGTCACCTCTCCAGTATTCGTAATGCGCCGCGACCATGAAAGCGGTCGTGTATGGCAATGGGAAGACCTTGTGGCTCGCAGCCGCTCGTTCATCCGTGGAGGGAAAAGTGTGATTGTTGTACTTATTTGCATGACAGAAGGGTAAACAGGGGTAACAAGATTTGCGGGCTGTCCGGGCAGTCTTGACGCGCACGACAATTTCGGTTGTTCTGGTTTGCTGGGGTGTTGGCCAAACATCGTCCTCTAATGCAACCCTGTATACACTGGCACCGAGGGGAGGGGAGGGGGCTGGGTTAGGTGAAAAGGACCATTCGTGAGAACAAGGACGGAGGGTCCACCCCTTTTTTTTCTAAAGCGACACGAGTGAAAAACTTGTCGCCGATGTGTCTCGGCTCGTTGACGGACCCCTGCTCACGCGATGCTCCGTTTTCGGCGCACCGCAAGCCTCTGTCTATTATGCTTGCACTCCTGAATTGCTGTTGCGGTTTCGGGAAGGTTGGGACACGGTGATCGCACCCCCCAGTCGAAAACATGACACTCGCACTGCGCGCCAGAGAAGCGTCACCGATCAGACCAGTGAGTTTGAATTTTTAATATTTCCGAGGTTGTCGGTACTTTTTTTTATACGGAATCCTACATATTCTCTGCGATGGTCTTTTAGAGCGCGAGAAGACGATTCCAACGAGTACAAACAACATACCGTTACGATCATTCGATCTCGAGATATTCACAATTGAAAAGTGAGATTTTGAGTTACGTTTGTTTCTTTAGATACGAATATCTCGAGAACGGATGATCGCAATGGTATGGTGTTGGTACTCGTTGGATTCGTCTTTTCGTGCTCTAAAAGAATAGCAAAGAAAAAATATAAGTTGTCGGTAAAAAACTCACCGACGACCTTGAAATATCGTGAATAAATTATCTTGAGGAACGATTCTTTATACAGCAGCGAATGAATCGGGTACTTAGGTGACCCCACTTAACGTAAACATTGATTTGTCGAGGAAAATCGATTTTCCGAATTGAGCGAGATTTGGCAACTTTGCTGCTCGTATATTTTCCCATTACCGAGCGGGAAGGCAACAGCAAACGTTCGTTATTAGCGGCGGGATCACCGTGGAACGGCAGGATCTAAGTTCCCAGCAATTAGTCTGCGATTGGTCTCGGCAAACAATGATCCGAGCCCGAAGAAGTTCGGGTCCATAGCGCGGTGCCGGTGGTGCTCGTGACTGGATCGTTGATCAGCGGTGATTTATGAGCACGGAGCGGCGCAATAAGTTGGTACGTCGATAAATCGGCACCGTCGAGGAGAGAGTGAGAGAGAGAGAGAGAGAGAGAGAGAGAGAGAGAGAGAGAGAGAGAGAGAAAGGAAAGCCGATAACTTGTTTTGATGCTCCTCGGAGTTTCGCAATTCTTAGGAGGTGCAATTTCGCCGGGGAAAACGTCGATCGGAGGAAAAACGAAATAGGTTTCTTATCGTGGCCGGGGAACTCGGCGAGAGAGCACGATCGGTTCCGGGACTCTACGCGAATTTGTTGATTCTGAAAGCTTGTTAGGGGCGCGAGAGGGAAACGGATATTCTTCCAGGAATACTGAAACTGGCGCGCGGGCGCCCTTAGAAAACAGAACTCGCCCGAGTTCTGCATGGGATCGTTGGTCAATATCCGACGTTCCCCGATACAATCTAATAAGACAATCGAGGCCAAACTGATGCTCCTGATCGATTCACCGTTCTCTTTTAATGCATCCTCCCGTCTCTGGAAAACTTTATACTGCGCAACGTTCTCAACGTTCCAATCTCCTCTGGTCTATTTTCAATTAAGCTAATTCCCTCATATTCTTCCCTAATATTTACTAACATCGAAGAATTTAATACGGTTTAAGCATACATCAATATTTTTATGGGCGCGTATAAAAGTTCAATACAGGCGATAAAAGTGCAAAATAAATATGGGAATAAATATTACTTCTAGCTTCCTATTTACGAAATTAGTGATTTGAATGCAAAATAAAAGTATAAAAGTGTTTTTAAAAAATAAAAATAAATAACAAGTGTAGATAAAGTAAAAGTATAATGCTTTTTATGAAGGTATAAATAAATATAAAAGTATAATTGTTTTAATAACAGTGTCATACTTTTGATACTTTTCCTAAATGTATAATACTTTTAATAAAAGTACAAACAAAAATAATTGTATGTTACTTTTATTAAAACTATAAACACAAAAATAAAAGTACAGTAGTTTTAATAAAAGTGTAATACTTCTGATGAAAGTACAAATTAAAATAAAAATATAATACTTTCCATATTGTAAAAGTGCAATACATCTAATAAAAGTATAAACAAAAATAAAAGTATAATACTTTCAATAGAAGTATAAATAAAAATAAAAGTATAAAACTTTCCATAACAGTATGAACAAAAATAAAAGAGTAATACTATTAATAAAACTATAAATAAAAACGAAAGTGTAATACTTTTATTAAGGTATAAATAAAAATAAAAGTATAATACTTTTCTGTATTGTCCCTGTAATTTTTCCGTAAAACTTGCAAATTTTTTGACTGGCCCTGCATCGATCTCTCATTGCTGCGATGATTGAGTCACTTGTTAGAAACTTTATGAATCAAATGGACTCGATGTGGCGAATGTGCTGGACCTCAGAAATTTGCTTCAAGGAAATATTTCTTTCGTGGAAATTCTTTTTGGAATCCGCTCGCGCATTTCACCGAAAGTAAAAGGACAAACCGAATTACGCGCGCAGCAGAGGAGGAGCAGACATGGGATGTTGTTCGCCGCATTCAATTAACCAGTCCTCAACCGGCGGCTGTCAAGCGTGATCATCAGGAAGAAGACAGGCCGACAGTCGTTGCGCCCGACCTTAGAGAGCGGGGCTGGGGAAAACGAGGCCCATGGGTATTATCGAGGGTAAGCAGCTATCTAGATGCAGACAACCCGCTGGAAGCAATTCTCATTTGTTTCCTGCTTTTTAATCCAGTGCCTTGGAAACATCGGGTTCCTTTGTGAGCACTTACGCCGAGCTAGCTCTAGCTTTCCTCTCTCGCGCTGCGCGAACATCAGAGCGTCGGCGTATTAAAATCTCGACATTGTCCTAGTTCCAACGTTGCACCACCTATTCCGGCCGTTGTTTAGCTGAAAAACAGAGAAGACTCCTTTCTCGCCCCGAGGCTCATAATATTAATTTCTGCTCGCCGAGGCCGGCTCTAAATGGCTACATTGTGGTGTGAGCAACTTTTGTACGCAACGCGATCGTTTGTAATACCGGAGTTCTACTTGCATTAGCTGGTTCCGGGCTTCTTCGGTTATGGGGGTGGGAGGCTCTAAATTATCAGTTACTTTGCGGAACTTGAGGATTACCGGGAAATTAATGGAACAGTTTCATTAACACTGTGTAATCCCGAAATCGAGGATATTTTCCGATTCTCGTGTTGTGGACCTTGCCGAGGTATTTAATTTGATTTTACTACATCTTCTTGATGTTCGTTGACAAGATTCTCATGGTAATTGCGAAGAATTTATCCCCACAGTCCCGGGGTGTATACTTTTAGAGGCCCAGGAACTCGGTCGACGAATGCAACTCGGTACAATTCGTGGCAGAACTTTTTTCTGCTCAGTTATTTCTTTGTGACACTTTTATGGGCGTATCCGTGACATTTCTACGATTAAAACGAGCCCAAGGACGATACAATTCGGATTAGATTTGTTGAAGTGACACACGATTTAGTGGAACCTCGATTATCCGAACCCTATCATTACGTGCGAACAGATTCCACTGCATCGAGATTTACTCGATCGTATTGCGATTCAAACTATGTCGTGTGGGGACTCATTTTCATCGGAAAAGTGTCACGAATGTGTTGATAACAGTATTGCATAAAAATAATCAACCCTCCGCCGGAAATATGGTTGTTTTACTAAAAAATTTTATGGTTTTCGTATAGGATCTTTTATTTCCTATTTTCTTGTTGTTCCAGGCTTGCAAAAAATCGGAAAAAATTCTGAGACACTTATCGAAGCCTCCAACATCACGCGCGAGTGGTATTTTAGTCAAAGGTTCAACCCTTTCGGCAATAATCGTTCAACGAAAAATTCTGAGGGAAGTTTGCTCTACTTTCGGTGCAAACAGTCCAGCTTCTCTCTTATTTATCTGTCGTGGGTGCGGTCTGACAAACCTCGCCAAAATATTTGCAATTTCGCGAACTACCCTCCTATCTTGGTCCCGGCTATCTTCCCCTATTTAGAGAGGGTCTGATCCCTTTGTCCAGTCGTCACCGAATCGACAGCGTCGCGACGTCCGATTCCGGCATAAGATCCTCCGGTTCTCGAGTATCCGACAGCAGGAGGGTAGGTTCCAGGGGAGGGTTGGCCTGGTATCTCTTCTCGGGTCTTCGCCAAAAAGTAACGTCGTAAAGATCGAGATAATCCGGGTCACCACGTTCCTTGGTAACCCGGTATCTGACCCGCGCAATCCTCAACGTCCGCACGCGGTAAATATCTTTCCAACGGCGGGTAGGCGGCGGGTAGCCGGCCCGAGTTAAGTCGCTCTTACGATTCTCCACCCTCTCTTTTCCCGGCTCTGCATCCCTTTCAGGCTCGCTGGCTATCGCAGCCTGGCCGACGGTCCTCCAGTTTCATTCTGGGTCGCGTCCGATCCTGGCTACGCTGCTGAAAATTCTCGCAGGATACTCTTCACGCCTGCCACCCCTTTACGACTCGCTGGGAAACGCCTTCCACGACTTTACGACGCGCACCGCATCCCTGTCATGCCAAAGGGTTGCTCGCCATGACGTGACGCTTGACCGGATTGCCGAAGACGTTTGCTATGCGTGTTTCTGCGATAAAGGGTACAGCCGGGTAAGAGGGTCAAGTGTGACACGAACCCAATTCGATAAGGCCTCAAGGAAAAACCCTCTGTGACTAGTTTCAAGTCGGTACCCCTACCACGAGGGTAGTTATAGGGTCAGGACGGTTTAATGAACTTAACTCCGTTTTTTCCGTTCTGCTCGACAAAATGTTACGAAAAAATTTGTGGATGTTCTACCTACCGGCACACACAACTGTGAATTTTTTCCGAATTTTCGAGTGCAGAATTGATTTTTAAAAAATTCCAGAAACTTAGAATTTTATATTATGAAATTTTGTATTGTATCTTGTTTGTGAAATTTTCTGTTGTGTTTTGTTTGTCAAATTTTGTATTGTTTCGTATTTCATAGTATTTCGAGAACCCTCTGTGCCAAATTTCAAGTCTGTACCCCTACCACGAGGGTAGTTATAGGGTTAGGACTGTTTAACGAATTACACCCTCTATCTCCTGTTCTGATTGACATAAATTTACGAAAAAATTCATGAATCTGCTACCCATTAGCACACACTTCTCTGAATTTTTTCCGAATTTTTTACCACATGGTCGATTTTTAAAAAATTCAACAAGTTTCAAATTGCTGATTTCATATCGAAATTTTTGGATGATCACGTTTATATTATTATAACGGTCACTTCTCGTTGTGATTATTAACGTATATCTTTCGCATTAGGCTTTGTTTAACAAACCTTCGGCCAACTCGTTTCTCTTGGTCATGCATAAAATCCGGAGCCGATGGATTAGATATTAATTGCAGGCGAATTACACGCCAGCCTGTATCAAAAGAGTTATTGTTTCCCTCGCAAATTGACCTCACTCTCATTCGATTTCCTTCCTCTTAGCAACTTCTTCCGCTTCTTTCCATCACGCTGTTCCCCGGTCCTCGTCTACTCTGGCGTACCATAAATCTTCGGTGAGAGCGGAGGCAATCTTCGATCCGAGAAAAATCACAGACTGTATCTCTGCACAGGTTATGATATTAATGGTAGCCTGTGTATCGAACGGTGACAGTCAGCAACGGGAAGAGAGGCCAAGTGTCCTTTGAAACGGCCGAGGAGTTCTATTAAGAAGGAAGATCGCCTTGAACTGTCAGCGTCGAGACCTTTCAACGGAGTTAATTATTTCGTTCTTGCGGAATGAGTCGGGCTACCGTGAATTCTTCTACAACGAGGCGAGACGAAACAGAGGGAAAGAAACGCGACCTCTCCATTCAGTCGACTAATGGATTCACAGCCTAATCTCATTTTCTGCGATTTAACCTTTGACGATAACTTAGTTTCCTCCATCGAAAATAGTAGCTACTTAATCGTCGGTAAAATCGTTAATAAATTTTTCTCGCGAATAAATCTTCTATGGATTTGAAGCCTGAAGAGACCTCAAACGAGGACCACTTGCTCTTTCAAACGAGACCTTGAAACTTGGCTTACGATTTTTTTCGGCCCAGTTATCGATTTTCGAATAGGAGGTGTCCGGCCAACTTTATGATAAGGTAAGATAGACCGAGGTATGACCAAACTTGGTCTTAATTTTTGTTGCATAAAACAGTAAAAAAAAATCGTAGGTCGACTTTCAAGGTCTCGTTGTAAAGAGGAGGCTTCAATCTTCAAATTTCGTGGGAGGCTTATTAGCGAGAAAAATTTTTCAACGTTTTTACAAATAACTCAATATATACTAGTTTTATATTATTAATTGAAGCAGTATGTACCTACTCTTCCATCTTCCATTTAAAAATCGATTACTTGGGCAAGAAAAATCGTAGATCAACTTTCAAGGTCTCGTTGCAAAGAGGAGACTTCGATCTTCAAATCCATTCAAGATTCATTCGAGAGAAACATTTTTTAATGTTTTTACGGACGTGTGAATATGTAGCGTTTTCGATGTTCACTTCGACGTTCGGGGACGGTTTTGCTAAAATCAAATACAAAACATTTGCAATTTAAATGTTATTCATTTACCGTGTTTAAAACAGTGTGACTACAGGCTCGGACAGTGCAAATAACTCTTCTGATCAACCAGGATGTTTCTTCTTTCCGAGCCACCGGATAGGTGCATTAAATGAGACAAGGTTTCGCGAACGCTGGTGAAAGGGGAAAGAGAAAGGGGACGGGCGAAAAGAAGTTGAAACAATGGGAAATCGGGCGAACGGACGCGGACGCCTCCGAGGAAAATATAGCCATACGGATGCCTCATTTCAGGGGACAAGTTCGCCAACTAGTTACAACTTTTTTCCATTGAGTAACGTAGATAGCTTTCGCTACAGAATGGCTCTTTTATTCCTCCACGTATTCACCAACGACTTTATGAACTGCTGACTCGATCCTACGAACGAATATTGTTCCTATTATTTCTTGGCAACTAGTGCTTACCTCTAAAAAATTCACATATATCTCCGTTCACATTTTCCTTTTACGTTCGAACAGCTCCGAGAACAATTTCTTCCAGTATTCGTGAAAACAAAGTTTCGTGTGCATCGGTGTTCGAGAATATCTGATCGACTGTAATATGCACATTTTAAGTAACGTTAACTACCATATACTCACCAATTCTGTATTTATAAATAATGTCACGGTTCCGTGGCACGCAGGAACAATTTTAGTATACAGAAATAATTATTAGTAAAGCTATACATCGAATCATAACTGAATTAATTCTTGTAATTTAGTCACCTCGATGGAGATTAAAATTGCTGAAATTAAAAAAAAACAGTAATTGAATTAATTGATGTAACAAGTTCTGAAAGAGGCGGAAAGCACAAGGGGCTTAAAAAATAACCAAATGCTTCACTCAATGCGCTAATGAAGAAATAATTATTAGAAAAGCTACACATTGAAACATAATTTAATTAATTCTTGTAATTTAGTCATCTCGATGGAGATTAAAATTGCTGAAATTAAAAAAAAACTATAATTGAATTAATGGATGTAACAAGTTCTGAAAGTGGCAGGTAGGACTTTTGACTACAGAGGATTAAAAAATAACTAGATGCTTCACTCAATGCGCTAATATGAAAATTTACAGTATCTACTCGATAGTTGTCCAAAATGGGGTCTGTCCAGGGACAATAATCGCGTAGGAGATTCTACTCTTTGATCCACCGCAGAACACAGCAAAGGACAGCATCGTAGAAGCAAATATCATCAGAATTAAAAATGTGTCATAAAAAAATAATGGAAAGTAAAGAAGTTTTTTTATTGAATCAGTAGTGGTCTCACACCGATATACCCGGCCCGTGTTATGTTTACTTTTCCCATCTGACCCCTCACGGGGTATGCCCCGCGGTGGTGGGGATAGCTCTGGGACAATTATAGGCTATATGTTTGGGACATTTATCGAGTAGAGACTGTGGTTTGAAAAAATCTGGATGCACAAAAGGGCTATGGTGGCCCGCAGGGTAGATCATTAAACAAGATTTCGTTCGTTTAGTAATCGTCGGTGGATAGAAGAGACTGCGCGTGGATTTACACGCGGCTTTTGTGTCCGTGGAAAAACCGGCGGTCGACGCGGTTGAAAAGTTTTTCGTTCTCGTCTAACGTACGGTTCACCCGGTAAAATGCTTTCCCCTCCGTGCCCCGCCGCGCCTTTAATTTCACGTGCCTGTGGCCGCCGAAAAACTTCTCCCTTCTCCGCGTGTCAGTTTAAATTCCGTCGCCCGTTGCCCGCGGACGCTCAAAGTATTCCGAGGGAACTGGCCGGGAAACGGTTTTCATCGACATACCGTGACGGTAGAACGTTTCTCCCGCTTTAAACTGGCACGAACAGACCTCTCTGCGCCTGCGCAAACTCTGCCGGACCAGTGCGAGCCTGACGATTTTCTGACGTTTGCGGTAAAATCCCACATGAAGAATAAAAACGCAGATCGATAAGACTACAAAATCGAAACGAATCCAAAAAATATGTTGTCTACTCGATACTTGTCCAAGACACGGGTCTAGCCAGTGACATAGATCGGCTAGGAGATACTTTGATCCACCTCGAACGTAGAAAAGCACAGCGAAGCTCTAGAGGTTTCGGTTCACGGGGTATATATATAGTTCTGGGACTTTTATCGGCTAGGCATTTGGGACATATATAAAGTAAACACTGTATAGCTAAATCTATATGTCTGATCGTCTTATGTTTACAGTCCTTGACGTTCAAGGCCTCTCGAGCTTCGTGACTCGCAAAAAGTATACCCTTTAGTAATGGGGATGATTTCGCGTCATTTATCGTCGATGTCTTGGCGACATATGTATACATATACAGAAATCGCTCTACTATTCTTTCATCTAGGCGATCTTACACTCCTCTAGGAGTATAGGACCGAGGCCTCTCGAATTTCGTGGGTTGTCACGGAGTATACCGTTTGGTAGTGGGGATACTTCCGCGACGTTTATCATCCAGGCCTTCGCGACATATATACATAAATCTCTGTACTATTCTTTGATCCACTTACGACTTTACACTCCTCGAAGAGTGTAGGACCGAGGCCTCTCGAGTTTCATGACCCCTCACAGGGTACACCTCGCGGTAGTGGGGATAATTCTGCGTCATTTATAATCGAGGCCTTGGCGACATATATAGATTTTTTGATCCACGCGACCTTATACTCCTCGAGGAGTGTAGGACTAAGGCCTCTCGAATTTCATGACTCCTCACAGGGTATACCTCGCGGTAGTGGGGATAATTCTGCGTCAATTATCGTCGAGGCCTTGGCGACATATATAGATTCTTTGATCCAAGCGACCTTATACTCCTCAAGGAGTGTACGACTAAGCCTCTCGAATTTCATGACTCCTCACAGGATACACCTCGCGGTAGTGGGGATAATTCTGCGTCAATTATCTTCGAGGTCTTGGCGACATATATAGAGAGATCAGCGTACAGGTAAACACAATACACAATTTGTGAGATATCTTTGGATCCTCGGTGAAGGGGTGGTTGACAAGAGCGATCATCAAGGCCGCAAATTAGAAATTCGCGACTCTGTTCGCGAAAGTTCCGCGCGGACAGGCCGCTCAGCTCTTTTTAATCGGACTCGTTACTTAACTCAGTCTCCCGGCTCGGCGCGGCCGGCAACTTCGCGAACATTTGCTCGCTATTAGACGCGAAAATAGATTACGTAGCCTCCGATGCTTCAACGTCCATTCATAATTCCGGCAAGCAACCAGGGGACAACTCGCCTCGAAACTTTTCGCCGCCGTGTGAGAGGGAGTTTATAAACGCGGGCCGGGCTGCCCGTTTATTGTTCCGTCACCCCTGGGACGTCACCGTAAAAAATAGAGGCTCTCCTTGAGTCCTCGGGGATGGGGGTTTTGGGCGTGGCTAATCGCCGGCAGAAGGCAGGCGAGCAAAGAGGACGACAATCTCTCGGCTATGAATAAATTTCATCGGAGGTCTTCCACAAGGACTGCTCTTTCACTTTACTTGTTCCCTTCAACTTTCTCCGCCACCCTTCTTCTTCTTCTTCTTCTTCTTACCAACCCCTTTTCGCTCACCCCTCCCTCTACCCTTCCAAACCGATTCTTACTCCTCGAAGATTATCGCGTGTAACGGAGCCCCCTCGAATGATCTGCCTCCGGCCCTGGCATTGTTTACTTCGTTTTTTCAAGAGTTTTTGTTTACCCCTGTTGTGAATCGAACTATTTTGAACATTGCTTGCAAAGTTTCGACGCTCGGGGCCAAACCTCAGACTCTACACAAAATTCTCGATTGAACTGTGATCATTTCTTAAAAAAAAAATAGCACGACAATGGAACTGGACTCATTTCACAGTCTGAAGCTTCTAATTTCACTGTACATTGTTCGTTTTTATTTAACGAGATAGTGGGATTATTGTAAAATATGTTTGAATGACAGTGGGGGTGGGACACACACTTTTCCTCGAAAATACTGCATATTGAAACGCCTGCAAAAAGGGTAAAAAATTTTTCTCGTGAATTAATTTTCCACAGATTTGAAGACTGAAGCTTCCTCAGTAATGTAAAAGTATGTTATATTGAATGGTCTGTAGGAACGTTAAAAAATTTTTCTCGCTAATAAGCCTCGCACGAAATTTGAAGATTGAAGCCTACTCTTTACACCGAGACCTCGAAAGTCGTCCTACGATTTTTTTTTACCGTTTTATGCATCAAACATGAGGACCAAGTTTGGTCATCGATGTACCTTATGTTGTCATAAAGTTGGCCGGACACCTCCTACTCAAAAATCGATAACTCGATCGGAAAAAATCGTAGATCAATTTTCAAGGTCTCGTTGTAAAGAGCAAACTTTAATCTTCAAATTCATCGAAGATTCATTCGCGAGAAAAATTTTTTCACGTTTTCACGAATATTTAAATTTGTACAATTTTCGAGAAGGAACGTGTCTTCTGTTCTTAGAACCACCGTGTTTCTTTGCACTTTGGGGGGTGAGAATTTTGTTTAAAATATTCCGAATAAAACAAATAGTAGAATAACAGCAAGTTTTCACGAATATTTAAATGTGTACCATTTTCGAGAAGAAACGTGTCTTCTGTTCTTAGAACCACCGTGTTTCTTTGCAATTTGGGGATGAGAGTTTTGTTTAAAATATTCCGCATAATACAAATAGTGGAATAACAGCCTCACGCAGACGCGGAAAGCGGAATTGAATGAAACGTCAGTTCCGTAGACGGAGAATTAGCGATTCCTTGTTAACGCCGAGTCTCTTAAGTCTCCAGCAATTGGGAATACACGTAAACTACATTCCGATGTTCATTGCTCGTGCGTTGAACTTCGCCCTCGTCCCGCTCATCTAATTACTACGGATTTATCAGTATTAGAGCTCCGCCAACTAATTTCCGGCACGTGCGCAGCTTGATGCACTTCTGATGTTTTAACGCACACCTGCCGACCGGCAGGTCCGTATACTAGTTCACGTAATCACGGATACATACTGATCTTTCAATTACACGTGTTTTTCTTACTAATTGAGTTCCGAGATCCCCCTCGACGAGTTTCGCTTCGGAAAACTTTTATCTGCTTGATTCGCAAATCGATTTAATAGAAATTGCTTGCCATAGACGCTTCTACTGCAAAATTTACACGAAATAATATGAAAGAAATTTTTCAATCGAGACAATTTTTACATTAATTTTATCAATTTTTATTTTTCACTTCTTCAGAGTTCTTCAGCATTGCTCTTGGAAGGGAAAATTTTAATTAATTACTGGAGACTGTGGCAGTTAAATTTTGGTTATTCCGGGTCGAAATAGACCCAGGGATATGGACTAGCCAGGAAAGTGGGTTCCTGATTTTGTTGAAAGTTGCAAGGGTGATTCGAAGTCGTGGTAATTAATTTGATGAGGTAGCAGAATATTACCTTTCGCGCTGTTCAGTGGCTCCACTGTTATCTCAGCATTGTATCACGCTACTGTCAAAGCCACAGACAGTCACATAAGAGCGTGCCCACCCTTTCAATGTTATTTCTGAACACACTCTCGACGAGAGGCAATGCAATAAATAGACCGCGAGCACTTCGCGAGAAATAAAAATTGTATTCATTTCAGGACATAGAAACTACCTCGACATTTATTTCTCTTCTTGAGCATCATAATACTCAAGAAAAAATATGACTGCAAATTTTCAATTCTGTAAACACTGTACCATTCAGTCTACTAATTACACAATTTTATTTCTCACTCGCAATCATTGTAGACGAGTCTCTGGACAAACCCCTAACATTAAACATCATAAAATTAAATAAATTTTGTTTAATTTTGAAGATAATATAATGTAATTACTGAAAGTCAGGTCAGTCATAAGTCTTATAATTTTGAAGCTAATACAATGTAATTACTGAAAGTTAGGCCAGTCATAAGTCTTATAATTTTATAGTAAAAGAATTAATTTTCTTGTACGTCTGAATATTTGGTTTACGTATTAAAGTATATTTATTTCATTAATTTAATACAGTGAAATATTCCCTTAATAAATGACCGAAATTTTGTAGTAAAAGCTTAAGAAATTCTTCAAGATTTGTTATAAATATGACACGTGTTTTAAAATAATAATCTTTAGCTAATAAGTTTCAATTTTATACGATGACTATTTTAATTCGTGTCAATGAGTGTTTCTACTTAATGCTACAAATTTTTATTTTTAATTACATTACCAAGTAAGGCAAAAAGTAAATGAAATTTTTATTACCGTCCGGGTACCGAGACGTTTACCTTGTGATGAATTTTATTTTGTTGGCGCTCGAAGCATCTCGTGCATATTTTTCATTCCTGAAAGATAGTAATCTCGACATAAACCGAAGGAACTACTGTGAAATCCACTTCTCGTAATCCCAGCGAGTGAGAGAGTCTCCCTTTAATAAAGCCACGGGATTAGGTTCGACAGGAATCGTAATATTTCGTCGCGCAGTTTAACAACCCCCCGAGGTATTCTTCCTCGTTGGTCCGTAAAGAGCAGGCTCTCCAGGACAGTTTTCTTTTACCATGTACCGAAAACGGCCCCTCTGATGTACCGCGAACGACTGCCACTGCCGTTTTCAACGTCTTCTTCAACCATTCTCTCTCCCTCTCGCTTTTCTTTCTCGTCGGCTCGCTTTACCTGTCCGCGGTCGCTTCAATTTTCTCGAGAGACTATCTATATGGTCGGCGGGACGAAGATATTCTTTAAGCACGTCGTCTGCTTCTCGCCTCTAGTGCTTTTTTCCCCTGCATCAGCGCGAGAAGAAAAACTCGCGACACTCTCAGCTGAGGGCAACTTTCGAATTTCGAACCTAAAATTCTTTTCTTCTCGCCACAGTTCTTGTAAAGTGGCAAACGACGCGAATCCTTGTGTACACAATTTTTCTGTGAATTAAAAAGACTGTTGGAGTCATTTTCTGCCGAATCAATCACTTTTTGAACTCACCAACGGCCATTTTGGTATAGTCCACGTAAAATTAGGGGGAGTTTAAGTCATCATTTTGACGGTTCAGAGTTTGTTTGAAAATTACAGGCCATCAAAGTTTGCCATTTTTAGAATATCTCACTTTTAATTCTGCTATGAAGAAAGAGAGGTCATGCCAAATCGATCATTTCTTGACCTAACCACGGGCGATTTTGTTCTAATTGAAATATGTTGTAGTCTATGTAAAATTAGGGGGGGTTTATGTCATCGCTTTTCTCATTCAGAATTTGTTTAAAAATTGCAGGCCTTCGAAGTTTGCCATTTTTAGAATATCTTACAAATTTTTAATTCTATGGAGAAAGAGAGATCATTCCATGCCAAATCGATCATTTCTTGACCTAACCACCGGCGATTGTGCTCTAATTGAAATATGTTGTAGTTCGTGTGAAATTAGGGGGGGTTTAAGTCATCACTTTTCTCATTCAGAATTTGTTTAAAAATTGCAGGCCTTCGAAGTTTGCCATTTTTAGAATATCTTACGAATTTTGAACTCTTCTATGGAGAAAGATTAAAGAGAGGTTATACCAAATCGATCATTTCTTGATCTACCCACCACCGATTTTGTTCTAATTGAAATATGTTATAGTCTGTGTAAAATTAGGGGGGGTTTAAGTCACCACTCTGCCGGTTCAGAATTTGTTTAAAAATTGTAGGATTCCAAAGTTTGCCATTTTTAGAATATCTTACGAATTTTTAACTCTTCTATGGAGAAAGATTAAAGAGAGGTCATGGCCAAATCGATCATTTCTTGATCTACCCACCACCGATTTTGTTCTAATTGAAATATGTTATAGTCTGTGTAAAATTAGGGGGGGTTTAAGTCACCACTCTGCCGGTTCAGAATTTGTTTAAAAATTGCAGGCCTTCGAAGTTTGCAGTTTCTGCCCATTTTGGCAAAAATGGCCCCCGCTCACGAATTTTTATCTCAGAAACTATTTCTCCAATCGAGTTAAATTTTTTTTTGTTCTATTCAGAAAGGATTGGGCTATTTTAAAATAATTTTTTCAGCCCCGATAATTAACTTTATAATATCAAAACACGTAAACGAATTCTTTCTTTTTGCGTTCTTTCCAAAGAGGGCCACGGTTTCTCAATTTAAAAAAAAAATTGAAGTTTTCCCATCAAACTGAGCTCTTCCAAAAGATGGAAACTTGGAAACTGACGTCACAATGAGCCGATGAAGGACGCAGTGCACAGGTGCATAAATCTCTGCAATCTGGAAAGGTGATGAAACGTATTTTTGCCGTTCGAACTCGTTATAACAAGTTCGTGGTCGGACAGCGTCACAACGTCGATATTCCGGGAGGAACGAGAAAATTTGTTTAACAAGACAATTTGCTGATAAATCGTCATACAAAATAGCATCATCTCGGAGCGTTGAATTTCGTTATAAATCGGCTCGCGTCGTTATTTATAATTCGCAACGTGGGAATTAGCATCGGTCGGTAGCCCGAGCGTTGTAAATGAAAATTCAGGTATGCTTGATTCTTCGGACAGGTGGAAAATTCGAGAATTAATTAGACCGGAGAGTTAATTAAATTGTAAAGATGACCGGCGCGTGTGCTCTCTGCTGTTTTCGAAATGAAGGAAGGGGGGGTGGAAAGGGGGGTTGGAGGGAGGTCTAGAATGATAAGTTTAAGTAATTATACGACTGACCAGATACAGGGGGATGAAAAGTCCGAGTGATTATCGCGTGACTGATGCGTACGCGCGAATGCATGCAAAATAGTCTGCGAACAGTGGCGTGGATGCATGTAATTGAGGGTTCGGCAATAGATTGCGACAGGAGTAAACTATGGACGCGGTAGCAACCGTGTCTACCCGGGTTAATAGCTCCGCGTTGCCTGCTCTGTATACTTGCCACCTAAATAATTGCGTCGCTCGCGACTCTGCGATGCATTTGTACCGATATCTTCTCAGTTGACGGCGCAGTGAATAATTAAGACGCTCGAGACAATCCGCATCGTTCGCAAAAGTTTGCTTATCGAGCTTATTCAGTTTTCAATCGGGTGTAAATATCTCAAAATTTAATAAAACCTAGAAGATATCTACAGATATCTAACACTTAAATAGATTTATAGATATTCAGATATTTAAATTTAAAGAAACTAAAATTGAAATTTGTATAGAAATTTGAAGGAATATAAATTTAAATTTGAAATTGAAATTTCTATAGAAATTTGAAGGAAATTCGTTCGATTTACGGTGAAATCCTGAAATTGAAAAGATTATGAAATTTTGGGGACACGTTCTGCACATGTGGGTTAAACTTCACCTGAGGAAACCAGACATTTTCCACTTTTTTTAACGCAGTCCTGTAGATTTTGGCGCGGGAATGCCGAAAATCCAAGTTTCAACCTTAGGAGACCAGTAGTTCAAAAGCTATGCGTGTTTAAAGCTGAGCTATAACGCATATTTGTAGTCGGTCCCCATACCCACACGAGCCTAATCCCTTATTAGACACTATCTGACGGCATACCAATATCGCGGCGCCCTTATCTGTCGAGAATGCTTAAAATCGCTGAACTTTAAACACGCTTAACTTTCGAACTACTGATCTCCTACTATTGAAACTTCGATTTTCGGCATTTCCGTGCCAAAGTCTACAGAATTGCATTTGGAAAAGTGAACAATTTCTGGTTTCCCGAGAGAAAGTTTAACCTACATTTGAATTTACTGCGATGTTTAAAAGAATCGAGAAGTTTAGATGTGTTTAAATACTTAAGGAGATTTATATTTAAATTTATTTCGATATTTAACGGAACCTAAATCGAAATGGCTATTTTAATACATTGCCAAATCGGCAGAAATGTCGAAGCCATAAATCGAGGACCACTTGCACATTTATTATTGGACATTTCGGTGCTTGGCAAAACGGTCTCTATATCCGAAAAACATCGCAGGAATTGAGATCGGAGTATTGTTTAATTACTCGCGTGCGATCGATCAACGAAACAAGATTTCCGCAGAAATAGCACGAAATAGAATCATGCATGATCCGCGCGAGAATCTATTATAAGTCAATGGACGTGGACAATACGGCAGGCCGGAAATGATGCCAGTGACGTAGGCAGAATTGAGACTAGGATAGAACTGTTCGCCATGAAATTGGACTACGGAGATTGTGTCCAATGTACTTCCTGTAGCATCGTAGTTGATAACCGTGCTAGTAGTATGTAGTATAGCGTGCGCACGCGCGCCCGCGCGTACTGTTTGCGATATTCTTTGGCGAACGACACGTACTCGCTTGATTAAATGACGTCGCTTGATATCGAGCTGCTTGTCGCAGTAACGAGATGGCCGACGACTATGTGCTTGCTCTCTGCCAAAATGATCGACATCGTAATTACTAAAATGCGGACTTTATGACGGTGCATCGGAACTATGTGCTCTCGTCTATTATAGTTTGCCATATAATTCACTTGCAATTTTTATTACGCACAAAAATATTCAGTAATATTTTATAATCATCCGATTTCGATCAGTCCTCCCGGAGCTGCCATTTTAAAGTACTATTTTGAAGTACCATTTTGCATTATTTTTTAATGTTACTGTTTCTACTGTTTGTAGGCATAAAAACTGTATATAATATATTTTTACTGCATTCAGGATGTAGAACTATTTTCCTTTCGAGGATAAAATTGTTTAATTTTAATAATTGCACTGTTAGAGGACGTTATAGATCGCTGTTTATTAGACTTTTATGCAAAACAAAAATCGTCTGCGTTACAAGAACTATCCCCACATCCGCGGGGTGACAAATGGGTCAAGAAGCTCGAGTGACCTCGGTCACCTCTAGAGAATTACAGGCCCGAATTAGCTGTACAGTGTTTACCCTCTATATGTCTCAAATGCCTAGCCGATAAAAGTCCCAGAACTATCACCAATGCCGTGGGGTGATAAAGTGGCCAAGAAGCTCAAGAGACCTCGGTCACCTCTACAGAATTACAGGCCCGAATTAGCCATGCAGTGTTCACTTTATATATGTCCCAAATGCCTAGCCGATAAAAGTCCCAGAACTATATGTACCCCGTAGGGGGCCATGAACCGAGGCCTCTAGAGCTTCACTGTCCTTTTCTACGTTAGACGTGGATCAAAGAATCTCCTGGCCGATATATGTCCCTGGCTAGACCCATGTTATTGACATATATCGAGTAAAAACTGTACGTAGCTGTATAACTTCTTTTCTATTTTAAAAAATTGAGAAGAACAAACCAGGGATATACCCTGCGGTAGAGGGGATAATTTCGCGACGTTTATCGTCCAGATGTTGGCGACATATATAGAGAAATCAGTGTACTATTCATTGATCCATGCGACCTTATACTCCTCGTGAAGTGTGGGACCTAGACCTCTCGAGCTTCGTGGGTCCTCACGGAGTATACCCCGGGGAAGTGGGGATAATTCCGCGACATATATCGTCCAGACCTTGGCGACATATATAGAGAAATCACTGTATTTGTAAAATTGGTAACTCTATCAAATTTGATGTATCCATTCTTGTCGTAAATGCGTAAAATCCGCCTAATTGTTACTGCTACGAGCACCCATTTTCCAAAAAAAGTTGTTCCCGATTTTACGTCGACTCTGATCAAAGGTCGCGCAATAGTCCGTCGTTTCTGTAACATGAATGCGCTGTGCACGGTGGGTCTCGTTCGAAGGAGGCGCGCGAAATACCGGAAATAACATCGGGCGAGGGCCTAATTGACGGTTGGGCAATAGATCGCGACAGAATTGGACAATGGAGGGTAGGCTGGTGTGCCGTTAGTGCTGTCTCTTCGAGCGGCCAGCCCGAGGTTAATAGCGTCGCAGAGAGTAGTACGATGGCCACGGGACGCTCGCAACCGGTGCATTGCTTTATCGTGCATAGTCCTGGCACAATTTCGCGGAGGATATCTCGCATTAAGGCCGGTTCGGCCGACTATATTACAGCATAATGGCTGGGCCATACGCGTTGCCACGTGCTCGCCTCGCCACGCATCGCGTTGTTACGTGAACCGTTGCAAATTGACAGCAGCCAGTCTGTTGCCCGGTCGTCGTCTTCTAGAGATCATTCTCCAACCTATCGCCCGTTTAGCTGCCCTAAATCCCCCCGCGACTGACCTCTTAACACCAACAATTAGCGATCATGATATTCGCCTAACTGAACGACACTTTCGATTGAAGCGGAGTTTCGTGGGTCAGAAATTTCACTGCAGTTTCTTCTTCGATATAAGGCGATGACTCGGGACCGACTCTCGTCGTATTTCGGATGAAGGAGAATATTTTCTTATTTCGGAATGAAAAGCGTCGTCTGATGTCGGAATAAAATTATAAAATTGTCTTGTTTTTTTTTTACCTTGATTTTGTTTTTTTATGTCAATTTCCACCAAATCGTAGGTGTAGTATTTCGCTATAGTGGCCGTGACATATAATTTTGTGACACCCTGTACATTTTGGGTTATTGCCCTACGATATCGAGTCAGACTACTGATGAAAATTCTGAACAGAGTCTAATAAATATGTGTGTCATTAATTCCCTTTAAACCGAAATAAAATTTTATTTTGTTGTAGCTGATTTAATAAAATATAAAATTAAATTAAATATAAACTATCTTTTTTTTCTATGAAATTCTGAACGACGAAGAACTTCTAACCATTATAATCAAAATGTAAATGGTAGTGCAAGGGGTTAAGAGTCAATTAATTAGATTCTCTTGTCTTCTGATAGTACAACTATTTAAACAATTTTATCCTTGGAGAAACAGGCACGGTGGACTGAAAATAATTGTTTAAACGAAGCAAATAAATGTAAGGAATGTGAAATGTGTGGAAGCTCGTGTTATTCAGCGATGTTAATTTTTTGGTACAACCTAATATGTCATATACAGTGTTTATACCTTATATGTCCCAAATGCCTAGACGATAAAAGTCCCAGAACTATCCCCACAACTGCTGCAGAGTATATCCTGTGAAGGGCCATGAACCGAGGCCTCAAGTATCTCCTAGCCGATATATGTCCCGTGTTTTGGACATATATCGTGTAGACGCTTCAATTGCTGACTTCATAAAACTTCATGAAATAAACCAAGCAAAATTGGTGTTGTTCCTATGGACCAGCCTGTAGATGTAAAATTTGTTGCAATTTATTGTCAAAGTACGGTCACGCGATCATTGTTACAACAATGGATTCGCTCCAATCTCCCGGGCACAGTCGAAGAATCTCATTTTCCATGTAAGCGAGAAACTGGGCGCCGGCTGAACCATGACCCGCTTTCCAATTAAGTTTTCAAGCAATTACATTTTCTGTTCCGTTCGCGACGCGGACTCTCTGCTTAATCACGGATTTCATTGGCCGCGACGAGTTACCTTTGCAAAGCGGCTTGTTCCAGCTCGTTTAAGGTAAGCTCTAACTCCTTATCGTGAATTAGCCTAACTCACCCCGCCAGGAAATTATGTTGATATATAACGGCGGTCGGGAAGCACCGACCAGGATGTTTCGCCGACAGTCCTTGCATAGGATTTAATTAGGCTAACTTGTGTTCCGGCTTGTTCCCGGGAAACGCGACGCACGCTTATCGATTCGAACATTTTTCCTTAATTTTCACAAAACAAACAATATTTTTTTTTGGTTTCTTTTCTCGCTTTTCCAGGTCTGATTTTTCAGTCAATTATATTATTTTGCAGAAGTAAATGTCGGGGGAAAATCGGATAGTTTTATTTATTGCAATCTGAAAAAATAGTAAATTCTCGATATATGTCAGCAACACTAAGTTGCTCTAATTGAGTTCTAATGTCGTTTATCCTCCATTCACACATTCGTCCTACATTTTATATGTCAAAGTCACTGTCAAATAAAACAAATGCTGTCAAATCTCGTGAAGCACAAGTGGCCCTGACAAAAAAATAATAAAAAAGAAAAGAAAAATAAAGAAGTTTTATTATTGCATTAGTAGTGGTCTCCTAGTCTCACACCGATATACTCGACCCGTGTTATGTTACGAGCTTCTTGGCCCCACGGCAGTGGGGATAATTGCGCGACATTTATCATGCAGGCTTCGGTGACACATATCGAGAATTCACTGTAAAAAAATAAGTAGATTTTATGCAAAAATGAGTAAGTGAAGCATAAAATACTGAAAATATTGGAAAATTATATTAATCACATTATACTATTTGTGACTTGTTATGATTCTTAAGAAACACATTTTTATCCCGCGTAAAAATTCAGAAGCTAGTGACCTCATTTTCGGTAGCTTTCTGCAAGATTGCTATTTTTTTGGAACTCTTTCATGACCTGAGAAATTCAAGAATGAAGTATCACGAGTGGAAGCTACATCTTCTTATGCAACGAAGATAGTTACTCGTTCAAAGTCAGGGGAATCACGTTACTGTCAAGCAGCTCGAAAAACTTATCTAACTCAACTTCGTTTTATGTTCCAGGTAAGCCTGTGAAGCAGAATCGGTAACGACATCGGCTTACGGGGGTCGGGTAAGAAACCCATAAGACATTCCGTTCAGCTCCTGCCCTTTGTCCTGATCGATAACGTGTTCTGACCAGGGTCGCATTTATGTTCGTCCGATCCGATGTTTCGCATTTCGATGCTGCTGCAAAGTAGAACAGAACCTTGCCGTAGTACGCCAAAAGACAGTTGGAGACATAAACGAGTCAGAACCTGTACCTGAATTGTACGAAATGCTGGACTTCGACGAACGCAAAATTCTCTAGTTTGCACAAATCCTTCACTAACGAACTAAAAAAAAAAATTATCAAAAAATATCCGAGTCCTCGAATCCCATGTTCAAATTTTTACCGATGACTTTAATACTAAAGAATTAATATTAACAGTAAAGAAATTATTAGAACATCTATTATTCTGAAGTAAAGTGTTCGAATTGTCAATCTATAATTTTTCATATAACAATATAACGTCTTTTTACCAACGGCACCATGTTGTAA
Organism: Seladonia tumulorum; assembly: GCA_913789895.3. Lineage (NCBI taxonomy): Eukaryota > Metazoa > Arthropoda > Insecta > Hymenoptera > Halictidae > Seladonia > Seladonia tumulorum. The sequence continues at coordinate 6,503,533 of OU565280.1, forward strand.
AAGCTTCGAACAACGCATTCCCATCGTTCCACAATAAATAATGAACAGTGTATAATATTTTTCAAGTGATTGTTTCGAAAGTCTTCAAATTGTCAATCTATAATTTTTCACATAGCAATATAACGTCTTTTTACCAACGGCACCATGTTGTAAAAGCTTCAAACAACGCATTCCTATCGTTCCACAATAAATAACGAACAGTTTATAATATTTTTCGAGTGAGTGTTTCGAAAGTCTTCAAATTGTCAATCTATAATTTTTCACATAGAAATATAACGTCTTTGGACCAACGGCACCATGTTGTAAAAGCATCGAACGACACATTCCCATCGTTCCACAATAAATAATGAACAGTTAATAATATTTTTTCACCGGAATTGTGCACCGAACGACACTAGTGCTCAAGAGATTCTCAAGTGAAAACTACGGTCGCACGCGAAAGTCGACAATAATTATTCCCAGCAGTGTAACAGTGCGATTTAACGTTCTTTTAACGAGTGCATCGTATTGTACAAGCTTCGAACAATATAACGTCATTATTTCGCAATAAACAATGAAAGCAGCATAAATAAAAATCGAGTTTCCGAAGAATGTAGGACAATCAAAGAGTTTCAGATTTTTTGTCGTCGAGTGTTCTCGCAATATTTGCACGCGGTACGCTTTTAACCAACTATTAACCGATGCCCTAAATGAATGGCTCCGTGATTTCGGGACTCGCTGCGCGAATTGGGCACGCAAAATCGATAGAACTCGGATTCCATCGCGCCTCGAACTGGGTCCCGTTTGGATCCTCGGCTTAATCGCAGACAACTATGGCTTTGGAATCTTAGCCTCGGCACCGTAAAGCTGAGATTGAGCGTTAGGGAACCGGCGAAATGGTAAGGCGGCCGGTATGGGGGTGGAATTGGCTGCGCTTTATCTGTAGTTTGCCGACGACGACGACGTTCGAAACCGGTCCACGGCTGAGAAACGGTGAAAGGGTGAAACCCCATGCTACAGCGAGTAGTATTGCTCCCGGGGTTGTACGAGGGAACGCAGGGAAGCGGCGCGGTTGGCGAAAGTAAACCGGAGACTTAATAACGGTATTTAGCGTCGGCGCGAACTTTATAAACTTTGCTTAATCCCCGGCGACAAATCCACCATTTTTAACTCCGTAGATTCTCTCTCTCTCGCTTTCTTTTTTCGCGAAGGATTTTCCGTGTTCGAGTTGTCGCACGGAAACGTATCCCCGTGTCGTGAATTCGCCGATTTCGCTCACAGGAAGAGTTACAGCCCAGATAGCACAGAGACGTCTTAAAGACGTCTGAAGGACGTCTTTTTAGGACGTAAGACGTTCAGACCAAAAATGGACGTAAAACAGACGTCTTTAAGACGTCGCGTGTTATCTGGGAGGATCCTCCAGGATGCTAAACGTGTGTGAACAATTTTGTTGAACAATTTCTAAGCGCTGTGCACGAATAGAATTGTCTCAGTGTCGTATATCGTGGAGCAGAAGGCCTGGGGTATATGAACGATGTTTGTTAAAAATTTTGTTACACTTTTTGATTATTCGTGGAACCTTTACAGGTACGTGCGTGGCATTTTTCTGGTGAAAATGAGCCCAAACACCATACAGATCGAGCTTCATTTGCTCATTTAATCCACGCTTTTGTACGACCTCGATTATCCGAACTTACAACGTACAAGTCCCGGCCCATTAAAGCGAGCGAAGAGACAATGAGAATTCTATTTGTCCCCCGACCATTGTAAATCGATGCAAACAATATTTATCTTGCATAAAAATCTTGCGAAAATGATACAAAATTTTTTTGACTAATACTACTCGAATTGGTGTAGGGGAAAGTGGGGCAATCACGAACACCTAAGAAAAAATTCAAATAAAACGATAGCTGAGTATGAAACAAGTTTATTTGTTGTTTATAATTATAGTTAAACTATTTGTCTATAACCTACAGTAATCAGTATTGATAAAATTTAAAAATAAAATATACTTTTAATAAAAAAAAAACGAAACCTTTAGTGTTCGTAATTACCCGACTACTGAGGGGGTAATCACGAACACATAGCAACATATTTTATTTCAGAGGTTAAAAACGTGCTTATAAACAGAAATATCTTTGTTGTTTCTAAAGATACGTAAAATATGGTAAGGACAAAGTTGAATGGTACAATGAGGCTGACACGATGCTTTAAAAAAATTTGAATGACCTTGGAATAATTATTGTCACTGAATTCCTAATGAAAAGGACTATCATTGTAGGTGTTTAAAAAAGGGTGGTTCCATTTTTAAAAAGTCAAGGTGACCTTGATATCTCTAAAAAAAAAAAAATGACGGGGATGTTCCCATTATTAAATAAGTATATATGTTTTATGAGTAGTTATCGTTAGTTAAAATTCATGTTCATTATTATTTTCTAATTGTACATGTCATTTCGTTCTTAAAATAAAACAATTTTTTCTGTTACACACTAAACCTTATAATATTTTTAATTATTTTCAACGATCCGCATATTCTGAGCTCATAATGTCTCGAGATTATACGTCGCAAACCTAAAATTTTACATGCGTCATTGAGAAATGAAAGATAGCACACCTGGGCTATCTTTTTGACGAGGAGTGTACACTCGATTTCGATAAAAATCGGAGACGTCTAAAATGTCGTATAAGGAGCTCGGCGAGTTAATTGCCGGTCTGCGGAGCGTGTTATCGTTAAAAATCGGTAATCAAGAATTAACGAGTCTTCGGTGTGTTCAGGCTCGTTTATAGTAATTGGCCTATTTCGTACTCGGCTTGAACTGAACGAACACAGGCCAGGAGCGGCTTCCTCCCGTAGAAATCGTACGCGTGCGACACTCGGTGCCCGCGGAAATACAATTATTCGATAATGTGTCGCGGAACGAGACGTCACCGGGTTCGGGAAGACGTATTGTTCCGAGCTTAGGCGAGCGGAATGTGGGTCAGCGAGTATCGCGTGCGCGTCGCGTCGCGGCGGCTGCTCCCGCGACCAATCAACTATAATCCAGTTCGCGTGGACTTGATTCCTTAACTCTGGCGACGATCTTCCGGGAGCGAGCGCTTAACCGGGGCACGCTTAACCGGGGAACTGTTCCCGTCGACCGGCTTTAATCCCGTGACGGCGATCTACGGGTTCAGAAAGCAGGGAAATTCGCGATACAGCTGGCACGCGATCAAACGATCCCTCCCCTCCCCACCCCCCAACCCCGTTGCAGAAACTGGCTTAAGTTATTTTCCGTGTTACGTATTGTCAACGCGGAACGAGTTTCTTCGGTTACCCCGGAAATGGCCCCGGTTTAGCGAGAAGAACGCGAGCGAATGCGCCCGTGGATCCGGCTTTAATGTCGAGCCATTTAATTTTAACGTTTCGATCGATTGAACGCACTGCGAACGGTCTTGTCCGAGACTCTACTTTCCTGGGGTGAAAAGACTTATCCTGGTTTATTCCTTAACTGGCGTAATGGGGTCTCTCGAGACCCCAACAATATTTCTGTACGCAACTTCCGGACACTGTATGACAATTGCAAGTACAGTGAATTCTCGATATATGTCAACAACACGGGTCTTTTCAGTGTCGTGTACAGTGATTTCTCTACATATGTCGCCAAAGCCTGGATGATAATTGTCGCGGAATTATCCCCTTGACATGTATCGAGAGAATTCACTGTACTATTTCGTGATTGTGACTTCAAAGTCCCGAATTATTTTCCATGTAATTAATCACCTTGGTGATGACTTATAATGAAAATTGTGCTATGCATATTGTGCATATTGTGTCTTGCACAGGCAAACCTGTGTTGTTGACATGTATCGAGAATTCACTGTACATGTAGGATTCGTATAAGAAATTAATTCATAATTTTACAGTGAATTATTGAAAAGTACATACTATGATTTCTCTATATATGTCGCCAAGGCCTGGATGATAAACGTCAAGGTATTATCCCCACTACCGCGGGGTATAATCTGTGAAGGCCCACGTGAGCGGACGCCAAGGAGTGTCTCCTTGACTATACTCGACGCTGACAAGTGTTGTTGACATATATCGAGAATTTACTGTACCGTCCAGAAGACATAACCGAGCCCTATTATGTTTACACTCCTAGGCGTCCTCGGCCTATCGAGGGTCGTGGCCCTTCACAGGCTATATCCCGCGGTGGTGGGGATAATTGTGCGACGTTTATCGTACAGGCTTTGGCGACATATACAGGGTGTTGATGTGAAAACTTTCCAGCCGAATATCTAAAAAAGTATGACAGATATTAATAAAGTATGAAACACGTGTCCAAGGATTTCGAGGGGGAAAGAGGAGGGCAGTATCAGTTTTTTTTCGGGTGTCGTTTCCAAGGTCATTTGAAGGGCAACTTTGTTTTTTCAAATGGAAAATTCTACGAAAATTGCTGGTCCTTTTAAGTACAATAAGATCCCATAATAAAAAGTATAGGTTTCCATTCGAAAAACAAAGTTGACCTTCAAATGACCTCGAAAACGTCACCCAAATAAAGCTGCCCTCCTCTTTCCTCCTCGAAATCTTTGAACATTCGGCTGGAAAGTTTTCAAAACGAACACCCTGTATAGAGAAATCACTGTACCAAGTTTCTTGAACTTCTTCGGGACAATTTGATTGTTTAAAATTAATAAAATTCGATTTTACATTCTAAGTGAATATTTGGGTAATCGCCATCGATCCTCTTATAATTATAGAGGGTATTATTATGAAGATTATTATATTTGTAGAGAATCGATGATAAGCAAAATACTCTCCTGTGTGTGTGTGTGCCCGGTATCGGTTATGCGAACCATTCTTAGTGGCTTGTTTGTGAGGCGACCATTAGGACAGAAATCGGTTTACATTAGCTAGCTTGATATTGGGACAGGGATCGGTATATGTATAGTTGGAATTGGTCGTGGAACATGGTCGTGGTATCCAACTGTGCGGCTGCAGACGCCGATCACGTTTGATCGAGATTACTGCGCTGATTCAATTCGCGTAATGTGCATCGAGGCGCATCGTTGCTACGGTGGATCCTCAAAAGCGACAGATTACTAAGTCAATCAACCGGCGATCGATCGCTAATTGTTCGCATTTAATGCTTTTGCTGCATTCTTTCCATTCCCTCTTGTGCTCTCGCCAGTGCATTTAAAACTCGGTGCATGCAAAACTGGGCGTGCTGACAAATTGTTGCAATTTAAGAAGAGAACGTTAATCATTCTCCGGAAATCTAATTTACCAGGTCTTTCCAGTTATTTCTGGGAACAATCAGTTTATCAGAAAATGCATCCGCTGCAACCGCCACAACAATATCAGATTAATTTCCTCGCATAATTCGCTACATACAAAATTCAGAAAGACACGAACACAGTTTGACTGAAATCTAATTTATTAGGTCATTGAACTTATTCCTGGGAACATCGGGTCACCAGAAAACGCATCGACTGCACCACTACAACAAAATCAGATCAATTTCGTAATTGCACGGATTAATCTCATTATTTGTTACGAACACAGGAAAATGAAGTTCGCAGCAACGTTAACCAGCGAACGCGCGAATAAAAATCGACTTTGCACCCTTCACCACGGCCAACGAAAGCCGTCATGAAGTCAATCATTCACCCACGGCTACCCTAAGCAGTTAACTATTCCGAAAAGAGGGCAGCTTCTCTTTCCAACTGCATTACCATGCAACGCTCGCAGTCCATCGGTGTTTCAAGTGACCCGGTCGTAAATTATCGTCTCTGCCCCGACCTACACAGTCTCGAAACTAGACCCTAAGCTACCACCGCATAACCTCAGAACTATAGCAACCTGTTCGAACTCGTACAATCATAAACCAGAGCTAGAAATACTCCTATGGATCTCGATAAAGATCGCGTGCACTAGGACAGAACGAACGATCCCGAATCCGGGAGTTCGAAAAATCATGCAACTCTGGGGACACGTAGTGCACCAAAAGGTACAGTATTAGACTATTTTTTTTCGCGGCCCAAATTCACTTTAGGGGCGGTAGAAATGAGGCCTTGAAAATTCACTTTAGGGGGGTAGAAATGAAGCCTGGAAAATTCACTTCCGATTTTTTTCAAATTATTAGAAAAATTGAATTTCGGCTAAACTTCACTTCAGGAAACCAGAAATTTTTAACGTTTTTTAAATGCAATCCTGTGTATTTTGGCGAGAAGATTCCGAAAATCCAAGTTTTAATCCTAGGAGATCTCTAGTTCAAAAGTTATGCGTGTTTAAAGTGGAGCGATTTTAAGCGTTTTTGACGGATAAGGGCGCCGCGATATTATTATTTCGTCAGATAGTGTCTAATAAGGGACTAGGCTCATGTGGGTACGGGGACCGACTACAAATCTACGTTATAGCTCAGCTTTAAACACGCATAATTTTTGAACTACTGGTCTCCTAAGGTTGAAACTTGGATTTTCGGCATTCCCTCGCCAAAATCTACAGGATTGCATTAAGAAACGTTAAAAATTTCTGGTTTCCTGAAGTGAAGTTTAGCCTAAATTGAATTTTTCTAATAATTTGAAAGAAAAAGTGGAAAATGTCTGGTTTCCTCAGGTGAAGTTTCACCCACACCATATGCAGAACGTGCCACCAAGGTTCGTAATTTTTCCACTTTCAGGTAAATCGGACAAAATCGAGCGCTGGCCTAACAATTACGCTTGAATTCAGATCTAGAGTTGCGATTAGACTGGATGGGCGGAAGCTGTGGAAAATTGCAAAGCTCTGATCCTCTTAATGCAGTCAGGGGTCTGTCGAATTTCGCGAAGCTATCTGAATCCTGGCAGTCCTGCGATTCGAATGGCTCAGGGCCGGGAATTTAGGTCACTCGGGAAAATCCATACGTGTTGGTGAAAAATCGGAAGGGGTCTAATGAATTTGCACAATTTCTGGCACGGCCTTTAATTTCGTCTGTTCAAGAGACAAGACGTGTCCTGCATGCTCTGTCTCTCTCTCTCTCTCTCTCTCTCTCTCTCTCTCTCTCTTCTCTCGTAATTTTCAGGCAATATTTGCGGAATACGGCAGCAACCGTGGCTACGACCCCGGCGCAAAAGTAGGTTAGGTTAGGGCAATTGTGACGTCACTCTGCGGCAACCTAGTTACGTCCTCCACCCCCACGATACTTATAGACAACACTGCAGTAAAGTGGCGAGCTGTCCTGTCGGGCGATCATCCTTTTTCGTCGGGTCAGGACCCGGAGGACGTTAACGGGACACGAGCTTTTCTTACGGACTTAGGCGATTAGTATGGATATTTCGAGGTCATGGGACGTGGCCTCGATTTGCGAATATTCTCGGTACTTAATGTAATTAGATTTGGAACCCTTTTAGCGTTAACTCCTCTAAGCAGAGAGCACCAATTATTCCAAGTTCGAAAATAGAAATAGTTATTTGTGGTTGCTGAAATGGTCTTTGCAATTATTTATAAATAATAATTGATTGCATTGATTACAGAAGCTACACAGATATTTATTACTTTGCTATACTCTTCTTAAATCCTCTAAATGTTTATCACTATTTCTCATTGAAGTCTGCACACTTTTGGCACAAATGTGAGAAATCTAATTACGACAAACTTTAATTAATGTTAGCACCACATTGTTCTCATTTCGTGTGTCATATACAACACGTTGTGCGTCCTATTGAAACCAACCCCATTCAACCCGTATTATAAAAATATTTGTTTGAAATATAAAACCAGAAGCCGTGCAATATTTCCGGGTGTGTTTTTATTGAAAGCTTATGGGTGTGTTCGTGTACACACATCCGTGGAGCTCAATAACGCCTCCTGGCAGCGTACGATTGTTTGTTTTCTCATGGTACTTTAACTTTTTCATATTCAGTATTAAGCAATCCTTTTGACATACTGCAGCGCATCACGGTGAAACGATGGACGTTAATGCTGCCCGGCAAAATGTTAACAAAGATTGACGTACAATCACTCCCGTGGAATAAAATAGTTATTCGCGGATCTTTATGCAAAATACCAATGACCTGCTTCATTTTAATAGGAAGTATCCTCGGAAACAAACTCGATCATATAAATTTAACCTCTGTTCATTTTTGTCATAAATAAAATAGTAAAGACTGTGGAAGAATTAAAAAATACTTTAACTTATTTAAACCTTGTTTTAAATTAGACATTTTTGCCATAAATAAAATGATAATTAAAATGGTAAAAACTGTGGAAGAATTGAAAAATACTTTAACTTATTGAAATCTTGTTTGAAATTAGACATTTTTGCCATAAATAAAATGGTAATTAATATAGTAAAAACTGTGGAAGAACTTAAAAATAATTTAATTTATTAAAATCTTGTTTTAAATTAGACCTACTTATTTTTGTCATAAATGTATAAAATGTGATAACGAGCTAAAAATTGCTATGTCTAATAAATAGACTTTGTTGGGCGAATGGTCCGCGAAAGAATCGTGTCGGTCATGCGATCGACGTGGGAATGATAGCATTAAGGGAGGCGACAAGTAAAACCTAATCTGGCCGACGGACGTCATTGTGACGCACGTTATCAGACTCCTTTCAATTTCAGGCCGGCAGCCACCGTTTCGCATTAATAGCGCCTCGGAAAACAGGTGATAGGTGGCAGTTAACCTGCTTACCTGACCTGGCCCACCACCATCTCGTGTCTGCGGCCGGTTCAGTGATTTAGGGAATAACCTAAATATCCAGGGCCTGGAGTGCCAGCAATTATGAAGCATCGCCATAACACCAGGGGAAATAGCATCGTTCCCGTTCCCCTAATCAGCACGTTAGCGGGGCGCACCAAGAACACGGAACGGGATTGCGGAGGCAGCCGCGATCAGTCCACTTCCGCGCAATCCCCTAATGCCCTGCTGTTTGGATCGATCGACGACCAGGAAATATACTTGAGTTTAAAAGACGCGGAACGTGCCATTCCTTTCAACAATCGAATAAGGAACGCCCGATGTCGGAAGCTTGTCAAAAGTATCGGACAGTTTGGTTCCCAAAACTCGTATTTTGAAAAATGGAACCTCTAAATGGTAAAACATCCTCGGAATGTAGTTACAGATGTAACAGCGAAGAGAATTCTCTCTCAAGATAATTTATTATCGAGATTTCAAGATCTTCCATGTACTTTTTTATACGACACCCTATATATTTTCTTCGACATTCTTGTAGAACGTGAAAAGACGAATCCAACGAATACCATGAACATACTATTGTGATCATTCAATCTCGAGATATTCCTGTCTGAAAGGTAAGGTCTTTTAGGTCTCGTTTAGGTACCTCAGTTTTCAGACAGGAATATCTCGAGATTGAACGATTCTAGTGGTATGTTCATGGTACTCGTTGGATTCGTCTTTTCATGCTCTACAAGAATATCCCAGAGAACACATTCAAAGAGCATCTTGAAATGTTCACGTAAATGTTCACAAAATTGTTTAGAAATACTGTACCCCCGGAAGATACGTGTCAGTCTTTTCGAACCTGGGTAGCTGTCCGACGTTCAGGTCTGCGGCCAGAAAAATAGTAATTTGAGCAATTATCAGCATGATCGCGAGATCGGTTCCGATTCTATTCTTAATAATCACTGAGACAGTCCATCCCAGGATCCAATTTTCCGCGAAAGTGAAATTGGATCGACAACAGCTGCCACGAGCCGTGACCCGGTTTCCGATTATGTTCGAGCCATTACATTTCCAGCTCTTGGACGTATACCGTCTAATAGCCAGTCCGATTGGCCGTGTCGATTAACCCGGACCAAGCCGCGCGTTTCATCTGCTTTAAGCTCGTTTCCGGTCTTCCCCGCCGCCGGTATCAAATTTAGATTTGCAATAGAACTAGTCAACTTCCCGCCACCGGCCACGGTGTTTAAAATCGAATTAGTTTAACGCGCTTTAGATCCGCGTCGCAGGCTGCGCGCTGAACGATTACCCCCAGCTTCCGCAATTTTTCAGACATATTGGCAAAAGTTTCCATAACGAAACAATTAAAAACAGAACAAACTTCCGTCACCAAATGTTCCATCTTATTTCAACACTGGACCTGGAGCACTCGAACCGACTAAAATATTTTTTAAAAATAACAAGACTCTATTTGTGCCATAAATGGCATACATGTGAATTCTCGATATATGTCAACACCTCGAGTCTTGCCGGAGTCATATATCGTCCAGGAGACATGTCTAAGCCTGTTATGTTTACATTCCTCGGTGTCCTCGACCTCTGGAGCTTTGTGGCCCTTCACAGGGAATACTTCACGGTAGTGGGGATAATTCCGCGACATTTATCATGCAGGCTTTGGCGACATATATAGAGAAATCACTGCAAATGCAAAATAAAAAATATGAAACCGGTGGTATGTTTAGCATTAATGAAATCAACGGTGAGGTGCTCTCGTGTGCGAATAAGCTCGGTATAAGTGTCTCGATTCACTGAAGACGAAAGTGCAGACACAGAGGGACAATGTTGATAGTGAACACATAATCATCCCTGCAAATTTGGTTTCGCAAATCCTGTCCCCGTCAAAACCGGTGCTCGTGGATCCTTGTGACGACGATTTTAATATAATCCCCTGCGCTATGGAGGAGATATTACACTTTCAATGGTCCCGAAGAGTACTAGTGTCTCCGCTTAGCAAATTCAAATTAACGCGAAATTGCAAACTGCGACTGGCCGCTGCACCGAGAAGCGCCATTTAATCCTGCAAAATTTGATGTACGATGACTGCAAGACAACCGGTCGTACGCCATAAGTACACTGCGGATCTTTGTACAAGAGGATTGCATTTGTTTGCAAGACACAGAAAGCCAGACAAAGTCAGTTCCTTCTATTAATTAGCTTATTAAACCATTTGCATCATTAGCGTGCATATACGTTCAATTTTCCTGGTCACTGTCACAGGAGCGTATAGATACGCTCAATTTGGTTTTTCTTTTATAATGCTGAAATATGAAGTTACTTGCAGTGATTTTTGTACATAAATATAATAAAAAAAAAGTTTGGTAATAAAAGCCTCCTTTTCATACTACCTTATGGTAACGCACTGGTATGCTCAAGTCGTTTCAATATGTCGTCGTAAACGCATAAAATCTACAGTCATCATTTCGCCGCGAGAAAATGTTTCCTCTGACGTCTATCGGAGAAACCGTAAAAGTAACAATTTCAGTTCGTACATCTTGAACTGGTCGGAATAGCCGGAAGATTTCAAGTTCTCCTTGATCTCCAATTTCCCACTGTTTGCCAGACGCAGAGAGAGAGAGAGAAAAAAAAGCGACAGTAATGGATTAGTAACTTCGCGAATATTGCTGCGGTCGTTTTAAGAGCGCTCTATAAATATCGATTACGCGGCTTTCACGAGGATGAAGAGATCCGGCGAGCGAACGTATTACGGATCGGCAGTGAATCAGCGAAAATACTCCGGAAGATCAGTAGAGAGATCGTTGACGTTCGGAATAAACACAGACTGACAGACAGACAGAGAAAAAGAGAAAGAGAGAGAGAGAGATCGGAAGGGTGATGGAGGAGAAGCAGAGATAGAGGGGGAGAAAAGTAAGAGAGGGGGACAAAGAGAGAGGGAGAGAGGGAGAGACAGCAAGGGAGGGAGAGAGATCGAGAGTGTGGGAGAGAGGTAGAGGGGGATGGAGAGGGACAGGGGGAGAGAGACGGGTGAGAGGAGCATAGAGTGAGAGGGGAGAAGGAGAGGGGTAGAAGGGGAACTAGGGGGTGAAGGAGAGAGGGGCAGAATGAGAGGGGGAAGGGGAACTAGGGGGAGAAGGAGAGAGGGGGAGAATGAGAGGGGGAGAAGGGAAACTAGGGGTAGGAGAGAAGGGGAGAGAATGAGAGGGGGAGAAGGGGAACTAGGGGTAGAAGGAGAGAGGGGGAGAATGAGAGAGGGGTAACAGGAGAGGGGGAGCAGGGAGCAAGGGGGAGAAGGAGAGAGGGGTGACGGAGAGAGGGGGAGAGCAAGACGTCGTGGAAGAGTTAGAGAGCGCGAGAGAGAGAGAGAGAGAGAGGGAGACAGAAAGATCGTGTGTGAGAGAGGGAGTGATGCAGAGGGGAGAAGGGGGAGAGGGGGAGAGAGAAGGAGAGAGAGAGAGGAAATTTCGAAATCGAGAAAATATTCCGAGCTACATGAAGATTATTATCAGCCGCCGGGCCGCGCCGTCGTGTATTATTACGATGACGCCAATAACCGGAAGCATTACTATAACAGTACTCGAAGCAGCAGGTGTATACGACATTCGAAGTAATCTTACTTCGATCGGAATTGTAAGTTTTTATTGGATCCGCGCGAAACTGTGGAAAGTAGATTCAATATAAAAGCCCCGGCGATCGCAGGCTGCCGCTAGTTACCGCAACTTATTGTTAGATCTCCGTTTAAAGTGTACCCGAGAGCCGGTGTGTATTCGTGCGTGTGTATCGAACATGTTACGAGAAACACTATACGAACCGGCTTCCGAATCGATGTAGTCGCGACAATAAATTTATTCTTCCACGAGAGATACCAAAGCAAAATATGGACAATTGGCAATTTCAAGGAAATTTGAGTATAAATAATTTCGTAAAAAAATTATTGTTCGGACGAAATGTTCAAGGATTTTTCTTACTTGAGTTTCTCTGTTTTCACTTCGAACATGTTTAGGAGAATCTTCATGTAAGACCTTGAAAAAAATTGAGCCTCTAAGAAAATGCAAATTATGTAGTATTCACGATGCAACATTCAATGATGCTCTTAAGTGGACTATTGTGTAACCTAATCTTGGGAGTTTCCGTCGTGAAAAACTGCAGTTGAATATATGAAGGTTCTAATCTCGGTGCACGCATCGTCGACGATTTTTCGGCGACCGTATAATGTCCGGTGGCGCATGAATCGTAGTATGAATTCGACACGAATTTCCGAGCGTTGCCCGGTCACGAGGAAGAACAATGCCAGTATTTTGGCGGATCTCCAACGACTATACCCCCGGGGGGTGGGCTGGAGGGGGAGGTCCGAGCACTTTCACCGTGGGGTAAGAAACTTTTTACGACCAGCGATTCGAACGGCGCTTACCTCATACGGCTCATAATGCACGATAGATATCCATAACGCCGCTACCACGGCAAGTATGAACACCCGAGACTCTGGTTGTTTCTTCCGCTCGATGGCGTAGAAGCGACCCGGAAATTGCGACGCCCCCGCCTGCAAACTCTGCGAAAACTCCTTGTCTGCGTTTCGGCAATACGGCCGAGTTGCTATTACTATCAGAATATCCCCGGATGCTCGAAAATATCGCGGTCGGCTTAATCGATTGCTCGGGACTTGCCCAGAGACACTTGGCCCATCTAGGTGAAGCCAACTTCCCAGCTTTTACCAGCGATCTCATTGGAATTCCTCGCGTTCAAACCTTCTCAGACTTTTTCCACGACGCATCGAACGAGAAACCGAAGACCCCCTAAAAATTCTATAAAAAATCCTGTAAAAACGTTAACAAATTTTTCTCGCACATAAATCTCCATACGTTTCAAGATCGAAGCTTCCCCTTTACAACGAGACTTTAAAAGTTGATCTACGATTTTTCTTGCCCGAGTTATCGATTTTTGAATGGAAGGTCGAGGACTACGGGCAGAAAGTACAGGGGTGTAGAAGTTTTAGAAATACCAGTTTAAGAAAAACGGTGTGGCCGGATAAGGAGGTCAAAAGTGCATTCCAATCCAAAGAAAGTGTTTTGTGACAATTTTCAACCCTGTATGTCGACGGGGGGGGGGTAGTAATGGGGTAACAGAGAAAACCAGGTTTTTCCACAATTTCTCCTACCTCCCTGAATTAGGAATTCTGAAAAAAATCAGGCATATTTGAGCTATCAGAATGCACATCTGTGAATTTTTCCAGAATTTTTAGCTTCGAAACCGAATTGTAAAAAATAAAATAAAATTTGACATACCGATTTCTTGTAGGGGTAAAAAATGTCTCCAAATCAAATTGAACTTTCAATAGGCCGTTGCATAGCTTGTCCAAAGAAAATACTTTATACCAATTTTCAACCCTGTATGTCGACATGGGTGGTAGTAATGGGGTGACATAGAAAATCAAGTTTTTCCGTAATTTCTCCTATCCCCATGAACTAAAAATTCTGAAAAAAATCAGGCATATTGTAGCTAGCAGAATGCACATCTATGAATTTTTACAGAATTTTTAGCTTCGAAACCGAATTGTAAAAAATAAAATAAAATTTGACATACCGATTTCTTGAAGAAGTTATGGGATACTAAGCTTATACTTTCACAGTTTTAGTTGTTGACATATAATTTTTTCAAATTTTCCAAACTGGGGGGACATAGTTAGATAAAATAAAAAACCGCTATTATTTAACTTCCCCATGCCCATAAAGTACTATGATCATACGACTCGTTCTTTACCTCTATTCTAGAAGATCTGCAATAGTCTTAGCAGTTGATAAACGCAACAAGCATCGACACCTATGGAGGCCACGTTGTTACTGGAGCAAATCATTGACAATGTCCGAAGCAGTGGCAATCAAGAATTCTCAAACAGCCGCGGGAACAGAGGAAACCATGATTCGTTGTCGTTCGTTGGAAGTAACGCGTGGCGAAGCGCATAAAGCTAGGGGTAAAGTACACCTAGGTGCCGCTATCGTAATGGAATCTATGGAAACGTCGGTGCAGTACAAACAACCAGACATCAGGGTGCTAGGCTGAGTGGAAAGTTCTCTCACCTTTGCTGGCGAAAAGGGCCTCGTTATGGTCGCCGACCACGGTGACAAGCATGGAACCTCTTGTTGCCTTAAAGTCGACGGTATTTATCGATGGTCACTTTGAATCGTTTGCGCTACGTGTGCTAACTGGAATTACTCAAGTAGTTCGTGAGTGGTTTAGCCCGAGGGTTCGCGCTGGCAGATTGTAAACAATTATTTTGTGGCTGTTAGGGGCTAATGTGATTTATCGAGCGATCCTCAAGTGAAACTTGGGGCAGCTGCTGGGGAACTTGAACCGGACCTTTGTTGTTCACCTCGTTAGGGTGGTTCGTGCACTTGTAAGAACAATGAGGAGGTCCAAATTAAAACGATCATCAGAGTAATTTGAGATCATTACTTTCCATGTGTCACAACTATTAAGGGTGGGAATAATTTTCATATTTATGTTACGATCAGACTGCGGATCTTTATGCATTATAAGACAAAATTGAGTAGATGAAATTAGAAATTGTAGGAAAATTTTTAAAATTTCAAATGTCAATATACTACTCATCTATTAAAATTAGCAAGTGAAGAAACAACATTCTGCCTGGTTTCTATGTCTTGTAATCGATGCAGGCAATTTTCATTTTGCATAAAAATTCCGCAGTCTAGTTATGATATTTTATTTTGCGTAAAGATCCGCAGTGTAGTTGTTACGATTTTTAATGTCGTGTACCAGTTTATCATTTTTAATCGAACCTGGTGATCGACTCTCCAGTATGCACCCTTGTCTTCATCCCCATGAAGTTCTGTCTTCAGGGTCACATACTCGCCGTTTGTAATTTCGGTAAAATTATTAAGATATTTTCAGGACGTTATATTTTAAGAAAAATTTAAGAATTTATTTAGTGGGTGGGGGTTATTTTGGGGAACAAAATGCTTCGTTACTCGACGATTAATAAATTAATGAATTTCGATGCTGGGCTCATTGCAACAATGAGAAACAGTGTAATATAAATTGCGATATCGTCGTAAATATGCGAGGCTCATCCCGCAGGACATCGATAGCAGCAGAATCGATTTTCGCGAAAACGGAAGGCTCCGCGGGCAATGCCAACCGGGTAATTCTGATTTATCCGCGAGCGATGAAAGTAAATCATTATACGCCGGCACATAATGCCACGAGTTCGCGTTCGCCACGCTACCAGCCCAGCTAGGAACGCGTGGCAGAGCAAATTGCACGAAAACTGCAACGGCACATTTCATAATAAGATTTCCTGCGGCGACACTTTCATCTCAAGTTTTGATTTCGAAATCCGATTTTCGCGGATTTCAATTTCCTGTCGATTTCCTGTAAATACGAGATTTTTGCGTGCACGCTGCCCCCACCTCTCTCCCTCCCCGCTCACCTCCACTTCCCCTTCGGTCCTCCGCATTATACAAATGGGGAAAAGCAGGATAATTCGGGATCACCGATAGTAAATCCGAATTTCAGATGATCGATAATAGACGTAATTCTGTTGCTCGAATCGAATTGGAATAGTGATTCACGATCGATTTAATCGGTGGTTTATGCGCGTGAATTATTCAGATCCCGTCGTTTGCATAAAATTGTTATAACCTTGAGTTTTTAGCCGGGAAGGTCATCTGAAGGTCAACTTATTGTACATGGGTGGATTTTTCTCTTCATTGGCTGTAGCACTATGCCAATCTAATTCGATGTTTCATTGGCTATAATTTTATACCAACTAAAATGCTTTTTGACGGATAATTCGTTTGAAGGTCGTTGGAAGGTCAACTTATTGTACATTGGCTATAATTTTACACAAATTAAAATACGCCATGACATTTTTAAAAACAATGATTGCAATTTTTGTTTCCTCACAAGTTACGAATAAATTCCTTTGAAGGTCGTCTGAAGGTCAACATATTATACATAGACGGACTCGTGTCTCTGCATTGGCTGTAACACCGTACCAGTTAAAATACAAAATCGTCCCGTTTTAGAAACGACGATTTTGTATTTTCACTTTGTATCGAAAAGAACGTTCTAAATATTCTTGGTGGCACACCCGGTATATTGCAATGGCCGCTTAGCATGGCACGTTCGAAATTCGTTAGTTTGTAGCGGGGTCCGTCGGTCTACTTTCGGAGGAGCCGCGAAAAATCGATCTCCTTGGAACAATGCAGTTCTTGGCAGCGGTTTCGTCTCGCGGAACACGCGAGCGATCTTTCTGCCGGGATAAGCCAGTGTCGCGGTTAATCTCGGCCGTGATTTTGAAACGGGATCCGGGTGATAGCTCGGGTGTTCCTCCTCTCGTCTTCCTCGAAATTGCAGGAATTGCCTGGCCGGTTTAAGCCCTGGCGAGATTGGTTTCTGTTTCCCGCGCGACACGTACTTATTTCGCAGAAAGAACGGCCCCGCGATAACTGCCGCGCCGATGCCTCGAGTGCTTCGTTCCGGGTCAAAGGTATACCGAAACTGAAATAGTACGCGGTCCATTGAACGAACACCTTGCGCCGACTAAATACCAGTGAACGAGCACCAATTGTACCGAAACGGAAACATTTACGGTGTTCAGGTGTCAGGGACAGACATCTCTGAAGAAGATTTATACGACACCCTGTGTATTTTCTTCGGTATTCTTGTAGATCATGAAGAGACGAATCCAACGAGTACCATGAACATACCATTATGATCGTTCAATCTCGAGATATTCCTGTCTGAAAGTTAAGGTTTCGGTTAGGTACTCAGCTTTCAGACAGGAATATCTCGAAATTGATCGGTCGTAATGATACGTTTATGGTACTCGTTGGATTCGTCTTTTCAAGTTCTACAAGAATATCGTAGAAAATGTGTATGGTTCCTCACCAAAAAAATACTGACCAGCTCAAAAAATAACGATTCGAGAATGCTTATTTCATCAGACGTGCCGTTTGAGTGTCCGTTGACTGGACAGATCGTGTTAAATGCAGTTCCGGGCGAAGAAGAGGAAAAGTGGAGGGGTTATGGTTGAGAACCAGCGTCTAGGTGGCAGGAATAGACGTCTCTGCGGAAGAGAAGAGCCTTCTGCAAATGGCACGGATTAGATAGCTTCCCCGCCGACGAATCCTTGTTTCCGGATATCTGGCGACGAATTCCTTTTCAGTATTAGCTCCGGCAGCGGTGTGATGGGATGGAGCACGTTGAAGACATCTCGCCATCAACGCGTGTCTCACTTTAGAAACCTTGAAATCGTGTTGTCTTTTATGCGACGCCGAGCGTCCCTTCCATCACGCACACCTGCACCGCACAGTTTACCAAGACGAACGTCTATAATGTGTATCCTTCCGCCGTCGCCGCTGTTCCATCTAGTAATGGAGGCTCGCGACTATTATCTGGCTGTCGACTGCATGCACAGGTATAGTGCACACAGTCTCGTGTAATTCTATCGCCGGATTCGCCGCGGCTCGTGTATCGTCTGCTTTCTTGATCTTATTCTTCGGGGTAATTCGTCGCCGAGAGGTATTGTCGGCAGATGAATGCGAGTTTTCTGTTTCACGGGATATTTGATGAGGATGGCGGCAGGAGAAAGCACGGTTTAATTCGACTCGGGATAAGTGCGAGCCTAAACAGGGTCTACTCTTATTAAGCTCTCTTTCTGATCAATTCTTGATCTCGTTGGAAAATAAATCTCGTCTAGACTTGTCCCAGCTGCATAATTTATCTACCTTTGGGTAGTCAAAGATTGCAAAAAAAATTTTAGGAACCTCATCAAATATAAAAATTTTCAAGTGTCAATTGGGAGACAATAGGGGTTAATAATTAGCGGGAATAATTATATTTTAAATTTAGTCCAATGTCTTGGCAATTTAAATCTTTTTATCTAAAATTTAGCATTGATGATTAGAGTATTGTGGCAATTGGAAATTTTTGACAGACTAAAAATGTTAATTTGTTAGTATACTGTAGCAACTTGGTTGGTTGCGATCTAAGGCTCGGGGAATCATTCTGATCATTTTTATTGCTGTCCCTCTGTGGAACTGGATGCCGGAATGCTTATCAGAAATTGGTGTTGTTGCTAGGACAGTGTTCCCAGGAGCTTCTAATCCCTGTTGCATGAGCTGCTAGGTATCTAACCCTAATAACAATACAAATTATTGAGTGGTGTTATGCTCACCCTGGTTCAATGGTCTGCAATCTCTGGGATCTTGTTACACTAATCCCAACTTCACAATGTTACAGTTGTACCATTAAAACAAGCATCAGGCAATTTTACATACATTACAATTTTACACACGACAATTGACACACTGAATTCTAGCGATACTATATCTCAGTTGCTAAACAAAGCTGTTCAGAACGGAAATATAAAATAACGGGGGAGTATAATTTACAATTCGCACTCCGCGCACACATATATAAAGGCATAAAAAGACTTTATGTTTCCAAGATTTTATAAAAAGATTTCCTGCACTCTACATGTCGCAAAATAAAACTGCCTCATAAAAGAGGACCGTCAGATGCGTTCTGGGTGAATGGAAATTTACCCAGGCATTTTCCAGCATAATTTCGTTGTGCTGACTGCTGCATAAAAATTAATTCTAACTAGTAATCCTGGTAGACTGGAGCACGAGAATAAAACCCATAAAGAGTCATCGACTATTCGTCGAAACATAAAGTTGGACGGACAGCGCAATTTCTCGATTACGCCAAGTATTATAATTCTCTTTCGCCTTTCGGAGCCTCATTAACTAATGCCTGCTATCGCATCGCGGTTTTCGTTTATATCGAAATGGTAAAGAGTCGTTAAGAGAAATGGTACATTAAACGATCTCATTGAGGCCCGTGTTCCGCCTGGGGACTCTTAAACAATGCAGCATTGTGCGGTGCCGGCAAAAGGGAAATGAAAAGCCACGGTTAAAATGCTCTCTGCGAAATACTCTAATCTCTCCTTCTCTCTCTCTTTCTGAAAATATTCGAGGAATCCAGCGTGATCCGCCGTGTCGTAGGGCTCGAGTGTTTGCAAAAGCTCCGAACGAAAAGCCGAACGATAAATCCTCCGTTAATTGACTAAGTTTTTCATCGGTCACCATCGGCGACGGTAGAACGTCGACAGTGGAGGCTGCAGGAGGAAGCATAATCGCAGGAAGTTGTCTCTGTCGCGAACGCGAAAGACGGTCGGACAGCTTTTAGCAAATGACACGGATTACCGTTGCGTCAGAGATTCCGAAGAATTACCGTGTCCCCGTTCGGTGACGAGGTATTTTTGTACCTGTGCTTCTTCCGTTAATCACTGGTAATTCCGAAAGTTTACCAGCTCATCTATCCGGAGCTGTATCGGTTCCGAGGGGGATCCCCGGCAAAGCTGATTACACAACGAATATCGATGGCAGCCAGAGGAAAATCGGGCCGACTCAATAATTTACGCTCAGCCGCCCAGTCCGTTGACAATTTTCGCGAGCTGGAACTGTGTCCGACAGCTCAAGAAATCTTCCTAATTTTATTCATTTTCCCAGTGCAATTTATACGGTATCCATATCTTGGAAATCGGGCGACGAAAGCGGCTGTACATGTTTAATTTGATTAACAATTGCCTGATTATTCGGAAGAAATGACTAAATTGAATTTAAGTATGTCTGTAACACTTCTAGTATTATGTCCTTAATAATTATCTGATTATTTGAGAGTAATTTTGGATGTAGATTGTATTTTTTTATACGACACCCTGTATAGTTTCTTCGATGTTTCTGTAGATCGCGAAGAGACGAATCCAACGAGTACAAACAACATACCGTTACGATCATTCGATCTCGAGATATTCGCGATTAAAAAGTGAGATTTTGAATTAGATTTGTTTCTTTAGATACGAATATCTCGAGAATGAACGATCGTAATTATATGTTTATGGTACTCGTTGGATTCGTCTTTTCAAGGTCTACAAGAATACCGTATAAAATATATAGGGTGTCGTATAGAAAAGTTCTGACAATCTTGAAATCTCGTTAATAAGTTACCTTGCGAACTGATTGTTGGCCTTTTCACATCTATATCTGTACCCTGGCCATTTCCCCGACTGAATCACTGAACTTTCTCATCGAAATTGATTGGCAAACTGTCTGCCGTATAATTCTATGTACCACGCAAGCTGTATTCCGTTCGAGTCGCAAGAATTTCGATCGAATTTCGCTCGACGATGTACAAATACGTGGCGCACGGGCTTCTCTCTTAAATCTGCGGGAGCGTCGATCGCCGGAATCGACTTTCCATTCCGATTATCGGCATCGGTCGTCGTTTCTTTTCGCTGGTTCGAGGGGAGGGGTGTTCTGTCTCGAGAATTGCCAGTTTGAAATGTGCTCGCGGGGGCCAGGCAATTTCGGAATGTCCGCCGTTCCGTGCCGGACCGGGGAAACGCGGAATACTGGGAGGTACGGTTATTCCGTTCGGCAGAGCCGTTACCCAGCGGCTCTCGATTTCCATTCGAGCGAAATCGGCCGGAAGGTCGCGAGGGTTAAATTAGCCGCGCGGAATGAACCACGACGGAAATCCGGGAATTCGACTAGCATCCTCCGTCGCGTCGCAATGGGAACGGCATCGATGAATCGCTCCACAGAGACAGAGGATCGCTGATCATTCTTGCTAGCGTCCCCTTGCTGTCGGCAACCGTCATCTTCATTGTCTGCCAGACGAACCCGTGGACCGTGCACGCAAAAATTCAATAGAGCGTGTTGGACAGAGACTCGAGGAGCGATCACCCTGTTTTAAAAATGTTACTGCCACTCCTAATTGATATCGAATGAATAGACAATGGTTTTATCTGAATGTTAACAACTCGATTGACGAAATATTCATTTTCAAAAGGACACTAACACCTTTGGCACCGAAATGACTGTGGCCCTGAAATTATTGATCCCTTGTCCTACAAAATCTAGTGAGACTCGTGGTAAGAAATTTGGGCCAAAAACAATAAACACGAGCCTGATACCTCGTTCAGAATAAACGTAAACAAACACAGTCCTGACCCATGGTGCCTAGTTCGGGCCAAATGTAAACAAACACGAGCCTGACCCATGGTACCTCGTTCGGGCCAAACGTAAACAAACACGAACCTGGCCCATGGTACCTAGTTCGGGCCAAATGTAAACAACACGAGTCAAACCCCTGGTTCAGTTGTTCTCGATATTTTCTTGCTTTCCTTGCGCCGAAGTATACATGTCATAAGACGCGTGACCCACCTTCTTTTTTATTGTGGCCCGGGTAATTAAAAGTTAGTGGGTGGGACAAGGGGTCAGTAAGGCTAAGAGTAGTCCCTAGCCGTGGTCAATAGTCCAGTTATAAAAGAGGTCCACTGTCCAAGGATTGTAGGCTTGCAAATGCTAACTTCAGTCTTCAGGAATGCCTAGATAGACCCTACCTAACCCGGCCAAGTTCCGCCAGCAAAAGATACTTGAAAAATTCAGATGATTCAATAAAAGGTCTCTGGGAAGCTTCTGGCCCCCAAATGTCCTGGTCTGTGGTCCTCGTAGGCTGGTAAGACGACGCACAGTGGCAGTTCCAGGTCTCGATGGTGCTCGATCTGTGGATCAAGGAGAGAGAGAAAGAGAGAGAGAGAGAGAGAGGTGGAGGAAGAGGAAGGACAAGCAGAGATATGGTAAAGGGGACAAAAGCTAAGAGGGCAGGCTGTCTAGGAAGCGCGTATACAGAGGGAAACAGATGTGAATGTGGGAGAGGATAGATCGAGGATAGGTTGCTTAGGTAGAGCCCGGGTTTCTCGTAATTTCCCGAGGGTAAAGGCGGAGAAACGTGTGCCGGGTTTTGTCGTCCCTTTCGTCCTCTCTGGTCCTGGACGAAGCCGCTAATCTCTCCGGTTGCAACGGCAGGAATCCCAGATAGAGAAACGGGAAATGGAAAGTTCTTGCGATGGAAACCAGGCTGTGGCCATGCACGAGAACCTTCGACTTCAGCTTCGGAGACGGTTGTCGTTTCCGTCGTCGTCGTCGTCGTCGTCGGGAGGAAGGAAGGAAAGATGGAAAAAGTCTCCCGTTTCGTTCTCGGTAATCTTGTCTACACAGGGACCATAGACGACCCTCTTTTTCGCGTCCCGTTCGCACCTGCCAGAAAGGTTAGGTCTACCTGAGACGGTGTACTTTGGCCGATCGGCTGCTGTAAAATCGAGAACGACGCTGGTAATGGCGGCGACGCTAGATGGAATCCTTTTGTGAACCCGGGATCATCGTATTGGATGATCGTGCCGGGGCCAGTTCGATCGGATTGTTAAGAAGTCTGTTGCTCTTCCTCGTTTATGGGTTTCCTCGTCGCAGCTAGGATGCAGTGGCAACCCATGTCCCGAGTTGTTGAGTCAGCCTTTTTTTTTCGGGAGAAGAGGGCAATACAATTATTCCTGTAAAGTCGTTCTTTCGTCGGAGAGATGTCATTTTGCAATATTTAAAATATTCTGTACACGTTTGGAAAAATACAGTGATTTCTCTATATATGTCGCCAAGGCCTCGATGATAAACGTCTTGGGGTATACCCTGTGAGAGGCCTCGGGCGCCGAGAAGTGTAAACATAACACAGCACGGGTATGTCTCCTACACGATATATGACACTGCAAAGACCCGCCTCGTTGACATATATCGAGTATTCACTGTATCGAAAGGTGCCATTTTCTGGATCTACCAGGGCCCTTTACATTTTGCCATTTCACTGTCACAATCCTGTGTCGCGTAACAGCGATTATGCGATTTCATTTGCTCGGACCAAGAGAAAATTGAGCGTCGTGCCTTAGATTTCCTGCATTTCCCTGAACGGTAACACGTCCGGTAGTAGGAGCGACCCTCGGCAGATCGAAAGGCCATAAATTCGAGTTCTGCGGGGCCAGTAGAGGGATCGTCGGTCGATCGGGGTGCCATACTGATGGGATGCTCTGGCATGCTATCGGGGGTGGGGGGACGCAGAGTTTTTCCAATTTTGTAAATCTGTCATAAATAAGGGCGAGAGCCCGTGCATCGTATACGACCAAGTGCTTTCATCTGGACCTCGATGGGGACGCGTTCACGTGCCGGTGACGTTTTCGAGCAGTATCGTGATCTCGAGGAGGATCGCTCGTTATTTATCGGGGGTGCCGTTATTTGATACCCGGGAAATGTCAGAGGGACGATTACAGCGGGTCGGGACCCGGCTGTAGACAAAATCCCGAGGCAAATGTGACTCGTATCTTTATCTATGGGCCACCCTGAATCCGGGGGAATAGAAATCTCATCGATCCCCATAATAACTGCAACGAAATAAAATGCTGATGCGTGTGTGCCGCAGGGTGATCGACGCGGGACTCGAAAGATTAAAGAAATTCAGTATTCGAAATAGTGGTTTATGTCTGTAAATTATTCAGATCACGTTGTTTCTATAAAAATGTTACGAAATTCAGTTTTCAGCCGCGAAGGTCACTTGAAGGTCAACTTATTGCACATGGATGGACTCGTCTCTTCATTGGCTATAATTTTATACCAATTAAAATACACCATTCCATTTTTACAAACAATGTTTTTTGACGAATTCCTTTGAAGGTCGTCTGAAGGTCAATATATTATACATAGTCGGACATGTGTCTCTTCGTTGGCTGTAGCCAATAATAATTTCTCTAGTGTGTTTACAGTGTTGAATTTGACCAGTATTAATAATGTCAACGAATCTTATGAATGTTATTAATGTTATTAACGTTAACCTCTCGGGTTGTTTTAATCTCTGTGCCGTTCGAAATTGCGCCAGCTCGTTTTTATCGCGAACGCATAAAATCCGCGGTCTAATAACGTATAATAGTCCCGCAATAAACCCACCGCTTAACCTCCCGCGCCTAATTCCCTCAAAACTGGTTCACCGTAGCAAAAGCTACCACACCTATTCGAAGAACTCGACACCAATAATCGAGTTACGATCCCAAACAGCTTTCCACGGTCTCGAATCCCGATGCCATTTAAGATTCGATCCCATGGAAAACCGCTGGAAATTGTTCTCTCGGCGTCGCGTCGTCGATAAACGTTTAGCTACCATAATAAATTTCCGCGGGCCAACCGGACGGAATAAAACAAGAAGGAAAGTGGTGAGAGAAACCGAACCTCTTCGCGAAGGTGAAATTAATCGATCCGGCAGATCGAATGAAAGTTCCAGGTGAAACGGAGAATCGAGAGGGAACTATAGTCCTCTGTGGTTACTCATCTCTACGCGCGATTATTTCTTGCGCAAGTCTGACCGGGCTCAGAGAGGAATCGTCGAAACGTTGAAGACGTCTATCCGCCGTCTTCAGGCTCTTGATTAGGGGCCGAGTTCAAATATAATATGCTCTCTGGAGAAACACGGACCTCGATCTCAAACTGTGTATTTATACAGACAAATATCTAGCGTTCCATTGGTGAGCGAAGACGTCTTGATGTTCAAATGAGTATGGTATATATCCTTCTCTTTCGGTCCAATTGGAAGTATCTTAGCTGAAAGAGCTATTCTGCTTTTCAAAATAAATTGATGTGCGTTAGCAATTTTTTGAACCCCAGAATATTCAGTGTTGTCTGAACAATCTCCCTCGGTTTTAAACCTTTATTTATTGAAGGGACTTATGAAGGGGCTCGGGTATGTGCCCTTGACGATACATGACGCTGGCAAGACCTGTGTTGTTGACATATATCGAGAATTCACTGTATATAAATTTATAGCACACTGTTTCTTAGCATTAAACCTACCACGATCAAAATAGGCGGTTTTACATTTTACAATTATTGAAACTAGGAAAATTCAATTATGGAAAATAGCAAAATAAATTTCCTTGCCAAGCCATATCCTTGTCTCAATAAATATAGAGTGGCCATTTTTATAAGGCAATATTTACTGTTAATTCTTGGTAGCCTTCGTGTTAACTTCGTTTTCAGTCAAATAAATAACAAAATTGGTGATTTGTCTTGCAATTTCATTGACATTCCACCGAGTCAATTTTTTAAATATTACAAAATTGTTATGCGATAATTGTCACTAAGAAGCACCAAAAATCCGCATTACACCAGGAACAACTGGTCGTCGCGACGTCAGCGTCGAATAATTTGCCAAGAGCGCTAACACCTGTCGTCCCGTGCTTCCGTCACCGGTTTTCCAGACCAGCAGCTCCTCTTTTGCATGTTAGTTCTCGTTTTATCATCGGTGAGCTCTCTCTCTCTCTCTCACTCTCTCTCGTCGCTTTCCTTTTCTCGGGCGAGCGTGACGTCCTCGAAAATAGCTATCACCGCGTATATATATATGCCCGAGGTATTACGTGGAAAATCTTTCTCCCGCAGGAAGATAGCCGCTTTTTTCATGCTAATGACGTTATTGCCTCCCTCTTTAATCTCGACGCCGCGACAATCACGAGTGGCCCATCCTCGGCGGGGCTTCGACCGGCCGCGAACCCGAAGACTGATGAGACTTGTCGATTTTTTGGTGCTGAAACGATACCAGGAGCTCCTTTACCGTTTTTTTTTTTACTCTCTATCACTCTATCCTCTCTTGCTCGCACGAAAGTGCTGTACAATTTATTCCATTGGATATCGTCTGTCGCGATTGGCGATATTTTATTCAGCAAGTACCGCGCGAACAATTTGCATTTATGGGTTAAAATTGATCGGCGGATTCACAGCCACAGCCACATTTATTCATTATCTCGTTAATCTCGACTAGTTCAAATCTAGACTGAACTTCACCTCCTGGGACCAAAAATTTTCACCTGTTTTTCATACAATCCTGTAGATCTGGACATTAAAATACCAAAAATCGAAGTTTCAATGCGAGGAATCAGCAGGTTCAAAAGTTTTAAGCTTTTTTGACAGACAAGGGCCCCCCGTCCGCAGAGCGCACAAAACTTCGATTTCAGGTTCTCTCTCGTCAAGGATTATACAAAAAGAAGTGAAAAATTTCTGGTCCCAGGAGGTGAAGTTCAAAAAGATCGCGGTGTTGCCCAGTTTCCGGGGCAGCGATCGGGTCCGTTTCGGGATCGGGTGTTCCTTCCGTGCGTGGAAACGCGGGGCATCTCCGTTGCAAGTGGCACGGCCTTGTAATCCCTTCGGAACCGCGTCGGTGCCGCGTTTATCACCTCGACACGGGATTTTCGTAGGGATTAATACGACTTCGCGGTAATTGGAAGCACCGACGAAATTACGGCACGGTTGCGCGCCGCTGTACCAGCCGGGTTACAGGCTAAGCCGAACGGGGCCGCGAGCATCGAGTTTGCTATCACATATAAATAGTATCGGGCGGGGTGGGACGAGCCGCGTTAATTATCAGAAAGGATAAGCCACTGCGGAGAATGGAGTACGGTGGGAGGGGTGTGAGGAGGGGGTGGAGGGGGCGGGGGTGGGGGGATGCTCCTGCCCATGGCGAAACACCGTAACGGCCCCGTTGTCTGCGGCTGGAGATTAAAGGCCGTCTCGGATCACCGGTGTAGGAGGAAAGCCGAGGAACTCTCTCTATCTCTCTCGGTGCGAGCCACGTTCATGGCCGTCAGACGCCATTGATCTGCTTCAATCGCGTAACGCCTCCTTGATTACCGAGCTTCGTGTCGGGATAGATTATTGAAATCTGATTGAAATATTACAGAGGGGCCCCTCGTGCCTATGGTGAATTCAAAAGAGAAGTGCCAATGGCAAAGTGTTGAATTCTTTACATTCTACGTCTGCATATTGATAAATTTTCATCGAATAATAATAATAATATATTGATAATTTTTATCGAATTTTAATCGAACACAATATTGAGTATTCAGTGAAGATAAATTTTGCATTAAATTGTCCTAAGCGAGGTTGTTAAAATTGAGTATTGTTACTGTCGAGTCAGGTTTGAAAAATTGCCAGAATGTATGTCGATTCTATTTATTTTAACCCTTTATTTACCGAATTTATTAAAAGTTTTTCAAATTTGTGCTAACCTTTTCGAATACTCAATTTAGGTACAAGGAAACACCCTATAGCACAATTTTCATTATAAGTCATCACCAAGGTTATTAATTAAATAATTTGGCACTTTGTAGTCACAACCATGAAATAGTACAGTGACTTCTCGATATATGTCAACAACATGGGTCTTGGCAGCGTCATGTATCGTGAAGGACACATACCGTAGGCGTGTTATGTTTACACTTCTCGACGTCAAAGGCCTCTCCAGTTTCCTGACCCCTCACGGGGTATACCCCTCGCTAGTGGGGATAATTCTGTGACATTTATCGTCGAGGCCTTGCGACATATATAGAGAAATCACTCTATGTACTTTACAATAATTAACTGTAAAATTGTGCTTTAATTTTTTACACAAATCCTGCATGTACAGTGTATTCTCGATATATGTCAACAAGACAGGTTTGCCTGTGCAAGACACAATATGCACAATATGCATAGCACAATTTTCATTATAAGTCATCACCAAGGTCATTAATTACATGGAAAATAATTTGGGACTTTGAAGTCACAATCATGAAATAGTAGAGTGAATTCTCTCGATATATGTCAAGGGGATAATTCCGCGACATTTATCGTCGAGGCCATGGCGACATATATAGAAAGAACACTGTACAGGGCTTGTGTTATCTTTGAAGTTGTAACGTTCCCTCGGTGAATAGTAAAGGCCAAAATTTAAAAAATTGTAATAAATTAATAAACAAGAGAACACTACGTCCTTTAATCTGTTTATAGAGATAGGATGCTCTGTGTGAAAACCCTGGCAGAATATCCGGGCGTGGAGGCCACGGTCTTAATCCTCCTTTGGGATCATCTTCAACCCTAACCGAGCATTAATCACTGAGTCAACTCAGACGTTTATGTAAGCGTCCCGACCAGTCCTCGAATATTTATAGAGACTCGTGTCCTAGAGCAAAATTTCAATATTTATTTTACTGTCACTCTCGACCCGCGGGGAATTGAATAGAAAAATTTCAACTTTCGAACTCTGATAAAAGTTTCTCCGCGTCGGTTCCGTGCAGACATTTTTGGTTAGCATTCGGTCGTAACGATGTTTGTCCACCGCCGAAACAAAATAACTTCTCCCATATATTTTTAACATTCATGAAGAGTACAATTTCAGTTGGCCCAGTGCGCGTGTACTGTTTAGAAAGTCAAATGATTAAGACCCGTGAAAAAGAACTCCTGAAATATTCATGGCCTTAAACGATTGCGAAATGTTTGAATTAATGGGAAAGTTTTATAATTAAATACCCGAGGAATTTGAACAGAATTTTTTTCTATATTATCCAGGACGCTTTTCTTGCGAAACATCAGGAAGAAAATGTTCGTTGCAATGTTCACCGAATAGTATAAAACACTGTAGTCTAATTACGAATCGCTGCTCAGTAATGATTAAACTTTGAATTATTATACACTCATGGCTGGTACTTTCTAAAACATAAAATTAATAACAATTTTATTTTATCTTGTGCTCCAATAAAATTTTAGCTGATTACTTCTTTTTTTAAAAAAAAAAAAAAAACAAATAACGAATAGCAAATAACACCGTCAAAAATAAAAGATTACTTTCCCAACAGTTTGCAAAATCGTTCGTACAAACATCATGTTATTAAATCGTTTATGAACACTCGGAAAACGGTTCGGCACGATCGATTATTGCTCGGTCTTTTTGGAAATATTGAAAAAAAAAAATTCACGGCCAGTAAACCCGCACGACGTGTATGAACGTATTTCAATTTTGCGATATCGATGACGTCGCTGGTCGTGTTTTCGAGCTGACATAACACGCATACCGCGCCGGAATTTTATTTCCCGTTTGTTGTTGACGTTTTCATTTTTGTTGCAAGACTGGCTCAACTTTCCCGTCTCTTGTCGATCGTCGGAAAATTCCGTTAAACTGTTCAACCATGCACAACAATCCAGGCTTTATTTTACAACAATCACTCAACAGCACCGGAGACAGACAGTACAGTAAAGTCTCGATCTAATTGTTAGATCAAGACTTCACTGTATTAAGAATATAAAAAAAGGAGGCATATTAAACAGGTTAAAGCAAAAACTCATTTAACACTAGAACGACCAAGCACTAAATGCAACTGGCATACATTGCCTCATAATAACAACAAAATAAGATTTGTTTAGATTTCGTATTAGTTTTGTTTAAATATCTACTTCGATAGAGAAGTTTATTAAAAAATTTTCTCATGGAAACATATTTATAATTTCAATATCTCTAAAAGAAAAAATTAGGAGTCAGTCATTTTGACCCATCCGGTAGTTCTAAAGAAACCCTCGGCAAAGCACGGAGTAAATGATTTGACAGTCGCAAGCATAAAACTATAATATATTCGCGTTTGTATCGAGGCTGTTCGATCGAACGATCATTACAAAATGATTTGCTCCGTTTTAAACAAACGCACCTGTCGGGCCCGGGTTGCACCGGATTAATGTTTCACGCGGACAGGATGAATTCCGGATTGCAGGTTTGAATGTTTTATTCGACCGTTTAGCCCGGCGGCCGTCGGTTCGAGGCATTAATCGAATGACCGATACGTAATCAAAGTGTGGTCGGAGCCGTCTGTAAACGTAAACAATTTACTCGATTAACAGTCCATTTAGGAGCCGCGAACCAATCGCGCAGACGCCGCCGCGCCGTTGACCCTTTAATATTTGTCGGCAAATATGCGAACAGCGCGGGCTCTGCGCGAGTGCGAAATCGCGAAAACCGAGGCGAAAAGTATCCGGGGAAACACGCGCCGGTTTTCATCCGCTTAAACGTAGATCAAGCGCGGATAACGAGATGGGGAATTTTTGCGAAGCGGTCGGATTAATCCCCGCCGTTTATGTGTTTCATCAGGATTAGCTTCCCCGGAGAGCTTGACTTCGAGAGAGGTTCTTTCTGCAGTTTGATCCCGAAGAGTGGATGAAACTCTTGTCGGCGAATGATAAATCTGCCTCTCGCCAGTCTTCCCCGCCACGTTAACGACTTTAACGGAACGGAACTTATGCGATTAACAACCTACCGGACCCTCGGTACCGTGAATATCTGTACGCAAATGTTTCGCTGTTTGGTCAAACGCTGCTCCAATGGAATAAATACTGCATGGGGACGGTAATCTCGCAGGTTGGAGTCTGCTGGACCCGGAAATTCATTTTGCCTCGAATTAATTTTTTCCCATAATTTTCAACTCAAAAGGATAAGAGAAATTATAGAAAAACCTGATTTCCTTTGTCATACCCCCCATGTCGACATATAGGGTTGAAAATTGCCACAAAGTATAGTGTTTTAAAGTCTAACAACTTTTACAGTCTTGTTGTAAAGGGAAAGCTTCGATCTTGAACCGCATGGAAGGTTTATTCGCGAGAAAAATTTTTTAACGTTTTCGCAGTGGTTTCGATTTATAACATTTTTAGGAAAAATCGATCTTCAGTTTTTCCACCTGCTGCGTCAATGTAAAAATAACCTGCGCAAATGCGGTTAACTGGTTAAAAAGCTATAACAATCCAATTCGAAAATTTCAAATTATTTATTTCCATCGAATAAGCGGGGTCAAATACGACCCGAAACCGAATTGACGACCCCAAAAACCCTCCGGTGACAAGTTTCAAGTCGCTACTTCAACATCAACATGAAATCGACAATTTCTCAAAAATTGATTTTGCAGTGAAAAATTCGGAAAAAATTCATAGTCGTGTATGCTAATAGGTAGAATGTTGATGAATTTTTTCGTGATTTTTTTATAAGCAGAACAGAAGAAACGAACGGAATTATGTAATGAAGTCGACAATTTTAAAAGAATTGATTTTACAGTCAAAAATTCTGAAAAAATTCATAGTCGTGTATGCTAATAGGTAGAATGTTCATGAATTTTTTCGTGATTTTTTTATAAGCAGAACAGAAGAAACGAACGGAATTATGCAATGAAGTCGACAATTTTTAAAAAATTGATTTTGCAGTGAAAAATTCGGAAAAAATTATCTCGCAAAAATATAATAATATAAAAATATAAAAATAATATAAAAATATCTCGCATAATTTTGCGGAACGCTAACTGTTCTTGCGTTTATAAGATCCCTGCCAGGACCCGACTCTGCTAACTCTGCGAATATCTACAGCCAGAATTTAAAAGCAATGTACATGCCGCATTAACCGAACCGGAAGGTTGCCGATTGTTGCCCGAACGAGCAAAGCTGGGAACGAGACGAGGCAAGAAAAGCCCGGTGAGTTTAATTTCTTTTCGTCGATTAGCCCTGGCAGCGCAGCGGCGGGGGTGGCTATCAGAAACAGAGTCGAGTCGCGTCAAAAAAGCTGTCGTTTCTGAAAAAGATTGATCACCGGTGTTCCCTCGGGGGAAAAACGCGAAGAGATCGCGGTTACTCGTCCGCGGTAACCATCGCATCGCTCGTTGCAAAAACCGTGCGGCGTGCTGCACGGCAATATTGCACCCGGTGCACTTACCGAAGGGGTTAGGGAGCTGGCGCGAGGGCTCACACGGAAGAAGACAGCCCCGGGACCCGGTTAGGAATTCGCGATAACGTTCCGGCGGAATTGAGGGCCCGAGCAATGGCGTACGAACAAATGGATCTTACTTGCCACTGTGGAGCTCGCACACGATGGACTCTATCGTCCGAGTGAGTTGCAAGACCGGTGAAACTTCATCGCGATCGTCCGGCGCACGAACATGCACCTGCTAAACGGGCTCCTCTTCTTTTCCCTGTTTCCTGTACACGCTCGCCCTGATCAGCCCATCGGCCCGCAGAAACGTATTACACTCCGGGGACCGGGATGCAGCTCGGCAAAGTCGCGAAACCGTTGCGATAACACTTTCCGCCCGCGAAATATTGGGTTGGCAAGAAAATAATTTCGGTTTTCACTAATAGATGGCTTTATGTTTTGTTTGATTGACTTCTGTTCACGTTGCGTTTGTTTTCTTTCTGACATTTCATAACTGCATCTTTTAGGTTACTTTTCAAGCAAATTACACGTAATTCTGACTAAAATTGTTAGTACTGTGTCAATTTGAACACGGAATGCAAAAATGAACATTATAGACACATCCCAGATGGCACGCGACGTCTTAAAGACGTCTTTAAGACGTCTTACAGACGTCTTTCTTGAGACGTCGTTTTTACGTCCGAAATAAGACGTCTTTTACGAGACGATTAAGGTCCTATCGAAGCGAAAGTGGAATATTCCATCAGTTCAGACCACAAATAGACGTAAAACAGACGTGTTTAAGACGTCGCGTGCTATCTGGGTTTTTCACCGGAAAGGATCAGAAGTTTTATGAGCGCGGAATTATGAAGCTACCAGAAAGATGGCGAAAGATCATAGAACAAAATGGAAAATATTTTATTGATTAAAGTTCATTGCTTTGATAAAGAAATTAGATTTTATTTCACCTAAAAATACCGAAATTACTTTCTTGCCAACCTAATATTTGCGAGGCTGACGTGAACGTGGCGTCATCGACTCCCGTGGATCTTGGGAAGGGAATTCCGAGGGAATTTCCAAAAAATTGCACGAAACCTTGAACTCTAAACATTGCCAAATTGTCGACAAAAATCCTTTCGACAATGTATCAGAGTGACGAGCGAAAGTATAAACACGCTTCGCTAGTTTGTCTCAAGTCACTGTATGTCTCAAGATACTCGTCGATGAGAGAATGTAAATTGTTATAATTTTGTAACAAAATATCATGAAAGAATCTTTCCGGGTCCATTCTGTAGCGTGTAGCCTCCACTTTCAGAGTCCCCAAGGAGTCTTTTCCAAACACATAACCCCGATTTATGTACCCTGGTGAAAGATCACTATGAAGATAATTCGACTGGAACATTTGTCAACTTCGAACGACTGTAGCGACATTAAAAAATTTTTTACGCGACTGAAACTACCGCAGATTCGAAGATCGGAATTTTCCCTTTCCAACGAGCTTTAAAATCTTGATGTGCGATTTTTTCTGGCTGTTGAATTAAATTTTGAGCGTGTCTATCGCACCTTAACAATGTTCGGAAGGTACTTTCGATTTTTCCACGATGCCAAACGATGCAGGATCTAAAAAGTAATCGAGGGTTCCGAAAGTGGCGATTTCAAGCTCGAAAATGTGCTTAGCAGGATGCCGGTGCGATTATTTATCGCGAAGTTATAAAGGTTTAAATGATGCAAGGTTCGGAAAGCTTTCTGTTCCCGTTTTATAGATCTCCCGGCGCTCTCGTCATGTTTTCTTCAGGATATCAGCGAAGCCCATTATCTGGGGGTTACCCGATCTCGATCGCAATGTTTCACGCGAGCCAGCGTCGATGTACGAACCGGTCGTTACCTCGGGAATGAAGGAAATCGGCCGATGTTCCCGGGAGATATCAGCGAGATACGTAATGGCGGCATCTCGCGTCAGTCTTCGACTACCGCGATCACGTTAGCGATCGCTGCGCGCTGGGAGAATATCGAAAACGCGTTACCGTGGCTCTATGCAACGTTACACATACACACACACACACACACAGCCTCTTCTGTGTTTCTTCGCGCAAGATCGTTCTCTGGCACAGATGCTGTTCGTTCTCCTGTCGGCCATCAACGACTCGAATTTTCACCTTCCGCGAAAACGTAATCTTACGACCCCCGAAACAATTAGGGTAAAAAGGTATAAATAAGCAAAGCACAGTGGTCCGAGAACGCGATTTTACCAGCCAAAAATCAATTTTCGTAGTTCAAGATTTTGAAAAACTTTACTTTAAATTTAAGGGGTGGTTCTCCAAGTCAATAAAAGACGAAAATGAAGAATAAAAAAATTGCGATTTCGGCTTCATTTCTTAGTTATTATCAGTTTAAAATCCGCCTGAAATGCGGCAACCCGATCAACGATGTACGTTGCTTACGTCACAATGACGCGCGAGAGTCGACTCGCTCTGCTAGTCGGTTTGCCGCATTCCAGGCGGATTTTTAATTGGTAATAACTGGACTGCGGATCTTTCTGCAAAATAGAATTTTTTCACCTGAATTACAACGAACTGGTCAAATAGAAATTTATTTTCTTTCTTGTTATGTTCAGCAGATTGAAAATAATATGATACGATGTTTGAATTTTCCTAATGTCTGTGCTACTTAAAATTAGACCTA
The DNA here is from genome assembly GCA_913789895.3 of Seladonia tumulorum. Lineage (NCBI taxonomy): Eukaryota > Metazoa > Arthropoda > Insecta > Hymenoptera > Halictidae > Seladonia > Seladonia tumulorum. The sequence continues at coordinate 6,538,273 of OU565280.1, forward strand.
CTAATTTCTGTCACAAGTGCATACAATCCGCAGTCTAATAATAACTAAACAATGAAGCTGAAATCGTAATTTTTTATACTTCATTTTCGACTTATATTTTCATGGTGAACCACCTCCCTTAAATTTTCTCCCAACAGTAATCGAACACCCTGCATTTCTACTTTCTATTTCATAAATATACATCTAACTGCAATGTAAAATGTTCATAAAGTATCAGACACTTAAATATTACAAAACTTTTTCCAAAAAACAATTTTATTTAGAAGAAATGAGCAAAGAAGGGTATGGGTTTTAGGACACCCCTCCCCCAGGAATCCGTGTGACAGCTCGAGGCTTGTGCTAGGGTTCATGAGAATAATTTTAGTAGGTCGAAAGCAAATTTCCCTATTCGGTAAAATCGCGATCAACAATTTTCGTCGTGAATGCATAAAACAGCGATTAAATAACAGTTCTTTCAGAGACCGTTTGAAGCTTTCCAGAAGAACGTTTTCAAGAAAATCGTCAGGGAGGCCGATTTGCCGGGAAGCGTCATTCGCAAACTCGCGTAAAAGGAAATCGCTCGACGATGATACGACGGGTAATGGTCGTTGAAATGATTTCCGCGATTAATTTCGACAAAGGGAGTAAACCGGGAAGTTTTTCGTTCGAATGGTCTTTGATCATCCCCGAACCATACCTCGCCCGAGGAATAATGGGGACCGGCGGTCACGTTCACTCCGGTTTGCCTTAATTAGCGTCCTAATTAATTGGAAGTTCAAGAACCGTTGGAGAATTCAGTCCGTGGGGGTAGGGTGAGGGGGTGGGGGGTGGGGAACACTGTCGAGGAAATCTCCAGTCTCCGGCCAGCTCGTTTTCCCGGTCGCTCGTCGTTTTCTATCGTTTTCTATTCACGTTTTCCTCGGGCAAACGAATCGATCGTCCGCGAAGCCGACATGACATGATAAGCATCTTTCACGGGGCTCGTAGATTTCATTATGATTGCTTCATCTATCATCGATAGTATTGTGCGCCGAGGCAGTTTAGATACGTTAGATATACCCTAATCGATCATCGATAAGTTCGCGCGGAGTGTTTGACGGTGCCTTTCGCTGGTTAAAGCTCGCCGCTACACGCGCCAGAACCGGAAGCATGGAGGGGTTGTAAAATAAGGTCTTAGCTTGATCTAGCTGGGATCCTACTTAGAGGAACCGGGGTATTCCTGTGTTTTACCCGGACGAATGGACACGGCTATTTCAGCGGTCTGACCAGACACGATCCCCGACTACTTGTTAGACCACACTGATTCTCGTTCCACTTTGTCCGGCCACACGCGAGGCTCATTCTACTTGCTCGGACGATATGATACGACAACGCTCGGCTGACCCGATCCACTTGTCCGACCGCTGTATCTGGGAATTGTACTGTTATTGATCGTTCTTATAATGTACAATACATTTTAAAATGTTTCCAGTGACAGGTAATCGATTCATTAAATTCGATCCGACAACGCTCGTCTCGCTTGATACAGACTTGTACCACTTGTCCGACCATGTACCTAATAATTTCGCAATTAATATTTAGTGGAACCTTGATACATGGAAAAACTTTATTATTTAACGATTATAAATAAATAAAATGTACGACTGAACAGCACTCGTCTGACCCAAGGTAATGTTATTCCACTTACGCGACCGCTGTACCCAAGAATTTTAAAATTACTGGTGTTTAGTGTAACAAGAGTGCATTACAAAATATTTTTATTACTAGTATTTAATGATTGTACCGTAAATAAATAAATTAAACGCTATTATATGATCCTACACCACTCGTCTGACCCAATATACGCTCACTTCACTTGACCTGATAGTACACTAACGAATTGTACGTTGACTGGTTTTTATTATAACAAATAATACATAGAAAAACAGCCTCGTCGTCAGTGTTTAACGGTTGCACCGGTAATAAATAAATAAAATGATCCAATATCGCCTGTCTGGCCCAATACAGTGTCCTTCTACTTGTCTGACCATGTATCTAGCAACTGTACAAATACAGTTATATACAAATTATGCACATACAATCACATAAACTAAATTATACACAATCATGCAGAATTTTGATACACTGACTGGACTAGTACTTTCATACCAATTCCTGCAAATTGTTTTCGAGAATTTGCGCAGTTCTCGAAAATCTGTATACACGCGCGAAGAAAGTTTCCGTCGACTTCTCCGACGAGGACGTCTTTCGCAGTCCACTGGCTACACAATGGTCGAAAAATTCTCAGGTCAGCGTTCAACGATCCCGACGTTCTTTGATCAATATTCAATGGTCCGAGTCCTCCTGTGACCGACTATACCGCCATACCGAGGAGAATCATGTTTCTTTTCTGTTTTCCGGACTCGTTATCCCCGAGTGGAAATTGAGGGGGCAAAATAGCCAGACGGCCTAATTCCACGGTAATGCCTAGGTGTCGCGTTGCTATCGTAGCTTAATCGAGCGTCGCGCGTTTGACACGGTCAGGCCCATGGAGAAACTTAATTGAGGGAGACACACGAGGGTTCGCACGACGCAACCCTCCCCCCACAGCCCTGCCGTATCACCCCCGTCGATTTTACGAAGCACGTTAATCCTCGAATAATTTCCAACCGGTAGGAAACAAGCAAGCCGTTCCAGGAGGACTATTATTCGTCTGGCCGGAGAGCATGGGCACGGCGCAGATTTAATTATGCACCCGCCGCGAGACACACACACACACCCACACACAGAGGGAGAGAGGCCCGACGGTTGCGCGGTGCAGAACCCAAATCCCGCTGCTCCGAAGCTACCCGACTTCCATTGTCATTATCCTTCCGTTTGATCGTCGGACGATTAAACATTTCGTTCGTCTAATCCGCTTACAACGGCAACCTGACAATGTGTAATTGCATCGGATCGTAAACGAGATCGCCCCACCCCCCCCCCCACCCCGATTGCATATGCACTGCGCTATTGCGCTACTACGATGCACTATGACGCGCGATCAAAACGATCCTGTCATTCCCACTACAATCCATCATTTACGCAACACTCCTTCGACCGAAGGGAACACGTATCTGCAAGGATATGCTGGTTGTTTCGGCCACAGAACCTTTTCGCAAGGTTTATTAAAATTTCAAGGTCTTCAGGTCATTTTTTTTATACGAAAGCTTGCATATTTTATGCGATGATCTTGTAGAGTGCGAAGAGACGAGTCCAACGAGTACAAGAACCATACCGTTACAATTTTTCAATCTTGAGATATTCGTGTCTGAAAGTGTGTCGGTTAGGTCACTAGTTAGGTACCTCTCCTTTCAAACACGAATATCTCGAGATTGAAAAATAGTAACGGTATGGTTCTTATACTCGTTGGAATCGTCTTTTAATGCTCTACCAAGATATCTGGTCAAAATCATAAAATTCCATTTTTTTTTTAATGCCAATAAACACACTAAAGCTACTACTCATGTATCTTTCTCAATTTCCCACTTATTTTCGGCACGAACGCATAAAACCGACGAATTACAAACACTTAACCCACATCGAAAGCTGTCGCAGTCTGGCGCGCCTGACTATAGCACGGGTGTACTACTTGCCAGTAAACAAAGTTTCCTCCACGAGCGATAAAGTGATCGTTCGTCTGGTTTCTACGATTTTCGCAGCGACTCTATCGCTTTCCCGCGGCGTTCAGCTATTCCAGCGCGGCGTCTTTATGCGAAATTAAATGCTCGGCTGTTCGCAACACGGGGATAACTTCGCCGGAATACTTCCGGCAACCGGGCCGCGTCTTAATCCTTGAATTCAATCTTCAGATTCACCGCAGGCTTACGAGAAGGCGGAGCGCGGCCTTAACAAACTCGCCATCAAAGGAAATCTCTTCGCGCGTGCAAATTCCTGCAACGGGAAAGTGCTCGCATACGTCTGCGCCCTCATAACGTGCCCTAATTCGATATACGATCAGAGATGAGCCGAGCCCAGTCGAGTACCTCGCAGTCTTGTCAGCGATTAAGAGGGCACCTTCCGTAAATTTCAAAGGGTAGAATATCCAACCCTTCCCGGGCCTCCCGGCAGACACTTCGGCGAACTTCAAGACCCTAGCCCACCCCCCTTCCTCCCCACACCCCCAACCCCCCGCCGTCCTGCGATCTAACTTTTCCCACCCAAACCCCGCTCCGACTCCGTAGCCACCTTTATCTACCCATCCATCTTCCTCTCTATCATTCTCTACGTTTTCTCCGGGCCGACTATACCCACCTACATTTGTCTCACTTCCCTGTCAACCGACACCTTCGAGATAATTGCGGGGAAATATTATTCTTTTGAAGTGCAAACGGAGACGTTGACGTTATTAATGTCGCCGATAACGGAATCGCCGGGAATTTGCCGAGGAAAGTGCCCGCAAGATATCGACCCCGAAGAACCAACCATGAAATCCCACCATTTAAATCGAGATCTCGCCCCGGGGAGAGAGCCCGCATTTTTATCTATCTTTTTTACCATGACTGCCGCGGATCATTGCGACAGTTCCTCGCCAAAAATTGCGGAGACCTGGAAACCTTAAAACCACAGAGTTTTTACAAAGATTGTTGCAAAAGAGAGACCATTTTTAGGTGGTGACAATGGACAATACATTTTCGATTACAGGTGGACGGAAATTTAAGGGGTGATTCTCCAAGATATTATAAGTTGAAAATGAAGAATAAAAAAATTGCGATGTAGGCTTCGTTTTTTAGTTATTATCAATTAAAAATCCGCCTGAAATGCGGCAACCCGGCCAGCAGAGCGAGCCGACTCTAGCGCGCCATTGTGACGTAAGCAAGGTACATCGTTGATCGGATTGCCGCATTTCAGGCGGATTTTAAACTGATAATAACTAAGAAATGAAGCCGAAATCGCAATTTTGTTATTCTTCATTCTCGTCTTATTTTGTCTTGAAGAATCACCCCTCAAATTTTCTCCTACCTGTATATCCAATCAATAAAATTATTAGTACTAGTAAATAGAATTGTCCAATATATTTGTATACTCTTTTTATTAACGCTATGATTGCAGATGCTTCTAACAGTTTCTATTTTTCACTCTCCGAATGTTTCTAGCGATTTCAATTTTATCGAATGTTCATAGAAACATATTTGTTAATTGAAAAATCAATCTTAGCCGAGTTGTAGCGTTAAAAATTTTTATCCCGAGCACTTTCCGGAAACGGTAATGAATTTTTATGCATCCGAAAGCGTTTCTTAGTTTTTTCCTGCAATGTTCTCGAACATCGTTATCGGCTAATAAATTTTAATTTTGTGCACTGCCATCGCCGTTGTATTATATATACGTATATAGGATCCCGAGGAAATCCCATGGAAAGCTGGTCGAATATTGATTAAAACGAGGGAACTTTTAAGTGAGAAATCTTAAATTAATGAAATCTTCGAAGCGGGAGCGCGAGACTTTCAGCGTTTCAAGTGTTTTAATCACTTCCTCATTCGACTGAGCGCTGAAAACTTTTACCCCGTACCAACTTCGGGCTATGTATTTTTTGTTACTTAAACGCGGATTCGAATTAAGTAACTGCCGAAAAGTTCGCGCGGATCAGCCAGTGCAGTAACCGGAGCATAATCATCCCGACGAAATTGTGTATTGGAAAAGTTTTTCTGTTTGCCCTGGTCTTCCCGTACTGTTTAAACTAATATCGCACGTTCAATTTTCAAATATAATTCGTATCCGAAGAACAGAATTAAAGCTCTGTATAAATATAAAAATCTTCTCCATCTGGTAAGAATTATTTTCAATATTCGCGAAGTACAATGTCTACACGATAATTGTCCAAATTAGGGGTCTGCCCAGGGACAATTATCGGATAGAAGATACTATTCTTTGATCCACTAGAGAAGGACAGCCAAGCTCGAGGGCTTTGATCGCTGAGAAGTGTAAACAATAATAAAACTTCTTTATGTTTCACTATTTATTTTTGAGACTTTCGCCAATATGCTTTTGGAATTTTTATGATTAAAATGATACCTAATACTATTTGGTATTATTTTTATCAAAATTTGTTGGTGAAAGTAGCATTAAAAAATAATGAAAAATAGAGGAGTTTTATTATTAGATATTTGGGACATTTATCGAGTAGAGACTGTAATTTTTTAATTTGTACACGCGCATTTTTTCCAGTTTTCTTCTATATAGTTCATCTGCGAAACATTGCGTTTTCTTTAAAAATTGTTTAGAGACAGGTGGAATAAATTAAAATTAAAGCCGTGGGTTTCGCATCGAAATTTGTGTTTCGTATATTTTTCCACGAGTTTCAGAGGCAATTTCATAAAATTTGATTTGTTTCGTTCAACACAAATTCTACATACTTTTTCGTTCACATTTTCGTTTCTCCCTCTGTCGTACGTGGAAATAAAATTTTATTTCAAACTCAAATTTATGAAAATTATAATGTACGCATGTAATGGCAACATTGAGTAAAAAATTTAAAACAGTAGGAAAATTTTAAAAATTCGTGGACGCTTGTATATCGTACCTAATCTATTAAAATTATTACAGGATTTTATTTCTTGCAACAGATGCGTGCAATTTGCATTTTACATAAAGATCTACAATCTAACAAACGTATGTGTGTGTGTTTTATGGATCCCTTCGAATCTGTTTGATCCGTTTAACAAAATTGTGTGTGTTTTCAGTAATTCGTGTTAGGACAACTCGCGTTACAATCGGATTACGGGAGCGCGAAATGCGGTTCAAACTGAAGCACTCGCGAAGAAAGGAAAATTCACGTCCCGAGCAAATTTGCTTTTCTTTCACACGTCGGACTAGCTTAATCTGACGTTTAACATTCAACGCGGAAGCGTTCCGCTTTTCAGTAATGTATCACGATGTACTTAAACGTAATGGCGCTTGCCCAGATATTCCCGTGAAAAATTCCTATAATACATCCGCGAGCCGAATTTTTATCGCGTTCCACCACCGGGCTGTTCTAAACATTCCATCGTATATTTACTCATTTTTATAATCCCTCTGGATATGCAATTTCCTTTGCATGCGGCGAAATATTTGCTGTTTTATAAAATGCGTGCGCCCAATTTTTTGCCGAGCTCGTATAACGCGTGACTTCAAAGGACTACATTTTTTCTAATATGTTTTCGCCGGAAATTCTGCTTCCTAGACGGAAAATAAATTTAAAGCCGAAAATATAATCTGCTCGGTTCTTTGAAAAAAAAAATTCGTATACGTCAACTTTCCAGCAAAAAATTTTTAAGAAAAAGAATTCCTCGACTTTTCAACTCCTTTAACTTAAAAAAAAATATTACAACGATCTACCTCTGCTCGTTTTAAACCGCGAACTCACTTTTTGCTGAAGACCTCGTATCGTTATAAAACGAATCAAAATTGTACAACTTCGGATCGTGTTCGTTTAAACTGCCATAAGTCGATGTAAGAAAAATTGTAGATGAAATTTTGTGACGTCATTGTCAAAAGGAGATCTCGTTTTACAAGGCAACGTTGAGAAGATTCTGGAAGAAAAATTTTTTAACAGCGTAGAATTTTTTCAACTGGCAAAACTATTGAACGTAACGTCGCGAACCTGTCGAAAACTGTTTAAACAAACCGCGAACGCCACATTAAATTAATTCGCCCGAGGACCCACAAAAATCCGCGGTGGAACACGGTTCAGAGACCACGAGGATTTTCGCTAAAAACGCGGAGTTCATCAGCGAAGACCCCGACACAACACAGCGTCCGAAACCGTTTTAAATCGTGTCGACAGAAGCCGTAAAAAAAAAATTCCCCATAAAGTGACTCGACGGGGTCGAAAATAGCGGGTTGAGAACGACGAGGGGGTTGCTGGGGAAGGGGTTGGTTTTGTAGGTGGAGTGCGCGTTAGAGGAGACATCAAGCCGCTGTCAGGTATATCGCGCCGCTCGTATTTTCAGCTCTCCGCCAGACGATTGATAATCTCGTTGAACGTTTCGTCATCCGCGTAAACAAATGTCCCGTGAACCAGTGTCTAAATTTAATTTCGTTCCGGCGACCGGTAAAATCAATTAAATGCCTGCGTGGATTCCAAATGCACCGGCGTGTGCCCCCTATGTAAATTAATCGAGCGACCGGGTCCGAGCGGGCAAATTGCGCACAGTTGCCGCTCGTTTGCCTACCCCGCATCCCCTAAACCGCCACCATTTTTGTCCTTGGTCCTCCTCTGGATAATTCTCGAAGTGATTATCGCTGAAAATTGATCGCGCGGGAACCGAACCTCCCTGTTTATACCCCATTTCATTCCCATGGGGTGTTCGAAAGTGTGCGCCCAATACGATAATTTCGCCAGCATCTTACTAGCCATAATTAATCAATTATTTGCAAAGAATTTGTTTTGCCTATAGTTCTGTACCGATCGTTTAAGAGGAAACACAACGCAAACTTAAGTTTACAACAAGGACAGACGTCTTTAAACCTTCGAAAATCGAATTAGAAACAATCTTATATGGATTAGATCGAGGTACAACTTATCAGATGGTACCCACGGGAGGATTCAGGAGGGTTTAAATGGTCACAAACGTCTTCAAACCTTTAAAAGGCCATTTGTTGGTAGCTTTTGGCAGGGAGGTCATAAGCGATCGTATTAGTACGCAAACGCACCAAAACCATGACAAACGTCTTCAAACTTTTGAAAGCCCAATTAGAAACCGTGTTGGGATTAAGTTTTAATGTATCTGACTAGTTCTAGGAAGGCTATAAACGATCCTATTGGTACGCAAACGTATTTCAGCCAGGATAAACGTCTTCAAACCTTCGAAAGTCCAGTTAGAAACCGTATTCGGATTAGGTTTAGATGAAGCTGGCCAGTTGTTGCTAGCCGCAGGAGGGTCATAAGCGATCTCATTGATAAGCAAACGCATCTCAACCTGCACAAACGTCTTCAAACCTTTGGAAGCCCAATTAGAAACCGATTTCTTATGGGTACGAATTGTACTTATGGGTACAATTACTTATGGGTCCCCCTAACGCGATCCCCAATTTGAAAGTTCGCTCTCGCCGTCCCTGTCATCCCAGCCTCCCTCCTCTAGCTTCTTTTTATCTGTCTTCGATCCCATCCATCCGGTCACCTTCGAATGCCGGCTCGCCGCGAACATCACCTTGAGCCGGCCCCAACCCATATCGGGTTTATTACGTTTCCACACACGCGGCATTTTCCTCCCGGTCTCCCCCGTGACATCGGCGCGCCGACCGACACTTTTCCTTTGTCCCCGTATAAAATCAAATCCACCGGGAAGAACAAGCCGTTTCGCCGGGAAAATAAACGAGGTTCCCCGGTGTCTTACCCCGGCACACGTACCCGCCCACCGACATGAAATTGAATATTCATGGCACCGGTTTACCGAAGGGATTTCGATACTAATGCGCGGTCGGACTGAATTATTCACCGGTTTCAGCGGCCGGAGATGTTTTCTGTCCCGGTGACTTTTACGCCGCCCAATGGGACCCTGTAAAACGCCGTGGAGACTGCACACATTGTCGAACGTCTTCGAGAGTATCAATCAGCAACGCGACTGGCCTGCCTTCGTTCACTGCTTTGCCGATAGTCGGGATTGTGCATCAGTCGCGTTTAATTATGCATGTTGTAAAAGTACATGTTCCTCAGCTGATTACAGCGGGATTAAGGAAACGTACTCGAACGCTGCCCAAAACAGGACAAACGTCTTCAAACATTCTTATTTGGATTAAATTTAGGGGCAATTTACTGGTTGGTACCCACGGGAGGATTCAGGAGTGTTTAACTGGTCACAAACGTCTTCAAACATTTAAACATCCAATTAGAAACCGTGTTCGGGTTAAGTTTAGATGAAGCTGGCCAGTTGTTGGTACCCGCAGGGGGTTTATAGGCAATCCTATTGATAGGCAAACCTCAACCAGGACAAACGCCTGGAAAACCGTAATCTTATCTCTGGAATCCGATTGCGTATTCGAGTTCCCGACGAATCCTCTTTTCGCGGATGGAAGTAGCCGGTCCAGCGGCTAGGAAAGAAGGAAGATTGCGTTTTTGTGGATGGAAAAAAGAGCGAGGGTGTCGCGTCGGTTGAATGTGTGGCCTCTGGAAGCGGATGAGAGAGAGCGTACCCTGTTTATCTCGCGTTTCAAAGGGGCCGGCCGGACGGGATCGCGACGTCTTTCGTTTGCGAATCAGGCAACAGTGGAAAAATGTGTAATAGCCGGGGCTGCATCCGCCGTCGGTGCCTTTGAAATCCGCCACTGGCGCAGTCGTCGAGTCTCTCGTTTTAGAAAGGGAGAGCCCACCAGCAGCGGTAGCGCCAGGCTAGGCGGCTACCAAGCCCTCCTTTCTCGAAAGAACAATCGCGGGGCTGAAGCGCATCGCCAACGGGCACTCTATTACGCGACAGAGCCCCACAATGCCGAGAGCAAATTCCGACTCCGACGAGGAATGAAGGCTTTACGAGCTGTCTGCCGCGCGAACCGGGCATTGAGTCACTATAAATTAGCACTTTCGTTAGCCGGGTCGCTGTAAGCCACATGTCCCCGCCGACGACTTAATCTCACGTGGCTGCTGGAGATTAGTCGGCGAAACCCAATTAGTTGACAACCCGGAAATATTGAAATTCCAAATTCACCGGGAACCGACACCGAAACCTTCGTCGGAGAATTATTACCTCGCCTGCTTTCCGACTGGCACGACTCGCCTACAAGTCGTTCATATTTATATTGCCCCGAACAATTTTCTCCTCGTTTACCTCCTTTAGATAAAATTTTGAGTGGAACTATTGGAACCCCAGTCTCCGAGAACGGGAAAGAATTATTAGCGGATTTTTATGCGAAATAAAAATTAGCTAACTAGATTTCTACCAACAGATGCTGTGAATGTCAATACGTTTCTCCTCGAAATATTTTCAATAATGGGAGAAAATTTAAGGGGTGGTTCTCCAAGACAATATAACAGGAATATGAAGAATAAAAAATTTGCGATAACGGCTTCATTTTTTAGTTACTATCAATTAAATATCCGCCTGAAATGCGGCAACCCGATCAACGATGTACGTTGCTTACGTCATAATGACGCGCGACAGTCGCGTATCAAAGGGGGTCCTCTCTCGCACCCAATGGTTAGACTTTGACGTCACACACTTTAGCCAATAATTCGACTAGAACCGAAAATGCGTGTGGAATGGCCTAATCGAACGGCTTACACCCGCATTCCTGCCAGGTGACTCCTTGTAAGGCACACAGAGTATCTGTCACTTGATACGTGACTGTCGCGCGCCTCTATGACGCACGCAACGTACCTCTGGTGGTCGGGTTGCCGCATTTTAGGCGAATTTCGTCCCACCTGTAGTCGAACACCCTGTATATACATCTTTGTCATAAAAAATTAAAAATGATATATAACACGACGTAGTTAGTGTTATGATATGATAAAACCTCGTTTATCCGAACCGGTGATGTTCGACACGTAGCCCTAATTCTCTTATGTATGGACAGCGGATTTTATGCATTTATATTAAAAATGAGTAGATGTCATTTGATACAGTGAAACTATTAGAAGAATTAATAAATATTGCTATATTATTTTCAACCTATTAAACATATTAACAAGGAAAATAAATTTTTGTTTCACTTCAGTTGGTTGCAATTCAGGTAGAAAATTTTTATTTTGCATGAAGGTCCGCTGTCTACTTATGTATATAAAATTGATTAATTAGGGGTTATATTGTCATTGGCCCAGAAATATACTGTCGTTTGACGATACATTTCAAGGCAATTGCTACTAATCGTTCCGCAACTAATTGCTCGAGTAATTGATTCTTATTACCGTGGAACTCCTCCGTAAATACAAATCAATGAACTATGTCAGATTTCGTTCGGGACAGAGGCTGGTAGTTTCAATTAAGGTTCGAGCGGATGAACGCGTCAGGTCTCTCGTCGAAACTCTCGCATCTGTTAGCGCCCAAGTGTCCGTGTGTACAATCAGTCAGCCGGAATGCGACTAACATCGCGCATTGTTTACCCGCCTTCAGGCGTAATTCATTGTTTACAGTATTAGCCTGGTGGCAGAAGGTCATTCGCCCGTCGGCGACGCATTCGGTAGCAGCTGTCAAGGGAAACGGATCTTCGATCGTAAAGCGTCCCGGGGCGGGGCGGGGCGGAACAGCCCTTTTCCGAACACCGTTCGTACGATTTTCGTTTAACCGGGGTATCCCCTGCCCTTTCCCGTGCTGGGAATCTTATCACCTAAGACCGTGAAACTACTCTGACCAACGATTTGGAAGGACGTTCCCGGATATTCGATATTTTTTCCAATCTATCCGCTTACGTTCTGGGGCGACTGTACCTGCTATCGTACACGCATTATATACAGTAGAGGACAGTAGTAGAGGACAAACAGTCAATTTACAACAGTAAGATCTTTCCGATACTTTGTGAAACGTTAACTCACTTCTTGAAATATTAAATTTAGAAATGCAGTATTTACTCTGTATATGTCCCAAATGTCTAACCGATAAAAGTCCCAGAACTGTCCCCACTGCCGCGGGGTATACCCTGTGAGGGGCCACGAACCGAGGCCTCTAGATCACTGACCCGTTGTATGTATAGTGTTTACTCGATATATGTCCAAAACATGGGACATATATCGGCCAGGTGATACTATTCTTTCATCCACGCCGAACGTAGAAAAGGACAGCTAGAGGACTCTGTTTACAGCTCCTGATGGGGTATACCTAAGCATTTAGGTCATATACAGAGTGAGTCACCTAAAGTTTGCACCTCAAATATCTTTCTTGTTTCTAAAGATACGTAAAATATGGTAAGGACAAAGTTGAATGGTATAAAGGGGCTGACACGATGCTATAGAAAAATTTTGTTTTTATGTCATTTTTTTAGAGATATCAAGGTCACCTTGACTTTTTTAAATGGAACCACCCTTTTTTAAACACCTACAATGATAGTCCCTTTCAGTAGGAATTCAGTGATAATAATTATTCCAAAGAAATTCAAGGTCACAGACAGAATGCTAGTGGGAGTCGTGGAGTATCAACGAGAAAGAAGTTGCCCTGTCCTGACGTCAATTATAAATGATAGAAATATTCTTGTGATCAAGGACATTGCATTTTGCAGTCACCGTATTTCCATGTTCTGTTACGTAAATTGTAAATAATATATTCATACGATTACCTATTTGAAATTGTGGTGGACCAAATTTTCTGGATCCATTGTACGCGCACCCAGTCACAATTAGAAAAATGATGAACAACACAGATACTCTTGTAACTACTTGAAGATGATAGGTACTAGTGGATCGGAGAAAGACGTCCCTCTGGACCCGGTTTGGAAAGCAATTACAGGTCGCACAGAGGTCGCGAGGTGTTCTCCGCATCCGATATACAATTATGACGGATTCACAGGACAGAATGCAAAGCGGATCGTATTTTCCTGGCCACAGGGATTCCTCCTTCGGGAGCGAACGCCTCAGCCACTCGAGTTATGTCAACACCGGGGAATCTGGTCGATTCGGAGGACCATTGTCGTTAAAAGCTTCGAATCTGAATACTTTATGTCTCGCGCGAGCAGAATGGGTTGGTGTGAGGTGGTGTGGGGTGGGGACATGATTCCTGGCATTGGTTATTCAACACGGTCGTAAAAGAAGAATAAATGTTTGGGTGAGGGGGGAGGGGTCGAGGTGATTAAAACGAACGGTGAAACAAAGCTCGCGAACGAGCCGCGGACAATCGGAGAAGAATTTACGCGAGGGCTTGGAAAAACACGATTCTTCTCGCGATGCGGGTAGCCGGTAGTCGATAAAATTCGAACAAATTCGGTGGATATAACGGGGCAGAATATAGGACGGGGTCAATGGAGAACCGAGGGAACGTTGAATTCGCGTTTTTTCGCATTTCGCGCGGTGATTACCGTGACGTTTGCGGCGAGCTGAATGGAAATCCTCGAACGCGTTCGTTTCGGACTTTTTGTCGCCGCGTTATTCGGAAACGGTGGCTATCATTTTCTATAATCTATACTGCACCTGTGTAATGCTGTAAAAGAACGAGCCATTTAAAAAGACTATACCCTGTAAGCCGTTGTAAAAGACTGTTGATTTCACATTCGTTAAAATTGAAATCGCTAGAATTATTCGGAGAATGAAAAATAGAAACTTTTACGGGCCCTGTAATCCTAGCGTTAATAAAAAGAGTATTCAAATATTGGACAATTCTATTTACTAGTAGTAATAATTTTATCGATTGGTTATACGGGTGGGAGAAAATTTGAGGGGTGATTCTTCAAGACAATATGAGACGAAAATGAAGAATAAAAAAATTGCGATTTCGGCTTCATTTTTCAGTTGTTATCAATTAAATATCCGCCTGAAATGCGGCAACCCGACCAACGATGTACGTTGCTTACGTCACAATGACGCGCTAGAGTCAACTCGCTCTGCTGGTCGGGTTGCCGCATTTCAGGCGGATTTTTAATTGGTAATAACAAGACTGCGGATCTTTTTGTAAAATAGAAATTTTTTATCTGAATTGCAACGAACTGATGTAAAATAGAAATTTTAAACAAGATAAAATAGAAACGAACAGGAATTCAGACTATAGGATCACTATCTTTTAAACAAAATGAACAATTACGAATCGAAATAGCTAACAAAGCACCCGTGTCTGTCAATAGTTCCTGTGCTTATCGATATCTGTGGAACCTCGCGGTATCGTTCGATTATCTGAGAGTCGACAGTCGGATATTATTTGAAAATAAAAAATGCCAGAAGCAGAGCGCGAGTCAATGAAACCGTCGCATAATCGCGAATTCTCTCTAACCGTATCTGCAGTCCCTGTGCAACCATATAGAAAGATTACCATATTATACCGTTGACAATATGCATGCTAGGATAACTTTCAGTTTATTCAACGTTCACCAGCTGGAGATTACATAGACACTGGAAATATTCATGTTCTCTATTCTAGCCTGCTCCTTTTTCACAAATTATTTCTGTTCGCACTGTATTAACACGGGAAGTGCCACGTCATATTTCTGACTGGCACAATTTCTTGATTGGATTTTAACGTTGACAGGGTAAACCTCGACTGGCTAAAAATGTTCGCTGCAATTTTATTTTAAGCATAATCAATGTTGGAAAAATTAACTTCGTCCTCTGTTGCTGAAGAACTCATCGGCCAACTGCTGGTAAGAGTAGATCTATTAAAATTATTAAGAGAACAATTTTTATGTAACTGCCCTTCATGTATAACCTACCAAAATTATTAGGAGAAATTAAAATCATTATTAGAATTATCAAGAAAAGTTATTACCAACAATTTGAAATTAAAATTACTAAGAGAAAAATTGATATGTGACTTGCCTTTACGTACAGCCTATAAAAATTCTTAGGAGAAATTAAAATTACTACTAGAATTATTAAGAAAAATTATTACTAACAATTTGAACTCCTTTTTCCTGTGATTGAGTTACGAGTTTGATTAAAAAAATCGATTGAATTTCTCGGGCCTGGAGTGGGTTCGTGGTTGGACGTGTTGATCGAGCCTCGCGGGGGACCGAATTTTCAGTGACCGTGCTCGATTTCGTCCACGCATGAATCAGAAACTGATCCCGGCGACAGAAAGCTCGCAAACGCGAATTTAACGAGAGTTTCTATCGACTCGTTAGAAAGTTAATCGGAGGCAGGGCAGTGTGGCTTGGCGACGGCAAAACGAAAGCTTTAGAAAACGCCGAAAGTCGTTGCAGCCGTGGAACTTTGATCGAGAGAGTTGCCAGTTACCGTGAAGTTACTGTAACCCATCCACTTGCCGAACCGGAAGCGCGAAAAGAGTCTCTCCACGATGGAAAGTGCTTGGTGAACGGCGACAACGAAAAGAGTCGCCGCCGCGGCGACCGTCGTCTCTCGAAAACCGTTCGGCAAAGCGGGTCGCGATCAATTAAAACTTCCCGCCGCCGCTGGTTTGATTTATCGAGCGATTCCAACTGATTGCGGTCCTCGTTGAAAGGACCGCCGCCGGTTTTTCCGCCGGGCCGGGCCTGGCCCGAGCTTTCCATTTCTTTGCCCGCCGCTGTTACCCGTGAAAACTTAGAAACGAATCTTTCACGCTCCGATTGCTCGCCGTAAGCTCGCCTAAACTCCACGCATACCCTATTTGCCCTGCTCTTCATCGAGAGAGAATGTTTGCCGTTCGAACCGTGTGTGGAAAGTATTCGTAAAAAAATAATGGCTGACGCCGTGACGTTTTTCCACCGAGTTCCATCTCCGTTGCAGGGAAAATTATTTAACAATAATTACAGTTTCTGGGTAAAATAACAGTTACGTGTTAAGCTAGAGACTATACCGAGTGTCTTAGAATTTTTTCAGATTTTTCGAAAGCCTAAAACAGCAATGGGTCTGGGGAAAAGAAGGGACACGTGAAGTTATTTAAATAAACAACCACATTGTCGGCGGAGGGTTAATTATTTTTCAGCGAATCTTTCATTAGCATATGCGCGACATTTTCCCGTGTAAAACGATACCAAACACGGCACGGTTCTAACCATGCTTGGCCGTGTAAAACGGGGTAGAATGGAACCTCTATTATCCGAACCTTGAAATTTCCTTCGAATTTTGATTTTTTCGCGAACAGGTTCAAGTTGAATGTTTGATCAGGTAGTTAAATCGGCTGAAGCACTGTGAAACATTAAAATAAAAATTGCAACAAAATGGTGTCCCACGGAAATTGATTTGTCCTCTTACCAACAATAACAGGTTTTAAACAGTAACATGATCAACCCTAAATTCTTCAGATCTCTCTACCGTTTCAAATTTCCCGTACTAATTTTCGTTATAAATTCATGGGAACCGCTCCACAGATTAATAATGCTCGCTCCTGCTGCCCCGAGGACGTACTTTGTTTGTTATTTAATCGAGCACCTGGGAACACAGTCTCCGAGGGGGGGAAAAAAGCCATAGAACCGGAGTGGTTATGGTCGCAGCAGCATCGAAACACACCGGGCCCGCTTAACCCGGACACTCGTTAACTATTTGGATCGCGCTGTTTATGCCGCTAATTGATAATCAATATTCAGCATGACCATTAAAGCCGCGGCGATATCGATGCACGGTGGTAATGCTCCTCCGGTTTCCGGGAGCTTGCTAACGCAACCGTTAAGCGGAGAAGGAAGCCTACCGAAATAATCGTAATGGCGTTCCCGTATTCGGATTCGCAACACGCGTTCGACACGGCTGACGTTTAATGTAGTGGCGTGGCACGCGTGTCGAATATATCCCTGAAACGGCACCGAAACGGTCCCGAGGGACTTAGCGTATCACAAATCGACCCCGTTACCTTCGGAATTTATCTGCCACCCAGAGAATTCTGGGTAACGAGCCTCCTCGATCCCATCGGTTCACCGGTCGACCATACTCTTCCCTCGATCTTTCATCTTTTTCCCTGCATCGCAAATGCATCATGCGCACAAAGTAAATTCTGGCAATTTTAGCAGAAGGCCACCAAGGTGATTCTCCTGATTATGTACAGGGTGACTCGCCTAACTCGACCGTATAAAATATCTCCCTTGTTCTTTATGATAGAAAAAAAAACATTAGTTTGTTCAAGGTTATATTTTATGAGATTTCAAAGTCATCGAAGTTTCTTCACATCAAGTGCCCTGCTTCTGCGAACTTTTCGTGCTCAAGGTCACGCGAAGGTCATAATATTACAGGTTGTTAGATTCGTCTAGACCTCAGCTATCTACGATAAAGACAATAATAATATATCACTCCATTTAAAAAAATGACCTTGAAATCTCAAAAAATATAACCTTGAACAACTTTTTTTGACTATCATAATATTTTCTGGCTACTATTAGTAGCCAGCGTTTTTCTTGTACATCGTAAATATTAGAAAAGAATGAAAGGAAAGAATGAAAAGCAGTACTGTTTTTTATAAGCAACACAATGGCGTATGTAATATTTTTGTGTTTATCCTATTTTATTAGATATGAAGGTGACCTTCAATTTTTTTAATGGAATGCTGTATAGTTTTTTATATCACATGAAAGCGTGTGTCTAGAAACAATTCATCCGTATACTGCATAGTGATCTTCAAGGTCATGCAAGGTCAGAAAACATTTTGACTATAGATACACTTTGTACATGTATACTACACAGTGTCTCTCTCTGCCAGTATGGAGTATGCACAACAGTGACGTAACGCGTCACGTGACCGGGCCGGTGCGTGGGGGGAAATTAGAGTGGGGAAACAAGTCCTGATCTGGCGACTCTGGCAATAATTTTTATTTCGCATGTAGATCCGATGTTGTCAGTTTCTGCTTCACGAAATAAATTGCTTTGATTTTACAATGATAAAATTAAATCGCCGGGAACTCTTCCCGATAGTTTATGCAGGCTTCCCGTAAATATTTGCAGCGTGTGCACCGGGGAGGGAGTGGTAGTGGTGGGGGGGGTCGTTTATGGATATTTGAGATCGCGTGATCAAGAAGCGAGGCTCAGTTCAAACAGTGTAGTCTGGCGAAATAATGGCAGTTGACTTTGCGGCTCGTCGAGAGGAACGGACGGTTCATTAGGTTATCCTGACTGAAATTCGGACACGTTTTACGACGTCGATCCCGATAGCGAGTTTCGCGGTTCTTCGTTGTTCGCACGGCGAATAGCGACGTAAACTCGGTTATGACATTACTTGGCTGTTTACCGGTATCGATCGATTCGCCCCGTTCCGTTAAGCATCCACTAAAGTCGCCGGGATAGCTCATTACGCGACCACTATACCAACTGTCTCCGTTAAGCCGATATTAATGTTTAAAGGCCGGACGAACCGTAATTGCGGACGCGAGGGTCTCAAGAACAGTAATCCCGATTTTCTTGTAAGAGATATTTTATATAAACGCCGGTGTATAATTTCGGTTGCTAATTAGAGGCGGAAAAGTAATTTTATCTCCGGCCCCCGGGACTTCTATTTCAACCACTCATCATAAATTCCGACAGTTCTCCAGCTTCGAACGGTTTTTATTCCTAGACGTCTTCGCAAGGAGTCTCTATGTGGTCCATAATTAGAACCGTAAATTATTTCAACGAAAATGTACCGTTATTCGCGGTTCCATACGAAATTAAATTGGAGCAGTTATACGCGCTAATGAAATATAAAATAGCACGGTTGTTGAAATTAGTATTCGCTAATTGTTATTTTATAGATTATTATATGTATACAAGGAAGATATTTTCTCCCATATTCTTGTAGAGCGTGAAAAGACGAGTCCAACGAGTACCATGAACGTACCATTACGATCACTCAATCTCGAGATATTCGTGCCTGAAATGCAAAATTCTAAAATCTCCGAAATAAAAATTTATCTTTCAAACTTAAATATCTCGAGATTGAAAGATCATAATGGTATGGTCATGGTACTCGTTGGAATCGTCTTTTCATGCTCTGCCAGAATCTCGCAGAAAATATACAGGGTGTCGTAGCAAAAAGTACAATTAGTATTAAATAAAATGATTGGACTAATAATTTCGAATCGAACAATGTCGATAAATTGCCGATATATGGTCGGTATACTCTTCTAAGAAATTATTTGGCCTAATTCAATATGAAATAACCTGCTTCATCGTTGAACAAATTGTCATCATAAATGGTCCAGTGACTTTCGAGCCAGCAGATACAATAAAAATCACTGGTAGTCAGACAGCAACGATCAATTCCTGGTACTTAATACATCATCCCCGAAATGAAGTCTTACCACGGGACAAAAGACGGATATCCCGTTCATCGGGGCGCACCCCAGCGATCGTTCATTGAAAGGACCATTTCACGTGTTGTAATCGTGCCGGGCGATGATTTATCAGGCGGCAAACGACAGTCGTTTAAAAGTTGTCCAGAAGAATTCAAAGGAATCTCTTTCTCGCGCTCGCGCGCGCGTGCTCGTCCCTTGTTTACCAGGTCCAAGTATCTTTGCCCCTCCTGATCCACGGGCCACGGTCTATCGGGAGGGATCCGAAGTAAATCGAGTTTCATCCCCGTAAGAGGTTTCACCCTACCGCGTCTCGCCCTCGACAAGGGGTCGGGATTCGTGGCGACGTTATTGGCACGAGGGATGCGTTTATTTACTCGGCTTTTAAGCGGCTCGCACCGGGCCCAAGCTCTCGCGCATTGGTTCGCCTACTGCCGAGGGTTCTAAATCAATTCGATCGTCGCGCCGTAAATATACCGGAAGGACGAATCACGAGCTCCCGACGTCGGCCCGCCGGATGCCCGCCTCGGGAGAAAATCATGGCTGACGCCGTGCCGTTTTTCCGCCGAGTTCCGTCTCCGTTGCAGGGGAAAATTATTTAACAATAATTACACTTCCCGGCTAAAATAACAGTCACATGTTAAGCTGGAGACTATATTGAGTGTGTCACAATTTTTTCAGATTTTTCCAAAGCCTAAAACAGCAGTGGGTTTGGGAACAAGAAGAGACAAGTGGAGTTTTTTAAAAATAAATAACCATATTGTCGGCGGAAGGTTAATTATTTTTTAGCGAAACCTTTTTTATCATCCGCGTGACATTTTTCTGCGTAAAACGATACCAAACACGGCATAGTTTGTATCATGCGTGGCTATGTAAAACTGGATCAAGTGGAACCTCTATTATCCGAACTTTCAACTTTCCTTCGAATTTTGATGTTTTTCGCGAACCGGTTTGAGGGGCTGTTTGAAGTAACAGTTGGACGTTCGATCGGAGACTTTAACGACTATATCTCGGAGTTTTCTTTTCAAATGTTTTTGAATCGCAAGCGTACAGGGAAAAATGATTTTCCACGTCGTTTTGCGAGTCTCGCGAAGCTGGGTCGGTTAAAAAGGAAATTTGCAAACAGGCCGGCGTTTCAGCCGCTGTTTCCAACCATTAGTCTTCACCGTGCATCGTCACCAAGAGGCTCAGCCGAGCGGCCGAAAGAATGGTGGCTGCTAATCCCGCATAAATCGTTATCAGGCCGCATAACCGGCGTCCGTTGATTAATTCTTGGGTAAGTCGTTGTAAGAGCGCAGAGCGGCCCAACGGCTTGATTTATAGTCCAGCTTGCATCCAATGGAAATCTCAGCCCTCCGCGAGACTTTAGCGGCAAAAGGGCAACGGATCTTTCCGCTGAAAGGTTGCTCTACCCTTTTCAAACTTGGCAGAAGGGACGTTCGCCAGGCATACACACACATAGAGAGAGACAGAGAGTGAGAGAGAGAGAGAGAGAGACAGAGAGTGAATGAGAGAGAGAGAGGTATAACAATGCCCTCTCGCTTCTCGAGCCGCACGAATCCATTTCTCTATTTTTGAGCGTAAGAGCGATGGCTTTCACCCCTTTTCCGCGGAAAAGGCCTGGCGCGCGTACAAAGTGACGCATTTCTCTTCCCTTCTTTGGCTTTTGCCATTGATTTTTCCCGTGTGCGCGTGCCACACCGCCTGCCCTACGAAACCCTCTGCTTCGATCCGCTGCAACAGTGAAAAACTAACCCCGTCCAAGGAGAACTGCAATCGGCGACATTGTTCGCGACGATCTTCGAAACTTTCGTCCGACATTGTTCCGACCGTTGACTGAGGCAACATACAGCCCGTTTAACTACCCGAGTGAACGCTCAACTTCAACCTGTCCGCGAAAAAAAATCAAAATTCGACGAAAATTTCAAGGTTCGGATAATAGAGGTTCCACTATACCCGGTTTTACATAGCCAAGCATGGCTCAAACCCTGCCGTGTTTGGTATCGTTTTATACGGAAAAGTGTCGCGCATATGCTAATGAAAGATTCGCTAAAAAATAATTAACCCACCGCCGACAATATGGTTTTTTATTTAAAAATTCTTCAGGTGTCCCTTCCATTCCTTGAGCCATTGCTGTTGTAGGCCTCCAAAAAAATCTGAAAAAATACTGAGATACTCAATATAGTGTATAGATTTATATACGATTGCTGTTTTAGCCAGATCTTCAGACCCGTTTGCGATAAAGGTGAAAATTCGACTAGGTGACCTATTGTACTGGCAAAGAGTTAATCAATTACTACTGTTTCCGAGTTATCAATCCTTAGCACTCGAATGGCGACTGTAAGGCGCCACTAAAAATCGTTGTATCTTTATTCGAAATATTTTTTACACTATTAACACTAAACCTACCACGGTCAAAATGGCCGATTTTCTACTCCATAATTATTGAAATTATAAAAACGTTTTCATAGGAAATTACTGAATTGACTTCTTTATTTAAGTACGTATTATAATGAAGATCGTTCAAAGACTAAGTACATTCATTTAAGTACATTCCCTTCTATGTGTTCCACTTTTACTTGTAGTTTCACTTTTATATGTTTCGTGCTTGGTAGGTTTAGTGTTAAATTTGTTTGTATTTAATAAATTACTAAACACTTCAGTGCTATGCGACTAAATTGCACCATTTTCGTATGTCTACCATGAAAAAAATAAGTAAATAAGTAAATTCAACCTTTTCCCTTCTATAAGACGTTTCACTTTTATATGTTTTGTGCTTGGTAGATTTAGTGTTAAATTTGTTTGTATTTAATAAATTGCTAAACACTTCAGTACTGTACTAGTAAATTGCGCCATTTTCGTAACAACAACATGGAAAAAAAATATATAGAAATATTCTAGGTCGGAAGAAATGTTTCGTGTTATAATTAAAATGGCTCCGAGTGCAAAGACTTAAGATTATTCGAGCGGGAGAGTTTCCGTTTCTCGCAATTAATGCAGAATATTTTTATTTCGCACAAAGATCCGCAGTCGCGACGATCGTTCGAGTCGTAGCTCAGGAGGGCAGTCAGGTTCGCCATTACGCGAGCAACAATAACAACGTCAGCGACAGATTTATTCTGTTGCCTGGTCGTCTAATCTAATTCCTAGGATCCGATATCAGCCGTGTAACGTAACATCCGGCCGCGGCCAAGCAAAATTCCAGCCCCGGCTGTATGGAATTCTCCCAGACTCTAATATACCGTGGAGCACGTTTCTTTGAGCGAGTTAATTTGTTTTCCTTTTTGTGCCAGCCGTACTCCCCGCGATATTCCGTGCACGTTCCAGCATAATCCCGCTTTCTTCTTTTCTTTACCTCTCTGCCGCGACCTACGCCCCGCAATCCCTTCGCCGACCGCCACGTTTCCTCCTATTTTCCACTTCATCCTTCTTTCTTCGCCAACCGTTCCAACCGTTGTTTTCGAAACCAACCGAGGGCTAACCAACTCCGCGGGCGTCGCTGATACCGCAACAACAAAAACCTTCGGCGCGAGCTTTCCTCAAGTTTATGCCGCGATATCGTCCACCGAAGCCACCAAAAACCCCGTCCCGAATCAGGATTTCGCCTAACTTTCCGAACAGTTTACAGTGAGGGACAAAAGTGTTCGTACACTTGGAATATAGAAATAAAAGCAACAACCCAGATAGCACGCGACGTCTTAAAGACGTCTGTTTTACGTCCATTTTTGGTCTGAACGTCTTACGTCCTAAAAAGACGTCTTATAGACGTCTTTCTTGAGACGTCGTTTTTACGTCCGAAATAAGACGTCTTATAGACGTCTTTTACGAGACGTCTCATTTCAGACGTCTAACGGTCGTCTTAAAGACTTCTTTAAGACGTACAGTTTTTTTCACAAAGACGTTCCAAACACGTTCAGAAGCAGAAGAATTGTTTACATTGATCGGAATGTTGTGATTCCTTCGTGACTGCTGTGTTTGTCAACAGAAATGGTGGTGTACGAACACTTTTGTCCTGGCAATTTCTTACGGTAGCGTGAATTTTGAATTCGTTTCAAGTTACCAAGTGATGTTATTGTCTTTGTTTTTTGCTCATTTGTTGTTAGAATATACTTAATAATATAGAAAACATTGTTGCTTTTATTTCTATAGTCCAAGTGTACGAACACTTTTGTCCCCCACTGTATCTCCGCCACGAATCCATTTTCTTGCGGACACAATTATTTTTGCGTTATTTTAACGATTAACGCGATCAAGTTTTGCTGGAGCCAGACTCAAAATTGTTGGAATTGATGCTTCCATGAGAAACAATTCAATAAATTGCTCTATACATGTGAATATTGTGGTAATGGTAACAGAAAGTTTAAGTAAACTCGTTTGGACGAAAGTTCGCGGTTCGGATAATAGAGGGTCCACTTTATCGTGGATTACACGGGCAAATGCGATCCAAACTGTGCCGTGCTTGGTATCGTTTTACTCGGGAAACTGTCAGGAATACGTTGGTGAAAGTTTTATACAAAAATAATTAACGCTCCGCCCGTGGTATCATTTTTTACTAAAAAATTCCGCGCGTGAAAGTTTTTCATTCCCAGACTTGGCTTGGGCTGTCCTAGGCTTTCGAAAAATTTGGAAAAATTCTGAGACACTCGATACAGTCTCTCATTCAACGTTCAACTCTTAAACAAGATCTTAGAATCTGTTTATTATAGGCATAAAGGGAAAAATCGCTAACGAGTGAAGATATCTGAAAGTTAATTTGAAATTTCAGAGTATATTGTCTGCAGTAATTAGGGTTCACGCAGAGCATCGTTAGGATCCACTTTTCGAATTCTGTGAACGCCGAGGAACTATAGTAATGACCAAATTTTTTCCAAACAAATGCGAAACAAGAAGTTCCCCGGCTGAAGAAGACAAATGACTGCGTTAGCCTGCGGGCAAAACTATACCGAAACGTTGCCCGCCGCGCGGAAAAGAAAGAGGATCACCGAATTTTTCCTGGGACTCCGTTTCCAGGTTCTCGGGATCGCGCATAAAACTAATTCTCAAAGTGCTGACGTTTACGGGCTCAAAAATAATAGGAGCGGAAGGATTTAAACGAGGTCAGCAAATCCACGCTCATAGAAAATCCCGGTCTGATTCCGGGGTTATCCGATCATAATCCGTCCTTTTTCTCGTTGTCGAAGGTTCGAGGGATCGGCGGAATGTGTAGCCGAAAAAGGAGACAACGGGAAAAAGGGGATTGGATTAGAAGAACTCCAAAGAAGATGACACGGTGCACCTGGGACCGTAAAAACGCGATAAACGCTCCTGCAATTGATTCGGGATACCGTTCCCTTCGCGATTCTGATTCGCGCAGAAACGATCGCTCGAAGTAAACTTGCTGTCTCATTCGAAAAATTGTAACCAGGGACCAAAAGTAACAGTTACACCAAAATTTTCTACGGTAACGATAATTAATAAACTGTTCATTATTATAGAAATTTAAGGCAATCTATTCAAAATATAAAGGAAAAAAATTCGAAAAACAGAATGATTGAAAAATATCTTTATGGTTACAAATAACAGTTATTAGTGTCCAAAAATTGGATCCTCCTCGATAACTGTTATCGATGAAGGAAAACTGTTTCGATTGCTCAAAAAAGTTATCGATGAGAGAAGTTCATTTCGATTACTTTAGTCGCTGAAATACTTTTGATTCCATGACTTTTTTCTTTTTGGTTATAACAGTTATGGTCCCAGCTTAAAACTGTTTTCCCGAACCTTTTCTGGATCCCGTATTTTTCAAGCAGTGTACACTATTTTCAGCGAATTCTGCAGTTTTCGCGTGCACACATCTCTGCGAGCTTCAGCATCCTCTTCTAGATCCCATCGACTATTTCCAGGCTCGAATATTTTTAGAAAGTCCCTAACAGCAGTATTTCCATCAGTACTAGAATCGATAGTCTTCTTATAATTAGATTTTTAAGCAAAATAAAAATTGTCTGATCCATCTGTTGCATACATCTGTTAGATACAGCATCTTTATACGTTTAAAAATTGTTTTCTCTACTTTTTGACAGAATGATCACGACGCGATTGTTTCTGCGAAAATTGCTGGGGACGAAATTGAGTGGTAAAAATTATAATAAGCGAGTATAGTTTGACGCCGGCACGTTGCTGGAACGAGGTGATATATTATTCGCGATAATGTAATGATAAATAGTTGGCGAGACGTGCAAAAGGTATTGTGATCCGGTATCTTTCCGCAGGCCACGCAGTACGCTGTTGGAGATAAATAGAGCATTAATATTACAGTGGTAGCATGAGCTTCGGAGTACCATTCTCGCCGACACGTGTATCCAAACTTTTGAGTGATAGTTCTATGTAACCGACACCGTTCTATGTTTCCCGGGAGAGAGGGACGCGTTGTACACGACGTGTGCTTAACGATTTAACTCGGCGTTTACTGCCTTTTATGCTGTTATGCGAGAGCTTCAAAGAGAGGGACAAAAGCTCGCCCACTATGAGAAATGGAATATTCGTGTGCTTTATTTATACTGATATAGTAATACCGAGTAATCGATGCTAACAATCAAAAATGTTTTACTCGAGAAAGGAAATTTTTTTCCCAATTCTGATTCTGATCGAACACCACGTGAAAATGAAAATTTGTATGAAGATCAGTGCAGTAATGTTTCATACGATGGCATACGTTTGAATAGGTTCTGGAGTGTGGATAGAATAAAGGAGAATTTAATTTAAAATTGAGTTTGGTCCAGTTTTATAAATGTTATTTGTTTTTAAAATATGTACGAATACTTTGTACACCGACTGTATGTACCGTCCACGACAATACTATAAGACATCACTTAAAACGAAATAAATATGTGTTACATGTAGACAGCGGATCTTTATGACATTTATGACAAAAATGAGTAGGTGTAATTTGAAACAGTGAAACTATTAGAAGAATTTAAAAATATATTACTTTCAACTTACTAAAAATATTGAGAAGGTAAATCAATTTTTATCTCACTCCAATTTGTTGGAATCCAGGTAGAAAATTTTTATTTTGCATAAAAATCCGCTGTCTGGTTATATGAAAGAATCTCATCGTCTTTCAAACAGATTGTTATTAGTTACTTCTGGAGACGTCGTTTAACGCCGTGTTTTCGTTAGTATTTATATAAGATATAAGATATATAGTTAGGTAATGTTTTTGTAAAAAATTAACACGCAGAGTTGTCAATGTAAACTGCTATACACGTGCAGTTGTCAACTTTGGACTGCCTCCTGGATTCTTTTTACCATAGTTTTCACTATTTTTTAAACAATTATAAACTACACAACGGCTTCTTGCAAGAATTTCAGAAATTTTTGCCACCGAATGATTTTCATTTCTCAAATTATTGATAATTTCAATCTCTGTTTCGTTTAATTTGTTTCCTCATGGCATTTTGTATAAACACAAATATTGCAAGTTGATTAATATGTTTCAGGTTTTACTTAAATTATTTACTTCGATTACCGACATTTTGGAAGAATATTTCATTAACGATCTTTTCGCTTTCACTGTTTGCGAGCAACTGTCTTGTAGATTTGTTGCGGCCAACAAGAGGTCAAGCTTGTGTAGCTTTCAAGTTCATAGAAATTCCAACGAAAACAGTTCGTGGAACGACGTCCCCAGAAGTAAATAATAACACTCTGCATGAGGGACGATGAAATTGCTTTCATATAATACATAATTATTTCGTTTTAACACGTTGACAGCCATGTCACCTATACAGGGTGGTCCACGCAATTGTTTCAAGTCATAACTCCGTTATTATTGCATTTATTCTTCAATAAAGACATTTTTTGAAAATATCTCGAGATCTAATAATTCTTTTGCCACGGTACCCTAATCATTTTTTACGTAGAATGAACAGCAGAATCGATCTGTGTAATAAAAAATATGCATTTCCATTTAAAGAAATGATGCAATTGTTAATTGCACATGCACTGCTGCATCTAAAAAGAATTTAAAGGCCTACAGATGTAGTGCTCTTCGAACCATTTATCTTTCTCCTTTGGCATTTTTTCGTAAATGCAATAATAACGGAGTTATGACTTGAAACAATTGCGTGGACCACCCTGTATATATGGGTGACGGAATTATTTGTTCAGGCTTTAAAATTAATTTTTACGTTAATATATTCATTGTACCAAATTTGATTAGAATCTGTAAAATGCAAGAAAGTTGGTGAACTACACAATATCATTAAATTTTTTTCAATTTCTATTTTATTAAATAACTTACTTTGATTTCATG
Source organism: Seladonia tumulorum (assembly GCA_913789895.3). Taxonomy (NCBI): domain Eukaryota; kingdom Metazoa; phylum Arthropoda; class Insecta; order Hymenoptera; family Halictidae; genus Seladonia; species Seladonia tumulorum. The sequence continues at coordinate 6,566,291 of OU565280.1, forward strand.
GAATTTTTTATCTTTGTCTTATAGTATAGTATAGTATGTCTTATAGTATTGTCGCGGACTGTAATTCCGAAGGTAGAGTGAACTACGAAATCCCCAAACGTTAAAATTACTGTATCGCAAGTCCAATCCTAATCTCGCTCGAACGCGAGTTCAATATTTACTGTTTCTATTTAGTATTGGTCGAACAAACGGAAGAAGACGGTCCACTCGTCACCCGAAAGAATAAAAATACAGCGTCTCCTCTTCGTTAAAGCGTCGAAAAACATCGACGCGGATCTGTCTCCGCGTATTTATTTCTTTTCGCCGAGCCCGCAAACGCAGCGATTCGCTCGATCCCGCGAAAAATACAGAAAAGATAAAAAAAAAAAGTTCCTTCTGTGCAGCAATTTTATGGTTGGGAATTTGTTCGCCGCAGCTCTCGAACGCGGTAACAATATTTTGTTGGCACTCGAATCGAACCTGGACCGGTTTTGTTTCTGCCTCGAGCTAGTTTTGTGGCCAGACTGGACAAAAAAAAAAAAAATCGAACACTATAGAACCGTGATCATGGACACGCGTTTCAACCGCAGAGAATGCTGCCTCCCTTTTTGTTAACGGTCTGTCAAACAATACAGATAGGGAATCGTTAGATTGCCGTTGTTTATGCAAATGTTCTAAGTCAGTAAAATGTATTTGTCAAGACGATTCTGATAAATTCGAAAATCCTGTGACAATATTCATGAATTCTTTTGATACTTGTATTTTCTGACTCGACGTTTTCCTTTTTGTAAATCGGATTTTTGTGCAAAGTTGGACGTAGGAGAAAATTGTCAGAGAATGAGAAAATATGTAGGCTAGTAAGAATTTTATTAATATTTTAATTTCAAAGAATCTTGCAGTTAAAGCTAGAACGTTTTTTAATTAATTCTCATAAAATTGAATACCGAAACGAACTTTCGCATAAAACCTGTAGCCTAGCATTCATACACACTTTTCGTAGAACATAGAACATTCCTGTGATACTGCGAACAATTGTTACAATCAGGGACCATAACTGTTATAACTAGACTGCGGACCTTTATGCAAAATAAAAATTGTCTGCATCGATTACAAGAAATAGAAACTACGTAGAATGTTATTTCTTCTTCGATTGCTAATTTTGATAGACGAGAAATAGTATATTGACATTTAAAATTTTTAAATTTTCATACAATTTCAAATTTTATCTACGCAATTATGTTATAAATGCATAAAGATCCACTGTCTAGTTATAACCAAAAAGAAAAAAAGTCATGGAATAACAAGTATTTCGCCGACTGAAATCGTATTGTTTACAAATAAGGATTATAAGTATCAATCATTTTTTCTCTTATTGGTAAATGTTATCGTTGAGAGAACTTATATAAATTTCGATCCCTTATAACAGTTATCAATGAGAGAAATTTATTTCGATTGCTCAAAGCAGTTTGCCAATTTTTGGGACACCAATAACTAGACTGCGGATGTTCATGCAATTTGCAATTTTTTTAGAAGAATTTTAAGAAAGTGGAATAAAACGAAATTTTATTTCCAGTGGTATTCCCCCTTGCAGTTACATAATAAATAAAAATCGTATTAGATTCTGTCAATTTGTATACTCTAGTATTTGTCAAACATTTTCAAAACCCATAAATGCATAAAGATCCGCAGTCTACTAATAACTCTTATTTGTAACCAAAAGAAATATTTTTTAATCATTTTGTTCTTCCAATGTTTTAATATTTTGTGCAGATTATCTTAAATTCGAATAATATTCAACTTTTTATTACTGATTTTTATCGTATAAAATTTTAGGACAACTGTTATTTTTGGTCCTCGGTTTTAAGACAATCGTGGGGCACTTTCGAGAATTTTTCAAGTTCATAAAGCACCTACAGGACCTGGAAGAGGCAAGGATGCTCGGTGAGAAGTGTGGACGAAAACCGTGTGCACGAGAAGCTGGGGAAAACTCGGTGAAAAGGTCGCAGTGCCTAGGGCTTGAAAAAACACACGGTTAACGCTAAAATGGCTCGACGAAAACCGTTTCGAACGGTTTGTGTGTCACGTTCGGGTAGGAAAATCGACGGGACTGCATCACGATCGAATGCAAACGATCGCGTATAGGGCCTACGCGATGCATCCTCGCATAAAGGGCAAACTGCGATGCAAAGCGATGCCCAGAAGGAGCTCTGTTGGCCAAACAGAAACAGGAGCGGCGGCGTGCGTGGATGTAAACAGCGAATGTAAATGGAAAAGCTTTGTTCGAGAGAAAAAGCGGAAGTAGGGAACTCGTTGTCTCTCTCTCCCTCTCCCTCTCTCTCCCCCTCCCCCCTCTCTCTGTCTCTCTCTCTATGTCTCTCTCCCTCTCTCTCTATGTCTCTCTCCCTCTCTCTCTCTATGTCTCTCTCTCCCTGTCTCTCTGTATCTCTCTCTCCCCCTCTCCCCCCTCTCTCTGTCTCTCTCCCTCTCTCTCTCTATGTCTCTCTCTCCCTGTCTCTCTGTATCTCTCTCTCCCTGTCTCCCTGTCTCTCTCTCTCTCTCTCTCTCTCTCTCTATGTCTCTCTCTCTGTCTCTCTCTCCCTGTCTCTCTGTCTCTCTCTCCCTGTCTCTCTGTCTCTCTCTCTCTCTCTCTATGTCTCTCTCTCTGTGTCTCTCTCTCTGTGTCTCTCTCTCTCTCCCTCCCTCCCTCTCTCTCTCTCTCTCTTTCCCTCACCCTTCCTCTCCCCCCTCTCTCTCTCTCTCCCTCACTCTTTCTCTCTCTCTTTCCCCTCTCTCCAAATTTCAGGAATCGAGATGCGACGATCGGTGGCGATCGAAAAACAAGAACCGCGCGTGCGGTTCATAAATATTCAAATGTTTATACGTGTCCGTCGAACGCGTGTTTAGCGCGTGTGCGGCGGCACACCGCCTCCCAACGGGCCAGGACAAATACGCCGATAATGAAGATAAACGAGGAGCGAACTTCCTCGTGGGAACAACAGATCGTCCTTGATAGAGAGCGGACTGCATCGAGTGCGCCAGACGGCTGCACGTCGAGCTGCATCCGGCTGCCGACGGAATGCCTTCGAACTGGCAATTGATTGCACGAGTAAGCAGACTTTACGCCTCGGCCCAGCTTGGAGACGCGATCTCCGAAAATTCTGAACACCGGATTGCCAAATACAGCGACTCCAAATAATATTGGCACACTCTTAAAAATCGCATAACTTTGTCAATATTGGACTATACTACTTGAATTTTTTTTTTTTGAGAAGTTAGAACGATTGGTCGTGGGCCACTTTCGAGAATTTTTCAAGTTCGTAAAGCACAGGACCTGGAAGAAGGCTCGATGAGGGGTGGGGACGAAAGGGTTTTATTTAACCCTTGAGATTTTATTTCGCACAGAAACCGGCGAGAAAAATTTATTTACAGTGCGGTAATGCGATCAGAAAGTTTTTGGCTCGTTTGACGGACTATGTTCGTTAGGACGGTTTATTCACTGTCATTGTTAAAAATCAGACACTTGGAAGTGGAATCCCCAGGATCACGATTAATTTTGCACGGGTGGTATCAAGCGAGGCGATAATAATTTTCGAATTATCCACGCGTCGCAAGCCCGGCCAGAAAATCGACGATCGATCATCCCCCTTTTAAGGGTGTTCCGTCAGAAGGGCGAGGGTAGAGAAGGATTCATGAGATGTCACGCGAGACCCGAAGGATCCGAGAGAGTAAAACTGTGTGATCCTCGTTTCCGAGGGGTCAAATTTTAGGGGTGCTTTCGTTGGCGCCAGTCGGCGAGCTTCCCGCAGAAATTCATTTCTTCGAGTTGTTTAGAAGGGGATGGGACCACGCAGCCGATGAGTCACCGGCGTGTTACGGCGAATTTCCTGACTATATCTCGTGTTTTATAGAAATTACATGCAGGGATTACCGGAATGTAGGAATCAATTGCGTGTCCCCTGCTGTACGCTGATAGGTGGAACCCCCCACCCCCTGGGAATCGATCGTGCGGAATCTTTTATGGAAATGTTCCAGCCCTGTGACGTGCTTCCGTCACCATTCATATTCTATGAATCGAAACCTTAAATTACATATATTATATCTCCTGCTGCGTGATGGAACACAACTTTTTATTGCCAGAGTAAAATATATATCACGGTATGATACATTTATGAAATATATAAAAATTGCAAACGTCTGCGAACACGCGTAAAGTACGAAGTAAAATTTTGTCTTGCAACTTCGTGATTAGAATTTCCAAATGAGCGATTAAAATTGAAAAACAGTCGAATTTTTAAAAATCAATTGCAACCCCCACGAATGAATTTTCCCAGCGAAAAAATTGTGTGACTCATATTTACTTTTATTGGCAGGATAAAATATATATCACGGTATGATACATTTATAAAATATATAAAAATTGCAAACGTCTGCGAACACGCGTAAAGTACGAAGTAAAATTTTGTCTTGCAACTTCGTGATTAGAATTTCCAAATGAATCGATTAAAATTGGAAAACAGTCGAATTTTTAAAAATTAATTGCAACCCCCACGAGTGAATTTGCCCAGCGAAAAAATTGTGTGACACATATTTACTTTTATTGGCAGGATAAAATATATATATCACGGTATGGTATATTTATAAAATGTCATACACTTATGAAAATTGTGCAAACGTCTGCGAAACGTGTAAAGTACGAAGTAAAATTGTCTTGCAACTTCGTGATTAGAATTTCCAAATGAATCGATTAATATTGGAAAAAAGTCGAATTTTTAAAAACTAATTGCAACCCCCACGAGTGAATTTGCCCAGCGAAAAAATTGTGTGACACATATCTAATTTTATTAGCAGGATAAAATGTACATCACGGTATATGGTGTATTTATAAAATATCACGCACTTATAAAAATTGTGCAAACGCCTTCGAACACGTGTAAAGTACTAATAAAGCAAAATTGTCTTGAAATTTCCTACACAGAATTTCGAAATGATTCAATTACAATTGAAAAACAGGCGAATTTGTAAAAATCAATTGCAACCCCCTGGAGTGAATTTGCCCAATAAAAAAAAATTGTGTGACACGTATTTACGTGTGCTTTACATATCCCCAGAGTTTTATAATGTTCCGAGTTCCCGAGATTGAGCATCTCGTACAAAGCATGCAGCTGTCTGAAAGCGGCGTTTTAATTTAATCGAACTTTCAAACTAATCTTCCTCCTCTCATTTGTCCTGTCGATCTCGGGGAAAAAGAATAATGTATAACACTAATAGTTCATTCAGAAAGTTGTTCGCGATTCCCGTTCGTTCGTTCGTTCGTTTCCACCGGCTATTGAGACCATGATAAAGAGCTCAACTTTCTGTCTAAACTTTTAATCCTAGAGAAACAATACACAAAACTTTTTCCATTCCGTTCATTCAAAGGAGCAGTGGAAGAAAGAGCCGAGTCGAAGTGGACGGAAGTATAAATTTTACGCGACAGTTTTATCAATTCACCTGATCATTCGAACCGTGTCATTATTCCGCTTTTTGCAATGTTATCTACGGAATTGTTTTAGACACACTCTAGCTTCATTTACCTGAGAATAAGTCGCTCGTTACTAATTACTTAACATACGAAAACGTCTCGGTTCGTATACAGCGAGATTCCACAGTTTCACCGGTGAGTTCGGATAAGAGAGGTTCTAGTTTATCGCGTTTTACACAGGTATGCGCGAAACGAATTGCGCCGTGTTTGGTATCGTTTTGTGCGGAAAAGTGTCAGGAATACGCTGGTAAAAGTTTCAGGAAGAAATAATTATAAATAAAATAGTTATAGCAATTTTTATCGTTCGGTGCCAGCGGTGGGAGACCGAAAAATAACGTTTGTGTACGATACAAGTGGCATTGCGGTCCCGGAATTTTTCACGGTATACGAAGACAGTAATTCGTTATGCGGACACGTGGAAATAGCAACATTTGTACAAACATACAGGCAGTCTCATAAGTATTCGTACCCTCGTTGCATATAAGAGAAATTTGCTGATATCAGGTAATACATGTAAGATTCTGGATTAAGTTTTTTGTTACGAATAAACAGATGCATAAACTACATGTATACAAAATTTTAACAAAATTATATTAATTTTAATCAATAGCCCAATCTTGTTAATTGTTTGCACAAGTAAAGTTTATATATGTGTTCATTCGTAACAAAAGAGTTATTGCAAAATCTTATCTGCATCATTTGATTTCAACAAATTTTTTTTCAAGCAATAAGGATACGAATACTTATTAGACTGACTGTATATTCATATTGCGAGTGACTTATTCCTAGGTAAAACTGCGGAACGGTTTGTATTCTACGACACCTTGTCCGCGAATCGATTTGACCATGAATGTAATATACAAAACAGCATGATATTCTCATCCTGCTGAGCAGCGTCTTTGTTGGTTTTCGCCCTCGTTTACAGCAGAATGCGGTGTGCATATCGAAAACATATCGCGGATGCATTATTTGCCACGTATATTGCACGGTCCGTTGGGTCTACATCCCATTGTAAATCGGCCAAGTGTGCTTCTGTCGGGAATATCAGCCGGCGGGCGGAGATTCAAGGAGCCAGAACATGCACACCATTAATTTGCATATTATTTACACGTATTATTACAATGGCCGCGTGAACGATTCCCGAAATTGCCCCGGGAATCTAATCTCCGCCGATGAAACGAGTCGCTAGATCAGAAACGATGCTCATCGACGAATCTGCTTCAACTTTCAAGGGCCATAGTGTCCCCTAAAGTTACAGTGTCCTCTGGAGCACGCTCTATCGACTCTCTAATGTCCACAGAAACTCCTCTTCACTCTATTTGGCCCGTTTAGCTCCATTGATCGGCGAAACATACTTTAGTTCACTGCGATTTGCGATTCGGTGTAATTGTCACTCGTAAACCGAAGCGTTTTGGTAACAAATCTTAAAATAATATTAAGGAATGCTAATGTTCAAGCGTATCTGTACAACAACGTGTCATCTTGACGTCTGTGAAAACTTCAGGACCGAAATTAAACTTATTTTTTGATCCTGTGCCTCTGGCATCGAACGATAAAAATTGTTGTAACTATTTTATTTATGATTATTTCTTCCCGAAACTTTCACAGGCGTATTCCTGACACTTTTCCGCATAAAACGATACCAAACACGGTGCAATTCGGTTCGCGCAAATCTGTGTAAAACGCGATAAACTGGAACCTCTCTTATCCGAACTCACCGGTGAAACTCAGGAATCTCGCTGTATACGAACCTGGGCGCTATTGTACAGTGAGCGATAAGTAACTGGCGGCTAATTGTCAGGTGAATCGAGTAAAAAGGAGTCAGAAATAATTCAGTATCGAGTCCGAATGGTTCTCAAGTTTGAATACGATGGAACTGCGAAGATTTCCGCGGACCAAATAAAACATCGGCGAAGACGGCAAACAACGGGGTCAAAGATTTCGCGGCATCTGCTAGATCCGGCTAGGATCACGTCCACGTTTCGAAATTCGGCGGTATTGCGCGCGAACGATAGCATTCTCTAGGAATTTGTTGAGGGCCGGGAACCGTTTGCGGTCCGAGCGTCTCTCTCTCTCTCTCTCTCTCTCTCTCTCTCTCACTTTCTGTCGTTGCAACTGCGATGCACGGTGCACATCCCGAGCGTGGCGTGGATGCATTATTCGCCGCGTTATTGCACGCGCCGTTGAACCGGCTCCATTGTAAATTGGTCGGGTGCCGCGTTTGTTGGAAATGTTGCCCGAGGGAAAGAGAGAGGGGGCGGAGAGAGAGGGGGAGAGAGAGAGAGTGGGGGGACAGAGTTGCGTGCAAGAGAGGAACGGGGTACAGAAACCCGGGTTCTCTCTTCCTAGGGGGGAGAGGGGGTGAGACCGCCCTTATATTGAATACGTGGCTTACATCTCAATATCTCGATGCACTTACTCGATGCGCTATCGATACGTCTTCCCAGCGTCTCCTCGCGGAAAGCTATGATGGACGGCTCCTCGTCCTTGGAGCATAAATTATTATTGTCATTACCATTATTGCCGCGGGAACGCCCTCTTCGAGCACTGAACGCATTAAGCAGAGTGCCTGGGTTGGGTTCCCGAATTTCCAAATTTCGAGTCAGGGCTTCATAGACGCTTGCTTTCGAGTATACCGGAACTGGCTAGCACGGACTGGAACAAATAAATGAAGACCACCGTTAACACTTTGCACTCGACTCTGAAGCGCCACTGAAAATTGTTGTGGCACTATTTCAAAGAAATCACAAAAAATATTACAAAACATTTGTTACATTAAAAAATTTGTATTTAATAGATTACTAAACATTTAAATGTTGTATGTGAAAATCTCTTTGAAATATTCAAAATGTTTCTTCCAATTCTGACCTTGCATGACCTTGAAGGTCACTCTGCAGTATACGGATGAATTCGTCTAGACACACGCTTTCATGCGATATAAAAAAATATACAGCATTTCATCTAAATAATTCAAGGTCACCTTCATATCTAACAAAATAGTATGAACACAACAAAATTACATACGCCATTGTGTTGCGTATGAAAAACAGTACTACTTTTTCCTACACCCATGTTTTGGACAAGTATCGAGTAGACACTGTAGTCTCCAGATTTTATGCATTTTTTACAAAAATGAGACATCTTAAAACATTTAAGAAAAATCTAACTCCTCTGTCCGATTCATGTCCCTGGCTAGAACCGTATTTTGGACATATATCGAGTAAACGCTGTAGATTTTATGAATTTTTGACAAAAATTATATCGATCTTCAAACAATTAAAGAAAATCTAACTCCTGTCCGATTCATGTCCTTGACTAGAACCGTGTTTTGGACATATATCGAATAGACACTGTACTTTTACATCACTTGGAGAAATATTGGAATTACTAATTCCGGACATTTCGTCGATAATTTTTTAATACAACGTAATTGTGGTGCTGATAGCTACTTATATTGAAATAAGCACAAAAATAGGGGAAGTTTATAAACATTGTAGAATGTATATTACTCCATTAACGTTGTAATTAGAGTTTCGAGGTAGAATTTATTCTGCAGTTTACTTTGTTTCTAGTTGTTCTGCCGTGTTAATTTACCATTTCCCAACGAACATATCATGAGCGAATATCGCGTTAAACGGGAATTCTGTCTGCTCGATCACGTTCGGAACCGGTTGGTTGTACAGATATACACATAAACGTGTACAGACATCGCAATATTATTGCGCAATACGAAGGCGGACCGATCATTATAGAATATACGGCTACCTAGATCGACCGCATCCTAGTTCAGCTTCCACTAATTAATCTGAAATTTCCAACCAGCTTCGTCGAACAGGTTGCGCAGCTAATAGACCTCGATCTAAATTCACATTGCCAATTATCTCATCGTGGACTAATTAACGTGCGCCAAGTCGTGTATACAATACCGGTGGATATTAACAATAAATCGAGCCCTCTTCCACGTGTTTATATTTCACGATGTAACATCGCAGTACAACGTCCAAAAGTAATTTATGAATGCCCCACAAAATGCTGTTTTTTCGGGGCAACGAATAATTGCATTTCGTTTAAAAATATCCGAGTTAATTATCCCAGTCTGCTGGCGAAAAAAGTTCAACGTTTCCTCGCTTCTTCGAACTTCTTGTGACTCTTCGGAGAAATTTTATCTCGATCTTCTCGATCTTTTTGCACGATTAGCCCGATGAACTTTGCGCAAAAATTTCATCTCGGCCCACGGCTGTCTAATCAATTTTTTCGTATAATCTGTACAATAGCCGACAGATCTTTATGCAAAAGAGAATTTTTAGGATCGATAGGAAAATTGAAAACGTGAAATTTTACGAAAAGATGAACGGTTAAGGAATACCAATCTACTGTTATCGATCTGTAGAAATTCTTAAAGAAATGGAGAATTTCTCCTCTGCAATGACATGGACCTTTTTTGTTAATAATAATCCTTGTGTTGTCCAACCGCGATTAACAATTAAACGAAAAGTTGAAGACTGGCAAACGGAATCGACGAAATAACAATTGTGTGCAAATGGAATATGCAGATGTTGGAACGAAGGATACCTTGTTAATTGTTCACCTCGGTTATTGTATAACGAGTTAACGAGATTCGTTTACTTCTTTTTTTTTTTGCACAGGCGAACGCAGGACCGCCGAGACGAGTAATTATTTTTCACGTCTAACAAGCACCGTGTAATCGAATTTGTAGTTAAATCGATTGATGACCGGCCAAGGCTGGACCTGGCTATTAGCTACTTTAATTAGCAAGCCCCAAGGGGTCCGGAAATAGGGTAGCCGGTAACGACGTTTGCCAGTGTCATCGCCATGGTCGAATGTACGTGGTCAGATGCATCAGTCAGCGGACCTGGAACAGTTCTCCTCAATGCTGAAGAGTCGTTGTCTCCCCGGAAACGATGAGCAAGATTGCTAGATCGTATGTCAAGCGTTAAAAGTTCATTAAACAGGAACAAAATTGAAAACAGGTGCAAAAAATAAAAATTGTCCGAGGCAGTTATCAGTAGACTGCTGATATATATGCAAATTATAGTTTTCTTACTTGATTGTCTATGGTGGAAATAAAATCTGAAGTTTCACTATTGCGCCGGTTCGCGATTCGGCGTCAGAGACATGATTGGTGAGAGAGAGAGAGAGAGAGAGAGAGAGAGAGAGAGAGAGAGAGAGAGGGAGAGAGAGAGGGAGGGAGAGAGGGAGGGAGAGAGAGGTGGAGGGAGGAAGAGGGAGGGAGGGAGAGTGTGAGAGAGAGACAGAGAGAGAGAGAGGGAGAGAGGGAGAGAGAGAGAGAGAGAGAGGGAGAGAGAGAGGGAGGGAGAGAGAGGTGGAGGGAGGAAGAGGGAGGGAGGGAGAGAGTGAGAGAGAGACAGAGAGAGAGAGGGAGAGAGGGAGAGGGAGAGAGAGAGAGAGAGAGAGAGAGAGATAGGGAGAGGGAGAGAGAGAGAGACAGAGACAGAGAGAGAGGGAGAGAGAGAGACAGAGACAGAGAGAGAGGGAGAGAGAGAGACAGAGAGAGACAGAGAAAGAGAGAGAGACAGAGAGAGAGACAGAGAGAGAGAGAGACAGAGAGAGAGAGTGAGAGAGACAGAGAGAGAGTGAGAGAGACAGAGAGAGACAGAGAGAGAGAGAGACAGAGAGAGAGAGAGAGAGACAGAGAGAGAGAGGCAGGAATTAGGTTTCCAGACGGCCAAAGCTGGGATACTGCGTGCCGAGTGATAGTAACGCGGATAGACCTTGAGGAAACTCGGTAAACAGCTCAACAGGTTCAGAATGGAATCCTGTTTTATGCTGATACATGTTTCCCCGGGAAAATAGAGACGCGCAAATTCCTTCGAAAACGTAAGTAGATTTCATCGCTCGAACTTTGTAATACCTTAGGATGGCGAACGAGACTATGGGGAGGAGAAAATCGGAGCACAAATGGAATCACGGTGATTCCTCTTGCGCAGATAGGATGGGAATCGTCGAAACGATTCTCGCGAGCCAATATGCAGCGAGTCTTATCGACACTGGGACGTTGTTCTCGAAATTAAGATTTCCCGCACACTAATTCACTCATGCTAACTAAATAACCTTCATATTACCACCAGTAACAATCTCTACTGCTCAACGAATTTTTTAATCTCGCACCACTGCCAGCTAACTGTTCTAATATCCACGTTGCGTTCGGATAAGGGAGGTTCCACTTTATCGTGGATTACACGGGCAAGCATGATCGACACCGTGTCGTGTTGGATATCGTTTTACTTGCAAGAGTGTCAGTAATATGTCACCGAAAGATTCATAAAGAAATTTTTAGTAACAAAAAAGTTATCATCACTTTACACCAACCTTGAACGTCCGACGCAAGCGGAAACAGTTCAAGAAATGATGTACAGTAAGGAGCAAAACTGAACCAATAACCACAAGTTTTGTGTAAATCATTATTTATTACTAGGAACATAGAAGAATAACAAAAAATCAACATTATAACTATTTTTATCATAGTTAGAAGTAACTCAAGAATTTTTTTTCAAATAATTAATGTCTCCTCGTTTAGCAATGGCAACAAAAATAGACTGACTCGGTTTTGCACCATGTTCAATACTTGGCAATAATTAATATATCATTTATTGTTAATATCTCGTCCACAACTCAACTTCAACAATTATTGAAAAAAATTTCTTGAGTTACTTCTAACTACGACAAAAACAATTATAATGTTGATTTTTTGTTATTCTTCTATATTCCTAGCAATAAATAATGATTTATACAAAACTTGTGGTTATTGCTTCACTTTTGCTGCTTACTGTATGCATGAGATGTTAGCGACATTTCGGTCCTGAGATTTTTCCGTACATGTATCGAGGCATTACTGTATATCCATTCCATATTGAAGACGTTGATTCGATTCTGTCCGTGAGAATCGGGTTGAATCTGACCCTGCAGCGGAATACACCGGCGAAAATCGTTCGCGGAAAAGGAAGTCGGTAGACAGCTAAACGGGAAGTATAGAATAACGTCGGATAAAGAGGTCGGAATCCTCTTTTGAAGCAGTGCTGGAAGGCGCTAGACTCAAAGCAAACTAAGTTGTATGAATCAAAGGCTATTCCGCCGGCAACAATTTGATATAGAATCGTGAAAGCTGGAGAGAGAGTATCCTCGACCGGAAGGCCGGACGAGTGGTTCCTTGAAAAGAATGAAACGTCGGGCACGAGTGCCGGAAGAGAAATGTATTCAATTCGGCCAAGTGTACGGCGTCGTTGCTAAAAATTCCACCGCGTCGCGAAAATCTTATCAGCGCCGCTTTCAAACGAGATCTACGATCGATTAAACACCTCTGCCGGCGATCAAGCTGTTCAGAGCCAATTGAAGATGAAAATTGCAGCAAAATTACTGTACTACTGGTCCTTTTCAGTAGGGCCACCTAAATACCTCTTCAGGTTATTGTGATGCGAAAAATATTTGTATCGATGGACCAAATATCTGGCAAGAATTTTTATCCGAAGGTCATTCTTCTCGGAGTTGTCAAGGTCATCGGTGTTTTTTGATACATAACTACATTTTCCTTTTACTGGATCGTGGAACTGATCGAAAAATACATTCAGATGTGTATAATAACATGACCTTGAAATGACCTTGATCTTCGAAAATTAAAGTTTTACCTAGAACCGATGTTGAATGTCTTCGGCCACGAATCTTGAACCTAGCGATCAGCAGATGTGTGTGTCTGTGTGTTAACTGTTAAAACAACACTCGACTGAGTGATTTATTTCAAACAATACGTCGATAAACTGATAAACAAAGTGAAACGGTAAACATATTTATTTACACCCTCTTGTTATGTTTATTTACATTCAACCTCAGTTCTAGGTAAAACTTTAATTTTCGAAGATCAAGGTCATTTCAAGGTCATGCTATTATACCTGCTGAACGCACTTTTCGATCACTTACACGATGCAATAAAAAAAGGTGTAGTTATGTATCAAAGAACACCGATGACCTTGATAACTCCGAAAGAAATGACCTTCGGAAAAACACATTCTTGTCAGATATGCTGCTCATTGACACCATGCACATTCCGTAACAAATATTTTTTCCATCCCAATAATGTATAATTACTCCATAATACAAGAAGAAGCTACTGAAAAATTACCAAACAAAAATTATGTAAATACCTCAGGTAACAATGAAGGTTATTGAGAGCAGGTAGGAGAAAAAAATTCCAGCGAAGTTGCAATATAATATAAGAAGGTACCAAAAAATTTGAAGTAACAATAAACGCTGTCGAGTGAAAGAACACAAAAAAATTATGCAGTCTTGCACAAAAAAAAATTGCAAGAAACTCGCGGGAGAATGTAAAAAGAAGCTGCCACAAAGTTCCCGAAAATGGAGTACGCCAGACAGAGGGCACTGACTCTCTGTTATCGTATCAAACCTAAGCGAGAGTCTACCTCCATGAAAGCACCGCAAGTATTTTCGACCACCGTTATTTTCACCCTCTCCAGACAAACGCGTCCCCGGCTGAAATTTCTCAGAAGCCATAAGACTCTCAGTTTATATCCGGCAAGAAGTCGACGAACGTTTCGCCACTACCACTGCCGACGGAACAGCAGTGAGCGGTAGCCTAATGAAAGGTCCTCCGTAATTCCTTCTTCTCGCAAAAACGTATTCGTTCCTCTTGGTCCTCTTCAGGGTTTTCTTTCCTGGTTGCTGCGTGCGCGGAAGAACACGCGACTAATATTCCGCATCGACTGTTTTCGTCCCACTGTGGGGGGGTTGGGGGTGGGGGGTTAATTACGCATTGATAACTAACGAGCTTCCTTTGTGCGCATTTTCGGGGGCTTTTTGCAGGATAGACGAAAGACCCCGGGAAATTTGATTCGACGCGGCGGATTAAACGGCGTTGCCCTCGTGAATCACTAATTCGGCACGTACAGTGCTGCACTTAATCCGCCGTGACTTGAGTCGCTTGATCCCCCCGTATTAGTATCCCTCGCGAAAATATTTGCCAGCATCCCCCGCCCCCCATTTCGCACATTTCTTTGACGGAAAATCGATCCTCGACTTTTGTTTTTATAAAAACGTGCGTGGCACAGCGCGGGAGATACTGTCGGACTTGTGTAACAACGTTTGTCCCCGCCTTTTGTTGCAGTTCTATCATCTATTGGAGGCTAATCCCGTGGCCAACTTGACTCTGATGTACCGGCATGTGACCGTGTTCGCGCCGACGAACAGGGCTTTCCAGAAGTACAATGGAACTGCGAAGGTGCTCTACCACATGGGTAAGTAATTTTTGATAGTTTGATAACAGCTGAGGGAAAACTGATTTTTTTTTTTTTAACAAAATCTGAGATTTTTCGTGGATATTCTTGTAGGGCTTGAAAAGACGAGTCCAACGAGTACCATGACCATACCATTGCGATCATTCGGTCTCGAGATATCTGTGTCTGAAAGGTTAGATGACGTTTTCGATGATTTACGCGCTTGATACTTTCAGACACAGATATCTCGAGATCTAATGATCGGAACGGTATAGTCCTTGTACTCGCTGGATTCGTCTTTTCACGCTCTATAAGAATACCAAAGAAAATATACAGGGTGTCTTACAAAAAAATACGGATGAGTATGATACTTTCAGACACGGATATCTCGAGATCTAATGATCGGAACGGTATAGTCCTTGTACTCGTTGAATTCGTCGTTTCATGGAATACAAGAATATCAAAGAATATATATATAGGGTGACCTAGAAAAAAATATCGACGACTTTGAATATTGATAAATAGCTTCGTTTTTTTTTTTTTGCATTGTTTTACGAGTTGAGAGAATCTGTCTGACATAAAGTGCACGGTACACAGAGATTTTGTTAGTATCCGAGGGTTCGGGGATGAACATTTGTTTCTTTTACGGGACGTAAATTTTCCTCAGTTTTTCCTCTGAGCTGGATAGGTAAAGTCAACCGTTGTTAGCTTTGACTTTAGATTCTTTAATGCTCGTCCAATATTGATACTCTCCGGGTTCAGATTATTGAGGCTCTCGCTCCGGACGGCGCTCGCTCTTCAAATGTACCTCTCGGTTCAATGTGGTCGCTGTTTATGTTGCAGTTTACCCCGGCCTTTGTAAATGCGTTAGCTTTTATTAGGGTAGAAGTTGTCGGGCGATATTAGTCTTTATGAACTTCCGTTAACGCGGCTTTTAGCGCGCACGCCGCCCGCTCGAGCACCGGATTCGCGTGTGAGGAATATTCGCGCGGCTAAGTATGCGCCACGTGGGGTTTAAAAATAGTTTCAAGCTGTGTTAATGGCCAATATATTATTTTTTTTTCATCGTATTCAATTGTTCCTCTGCTGATTCGAAAGATATGCAACGGTGATAATTAGATTGCCGACTTTGTGCATTTATGACGAAAACGACTTGGTGCAATTTAATACAATGTAAAAATTATAATAATTTAAAAATGCTAATATATTTTGTCTTCAGCTTAATAAGATTGTTGAAGAAAGTTATAATCTTCGATATGACTACTGTTTCTGGAAATAATTCATGTAGACGATAAAAGTTGTACGCGTCAAGAGATTGCAGTCAAATAAACATTTTATTCTTACTTTAATAATTTTAACAAGCTGAAAATAATAGATTGGAATTTTTGAATTATTTTAACTTTTCTACTGTGTTAATGTGGCACCTACTCATTTGATGCATTTATGACGAAAATGAATTGGTGAAGAATTTCATAAAAAAAATAGGAAGAATTTCTGAGTACAGTGATTTCTCTATATATGTCGCCAAGGCCTCGACGATTAATGTCGCAGAATTATCCCCACTACCGGCTCGGTACTAGAGCCGGATATCGAGGAGTGTAAACATAACTCGGGTATATCTCTTGGACGATACACGACGCTGGCGAGACCCACCATATATGTCACAGTTGACATATATCGAGAATTCACTGTATTGCATTATTATTTTGGACACATAAAATGATTCAAAGGGAGAATAGATTTTTATGAAAATTCTGCTTCTGACTTGGGAAATTTTGCAGAAAGAGCTCGATCGTTCAGAATCGTTTAGGGCGTCTGAAATAAAATTGGTCGCATAATCGGCTTCGGTGGGCCAATTCGAACAATAGCGTGCCCGTAAATGGCCGCGTCATTTTCAGGGTGAAACCTTGAATCACGAACGTTCGCGTTGCATCCCATCTGCATACTCGATTCGTCTTCAATCGAATCTCCCTTTGCGGGCAAATGCGGCGTCGCTTTAGGTGCAAATCCAACAATCCTGCTCTCGGATCTATGTACACGTACAGGTTCGTTCACGAAGATCAAAGGACACCGTTCCGAAATTCGACATTCGCGAGATTAATGCATCGGACAGGGCTCTAGTTTTGACCAAAAGTGCTACCAGATGCGAGAGTTTTGCCCCCTCCACCTATCCTCCCCCCCCCCCGCCATGACTGACGGTATGGCAAACGAACGGCTAGCTGATACCTCGTTACGCGCGTGGTTGCCAAATACGACACCTGCAGGGATAAAACCGCACGAGAGAGCTTTGCTGCGACCTGGTTAAAGGTCTTCGTGCTCATAATGACGAACGTTTGACGAATGATATTATGAGGAAACATGAGTAATCAACTATTTGCAAAGAATTTGTTTTGTCCTTAATTCTGTATCGATCGTTGAAGAGGAAACACGTACTCTTTTACAATTTTCGGTAAAGCAGCCTGCGTTCGAAATATTCTAAAAAGTACAATTTTTATTTACTAATGCAGAGCCATAGCCTCGTTATTTCGAATTATTTTTTGATGAAACTTTTACGAAGAATTAATCTCGGAATTTTTCCAGTTTTTTCGGAAGCCTAGGACAGCCCAAATTACGTCTGGGAGTGAAAGACCTTTCGCGCGTGGAATTTGTTACTAAAGAAAGCGACGCCACGGGCAGAGTTTTAATAATTTTTTGATGAAACTTGCACCAACGTATTCCTGACACTTTTCTGGATAAAATGATACCAAACACGGTGCGATTCGAAACACGCGTACCTGTGTAAAACTCGATAAACTAGAACCTCTCTTATCCGAACCGTGGAAGTTCGTAAGGTTATGTTGGGGAATTTCAATTTTAGGTTTCGTTAATTGTTAAGATGGTGATTTAAGATTGTAAATAGCTTGCAGTAGTGCACGTTAGTGAAGTATAAGTGTCTATAGCGATTGTTCGAAAAGAAGTTGTTTGTTTAGAGAAGAGGCGTTTGTTTGTACAGCAAGTGCGTTATGCAGTGACGGATGGAAGGCAGATACAGTGGGGAACAAAAGTATTCGTACACTTGAAATATAGAAATAAAAACAACAATTGCAGTTTCTCGAAATTTTTGCCATTGTAAGTTACGAAATAATGTAATTAAGTTTTGTTTTTGCTCATTTGTTGTTACAAGAGTTGTGTACAATATAAAGGTACATATGTTTAAATACAATTAATAACAAAAAAAGATATTGTTGCTTTTATTCCTATATTCCAAGTGTACGAGTACTTTTGTCCCCCACTGTATAAGCGTGTATAGTGATTGTTCGAAAAGAAGTTGTTTCTTTAGAGGAGTGGCGTTTGTTTGTACAGCAAATGCATTATGCAGTGACGGATGGAAGGCAGATAGGTCTTCTTTATGGGCCGAAACGATACGACGCCGAGTTTGCTAACGTTGCTGCCTAATACACGGCACATCGGCGAATTAATCCTAATTGATCCGGAGTGAATCAAGGCGTGCTGCAGGTTGATCAGCGGGCACGTCGACGTAAATCCCCCACAGAAAGCTCCGTTTCCCACTCAAGTCAGCTCTTCCTTAGCAAACGTGACGTCACCTCGACAGCATCGCTGCGCCTTTGGTGCATTACTGCGATTGACTGTGATCGATTAATCCTTCACAGTAGTCCCCCCCCCTCCCTCTCTAACCCCTCCGTCATATCTCCCCGGTCCCCTCCACCATTCACGCGTCCTCTTTGATGCATCAGAATTTGTGACGCTGCTGGCCGGCGGCTTCGTCAATTATTACGAAATCTCATCGGTGAACCGCGTTGACAGTTCAAACGGCTCGGACAATGACGTCGAACACTTTAAATCCGCACAATTACGCGCTTGTTTAATTATTAGACGACCGGTCCCGCTGCCCGGATGATCGAGAATTTCGAAATGGTCGAGAACGATCGGAATACTTGTCGGATATATCGATTGCTGGGACTGATTGGTCGACAGCGTTCGCTTCCGCGCGCCGCGCTATTTTCGATTTTAATTCGACCGATGACGATGATTAACGGGTGGCACGAGTATATCGGTATTCGTGGAATTTTCTATCGATTGCTGAAGTGGAAGATTCCTCGAGCTGATATACAGGCTGTTTGGTAACTGGTGGTACAAGCGAAAAAGGGGATGATTCCACACGAAAGAATAAGTCGAAAATATAGAATAAACATTTTTCGTTTGAGGCTTTGTTTTCGAGAAAATCGACTTTGAAGATCTGTCAGGTTTGTGTGCTTTAGTACAGGGTGTTTGGTAACTGGTGGTACAAGCGAAAAGGGGATGATTCTACATGAAAGAATAAGTCGAAAATATAGAATAAACATTTTTCGTTTGAGGCTTTGTTTTCGAGAAAATCGACTTTGAAGATCTGTCAGGTTTGTGTGGTTTAGTATATGCACGAAGTAGATTTGGTTGGTCATGATCAGACGCGTCAGACAATTCCTATCGAATAGCATGCTGCATTTCAAACTCGATTTTCTCGATAACGAAACTTCGGATGAAAAAATGTTATTCCATATTTTCGGCTTATTCTTTCATGTAGAATCACCCCCTTTTCGCTTGTACCACCAGTTACCAAACACCGTGTAGAATGTGAAATTACTCATTGAAAAATTTGCGGAACTAAAGCCGGATAAGATAGTCAAAAATTCCCTTGAACCGAATTTTATCGACGATGTGTCATTCGATAGAGCACCAAGGTTTATCAATGCCTGATAGACTTACAGAACAAATAGAACGTAATAATATTAAGGTTAGCTTAGTTCTTCGCGGAAAAAAACGTCGAAAAAATCAGTTTTTATTTTTTTTTAACAACGGCGCAACAAACCAAAAAATCTGAAAAAATTCATGAACAATACTTATGACAATATACCGCTACTGTAAAAATATAAATGTTGTCACTCTAGAACTTCCATGTGAAATCTGCATTTTTTCGATTTTTTTGAGGTTTTTGATTTTTTACAAGCAGGATTTTCACTTTAAAAATCTGAAACCAATTGCAAAGTATATATTAGGGTTCTTGACATGTGTCAGATTTTTCTCAGAATTTCTAAACGTCATTAACTAGGGAAAATAGGCCAAAAACTGATTTTTCGATTTTACCCCGTAACTACCCTCCCGATCGAGATACAGGGTTGAAATTTTGCACAGTATGTTTTTTCTTGGTGCTCTATCGAATGGCACATCGTCGATAAAATTCGGTTCAAGGGCATTTTTTACTATCTTATCCGGCTGTACCCTTTATGGTGACACGTAGATCTGTCGATGGTATTGTCAAATTAATGGGAAAAAACTGCTTGTCACTCCTGCTCCCTACGATCGATTCGCAAAATACTGACAAAAATTTTCCACTCGTGGCACAGGATTCCGAAACAATTATGGCACGATAATAAGAGCATATAGAATACGATAGTCTGCGCGTTGTACGAACCGTGGTACGCAATCTTGTAGGTGGGGCAAATCCATGATTTTATAGTCATATCCTGTTTTACGATGCGATTTCCTATATCCGGGCCGACCCTTCTCGGCCCCGCGGCGTTTTCGCGATTACTACGCTTGAAAATGCATCCACGAAGGAAACAAGGAATTAAGAAGGGCGTCGACGTTTTATGAAGAAACTTCCTTTGCGTGCTTGAATACCGCCCGGGGCGAAAGGGGAAGGAGACCGAAGTCTCTGAAATTACTCCGTGAACGAGAAAAATTTCATTCTGACTTCAATTCGGCTTGCGCTCGAGCCTCGAATATTTGTCGCGACCGTTCGCAACGGTCTTTATTATTAAAATTACCCTTTGTACGATACGATAACAGCTTCATAATATTAATTAACCGTGACTTCTACAGTCTCTTGGAAAAGAACAAGTTCGTAGGAAACGAACGGTCAATTTGCAACAGTAGGACCCGCCCCCCCCCTCCTACTTTGTAAAACGTCGACTCATTTCTTGAAATATTAAATTCAGAGATATAGTATACAGGGTGAGTCTAAAGTTTGTTGTTTCTAAAGATACGTAAAATATAGTAAGGACAATTTTGTTTTTATGTCATTTTTTTTAGAGATATCAAGGTCCCCTTGACGTTTTTAAATGGAAGCACCCTGTTTTAAACACCTACAATGATAGCCCCTTTCATTAGGAATGTAAATAATTACCAAATAATGTTAAGTAGTCAGTTTTAGTGCTTTATAAATATAGTGTTAAAGGGACATTGAAGTTGCAAAATATGAAAGCAAACCTTGCATCCAATATTCTACATACAAATAATAATTCTACATTACAAAATACTAATGTAAAGTGTACAGTGTGTGAGATGGAACATAATCGTGTGACACGACGTGTGCGTGCCTCGAAACAAACGAAATTTGACACTAGGTTCACGGGGCCTGTCAAAATTACGGGATCTAATATTTATAATTTACAATTATTGACATTGTGAAGACGTATCCGTGGGGAATTATTCAACAAAATTATTTTTTTGGGTATATATTATTTAAAAAATTGACACAAATGTGGATAGACACGTTCTTGTTATTCTTGTAAAATAATGTTAAGTAGTCAGTTTTAGTGCTTTGTAAATCTAGTGTTAAAGGGACATTGAAGTTGCAAAATATGAAAGAAAACCTTGCATCCAATATTCTACATACGAATAATAAAATATAATACTAATGTACTACAAACTACATTATAAAATACTAACGTAAAGTGTACTTACTTCTGAATCTTCTGTACCTCCGTCGGATCCACAGCACACAAAACAATCACTAAACACTACACAACACACTTAAAGAAATCGTGACAGCAGACGAGAAGATGTTACTCCGACCACGAATAAAATAATACTGCGATTTTAACCGTTTCGGACCCAAGGACGCATGATACGAAAACAGGGAATTCCGGGAAATAGGGTCGGCGCCCCGCCATAACTTTTTTTCTAGTGTTTATAGACCCTCGGCGTTTAACCTGCCTAGGTTAACCTGACCGTACCACCTCCGTGGAAGGGATCATTGTTAAAATCGCAGTATTATTTTGTTCGTGGTCGGAGTGACATCTTCTCGTTCGTTGTCACGATTTTATAAAATGTGTTGTGTGTGTTGTTCAGTGGTTGTTGTTCAATTATTCGGACCTATTCCCGTGAGTTAATAATTGTGTGCTGTGGATCCGACGGAGGTACAGAAGATTCAGAAGTAAGTACACTTTATAAGGTTTTCTATCATATTTTTCAACGTATATTAACGATCATTAATGATTTGTTATATAGTATAATTTAATGTGGTTCGAATAAGATACTACTTTAAATCAAACATTTTTATTTTGATAACCAGATAGACAAAATGAAATATTTTTATTTTGTATTTCAAATATTTCCTTACAATGAAAACAAGTTGAGCAAATAGTTAATATTATAAATTATAATTTTTAACATGAGAAGCTATAATAGTTAGCAAAGTATTATTTGTAGTTTAATTACGAATATGTAACACGTTGATAAACAGACTACAATATCGTAATAACATTACAGGCAACAAAATATCATAAAAATATAAGTTACTGTCAACTATTTGAAATACTATTTTACACAGTCCTACACACACCTACTCCGATCACTTTTTCAGATATTGAAACTGTTTTGCGAATATGTCAGAAACTAAAGCTGAGCGACGGTAACATGTATAGGAAAAAGTTTTGTTCAGAATGATGACCTTGACAACATATTTCAAGGTCATCAAAATCGGTGAGGAAGCCCCTAATGTAAATAATTACCGAATTTTTCTATAGAATTAAATTTCTATTGAGATTACGATTTTATAAGAATTTTTCTATAGAATTAAATTTCTATTAAGATTACGATTTTATAAGAATTTTTCCGACAAAATTAAATTTCAATTCGTCAATTAGAGTGAAAATTAAATTTGGTCACGCAGCACGATTGCAATTTTTATTGCCCGAGGTTAAGTAAAAGTAATTTTACCCTGAAGGAATATAATTTTGAGGATGAAACACATTGTTCCCCATTCTGCCACCATGTTATACTAGTCAGAACTCGCTAACTCCGAGGTCCAAGATAGGAACGAAGCACGTGTGTCCTGTTAGCAGCTGATTAACAGGTTCCGTGGAAGATTTTCCAGTAGAACGGGCCGTGATATTGGCGGTTGAACGAGTTCGGAATTCACCAGTCGGTAACAAGATAAACAGTGGAGGAGGTCACAGGTTGGCCTGTGGCTAGGAGCCGCAAGATATGTCGCAGACCTAACCGGCTTGTTCTTCGCTACGTCGAGCACCATGTAACCAGCTTCTTGGTACGAGCTCTCCTTCAAAGTCCTCCGTCTCGCCTTTAACTATATACTGTCCTTAAGTTCCATGCGAACAGTCGCTTTGCTACCTCCAGTCAAAGTCCCCCCTCCCCTTCCCCCCATCTCTCTCTCTCTCTCTCTCTCTCTCTCTCTCTCTCTCTCTCTTCATCGTATAACCCAGCGTGCACCGTGTCTCTCTTTTCCGTTTCTCTTATTTTAACCGTGATCTGATTGTCTCTGTCGCGCTCGGCCGTTCCCCAAGGCGTCTGACTTCGCCCGTCACTCGAAACACTAGATATCAGAAGCAGCCGGTCTCCGAGACTTGGCCCTTGTTCAACCCCGCCCGGCGACATCGCGTGTCTGTTTAGCGTCTTTGAAGCTGAAATACGTGGCCCAATTCGGTTATGCTTGCGCGGATCGCGAAAAAGCTCGCGAAACCCTCGCGCCCTCCTCCGGAACTCGGTTTTCTTGTTATAACTTTGTTGTTCCCGATCGTTTACTTGTACAACTTTTACCACGATGTTCCCGGCTCTTTTCTGATTAAAACGAGTCCAAACACGATATAATTCATAGCTTATTTGCCAGTGTAATCCACGATTTAGTAAAACCTCTACTATCCGAACTCGTCAGTGAAACATCAGTATAAGGATAGTAAAATACTTATCTGGATAATGATTTCTTTCGGAATTTTTGACCAACGTGTTTCTGACTCATTTCTGATCGAAATGATACATCTCGCGACACGATTCATGTTCCACTGACCAGTTCGGATAATCGAGGTTCTAATATATCGTGGATTAAACTGGCAAATGAGCTTCGAACCGTGTCGTGTTTGGACTCATTTTAATCAGGAAACCGCCACGGACAGTTCACTTAACATGATGAATGCAAAAGTAAGTGTCAGATGGTTTACAAATTAAATAATAGAAAATCTGAACCGAACTACTGACCTTAAAGTGAACAGAAAAATGCAAATACTTCGTAAAAACTTAATATTTAGCAAAATTGTACTACGTACGAATCATTCGCATAATACCAAACCACGAATCTAGCCAGGGACATATATCGGCCAGGAGATACTATTCTTTGATCCACGCCGAAGAAGTGGACAGCAAAGTTCTAGCTCTAGGGGTTCATAGCCCCTCATTGGGTATACCCTATGGCAGTGGGGATAGTTCTGGGACTCTTATCGCATAGGCATTTGTGACATATATAAAATAAACACTGCATTTATGATTAGGAAGTAACGGTTACATATACGCTGAATTTATTTTTTCTTATAATTCTGAAATATGAAGTTCTTTTACTTGTTTCTTTTACTTTTACTTGTTCTCTTTTTCATTTTTGTATTTAAATATAATAAATTAATTTTTTCTTATAATGCTGAAATATGAAGTTCTTTTACTTGTTTCGTTTACTTTAACTTGTTCTTTTCTTTTATTTTTGTACTTAAATATAATAAAAAATTAAGTTTGGTGCCTAAAGGCCTTCTTTTCATATTTCCTTCTGATGCAAATGGGTTAAAGGACAGAAACGGTTCGCGCGACTTGATCAAACTGCGTTTCCCGTCACCCCTGTAGGCAAGACCCTTCGAGCATTCCGAGTATTCGGAGCGTTGAAGGGTTGCCGTGTCGCCAGAAGGGAGTCTAAAAAGAGATCCGCCTTGTGAATGACGATTATCCGTTAGTCACAAGGCTCGGCTACCGGCGACGAAGGTTACAAATACCCTGGGGGTGCGAGCTTTTTTCTGTCGGTATCACCGTTTTTGTTTCGCCCCCGTAGACGCGGCCATTCATCGTGAATTAAACGTGAAGACGACCTAATGAAAGTCGCCGCCTATTCCCTTCGCTCCCTGCGTTAAGTCGCCGGTGTTAAGCCCTTGCCCTTCCCTTTGCTCGCTTCTCGGCGATTTTTCTGCGAGTTTCCCGGATCTGATCTGAACGAATCCAGCTGTGTTTTGTTGCTACAGCTGACATAAACGTTTATAATATTGAAAAAAAGTTAATTGCACACGTTACATATTTTACAGGGTTCCCAAACTCTCAGAACTTCCAAAAGACACACCATTTTAAAATGGAATTACCCTTAAGCTATGTCACTTCTTCTTTTACTATAAAATATGTAATTTCAATAGAATGCAAAATTGTAATAATATGTAATCTTTTAAGAAAATAGGATATATAACATTTTTTAAAGATACGAAATATAAAATACAAAATTTTTTACTGAAAGGAGAAGACAACAAAAAGTTGCTCGGTGTTGCTTCGATACTATTTCACAACACTGCAGTAAACTAACTGACGATAAATATGAATTACACTATGCGTACTTTAAAAACAAAAATGGAAGAGTGGAGCTCGGAAAAAGGTGTTTAATAATTCATGAATATTTTTACGATTATTCGATATTGATGTCCGAGTTCCATTTTATAGCATCCGAAAAAACGCTGGCAACTATTGAAGAATTCAAATCATTTAAAAAGTCGTAAAAAGTTTTTAGGAACCACAGAAAAGTTTGTGGATTAATAATAGCCTCCAATAAATTTGTTATGTGTAGAACAATGAATTATTGTTGTTACGCGTTCGCTGATAAATTTTGTCGAGAATATTCACGAGAATATTCCGGTACTGTTAGACTAATTCAATTATTTAAATTCTTGAAACCCCGTAAATAATTAAAAGTTAAGAATATTCTACGTTGTTTAATATTCTAAGTCCTTCGGTCAGTTTCTGAAGAGTTTTTCTTTGATGAATTCATTAATATCAAGTACGGGGACATGATTAATTATTGATGAAGTATATTTGCTGATACAGTGATCAGTCGAATGCATGATTAATAGGTTATTATGTACTGAATCAATAATTTCATAACGAATCTCAGGTAATTGGGAATTTCAAATCAGGTATTTCCTTGGAAAGGGTAATACCTAAGGTCATTTAAAAAACCTTTTTTCTGCACGAAGATGTCTCCACGGCTTTTTTGAGGAGTTATTAACGAAAAACTCGGACCAATCAGAGCATTGCACGTACCAATCAATTAGGCATCATCTTTTTCAAGGAAAAACAACATTTTTGGGACACCCTGTTGGAAGAAAAAAAATTCAGTCACATAAATTAGAAGAAAGTAGATCGAGAATGACCTGTCGATTTTTATGGAAAATAAAAATTGCCTCCCCAAGGAACAGAAACAATATAGAAATTTCTGTCTTCCTCTTAACCCCTTGCACTACTATTTATCTTGCGATTATAACAATTAGAAATTCTTCATCGTTCAGGATTTCATAGAAAAGAAAAAACAGTTTATATTTATTGTATGCCTATGTTTTCTTCAAAGGATATATATCAACTACAACGAAATAGAATTTTATTTCGTTTTAAAGGGAATTAATAACATACATATTTATTAGACTCTGTTAAATGTCTCATTTGATCGAAATGTTTTTGAAATGTTAAAGCGTTAACGTTCTCTCTGACGTCCGTCAACTCCGATTATTGTCTATCGATTTGTTTCCGCGAATTTCTCCAGAGAGCCTGTTTTCTGTAAATAATTGAGACCGGGGCAACAGAGTGTTCAACGGAACAAAACAATCGGACCAATATTATTCGACCAGGGGCAATTTTTCAAAGGAACTCGCCGCAAGAACAATCCGATGAGAACGCGCGGGCCAGTCCCGTGCCATTTATCGTCAAGAAATTCTGCAAAACTTCTTGCCAGGCAAATAAACAAAGAAACTCGCCGGAAGTTACCACGCGAGAGAAACGCGGAGATGAAGTTCGCCGACCGTGTTTTTGATTAAACAACAAACCGGAGAACCGATTCCTCTTTTACGATTGTAGTTCGATTTCGCGAAGAAAGTCTTTTAGAAAGTATTTTATTCCTACGATTAACTAAGAAACTATTCATTGAGTTGAAAGATTCAGCTAAATGTTATTTTTCACATTTTTTCCATCTCCAAAATATTTCACAGAATAACCATCGGGAGCCGTTAAACGTGCAAACCGGGAGCCATAAAAATTCGTAGAATATTTTTCCAATTTTCCTACACGCGTGGCAAATTTCCGTGAAATTTAATATGTCGAAATGTTGTTATTCCCTCCTCTGCAACGCAATTATTTTTCTACGCTGTACTATAATCGTATAACGCGCGCCGGAGGGTTTCATTATTTCTAGCACGTTCTCGAAATTGTTTATTTCAAATTGAAAAATTTCGAACGCAATATTCCCGGCTCCCGTGTTCCCTCTGTTTGTTGTTATACGTTAAATCGCTGGACTATGAAACACTGGCTGTTTTTAAAAGTGATTGTCCATTCCAAAAAAAAAAAAAAAAAGGAAAAAAAGAAAAGGTAGAACATAGAGCGAGACAATGCTCGGGAATTTTACGCGCCGCGAAAAGTTTGCCAATTAGTCTTGGAACTTCCATAATTTTGCAAGCGGGGCCGTCTTGTTTTGCGGGCGGAACATTATTGTGCTCGGTTTAATTTATCATTTCACCTCCGGGGGCCGAAACACGGCTTTGTCTTGTCCATTTAACTCGTTCTCTTTTTTCGGTTTTTCCTAGGCAATTTTCTTCTTCGTTCTCTCGCTTTCTCTCTTTCTTCCTTTTTCGCCGTACCACACCACTTTTGCCATCGCGGACCACAAAAACAAATTAAATCTCAATTCTGACGAAATTACTTCCGAAAGATAACGCTAATTAAAAATGTTGTTCGCTAGATAAGCAATGGAATTGCTGTCCAGTATAATTCTCCACGCTCAAAAACCGGTCCTCTAGAAAATATATGATTCTGCTCAATTTGCTTTGAAAACCGCCGACATCCTCCACTCTAGATAATGTTCAACGTTTGCCCATACTGGCACGTCACTTGTCCGTAGATGTGCCATATACAAAATCAACGTTATAATCATTTTTATCATAGTTAGAAGTAACTTAAGAAATTTTTTCAATAATTAATGTCTGTCACATTATTTATTGAAAAAAAAATCTTATGTTACTTCCAACTATGACAAAAACAATTATAATGTTGAGTTTTTGTTATTCTTCTATATTTCTAGCAATAAATAATGATTTATACAAAACTTGTGGTTATTGGTTCAGTTTTGCTCGTTAGTGTACTTGTGCCCATAGCTGTGCCCTATACCTGTGCTCATAGCTGTGCTCGTACCTGTACCTGTACCTATGAATGCAGACAATTTTTATTTTGCAAACAAATGAGACCACATTTTCGGACCACTGATTTTAAGGGGTTATATACAGTTAGAATTTTCAAAAAATCGATTTCTTTTTATTTCATTTTCGTAATGTACATTTATTTAAGTATACGCACAAAAAATTTCAAGTCAATCATTTCAACGATCGAGCATTTCAACGCGATCTTCCGACGGGTTTTTCTCGAAACTGTGTTTTGAAAGACGGTGTCCAAGATTTCTCGGAAACGGTTGAACCGATCACTCTCAAATCTTAACACAAGCTTCTTAAGTATATTTTTTAGTAATTAATCGAAGCTTTTTTCTCTCCGATGAATATTTTTTTTTTATAAACAATTTAAGGCCAAAATTTTTGTGAAAAATCGATTTTTTTCTTTGAAAAGCTGCCATTTTGTGACAAAATTTTATTTTGCTTATTCCTTCGATTAATTACTAGATTATACATTTCTTTAACGAAATCAGTTTGGTTTTTTCATTTTTGATGATCCAGTCCAGAGATATAGTGGTCACCGCAAAGCGCCTTTTTTTTTAGAGGAGCTACAGGAGATCAGCTATAGCAGGTTTCAAAATTATTATTTTTACAAATAAAAAATGTTAAAATACAGTTAAAAGTTACCATAATATGTGTACAAATTTTTACATTAATAGATGTGAAGGTCTTCTCAGGAAAAATTCTTAAAAAATTGCTTTTTTGGTCCTCCTAATTGTATATAACCCCTTAAGATAACATTTCAGAGACTGCATTCGCTAAAAATCGACGCACTGGCTTCTAGTTCAATTCCTAACATTTTTACAATTGCTCATCTGTTTTTTGTTGGTTCGAAGTCACCTCTGCAAATTCGGCGAATCTTCCGGAACCATCTGGGACACAATCGCGAGCTTTTCCATAGGGCTGACCGGCGCTACCGGTCGATATGCCAATCGCTTTGCGAGCGCAAACGTTCCGAAGCTCCTGTCCCTCGGTTTTCGATATTTTCTCCGGTTCCGTGCGATTCCGTGGACGATCTTATTCGAGAAAAGGATGAAAATCCGAACGTGAAGAGCGACGGTCTCGCAAGGAATGCGGTCGAGTGTGCTTCAGGTGTGATGCGAGATTGATACCGGAAGCTGTTGAGATTGATTTTCGCGTCGCAGAACGGATGATGGCTGGATCGCAATCCCTGCGGACCCTTCGTACTCAGGATCGCCTGCCGAGAGGACCCGGCTCTCTCCTTCCATCCCCGGATGGAAATAAGTCTGAAAATGAAAGGAGAATGCCGCCTCCCGTGGGAAATGTAACCTTCTTGTTCCAGGTTCCCATGAATCTCCTCTGCAGGCCTCTATGTACGGCCTGACACACAATGACTGCTTTTGCCGAGAAACGCGGAATTGCGAGGAACGATTCACTTTGGACACTGCTGATTGCCAGTCCTCTATTGTCTTGTTTCTTCCGTTTACCTCTGCCTCCCTTAAGGGCGTATTCTGGTTTTCGAGGGCGTTTCTCCATGAATTTTTTCCCGCCAAACTGTTGAACCCCTTGCATTGGGATTTTGCACTCGTATTTATTGTTATTTAAATTACACGTGTGATTTTTTTCATATAAAAATAATCAAAATTGCGGTAGTTATGTATATTTTTATGCAGTATGTTTCAAAGGGTCACTCTGGTTTTCAGTACCAAATTTGCCGGTTTTCGGGAATTTTTTTCAAGGGAACTATTGAACCCCTCGCATTAGGTTTTTGCACTCGTATTTATTGTTATTTAAATTACACGTGTGATTTTTTTCATATAAAAATAATCAAAATTGCGGGAGTTATGCATATTTTTATACAGTATGTTTCAAAGGGTCACTCTGGTCTTCAGTGTCAAATCTGCCGGTTTTCGGGAATTTTTTTCAAAAGAACTATTGAACCCCTCGCATTGGGATTTTGCACTCGTATTTATTGTTATTTAAATTACACGTGTGATTTTTTTCATATAAAAA
Source organism: Seladonia tumulorum (assembly GCA_913789895.3). Lineage (NCBI taxonomy): Eukaryota > Metazoa > Arthropoda > Insecta > Hymenoptera > Halictidae > Seladonia > Seladonia tumulorum. Next base: position 6,596,524 of record OU565280.1, read on the forward strand.
TAATCAAAATTGCGGGAGTTATGTATATTTTTATGCAGTATGTTTCAAAGGGTCACTCTGGTCTTCAGTGTCAAATTTGCCGCTTTTCGGGAATTTTTTTCAAAAGAACTATTGAACCTCTTGCATTAGGATTTTGCACACGCGTTCGTATGTATTTGAAGTGCATTCACGATTTTTTAAAACTAGAAACAATCAAAACTGCACGAGTTATATATTTTTTTATAGAACGCAATTTTGACACTTGTACGTCGTTCGACTTACACTATGCACACTTCTTGGCAGAATTTGCTGTGATAGTAAGGAATAATAAGAATTTTTTTTGTCGCGAAGAACTTCTGAAACGAACGGAAGAAATATAGGAAAAGAGAAGCAATAGTCGCAGATCGTATTTCGTTTTGATAATTTGAAATACACGATGGTTCTACGTCACGTTCGAATCGAAATATGTAATTTCGATTGCTGTCGCGCAGCCCGACCAAATTCCGCGGTCCCCTTTAATGCATCGTAAGAGGATTTGACTTTCATTTCTGCGAAATGCCAGCGGTTTATTGAGATAATCGTGGAGTAGAATTTATTACGTGACGCATGTGCCAGAAGATGAAACGGACCCGATACCGGATTTCGCGTGTGCTCTATCCACGAATAACTTGATCGGATTTCGAAATTCTCTTCCCGCGGTTCTGAAAGCCGCCGCGAATAAATTCTAATCTACTTGGAAATCTCGCGAGCGAGCTATCCGAACGAACGAAGAACGTTAAAGGCCTCGATAATATAAAGAATTAGTGGCAAAGATAGTCAATTATAACGTAACGAGGCCGCTTCTGAGAACTAGCAATTTTATAACATTTTTAAAATGGATCGCTCCGTTTTACCGTTCAGAGAATGGTTCAATCTTCGAGAAACTCAATTTCTTACGTTATTCATGAGAAACCGAGGACGTTCCTCATTCCAGTTCGAAACTATTCATTTCGAAGTTAGGGCGTACAGATTATAAGTTAACTCCGCTTGCCGAAAGTAGTTATTTTCTTTCGTAAGCTTCAGTGTTTTCCAAGTTCGAGTCACAATTTCAAGAGAAATTATTCCTCGTAACTAAAAATATACGACTGGTCGAATCGAGCACAAACATTTCACCGAAACGCCGGGAATTTTTTAATTAATTTCTAGATTGATCACGGACCATGGCGGAACGACCACAGGCATTGTTCGATTATTTTTTAGATTGATCTGGAAGAGTGACTGAACGACCACAGGCATTTTTAATTATTTGTTAGATCGATCCGCAAGACTGTCACTCGAGAAACAAAATGGTCCCCAAAATGGTTGGTTAGTCTAAAATATCTTCCCTGTTGGTACAAGCATACTAAAAATATAAGACCGTTAGTGCAAATATCTGACTGAACGACCACAGGAATTTTTAATTATTTGTTAGATCGATCCGCAAGACTGTCACTCGAGAAACAGAATGGTCCCCAAAATGGTTGGTCAGTCTATAATATCTTCCCTGTTGGTAGATGCGTATTAAAAATATAAGACCGTGAAATTCAGTGCAAATATGTGGCTGAACGACCACAGGAATTTTTAAATTAATTTTTAGATTGATCCGCAAGACTGTCACTCGAGAAACAGAATGGTCCCCAAAATGGTTGGTCAGTCTATAATATCTTCCCTGTTGGTAGAAGCGTACTAAAAATATAACCGTTAGTGCAAATATGTGACTGAACGACCACAGGAGTTTTTAATTATTTGTTAGATCGATCCGCGAGACTGTCACTCGAGAAACAAAATGGTCCCCAAAATGGTTGGTTAGTCTATAATATTTTCCCTGTTGGTAGATGCATATTAAAAATATAAGACCGTCAAATTCAGTGCAAATATGTGGCTGAGGGACCACAGGAATTTTTAAATTGATTTTTAGATCGATCCGCAAGACTGTCACTCGAGAAACAGAATGGTCCCCAAAATGGTTGGTCAGTCTATAATATCTTCCCTGTTGGTAGAAGCGTACTAAAAATATAACCGTTAGTGCAAATATGTGACTGAACGACCACAGGAATTTTTAATTATTTGTTAGATCGATCCGCGAGACTGTCACTCGAGAAACAAAATGGTCTCCAAAATGGTTGGTCAGTCTATAATATTTTCCCTGTTGGTAGAAGCATACTAAAAATATAAGACCGTTAGTGCAAATATGTGACTAAACGACCACAGGAATTTTTAATTATTTGTTAGATCGATCCGCAAGACTGTCACTCGAGAAACAAAATGGTCCCCAAAATGGTTGGTTAGTCTATAATATCTTCCCTGTTGGTAGAAGCATATTAAAAATATAAGACCGTCAAATTCAATGCAAATATGTGGCTGAGCGACCACAGGAATTTTTAATTATTTGTTAGATCGATCCGCGAGACTGTCACTCGAGAAACAAAATGGTCCCCAAAATGGTTGGTCACAGTCTATAATATCTTCCCTGTTGGTAGATGCATATTAAAAATATAAGACCGTGAAATTCAGTGCAAATATGTGGCTGAGCGACCACAGGAATTTTTAAATTAATTTTTAGATTGATCCGCGAGAGTGACGCTCGTGAAAAAATGTCTCGAAATTTGATTAGTCCGCAGTATATTTTTCGGAGCAGTGTTAGAGAGAGAGAGAAACCATCGAAACTAATATTAATCTCGCGTGTTTCGCTTCTCACTCGAAATCGACGTGTCTGAGCGTCTGTCGAGATCGATAATGACAGTGTACCTAACCTTAAGCACCGCTCGAAACACGGGGGGCGAGGTATTGCAAGAACACAAACATTACAAGCCGAAATTACGTGTCCGCCACAGAGCAAACATGTACTCTCGAAGGACATCGGAAGGAGGAAACGTCTGATAAGCATGTCACGTCGAGTTCGATGTGCGGCTTGATATTATGACGAAAGGATGTTGAACTACAGTGATGGCTACGAAAAGTCGCGTACGAGCAATATTCCTTAACGTCATACTAGTCCAGCGATAATTTCGATTCTAATTATTCCTCGGTGAGACTTTACGCAAAATATTCCTGACGTTTTTCTGATTAAAATGATACCCAACACGGACCGACTCGAAGCATACAGTAAGGAGCAAAACTGAACCGATAGCCACAAGTTTCGTATACAGTCAGTTCCATAAGTATTCGTACCCTTATTGCTCTTGGTGCAATTTAAAAATTATTTTACGCTTTTCTACCGTAGTCTCGGCCTTCTTTCATTTTCGATTATCAATGTTATTTCGACAAAGTTTTGACTAAGACTAAGTAACTGAAGCTCAATTATTCGACTATGACCTCTGGGAATCATCTTCAAAGTGAAACAATGTTCATAAGCAAAATAAACTCAACTCTGTCAAGCATGGTACGAATACTTTTGTGGTCTGTTATTATGTATTATGTAGATTAAAATTAATATAATTTTGTTATCAATGATTCAATTTTGTTAAAATTTTGTATACATACAGTTTATGCATCTGCTTATTCGTAACAAAAAACTTACTGCAGAATCTTACATGTATCACTTGATATCAGCAAATTTCTCTTATATGCAACGAGGGTACGAATACTTGTGAGACTGACTGTATTTTTGTCGTCATTGCTTATCGAGGAGACATTAGTTATTGAAAAAAATTTCTTAAGTTACTTCTAACTATGACAAAAACAATTATAATGTTGATTTTTTGTTATTCTTCTATATTCCTAGCAATAAATAATGATTTATACAAAACTTGTGGTTATTGGTTCAGTTTTGCTGCTTACCGTATTTACCCGAACGATACTTCTCTTTGATCAGTTCGGATAATCGAGGTTTCGTTTAATCGTGGATTAAACGATTAAATAGGAAGCGAATGGCATCGTGTGAGGTATCATCTTAATCAGAAAAGAGTCAGAAATATGCTGATGAAAGTCTCGTCGAAGAATAAATACACACAAAAGTAATATCATTAAATTTCTCTCACCGCCACACTTTTTCTACTCGGTATTATCTTCTGCATCGAGAAATCAAAGAATATTGTCATAAATAATATTTTAGTTCTCAGTTTCACAAGCTTATCAAGACATTGTCGTAGTTAGAAAAAAAAGGTGGTGCACCAAAAGTGCTCAGATCGTTTATTTTCCGATTCAATCTCGAACCACTCTCGTATGGGGATCGATCTCTTTACGCTCAAGCAGGACTCCATCGAGGAGAGAAATCTATGAAGAGTTCGGGTGTCCAAACGGGATCAATGGAAAGGGGATATTCCAGTTAGGGGGTCGCCTAACCTCTTGAAGCCTCTCTGCTGAATCGTTGCGACCCCTGTGTGTCCCTTCGGCGTCTTCTTTAACCTATCCATATCGTTCGGATCTATCCCCCTACCCCCAAGGACGGACACTGTCGATCCTTTATTCAAGCATCGACCCCCGGCGAATATATCATTCCTCGCGAGGCAAATATCTTTGTACCGGATGCACCGAATATCCAACGGGATCGTAAATTATCAATGATACGTGATCGGGATGAGCCGAATGGTGTCTAGACGTTCGCAGACTTCTCGTTCGCGTCATTTTACTCTCGGTCCTTTTTTTTTCTTTTTCTTTTTTTTTTACGACGTATGGAAGATCAATGCGCCGAGAAGAGCAGGTGAGAAAATGACGATTGGATATTCGTAGCTTTGATTTACTACGTTAGACGTCTGCTGGAAAATTTGACTTACGCGAAATCGGTGGGAAAATTTGTCGACTTGCGTCAATTGAATTTGTAATTAATTCTTTTCCATGTTATTATTTGATTTTACTTATTCACTACAATTATCTGCTATTAACGCTAGAACGACCAAGCACTGAATGCACAACTGGCATACATTGTCTTATAATAACAACAAAATAAGATTTGTTTTAGATTTCGTATTAGTTTTGTTTAAATATCTACTTCGACAGAGAAGTTTATTAAAAAATTTTCTCATGGAAACATATTTATAATTTCAATATCTCTGAAAGAAAACATTAGGAGGAAGTCGTTTTGACCCATCCGGTAGTTCTAGTGTTAAACTAGACCCCGGAGTTTTGTGAAAAATTTTATCAATTATGAGACAGGCGAGCTACATTTATTCTGTTGAAAACAGTGCAACAGTGTCGTTAAATTTTTTTTTTAATATCTCAAGATCGATCTGATTTTTGTCAAAAATGCATAAAATCTAGTTCACAGTGTTTACTCGATATACACTTGCTGACAAAAGTTAAGAAACAAAATAGTCGTGTGGGAATTAGTGTATATTTTTAACCCTTTCGCTTCGGCAGCCCCGTCCGTCAAAGTGCCGTCACTGAACGGAAACTCGCGCCGAAAATATGCACAGTGCGCGTGGTTTCTGTATATTGGTACAGATTATTTCGACGCCGCATATATGCGGCGCTCGTACCCACGGGTCGTCGAGTGGATGCCGCGTATATGCGGCGCTCGTACCCACGGGTCGTCGAGTGGATGCCGCATATGTGCGGCGCTCGACGCGAAAGGGTTAATTTCCCGAAATACCTATGTCCGAATTAAAAATAACATGAAGAGATTACACATATCATACATGAACATACGATAAGTTTTTTTTTCGATTATACTTGTATAAGCACTACAATTAATATTGAGTCAAGGAAACGAAAGATAAGTTTGTGACAAAAGTTAAGGCATTTTTGTAGGCATTTGTGACGTATATAGAGTAAACAATGTATTCGTAACTGATTTTCCAGCACTATAGTAGGCGCGGCTTTCCAAAGATCAGATTCTGCAAACAGGAGATTCACATGTCGGTGAACCGGTGATCGATGAACGTTTCTTGTTATTATTAGTATTTACCAATTAGTCGTCGCGGAATCATAATTGGTAATTTCATGCTGTTCCGAATGCTGGTGACCACCGATGGCATTCATTTAACAGCGAGAGCAATCTGCCGGTGTATGGGCCGTTAATTTTAAATAGCTATCGCCAAAAACACTGTGGAAACTGAATTTTGCTGAATAATGGACGCGCCATGCTAATTTTTAATCGTTACTTTTGCAGCGAAACGGGCCAGAGAAACTAGTTACAGGATGTTACAGAGACGTTGCACTAATGAATCAATTCTTCACACTAGAACTACCAAGCAGTAACTGCAACTGGCGTACATTGCCTTATAACAACAACAAAATTGCAGTTGTTTAGATTTCATACCAGTTTTGTTAAAATATCTACTTCGACAGAGAAGTTTATTAAAAATTTTCCCATGAAAACATATTTACAATTTCGTTATTTCTAAAAGAAAAAATTAGGAGCAAGTCATTTTGACTTATCTGGTAGTTCTAGTGTTAATCACCAAATTTTTACCACGTTATTAAATATGGTTATTCTTAGAAATTACTAGATTTTATTTTGTTCTTTTATACTTTAACGTTAAATATTTTTATACGCTTGTGAAGCACTTCCGAGCACGTTACAGAAAATATTATTATTTATGCGAAATAAAAATTGTTTTAAATAGTGGTGATATCAAATATACTCGAATAAAATCACTTTTGTGCGAAATAAAAATTGTCTTAAATAGCGGTGATACCAAATATACTCGAATAAAATCACATTTATGCGAAATAAAAATTGTTTTAAATAGCGGTGATATCGAATATACTGGAATAAAATCAATCCCTTTAAATTCAACTTCGAAAGAAGAAACTGACGACAGGCTGATAATTCTCAATCGGCTGACTAACAATTTTATTTACAGTTTCATATTCTCCAGCGAGTGATCTAGTATTTCCGAGGCAATTAGCGACGTGTGTGCATTTGCATGCATCAAACGACGCGAACGTCCAACTCTCCTCCCCGGACGATTCGTCGTTTTAATACTTTTCCCGGCGAATCCGTTCTTTCTCTGCTTATTTGAAAATCCTGAATATCAATCGTTCTTATGCAGCCGGGAAAACGACAGAATCGAGTGAAAAAAAAAAAAAAAAAAAAGAAAAAACCGCAGTCGTCCGTGCATTTTAACGTCCTGGACTAGGCGAACGAATATTGAGGAGGATTAATTGAATCCGCATGGCGGAATTGTTCCGTTTGATGTCACACGGACGGATTCAACAAACCTAAGCTCCCGTGAAACGAAATACAAAGTATTTTTAATCCCCTTCGTTATTGCTTCCTCGTTTTACTGCCGGTACGCCCGACCTGATTTCGTCAATCATTACTGCACTGCGGATCTTTATGCAAAATAAAAGTGTTATGCATCGATTGTAAGAAACAGCAGCCGAGCGAAAAGTCCTTTCTTGATTTAATCATTTTATGAACGTCGGTGTTCCTAACTTCTCTTAACCCATTTGCATCATTAGAATAAGAAATATGAAGTTCCTTTACTTGTACTCATTTTTGTACTTGGATACAATTAAAAAAAAAGTTTTGTGATAAAGGCCTCCTTTTCATATTTCCTTATGATGCAAATGGCTTAATATTTTCACTATTTTAAATCGCACCCAACCATTTTTACCGTAAACGCATAAAATCCGCTGTCTAATCATTACAAAATTATTCATTCGCAATTATTACATCTTCGGGCAAATTTCAAATTTTTGTAGCTTTCCAAAAAGTTCGACCGAAGCTACAATTCGTTTATTTCGCTCGAAATGTCCCTTACATGGCAGAGGAATTACACAGGGTGGCCCTTTTAAGCAAGGCCACCTAAATATCTCTTCAGATAATTGTAAAAAATATTTGTTATGCATGGTGTCAATTGACTAAATATCTGGCAAGGATGCTTTTTCCGAAGGTCATTTTTTATGCATGGTGTCAATGAACCAAATATCTGACAAGGATATTTTTTCCGAACGTCATTTTTTCAGAGTTGTCAAGGTCATCGGTATCTTTTCGATACGTAACTACAATATTTTGTTATTGCATCGTGTAACCGATCGAAAAAGACATTCGGACAAGTATAATAACATGACCTTGACATGACCTTGATCGTAGGCTTCGACCACCACTCTACAATCAAGAGCGTGAATGTAAATAAACATGTTTACTGTCGCAATACTGATGATACCTGATGATACTGGTTTGAAATCCCGATCAGTTTCAGTTTACCTATCAGTGTATCAACGTACTGTTTATTAATAGTATTAATAATATTTGGTTTACCAGAATATCGTACATCACGGCGCCGTCCAATTTAAAGCCGAATACAATGTCTACTCCGTGTAATTATTATACCGTCGTTGATGTCGACGTCTAGTTAACTAGGATCAATTTAAACGAACGGCTTTGGTACCTGGGACACGTTACAGACTTCTTGAGCGACGTTGATAACATCGTTGGAAGAAGTATCTTATCCTCTCAGATTATAAAACGTCAGTGTCTGCGACAGGGCCATTTATTGGCTATTAGTAGACTGCGGATTTTTATGCGAAATAAAAATGTCGTTTCTTCGTTTAACAATCTTAATACGTTGTTGGAGATAATATACTGGGGTTTTTAAATTCTTTTTGTAAAATCTGCAGTGTAGCTGTTAGTACAAAAAAAAAAAAAAATTGTATCACAATATTAAGCTTCTACAATAATTGTACCTCTCTGAATGCAAACAAATTAATAAAACCTAATCAAGGGGAAGTCTTCAATGTATTTTTCAGAGTTTTAAAAAATTGTCTACAAAGCCTGGAGTCGAGTTGAAATTTCGGTTTTAAAATTTCAGAGAGATCAACGGCCTTCTAGAATTTTTTAATCCCGTTCTTCGGAAATTCCAACGACTGCGGAGTCGATCAGAAAGTTTCTAAGTGGCTAATATGAAAACTGATTTTCCACTAATCTACTAGTCAAAATTCGCGAAATTCTCGGATCGAAATTCCAGACGAAGGGCAAGTGTTCAGCGCGGATAAACCGCGGATAGGTAAATTTGCGAAACAAGCCGAATTTAATTCGCGAGGACCACATAACGTGCAACCTATCCATGCGGATTTCACGTGGATAGAAACCGCTAAACCGTGCCGAGCTTTTGACACATTCCTTACTGATCCGCGGTGCCTTTGTGGAACGCATACGGGCTCCCCGAGCCTGTTCCCGTGATACCGGTATGATCGATATCGAAGATTTCTGTAACGCCGGAGTTGTACATCCTCTGTTATGCGAGCACGCATCGTTTCAATTCCAGCGCGATGCTGGTCGGATTAATTCCCAAATGTCTCACTGCGTTTTAATCTCGGGATTAAATTGTTCCCGATGCTTGCATCTGATATCAGCTACTTCTGCGGCTTATTTTCTTTGTTCTTTCACCCTTCTGCGATTTTTCCACCTTCGATTCGTTGGACTCTGTATAGCTAGTTTAACTTCAAACCTAGCACTATAGCCGCTCCATTTTGTTTAATACTCCCTCTGTCTCATAACAATAGTAACAGTTGATGAACTTAATTTCTGTGAAAATAAATACAGAACGCAACATTTATTATCAAACAAAATAAATTAAAAACACTGCTCCCAATTTTTATTTTGAGTGTTCAGATGGTTTCTGAATTTTTCAATAATTTCTTTACTGCATTTTAAACTTATAGGCATGATCCCTTGGCTGCGAAGCTTTGCTTTCCCCATACAGTGATTTCACTGTATATGTCGCCAAGACATAGATGATAAACGTCGCGGAATTATCCCCACTACACCTCTCCCCGAGAGGCCTCGTTCTTCAATCTTTTTTTCATCTTACTTTTACAACGGGTTGATATTCAACTGAAATAAAACAATTGATTTCGATCAGCGGATGAAATTAGAAAAATAGTTATGATTCGTAATAATTAGGCTAACCTAAAAAATTGAAAGATGTGTCAAAACGGATGTTACGAAACATTGATTTTGATCGAAGGCTTCACAATTTGGCGCTACAACATAACTTGCATCTAATACAGTTAATTCTCGATATATGTCATCAATATATGTATATCTCGATATATGTCATACCCGATTCGTGGCCCTTCTCGGGGTGTACCCCGCGGTAGTGGGGATAATTCGGCGACATTTATCATGTAGGCTTTGGCGACATATATAGGAGAAATCACTGTAATTCCCGTTTAAATATTCATTCGCTACGACAGAGTATATTTTTTTTAACTTTGATGATTCGGGTGCCGTTTGTAACCTCGATAAAATGGTTTAAAAAAATCGTACATCGATTCCCAAGGTGCCATTTTAAAGAGGAAGCTTCAATCTTCAAATCCGTGTTAGACTCAATCGCGATAGAAATTTTCCTGCGATTCTAGAGACATTTCAAGTTGCAGTCTACTCGAGAAAACGTGTCTTCAGCTTCTCACCCTGTTTAAAACATTTTGGGAGATGTTTGCGAACAAATTTGCAGAGTTGCAAAAATATCTTAGAAAATAGAAATTACGAGCTTTAAAACGAGCCGAGGCTCTCATCCTCTTGGGAAACTTTTTCACGAAATTATCACAATTTTTCAAAAATCCTCATCCCATTTTCTAAATATAAATACCAATTTCATGAAACTGTACAACTAGTCGCCTAATTAATTCGGTCCAGAAATAGCAGGATCGTTTGCTGGCCACTACCAATTTTGATACATTGCCAATTCCGAGGCGAATACACACCATAACCGTGCAAATAACGCTATACTTAGGGGATAGTGCAACGCTATATTTAAGGGATCAATCATCGAATTTCATCTAGGATTTCTCCATTCTCGTGCCGTAAAACGCGGTCTCGTGTTTCCTCGAGCCAGCACGCGAACGAACCCGATATCAATTAATGCCCATTAATTCCGGCGGATACTTAATCGTTTAAATAAATACAGCCTCCAGCGGCAAGTTAGCCGGAATAATTGCGTCTGTGTATCACGCAGATTCCGGCGCGGTAAGTTTCCGTATCATCCTGTGTCAGATAACGATATCGCAAACTCTATTAGCAAAGTTCCGATCGGCCGGGAACAACCCTGGTGTAGAATATTGCACGCGCGAAAGCGACACCGACAGAGGGACAGAAACGAAGGTGCTCGATGTTACACGGTAGTACATTTGTTATCGCCAAACAATCGGCCTTTGACGACGTAATAAAATTATCAGCTCGAATCCACCGCAAAGCGTGGGTGCATTATGCGCGGCTGTTAGTCGCGCGCGATAACACCGGCTCAGAATATTGTTGAACTGTTGCACGAAACAATTTGTTGCACGCCGCTGACGGCTTCGAGCACTCCTCCTGCAGTGTCATAATGAAATTCGAATGCTCCCGAGCGTCTCGTGCTTCCGGTTTACGCGAATTTAATTGCAGGCATCAGTTTTTGATAACTTTAACCTGGTGCGTAAACGGGTACTGTTCACGTAAGGTAAACGTCCCTGTGACTGTACCCTAGTAGCACAAAATATTGTATACACATTCATATAATATTAAAAAGAGATTCAATCTTTTTTTAATATTCAAATCAGGAAATATCTATCTGTCATGTTACGAGAAAAATATTTTTTCTCGTCGGATCCACAGCACAAAATATTGTATACACATTCATATAATATTAAAAAGAGATTCAATCTTTTTTTAATATTCAAATATACATACAATATTTATTTTATATTACGTAACAAATATTTCTTTTTAACCCTTTGCACTCGAAGCTATGTTAGCTGCAAAACGAAACATTTCTTGAAACCTAGAACATTTCCCTTCAATATATTCTTTCTTTTTCATGTTACACATACGAAAATGGTGCAATTCACTCGTACAATACTGAAGTGTTTAGCAATTTATTAAGTGGAAGTTTATTTAATAATGTGAAAAATATTTTGAATAATGATACAGCAATTTTTAGTGGCGCCTTACGGTCGCCATTCGAGTGCTAAGGGTTAAATATTCAGGAAATATCTATGTCATGTTACGAGAAAAATATTTTTTCTCGTCGGATCCACAGCACACAATTATTCACTCACGAGAATAGGTCCGAATAATATTGAACTACAATCACTAAACAACACACACAACACACTTAACGAAATCGTGACAGCAGACGAGAAGATCACGAATAAAACCACGAACAAAAAAATAATACTGCGATTTTAACCGCTTCGGACCCAAGGACGTTTGAAACGAAAACAAGGAATTCCGGGAAATAGGGTCGGCGCCCCGCCATAATTTGTTTACCTTGGTTTTGTATCTAGTGTTTATAGACCCTCAGCGTCTAACCTGCCTAGGATAACCTGACCGTACCCCCTCCATGGAAGGGATCATTGTTAAAATCGCAGTATCATTTTGTTCGTGGTCGGAGTGATATCTTCTCGTTCGTTGTCACGATTTTATAAACTATGTTGTGCGTGTGTGTTGTTCGTGCGTGTGTGTCGTGTGTGTCTATTCCCCTGAGTCAATAATTATGTGCTGTGGATATATATATAAATATATATAAATAATATATATAAATATATATAAATAATATATATAAATATATATATATATATATATAAACATTTAATTGATCGAAGGAATTTATTCCAGTACTTTCCATAAATGAATTTTTATAGTTTCAATAACTGAAATATAAAACCGGTCATTTCGACCGTGGTAGGTTTAGCGTTACAGATTGAAGGTTCCCCTTTAAAAACGGTACCTCGGAAACAGATGTACGATTTTTTACAATCGTTTTATTGAGCTTTGAACGAAAGGTGTCACTTGTTGATTCAAAGAGATGTACCGTCGATTGTCCTGTAATGGGAAATAAAAAGCCGGGTATTTTACGGTACGGTTTTATTAAAAAAATAAAAAAAATAAAAAAGCTATAAAGAATAGTAGGGAAACGGACGAAAATGTTGAGGTTTTCCCGTGGCCGTGGATGCGAGTCGAAAATGGGCAATAATCTTCACATGAGCCGCTTTACGTGATCCGTTTTCTTTCTGGAACTCTTGATGAAACCGAGAAACTCGAGCTCGGCGACCGCTTGAGTAAAACGAGCTCTAAATCTCCGTTAAGGATACCTTGGCCGGCGATAAAATTCACACGGGAACACGTGTGAATTATTCAAACAAGAGGTATGTATGTGCCGCGGCTGCTGCGAGGAAGTTATCTCTGCCGGGGACGCAACGATTTCACCATTACAAGCGAAGATATGAATTCAAAACGACCGCCGGTGGTTAGACAAATCTTTACGCGGCCCATTACCGAACGGACATTACCCGGCTCGCCTAAATGAAAAAGGATACTGTAGCGTCGGGTCCACGTCCCGTTTCTCCCCGGCGCCGCTCTTCGGGTCCACGATGATCAAGAACGCCTGCAATTGATCGCATCGATCATCCAACTAGCTACCTTCCTCCTTCTTTTCCACAATTATTTTACAGTTCCAACAACCATAGATCCAATTTTTCCATTCGGCATCTACTAGTTACATTTGTCCTAAAATTACTTTACAATTTTCCTCATACTATTCACTACTGAATTTATTATTGTCACTCGAATGGTCAATTCATTGGCCCACAATTATTGAAATTGCGAAGAGCAGATTAGAGAAAAGGCTACGAGTTCATTAGTACGCTTACCAACCACGCATACAGTGTTTACTCGATACATGTCAGAGTCTAGCTACAGACATATATCGACCAGGAGATACTATTCTTTGATCCACTCACGAGGTGTACTCTGAGGTATATTCTGAGACTTTCATCGGCTAGATTTGGGACATGTATAGAGTAAACCCTGCACATCCAAAGCAACATGAAAATATATCCCTAAAAAATATATAAAATGGTTACAAATTGCAGTTAAACACACAAAGCAGAAAAATTACAAGCCTGATTGCTCTCTGGGGCAATAAATAGCAAAAATCACCGAGGACTCTGAATAATTTTCTATCACCACACTGCAGCACTGTACCAGCTCCGAAACCATACAAATCGGCATTCCTACAGCGACCATAAGCGAAACGAGCATAACAGATCCCAAAACCCGCAACCGGAACCATCGCGTCCCGAATTCTCCTTGTTCAACGAATTAATTGCATTCGTCCCCATGAATTTTCCGACTTCTAACAACCGCGAACGATTAAACAATCCGCACCCCCATGACCGCTAGGTCCAATTTACAATGCGGCGCTCGCGTGAATCACTCAGCGCGATTAAAATCAGGAAAACGTGTAGTAACGAGCCGCTGCGTGACCGTAAAGTGTAACCCCAGAATGAACGTGTAAACATCGAGCACACGAGATAGAAAGAGAGGGTGCGGGGGGGGTGGAAGAGCGGGATTGTTACCTGCAGCCAGTCGTACATATTGATCAGCTTCCTGGATTCCAAGTGAAGTTTGTAAATTATACTGAGGTCGGGCAGGCTGGTCGGGATGGCGTCGTCGTTCTCCAATTTGCAGCACTCGCACTGAAATATGTATTTCCAATTAACTTGGGACGCCCCCCATCGTTTTCCATTTGCGGCCGGCCGTAATCGATTGCCGTTCTGATCGATGATTGGGGGGATCGATGACGAAAGTAAAGCGAAACTGGATACACTCGGAATTAGGTATTCCGGGTTATCGACGGGAGTCCTCGATACTGATTGTCGAGGAGGATAATTTCGAGATTTGCAATAAATGCATAAAATCCATAGTCTAATTACAATCAATCATGGGGGCCATTAACGCGTTCCAAGAGATCACGATGCTTCTAAAGACCTCGTCATCGACAATCATCACTTACGTTCAAGTAAACCCGAGGATCATTCAGCCCACTGTGAACCGCAGCTCTCAAAGACCCTCTAATATGCTGTTTAGCCAAAGCACCATCGCTGAAGCAAAATATCTCATTCGCTGGCACGTGATTAGGATTGATCAGAAACTTATCGAACACTTTCTGATCGAGATAATCGATCACATCCATCCGGGCCTGCTTGTAGGGCGAGCGAGAATGGGTCTGAGACATTTGCAGCAGTTTCTACAAAGACAAAAGATCGAATACTTTCGTCGTCTGTTCCCATTGTCCGAGATTTTTGTCAGTTTCATTGCTACAGACCTCTTTCAATTGATGTCGATTCAGCTTCACGCCGGCTGGAAGAATTTCTTTGGATGCTGTGTCTGCTTCCAAGCTGGCTGCCTCGATTGTTGCGATGTGAGCTTCGAGTTCTGTTCTTATCGTTTTTAAAATCGGGTCCTTGGAACGTTTTATGATCGCAATTAACGAAGTCAATTTAGAGACCAGCTCTGACTTCGACAAGAAGCCTAACAGTTGCAGGCACTCTTTGTATTCCGGCGATTCCCTCAGATGGTTTGTGTACACTGCTTTCGTGTAAAATTCGCGCAGCTGAAATTCAGATTTTGGAAAATGTTCAATTCGGGAAATTAATCTTTTCGGGGACCGTTTGTGTTTTTGATCGATTGCTGTACCTGTTTGCCCATTGGGGAATTTGGCAACGGTGCCATGAAATCGTGTAGACACTTCAGAACAATTAAAAACCGATGCATGTATTGGTGAAATTGGCTCAACAGTTGTGTTAATATTTCCTAGAACGAAGTTTGCTTCTGTACAAGTTGATGATTCAATTAGTGATGGCTCTATTAGTGGTGTTTTCTAATGGTACCTTGAATTTGTTATTGTCAATCGGTTGTGCATCTCTCTCTTTTTGCAATCGTTTCATATAGTTTTGTATCGAAGGTAGCTTTTTTATCTCTGTTAAACAATCATCGGTCAAAGAGAAAATTCTATTCTTTATCTCGTTTGGTTTACAACAAAGAGAGTTCACATTATTTGCATAAAAATGTTGGATCATACATATCTAAAATTTTGTCAATAAATTGGGGAACAGTTAGCTTAGGCATATTTTAATTATCTCCAGAGATCATCATGGATCATACCTTGTAACCGTATAAAAAGTTCTCCACTGAAAAATCATAAAACAGAAATATATCTGTTAACAACTGAAACGCTCGACCTATTAATTTAAATGGTATGTCTGTACAGAAAACAATATTTTCCATCACATCGGATAAAATGTTTATTTGTGTTGGTGAGTGGAATACCTGCAGGAAAAATAATCGATCACTAACAGTGCCTAACAATACTATGCAACAAATTTTGACTTAATCATTGATTTTATTGTATCATCACTACCTGCACATTCAACTTTGAGGTAACATCATACGACAAGGATCTGTGAATAGCATGCAACGTGGTAGCAATACCAAATATGAGAATGAACTTCATTGAACTCGAGTAAGAACTAAAAAATAGATAAATATGTCAGAGTGTATTTTATTTGGATAATGGGGAGGAGATAATTACAGTACCTAAGTACTGAAATGAAGTCGTGTAATACTCTAGGAGAAGAGCTTTCAAAATCAGTTATAATTATCACTAGTGGAACACCTGGTTCGCAGTGTTCGAGATACCAGTTTTTCAAGGCACGCATTGTACAATGACTTTTCTTAATTTGTGAGTCTTCTTCGCTCTACAAGAAATTGCACAGTATTATTTATCCTTATAGTAATTTAAGAACATTTGTGTCTCTTTAAAAAACCGACTGTTTTATCGCTGTTCATCAGTTGATAAATTGTTTCTTCCATAATGTTCTTTGTATTGTTCGAATCTCTACTCCATATAACTGCTGTGTGGTTCGTTATCGGTTCCAGTGTGGAAACTATTCTTGTAAACATTATCGCATGATCAGGTACGTTCACTCCTACAATTCAGCTATTTTAGAGTCGTGCAGCCGAGGTGAACAATATTCTTTTGCAAGGTATAATCACCTGTTAACACAATAGCTGTCTGAATTTCATTTTCCAGACTCTCTAATGGTCTCTCTTTAACTTTGGCAACGAAAAATGATAAATCCTTAAGTATTTGTTGGAACATAGTGGATCTTATGTGCTAAAATTTCAACGAGACTTGTTGGCATACGATCATTCAGCTATTATAGATAATATTTATATTGATACCTCTGTGGCTTTCTCAATGCTTGTCCAACATTCTTTATAAGCAAGATGCCAAGGTTCATCGTGATAATCTGGAGGCTGGAACTTTGTGCTTCTATCGCCAATTTTGTATTTACCTTTGTGTGCGAACACACCCTACAATGTATCATTGAACTACACTTCTACACTAGTATATTGAAAAATAGAAAATCCTTATATAAACATGAGATGAAGCTCTTAAAACATAATAAAAAAATAAAATATATTAAAATGAGTGATCTGCATACGCAAGACACTACGCTTTAAAAAAATATTGTACGGGGACGTGAAATAATAAAGTATGGCCTCTTCTTCTGATCATTGTGTTGTATGAAATTCAAAGAAAAATCCTTACGGAATTAAAAATTACTATGCAAGCACTGATATCAAAAAGTTTATAACGCATTCACTGAAATGGAAAGAAATTGACAGCACTTCACAAATGGTTACATAAAATTAAAAATCAGTGTCTATATTATTCATCCGTTTTTTCGCCCCACTTCTCAAGTATTTACATAAACATTTGCGCTTGTACACACTAGCAGTCTGCTGGGAAAAGCCCAGGACATCGCATAGCAAGTGTTCATTTAGCTCGGTGAAATCGATAAAAACAAAGAAATTTAGTTAAGTAAAGACATAAAGAATTAAATATTTTAATTCTTATATTAATCCTACGCAACGTCTTAATACATCATTAGAAGATCATTGTGTATATACGTCATGCCGGCGAAAGGAGCGCGTTTCGAGGTTATGTAAGTACATGCAACAAGTTGTACGATACCTTCGACACGGAAACGTTGTCCATTTCGAAGAAATAAATGATACAAGCCAACTCTGCTTAATGAAACATTGGTGGATTACACAAACACAAGAAAATCACTTAAAATCACTTAAAAATCATAAACTAAATGAGAAAGAAAACGAACGATACACTCCTACTCAAGTCTCAAGCGCAACTGTCGCGCGCGCTTCTGAGACGCGCCTAGTAACTTCTAGTGTGAAACTTATGGTGCATTTTATTACTGTCAAGTTGGTAGTATAACTAGGGAGGGTAGCATAACTGGCTTATCTGCTAACCTTTAAATTCATGGCGGATACAGGTGTAAACAAAGTTTGTTGGTGCTTTAAAAAATGTTTGAATTTGTGACATTATTAAGAAGAGACGACTAACAGATAGATCATGCTAAAATACATTAGAAAAATCATAAATAATCAATTGCGGAGGTGAGAGCTTTAAGTTTTGTTTTACAATTAATCGAAATTCATTGTTGTATTGTTCCTTCGTTACAAACTATAATTAGATACTGAATTTTAATGCAAAATAAAGAGTAAGCATTGACAATCAGAAACAGGGATTTAATTAAAACATATTTCTTCCTTTAATGGTTTCAATAAATTGAAAATAATGGGGGAATATTATTCAACTCTTCTTGTGTCTTCATTTGATTGTGTTTTAGTTATATACTTTGTCATGAATGCGTAAACTGCATCTGCATTCATGCCAATGTAAACATTGGATATGAACTTTGCAGTTTTGCTTTTGTTTTATTGTCTATTATTAACAAAATACCAGGGATCATAATTGTTCCAGCGAAAACGACAAATAGTTATAGAATAACAATTACCGATACACGAAATTTATTAAAGGATAATAGGATAAAAGTTACGAAATGAAAATTTTGAAAATTCATGCGGTGAGTAACCTGCAACGAAATAATGCATACGGCTACAAAATAATGCATTCAGCAACAAAATAACGCGTATATCGGTCAAATAATGCATATACACGGTGTCCCAAGTAACATTTCACGATTTTCCAAGTACTTGCGATAATCTGACGAACAAATATTTTCAACAAAAGTTCTTTTTCAAAAAAATTTCAAAAAAATTCTTTTTTATTGTTGTCAAGGTCACCTTCACTATTTTAAATGACACTTTGCATTTTTGACTTAACAGTATTATAGCCCGTATCAAGACGCACTCAACGACCTAGCATACCTTCGGATGACCTTGAAGGCAAACAAATGAAAATTTCAACAAGAAACGACAGTCTGCTTGAATTTTTTTTTGTAATGTTTTATTGCAGTCAAAAACTGGTCAACTTTTGTTTAAAATATTTATTTTTCAGATTATTTCAAGTGCTTGAAAAATCGTAAATACTGTTATGCGGAACACCCTGTATACAGTAACTAAATAATGCATGTAGCCTCCAAATAGCGCATACAGTAATAATGCAAATAGTGCATCGTACAGCACCGAGATAATACACAAAGCAACAAAATGGCGCATGAAGGCCGTCAATCTCGCTATCGATGTGCAATACGAAGGACGATACGACCGGTGAAATTTTCAAAAATCAGCAAACCGGTCGTCGACGTCGCGCGAATATCGCGAACGAGCGTAAGTTGCCTCGCGGTCATTTGAATCGCAAATGCGCCGATTGAATTCGTCGAGGCCGAGCAAACAATCCGGAAACCGAGAGGTTGACGCCGCGGAGGATGAAACGGGAGGGTTGCCCGTCGAACTTTCGTCGAACCGGTCGACCAGAGAAGCATGAGAGAGTGAGGGGGGGGGGATGAGAGAAGGATGTACGATATCGGGAGGAGGGGCGAAGGTTGAAAACCAGTATATACGTATATACTATAGTACTTGCCCGCAGAACTTGCCTGCCCGGGGAACTCGTAATTGATTTAAAGAAGTGTCCAAACAAGATGCCGGCGCGTTCCCCGCCTCGCAATGTACCCCGGAACACACCATCGACAGTGTGCGACCGTGTAAACGACCGTACAACGAGCTCCGAGAAACTCAGATTATTCCGAAACTCGCAGGTCACGCTCCCGCATTTCTATCAGGTCCTGCCGAAACTCCGTTTTCTTTTTACTTTGAGAAGAAGAAAAAAAAAAAGAACTTCTTTTTAAGGCTACCACGGCGAAGAAAATCCGAGACGCCCGCGAACTTTCGTCGTCAGATTTTCAAATCAATTCCGTGCCCGGATTACGATATATGTCCAACACATGGGTCTAGCCAGGGACATATATCGGCCAGGAGATATTGTACTGCACTATTCTATTTTATTCTTTGATGTACACCTCGATTCATGATCCTTCACGGTTGTGGGACTTTCATCGGCTAGGCATTTAAGACATATTATATTTGGAACTGTTTAAAAAGAAGAACTATGCCTTGGGACCTTTGTTATGCTTTTCTGAACTGCTTCGATCGTGACGCTAATATTTTTTGTTTGAGCCTATGTTTTATTTGTGGTTTAAAAAATTTTTTGATGCTCGTGGAATTATTTAAATGCGAGGAAGGGTTGGAAGTCTTAAAGGGTTAAAATCAATAGAAGCTCTGTTTAATTTCGAAGCTCTGTTTAATTTTTGTCCACTCGTGGAATGATTTAAATGCGAGGAAGGGTTGAAAGTCTTAAAGGGTTAAAAGCAATAAGAAGCTCTGTTTAATTTTTGTCCACGACTTACATAACGTTCCCATGGAAATAATTTTTCAGATGTCTTTTTGGTCGGTGGTCTACTTTCGTGGGCCATGGAACTTTTCGGCCAGGAAATATAAATCGATTGCGCGAGCAGCTTCGCACGAATGTTCTCGTTTTGTGGTCGGCCATCACACCTGTGCCCCCAAGGGGCTCCGCAGCGAAAATAAATGGGTTTCGATCGAGGACTTAATCATCCGCCTTCGTTGAAAGCGACGTCTGGGACAAAACGATGCAGAGATCAACGGGGCTATTGATCGTTGAATGGAACGTATTCGTTCGTGTTCTCCTTTTTTTTCCCTGAACCACGGCCATTCAGCCCCCGCGATCAATTATATAGGGGGATGTTTATTAATAACCGAATTTTAGCGGAGAATCAATCTACGTTACGTCCGATTCCGACGCTCGATAAAATGGCAATCAGAAAATCGTGCAACAAATTTGGGAATGGCAAAAGTCTTTTCAAACAATTTTTATACCACGCATATCGGATATTAATATTAATTCCCCGTTAAGCTGCGACGCATGACACGTTTTTATAAAGAAACGATGCAAACCGAACCGGAAATGCGTCACCACAGCATGCAATTCTCAATTCAAATGCAAAGCCACAAAGGTTTCTCGAATTTCTATTCTAAAATCACCATAAAAATGACAAATAGAATCGAGCGTGGGGAATCGAACAAAAACAGAACAATATGTAATCACTAAAAAAAAAAGAGGCTCCCGGCCGAAAAAAACCGCAAAAATGGACACTACACGTCGATTCTTGGCGCAGATTGGAAAAATATCAAAACTTGAAAAATGGTACCCGCGCGAACTGTGCCCAATGCGCGACCGTTTGTGCTTTATCCCAAGATAGGCAAAGCAGTGACCCATTTCCCCGATCGAATTGTTATCTGTAATGAAAAATGCGTTTTACAACAACCAAGCCGATAACATTCGACGGTGGCAAATTCGGATTCGGGAAAAACTTATGCCGTGCCAGAAATAAAAAATTCGATCGCTGGCCGTGCCGTTGCAGATGCCATCAAACTATAAATCGTCGAATCAATCGTTTCGGGTAATTACATTCGATAAATTATTGGTACACTTCGATCGGCAGCTTCGAACGTTCCATGAAGAATATTAAACATATTAAAAATTCAAGACTCTTTAGATTCGCGATAAGGTAGAGTGACCAGGTTATCGACAAAAATAGGCGAAAAACGGTTTCACGGGAGGAAAGTTCTCGTCTTTAAATGAGAATATTTTTCGCCGGGGAGGGTCCATTCGACAGAGGAAAGTTCAATGCAGTGCGCGCTGGTCACGAGCTGACAAGATTATGCAGATATTTGGTAATGTATGCGTCAGAAGTAGGCCAAAAATTGACGATGCGCATGCCGTGGAATCCAAGCATTTTTATATGCGATCGGATGAGTTTACTGAATAAAATCGAGGGTAGTTCGCATTAGAAAATATCTCTAGCCACAAACTGAGCCATATTTTTTCTTGATTCTCTGAGAAATAAAGCCAAAAACTACCCTCCCGTTTCTGGCGTCAGAATTCATAATATCGATAACGTAGAGCAAAAAATATGACAAGTTGTACAGGGTGTATATAAAGTAATGGTCCTAGGGGTGAATCTACACCTTTGGATCGGTGGACATTTGTCAAAGAAACTTGCCGAAAAATTATTTATAACAAAGAAAATTGTTGTCTAAGTTTCTCTTTACATCTACATCTTCCATACATCGAGGAAAGCAAAAGTTTGAAAGGAACCATATGGCTCAAATAAATAGTAATTTACATATGAGCTGTTAAAGTTTTTGCAAAATTTGATTGTGTCAAACGTGTTTGTTTTTGTGTTTGATTGGGCTACTCTTGGCTCTTAACACTAGAACTACCGAACCAGTCAAAATGACTGGTCCCTAATTTTTTCTTTCACAATTACTGAAATTATAAAAATGTTTTCATCAGAATTTTTTGAACGAACCTTTTCATTGAAGCACATGTTAGAATAAAAGTGGTATTAAGTTTGAATAGATGTAGCTTTATCATTATTACAAAGCAATATTTATCAGTTGCATTTATTACTCGGTAGTTCTAGTGTTAAATGAAATCAAAATCGATAAGAACAATAGCATTTCTTCTGTCCTAACATTTAGCAGAACCAAATTTGCTACATCTCAACTCGACCTTAAATTGTTAACATTATCTATGTAACAGTATTTTCCGTCGCTTATCGTAAGAAATAAACGTCTATGCATTTTCTTTTCATCTCGCGCCAAAGATTCTATTATTCAAATTTCTTCTGGGAATTATGAAATCCTCGGCTATTTTACTTTATTTCGCGCTCGCTGAGCAACGAAGAGACGCAGAAAAACGGTCCGAAAGATAAGGCGTCTCTCTTTCTCTCTCTCTCTCTCTATCTCGAGAAAAAGCGGATGTCAAAGGGCGTGCGACAAAGGTACAAAGGTGGTCACTTTATTATCTCGTTACCAGCTGAAACGTTCACCCGATTCTCCGAGCTTTCTGGGGAGATATCGTTCTGCATCTTGGTTGAATCTCGTGCGTTCGCGGAGGCCGACAACAATAGCGCTCATTACCAACGCCAGGAATTGGGTTCCGTTTCATAAACTGGTCGAAGAGACAGTCTCGAGAGTCTCTTCGCCGGAGGGACCATCTTTCTGGCTTTTGCTCGCCGTCTAGTAATATGTGCGCTACTAAAGGTATTGACAGAAGATTCGGGATAATGAAAGCTACGTACCATTATCACTAGACTGCGGATGTTTATGCAATTTTCAATTTTTCTAGCAAAATTTTAGCAAAGTGGAAACAAATAAAATCTAATTTTTAGTGGCAGTAACCTTTGTAGATGTGAAATACATAAAAATTCTACTAAATTCTGTGGAATTTTATTTTACAACAATTTTTGAAAATTTTCGTAACCCATAAATGCATAAAGATCCGCAGTCTAATTATCACACTTTCATTAACTATATTAACCCTTTGCCATTTTAACTCCAAGACGAATCATTTTTTTCGACCCAGAGCATTTCCTTTCTAGACATATTTTTTCATGCTATACATACGAAAATAGTGCA
The DNA here is from genome assembly GCA_913789895.3 of Seladonia tumulorum. Classification (NCBI taxonomy): domain Eukaryota; kingdom Metazoa; phylum Arthropoda; class Insecta; order Hymenoptera; family Halictidae; genus Seladonia; species Seladonia tumulorum. The sequence goes on from OU565280.1 coordinate 6,620,003, forward strand.
ATTTACTCGTATAGTACTGAAATGTTTAATTTATTAAATACAAACAAATATAAAAGTATTTTGAATAATGATACAGCAATTTTTAGTGGCGCCATTCTAGTGATAACTTATTAGGGTAACACTAAACCTACCACGGTCAAAATAACCGGTTTCAGATTTTACAATTATTCAAACTATAAAAATTCATTTATGAAAAATAGTGGATTAAATTTCCTTGTCCAAGCATTTGTTATATTGAGAATTACGGACAATCTTAATAAATTTAGGGTTGTCATTTTTAAAAGGCAATATTTTCCAGATACCGTTAATATTTGGTAGGTTTAGTGTTACTATAAATATAATAATATAGGAAGTAGACTACATTCATCTCAAACAAAAGAAAAAAATAACACTACAACCATACCATACGCCTGCAACTAAGAACTATGTATGTACTCATAGGTACATGTCGATAAAGTAGGGCACGCGTATAACACTTATTGTCTTACACTTTCTTGCAGATATTTATTCGATCATTTCGTCTGCAAGCGTCTTTATAATTTCGATAATTGTGAAATAAGAAATCTGGGACCGGTCCTTTTGAACGTTGGTGGTAGGTTTGGCGTTAACCCCTTCCATTATGATTTATTTTACGGTTTTTGACTAGAACTTTTTTTCATTCGTAATTTCCGTAAGAAAGGAGACAATTTATACGTATGTCTATATGTTATTCAACGGCTGTACATTAGCAACGCCAAAATAGAATTTTATTTCGGTTTTAAGGAAATTAATAACACACATGTTTATTAGACTCTGTTCAGAATCTTATTGGTATTGTAGGGCAAGGGGTTAACACTAGTTTTGCGGAGCACTGAAAGTCATTATTTCACATTGCTTTACAAAAATAACAAGAATGTGTATATCTACATTTTTTGATATCGCTTTTTTAGTACATTCCCAAACAAATAAATTTGAATAATTCATGAATGCGTTTTTACAATCTTAATAACTGTAAATGGAAAATATTAGAACGTGTTAAATTCAGATTGTTAAGGGTAACTCGATGACAACGTTTTTGCGTGTTTGTTGCAGCGAACCTGCCGAAAATGATCGAGAACCTGGGCGACTCGGTCTCGTCGGAGCTGGAGGGTAATCCGCCATTATGGGTGACCAAGAAGCAGACCACGCACGGGGAGGAGGTTTACATAAATAACGCGAAGATCCTGATGGCTCAGAGTAATTTCGAGTCGAAGGTGAAAGTCAGCGACGAGACGAAAACGCAGGTAAGCCTTAATCCCCGCGAGCTTGATAAATCCGGTCGGCCGTGATTAAGCTCAAAGGAGAAAGAATAAAACCGTCTTTCCAGCCGGAGGAATCTTTCACGGGCGGATCTCTTCTCTCTAACCCGCGGCCGCCGGTTAATTTAATCGCAAATTACTTTTTTACGAGCGTAATCTCGCGAGTAATTAGGTTAGTTTACGTGCTGCTTTTGCGTGAACATGGCTTCCGGGCGTTCAGCATGATTTTCTCGAAACTGTGTCCAAGAACTTGGGACCCCGCTGCACTTTCCAAGCTTGCGGCCGCCTTCTAACGAGCTTTTAATGAGCTCCACGGCCCTACCTGGTCTTGGACTCGCTGCGTTGATCGCTATCGGGTTCGATTAGCTCTTCGAATATTCTTTAAGCATTCCTGCCGCGTTTCTTATCGATAGACAGTTCACCGAGCGATACAATACAAGAAAATACAACAATTCTTCGAAGTACCTTGGAAATTTTACATCGAAATGTCTTTTTTTATCCTGTACAATTCTATTTCTTCATCGTGAAATGTAGTAAAATTTTTTTTTTTTGTTTTAAATTACTTCTTCGTGAAATTGTTATCAACATGTTCCTGACATTTTTCTGGTTAAAATGAGTCCAAACACGATACAATTCGAATCATACTTGCCCGTGTAATCCACCATTTAATATAACCTCCACTATCCGAACCGACCGTCGTGAAACTAATTATCATCGATTAAACTAGTAAATGTGATCCTAACTATATCGTGTTTGTACTCATTTTAATCAGAAAAATGTCACGAACATTATGGTGGCAGTTTCATAAAAATATAGTTACATCCGTAGGCTTGTTTTCTGCAAAATATTTGTTGCTTAAACTTTGTGCAACACCTGTACGTTTCTAACGAAATTCTGCGTCATCGATAACATGACCGCGTGAGTTCTAACGGGGTCAATAAAAGCTTCGTCGGTGGGATGATGATCGTCGATGATCTCGAGGTAATCTCGCGGCACAGTCCTCGTGCCAGCAGCGTTCCAAACGAACGCTTTGATCCGTGCGGCCCAGCCAAGTATCATCATTCGATGAAAATCGCCGGAGTGCAACTAATCTCTTCCACGAGCCTGGCCATAGATCAATTCTGCTCCCTCCTCATGTTTCCATCTCCCCCTCCCCACCTCCCCCCCCTAGTTCACCTTTCGACGGTGTTAGGGAAACTTTTCTCATCCACTTAACGCGGAAGTTCTATCACGACCGATACTTGTTACTTGTTAGCGGAGCAGCCGCAATATAGGATCATAATTAATGTAGACAAAAGTCGGCTAATCGAATAACTTTTTACAATCCGATTCCCTGATTGAGCTTCCCTTTGCGTCCTCGATGACAGTCACAAAAGTTTCCTGGCTCGTCGGCAACGCAATACCTGCTTCAACAAGTTAGAAAGATTCGTTTCACCATCAGCCTGAATAAGGAAACCATGTGTTTTACTTAGATATTATCATAGAGCGTGAAAAGACGAATCCAACGAGTACAAGAAGTGTACCCTTTCGATCATTCGATCTCGAGATATCCGTGTCTGAAAGGTTAGATGACGCTTTCGATGACTGACGCGCTTGACACTTTCAGACACAGATATCTCGAGACCTGATGACCAGAACGGTATAGTCTTTGTACTCGCCGAATTCGTCTCTTCACGCTCTACGAGAATACCAAAGAAAAAATACAGGGTGTCTTACAAAAAATACGGACGAGTTTGATAATTTCAGACACGGATATCTCGAGATGGAATGATCGGAAGGGTATAGTCCTTGTACTCGTTGGACTCGTCTTTTCATGCTCTACAAGAATACCAAAGAAAATATACAGGGTGTCGTACAAAAAAATACCGACGACCTGGAAGTAGATATTTCTATTGATATTTCTTGGCGCTATCGTACAGTTCCATTTCAAAGGGGCGTGTCCATAGTTAGGTGGATGTACTTTAAAGGTACATCAAGGATATGGAGTCTACATAACGATACTCTCGGAAGATGCGAAAAAACTGACACAAAAGGGTTGCGGGGGTCGCCTAAACGGCTTCGATCGAATTTTCTCACGCTGCGGCCGTTCCCGCGAAACTATTCGCCAAGTATTCGGCCAGGTCGGTGGCTGATTTTCAATTTGCTCCCCCCCCCCCTTCCCTCTCTCTCGCACGCTGGCCTCTTTCAAACTCCCACGGTCTTTCAATCCGTTCTTCTTTCCGCTTCTTCTCTCCAGCCCCTATATTCCCCCCTCCCCTCCCGGCTTGCTATTTTTCCCCTCCATTAACCGTAACTCTTTAGGCGATCTCTCGCCGGCTGGCAGGGCGCAGTTATTCGGACTGGAATTTCTTTAAATTGTTAAGAAACAGGGACGGTGGTGGGGAAGGTGGAGGGGTGGAGGGGTGGACTGTGAGCCTCGGGGCAACGCGTGAAGAAGGAAACGCGTTCCAACGGCGTCTAATGAGATCAAAACCCCGCGAGCTCTCCAGATTAAAAACTGCGCTGCTGCTGCTTCTTCTTCCTCGACCTCGCCGGTCTCGCCGTTCTCTGTCGCTCAATATTCGCGCGTGGTTCCAGTATATATTTAATGATGAAAATGTATGGCAGCCCAGAAAATGTAGAGGACATGAATTGGAGTCTCGTTACGCGTTAACGCTGTACACTGCGGTTTCACGTCCTGTACAAGATTACGAATTTTCCCGCCTCTTTTTGCCTCCCCTAGATCCTTCCCCACCTTCCTAGATCTCACTTCGTCTCTTAGATCCCCTAGATTATCTCAGAGATTACTCTTTCAAGACAGAAAATTTTTAACACTAGAACTACCGAGCTTATGTCGTTATATTTTATATTACTATGTTATTACTGGATCATTTTTATTAACATTTTTTTATAAAAAAATTATTATCATACTATAATATATAAAATTAAATTAAACTTTCTCTTTCAATACCGAAAATTTTTAACACTAGAACTACCGAGCTTGTGTCGTTATATTTTATATTACTATATTATTATTGAATTATTGTTTTCATTAAAATTTTTTAATAAAAAATTAATTATCATACTATAATATATAAAACTAAATAAAGCTTCATGTCGTAATGTAACGTGTTTATATTATTATATCTGATAAAAAAATAAAAGGTGGGGAGGCGCGGAAAAAAATTTTTTTTCAGGTATGGTAGCATGAAGGTTGGAAACCGTTGATCTAGGGGATCTAGGGATAGGAAGTGAGATCTAGCAAAGGTGGGAAATAGGATTGAATTTATTCAGATTACATAGAATTTTTATGGTAACATCTCAATTATGTAATATCTCAAGAGAATATTTCTACAACTGCACGAATCGTTAAAAAAGCAATCGGAAGTCCTCCATTTTGACGTGCTGGATAGTTCCAGTGTTAAGTTAGCGCAGATTTCAAATATTCAGATATTCATGATATATATGGTAATGACGAATGGATCCGAATCACGGTTTCGTTTCGATCAGCTTTTTACAATTTCTAATTAAACGTGTTTCGTATTGTTTTAGTTTTTTGGTTATCAATATTTCCCCACGAGGATAAACATATTCGTACAACAAATATACTTTTCCGCGATTGCTACATAGTTCGAATACGCGTAACACACTGCCCGCATTTTAATCAGTGTGTGCGTGCAACAAACTTTCTGTTGAATGTTTGCGAATAAATAATAAATATCTCTGCTGACCGGCAACAGTTCCCGTTGCTTGTACAATTTACCACAAAGCTGTTTTTCGTAAATCTCATTTTCGATCCACTCATCTTTATCCCGAAACACCGACTTGCTCGTTAATAACTCGCAGTTTTTCATATATAACTCACCTAATTCCCAGCTCGTCCATAGAAAAACACAATTGAATCTCATCGGTCCTGCGTACGGGGTTGTAATTTTCCGCCGCGAAACGCAGCGTAGATAGCTCCCAGTGGACGACGTTAATTAAACAATTTCGTTATGCACGTTATAATGTATGCCAAACGTAATACAAACACGCATTACTAATCAGTATTATTATTACGGGAGTAATAGTCTCTGCCTCGGTGTCGTAAATCCCTGCACCATCAATATTAACACAATGTCCCCCTAAATTAAAGGATCCAAGGAAACGATCCAGAGGATTCAACGGAAGATACTATAACCGAAAATATTGACGAAATCATACCACATTCTGCCAGCGATTTGGGGGCTGCTTCTAGCCCTTTAAATAAAGTGTATTAATTAAGAAAAATGGGGCAAACACTACTTCCAAAAATTGTACCTTAGATTGCGAATCTTTATGCAAAATAAAGACTTTTTGCAACAATTATGAGAAACGATAAAAATGTATTTATTCTTTCAATAGCTTTAATAAATTGAAAATAATCTGACGACACTGTTAAATCTTTTGATAGTCTGTATTTTACTTACGACAATTTTCCTGCGATTTCAGGGTTATTTCCACCCTTAAATAATATATTAATAAAGAACAATGGGGCAACCACTTTTTCCAAAAATTATGCCTTAGACTGTGGATCTTTATGTAGAATAAAAACTTTTTACATCAACTACGAGAAACGGTAAAAATGTATTGCTTCTTTTAATTGCTTTGATAAGTTAAATTAAAAATAATCTGACTATACTGTTAAATCTTTTGATACTCTATATTTTACTTGTGTCAATTTTCGTGTGATTCGAGAGCTGCTTCCACCCCTCTGAATAAATTTCTAGAAAACAATATGGATCAATTACTAATTAACGAATTAAATCTTACAGCATCGAGGTTCCGATTTCAGGGTTGCTTTCACCCCTATAAATAATATATTAATAAAGAAGAATGGGGCACACACTTTTTCCAAAAATGATGTCCTAGACTGCGGATCTTTATGCAAAATAAAAACTTTTCACATCAACCACGAGAAACGACAAAAATATATTTCCTCTTTCAATAGTTTTAATAAATTGAAAATAATCTGGCGACACTATTAAATCTTTTGATAGTCTGTATTTTCTCGTGACACTTCGCCTGAGGGCTGCTTCCATCTTTTAAACAATTCCCAAAAATTTCCTCAAAATCAGAATATCGTTAAGTAGCTGCTAAATGTAACAGAATCGTTTTCATTTCTAATTCTACCCAATTAATTAATTCTTGTGCGCGAGGTATGAGTCCGACAGCGTGAAGAGTAGCGCAGACGGTTGGCAAAAGTGGCGCAGAGTAGTCACGAAATCGTCTAAAAATATTTTCCGGTTTATTTAAACGCGGCCCGATGTTTCCGCTTTCATGTTCGCGCGCGGAAGTATATCCTCGGAGGAACGCGAGATCAACTCGGAAGCTCGCTGTAATAACTGACAAAGTCCCGGCACCCGTTAACGTTTACGATCTCGCCTGTGAAACTACATCACACGGTCGGCGATCCAGCGAAAAAATACTCCGAGGAAATTCCTTCTTCGCCAGGCTTCGTTACTCAAGGGGGGGGAGGTTAGCGAAAGAGAGAGAGAGAGAGAGAGGTGGAAAACTCTGTTGCTGCTGCGTGCACAGTCCCAGGATGAGTCGCGGGTAGGGGAAAACACCATAACGCGGGCAAACGAGATTATTCATGAACCTAGAAATCCATGAGGAACTAAAAATTAATTTTCCCGTCGCTTCTTTCGCGTCTTAATATCGCCCCGCGATGAAACTGGAATATTGAACCGGGAATTATAAACGCACGTGTTTTATTTTCCTCACCTGTGCCGCCGCTCCGCCCAGGTGAAGAATTCTCGTCGACGGTGTGTCAGGTTTAATCTGTCTTGAAAGTTAACAAACCGAAACTTCGAGACAAAAGACAAGGAACGAAAAATCTCGGCGCCGATCTAGCAGCGATGCACGCATAAACCGGAAATTCAATCGAAAATTCTGGAAGTGAATCCGAGCTGGTACCGCGACCGCGTATCCAAACTGGTTCGATTTAAATTTATGTTCAATTTGTATTCATTAGATCATTTGAATAGAACAATCGCCATAAAGGCGGTGCACGAAAGGAGGGACGTCGAAAGATACACGACGTTTGCTTTTAAAAAGGTATTCCCGTTCGAGATCGAACTCGACATTCATCTGGATGCGACATAACCGAATATACGGATTTTGCGTGGGAGCGTGTGCGTATATGTGTGCGTGGGTTGGCTTGATATATGTGTACGAGAATAATGCGGTCATATCCGCTTCGAATTCGATAGATATGTAAAATAGTAATGCCGTGTTCGCCCAAACTGGATACGAGGACGAAATGTTTCATTGCTGAACCAATCGGGTATTATTGCGAGGACACTGTATCTCGTTCCTTCGCTTCTTGGTCGAGCCACTGAAGCGATTAAGAATTGCAAATTGTATTTGCAACTTCTTTTTTTATTAGTCGTGTGTGCGGAAAAGATTCTTTATTGAGAAAGATCGGTGCTCTACATTATAGCCATTACCACCAACATGGCGCCGCGCACTTACCTGTCAAGAAAGCTGAAAATCGCACATCTTTACACACGCGTAACTTTTGAACTAGTGATCCCCTAGGATTGAAACTTGGATTTTCGGAATTTCCTCCCCAAAATCTACAAGACCGTATAAAAAAGAATTGAAAATTTCTGGTTTTCTCAGGTGAAGTTTGAACATATTCTAATTTCTTTGATGTAGTTTGATCTTTGATCCGAATTCCAATCCGGAAGAGAACGTTCGGAAGATATGAAGCAAGGGGGAACGTTCTTTTCGACTGTTAGGTGATACAGTAAGGAGCAAAACTGAACCAATAACCACAAGTTTTGTATAAATCATTCGTATAAATGATATATTAAATATTGCCAAGTATTGGACATGGTGCAAAACCGAGTCAATCTATTTTTGTCGTCATTGCTAATCGGGGGGACATTAATTATTGAAAAAAATTTCTTAAGTTACTTCCAACTATGAGAAAAACAATTATAATGTTGATTTTTTGTTATTCTTCTATGTATATTCCTAGCAGTAAATAATGATTTATACAAAACTTGTGGTTATTGCTTCAGTTTTGCTCCTTACTATACCTGTCAAGAACACTGAAAATCGCACATCTTTACACACGCGTAACTTTTGAACTAGTGATCCCCTAAGATTGAAACTTGGATTTTCAGAATTTCCTCCCCAAAATCTACAGGACTGTATAAAAAAGAATTGAAAATTTCTGGTTTCCTTAGGTGAATTTTGAATATTCTCTCCAGTAAATAATGATTTATATAAAACTTGTGGTTATTGGTTCAGTTTTGCTCCTTACTATACCTCTCAAGAACACTGAAAATCGCACATCTTTACACACGCGTAACTTTTGAACTAGTGATCCCCTAGGATTGAAACTTGGATTTTCAGAATTTCCTCCCCAAAATCTACAGGACTGTATAAAAAAGAATTTAAAATTTCTGGTTTCCTTAGGTGAAGTTTGAACATATTCTAATTTCTTTGATATAGGCTCTTCGGAACGACAAAAATTGCAGGATTCCAATCCGGAAGAGAACGTTCGAAAAATATGAAGCAAGGGGGAACGTTGTTTTCGACTGTTAGGTGATATATATGGCATCAAGAGCGCGCGCTATAGTCCGTCTACGGGCGGTGTTACGCGACGTCCTGCGTACCGTACGCGTATCTAACAAGAAGCATCGCAGGAAATCAACCAACCACGAATTAACATTACGATAATCTCTTGTCCCGCAGTAAATCCGGCCGTTTCCGCGGTCTCGGCCGGCGCGTTTTCTTCATGGCACAATTTCCTTTTACGAGACACTCTGGCAGGCCATAGAGAAACTCGTCCCGGGAGTCCTAGGAAATGCGACGGGGACAAAAAGGGAAAAGCGAGAGACGCCGCCGACGACGACGACGACGACGACGACGGCGGCGTCGGCGTCGGCGGCGGCGAAGTTGTTTCCAGCAGTAACTCGATTTGGGACGAAATAAAGCCGTAACTGACGTAAATGCCGAATTCGTCCCGAACACCCCCCGAAGATGAAACGCACGGTGCACCGGGCTTGTTTAAATATGCAGGGACCTGGGGAACCAGGACCCAGCCCTGACGATGCTGGACGAACGAACGCTGCGATTAGGGGGGTGACTATGAAGGGTGCGCATACGGAAAGAAAGTGGGCGTGATAGCGCGTCAGATAGAGTAAAAATCGCGGCACTTGAGGGACAAACCGCTCCCTCAATGCCACACCGCAGTTCGATGCCATAAATCTCGCCCGGTGACTTCGGCCGAACTGATTTCCGCTTGGGGAACGGTTTGCTTCAAAGGAACACTCTCCATTTTGTCAGCGCTGTTCTTACCCATTAACTACCGCATTTGTCCGAATAGCATCCACACAGGCTGTTCATTTGAAAACTTTCCAGCCGAATATCTCGAAAAGCATGAAAAAAACCGTTTTCAAGGTCATTTGAAGGTCAACTTTGTTTTTCAAGTGGTAACCCATATTTTTTATTATGGGATCTTATTGTATGTAAAAAGACCAGCAATTTTCGTAGGATACTTTTTTTTATCTTTGCATTAGTTTCGAAGATATTTAAAGAGAATTATTAAAAAAGAATATTAACACGTTGGCTGCCATGTCACCCATATGTGGGTGACGGAATTATTTGTCCAGGTTTTAAAATGAATTTTTACGTTGATATATTGATTGCACCAAATTTTATTAGGATCTGTAAAATGCAAGAAAGTTGGAGGACTACTAAATATCATACATGTAATAATTGCAATTTTTATTTCATTAAATAACTTACTTCTGATTTTATGGAATTTTTGAGGTTTCTAGTTCGGCAGTCAATGTGGTAAATAGAGAGAATTGAACTAGTAGGATTCACAGTAAACTGTCCTATAATTTCGGTTTGATCAGCTTCTTTTATGAATTTTGGCTGGTTTCTTTTTAAAATATGTTCATTATTATTTTCTTATTGTACATGTGCTATCAGTTCGTTCTTAAAATAAAACAATTTTGTTTGTTACACGCTAAACCTTATAATATTTTTAATTATTTTCAACGAACCGCATATTCTGAGCTCATAATGTTTCGAGATTCTACAGTCAGTCCCATAAGTATTTGAACCCTAATTGCTTGAAAAAAAAATTTGTTGAAATCAAATGATGCAGATTAATAAAAATGATAAGATTTTGCAATAACTCTTTTGTCACGAATGAACACATATATAAACTGTATTTGTACAAACTTTTAACAAAATTGGGACATTGATAACAAAAATATATTAATTTTAATCTACATAGTACATAATAACAGTCCACAAAAGTATTCGTACCGGTATACGTCTTATAACAAAAATCGCATATTATAATAACTTGTTTTTTTCTTAGTATTTCGTCGGTCCACCGTTGTGTTTAATTATTTCAATTAAATTTATTTTTCAAAAGTAAACTCAACTCTGTCAAGCATGGTACGAATACTGTTGTGGTCTGTTATTATGTATTATGTAGATTAAAATTAATATAATTTTGTTAAAATTTTGTATACATATAGTTTATGCATCTGTTTATTCGTGACAAAGAAACTTACTGCAGAATCTTGCATGTATCACTTGATATATGCAACGAGGGTACGAATACTTATGAGACTGACTGTATGTCACAAACGTAAAACTTTTTACATGCGCCATTGAGAAATTAAAGATAGCACAGCTGGGCTATCTTTTCGACGAGGAGTGTACTTTTATTTCGTTAGCCATTTCCTTTATTCCGTTCTGGCGAGAGCCTTGTGTTCCCACGCATAAGCGCGAGTAGTATCCTGCACGCGTGGTAAATCGCGAGCACGGTAGGCGATGCGATAAGCTGTCGATTCCAGTTTATAAAGCTCTCCTAGCGGAAATATTCTCTCCCTTCCCGCAGCATACTGAGAGCAGCAGTTCGATAAAGACAAACCGTGCCAGGGCGGAGAGAGAGACAGAGAGACAGAGAGAAAGAGAGAGAAAGGGGGAACGGGGTTTCTCCTCTTCGGAAAAGAGAAAGAGACAAGGAGAAAACAGAGATTGTGCGATAACAAAGAAAACAGGAAGAAGAACGACGGAGGAAGAGACCGTGTTCCATTTATCCGGGGAGAGTCTTCCGCGAGGAAACGAAGGGAGAAAGAAAAAACAACGAGCTACCAGGTTTGTATGCCAGAGTGGCTGCCTAGAAATGAATCGTTTCGCTTCGGTCTCGCGAGAAAGAGACCAAACTCTCCCTCTCTCTCTCTCTCTTTCTTTCTTTCTCTCCCCAGTGCTCCTTTGACGGCCATTTATCTTTCTTGCCGGACACGAGTCATTGGGCGAACAGAGGACCGAAGCTCCGGAACGAATCCTTAATTTCTTATACGATTTGATATATATTCCCCCGGACAGGCGAGTTCAGCAACTTCGAAATTCGATTGTTTGTCACGGACTATTCTTCACCGTTCCCCGGTCCCGTGGAACATGCACGGGATAGTGCGTCGGAACTGCTTAATCCCATTGTTTTCGATCGCCACCGAGACTCTACTATTTGTCAATATACCCGGTGCTCGGCAAGCTATCCTCGAGAGTTCTTCTTGGAAACGGTCAGGTTCGGAACGCTTCGTTTTACGCTAGAATTGCCTGGCAGCCGGTGTATCGGTGATACTAATCCTGCCGTAGCAATTTTATTTCCAACGATATTTTTTCGAGACTACTATCAACGTATTCCTGACGTTTTTCCGATTAAAATGATACCCAACACGACCCAATTTGGATCATGTTTGCTCGCTTAATCCACGGTATAGTGGAACCTCGCTTATCCGAACTGCTCGGTGAAACGAGTGTTCCGATTCGTAGTCTTCCCTTGCAATTTTTTTCTGGTGACAGAACGCGATTAGGGGAGAGTCTGGAATACTGTTGTTATTGTGCAAATCTTGAGGAACAGTGCTGTATTTTTTTTTTTTTTTGCCTAATAACTGTGCTAGCATTATTTTAATATACCATCGACTTGAACAACTTTGCGAATATGATGTAGATTAGCAATCTTACAATTTGAAAGGAAATAATTTTGGATTTTGTATAATGTTTGCTAGAATATAAATATAATATAAAATATAAATATAAAATATAATTGTTCCACTGAACTTGTCACGTTATGGAAGATCTGTGAACCGTTTCGAAAATGTTATCCGTGTTCGAATCGAATTGGCATATTAATTTGGCCACGCTATTCCGTCCGTTTTAACCAGCGATAATTATGAAACCGATGAATTACTCGTGACATATCTAATTAGAGTTTTAATCGATTGACGAAATAAAATAAACCTCGCAATGGTGATATAACGAAAGTCCGGCAACTATAATCTGTGTTCGGGATAGAAATATTCCATTAACGTTGATATTGACAATTATTTACTAACAAAAGGACTTAGAATTATAATTTTAGTCCGTCGAATATAATCGAGCACTTCCATATCGTGCTATACAGGGTGTCTCTTCCCGAATAAACGTTCCAAGAATATACTACAGATAAAAATAAAATTAAACTATCAATTAAACTATCGTTTATTACGCGTAATTTTAGATCGTTGCACTGTACAATTTTATGGGCTTGCAATTCTCTCAAATAAATGAATTGCAGTATGCGCAAGTGCTTCTATTTATTTCCTACAATTTTTTCGTTGGAGTGTTCTTCCAAGAGGTCGTTAATTCGAAGTTTGCGCCATCGTAGTCGCCATCTTGGGGCCAAAGTCACGTTTGCACTCTCGAGCGTGGCCATTAATAAAAACAGGCGAATGGTTCGTTATGGCTATTCGTAATTAATTGTGTCTTCGCGGCGTCCCCGAGGTCGCGTAAATTAACGAATGCTAAGTTAATGGGTTGGAATTTTACACCGACTCCGTTTGTCCGCACCTTGCGACCATAAACTTTCGCGAACGGCACGCTGGTTGCTTAATTATTTACCTTGGATAATGTGCGAACAAAAATTTTATTCGCAACACTATGGTGTATCGCCTGCAAACTACATAATTAGGAACCATTATATTTGCACGTTCGATATTAACACTAAACCTGCCAAGCATTAACAGTATCTAGTAAATATCGCCTTATAAAAATGGCAACTTTAAATTTATTGAGATTGTCTGTAATTTTCAATATAATAAATGGACAAGGAAAATTTCGCTACTTTCCATGAATGAATTTTTATAGCTTCAATAATTATAAAATATAAAACCGGTCCATTTTGACCGTGACAGGTTTGGTGTTAACGTGGACTGTACAAATGGCAGTAAATGGCCACTCCATTCAGAAAATATTCACCAATTTTTTTCAAATATTTTTCCAACGATGCCACTAATAAATTTAAAAAGAGAATTCGCGAAAATTTTGAAAGGCAACGTTCACAAGCAAATGGCACCGAGGGTTAGGCAATTCTTCGCCAATTTTTTAAATATTTTATTAACGATGCTATGAAAAAATTAACTAAGCAAGAAAGCTCGAACATTGAAATACGATAGCTTTACGAAAGGATTCAGGAGAATTGTTAAATTTGGCAGGGTTCACAGGAAAATGGCACCTCCGTTTAGGCAATTTTTCGTCAATTTTTTAAATATTTTATTAATGATGCTATGAAAAAATTAACTAAGCAAGAAAGTTCGAACATTGATATACAATCGCTTTAAGAAAAAATTCGGGAGAATTGTTTTTGGCAAGGTTCACAGGAAAATGGCACCTTCGTTTAGGAAACTTTTCGCCAATTTTTTAAATATTTTATTAATGATGCTATGCAAAAATTAATTAAGCAGGAAAGTTCGAACATTGAAATACTATCGCTTTAAGAAGAAATTCAGGAGAATTGTTAAATTTGGCACCGTTCGCAGGAAAATGGCACTTCCGTTTGGGCAACTTTACGTCAATTTTTTTAAATATTCTTCTAACGATGCTACGAAAAAAATAAACTAAGCAGGAGAGTTCGAACATCGAAGTCCAATGGTTTAAGAAAAAATTCGGGAGAATTGTTAAATTTGGCAGGGTTCACAGGAAAATGGCACCTTCGTGGGCGACGTTCGGCCGGAAAAGCCTCGAACGACGGGAACCAATTCCCATTCAATTTCTCTTTTGATAAAGTAATGTATAAAAATGCAAATCCGGGCGATTGCTCGAAATTTCATCAAAAACTCCGCGATGGCCAACAACGGGAAAATTCCTTAACAAGATTCCGTAATCAAATTACGAAACCGAGTGAATTTTGTTAAAAATCAGGTCTTACCGAAATCGCCCTGTCTCGCCCGTAACTTCGCGGTACGTTGAAATATTCATGAAACGAAATCAACAAGGTTCACCAAGTTTGGCCCTGTTCCTTCTGGGGGAGGGGGGAAGGACGAACGTGGAGGAACTCCTTTCGGGTCACGGCAAACAATTCATTCGATTCGCCCCAGTTCCGGAAGCTATTACTTTCCGGAAAGGACGGTAAGTGATACACAGAGACAGTAAAAACAAGTCGAACTTCGCGCGACTCGTTGCCAATCGGTCGCAAAACTGGCGATAAGACGCGAACGCGCGAATTGCGAGCATAAACTGTCGGTCCAATTCCGTTCGCTCGACAACGCTTTTACACGGCTGCGGAGAACCGTCTTTTCTCATCCGTTCGACACCAAAAAATAGGAAATTGTTTATCTACCCAAAATTGCAGGGCATCCATGAGTAATCAATTATTTGCAAACAATTTGTTTTGCCTTTACTTCTGTACCGATCGTTGAAACACGTATTCTTCTACAGTTTTCGGTAAAGCAGACTGTGTTCAAAATATTCCAAAAAGTATAATTTTTTTTTACAACCCTGTAATAAAATGGCGGCGTCCGTACCTTCCGAGGATCATACACTCCGCGACAAAAAGATAGCACATTATACGAATAAATGGTATTTAGTTTTTTATTTAGTTTTTCAAGTAGTATATTACATTGTTTGTGATCTGTATACTGCGTAATAATAATAACCAATTACTTCAATATGTTTTAACGCATTTATTCTATGAGTGGGGGGTTGAAAATTTGCAGGAAAGATGGCAAACTGTCCTTGATAACGATGACTATATAATAAATTAAGAAATAAAAACTTGAATTTACCACAATGTTTATTTTGGATTTAAAAATAATTCATGGGTCCCCCTAATACGAATTCGTTCGTGCGTATGTCTATTAGAAGAAACAAATAATTGGTTATTTTACAACGAACGCAGACAATTTTTTTTATCTCGCATAAAGATACGCAGTCGAATAATAATGGAGGAGAAAATATATTTGCTTGTGCGGGTTCGGTGCAAGTAAATTAATTGCGATGCTTCGAACCGTTCGCTGTTTTTAGCGGATGGTTCCCATGAAAATTCAGTTCTTTCTCCGGGAATTCGCGTGGTGTTTTGCAACATAACATTGCACCAGCGTAGACGAACCCCCCCGAAGCTTTTCTTCGTCCCGGTACAGCAGGTCTGTAAACGATTCTGGGGTCGATAGGGTGTGGCGTCCAGACACCATGGCGCCAATTCACTTCCTTCCACGGTTTCTTTCCCTCCTCCGCGAGATTAAAACTAGATCCGTTGACCCCGGTCCTGTCCTCACGACGGATCAGATTTTTTTTTATGCCATCGACCTTCTCGCAAAAAGATCTAACATCACCTCGAAGAGAGGGTATCGAAATGTACGAGGGGCGATAAGCCTAACTTTTAGTTCGGGGAAGAAAGTATACACAGTAATGCCTCGATATGTGTGAAAACTTCGCCACCTAAACGTCACTTACATTGTGCGCTGACACTGTTTCTTGGTGTCTTACTGCTGAAGTCGTCGTGGAAGCAGAACATCCAGAGTATCGCTGAGACAATACTAATCCGGTGACACAACTTTTGTGTTCCTTACGATTGTTTGTTGAAACTTTTAACATCTTATTCGTGACATTTTTCTGATTAAAATGAGTCCAAACACGATACAATTCGAAGCATATTTGCCCGTTTAATCCACGATTTAATAGGACCTCGATTATGCGAATTTATCAATTTTCAACTAATAGAACTATTAGCTACAGTCTTATATAAAATCTGTATTGATTTGCACAGTGCATCATATTGTATATAAATCATTTTACAATTGAACTGTTCACATGTACAAACTGTGCACATCGGTTCGCATAATCGAAATTCTAGAAAATCATGATTTGCCCAGGCAAATGTGGTCGGAACGGTGTCGTGTTTGGGCTCATTTTAACCAGAAAAATGCCAGAAATACACCTGTACGAACATTTTTACAACAATCGAGATATGCAAACGAAGTTAAAGATTTTTTTTTATCGCGCTAGGAAACGACTGCGAAAGAGCGCAAAGACCGCCGAGGTCTAATCAGGCTGCACCGTGCTTGCTGCACAGCGGACCGTTGTAATTGGCTGGAAGTACTTTAAGTGAATCAAAACACGCCGCGGAACTTTAAATCTTCGGCAACTTCAAAGAACTTTCAATCGCGATGATAAAACATTTCGTCTAGAGGAAAAAGTAAAACGGTTTCGAAGTTAAAGCGCGTGTACGGGCGGTCGCTGTTGTTCCACCTGCTCGCGGTAGCAGCCCGAACGAAGTTATCACCTTTAAGTCACTCCGAGATTCATTGAATCGACCGCGAAACAAGAGGCAGGTCGCTGGAAATTTGTTTGATAAAAATACGAACACCCATTTAATTCACCTGATACCATTCAGCTATGGATCCGTATATTCGAAAAAACCTCTGCATACTTATCTGCGGGCTTCAACAAGCATAACACAATTTCAACCCAATGTCTGCCACGTGGTTCCAATATTTATTTATTTCTGTATACTTTAATTCTGTATGCTGTAAAGATTCGACGTTCCAACGATTATATATTAAAATAGAGACGCCAACGCATGAACACTGATACAGTAAAACAAATCAGTTGACAAAAATAGGGTTAAATAATTCTTTTCAAACCATAACTTTTAAAATAGTGAAATCCTCGCCTTAAAACTTCGATTTTTGGCATCACCTCGCCAAGATGTACAGGATTATGTATTAAAAAGTTAAAAAATTCTGGGTCGCCATGGTGAAGTTTAACCACAAGGTAAAATGACTGCAGTGTAGAAGGAACAGCGTTGACATAGTCAATCCACTGTCTGCTACCTGGTTCCAATATTTATTCATTTCTATATGCTTTAAAGATTCGACGTTCCAACGATTATATATTAAAATAGAGACGCCAACGCATGAACACTGATACAGTAAAACAAACCAGTTGATAAAAATAGGATTAAATACTCTTTTCAAACCATAACTTTTAAAATACTGAATTCCTCGCCTTAAAACTTCGATTTTTGGCATCACCTCGCCAAGATGTACAGGATCGTGTATTAAAAAGTTAAAAAATTCTGTGTCGCCATGGTGAAGTTTAACCGCAAGGTAAAATGACAACAGTGTAGAAGGAACAGCGTCGACATAGTCGACCCATCAGAATCCCGATCTACAATATAAAAGCAACGCTAACCAGGGGAAGCGTTAAACAACGGTCAAATAAAACGACAAGAAAAGAACCGCAAATCCAGCACCCGGGTCGCAGCAATAAACAATCCTCCCGTCCCGGTAACACAACAATTATTCCGGAAGGAAACAGTCGTAGAACGTGACACAGTCTAATTATTTTGCCGCGTACAACGAGGAAATAAAAAAGGGAACGGGACGCAAGAGAGAGAGAGAGAGAGAAAACAAGACGCAATGGAGGGACGAGTACACAAAGGGGGTTTACCCCCGTTTCAGATCGACAAGCCACACGGAGGAGAGTAAATTGCCGGCAGAGATCCTGCTCGCTTGTAAACGCGAAAGTATACAGTTAATCTCGTGAAGCCGCGAGAGCCTGTTCGACGTAAAGGGAGGGGGATGGAAGCTGCGCGGGTAAACGCGATGCAACGGCGGAGGGGGAGGGGGGTTAGGGTGGAGAGAAAGGAGCGAAGATATAGTAAGACAAATGACATCGCGGGGCCCGCGCAGCTCGAAGGAAACGGGGACACGATGCAGGAAGAAGATAAAGCGAGGAACGAGCCCGGAAAAAGGGACACCGCCGAAGGAAGAAGCCCGCCCCGGGTATTTATTCTGCAGCCCAAGGGGGAACGCAACTATTTCATGGGTGTCGAGTCGGATACCATTGGAAACGCCGGGATGCGACCTACCGCCATCAGTTCCCGAGGCTCATTGGAAAAGGTGCACCGGCCATTTACTATCCCTCCGAGTTTCCGCGACTTGCAACGCGTCCTGCCCCCTACTCCCCCTCAACCCCCCCCCCCCCACCACCAACCCACTGTCAAGCTATTTATCCGCTTTTCTTCGCGATCGCCCGTGATTCTTTTATCTCGGCGGGGATTCTTCTTCGACTCGATAACTAACTTTGCTCGTTCGCACCGCACCGTTGACGGACGGCCGATGGCACCGCCGTGTTCCGCCATGTCGGATTCTCGCCTAAACGCTTCGGGCCCCATCGAATCTATACAACGGAGACTCTGGTTTTTGGTCGAGAGGAAAAACATCGAGGAAAACATCTGAAGAATTTAAAAATGCTGTATTGTATTATTTACGTCTGTTTACGATTACAGTGTCTACTCGATATATGTCCACAACACGGGTCTACCCAGGGACATATATGGGCTGGACGATACTATTCCCTAATATACTGCAGGACGTAGAAAAGCACGTAGAAAAGTGTAAACATGCATATCTACTCGATATATGTCCAAAACAATGGGGTTCAGGGACAATTATCGGTTGGAAGATTTTATTATTGATTGATACACTGCTGGACGTAGAAAAGAACAGCCAAGCTCGAATGGTCTCTGTCACCGGAAAGTGTAATTATACATGTCTACTCGATATATGTCCAGAACAAAGGAGTTCCGGGATAATTGTCGGTTGGAAGAGTTTAGTATTTTTTGATACACTGCCGAACGTAGGAAAAGACAGCCAAGCTCAAGTTGCTTCGGTCATCTAGGAGTGTAAACATATATGTCTACTCGATATATGTCCAAAACAAAGGGGTTCAAGGACAATTATCGGTTGGAAGATTTTATTATTGATTGATACACTGCCTAACGTAGAAAAAGATACAGGAAAGCTGCGTTGGTCACCGGGGAGTGTAAACATATATGTCTACTCGATATATGTCCAAAACAAAGGGGTTCAGGGACAATTATCGGTTGGAAGATTTTAGTATTCTTTGATACACTGCTGAACGTAGAAAAGGACGACGAAGCTCGAGTGGCCTTGGTCGCCGAGGAATGTAAACATAATACGAGTCGAGTGTATCGGTGTGAGACCTCTACTAATGCAATAACAAACTTCTTCATTTTTCATTACTTCTTTGTGGAACTTTCACCAACATATTCGTGCCAACTTTCTAATGAAAATTATACCAAATGTGATATTATTCCGATTATATTTACTTGTGTAATGAACGATGAATATTACTTGCCATTGAAATTATATTAACGGAAAATTAGTGTAAATATGATCCGAATTGGATCACGTTTGGTATCAGTTTCATTAGAAAAATGCTACGAATATGTTGGTGAAAGTCCCATAAAAAAAAAAATAGTAAAAAATAAATAAGTTATGTTATTGTGTATGTATTGTATGTTGTGTTATTGTTGTTTAGTTTTGTTCTGTTGGTAATGGTCTCCTGATCATACACCGATATACTTGACCTTGAGAGATTCTTGACGCCTCTCGGGGTATTCCCCGCGGCAGTGGGGATAATTCTGGGACTTTAATCGCCGTAGATATTTGTGACATATATCGAGTAAAGACTGTACCAACAGAAGAAATAAATGTCTTGAAATTAATGCATTTTTATTTTGCATCCGCGGTTGCGCGCAGACAATTTTTCATCCGCAGTTTAAAGGAACCGTTTTTCTTCGTATGAACGTATTATATTTTCTATTTTTGGATTTGCCAGGGAACAGACAGCAAAAAATTAGTACCCGCGCGCGCGCGCGCGGAACTAGATCCAGTGGTTTTCACGCACAGTCGAGATGGTAGTATAATTTTTCGATTTTTTCGAAACTAGCCGGTTCAGATTTTCACGGTTTTATCCCTTTTGTTGGTTTTCTGGCGAAGCTTTGGAACAGTACGCGCCAGTTTACTCGGATTACTGCGTGCCACCGAAAGCATCCTCGCGAATTTATCGTGCCGAGTTAATTTCGAGGTTTTTGAATTGCAAACGGATATAACACACATATATATGTACGCGTCTGTTTTCATTTATAAATAAACTAACGCGTGGCGTAACTATCGTTTTAATTAAAACTAGCTTCATCGCAGAAGCTTGATGAAGACATGCTTGTATTAAAATAATGTAATATACTGGCTGGACCGTGTAACTTGTACATTCATGCTATTTCCATTATTCATGGATTATTTCTGCCGCCGTGATAGTGGGAACGTTTCATTTGTCTCTGTGTGTGTGTTTGTTTGAATTATCGTATAAACAAATGGAGCAGGAATTTCAAGCTTTCGGAGGATGTTGTATTGTCTTATATTTCTATTATTATTTTTTCGGTATTTCTGTAAAGTGAATCAAGGAATTTTAATAATAAAATAATTTTGTTTAATGATAAATGTGTTCAAATTACATTAACACTAAACCTACCACGGTCAAGCGACCGGTTTTATATTTTGCAATTATTGAAATTGTAAAAATACATTTATGTCATTCATTTAAAAATTCATTTATGACATTCACCATAAATTTAGTGTTGCCATTTTTACAAGGTTACGTTCACCAAATACTTTTAATGCTTGGTAGGTTTAGTATTAACATACCCGTAAATCATTGAAATATGCGAACCGATTACTCTTGAATTGCAATTTCTAATGCGATTTAAATTTATTATTATTAAGCTGAATTGTAAAACAGTATGTTCATCTAGTATATTAAAAATTGAGAATAAATTGGAACACGAGGGGGTTCAAAATTAAATTGGACAAAGTGTGTTTGAATTGTTATTCACAAATATTTTCCACATTCTGTTATAGGTGCTGCACGTGATAAACGAAGTATTGGAACCAGTACGTTCGAACTCTGGGAAAATGATTTCCAATCCGAACGCCTACGAGTTCCTGAATCAAAGCGAGGAGCTTGATCTGGGTGTTCATCGAGTACGGTGAGCATTGTTTAATTAATTACCCAATCGAATTGTCCGGCAGAAAAGTATTGATATTTCTCTGTGAAACTATTTCTACGAGATGAAATTGCTCGTATCAAAATCGAAATTCCAGTAGCGAAAACATATATTCTAATGGGGGAACAATATCGATTGTTGATTGTTTGGACATCAATTAGACGGTACTCTTCCGGTGGTAGGTCTTTGCCATTTCTTTTTGACGGGCACAATCTTCGAAATAAGCCATTGTGCGACTGCATTGTTCACGAAGCAATGCATCTATTCAAACGAAGCCTCGCAATGGTGAACAATCATGCTTTGATTGCACATCATGTCTGAAAAATTCAGCGAAACACGGTTATAATGGAGAACTGTTGCCAAATATCGTGTCGCAGTTCCCTTTTGTACACTGCGAATTTTTATTTCTTCCTAACAGAAATCGAAACACAAGTTTTATTGTTTAGAAATCACACAGTAAATTCTCATAGAAAAATTATCTAGATATATGTACATTATCAATTAGAAAATTTTTTAAAATTCGATAGAGCCATTATCAAAGACGTATACGTACATCAGGTCTTTTATTATCATTCATAAATCAGTAAATTCTCACAAAAAAATTATGCAGACGTATATTATCCATTAGAATATTTTTTTTAATTCAATAGAGCCACTGTAAGAAATGTATACGTATATTAGACTTTTTATTATCCTTCATAAATCAGTAAATTCTCACTAAAAAATTATGCAGACGTGTATTAACCATTAGAAAATTTTTCAAAATTCAATAGGACCATTATAAAAAAGGTATACACATATCAGAACTCTTATTACCCTTTATAAATCAGTAAATTCTCATAAAATAATTATGCAGACGTGTATTGTCCATTAGAAAATTTGTTAAAATTCAATAGTACCATCATCAAAGACATATACGTATATAAGACTTTTTATTATCCTTCATAAATCAGTAAATTCTCACTAAAAAATTATGCAGACGTGTATTAACCATTAGAAAATTTTTCAAAATTCAATAGGACCATTGTAAAAAAGGTATACACATATCAGAACTCTTATTACCCTTTATAAATCAGTAAATTCTCATAAAATACTTATGCAAACGTATATTATCCATTAGAAAATTTGTTAAAATTCAGCAGAATCATTATGAAAGACGTATACGGAAAAGTTACTTGTTAATAATAAATTTTCCAGACAGTAGGCTGGAATATTTCCATTTATGGATTTAGGAAATAATTTCACAGTGGTCGTAGAAGAAGTAAAATAGAATTCAGTATTTTGAATTACTCCTCCCGCGGAGTAATATTATAGGATAACGTGAGCAGCTACTTGTTATTATTAAAAATACTTTCTTTCCTCGTTGTAACTCCTAAGTAAAATATACTCGCTGAGTTTGGTCACGTTCACCGGAAGATGAAGATAGAACCAACTTCCGTAGTTGTTCTCAACTAACTTCGATGCTCACTTTGTCAAGTCTTTATCGATATTTAAAGGCGCGCCGAGGCAGCCCGCTCTGCCATCGGAGTAAGTAAACCTTGAGTGAATTAGCTTCGTCCGTCCCGAAACTTCTTTAAGCTTTGCTGCATTTCATTTACTATTCTCGGCGAAACATCATTCTCGGTTGTTTCTGGCGACGGGAAGCATGGGGGATTTGGCAAGTTTCTTTAATATACAACGTCGTCAGCCATTTTTTAATACACCGTCGCCGAGCGTGGGGCACGCTGTCAACTTTCCGCGCAAGGATATTTCACAGTTTGTTTCTAAAATTCGTACCACCTTATACAGCTGGGTGTCGGGCAGCTTAAGTACCTCATGTATTATTGATAATTAAATTGCAAATTTTATGCATTGACCACTAAAATTAACGCTTATATAGTATTGAGAGAAAATTGGACATATTGGAGAAAATTACTCAGTACAAAGCTACACATAATAGTGCAAAGACTACTTTTTCAAAATAATTTTTTAATAAAATTTCAATTTTTTTAGGTAGAACTTTTGTATATTTTATGCAATATTCTCGTAGAGCATGAAAAGACGAGTAAAATGAGTATAATCACCATACCATTGCGATCACTCATTCTCGAGATATGTCTGTCTGAAAGGTAAGATTTTTGATTAGGTTTGTTCCTTCCAGACACGAATATCTCGAGATTGAATGATCGAAACAGTATGGTGATTGTACTCGTTGGATTCGTCTTGTCATGCTCTACATGAATATTAAACAAATATACAGGGTGGTCCTGTGAAAAATCATCGACGATGTCAATATGTCATATTCAGTGTCATTTATGTTTTCTTACCGTAAGTTCAGCATTGCGAGGGTTGGGTATTAAAAACTGTTGAGTCGAGCATAAACTGACTGTCCATAAAAGTGCCGATTCGTTAGATTTGATTTTGCAAGAATGGCGCACGGAAAGGAAACGGTACCTTTGTTGGCTGGTTCCAGCATGTCCGAGGAAAATTGTCCCGCTTGTAACAGATGTGAAGCACGAGATCCACGAGTCTCTCCATTCAAATCGAAATCTTCTTACAAGGATTTCCCCGCGGTGAAAGGGCACAAAGAAGCTTCCCCCGAAATAATTTTTCTAATAGTTCAATTTCCCTGGCTGTCCAATAAAACCAAAGATTACTTTTCCTCGAAGAATCGGCGGCGGGCCGCCTGTAACAATGGCCCGAGAAATATATCGATCGACAGAGTATCGGTAACAATCGATGAAGAATCGCGAACCATTTACCGTTCGAACTTTTTCGAGAATCGTTTCGATCTCGATAAAATTGTCGGACTTTGCGGGGGCTGTTTCGCGCGAACGTAATCAACATTCCAGTGGGTTTCGCGCCGTTTCCGACGTCACCGTTCAATTCAATTAACGGGCGCAATTTTTCCGCAGCATCTTCCGGCAACGGGTCGTCAAGGAGAACAAGCAGGAGGACTTCAAGGCGGACGGGCGTTACACCTTTCTCATCTCCGTCGACGAGGGTTTCAAGGTAAGCTGCTTAGCAACCACCCCATATCGATCATCCCGAAAGTACTTTAATATCGTCTGTGTTGCCGACGCCTCGGAAAGATTCAGGCAATGGCAAACTCGTCTTACTCATCACTCGACGCCGAGAAATTTTGATCGATCGCGGACGTGCTCGAACCGAAATCCATTAACTTCGCGGCCTGACTGATTCGTTCCCTCGAACATCTCTTTCTTCTGACAACCACAACCGCCAACAGATCGCGCGGTACATATGAATTTTCCATTGCTAGAAAAAAAAAGAGATACAGTGGGGAACAAAAGTATTCGTACTCTTGGAATATAGAAATAAAAGCAACAATATCTTTTATGTTATTAATTGTCTTTAAACATATATAGGTTTATATCGTATACAACACTTGTAACAACAAAACTTAATTACATTATTTCATTATTTATTTAATTGAAACTTTTTTTGAACACTTTGCACTCGAAGCTACTTTAACTCCAAAACGAAAAATTTCTTCCGACCTAGAATATTTCCCTTCTATATATGTATTTGTTTTCATGTTGCACATACGAAAATGGTGCAATTTACATTTACAATACTGATGCGTTTAGTAATTTATCAAATACAAACAAATTTAATAATGCAAAAAATATTCTGAATAATGATACACCAAATTTTAATGGCGCCTAACAGTCGCCATTCGAGTGCTAAGGGTTAAGCAAGAGTAACACTCATATACTTTGCTTTTTGCAAGTAGAATAATGAATTATCATCAGAGGAATGCTAAATTGAAAAAAAAATCATCTGTCCCAGTAAGTTATGAATTTTTAAATTATAAATTGCATCGCCATAACTCGAAAACTGTTAATCGCGTCGACTTCACTACGGTCTCATTCAATTTAGAATGAAAAAATATATAAATGCATTGTGCTCAATAGAAAAAATGATTTTAGTATTTTTTCCTCCTAATTCGTCGATTGGGATCACTGTACGTCTGTTCAAAACTGTGGGATCGTCATTCACGTAAATTGAGCTTGTGATATGAATACCATAAAAATAAAACAAAAATAAAAATAAATTAGAGAAAAATAAATAATACAGAGTTATTAGGCTGTGATTATGAAGGCTGTGTTCCAAATTTGCCCCTAATCGAGTTCTGTCGCAAAAAAAAAATTGCAAAAGTGCGCTATAAAGTCGAACGCTCGTTTTTGGAGGGGTTCGGATAATAGAGGTTCCACTTTATCGTGGTTTACTCGGGCAAATGTAATCCAAGCAGGGTCGTGTTTGGTATCATTGTAATCGGGAAAGTGTCCGGAATACGTCGCTAAAAGTGTAATTAAAAAATCATTGGATGCAAAGGGGTTCTATATCATTTTCTACGTTGGTGTAGCGACGCTGCGAAAGACCGCTCTGTTTCCGACGCGGAGCAAAAGGAGTACGCAATTTCGTGAAAGGGTGAAAACAAGGACGTAATATTTGCATTCTCTTTGCATTGATTAGTGTCCTTTCCAATCCCGAGCTGAGGATCGGCGTCCCCAGGTCCCTCGACAACAACGCGTTTCTATTTCTCAGCAAGGAATTCCCTCGCAGGATTCTATCACGTTATCACCGGCCGTGCGGTTTTCCAGCGCAGCCATCGCGAACATTTCCAATACGATCCTTATACGACATCAGAAACAAACTAAGGTAGCCGGAGCAACTCGATTTCTATGAGTTCAGAGGTTCGGGATACCCTGGGCTAAAAGGATCAGGTTGCCACGGGGAGTCACGGTACAAAGAATCAAGCTGCGGGAGAGACTTTATATACCCGGCAACGATGGCCTCGTTTCAAAGAACTTCTCAAAATTGGGAACTCTCTCTCCACCGCCATTTTATTTCTCCTCCTCCCCCGCCCCCCTTCCCCTCACTCGCTTTTCCACGATACACGCCATCACGCTCCGCAGGACTTGTCGCCATCGCAAAACTTTTCCCCCGGGGTGGGGGCACGAAAATGCTGATTTCACACCCAAACTTTGATTACATCGGACCCCCCCTCCCCCTCATCCATGGAAACGGAACGAACGCACGCGACTTTAATCGGGGAATCACGAATCGGCGATACCTACCGGCAAATTGCACGATTGTATCGCGGACTCGGCCTCCGCGCACCGTTATTATCCTAGCAGGTGTATGGCAATTTAATGGCGTCGTTCGCGACGCCACCGACTTCCACTAATCTTCATGGTCTTGTTCGCTAGTTCGTAGTTCTTTCGTTTTATGACGAATTCTGGCGAATTCTCGATATATGTCAACAACACCGGCTCTGCCATCGTACAGGAGACATACCCGAGCCGTGTTATGATTTTTCCTCCTCGGTATCCGGTGGGGATAATTCCGCGACGTTTATCGTGTAGGCCTTGGCGACGTATATAGAGTGTTGCACGTAACAGTTTTCACGATTTTTTAAGTACTTGCGATAATCCGACTAAAAATATTTTTAACGGAACTTGATCAGTTTTCGATTGGCTATATATTTCAATAAAAAAAAGTTCGAAAAACCTTTTTTTTACAGTATTGTCAAGGTCACCTTCATTTTTTTAAATGGCACTTTGTATTTTTCACTTAACAGTATTATAGCCCGTGTCAAGACGAATTCAACGACCTAGTATACCATGACCTTGGGATGACCTTGAAGCCGTATAGAGAAATCACTGTGTTTATGGATTAACAATCGGTAGTAACTTATGGTTTGTTACAAATAATAATTTTATTTATAAAGGTTCGACACCACTTTCATTCATCCTGCAACGAGTGGGGATCTAGATTTCGGCATAGTCAGTTCATGAGTCGATATTGTTATTGTTTTTTATTTTTAATATTCCATACGTCCATGGAATTTCACATGTACGTACAGGGTGTAAAGAAACGTTTGGTCTTGGCTGCCATAGGCGTATTCGACATCTACGGACCAATGCAGATCCGTAAAATAGACTTGCCTCACAATTGTCCTTGATCTTGATTTTCAAGGTCAAGTTTTTGTTTTTCATCATGACGCGTAGAATATAATGCGATAAAAAGATTTCTTTACACCCTGTACATTTATGCATCCGTATGTGCATATCATTCGCCCGGGCCCCGTAAAATTGTCCAAGTCTTGGTGGGGTTCGGATAAGAGAGGTTGCACTAAATCGTGGATTACGGGGACAAACATGCTTAGAATAAGGTCGTGCGTGGGCTCATTTTAATCGGGAAAATGTCAGGAATGTACCTGTCGAGGTTTTATTGTAATACGACTGAGAATAACAATGTTGTTGTTAAACAAACAACATCGAGTCCATGGAGAAGTACATTCCGCGGTAGTTGGATGCACATTTTTCTGAAAGGTGCGTGCTTTCTTCACCTAGCCCTGTATAATCGACAAAATTGTCAGTCTTGATGGGGTTCGGATAATCGAGGTTATACTAAATCGTGGATTACGGGGACGAACATGCTTCGAATAAGGTCGTGCGTGGGCTCATTTTAATCGGGAAAATGTCAGGAATGTACCTGTCGAGGTTTTATTGTAATACGACTGAGAATAACAATGTTGTTGTTAAACAAACAACGTTGGGTCCATGGAGAAGTATATCCCGCGGTAGTTGGATGCACATTTTTCTGAAAGGTGCGTGCTTTCTTCACCTAGCCCTGTATAATCGACAAAATTGTCAAAGTCTTGATGGGGTTCGGATAATCGAGGTTATACTAAATCGTGGATTACGGGGACAAACATGCTTCGAATGAGGTCGTGCGTGGGCTCATTTTAATCCGGAAAATGTCAGGAATGTACCAGTCGAGGTTTTATTGTAATACGACTGAGAATAACAATGTTGTTGTTAAACAAACAACGTCGGGTCCATGGAGAAGTACATTCCGCGGTAGTTGGATGCACATTTTTCTGAAAGGTGCGTGCTTTCTTCACCTAGCCCTGTATAATCGACAAAATTGTCAAAGTCTTGATGGGGTTCGGATAATCGAGGTTATACTAAATCGTGGATTACGGGGACGAACATGCTTCGAATAAGGTCGTGCGTGGGCTCATTTTAATCGGGAAAACGCCAGGAATGTATCGGTCGAGGTTTTATTGTAATACGACTGAGAATAACAATGTTGTTGTTAAACAAACAACGTCGGAGAAGTATATCCGGCGGTAGTTGAACGTGCATTTTTCTGAAAGGTGCGTGCATTCTTCGTCCAAAAAAAAAAATCGAGACATAGCGTATCCCTGAAGAGTTATAAGAGTGTCAGAATGAAAATTAAAGACGAAGAGACGGACCTGGCACGGAGGAATCGGCGTCGGAGCAGCTTCCACGTCAGGATTTCATAGTGCACGTTCGAGATATCGGATACGCATTCGTACCGCGATCGTGCGGCGTGTCTGTGTATGGGACTGGTATAAAGGAGCAGGCCAGAATCGAGTTTCGGGCCTGAAAGGACTCGTTTCGTTCACCGAGGGTAGCGCGAGAGCGATCGAACCGTATCGAAAAGCACTCGGCGCAGCTCGTCGCCGAGGCTTTTCCAACCGAACGACATCGATGCCTCAATGCTGGAACGTAAGGAACCCGAAGGGGAGGGAGGGGCTGAGGGGTGGGGGTAGCGACGGCTCTTTCTTCGAGCTCGAATGTGAGCTCGTCAATGGCCGGCCATTACCCCACTACCATGGTGCCCGAAGAGAAGAAAGAAGGCTCGAATTAATAACGGAGAGTGGGAACCGCGTTTGCCGGAATGGCTTTTGTGTTTCCCGAAAACGAAGATCCCGCGGAAAACGGGAAAACACTTGAACCGAGTGCGGCTTCTGGAAATGCGCGCGAAATCCGTCGCATTTTACCTGGCGGTTTCGCACCTGTCAGGTATTTGAAGGTTCGATTGCCACTACGAGCTTATTCCATTAAAAAATGTCCCGTCTCTTCCATTTTGTTTTGACAGACTTACAGAATAAATAGAACGTAATAATTTTAAGGTTAGCTTAGTTCTTCGCGGAAAAAACGTCGAAAAAATCAGTTTTATTTTTTTTTTTTAACAACGGCGCACCAAACCAAAAAATCTGAAAAAATTCATGAACAATACTTATGACAATATATCGCTACTGTAAAAATATAAATGTTGTCGCTCTAGAACTTCCATGTGAAGTCTGCATTTTTTCGATTTTTTACAAGCAGGATTTTCACTTTAAAAATCTGAAACCAATTGCAAAGTATGTATTAGGGTTCTTGACATGTGTCAGATTTTTCTCAGAATTTCTAAACGTCATTAACTAGGGAAAATAGGCCAAAAACTGATTTTTCGATTTTACCCCATAACTACCCTCCCGATCGAGATACAGGGTTGAAATTTTGCACAGAATGTTTTTTTTTGGTGCTCTATCGAATGGCACTTCGTCGATAAAATTCGGTTCAAGGGCATTTTTGACTATGTTATCCGGCTAGGCCCTTTCTGCCAAAATAGTTCGGAGTGCAAAGGGTTCAAATCTATTTGATGCCCTATATTGTATGCTACGAGGCGAAGAGCATAACTATTGATACATATGTCTGTTACAAAATGCTTTTTACCGCATTCAAATATGTTGTTTCGTTTTGGAGAAAAGCAAATAAATAATATAAATAAATGAATACAAAGGGATTAGTAAAATAAGATCAATATAAAAAGAATAAGAGTCCGTATAAGAGTCTCTTATATTAATAAGAGTCCGTTTATGCACTTACCCCACTCCACCTTACATGAGAATTCAATTTCCGTAAGTCCGCGCAAAGGAATCAGTATATAAATTGCTGTCTTTTCAAAAACAATTCTACCCGCAATTTGCAATTTCATTACACGGTCGTACAATCTGCGAGAGACACGTTTTCAAGGGGTGCAAGCCGAAATTCGAGATCTTCGATCGAACAACAGGGAACGAGCTTGATCTTTGTCACGCGAGACGCCTGTACCTTCGCCGGGCATTAATATGAATCGCGTGTAACACCAGAGGGCTTCTTCTCTCCTCGTGTCTTATCACGAATCGGAAATCAATCGCTCACGCCTCGCTCATCCCTTACACCCGGTGGAGAGAGCGACCTTTACCCGAACAGCCGTGTAACAAGAAGCATGTAATCATCGCATCGGTCCGGTGGGCCAGTGAACGCCGAAGTGGATGCTTATTTCATGCCCTTAGCCAGCTCGTTGGTTCGCCGTTAGCCGGCAGGATACCAGGAAAGGAGAATATACATCCCCTGCCCTTATAGGTACTGAAGGGAGAATCCGTCTTTGACGGTGTTGTGCCGTTCGCCTCCACGGTTTTATGCGATTACACCGCATTACAGGCACCCCCCCCCCACTCGTTTACACGAGCCCTGTGTGTACCAGAGTCAACCGAAATGCCGGCGAAACAATTAGTAGTCGGCGGTAGTCAAGCACAAAGGCTAATGGACCGAGAGACGCCTCGGGTTTCGCTGACGGTGAACGGTTCCGGCAAATTTCACGTTTTATCAATATCCTGGTGAAATATTTTCGGTCTATTATACCTCGCGACATTGTTAACGACCTCTGCGTTCCAGAAATTCGGGTTTTCGAACGTGTTCGTCTTGTTGACGGGGTGGATACAACCCCTGAACATCAGATGCTGTTTCGTGAAATATTGTTGGAAATCTCGGAAGACAAATATATTGAAAAACAATTTTCTGTTTTCATTTAGTGGAGAAACTGATCACTGTGGCTCTTTATGCGAAATAAAAATAAAGACAGTACATTAAAGATCGGCAGTTCTGTCAACAATTTTCAGAAATTATCAAGAATTAGTCATTTTGATCGTGAATGCATAAAATCCTCAGTCTAATGACGAAGAGATACTCCGAAATGATTTTTCTATATATTTTTTGCGAAACGGAAAATATATGTCTAATTTTCATCTGTGCACTTTGAGAACAAATTAAAAATATCTGTGTTGAATTTTCACCTGTGCACTTTGAGAACAAATTGAGATTATTTGTGTCT
Source organism: Seladonia tumulorum (assembly GCA_913789895.3). Lineage (NCBI taxonomy): Eukaryota > Metazoa > Arthropoda > Insecta > Hymenoptera > Halictidae > Seladonia > Seladonia tumulorum. Next base: position 6,651,410 of record OU565280.1, read on the forward strand.
AATATTCATCTGTGCACTTTGAGAACAAATTAAAAATATTTGTCTCTAATTTTCACCTGCACAAATTGTGAACAAATTGAGAATATTTGTGTCGAATTTCCACCTGTGCAATTTGAGAACGAATTAATAAAAATATTTCCGTCGAATTTCCACCTGTGCACTTTGAGAACAAATTGAGATTATTTATGTCTAATTTCCACCTGTGCACTATGAGAACAAATTAAATATATTTGTGTCTAATTTTCTCCTGTGTACTTTGAGAACAAACTGAGAATATTTGTGTTGAATTTACACCAGTGCACTTTCAGAACCAATTAAAAATATTTGTGTCTAATTTTCTCCTATGTACTTTGAGAACAAATTAAAAATATCTGTGTCGAATTTCCACCTGTGCAGTTTGAGGACAAATTAAAAATATTTGTGTTGAATTTACACCAGTGCACTTTCAGAACAAATTGAGATTATTTATGTCTAATTTCCAACTGTGCACTATGAGAACAAAGTAAATATATTTGTGTCTAATTTTCTCCTGTGTACTTTGAGAACAAATTGAGAATATTTGTGTCGAATTTACACCAGTGCACTATGAGAACAAATTAAATATATTTGTGTCTAATTTTCTCCTGTGTACTTTGAGAACAAATTAAAAAGATTTGTGTCGAATTTACACCAGTGCACTTTGAGAACGAATTAAAAATATTTGTGTCTAATTTTCACCCGAGTATCTTGAGAACAAATTAATAGTATTTGCGTCTATTTCTTACCTGTGCACTTTAAGAACAAATTCAGAATATTTGTTTGCAGCTTTCACCTATGCGATTTGCTGTAGTATAAAACATTTCATGCACTGTGTTCAATTGTTTAATAGTATCTGACAGCTAAGTAAGAGGATCTGTTGAAGTAGAAAATCTTGGATTCAGATAGAACGAGGGGTTGGAAATGCGAAAGAACCCCTTCAGGTGGAACCCATACAATTACTAGAAACTTGGAAAAGGAACCCATAGAGTTGTTGCACAGCTCACTGAGAACTAGAGTATCGAGTAATCCATATTCGTTGGAACGGACAGAGAAAGGCAAAATACGCTTTTTTTTTTTACAATCACATTAATGTCGAGTGGCTGTGTAGCGCCACTGAAAACCAATTCCATTGACTTCATTTGCTGGTTTATGGTTCGCTGGCAGTGAAGGTGATGATGTACACCTTCTGGAGAAATTGAAAAAACGAGAAATCAACGTATATTTTAATATGAACTTGTTATTTAAAACAAGATTATTTCCATAACAAAGTTGCGTCTAATTAAACATACAGAAACGGGCCTATCAGCTGGTTTTAATCAATGAAAGTGCAATGGAAACATGTAAGTATCATAAAACAAAGAAAACAAAACTGTAAAAATAAATCCAGTATTTACTCTATACAGGGTGTCCCACTATTCAAGCAGACTGTCATTTCTTGTTAAAATTTTCACTTCTTTGCCTTCAAGGTCGTCCGAAGGTCATGGTATACTAGGTCGTTGAATTCGTCTTGATACGGGCTACAATATTGTCAAGTCAAAAATACAAAGTGCCATTTAAAAAAGATGAAGGTGACCTTGACAATACTAAAAAAAAATTATTTTCGAACTTTGTTTTATTGCAATGTATAGCCAATCGAAAACTGATCAACTTTTGTTTAATATATTTGTTTGTCAGATTATCGCGAGTAATTGAAAAGTCGTGAAAAGTTTTATGTGGGACACTCTGTATATGTCCCAAATGCCTAGCCGATAAAAGTCCTAGAATCATCCCCACTGCTGCAGAGTATACCTCGTGGGGGGTCAAGTAAGGTGCAAGGTCGCGTAAATCAAAGAATAGTATCTCCTAGCCGATATAAGTCCGTGGCTAGACCCGTGTTTTGGACAAGTATCGAGTCAACACTAATCCGTTTGAAACTAAATATAAAACATACCTTTAAATATCAAAGTGAGCGATGAGAATGAGCTCGAGCGTCCGTCAACATAAATTATTTTTGTTCTCAAAAGTTATTTTCTCCCAGAACAGTAATATTTCCTTTGTTTGCTTCGTTTTAATCATTTCTTGTCTGTTTTTTGTTGCAGCCAACACCGAGACCGGAAAAGGTAGACCGTGTGGTGATCGATGGCCACGTGATACCTAACCACGTCCTGTTCACGTCACCAACACCGAACAATGTACCCTACAAGACCTTGGCGTTCACTGATAACGTGAAGGTCACCGTTAGCTTCCACAAGGAAAACGACAAAGGTACATAAATATATTTAAAAATATTTTAAACCATAACACTATTAATATTAAATGCTTGAGGTTTTTCCTCAAATGTTAATATATTAACATTTTTTAATATTTCAATATTATAAACATTTTAATTATAACTAGACTGCGGACCTTTATGCAAAATAAAAATTTTCTACCTGAATTGCAACAATCTGGAGCGAAATAGAAATTTATTTTCTTTCTTAATATGTTTAATAGGTTGAAAATAACGTAACAGCATTTTAAAATGTTTTTACTGTTTTAAAATACGACTACCCATTTTTGTCATAAATGCATCAAATCCGCAGTCTAATTGTAACATTATAGACATTTATATCTTTGTCCACTAATATTAACACTTTAACTGCCACGTCAGTCACATATGACTGACAGTTATTTTTTATTAAGTTTAGAAATTCATTTTTTTTGCGACATATCTAGATAAACCAAATTTGATTTGGATCTTTAGAATTCAGAAGGATTAAGACAGCATTCCCTATAATACATTTTAAATTTCTAGTTTCGGTTTCATTAATTAAATTACACTGATTTTGTAAGAATCTCTGGGATTGATTTTTGCCACTTAACGTGTTAATAACCCGAGAGCGACACAAATTTTCCGATTCTTTAAATATTTTCACGGTTCTACATTTCATCCTGGTTGTTTTCTGTTATTAATTCACGAAGATCCGCAGTCTATGAACATTGTTATTTATCCTTGCATAAAATTAAATCGAACGAACAATGTATGACAATACACAGATAAAGTTCGTTGCTCCTTACTATCGATCGCGCCGAGCGATACCGTCGGACACGGTTTAAACAATGGTCCGCTAAATCGAACGTTAAATCAGCGTGCGAATTATTTAACGAAGATTTAATCGGGAAACCGTTTCATTTCGTAATCGATTCTCATAGCGTTCCTCGGTGCTCATGGCGGGCATAATGTACGTATACGTACAGAATATCGGTTCGGCAGATAATTGGAAACATTATTTTCAGTTTATGTCAAATCGAATACCATGATGGGCGACGCGAATCATCCGATGACCGGCGTTGTACTCGCTGACATCGTTAAAGCGAACATACCGGTGAGGAACGGCGTGGTGCACCTGATCCAACGGCCGCTTATGGTCGTCGACACCACCGTGAAGGACTTCCTCGAGGTCAGTGCCTGCCGCCATTTTTTTCTCTCTTTCTTTCTGTCTCTCTCTCTCTCTCTTAGATCAGTCGCGTCACTAATCCCATCTAGAGAACTGAATGGCTGTGACAATGACGCGCGCAATCACTATCGTCACGCTCTTCGTTGCATCTTATCATCCGCAGCCACGTGACGTCATTCGCTTTATCAAAATGATCGACAATGTTTTTTTAATCGGAGAACATTTGACGAACGGAATCGAGCTCGAAAGACTTTAATTAAAGACATGGTGTACGATATGAACTATACTACGATATGAAATGAACTATACCCCAAGATTAATTAGAACCAATACATCTCTAAATTAAATGTTGCTTGAGAGGAACACTCGATAACGGGATACAGTCTGTTTGCAATCATTAGAACCGACGAAACTTTTTTCACGAAGTTTGTGGAACTAGTTTGCAGTATAATAAGGTGTATAGAGGTTAAGGTGGCAGTTCATGGTGCCACAATCCGCATTTCTCTCATTGTGCGAGCAACGCGGCTTGCAAAGAAACGCCGGGCGAGTTTCTCAATTGTCGTAGACGTTATTTCTTTTTGATATCTCTCTACGAAACGGTTGCGGCATTCAGCGACTTCGGTTCGCACAATGGATCTCCCACCTCTCTCTCTCTCCCTCTCTCTCTCTCTCTCTCTAGCATGATAGCTAGACATCGGATGTTTATGCAATTTCCAATTTTTATAGAAACATTTTAAGAAAGTCGAATGAAATAAAATTTTATTTTTAATGGGGACAGCCTTTGTAGATCCAAAGCAAATAAAAATCGTGTTAAATTCTCTCGAATTTTATATTATAGCATTTTTTTAACATTTCCATAAGCCATAAATGCATAAAGATCCGATGTCTAATGATAGCACACTTGTGCTATCTTTTTGTCCAGGAGTGTAGTCCACAGCCTACCGACCAAACATTAAAAGTTTAATCATCTATCAATAATTTCGTTTCCCAGACGGTACGGATTCGCTTCATTGAACCCACCGCCACGGCGTTCCTTCGTTGAATATTCAATGCGCTTCGGAATGCAATTAAATGCCGTTCTTGCGGAACGACGCGCGGTGCAACGCGTGTGCACCCAGTTATTGTCCCAACTGATTTTATCAATCAATACTTCACGCGATAATTGCGACTCGATTAAAAATAGTCCGGCCGGTTTGCGCCGCGATCAATTCCTCGTCGATTGCTTCCCACCGAAATGCATATCGACGTATAATGAAATCATTATACCGGGGATTTTATGCGTTTATCGGAAAAATTAGTAGGCTCGTCGGTTAACAACGAAAGCGTTCAAACAACTTAGCTTAACGTTGATAAATCTTTATCGCGAATAAATTTCCTCCTTAAATTCGAAGATCGAACCTTCACACGACCTCCTAAAAATTGATCCACGATTTTTTTCCGGCCGAGTTATCGAAGTATCGTGTATTAAATTGTCTGTGAAGTTGGTAAATAATTTTTTTCGAGAATGAATCTACCACGGATTCAAATATTAGGCTCTCCTCTTTACAGCGAATTTTTGAAATTCGGTGTACGATTTTTTATCGCAGTTTTATTCGAGACCGAACGAGAAATATCGATTCGTCGTCAATTTTGATCAGCACGGGTCAAAACAGACCCAAGCTCACCACCGAATCTTTTAACGGGGGAACCTTGTGCAAATGGCCTGTTTTTCAAGAATTTTTTTTTTTTTAATGTAATGCATAGATTGCCTTAAAATTTGAGGTATCATTTATCAATTTTCTAATGTAAAAAATAGCATCCTGTAAATGGCATCCTGTAAATTCAGGATGCCCTGAACAATGCACCTGCACCAATCCTGTACAATGCACAAAAAATGATCTGAAACAAAAAACAACAAAATGGAATCGTTAATTTATGCAAAAACGCATAACGTGATATTTTCCTTTTACTAAATTTTGCAAAATTGCAAAAATGGTGAAGTTTTGAAAAAATAGGATTCTCTGTTACGAAAAATTGTTCATAAAAATGTTTCAAATAAAAAATTTAGAAATCGGAGCCCGTCACGTTGTGGCCAATTATTTATAGAATATATACACCAAGTTTCATAAATGACCTCGGCTATCATATAACGATAACAAAACTGTATCATTCCACTTAAAAAAAAACGTCGATGACCTTGAAATCTCAAAAAATATAATCTTTCACAAATTTGTTTGCCTATGATAATATTGGCCCTCCTGAACCAACTAATGTTTATCTCTGACATTTTTTTCTATTATAAAAAACAAGCGAGATATTTTCGATGCCCGAGTTAGGTGAGATATATGTCGCCAAGGCCTTGATGATAAACGTCGCGGAACTATCCCCACTACCTTGGGCGATAATTTTACGATAATTTTTTTTTTTGTCGTATTCCTGGAGAAAGCTATCGATTTAAAAAAAAAGTGCTCAAAGATTTCATTTTACACAAGGTCCCCCCCCCCCCCCTTGATTAACGACGGCCACACCTGTTTCTAGTCTGCGAAGGACTTCATCGGAGTGAAATGCGAAGATGAAGAGCGGAGAACGGATTCCGTCGCGTACCGAGGGAATCGGGGGCAAGAATGTTAGCTCGTCGTTGCTATTAACTCGTTTTTGCAGCGGGCACGAGGCGCGACGCGAGCCTGTAATCCGATTTAGCAAGGAAGCACAAAGGTACACACGATCTCGGCGCGCCGAACGGAGCAGAGCCGAGCCGAGCCGAGCCGAGCGCGTTCTCCGTCCGCGCGACGGCAAAACGGGGGTAGCACGAGGGAAACGGATTACCCAACGAATAAACCATTACTGTTAATGAAATTGGCTAACCGCCGGGCCAATGTAGAGAACCACCGGGTCGCATTATCGCAGCCCGGAGGCCCGCGAAAACCAGACCGAGATTAGAATCATTACGATCGAACCGGGCGTCGCCGTGTCGTGTCGCGTTCGATAGAATCTTTACGAGGCTCGTCGCGGCCTTTTCCAACGTTTTCGCTCGATTCGCGGCTCTTCCGGAATGCGTACGCCCTCGTCTTATCTTGTAAACCCGCCCTAATGCGCTGTCGTCGTGAACTGATGGCGTTGGAACGACGTAAGCGAACGTTTTTAGTCTGCGAGCAGCCCCTGAAATCGTTAAAGGGACTGGCAAGTACGTACATTTGCTGTACCATTCCTTAAATGATCGTAGAACATGCCTAACGACGGTTACATCACTTGTCGAACGCAGAAAACGATATCGAACTTTTTTCTATCTAACGATCAGTTTACGAAACGTTTGTACACGTATTCCTGACGTTTTTCCGATTAAAATGAGCCCAAACACGACACAGTTCGGACTCCGTATGCTCGTTTAATTCACGATCGAATGGAACCTCTGTTATGCGAACTCTGAGCAGTGGAACATGAGCGTTCCAAAAATCGAGGATTAAACGGGGATGCGTGGTTCGAATGACGTCGTGTTTGGACTCGTTTTAACCGGGGAAATGTCAGGGATGTGTTGGTAAACGTTTCACGAAAAAGTAAGCAAATTTGAAAATACCGGATTTTCGAATTCGATTTTCTCGGGAACGAAGCTCCGGAGGGAAATTCTTTATTCTATGTTTTCTTCTTGTCGTTTCATAGAGAATCGCCTTATGTTGGATTTCATGCGCATATGGTTCTGGGCGAGTTAGGCAATTTTTGGAAAAATTTGTGGTTTAGATGAATAAAGCGCGGGGAGCACGCAGCGTCTTTTAAACGGTTCTCAAGGCATTTTCGCAGGCAATTATGAATTCCGTGTGCGCGACGCGTTACGGCCGAGCATTAGTATGCCGGCGTTTCGATGTGTTCGCATACTCTGAACGTGACAGGCCACGCGGAACGACACGCGGCAACCGTCAAAGGATCTCTCTGGGTCCTGGTTTGGTTGTACAGATACGATGTAATGCAACGCGGACGTGTAATCACCGGCAGTTGTTGCGACGGTTGTGTACATATATTGTGACACATGTTACACGGCCACGGAGGCCGCATCAGTCAAACTGAATGGGGTAATCGTTAGTGTGCGAAATTTGATGGACTGTTACCCGAAAATCGCGGCACGTACCGCGTGTCGCGCCATTGTTATCGGCGAAATGTTCCGCGAAATGTTGTTAATCTATCATTCTTTCCGGCCGCGGGACAATACGTCGTGGATAATCGTTATCTGACCGATTTTTCACTTTTTATTCGATCGATGCTTTCGTCGAACGGTTCATTATACAGTAAGGAGCAACACTGAACCAATAACTTTTGTATAAATCATTATTTATTGCTAGGAATACAGAAGAATAACAAAAAATCAACATTATAATTATTTTTATCATAGTTAGAAGTAACTTAAGAATTTTTTTGTATTAATTAATGTCTCCTCGTTTAGCAATGGCAACAAAAATAGACTGACCCGGTTTTGCACCATGTCCACTACTTGGCAATATTTAATATATCATTTATTTCTACGGGGAAATGCAAAATTAAAAATTGTTGCATTATTAACAAAATATAATACAATGTTTCTGTCTTTAACCCGTGAAGCTGGGTCCATTTTGACCCAGAGTATAGAAATCGCCATTTTATTGCTTAGTTTCTTGAGAAATACGTTTTAAAATGTGTTCCACGAGGCTAAACCCTAGATATGAGCCGTTTTCAAAATTGGCAAAAATTCGCAGGAATGGTGCAAGTCAAAAGAGTTGAATAATCAGAAATTAAAGGAGGTCTATAAAATACAAATAATATCGAAGAATTTCATTTTAGGCAAGGTAAAATAAAATTATTTCACTTCGTTAAATCGTTGAGACGGCTGAACAGATATTGACTTGTACTACTTCTGCATTAAACGGTTCATATAGTGCAAGCTACGGGGAAATATGTAATTAAAAATTGTTGCATTATTAACAGAATATAATACAATATTTCTGTCTTTAATCCTTGAAGCTGGGTCCATTTTGACCCAGAGTATAAAAATCGCCATTTTATTGCTTAGTTTCTTGAGAAATACATTGTAAAATGTATTCGAAGAGGCTAAACCCTAGATACGAGCTGTTTTCAAAATTGGCAAAAATTCGCAGAAATAGTGCAAGTCAAAATGGTTGAATAATGAGGAATTAGTGAGTCAATCTACTTTTGACGTCATTGCTAATCGAGGAGACATTAATTATTGAAAAAAATTTCTTAAGTTACTTCTAACTGTGACAAAAACAATTATAACGTTGATTTTTTGTTATTCTTCTATATTCCTAGCAATAAATAATAATTTATACAAAACTTGTGGTTATTGGTTCAGTTTGGCTCCTCACTGTACATGCCGGTGTCCTTATGGTTGTTTCAGTAGATTTTTTTTGCTTTCTCCAGTTTTGCTCGTTTTGACTCTCAAAACCGTACTTTTGAATTCTGAGGATTGCGGCCCTTCCCGAGACAATGTCAACGATGTAGTCGTTCAAGGTCATTCAAGGTCAAACGGGAAAAAATGATGATAAATGTAGAACGCTTACGTAACGAGATATTTTCAGTTTTACGAATGAAATTTGAGCTGTCGTTTCTGCCGAAAGGGTTGTCGAATTTCTGTCAGAGTACTCACATACGTGGAATATTACATGAGCATAAATGCGGACGCGATGACGAAATTTCGTTTGTGGGGCCGAGTAGGGGTTCGCTGCTTCAGGAATAGCAAACGCGGATTCCTGAATTTTTAGGTCAATCATTTCAGAGACGAGTTTGTCAACTGAATATTATATCTGCTTCAAAAATTTTTTCATCTAGAGTATGTTCGTCATTTCTAATCGTTTTCTGCGTTCTACAATCGTACGCAAGCAGCAGACAATACAGGCTAGGCTAAAATAAATTGACATGGTCGAAAAATCATTTATATAAATATACGGTAATTATGTGGTTAAAGTATTTCCTTTGACTCCCAATCGCATGTTGAATTGCACATCGTGTAATATGAAACGTTGAAAAGCATGCTCGCTGGCATGGGACAATAACTGGTACAATTCGTTTCATTCAATCTTCCATTAATTAAACCGAGAGAGAAATGCTAATTACACGCGTCTCCTTTCAACAAGCGTACCAACAAACGTACAAAAATTTGTTGGAAGCTCAATAAATAAGCACACGTCTTTCAAGCTCGACTCCATTGAAATTGCTCAACAGGATCTACGGAGTTTCTGCGACATCGTTAACAAAAAAACCTGATGATTTTCATAAATGTAATTAGCTTTAAGGCATACGCTCATCCATCCCCGCGATATTGGAAATAGATTCTTGGGAGGAACAAACGTGTTTTTCCTAGAAAAAAATTTTTAAAAAAGTATATTTAAAAATGAAACAGTTAAAAATGGTAATTTTTCCACGCAGAACACGAAATGTTCCCTTCAAGATTGACGATCCAATTTCACCGTTTGACTGTCGTCGTTTCGTCATCGATTGCTCATACACATTCGTTTCCTGATAGAAATCACATATATAGAGATCGTCATCTCGCGGCGAACTGTCACGCGTGATCGTAACGCGTGTCATGCGCGACATATATGGATGTATTTATGACCGTGTATGTATAAACATATATCTGTATACATATATACATATACAAACACTGTATTCCCGTTGTATGTATAAACACATATATGCGTATACATACGCAAAACGTTTTACACAGGACAGCAAACGGAATGTTCACGAGACAGCTGTCGTCACATGCGATATATATATCGATTGTTCTACAGCAATGATCCTCGGCACGTCTCGCCTACTGTCTGCACCAAATCCTCTCGGGCTGGACGTTGGATCAAAGGAGTCACCGAGGTCATCCTGTTTTCCGGATGTCTCGCGATCCTCTTTTGATCCGATCACCCTTCTGTTCTGTGTTGTATATTTGTGCCCTCGAGCCTTCTGAAACGATCCAAACAATCATCCAAACGTCTTTGCAAATCATTTGGTCCAATTGGTACCGAGGAAATTTAAATTCATCGGTAGTGTGCTCAGGGAAGTGTAACTTCAATATTAGGGTGCAGTTGGTATTATAGCACAGTGTTTACTCTGTATATGACCTAGCCGATATAAGTCCCATAACTACCCCTATTTCCACGGGGTATGCCCCGTGGGGGGCCACGAACCCTTTATAGTATCTCCTTGCCGATATATGTCCTGGCTAGACCCGTCTTTTGGACATATATCGAGTATACACTGTATTTAAATTGTTTTAACCTTGAAGCTATTGGCGCTATTTTAATGAACCTTGGCTTCTCAGGAAATTTAAGAAAATTATTGTTTTGTTAGTAAAGACTCCTCCGGAAGTTGCACCTCCAACCCTTGAATCTTAAGGTGAAATTATGCTAATTATAATAGCCTCTGTACCATGATGTGGATCCTCATCCAATCTCGACTAAAGTAGACACGCACCCATGACATAATAGTTCTCCTTGTCGTGAACACTTGAAACGTTTGAGAAACGATTAGGATCGTTTCAGCGGGCGGCTGACTAACCACTTACTTTCAGGTATCACTCAAAATCGACACATCCGAACGAGACAAGCAGAAAAGACTCAAAAAAATATCTCTCAATACGAAAGACAGCTAAGACACAATATACCGACTTGGTGTGTAGGGGAGCACAGAAAATCAAAAAAAAAAAAAAAAAAAAAAATCCGTGTGTTCTGCCGTCACTGCACCGCCTCGTCTGTCTCACCGCAGATATCTCTCGCCTCTGCTCGCAATATTCACCCTGTCTCTGTTAGATTTTTTCACCCTCGAACCACACCCCACTTTTCCAACACCGACTGTGCTCTCTTGCCTTCTCGTTCATGCATCTTTGAACGAGGGACACGTTCCGCACGTGCGCCCACACACGATCATACATTGACTTCCGGTGGTTGCCGGCGCGCCGGTGGAAACACGACAAGAAACATCGTCGGTCGCTTTAACCCCGAGAATTTCCAAGGAGTCGCCTTCAAATCGATCATTTCGCTTTACGGGGGGGGGGGGGTGGGGGTGTAATCGACGCAACGACGTTTACGATTCACCATTTTTGCACGAACTTCGAGCTCGCCCGAAGAATACAGTGCACCGAAAAAAGATGTGCACTTGTACGTGAAACGGTGAGACGGTATCAGTGACGTAACTTTTTTGCTTCTAGTTATTTCTTTATAAAAGTTTCATCGTGATATTGCCCACGTTTTGCCGAGTAAAACGAGTACCAACAACGTACGATTCGGAGCTCGTTTGTTTGCGCAAATCGCGATTTTGTGGAACCTCGATTATTCGAAATCGTTCCAGAAATTCGGAATTGTTTCGTCGAGTTCGAAGTTTTAAACGGAGTATGACATATAGAATAGAAAAAAAACATTTTCACATATACTCTAAAGGGAAATACACGTGAATTACTGCGAAAAAATGTAGTTGCAATTCTGACACAGATATGTTTCCTGGATATTTCCAGGAATAACTCATTTCCGAGCGGTATACTATCCGACGAGGTTCTCTCGTGTTTCCACCCGCAGCAACAACGATGTATGAAATAATAACACGTACAGTACACTTGTATATAGATACATACGAGATTTCCCAGTACACGTGATCATCGAGACCTCCCCCACCCCCTTTTTTTCAAAGAGACGTTCAAACAAGATATGTCAATATTGAAGATTGAAACTAAATGATAAATACTTTGCTTCCCGTTTTGCTTACAATCTACATTTTTGGTCGGAACCACTTGTATCATAGCGGCCTGTTTTCTTGAGCAGCTTCTAGACGTTTCTGGAGTCACGCTTGTATAACGAGTTCGAAATCAACCCCCCTTATTATTATTACCCTTATTTATGCATTTTAGCCGCGAGGCTGTTGAGGCATTGTCTGCCCCTGTCGTATGTATTTGTATATACATCGATTTTAATTAACGGAAGCCGAGTGCAATCAGTCGCAAAAGTGTTCGACGAGGCTAAACACTGGATACCAGCTGTTTTCAAAATCAGCAAAAATACGCAGAAATGGTGCAAGTCAAAATGGTTGAATAATGAGGAATTAGTGGAGTTCTATCAAATACAAATAATATCGAAGAATTTCATTTTATGCAAGGTAAAATAAAATTATTTCACTTCGTTAAATCGTTGAGACGGCTGAACAGATATTGACTTGTACTACTTCTGTTTTAAACTGCTCATATAGTGCAAGCTACGGGGAAACGTGTAATTAAAAATTGCTGCGTTATTAACAGAATACCATTCTGTGTAATATTTTCATTCTGTTAATTAATCGTACGTTCCTCGGAGTGAAAATTCATAATATTTTTACAAACAATGTTTCTGTCTTTAACCCTTGGAGCTGGGACCATTTTGACCCAGAGTATAAAAATCGCCATTTTATTCCTTACTTTCTTGAAAAATACATTTTAAAATGTGTTCGACGAGGCTAAACCCTAGATATGAGCTGTTTTCAAAATTGGCAAAAATTCGCAGAAATGGTGCAACTCAAAATGGTTGAATAATGGGGAATTAGTGGAGTTCTATCAAATACAAATAATATCGAAGAATTTCATTTTAGGCAAGCTAAAATAAAATAATTTCACTTCATTAAATCGCTGAGACGGCTGAACAGATATTGACTTGTACTACTTCTGTATTAAACGGCTCATACAATGCAAGTTACGGGGAAACGTGTAATTAAAAATTGTTGCATTATTAACAGAATATAATACAATATTTCTGTCTTTAATCCTTGATGCTGGGTCCATTTTGACCCAGAGAATATAAATCGCCATTTTTTGCTTAGTTTCTTGAAAAATACATTTTAAAAAATTGTTAACCAATACTGGAAGCATTGTTAAGGGATTATGTCTTAAGGGCCATATAAGGGTTAACGTTAGTAGAAGCAATCAATTGAGTTGCAATCGAATTCAGCTTCAATTTGTTAATTTCACACGTTTCACGCGAGTACAGGTTTTTCAGCGTAGTAACGAAGAGTTAACACGAAAGATTCGTTCGTGGGGGATGAAAAGCCGTAGATTCAAAGAAATATGATTTCATCCGCAGCTCGTCGGCCATAAAACCGGCGCATTAATAATTCGCGTGATGGCCGAAATTTACAGGCGACGATAAACCATTGATCGATCGAGAACGGTGCATTGTGATCCGCACAAAGCCGAATTTCCTGCTGATTTACGACGGAGAAGCTCAAAAGAGTGGCTGCCTGTTATATTTTAGAAAATCGTTCGAACCCCCGTGTAACAGACTCTGCTAGAATCATTTTTGTATATCAGTTCAGGTTAAATTAAAAATTTCAAGTTTAGGTTAAATTAAAAATTTTAAGTTTACGTTAAATTTCGGTAGCGAACGAGTTAAAAAAATTTCCTTAGAAATTAGTTGGCTGAAAGCTGCATCCCCCGAGGGCTGAATAACAGTGCGATCCTTTTCGTCGAAATAATTATTGGAATAAGCTCTTTATCGGCTGAATTTTGCAAGTAAATTGTATCGATGCTGCCGCGGACCTCTCGCGATATTTATAAATTGAAATATTCAACGGCATTTTGTCGTAATCCACTGGACCGACGAAATTGATTTTCGCTGGTGAACTTTATGGAAATTTAACAGATACAAAAAGCGGTGTATTTTTATTCGAAGATTAATTAATTTCTCCTGCGAATTTTGCTGTCGAGTGTCTTCTTCGCACAGGTAACTTCATTCATTAAATTCTTCCGCACGAACGGAATTGTCGATGAAAACTCTCGCAAATGGATTGGACATATTTTGTTCAAACTGGCCTGCATAAGAAGTGGCACGCTGCGGGTAAATATTAGCTTGAACGCAGAACGTACCGAAACTTTTTTATATTTCACATTTTACAGTTTTATATTCTCTGTTTACAGCGTCGTGTTCGCGATCGCTTTTTCCTGCTCTGTTGACGATGCAACGCAAATAAAGCAAATTTTCATGTTGATTGCGAAATTCGAAAAACATAAAAATCGCTTCATACTTTTAAACTTAATACCGTACGCGGCCATCTCGTATTATTGAATTTTTCCGGGGAGTTCCTATTTCTGCTGGGCTTTCAACGTTTATTGAAACAATTTTTAATACCATATCTGTCGTCATATCATGCTTTTCAATATGAATCTGTCGCTGGTTCGAACGATTTTGAATAATGCAAGCGAACGACACGTCGACGCTCGCGTTTCCGGCATTCAAGAAGCCAGTTTGCTTCATTTTCGTGTCACGTTTAGGCTATTTCCATGCTCAACTCGACCTTTAAAAAATTTATTCAGCACTGATGCTTCCTTAGGCAAACAACTTCCACAGAATTAATAATAAACGTGCAATAATGATTAATATTATATTTAAATAGTAAAATAGTGAACAACGATACATCGCTCACACAGAATAAACAATAAAAATTCTCTTTACCGTAATAATTAGAATAACGATGGAGATGGTATTGCATAAATAAGCGAAAAGTGTCACAAGCTGTTAAATAATGCACACCGGTGAGTCGACAAAATGCGAACAAATTTCACTTCGTTGAACACTTTTTGATCGAGAATTATTTACAAAGGAGCGAGTGAGTATAATGTCCGTTTATAGGATTACGTTATTCGTATTTCGAACACGTCCCGATACGTCGCAAGGTTCTCGTCTTTAAGCAGAGCCAGGCGCATGTACACCGTAAAACAAGCCGTTGCACCGAGAATAAGAAATTCCCGTTCTCTTCGTATTTTCGTTCGGCCGTGTTCAGGACAGTTCGGACAGACGGTGACAGGTCCTCGTCGAAATAAAATCTTTAAGCTATCCTCTTAGGCGAACCCGGGGACGGCGGGAAAAAACCGTGGGATGAACGAAGTTTCACGAGGTCATGAAAAGTTTCTTATTTCGGGACGTGCGAAGACTGTCCTGCGTTCCTTCTAGCTCCTTTCTTGCACAACTTGCAAGCTTTAGAGTTTTTCTATTTTTTTTCTTTTTTTTTTTTTTAAGAAACACCGCAACCGAAAACTGTAAACTATTCAAAGCAAGTTGTAACAACTTTTTCTGAAACCATTGTTACATAGAAAATTATTTAGCTAATACCGTTTGGTCTTTTAAGTAGAATAGGTCAACGTATAATCGGACGTTAGTGACGATCATTTAACTAGGCAATGTTTTATTATTAAATTTTCATCGACCAATTGCAATAGTGTTGATTTACTGTATAACTGTTTGCTACGCTAAGTAGAACAGGTCAGTATATAATCAGACGTTAGTGTATCTGTTCTTGTAGGTTCTCATTGGGTGCATATTAGAAAATTTGTTTAACACATTCCCGTCAAAACATCTTCATAACATCAATTACAGTATAATAAATAATCTGAGTAACGATCATTCAACTAGGCAATGTTTTATTATTAAATTTCCATCAATCAATAGCACCAGAGACGATTTACTGTATCTCTTCTTGTTCTATTAAGTAGAACAGGTCAGTACATAACCAGACGTTAGTGTATCTGTTCTTGTTGGTTCCCATTGGGTCCATATTAAGAAATTTGTTTAACACATTCCCGTCAAAGCATCTCCATAACGTCAGTTACAGTGTAATAAATAATCTGAGTAACGATAATTTAGCTAGGGAGTGTTTTATTACTAATTTTCATGGACCAACTGCAACAGAGACGATTTACTGTATTACTGCTTGCTCTGTTAAGTAGAATAGGTCAGTATATAATCAGACGTTAGTGTATCTGTTCTTGTAGACTTTCATTGTATGTCATTGTTATATTGTGAGGGTGTATATTGGAAAATTTGTTTAATAAATTCAGGTGAAAGCATCTTCATATCAGTTAGAGTATAATACATAATCTAAATAATGATCATTAAACTAGGCAATGTTTTATTATTAATTTTCATCGACCAACTGCAACAGAGACGATTTACTGTATATCTGCTTACCCTGTTAAGTAGAACAGGTCAGTAAATAATCGGACGACAACACTGTTCACTAAAAAAAAGTGTTAAAAATTGAATAAAACATTTATCTTCAATTAAAAAATTGCCTTTCCAAAGCTATTTCTATTATTATCCACTCATACCTAATGAACAAAAATGCTGCAACTACGGATAGGTGACGAATGCAGTGTCGAATGTAAATTCGTATTAGTTGCTCCTGAAGGCTATGAATTAATTTCTACACCCAGCAAGTATCTACAAACATAGTTCTCATTGTGTTTCGTACATTTTGTCCAGAAACGTGGAGCATAGTTGGTAGAAATAAAATGGTTCGCGCATCGACACCGTTATCACAGGATTCGAAGATTGGTTGCGCGGTTTGATCATAGGGGTTTTCTTTGAGAAATTTACGGGGCAATGGTTTTTGCACGAGCTCGATAACGAGTTTGCGCGCGGTATTGTGGTGGCCGGAGAAGAAGAAATCGAAGGGTTCGCGTGTTTCTGGAGGAAAGAAAAGATGGATGGTTCCGAGGATATAAATAGGGGCTGTTGGAGAAGCAATAACGCGTTTCGACCTTTCAATTAGAAGACGGAGGTAACGCAAATTGCCGACCTTGCCGGCCTTTTAAATTTTCCCGGCTGCCATTTAAAGCCCTGCTTAAACCTTTCCCCTTATCCCCGCGGAACCATCTGGCAAAATAATTAAAGGAGGATCGCATAAACCGCGCATTATGCCGCGACTTCGTTGCCTCTCTTTCTCCCACTCTTTCCTACTCTCTCTCTCTCTCTTCTCTGTGCAGCTTTCTTTGGCCCCGTTCATTCGTTCCTGTCGGTTGCAACGCGCGCGCGTATTCGGCCATCTAATAAAAACAATTCCGTGGAAACGGCCGCGATTCCGTTATTACGAGTTACAATGTTAATGTGCTAGTTCGCGTGCCATTGTTTTTACCGGCGGCCGCATTTTTACCGCGTGCTTTTATTTTTAGTAGCCAGGCGAAACGTTCGGGTTAATTGGTTTTTCGAATATTCGATTCTGCCGCCTGAAATTGCTGTCGAAAATGGAAGTTGTGGCCGCCAGTTATGCGAATAGAGTATCTGCGACTATTTTTTTTTTTTTGCAATTTAACACTACGTTTATACAGATTTCAGGCACTCGTGACAGGTATCCATAGTGTAAATAAATAGGTAGAATATGTTTAAAGAATTTAAAAATGCCATTGCACTGTGCTCATATTAGAATTGTTACAAATGTCTATCCCCTGCATTTTTGTAGCTAATGCGAACCATTTATATTCTGCGCGAAAATCCGCAACATATTAATTCCAGAAAAATTTTTCTATTTTTTTTTAAGATCTGCTAGACTGAACCTGTACAGCTCGAACTCGAAATTACACTTTCGTACGTGTCACGTTTTTAAGTATGCCTTCGTTAAGTCCAATATACATTTAAATCTCCCGTTTGTTCCTTTATTATTTCATTTTTCATACGAGTAAGTTGTCTCGAAATTTCAAAAACAATTTCAAATTTAATTTACATACTAATCTAAATACCAAAATTTACATAGCCAATTGCCCCTTTTATGCATACAAATCACGTAATTTACATTGTAATGTGCACATTAGAATTTTCAAGAATATAAAATATTTGGAAATTATTTCGCTTTTCGAAAAATTAATGATTCTTTATTCTGCCAAGCAGAAGATGTCCAATGCATTCGTGTGAATATTGAGACCTTTATCAATTGTTTAATTACAAAGACATTCGGTAGCGTGAGAATTGTCTTCAATTATAGTGTAGTCATTTTCAAAGGGTTGACCCTTAAGCTGTTTTATCTGAAAACGAAATATTTCTTCCAACCTAGAATATTTCCCCCTTAAAATATTTTTTTGTTTTGATGTTACGCATACGAAAATGCAAACAAATTGAATAATGTCGAAAATATGTTGCATAATGATACAGCAATTTTTAGTGACAACCTTACAGTCACCATTCGAGTGCTAAGGGTTAACGTAAGCCCGGTCACGTTCGGCCAATCGCTTTATTAGCGTATTATTTATCACACACATATCTCCTTGAAGTTTCCTCACATTTCAGCTTCTTCTCGGCGCGTTAAAGGTGAAATTACATTTCGAGCACGTTCGCGGTCTGCACTCGAATCGTTATTATTCACGAAGTAAAAGTCGTTCCTCGAGTAATCGCCGGGGAATAGCGTCAGGTGTGCGTTCCAGTTTCTTCGTAATCAAGGACGGTTCAACGGATCGCACGTTATCAGTGCACGCGCGATTGCAAATTCATGCACGCGAGCTGCCAAAGACAGGGGACCCAGGATCCGTTCTCCGTACGAATCAAATTTACTTTCGCGCCATTAAGGAATCCGAGAAGTTCCCGACCAAGTCTCCCGGCTCGATGGAAAGTTTTCGACAGGTCCGATACTCCGGAATTTTCGTCATTTCGGCCGAGTCATTTATATATATATACATTCTCCTCAAAAGTTCTCACTCCGGGATCGTCTTGCATATTTTCCGTTCCATTAGAAACATCGCGAATTTAATTCTTCGGCAGCTGCTTCTAAGAATTTTGGAGAAAAGTAAACTTTTCGTTTCGGTAAATCAACCCTTTGTGAACTGGAAAATTGTAGAATTAGGCTAACCTGTTCAGAAATTAACATTTACCTGCTTGGCTAAGTAGATTAGGTCAGTATATAGTCAGACGGTGAGGTAGATGTTCTTGTCGGATCTTATTGGATGCATATTATGTAATTTATTTAATAAATCCATCAATAATGAATCTCTACAACATTGACATTAGTGTAATAAACAATCTGGAATCAATCGTTTAACTAAATACTGTCTTAGTATTCAATTTTCAACGAACAATTGAAACAGAGTCGATACACTGTATTACTGCATCATATGTGCAGTAAACTAGGTCAGTACATAGTCAGACGTTAGTGCGTCTATTCTTGTTGTCTTATACCCAGCTCCTGTTAAAAAATTTGTTGCATGAATTCTCATGAAAATATCTTTATAATGTCAATAGTGACATATTAAATAATTTGGAACTAGTTATTTCGCTAAATAGTGTTTTGTTAGTCAATTTTGAACGAACAATTGAAACAGAGTCGATCTATTGTATTACTGCTACATATGTTACGTAGACTAGGTCAGTATATAGTCAGAGTTTGGCATATCTATTCCTGTTGGCTTATACCCAGTGCGTACTAAGAAATTTGTTGAATGAATTCTCATAAAAACATCTTGACAATGTTCAATTATGGCATACTAAATAATCTGCAACTAGTTATTTCGCTAAATAATGTTTCATGAGTCAATTCTCATCGAACAACTGCAACAGAGTCGTTCTATTGTATGACTGCTACATATGTTACGTAGACTAGGTCAGTATATAGTCAGACGTTAGCGTATCTATTCTTGTTGTCTTATACCCAGCACCTATTAAGAAGTTTGTTGAGTACATTGTTATGAAAATACATTTATAATGTTAGTTATGGTAAACTAAATAACCTGGAACTAGTTATTTCACTACATAATGTTTCATGAGTCAATTTTCATCGAACAATTGCAACAGTGTCGCTCTACTCTATTACTGTTTCATATTTTAAGTAGAATAGGCCAGTACATAGTCAGACGTTCGTGTATCTATTCTTGTTGTCTTATACCCAGCACGTATTCAGAAATTTGTTGAACGAATTCTCATAAAAATATCTTTACAATGTCAATTATGGCATACTCAATAATTGAGAAGTAGTTATATCGCTAAATAGTATTTTGTTAGTCAATTTTGGACGAACAATTCAAACAGACTCGATCTACTGTATTACTGCTACATATGTTACGTAGACTAGGTCACTATATAGTCAGACGTTAGTGCGTCTATTCTTGTTATCTTATACCCACCACATTTTACGAAGTTTGTTGAGTACAAAATACCTTTATAATGTTAGTTATGGTATACTCAATAATCTGGAACTAGTTATTTCACTAAATAATGTTTCATGAGTCAATTTTCATCGAACAACTGCAACAGTGTCTCCCTACTGTATTACTGCTACATATGTTACGTAGACTTGGTCAGTATATAGTCAGACGTTAGCGTATCTATTCTTGTTGTCTTATACCCAGCACGTATTAAAAAATTTGTTTCATAAATTCTCATAAAAATATCTTTATAATGTCAATTATGGTACACTAAATAATCTACAACTAGTTATTTCGCTAAATAATGTTTCATGAGTCAATTTTCATCGAACAATTGCAACACTGTCGCTCTACTGTATTACTGCTACATATGTTACCTAGACTAGGTCAGTATATAGTCAGACGTTAGCGTATCTATTCTTGTTGGCTTATACCCATTACGTACTAAGAAATTTGTTGAATGACTTCTCGTAGAAACATCTTTGCAATGACAATTAAAATACAATGGCAATTTGTTTAATAAATTTCCATGAAAAAATCTTTAAACAATCTGGAACACGTTATGTCACTAGTGATTTATTAACTTATCAACGAACGATTGTACCAGAGTCTCTCTACTGTATCACTACTTGAAGTTTTAAGTAGAATAGGTCAGTACATAGTCAGACAACAATGTATTCACTGATGAACCAGATTAAAAATCGAATAATACGAATCGCGTATCTACAAAAACTAGGTTCCAAAGAATCATTGTATTATGCCGTTCATATAAAACGAACAAAACACCGTGGTTTCTAACAAAATTCGCAAGGGACAGAAAAGTTATCCACGAGATATAATCAAACTTCATCGGATGGAATCACGTGCAAAATTACATCAGCGCGGAACTAAACGTGCATCCAGTTAGCAATTGCATTATAAATTGCATTCCGACACCTGTGCTTCTCCGACGACGTAACCGCGTACGCGTTGCTAAACAAACCATGACGCGACCGAGGATACACAATGTTGCAAAGTATGTTTGAAAATCTATTTTCATTTTAATTCCATAGACACGAACGGCACATATTTGCCGACGTTGTTGGTTCGACTCTCGACTCACCGGTGTGCACAGACACACAGCGACGCTCGCATTTGTTTATGGCATGTACCGCCGTCCGTGCGATTGACATATCGGACGCATCTGCGGGACGCGTTCACTGGTCAACGATCATCGAAGTACAACGTAGGCGTTGACACTTGCAAAATCATAACTGGTAATTAATTACCGAACCAGCGAAACGAAAAACCAAACGAACGAGCGTCGGCTCTTGCTCGTTTAACTGCGAAGTAAAAAAAAAAAAAAAAAAAAAAACGAACAAAAATCAAAATGATTTTTTCCCGGCCGACTCGCAGAAGCGAAAACACGTCGAAACGAATTGCGACTGACACTCGACATCCGTTATTTAGCTTATAATAATTCTTCCGACACCTGTACCACTGTTCCCCGTACAATCGTCGAACGTGTTCAATCCACAAATATTACGCACCACCAAACTGTAAAAAACAATCAAACGAAACCGACACTTTGCGATATTTGTGGAACCGACGGCTACGTTATGTCTCATCTCAACATATTGTATTAGGTGTGCAAATTTTTTTCCTCCGAATTGCAAAAATAATTTCCACCAATTCCTAGCGTTTACTCTATATTACAAACAATCGAAGAACCTCTGGAATAGCTGATCCAATAATTGAATGTGAAATCTCGAAATAAAATGAAGTAAAATTAAATAAAATCATTCCGAGGGGCAAGAATTAATTTGTTCACCTAATATAAAATAGATACATACTGATCGAATATTGTACAACCTCCTCCTCTGTGAAGCAGGTTTATAATAAATTGAAAAACGGTATCGATGAGAATTTCGTAGCAAAGTGGAATCATTTGCCAGTTGTAGAACAAAGACAAAACGATGCTAATCTTTTATCTGACGATTACACTGATTTCTCTATATATGTCGCCAAGGTCTCTATGATAAATGTCGCGAAATTATCCCCACTACCTCCGGACGCCGAGGAATGTGAACATAACACTCGGGTACGTCTCCTGTACGATACATGACGCTGTCCAGGCCCGTGTTGTTGACATATATTGAGAAGTCACTGTATCGCAATGATAAAAATATTTTCGTAAGAAATTTGAGACCGAGCTTATTATCCAGTTCAGAATTATACTTTTATCGACCGAATATACTTTATTCAGAATTATCCAGTTTCATAGCAATCGCGGTTTCCTGCTCGGTGTTTCCAGCGTTGAAATGATTGTACAGTGGGTTCGGCAAATGATTCCCTGGGATCAGCGAGTTTTCCACAACAAGCCCAACCGTCACAGCCTCTTATCTAGCAAGAATTTTTACAGCACCCCGTAGTACACATTGGACCCGTCGTTCGCCAGAAAAAAGCACGAGGAGACCTTGCAAACCCTCCCTTGTTTGCTCTCGAACCAAAAAAAAATATACTGTGACAAGTGCTCGAGTCTCAATCCGACAGCTGATGTTCAGCCGATCTCGCCTGTTCTCCAGATTAATTTCTCGACATCCTGATCGAACAAAAGCTCGAGGACAGGCGAGTGTCGCGGGAACAAAATAAACAAAAAAAAAATATATATATACAGCAAAACGCTGATTGGAATTAAAGCTGCGAGACCGAACGATTCTGGAGGAGAATCAAACTGTTGTCATAAACGGTGTCTCTTACAGCGAACGACCTAATTACAAGATTACCTTTTTTCTGTTTTCTGTTCGCTTCTTATGTTACGGACCAACCCTGGTTTCTGGTTTCTCTGTGCAGTCCTTCAAGGTAATTCGCCGCCAGCTTTTTCTCTAGTTTTCTCTCTTTCATTTTCTCTCTATCTCGCACACACACACTCTCTCTCTCTCTATCTCGCTCACTATCTCGATATATACATATACATGTACATTGGTCTTTATATAAATATCGTCATTCATATTCTCATATTACCGATGTCCACTGTCATTCTCTCACTTCTATTCGCTCTCTCTCTCTCTCTCTCTCTCGCTCTCTGTCTTTCCGTCGCTCATTACTATTTCATTCTGTCTCTCTTCTCTGCCTCTCTTCATGCCCTGTTTCTCTATCATGCGCTTACCAATACATACGACATTCTATCGCTCATTCTCGAATCTTATAGCCCATTTTTTAGTGCATCCGCTTTCGTACACACTCGACGTGTTCACGCGTCCTTTTTGCGCTTGTTCACGCGAACCCCGGATATCGCACGCGCGGTTCCAACCTGTTGGCGACGAAGGAATTATTCTGTGCTGGCCCTCGAGGTTTATTGGCTTCACTATGCTATACGTAGAATGTTTCGAGATTGTCCGCAGAACGTCGATTCGCAGCTCTACGCAGCGGACCGAGAGGAGAAACGCTGTGACAATCTGGAAAGTGTAATTTTGGACATTTTTTTCAGAAAAGCATCGCAAGCAAATTCATCGTTTTTTAATTTGGAAATACTGTCCGTCTACCGTAGAATGTGCAGAAAAATTTTCGTGCTAGTTCTGCCATCTGTTTCCCGTATACTCCTCGTCAAAATTGAGCCTAAGTTGATCTGGTGTTGATATTAGATCAGGTTGTAAGTCTGCGCAAAATAGACATTTTCGATATTGACTAATTTCTGAGCGATATTTAATTTATCAACGAAGGAAATTCAATTTGTTAATGTATTCTATTTATTCTATTTAACAGATTCCATTTATTCAATTTAATATATTTAATTTATTTAATTTAACAGATTCCATTTATTCAATTCGATTTATTCAATTTCTGGGTCACACATATTGATGAAGATGTAGATCTTGATCTACCAATGCACAGGAAGGTTTTCAATTAAAAATTTTCTGCGAGCTGTGATAGACGTGCGTTTTTAAATATTTTTAGATTTCCCTGCCGTCCGACTAATCGTAGGGCATAACCACTGTCACTCAGCCAGATCAACGCAGCACAATTTGAAGTGAAGTACACAGCAAACGGACGGATGGATTTGGCTGAAAATTGTTGTCTACGTTCTACAATACGTATATATCGACCACGATAAACAAATAAATTGACCTACCTTCGATGCTCGCCTAATAAAAATTTCCAAATACTCCTGTAAAATTGAAGGATCGCTAGACGTTCAAAAATTCCACACGTTCGAACTGTTATAACTTCA
Source organism: Seladonia tumulorum (assembly GCA_913789895.3). Classification (NCBI taxonomy): domain Eukaryota; kingdom Metazoa; phylum Arthropoda; class Insecta; order Hymenoptera; family Halictidae; genus Seladonia; species Seladonia tumulorum. The sequence continues at coordinate 6,675,924 of OU565280.1, forward strand.
CGAAAGAACGTCTTAGAATATTTTTTCTGGTCTCATTTTATAGCTTGAACCCCCTACTTTCGAACACCGTTGCTCATTTTTCTCAACAAAAATTTTCACGCTACGTAACAGGTGACAAAATGAACATACTGTTTTTCTTTCAAAAATTTTCCAGGTTTGTGACACACTTTTCATTCGATGTTCCGTAACTTGGCCAAAACAAAATCGTACAACCACCATTGCGGGCTCATTTTAAAGGCGAGATTTCGATCTTCGAATGTACATTAGTTTCATTCGTGAAAAAAATTTTTACCGTCCGTACGGACGTTTGAAGTTGCAAAATTTTGTTGACGAAAACGAACGAAGGAGTTCAAGCGTTAAAATGCAATCATAATGAGTATTCTAGTTATGTTTTTTTTTCTTTTTTAGGGAGTCACAACAATTTGAACGTGGGCAATTTTTTAACAATAATTTAGTGATCCCCCAATTTTGCATGTTGGCGTATATATGTTTCTTTTAGATTGTTACAGTATTCTCTTGTCTTGAAAAATCAGTGCGATAAATCGTTGTGTGCTGGACTGTAATAGTTGCACAGTTTAACAGCACAATTATACACATGATAAAACAATATTGTTAAGTAACAGTTATATTGTTAAGTTACAGTCAAAAAATGGACGATTTTGTATGGAAAATGACAGCAATTATTAAAACAATTGCTAGAGCAATTCCTCAGTCTCCAACGAACGCAGAACAATCTGTATCGGCACCAAAAACCAACAAAGCACTCGACACGTACGAACTCACACCCCAGAAACGACAGATAACACAACTAACAAACAAACAAAAAAAAAAAGGAAAAAAAAAAGAAAAAACCAGCGAACAGTTTAGGCCAAGCTGCCGGTGAACGCTTTTGAATGTGTGTGCCTGCAATTTCTTTCTTTTCCGTGATCGGCTGTCTGTCCTCCAGCTGAGAACAGGGTCCCGGGTTCCGAAAACGACGAGGGAAAAAAATAACGCACACACACACACACGTACACACACACACTGTATCGATTTCGAGTGCACAACCGAGGAAACGCGGCCACGTCGATGCGCTGATTTTGCATTTCATAGCTGGCGTTTTTATGCGACCCATTGCCTCCCTTTTACACCTTTCCGCTTCAACCCCCCACCCCCACCCCCAGCCCCTCTCTCACACTCCTCTCCAGCCACGTTTTAAACCCCTTTCTCTTCAGACACCTAACCCAGGACCATGCAGGCACAATACACGCGGTGTAGCAGTGTTCTTTTTGCTCGTCCGGATTCGCGTTTTATTTTTTTCTTTTTTTTTTTTAGCGCGAACGTTTTTTCCGCGTCGCCAATGCTGATGCGATTTTTCCGGCCGTTTTTACCCGGCGCCCGTTCTCGTACCATGCAAATCGACACGCACGTGTTTTTTGCAGTTCGGTTTTCAGAGAGAGATTTTTTTTTTTTTTCGAGTTTGGTTCTTAACACTCACCCCCCTCCCACCGCGATAGACAGAGTTGTACGGACAATGATTGCCTCGATCGCCCTCGGGTTCTTCGATTTTTGAACCGTGTTCCGAGCTGCGCCAAGTTAATCCTTTGCTGGGCCAAGTGTTCTGTCCGCCTTTCGTGAAGCTTCCGCAGCGTTCGAGTTATGGTTGCTCGTATGCTAACGCTGCTTTCACTAACGGCGTTTCCTATCGACACCGTAGGTGACAATTTTGTATTTTATTTGATGAGAAGGAAATCGATTTAATTGACGATGTTGGTTAAAAGTTGAACTTTTCAATTTTTATGTGACTATCTTCTCGATATTTAACCCTTTGCACTCGGCGCAATTTTCATTCTAAAACTAAATTTTTCTTCCGTCGTAGAATATTGCCATTTTATTCATACGAAACTGATCCGGTTTCCACATATAATATTTCAATGTTTAATGATCTATTAAATACAAATTTTGTAATGTAACAACTATTTTGTAATATTTTTTTAAATAATGCCGCAACAATCATTAGTGACTCTTCTGAGTCATCATTCGAGTGCAAAGGGTTAACCTCTTCAGCACGTCACAAAAGCCACTATAGTGGTTCGTAGCGTTCGAACTAATGCTTTCCACGGAAAGCCACTATAGTGGCGTACCGTTCAAACTTTCCACGGAAACCGCTATAGTGGCGTACGGTGCTTAGGAGGTTAAACTTCACCTTGGCAACCCAGAAATTTCTAACATTTTTTTATTATGATCGTGTAGATCTTCATAAAAAAATATCAGAAATCCAAGTTATAATGCGAGGAATTCACTGGTTCAAAAGTTACGCGGTTTAAAGTTGAGTGACCTTGACAACCTTCACCTTGGCAACCCAGAAATTTCTAACATTTTTTATTATGATCGTGTAGATCTTCATAAAAAAATATCAGATATCCAAGTTTTAATGCGAGGAATTCACTGGTTCAAAAGTTACACGGTTTAAAGTTCATTCTAAGCGTTTTCGGCAGGTCGCCGCCATGTTCGCTAAATACCTGGGTTGCCAAGGTGAAGTGAAGGCATTTAACACTAAACCTACCGAGCTATAAATGTAACATGTTGCCTTATAAAAATGACAAGATTCAATTTATTTAGACTTTGCGCGGTTCTCATTGCAATGCGTGTTCTACTAAAGATATTTATTGAATCATTGCTCATGAATGAATCTTTATAACTTCAAAAATTGTCAAATAAAAAATCAACACTAGAATTTAAAGTTAACAATTGAACTACCGGATGGGTCAAAATGACTTCCTCCTAATTTTTTCTTTTAGAGATATTGAAATTATAAATACGTTTCCATGAGAAAACTTTTTAATAAACTTCTCTATCGAAGTAGATATTTAAACAAAACTGATACAAAATCTAAACAAATCTTATTTTGTTGTTATTATAAGGCAATGTATGCCAGTTGCATTCAGTGATTGGTAGTTCTAGTGTTAAATAAACGGCTGTTTGTTTAAATTGATACAGAGAATTTTTACATCGCATAACAATTATTCGTTTAAAACAGTTGGGAAATAGAAAAATTGCTCTTACGTGCCTATGTAAGATTGTGATGTTGTTAGTAAATTGAGTAATAACAGCAATTTTTTGACAGAGCACAAAATTTTCTCGTGCTACCATTTAAATAAACGGCTGTTTGTTTGATACAGAGAGTTTTTACATCGCATAACAATTCTTCGCTAAAACAATTGGGAAATAGAAAAATTGCTCTTACGTGCCTATGTAAGATTGTGACGTTGTTAATAAATTCAGTAATAAAACCAGCTTTTTGGCAGGAGACAAATTTTTTTCGTGCTGCCATTTAAAGTAACGTATGTTTGTTTGATATAGAAAATTTTTGTGTCGCATAAAAATTATTCATTCAGAACAATTGGGAAATAGAAAAATTGCTCTTACGCACCCATGTGAATTGATATTTATTGAATCATTGCTCATGGAAGCATCTTTATAGTTTCAAAAATTGTCAAATAAAAAATCTAGAACCGGTTATTTGACCGGTGGTGGTACGTTTAGTGTTAAATAACCGGCTGCTTGTTTAAATTGATAAAAAAAAATTGCTGTTACGTGTCCATGTAATTGTGACGTTGTTAGTAAATTGAGTAATAAAAGCAGCTTTTTGACAGAAGACCAAATTTTTTCGTGTTCCCATTTAAATAAACGGCTGTTCGTTTGATACAGAAAATTTTTGTATGTCATAAAAATTATTTGTTTGGAACAATTGGGAAATAGAAAAATTGCCCTTACGTGTCTATGTAAGATTGTGACGTTGTTAATAAATTCAGTAATAAAAGCAGCTTTTTGGCAGAAGACAAAATCTTTTCGTGCTGCCATTTAAATAAACGGCTGTTTGTTTGATACAGAACACTTTTACATCGCATAAAAATTGTTCGTTTAAAACAATTGGGAAATAGAAAAATTGCTCTTACGTGCCTATGTAAGATTGTAACGTTGTTAGTAAATTTACTAATAAACGCAGCTTTTTGACAGAAGACAAAATTTTTCTCGTGCTACCATTTAAATAAACGGCTGTTCGTTTGATACAGAAAATTTTTGCATCGCATAAAAATTATTCGTTGAGAACAATTGGGAACTAGAAAAATTGCTCTTACGTGCCCACGTAATTGTGACGTTGTTGCTGAATAGAGTAATAAAAGCAGCTTTTCGAAGACAAAATTTTTTCCTGTTGGCATAGGCGACTCGATTGACACTACTGGCGAAGCTCGGAGCTCGCAGCCGAGAGATTCGTTTACGAGATAAATGGCCCGCGAAGTTTCAGTGCCCGATGAATTTGAATAAACCTCGGTTTATGAGCGATTCACCGCGGCGCACGGAAGCTCGCGTGCGCAGGCCGGCGCGAAATTTCGCAAACACCGAAGCAATCCGAGCCGGGGCACGCGTTTCCACCGCAAAACTGCAACTTCTCGCCAATTCTCCCCAGCCCCCAACCGTACTGGTTTTAACCGCGGCGGAACTTGAAGAACTCGTCGCCGGGCGAAAATCGCTCGCGGCTTACCCGTCGCCGTTTATTATTCCGCGGAAAGTTCGCGGACATCGTCGCACGGCAGGTGTCCGACGTGCGAATCCGAGGAAACGTTATTCCCGAACAGACATACACGCACACACATGCCTGACACCACTTGAAACTATACACCACCTCTATCCCTGCCACCTATAGTTATCGCTCATTTTCGTTCGTTCGTTCGTTCGTTCGTTCGTTCGTTTCTTTCCGCTAGCCCTGGAGTTAGACACGCATGCATGCTCTCAGTGTACTTGGATCCGTTGTATATGCCTTTCGCGTGCTGATTACAAAGAAAAAACAAACCAGATTGCGTCGATGCATCCTACACGCTCTGGACTGGTGATCCTAAACGCCGGCCCGGTTTTCCACGGAGAAATATCTCGATCCCTGCTGCGAATAGATCATGCGAACGCTGACAATAGATCTGCGAACAAATGATCTGTTAACGTCTGTGAATATCTGTGATTTTCTGTGCATTTCAATCTGCGATAACTTCGTTCAAAAAAATAGTACGACGATAAACCTAGACTCTTCTTAAAGCTCGAAGCCTGTACTTCCGCACCCCATAATTTATTTTGTCTAACAATTAACTAACACGACTGTAAAATATTTTTGCACCGGAAGTGGAAAACAGTAAACAACCTGAAAAATGCTGCATATTCGTACGTCTGTAAAATCGTTAAAAAATTTTTCTCGGCACTGATTCCAACGTGGATTCGAAGATTGAACTTTCCCCTTTACAACAAGCTCTTGAAAATTGGTCTACGATTTTTTCTAGCCGAGATGTCGAACATTGAATGGGACCTGTACTGCCAACTTTGTAGTAATAGTAGGTACCATGCGACCAACTTGGTCCTCATTTTTGTTGCATAAAAAAGTAACGGAAAATCGTAGATCGAGTTACTAGGTCTCGTTGTAAAGGGAAAGCTTAAATCTTCAAATCCCTGGTAGATTCGTTCACGAGAAAAAATTTTTGACGTTTTTACAGACGTTTGAATTTGTGGCGTTTTTTTCGAGAAAACGTGTCTTCGGCTTTCCACCCACTGTGTAATGGAAAAATATTTTACAATCGTCCTGTCTTGTTGTTGGGAAAATATAAACAACGGGGTGCGAAGATAGAGGCTTCAAGCTTTAAAATGAGCCCAAGTTTAGTGCTGTACCATTTTTATAAACAAAATTATCACAGTTTGAATGCTGACGACTTCTCGAAGATCGAAAATTTATTCTTCAAATACTGTTTGGATCTGTTACATGTTCCCTTCGAGATTGCTATTAATTTTTTCAAGATTACATTCTATAATAATTAAGATTACTAATAATTAAGATCAGCAGATGTATTCAGTTATTCAAAATATAAACAGTCTGTAATATTCGATTGAATTTAGTTTCTTGCTTCCTTTGAAAAAGAGAATGTTGCTTAATAAAATCACTGCTCGTGCAACAATGTTATGTTACTTGACATTTTTCCCATGGAAAACCGCCCGGCTCACCGGAATTGTTGAACAAATTATTCACACCGAGAAAACATAGTAGGAGACTTAGAAAAATTGTTGTTCAAATATCCGAGATTTTTACTCTGTGATATTTAATAGAATAGCAACGAACCGGTAACAACATGAAGGATTTACATTGTAAAAAATATCGTTTTGTTTACGTGTTGTTCGTCCTCGTTTTAGTGCATGTCTCGCTCCGAAGTTGTGCGTACGTACGTACATACAATACATGCACACGATTGATGTCTTTGGCGTCCTAGACATACTAATTTTCAATCAATATACATGAAGGGAGAGGTTTACACTTATCCTCCGACATAGTTTAGCAACAAAACAGTCGAAATAGAATGTCACCAAAATATATTAAAATATATAGGCAACTCGTTTATATCAAATATGTTCTACTTTTTCGAAATAAAGGTAAATTTTGTTATTTCAAGTAACTGAAAAAATTGACAGAAACTTGTCAATCGTATAAAAAAAAAGAGAGAGATTATAATTTTCCGAATGAATCAAGTAAAACAGACTCGTATTTTATTGTAGGGTAATAAAGCTGTAACCAAATGATCGAAGCAAGTAGCTGTGGCAATAGTATTTTTAATTCAATTTTATTATACTCGGACTTCCAATTTCTATTTTAATAAATGTTCCCGGATAAACTTTCGTGAACTGGGCACACACGAATCTGTAAATTCTCGTTAGTTCTCACATAGCAATTTTCCAAAAAATAAAAATTTGGAAACACACTTTCCAACTTTCAAGATGTCCTATGACAATAATTATTGTACCGTTCGATTTTGCATGAACATTGCACTGCACAATTAGAACAGGACAACAATAGAAGCCTAAGACACCTGAAAGTTTGCAAATTTGCAATTTTTCTGAATTTTTTTCGGAAACGAGGATTCAAAAGAATTTACAAATTCGGTTGAAAAAATTGCTCGAAGCTAGCAGTCCCAGAGAAATTTTATTCATTTGATATACAGGGTGTCTCACCTAACTCTGTATGAGAAAAACATTAGTCGATTGGGAGGGGCAAATATTATGATAGTGAAAAAAAACTTGTTGAAGGTTATATTACTTGAGATTTCAAGGTCATCGAAGATTGTTTAAATGGAATGATACATTTTTATTATATGTTAGCCAAGGTGAAGACGAATTCAACGGCCTTTAATATTATGACCTTCAAGTGACCTTGAGTATGAATCACGTGAAGGTCATAATATTACAGGTCGTCGGATTCGTCTTGACCACGGCTATCATATAGCGATAATAAAAATGTATCATTGCATTTACAAAAACTTTGATGACCTTGAAATCTCAAAAAATATAACCTTGAACAAATTATTTTGTCTGTTATAATATTTGCCCCTCTGAACCAACTAATGTTTTCCTCCGAAATTTTCTTCTATCTCAAGAAACAAGTGAGATATTTTAGATGCTCGAGTTAGGTGAGACACCCAGTATATTGTGCAATAGAATTCTCGTTAAAATCGTATACAGCAACGGATAGAGTCAAATTTCGAGATTTCCTGTTTCCGGGGCGCAGAGAATAGCCCGTTGAACGGTGACACGAGGATCGTAAAGATGAAGCATAACGCGTCCCGATTCGAGTCTCGGAAAGAAATCGCGCACCGCGAGAAATCTTTTACGAATGTTCTCGCAAAGCAGAGACAACACTCTGCAAACAAGACTCGTAAATTTCTCGAGCCACAGCTCCTTCGAGAAGAACCGTGCTTCATCAGGTGTAAATGCAGCTATACGTCTTACCTTAAAAATCTTACGCGGACCAGGATTCCTGGCTGCGGAACGAGAAACATTCGCTCCACAACTCGGCGAGATGTTCGCAAACTTGTTTTCAATGTCCCTGCAGGCCTGAAAGTTTTCTTTAAAAAAAAAATACGCCCTAGCAACAATATTAAACTTGAAAATGATGACCACGAGCAATTAGAAAAATTTTTAGATTACAGTAAAGAATGTTTCCTTACTGTTTTGGTGCATAGAATGTTCGTTTGAATCGTTTGTGTGCAATAGTGCAATAGCGATGATTCTGGGTTGGTAAAAATGGTTAAAATACATATTTAAGATAATTAGGCAGGAGTCTCTGAAGTTAGAATAATTTATAATAAACAAATATACGGGGTGTTTGATAGAGGTGGGAGAGAATTTAGGGGCTGGTTCTCCATCACAACATAAGACGAAACTGAAAAATAAAAAATTTGCCATTTATAAACCATTAAAAATCCGCCTAAAATGATAATATAAATAATACTTAACTTTGTCCTCATTTGGGGCCCCAGCGAGATAAAAATGTTTTAAGAATTCTACTAATATTCGCTCTATGGAATTACAGTGTACTCTGTATATGTCACCAAGGCCTGGATGATAAAAGTCGCGGAATTATCCCCACTACTGCAGGTATACCCTGAAGCTCTAGAGGCTTCGGACGCCGAGGAGTGTAAACATAACACGGCTCCTAGTCGATATATGACGCTGGTAAGACCCGTGTTGATGACATATATCGAGAAGTTACTGTATCAAGTAGAAGGGGTCAATGCCTTTTCACTTTACAATCAGGCTCACATAAGTAATTTATTCGTGGCTCCTTTAAAATGATTTGCATATATCCATTGTGTCCATAAATATTCAAAATAATCCTCGCAAGTACAAGTATAGTGAATTCTCGATATAAGTCAACAATCTGGGCGTCGTATATCGTAAAGGAGACATACCCTCGACCTTCGTGGCTCATCACGGAGTATACCATGAGGAGTGGGGATGTATAGTACTGGGAATATTTCCGCGACGTTTATCATCCAAGCTTTGGCGACATATACAGAGAAATCACTGTATTCGCAAAAATGCACATATTTACGTGACTGTCGCGTCTATATTACGTGCGCAACGTACACCTGTGTTGGTAGGGTTGCCGCATTTCAGGCGGATTTTTAATTGTTAATAACTGAAAAATGGAGCCGAAATTTTTTCGTTTCATATTGTCGTGGAGAACCAGCCCTTAAATTTTCGTAGCCGACACCCTGTATAAATATCATTTGATAGTGTACTAATAACGAGAAAGAAACGCTTCGATTTTTACTGGGGATTCGAAGCGCGACAATTTAGTCGCATTTGTTAACGGTTAACAAATTTGTCCACTGTGGAATGGAAAAGAGACACGGAAACTACCATTTATTTTTTGCATTTGCTCTGTTCTAGTCTCATCGAAAAACATTTCTATCCTTCATTCGTAACGAACACATTGTTTCATTGAGGGTCTCTCTAGTGGGCGGCTGGTTGAAAAAATACAAATGTTTTTTAACTTCCATTTTAGCATGCGAAAAATATCCGAAGTTTCGCTAACTTTAAATTGAAACTGTTTTTCTCGTTTCTGCCACACAAAAAACCTTGAATGCTTCGATAAATAGCTAGCTCCCTGATTATAGGTTTCAATAATTGATTAATTGGACTTTCGAAATGCAAAACGAAAATATTTTTCATTTTCATTTGAAACAATCGTCATTTAAACGACGCTCTATGGTTTCCCCTATCGTCAATTTTCCTTTCTTTTTTTTTCTTTTTAATCATTTCTGATGAATGATATTTTTAAGTTACCTGAATATTTCTGAATATTTCTGAATATTTCTACCGTTTCACATTGATTTAAAAAATTGATTAATTATCGGCAACGGGGATACACGCAATTTTCATTTTAATTTAAAACAATCATTATTCTGCATGACCTCCTTTCATCATTATCTCCGTGATCGATTTATTTGCAAACGAAGGAGCCGCATATTTCTGCAACGATCGTCCGGTTTCACGGTTGCATATTTTTCTTCGATTTAGCCGGAGTGCTCGCAAAATGCAGGAAACAATACAGTGGTTTTTTTTCTCTCTCTCTTTCTCTCATTCGCTGCGCTGTCTGCACCTTCTCGTTGAACTTGTCACTTTCGTTTCACCGGCACCCGTTAGCAATCGTTCCGGCTCTTTCCGTTCGCCGGGCGAGAGTATATTTTTCCCAACGTGATAATGTTACCTTCCCGCAAACTGTATATTGACCGACGAATCAATACGAGCGAGCGGAGAGAGCCCGGCAGTTTACAAAACGACGAAGGCTTCATTTAAAAGTTGTCCCGCGGCAATGGAAATTAATTCTGCAACGAACAGCCCCCCGGATCGAACAACCGACCATGTTCTCGCATGCGGTCGCATTCGTTATTTGCGCGAATATTTTGCCGGTTTCGACCTCGGGTTTTCTGCTTCACCGTTAACAATCACCGCGTCCGCCCGGTTTCTTCGAAAATCAAATTCATTCCGCTAATAATGAAAAACCACATTCAACGCCCGTCTTCTTTTCTCCAGAATTCCTGGAAAAAAAATATTTCACAATTTCTGTTCTCAAAAAAACTATTTTGAAAGCCTTGTTACTAGTTTTATCGAACACCACTGTAGAAAGAACTTATTACAGTGATTTCTCTAGAAAAGGTCATTTCAAGGTCATAGTGTACCACATCATTGAACTCGTCTTGACATCAGCTACAACGCTGTGAAGTGAAAAATATATGGTGCTACTTAAAAATCATCGATGACCTTCAAAAGACCTTGAAAACGACTACAATCGCAACATTTTTTTATATCACCGTATTTGCCCCCTTTAACGGTACAACTTTTCTCTCTAACATTTTCTTCTATCTCTAGTCCTAACGGAGTTATTTAGGTGGCCTGTTTCTCGTGAGACAGTCGGTATATGTCGCCAAGGCCTGGATGATAAATGTCGCAGAATTATCCCCACTACCACGGGGTATACTCCATGATGGGCCAAGAAGCTTCGCTGTCCTTTTCTACGTTCGGAAATGTATCAAAGAATAGTATCTTCTAGTCGATATAGTGATTTCTCTATATATGTCGCCAAGGCCTAGATGGTAAACGTCGCGGAATTATCCCCACTACCGCGGGATGCACCCAGTGAGGGGCCAAGAAGCTTCGTTGTCCTTTTCTACGTTTGGCAGTGTATCAAAGAATACCTTCTAGTCGATATACAGTGATTTCTCTATATATGTCGCGAAGGCCTGGAGGATAAACGTCGCGGTATTATCCCCACTACCGTGGGGGACCACGAAGCTCGAGCGGCCTTGAACGTCAAGGAGTGTAAACATAACACGGCTCGGATAATATCTTCTGTACGATACACGTCACTGGCAACACCCATGTTGTTGACATATATCGAGAAGTCACTGTAATCATGTTATTAAAAACTATCTTGAACACTCCACCGTGATTTTATCTGAATCGATTTGATAAAATACATTATTTCGTTAGAGAATAGTCTTTTCTTGTTGATTAAATTCACATACGTTTTTTACTATTTTTTTTTTTTCAATGAAATATTCATGGGTAATTTTAACTCATTTCTGTCTATTAGAAATCGTTCCACCAGATATACAGTGTTGTTGGTACAGTATTATGAATATTAAAGCAGTTTTGTTAATACAGTGTTACAGTGCGAAAATTACAATAATTTGCTACGAAGAGTGTGCAGATTTTCTGCATTTATTACCGACCAAATGCAAAACAGTGAAAACATTTACAGTATCCACAGACGCTATTCTGTTATTTCTAACTCGTGGATTTTGCAACTAACGTCGACAATTTTCGCCAGAAAAATCCGCCAACTATAAATGCAGCGTTAACCGCGATTTTTTTTTTTGGAATGAACCACGATCAGTGTACTAAAACTGTTCTCGAGTCATCAATTAATCACCGTGCCCCCCACCTTCCACGCAAAAAGTATTTTCGCGCGTACAAATATATATATAAGAGGCGCGTTAAAAATATCCAAACGTCCGAATATAAAATTCGCATCAAGTATGACGGATTAAGCCTCGGTGAAAAGTCGTCGGATAAAAATAGTTGGAGGAGGGCGTATATCGAATGAAGCCAAAGATAAACAAAAGCTCCGCGCACGTACACACAGACACATGGTTCTGGTAAAACAAACGCGGATGGGAAAATAGTGCGTGAGGGAAAATAGCGAGGGGGGGGGAAGCATTTTCGACATGACGAAGCGGCGAGCCTTATTGCTCTTTCTCTCTCTCTCTCTCTCTCTCTCTCTCTCTCTCTCTCTTTCTCTCTCTCTCTCTCTCTCGCCGTTGAGAAAGGATGGCTTAAAAGCCTCGGGGAAAAAATCTCATTTCGATGCGGCCGTTCGTTCTGCACCCGTTAGCCGCTTTCTCGATACACCGAAAAAAAGTTCCTTTGGTAATCGTGCCGGCCCTGCTTTCCTCTTCTTTCTTTTTCCCCCACGACAAAGAGACTCCCTCCGATATGCGCGTCAGATCGGAACCGGTTTATCGAGGGTATTTTTAGTGAAACGTTTCCGGTGGCAATATTTTTAAGTGCGATATTTGTTTAATAAGGGAATTTCGCCCCTCCCAATGTCTCTACAATTTAATATTCAATACTGTATTGAACAAACGTGAATACTATTTAAACTCTTAAGGTCTTAAATTTGGGTTAGAACTATCCACGCCAAATTGAGCTGAACTTCACTTTCTGGGACCAAAAATTTTGCACTTCTTCTAAACATAATCCTGTAGATCTTGAGTGAAGTTGCTAAAAATTGAAGTTTTAATGCGAGGAATTCCACGGTTCAAAAGTTATGCGCGAGCAAGCATCAGCATGATGGCGCCCCTATATGTGAAAACCGCTTAAAGTCGCTCAAATTTAAATACGCGTGAATTTTGGACCAGTATATTCCGCGTATTAAAACTCCGATTTTTGGAATTTTCGCGTCGAGATCTACAGGATTATATTTGAAAAAGTTACAAATTTTTGTTCCCAGAAGCTGAAGTTCAACCCCGAATTGTCTCAGTAGATTTTTATAGGATTTTAGAAAGGTCTCTACCGTGACGTTTGCTTGTCCGAGCAAACGTGGTAGATACTACTGTGGGTTTAACTGCGCATGCAGCTGTCTGGGATTATTCTAGTATGTGGGAAGTATAGGTTCAGCTGAATCCCCTAAATGCCGCATGCGAGACAGGAAAATTGTAAGAGAGAACTAATGTTCTTTCTAATGTTCTAGAAAGAACTGATTAAATTATTAATTTAAGGGAGAATAATATGTCTGCGTTCAATTAATTTCTAGACTATCAAAACCACACAAATGACTCAAGAGAACATTATGCTTTGAGAAAGCATTTTTCTATGCACCAAAACAAAGATATTAAAATGACAAGTGACAATATAAACGTTCCAGAAGAACAAAAAAAAAAAACGAAGAGGATGATCCTGCCAAGAGTTAGTATACTAGATTAGATGATCGAAAGCTGGAGAAAAAAATCGTAAGCTCTACGAAAGGAGTTAGAACCAGTAGGTCTTTGAGATGCTTTCGATTGATTTCTAGACTTAGATCGACTGTGTTAGATAGCCAACAACGAGAACCATCGGTTTAATGTTAAACAAACATTTTTGGTGGTTTCGAAACAGCGCTCGAATGAACTCTTAGCTATTGCCTGAGGAATGCACCGTCGTTTCTTGCAAGGAAGATTTGCGGTGAAGGTGTATAATCTCTATCGATCTCCCCCCCCCCTCTAAAAACACTCTCGATCTGAACGATGATCCTGCTTCGCTGAAAGAGACTTTTCTCACATAATATATGTATATCACATACTCTCCCTGCCCTGTGTATTCTTGTGCTTTGTACATTGCCCACCGTTGGTTAACCTAATCTGGACTCTGAACTATCTATTCTCCCTTAGAGATACGTCCCTCAGAAACGATTGAAACAATCGTCGTAATTACCATATTCTAATTCTAAATACCATACTCTGATTATAATTGTGATATTTTCTTTTTGTAAGAGACCACGGTAAGTCGTCTGTGAATAGTACTTGCGTAGAGATTGTTGCCGCTTCCAGTTTCTGTATGTTACTAAATATTAATTATCAATAATGTTCATACACTTGCCAATTTGATCCATTTTTTGAAAAATTTTTGGTTTTATCAGGACTGTTAAGATGGAAGTACAGTTTTCTTCTGCTTTCGAATAACAAAGATGTTTTCTACACACTTGTACACGTACCTGAGTGCAACCAACTTGCCACTACATGCAATTTTATAGCTTTCAACAATATCTTGCAAAAATTAGATGACCTCAAAAATTAAAAAGTTTGTTCCTCTATTATTGTGCACTCGAGTGAACCAATTTATTCTACTGAGATTTTTATGGACCTAAAATAAACCTAAAAAGAATTTTCAACCAAGTTGATCTTGAATAAAAGCTCTTGAGAAACAACAATTTTATTCTGAGAAAATTGAAAATATTTCTGAATTAATCAATTAATTTTTTCTATTGTCTTTGGTTTCTTCTATTGCTCTATTCCAATATTAATAAAAATAGCAATGTTTCTATTACTATCACAAAAATTAAGTAACTTCAAAAATTAAAAGTAGTTGTTCCTTTTTTATTGTGCACTTGAGTGAACCAATTTATTTTACAATTTTCTACAAAGTTGATCTTGAATAGCTCTAAGGGACCACAATTTTATTCTGAGAAAATAGAAAATGTTTCTGAATTAATCAATTAATCTTTGAATTCTTCTCTATTGCTTCTATTACTCTATTCCAATATTAATAAAAATAGCAATGTCCCTATTACTACATTTCACAAAAATTAATTGACTCCAAAAATTAAAAAATTGTTCCTTTTTTATTGTGCACTCGAGTGAACCAATTTAATCTACAATTTTCTACAAAATCGATCTTGAATAGAAGCTCTTGAGAAACAACAATTTTATTCTGTGGAAATTGAAAATATTTCTGAATGAATGAATTGATTTTTTCCATTGTCTTTGATTTCTTCTATTGCTCTATTCCAATATCAATAAAAATGGTAATGTTCCTATTACTACATTTCACAAAAATTAATTGACTCCAAAAATTAAAAAACTGTTCCTTTTTCATTGTGCACTCGAGTGAACCAATTTAATCTACAATTTTCTACAAAATCGTTCTTAAGTAGAAGCTCTTGAGAAAGAACAATTTTATTCTGAGAAAATTGAAAATATTTCTGAATCAATTAATTAATTAATTTTTTCCATTGTCTTTGGTTTCTTCTAATTGCTCCATTCCAATATTAATAGAAATAGTAACGTTGTTACTACTGTTGTGTAATTATTAGGAGTGAAAATGATATAGAAATGCTGGTTCGTGACAGTACAATGAAATTATTATCTCACACTCGAGCAATTTGATTCCCAGCTGAATCTCAGCTTTCAATAGCCGGTGACCCACTTGCTCCCAGAATCCAGGTTCCCCGACTCATAAATTTTAAAACAGCCTTTACAATAGCCCCCGATCATTCCCAACGCTATGCAAGTATCCCTGGAAAGCATAGAACTCGTAACACAGCCGACAAACTTTCGCAAAGAAAATTTTACTTCCACGAACGAAACCATGCGAACGAGATTACCGTCTACGTTCAAAAATATTCCATCGATCAAAATTCGCACGATCCCCGACAGTTACAATCTCACAACAATAAAAAAAAAACCAAAAGAGAAAGCAAAGAAAAACGACAAAAATCGGTGGCAAGTAGCTACTCGATGATCTCAGAATGAAATCTTCCTTGTAAATCGCCAGTGTCTAGATCGAAGTACGCACTGCACGTTTATGCACTGCTAGCCTCTCCGACTGTTAGCCTCCCTTGAATGTCGCATGTTGTCAAGGACGAGAGCACCGGTACACGATGTTATATATCGTCGACGAAAATCGAAACGATCCTCCGTCGACACAGTCATGAATAGAGAAAGCATAGTCGCCCTCGTGACATTCATTTCAGAAAAAAAAAAAAAAACGACAAAAGATAAACCGAGCAAAAAAAAAAAAAGAATATACGGCATCAAAACCCATTGTGATATCTCATGTGACATGAATCAGTGCATTCGATCATGAACGCTGTTGCCACTCATCCCCTTTTTGAATCATCTCATCACGCCTGATCTATCGCTAATAGACTACGTAAGATACTATCATCAACGTTCAACTTGGTAGCTTAAATCTATCCTCAGCGATGACGAGACCTCTGGCGGATCGTCATCGAAACGCTGCGAGATCATTTCGATCGAGATCGAGACGATTTTCCGGACATTATTATGCACACTTTGATCGCATTTTGATCTCTTTTCCCAATCGTGGAAAATTGTCTAAAGAATTGTTTTTTTTTTCTCGTTGAGTTCCGGTGATCTATCGAAGATCGAGAGATGGAGAAATTCTTTCGTAAATCGGCAGTCACGAGACTGCAGATTCAAAGCGATCTATCTGGCCCCCCCTCGTATATCGAAGTTGCTACAGTGAAAATTGTTCGGAGCGATACGATCGGGGGAAAGATTGATCGCCGCGCCGTTCGATCGATCTCGTTCGCGACGTTGCGATCCACAGAGGTGCTCATATTTTATATATGATATAAGACTGTTTACAGGGCTTTTCGTCGGGGTGAGAAACCTCCGACTGCAAGAGTAAGCGTGTAAAATAACAATAGAACAGAGAGAGGACGTCTTGATGCTGTTTAGAGACACTTACCGAACTTATAGCAACCCGATATATAAATTTATGTTTGCGATATTCTATGAATATTCCACGTGAATCCTTGTGTGATTGTTCTTCTTTAGGTTGTTTCGTTACAATATAATCGTTTAATTTTGCAATTCCGTAACGACAAAGTTGTGCTCAGTTGTAATTGGAACTGGCTTCGATTTTCCTGCACATAATTGATTATGGTCACTGCAGTTGTGAGATAATTGTTTGGACCGAAGTGTCATCCCTCTTCACCTCTATCTTCCAAAACCTTGAAAAATATTGTCAAAGAAGACGAGTAATTTTACTGATGTCACAATTCAATTTTTCATTCAATTTTATTGAACTTCAACATGCATAACCAGTTCGATAACAAGTTTCCCAATGTCTCTGCAATTTAATATTTAATACTGTACTGAACAAACGTGAATAGACGCCAAATTAGACTGAACTTCACTTTCTGGGACCAACAATTTTGCACTTATTTTAAACATAATCCTGTAGATCTTGACAAGAGAATGCCAAACATCGAAGTTTCAATGCGAGGAATTCACCGGTTCAAAAGTTACGAATTTAAATACGCATGAATTTGGGACCAGTGAATTCCTCGCCTTGTAACTTCGATTTTTGGAATTCTCTCGTCAAGATGTACAATATTATACATTGAAAAGTTAAACATTTCTGGGTTGCCAAGCTGAAGTTTGCATCTGTTCCTTTATAAAGCACTATTAAAACAGAAAATTTGGTATCCGCGTTGATTTTGGCAAACTTGGAAGCAAGCGGGGTCTAGATCGTAGATCCTAAATCCCAGAGGGGAGCACAGGATCGGTTTAAGTATGCTGGAAGAGGGATGACCTTGAACAAGGGCAATAGATTTAATTCCGACTGCACCGGGTGTCGCAATCTATTTAATCGCGCCGGTTGTTATCACGGCTAACGATTTCCATCGGCAATCGAACGTTTAATTGCCTACCGATATTAAATTACTATCGGCCACGTGTCCGACTCCATTACACCGATATTAAAACGCGGCCAGCAAAAGAACGGAGCCAATTACACGCTGTAACCAGCAGCTATCTTTCCAGTGTACCCGTTGCGAGCCTAAACTCTTTTTATTCGGAGCCAACCGATTCGATTAAAATTTCCATTATCGCCACCGACTATAATTCCACGTTTCCCGTTTGATTTGCACGATGTACCGCTCGGAAAATACGAGATCAACTTTCTGCCGATTACTATAAGCGAAGATCTTTCGTGGATCTTCCGTGGACTCGATTATGCTTCTCAATATTTTCTTTCAATATTTCCGTGGCAATTGAGCGAATAATTTTTAAAATCAGAATAAATTCAATTTTGGAATTCAGACGAGACAAAAGTTGCTTTTAGCGTCATTTAATTAATAATGATTAAAAGAATTAGATGAAGAGGAAATTTCTTTGACTAGTTAGCCTAGTCTAATTTACGTAAGAAAAATGGAAGCCAGTGTGTATCAACGGCAATGATCGCAGATTCGCATTCGACACTTGCTATAATTATGTTTTCCGGCTCTATCGAATTGTTTCTAAGGAGAGAATATGTTTTTATATTGATTACTGTAAACATTGAATCCTACTCGTTTATTATGTACCGAATTGTTCGGTTTGAACTTGTATACTAGCACACAGTATCGGGTTGGTATGCGGCCAAGAAAGAATACTAATTCCTCCGGTATAGCGTTCCTCTGAGAATGAATACGGACTGGCAAGGTAGATAGAATTCGCGAAAGAGCAGAAAAGCGGAATCCACCGTGGAATCCCTTTTCCTCTCGAGTCGAACGAATTAGCCAAACAAAAAAAAAAAACAAAAAAAAAAATAAACAAAATTTTCTATCAATTGTGTACATGTGTTTATTACTCTTATATTGACTCAATGATGTTATTCTGTGGTGCTTTGCATGTCTCTATTGGACTCTGCATGTCATATAGGGCATCGTAAGTACTTATTAAAAATGAACTCATCAGAGAAAAATACACACGACACTTCCGCAGAAACCTTCGGATTTATATTTATCTATATACATATATATATATATAAATATAAATGAGAAAAAGAGTAACGCGTTCTCACTGCGTTGCGACAGTCGAATGGGCGATTCTAGATCGACCGTTTTTAATTAGTCGTGTAACGAGCTTCTGTTGGTTTCTATAGAGAACGTGCAGAAGGTAGCAAAACCCTGGTAAGAACAGTCAGGACCCTCTGCAGTTGGTGTTCGTATTTATTTATTTATTTTTTTTTTTATTAATTTATAACGGAGATATCTCTCTTCAGAGTTACAGATCTCTGGAGAAGATCAATTAATTGTTTCGTGTGGTATGGAGGATCACTGTGAACCTGACTGTGCTTACCGTATCTGACTTTCTAGATTAATTTATTAGACGTTAATTAAATGACGAGGAAAGCGTGATCGTTTAGGAAGCAAACGAATTAGGAAGGACCTCTCGTTCTGATGGTCCGAGTGACTCGACTTTCATTTTCTGCTCGAAGGGTAAGGGAAGAGACACTGTATCAAGCCAATAAGAATTTAACGGGCCCACAATAATCGAAAATTAATGTCAGTGTAGCATTAAGTATTGCTACAGCTCTGAATATTGTTACAGCTTGCTATAGCTCAAAATATTGCTATAGCTTTCTATAGCTCTAGAAATTTATATAACTCTAAATATTACTATAGCTTCAAATATTGCTATAGGTCTAAATATTACTATAGCTTCAAATATTTTTATAGTCACAAATACTGCTATAGCTTTCTATAGCTCTAAATATTGCTACAACTTCTAATATTGCTATAATTTGCTACAACTCTAAATACTGTTATAGCTTCAAATATTGCTATAGGTCTAAATATTATTATAGCTTCAAATATTTCTATAGCTCCTAACAATGCTCTAACTTTCTATAGCTCTAAATATTGCTATAACTTAAAATATTGCTGTAACTTGCTATATCTCTACATATTGTTATAGCATCAAATATTGCTATAGCTCTAAATATTATCATAACTTCAGATATTGCTATAGCTTTCTATAGTTCTAAATATTTATGTACCTCTAAATATTGCTATAGCTTTCTATAGCTCTAAATATTGTTATAATTTAAAATATTGTTACAACTCTAAGTATTGTCATAGATTCAAATATTGCTATAGCATTCTATAGTTCTAAATATTCATGTACCTCTAAATATTGCTATAGCTCTCTATAGCTCTAAATATTTACGTAGCTGTGAATATTGCTATAGTTCTAAATATTGTTATAGCTTCAGATATTGCTATAGCTTTCTATAGCTCTGAGTATTGATATAGCTCTAAATATTGTTATAATTTAAAATATTGTTACAACTCTAAGTATTGTCATAGATTCAAATATTGCTATAGCATTCTATAGTTCTAAATATTCATGTACCTCTAAATATTGCTATAGCTCTCTATAGCTCTAAATATTTACGTAGCTGTGAATGCTGCTATAGCCCTAAATATTGTTATAGCTTGAGATATTGCTATAACTACTATAATTTCAAATATCGCTATAGCTTCAAATATTTTTATAGGTGACTATAGCTCTAAATATTGACAGTAGAAGCAAACAGAATCCACATTTTCTAAAGTGTAATTATAACAGTCCTAACAAGCTTGACCTCGATTCTTCCTCGACTTAAGAAACAAATTAACGATTCATCAATAAATTTAGATACAGAGAATTCAGTGGAATAAACTAAAATTGGAAAGAAGAATGCTTGCTAACAATCCCAGTCTTTCGAACAGAGAATCGGTTCTGAAATTATCATTGTGAGGAGCGTGAACGTTCATAAATGTTTCATCGACGCCCGGGCGTTTCTAATTAAATTCTTCTTGGCTTCATTAACGGAACAGCCTGTGGCAACAGAACGAGGGTCCTTCCAGTGATTGGAAACGTATTCAATTTCGAGCAGTCGGTTCTTTTTTTTTTCTTTTTTCAATTTCCTTTCCCCTCCCCAAGTCTCTCTCACTCTCTTTCTCTCTAACTCACTCTGTCTCTCTCTCTCTCTCTCTCTGTCTCTCTCTCTCCATCTTTTTTTTTTTTTTACTTTCCAATCAAGGCTCGACGTTGTTTGCAATAGGGTCCAGTCGTTCATTTATTTTCCTACCGAAAGTTTAGCGAAGTAGGCCAGTATATAATAATTCATTAGACATTCCCCTACTAGCTTGCCTACCACGTCGAATGATATTTTTACCCGATCTTATCTCTCACCCTAAAGCGCAAGCCGGTAGACTATCCTTTTGTTATTATCCTTTATCCAGTGTGGCAATATTGTTTCACCGTACCCGCCGCAAATGTCCGGTTAATCTTCCCTTTCAACGCGCTTCCGGTCTGTCGAAGACTCGAGGAGTTCGCGGAAGATTAACACCAGGATCACCGAAACTGGAACGCAGCTTCAGAAAACGAATTGTTCCATAATAAAATTCTAAGAACGTATGGTCGATCTTGATTGCGAACCACGAAGAGGAAGTTTAACGTCTCCTAGAATTAGTTAAAAATCTTATTACTCTAGCTCCAAAGTACTCCGAGTACAGTTTAAACGACAATAAACCAGGATAAAACGTTACGCGAAGAATACTTGCAAAGTTGAAATTGAAAATTTCCCTCAAGGTCGGAAGATTCTTTTTTGTGCTGGTTTAAAAAGTACCAAGTTGAAGCAAAGTGAAAAGGTTGCATTCTACACTCATGGTAAACCAGGGACCTAAAATAATAATTATTCTAAAATTTTCTACGATAAAAATCCATAATAAATAGTTGATTATTGTTGAAATTTAAGATAATCTACACAAAATATAAAGAAAAAAATTCGAAGAACAAAATGATTAAAATAAACTTCTCCCATCGATAACTGTTATGAACGATCCAAATAAATTTATTATATTGGTAACTCTGTTGTGAGTGATCTAAATGAATTTCTCTCAACGATAACATTTACCAACAAGAGAACAAATTTTCAGTTACTTATAATCCTTACTTGTAACCCATACGATTTCAGTCGATGAAAAGCTTGTTATGACTTTTTTTCTTTTTGGTTATAACAGTTATGGTCCCTGGTGAAAACATTTTTCTGGAAGTTAGGAGAACAAATACGTGAAATGACGTTGCATTCTACGTTTACGCTGTAAATGATGAAATTATTAAATTAAAACTGTAAATTATTAAATTAATTATGCTGTCAAATTACACTTCACCTGCAAGTTTGAGAAAATACATTTTGGCTCATATTGCCCTGCAGAATAATTTTTAATATTAAGTACAATGATCAGGCACTTGAAAAGTATCAATCTGTAGATTAAAATTTTACCAAAATATTGTGTCGTTGATCATGCACATTTCTTCGAAGACTCGACCCAGATTATGGCTCTCGAATATTTTTCCGGGTAACGGAGGACCGAAACAGAGGAATGGCGTGGAACCATTCGTTCGACAAACGGCGTAAACATTCACCCTTTCTCCCCACCCACAATTCCACACTGGGCCTGTGTTTCTTATTTTTTTTCTGTTCCCAGTCGTTAATTCGGTCGATGAGCGCCGAGGGACGAAGGGCGAGCGAGAAATCGAGCGTCGCTAGCAGCTAATCACCGGCTCGTTAATTACCCTCCGCCCTTTAATCTGATCGAACGGTTCAATGACCGCTTGATTTACGCTTTTTCCTACGAGCCGGAGCTTTTTTCGACTTTGAAAAAATTTCCAACGCAGACAACAAAAATCGTGCGGACGAAACAAAGACCGGAAACGCGGAGACCGATGTCCGACGTCGTTCGTTTCCTGCAGTTTCAGGACTCACTGTTAATTCATTGGTTAATTACCGGGACTTTGATCTATGGGAACCTTTCGACGGTTAATCCTAATTCCGAAGTGCAGAATCGCGTGCAGGGACCGTGCATTTTGTAAACGGTGCTTTCCTTCCATTGTACAGGGTGATTCACGCGAATCGGACCGGCTTCTGACTGTGTCGGAAAATTAGTGCATGGGAATTGCAACGATCTAATGCTCTACGATGCCTAATGCTTGTACAAGGGCAGCCATCTTCAATTATAGTAATTTTTTAACCCTCTGTCGACAACATGGGTCGATATGTTCTAGAGGGTGTAGCCGAATAGGCTACATAAATTGAATTTGCAATAGGCCACTCGATAGCTTATCCAAAGAAAATGCCTTATGCCAATTTTCAACCCTATATGTCGACATGGGGGGTAGTAATGGGGTGAAAACGAAAATCAGGTTTTTCCGTAATTTCTCTTAGCCCCTTCAATCGAAAATTCTGAAAAAAATCAGGCATATTTTAGCTATTAGAGTGTGCATCTATGAATTTTTTCAGAATTTTTCGCTTCGAAACCGAATTTAAAAAAATAAAAAACAACATTGGTTGATATATTCTATAGAGTGTAGCCGAATAGGCTACATAAATTGAATTTACAATAGGCCACTCGATAGCTTATCCAAAGAAAATGCCTTATGCCAATTTTCAACCCTATATGTCGACATGGGGGGTAGTAATGGGGTGAAAACGAAAATTAGGTTTTTTCGTAATTTCTCTTAGCCCCTTCAATCGAAAATTCTGAAAAAAATCAGGCATATTTTAGCTATTAGAGTGCACATCTATGAATTTTTTCAGAATTTTTCACTTCGAAACGGAATTTAAAAAGATAAAAAAAGTTTTGAAATCCTGATTTCTTGTAGAAGTTACGAGATACTAAGTTCATATTTTTAAAGTTTTAGCATCTCGTTATGGTTGTTAACATATAATTTTTTCAGATTTTTCAAAATAGGGGCACATAGTTAGAAAAATTAAAAATCGCTATTTTTTACTCTACATCGAATTTTATTATGTAAAGATTTAAATATTCGCCATAAATATCACTTGTATCTTAAAGTAGAGACTACAAGAAGTACTGTCGAATTTTTTCAGATTTTTTTTAAGCCCATGACAATAATAAATCAGGTCCACAAGCGAAATGGTTGTGCAGACCATGAAAATTCTAAATTTACTATACCAAGTAAAAAAAAAAAGAAATAAAAATTGCAATAAGTCAGAACAGCAGAGGAATTACTAAAGAAATTACTAAAATTACTAAAAGTTTTTACAACGTTTCTATCTAGACTATAAAAAATTTTTAAAAATACATTCTGCAGATTCGTGCCAGCTGTACACGTTCTGTAAATTTCACGCGAATATGTATACTAATTTTCCTTTGGCCCATGCAAGATGCTTCGGCACAAAAATGTTCCGACAGCAAATAAATTCAATGAATCGAAAACGAATGGCTCCGAACAGTTTCGTAACCATAAACTGTGATTAAAGAGAAGTATGATTCACAGTACTGGTCAGTTTATGGTCGAAAGAAGTCAAAGCGCGTTATTTATTCGCGCCGAAAAAATCGGCAAAAAGCAGAAGATCATTCGTTTTGTTTATGTTGTCGATGATAAACTAGTCAATTAATAAACTTTTTCAATCTCCCCATTGCTTATACTTAAAAAATTGTGGGAATCACTCTGTACAATATTGTCTGATTTATGAACTAGTTTACTGATTTTAATAAAAAAAAAAAAATAATTCTAATTCTAATAATTATTTTTCTGTGTCAGAAGAAGTGCCTCGTGCCTCGGGACATCATCGACACCGATTGAAATGATTGAAATGATCCGCAATCCCTCAATGTTTTTTTCTTTTTGGCTTTTAAAACGGGGACTTCGGGTTAAATGTTTAACAACGGCTTGAAGCTTTTGTGTTTCCACGACCCGCTCCTTACAAGAGAGATCCTTTATGTATTATTTGTCATCTTTGCGCAACGGCGAAATTTGCGAAAAAGAAACAATAGAGAACACAGGCTATTCAGTCCCCGAAGACTGCAAAAATATTTATGCATACAATGCTAGTGTTGTATTAATATTAGCTTGGCCAGGAAGTCTTTGTGCATGTTTTACCGTTCACAGGTAAGTTCTACTTCAACGAATTGAAATAAATCTTTCGTCCAACGCTAAATTCACCGGTTATTAAAACTAGTTTGTGTGTTGACTTACAAAAATTATAGTGCAGAATACAAAAAGTACAAAATTGTCTACACTAAGTGCAAATACGGGAACTACGTTCTTAATAATTTGCAGGTCAAAATCAGAATTTTTAAATGCTTGGGTTAAACTTCACTTTGGGAACCCAGAAATTTGTAACTTTTTATTATATAATTCTGCACATCTTGACGATAAAATGTCAAAAATCGAAATTTTAAGGGGAGGAATTGACTGGTTCAAAAGTTATTTAGGTTCAAATTTGACCGATTTTAACACGTTAAGCGCGGGAGCTTGTATCTACAGACTAAGCCTAGTTTAAGCCTGGATTATACCTTCTCTTTAAGATCCCCTACACGATTCTCTATATTTTAATTACTGTTCGATAACAGCTTTAAACACGCATAACTTTTGAACCAGTGAATTCCTCGCCTTAAAACTTCGATTTTTGGCATCTTCTCGTCAATACCTACAGGATTGTATAAAAAAACGTTAAATATTTCTGGGTTACCGAAGTGAAAGTTAAGCCAATGCCTTGCTTTGCTCATATCTCCCATGAACGCAGTCTAATTACAACGTATACCTGGATAGAACAATATGTATAATCATATCCAATTGTAACAATTTCGATAACAATAAAATAAAATATATAATCTTTCAACTGTTGGTTTAATCTTGCAAATAACACCACGGTTAAACTAAAAAGAGAGACACAATAGACTTCATGGCGAGGCTATAAAGAAGTAATAATATTTTCCGTACGGAAATTGTTTTCGACAGGGTTTTTGCAAATTTCGTTAACAAACTGAATATTATCCGCCCTGTTTCGTTGCTCTTTCGTTCTACTCATTTCCATTTTTTTTTTTTTTTTCGTTTTCTCGTTTGAACGGTCCCTCGTAGAATTGATCGATCAGCATCTTGGACAAGATAAATAGAAATCTCTTCTGTACATTCAGGAAAAGGAGGACGGTCCTGTCTACAAGTTTTACGAGATGATCCGCGACGTCGGCGACGAGATCATGAGCACCATAAGTCAGCTGAGAGAGGTCACGCTGTTTGCGCCGAGCAACGCAGCCCTCGAAGAGCCCGGCGTACAGAAGATCCTTCAGGACAAGGAACGGGTCAAGGAGATCCTGAAACTGCACTGTGTCAAGGAACGTCTGCCGCTTGACAAGATAAAGAACAAGAGCGTCAGCCAGGTGAGACGATTATTTTTAATGTCAGTCGATTTCATTGTTCGAGCATCGTCGAGATTTCGTGGGACGAATCGCTTCCAATGTTTCTTCGCGAAGTACAGCAATTCGACAATTAGGCTAGGGGGACCCAATTACTGTTGGGCTGCCATTTACTGTACTTATATCAATTATACTCATTTTCGAAGCATAATGAATTTTTAAGAAAAGATACTACATTCTTTTCATTCAAATCTATATCTCTTTTTTAATATTAGTTATGCTTTGGAAATAAGTATAGTTAATATTGGCACGGTAACTGGTACCCCCACAATAATTGGGACCATTACCCTAGATGATGAAAAAACTGTTTTTTTTTTTCAAAATTGCAAATTTTAATAAACTTTTCTGGTAATTTGTGTTTTATAAGCTCAATATTTTTATGTTTATATTTTTTATTACTCTTTTCGAAGAAGAGCTTACATTTCTCAAGTTTGACGATTTGAGTTTTTCGATTAATTTGATTATTTTGTTTTTAGTTTAGTTTCTTGATTATTTTGATTACAAAATAGATTAGAAAAATTTAAAAGAACATAAACGTAATATTTTAAACTGATCAAAATGATTGAAAAGGGAACTAAATGGACCGTTTATATTGAAAGTGGTGCAAGTCCATTTTTTGTTAATAAAAAAAAAATACAAATATGCAAATTGTGCGATATAATTTTTTTGTTTTAATGAACTTACACCACTTCCAAAATGAACGGCCCAAATGTTCAGGTGTCTTGCGTGTCCTGTAAATTATTGCAAAAAATTGGTATTTCGCATAAAAATTCGCACTTACAAATGAACCGAACGTTCGAAGCGTTTCGAGCCCCGCAACCCTAAACTAGCACAGAAAACCATCATCTTCTTTGCGTTTCCGGTTCAAACGTATGCCAATGTTCCATATTATTTTCCGCAACGCAGAATCGGGTAATGTGTTTTTTTTTCTTTTTTTTTTTGTTTACTTTATCGTTCTGTCGCGATCAAATAACAACAAACCAGAGGTTTCTCTTTGCATGGTCGATTAACTCAATGTTACTCTGTTTTATTTTGTTGTTCGATGAAATCGTTGCTCGGAAAGTCACACGATGGGGTAATTACAATCTTCTACATCTTTCAATGTTTTCGTTGGACTGTTCGTGAATTTTCTCTGCATCGTATTCTTTGTTTATTTAAACTTGATCGCATTTGCCTGATTTATCTCTCTCTCGATGTTTAACACCGAACGGACTATTAAGGAATTTGTCCGTTTATTGATACGTTGAAATGCGCTGTGCATCGATGGCAGACTGATAAGAAAGTTTATTGTTTGGATGCTGATGATTATGCGACATGATAATACGCTTTTTTTCGTTCTCGTGCTTGCTTTTATGCTGACACCACACACTTGCACTTCCCAAGCCATTGTTTAACAATTTTTCGAATTTGTTGTTCGTTCCGAGTGACACAAAAGTCGCTAAATAATTTCATAAAGCAATAATCCTTTTATTTTTAAAAAATTCACGTTTATTATGCTATAAATAATTTCGAATTTTAAACGATCTAGTCTTGATTTTTGGGTCACCCTGTATGAAAGTCTAGACACGATACTTTTCTGCAATTTGAAATATAATCATAAAAGTATCATCGAAGACAAGTATGATGCGTATTAATAAGCCATTAACTCGTTGTGTGTGACGTCAACCACATATGAATGATCCAGTTGTTCGATCAGACGTTAACAAATGATTAGTCACTACAAGCTGCATCCATTCTCGAAATTTGTGGTACAGTGTGCATACGTAACTATAGTTTAATTATTTTTAGGTTAATCATAAAAAATGCTATGTTCAGATCCTGCGATAATTTCGTTAAAAAATAATAGTACGACAATAAACCTAGACTCATTTTGAAACTTGAAGCCACTGCTTTCGCACCCTGTAAATTAGTTTGTCTACCAATAAACTGAGACGATTGTAAAATATTTTTGCACCGGAAGTGAAGAACAGTAGACTACCTGAAAATTGTTGCATGTTCAAACGTATGTATAATCATTACAAAATTTTTCTCGCGACTGATTCCAACGCGGATTTGAAGATTGAACTTTCCCCTTTACAACGAGCTTTCGAAAAGTGGTCTCCGATTTTTTCTAGCCGAGTTGTCGAACTTTGAATGGGACCGCCAACCTTGAAATGATTAGACAGCGGATCTTTATGCATTTATGGAAATGTTCAAAAAATTCTATAATATAAAATTCGAGAGAATTTAACACGATTTTTATTTGCTTCGGATCTACAAAGGCTGTTCCCATTAAAAAAAATAGGATTTTATTTCATTCCACTTTCTTAAAATTTTTCTATAAAAATTGGAAATTGCATAAACATCCGCAGTCTAGTAATGATAGAAGGCACCGTGCATCCAACTTGGTCCTCATTTTTGTTGCATAAAAAAGTAACAGAAAATCGTGGATCGAGTTACGAGGTCTCGTTGCAGAGGGAAAGCTTGGATGTTTAAATCCCTGGCAGATTCGTTCGCGCAGAAAATTTTATAAATATTTTGCAGCCGTTTAAAGCTGCGGCTTTTCTCAGAAGAAACGTGTCTTCGGTCGAACGTGACTTTTTCAGCTGACGAAGATATACGAGGAAAAAATGAACGCTGGTTGACGACGGTGGAGGCTCCAAGCTTTAAAACGAGCTTAGGCTCGTTGCTGTAACATTGTTTTTAACGAAACGATCGCTTCTTGGATACTATGCTTTTCGAATTGGCTCGCGAATATTTTCGCAACGTCCCTGTGAAATAGTGGAGGGCTTATCATTATTCTTCCGAGAAGTTTCGCGATGCTGATTGGATCGAGAGTCGACCAGGTACGTCGACTCTCTTTTCTCTCTCTCACTCTCTCTCACTCTCTCTCACTCTTTCTGAGGGAAAGTTTAAGGAGAACTAGCCCACGTTGTTATGACGTTAGGCGTCTTTCGGCAAACTTTTACCTTCCAATCCACTTAATCTGAAGAACCCGCTCTCCTTATCGGGTTTCGGCAGGGAACTTCATTTTCATTTAACGCTACCAGCACCCCCCACCCACTACCCCCTGCGCGAACTTGCGACTGGTTCGCATAATGTAACGCACAATTGATATAACGCCCATTGAAACTCCGAAATTCGCGAAAAATTCGCATTTCGCAAACGAAAATTTATTTCATACTCGCGCAGATATCCTGGATCTGTTTTTATTGATTTTTCCATCGTCAAGCAGGTATTTTTTAATGCAGAGATTTGTTTTTTGTTTTTATTTCGGAGGAGGGTGAAACAGTTTTTCGAGAAGTTATTTCTCTGGCGAGTTTTAATTGTAAGAAAAAATAGAAAATGATAGATATGGTTTAAATTA
This sequence comes from Seladonia tumulorum, assembly GCA_913789895.3. Lineage (NCBI taxonomy): Eukaryota > Metazoa > Arthropoda > Insecta > Hymenoptera > Halictidae > Seladonia > Seladonia tumulorum. The sequence continues at coordinate 6,705,164 of OU565280.1, forward strand.
ATTATCTCTGACATTTTTGTTTGTTGTTAATGATAGGAGGAATGTTCAGGATAATCCAATTAGGTGAATCACTCAGTAAATATATATATATATATATATGGTTTGGTTAGATTTTAACAACAATTTAATTATATCCCGGTCTGCGAATTCTATTAACGTAAATTCAATGGAACCGAAGGACTGCATCAAATATAATGAATAGATTGGAGATTATTATGCAAAATAAAAATTGTATCATTTGTAACGAGCAAGAGCAACACATATAAATTTTTTCATCACTCTAACAAGTTGAAAATAAAACAGTCAAAGCAACATTATATAATTCTTGATTATCATTGTAAGTTTAAATGCACAACACTATGTTTCACAATAAAATTTTAATAACAATTCAATTATAACCTGGTCTGCAAATTCTATTAACGTAAATTCAATGGAACCGACGAACTGCATCAAATATAATGAATAGATTGGAGATTATTATGCACAATAAAAATTGTGTCATTTGTAACCAGAAAGAACGTCAAATATAATCTTTTTTAATTTTTCTAATCCCTCTAACGAGCTGAAAATAAAATAGCCAACGCAACGTTACATGAATTATCTCGTAAGTTTAGAAGCACTACTATATTTCACAAAAAAAAATTTGATCACTCACTCAATTTGATCAAAAGACAACCAAACGCAATTGTTTAACGATAAAGAAAAAAAAAATGCTTCATTCCACCGGGAAAAATATATTTCGCGGCAAAGAGGAAGCGAACAGCGTTTAATTGAAACGATGCATTCTCGATTCAGTCGCATAAAAGAATAATGCCCCCGGTATAAATTTATAAATTCCGTTGATTCTTTGGATAAATTTCGCGAGCGAGTTTATTCCTTTCGCGTCCGCGCCATTGTTGCCGGATTTGAAACGCGCTTGTTTACACGCGCGTTTTACAGGACAAATTTATAGGGCGATATAGAGAAGCGTTTTGCAAATCTCGGGTGAAAAATCGCAACCGTTCCGACCGACATAATAAACGGCGGGTAGCATGGCGAAAAATACAATTCGAAATGTAATTCCCCTTTTGTTTCCGCGCGCGAAACGCCTGGCGACTATTTAATCACAGAGACACAAAGTGAAAAAATAATACCGCAAAAGAATCGAAAATTATTTCTTTTTTTTTCCCGCCAAACGATTTACAGTCGAGTTAATTGGTTAGCGAAAAAAATTGTACGATTTCATTTTGATACTTGCGATTGTGTTTATTGTGTTTTTCGCAGTGCGACAGTATTTTATTTAAAAAAAAAAGTAAACAATTGAACGTTGCCTTTCGCAAATATCATCGCGGATCTGCTCCGGTTCGCAAAAATATTTTCAAACGTTTCTAATATCATTTTTCTGCAAATCTTTTTTAGAGTCGAGAACAAAATATTGCAACTTTTCAAAAATATGGATCTTTGGGATTTCACCGACCATATTTCCCAACGGTCGTTGCACGAAAAAAAAAAAACCAGAATCTTTTTCACTCGCAATTTTAGCAACACCATTCTGTTTTGCACAAAAGCAAAAGTCATTGCGCGCAGCTCAAACGAGTCGCATAAATTGCTCGAAATTTCGCGTAACCGAAAAAAACCGCATGAAGGATGCGGGTCTTCGATTTTCCGCAATCTGTGCAAAAATCAATTTCGTCGATTCCCCCCCCCCCCCCCCCACCCTCCCCAGTGCTCCGCGGTTGTACAATGGCGTCGTTAAGAGTACAATGCGACGAGTTACACATTCGGCAAACACACAGCTATCTCGAACTCGGCCAATTACTATCGATTTTGACCTGTGAATGCAATTACGCGAAATCACCAATACAGCTAATTACTTCAATGCCCATGCTTCAATCACTGGGCACGCTGATACGGAACGGTGCCTTTAATTATGCCCGGTGCATTAATAAATGGACATTCCGCCGCTTCGACCTGAATAAAATATAGTAAACTCTCGCGTGATAAAGGCACACGCTCTCATTATACGTTCGAACGGACAACCGATTAACGATCCGCAAAATATCGTTGCGATTTCACCGAATGACCAACCGGACAAACGTAATCGACGTTTATGCTAACGACGGATTCATTGAAACAAACGCTCGTCGGATCGAAACACGATCGATCTTAAGATCTTCCCACAAAATTAATTTTCTATTTCTACATGCGAATATGAATCGGAAAGAAGGAATAATATTTTTTCGATTGGCGTGTCCTTTTCGAGAAAATCGTGTTTATGATGTGAATTATTTGTCCAGGTTTTAAAATTAATTTTTATGTTAATATATTCATTCTACCAAAGATTAGGATCTGTAAAATGCAAGAATGTTAGAGATCTACTCAATATCATACATTTAATGATTTCAATTTTTATTTCATTAAATAACTTATTTTTGATTTTGTGGAATTTTTGAGTTTGGCAGTGAATGTGTTAACATTGAACGTATCACGACGGGTCAAATGACCGGTTCTAGATTTTTTATTTGACCTTTGATTATCTTATTTGATAAAGATGTTTCCATGATTCAATAAATATATTTAGTAGAGCACGCATTTCAATGAGAACCGCGCAAAGTCTAAATAAATTATATCCTGGTCTGCGAATTCTATTAATGTATTATACATTCAATGGAAACGAAGGACTGCATCAAATATAATGAGTAGATTGCAGATTACTATGCAAAATAAAAATTGTATCATTTGTAACGAGGAAGAGCATCAAATACAATTTTTTTTTAAATTTTTTTAATCACTCCAACGAGCAGTAAATGAAACAGCCAAAGCAAAATTAGAAGAATTATCACGTAAATCTAAAAGCACAACACTCAGTTTCACAATAAAATTTTAATAACAATTTAATTATATCCTGGTCTGCGGAATCTATTAATGTAATTTCAATGGAAACGAAGGACTGCATCAAATATAATGAATAGATTGCAGATTACTATGCAAAATAAAAATTGTATCATTTGTAACGAGCAGGAGCATGCAGTGCAACAAGAACCGCGCAAAGACTAAATAAATTAAATCTGGTCATTTTTATAAGGCAACATGTACCTGTTACATTCACTGTTACATCTCACTAATATTCAGTCGCTTTTAAAAATCGTATATCTTTGTTAATATTGGGCCATACGATTTTACATAAAGTAAAAAAAAAAAATTGTTACAAAAATTGCAATTGGTCGAAATTGCAGGGAAAATACTAAAAGTTGTATTTTGTAACTTTTTTATGTGGACTCAAATTGCAAATTTAGAAAGTACGATTTTTAGATCTGTATGAATTATACATATTCTGAGAATTTCATCAAAATTCAACATTACCTGATTACATCAGTATACCCCCCAGTAGTGGGGATACTTCCGCGACATTTATCATCGAGGTCTTGGCGACATATATAGAGAAGTCTGACTGTATTATGAAGTGATATTAAAATTATCTTAGGCCGAGCTTCGTTTCAATCTGTTGCAACTATTACTGAACCGCGAATACCGAAATTAAATAAAAATTGTCCACTGATGTTTAATATCGATTCTTTTTTTCTCCGTGGAAAATGAAGTTCGACGGTAACTGTGTACCGTTGATGATCATCATTTTTGCAGATCTGGCACATTTAATCGAGTTTCGCGTAACGTAGGGAATATCCGCAGTTTATGATTTAGGGACTGCAGTTTAACTAGTTTCATCCGGAAATTTTGCTTGGCAATGCGACAGAGACAGACTTCTGGGAACAGGATTAGAAAAGTTTCGATGACTCGTGCGGGAATTAATATGTCGACGGTATAATATCAAAGTTCGGAACACCGTCCGTATCACGTTCATTAAATTACACTAAACACCAAGAGGTTCGAATTGAATTCTCTCGCTGTTTAAACATTGGGGAGGGCGCACAAGAGGCGCGTCGATTTCGCTCCGCGTCGAGGTTCGCGTATGTGTTTAATGAAATTGGAATAACGGTGTATAAACGACGTCAAAGAAGAGCTCCGTGGAAATGGAAGCCTCTCTCTAGGTACACAGGTACGGAACGATGAATTAATTTACGAGTGGATTATGATAAAATCGAAACCGGCCTGCACTAACATCGGCATGCTAATTGTCGGTTATTAAACAGCGTCCGCCCCTGGTAATGCGCGGAATATTTATTAACAGCCGAGAGCCCACGGCCGACCAAATATTGACTCGCGCGCGCGCGCGCTCACCTTCGTTTACCATCCCCGATGCATGTATTAATTGCTGTAAACAATGAGCAAATTGTTCTAATCAGGAGTAATGCAGTTACCGTGTTGCGGTGGAATTTTGCGAGCCGGCCAGCAGCGATTATTTAACAAGTACTGTTCCGTAAGACGTTATAATCATCAACAAGTTGTCCGGGAACGTTTGGTTCGCCGACTACCTTTGTCACCGCAAAATTTCATAAAATAAAACTCAAAAAATGTAGAATCTGGTCTTCTGTATTTTTTTGTGAGACACCCTATATATCAACTTAGACGTTCCTGTAGAGCGTAAAAAGACGAATCCAACGACTACCATGAACGTACCATTGCGACCATTAGATCTCGAGATATTCGTGTCTGATAGGTGAGGATCTTAAAAATTTATTTATCTTTCAGACACGCATATCTCGAGGCACAATGATTTTAATGGTGTGGTTATGGTAGTCGTTGGATTCGTCTTTTTATGCTGTGCAAGAATATTGAACAAAATAGTTTCCCCATTAAAAAATATTAATAAATAGCCTTGAGGAAAGCTCAGGCGATCCCATTTAACCGAGACACACTGTATATATGTAAAATTAATTTTGGGACGTATAAAGAACATCTCGGAATTGTAGTGTGTCTAAATAATAAATTCATTTCAATTCTCTTTTGCACACTTCTCACATGCACTTCTGTGGTACGTTTTACACTCTGCAGAGGTAATTGTAGTACAATAATTATTCTATAATTTCGACGTTAATAGCATCTCCAGTTAATGGTCGCAAATTTCGTTCCATTCAGTTACGGTCAGCGCAAATATTCTGCAAACGACCACAAATGATTCGACAGTAGAATCTAACAGCAAATTACACCTTTCCTATTTCAGTAAACGATATTTGTTTAAATACCGTGAAATGCCCAAGTAGTAAAGAAATAAATGTATACGTTATGTATCAAAATATAACAATGCTTATAATATGCAGAATTAGTTTCGAGAAACGAGGAACGTTTTTGGCATTTAATTATCATCGTTTGATGACCGGTAGACGTTCAATTTGAACCTATTCGTATTTGCCTAGTTTTATAAATAAATTTTGTTGATGTTTATAAACTTTTTCTAGAATATTATTGTAGAGCATGAAAAGACAAATCCAACGAGTACCATAACCATACTATTCCAATTATTTCATCTCGAGATATTCCTGTCTGAAAGGTAAGGGTCTGGGTTAGGTCTTGGTTAAGTGTCTTACCTTTCAGACACGAATATCTCGAGATCGAATAAACGTAATTGTACGTTTATGGTAGTCGTTGGATTCGTCTCTTCGCGCTCTACAAGAATATCAAGGGAAACATATAGGGTGTCCTATAAAGAAATATCAACCACCTGGAAATCTTGTTAATAAGTTTTACGTTGATAAGAGATTCTTGTTACTGTTACAGCTTTTTACTGTTAGCTTTGTTCCGAATAGTTTTCGCGTGCAACAGTAAATGAGGCAGTCGCGAGACTACGATACCCACGGCAGCTTTATGGGACTATTTAATCTTCCTCCACCGTATGTGCGCCCGTAAGGGCCGAAATATACGGGCCGGTTTTTATTCGAAGTGTCGACCGATTTGCATTAAGCAGCCTTAGCAACCCGCGATTTCCCCGCGAATTTATCGCGAGGATATGTTTTATGTCCGTTGGGCTGTAGGTACTTTATGACAGGCTGTGGGTCCCACCTTCCCAATGAGACGATAAAACAACCGCGGGACAACACCGAAGTTTCGTAACGAGACATTCAGTTTCATACGAGAGATAGCAACGAACCGAGACTTGGAGCTTTTCTTTTTTTCTTCCCGCAAGACAAACGAGCTTTCGTAATTAATTCATCCGGCGTCACTGGAACCGTAATTCCACCGTGCGACGGGCCCCGCCATTTGTCGACGACGAATGGCACTTGATTCTACCTAAACAGGACCAACCAATTGTTCCTGCCAGGAATTATGCTTCCGTGAAAACTGCTCGTCAACGTTTTTCGAACCGCGTAATTGACATTCCCCTCAAACAAACTGGAAAATTGTTTATCGTCCACTTAGCTGAACAAAAAAAAAAACAGCTCCGCTCTTCGTCGAATCATTCGTTTCATTTTTATCAACTAAAATTATTTACATCTTCAGTCACCTTGTATTTTATTCCTTTCTCTTCTCTAAATTAACTAACGAGTTCGTACACAATCCATTTCAAACCAGCACCATTCAATTGCAATCTAATTCAATCGCGAGGTAGAAAAATGGTCACACAAAGGACAAAAATAAATTGTTTTTTTTCCAAGAGATAACATCCTTTCGGTACAAAATTAATTTCGAACGGTGCATAAAACCATGTCGAAAATAGGTTAGTCAATTTATGCGATACATTTCGAAAGGGACAAAGGGAAAAACAGGGACCATAACTGTTATAACCAAAAAGAAAGAGAGTCATGGATTAACTAGTATTTCATCGACTAAAATCAAATAACAACAGTTACAAAAAAACAGTTACAAATAAGGATTGTAAGTAACCAAGAATTTCTTCTCGTGTTGATAAATGTTATCGTTGAGACAAATTCATTTCGATTACTTATAACAGTTATTAATGAGACAAATTTATTTCGAACGCTAATAACTGTTATCCATGGGAGAAGTTTCTGTCATAAAATTATTATGAACAAGTGACAAGAAATTCGATCATCGATAACTGTTATGAGTGATCGAAATGAACTTCTACCATTGATAACTGTTATAAGTGATTGAAATGAATTTCTCTCTTTGATAACTGTTATCAGTGATCGAAATGAACTTCTTTCATTGATAACTGTTACGAGTGATTGAAATGAACCTTTTTTCAGTGATAACTGTTATAAGCGATCGAAATGAGCTTCTCTCATTGATAACTATTATGAGTGATCGAAATGAACTTCTTTCATTGATAACTACTATGAGCGATCGAAATGAACTTCTCTTATTGATAACTGAACTGTTATGGGCGATCGAAAGAAATTTTTCTCATTGATAACTGTTATGAGTGATCGAAATGAACTTCTGTCATTGATAAATGTTATGAGCGATCGAAATGAACTTCTTTTATTGATAACTGAACTGTTATGAGCGATCGAAAGAAATCTCCCTGATTGATAACTGTTATGAGTGAATCCAAATGAACTTCTGTCATTGATAAATGTTATGAGCGATCGAAATGAACTTCTTTTATTGATAACTGAACTGTTATGTGCGATCGAAAGAAATTTCTCTCATTGATAACTATTATGAGCGATCGAAATGAACTTCTGTTATTGATCACTGTTATGAGTGATCGAAATGAACTTCTGTCATTGATAAATGTTATGAGCGATCCAATGAACTTCTTCCATGGATAATTGCTTTGAGCAGTCGAAATTGTTTTTCTTCATCGATAACAGTTATCGTGGAAGATCCAATTTTTTCGCCACTAATAACTGTTATTTGTAATCAAAAAGTATAGAAATCGTTATTTTTTAATCATTTTGTTCTTCGAATTTGTTTCCGTATATTTTGTGCAGATTATCTTAAACTTCAATAATAATCGTAATAATCGTAATTATCGTAGAAAATTTAAAAATAACTGTTATTTTTGGTCCCTGGTGAAGAAAGTAAGAAACGTTTCGATGTGCTCGTTACCTGACTTAAATTGCAAAGATCAACGATGACTAAATTCAGAACGTTATTGGACTGTGCCGTAGGGGGTTGTAATGCCAATAAAAATGCAGGAATAGGAGAAAGGAGAGAGAGAGAGAGAAAGAGAGAAAGAGATCCAATGAAACGTAAAATGAGGAATGTAAAATGCGCAAGATCCCGTAGAATGAAAAGCAAAGGTAGTGATTTCCACGGAGAAAGAGGCTTATAGGAAAATTCTTTGTAAGGGGGGGCGTGGATTTTCATGGAATTTATTCGATCTGCTCTTTGAAACCGGTCGGTCGTCCTCGGGAAGATGCATCTATCTGTGAATGCAGCAGCAACTCAAGATCAGAAAAGTAGCCGGAAGTGGTTCGGAGAGTGCAAGTAGGAAAATTCATGAGAGGGGGATCAACCGGAAAGGAATCACTACCTCTAAGCTTTCTCTCTTCCCTGTCTCCTTTTTCCCCATCTCTTCTCGCCTTCTTCCCTCTATACCTTTTTGTCGCATCCGGTCTCATTAAACTTTATTCGACGGTTACAATGCCGGAAACAAATTTCCTTCGTCGAACCGTGTGCTGGAGAAATCGAAAACGCAAATGCATCGATGTTCCTGTTGCTATCCCTTTATTTTTGCTCATTTTTATTCATCGTCGGGGCCCTCACAAACTCACGTCAAAATGCTGGTACAATTTATTGTTAATAACCTTTTCTTCTTTATAACTATTTCTCGACGAAACTTTCGTCGATATACTCCTGACTCTTTTCGAAACAAAATGATACCTCACACGATGCAGCTCGATTATTGTTTAATCCACGATATTGTGGAACCTCTACTATCCGAACTAGTGTTAATCCAGCTACTATTGTTACGTTGTAAATAAACTAGTATATATGATTTTACTGCATATGGATTGCTTTAGATCGAATGATTTACACGCGAAATAATATTCATTCAGCTTCATATATCAACGGTTCGGATAATCGAGGCTTCACTTAATCGCGGATTAAAGAAACAAATTCCGCTCAAACAGTACCGTGTTTGGACTCGTTTTAATCAGAAAAATGTCAGGAACGTGTCAATAAAAGTTTCATAAAGATCTAAACCAAACCCAAGAAGTTACAACAATAAATTATTATTTATCCCACCTGTGTCTTGCAAGTCCTGCTCGTTCAAATGGATTCAGTTCTACAAGAAATGGAAATAAACCTTGTCGATACCCATATATAGTGACTTAATAATTCTTCGAGTGTCGACAGAGTGAAAACGAATCGAACAATTATTCGAGATATCACTAGAATCGATGAACAAATCGCATTCGTGTCCCTCCCGAGGAGATCATCTTGCTTTGGACTGTAGCAATCATTGTACACGTCCTGTACAATTAGATAGAGATTGTATGACATTGTATGACGAAACGATTCGAAGAGCATCACTTGTTCTATTTTCTCTGTATATGTTGCTGTTTTCGGTGTGAAGAAGTGGCACGTCTTTCGAAAATGTTTGTCGCAGATGTTTCTGCTGAATTAGCATCGAGGTTCGTCGATTTCTTCTAGGTGGCAACGGCAGCGGAGAGAAAGAAGCTGTACTTCAACGTGGTCCAGGGTCCCAGGGGAAACCAGACTGTCACCGTCGAGGGTGGCGGCGTGAATGCGACAGTGATCACCGCGAACATCGCTGCCACCAACGGAATCATTCACATCATCGACAGAGTGCTCGGTGTTCCCTACACCACTGTGCTCGAGAAACTCAAAACCGATCCCATGCTCAAGTAAGTTAAACTGTCCAACGTTTCGTACGTTAACGCTTTCAGTGCCAAACCCTAAGAAATTCCATGAAATCGAAGTATAGTTATTTAATGAATTAAAAATTGAAAATAATTATACGCGTGACATTGAGTAGTCTTCCAACTTTCTTGCATTTTACAGATCCCAATCAAATTTGGTTCAATGAATATATTCGCGTAATAATTCATTTTAAACCTGGAAAAATAATTCCGTCATCCACGTATGGGTGACATGGCGGTCAACGTGTTAATATTTTACAGTCTGTGTGGAAAATAATCGTACAGTGACAAATTCAAAGTAAAACTGTGTATATTCGTATGCCAATAATAAATTTTATGAGGAAAAAATGGTTAATAAATATTCGTAGATGTTTGTAGAATAAATTCTGTGTAAAGAAAATTTTATTTCCCTTCGGCATTACGAAAACGGAAAAATGTGCAGAAACAGACGCGTAGAAAGTATTCGAAAAATTTATTGAAAATATAGAAAAAATGTAAGTATAAGAAATATAGACAAAAAATTTATTATTGGCATGAATATACACAGTTTTACTTTCAATTTGTCACTGTACGAATACTTTCCACACCGACTGTACATCGCTGTTGCATTTATTTTATTAAACCATACAGTTTACAGAGACTGTTCTGGCTAAGCTGAGGATTTTATGAGACAAAAATTCAAAAATAAATAATTGAAAATTTGAGACCATTGATACCTTGTTAACGGAAGATTTCTAATTGGCCTGTACTTCTCGCATTGCACAACCATTTTATTTTGCATAAAGATCAGTCTTTTGAATTTGTTTGCTATTTTCGAGTATTTCAGCTCATCGATACTGCATTTACACGATTGTTTAAAAGTTTACAGTAAAGTTTACTCGATATACAGTCGAGTCGGAAAGTAAGTTAACGACTGGTGTATGTAGGCAAATGAATATGACATGTCTTTAATCTTTAATAATGATAATATATGTTTTACTAACATATTTGTTTATTTCCTTACACCTCCTAAATAAAAACAATACAATAACTTGATTTTATTCATCATATTCATTGCCTACATATCACCAAATGTTAACTTACTTTCCGACTCGACTGTATGTCCAGAATGGGGGTCTAGCCAGTGACATATATCGGGCAGGAGATACTATTCCTTGATTCACGAAGTATACTTAGAAATTTGTGACATGTATAGAGTAGATAAATACTAGTGTATTTGGAAATTGTTCTTCGTGGACAGCTAGTTTTGTGGAATTCTTAGCGGAACAGGTTCCGGTCATTAATTTAATTACGGTACGGAGGATTTATTCTATTAATTGCGCGGAGCCGGTATGGGAGAGCGTGAATAATTTACTGTTCGGAAAATAATAGGAAAAGAACAGGAAAATTTGTTTCGATTACGCGGCCGAACCCGTTCGTTCGTTTCGAATTTAATTAAAATAATGCTACAAATCTCCATTCCAATTACCGTGAACGTGCTCCGCCCGACAGAAATACTATAAACAGGGAATCTTACTCCGAGAATTGGATGGTTCCGGCTACACGTCGATCCATTAAATTCGTACCGAACCCCCTTGTTCTCCTCGATTCCTTATTGATATTGTCCTTTAGTTGAACTTAAAGGGACTGCAATCCTGCAGGACTTAAAAAGAGGAATCGTCCCACAGCATAGTGCGAACAAGCAGGACATTTCTTTGGCAAAACTGCATATTAGGAGGAAATTGATATTATTAATCACTAGACATCGGATGTTTATGCAATTTCCAATTTTTATAGAAACATTTTAAGAAAGTGAAATGAAATAAAATTTTATTTTTAATGGGGACAGCCTTTGTATATACAAAGCAAATAAAAATCGTGTTAAATTCTCTCGAATTTTATATTATAGCATTTTTTTAACATTTCCATAAGCCATAAATGCATAAAGATCCGATGTCTATTAATCACTTAACAATCACTTTTATGCAAAAATATTGTTAATTTTTCTTTTCATTTATCAATTCTGTGGTTAAATTTCATTTTTCGTGAATAGTTACCATTCCATGTACGTTGGTAACCAAATTTAGATTTTTGTAAAAAATTTTTCCATAGCTGCACTCTCTAGAGTGCCAAAAATCGAAAAATATTGCATTAATTGTAGACGAGTGTTGCAATAATAATTCTGTATAATGGAAAGTGCTCACCAAGGTATATGCATTCTTTTCACATTTAATAGAACAGATTTATTTATTTTTTTTTATAAATTTACAGCGTTGGTTTTATTTAATAATTGCATATATAACTTCAAATTAACATGTAAAAAAAACGGCAAAATATGTCCTGAGATTCTTACATACTCTGATATATTACCTGTTATAGTTTTGTTTGCAACTAACTGCTGCTCTTAATTTTATAAACTTTTCAACGAGTGCCCACACGTTTCCTTTAGGAAAAATTAGTTAATTTCTTTTTAAATTTATCAGTTGTATCGTTGAATTTCATTTTCTGTGAATAATTAATACGTATACATAACAAGTTCAAATACGTATGGTTCCTTTATTATTAATTTCGTTTTGAATTTGTTAGTTTTTGAACACAAATATTTTTCATAAAAATGGTCAATTTCGCGTTGAAATTATTAATTGTATTGGTAAATTTCATTTCCCGGATCATCTCGCAACCTATTCCATATTTGTGCCCATAATTATGAAAGTGGTCTGTCATAGAAAAAAAAAATTACATTGAATAAATTTAGTTTAAAATCATGTCGTGTGAAATAAGTGATAAATTCATTTTTTTTTTTAATTTTGACTTAGACCACTTTCATAATTATGGGCACATTTATTCTCTATACAATTTCGTTCGATTCAATTTCAAATTAGACTTCACGAAGCGAGTCAATTTTCAGAGTGCTTGAGATCGAACGAAGAGATCGAACGATACTGCAGTATCCAATAGCAAAATAATGCGCGTTTCACTTCCGAGACACGTATCTGCTTTTATGGAAAATCTCCTCTTCGTCGAGATGTTTGCAAATTTTATATGGAGCAGGCACTTGAAACGCAGAACTCGTCACCGGTTTTTGGATTACTTGCCATCCGTTTTTTTTTTTTTTTTTACGCTTCCCTGGAGGCTTCCGTGGAGTCTGCGCGTTTTGTTCCAACCCCCGGTGTATCGTTTCTGCTGAATTTTTGATCGGCTCGGAAACTGTTTGCGCAAGCTCCGCGCGTTGACACGCCGGGATATCTCGCGCGCGAATGTTTAGTTACGGTGACGTTATTTAACGGGGCTTCATCATCGCAGCCCGGAGTTTATTTACAGTTTATTGGGATATCGTTTAATTGGATTTTCCATTATCGATGCTTCTGTAATTGAAATAACCCGGAGGGGAATTAACTCGTGATGGATCCACTGTCAGCTCTGTGCATCGTGTACCGACTTGAATCTACACCGTTACGAATTTTTGGAAACAATAATAACGCCCGATCAGCGCAAAACAATTCTGGATATTTTTCCAGAAAACAAAAACTGAAAAAAAAACACAGATTCAGGTGCGAATTTTTTAAAGAGAAAAGCATCTTCGATTATCGGACCTCGCAAATGATGGGGAAAAGTCTTCCGAAAAAATCACTATACTAGTCTGAAAGCAGAAAGTTCAAGGTTTAAAATGAGCCTAACCTGATGCTTCTACAATTTTTTGTTGCAAAGTTGTGACAGTTCAAAGATGAACAATTTTTCACAGTTCCTTCACACCATTTTTCTAGTAATTTTAGCAAATTGGGTAGTGTTATAACGAAAATCGCTATCACAACTATTTTAAAGTTACTATAGTCTGAAGGTAGAAAGTTCAAGGTTTAAAATGAGCCTAACCTGATGCTTCTACGATTTTTTGTTGCAAAGTTGTGGCAGTTCCAAGATGAACAGTTTTTTACAATTCTTTCACACCATTTTTCTAGTAATTTTAGCAAATTGGGTAGTGTTGTAATGAAAATCACTATCATAACTATTTTAAAGTCACTATAGTCTGAAAGTAGATAGTTGAAAGTTTAAAATGAGCCTAACCTGATGCTTCTACAATTTTTTGTTGCAAAGTTGTGACAGTTCAAAGATGAACAATTTTTCACAGTTCCTTCACACCATTTTTCTAGTAATTTTAGCAAATTGGGTAGTATTATAACGAAAATCGCTATCACAACTATTTTAAAGTCACTATAGTCTGAAGGTAGAAAGTTCAAGGTTTAAAATGAGCCTAACCTGATGCTTCTACAATTTTTTGTTGCAAAGTTGTGACAGTTCAAAGATGAACAATTTTTCACAGTTCCTTCACACCATTTTTCTAGTAATTTTAGCAAATTGGGTAGTATTATAACGAAAATCGCTATCACAACTATTTTAAAGTCACTATAGTCTGAAGGTAGAAAGTTCAAGGTTTAAAATGAGCCTAACCTGATGCTTCTACAATTTTTTGTTGCAAAGTTGTGACAGTTCAAAGATGAACAATTTTTCACAGTTCCTTCACACCATTTTTCTAGTAATTTTAGCAAATTGGGTAGTATTATAACGAAAATCACTATCACAACTATTTTAAAATCACTATAGTCTGAAAGTAGATAGTTGAAAGTTTAAAATTAGCCTAACCTGATACTTCTACAATTTTTTGTTGCAAAGTTGTGACAGTTCAAAGATGAACAATTTTTTACATTTCTTTCACACCATTTTTCTAGTAATTTTAGCAAATTGGGTAGTGTTATAATGAAAATCACTATCATAACTATTTTAAAGTCACTATAGTCTGAAAGTAGAAAGTTCAAGGTTCAAAATGAGCCTAACTTGATGCTTCTACGATTTTTTGTTGCAAAGTTGTGGCAGTTCAAAGATGAACAGTTTTTTACAATTCTTTCACATGATTTTTCTAGTAATTTTAGCAAATTGACTATTGACAAATTAAATATTTTAAAATCACTATCTGATTTGATCTATCACGTTTTGATGATGTACTTTTTTTCTGGTATATTTTAGATTATTAATGCACAGAGAAAAATCTGAAACCCGAGTGCAATTTGATGGCACGCAAAGCCACCTGTGTCTGACATAGTGAGAGCTAATACTACTTTCGAGGGAAACAGAGTCCTTTGGCAGGCAAGAGTTTCGTTTAGCACAAAAGCGGTCAGGAAACACCGAAGACCGGTTTGGCAAGCCGCGTGTACACGTGATGCGTTCCACATTTATCGGTTTAGAGTGTGTTATCCTAAGCGGTGCGACGTTGAGTATTGGTGGCCGACAAGTTTCCCATCTTGTTACCGCGGATTGGGGAGATCATTGAACGAGCAGCGGCTAGGAAACGGTTATGTGTCGGCTTTAATGCCATTAGCCCCTTTATACGATAGCTATCGTTACTCGATGCACTGGATGGATGGTGATGTCAGCGTTCCATCACCCCATACCATGACATCCGGACCAGAGATCCCATCCATTGCAGTATCTCTACCTCGTGATGCCTATACTCTATACTATACCATACTGTACTATACGTCACACACACACATGCACACACCATATCCGTTATCATTAGACCGCGGATTTTATGCACTCATGCCAAGAATGAATAGGTGGAATACAAAACTGAGGAGACGTCAACACAATTTAAGAATATTGCCATATTATTTTCTTGTTAAAATTATTGAGCACAGAAGTATGTTATGCCTCCTGTTGTTTAAAATTTAGTTGGATAATTTTTATTATGCATAAAGATTGCCAACTGAGGAGACATAACAAGAATTTAATAATATTGCTATATTATTTTCTGATTAAAATTATTAAGAAAAGAAGTGTATTATACCCCCTGTTTTTTAAAATTGAGTTGGAAAATTTTTATTATGCCTAAAGATTGCCAACTGAGGAGACATAACAAGAATTTAATAATATTGCTATATTATTTTCTGATTAAAAGTATTGAGAAAAGAAGTACGTCATGCCTCCTGTTGTTTAAAATTGAGTAGGAGAATTTTTATTTTGCATAAACATCGACAACTGAGGAGACATCAAAAGCATTTAAGAATATTATTATATTATTTTCTTATTACAATTATTGAGCAAGGAAGTACATTGTGCTTCTGGTTTTTTTAAATTGAGTTGGGAAATTTTTGCATAAAGATCCCCAGTCTAGTTATCGATTCGTTTGCATACGTACTCCTTCAGTGATCTTCATTGAGGAGAATGAAACAAGCTATGAAATTGCTATGCTTTCTCGCGCACCCGTTTTGCCATAAACGCTTGTGCTGATTGGAAGCGAGCACACGGTACCACTACAGAACTCTAAAAGGAGAACTCTTTTGAAGACTCTTCGAACAGATACAAACGAGAACAGAGCTTCATTGTGGGCTTCTTGGTGCATTTCAATCTCGATGCATACACAGTGCAAGTAACGTTTCAAATGTGTGCTCAATGCACACCGAAACGATGAATGCAATGACTCGTGTAGAACATTTTAATGTGCTCTGAAAAACCAGTTCCACACCTGCAGAGAAATGTGCAATTCATAAAAAAGGGAAATTGCAGGCAAATATTATTTAGGTGTTTTAGATCGATGCTTGACTGATGCTTCAGTGAGCAAAAAGTCTCAAAGAACAATTGCTAGATTTTTATCTGTACAAGAGGACGACTGTTTGATCATTTAAGATTAACATTGTTGATTTAACTTCTTTGCAGTGTCACTTACATCCTGGGCCAACGACGCGACTTCAACGATCAGCTGAATGACACAACGAAGCGTTTCACTTACTTTGCTCCTCGCGATTATGCTTGGAACGTGGCGGAAGTCAGCTACCCGTCGACCATGAAGAAGCTTTTCATGCCTGACTTCAGTTATCACGTGAGTATCGCACACTATTATCATTATTTCTTCCGTTCTACTTAACAAAAAATTATTAAAAAATTCACGAACATTCTATCCAATAGCATACACGACTGTGAATTTTTTCCGAATTTTTCACCGCAAGATCGATTTTTAACAAATTCCAGAAACTTAGAATACCTGACTTTGCGTCGAAGTTATCGGATATTCATGCCCCCCTTCCTTTCGACACATGACCTACGCCATTCTATTCGTTTTGACTTACTAAAAACAAAATGTACCTGTCATTTTTGGCGCAAATGAATAGTTCTCGAGATATTCGTGAAAACAACCGCCACTACTACATGAATCCTCGCGTATACCCACACGTACGTGACAGCGCACCACGACATGTATGCAGCATACGCCCCCCTCTTTTCTACTCCTCAGTGCGATGGCCAGCAAGCAATGTATACAACGAGTGAACTTGTCAAAATGGTATTTTCTGTATAGAATATATAAAGATTGGGATTTCTGAGATATTTAATATTGTCGAATATTTAAAAACCTATTCATTTGCGCCGAAAATGATACGTACATCTTGTATTCAGCATATCAAAATGAATAGGATGGCGTCGGTCATATGTCGAAAGGAAGGGGGGCGTTTTGTAATAATTAGACGCAACTTCTATAATAATATAAATGGGTACTGCAGGCGCAAGGAAAATAATATTGCAAGGTATTAACGATCACCCGTTTTATATGCAAAACCGAGTTCAACGATTAATAAACTGCACAGTGCGCTGCCTAAAAAATGTCATTGTTAATTTTGATGGAAGTATCCGCTTGTGATTGCAGACGAAGCAAATCCTGGAACGGCATCTGGTGATAGCAAACGAGGCGTACACCATGGCGAAGCTGAAGGAGATGAAGCACAATGATTCCATCATCCTCCCAACGGTTAGGGACAACTTGAAAATCCGTGTCCGAGAGGCCAACGAAAGTGAGTGTGCAATTATCAATCAGAATCCACTAACGAGCACTCTCTTGCAATGTCCGAATATTGATACACTAGACGTTTGTTTCAATACTAACAACGTGATTGCAACAAACAATTGTATCGCTTCGAGCTCTATGTGAGCACTCTTCCCCCTCTATCTCTCCTCTCACCCCTTTCTCTCACTCTCTATCTTTGTCCCTCACTCTCTTTGTCTTTATCTGTCTCTCTCTCTCTCTGTCTGTTAATTTTTCAAACCTGGTGCTATTTACATTTAGATGACAACAAGCACGACGAAAACGCGATCCGTCCAGAATCATTCGGTGAGTGAGTTCAGTGTTTAGACGTCGCCGATGAGCGACGACACGTGCTTTCACATGTACGAGCACGCATCATGTCAATTTCTTGCGGAAGGGTTGTCCCTTGCACTCTATCACTAGGGTGGCCCTTGTTTGTCGACTTTTTTATCGGCACCTTTCCCCCGAAATTCTGCCCCTCGGAGAGTAAAATGACGCGCGACAAATTTTGAAGCAATCGTAAAAGCAACTTAATCATTTATTTAGCAATTATTATTGAAGCTGTTAAAGAAACAGTGAAATTTCTAGTCGTCCCCTGGCTTCTTGCAACCTTTGTAGAAATATTTCCAAAATGAAACGAAATCATTAAAATTTTAAAACTATAAATGCGGCACGGGCTAAATTTTAACTTAGGGGACCACAAATTTTGGACTTTATTTATATGATCCTGTACATTTTGACGAGAAAATGCCAAAAATCCAAGTTTCGTGGCTAGGAATTCACTGGTTCAAAAGTTATGTGTGTTTAAAGTTGAGGGATTTCAAGCATTTCTGACAGGTAAGAGCGCCGCCATATTGGTATGTGCTCAGACATCGTCCAATAAGCGGAGCCGATGGACTACGCTTGCAAATCTACGTTATCGACATCACCGCGTGCCTGAGGTGCCACCTAGGGGCTCCGCTCAGTAGACGACGTGGGACAGAGAGCATATACCAACATGGCGGCGCCCGTATGTGTCAAAAACGCTTGAAATCGCTCAAATTTACAGACGCGTAATTTTTGAACCAGTGAATTCCTCGCATTAGAACTCGGATCTTTGGCATTTTCTCGTCAAAATCTACAGGACTATATTTTTAAAAAGTCCAAAATTTGTGGTCCCCTAATTTAAAGTTTAACCGCAGCACGGGTTCCCGTTGTCAGATTGCTTCAAAATTCTGCATTCTTTTCTCACCAAGGGGTACAATTTAGGGGAGGGACGAGACTGAAAAATCTCCAAAAAAATTTTGCACCTCCATAGTTAAGGACCACCCTAACTATCACGCACCGCGAACACTAATTTTGTGTCTTGATCGCTAAATCACGGTGAATCAGCCGAACTTTTTTAACAAATTCCGGCCGAGAAACTTAACTAACGCCTTGGCAAATGAATGAATAAATTTCACTGAAATTCTTTGCATCGTGCAACTGAAGAAAGAGCTCGCGGAACAATACGGGGATTGCAATTATAAAAATGTCAAATGCAGTTCACAGCTGTTTTTGCTGATCTACTGGATCTATCGGTCGTAGTATGAGAATTTGTTGATCACGTGTCCTCGTTCGCGTCGTTTGTCTTCACGTAGCAGCCGCGTTTCAATTGAATCAAGCGGTAATACGCGGTTTTTCATGCAAGCTTCAAGGAATGCTTTTCATTCTCGTCCTCCGAGAACGTAGATCGCGCTCCGCTTCACGATTGTTCACTATGTCGCTTGTTAATTAATTTAATCGAACCTACATACATACGTCATGTACGTCCGCACGTATGCAGTTTTCTCTTTCATCGACCCGCATTCGACTGAGATGAAGCCATTCATCAGAATAGGTAGCATCATCGTTTTTGTTTTTTTTTTTTTAAGATTTATTTGCTGCTGGCGATTATGGTGAAACGAGTCGACAATCATTTGCTGTGTAACAACTAAGAATTTTCGTTCTCTGTAAAATAAGTCCACCTAATACATACAGCGTGCTCGACTACAGGTGGGAGAAAATTTAGGGGGTGGTTCTTTAAGACAATGTAAGACGAAAATGAAGAATAAAAAAATTGCGATTTTGGCTTCATTTTTTCTTTATTAATTAAGAATTAGCCTAAAATGCGGCAGCCCGACCAACGGAGGTGTACGTTGCTTACGTCATAAAGGCGCGTGACAGTCACGTATCAAACGGGGTCCTAGGTCGCACCAGAGAGGAAATGAGAGTGCTTACGTTCCGGGTTTTAGTGTCCCCAATTTTCCTGCATCATCTTTTTAACCTGGAATAGAACCTGCATCATCTTTTTAGCCTGGAACAGAACCTGCATCATCTTTTAAGCTGGCTCAGAACCCACATAGAAGAGCCTCTTTTAACATAGAAGTAGCATCCACTGTAGAATTATTTAGAATCCGCTGCTAATGATACGAGTTCTGGTCCAGGCTAAAAAGATGATGCAGGTTCTGGTCCAGGCTAAAAATTAGACTAGGGGGCAGCACTATACCGGGGACACTAAAATCCCAGGCGTGAGCACTCTCATTTCCTCTCTGCTCGCACCCAATAGTTAGGCTTTGACGTCACACAATTTAGCCAATAATTCGGCTAGAACCGAAAATGGACGTGGAATGATCAAATCGGAAGGGTTAGACACCAAATTTTTGTCAGGTAACTTGTTGGGAATTACACGGAGTATCTGTCACTTGACATGTGACTGTCGCGCGCCATTATGACGTAAGCAACGTACACCTCCGTTGGTCGGGTTGCCGCATATCAGGCGGATTTTTAATTGGTAATAACTAAAAAATGGAGCCGAAATTATAATTTTCTTTCTCTTCATTTTCATCTCATATTATGGTGAAGAACCACGATAAATAAAATAATGGCTCGTTCGCGTGAATTAATTAAATTTTTTTGCACCGTCAGATTTTCGAATAAATTGAAATATATTGAAATTTGCCGACCTTTTCTTGATGTCGTATAGACTTGTTGCGCCCAGATCATCATCAGCAGCAATTAACCGAGTTTTACAGATTTCGACGTGCATTATACACTGAATAATGCAACGGTGAGTATAAGATTTTGCAAGAGAACGACCAATAGCTCTGTTCTTTCTTCACACCGCTTAACGCTGCTTAACAATTTAGCAATTACCATAGAACGTGTGCAGGATTAGTCTTTTGCAATGGCGGGAAATAAACATGGCCGCGAGTAGTCGTGCTCATCGTCGCCGTCTGACTGTCTTGACCGTCACAAAATCATCGATCACGATCGACAGAATGCGTTCCGCGTGTACCATTCACGAGAATTGTAAATACTAAAATTTCTGAGTGTACGCGCTGCTGCAACGAAGCAGTACGATTTGTATATAATTTTGTAAATAATTTGTCTGCCGTTAATTACAGAATTAATTGCACATCGATTAATACAAACACTGATACGACGAATGTTAAACTTCTCTCGCTGCTTATCGACAAAATATTGTTTAATCGGGCTAATTAAATATAATCGAGCTAATAAACAATGTTTGAGCGTCGTTTAAATGGAGAAATGATCAAACATTTTCTATAATGTTCTGTAAACGGGGGAAGATGCCGGGGGTGAAATGTTTAAGAATTTTCTAGGAAAATTGAATCGTTAGGGAGGAGAGGGGAGGGGGGGGAGAACAATTTCGCAGACACTCTGGTCTAGACCCGCGAAGAACGTACACAATTATGGCCTGGAGCCGCAAGACGATTTATTATGCGCCTTTCGGCCACCATTTAAATGCAAATTCGTTGATTACCCCCTGGTGGTAATTGCTACGTGCTCATGCGGTCATTCGCTTGGCCGCAAATTGCGAATCGCCAAAGCGTTTTCCGTTTACAACCGACCGCAATAAAGAAAAGCAAGCGGAAACGGAACCTATTGACGATGATCAAAAAATTTGGAAGTCACTGCCAACATCGAGACAATTGAATAGAACAGAAATATGCAGTAGAATATATTTGCTGGTTCTAAAATTCTAGCTTTGTTATTTGGGGTTAAAGTATTATACATATCGAGAATATGGCGGAAAACTATCTGGAATGCAGTGAGGGAAGTTTATCTGAAACAGTGAAAATTATTTGCACTTTGTTTTGTCACTAATTTCTCTTTCACAAACATTTCTTCTTCCTTTTCGTTCACCTTCTCTTCTCAAGCTTCATCACCTGCGAATAAAACGAATTAATAGCCATTCCCAGACTGCAGGTTTTATGCATTTCTAAGAAAATTAATAGGACGCAATATAAAATAACATCAAAATTAGATGAATTTAATTCTCCAGAGTGCAGAGTGGTCTTTTTCGTCGACATTTGTTTTAAGAACTCAAAGCTCGTATTTGATAAGTCTATCAATATTGTATAAATTCCACAATAATTCAAAAGTAAATTAAAACAGTACAAAATTTAATTCCTGGGTTTTATAAAAATCCAATGCAGTAAAAATTCCAGAAAAATTTAGGAACAAATTAAAACAGTACTAATTCAATTCAGAATGAATTCCACAATAATTTGGAGACAAGTTAAAACAGTTGAAATTCAATCAATTTCCCAGACCCAATTGATGCGCTGGAGGGCTAAAACACCAACAGACTATACCCAACCCATTAAAATTGCTAAACGATCAGGGCATTTGGCTTGTCTATCTGTTGCAACCCGCAAAGAAAATTTGTTTCACATCAAAACCCGCAGTCTGAGCATCTCTTATATAGTCTCCACACTTTCCAGGCTTGTCCGAAGGAAGCTGTACAGCGATGAACAAAAGCATTTCTACAATGTAGGCATACATAGAGCGTCATGTCCAGAACCATTGTTCCGATGTCGATAAAAAATCGTAATTTCATCCCGCTATTGTGCAAATGCTCTCGTTCCGAGCTCACCGTCAGTCGCTGGCAAACTCGCAGCTCACTCCATCTCTCTGATTAACTAAGACATCTCCCCAACGACCCTTGCCATGTATATATACATACGTATACAGGGCGAGGCACTTAAAACCGGCCACCTGAATAACTTGGTTGCTATTGGTGATAGGAAAAACGTATCAGAGGCCAAAATTATTTGGTTTCGAGGGGCTGATTAGATGTTACTAGTTCTTTGATAGGTGGAGGCGTCAAGGAGATACGAAGGTCATCTCGGTTTTTTTAAAATGGATCCACACAATTTTTGAACTCCTACGATCGTAGTCCTTTTCGAAACAATTTCAACGATATAGTCATTCAAGGTCATTCAAGGTTATAGACGTTAACAAGGAGGAAGAATATAAATTCACTGTGAATGCTACGTAATCAGCCCCTCGATATCAAATAATTTTGGCCTGATGAGTTTTTTCCTATCACCGATACCAACCAGGATATTCAGGTGGCCGGTTTTAAGTGTGCTCTACCCTGTATATACATATATCTGGATCCTCTTCACTGATCTGATTATCATCTTCCAGTGTACCAGATCCAGTGGAACAACCTGCAGATCCGAGTGTTCCGTCCGGACGTCGAGTGCACCAACGGCATCATCCACGTGATCGACGGTGTGTTCCTGAAGGACAGCGACGTGAGAGTGAAAGGCTCCGCCTCGGTGATCAGCCTGGCACCTCACCTGATCATGATCCTCGTGGCCAAGTGGCTGCTTTAAGGACGCATCCCTCAGGATCAACCATAGGTGCACCTAGGAATTTCAATTCGGGACCGTCTCCGATCGTGCTCGTCAAAAAGGAAAAACCGCTCCGAGAATCCTGGATCTGAGTCTCGTTATTCGAATCATCCCACACGCGCGATCACAACCAGGATCGACTGAAACATCCTGAACGCGACCCCTGTGGTTGGTCCAGGGGTCACCGACACTCGAGGCACCACGGGTCCTGATTCTCCGCGGCGAACTGTGTTCGAGGGTTCGAGCTCCTCTCCTTCTTTCTAAAAGATGAGACACCGCGTTTCAAACGCGCTCCAACGAGACGAAACGAGACGAGACGAGAGACGATCGATCGGGGACGATCCTGAAGAATGGCTCCCCCAAAGATCTTCAGATCTGGATCTTCGAGGGTTTGTCAGAGTACAGCTTAAACCGGTCGACAGCTTAACGAGGCGTATTAAGCGAGTTTGCAGAGGTTTGAATTGACCGTGGTTTAAATTCGCGAGCTATTGTAACTGGTTAGAGTATACTCTCCTTGATCCGTGTGTGACTGTGTGTTTGCGTATGTGCGTGTGCCTGTATGCTTGCGTGCGTGTGTATGCGTGCGTGTGTCTGTCTGTGTGTGTGTGTTTGAGATCGCGTTCTCGCTGATCCACGCCCGATCATACTTGTCCTGTCTCTTGGTGAACATAGGGATCCACGAGAGAAAGGAGAAGCAGAACACAGAGAGAGAGACTATTAATTATGATAGTGGATCGGTGTGGCGGGGACAGTTTCGCGCGGGTTCTTCGGGGCGCCATCGATCGTACCAAATGAATTGAATCAACCGTACC
Source organism: Seladonia tumulorum (assembly GCA_913789895.3). Taxonomy (NCBI): domain Eukaryota; kingdom Metazoa; phylum Arthropoda; class Insecta; order Hymenoptera; family Halictidae; genus Seladonia; species Seladonia tumulorum. The sequence goes on from OU565280.1 coordinate 6,729,141, forward strand.
AAGTAATTTAGTAGGAACTTAAGCGAACGACGCGCGTTAACTTAAGCCGATCTTGAGTGGACGACAGAGATTTCGGGGAGAAGAACCTTCTTCGAGTGCAACGGCGATGACCAGAGGGACGCGGCGCTTTCTTTACGTTTATGGTTGCCCGGATACCTAGTCGGTTTTACTCGCCTGATGATCGTTCAGCGAACGACGTTCTACTTGTCTCGCCGAGCTGGAAGCAACTGTGCTGACCCTTTGTGGACGGGGATTACGTCTCCTAATATAGTGACAGAGAGGAAGTGAGGGTGCTCACGCCCGGGAATTTAGTGTCCCCGGTATAGTGCTGCCTCCTAGTCTAATTTTTAGCATGGAACAGAACCTGCAACATCTTTTTAGACTGGACCAGAACCTGCATCATCTTACCTGCATCATTAGCAGCGGATACTAAATAATGACAAAGTGGATGCTACTTCTATGTTAAAAGGGGCTCTGCTATGTAGGCTCTGATCCAGCCTAAAGGATGATGCAGGTTTTAATACAGGCTAAGAAGATGATGCAGGTTCTGGTCCAGGCTAAAAAGTTGATGCAGGTTCTGTTCCAAGCTAAAAAGACGATGCATTCTGTGACAGAATCTCTGTACAGTATTAATTACCGCGGATTTTCATTGAAAATTTCTGCATCGATTGCGAGAGACGGGATACACGTTCTTTCTTTAAAAAAAACTTCTTTCTCAAAAATATTGACGTTCTGAAATTGTTTAAATCGCACCCGCTCTGTTGTGCCATAAATGCAGACAATCCGCGTAATATTAATTACTGTAGGCGACCATGTTGTGCGATCATTGGAGATGGAGTCTCTTGACATTCTTTGGAATTTTTGTATTGTGTAGTTAAAGGTATCTGAGAAAATTTATACAGAAATTTGGAAAGGTACCCTTTTGAGGGTACCAGTATTCGCCGGACACGCGTCTGCAAAGGGTTACACTGAAGGGTTGTTAACCCTCCGACGGTGGAGTCTGGGTCTATTTTGACCCGTTAAGATCGTCGTTCGACAATGTACTCAGTTTCTGGCGAATTAATTAAATGCTGCGTTAGGGATAATAGAGGGATTAACGTGTCTGCAAGAAGTACCTTGAAAATTGTGTTTTGAAAAATTGATAAACAAAGCAAAGGTCCTAATCATCAATTATATAAGAATGGTCTGCCGTCCGAGGGTTGGCACTAAACCTACCTGGAATTCCACAATTGTCTCTTCAAGCAATTGTTTAGGGGCAACAGCAACTTTATTCACGATTCGAAAAATTTTCAGGATTAATTTAAATAATAAATTATATTCCTTTGAAATCAGCAGTTGAGAATTTCCCAATGTTTAGAGACAGCAAATATTATCGAATCACTTCTTCCAGAGTTATTATAAATGTAAATGATTCCCACGAGATAATTTTAATAACAACAAAAATGCGGTGTATAACTGGTACGTTTAGTGTTAATCTAGCCGCGACACAGGTGAACGTCCGCGTCCGGTGTCAGTCAGGCTACTATTGTAATTGATCATACAAACTACTACACGTTTCGCCTAATCGTGGTACTTCGATTTCACTGACAATGATGCGCTATAGTTCTGTGTGGATGTGTGTGCCGACCGTGTGCACGCGTGCGAGCGTCGCCACTGTGCCCACGATGAATCGTCGAGCCTGTTGTTCAAATGAAAATCAGTTCCATCATCGGATGGGAAATTGTTTGCGCTTGTGTGCGTACAATCCTTGACGAATCGTTGCATCGCGATTGCAAAACTGTCACAGCAACCTCGACGTTTCATTCGCGAGCGTGTGGGCGACTTCCGGTTACACTTGCTCTTCTTGTATCATATCGTACTACACTGTCTACTTACTAATTAATACTGCCACATCGCATTGCAGGCCGAACGAGCTTGTGAACGAGTTTTTGTACAATTAGAGGAAGCGGAAGCTTTATCCAGTAGCGACTTGATCACATTCCGACGTTCCGTTGTACGGGAGAATGATCGTTTCCCAAAGTGAGATCGCGAGCTTCTCGAGAATTTACGCTTGTTCCGCAGTGTCGAACGAGATCGATAGAGTGTTCTGATATATTTATGCGTTGCGAGGTGAGGAATATAGATATATACAAATGATTTAGAAGGACGTTAATCTAGCTGCCAACATATCGCGTTGTTTGCCACCGTTGCTGAAATTTCATCGAACACCTTTATTAGGAAAGGGCTTGTCTCTTTCGGAAACATGATTCTCCGGTACATTACGTGCGTAACATCATTAAATACTCTTTCAGAAATTCCTTTTTCTCGTTAACTGTACAGTAACTATATACATAAAGTATCTATATATATATACATATATAGAGAATCATCTACGCCAATGCATCGCGTCACCGTTGAGTCGCTATCGAGTTACTGCCCGTTCTTTGTTAGCGCTCTGTTTCGACGCCATTCAGTTCGGCCTTTCGTCATTCGTTGAATTTCCTAATTAAAATTGTCACATAGACTGCGGACGTTATACAGTGTGCGGCGCAAATTAGTCCCCACGATTTTTTTGCCCCTTCGGATGGTCGGACAGAAAAATGTTTCTTACCAAAGTTAATCAGTATTTAACCAACAAGAAATTGCAATATCTAAAATTTAAAAAAAAATCAAGGTCGCTGTCATATCTTTTAATGGAACTGGGTATTTTTAACTTCATAATATTGTAGGCGACGTCGAAACGAATTCGAACGACCTGCTATACAATGACATTCAAATGTCCTTGAAAGATAATATCGCCATGAATAAATTGCCAGAATATTTGAAATATTTCTAATTTGTGCCGCACCCTGTATATATACACTTACGACAGAAACCAGTATATTGAGACGGCAAAAATATTTAAAGAATCTCCAAACAATCTGTTGTATTATTTCCGAGCCATTAAGATTGTTAAAAGGTACACACATATCTGTGTAGCTTCTTGTAATTAATACAGACCACTTTTATTTCGCATCAGAGTCCACAGTCTATTGACAAACAACTCTGCATTATGTAGTAACAACTGCATAAAGAGTTTACAAATTTAGAACACCATAACTGAAACGAAAACTGTCTTGTTTTGATCCTTCGAGGACGATCGTCGCCATTTTGGTGACATCAGGTCCATATATTTAATTTTTCTATTTAATGATTACAGTGAATTATTGTACACTATACATTTGTATTTTTTAACGTCTAAAAAAATCCTCGTCCTCGAGGGTTCAATTCACATCTGGTTTCCATAGTAGATCCAGACCTGAGTGTTCAGACAATGTATTATTTAATGCTAATTACGCGTCTTATTTAAACAAGAATGTCTGAAGGATACGGCTGAATGGCGGCCAAACAGCTGACAAGAGGCAAAAGTCGCGAAGTTTCATTCCCTGCGAGGTTAGAGCTTAGCCGTGTGTGTACAAGTGACTAACGAATTAAGAAAAGAGTTAACGAGTGTCTGTTGAACGAACAAGCAACGAGAATCAAACGGATGTCGGGTCGGGAAGAACTGGGAACAGAGAGAAGAAGGTGAGGAATGTACAGGGTGAATCTTCTAACGTTTTGCGCCTAAAATGTCTTTGTTGTTTTTAAAGATACGCCGAATGTCTCGAGGAGAAGGTGAATGAGGCTCAAACAATACCAAAAAAATATTTGATTTCGTGATTTTTTATTTTTTAAAAATCTCAAGGTCACCTTCACTTATTTAAACCGGACCGCCCCCTTTTGAACACCAGATGACGGTCCCTTTCATAAGGAATTCGGCGGCTGCAATTACTCGAGGTCATTCAAGGTCACAGACAGAGAAAACGTAAGAGAATTGGAAAAGATTATTTTTGCTAAAAGATAGCGATAAGTGGTCCAACAACAGTCGAGGATATGAAAATGGCCTCCGTGACCCTGAATGACCTTGAGTAATTATAGTCACTGAATTCCTACTGAAAGGAACTATAATCGTGGGTGTTTAAATGTGGATGGTCTGAGTTGAGTATTCTGCTCTCATGTTTTAAATATTACACGTTTGCTCTGTCTGTGACCTTGAATGGCCTTGAGTAATTAAAATCACTGAATTCCTACCGAAAGGAACTGTCATCGCGGGTGTTTAAAAAGAGTGGTCTGCATTTTAGCAGCATTAAGTATTTTGCTCTCATATTTTAAATCTCATACATGTCCTCTGCGTGTGACCTTGAATAACCTTGAGTAATTAAAGTCACTGAATTCCTACTGAAAGGAGCTGTTACCCTTGGTATTTAAAAGAGGGTGATCCCGTTTAAAAGAATGGAGTTGACCTTGAGATCTCTAAAAAAAACAAAAGAAACAAGAATAAATATTTTTATGGCATCGTGTGAGTCTCATTGAACTGTTCAAATTTGTCCTCAGTACATTTGACGTATCTTCAAGAAATACAACAAAGATATTTGAGGTGCAAACGTTAGGCGACTCACCCTGTATATACATACATATATGGCATACCTCGAAATTTCGATTCCTCCGATAGAGAAGAGTTCTTTTAGAAAAAAGAAAAGTAAGGAGAAAAACGCCGAAACATTGCGGAGAGAAGAGAAAAATGATCTGAGGAGCGATCGGATCGTTTGGCTAAATAGATCGCGCTTCCGGTCGCCATTACGCGAGACGAGTAATTAAGGACGCATTTAATTAAGCTACCGCGATCTTCTCCGAACGGGAAAATGAAAACGAAAATAAAGGATTAATAGGGAATTCGATGTTATACGTGTTGATATCAGTCTATACATATATTATAAAAGAAGTAAATAAAGTATATAAAATGAATATATAATTAAAGAAGACAAAGAGAGATTTATTAAGATGACGAGGAAAGTACGAGAAGTTTTGGGGGACGGAGAGAATGGAACTCAATAATAATAATAATACTAATAATACTAATAATAATAATAATAATAAAAAGACAGACGAAAAATAACTAAATAGACCTTTAAAAAATGAAGAATAATGAGAGGAACGAGAGAAACTTGTTGTTGGGATGAATTGATATTATGGATTATAATTATTACGATTATTAATAATGATTACATATATGAATATACATAAACCTCTAAACTAAACACTGTTTGTTCGTTAGATAAGGGATTGACTTTACAAAACCCGAGAGAGAAAAGAAGCGAGAAAAAAAGGTAAAATAGCGAGACTCTATTTCTTCGTGTAGACGCGTCTTAATGTTCAAGCTTGATCAAACATTATGCCGAGAGAGAGAGAGAGAGAGAGAGAGAGAAAAAAACGAAACCGCATTATTCGCAGAGCTGTTGTGTATGCGTGTGGGTGTGTGCGTGAGTGTGTGAGAGAGAGAAATGTGTGAGTGCAGAGAAAAAAAAAATAAAGGAGAATTTCGGACCGGAATTTCGATCGAAAGAAATTTTGCTGTCCCACCGGAACTCCACGAAAGTATCTCCTTTTTTTTTTGGAAAACGAACGAAACAAACCAGAGATCCTTTGTGTTCCTTCGCAGACGTCCCCTTTGAACGAGAGCAAACAGCACCGCAGCAACGTAGCAATGATAAGGGAATAAAAGAACTAACCGCCAACTTTAGTCCATTCTGTTACGTGTTCGAGAGCAAGTGCCATTTTCTTGTTAGAAACCGCCCGAAATTTCTCGCGTCGATAAGAAACGTGATAGAAGAATATACTCAAAAGTCGAGGTTAAGAAACGAGGAAAAATTTAATCCGATTCTTTTCGAACGCGTACACCAGTGATGGGCACACGGTAGGGGCCCCTCAAACGCCCGCTTCTCCCACCACTCTCTTTCGTGCAGCGCGTCATCGTTGCCCCTCCCCCACGCTTACTGGAAGGGGACATACTGGGTGGGGACGGTCTTGTCTCGATTAGGACAAAAATGCCCATCCCTGGCGTACACTATTTCGAATCACGCCGAAACGTGTTTCTCCGATTAGACGTTGCTATTTCTTTTGTGACTAGTCGAGTCATTACACTGCGGACACTGGGTATCACGTTTATTGCAAATGTTAGGTCAGTGCAATCGTGAATCTACTCTAAGGGATTCCCATCAACTAGCCTTAAATAATTTAGAAAGTTCAATTGACCCTGGATTGCTTGCCTTTAGGCGAATCAACATTTTCATATTTAATTTTGCCAGAATCAAAATGGGGGAAGTATTTATTTCGTGAACCAGAAAAAATTTCTTGTGAAGAAAATAAAATAAAAATATTCGTTCTAATCAATTTGTTCCCCTGTATTTTAAAAATTATCACTAGACTATTTCTTGAAAACATGAATACCTTTTTATTTTCAAGGTCCACAGTCTGTCACCAACAAATTACTACAATCATTTTTACTTCGACCCTCTTGCTACCCTCATGAGTATTCAAATTTTAATGAACTATATTTTCTGATTTTTTGAATTGATTTTTATGGACTTTAATGGACCTTGATCGATGGTTATGCGTAGGAATATTTAAAAAAAAAGAAAAAAAGAAAACGATACCGGAGTCCCAGAATTTTGCACTGACGTAATATTTCGCGCGAAAGATTGAATAGTTGGTAAAAATGACTTACACTACACGTTATAGTTACAATGAAAATCGATCCGGCAAGGTTCTGAAAACCTGCCTGATCGATCTCTCTCACGCTAGTCGCACTTGCGCGCAATTATTTGTACATTTTGTACATAATACACGTGGATACGTACGACAGGGAGAAAAAAAAACCATCGCGCGCGTTTAGCTTTTCAACGTAATCAATGGTCCAAAATCGCAATCATCGATTTCCAATGGGCGCATCTCTTGACTATTTCATTTCTTTCGAACCATCTGTTTTTTTCCCCTTCGTCATTCATTTCCGGATTTACAAACTGATTTCTTTCACGAAAAAAAAAAAACGTGAGATCAGCGTCCATTCGAATTTAATTGTACACACGCGTTCGTAATAAAGAACGAGCAATCAAGTAACGCGTGTCGCCCTTTTTCTCAATCGTTTTCCCTAATTTTCCCTTAACTATCCCCCCTCTCCCACCCTCCACTGTCCCGAGGCTAATTTATTCGTCAGCAACTGAGAATGTATTTTTAATATCAATACGTAATGTCGTGTAATTTTCTCATCGTATTTAAGCATCGTTAAATTATAAAAAGACGATTATGTTTTTTGGACGTGCGTGTCCCGTTCCGAGCGATTTATAATCGAGATCTATGAATCCGAGGAAAAGTCAAGCGGCTAAGATGCTTTGTAATTTCATTTATTTTCTAATCTTTATGTACTATTTACGTAGAAAGAATAAATATCGCAAGGGAATATTAAATTGACTTCATCTAAGATTTATTAAGCAACAACCTTCCACAACCCCCCCCTCCCACCCCCAGTAAATTATTACTAATCTCTCTGATATTAATCAGAGAGGAAGTGAGAGTGCTAACGCTTGGGGTTTTAGCACAGACGAGGAATAGGAATAGACCAATCACCATATGGGATTTTCTGTCTCATACAAAAACAACTCGTTTACTTGCGCCCTCTACGCTGACAAACAATAAATGTTAGAACTAGATCCACAAGAAGCTTAAACCATATACCTATCATCACAGACGGGATAGGATAGGCCTAATTTGGAGGCCAACTTTTGTGGGGTCACGTAACCCCATTACCATTTTCGTATCACATCCTCAAATTAGTAGATATTTGAAATTTGACCACCAACTATTACTATATTTGTTAACACTAAATAAAAGATTCGTCTTAACATCCGCTACAACAATATGTAATAAAAAATACTTAGTTATATATTTACTTAAAAAATTGGAAATTGCTTGTTATAATGCATGATTTGAAATTATTCTATTTGTAATAAATAAAGTAAGACAAGACAAGTAGATCAAAAATATTCTTAATATAAACTATCTGCAGGGGAAAACTTAAACTGCTTCGAAATTCTTGTAAAAAACAATTAGTTAAGCAATTATCTTAATACTTTGTTATGTCTTAATACTATGATGATGATGATGATGATGATGATGATGATGATGATGATGATGATGATGATGATGATGATGATGATGATGATGATGATGATGATGATGATGATGATGATGATGATGATGATGATGATGATGATGATGATGATGATGATGATGATCATCCTCATCCTCATCCTCATCCTCTTCTTCTTCTTCTTCTTCTTCTTCTTCTTCTTCTTCTTCTTCTTCTTCTTCTTACCGACAATTAATTCGTATACGCTTAACGCGAGTATTATTCAATATCACGCCGAAAGCCCGCCTGGAGGCATCGAACGGCTGTTTTGCGAGCTGACCAGTAACCCCGATTCGAGCAGGCCAATGGGAGTAAGACTTTCGCTTCCACTGCAGGCACAGTTGCCAAACATCTTCCGGAATTCTTCGCGGTGACTCCGGATAATTAACCTTTTCGCCTAGAACCTTTAACAACCTCGATACCGTGCCGCGCCGAGACCCGACCGTTTCTTCGTTTCGTGAACCGAAACCGAGCGCTCCTCCATCTTTCACGTTTCGATCTGTTTGGTAATCTGCTCTGTGTACCCCGTTTATTTCGTTTTGCTTCGTTAAAAAAAAGTTCGATTTTCTAGCACAAAGTCCTAGCACAAGTCTTAAGTTTTTAGCACAAAGTCTTAGCACAAGTGTCAAGTTTCTAGCACATTCAGTCTTCTTAGAAACGAATGGCTGAGTGATCATCTTTCTCCTCCTTCTGCGTTATTATTGCTGTGCAAGAATTTTTATATTAACACGTTGATTGCCACGTCACCCATATGTGGGTGACGGAATTATTTGTCCAAATTTTGAAATGAATTTTTACGTTAATATATTAATTGTATCACTACTCAATATTATACATATTTTCAATTTTTATTTCATTAAATAACTTACATTAATTTGATGGAATTATTGGGGTCTCTAGCTTGGCAGTCAAAGTGTTAATTGTAAAAAGCATGTTCTGGAATATACAAGAAAACCACGCGTTTCAAGCTCGACGTCTTTGGAAAAGTATTCAAACTACGTCCACAAAGTAGGATTTATGTTTTACAGGACGTAATCCTGCTATAAAATATTCTCGAAAAGTGAAAGCTTAAACCTCCTGCACCTTATAGATCATTTTTGACCCAGGCTTTGATTTCCGTAAATTTATTACGCTATTGCGCAATATTTTCTAACCGATCCTGTGCTTACTTTTTCAAAATGGTTTTATGTTTGTGAAAAGAATCGAAAAGTATTCTCAACCCTTAACTTTTCAAATGTACTTTCAACAAAAAATTGGTTGAAACTAAACCAACCATCCGGATTATATTCAAGAGCTTATGGTTAATTTAATCCTCTTCTTTTCAACGCTCAGCTTTGTTTGCTTACCACCGGAGTTTACACATACTCTGTTTTCAATATTAATTTATTCTTCGTTATTCTCCGATTTATAGCGAATTTAGATTCGTTTTTATCAGAAAAACATCTCCAATCGGCTGATAAGATTTTCATTACGATATTTTTTATAATAACACAGTTGGGTTCTGGTTGTTCATTATTAATAGGCAATGCGTTACAATGTTGCCTTTCGTACTCTCTTCCGATCGAGGTCTTGGGAATTTCAATGGCTTTTTGTGAGCCAGGCAAACAGCTACCGGACACAACAATGTAAGCTCATAAGCATTGCTTACTAATGAAAATCTAATTTTTGCAATAATTTATTGTTATGGTATGAAAATACGAACAATAAATTGTAAATATTTTTCTGGTAAAAATGAGTCCAAACACGCCATAAATAGAATGAAAAGGAAGTTAAGGAAGTGTGTAGGAATAAAGTGTAAATAAATACACATAATTAGGCTGATTATTTACCAAAAAAGTAACATTAATGATGATATATTTAAATATTAGCAAAAATTCATAATAATGTTTTTAATATGAATTCCTCCGAATGAGTGTGAATTTATGCTTCTTGATGCTCGCTATACATACATGTACATTATACAAGTATATGTATGCACATGATTTACTTGAATATAACCTTTCTCACGTAGAAATGTTTCCTTCGATGCAGTCGCGTTACAGGCATAACGAAATTAAAAGAACACAACATTCCTTTGTTTCATTCATCATTTATAGAATCTCCGACATGAGATTTAAATTTCTATCAGCAACAGCGCCGTTCTAGAATATTGGTTCCACAATACTGCTTCTGGCCGATACGGTAGGATGTGACACGGAATGGTAAGGGGGCTCTAGAGCCCCCCGAGCGTGAGACAGAAAAAAACATTGGGTGATTGGTCTATCCTATACCTCGTCGGTGATTGGTCTATTCCTATTCCTCGTCTGTGGTTCTAGTACAGGCTAAAAATTATACTAGGGGGCAGCACTATACCGGGGACACTACAAACCCGGGCGTGAGCACTCTCATTCCTCTCTGCCTATACCTCGTCGGTGGTTTTAGTGTCCCTACTTTTCTGAATCATCTTTTTAGCCTAGAACAGAACCTTCGCGACTAGTCGCGCCACTTGACGTAGCGGCGAAATATTCAAACTGATAGACACATTTACCGACGTCGGTATACCTTTGAAAATCACTGGTGGCGCCATCTATCGTGCTGCGTGAAGTACCGACTGTCGGTAATTTTGTCTAACAGTTTGAGCGTTTTGCCGCTACGTCGAGTGGCGCTATTTTGAGATTTTCCGGAGCAGATGATTCGTGCCGCCGAATACACAGAGCCTTATCGGAGAATCGGCAAGAATTATTTGCGCTAAAACAAATTAATTAATAATTAATGATTTTGACACTAGATACAGGGAGAAACTAATCGTCGACTACTCTTCATCGTCGGAGAAACTAATTTGACATTAATTGACAGCGGATCTTATTCGTTTATGGCACAAATGATTAGATAAAATTGAAAATAGGAGGATTGAGAGAACCTGGAAACATTGATGTATTATTTTCAACTTATTAAAATTATAGAGTTATACCACCCTTATTATATAAAATGAACGTAAATCAATCACGACAGCTTTTTATATAACATCATTTATTAAGGGATAAAATAAATGACAAATAACATATCACTTATATGAAACTATAACATTTCTTAGAGTGTTCATCATTCGTTATGATATAAAAGAAATCACATCACATACGACCCTTCACGTAACGCCGTCGGTCGTTTGAGCTCGAATCGGGACCACTGAACTTACTAAGAAATTTTAAAAAGAAAAACGCGTCCAAACGACGGTTGGTCTATCCGGCCGAAAAATAATGGACGAAAGCACAACAATCGTATAGATGACCACGCGCTATTACAAGCAAGGAAAACCCCCAGAGGATCCCGTAATAAAAGCCCCATAAAAGAGACCGGAGCTACTCGCCTCGGCCCATGATAAGATTAGGCGTCGACCGCATCGCTTAATCGAATCAACGTGACCGTGATGTTCAAGAACGAATAGAAGGAAAATCCTCGAGGATCTCTCGAGATCCTCCGGGGCCCCGAAACGGAAAGATCCATTTCGGTATTGCGTTCCAAGAGAATTACCGGATGAAAAACACAACTTTAGAAATTCGGGTTCACTGATCCCCCGCAAGTTAGCGCGATTCGAGCTGGCAAACGTCCGTGCCTATGTCTTCACCTGACACAATAATTAATAATAATATATAACCGACTGAATCCATTTGGAAGGGCCTAGTCAAATCACTTGTAATTATCACACGATCGTATTCGACGCGGCGGCATGTAAATATTCTGCTCCTCGAACATTGTTCCATTATTATTTCTCTTCCATCATACTTTTTCTCTCTCTCTCTCTCACACACACACACACTCTCTCTCGCTCTCATGTAATATGCTTTGTGACACTTGGAGGTGGCTCGAGCTCGCTAGAAACAATCGCTCTCGTCTCAATCTCGTTGAACAATAAACGGTAAAACAGAAGAGAAATTAAAGAAGAATACAAAGATGGCGTGTAATGTATTGTAATTGTGTGTGTGTGTGTGTGCATCATGTGTCTATATAGAACGAATGCCTGGTGTGTTTCTCACACTTCTCGCTAGGTCTCGCTAGACCACCTCCAGGGTTTTCCACTTTCTCAAAAATTCGCCAAACTTTCGCAAAAACGAAAAAGCGCGGAAAGCCAGAAGCTCTGCCGGAACATCTTAGCTTCTATCATTATTATTACTATTATTATAAACAATCACGCCTCCCTTCAGATTTGATAACAGAGGACAGTTTGATGAAAAGAAAAGCTTCTATTTGTTTGCTACCGTGCGAGGCTCAGCTTAGAGAAATTCATTAAAAGAAGTTAATCGAGATAATTATTAAGATCGTCTTTTGGTCGCTCTCTCTCTCTCTCTCTCTCTCTCTCTCTCTCTCTCTCGCACGCACACGCACATACTACTATTCTCTCTTTTTCTTGATCTCTTTCTTGCTCTTTTCTCTTGGTTTCGATAACCGACCATTTTGTTTCGTTTTGTTTTGTTTCTTTTTTTTTTCATTTTCGCTACTCTAAGAAAGCTCTCTTCTCCCCCTCTTTCTCCGATTACTAGAATGCTTATTAATTATGAGATCAGTCCGGGCACGCATTGGCGCCGCGGACACCGCGATTTATTATTTTTTTTTTTTTTCGCATAAACGTTCACCAAGTGTTCTCCATCGGGCTCTGATCGATTCGGTGCGATCCTGATTGCGAATTGCGCGATGCTCGACGATCGAAGACGAAAGAAGAAGAAGACTGAGGGAGGACAGAGACAGAAGAGATTCTGAGGGAAAAGAGAGAGAAAGAGAGCGAGAGGCGAGAAACAGCCTACGATGATTATGTTCGCAACATGCTACTTTGTATCGTTCGCTTTGCTCGAGCCATGTTTTTGCTGGTTCAATTTTTTGCACTAAAAGTCATTTCCCTCGTGGACGTATTAAAATGGACAAACAATTGCCGAAAATTTTTGCGATCTTGCGAGTTCGTTATCGTACAATTAACACGTTGATCGTCAAATCACAATACCCAGGAAATTCAACAAAATCTGTTACAAATTTAATAAAATAAAATTTGTTACGGCATTATTATTGCATTTTTCAATACTAATCAAAGATTTAATTCTTTCCAATATATTTAGAGTGAAAATTGACTTGTACGTTTGGTTAATTTTTCAGCAATGAAACTGAGACTAAAATGAGTTTTCCTCTCACTGGATCTATAGAATTGTTGTCTCAAATGTAAAACTAAAGTTACACAACTTGAAAACAACAGAATACTTGCGGCTAAAAATCGAACTAACTAAATTATGGTTTAGGGGGCAGAATTTTCATTGTCTAGTAACTACTAATAATAATTATTAATTGCTCTGGTCATTTGTATGAATGAAATAAATAAAACTTGTGCGCGAAACACAAAATTCACTGTGACTGGTTTTGCGTTGGAAAAAAAAGAGTATGACAACGATCAAAATTTTGTCCAAAATGAACTAAATCATGGTCGAACTAATAGTCCTTAATAACTCTGATCGTTTGTAAATATTAACGTTCACAAATCTATCAGTTTGTTGTTAGAAATTGATGGAATAGTGCGAGGTGCGAGGAGTAAATTATGATGAAAATAAGTGTTTCCACATGATGACAATAATTTCAAGTGGCATCCACATTCATGGAAGACTTATGAGCATAGTGCGATGACGATACGGAAAAGAGAATTAAATTAATTAAATTCATGGTTGGAAGAGGGACCAGCAGAGTCCAGTTAAATAACTCTGATCGTTTGTGTGAATAAACTATAGACAAGACTTATGTACAAATCAGAAAATGACCATCAACGTGTTAGTTTAGAAAAATTAATTAATACAACAATGTCGTTCTACCGTGATGGATTTAGGATTAAAAACAGAATGAAACTAATCAAATCTTTGCAATTCCGAGCCGTCCTTGGACTATAAAAATCCATGAACCATGATTAATTTCAACACCCTGTTAAATTTCAAGTAATTTTCCCAGCTTTTTTTGCTTGTTTTACCAAGAAATATGAATAGTCTAGTGTATAAATATTATAAAAGAGTGATAAAAATAAAATTATAAATAATTTCAATCCCCCGCGCGTTTCGATAAAATTTTACCTAATACTTGCAATTTGTTTGCTTGCTCTCTACAAAAGAAAAATTGTATTCCTACTTTAAAAAAATGATTTGTCAGTAAAAACGTGGCTCTAGAGAGAACAAAGGCGCCATTTGTCGACCGAGTCACAACAGTAAAGTCATCTTGAAACACCGAGCCCCGACAAGGTCAACTCCCATCCGCTCGCAAAATCTGCTTAACCGTTTACACGCCGAATCGACACACGTCGGAAACAATTAAATACAATTAAATATGGTCTACGTCAACTATACTCGTACTCTAAAACTGAGGCTGTTCGAGGATGATCGGTTCGATGCCACGAAACACAATAAACTTACAAAAATCGCGTTTATAAGGCTCTGTAAACGGTTAATCTTCAGGGGACTCCGGAAACTCAGCGAAGAAGAAGAAGAAAAAGAGAAAGAAAAGAAGACAACGGAAGAAGAAGAAGTAGAGAAAGAAACCGGAAGTAGAAGAAGAAAAGCGTCGAAACTGGAGCCCGAAGGAAATGAACGTCGAAGAAAAAATGGAATACTGTGATTCGCGCGCGCAACTTCGAACGTGTATATGGTAGGTAACGCACACACGCAAGAAAATCATCGTACGCCAGCGACTCCACGAGCTGCTGAATGGAGAACACGTGAAGAAGAAACGAGAGGAGAACGAAAGATGCCGGTGCGATCTCGCTCTGTACGCGAAAAAGAACGCGTGAGACCGCTATAAATTCTTTTCAAAGTGATATGTGGGGACGCGTCGTTTTGCGCGAAAACGCGTCGCTGTTGGTCGAAAAGTCTCCCTGTCCTGTGTAACTGTACTCTCGTGTGTACAAATGTGTATAAGTCCATACAACCGCGTACAAATGTATACAAGTACGTATAACTGCATACAAGTGTGCACAACTCTGAACAAGTTTGTGCAACTGTATACAAGTTTATACAACTGAGCGTACAACTTTGTACAACTGTATGCAAGCGTGTACAAGTGTGTACAAGTGTGTACAAGTGTGAACAAGTGTGAACAAGTGTGTACAAGTGTGAACAAGTATGAACAAGTGTGAACAAGTGTGAACAAGTGTGAAAAACTGTGAACAAGTGTGTACAATTGTGTATGACTGTATACAACTGTGAACAAGTGTGTACAAGTGTGTAAAACTGTGTATAACTGTATACAACTGTGAACAAGTGTATACAAGTGTGTAAAACTGTGTGCAACTGTGTACAACTGTGTATGACTGTATACAACTGTGTACAAGTGAGTACAAGTGTCACAACTGTACACAACTACACACAGCAGTATACAACTGCGTAAAAGTGTCTACAAGTGTGTATGATTGTGAACAAGTGTGTACAAGTGTGTATGACTGTATACAACTGCACACAACAGTGTGAAAGTGTATACAAGTGTGTCCAAGTGTTTAAAAGCGTATAAAAGTGTGCATAACTGTGTACATGTATTATACAGCTGTATACAAGCGCGTACAGTAGTGCAGAATTGTGTACAAGTGTGTACAAGTATGTACGACCGTGTACAAGCCTGTACAACCGTAAACAAGTGTGCGTCACCGTATACAAGTGTATACAACCGTGTACAATTACAGTATACAACCGTGTACAATTACAGTATACAAGTGTGTAGTAATGTGTAACACAGTGTGTCCAACTGTGTACAACTGTACACAACTGTGAACAAAACGTGTACAAGTGTATACAAGTGTGTAAGGTTGTTGTAACAGTGTGTATCCGTGTGTAGATTGTGTACAATAGTGTTCGACTATACCTGGTGTGAAACCGCCTTGATTCTACGTTTAAATTCGTCGTTCCCCAAGATCCTCCGATCGCGATCCAGCGATTCAAATCGCCTCACAATGATCATTATTAATTAATTCTCAGAGATCGTTATTAATTACAGCTCGACGAAGCAGCCGGTTCGCGATCGTTGAACAAAGGAACACGCGTGTGGCTTTCTCTTTCTCTCCCTCTCTTTCTCTCTCTCACTCTCTCTCTCTCCGCATCATATATACGAATATACAATAAATTCCAGATCGCGCACATACACAGTTACATAATAAAGAGACATTGTAATTAGAAACGCTCACGTATATCTCCTCCGTTACCGTTCATTTCCTTTGTTTATATGCTTTATCTTTTGTTTGTCGTCCGCATTTTGCCCGTACGGTCTCGCTCTCTGTGTGTATATACTGCGTGTACATACAGATATATATACTTTTTGATATATTATGTAAACATATACATCGCGATGTCACGGTCAAGATGTCTGTGTCCGTGTGTATACATACATATATATATATATATATATATATATATATATATTTATTTAAATATACACGTCGCGATGTCTGCGCGTATATATTTAGTTAAGCATGTACGACGTGACCTCACGTCAGGACGTATATGTTTATATAAATATATAAGTCAGTGTGTTATCCGTGTATATATTTATACAATATATTCGACATTCTTTCTTACAATTTGCTTTTCCTCCCTTTGTCTCGACAATGCATACATACATATAAATATATATACATATTATATGCACGATATATGTGTATATATACGTATACATCGATTTCTATATATAATATGCGATCACAGACACGTGTATTCCGCGTGTAATAGAGCTTTCTCTCTTACTCTCTTTCTCTCTCTCTCTTTTACTCTTTCTCTCACTCTCTCTCTCTTTCTCCGCCTTTGTGCCACGTTCCTCGCGTACCGCAACGACTTAAAATGGATTTGATTTGTTTAAACAGCCTCTCTGACCTGCTCGCACTCGTACACGGCGAGCATCTACTATGTTGGTCGTCGGAAGAAGGGGCGAACCGCGAGATTCCAATACAATCCTGATCGATAATCATTCAGCCTCGCGATTTCATACTTGTCACGAAAATAAAAACGATGAAGAACTCCCCTGGACTTTGTTCGCGGTTGTCTCCTTCGCCCCTTCGCTTGGTCCTCGCCGATTACTCACTTCCGGTCGCTGTACCCGGTCACCGAAAATGTTTTTGTGCAGTTTCGACAGTACGATTATTCGCACGCGATCATTCCCAAAACCGGAAGCACAAAACAAATCGCTCCAGCTTGTCGTTGGCTTCCTGGATCCTGGGAGATCAAGGATCCTACAGAGATCTGCAAGGACTTATCTTCCTTGAACCTCGAGCGACTCGTTCTATCTTTTCCGGTTGACCTAATCGCCGACATTCCTCGGGAGAAGCCGGTTCTCCGAGGCGACGACGAAACGCATTGTTCTCGATAATGGTACAGCCCAGCGAAACGGTTCTTCAGGGTCTAGATCACCGGTAGATCGGTAACAGACCGTGGTAGATCTACGGATCCAGGATCTCAGTTTCGCGTTCTCGCCGCACGGATACGACGAAACAAAAACGAAGGTACAGTTTGTCAGTTAATATTATAGCATTCTTTCTCTCGTTGGACGATAGTCGTCGTTGGCATAAACGAGGTCGATACGGCATACGCTCGCGTGTACACATGTACACGGTACACACGTGCACGCATACACGCGCGTGTTATACATATTTCTACACAACAACGCGAAAGACAAAATTTCCAATTTCCCGCGTGTGGATATCGACGCGAACGAATGAACAATCAATGATTTGGTCATCACCTCGGCGTGGACTCGTGCGCGATTGCACCTTCGATTCATTGCAACCATGATCACGCGAAAACGGACGCGAGACGTTTTGTTTTACTCCTCTTGTTCCTCTTCTTCTTACTCGTGAAAGCGAACGCGAACCCGAATATAGCGTCTCGTTACAAAAATTAAAAAATAAATGGGGGGTGGAGGGTGGGGGGAGCTGAAGAGAACAAACTCGATGAACCCCGTTTAACGCAACGGAGATTAGGCGTGTGGGGGGTTGTTGGAGAGGGGACAAATATAGATCTGAAACGATGAATAAAACGCGCGAGTAACAGTCTACTACGATCGACCGCGAACATAGAAAAATACGAGTGTCTATTTACAAAAGAAAACTCCTCCATCATCGCGTTTCTGTCTCTCTTTCTCTCTGGATAATCGGTCCCGACCAGGGGGGAGGTGGGTCTCCTTTCAAAATCATCTTTTTAGCTTCATCGTAGACTTTTTCTTCCTCCGTTCTCGTCGAATTCGTTCACAGTTCTTCATCTACGCTATCATCCTGGTCTACACATCTTGCACAGCTTCGTCCCTTTTTGGGCACACACTTCTCTGCTGTTCCTCCATCAGCAAACCGACGCGTGGGAAAGTTAGCTCGTCAAAAGTCAGCTAATGAGAGTTAGCTCATCATAGTCTGCTTATCAAAGATACGACTCGTTATAGTCAGCTCGTCGAAGAGATCTCTGGCGTTTAACGCTACCGACAACGAGCAAACGGCGGACACCTTGCCAGCAGGTCACACGGATGACACAGAGGACACAGAGTTAGCTCAACATCCCCTCTTCATCCTCTTTCACACCTTCCATCTGTTCTTCTTTTTTCTGATGTTTCTTCCTTTCTCTTCCTCAGCGCACCCGGTGCAATGTCCAAGTAAATCCTCTGTCTCGGATCGTTTGTAGATCTCTGTAGATGAGTGCTAGTGTCGGAGATATACATCGATTAATATGCTACGATCTCACGTATGTAGGTGTGTGTTCTCGTGTAGCTGTGTATGCGCGCCGGAGGAAGAGAGAAAGAGAGAGGATATATATATATGTATATCGATGTCGCGCTCGCTCGTTCTATCGACGCCTGTACTCTCCCGCGAATCCGTGTTCGCGGAGTTGATACGATCGAAACAAAAACTGACGACAAGCTGACGACTGACAGCAAGTTGACGAAGGGAGCGGCGCGTGGCTCGCTTAGGTCATGTACCGCATCACTGCGCGGAGAGCGTACAACAGCTCGGCTTGCATGCGGGCCTCGAGGATCATCAGATTCACGTGGACCTGGAAGAAGAGGAATTTCAAGAAATTAGTATGCGAACAGTACGGAGAAATTTGTATATTATTTCAATACGATCCATCGGATTGCTTAGCTTTGGTTTCAACTAATTGCATTGTACAGGGTTGAAAATTCAAGGGGCGGTTCTCCGTGACAATATAAGACGAAAATGAAGAATACAAAAATTGCGATTTCGGCTCCATTTTTTGGTTATTGTCAATTTAAAATCCGCCTAAAGTGCGGCAACCCTACCGACAGATGCGTACGTTGCTTACGTCATAAATGCGCGCTTAACCACCTGAAGTTACTCCTAACCTACTCGTTGCATCAAGAAATGTTCCAAACAAAAGTTGTTAGACGTTACACAATGTGAAAATTAGTATTTGAATATTCCACTACATTATCGAGGCCCGAAGACGACCATGAGTTTTTGTCCCATAATTTGTATTATTTACAAATGCAATTTGTAAGAGTATCGACTGCTGAGTAAATAAGTATTGAAGTGTGTGGGGTGAAAATGTGATAATTACTGAGATATTCTTCAGTGAATCTCAAGGTCACCTTTGTATCTCAATACAGTATCAAGACATAAAAAAAACTAATGGTCACATTATGTGTCTTATTTGAAATAGAGGAACTTTTGTTTGAAGCTTTTTGTTATGCAACGAGCAGATTACTAGTAAATTCAGATGGTACAGTTAAGTAACTCACGCTGTATATCTAAGTTTTGTGTCATTGTTGCTATTATGAATTTATCATATGCAGCACGAATTCATCAGGTATCCACTATCAGGAAGAAGAATAAATAAAGCAAAAAGTTGCAAGCAACGAAACATAAGTACCGTGCAAGATAAGAGAGCATTTAAGTTATTGCCCTGATAAGAGCTATCACCGGATAAATGAATATTCTTGATCGATTAGTCCACATTATCAAGACTGGGAGAAAAAGAAGATTTAATTTATACATCAGCTGGACGAAAAAGAGTGACACAATCAAAATTAATGCACCTCTTGAGTACCCTGTTGTGCTACACTTTTCCCCAGTACCAGCTCACGAGATTTTTAGTGCACGTGAAACTGAAAAACGTGTGCAAATATGGAAATAAGTCATATGCAAACAAGGTCAAAGATATTTGCTTTGCAGTCGCTTGTCACTGCGAGAACGCGATTAGTCTTTGTGACGATATGACAAACAACGTTTTCTGGATCTACTGTTTCTTTATGCCGTATTCTGTAACGGTGAGATCACCACCAATTAGTTAGAATTAATGACTGTTCGCAATCCGATAGATCTTCAGATGAACACATTTTTCATTGGGGCTTGTGATGAAGTTATTTGAAATGCTTAGCATGTTATCCGTTGGCTTAACTAATAGCCTCTTGACCTTGATGTGTTTTGCCACTCGACAAGTTGTTAACATTATGAATAATTTGCTAAAACAATT
The DNA here is from genome assembly GCA_913789895.3 of Seladonia tumulorum. NCBI lineage: Eukaryota > Metazoa > Arthropoda > Insecta > Hymenoptera > Halictidae > Seladonia > Seladonia tumulorum. The sequence continues at coordinate 6,749,613 of OU565280.1, forward strand.
TGTGCTAAAAGAAGTTTCAATTGCGCATTCACCGTACACTCGTAGAAATTCTTCAAGCGTTGCTAATGGCATCAATTGATTAAGAATTGTTGTCTCTAATCATTGATATTTTTTATAACGAAAAATTATGTTTTTTACTAGATATTCTTTTAGAATATGAAAAGACGAATCCAACAAGTATAATAACGATAACGTTTCGATTATATTTCGAGATATTCAAGTTTGAAAAGCGAACAAACCTAACTCAAAACAGCTTTCGGACATGAATATCTCGAGATTGAATGACCGCAATGGCATAGTCATGGTACTCATTGGATTCGTCTTTTCGTGCTCTACAAGAATATCGAAGAAAATATACAGGGTGTCGTATATAAAACTACAGACGATCTTGAAATATCGTTAATAAATGATTACCCTTCAGTTTAACTGTGAAAAATGGAGTTTTTGGGATCGTAGGATAAGAATACCAACCTTTTCACTATGCTTGAACTCCCTCATGACGCGATCATAATCCCTTTTGGTGACACGTTCGGGATAGCAGACGGCGCTCTTGATGAACGTCTTCAGGCTTCGCTCGAGGAGCTGATTGACCTCGTTGTAATCGTAATCGTCGTGTCTGATGCCGAACATGCACTGAATATAATTCCAGATGGCCCGTCTGAAACGCGATGTGTCCACTTTGCTGTGCGTGCCCATCGTGTAGTACGTCAGGTTGTAGGCTGTCTTGAATTTGTCGTCGAGAAGATAGCCGACGTCATTGTAGAGTCGATTGACAAGCGAATAACCATGATCGTCCCAGGAATAGTCCTGCACGCGGAACGTTGGTATGTCGTTCAGCTGACCACGCTGCAACAGAACAAAATCAACCATAAATATATGCATACCAGTTAACATTTTTTTTTCAGGAAAACAGTTCCCTGGATTTTTCAGAAGCCTGTCGACAGCATAACAAAATAATCTGCAATCTACCGATGGGATTTTCATTGTTCAAGTTAGAAGCCAAAGGGTTAAATCTTGCTTAAGCCAAGCTTCGATTCCACCAGACACTCGCATACGTGTCATCGACGTGTGTCGTCGTAAATATTCATGGAACCACGGTGGAAACGGCGATCGGCTTCGACGAACTTAAATATTCATCGGTGAGCTTCACGCCGCCTTGAAATCTACTTTCGAATCGAACTTGTAAAAACGGTACAGGAATCGTGGACTCTGGGCCAACCGAACAACATCAAAATTCTAATTCGATCGCTTCGATTTCGAGTTTTGTCAAGTATCCAACAGATGTCACCAGTTGACAAGTAGGCGTGGTAAAAGTAAGCAGCGATAAATTACCTTGGCGAAGTCCTGGTAGATGAAGGTGGGATCCTCTATGAAGTGACCGATATCAGAATCGAGGACCGAACTACTCCTCTGCGGCGCCGCCGCGAGCTCCGCTGATTGCGTCTCCACGGTCTCAAATCTCTTCGACAACTCCTCCTGAGTGATCTGATAGGATTCAGACTTCTCGGAGAGGCGCTTCATGCGCTCCATCAGCGCCTCCACGCCGACCTCTTGCTCGCCGACTATACTTGGCGAGGATGGTGGCGACGGCATGTTTTCTGCACAATTTACGAACAGTTACAGTTAGCGGTTATTAGTTATGGTCTGCGAAAACTCGAAAATAGCAAGTCGGGCCTGGGTCGGGCCGGGTTAAAATTCTTTCTCACGATCGGGACATGATGATTTTTCAAACGAAACTTTTGCCGACTTATTTGTCACCACTTTCCCGAGTAAAATGATTCCAAACAGGACATAAATCGGAGCATATTTTGTTTGTTTAATCCGCCATTTAATAGAACCTCGATTATCTGAACTGATATCTGAATGCCCCGTTGTAGAATAGAAACAGTTGTCTAGCTGCAGTCTTAGATCGAGTTCTATATGCAACTCACTCGACATTGAACAGTATTTGCAACTAGTAGTGAAGAATGTAGGCATCGTCGGTTCGGATAACAGAGGTTATCTTAAATCGTGGATTACTCGACCAAATATGAGGCGAATGGTATCGTGTTTGGGCTCGTTTTAATCAGGAGAATATGACGATGAGAGTTTCAGAGGAAAATCATCACACCTGAAGATCAATTTAAAAGATAGTGATGGCAATAGATGAAGTTTGGGACTTACCAGTCTTGCCATCGCCGTTGGGAATAATCTTCTTGGGGCTACTGGAAAGCTTGTCTTTGGCAGTTGGTAGGTTATTGCTATTGTCCTGGACATTCTCTTTGTAATGGTGTCCGCTGACGTTGTCCAGCTCCTCGTTGATTCCGCAGGAGAACACGAAAGACGAAAGGGAGTGGAAGTGAGCCAAAAGGACTATCGCGTGGACCACTTCGGCTAAGGACCAGCTGTCTGCGCCCTTGGTCAGTTTCTGTAAACCGAAAATATTCTCTCGTTAATTATCATTCAACAACACAACTCCCACGAAGAAAACACAACATGTTGAAAATTGCAGGGATGGACGAGCTTACCTCTATGTGCGTTTTGTTCAACAGCCACGGCCTGTGGGCTAAAATCTTGTTGATCTCATAGAGATCCTGCAGCTTTCCTGGAATCGACTTCAAGCCTCGGAGCCACGAAGGGTCGCCACCCTGCATGAACTCTTCCTTTTGCAAATTGATCAGGTAGCTGCACTGATGCCTGCCTGCAGCCTGCAAAACAAAAGAAAACCCTTCACTCTACGATTCCTCTTCATTCTCTTCAACTACTTTCAATTAAACTACAATTCATTGAAATGATTAAACGAAGTATCTACATTTTCATCTGTTCTCTGCACTTTTCAACTGACTCAAAACATTTTGATTTTGTAGTCTACAGGTATGGGGCTTTGATATTCGTGTCTTCAGGGTCTCTGAGATCGCGTAGAATGAAACAAAGGCGACGAGTGATCTAGGATGCGACATACAGAGGTACAAAATGAAGTAAATAGTGTCTGAATCATGGTGTTTTTTTTTTTTTTTTTCGAGAACCGTCAAGTTTTCAACGCAACGGAGTTTGCTAGGACAAAGAGGAGACACTGACAAACAACACGACGGGACATGGTTTCGCGTACGGGGACAGAGGATCGCAGATTAATCGCAAGAGGAGGAGGATCGAGGGCCGAGGTGGCGCCAGTGGCAGAGTGGAGGGGATAATGGAGGCCGGGACACGTTGGAACTCGATCTTCTCTTAATGGTTTGTTGTGATCGCACCGGAATTACATCAGAAATTCAAATGCCCGGGGACTTCTAGCAAGAACGGGACAGAGGGGAGGGGGGAGGAGACAGGAGACACGCGATCCGACGAGCGTAAACAATACACGTGTTTACCATGCGGCACCGGGATCGATCAGGCTCGAGGATCGCGATAAGCGACAGACAGATGTCTGCGAATTCCGGCAACGAGATGTTTTGTGGGACACGGTCTAGAGGGAATTGGACGAGCAGGGAGTGGGGGTCTTAAAACCGTGCTACAGGAGAACGCACAGCGCCACAGCGATGTCTTGATGTACGTGACAGAGGTGCTTGAACAGCCCAGAAGCTCGATCTCCGAGAATAGCATACTAATTCAGTGACGGAACTTTGTTGTGCTGGATTATCTCTTTGTGACACTCTCACTGGCACATTCGTGACAGTTTTCCGAGTAAAACGATACCCAACACGATATACTTCGGAGTACAGTTGCCTCTCTAATCCACGATTCAAAAAAACCTTCGTTGCGTTCGGATAATCGAGGTTCTAGTTTTTCATGGATTAAACGAGCATATACGGCGGGAAGTATATCGTGTTTGGGCTCATTTTAATCGGGAGAACGTCAGGAATATGTCGGAAAAAGTTTCATAAAAGAATAATAAAAAACGACAAAGTTATGTCATTTTTTACAATTTTCGCCAGCGGTAAGGGATCAATAAGTAGGATATTTCGGAACAGGAACAATAAGAAACTCTAGAGGCAACATCGAATGATAAAATTTAACAGTGTACAGCTCTCCAACTGGTGGCAATGGTTTGCCATTTGTGAGTAACAAAATGGAATGCGATTATCGTGGTAACTATCGAGCAGTTGCTCTCCGATGAGAAACGTTAGCGTAGACGATGATATCGTCACAGTTTTCGATTGAGTTCCTCGACACCGAGCGGGTCGTTGGGCCAAAGATTATCAAGTGCACCGAGTTTCGTAACATGACGTGCCTATGGCTGTCATTACGAACTATAAAAATTTCGCGAACCACACTGGAAAATCGCTGCCGATCGATTTGCTGACTTTTCTCCCACTCTGCACCCTTCCCCCTCTACGATGCTATTCCCCCACGCGTGTCACAACGTCACGTGACTAAGGTACAGATAGAGAGGGGGCAACTTTTCCCCTCGATTCGACTCAATTTCCCCTAATCTGGCTTCATGTCCTTCCGTTGCCAACATGTGTGACTGTTTTTATTGTTTGTTGCTTATTAACACTGATTGCCCCGTTGATAGGCGTTGTCACTGAACGGCTTAAATGGTCTCTTACTAATTAGTACACAATTTGCAAGAAATGGGAACCAAATAGGAGGTCTGTTCTTCCTTTAATAATTTTAATATATCGACATTCTTAAAATTCTTTTTAGTCTATTTGAACTCCAAAACAAGACATTTCTTCCGACCTAGAATATTGCTCTTCTACATATTTTTTTCATGTTATGTATAACACGAAAATGGTGGAATTTACTAGTTCAATACCGAAACAAATTTAATAATGTAAAAAATATTTTGAATAATAATACAGTAATTTTTAGTGGTGTCTTACAGTCACCATTCGAGTGCTAAGAGTTAAATCTCATATGTTTAACATTTTTTTAAATATTTTCACCGAGTTTCCCAATTGTTCCGCGTAGAAATTTCGTTTCAACTGTAATAAATGAATATTAAAAATTTCTATGAAAATTTCTATGATATTTTCTGCTTTCCTCTCGTGTCACGCGTTTCTCGGAATTTGAACGGTGGTAAAAGCCGGAAAATCGCGAGTCGCCTAATCGCGGTGCCATCCGATCCGTCTGCTCGGCTATCTGCCCGCCAGATAACGGGCCGCAACGTGCCCGGTGCTCGATAGACGAAATATCGTTCGCAACGAAATGATCGACCGAAAACACGTTATCGGACACGATAAAAGACAGATGGCCGCGGAGTATGGGGGGAGGGGGAGAGGGGGAGGGAAGGGGAGGGGAGGGGAGTATGGTCGCGATCGTCGAGAGCAAGCTAGAATTGGGAGAGGAAGGTGATTGCCGGGCGAGCGGTAAAAAGCGATAAAGCGATAAGATATCTGGAAAACAGCTTTCCTGCCGGTAAACATTCCATCTGGCGAGGTTCGAGATTCGATTTCGCGGACTATGCTTGCCGAAATGAATCAGGATTATGCTGGGAAAAGTGTGGCGCAACGTCCAGAAAATAGTACATATTCTCAAGCGCCGCGAAATTTGACAGAGACCATGCTAACGCATACACGTGGCTTCGAGCAGTTATCTCCGAGGTTGTCGAGGACCAGAACTTATCATTCTTATCTAGAAACAAGATTTTTCGAGCCTCTCCGCAGACCTGTCAGTCTAGTATTTCACTCGAGCACGTTTAATTAATGTGTTTGTGGTTTGGTAACAGCTTCTACACTTCCGCAGTCGTTTTTTTTAAATCTTTTTCTCTTTTTTGCTTAATTGTACGTTGCTTTACAGAGAGTGCGATAGAGCTGGTGGGTTGCAAAAGTGTTGATAAGGAATTTTCGATGCCCGAAAGTCGACTATGTCGGTCCGTGTTATATTATATAATTTCCGAGGGGGCATTTCAGATTTTTAGACAATATTAATTCGATGATAAGCCTTTGGTTTTTTGTTATTTTTTCGTGGAATTTTCACCAACACACTCGCGACACTTTTCCGATTAAAACGAGCCCAAACACGATACCATTCGGACTGCAGTTACTCGTTTAATCGACGAAAAACTGGAACCTCTATTATCCGAACTGACCGGTGGGACAGGAGTGTTTAGGACGTTAGAACGGTTACCCGGCTTCGAATTATGTCGTGCTTGGGCTCATTCTAATCGGAAAAATGTGACAAATGTAGGTATACAATAAAAATTGTCTTTTTCATACTAGCAGTTCCAATTATGGTGATTGTAAAACAAATCATACGGGTTTAATGATGGTAAGCAACGAATTATATGGAAAGTACCCTGTCTGTCCCTACTATTGCATGTTACGGGTCTGAAACAACTGGCGTGGAACAGCAATTATGATTATTAATGCATCAGCAACACGTACAAAGAGAATAACGAAACGGAAGATGGTATAGGATAACAGAAGAAAGAAAAATAATGGATACACAACTACGGAGGCTTGCAATAAAAATTGCATAAGACCAAACGAATAAAAACGAGAACTCGATTTTGTAATAACATCTTCATTAGATGTCCAGAAGCAACAAGATGCACAACTTGTTTATGACAAAAAGAGAAGAAGAAAAAAGCGCAAATGAACGCCTCTGATGGTACAGAGATTAACATGACTCGACATATATAATATTCATTTCATCCAATGCAACAAAGATTAGCAAAAAAGGCGGTCATTATTTATGAGTTTTCTAATGGGCGCATAAAATTTAACGAACAGAAAATCATTTCCAATTGATTATTCAACACCAGTATAAATCAGAGACACGAAATAGTTGAATGAATTTTATAATCAGTTTATCTAGGCAGTATAAATGAAAAACTGCGAAATAGTTGAATGAATTTTATAATGAGATTATCTGGGCAGTTCATCAGTGAAAAACAAGAATTACAATGAAGATATCACATTTCGGCGTGCAAAACAAAAGAAAGTGATGGTGTGCGAGATAAGCAGAAGGAAGTGAAAAGGAAATGAAGTACAATAATAAAAGTGAAACAAAAGATCGGAGAAAAGCTTGTCTATCGGATCTTAATGGAAGACTCGTGTACGGATAAGTCGTTTCGTGATAATTCAAAATGCTCGATTGTAGACTAACCCGTTCAGGAAATGATAAACAGCAATTAACGATTCAATTACACGATGTGACGCGGATAAAACCGGTGGCTGTACACGTGTAACTGTGCCAGTAGCCTGACGTTTCGTCATTAATTTACTATTAATAAATTTGTGGTGGGTGATAAATTTGTGGTGGGTGATAAATATGCATGGGCTCGATGAAAACGTGTTGGGAAGTGAAAAACTTCGGGTTAGAAAACTGCGAGGGGAAAGGGAGAATGTATATGTATCTGCATAGTGTACGTGATTCATTAAAACGAATGAGTCATTAAACTTTGCGTGGCGCAATCGAAAACTTTAAATAAGACTCAAAATGTATCAGGTTGAAACTTTGATGCAAAAATATATGAAACTTTGCAATTTTGGAACATCTAGAGTTTATAAAATAAATTTACAACGTTAGAGCAACCAAAATACACAACGTCCAAACTTTTGAGAAACCAAGAGTGCATAAATTTGAATTTTTAGAAAAACTAGTAGCTTTTTGAAACTACTTTTTAACCGCTATTTTAATTCTGAAACTAAATTTTTCTTCCACCTTAGAATATTTTCATTTTATTCATATGAAACTGATCCGATTTCCACAAATAATATTTGAATGTTCAGTAATCTATCGAATACAAATTTTGTAATGTAACAAATATTTCGTAATATATTTTGTAAATTCTTTGAAATAATGCCACAACAATTTTTAATGGCGTTTCAGAGTCATCACTCGAGTGCAAAGGGTTAAAAGTATTTTTTTTATTTTTTTACTATTTTTAAAAAGGTCCTATTTATAAAATCACCCATGTCCAAGCATCCAAACAAAGCCAAATTAATTATGGGAACGCAAGAACCAGAAGTGCGTTCTCGCGCATGCGCAGTCGGTCAGTTTTCTGTCTTATCGCTGAACACGTGTGCGCTAACAGTTCGTCATATATCGAGACCAGTGGCCGACCGTCAGAAAAGAAATGAAAACAGATGAAAACGTATCACAGTGACGCACGCAAATGCATTTACTATTACGCGATAATACTATCCGGTTTGGACAGATTTTTCTATCTAATTATCGCGTCGGAGCGTGAACTACGATTCGCCATTGCTGGCGAATTATACATACACAACAGAGGAGGAGGTATAGTTAGTGTCCACGGGGGGAAAACCACTCACCATAATGGCGATCAGATGTCTGTAGTCGTACGGGAGCGGCCCATCGCCCCTCAGGATGAAATGTTGGGTACGAAGGAAGTGTTCCAAGTACGAGGGATGCGAGGCCATCACTCTGGAGACATGATCCAGTCTGTTGTTTTGAAGGAACGCGTCCATCAACAGATTATGAGTCTGAAAACACAAAAAGATCATGGTTAGTCAAAAACCTGGACGTGAGGGCGAAAAAAGGCAAGAAAAATTACATTAAATTGGCAATAAAACGCACGTTTTAAAACTTCATTACACAAAATCAGCTGTAACAACAAAGTCTTTAATTATTCTTCTGCGAAACGCTTATCAATGCATTCCGGACGTTTTTACGGTTAAAATGAGTCCAAACACGATGCAGTTGGGATCTCATTTGCTCGTTTAATTCGAGATAAAGTAGAACCTCTACTATCCGAACTGATCGGTGGAATATAAGTTTTCGGACAACAGAACCGTTATCCAGCTAGGTTTCAAAAAGAAACTTCTGCGGACGTATACTTGTGACACTTTTCTGATTAATATATACCTTATTAACTTATAATAAAATATAACAATAACATCACTGAGACAATAATATTATATTGAACACTCGGTAGTGTAGTCAGATTAATTTGTTCCATGTACAATAAAATTTGTGTCGTGCACGGAACGTTTCAGATTGAACTGTTTGAGTCTGAAAAACGAGAATTTGGATAATAGAGGTTCCACAGAATCGTGTATTAAACGAGCAAACACGTTTCGAATGTAGTCGTGCGTGGGCTCATTTTAATCAGAAAAATGCCGCCGATGTACTGGTAGAAGTTTCGAGAAAAAATATTGAAAATTAAAATGTTCTGCCACAATTTTTCCCATTTCTCGAAACGCAATGAAACGTTCCCGGTTTAATGTGACAGTTTGAAACAGTTAATGGGGAGTAAAACGGTTTGGTGGATCAAAGCGTAAAACGAAAATGGATGAAATATCACCGGTGGCTCTTTTGTGGGACTATTTCGGAGGATCGTGGCCGAGGGTTTCTCGGCGATCGTTAACGTCTAAATTGCTTTCACGTGTTTCGGACTCTCCGTTCCACGACGCACGCTATAAATTTCAGCATTAGAAAGTTCGTATCTCCGCGGCCGATTTTCATCCGGCTAGATCGTTGGCTAGAGCTCCCTAAAATCGGTTCAACAATCAACCTTCACGGTATCGAGTGATACTAAAGCTGGCTCTCTCGACCATAACACTAAACCCACTGACATCTAAAAGCCACTGGCACACGTGTTGCTTTATAAGCACTTTACAGGAACAAGGGCGCCATCTTTATTCTCCCAAGCATCACGATTTCAACAATCGAGAACCTCCGAGCAAAAAAGTCTGAGAATTGTTAAGAAAAAAAAATTGTTTAATCCCCGCACCAAACACACTCGGCCATCTATAAAAATCGTTGGAATTTTTAGAAGATCAATTTGACGCACTCTGTCGGTGTATATGTCCGAGTCTCGTTGCCATAACGTTCGCCTACCGTTCGGTCTCGTCGCCGGACCACGTAACAACCGTAAACGCTGGTCACATAATCGCGTTCGCCACCCCTCTGGTCGCGAAACCGAGCAACTGGGTCACTCGGAAGAGATTCTCGAAATCAGGTGTTTGGGTTGCGTCATGCGAGCCGGCCGAGCACACGCTCGTTGTCTTCTTCGACTTTGACTGTGCCACCGACAGTTGGTGTTGGTGGTGTGTTAGGCGAAACGATGCGCGGCGGAAAGCCCGTGAAACCGATAGACAAGTTGGCGTCGTCGTCGTCGTCGTCGTGTTATTCCTCGTCTCTTTGTCGTTCCCGAAACGCAGATGCGACACCGCGCTATACTTAGATCTTACATCGCGACACCCTTTCGACGCTTGCTCGTTTTTCTTTTCGATCCCGTGGGGACCACCGCTTTCGTACAGCTGCGACCTGGCCTATTTAAACGATACTTCAACGTTTCTTCGATTTTTACTTTGACGGAGCCGCGCCACGAGCCGCGACAGATTGGTTCGCGCGTGATCCAGCGATCCGGGATCGGAGATTTCTTGAGATTGTGCTGTTCTGCGGGCCGGTTTCTCCATGACAATTTTCTAGCCTATTCGTGACACTTTTACGAGTAAAATGATACCCGACACGATACACTTTGGAGTACAGTTGCTCCCACAAAACGCGATAAACTGGCACCTCGCTTATCCGAACTAGAAAGTTTTTGGATCGTGGAGCAGTTGTTTGGCTAGGTTTCTTGATGGAACTTTTTCGCACTTTTTCCTGACACTTTTATCTTGTAGAGAGGATCTATATTTATAATTAATAAAAATTATTTTTATTTTTATTTTTATTTTCACCGTTCTGGTATTTTCTGTTTGGTGTTTCACCTACTTATTTTTGTTCTAAATGCCGAAAATCTAAAATTTAATGATGACGAATCAAGTTTCGCCACCTTATGGCCGTTCATCGTCCTGACCTCGCCACACGATCTTCCTCGAATTGCCATTAGATCAGCACACGTATATAAATTGATATTCCCCACGTGGCGAAAGCCAGGAATGAAATGCCTTTCCCATTTAATTTGTACGCGCCGGTCGTCGACCTCCCGGCAACAGTTCGCATCGATATTGTACTCGTGCTCAGCCAGAATCGTGTATACTAAACGCCGCCTTCGCAATGTCACAATAGCACGCGATGGATCGCAACAACTCGTTGAAACAGGTGTTTTCGAGTGTTTCGCGACGACACTTGTCTCGCGGTGAAATACGCTCGATCGAGAGAAAAGTGTTTCAAGTGTCGGTCAGTTAGACGTCAGTTAGAACCTCGAAATTTAATTGCTCAGAAAATTTACGAAACTTCTTCGTTTTCAAATATTTCTTTATAAAATTTTCATTAACTTATTCGTGACATTTTTCCGACTAAAACGAGCCCAAACACGATGCAATTCGGAGCTCGTGTGCTTGCTAAATCCCGAACGCTGAATCTCCATCGATCAGTTCGGATAAGCGAGGTTCCAGTTTATCGTGCATTACACGAGTAAATCGAATTCGAATTGTGACGTGTGAGGTATCGTTTTAATCGGAAAAATGTCGCGGACATGTTGGCAACAGTTTCGTTCGAAACAAAACAGTTTTGCCGGAGACATAACAAATTTTTTATCATACCGTGCTTCTCTGCGCTCGAGTTTCAAGCACTCTCGAGGGTTACACGTTGCTAAATCGAAGTGTAACCGGGATGAATTGTTAATTAACGTGTATCACACAATATTGTAGTGTGCTGTAAAATTTTTAAACCAACAACGGGCACTTTTAATCGCTCTGAATCGTTGAAACGAGAGTGGTTTCGATTGAATCACAATTGCAATCAATTAAATTCTTTGCAATCTATGCAACTTAATTAATTTGTATCACAATCTAAAATTGTAGAGAAAAAACCTGTCATCGAAACGAATCAATCCTGTCTCGGGATCAATGGATCATCGAAGCTGTGGTTTACACCTGAGAAGTAAGAAGACGATAAGGAAGCCTGCGTACCTGAGAAATCTCGATCGTCGATAACCGGTAGCCTTTAAACTTTGGAACTGAAGAACAGTTTTATCGAGTGTCCTCGTTCGGACTTATGCGATTCGTGACTTACGGGAGTAGAATATTGATGACCGTTGTTTGTCAGTCAATATGTAACACCGTCTCTGAAAACAGACCTCCGAACGAACGTGACGCGTTGCTCTGACGAAAGCTGATCGCCATCTGACCGGACTTTCTCGATAAGGGACTCACGGCTCGGCTAAATAACCGCGGGAAGTATCGCTGAATCGGTCTGCACGATCGATAACACGATATCGTACGCTGATAAGCGAATCGCGAAGAGGCCCGACACTGTCTGACACTTTCTCGATATTGATCTTCTCGATCCGCAAATCCGGAAAGCGTGAGACTGCTATTTTTGAACATTATCTTGTTTGTCGAACCAGAAGACTGTGCCGATGTTGTGAATCCGAAACGATTGGAGTGGGGGGACAATTAACATGAACGACATTTAAACACTTCTGGAGTCGATCGATGATACGATCAATGATTAAAAATACAGTGACAATTTTAGAATACTCATTAAAATTATTGAAACATATATTGCATAAAGATTGAGGAATAATGGGAGCTTCATGCAAAATAGAAGAGTGTCGAATAATTCATTTCTCCCTTTTGCAGTTTTATTCAGTTGTTAAAAAATATGTTTTCGGGAGTGTTGTAGGCTGTTCGTTGTTTTTATTGCACAACGCTTAGTTTTTGTGATAAATGCATAAAATCCGACTATCAATATCGAGTGTTTTTGTAGCGGCGATTCGAGGTCATCGATGGAAGTCAAAGGGTGAAACGTGTTCGTCGATCAGCTGCTCGCGGATCAAGAATAGCCGTCGATTCGCGTCATCAGCCTCAGCAAAAGCGTTACTCAATTAACCCGTACGCGGGGGTTTGGCAAGATCCCGTCGGATTGTCCCGGTGAGACCCTACCGAAGATCCTCCTTCCGAGAACTCTTTTTCTTTTGGCAGAATCTGCTGGCACCGAGCCCGAGAAACAGCTCCCCGAGACTTCGTGACGAGAGCCTCTCTCCTGCTCGTGCCACAGCCCTTCTCCTTTCTCTGCTTCTTTTCCTCAACTAGTTCCAATTTTTCCTTCTTTCGTCCAATAATAATTCCTCCCCTTATTTTTCCTCTCCTTCGCATGCTTCGAACACAGTGGCACCGAAGACTAGCACCGAAACCGTGCAGGTCCATTTTTTAATCAAATTATTTGTAAAGTAATTTTTACATTAAAAAAAAATGTTTTGTTACTCTTCTGCTTAATGTGTATCGATACAATTGCAAGAATCCTTTAAACTGTGAGCACAGCCTCAGCACTGAGCACTGTGTCGAATTTTACTTACACAAACTACAAAATTTCTATGCAAAATCCAGCCATTTTGCATCTATTGTGACCCACAAAAACCAAGAAACTATGTTCTTCCATTCACAGTTTCACCAGAAGTGAAAATAACGCGGTAACGTCTTCGTATGTCGGGAAACTTCGAAACCGAAGAGTCGATTATTTATGATTTTCAATGTTTAATCAAATTATTTTCTAATGAAACTTTCACTGGTGGATTCGCGACGTTTCTCCGAGTAAAATGAGCCCAAACACGGTACAGTTTGGTCTGCATTTGCTTATGTAATCCACGATAAACTGGAACCTCTCTTATCCGAACCGGTCTAATAAAGTGGAACTTACTCGTTTGGCGCAAGAATTGAGCAATTTTTTAAATTTCTTTTTATACTATCGACGCACTGAGGTCTTCAATTTATTGATCTCTCATGGTTGCAGACTTTTCAATGATCGTTGGAAGACGCGAGATGTAATTTGGGACAGCGTAGGATAGGTGCTGACAGCAACGTCGTTTGCCAGAGGAGGGAAGACTATAGTAACGAAGTTGGTAACAGGTTTGGTTCAGAGAGTCACACAGTGTTTCTAATTTTACTTAATGGCGCGTATTTATGTTTACACAATTTTCGCGACGATTTGTGGCCGCTATATTCGACCCGACAGGCTTTTAAATAAGGATCCCCCGAATTCCATTCTTCTGAGGTCGACTAATTTTGGGACACTGTTGGCCTAATGCAATCGACCATTTCCACGAAACCAGATTTTCTCGTTGTTCTGCAATGCATTTGCAGAAAAACTGGTCGACTATTTTAATTTATTAACTAGTTTAAATGAATTTTCGTTAGAACTAAATTTTATCTTTCGAGAACTTTAATTTCTTGATTTCCTTAAGTGGATAAGTTTGATTTTATTAAATTTTCTAAATTGTCATTTGGTAGTCAAGCTGTTAGCCGAATGGGCAGGTTTTCTCGAAGGACTGGAGACGCCATTTGACCAGAAGGGAACCATTAATCGTCCGACGACTTTCTAAAACTCTGATAACGACGCTTTATCGTTCGCCTAAATGCGTTCCACGGATTGAATCGGTCTCGACCTCTTTTCGAGAGATACCAGAATTTGAAGGTGACTTAGGACGATTCGAACCTTATCTGTGAAAAGCTTAAGTGCAACCTCGTCCCGTTGATGACTCACCGTCACTCGCACGTATGCATCAGAACCGCATTTTCGACTTCTTTCAGTCATAAAGAAACTGAGTAATTGCAATACTCTGTTTCGGCCAAGGAAATTGTACTACGTCAATTAAATTTGCATTCCCTAATTTGTCTCAACACCTGCAACTTCAACGAATATGAGACACATTTGATAATTGATCTACATTCTCCACCGATCAAAATCATTAAGAGAACAAACAAATAATTCTTATTGTACACGAGTGTCTAATAATGATCGCGCCAAAAATAGTACACAAATCTTCCCACCACTCTTCCCTAATACCACCACATTTGCATCGACCATAATCTGCCCAACGTACCAGAGAGCCTTCCAACACGTGTATAACGGGACTAGTATATACTCTAACCTTGAGACCCGCTTTTGAAAACCGTGAATAACATTTCCAGCACAACACTTGTAATTCAGATACCACTATCGTGCCATTTCGCAACGCTGAAACATCGCACGAAAATATATGATCTCCGAACGATTTTGACAATTTTTCAAAGCCGAACATAAAACGCCTTCCTCGCTGTACGGCACCGTCAAAGAAAAACGTCCGCGGCCGAAAGATCAAAGAAGTCCCTGGCAATCGTCGAACTTCTCCTACCATAAACAACTCAGTATGGGAGTGGTTAATAACGCGTAATCCTCTAACTATAATCCAACGCGTGTCTCGCGAAAGAAGATCGAGAACGATATTATATAGATCGTCCTCCAAAAGGAACTCGCGTGTCGGACAAACAAGATTAGGCGAACCGGAATAGCATGGAATCCGCGTGCGTGGGCGTGCGCGCGAAAATCTCCGTGACACGTGCGAGCATAGTGTACGAGGCCTGCATCATGCAAGAACGCCTCGCCCATTCCGTGTGTTCTCTTCTTGCATAATGGGATGAGGAATTGCTATTGATTCGTATTAGGATAATACGTTGCGAAACGACACGTCCGACGAACCGGTAAATCTTCTTTATTGATCGACGATGCCGCACACAAGCCTAATCCCTCTCGCTGACGAACGAAATATATCGGTCTTCAAAATGGTGAAGTTTTACATTTTTTTTTTTTTTTTTTTGACGTAACGTTTGTGCAAATAGATTGTTTATCGTCGAGCTGGGAATTTGTGGGGATGTTGAAAGATTTTTGTGTGCGAAAAATTAATTCTAACCCTCACAACGCTGGCTTCGAGCTTGGAAAAGTTGTTAGAAAATGTTAATTTAACATTACAACTGTTTTATTTTTTACTATTTCTTTATGACACTTTTATCATCACATTCCTGACATATCTCCGATTAAAATGATACCCCACACGGTACAGTTCGGATCACGGCTGACCCGTAAAATCCACGATAAACTAGAACCTCGCTTATCCGAACTGATTTTTTGGGGCACAATTTTTTGGACGATAGAATGACTACCTGGGTCCGAATTGTGTCGTGCTTGGGCTCGTTTTAACCGGAAAAATGTGAGTAATGTGTCGGTAAAATTTTCATAAAAAAATAATTAAAAACAAAGAGGTTATATTAAAAATATACCTAACCCCACATCATACGCACCTTACCCATCGAGCTTTCCAGGTTCCCCAGAGCTGTGGCAAGCCAAATTTTTCAAAATTAACGTACACATTTATTTCACACACATACACACACAGACACATACAGACTATTGCACTCTTTTGCTTCGTTTTTCAGTTTCTTTGACAAAGATCAATCGAGCTCTTCCGGCACGAAAATGAAATTACGATCCCAGTTGCGGTTCAATGATCCAAGATGGTTATTAAGGCAGAAGTTCCACGGACGTTGTTTACTTTATTAGCGAATCGCGCGTGGCTGTGGCCAGACAAAGGAGCCATTAGGGGTTTCATACGGCTTTGTGTTGCCCCGGAAATTGTCGGTGTTCCGAATACACGGATTCCGTTATAGTGAACAACACACGCACACACACGCACACCGTGCCGAGAATATATAGATTGTTTTAACGCCATTCGCTGCATTATTCATCCGTGGTAACGAAGAGACGTCCCCGGTGACACGGCCGTTTGAATCTCCCGGCTGGAAAATTTGTCTGGGATCATCGGAAAAGTCGATTATCGATCCTATCTGAATAATTGCTGTCGTATAAAATATCGATGCCAGTACAACGATGCTCGTTCGACCTAATCGTTTCGAAATGTTGGACCGTTAACTAGCTTCCATCATAATTATTAGGATTTTACGACAAAAGTGAAATTTAAAAAATCGGTTTTGTTGGCACCGAAGTGATTAAATCAACAAATTAATTCGACTCCTGGTTCTTGCGACAAATGCAGAAAAATTATTAATTTTTTACAAACAGAGGACAACGCCCGCCTTGTTCTTATTATCGCCATTACTATGGCGCTCTATTTATACGCGTGATCGTTTCAGAAAGACCTTGACGGAAAAATCGACGGTGAAATCGCTCGGATCGAGAAATGCGTTAACGCGCCCGCTGCTATATTAATCCGAGACGTGTTTGTAGCTCGACAAACGTATTATTGATTCTCGCGTTGACGTTCCAGAGCGATCCTTTGCTCGTTCCCGTTCGTGTTCGAGACATTTTCGCGATCGAAATGATCTGCCGTTCGAGGATCGCGAGCCACGCGATAGGATAATCGCTGAAACGAAGCGCCAAGGTCCCTCGATCGTCGCGATATTACATCGTCGGGCGAGATAGCCCTCGAGAGCGAAAAAATTCGATAGAAAGGCACCTAACGCGACAAACAACGAGCAGTGTAACACACCCGAGAACTCGATTACCCGGGAACCTTGTAACATATTATTTCGTGTATATCACTCCCACGCAGATGGTGTCGCGACAGCTCGTTCCTCTCGATATTAAATCCTAACAACACTCCTTAACAGAGAACGAGAACCCTTTCTGCTAATTTTTTACAAAAAGAAAACAATCTCTAAATTTATTGAATTTGTTACACTACAATTTCCCTATGACACTTCTACCAACACATTCCTGGCCTTCTCCCGAGTAAAACGAGCCCAAACACGACACAATTCGGAACGAATTTGTTTTAAACAAAACACCGTGAATTAAACATTATTTTTCTATGAAACCTTGACCAACACACTCGTGACACTTTGCTGGACAAAATGAGTCCAAACACGACGCAATTCGAAGTCAGGTGACCGTTCTATGATAAAAAAACTGATACTTCACAGGTTAGTTCGGATAATAGAGGTTCTAGTTTATCGTGGATTGAACGAGCCAGTGCAATCCGAATGGTATCGTGTTTGGGCTCGTTTTAATCGGAAAAATGTGACGCATGCAATGGTAAATGTTCCATAGAGAAACACTGACAAACAAAAGAGTTATGTTACTTTTTTATGATCGTTTCGAGGGGCAAGATGTAGAGAATTAGTGCCTGCGCACGATGTAAGCGACTTGTATGTTGATTTTGTTGGAGATATCGTTAGTGTGGTGCTGCGGGGAAGAGATCGTAGGGAAAAAGTAGAGAATGCCGGAGGTGTTAATGGCAGAGAAGCGAGAGTTGTCGATTGTTGGTAGCGGACGTTGCACGATGCTATTGAGAACACGCGAGCCGCTCGTGGGTTGCTCGAGAATTGATTACCGAGTCGTGAGACCACTTGTTAACTGGCAGATACCTATTCAATAATCTGGTGAACACTTGCTAAGAGGGTCCCTCTCGCCTCTCCGTACACGTGACTCAACCATAACTAAACAGACTCCGTGACGAAACTAACTCTCCACTGAACTTCTATTCATTTCTTCCTGCAAGTAATGTACACACAATTACAACAATAATTGTCCAAGTCAATTGCAAGAAACAGACTTGGGTGAGAATGTATTTCCTTTTTTAATAATTTTAATAATTTTTGCTACCGTCATCACTGAATATTTGTTTCATGGTTTGAAAGTCTACCACATTCTGCAATGGCTTTCTCCTCAATCGGCAACTTCCAGGCCTCGTTGCAATTAAAGAATCGGTGCGTGCAAAACACGCGTTTATGGTCGTTCGAG
This sequence comes from Seladonia tumulorum, assembly GCA_913789895.3. Lineage (NCBI taxonomy): Eukaryota > Metazoa > Arthropoda > Insecta > Hymenoptera > Halictidae > Seladonia > Seladonia tumulorum. The sequence continues at coordinate 6,767,964 of OU565280.1, forward strand.
TGTCGTAAACGCTCCCACCCCCCGGGGGGGGGGGGGGGGGGGGGGTTCGCGAGATCTAACGATCGTTGACCCGCGAAAACAACTGCCGAGGGGAAAATCGTCTTGTCGCGAGGAACATGTAATACGTCAATTATCAACGTGGGGCGTAAATGGGAAGCAGCCTGCCTCTCGGGTAAAGGAGAGTTCATACGTTAGACACGTTTCACAGCGTCTACGTGACCGAATAAGCTAGCGAGGAGCCGGAAGGGGACGATAGAATGATATCAAGACGAGACCCCCACGCATGGCGTTAATCGTGATCGTTTGCGGAGTGATACGGCTTAATTAAGATCGACTCGTGCATCTTTCGTGGGCGCCAACAACTTGCCGGACTCATGGAAACTTGGGCGCGTCTGCCTCGAGTTAATTAATTTCACTAATTTCCCCTCTTGCTAAATTTTTATGCAAAATTATGTTCTGCGCGAGAGACAGAAGCCTAGGAAGTTAGTTTTCTCCTCCAACAATTCAACAGAATCCAGTATAGTGTCCGTATATATGAAAACACAAACTATTATGTCAATTATTTATGATATTTAATGTTCAATGTAATGATTCTTAAGTGAAACTTTTACTAGTAGATTGGCGACATTTTTCCGAGTAAAATGATACCAAACACGACACAGTTTCGATTGTGCTTGCCTGAGTAATCCACGATAAACTGGAACCTCGATTATCCGAACTGGTCAGTATAGTTTATTAGAATCCACTGAATCGTGGATTGCGCAGGCATATCGGCTCCGAATTGTGCCGTGTTTGGGCTCGTTTTAATCAGAAAAATGTGACAAATTCTGTTATCAGTTGTTTAAAAATCGACGAGAGACAAAATTTACGATCCACACTGTAATTCGCATATTCGTGAGGAACGAATCCGGCAGTTGTCGTGAAACAAGCTGCGACACCAATGGACGCCAGTTTTAGCGTTAAACGGTGTTAAATTGGTGCTCGGGTCCGAGATAGCCGCTCGTAAAACCGAGAAGAACCGTGTGAATTCGCTCGGACTCGATAAAGCCTCGGGAAATCAGAAGGCACGCTAGATTTCGCATCCTTTTAAATCTCTTATCTTTATTCCGTGGGGAGCATAAGGCTCGGCTCTGTTGGGGGGGGGGGGATCGGACACATGTTTGCCTGGCCTAAAACAACACAGCTCCACGAGGCTCGTGTGTCACTGGCCTTATCGAACATAAACGAGAGTGTGTAACGCACGCGTGAAAGGCGCCGCGAGTTTGCAAACACAGAGCTCTTTTCTCTCCTCGAAAATCCGAAAACTGTGGTTTCCTGTTTCCGCAATGACGCAATTATGGTCCTCCGTGCGGAGCTGTTGCTTGGTTACCCGTTCGAGAGGAATTTAAACGATATTTTTCTTGTCGCACGGCCAGTGTATCTGGAGATGATAACACGCGAGCGATAAGACCGCGAGAGGGGACAGCGAATTCTGAACCGAGCGGAGCGCAAGGCCGCGAAGGAAGCCGAGTGTGAGCTGCTTATCTTGTTTTCGATAGGACTTCAAGGACGCGAATTATGCTGCCCAGTGTGTCTGCTACTCTTTCGAGATACCCAACACCCAGCCTGACTCAGATGACGACCAAGGTGGAGGAGACCTGACACGCTCAAAATTCGAGCCGACGATGAGCCAGATAGTTGAAGACAAACGAGGCCTCAGTCAGGCGAACACGAAGAAGGCCTAAATTAAATCGACACAAAAACCAAGCGGACCTAACTCGGTCGAAGATGATGAAGACGTCGTCCGAGATCTAATTCGGACGAAGAATATGTAACTCAGACGAAAATAAAGACGACCATGAAGACGAAGATGAAGACGAAGATGAAGACGACCATGAAGACGAACATGAAGATGAACATGAAAGATGAACATGAAGACGACCATGAAGACGACCACGAAGACGAACATGAAGACGAACATGAAGACGAACATGAAGACGAAGATGAAGATCAAGATGAAGATAAAGGCAATGGTCTACCTCGGATGAAGAAGACCTAATTCGGACGAAGAATATATAACTCAAACGAAGATGAAGACGAAGGTGAAGACGAAGAAGGTCTACCTCGGATGAAGAAGACCTAATTCGGACGAAGAATATATAACTCAGACGAAGATAAAGACGAAGACGACCCTGAAGACAGAGATGAAGATGAAGACGAAGAAGGGTAGCTGAGATAAAGCGGACCCTCAGACAAAGGCAGAGGAAGCCCTAACTGAGACGAGAACCAGTCCTCGAGGACAGCAGTTGTTACGATCGGAGAAACATCTTCAGCTCGACCAGTGCGAGCTGGTCGGAAGAGAAGAGGTCGCCGAGTGGTACCATAAACAATGACTTTCTAACCGGAATGGATGCGCGCGAACGTTGGACCCCGGGCGGGGTTGGGGTATCGTACGGAGTTGAGAGATAGATTCCAGATGCTGGCATGTAACGGGCCTGTGAAGTATGGTCCGGGTCGGGGATATAAAAACGTCGAGAGCAACCGAAGAACGAGAGAAAACCGAGAGGAACGGTGAATACGAGAGAGCCAGTCGATCTTGCGTTTAACCTTTCGCATGTTTCTTCTGAGAAATTAACGAGTGACCGATAAGATACAGAGGCGTTTTAAATGTGAAGCTTCGGGATCCGCTTCTCTTGGCTGTGATGGGGGCCATTTAGTGTGGCCATACTTGTGGAGCATAGTACATATAGCGGCGGGACAGGTTCGAATACGATCCGTTCGGATCCTTGGCACGTTGACAATGAACTGTAGAATTTGTTTACAGCATCCTGGGTTCAATATTGCAGCGATATTTTCTTAAAAATATTAATCTATAGAGCTGCTCTCAATTTGGATGTGATGTAACGTGATTATGTTTAATATTGTCAATTGGAGATATCTTTGCGAAGCAAGTCTATTTTTTGGTAAAAGATAGATATAGTATGATCTAAATATATATATGTATAGTGCATTCCGAATAAATATGGTATGATCTGAACAGATATGGTGTATTCTGTGTAAATATAGTATGATCTGAATATATAAAGTATATTCTGAATAGATATAGTATATTTTGAATAGATATAGTATATTCTGAATAGATATAGTATATTTTGAATAGATATAGTATATTCTGAATAAATATCGTATGTTTTCAAGAGATATAGTGTATTCTGAATAGATATAGTATATTCTGAATAAATATCGTATGTTTTGAAGAGATATAGTGTATTCTGAATAGATATAATATATTCGAAGTAAATATAGTATGTTCTGAATAAATATAACATGACCTAGACAAATATTGTACGTTTCGCGTAAATAGAGTGTGATCCACAATCTCACAGTTATTGCAAAATACTGGAGAACAGTATCAGAAGAATGCGTTTAACATGCAGGGACCTTGAACAATCCAGAAATATATGGTCGAAGATCGACAACAACAGGCAGCGAACGACAAATATTTTTCATTCGCGGAGCTATCGACTGGTCGCCATTGAATATGTGATTAGCAGTCGCGTAAGCGATAATTCTATTACTCAAGAAAAACAATCGTTGAAAATTCGCGTTTAGTGTTGAAGACCGGACTATCTAGCGTGTGACTCACGCGCAATCAACCAGCAATAATCGCACCGCCTTCGGCACGGTGAATCGTTTTAACCATTCTTTAAGGTATCGTTAAACAACTTCCTCCGGGATCACGTGTCACGTATTTACCTCGCGAACGCGTTAAAACTGTAAAATTTTATACAAACGAAAACGTGGACGATAATTGAGAAATAAATTGTGGATCCCTGTGCAAAATTTGCAAGAAACAGGAGTCAGCTGTAAATTTATTTCTTGATTTAATAATTTTAGCAGGTCAAAGGTAATGTATCGATATTGCTCAATTTTTTAAACAGTAATATTCCTTCAAATTGCAACGCTCAATACTAAAACCAACGAATAATAAATATAACTGATTTAAATATATTGCTTTGTAATAATGAGAAGAGTGCATACAATATTGATTGTAATACGTTCTTCAATTAAGACAATTATTCGAGGACAAAAACATTTTCATTTCAGTAATTCTAACAGAAAGTGAGTAGGGGGGCACAGTTTCATAGTGACAATCTATGTCAGGTTATTTTAGTATTGTGAAATGAGCACCGGCAGTGGTCCATAAATCCAGTATTAGGCTTGTCAAGTCCCTCTGACATAAATAAGGTATCAATCACTTTCCCCTTATCCCCAGGATCCCACGCTTTCCCGTACCTGGATTTCTAATTACAGCCGGTACGCACATGGTGCATGAAGGCGCATGAATTTATGGCTGCTTAGGGTGTTACGCTGCTCCCGGATAAACTCGGCTACCGGGTTTAACCCTCGACTGGTAGAACAGGATCAAAATAACCCACGCCATTCCCCCCGGGGAGTCCTGTGGAACTGGTTAGAACACTACCTGAATAACCCTAACCTGTCACCAGTGGTCCCGAGACACAAAAGTGTTACTAGTTTCTGGTCCAACACTTTCTTCCAAACACAGTGCATTTTTTCTATTTTCCAATTCAAATTGTTTCAATTGAAGGAGACACCAAAAAATTGGCTATACCAATTAATTGATTAATTAATGGATCACTTGGACTTTGTTTTAGAATAAAATTTGTCACAACTAAATCTAAATTTGCAGACGAGTAAAATATTATTGTCAAGGCTTTAAGAAATATTGAGCTTCCACCTCTGCACGAGCTATTAAATTGAAAACAAATTAAAAACACCTCCTAAAAATATGTTTAAAAAATTATGAAATCAAATTGTGAACAGTTTCCAGTATCGTCGACCAAGCATGAACTTCTAGTGGACAAGCATCCACCTTATTTTTAAATAATTAAAGTCCTATTGATAGGTAGATGAAGAGTTATTAAAAAGAAAATAAAAATGATTAAAATCCTATTGATAGGTAGTTGAAGTGTTATTACAAAGAAATGAAAAGTCATTAAAATCCTATTAATAGGAAGGCGAAGTGTTACTTAATCTTTTTTTTTTTTAATAGGATTATCAAGCACACTCCGTGTCAAAAGGAAGCTCCTTCTCTACATTCTAATCCCAAACGATTAGATGACGTTACCGGAGATGACTCGTTGGTTCGCAATCGAAATCGCTGTAGCCGTCGAGGGGTCGGTTAAAAAGTGGACAATGGACGTCCAAAAATTATGCAATGATGATGACGGCGGGTAAACGGCGAGAGAGAAAAAAAGGGTACACAGAAAAGGAAAAGAACTCGGGGCCCGGTGTTTAATCAGCCGAGGAGCAAAACAAGCCGAAGTTAGGTTCATTCAGGGGTCTCCGGTGTGTCCCGATGACACGAAAACGAGCAAAAAGAAAAAGCTGTGTGGCCTCGTGTGCACAAGCTCTCCTCCGGACCCGTTTCTCGAGGTCTTCGAGAAGCGAAGGCGGCCTATGACCGCTTGTAACAACATTGAGAGCCGGAGCCCAGATCTCCAGAACCGGTTCTCAGCTTGGAAAACAATTTTACGATCTCGGGGGAATTGGACAGAGAGGGGCGGGAGGGGGAGAGAGAGAGAGGGGGAACGGTGTTGGCAGGACAGAAAACAGCAGGGGGATAAACGGCAAGATTCGACGAGAGCGTGTGTCTCAACGAGCCACCGTGCCCAGATGGGAGCATATATCCTCATCAACAGAGTAGGAAGAGGGCGAGGGGAGAACAGAGACAACAAGATGGAGGCAGGGTCGAGAAAGAGCGAGAGAATTCGTGGCACCACGATTCCACGGTTAAAAATAATCCGAGGAGCGATCTTTCGTTAGCCGTCTCTTCTTTTCTTTTTTTTTCTCTCTCTCTCTCTGTCTCTGTCTCTCTCTCGCCGTTTTAAAGCGACTTCAAAAGGTTTCAGATTCTCCAGTCCGCGGAGATAATAAATAGTTCGAGACCGGTAAAGAATTGAGACTGGCTCCCGTTGGCCGACGGGAGATTGCGTAACCCGGTGTGCCAGAGAAAAACATTAGAAATGCAAAACTGCGGAGCAAGCCGGCGAACAGGCACCGCAAACTTGTCTCGTAATGGCCGGCCAAGATTGCTATACTAAGAGCTGCGAACCGTTTCGTTATATGTATTTTCCTGGCGGTGCAGCGAGCGTAATCGCGCGGCGATTTCGGAGCGTTCGGCGACGCGCGTTTGTCAATGAGTTTTGTCGAGTCCGTGAGAATCGATGCACGGGCAGGCACACGTGACCGTTTCCGGCATTGTTGTAAACTTGCGAACCACTGTTAATAACAAATTCCAGTGCGATGTAGATTCCACTCGGTCTGATAGAGAATTTTTTTGTGATGTCTCGATTTATTCAATAACAAAACTTTGTTGTTGTTTTTAAACGTTGTTGTTATTTTTTCGTGACATTGTTATTGACGCGTTCGTCACATTTTTCTGATTAAAACGAGCCCAAACACGATACAATTCGGATCTCGTTTGCTTGTTTAATCCTCGATTCGGTGGAACCTCTGTCATAGTTCGCATAATCGAGGTTCCAGTTTATCGTGAATTACGTGAGTAATTATGCTCCGAATTGTGCCGTGTTTGGACTCATTTTAATCGGAAAAACGTCGCCGATATGTTAGTAGAAGATTCATTTTAAAAAATCGCACTATTAAATATTGTATATAAACGCGTTACGGTCTTCGTTATCTAACAGCAATTAGAATTACACAATTTTCAAGATTGCACAACTCGTTTTTCACTTTTTATGATTCAATAAAATACATATGCACAGACAGTGCCACGATTTTAAAACCCATAAATTAAGTCCGCTCGATATCACAGCGTGTTACGAAGGTCTGTGCAGTTTTACGAGGGAGCTGAGTCATTATCAAAATAGAAAAAAAAACGCCGTCTAACGATTCCCGATCAATGGACGCTCGTATCAATCTAGCAACGTGTATTCGATTACCAGGGCAGATAGAGAAAATGGCCACGTGGCGTGTACACTCCGACGAACGAACTTTGATATTATTCGAATGCGTCTCTCGATCTGCTTATCTCCCCGCCTCCTCGAACTCGCGGAAATTAGCAACAAAGTATCGTTAATTACGCATGCGCGATTAAACGATAAAAAAAAAAAGAAGAAAAGAAGCTACACGCGAGTCCCGAGGGGGCAAAAAATTCTCGATATACATAGAACCGCAGTCAAATGTCGCGAATCTCGTTCCATTACCCCCTCGCAACCATAATCGTGCGCACTTACCACGAGAACAATTTATTTTTCGCTTCTGGTCAATGTGGCGTTACTCAATCAACAATTACAGAACGGACACGTGCGGCGACGAGTACAATGATCCGTTGTAAGTGCAAGTAAATAATATAAAGTAATAAATTAAATTTTGCGAATAATGAAATGGCAAATCAAATTTACAAATAATGAAATGTTAAATCGAATTTCACGAATAATGAGACGATAATGGATCGAATTTTACAAATAATGAAACGATGACGAAGTAAATTTCACAAATAATAGAATGATAAATCAAATTTTGCAGGTAATAAAATAATTAACAATAAATTTTACAAATACTAATAAGATGGAGTCATATTTTACGAATAATGAAACGATAACAAATTAAATTTCGCGAATAATGAAATGACAAATCAAATTTAGCAGATAATAAAACGATGAAAATAAAATTTTACAAATAATGAAACGATAACAAATTAAATTTCGTAAACAATAAAATGATAAATCAAATCTTGCAGATAATAAAATGATGAAAATAAAATTTTGCAAATACTAAAAGGATGATGGACTCAAATTTTGCAAATAATAAAATCATTCTTGTTTGAGTAACTTCTATAACAAGGTCATGGAGAATGAAAACAATGACAACTTTCGAGCACAGTCTAGCGATTTCCAATTTCGAATTACGTTTTTCTGAATAATTAATAGTGTTTTTAATGATCGCAAGCGAGAAGTCACGTTCGATTCACGTAATAGTGTCGATGGAAGGGCGTAATCATCAAGAATGTTCCAACGCGGTATAATCAGCAATGTACAGACTAAAGTTGCATAGATAGCCGGTGATAAACAGATGACGTTCATTGGCAACTTTGCAGCGTGAACGAATCAACATTAGCGACGGCCAGCGACGTGATCCACGTGTTATTTACGTGAACACGCGTTATGCTGAGTGCGCGGGTTGTCTGCCACATCGTTGAAAAATATATAGAGTTTCGTTTATTCAGGTAACAGGGATAAAGAGAAACGCAGCGACACCACGGCGAGCTGCTACCATGTTCAAATTATTACGTAAAACTGACACACCAGCCGCCGAACATTAATTGCGTTGGTTCCGATTAGGCGAGCTGCGCCGATAGAACACAATCATGCTCTGGAACTTGCGCCCTCGAAAACAGAACATTGTTCCGATTGTAAGAGATACCGAAGGAATCCCAGATTAGCAAAACAATGAGTTCTCAGCATAAACAATCGTTCCGATTAGGAGAGCTCAGATATGAGAAATTCCAAACGTGAGTAACCAGCTTTTCATTAACAATAGGAAACGCTATTGATTAGTATAGAACTCGGTTATAGTTTCCTTTAGGTTCCATTAGTATTTTAATAGTATAGAAATAAGTTATAAATAAGATTAGGGGAGCTCAGATATGAGAAATTCCAAACGTGAGTAACCAGCTTTTCATTAACAATAGGAAACACTATTGATTAGTATAGAACTCGGTTTTAGTTTCCTTTCGGTTTCATTAGTATTTTATTAGTATAGAAATAAGTTTTTCTATTTCAAAAACCATTTCCAGTACAATCGAGCTTATTAACAAACGATCTATGTAAATAGTATTATGCAAATGGCTATGATTTAATAGTTAGTTCGAGCCTGAAGGAATCTCGCAAATCTGCAGTTTTCGGAGCACGATGAGGTCACGATAGCGATTAAAGGAATGCGTTGCTGGATTGTTTATTTAGCCAAGCCGGATTTAAGAAAATGGCACCAGCGGTCGGGAAACACGAGCAAGGTTACGAACCGCATCAATGCGAACGGTAATATAAATAGCGTGAGTTGGCAACAAAGTGTCTCATTTTTTCTGTTTGTTAATGCCCCTCCCCACTCCCCACCACCACCACACCGGCCAATTATACATTCAACAAAACCGAACAATGCATCACTCGATAAGACCGAAACGGTAATAACAATTATTCCGAACTGATCTTGTCTGACCGTGGAACTTGTCGAAAAATCGGCGTTGTTTATAAATTGTGGGCTTAAATGAAGATTAACAGCGTTCTAAAGAGTGCACGTTTCACAGGTGTGCAGTTTACAGGCAGGTTGCATGAAATTTCGAGCGAGCGCGCGGGGATGATGAAACGCGTCGAGAAAATTGGCAAACTGACACATTGGGAAACTGGCTTAATTTCAATGTGGGCTTTTTGTTATTAATTATTTCACTACAAAGCTCTTGCCAACATATTCGTCACGGTTTTCCGATTAACATGACACCAAACTCGATACGATTCCGATCTCATTTGCTCGTTTAATACGCGAGAAACTAGAACCTCTACTATCCGAACTGGTCGGTGAAACATCAGTTTTTGGTCGATAGAAAAATTTATCGAGGTAGCTTTTTTCATGAAACTTTTACGAACATACTCGTGACACGTTGTACAAAAATTGGCACAAAACGTGTGATAAATAACAAATTAACAACGAAACTTACAGATTTGATGCATTTGCAGGAAAAATGAGTAGATAGAATGCAAAATTGTGAAAAAATATTTAGATGTACACTGTGTGCAACTTGCTAAAATTATTAAGAAAAGAAGTAAATTTTATAAATGAATAAATGAAATAAAAATGTTTATTTTGCGTGAAAATCTAGTTTCAAGCGAAGAACGACGCACCAGGCAGTAACCTAAGGGGGAGTTAGGGTAAAATTCTGACGCAACAAGGGACACGTCCTGCGTGCCATCCTAAACTGGTACTTTTACCTGGCAGTGTCGAAGGAAGGAAACACGGTTTTGCTGTCCTGGCGCGGCCGAGTATTATGAAACCTTTCGGATTAAAACACGCACGGAAATAGAACGCGAACGATTTGCCAGAATGTGTAACCGGTATCTGTTCGCGAAAACCATGACCTGCCTCACCAGAAGCAAGTCTGTCAACGATTTTTTTTCTTACATGTTTTTCCCCCGGTTGTTTTTCTTTCGAACTGGTTCGGAACAACGTGATAGATCAGAGCGAACGCGACAGGTGCGCGAACGTGAACGAGAAAGGGAGGGAACTGTGGAGGTTCGGAGCAATCTTTATCTGGATCAAAAGTTTCAAATAACATCCTCCACTTGAAATTATCAATCGATATCGACGCGGTCTCTCTCGATTGCCTTGGGGACACCGATACCACGGGAAGCGGCAGATTACTCATCGAGAATGATTAACCTGTTAACCGGGGGAAACGGACTCGTCTAACTGCTACTTGCTTGCCCGACCATAATTACTTTGCACGGTAACTCTGATACTGATTTTGAGAATATTTTAATGCCGGGTTTAAAAGGAATTAAGCGCTGACCAAATCTTTAAATAGAACATTTGTTCTTTCGCGAGCTGTTCCAAGCCCTTCCTACACGATTCTGTCGATTATTCACAAACGTGGTCACAAAATTTTTTAATTGAACTTTTGTTCTTTCGCGAGCAGTTCGAAGCCTTTCCTACACGATTCTGTCGATTATTCATAAACGTCTTCACGAAATTTTTTAGAAATTTTCGAATCGAACGTTTGTTCTTTCGCGAGCAGTTCGAAGCCTTTCCTCCATTATTCAGTTGGTTATTCATAAACGTGGTCACGAAATTTTTTAGAAATTTTCGAATTAAATATTTGTTCTTTCGCGAGTAGTTCGAAGCCTTCCCTCCACGAATCTGTCGATTATTTGTTCTTTCGTGAGTAGTTCTAAACACTTCACGAATCTGTTCATTATTTGCAGAGAGTTACAAATGCTTTGCAAAATAATTTTTGTAATTTTCCATGCATTCACTCTATTTTACAAATAAATAGTGACCTGAGAAGAAATATGGATTTGAAATGAATTCGTTCTGGGAGCCACGAATTAATTTGTCCACCTAGTATAGATAACAATGTCTTGTGCCGTAGTGATGTGTTAATGGGCGAACAATTTGAGAGAACTATGAGAATTGCCAGAGGATTTGCAAGTCTCACAGACAGCAAGACGTCGGTGAAGGGTTAATGGCATTGTGATAGCCGATTAGTACAAGTTATATCATTGACATTTGATTTATTATAGTCACTTAGTCGAAGAGACCCGGCGATGCACGCTTGATGGTCATATAATAGAAATCCACCCCACTCCAATCACTGCTAGCTAATGATATATGCGTTACGGAAATGAAATAGACGGCTATTATGAATATCGGGTCTCTTCTATTCATTATATTCAAATTAGCTTCTAAATCGTCGCAACCCTCTATTATCAGTGTCCAAACAGTAAATAACAGTGATAACAAGTAAAATTTATTGAAAACGAGAACGTGATAAAATTATACTGTATTGTTCGTTATGAAAAGTCATTGTTACGAATGTTCAACAATTTTTTCACAAGACCCCCTATATATTTTCTTCGATATTGTTGCAGAGCCTACGAAGACGACTCCAACGACTACCATGAACGTACCATTACGATAATTCAATCTCGAGATATTCGTATTTTGACAGGTAAACTGTAATAAAATGAGCATCACCTTTCAGACACGAATATCTCGAGATCTAATGGTCGCAATGGTACGTTCATGGTAGTCGTTGGATTCGTCTCTTCATGCTCTACAAGAATATCGAAGAAAAAACACGAGGTATCGCTAAAAAAAATAATAATAATGACCTTGAAATCTAATTAAGAAACGAGTATATTCTTTATTTTTTAAGATAGTACAACTCGACTAGACAGTCAATCAGTGCAACAGGAAATACATTAAAAAGACTATTAACACTGTCCAGGTCTTGGTATATGTTAGAGTAATAATTGCACTTGGCGACTTGTTCAAACGCGTTTAACCAAACGAATTCTAACGAAACGGATCTTTTTGTACAGACGTGGAAGAACAGTCGTGCTTCAAAAAAAATTCTAAAAATCGACTTTCCGAATGTTCGGAGCTCTTTAAATTCGGCGCTGAGCGTCTCGCGCGACACCTATTCAAATTCTTTCTAGCCGTGTGTTGTTTCAACGTTTAGAATCGCACTCTATTTCTGCCGAATGAGTCGTAAAGGTCTCGGTGACTTTCCGAACGGGCCGGTCGCATGCCAGTATGGAGAAACAGAGTATGCACATGTACGTAACAGAGAGCCATAATTGCTACAAACGCGTGCGAGCCCTGGAAAGCCGGTCGATCTCGCTGTTACCAGGCGAGCCGCGGACCTATGCTCTCCGTAGCAATACACCGTGCGCGACCATAAACACTGAAATCGAGAAAATTAAAACAGTAAAAATTCAAAAAACTTACGTCATTTCCAATCTGACCCATGTTGGCGGCACCACCACGATTCGCGATTGTATCCGCCTTCGGGCAAGACTCGGTCACGTTAGCCACAGGAATTTTGGACGATTTATAATAAATACACTATGTATATATATATATATATATATAATATTTATCTATCTCTATATGTATATACGTAGAAAGTTATAATATGAAAGACTTCGGTAGCGTATACGGTGTCGAATACAAAAAAAGATGACTGTTCTTTCAGGGCCTCTCTTTCAAATAAAAAAAAGCCCCTTTTTGTTAAAGCTCTCTCTCTCTCTAGCTTTTTTCTCTCTCTTTCTGTCTCGTAGAAAAATTCGTGAAAACAATTTCTCGATGATGAAACTCCTCGGTCTCTTTTTTCACCGGTTAGTTTTGACGGTGGGTTTTCCTTCGGCTACGAACGTCCGTGAGTTGTCACACTCGTGGTACACCGGCGAGAAATAACCGGTCATAATATATCACAGAAGTATTGCTGGTACCCTTTGCTGAGAGCGGGTATAATTATTTAATTAGGCATAGACGATCGCCGGTCTTTGATTTACTTGAATTTACAGAAGAAGAAGAAGAAGAAGAAGCAGAAGGAGGCGACGGCGACGACTACGTATAAATAATAAATCGTTCACAATATAAACACCGACCACTTCAAGAAGCAAAATTATAATTAAAAAAATAGAACTGGGGGAAGAGAAGATCCACACGAATCAGGTTACACTGGACATTACGTGCAGGGGGACTTTGTTACGGTGAACGATGTGCACGGAAAGAGAGCCGGTTGCTAACTGACGATAACTAACGCCTCGACGTCCAAGCTGAGCGATCATCTGATCGAGCCGGCAGGAGTGGGAGCAGCGAGAACTGCTGGTGGGGGGACTCGCCGGTCGTACGGGCACGCGATTGGTCGACAGGGCCGTAGCAACAGCGGCCACCGACCCGCGACCGACGCGGTGAAAATTTTCATAGAAACTTCTTGAAAAATTGTACGAACGTGTCGTCATCCTCGTCGTCGACGTCGTCGTCTCTATCTTTCTCTCTCTTTCTGAGTCACTCTGACATTTCGCTAATGGATCGCATTGCGCAATATGTTTGTCTTAGGAGCTCTGCTCGGCCGCGGTGGGAGTGGGGAGGGCCAATGTGGAAAATTCTTGATACGAGGTTGGACGAGACCAGGCGGCCGGCTTGATCAGCTGATGCCTTAGCAACAGGAGTACGAACCGTTCTAAAAATATCGATCCCAGATGATTATACAGCCGATGCATAGCCGCGTTTGCCGGTAAAAGTAAACGAACGCCGGCTTGTCGCTGGGAGGAACAGGCTTGCCTGGCTTTTCACAGCTGGTCGTGGGGAGCGGAAAATGGAAACCTTGAACAATTTTATAGAACCAGGAAATTTACCTGCGTCCCTACGATCATTTACCTGGGGCCACCCTCTTCCTCCTCGGCCTAGAAAACGCTGCCTGACCATTTAAATGGCCGAGACCCCTCCTCGTCCCTTTAAAGCCAGCGACGATTGAACGACCGCAGCTGGGAATTCCTAATGTTGGATGTTTCAAACGTCCTTTTAAACTGATGTAACCATTTTTTTTTAAATGTACCCCAAATGACTGGAATTTTTTTTTTGGGAACATCTAAGAAGCAGTTTACAGTTTATGGACAGTCGGTCGCAATAGTCTCCGTACGCCGTTTAACCCATTTGCATCATTAGCGAATTTATTTTTTCTTATGATGCTAAAATATGAAATTCTTTTACTTGTACTCATTTTTGCACTTAAATATAATTTTAGAAAAGGTTTAATGATAAAGGCCTTCTTTTCATATTTCCTTGTGATGCAAATGAGTTAAGGTGACGTAACCTTTTGTGAAGTTGATAGAGACGTCTTCAGTGACTGTACCATAGTACGTGTATGTATAGTATATAGTACAAAACTGCGGAGGAATAGTTAAAAAATAAAATTTCAAAGTTAGAAAAGCATACTTTCCGCCGACACAGTATTCTCAATCATCAGTTTCAAAATGGAAGTATTGAATGCGTTTAATGCATGGCGGATCTTAGCTCCCGGTGACCGGGTCTCGCGTGACCCATGCCAGGCGAGCACACAGAGACATTTTCGTGTTAAATATTGTAGTGATAGAGTCTACCTTCTGACGGTCGAGATTCACAAGGGCCGTTGTGGGTCATCGCGGACCCGGCCACAGAGGGTAAATCGAATCCTAATTCTAAGCTCGCCGAAATCGAATCTGGGAAGGTTGCAGAATTTTCCCAGAAATAGCATCGCGGTGCAGTCGAAGATAACGATGGATTGCATCATTAGAAGCTAAACATTGCGTTGGTGATTGCGTCACGGCCGAAAGGTAACCAAAGTCAGCGGTAACGTTGAAGTTTCGTCGTTTTAAATATAGCGATTAAAGTCACCCGTTGGCTATAAGTCGCGCGGACTCCTTGGAGGAAAATTTCCGCGAGAAGAGTCCGGTGTTCTGCATTGAAAGACCTGGCCCACGCGTTTCTTGACGTTCTACTCGTGCTCTTACTCTTGACAAAGGCGGTGTTTTGCGGAAATGAAACGGGCAGAGACAGAGACAAAGAGAGAGAGAGAGAGAGAGAGAGAGAGCCCTTCGAAGGCTTTCTATCGCGTTGTCCTTGGAAGACAAAGGAACCTTAAAGGCCCTGAATGGCTCTTCATCATCTCTCCCCTAGTTACAAAGAAGCCTGTGCTCTCTCTCTCTCTCTCTCTCTCTCTCTCTCTTTCTCTCTTTCATTGATCCGGATAGTTACGACGAATGCTCGCCGCGATGAACATTCGCGAGTCACAGCATCCACGCATTTACACCGGCATCGCGATAATATAGTCTCCCTTGCTACCCCCGTGAACGAGCCTTTTCATTAACGTTGATAAACAACGGGAAACGTCGGACTTCAAAGATACTTCGATCATGCGGCGACCAGAGATCACCGGCTGCCATAAACAGCTACGTGGGTTCTAAGAGCATGTTGCAAAACTGCTCGAAAGCAATCGGCACCGCAGACTTGTTTTTCATCCCTCGTACCATGCATTTCACCGTAACCATGTTTTTTCCAGGCCTATCTCAATTTCTACACCGTGTTCCCAGAATTATCAGAACATCATCTACCGTGAGAATAACTCTGAAAATTCGAAATTTCCATCCACAGTGAATTCTCGATATATGTCAACAAGACGGGTCTTGTCAGCGACATATATCGTCCAGGAGAAAATCATCTACCCTAAGTCTAAAAATAACATTACGAATTCGAAATTTCTATCTACTCTGAATTCTCGATACATGTCACCAATACGGGTCTTGCCAGCGACATATATTGTCCAGGAGACATACCCAAATCGTTTTAAGTTTAAACTCATCGGGGCCAGTCGAGCTTCGTGGTCCCTCAGGAGGTATACTATATAATTTCGTGACATTTATCATGCAGGCCTCGGCGACATATACAGAGAAAATCACTGTATCCAGTTAAAACTGCACAGGGATGAGTTTCGCCGCACGAAAGGGACGTCTTTCAGCGCAAACGTCGGGTGGAAAAAAATTCCGTCAGCAAAGCCGTTCCCAATTTTTCGTAAAGGACTCGCGGGCGGTTGACTGTGCCGGGTTCGCAGAAGGAGGTGATTTGTAGGGATCCGAGGAACAGCTTGCGGGCCCGGAAACAGCCGCGGAAGCCCGATATAGCCCGGGCCGAGCAGCTTCAGAACCCAAGAAGAAAACGCTCTACCCCTCTCTCTCTCTCTCTCTCTCTCTCTCTCTCTCTTTCTAGTAGCGATCGTGTTCCACGAAGATCCGCGTGCTCTCGAGTTCCGTTCAGTCCCGCGACGTTCGCGCGAATAACACCGGTGGCAAAGTTTCTATTATTTCGTATTCCCGGGAGCAGGCGGGTTTGGGCGAGGTTAGTATT
This sequence comes from Seladonia tumulorum, assembly GCA_913789895.3. NCBI lineage: Eukaryota > Metazoa > Arthropoda > Insecta > Hymenoptera > Halictidae > Seladonia > Seladonia tumulorum. The sequence goes on from OU565280.1 coordinate 6,784,425, forward strand.
GGAAGCGCGAAGAGGTCAACGCTCGGGAAAGCGCCTCTCGTTACGGCACTGCCATACGATATTATAGGCCCCGTCGCTCGGAGATTCCCCCTCCCCTTCGTCCTCCCCCCCCCCCTCGCCTTTCTCCTACTTCACGATGAATTTTCCACCTCTCTTTTTCGTGCTGGTGGTTTGTCGTCCTTCTTCCTCCCCGACACGCTACTCTGTCTTTCCTTTCGGTCTCTCTTTCTCGCACAAGCTTTCTCTTATTCAGTGCCCCGCGATATCCGCGGCTTTTTATCCGTTTCCACGCCCTACACCAACACCAGTCTCTCCTCCTCTCTCTCTCTCTCTCTCTCTCTCTTTCGTTTCAACCCTTTGTCCCTCTTCCCCCTTGGCAACCATCCCTCCTTCGGTACCGCCGTGCAACACGGTCGCTTCGTTTTGTTCTTTCTCTGCTTTTCCGCCTTTTCTCCCCCCCCCCCCCCGGCCTCCCGCACACTTTCTCGTTCCCTCTCTGTCCCCTTCACGGGTCTTTCTGATCGTGCTCGTTCTCCATCCTGGTTCGACTGCCGGCAGCTTGTTCCGCTCCCTCTAGACCAGCTGTAGCTTTCAGCCGGTCGCACGCATTGTGCCGTTATAACGGAGAGAACTGCTCTCCTTCTCTCTCTCTCTCTCTCTCTCTCTCTCTTTTCTCCTGGTCTGTTTCTAGTTGCAACGCCGCGCAACGGTCAGCGAAATCATCGTTCCGCCAGTTTTCGGAACCGGAGAGTTACGAAAACTGCAGAACCCCGCTTCCCTCGGCCCCGAACGGTCAGACCCGATTGCACACGATCTCTTTCGGTCAGTGGGATCGGGCCCGGGATGGGAGAAGCGGTCGATAAAAATGAGAGTTGGGCAAGAATGTATGTATGTATGTATGTACGTGCACGGGGGACAAGTTGCAGGAAGGAGGAATGATTGATCGACGGCGACGTTTAATCGGCGGCCCCAGTGTCCGAGCCGGATGTCTAATCGCTCTTCCTCCCTTCATTTCTCTCGGATCAAGGCCGTGGCTTCGGGGAAACACTCCTCGAAATCCTCTGGCGACCCTGACTCCAAGTCCCTAAACGGATTACTGCACCGGGAGAACTGTACGAAGCGACTTTCTTTCGAATTTGCGGACCAGCATCGGCGAGACTTTGTTTATTTATTGAAAAATCTTGGTTGTTTGGAATTTTTTGTTTGCGAAAGTTGCAGTGGCTTGTCGGCGACATTCTGCCGGTTAAAATGATACCAAACACGATGCAGTTCGGATCGCATTTGCTGGTTTAATACGCGATTTAGTGGAACCTCTGTTATCCGAACTGTCGTTGGCCGCGGAATGTTCGCACGAATTTGAATATTGAGCGACTCCTCGTGCAATTGCATCGTGTACAGACGCTGTTCCTTGAGTTCTTATTATTAGAGTAAAATATAGAAAAGGATAGTGAATAAACAAATGTCGGTGAGATAGTATTCGTCTATTGTTCGGAAGTAGTACGTTTCTCAGCCAAATGATTTCGGAAAATTTGTTATCTTTGGACTTACCCATCCTGGACGTAACGATCTCGAATGAAGAATTTGAAAGAAGGATTCGAAGAAATTGTCTTACCTGAAACAAAAGATATTTCATTAGTTCTAGAGTACTGTACAAAAGTGATGAATAATTATTTCTTGATGAGACTTTTACCACCAAAAGGTGATTACTTTTTGATTAAAACGAACTGAGACAGGACACAGTTATTATCATGTTTACTTCGTCAATTCACGACGCTCCAGGACCTCTCGAGCGTTCGGATACTAGAGGTCTCATTGAACCGAGCATTCCACAAACAATCATGCTTCAAATTGTATCGTGTTTGGTATCATTTTAATCAGAAAAGTGCCAGGAATACGCCAGTGGAAGTTTTACAAACAGATGATTAAAAACGAAGAAGTGAAAAATATATCTAACCCCAATAACAAAGTTTCAAGGTCCCTCAACAGCTACAGTCGAGTCGTAAAGTAAGTTAACATTTGGTGATATGTAGGCAACGAATATGATGAATAAAATCAAGTTATTGTATTGTTTTTATTTAGGAGGTGTAAGGAAATAAACAAATATGTTAGTAAAACATATATTATCATTATTAAAGATTAAAGACATGTCATATTCATTTGCCTGCATATACCAGTCGTTAACTTACTTTCCGACTCGACTGCATACTAGACTAAACTTTTCACACAAATATCGTTTGTACCTCTTTCACACACACACACACATACATTCCTCCCATTCTGTGCCCATTTAGAAGAACATAATCAACGCCAATTATATTAATCCTAGAGCAAAATGTCTCGTTTGCTCTTTCCAGTCATGCTTCCTCTATCGTTATCGTTATCAGTGATCCATCGGTGATTAAACAGGCTCAAGCATGTCCGGACACCCTGTACATAACGTAGACGCGATTTCGCATAAATTTCGCGACGTTGCGCACAGAAATGGCATAAGTACGTGTCTTAAGTCACGAAGGGTGAGTCAGAGAACAGTCGTCGCGTCTCGTCACGGCGCGAAAGATAACGACGTCCGTTCCCCGGGACGGAAAGTAAAGGGGGTCACGAAATCACTATAGCGAGCGATCCCGCCGACACTGGCGTCGTTCGCTGGTTCGACGGCTGTCATCGCGGACGATCGACGTGCACGTGCCGAGGGCACCCGATCCCGCCGATAATAGGGAAAAACTAACGCGCGACCGGAACCCGAGAACGGTTTCCGAGGGTTCATCAAAGTAAATCGCGGAATCCGTGTTCCGCTCGACGCCTGCGAACTCTGTCGACCCTTTGTCGCCTGGCACAATGTTGCTCGACGGACCGAGAACCAGCGCCGGCCATTCAGACCGCTCGTAAAGTTGCAGACGAGCGGGGAGCCAGCCGGACGCTTTCTCCCTTTCAGAAAAGCGACTCCACGTGCTGGAGGGAATGATGGCGCGAGGGTTCTCTGCAATTTTCTGATGCTCCATGAACGGTTGACAGCAACTATGTTCGACGGGATTGATTGGGAAGACACTTTCGAGTTGGAGGTTCAGGCTCTGTTAACACGGAAAGTCTAACGCCGCACAGTGGGCAAAAACGGCCTTTTTCGATTCAAAATCAAAGAACTTTCGATAGAAATGAGGTAGAGCGATGAAATTTTTTTTAAATGAAAGCTGAAACTTTGTAGAATATGGGAAAAATAGGCAGATTACGGTACGAACGTTTTTTAACCTTGAGAAAATTCGTTAAAGTTGCACAATTTCCTAGCCCCTAATGTAAATAATTACCTTTTGGTCTTCCTCCAACATTTAATAATATACTTTTACAGTATTTTCGCCGTTTTACGCGTTGACAAGCTGTCATTCAAAAGAGAAATGACTTTTTTTTACACAATTTGGAGCAATTGACTTCATATTTATTCTTACTTCACCTGCGTGCTTTTCCGTTCGACTGAGTGCGAAGAACCGAGTGTTAACACGTAGACTAATAGTTTGTAAACATACCAAAGTGCTAAATGTAAACATACTACCGGAACATCCCACGTAAACATTTCTTGTAGGGACCGGTGCAAAACCGAGTCAATCTATTTTTGTCGTCATTGCTAATCGAGGAGACATTAATTATTGAAAAAATTTCTTAAGTTACTTCTAACTATGACAGAAACAATTATAATATTGATTTTTTTGTTATTCTTTATTCTATATTCCTAGCAATAAATAATGATTTATACAAAACTTGTGGTTATTGGTTCAGTTTTGTTCATTCTTTGTTATTCTTCTATGTTCCTAGCAATAAATAATGATTTATACAAAACTTGTGGTTATTGGTTCAGTTTTGCTTCTTACTGTATCTCGAGTAAATACGATTTTTATTTTAATGGAAAATAAAAATTGCCTACAATAAATGCAAGCTGCAGAAGCACCACAGACCATATATCTCTTTTCCAAATAATTTTATTGATCCGAAAATAATACATGTGCAACTTTGTAAAATATTCTGACGTTTTGCCACTAATCTAGGCTCATTTTTATCAGAAGTAAATACGAGATCGCGATTTTTATCGCAGGTTTATATAACACGAGAAAACACGTTTTCATTATCTTGAGACCGTGTTCTCGGAGTACAGTGTTGTATTGAAACCGTGTTATGAGAGGGTCGAGTGCAAGATTTTTTCAAAATGGATTATCGTCTTTGCCAGAGCTAATTCTGGACACTGTAGGCCAAACAGATCCCGAACAAAGGATTCCTATAAAAAGCATCGCGTTCGTAGGTGACACACGGGTTCCGAGACCTACGCGCACACACTTGTTGCACCGTTCGACCTGTGTAGAGGCATTTCGACCGATCGAAAGTACCTTTGTCCGAGGTATGACTCAAGTCTGCCAACTAACCGACTTTATTTCTCGCACGGCACACGTTATCTGCCCGCACGCGAGTTTCCCCTCCCGGTTGTTACGGATCATCTTTATATTCCTTCGCTAATGACGCATCCTTGTAAGTACGCTCGAAACAATAAGCACGGGTATTATCTGTTCAAAATGGAGCCGAAAATTGCGGGACAAAGGAAGACGATGAGAAGGAACGAATTCTAACCCTTGGCACTAAATACAACGTGCAAGAAGCGTGACTAAATGTCTATTTCGCGACGGTTTCAAGTGAATTGTTGAAAAGGACGGACGAGTCTATTGATTTTATTGTTAGTGTCCCACTACGTACTCAATAGTAGAACATATCCTGCCGGATATTACAGTCGGTTTGTATCGTTTTCCTACTTGAAAGACGCGTGCAAAGTTCATACATCACACTAACAACAAAAATTGGTATAACATTTTTGTTATTAATTGTTTCTTTATGAAACCCTTACTGGTACGTTCGTCACACTTTTCCGCTTAAAATGATACCAAACACGATACGATTCGGATCTCCTTTGCTCGTTTAATACGCGAAAAACTAGAACCTCTACTATCCGAACCGACACCTAGATTCTCTGCATTCCGTATTTATCAAGACGCCGTAATTAATTTAAATAAAACGGACAGATATTTGCAACAATTAGACGTCCAGTTATCAGATACTGGGCCAGCAGAAGGGAAAGAATCGAGGAAACCGGTTAGAAAATTAAATGTTACGGAAATAGTCTTGATTAGGAAATAAAAAGACCGAGACCGTTTTCGATCGATGATTACCGTGATCCCTACGATTGCAAGAACCGCCGCGGCTTAACAAGTCGTTCAGTGCAACGATCTGACACACATAGACGATGATTCAACAGTGAGTAATACGAAGAAAGAGAAAGATAGAAAGAGAGAGAGAGAGAGAGATTGGCGATAAACGAATTTCGCGAAGGACAATAGTTCGATTCTTGCGGCGTGTCGGATGCAACCGGTTCGTTAATCGACGCCGACTGTCAATTAGCGGTTTCGAATCTGTCAACAAAAAATGGCCCGATAGTCGGGAAATTGGGACGTGTTATCGAAGTTTCGCGGAATTCCAGTCTCCATCGTCGGGGGGCGTAGCTCAGATGGTAGAGCGCTCGCTTAGCATGCGAGAGGTACCGGGATCGATACCCGGCGCCTCCAATCGATTTTTTTTTCACAAAATTTATGACAAACCGACACGTTTTTAACGTCTTTACATCATTCCATATATTGCTCACTTTTTGCAAATTTATTTCGTACTCCTCCCTTGGCAAGGTATTTTTTGATTGGTATTTTCTTCTTTTATTTAATCTTTCTAGCCCTAAAAAATTGTATAAATCTTCGTCCAATAGCATTACTATTCAGTCTAATTTACTATAGTTCCTAAAAGTAACAAGAATCTGTCTATATCAATTTTTAAACCATTTATTCGAGTAGATAGCCAATGAAACTGTTGAATAATTCCTGTTGGGTGCATCTCTGGAATCTCGGTGATCGCAAATTAAAAATATTAGAACAATTTATTACAATAATTTTAGAAAAATTATCGTTTACTAATATTTGTATCAAATTACCATGCAATAAAGCTTGAAAAACAGTGTAAAATTCCCTTTCTGAAATTTTGTTTCTACCTGCAACAGTAATAAAGTATATAGACTAACCCTGTGCAATTAAAAAATTCACAATAATATATATTATTGATTGATTTATTATTATTACATATTTTTTAACAAAGTTAATGTTAATTTATCGGTATGGGGTGTTCAGTTAAAACAAGTTTGTAACTGTTTCTGCCCCTGGATTCGGTTAAATTATTTTTGAAATTGTTCGAAAGTTTAAAATAGTACACTGACCGATTCCGTGGCAGTTTGTCTAGACAAACGCTTCTAGAAGCGTGCACGCGTCTCCGATTAGATCGTGTAAAATTCGTTGTCAATAAGGACGATAACCACGCGGCTATCGCCGGCGGTGGGCATGTGACATTGGGCTGTGCCTTCGTTGTTGAACCAAAGTCGAATCGAAAGGCTGCGATACGGGCATTGTTTGTCGATCGATCCAGCGACGAGTGCTCGCGGACCGAGGACCGAGAACGACACACGGCTCGCATTATCACGGCACACAGCCGTGGTACAAAGATTTTCTGTAACGGCACGTACCGAACCGATACACAGTATCGCCGTTGTTCTAATTTCGGGCCGAAATATAATAGCTCCCGGTCACTATACCCCCTAACGCAATTTAGGCGAGACTAAAAGGGAAAACAAATAAATTGGCCAAAATGGCCAAAATGGCCCTCCAGCGGTTCGCTAAACGAGTACAGTATCGCCTCGATATATGTGAAAGATATACACAATACTCGCGAGGAATTGATCCCCACCCCTGCGCGGTATAGTCATTTTTTCGAGCCTAGAAACTCTAACATGTCCTACCCAATTTAAATTAACAGAACTTCCTTGTTCATAATTATTTCTTTATGAAACTTTTGCCAGCATATTCGTGACATTTTTCTGATTAAAAAGAGGCCAAGCACGATACAGTTCGAAGCTTATTTAATTGTTTAATCCACGATTTAGTGGAACCTCTACTAACCGAACCGCTGATTTCTGGAGTCTCCATTGTCCACGACCGTTTTAAATTGATTTAAGAGAGCCAGACAGTTTTGTATTGATAATATTGAATTTAAACGATCGTCTCGATCGATCATCGATATTCCGATCGATCCTATTCGCGATTCCATGCGACAGAGTCGTACAATAACAATAAGCGTGTCCGATAAAGTGCAGATACCCGTGTCATCCCAGCATCCTATCAGCCATTTTGTTTCACGAAAACATCGAGCATTATCGCGGCAGCGAACACGCGACCACATTATCTGCTGCTCTATTGACGACCGAGCAGCAATAATAGAAAACGAAAATACATGGGTCTTCTTATTGGTCGGAGGACAATAACACGATAGCGGTCGAGGGTAAACGGTGCTTTGCCAGATCGTAATTAATCCGGTTCGAATATCGATGCATTACATCCTGTGCACGATTTTTCAAACTGCCATTAATAGTGAGTAAACTCAAAACATTTTTATTGTATTCAATATATGCAAAAACCTTCGGCTTGTTCTCAATTTTCTTTTATATATCTGCTCTTTGAGTGCTAAGAAATGCTCTACAATTCTTTTCTAAGAGAAAACATTTCATATAAAAATTGATAACTATTTTTTCACGCGACACCCTATGTATTTTCTTAGATATCCTTGTAGAGCATGGAAGGACGAGTTCAACGAGTACCATGAACATACCATTACGATTATTCAATCCCTAGATATTCGTGTCTGAAAGGTAATTTACCCTTAACCTAACCATACCTTACTTTTCAGACACGAATATCTCGGGATTGAATAATCGTAATGGTACGGTCATGGTACTCGTTGAACTCGTCTTTCCATGCTCTACAACAATATCGAAGAAAATATATAGGGTGTCGCACAGAAAAGTATCGACCATCTTAAAAATCTTCATGGAATTGCATCAAGGAAAGATTGTTTCTGCTCCTACAAGTATAACGTTCATCTCCCGGAATTTCTGCGCATAACAGTGAGTAATATAAATGCTCAAACGATACCTCCGACAGCCTGTATAACATCCTATTGTCCTGCGGAACAGGCTGTAACAAAGAGAGGATCGAACCGGCGTCGATAAGCGTGCAAACATCGATATCGCGAAGGGGCAACAGAGACGCGTGGATTTCTCGAGCGCAATCGGAAGTGATTCGGCTAGAAAATGTTGCAAGAATGGTATTTGTTCGTCCCCGGTATCAGTGTTTACGAAATTCGTCGGTTGTTTGCTTCAGATCGGTCGCGATAACCGCGGAAACGGCTCTGTGTAACCGATAATAATTTCGCCCACGTCGCCCCTCTGGGTGGTACGCAAATACCTATACAAGTTTTTCATGAAAACGTTTGATTCGCCACGATACTACATTCGAGGAGCGTTATCCGGCGTTGTTTTATGTACGTCATCGAGGAACTAACGTGATCGCAGACTTGGACGTCTACCAAGTCCAATCGCGGACAGATAATCGTTTCCCGATTATCACGCCCGGGAAATAAAGCTCTCTGTTAGGCTGAATGAAACGCGACAGCTTCTACAAACAACTTCTTAGGCATTATCGTGTCGCGAGAGCGACGGAGTTAACGCGCGCGCCCGCTTCAAAATCTCGTTATCCGAAATCCGACTAAAGCCTCGAGTGAAACATTATGCGACGGGATTCGCGGTAATCCGCTGCCGGGGCCACGGTTTATGCGAAAGACTTTCTGCTCGGCTTGATCGATCGATCCCGAGTCGATCTGGATCCGGGGAAACACATTTCTACGGCTGGGATCGAAATTTGTAATAGTTGTCAAATATCGTGATGGATAAAGTCAAATATGCATTTGCATGCATGTTTTCTAAAACACATTTGGATTATACAATATAATTTTTTGAAGTGGAAATACTTAAAAGCGTCATTTAGCAGGTCTTGTTTAAAAATTTTTATATGGAAATCAGACAGCTGTTTTGTATCGAGGTTCTGCATGCATGTTTTCTAAAACACATTTGGACTATACAATATAATTTTTTGAGATGGAAATACTTAAAATTGTAGAAGTTATGGTTCCTCAAAGAGGGTCATGTAAAAAAGAATTCCTCGTGGTTTCCTTTCCTTTGCAAATGTTATTTCACATTCGCTCACACAAATTCAAACACAAAAATGAATTAAGTATCAAGTCTGGTCAAATAAATATGTTATTCCTGGTGGAGCGAGTTGAGACAAATAACTGTAAATCATAAACGTTCATTGACCTTGGGGCCGCAATAATAAACATACGAAATGACGTCGCTCAGACACAAGTGACGCAACGGTGTCTCAATTTCAATCTCTCTGTTCAAACGTAACGCGACCTTTCGGCCCATCAATTTCTGCATATAACGCATAAATACGCCAAGAACTTGTTATGCAGCTATCAAGGTTCGGTGCTTGAGTCAATGTTTAAAGAAAGCCTTGATAAATTTACACTCGGGGATCCGGATAAAAGAGTCTCACCACCAATCAGATAGAACACAGTGAATCATTTGGGTGTCGCGTTATCAGTCACAGTCGCGTTCCTTGTGGATCGCGCGAAAAAATATTCTGTTTACCGGATCTGCTTGGCAGCGATTCAGTTTCGGCGAGAGAAGGCAAAAGGGGAAAGAAAGGAGGAAAGAAGGAAATCGCCTCGATGAGAAAACAGATGGAACTGCAATAACAATAATTCCGTTAGGCAAACGCGTCTCGGCGATTCACGGTTCCCCCCGTTTTAATCGTCCTCGTTATCAGGTGTTTCGCTGGTTATCAAGCGAAAGCACGGCAATTAAACGGCCCAGCCAATATTCGTAAACAGATTATGCTGAACGATCTTGTGTACTCGCTGGTGTTCCGACGGGAATTATGCAACAAGCCGTTTTACCGGAGACCTAACCGTCACGTGGAAGGGACTGGCGATTTTCGAAAGCGAACTTCCTCGTTGTCGAGGTTCACAGAACTGGGGAAGTAACAAAAACCAGTCTCGGTACTTTTTTATACGACACCCTATATATTTTCTTAGATATTCTTGCAGAGCACGAAAAGACGAGTTCAACGAGTACCATGAACGTACCATTACGATAATTCAATCTCGAGATATTCGTGTCTAAAAGATAAAGTATGGTTAGGGTATCTTAACTTTCAGACTGAATATCTCGAGATTGGATGATCGTAGTGGTACGGTCATGGTAGTCGTTGAACTCGTCTTTTCACGCTCTACAAGTATATCTAAGAAAATATATAGGGTGTCGTACAAAAAAATAGTTGTACCTTAATAGTAACTGAAATATTTATTAGATTTCATTCGTTTCTTCATTGTTACGATCCATGGGAAATCGCAAAGCAGTAAAAATGGAAAATGTACCGACACGGGTCGGTCGATTTTCCGACATAAATGCCGCTTATACTTTTCGTAGTTTTTCCGATTTACGAGCATGAGTGCGGCGAACTGTGTCGGCTAATGACGTTCTTCGGGGCCCGCCCTTTTCCACGGAACAAAGGGAAAAGGGAGATAAAGCGATCGTTCGGTCTCGGTGCGTTACGATCGCAGGAAAATGAGCGTAGGGACGCGATACATTGTTTGACACAGTTTTATGCCTGGATCGTAAAAGATCGTCACGCGCTCGTTCCCCGCTCGATCCGCCCGTGGATCGTAGATCGTATCCAGCAGGAGGAACAGTTTCGGCGCAGGGGTAAAAGGACATTACGAAAATATATCTCGAAGTTTATGCCTCCGGGCCGGCAACTTTTTCGCCACCGTCGCGCAGTTTCACGGCGTTTCCAGCGAAAGCTCTCCTTAATTTACTGCCGCATAAAAGTCGCTCGGTTTAAGGGTGTCTCGGCCGACAAAAGGAACAGGAACGATGGGGAACACCATAGTCTGATCACTAGATGATACGATGTAATTTGATGAATTTTATTCGTCGACGTCCGTGGGAACGTTTCGCGTTCAACCCCCATGAACAAAGTAAAATCAATTTTTGGTCAAATACTCGTGTAAGTAATATTTTTTGTTACTTGAGACATCAAATTTCAAACACAAGTAAATTATTTGTTACTCGAACAAGTTCAAACACATTAGTTAAATAATTAAAATAACCCTTGAACCTCAAAATTTTTCTTTAAAAAATCTGAAAAAATTTATTAACATCTCTAAACATAAAAATTGATTTTCAAATTCGATAAAAATCCAATTAAATGTGCTCCTTTTTTTAATCTTTTCTGATTGCCTACACCCTCGAAGTATCATTATGTCAATATTTGTAAATCGATCCGGAATGGAAAAATTGAAAGGTAATAATCGAAGCGAGGCACAATCGGTCGTACAAATTCCTCGATAAATCGATACACGACGATGAAAGCGGGTTTCGAGTTGCTCGTAAGCAGAGACCATGGTCCCTACAACAATTCTAAACACGTCTGGGCTTCGTCCAAAAGTTAGGAGCGACGAAAGGGTGCGAGATTGTGGGCCATGTGTCAACGGCATAATAAAAGGACCCTGACGAAGGTCCTGCCGAAATTGCGCGGGCTCATGAGTAATAATACTTCGGTTGGAAAGGAACACAGCCGGTCTACGGCTGGCCTTTATGGTCCCCGAAAAGAGAAATTGACTGACTGAACGACTGCGAACACACGTTATTTATGGCAGGGACAACGGATTATAACTCAGAGATTTCGGGTTCGTTAAACGCGCCCGTTGGTTGCCTAATACGATAAGCGTTTGGCAGCATTAGGCCCTCGATTGTAAACCGTTCGCCACTCAATCAGTCGTGTTTTCACTGGTGGGAATATTTATTATTATTATACGACTCTTGCAATTTTTCAAACATGTGTTTTCCGTCCATCTGTTTTTATTCTTCCTTAATTGTTTTTTAAGACGAGGGCTAACATAAATAGTATGGACCTCAGCAACGAAGAAATTACTGAAATCGAATAAATATTTCAGTTGCTATGAATGTTAACTATTTTTTTTTACACGATATCCTGTATATTTTCTTCGATATTGTTATAGAGCGTGAAAAAACGAATCCAACGAGTACCATCACCATACCATTACGATCATCCAGTCTCGAGATATTCAGTCTGAAAGTTGAGATATTTGATCATCACCCTAACCATGCTTCACTATTCAGATACGAATATCTCGAGACTGAATGATCGCAATGGTACGTTCATGGTAGTCGTTGGATTCGTCTTTTCGTACTCTGCAAGACTGTCGATGAGAATATATAGGGTGTCGTATAAAAAAGTATCGATCACCTTGAGATTTCATGAATAAATTGCATGGAGGAAAGATTCTTTCGACTGTTGCACGTATAACTTTTTGTGATTTATTAAGCAGTAGATGATATTGGTGTTGTACTGTGCACGACGGGTAAAAATTTGAGTCGTTGAAAAAGTCGAATGAATTTCGTGATTTCAGTGGCCTAATCGACGGAAGATGGCGGGGTTCTTCGGCTAGTAATCGAGGGTATCAGTGTTTTCACAAGAGAGATTTGACTCTGTGGCTCACGGGGCCGGGAAGGGAGGGAAGATCGAGGGAAAGAGAGAAACACAAGCATAATAATCGGCGATCGGTAAACAACAAAGCCGGTTATCGGTCGCCTGATGCAACACGGAAGCGAGTTTCGTCAGCAGCTGTAAATAGACTATACAAGATTGTAGATAGAGTGAATCGGCCATAATTTGTGCATTTTTACGGGGTTGCATGAGATGGATAATGATCGTGAGCCTCTGACGATCATCGAATCGAGCACCCTTCGAGCTAAATAAACTGTCTGATACGATACAAAACTTGCGGGTCGCAGCTAAACTTCAATCTTTCTTCCCTGTGAACGATATTTCCATAATATTTACATAACTGCTTTAAATGTGAGACTGTTTAGGCTAGGAGAACATTATGCAACCCTCTCCTCTACTTTGGCTGATAAGGGAAAGTGTAAACAACGAGGGAAATAAGAGAAATAAGAAAAATGTTGACTGTGATCGAGGAGATTCACTGTACCGTGGTGTATCTCGGTTATTATCGAAGATACAGAAATATGGTGGAGTAATGTTTTGAGTGCTACAATAAGCTCTATCATGCTGTAATGCAGTATTTTACGGAACTGCATCGGTGCAGTGTCAAAATTCAATTGTACTCTTCCATTAAATTATAGGATTTTCTTTGCATGCATTAATTATTTAAACTGTATAAATCGATTAAAATGAAGAAGTAGGAGGAATAAAAAAATAGTAGAAAAAAACAGCGATTAAGAGTGAACGAAAAAGTATTAGGATGCGATCCTGAAAGACTCGATACTTTTCGAAATATTTAATATTTTCCTCCATCGTACACGATAAATTTTAAAAATCTTTCGACACTGAGGTTATGAAGCATTTTGTGATTGCACCGATGCATTTTCGCAAAAATCACCATTGCAGGACTATGCAGGTTGGAAAATTGTACAAAACGTTCTTGTCGAATTATTTTCTTTTCTTCATTAACAACCCGAGTTATATCAAGCGACAAAAATTCTGAGAAGTGCGTTTTCGTGCGAGAGCTTGTTTTACAACTGCAAAGGAATGCAACTGCATTCTCCGTGAACATGTTCGGTCAGCATGCAGCTTATCCGACGCGTCTATCGTGACCCATATTCGCTGTTAGGGTGATTATTCCCCCTTGATTTCCCACTCTTCTCCGGAGCACTCGAAGAGAGGTCCATTGTTGCGGAGTGAGAGTGGGGAGGGGAGGGGGAGACGAGCGATTCAAATTGAAATGTAGTCTTTTGATTTTTCTATCCTTCTCCTGCCGGCTTAGCACGAGGGTCACGTGGTTGTTACACGTCACAACAAAGTTGATCGACAATTTGTTATCTGCTGTTTGCCGCTGCTGAAACTTGCACGCTCGAACGCGTCGTCATTGTGACATTCATCATTGAATGTGAAATCATTACTGTGAATTCTATCGAATTTCCAAGGAGCATCTGCTATTGCAATGTTGCCTCGGAAAGTTAACGATCCCAACTTGTAGGGAAACGAATATTGTTGATAATAATGGTACAGTTGAATTTCTAAAGTGCTTCGCGCGTGTTAACCCCTTGCCCTACAATATCGAGTCAGACTCGTGATGAAGATTCTGAACAGAGTCTAATGAATATGTATGTTATTAATATCCTTTAACACTTTGACCGTCAAACAAGACAGCTAAAAAATTCCATGAAATCAAAGTACGTTATTTAATAAAATAGAAATGGAAAAAAATTAAATGTATGATATTGTGTAGTTCTCCAACTGTCTTGCATTTTACAGATCCTAATAAAATTTGGTACAATGAATATATTAACGGAAAAATTCATTTTAAAGCCTGAACAAATAATTCCGTCACCCATATATGGGTGACATGGCAGTCAACGTGTTAAATCGAAATAAGATTCTATTTTGTTGTAGTTGGTATATATCCTTTGGAGAAAACATTGACATACAATAGATATAAACTATCTTTTTTTTTACTATGGAATTCTGAACGATGAAGACTTTCTAGTCTGTACAATGACAAAGTAAATAGTAGTGCAAGGGGTTAAAAATTAATATTTATGTGTCGTGCATACGTTGTCGATTGGGCCTTGCGGTCGGACCAATATTTCCCTTGTGTCCAACAATTCCGAGACAATTACAAGTGTGAGGAACGCCATCGCTTCGAAATAGCGCCGATTAATCATCTCGCTGCGACAGCAGCCCATTAAGCGAGACACCGAGCTCGCGCTCGATGCAAAAATAACAACATTATCATGGCCTGGGCGTGTAACACCAGAAACCTCCAGCCATCGGGCTGCCGATCTCTCTCTCTCTCGTTCAGAATAACACCAAAGATCTGCCAAGATGTTCGATGTCCTCGCCAAAAGAAAAAAAAAAGGACCCTCAAATCTGTGTCCCTTCCACAGCATTCAAATCGTTGGGTCCACGCTCGCTCGTCAATGGTATTTTTCCACAAACCCTTCGAAGGTCCCCCGCCCCTTGCCCAGCAGGACACCGTCCATCGATTTCTCCTTTCTGACCCCCTAACCCATCAGAAAAAAAACTTCGCTGACAGACAGACCGAGAAAATTGCTGGATCGTGCGTGATGGCTTCTAGAACGCTGAATGCTGCCCAGAAGAGATGTTCAAGGACAACAATGTGCTTCGATACACGTGCAAAATATGTGCATTGATGATGCTTGTGGAAAATTTTACCAGGCCCACTTGATTAGATCATTTCAGAGAGCTAGAAGTTTGATTCCTGGGAGGTGTGGTATGTAGCGACAATACAAAAGTTAACATAACTTTATTGTTCTTAATTATATCTTGATAAAACTTTCACAGGCGTACAGGGGACTCTTTTCCGATTAAAACGATACCCAACACGACCCAATTCGGTGCTCGCGTGCTCGTGTAATCCGCGATTTAGTAGAATCTCTACTATCCGAACCGAGATATTTGGGTCCCAACAAGGCTCTATTTTATCGAGGATTTATTACGCGGTGCGTGGACTCATTTTAATCGGAGAAACGCCGGCGATTTAGCGACATTTAGGCAGCAACATTTTTCGTTTCGTTGTTACAGCGAGATTGCTGTAGCGCGTAACGATCGCGTCGCGGTTAGGCGACACCAGAGCCAGCGAATTTTTCTCTCGAGGCTCGAGTCAGTAGCCGTGATCCCAGATTATGCGAGGCGTTAAAGTCACTTCGAGAAACCGGTCTTGTACGTGGCCAGGCCTTACCGAGGATGCAATAAAATCACCAGGCAATTGTATCCACGTGCCGGTGGACGACGAAAGGACAAGTAGTTTCGGCTTCTGATCCCCGGCGTGACCGTTGCACGATTACGGTACGGTGATTAATACGTTCCGACCAGATGTACCGGGTGTCCCAGATTCACTCTACAATCTTTCTGAAAACTTTCACCGGCGGCGATGAGTTTTCGCAGGAGAATCTAGGCATGCTTTCTACGCGACGCAACGGAGGGAGATCTCGAAGTGAAAATCTAAAAAGCGGCGGTAATTTATTGTCAAATTTTCCGCGCGAGAACTTACGGTCGGGGCTCGTTTAGCTTCGTCGCGATTCATCGCCCTCGTTTAGACGCGAATAACGCTTCGAGAAACGCCTCGCGTACAGGATGATTCACCTAATTATTTACTTTAAACAACTCTTTAATTATTCATCGCGCGAACGCATGTTTTATGCAGCAGCGGGATGACGTATGATACGTTTTTCGCTTTCTTGGCTTATGAGCCTGGTTTCAAGGCCGCACGTTTTTTTTCAAATGGAATAGCTTTCAGCTCCCAGGTCGAGTAAATAATAATTTAAAGGGTGGGGGGGATAATGTTTTTTCGGGGGTAGAAAATACATGTGTATTGATAATATATGTGTGGAAAATTTATGATTTTGATCACTTAAATTCAATGGTTAGGTCATTCCAAGTCGATTCCTTGGAAATGTGGCATGAAAATATAACAAAAAAACTAGCATAACTCCGTTGTCGTTAATTATTTTCGGATAAAACTTTGATGGGCTTATTGGTGACATTTTTCCGATTAAAATGATACCCGACACGATACAATTCGGAGTCTGCATGCTCGTTTAATCCACGATTTAATGGAGCCTCTCTTATCCGAACCGATATCTGAATTCCTCGGGGTTCCATTTTATTGTGGATTGAATGACGCAAACTGTGTCGTGTTGGGTATCATTTTAACCGGAAAAATATCACGAACATGTTGGTAACGGTCTCCTTAAAGAATAATTAAAAATCAAATTTTTTTTACGTTTTTACCAGCAGCAAGGAATCAAAGAACGGTGTGTCTGTGCAGGATATAAGTGACACTTCGGTCCCCAATTTGTCCATACACGTATCGAGCGCCTACCGTAACTGTTTCTCATTGTTACGCTAGTATGTAGAAATGTTGTGCAACAAGGGGAAGCAAGCCAGGACAACGAGGATCGCGCGGAGGCTCCATTTCCCCTTGCATTATTTTCCCCGGGCAGATAAAGTCTCCGTAACCGTACGAGAGCTCGTTTCCCGTAAAAGTCGAGAGTCCCGGTAATGGAGAAAAGCTCTTCCGGGGATCCTGGTCCCCGTTATCGTTACCCAGAACCTTTCTCGAAAACTGATCCGGTTGATTTAACAACGTCTCGGGCCTCGCTTCGTACTCTAAGACAATTTATACAAAATCAGGGAGGGAACGCTCTGTCTTTAAATAAACGACGAGTCCGTATCGCGATTCCGTTGTTCAACAAATTCTTATCTTATCTGACGACGTTACTCTCGTTTTATCCCTCTCTATTAAAACCCAACCCGGATGCTCTCGATAAAAATTCAGAAATAAAATATGCCGGTCAGGTTACAGTTTGGTCGATTCGGGAATGTTCTCGATGGTCGATTTCCTACCTGTATCCTCGGCCCCCTAAGCAGGGCTGCAGTTTATGTGGATATAGCGCAGAAAAAAAAGGGGCTCTCTCCTCGAGGTAGCGTTCGTTCTTCGGACGCACAAAAGCCTCACGGAATTTTCCGAGGCGAATGTCGAGGTAGAAATTAACCTGGAAAGGCGATCCGGAGGGACGAGCACGTTTTCTCGGCGCCGATTATCCGAGAGAGAAACATTTTAACCATTCTCGGCTATTCGAAACCTTCCCGGTTCCATCTGCGAGCGTTTCTAATGCGCTCGAAGACGAAACTGCTTTCTGAGAGACCTCCTGCTGTGATCGCAACTTTCATTAGGCTTTCTTTAATTACCCTTCGTTTCTCGCGCGATAACATTCTCATTTTAGCTTCGGAAATTCAAATCTCTGAAATATTATTAAAAAAAAAAGAAATTCTTACTAGATGATACTTTTAATTCGATCGCAAGCTTAATTACGCTTTTAGTTTTATTTTATTAATCAGGCAATTTTCCTTTCTCACACGTTAACATTTTCATTTTAACGTCGGAGATTAAAATGTCCGAAATATTATTTAAAAAAAAAATCGAAATTCTCACTGGATGATCCTTTTAATTTGATCTCAGGCTTGATTACACTTCTATTTTTATTTTATTAATCAGGCAATTTTCCTTTCTCACACGTTAACATTTTCATTTTAACGTCGGAGATTAAAATGTCCGAAATATTATTTAAAAAAAAAAAAGAAAACGAAATTCTCACTGGATGATCCTTTTAATTTGATCTCAGGCTTAATTACACTTCTATTTTTATTTTATTAATCAGGCAATTTTCCTTTCTCACACGTTAACATTTTCATTTTAACGTCGGAGATTAAAATGTCCGAAATATTATTTAAAAAAAAAAAAGAAAACGAAATTCTCACTGGATGATCCTTTTAATTTGATCTCAGGCTTAATTACACTTCTATTTTTATTTTATTAATCAGGCAATTTTCCTTTCTCACACGTTAACATTTTCATTTTAACGTCGGAAATTCAAATCTCTAAAATATTATTAAAAAAAAAACGAAATTCTCGCTAAATGATTCTTTTAATTTGATCGCAGGCTTAATTACGCTTTTATTTTTATTTTATTAGTCAGGCAATTCTCCTTTCTCACACGTTAACATTTTCATTTTAACGTCGGAGATTAAAATGTCCGAAATATTATTTAAAAAAAAGGAAAACGAAATTCTCAGTGGATGATCCTTTTAATTTGATCTCAGGCTTAATTACACTTCTATTTTTATTTTATTAATCAGGCAATTTTCATTTCTCACACGTTAACATTTTCATTTTAACGTCGGAGATTAAAATCTCTGAAATATTATTTAAAAAAAAAGAACGAAATTCTCACTGGATGATCCTTTTAATTTGATCGCAGGCTTAATTAGGCTTTTATTTTTATTTTATTAATGAGGCAATTTTCCTTTCTGTCGAATTTTTGTTTTGCAAACCTTCCGGTACCAGCAATTCTCTTGTCAAAATGATAAAGTGACATAAAGACTTGACTGATTTGTTCGATAGTGCTTCATCATAGCGTTCCTTGTCTAATTAACTCGTCTCATGGAAGTCACGCGAGGCTCGTTTCATTTTCTTGCGAACAAAAATCATTTGGACAAAAAGGTTTCCAGGAATTCCAAGGCCAAGATAACCGTGACTCATCGTTATCGGGGAAACGTCCACTGTACTGATGCAACTCGTGCGTCACGATTTTTCCATCCACCTCTGTTTTTTTTTTTTTTTTTTCGGTGTGTAAGTAACAACGGCACTTTCTCTGACGAAACACCCTTTTCATATTTCGCGTGTAACGAAACGTAACAGCGTTTCCATCGGATTCTATTTCGAATAATAAAGCCATTCGTTCGCGCGACGCGTTCCCCTAACCGCTCGCATTTCGATTATACACTTCGCAACACGTTGCTGCAATTAATGCAAATATATCGGCGTTCCCGTTACAAAGCGACTCGCGAGCAATTAAACAATTTTTAAGCGTACAATAAGCTCGAAACCGGTCAACCCGTGTATTTCATCCGATGTTTAATAAAAATGTGCATTTCTAAACGTTCGTTTTGCGTCTGAACAATCCTGCAGACTCTGCCAGACATTGTACTGTATTTTCTCTGACGTTATAAATATTGAACTGCGTTTAAATAATATTTAAAGGAGCGGGACATCTTTAACAAAGCCAATTCCCTCGGACGTTATTCAACTTTAGGAATTTTTTATAAACTAATGGTCGAAGCTATGCGAACGATACTTACGTAAAAATGTGCTGTAGACTCTCCCGAATATGATGGCATATTTTTTAATATAGTTCAAAACGTTTATACATTTTTAAATAATGTTTGAACACATCCAGACACATTTATCTCACCAGCTATTTCGGGCATTTTTCAATTTTGAGAATTTTTTATGAACTAATAGTGGAAGCTATACGAACGATTCTTATGTAAAATTGTTCTGTGGATTCCCCAGAATATAATGATATATTTTTTAATATAATTCAGAACGTCTATACATTTTTAAATAATGTTTGAACAGAGCGAAACACATAATTACCTTAGCAACTATTTCGGACATTTTTCAACTTTAAGAATTTTTTATGAACTAACGGTGAAAGTTGTGCGAACGATTATTACCGGGAATTATTCTGTACACTTTCCTGAATATCGTGGTATATATTTTTGTAACATTATGAACGTTTGCACATGTTTAATTAATGATTAAAGAAAGCGAGGCGCCTTCAACTCGCCAATTGAACTCGCGAATCGTGCAAAATAACGATTAGAAACATTTTCTTGTTATTATTACTTGAGCAAAAATAGAGCGATGTAAACGAACGGACACGGATTTTCGATATTTTATTTACACGTGGAAGGGAACCGTAAATCTCTCCGCTTCCGGCACGCACAATGGGGCGAGAAAAATAACGAGCAATCACACCGGCTGATTAATGTACTCTCGATGGATAGACGAGCGCCGGTTCTCAACAATCCTCCTTTTCTTTCCTCGCAAGAGTAGGCTAGTTCTGGAGGAAATTATTTATCGAACCCTTCCCACCCGCCATTGTTTTCGCTACCGGCCTGCGAGAGTGCTGTAATTATCGTCGTTCACTTATTATTCTTTATAATCGCTCGGGGATCGTTCCGTTTGCTTAGCTCCGCCGCGGTCTTTAATGCCTGTAAACTACGATCGCGTATTGTTATTGAAAATTATTGCCGGCAGTTAGCTCCATGGATCGTAAATATTGTTACGAACCCGCCGGAAGTTCGCTCGAGTTTAATTAAATCGTAAAATACATGATAAATCCTGAAGACTTTCGAATAGCGACTTCCATGATTGCTGTTGCTAAATTGCGATGCTAAATTATGTGAAAATGATCGTTCAGAGATGGTAGTCGACGGACAAATAATCTCCAGATGATAATACATAAAATCGAGATTATGTTTGTTGAATAATGCAATAACTTTTATCGGCAGGATTTATCGCCCCGATGGATAAAATAATGCGAAACGCATAAAATGAATGCCCTAATCTGTGACAATTATGAAAACTTGAAATCGTTATGTCTGTGTGTACAGAAGCGTTTTATTTACTGCCATAATCTCAGCCTCGCTTATTCTTTATTGTACCTATTAATTTTAAATAAATGTCTGTGTGGAGTATGTATACGGTGAGTCACTTAATTTGGATCGCTCAAGCCTTGTAGAACTAAAAAATGAATTGCAATGAATGTTAAATTATTTTTTATTCGGCAACCTATATGTTTTCTTCGATATTGTTATAGAGCGTGAAAAGACGAGTTCAACGACTACCATGACCATACCATCACGATCATTCAATCTCGAGATATTCAGTCTGAAAGGTAAAGTTTATGATTAGGTGTGTTCCTCCCGCACACGGATATCTCGAGATCGGTTTATCGAAACAGTACGGTCATTATACTCGTTGGATTCGTCTTTTCATGCTCTGCAAGAATATCGAAGCGAATATATAGGGTGTCGTATAAAAAAAGTACTAACCAACTTGAAATTTCGTTAATAAACTACCTCGAGGGAATATTCTTTGCACTGTTACGTGTATGTCTTTGTTCTAACAAGTCGTTTAGGTGATTCTAGTCAGCTGACATACTCTGCAGTGACGTTTCTATCTAATATTTGTATTGCTGCAGGCTTGATAGTGTTAACGAGAGAAAAGTGGAGGCAAAGGTGCTGAACTGCAATAGTTTCCGCGGAAAACAACGTGCCGCCATTATCGTTTGCCGTTGAAGTCGCACACCTGTAGCCAACGGATCCGAGCAGCTCATAAAAATATTCATCGAGGTCGCCGAACGGAAAATGAATTCCCCTGGGAGGTTCGAAACACCGAAACTCCGGATTTCCATACAGTAATATGTCACCGGACTGCATAACTCGAATTGAATACAAAGAACTCGTCGTTTCGACCGGAAATCGGAGCGCTGCCGCAAGGGAAACTCGAGTGTGCAGCTCTTGGGAAACTGTCTGGGAAAAAACAGGAATATATTCTATTCAATTTACACGAGAAGAGTGGGGGAAGGAATATAATTATAATCACCAGACCGAGGAAAAAAACTGAGAGAAATGCTACCACTTATGTCATGTTTGGCCTCGTTTTATTCAGAAAAGTGTCACGAGCATGTTGGGGAACGTTTCATTTAAAAAATCGTCGACTCCCGACTCGGCCCGACCCAGGCCCGACCCAGGCCCGTCTTGATATTCTCTAGTTCACTGGCCTAATATTACTCCAGTGAATGTTTTCTTGGGTTTTGGGTCTAATGATAACAAAATAAAACATATTTAATCATAATTTAATTCAAGAATAGGAAATTGGCGCTTATGGCAACGGCCAGCGGATGAATCGAGGAGCTGGCGAAATCGTAATGAAGAGGTGGAGCCAAGAGGTGGAAAACAAGACGACGAACGGACCGGAGGCGTTGCACGCCGGGAAACCGGCGGCGATAAGTATAACGATCGACTCGTAAATCACGACAATGACGGATGGCAGGGTGGCAGAGCGTCGATCGTTTATTGGCAGTCATGCGATCCGCGGCATCAAGATCGTCCTACCTGGTTGGTCACTCCCGTATTCATGTTATGCACGCGGGTTGCAAGCATTGTGTACACGTTCCACATGCGACCGGCCCGATGTATGCACATGCATTTAGGTCGGCCCGGTATCTCCCCTAAGCGTATATGAACGCCGTGCTGCAAAATTAGCTCCGTGTTCTGTCTTTCGTTCTGTTACCAGGCGCGAACCTCCTCCCCCCTCCCACCCCCCCCACCTTTCTCTCTTTTCACATCTCGTTTAACGCTGATTTATGTCCGTCGAAACTTTTCGAGAATAAACAGTCCACTTGGACCCGATCGTTCGTGGAAATCGCAATTTTCAATAGCATGATCCGCGCGCATGCCAGCGAAGAGAGAGAGAGAGTGAAATTTTCCACGTGTCCCGATCGCGTTCCAAATTTTCAAAATAGCCTCCTCTCCGTTTCTCTCGTTACTGAGCACGTGTGCTGAACCGTGTTTGATTCTAGAGAGAAATGTTATGTCCCTGTTTTCTCTAGTCTAAAAATTTATTTTTGTTGAATTCTTCAAGAATGTCTCTACGAAATATTGAGCTAGAATTTTTACTTTCAAAGTTATCAATAGACAGCGGATTGTATGCATTTGTGACAAAAATGTGTAGGTGTAATTTGAAATAGTGGAACTGTTAGAAGATTTTTAAAATACTGTTATATTATTTTCAACCTACAGGGAAATAAACCATAGAAAATAAACTTTTATTTCGCTCGAGTTTATTGCAATTAAGGTAGAAAATTGTTATTTTCCATAAAGATCCGCTGCCTAGTTATCAATTATTCAATATGGATGTAGTAAAACATGTAGTAGAACAATTGTCTGGCTAGCATTTTCATCTGTTAGAAGATTTTTAAAATACTGTTATATTATTTTCAACCCACTGAACATATTAAGAAGGAAAATAAACTTTTATTTCGCTCGAGTTTGTTGCACTTAAGGTAGAAAATTTTTATTTAGCATACAGATCCGTTGTCTAGTTATCAATTATTCAATATGGATGTAGTAGAACATGTGATAGAACAATTATGTGGCTAGATTTTTCAATTAAACTGTTTTACCAACATATTTCTCGCATTTTTCTGGTTAAAACAAGCCCAAACACGATACAATTCATATCTAATTTACTCGTTTAATGTACGATTTAATGGAACCTCGATTATCCGAACTGACCCGTGGAACACGTGCATTCGGTAACCTACCCCCGAATTATGTCACACTTAGTCTCGTTTTAATCATCAAAACGTCGTGAATATGTTGGTCAATGTTTAAAAAAAAAAAAAGAAATAATGTTTAATTAACGGTATTTTGTGTAAAATTAATCATAAACAAACATGCCCCGAATTGTGTCATGTTTGGGCTCGTTTCACTCGGAAAAACGTCACGAATACATACGACGGTGAAGGTTTCGCGGAGAAACATTCCCGGTCATTAATTATTAATTATTATCAATGCCATTAATTCTGTTTAACGTCGATCGTATCGAACACTCGAGAAAGTATATTTCCCGTGGGAACGATGCTCGGTAAATTTCCGTGTTTCGAGAACGGGGAATGATCGTCGGTAGCCGGCACGTGGATCGTGCAACGATTGCAGCAATTACGTCGGCCGATAAGATTACGTAAAGCTTCAAGTTTGGCTGCTCTAGCTGCTGACCTCCGAGCCGAGGGAAGACGGGCCCGAAAAGGAAGAAGAGATAGATGCACAATGGAAAAGGAGGTGGCGAGCACAAGGAAAACCGGTAAGCGAAGAAGGAGCGGGGAGAGGATAGAGAAGAAGAAGAAGAAGAAGAAGAAGAAGAAGAAAAAGAAGGGGGAGAGAGAGAGAAGTGGAGAGAGAGAGAAGTGGAGAGACAGAGAAAGAGGGATTAGTATGACTGCTGGCTCCAAGCAGTCTGCTCCGCTCACCTCGGTATTCCCGCGAGCAATGCCAGCCGAGATTGCTACTCGGTACTTGACTCGTGTGAACACGAGCGTTCACGAACACGCACGACGCGTACGTACGATGCACAAACGAGTGCATCGACGTGCAGCGAGCCCGGCAACGCAACGCTGCACACACGCACGATCTTCTAGAAAACTGTACGACAAAAATTGATCTTCGCAAAAATCGGTCCTACAATCACTCAAAATGTCTCTGTTAAATTACACTAACACTTTAATATCTTATCGCCAGTGTTGAATGTAGGATGGGGAGTAAACAACACCATCGTATCGTTGAGATAATATTTATTTATTAATGGAACTTTGTTGTTTCTAATGATTTCTTTATGACACTTTTATCAGCTTATCCGTGACACTTTTCTGGATAAAACGATACCAAGCACGATACACTTTGAATCGAAGTTACTCGTTTAATCCACCATGAATTAGAACACCTCTCTTATCCGAACATATTCGGAGGTTATTTTTCCGAATGAAACTTTCACATTCTCGCACTTTTCCGATTAAAATGAGTCCACGCATAACATTATTCAAAGCTAGGTAACGATTGTTTAAACACTCGTGCATCATTCTCGATTTTTACAATGGAGGAGAAATGTTATAGAAAAAATTGCTGTCTGAAAGTAGAGATTTGAAGCTTTAAAATGAGACATATTACTATAAGTATACTAGGATAGTTTGTCTTGAAGGTCCTGCTTAATTTAAGCTACTCCATCACCTCCCATACGAAGCTCGATAAGTCGACTAAAAAAAATTGTAAATGAAATTTTTTGGGATCGTTGCAAAGAGCAAGATTCAATCTTCAAATCCGTGGTGGTTTCAATGTATAACAAAATTCTTCGGGGTCTACAGAGTTGTTTGAATTTGCACAAATTTTAGACTTCAATTTTATACTACAACGTATATTTTTGATTTTTACTATGAAGGAGAAATTGTTTAGGTAAAATTGCTACAGCTATCTGAAAGTAGAGACATTAAGCTTTAAAATAAGACTAGTATGACCGTTCTACGATCTTTCATTGCAGAGTTATAGCAGCTTGAAAATCAAAGATATCACAAGTTCGGATAATCGAGGTTCCACTGAACCGTGGATTAAACAGGTAAGCATAATCCGAATGGTATCGTGTTTGGGCTCATTTTGATCAGGCGAACGTCACGATTGCGTTGATAAATGTGTTATGTAAGAATAAATAAAGACAACATAGTTTCGTTTAATAAAAGAGACTAGTCTCAGGTATAGAGTGGCGCTGTCGCGTCTTCGTTGACGAGGAACACGTATTCCGTAGCTGAAGATGGACACATTCTCTCGAAGAGTACCCTCACCCTTCTACAACCTTTCTACAGCGTTCTTCCAAGAGTTTCTCGTACGACGAATTTTCACGAGACTTTCGAACGCTCGCGGAATAGGCGAAATTTTCGAGAAACTACCGGCGAGTTTTGTTTCCACGATGCTACTTTGGTTATTGCTTTCCTCGTAAAGAAGCTTCACGATCTCTGTGCTTCCTTCTTGGACTCAATTTGTGGTTGCACAGCGAAACCGTGCGTTTACAGCGGCGAGCAGTAAAACGGAGGCACAGTGGGTTCTAAATTTTACCTTTTATCCAGGTGGGTATACCGATCCACTCTGTTTCCTTAACTTCTGTTCGGACATTCGCTATGATATCAACCGGCGCGATGAAATATCGTGAAACGGTAATAAACAAAATCGATGGAAACAGGTGAAAGGTATCACTTCCCGTATTAAAATCCAGTCTTCCTTTTCGCGTCGCGAAACAAGGTCTCGCGGCCTCGGGGCAAAACCGATATTAAAATTCGCTAGAGACAGGACAGATTCTAGTTTTTCGCGACGCTGTCTCGCGGCGTTGACGCACGCTCGATATTAAATCCTCCTGTCCGCGAAATGAGCCTCGCCTCGATACCGGATGGCGAATTTCATTCGGCGTCGGTCGGGAACTCGTGTCTCTCAAAGAAACCGGGCCTGCGAAGCGGCTGACGCGACCAATATGCAGTTTCAAATATACAGACTGCCGCAACTAAATCTAAAATACCTGTCTTATTCACTGTTGTACAGATAAACATCTCAGAACTCATTTATATACGCAACATTGTAACGAATTTGTCCTCAAGCCAATTTATTAACGAAATATCAAGTTGATTAGTCCTTTTTTATACGACACCCTATACATTTGCTTCCATATTCTTGGAGGGCGTGAAGAGACGAATCCAACGAGTACCATGAACGTATCATTACGATAATTCAACCTCGAGATATTCGTGTCTAAAAGATAAAGTATGGTTGGGGTAATGATAAAATATTTTAACTTTTTCAGAGTGAATATCTCGAGATTGGATGATCGTAATGGTATGTTCATGGTACTCGTTGAACTCGTCTTTTCGTGCTCTACAATAATATCTAAGAAAATATACAGGGTGTCGTATAAAAAAATAATTAAATATCTAACACAGCTAAAATATTTATTCGATATTTTAATTTCTTCATTGTGGAGGCCCGTACAAAGCAGTAAAAATGAAATACGTATCGATTTGAGAAGGTAGTATATGGGGAGAAGAAAATAATGACTTTAAGAAGGGGACACCCTGTATACTCGACTGTCAAAGCGGTTCTTCCTGTCAGGGAATCGACATCGACGAGAACGAAGCCGATTTTCTTCGTCCATTCTATTTCAATTTCGCAACCAACGAGTATATCTCTGCGAAGAGGATCCTCCGAGTTTCATTGATCGGTGAATACCGTTTAATCCGACGAATAAAAAAAAAAGTTGGGAGACCTAGAACGTTGAAGACGTCGTAAAGGCAAAGGGGGCCGGTGAGATACGACTCGATTCTAAATTTGGTCAGAGACCGCGAAGTAGGGACGGTCGCTTAGTAGTCGTAAAGAGCACTAGAAAACAGGGGGAAAGAGGAGGGACTCGGTCGAAGACACAGACCGTTCATTGTTTGTAATGGGCTGTCCGTGTACACGTTTCGTTCTAATTTCCTTCCTGTTTACGTTCCACGCGACTCTACTGGCCCACTCGTCTGGTTCCTGATATATTTCCGTCGGTTTTCCGCAGTTGTTCGACGTTGGCAGAGGAACGCTGTTTGCGCACCATTTTTGAGTATTTACATCCAAAGACTACATATGTCTCTGACGTCAGTTGGAATGCACATCACACCAGCCGTGAGCCTTCACGCTTATTGTCCTGGAATCAATCTTTAAAATTGCATAGAAGTCGCTTTGGATCGAATCACGCGACTCGAGTTCGGATAAGCGAGGTTCCATTAGATCGTGGATTAAACGAGCAAATGAGGTCCGAATTGTATCGTGTTTGGGTTCGTTTTATCGAGAAAAGCGTCGGGAATATGCTGATGAATGTTTTACAAAAAAATAATGAAAAATAAAAAAATTTTGTCATGTAATTAGTATTTAAAACATAGTACTGTAGTTTCTTTTTCTTTCAGTACGCAGCTGGCATAAATCCGAATGAAATAAATATATAGAGTTCATAATACACTAACTATTGGCAATTATTCCATAATTTTTCAAAGTCTATTGACCATGGATAAGGATTTAAAAAATTTGTTTGTTTGCTTAAGGATTAAACAAGATATCGTGAATTGTACGATTATGGGAAAGATAAGGCATCTGAGGGCTTCCTGTAACGTAAGTGTGAAGTAATCTGAGACATGTACTGACCACTACCAATCCCATAATCGCGATAAAATCGCGAGTTTCCGATAGCCACAGCGACGACGCTCGTTCGCTCGTTTGTTCGACTATGAAATCGGAAGTTTCGCACTCACGAGATTCTCATCTCGATGAGAAGTTTCGCACCGTGGTAACGGTGGCATCAAATGGACCGGAATGGAAGAAATCGCAGGAGCGATTTACGCATAATTCGCGAGCTCGAGCACACGGACCGGCAAGTTTCGGGCACAGGTGTCGCCGGAAGTCGTTTTACGAGCGAGCGGAAACGTAAATCGGTGCACGGCCTCCGTCACGGAGCATAGGAAACTGAATACACAAGAGGGTCCGGCCGAACGATGCTCGACGACTCAATAAATTTGAGCATAGTACGTTTGCTATGGGGTTTCTTCAGGCGCGAGCGTAAATCGTACTCGGGACGTGACGAGTTTCGCTTTTCAAGGCATCGTGGCTTATGGGGGGAACGAGTTTTACGATTTTTTAGTCGGCCGTCCCGAGAAACTCAGCCTCTGATTTGCTCCTTCGAACCTAAGTGTACAGTATTTATAGGGTGTCTCAACCAATTTGGATCACTTAGAAATTCGTTCTCACATCGTTACATTCTTCATTCTTACTGCTTTGCAGGGCACTGTGGGTCTTAAAAATGAAGAAACTAATGAAATCGAATAAACGTTTTGGTCGCGATGAATGTTCAATTATGTTTTTATACGACACCCTATACATTTTTTTCGATATTCTTGTAGAGCGCAAAAATACGAATCCAACGACTACCATAACGATACCACTACGATCATTCGATCTCGAGATATTCGTGCTTGAATTGTAAGTTATGGCAAGGTAAGGATCGAATATCTGACCCTTAAGACACGAATATCTCGAGATGGAATGATCGTAATGGTATGGTCATTATACTCGTTGAACTCGTCTTTTCGTGCTCTATAAGACTATCAAAGAAAATATGTAGGGTGTCGTACAAAAAAGTACCGACCAATAGGAAATTTCGAAAGGTTATTTGTACCGTTTCATGTATAACTTTGTCCTGGCAATTTCTAAATGCTGTAGAACGTTTAGATGATTGAAATGCAGTTCGCGGAGCTAAAGTATGCAATAAATAATTCGTTTTGGGGATCGGAGGAAGGAGGGTCGAGAGTTTGATTGAATTGAACATGGCGAAGGCGATAGAATTCAGTGTGAAACCGGCTTAAGGTGCCGAGGCAAGCGAATGGCAAACTCTTGAATAGATTCAATCGCGGGAGTGTCTTCTCCGAAGTACTCGGATGCATTTAAATGCCTCCGGTCAAATAAACAGAGCGCACGGTGAATACCGATCATAAGTTAACGCATGATTTCTGCATTGGAACATCAGTGCAGAGAGTGGTCTCTTCAATCAGCTTCTATACCGTGACGTACACTTGTTTATCATGCGATTCGCGAACGTGTTATCGGACATATGTACTTATGATTCTTCGCTGTCTTATCTGTCGTTTTTTGCTGTCGTTGTGCACACACCTACTGCGAACACGTGCAATTTCACCTAAACAACATTCCTCCGCACATTTCGTTACTTTTTTAATTTATCCAGAAAATTGAACATATTTTTACAATGCACATTTTATGCATTTCTGATAAAAATGAGTAGATACAATTTAAAATAATAAAAGGGGTAACAGAATTTGGGACGTCTCTGTATAAATTTCAATCTATCAAAATTGTTGAAGAAACAAAGAATTTTGTATTTTTGGTTTCTTGCACATTTTTATTTTGTATAAAAGTCCGCATGCTAGTTATAAGTTATGAGTAGACTGCGGATCTTTATACATTTATGGGTTATAAAAATTTGCAAAAAATGCTGTAGCATAAAATTTGACAGAATTTAGTACAATTTTATTAGTTTTGGATCTGCAGAGGCTGTTCCCATAAAAAATTGGATTTTACTTTATTCCATTTTCTGAAAATTTGTCTGCAAAAATTGCAAAATCGTATAAAGTAATCTATCTCAATAGTAATGCTATCTTCTTCTCCTTGCGGCAAACTCAAAAACTATAGTAGCTTAGTAGCCGGCACAACATCTCCACACTAATCTAAGGCAACATACGTTTTCGTTTGCCAGTGATTGTGGCAGTACTTGACCCGCGGCCTTATCATCAAAGAGGACTGTTTTTCAGCCTTCAACTTCGCACATTCTTCCTCGTTCTCGTCGGGAAAACAATTGAGAGACTCGCATTGACGTTTTACAGGTTCATTGTTGTTCTATATTTTTCCATGAAATTATCACGGTTCATATCGACAATTTGTCAAAAATAAAAAATAATGACGTGTCTTCAGTGTTTCGCACCGTGCAAAAATTTAAAATTAAATAAAATAAATAATTAAATAAATTCAATTAAATTAAAATGAGTCCAGTCTTGTCTTCGTACTATTTTTTTTTTTAACACAATTATCCCGGTTTACAGTGATCTCTCGATATATGTCCACAAGACGGGTCTACCCAGGGACATGTATCGGATAGAATTCTCGAATTCTCGATATATGTCAAGAACACACGTCTTGCGTCATATATCGTCCAGGAGACATAATTCCGAGGCCTCTCGTGCTTGGTGATAAACCTCTCACGGGGTATACCCCGCGGTAGTGGGGATAATTCCGCGACGTTTATCATCCAGGCCTCGACGACATATATAGAGAAGTCACTGTATGACACACGGCAGTGGGATAGTTGTAGGACTTTTATCGACTAGATTTTTGGGACATATATCGAGAAAAGACAATTCCAGAATAAACCCTAGTAGCACAAAATATTGTATACACATTCATATAATATTAAAAAGAGATACAATCTTTTTTTAATATTCAAATATACATACAATATTTATTTTATATTAAGTAACAAATATTTCTTTTTAGATATTCAGGAAATATCTATTTCATGTTACGAGAAAAATATTTTTTTCTAAATATTAAATGAATCTTTATTTCATATTAGAAGTAGAATATTTTTTCCTAATATACAAATAATATTTATTTAATATCATGACAAAAATATTTTTTTCTCATTATAAAACAAATCTTTATTTAATATCAGAAGTAGAATATTTTTTCCAAATACAGATAATAGAGAAAAAATTCCCTCAACAAACAGTGCGCAGAAAGTAATACATATTCATAGTTTTTAGTTTTTGTTATAATATTTTCTTAAATTTGAAAATTTTATTGAATGTTTCTTAAATATTGAATTTATATTTTTTCAAATATTAAATTCACATTTTTTAAATATTTACTTTATATTTTTTAAATATCTAGTTTATATCCTCTGAATATTTAGGTTATATTTTTTAAACATTCAATTTATATTTCTTGTACATGTGTACAATATTCAGATCCAATATTTTTCTCATATGAAAAAATGTGGCTTAAAAAATATTTTTCCCATATTTGAAAAAAATATCTATCTAATATTTTTGTGCTACTAGGGAATGCAATGGTGGTCTTCAAAATTTTTGTTACAGAGAAGAAGTGCGAAATACCATGTATTTTCTGACAATGAGAACAATGGAACTGTGCGATTTTTGTTGCAAGCCTGCACCTGGTGCTCCACAGAAAGAATGCAGGGAGGGGAAGGAGTGCAAAAACCGGAAAAAAGCGAGCTCGTCACGTCGCAGAGTCACGAGAGGAATGGAGAAGTAGTGTCCGGGGCCGGTGAGTAATCAATAATCTCGTCAGCGAAGGGACCGAGACAATAATGACAGCCGGCCGGTTGTCGGCTCTGATTGATCGTAATCGAGCGCTTCCAAGATTCGTGTCCTCGAGCGATTCTCGCAGGTTCTCTGCCAAGGACACGGGCTCTAGCTGGTACCATGTTGCTGTGTATTGCATCAGAGAACTATCGCACCTACGATCCGATGAGCTCATCGCAGTCTCTGCGAAATCCCTTCGAGAATGATGGAAAACTACTCTGACACCACCGGGAGACAATGGACGCGTCGACAAAGCTGGTTTTTTCCGACAAAATTCCGTTACTCGAAAATTTATTGGTGATACTGAAACTGAAAATTGTGGGACATAAAAAAAGAAGTGTGCCATCATACTCGTTATAAGTCGTCGCTGGCATTAAAGAAAAATATTGGGTTGGCAACTAAGTAATTGCCGATTTGTTCAATGAAATAAAAGAGTTTTTTGTTTTACTTGGAATGAACTTTAATCTATGATGTATTTTCCATTTTGTTCGATGACCTTTTGCCATCTTTCTGACAACTTGAAAATTCCACGCTCGTAGAAAGTCTGATCCTTTTCGGCCAAAAACTGAGTCAAGTTATAGTTTCATCTATAACTGAAATCGGCAATTACTTAGTTGCCAACCCAATGGTTGAAAATTAACGCTAAATTTTGCATAATTTCTACGCATATTTCCGCCAAAAATCACGTAGGAGTTTTGAGAAAAATTATCAATTTGATCTCAAGAAATTTGGGAAAAAACAAACAATAGGAACTTTTCGCTTTGAGGTGTCCAGGCATGGTTAATATTTTAATGTCATTATGTACCTTTGCAATAGATATCTAGGAACAATACTGTGGAGGTTTCAAGGACTAAGAGTTGATTTTTGGAGAAATGGGGAAAAATGAGGCTTCATTTGACATAACGCCACGTGGAGGCGCGTATTCTCATCCGTTTTACGAGGTCAAAATGATTTTTCGGGAGAGCACGTGCCGGAAAAAGCTCGGGAAATGTGTGCCCGATACAAAGCGTACGGGTTTACGAGCGAGCGGCGTCGTTAAAAAACAAAGATGGGAAAAATGACTGGGCCTGAGACAATAAATACGGGGGTCTCTGCGACCATTGTAGGGGGTGCGATTACGAAATTCGTGGAAGGAAAAATAAATGTATTCGTCGAAGCGCGCACAGTCATGCTCCACGTGTCGCCATACTTATTCATAGTCTGTGGTTTTATTGTTCGGTAATAGTCATTTTCAACAGTACCTAAAACTTGCGTTGTTCTTGTCTGTTCAGACATTGTGTTTGGAACTAGTACGACTACCTGAAGAATATCCAAGAAAATGTGATTTGCAGATCGAACGAAACTTATTTTTCAATTATTTACGAAACTTATTTGTCAATTATTTACAGAAATTCTCTATTTACATGAAAATAGGCATGACATTTTATGGGTACAGATTTTGTGAAACAAATGTTACACCTGCACTCGAAAATTGCAGTTCTTGTACTCCTTTGAAGAATTCTTTATTGCTAAAATTTAATAAAACTTGGCTGAAAACACATTGACAGTAAACTTTTTCATCGGTGGAATGTTGGGGACACTTTCCCGATTAAAATGAGCCCAAACACGATACAGTTTGAACAATAATTGCTCGTATAATCCACGATAAAGTAGAACCTCGATTATCCGAACTGATGATACCTTCGATTTTCAAACTGCTATAACTATGCAATAAAAAATCGTAGAACGTTCATACTAGTCTCATTTCAAAGCTTGAAATCTCTACTTTAAGATAGCTATAGCAGTTTTTCCAAAAACATTTCTCCTCCATTGTAAAAATCGCGAACGTGGCATGAGTGTTGGGTAATAGTTACCTATAGCTTCGAATTACGTCATGCGTGGACTCGCTTCATTCTGCTTTTTGTCTTCTACATGAATTATTTCTTTTTCATGGGTTCTACATACGTGCGTTTATGTTTCAGCAAAATCGCGTTGGTCCGCTGGTTGCGCAATCGTGTCGCGATTTTTTTTCCCACCGAGCGTATCGGCTCGTTACATGAAAAGTTCGGAGACTGGAACGTTCGTTTATGCTTCGCCGATTCGAAACTGTCGACAGAGATCGGCGATTGCGGGCGAAGCTATCACGTGGATTTTTTTCGACAGGGTGCATAACTTGTTTCAGTGTTAAAATCGATCGAAAGTTGTCTAACACGCGGAGACAAGCAGGAAATTTGATTTGAGCTGCGACGTGATTGAATGGAACGAATTTTCTGATTCGATTAATTACTGGTCCCGGGTCGGTGCCGGTGTTCACCTGTTTATGTCTGTTTAACTGCTTGGTATAGATTATTATAGCTTACCACTGCTTGTACTTGTATTTTGATTTTTATCGTGGATATGCCTACTGCTGCACGATTTTTTGTAAAAAGATGCATATAAAATACATGCATCATTGGAATATATAAAATATATAAAATAAATGTAAAAATACAAATGTATAAAATATATATAAAAATAGAAATATATACAATTTATAAAATACATGTAGAAATAGAAATATATAAAATATATGTAGAAATAAAAATATACAGAATATATGTACTATTTTATGTAGTAGTATATATTTTAATGTATATTGTAAATTATTAAAAATGAAGCCGAAAGAGTGATGCAAGACAGCAAAAAATGATTTTTCGTGTGCAAAACAAAAAATGAAATGGAAAAAGAGTTTTTCATTCGGCCTTCGACATGATCGATTCTGCAAATCCGCTGTATAAGCAAACAGAGTCGAGGTAATTGCCATAATTTCATTATTAGGTGGCCGATTTTTTAACATTTATAGCTCATAAAAGTTTTTAAAGGATAGTATAAAGTTCAATAGAATGTAATAAAGTTTCCGATAATAATGTTCCCTCGAGAGAAAGGAAATGGAATTTCGCTTGAAAATTTATCCACGGAATCAACAATTTGCATAAACATTCGCAAACTGTTAAGAAAAATCAACTTACTTGGTTTTTACTAATTAAAAATTGAAAGGGGACAAAATAGCAAGGTTGTGTATCAATTGCATGAATTTACATTTTTCTCTAATAATTTTAGTGTAGTGAAAATACTGTATCAATACTCTTAATATTTGTTGATTCATTGTTATAAATTGCACCTATTCGTTTTTGTCGTAAATGCATAAAATCCGTGGTCTAGTCGCGAATGTTGCTTCACGACGATATTTTTGTCGACTGTAGGTGGGTTTTTTTTTCAATGGGAAATCGAAAACCGAAACGGAGCTCGAAATCGATACGATTACATGCGCGAGTGGAAATATTGCGTCACCTTCGCGGGGTGTTTTCGATAAGAATCCGGCACGAACGGTGGAAAACACTCTGAATAAGTATCGCGATAATAGTATAGTCGTCGACGGTTCCTGTACGCCATCATCGATCAAAATGGTTCTCGATTGAATAAATAAAACCCGAACCGAGAAATGGTCGCGCGCATTTACATTTCATGATTGAGGTAGAACAAAAAAGGACGGTTCGACTGAACCGTTCAAGGTCTCAAACCATGCAAGACTATAGCAAATATTTAGGGAAATAAAATAGTAGAAAAAAAAAGATAAAAACAAAATAAAAAAATTTTTTCTTAAAAATAAAAATAAATTGTTATTGGTCGACCAATAACGTACACAATTGTGATTAAATTATCAGAGTGCTTGTAATGTACAACTGGAACTAAATACGAAATGTGGTGTCGGATGTCGGGCAGAGGGACCGTGTCGAAGCGTCGAGATGAAAACAACACCCCGTCGAGGACCGATACTCTTCGGCTGTTTAGGTTAAGATACAACATTGTGGACTGTTTAGGTTAAGATACAGCATTGGACTGTTTACCTTTAAGGAACTGTATGTGTGTGTGTTTGTGCTTGTGTGCGTAGAGTGTGAGCTTGACGCGTTTTCTTTTAACGAAAACGTGGCAGTCTAGAGAAACGCGCACGTGAGTGAACTTCGGTCTGCGAGTTGCGACCAAGTTTAGAGTATATTACGCTGCGTTTTGACCTGCGAGGTGCGGTCAATCGCATTGTTCACTATTGTTTCGTCTTGTCTTTATTTTTTAAATATACATATATACTGTTTCGTTCATTTCCCTGCGGGTCAGTTCTTTTTTAATCCCACAGAAATTATTTGCATCCATAAAGTAATTTATTTAATGAAATTAAAAGTTGAAAATTGAAAGATTGAGAAAAGTTTAAGTGTATGACACTGATTGCTCTTCCAAATTCCGAGCATTTTGCACACCCTATATAAAAGAGAGCGCACCGAATGTATTACCGGGAAAATTCATTTGTTTAAATAATCCTGCGAAGTGAACACTCCGCAAGAGAAGCATGAATCGCGATTTATAATTGTTTCACATTCGCAGCTACGGTAACAACGTATACGGATTTATTGACGTCAAATGCGTAAACAATAATGTATGCTAAATACGGACAGAAATTATCATATTACGGGAAATGGCCAATTATTCGAGAAAGAGCTGCTGTCTGGTAAATTATTAACTTTGTCACACGAACCAACCAATTCCGTATAATTCTATATAATTATAGTCATAAATTACAATAGATTTCATTAAAATCGATGAGTAATCGCGTTAAAAAAATGCATGTTTTTATTCAATGCACTATTTTAATCAAAGAAAAAAAAATATTTATTGTATCACAACAGTGGCCCGAACTCGCATAACCTCACGATTACTTTTTCTTATACAGGAAAGTTTCAGCGCTCACATACGGGGCAGCTGGCATATTGTTTATAAGTTCGCTGACCGAATGGAAAGTGGTGTGCAATTATATTCCGTATTACCGTAGCAAATACACCAGAAATGCTGTGAAGTATTATGGCATTTAGTGAGTTTATGTCAGCAGCCTACCATCACCTGTATCGTATGTACGAGTTTTCAGCCGGAAAAAATAAGTAAATTCTCATATACCTATACATACAATCAAAAATATCAAAAAACATAGTACGCTCTCTAATATTACCAAAAACAATATATAAAAAAGAAATGTGTATCTGTATGTACGAGTTTTCAGCCCAAAGAAATAATTAAATAAACTTATATACGCGTATACATATCGTTAAAAATATTAAAACTTATCGTGCACTGTCTAATATTACCGAAAATAGTGTGTAGAAAAGAAATACATGTCTGTGTTATATGGGCAAGTTTTTACCTCAAATGAAAAGAATATTAATATTAAATATTAATATTATATATAAATATTAATATTAACATTAATATTAAAGAATATTAAGAGTCATTGTGCAATGTCTAATTATTACAAAGCAGAATGTAGAAAACAGGAATGCATCGTCATCCATGTTGCTTGTGCGAATTCCGAACAAAGCAAAAATTAAATTAATTCCATTTATATATCTACATATATTGTCCAAAATATTAAAAATCATTGTCCACTGTGTAACAGTGCAAAAAAGATTACATAAAAAAAATATATTTCAAAGAAAAAAAAGAAATCGCCCGAACAGGGACTCGAACCCTGGACCCTCAGATTAAAAGTCTGATGCTCTACCGACTGAGCTATCCGGGCATTGAACACCAAACTACTACAGACAGTACATGACCGTGCGTATATCACATCATGTAAACTCCTTAATTGCTCATTGTAAGTGACAATAATGATCTATTTTTATAAAAAACGTATTTTTTCACATTATTAATTATCTGTATTGATGGTGTTCAACCCTGGACTTCTCTCATATGAATATTATTCTACTATTCAATATTCAATTCTATTATTCAATATTATTCGACTAAATTGTTTAATTATTCTATTTTTCAATATCATACAGTTCAATTAAAAAATTCTAAACAATAAAATTTTATCCCAATTTTCACACAGCGTTGGGCCGTTTTCTATTTAATAAATATATATATGACCATTCATCATTTCATTTCTATTATTCGTCATTTTATTTTTATTTATTTAAAGCGACCACTGTTTCATAATATTGTTCATTTTGCTGTTAGTTTCTGGAGATGTTATCAATTCCTCGTACGTGCAGAAATATTGAATTACGACGTCATCATTATTAATATCAACGAAATTATTTTTAGCTCATTACGGCACAATGACAATAGCACATTTGACACCGTCGATCTTAAATATTATTCTATGTCTTCTGTTTGGATTACTCAACGAGCTGTAACACAACACGCGCGGGATTGTCATTAGAAAATTAACGTCAACCGAGCCCAAGATAATTATAAACCGAACGATAATTTATACATCAATCGTTCGACTCGTTTTGTACGAGAAGCGACCGCGAATAATAAAAACCAAGGTTGTCTATCGAAGACGCAGCTGCAACTGTCATAGAGTTGTAGTAAAATATTAATACGCGTGCGATCGATTGTTATCGTTGCCCGTGGCGCGGCGCGCTGATAACAGAGTTTAAGTCAACTAGTTTCTAGTCAATTGCGGTCTTTTCATACTTCGTAACCCGAGGGATTTTGTTTTGTAACAGTTTCCTTCTAATCACTGTTATCGTTCAGCTTTGCGCGACAATAACGATTACAATTACAGATTTCGTTCAAAGCCCAATAAAACGGTGACAAAAAAATCGTACATTAAGATTTGAGAGCTCTATAAAAAAAGGAGACTTCAATCTTCAAATACGTGGAGGTTTCAAACCTCAAAAAAAATTTTTAAGGCCTGCAGAGTAATTTGAATTTGCACATATTTTAGACTTGAATTTTTTACTACGACGTATACTTTTGATTTTTACCATGAAGGAGAAATTGTTTTGGAAAAAGTGCTATAACTATCTGAAAGTAAAGATTTCAAGCTTTAAAATAAGACTAGTACGATCATTCTATGATCATTTATTGCAAAGTTATAATAGTTTGAAAATCGAAGATAACAAAAGTTCGGATAATCGAGGTTCTACTAAATCGTGGATTAAACAAGCAAATATAGTTCGAATTATGTCATGCTTGGGCTCATTTTAACCAGAAAAGTGTCGAGCATATGTTGATAAATGTTTCATAAAAAAATAACTAATAGCAAAACAGGAAAAATAAACAATCCAAGGCGAGCAAAGTTGAGATATTTGCGACCTTGACGTGGGACTCCTCGTGTTGTCAAGAATTAGCGTCGCTCGACCCGCGAATTATCGTCGGTTAATTAAATGTGTAATCTCCTTTCACTTTCACTGTTCGGAGACAGTGTTCCACGAATGATGAGCCGGTATTTTTTCCGTGACGAATATCAGGACGCTCTAATCGTAGGTCGATGACGGAAAATTTGCTCGGCTCACCGAAAACATTTGGCTGTTGTAAAGATTACAAGTTTTGCGTCATTATCTGCTTCCTTCGGCTTAATTAAATTGTCATTTAACCCGTGCGTATTTGTGTCAATATCAAAATGTGAACGCTAGAACTACAGGTCTCGTCAAAATCACGGGTCCCAAATTTTTTAATTTGCAATTATCGATATTATAAAAATTATAAAGGATTTATTATGGAATGAATTTATTTCTTTGGACGTATATTTGGATGAAAATTATCGAAAATTTTAATACAGATGGTCGATCGATTTTATCGAGAGTTTATCTTTAGATTTCTGTAGTCAAATTATATAAATTTTAGATACAAATTGCCACGTTTCATGAAGCTCTAGTTGTAATTTTGATACAGTTTCATAGGAGCAGCAGAATTTCATTGCTACCCAGGGGTCAAAGTGCAAGGATACTATCAGTATGTCTCCGTAATGAAGGAAAAAATTGTGATTTTAGTCTGAAGGCTTTGGAAGTGGAGACGAATAGGCTATAAAAGTCGAAAAGACTTAATGTTGTGCTCGTTAGGATGTTGTGCTACTCTTTTATCTACGCTTTAACGACAAAGCGACGAATTTATTATGTAAACAGCATTGAAAAACGTCGATAACTAGAATTAATACAATTCTATCGCTAATGAAATAACTATTGACATTTGGCTGCGCTACGTTTTAGATAATACGTTCTAGATTGAGAATAAAAAAAATGTTTTTAATATTTAAGTTAAGAGTTATGCTAATATCATCGTAAAAGAACAGTTTTTTTCATTCATCAATTATCTCAAAAAAATTCACGGAAGCAGCACATTTCTAGACAGTCAAGGTGGTCTGCATTAGGTTACAACAATACCGAATAACTTGACCATTTTTTAATATTCTGTTCTGTAAAAAATTGAGAGTAACGTTAAGCGTTGTGTTAATGTCACTGTAAAAGAGCGGAATTTTCCAGTGGTTAATTTAGGCTAAAAAAAATTCCCGAAGACAGCTAATTTTTAGACAGTCAAGGTGGTCTGAATGAGGTAACAAAAATAGCAAATAACTTGACCATTTTTTAACATTCTGTTCTGAAAAAAATTGATAGTAACGTTAAGAGTTGTGT
Organism: Seladonia tumulorum; assembly: GCA_913789895.3. NCBI lineage: Eukaryota > Metazoa > Arthropoda > Insecta > Hymenoptera > Halictidae > Seladonia > Seladonia tumulorum. The sequence continues at coordinate 6,824,796 of OU565280.1, forward strand.
TAATGTCACCGTAAAAGAGCGAAATTTTCCGGTGGTTAATTAGGATAAAAAAAACTTTCCGAACACAGCAAATTTTTAGCCAGTCAAGGTGATCCACCACCGTGTAGACTTTTTGCGGTTTGGTAGTAAGTTACAGTTTACTATGACAGTTTCCAGATCGATTTTCCAACCCATCGACGCTCAAACAGAAATCGAGATCGAAGGCAAGTGGTATCGTTGTGGATGGAGCATTACGATACGAGTGATTCAGGGTCGTCGTCCAGCGAACGAGCGTGGGGAGCTTCCCCGAAGCAAAGATTCTTGGCAGCGAGCCACTAACTTCCCGATGTGTCAAGTTCTCAATATTAGAAGTCACGCACGAACGCGGAGAATCTTTGTCGTGAGCTTTCACTCCCTGTTCCTGTACTTACAATCGAGAGCAAAACGTTGACAGGCATATATGCACGAACCTGCGTTCGTTCGCTTTATTGCTAAAAAACAACAAAACTTGACTGAGAACACATTGACAGTAAAATTTTCTCAAGTACAATGTTCAGGACGCTTTCCTAATTAAAACGAGCCCAAACACGACATAGTTTGGATCATATTTGCTCGTTTAATCCACGATAATCTAGAACCTCGATTATCCGAACTGATAATACTTTCGATTTTCAAACTGCTATAACTCTGCAATAGAAGATCGTAGAACGGTCATACTAGTCTCATTTTGAAGCTTAATGTCTCTACTTTCAGACAGCTATAGCAATTTTTCCTAAAACATTTCTCCTCCATAGTAAAAATCGCAAATGTTGCATGAGTGGGTAATGTGGCCAAGCTCTGAATTATGTCATGTTTGGACTCATTTTAATCGGAAGAATGCAACGAATATGCTGGTGACATTTTCATTGAGAAATGTAACTAGTATTTTTGTTAGTATTTTTGAAAAATTACGCTAAAATAGAAAATTAACTCATCAATAGATCATCAACTCATGTTGTGAGCATTTTCTAAAATTGGAACACCTAAATGATTCCGGTTTATGGAACGATCTATATCAGTCGATCTCAGTCATTTCGAGAAAACGGGAGCAAAGAACAGTCGAAGCGTTTATCGAGATAGAATCGAGAAGCGTCGATGCGAGAGAACGCGAACGTAGAACACGATTCTATGCGTACGTCGAAAAGCTCGGTGATTAACCCAGAAAGCCCGATGATCGTGCATCGACCCATGCACAGGCTCTGACAAAAGACAGAGAAAGAGCTGGGATGAGGAAGGGGAAGCAGGCTGTTTCTAAAAATCTCATCGTGCTAGCTCGCATCCCTTGGAAACACGCCAGCACCGGCGAATTGCAAATATAGGCGGTTAATGCTGTCCTCACACCGAATGACAAAAATACGTTCGAAGCCTACACTAGAGAACATAAACTTCGAGGAACCATAACTCCCAAAATTTTAAGTATTTTGACTTCAAAAAATTCTAGTATACAGTCCAAATGAGTACAAATACGAATGCAAAACCTCAATGCAAAAGAGCTGCCCAATTTCTTTACAAAAATTCCCAAACCAACCCTTCAAAAAGTTCTACTTCTCAGTTCGGATAATCGAGGTTCCACTCTATCGTGGATTACACGAGTAACTGTGATGCGAACAGTATCGTGTTTGGACTCGTTTTATTCGGAGAAGTGTCGCGAATATGTTGGTAAAATTTAAAAAACAATCAACTTTTTTTTAACGCTTTGTCAACCGCTTTTGTTAACCTCTTGTATTCTAATGAGAGGAATTCTTTCCACGTTACAGTAAAAAATAATTGAAAAATAGTGTTACCTACGTGGGACCCTAAACGTGTCAAATCTCAGAAGATCGGAGGTTCAGATTGAAAGGAAGATGCAAGGAACGATTCACCCTTTCTAGTTAGCAGCTCTATAAGGTCTTCGCGCCGAATCTGTTAAATGTTACATGAGAAATGAATCCTTTTGTAACGGGAAGGGACTGAATCTCCTATTGATGTATTCTATAACCAGTGTTGATGGCCTCGGTATTATCCGATGTCTGATCTAAGCTAAGCTCGCGGAGCAAGGGATCGAGCAACTGATAGGATTAGCGCCTACAAAGGCGCATTATTTATTAAACAGACAGGGAACACTGTCGGGGTTACCATAAGACGAAAAATGAATCCTCTTGCGAGGCCCTTTTTCCGTCGGTATGTGAATCGAATAATGAATCACTGACAAAGTAAACAGAGCGTACAATATTCATCTGAAACGCTGTCTTGCGAGATCTAAATTTCCGACAGACCCTTTGAACAGGATCTTCCGAGTCCTACGGCCTTCAGGTTCGTTCATGAAAAATTCAGTTGTACTGTAAGATCTCTATAAGTAGCTGAAGTCCATGTCCAAATTGTCGTAACTTGGAAAAAATATTACTGCAATAAACTTGGACTCGTTTCAACTCTAACTTCATTTTAACTTGGACTTCATTGTTGTCAAACATAATTTTGCAGGATATAGCAAGTGGAAAACTGAATGCAATTTCACGAATAATTACTTACGATAAAATGCATCGTTTATGGCTGGTTCTTGGAATTGTTGGCTTACCTGTAACAAAAGAATAGGTACGTTAAATAAAATAATCGTATTTTACAATTATTCAATTTAGGATAGTTTGTCTTTAAGGTCCTGCTTAATTTAAGCTACTCCACCACCTCCCATTCAAAGCTCGATAAGTCGACTAAAAAAAAATTGTTAATAACATTTTTTGAGATTGTTGCAAAGAGCAAGATTCAGTCTTCAAATTCGTGGTGGTTTCAATCTCTAAAAAAATTCTGCGAGGTCTACAGAGTTGTTTGACTTTGCACAGATTTTAGACTTCAATGTTATACTACAACGTGTACTTTTGATTTTTACCATGAATGAGAAATTTTTTTGGAAAAAGTGCTACAGCTGTCTGAAAGTAGAGACTTCAAGGTTTAAAATGAGACTAGTATGATCATTCTACGATCTTTTATTGCAGAGTTATAGGAGTTTCAAAATCGAAGGTATCTTCAGTTCGGATAATCGAGGTTCCACTAAATCGTGGATTAAACAAGCAACTATACTTCAAATTATGTCATGCTTGGGCTCGTTTTAATCGGGAAACTGTCACGAATGTCTTGACAAAAGTTGGATCCACTGTACTATAAGTAGAACTTACTTCTTTCAAAAAGAAATTGACGTGGAATGAAATGGCTACCGGGAAACGCTGTTAAAACGAAATTAGAGAAATAACGTTTTCAGACAATGAGAGGACAATTAATGGTCGATGATTCTATCGTCATTGATAACAATACCACTACATAACATTGATGTTTAGTACTCGAATCATCATCCCGCAGGTTTCACAAGATCTTGGAGCGTTCAACGTGTTTCCACAAGCCCGGCTAGCTCAGTCGGTAGAGCATGAGACTCTTAATCTCAGGGTCGTGGGTTCGAGCCCCACGTTGGGCGATATTAATTTTTTTCTCCGCGTCAATATTTAAGAATCTCCATCCAGTACACGTCATACATAGAAGCAAGGAAACATGCCGGATAAAAACCATCGCGGTATAGTGCGATTAGGCAAATTTTTGCACGAGCAACACCGGTATTTTTCCCCCGCGGATTCATTTCAACGTTCTCTCTCTCTCTCTCCGCAGCGTGTAAGTATAAATAATCGAAATCATTTCTGCCCGTAATCTTATCGGAATCGATAGACTGACAGGCGACGGGCTAATCGCACATGCTCAGACACACTATGCTACACGTGCATACACAGGGATCCAAAAAGTATTTTTAACACGTTTTTCAGAAAATTTTACGTAAACTGTGATAATTACAAATAAATAGCAAAAAGGCGTAAAGGAGGTTAGTAATTATCCGAAGGGAGGAGAAACAGCTTCCAACGTTTTCCCATGAAAATTTTACGTAAATTGTGATAATTACAAATAAATAGCACAAAGGCGTAAAGGAGGTTAGAAATTATCAGAAGGGAGGAGAAACAGCTTCCAACGTTTTCCCATGACAACTTCCTCAAGAAAGATCTTGAAGATCCCCTAGGATCTAGTCCCGCTATACTACACGTTCATACAGAGGGATCCAAAAACTATTCGAACACGTTTTTCAGAAAATTGTTTGCACATAAATTTTGATAATTTCCTAGATAGCAAAAATTAGGGGTTATAGGAGGTTAGAAATTATCAGAAGGGAGGAGAAACAGCTTCCAACGTTTTCCCATGAAAATTTTACGTAAATTGTGATAATTACAAATAAATAGCAAAAAGGCGTAAAGGAGGTTAGAAATTATCAGAAGGGAGGAGAAACAGCGTCCAACGTTTTCCCATGACAACTTCCTCAAGAAAGATCTTGAAGATCCCCTAGGATCTAGTCCCGCTATACTACACGTTCATACAGAGGGATCCAAAAATTATTCGAACACGTTTTCCAGAAAATTGTTTGTACATAAATTTTGATAATTTCCTAAATAGCAAAAATTAGGGGTTATAGGAGGTTAGAAATTATCAGAAGGGAGGAGAAACAGCTTCCAACGTTTTCCCATGAAAATTTAACGTAAATTGTGATAATTACAAATAAATAGCAAAAAAGGCGTAAAGGAGGTTAGAAATTATCAGAAGGGAGGAGAAACAGCTTCCAACGTTTTCCCATGACAACTTCCTCAAGAAAGATCTTGAAGATCCCCTAGGATCTAGTCCCGCTATACTACACGTTCATACAGAGGGATCCAAAAACTATTCGAACACGTTTTTCAGAAAATTGTTTGCACATAAATTTTGATAATTTCCTAGATAGCAAAAATTAGGGGTTATAGGAGGTTAGAAATTATCAGAAGGGAGGAGAAACAGCTTCCAACGTTTTCCCATGAAAATTTTACGTAAATTGTGATAATTACAAATAAATAGCAAAAAGGCGTAAAGGAGGTTAGAAATTATCAGAAGGGAGGAGAAACAGCTTCCAACGTTTTCCCATGACAACTTCCTCAAGAAAGATCTTGAAGATCCCCTAGGATCTAGGTCCCAGGGCAGGTCCCAACTATCGGGGCGCCCAGGGTAGAAAAGTAATGAGGGTTCCCGGGACAAAGGTGGATCGAACTGTTCAAAGGAAGGTGTTCCTGTGGTAGGCCCGAGGAATTTGGTCGGACAGGTGCGCCCCTTGTGTAGAAACGTCGAGTAGAACGGTGCAGAATAGAACGTCGGGGTGCCAGGTGTTTCGGAAAGTTATTTTCGATCGCAGTTTCGGTGAGAGTGGCATGGAGGAGAGGGTAAGGGCCGAGTAGTATATTTTTAGTCGGTGCACGGCATGCGGCACACCACCGCAACGTTTCGACACGACCCGAAATAAAGTGTTTATCGAACGATATAGTATAGTATGCCGGTTTGTGTGTGCGAGCAGAGCGGAGCGGAGCGGAGCAGAGCAGAGCGGAGCAGAGCGAAGCGGAGCAGCAAAGTAACTTTCGTCTCTCCATGCCAGCGAGAGTAGATCGGTTTACAGGACGAACGAGACAATGCGTAATTAATAGCCCGTGGTTCCTTCCGGCGAGCGCGATGCTAATGACAGATCACTGGACACACCAACGCTTCTAATTCGCCGCTATAACTGTACCGGCGAACCACCGGACCGTGATTATTCATGATACCTGAATGGGTAATTGAATCGGGAACGGCGGCGGTGGGAAGTCGCCACGCCATTTTGAAATTGGGCGGTGAATATTTTTCAGTTTAATTGTACTCGCTGGGTACTGTGTGCTTTTACCATGGATATTGTTGGAACATTGTCTGAAGCGAGAGTTGAGCAATTTTCAAAATCTAAACTTTTTATTTTATATGTTTATATAGTTTTATATACAGTCGACGTGTTCGTACACCGTTTAGAAACACACAACAAGCGGTGATAATCAGCGCTACGGTGTAAGGGTCTAGGTATAGTCTTTTAGCACAGCCAATATGCCTGAGAATTTAATAGTGGATAGGGTGATTCTACGTGGAAAAATAATGTTGAAAATATGGAATGAATTTTTTTGGTTTGAGGTTTTGTTGTCGAGAAAATTGAGTTTGAAAATTCGGCTAACACGAGAGCTATCTAGTAGGTATCGTCTCACGTGTCTGATCGTGACCTACTGATTCTACTTCTTACGAATGCTAGGCCCGCAAATCTGACGGATCTTCAAAGTTGATTTTGTCGATAAAAAAAGCCTCGGACAAAAAAAATTCATTCCATATTTTCCACTTGTATACTAGCTATGCTAATATGTTAATATACTAAGATACAAATATGCTAATATGCTAATATGTTAATATACTAAGGTACTAATATATTAATATGCTGATATGCTAATATGCTAATAATAATATTAATAATATGCTAATATGCCAATATTGATAATATACTAAAGTACCAATATATTAATATGCTGAAATGCTAATATGCTAATCGGCTAATATACTAAGGTACTAATATACGAATATACTGATATGCTAATATGCTAATATGCTGATATGCTAATATTCTAATATGCTAATATAATAAGTCACTATTATACTAATAAGCTAATATGCTAATATATTAATATGCTAATATGCTAATACAAGAATATACTAATATACTAATATATTAATGTGCTAATATGCTAATATCCTAAGATACTAATATACTAATATAATAGTTTGATGTATATCATGTATTTCTGGTTTTATTAGTTGGACGTATATTAAATACCAATAGATTTATTACTTGTATTTTAGCAGAAAACGACAATTGAATGAAAAGTGAACTTCAGAGCCTAGAAAGGAAATGTACAACTAGCGCACGATTGAATGTTTATTTATAAAGTGTCCATCACCTTGGTGCCCATTTCGCATTTGTTTGTTTTACTCAATATCGCACAATATTGGCGTGTGCAAATTTTTGAGCCAGACTGTACAAATATCGTAGTGATTAGCCAGGTGGTTAATTTTTTTCAGTGTTTTGTATCATCGAAAATTGCCAGTGTCATTGACACATTCCCCGTTTATTGACGGATCCCTGTAGACAGCAGCATTGACGTGGACGATATCGTGCTAAGATCTTAGATATACATATATATGTATATATATATACTTGATTCATATTTATCATACGTCTGTACTACGGACATCTTACAATCTAACTGGTAAACAATGCTCGTGATAACGTGCTTTTTCTAACGCGGATAATTAAGTGGCGATTGCAAAACTGTGAACCGGCAAACTAACAATAAGATTAACTTTATCAACGGTGTGCGATTAGATAGTTTTATAAATAAATCTCGCGAGGACGTCTTGCGTGTGTGGGAATTAACTGTTGCGAGAAAAAGAATCGGTTGCTATGGTCGCTACATAGTTGCTTCGTGAGAAGCAATTTGCGACAAGTTTCGCGGAAGTTGTAGTTAATATTATTATTATGGTATCGCAGTCATTTGAATACTGTTTTCCAATTATCATTGATCAGATACTACGTCACTCGCAGCAGTTTTAATATTTTTTAGTCTTCGTTCGACTTATGGATGTCTGTAAAATACAAATGGAAGTGTATAAAACAGACCATAAGTGCTAATAATAGTATAATAGTTTCGTAACCTTCAGTTACTTGGAGTGTGTTTTCTTTTTTTTTGCTTTGCACAATTATTTGCACAGCGTCTCACGCAAAAGCAACATAAATAAGCTTCTTATTGAGTAAAACAACGATTTTAACCTTCGAGCGTGCCTACGATCGTAAAATTAACATAAATCGGTATTTAATCGGCACTTACGAACTAATACAGAATGGTTACAATGTTAAGAAAATGGCGACTAAAAGAAAATGCTCCGCAAAAAATTGCTTCTTAATATACCACTGTTTTATTCCGTTGCAGTAAACAACTTCAAAATACACTTTAAAAATGATTCAATTAAATTATGTGTAACACTATATTTAGAAATAGTTATATTATTAATAGTTAAATAATTACTATTGTGTTGGCTCCAATAGTTCACTTAAGGATCAATAAACGTTTTCCTACTGCTTCTTAATTTTAGGTTTAAAAAAATTTCAGTTTAAATTTAATTTTAGAATAATTATTATATAAATTAAATCCCTGGAAATTTTAATAACAATTTCATATGTCTGTGTTTCAAGGTGCAAAATAATACAACCACTCTATTTAATCAATTTCTGTCAGAAGTACTTCATCAATTAATTATTGCATTACTATAGCCACACCACGCTCTCACGATTGTGACGTCATGCGTACAATCATGATCGACAAACAGAGTGCCGACGTAGTTGGCCAGAATTTGGCGGGAACCGTAGTTCACGGGAGAGCGCGTGACACGTCGGAGACTGTGTTGTTCCGTGTATTTACTATACCGTGGCGTGGTTACTATACCACGGGGCCACCACGTGATAAAACGTGTCGAGAGCCCGAAGAATATCGCACGTGCGGCACGGAGACACGAGCCGCGAAAACGTGGCTCCTTCGACGGCCACGAAGACAACCACTTACAACGCAAAAAGAAAAAACAGGTTCTAAACGTGTCCGGGTGCAGCTATTTTGCGACTGGCCTAATTTCATCGTCATGGGACGACTCGGTCCCCGGCCGATTCGGGAATGATCGCCGTATCAATGGAAAACAACGGAAGTCGTATCGGCAAATCGCGAGATCTGCAGACGGTTCGAGAGAGATCCTCGACCTTATTTCGATCTAGACTATAGATTAATTCCAGACCAACACGAATTATTCCGTCACTATGCTGGTTATATATAGTGTTTTCGTTGACGCGGAAAGTTATCGCGAAGTTCTGCTAATGAGTCAACGCCTGGAGAGCTCGATTCCGTTTTTATTAATTATTTCAGCGATAGATGGATTACGCAGTGTGGTAAAGTTGGGTCTTAGATGATTCTACGAGGAACATTGAGTCGAAAAAGAAGAATAAAATTTTTCCATACTACGCTCCATTTCGGAGGAAATCAACTCCAAAGTTTTACATAGCGTAATATTTGTATAGGGTGTTTCAGCTAAGTTTTTTTTTTTAATGAAACCATATGTTTTTGATTAGATATTGTTGCAGAGCATGAAAAGACGGATCCAACGAGTACCATGACCATATCATTACGATGATTCAATCTCGAAATATTCGCGTCGAAAATGTACGATTTTGGATTTTGGGATTTTGTTCCTTTCAGACACAAATATCTGGAGATTCGATGAGCAAAATGGTATGATTATTATACACGTTGGATTCGTCTCTTCGTGCTCTATATGTAATAATATCGACCATAAAATTTAGCTGAAACACCCTGTACAATTTTTGGATGTTGATTTTCTCGAAAACGAAGCGTCGTATGGAAACATTTTATTCTTCCTTTTCGACTTATTTTTCCTCTTAGAATCATCTAAAACCGAATTTAACCACCCTGCATAATTAGATAACTGTTACATAATGATTTTTACCACTGTTCATGCATAGAATCATTTGTTTACTGGAAAATAAGAAACAGTGAAGTGGAAAAGTGAAATTAACATAGAATAAATCTGTCTTCTGTTTTAAAAAATTGTATAAATATCAATAATTGCAGGAGGATTTTCAGTTTAGGGTAATATAGCGCTGCGAATCGTATTATACAGAAACAATGACCACGCTAACTAAACAAAGAATTTCAGGTGGCGCCCATATATTTCTTCGACACGTTTACGAGCCTGTTTTCCGGTTGGTTCGCGTAGGTGTGACGTAATTTTATCGTGAACGACTATTTATCCACGGTTTTTGGAGTATCCGAGCGGATTGAAAACAATGACCTCGCATCGCATTAATCCGGACGTCGATCCTGAAGCGTTACTATGTATTTTTATAGTTTTACGAGACCGTTGGTTTTACGGAAAACCGCTTGATCGTCGAGGCCGACCTCGTCGAATTTTGGGAACGTACGCGACCGTGTGAACGTTTTGTAACAAAGTGCGCTATAAAATCTGGTAACATTTGAATCGACGAGACGCAACGGCCTCGGGAATAATACGTTCCCGAAGCGTTCACGTGATCGCAACACTTCGAGTCGATGATTTTTACCATTGGCCTACATTCGCCAAGGTTTGTTTATCCACGAGTCTTGAAAATTGTTACATCAACTAACAAATTTAGCGTTTTCTCTTTTAGATTCCTTCTTGCGCGGCACCGACCAAATGCATTTACTGCGTACAATAAGAACGTGGCGCTCGGATTTTGATAAACAGGCACAGGTGGACTACACTCCGCAGTAAACTATACTTTACGTAAACTGGTCAGCCTGTTTCGTGCGTAGATCCGTTTTATCTACACTGTAAACTGCGAAAAACTTTTGACATTTTCTTTGAGCTGCGCTCATGCCAATTTAATTGGCATTAATGGCCCGTGTCCAATTCAGTCTTGGACCGCTCTAAACGATAATCGAGTTATAAATGATTAGGAATAAATTTCACACGTATACGCTCTTGCAGCAACATGTTTCCTTATGTTGTTGTTAATGGCAACTAGGTGAAAATTTTTGTCCAACAAAGACTGGGTCACACGAGTGGGCAAAACTCGATGTTGGACTATTCTACGAGGAAAAATACTTCGTAAAAGAAGAATAAAGTTTCTTCGTACGACGCTTTGTTTGCGAGAAAATCTGCTGAATTTTACGAACGAAACCATATGTTTTTGATTAGATATTGTTGTAGAGCACGAAAAGACGGATCCAACGAGTACCATGACCATACCTTTACAATTATTCGATCACAAGATATTCCTGTCTGAAAGGTAAAATTTTGGGTTAGGTTTACCTCTTTCAGACACAGATATCTCGAGATTGAATAATCGTAATGGTACGGTCATTGTACTCGTTGGACTCGTCTTTTCGTGCTCTATAACAATATCCAATTAAAAACATAAGGCTACGCTAAAAAAATATAGCTAAAATACTTTAACGCATGTATTACGCTAGGTAATACTTTGGAAATTATTTTCTCGAAAACGATGCGTCATATGAAAACATTTTATTCCTCCTTTTCGACGCATTTTTCCTCGTAGAATCGTGTAGTATTTTTATGAATAATCATGCGGTACACTTGCACAAGACAAACGAGCAATTGTTAAGACTGGGGGGAAAGTGAAGTGTAACGGGACAGTTTCCACCGGATCGTTTTCGATTTAATTGAAACGCAGTCTCGACAACGAGCAGACACCTCCCGGGTTTGTTTTGCGCTCAGCCGGAGTATGTTTGTTACATTATACAATGCGCCGCGACGCATAACAAGCATCTCCCCGTTTGCAGGACGATAGGTATTCATTATCCCGCTGGTGTCTGTGAAATTCGTGCGGCTGAAATATTGCACCGGCATCAGTCCAAAACAGCGACGTTCGAAAAACACCGCGTCACAGTCGACAACACACACGCGTGTAATAATAGATCGGGAAGATTGATTAGTTCCTCGACCAGTTTTGAGGACATGCCCGGTATCATATGTGTAGTCGTCGAACTGAATTATAGCCGGCGCGACACCGCCGGTGCTAAACATGACAATCCCGAGACGAACATTGTTGCAAACACCCGTGGGTATTACGGGCGAAGACCATACCACGACGAACCCGTATGAATCATGCGCGGCCTGTGTCGTTATTTTACGGTACCCTAATCGCGGTTATAAAATCGGAGCACGCGTGTCGAGCCAGGCGAATCGAAAAAAGAAGGTAAGAGGATGGAAAATCAAGTACAGTCGTTTCTCTATATATGTCGTCAAGGCCTGGATGATAAACGTCGCGGAATTATCCCCACTACCACGAGGTATACCCCGTGAGAGGCCTTAACACGGATCGGGGTATGTCTCCTGGACGATACATGTCACTGGCAAGACCCGTGTTGTTGACATATATCGAGAATTCACAGCAACTGTTCGTAAATATTGTTTTTTATATTAATGAGACTTTGCGGGTTGCTAAACTGGATGTTAGACGATTCTACGAGGAAAATTGAGCCGGAAAAGGAGAATAACACTTTTTCATAGGACGCTCCGCTTTCGAGAAAATACTTCAAGTTTTATCTTGCATAATTTTTAACACTTGTTGCACATTTATTAAATGCAACCTTATATTTTTTATAGATATCATTGTAGAGTGTGCAAATACGAATCCAATGAGTACAATAATCGTATCACTACGGTCATTCAATCTTGAGATATTCGTGTTTCAAAGGAACAAACCTAATCCAAAATTTTATCTTTCAGACATGAATATCTCGAGATCGAATGATTATGATGGTATGGTCATGGTACTCGTTGGACTCGTCTTTTCATGCTCCACAATAATACCTAAGAAAACCATAAGATTTCATTCAAAAAATTTAATTGAAACACCCTTACAATTTTCGGGGTTGATTTTCTCGAAAACGAAGGGTCGTATAAAAAAAATGGATTCGTCCATTTCGATGCTATTTTCCTCGTAGAATCGTGTAACATTGAATTTCACCACCCTGCATAGCTACATTGTTGATAAACAATGATTCCGATCACTGGCTACGAATTAACATGGAAAATAAAGGTAATTTTGAGGATTATCCTCAATATCGGATTTGTCGATTATACGGCATCGCATATAGGTTTTAAAAAACAGATTTACATCGACACAACTCGGCAATTCACAATACCGTTTGAAAAGCTGCGTGACTCATTGTTACCTCTCGTTCTTCGAATCGAATAATTCCATGGCCGGAATAATACCAGTGAAAGTGCTATTACCACAAGAGCAGCGAATCCGATGCGTATCGTTTTAATTGTTAATTAACCGACTGAAACATCATTGCAACCTGTTTTTCTCGGGAGAATAAATAAGATGCTGCTTGTCTCGACACGGCGAACACCAGCCGTCCAAGATGAAGAAATTGAACGCGATTTCACGGATGATCGAGCGAATGCTAGAGATCCGGTCGTTAACTGGCCAAGAAAGACAGAAGATGGCAAGCCGAACCGATCGGGGTTTCACGAGCCGGGGCAACAATAATGACAGCTGATCGGCCGTGACTACAAAACTTCACCTTAACCGTTCTTCCTTGCGAATTAGCGGCACGCGAAACTTAGGAAAAGGGGATCGTTAACTTGCCACATTGTAGCCTTTGCTCGACTTTTGCTCCTTTTTTTCCCTGGCTCGCGGCTCACTGATCGGTGATCAATCGGAACAGGTAGGAAACAGCTCTTTTTGCTCTCTTGATGAGTTTTAAATTGAGGTTTGCTCACGGAACTCTACAAATTTTTCCACTTTTGTCGGATACGTATTGGTGCATCGAGCTGGAGGGCACTGTAGAAAGTTGTCCGAGAAGTGGTTTCGTTGTTTTAGCGGGCTTTCTACAGAAGAATGGCTCGCAACGTTGCTGTACCATAGCGATTCACTCGAATACAGTGATTTCTCGATATATGTCAACAGTACGGGTCTCGTCAGCGACATGTATCGTCCAGGAGACGTACCCGTGTTATGCTTACTCTCCTCGGTGTCCCCGGAGTAGTGGGGATAACTCCACGACGTTTATCATCCAGGCCTTGGCGACATATGCAATAGAGAAATCACTGTATTTGCTATCTTTAATTTCTTAATAACAATTTTGTATCTGCAACAACTTAGTAAAATTAGTATATCAATACGACAGTCTTAACCACTGTCTTTAATTTTTTAATAACAATTTTGTTACTAAGAAGAAATCAATTTTTATCCTTTCTCGCAGTCGATGAGGAGTAGTGGGGATAACTCCACGACATTTATCATCCAGGCCTTGGCGACATGTACAATATAGAAATCACTGTATTTGCTATCTTTAATTTCTTAATAACAATTTTGTATCTGCAACAAATTAGTAAAATTAGTATGCCAATACGACACAGTCTTAGCCACGTATGCACTGTCTTTAATTTTTTAACAACAATTTTTTTTACGATACAGTCTTAGCCACGTATGCACTGTCTTTAATTTCTTAATAACAATTTTGTATCTACAACAAATTAGTGAAATTAGTATACCAATAGGATACAGTCTTAGCCACGTTTGCACTGTGTTTAATTTTTTAATAACAATTTTGTTGCTAAGAAGAAATCAATTTTTATCCTTTCTCGCAGTCGATACGGAGTAGTGGGGATAACTCCACGACATTTATCATCCAGGCCTTGGCGACATATGCAATAGAGAAATCACTGTATTTGCTATCTTTAATTTCTTAATAACAATTTTGTATCTGCAACAAATTAGTAAAATTAGTATACCAATACGACACAGTCTTAGCCACGTATGCACTGTCTTTAATTTTTTAACAACAATTTTTTTTACGATACAGTCTTAGGCACGTATGCACTGTCTTTAATTTCTTAATAACAATTTTGTATCTGCAACAAATTACTGAAATTAGTATACCAATACGATACTGTCTTAGCAACGTTTGCACTGTCTTTTTTAATTTTTTAATAACAATTTTGTTGCTAAGAAGAAATCAATTTTTATCCTTTCTCGCAATCGCTGCCGACATAATTTTTATTCTGTATAGCAATTCGCGGTCTGATAATCACCTTCCCTACTTGTTCCGCGTAATTGTCCAAACACCGTTTTATCGTCACGTCAATCGGTCATTTTTCGAGTCGGTTTTTTTTTCCCCGTCTCGATGATTAACGCGTAACCAGCGGAGAGAGAGAGAATCGCTCGCGATTTGTATCCCTTGAACGACGGTTCCGCGACAAAACTCGCGCATTTGTCGAACGTCATCGGTGTCCGATTAAAGGGACCGATAGCGTGCTCGTGACGCATAAACGATGTGTCGGTTTAAAGCTGTTCGATACAATGAGGAATTGTTCGCTTTATATAGCCGGTGGATTAAGGAACGCGAACGGGGGAAAAAAAAAATTCGAGAGCCTCGTCACACTCGAGCCTCACAGTTTCCCATTGTTTTTTACTTTGGAAGCCTAAGTGATTCATGGGATGGCGATAAAGAGCGCAAAAACGTTTGCCTCGCGATTTATATTAACTGGCTGTATCTGGGGGGCTCGATAATCTTGAATTTTTTAGAGAATAATATTGTCGTGTCTGCTGATGGCGAAAAAGCCTCGGGTTTTTATCGTCGAAGGTTGATCAAAGGTAGATATTTGCGCTGCCACTTAGTAACGAAACGATCAAACACGATTCCCGTTTGCCTTGCAGAAAAGTTTGCACAGCGAATGGTCGGCGGACCGTCGGTGAACATTGAACGCAGCAGAGGATGCGTTGCACGCGAGATAACTATACTGTGAAAAGCGTCGGTATACCTGCGCGATACATACACCGGCAGGTAGCGAGTTTACACGAGGGTCGAGAATAGAGTGCACGGATATAGCTTATCGTGGGAATTTACTGCTAGACCGGGCCCCGAAAGAATTGGAGGCTCTCCAATAAACAACCGCGAGGGCCGAACCGGCTTTTGTTTGGTCATATATCGTTCGTTAGGATGCAAAGAGTTTATGGTGAATCCGTGATGGAGGTAGACACTAGGCTGCCACGCTCCGGTTGGCTTCACGTGCGCGCGGCCGATCCGAAAATAATCATGGTTGATTATTAGGACCGCGCGCGATGGATGGCAAAACGAGAAGGTTCTATCTTTACCTTTACGTGTGAGCTAACACCGAGCGCTATCTTTGGCTTGTTTATGCTCGGCTTGCGAAACAATTTTCGGAATGATTAGACCAACGTGACGACAAGACGGGATCCGAGACCTTGGCGCAGGAACAGGCCACTTTCTGGTGAAATTCTAGAAAATTGCGGACCGAGGGGTGGTCACGTGGTCCCCGTTTTTATAGTTCTTCCGAAAATCCGATTCGCAACCTAAACTGGTTTGAACTTCGCCTAAAATGTAAGTAATACTATACTATACACTACAACAAATACTATAGTACATACTACACAGCATAATATCATAATATAGGAAACAGTATAGTAAATAGTATAGTTAACTAATATAGTAACTAGTATAGCAAACTACACGTATGCGTATGTGCTACTACTACGTATACTATAATGTACCATACCATACTATACTATACTATATACTATGTACTACATACCGTATACTATGCTATATACTATATACTACATACTGTGTACTATGCTATATACTATACTATAATAAACAGGATAATAAATAGTATAGTAAGTAGTATGGTAAATACTGTGATAAACAGTATAGTCAGTAGTATAGTAAATATTATAATACACAGCATAATAATATAGTAAATAGTATAGTAAATACTATAGCAAACAGTATAGTAAATAGTATACCAAGTAGTGTAGCAAATACTATGATAAAAAGTATAGTCAATAGTATAGTGAATAGTATAGTAAATACTATAATTAACAGCATAATAATATAGTAAATAGTATAGTAAATACTATAATAAACAGTATATTAAATAGTACAGTAAACAGTATGGTACATTAACAGGTACTAAACAGTATATAGTACAGTAAATACTATAATAAACAGTATATTAAATAGTACAGTAAACAGTATATTACATTGTATAGTAAATACTATAATAAACAGTATAGTAAATAGTATAGTAAATACTACAACAAACAGTATAGTAAATAGTATAGTAAAAACTACAATGAACAGCATAATAATATACTAAATAGTATAGTAAATACTATAATAAACAATACAGTAAACAGTATAGTAAATACTACAACAAACAGTGTACTAAATATAAAATACAGTATTTCTAAAAAAAAAGTCGTAAACCAGCCCACCGGTCTCTAGACTCCTTTTCTATTATTAACTTTTGTTAACAATAAATATTAATGCCTGCGTACTAGATAGTGTACCCGTTCCGTGCAACTTCCGTGAATAAATATCCCACGTATAGTAGACCAGATAGCTGCATGTGTATCGTTCGAGCAGTAAATTATTATTAAATATTTTTTCCAATAACCATGATGTGGAGAAATTTAGCATAACTAGACATTTCCGGAGATTTCGGCCGTATATCGTGATATTTTCAAAACGGCATTACGGTTTATTACGCAATTTCTTTTGTACATTGTAAATTACTATTCGCATGTCTACTATACAGTATAGTATGCACACGGTGCATGACTTTCACTTTCTACGGCTGTATGTATGTATGTATGTATAAATCAGTCATCAAGCGGAAGTGGAAAAACTAACCACCTAATCTAATTCCAGCATTTATTTAAGTAATGCCTGCAATTCCTAATCAATATGTACTCGACCGTACAATTTACTGTAGCAGATCTTGCTGGTGGATTCGGTTTTGTTTGGTTGTTATATTTCGAGCGCAGTCTAGATTTTGCACATGTTTGCATTCACGTTGAATATCGTATTATTTTTATTAAAATTATCTAATAAAAATTTGTTTCTTCGATATTCTTGTAGAGCATGAAAGGACGAATCCAACGAGTATAATAACCATACAGCTTTGATCACTAAATCTTGAAATATTGATGTCTGAAAGTTAAGGTAAGGTTAGGACCAGGATCGAGTACTTTACCTTTCAGACACGAATATCTCGAGATTGAATGATCCTAATGGCACGGTCATTGTACTCGTTGGACTCGTCTCTTCATGCTCCACAAGAATATCCAAACAAAAGACATAATATTACTTGCCAACAATTATAACTTGTTAACGATTCCCATACGAGCATCTTCATAATTTCAACGAATATAAAATCAGAGAACCGTCCGTTGGACAAACAGCGATAACTTTAATATTAAATAATACTATCAGTACGAGGTACACCAAGGTCACGCAATATACTGACGGTATCATCAAAGGTTCCGCCAAAAGGATCGCTCGCAGGAAAAGAACCAGATGATGGTAGCGAGCGTGTCAACAACAAAACACGAGAATCGGTGTACGGCAAAGAGATTTTCGACATTCGTACGGTGTCATTAATCGTGGGTGCGGCGTGTATGTTCTCCACGTGGTAAATATGTATAATCTACAAATATGTACAAGGCGTGTGCGTCCCGTGAAACTTCGGGACCGATAGAAGCTAGCCTACTCGATCGAGAACGCGACCGGCGATATTATTACATAAAAGATAACGGGACGGCAACCCACTTTACTCGTGAGATTATCTTTTTACGTAACGGCCGGGAGACGCGGTTATTTAAAGCACTTTGTACTATTACCACTGCCACCGTCGATTTTTAATGGCTACGTTTTCCCCCGAAACGCTTCGCGAGGGACAGGGTTCAACAAACACTCGGGGCTTTTCACGTTCGATTTTCCACAGCGCAACAACCGTCTGGTCCCATCAATCAGACACACTGAAAACAAGTTCGGGACAGATAATGGAGACAAACGTGTGATTTATTTGACCCGGACGCGATAAGCTCGCCGGTAAATACCCGCGAATCTGAAAATAACAGGGATGTCTCGATACTTGTGACAGAAATGCTCAATTTTCGAGGAGACGCTCAATTATTTCTTTACGAACATATTGACATCACATTCGCGACGATTAAAAAGAGTCCAAACACGATGCAATTAGAATCGTATTAACCTTTGTATTTAATAATAAAGAATTCAGACATTGTCGGTTCGGATAGTAGAGGTTCCATTAAATCGTGGATTACACGCGTAAATGAGATCCAAATCCTGTCGCGTTTGGGCTGGTTTTAACCGGGAAAATGTAACGAATGTATTGCTGAAAATTTCATTAAAAGATCATAAAAAATAATGAAGTTAGAACAATTTGAATACAATTATTTCTTTGTGAATCTTTTACCAACGTATTCGTGACATTTTCCTGATTAAAAAGAGTCCAAACACGATGCAATTTGGATCGTATTAACCTTTGTATTTGATAATCAAAAATTCAAATATCGTCGGTTCGGATAGTAGAGGTTCCATTAAATCGTGATTTAAGCGAGTAAATGAGATCCAAATCCTATCGCGTTTGGGCTGGTTTTAACCGGGAAAATGTAACGAATGTATTGCTGAAAATTTCATTAAAAGATCATAAAAAATAATGAAGTTAGAACAATTTGAATACAATTATTTCTTTATGAATCTTTTATCAACGTATTCGTGACATTTTCCTGATTAAAAAGAGTCCAAACACGATGCAATTTGGATCGTATTAACCTTTGTATTTGATAATAAAAAATTCAAATATCGTCGGTTCGGATAGTAGAGGTTCCATTAAATCGTGATTTAAGCGAGTAAATGAGATCCAAATCCTATCGTGTTTGGGCTGGTTTTACCCAGGAAAATGTGAGACGAATGTATTGCTGAAAGTTTTATTAAAAAATGATCAAGAATAACGAAGTTATGACAATCTGATTATTTCTTATTTTCAAGAAACGGAATTTTCCCGGATGTATTACGACACCTGTATTAACTTACGACAAGCATTAACATTATATTGCCGCTAAACACACTGTGGATTTATTCATTCCAGATTTGCAACCTTAGTTATTCGCTGCACTTCCTGTTTAGCAGGCAACACATTGTTACATCACGTTGAATTTATAAAAATCTTAATTCGTTTTTTCACCAAGAGGTAGAACGATTAGAAGTACTTGTATCTATGCGAGTTCTAGGCGGTTATCTTCGCGAGTGTCTTTCGCGTCACGATTTTATTACAATTAGTCCACCTTACCGATGAAAATGCTGAATAATACGAGGCTGAGCAATAAACAATTTGCGAAGTCTCTAGGCAACCGTAACCTTTAGAAGTCGCGGGAAAACAAGGAAAACGTTTTCACTTTCGGAGCGAAACGTATTAATTAACTAACCGGCTGGCATCCGGCTTGCATAACGCCACATAAAACAGATTAGGCCAATTACTTCTATTTGCAATGTTGCAACTTGCGTGTCGCGGCACAAGTTCGCTAAGGATACGGTTGTCAGTCATTTTGCAGCAGAAACAGAAACGAGCGTGTACGCTCGGTTTTACGCTGTTCAATGACGAGAGATGATTCGTTTAGACTGTGAAGTTCTTCTTCTTAGCAAATTGGACAATTTGCAAACGGTTCTACCAGCAGAATTTACATTGCGCGAAGGAAGAACGTATTTTCCTGCAATGAGAGAAGCTGAAAGTAGAACATGATGCCAGAACGCGGTAGAACAAAAGGCTATGTCTACACGATTAACTTTGATAAGACTCTATTTTCGCTGGTTATCTCTTCAGTATAGAAGTAAACTGTTTAAACAATTCTTTGAAAAGTTAACAAAACTATCTTGCATTTTATTCAACGATTATTGACATTAGAATCACCAGAAGAATCAAAATGACCTGTTTCTAATTTCCAAAGGTCACTTACTAACGATATTTTAAGGAGGTCGATACTTTTTTATACGACACCCTATATATTTTCTTCAATATTCTCGTAGAGCATGAAAAGACGAATCCAACGAGTACCATGACCATACCATTACGATCATTCATTCCCAAGATATTCGTATTTGAAACTTCAGGCAGCATCGGTTCGGATAATCGAGGTTCTAGTAAATCGTGGATTAATCGGGTAAACATGAACCAAATTGTATCGTGTTTGGGCTCTTTTTAATCAGAAAAATGTTACCAATCTCCCAGTGACAGAATCGAAAGGATAGAACCGAGGGTGAACAGGTTAGACGGATTAAACAATGATTTACTACGATGCAGAATTCACTGCGTGTTTTCGAGAGATGCGGGGATTGTGCTGCACCCGATTCGTTCTGGAGCTGTCTCGGTCGTCGATTGTCGGTGGTTCGAATGGCAGTTTCTTTCCTGAAAACACGCCCACACGCTCTCTCGCGGATCTGCGCATCCATCTTCATTGTTTACCGTTTCGCGAAGGATTCGTACGAGCGGTGCTTGGTTTATCACCCTAGCGGCACGCGTGCTCACTGAATTGCAGAGTTTTATGGTGGTCTGATGAATTTCATAGCAGGCCTTGGCAGCGTTCACTGTTTTCCGTTGGAGAGGCGCGTCGCGAAGATGATGTCACGTATCAAAAGTACGTACACGTTTGCGTCCGCCGGGAACACGTGCAAACTAACGATCATGCTTATCGTTCGCATGCTAAACACACACGTAGGAAATGCACACGCGTAGACCCCAAGGAGACGAGAAACACCGAATCAGTTTTATTAACACATCACTACGAAAATTGTTTGAACGCTGAATTTACGATTCCCGAAAAATTATCGATATGATCCGTAAGTTTATTTTTAATAAAATACCGGTAAATTTATTTATTTACGAAACATTTACCAACATATTCCTCGCATTTTCCTGATTAAAATGAGCCTAAACACGACATAATTCGAAGTTAGGTAACTGTTCCATCGTTCAAATAATCGTGGTCAACAGATCAGTTCGGATAACAGAGGTTCCACTCTTTCGTGGATTAAACAAGCAAATGAGCTCCAAACTGCGTCGTGTTTGGTATCATTTTAATCAGAAAAATGTCACAAATATGCCACTAAAAGCCTTACGAAGGAAATCGTTAATTGTTAACCAGTATTTGTTAATTATGTACTGAAAGCAACTTGAATTTCTTATTCCATAGGCGAAAAACTCCATTCTCTGGACTTGCTAACATAATAGATGCTAACATATCAGTACAGAAATTATTCCTTTTTAGGAAGTTGTATTTTTTTTTTTTTTTTGTTATTAATCTCCATAATCCTGACGTGAGAGATTCGAAATGTTTGCTATAAAAAGAAATTGCAGAATGCAGACGGAGCTCTGATTCAGAGTTTATATCCCAAGGAATACGTGTTTACGTAAACATTTCATTGCTCCAGTAATACTTTCGACAAATTGAGCTTGTATAATTGATCGCAGTCTGTTTACGAATAGCCTGACATCTCGGTATCATGATGGATCGAGCGTGCCAGGAGGTCTGCGAGAAAACCCTTCGTCGTCTGAATGCAACGATTGCAAAATAACAGTGAGCTATAAAAGAACATCGAGTGGGAATTTTATTTTATCCAACTCGCATACTTGTTTTTCGCTCGTGTTTTTCTTAATTTACATTGTCTCTTAGATAAAGAACATAAAAAGACGAATTTATGAACATATTCGCGATGTTTTCCCGATTAAAAAGAGTCCAAACACGATACAATTTGAATCATCTTTACGTGATTAATCCACAATTTCATGGAACCTCGATTATCCGAACCGATGCTGTCTGAAGTTCCAGACACGAATATCTTGGGATTGAATGATCGTAATGGCATGGTCATGGTACTCGTTGGATTCGTCTTTTAAAATAAAAATACGTTTTTGTTAAATTTTGAATTAAAGTACCCAACACGAATATCTCGAGATCGAATGAACGTAATCATATGTTCATGGTACTCGTTGGAATCGTCTTTTCATGCTCTACAAGAATATTGAAGAAAATATATAGGGTGTCACTTAAAAAAGTATCGATCGTCTCGAGGAATGATTGTTCCCAGTTTCGTTTAAGTACGATTATAATTCCGTGACACGGAATAGCTTCTTAGCACAGTAATTTTCACAACATTGCGCTCGACACGCAATTCCCGAGACCCATTCAACGCGATTCATTGAAGAAGTTTGCCTATCGAAAGTACACGTTCGTGGTAGCGTTTGACCCTCGAACGAGGCCCGTTCCGCGATTTCCTTTTGTCCTAGACACAACAGCTTGCATCGGGTCGCAATTAAGTATCAAACGGAGCTGTTGAGATAGTCGTTGGGCAAAGCTAATTGTAAGCGTAATCGCGGAGGGAAACGAAACGGCGGCTCGATAAGCGGGTGCGTAACTCGTGGCGGTCGGCCGTGGCAGATAATATTGCACGGTCCTGGAAAACGAGCGTGACAAAACAATGCGAGTATGCTCTGTTGCTCGATAAAACGACCGGCAGAAGACAATATTGCTCCGGAATATTGTTTAAACCGTCGCGGCGACGACGATTCGGCCGCGTTCCTCCAGATAAACAACCGGCCCGGCGTGCTCTGCCATGCAGTTTTCGAGCTAGATAGATAATGTTGCCGTCACCGCGTATAAATAACGTAATCGGCCACGAAAAAGAGGTCTCCAGATACCGTACGCACGCTGGAACGCGACGATAAGGGCGGTTAGATCATAGAGGAAAGGACGTTTTTCGCGCGCCCGATCGATGTCAATGGAAACGATAACGGTACGACTGGTCCCTGAAAACAAGCCTAATTTTTCTCCGTGTTATAACAAGTTCAATCGAAGGGAATAATATAAAAAATTGAGTATAGTAACGCGTCTCGATACCCGTGAAAATTTCAGTAAACTCGCATTGTGCGAACGTTGAAAATGACGAGTGTATATAAAACATCATGCAACTTGATTGATTCGAATGATTCATCAATGAAACTTTTATCACCATATTCCTGACACTTTTCCGGTTAAAACGATACCAAACACGATGCAATTTGGATTGTATTTGCCCGTTTAATGCACGAAAGAGTGGGACCTCTCTTATCCGAACGCCTGATTGGGACACGAGTCTTTGGGTGGTAGAACGGTTACCTGATGTCGAATTACGTCGTGCTTAGGCTCGTTTTATTCGGGAAAGTCTGAGGATTAGACTGGTGAAAGTTTCATTCGACATTTTCGGGAAACAAAAAAGTTATAACGACTTGAATATTGCAAATTTTCAAGACGTGGAGGTTAAATCGATCCGTTAATTTCGAGCCTATCTCGCACGAATCTAACGAAAAGAAGGATCGCATGTGCACACCTAGAGAGACCCGAGTAAGTGGACCGAATCGCCGGATCGGCCGAGCAGATCTAGCTAGATCACGAGGAGAGTCTCTAAAACATCGCCAGTTTTATCTCTCGGTGCGGTCTATCTGTGCCCCTAAGTCTCCAATTAGGCGTATCGTGTGGAAACAAGGAAACTGGGTCAGTCGAAAGTCGAGTAACAGATGCGTTTTTAAGCGGCGATCGCGGTCGCAGTCGTCAGCTATCAATCGAATCGATCCGATTTCGTCCGCTTTCGACTTTTGAAGTCTCGCGGCGCGGCAAGGCGCGTGGGCGCTAATGCGAGCGAATAATCGTTGCTCTTATTGCTGGCGATGCGCTGTTTCCTGCTTGTTCGATGGCTCCGCGATCTCTCGAGGAGAACATGTGGGTCAGAAGTTTACGTAATAATCAATTATGCGAGCCACCGTCGAATCCAACGTCTCTAATCGACCGTTTCTCCTCGATTATTCTATAATATCTCCCCCTCCCTCCCTCTCTCTCTCTTCTCAAAAAACCAACTTAACACGTTGACTGCCGGACGGATTTTCCATGATTTGTCCCAGGCGCCAACATGAACTTTTCATTATGCGATGCATATTATGATGAAATATAGTTCCCAGCAAATAATATGAGTTATAAAATCATGTTTGAAGCATTTTTTTTTTGGTGGGGGTCACCGGTGCCCCCCACGGCGCTGTAGGCAAATATTACTTTTTTTTTTTGTTTAAACAATCGTGCTTCGGTTGCTAAGTGATTACTCTCAGTGTTTCGAAAAAAAAAAAAAACAAAAAAAAATTATTTTGTATGTTCTATATTGCATTAATTTCTTCAAACCATTATAGTAACAATGGTATTGTTGAAAAATTGATCAGTATCCATATTTACTATAATTATGTACTTTTAGTATTGACCACGCCGCCGGTCACCGGTGGCCCCCACGGCGCTGTAGCAAAGTCGAGTGCCGGTCACCGGTGACCCCCACGGCAGTTAACGTGTTAAAGTCCCCCCTTTTTTCTTTTTTCATTCGAACTCGCTGTCGATGGCGGATCATAAGCAGTATCGAGGCACAGAAATGGCTGCGAACGTGACGCGAGTGCTGATTGGCGGACGGAATTCATGTCGCGTTTCCGACAAGCGTTTTGTTTACTATCGAACAGTCGCCAAAGAATTTCATGTACCAGCTCCCCCCCCCCGAACTATAAACACGAACCGAATTAGCGGGTCGACGGAAAACAAGCTGGCCGCGGCGAGGTGCACGTGATTGATGTGTGATAGCGCCATCATCATCGGATGCTGCGAATGATCGCACGTGTCGAGTTGTTGCGTTGTGGAATGCCTCGATCATCGCCTGCCGACTTTCTTTGCCTTCCTTCATCGATCGATGTGGTTCCTCGGAGCAACAGCTGCGTCGTTACGTGCCACAATAGCTTCTTTTATACTCGACTTATTTCCACCTCGGGAAAGTATCTTCGGACGCCTCGAAAATCTGGTTTTTCGTCAGCGAATTCCACGTTGAATCCGGTGGATCATTGACAAGTGTTCGTTGAGGGTTAATGATTTTCATTGTGAAACTCTTATGGGCTCGTAGGTGACCGTTTTCCCGAGTAAAACGATACCAAACACGATACACTTTGGTTCGCGTTTGGCTGCTTAATCAGCGAAAGTGTGGAACCTCTCTTATCCGAACTGATTGGTGGAATGTCAATCTTTGGATGATGGAACGGTCACATAGCTTGGAATTGTACCGTGCTTGGGCTTGTTTTAATCGGAAAAATGCGATTAGTATGTTGGCGAGAGGTTGGGCAGTGAGCAATATTTAATTTAGGATATTTTAGTTAAAGTTACTTGACAATTTTAAGAAGAAGAATAAGACAAAGTGCAGGTTTAATAGACGCATGTATAGGCAAAGTATCGAAACAAGAAAAATGAAGTTAAGAAATGAAGTTAAAAACAGTGTTATCGATTAAGTAAATGTCAAATAAATTAATCCAATAGTGGGAATTTGTTAAGTAATCGGTCCCGGGGATCTAGATATATTAAAAGCTGCAATCTAGACGCAACGTCTTGCGAAAAATGCGATTAGTATGTTGGCGAGAGTTTGATCAGTGAGCAATATTTAATTTAGGATATTTTAGTTAAAGTTACTTGACAATTTTAAGCAGAAGAAGGATAAGACAAAGTGCTGGTTTAATAGACGCATGTATAGGCAAAGTATCGAAACAAGAAAAATGAAGTTAAGAAATGAAGTTAAAAACAGTGTTATCGATTAAGTAAATGTCAAATAAATTAATCCAATAGTGGGAATTTGTTAACTAATCGGTCCCGGGGATCTAGATATATTAAAAGCTGCAATCTAGACGCAACGTCTTGCGAAAAATGCGATTAGTATGTTGGTGAGAGTTTGATCAGTGAGCAATATTTAATTTAGGATATTTTAGTTAAAGTTACTTGACAATTTTAAGGAGAAGAAGGATAAGACAAAGTGCTGGTTTAATAGACGCATGTATAGGCAAAGTATCGAAACAAGAAAAATGAAGTTATAAATAAGAAAATAAAAAAAAGAAATAAAAAAAGAAAATAAAAATAAAAATATATAATATATAATAAAAAATATAATACAAAAAATGTTTGTAAGCGTTATTATTAACAACATGTTGTTATAATGTTTTATATATAATAAAAACAGTGTTATCGATTAAGTAAATGTCAAATAAACTAATCCGATAGTGGCAATTTGTTAACTAATAGGTCCATATTTAACTAAATATGATAAAAGCTGCAATCTAGAGGTACGTCTTTTGAAATGGCATTCTTTTGACCAGCGGTTTGTTTACAAAAATTGTGCCGAAAATTGGTCCCCCAGTTTCTCCTGCTGCCGATGAATTCGGTCCGGCCATTATCGATCAGTATCACTTGGCCGGCGAGCCGCACCGGCTCCGGCCAGATCAGTATCATAAATATCTCGTCAACGGTATTCTAGCCTAGCGACGTCACGACGTCGTTCGCCGTATTTCCCTCCTCGTTCTGTTTGGACACAAAATAGTTGGCCCAAAGGATGTACGCGAAATTTCGGCGGAAGATAAACACTCCGGGTGTACGAGAGAGCGGACTTTCAGCGACTATTTTCGAGCGGCACTCGCCGCGGTAGTTTATGATCGTAAAATGTCGCCGGTGGATGTTGTTGTTCCGTTAATTTCGAGCGTGGAATTCTGTTTGTCCGAGGCATCATCGATTGCGGAGTATGTAGGCCGAGAACGCGCGCTCTCGAAACTCCACGATAGACTGCAAACGAGTAGAGGCGATTTCGCGAATAAACTCGGCCCCGAGAGGATTTTATTTCACTGTCCAACAAATCTTCGCTCTTATTTTTAAAGCCCCGCGTCGGTTTTTCAGAAATTGAGATGAAAGTCTCGAAGAAGGAGAAAGTGAATTTTCGACTCTGAGAATTTTTTTAATGCGGCGGTGTGTTTTTTTATAGCTTTGAAAATGTTTACATACGTTCAAATCATATTTAAAGAGGGCCAGAGGTGAAAATTCGCGAGAATTTTCTGATTTTTGAATATTGACAGTATTCAAATTGTTATAATTTTTTTATTTTGCATGATTTCTTGACAAAACTTTCACGAATATATTCCTCACTTTTTTCCGGTTAAAATGATACCAAACACGATACAGTTCGGATCTCACATGCTCATTTAATCCACGGTTTAATAGAACCTCTACTATCCGAACCGACGATCACTGAATTTTTCATTATCATATACAAACGTTTAACCTGATCCAATTTGCATCGTGTTCGGACTCTTTTTAATCAGAAAAATGTCCCGAACCTGATGGCAAATGCTTCACAAAAAAAAATAGTTAAATGTCTTTTCAAAAATTCTTTGTTATTCTAGACATTTTTAAATTATTTTTTATTGCATCGTGTTTGGACTCTTTTTAATCGGAAAAATGTCCCGAACCTGATGGCAGAAGCCTAAAAAAAAAATAGTTAAATGTCTTTGCAAAAATTCTTTGTTATTCTAGCCATTTTTTAATTATTTTTTATTGCATCGTGTTTGGACTCTTTTTAATCGGAAAAATGTCCCGAATCTCTGATGTCAAAAGCTTCACCAGGTGCCTTTGCAAAAATCTATCATCATCCGAAGGTATTTTTACTAGAAGTAAAAATCAGCAGTCGATGGATCAACGGGCCGTCGAAGGTGATTCCCCGAGCGATCCACGAGGATCTGATCTATCTCGAGTGAAAGACACAAGCGTCCCCAAGTATAGTTATTCCCATTACGAGCGATAATAGGGCGTTTGACCCGGGGTATCGCCACTGAACTATAATCCATCCAGTGACGGGGTCGCCATAACTTTGTACGCGCGCGGTTTGAAGCTGTTTGCACACATAGACAGCGGCGCGTACTGCACGCTGCGCATCGCAGAATGCACACACATTTTCGCAGGCTGGCTGAACGAAAAAAGAAGCTTGTCGACCGATAACGGATAGGGGACACAGTCGAACATGTGACGGTGATTGCCACGAGTAATTGGCGATATCCGACCACGTTCCAGCCGCTCAGAGATCAATGCAATTATGCGATCCGTCTTATGCACAAAATTCGAAAGAGATGCGTAAATCTGATCACGTACTTCAAAATATTCTTTTTAAAAGAGAATACCTTTTAGAAACGTACTTTTCTTATTCTTAAGAATTCTAATAGAATATAATTGAGGATTCTTGTGTGAAGCAGAAAAATAGATTAATATTTTAATATTCTTTTCCCAGAAAAGTATTAATTAAGGATTCTCATGTGAAGCAGAAAAATAGATTAATATTTTAATATTCTTCTCCCAGAAAAGTATAGAAGTTTAATATTTTGCAAAGATATATCAAAAAGAAAAAATTTTACCGTTGTAAAAAGCTTCTTTTTATCACTGTTACGTCAAGTTTGATTTTTCTCAGGAGATTAGGTTCGTTGTTTCTCTGCCGAAAGTGGAGAATAATGAACTCTTAATATTCAATAACCGACGTGGACGACACCGGGCAATGTCAACAAGGGCAACCGGTCGCCTGACACAATTACTGATTGCCAGTTCAGTTGGAGTCAGAGCGGAGGGCCTAATCGAACGATTATGCGCCCTCTTCTGCGACCATAAGCGCGGTCTTATCGAATTTTTCTTACCCGAACGATCGAGTCTTTCTCCCTCCCCCTTTTCCTTCAACTTTTCTCTTTTGCTCTACGCATGTGTATGTGTTAGGATACTTTAGCTGCATTATCAGTACGTCGGTTAATAAATTATCCGACCCTCTTTCAGATACACAAATTCCGTCTTTTTTTCCGCCAGAGTATCGTTCGAAAGAACGCGGCTGAATCATTTTCTTTCTCTGTTGACGCCGCCCGATCAATTCTTTTTACCCGTTCACTATAGTTTTGTTGTTCCCAGGGGACAGTAGCCGGCCGACTCGCGCAATTAGCATATAATTGACTCGGGTTCGACGATCAGACTTCCCCTCGGTTATGCGAGTTTTCTCGAAGCTGAACATTCAGATAAGACTGCCAGTCGCGGTTTCGAAGAAGAGAATCAAATTGTTTAAGGCGCATTTACACTTTTCCGTTTTATAACTTCTTACAACGACAACGAGCCGGCAGTAGAACCTTTTTAGGGTTGTTCAGAGAAGTGTCCTTGACAAGATATGTGAAGGTCATAGTGTTTGCAGACGGCTCCTTTGAATAACAATTTTTTAATGTGACACGTGTTTCAATTCTTCATCGCGGAGCTGACTCGTTATTGTATGGAAATAAATTAATAACTTTTTAACGAACAACGAGCCGGCAGTAGAATCTTTTTAGGGTTGGTCAGGAAAGTGTCCTTGACAAGATGTGTGAAGGTCATAGTGTTTGCAGACGGCTCCTTTGAATAGCAATTTTTTAATGTGACACGTGTTTCAATTCTTCATCGCGAGACTGACTCGTTATTGTATGGAAATAAATTAATAACTTTCTAACGAACAACGAGCCAGGAGTAGAACCTCTTTGGGGTTGGTCAGGAAAGTGTCCTTGACAAGATATGTGAAGGTCATAGTGTTTGCAGACGGCTCCTTTGAATAGCAATTTTTTAATGTGACACGTGTTTAAATTGTTCATCGCGAGACTGACTCGTTATTGTATGGAAATAAATTAATAACTTTTTAACGAACAACGAGCCAGGAGTAGAACCTTTTTGGGGTTGTTCAGGGAAGTGTTCTTGATAGCCCACGTGAAAATCATAATGTTGGAAGACGAATCCTCTACGCAGGAATTTATTAAAGACGTTGTTCCGTGAAAATGGCGCAGCAAAGAGAGGTGCAACGGCGCACAGTGGGCAAAAACGGCCTTTTTCGATTCAAAATCAAAGAACTTTCGATAGGAATGAGGTAGAGCGATGAAATTTTTTTTAAATGAAAGCTGAAACTTTGTAGAATATGGGAAAAATAGGGTGATTACGGTACGAACGTTTTTTAACCTTGAGAAAATTCGTTAAAGTTGCACAATTTCAAGAAAGCGCCAGTAGTAATGACAGCGATACGTCAAGTGATGACGAGATGTGAAGTGCTTCATGTTTCGTAAGTAACTCAAAACGTTAAAATACTTCATTATTATTATTTTTATTGTGTTTTATACATGAGAATACGATATACTTTCAAACTAGTGTGTTATCAAGTCATTTAAACGAAAAAATTTCATTAATTTGTGTCACAAAAATCTATTTTTTTCAAAAACCAGAGGTCGTAGACAAATTTTGAAAACAGATTTGAAATCAGCGTGAAAAAATCTATGGGAAACGATATATAGCATGTTAAAGAAAAATTTTTCTGCGCGTATTAGCCACAAAAACAAAATTTTCTTGAAATTGTGCAACTTTAACGAATTTTCTCAAGGTTAAAAAACGTTCGTACCGTAATCTCCCTATTATTCCCATA
This sequence comes from Seladonia tumulorum, assembly GCA_913789895.3. Classification (NCBI taxonomy): domain Eukaryota; kingdom Metazoa; phylum Arthropoda; class Insecta; order Hymenoptera; family Halictidae; genus Seladonia; species Seladonia tumulorum. The sequence continues at coordinate 6,855,464 of OU565280.1, forward strand.
TTCTACAAAGTTTCAGCTTTCATTTAAAAAAAATTTCATCGCTCTACCTCATTCCTATCGAAAGTTCTTTGATTTTGAATCGAAAAAGGCCGTTTTTGCCCACTGTGCGGCGTCGCGAAACGAAAGAAGGAACGCAACAATCACCGTGTTAATAACCTCCCGATGGTTTCTTTCGATTGCTCTTATTAATCGTCCTCGCGACGCTAATTATAGCGAGCAGGCAGAGCCGGGGTTCAAAGGGTGAACGCGTGGACGGGGAAAAGAGAGCAAACGAAGATCGCGGGAAAAGAGAGCGGAAAAGAGATACACAGAAGACCGCGAGATGAATGCGTGGGTGGGTTTGTGCAGTGCCATAACCGAGAAACGCCGCGGCACGATTAGGCGCGTAAACAAACGGGGAATCGTCGAAGACGGAAACGAGGTTCGCCGTGGAAAAAAAAAAGAAAAATGAAAAGAATAGGCGAAAAACGTTGCTTCGACTGGCTAGACTCGAGATGGAAATGGCACGGGCGTTGATGTCTGCCTTGGAATTATCATATCGATGAATATTTAACGCTCGCGACGCGTATACACATCGCACTTTTCATTCGGAAAGTATGCGCGCCGCGAAAACCATGCTCAAGCTCGACCGTGCAGATTATTGTCCCCTTCTCGCGTTTTCTGTCGCTCGTTTTCTCTTTTTCTTTCGGACACTATTTTTATCTCCACCGGTTAATTATTGCGCGATAACCTACGCGAAAGATCGCACTCGGTTATTTATAACTACACGGCGAATTTTCGTGCGAAATAAAAATTGTCTCCGTCAATTACACGACGCGATGGACATTTATCTCGAAACAGCATTTTCAAATTTTTTAAATGGGTTTCATGTTTCAAACGCGGAAAATCCGCTGTCTAAGTATAACTGAATTTCCACGATTAATAGGCAATTAATTGTACGTGTGCCTAATGACCGATGTCATTGCCACCTTAATAAATAAACAGAATTTATTTGCTTTTGAGAGGAAGGTTTAACCTTCAAATCTAAGGTTATTTCAATCGCGAGAAAAATTTTTCAATATTTTTACAGACGGTTCAATTTGTAATATTTTTTTTGTAAAAATATCTTCAGTTTTCCAGTAGCTGTGTCATGCAAAAATATCTTGGACGAAAATAAATGATGCATAACAAAAGTGGACGTTTCAAGCTTAAAAATGGGTCCAGATGTATTGCTGTGCGATTTTTTTTTAACGAAATTATCACAATTCAAATTTCGATAATTCTCGAAAATGGGAAATTTAAATACTTCTTGGATCCACTGTGGGTCTCTCTGAATTGTTGTAACTGCTTCGGGTCCTTGGAAATATGGACATGATTAAAGTGTTTATTCTATTAGCAAGTTTTTGCTGACTGTCCATAGATAAACACGGACAATCCAGTCGTAAATTATAGGTGGCTTTTTAAAAAAGAAGCGGGACACTTTTGCAAGTAACATTAATCTGTTGCGTCAAGAAATAGGTCAAGATCCGTGAAAAAATATAGCGGTCACACTTTTTTCAAAGTTCAACAGACAGTATCTCTTTGACTTTTCATTAGAATATCCGTGACGTTGCTTAGAGTCATATTCAAAAACATTTCATCATTCTATGTGTAATTTCAAAATTGAAAATTAATTCGTTAAAGTACAAGCTGCACTGCGACTGAAAATTTGAACAAAAAAAAAATAACATTCAAATAGTGTCCGATATTTTACAAATCATAATCGTATCTTTGTATCAATATTAACTACTTGAGGAACTTATTTTCATTGTAAGGAAATATTTGATTTTATCTATCTGGTTATCAAAATAAAAATATTTGATTTAAAGTAGTCTTATTTGAACCACATTAAATTATACTATATACCAAATCATTAATGATCGTTAATATACGTTGCAAAATATGATAGAAAACCTTGTATCCAATGTTCCACATACGAATACTAATCCTACATTATAAAATACTAATGTAAAGTGTACTTACTTCTGAATCTTCTGTACCTCCGTTGGATCCACAGCACACAATTATTGACTCACGAGGATAGGTCCGAATAATTGAACAACAATCACTAAACAACACACACAACACACACACGACATATTTTATAAAATCGTGACAACGAACGAGAAGATGTCACTCCGACCACGAACAAAATAATACTGCGATTTTAACAATGATCCCTTCCATGGTGGTGGTACGGTCAGGTTATCCTAGGCAGGTTAAACGCTGAGGGTCTATAAACACTAGAAAAAAAATTATGGCGGGGCGCCGACCCTATTTCCCGGAATTCCCTGTTTTCGTATCACGCGTCCTTGGGTCCGAAGCGATTAAAATTGCAGTATTATTTTATTCGTGGTCGGAGTAACATCTTCTCGTCTGCTGTCACGATTTCGTTAAGTGTGTTGTGTGTGTGTTGTTCAGTGATTGTTGTTCAAATATTCGGACCTATTCTCGTGAGTGAATAATTGTGTGCTGTGGATCCGACGGAGGTACAGAAGATTCAGAAGTAAGTACACTTTACACTAGTATTTTATAATGTACTTTATAGTACATTAGTATTATATTTTATTATTCGTGTGTAGTATATTGGATGCAAGGTTTTCTTTCATGTTTTGCAACTTCAATGTCCCTTTAACAGTAGATTTACAAAGCACTAAAACTGACTACTTAACATTATTTTACAAAAATAACAAGAACGTGTCTATCCACATTTGTATCAATTTTTTAAATAATATATACCCAAAAAAATAATTTCGTTGAATAATTCCTCATGGATACGTCTTAACAATGTCAATAATTGTAAATTATAAATATTAGATCCCGTCATTTTGACAAGTCCCGTGAACCTAGTGTCAAATTTCGTTTGTCTCGAGGCACGCACACGATTATGTTCCATCTCACACACAGTACACTTTACATTAGTATTTTGTAATGCAAGGTTTTGTGTACAAGGAAAACGGACAATTTCAAAATATGAATGAGTTAAAACAGTGTCTTAAGTATGAATGGAGTAAATTGTCACAAAATTATATTCGTAAATTGTTTAATTCTTTGCCAAAAAGAATGATCGAAGTCATTGAAAATACGGAAGGTCCTACACACTACTGAGAAATAAAGTACTTGTTTCAACTTATGTCATTTTTGTTACATAAATGTTTAATTTTTGTTAAATAAATGCTTCATTTATTAACATGTGCTATCATTTCGCCGACCCCCGCTACGAGATTGTTTTCAATAAATACAAGTACGGACAGCGTAATTCCAGTTTATCGCTATTTAATATATTACCGTAAGATGATATTTACGTACCATTTGTAAAATTTAGAGAATTCTTGATTTATCCTTGAAAACTAAATGATAGCACACTTGTGCTATCTTTTTGTCCAGGAGTGTATATTTTGGATTAAGTAGAATATTAAAATGAATGCATTTCTAAAAAAAAATATATATATATTATGCATTAAACAGAATATTAAAAGGAGTACAATTTTCAAAAAATACACATTGCATTAAATAGAGTATTAAAAGGACAAAATACTGCCCACAAAATTTCTATAGTGAACGGCATTAATGGTACACAGTTTTATCAATAACACTGTTCTTGACTAACTACAGTAGAACCTCGATAGTTGCATGACACAGGAGAGGGTAACCAATCACAGTTATTCGCAGTGTCCATCTTCTTTTCCCCCCACCACGAGTTCCGGAACCTTGAACTTGTGGTGGGGGTATGCATCGAACGAGATCGCAACAAACGAGGTTCTACGTGTATCGAAGGCAACGGCAAACTACTGAAACAGTAATTTCGATCGATGTAATGATAATGTGTTCGCTAGTATGTTTTTGCTTCGTCTCGAGTCTGCTGATGTTCTTCTTTGGAACACAGGTGGATTATATAACGCGATTATAATTTTAAAATTGTCGAAGTCGAGTTCGATACTTTAGACCTCGTTTTTGCAGTCGATTCCGTTCATTTTTATGCTCCGCGTCGCTGCAAAAACGTGGCATAGTGAAAAATGAGACGAAACTGTAACCTACGTGTTCTTGATAGGAATTAATTTACACGTTGACTAGGGGAGAATAATAGTACAGAAAAAAAGTTCTAGACATGTGAAAAAATTTCATACACATAGAAAGAAGTTATTATATGCAACTGAAATTAATTATAGTATATTATCACGGATATTTATGCATAGTAAAAATTGCCTCTATCGATTGCAAGGCACAGGAGCAGCTAAAATCAACCCAAAATTATTAAAAATGAAAATTTCACTCCATAAATTCTAACCCCCATTAATTAGAAATTATTTTAATTTAAATCAAAAGAGTTGAAAACTCTTTTGCATTTGATCTACTCATTGTTGTCATAAGAAGTAGTGATGCAACATGTTAGCTAACGGTAATAATTTTCGAAAAACCTATTTTCTCGTACCCCATTTCTTCATTATGCGAACTTATGACTTGAAGTGTGGAAGTTTTTTAATATGGAAAGGTCGTCGATCCTCAAAACTGGCTATTAGAAGTTCCTCGCTCGTTTATACCGACTGTTTATTTTTCTAGGCGTGCGAATACAGTACTATACATACAAATCGCACGCATACACGGCTAGACGACTATGCCAGATAGACGTAGACGGCCCTACCAACAGTTTGGCGCCACTCTTCGCAAACATGAACACGAAACACGTGCCGCCAAGGGAATATGACCTCGAAATCGGACGAAGGAGAAGGTAGAACAACACTTTACGTCATCGCTAACCCAGCGACCTCAAAAATTCCATAAAAACATAGCAATTTAATTGAAACTTCGAGCTTCCACCCAGCGATTTATTCAATTAAACCATTTGATTTATTCAACGAAACCAATTTATTCAACCCTTGCGTCAACAATCAACCTTTTCTACGACATTCAATGCACTTTGTGATGGATTAAAAAAGTATCGACACATTTCTGCTTCTCGAGAAACTTTCGATATTTAAACTGTAATAATTTTGTAATAAAAAATAATATAATCACAAACCCGGGTTCATCTTAAAGCTTGAAGATTCTACTTTCGCTCACCATTGTTCATTTTCCTCCAAGATATTTTTACACAATGTAACAGCTAGAAAATCGGAGACCTATATTTTCTAAAAAATTCTACAAATTGAAACCTCTGTGGAAACATTAAAAAATATTTTTCGCAAATGGATCTTTCACAAATTTGAAGATTGAAGCTTCCGCTTCACAATGACTCCTCAAAAATTGCTGTACGATTTTTTCCACTGTTTTATGGAACAAAAGAAGGGACCAAGAACCGAGTCAAGTTGGTGGCACACGTCTCCTTCAAAAATCGATAAATCGACCAAAAAAAAATCGTACATCAATTTTGAAGGCGTCGTTGTAAAGAGGAAGCTTCGATCTTTACATCTACGGTGGTTTCAGTCCCGAGAAAAATTTTTAGAAGGTTCCATAGACGTTTGAATGTGCAGCATTTTTTGGGAAAAATGGATCTTCAGTTTCTCGTCCACTCAGAATAAAATGAATGATGATAAAATTAGATGCTTGTAGCTTTAAACTGAGCCCCAGTTTATTGTCGTACGATCATTTTTCACGAAATTATCAATTTTTCAAATGCAGGCAATTTGTCGAGAATCTGGCATGTAGTGTTCAAGTTGTTCCCGCGTTTGTGAAAGAGAATAACATCGGGATTTAATCCGACTCGTTTCAGAACAACGGAGCGACCATTAGGGTTATTGATAGTCCCGTAAAACCGCATCGGCAATATGTCTGTCGTGTCTCAAAGTCGGCAGGCTACTTTACTTACGATATAAATAGACCGAGTCAAGAAACGTGTTCGAGCGAACGACGGAATAAATTATGGCCGATAATTCATTGGCAGTCGCGAGTCAAAACTGGAAAAAAGGAGAAAAGCCGCGCAGAACATTCCTCGGCAAGGATTTTAATAAACACTATAGAATCCTCCGGCACTCTAACCTCTACAATGTTTGCCATCGGATCTATCGACTGACCGAACAAACGCACACAAAAAACTCGCTGAAAACAACTTTTTAAACAACGCTTTTAGCGTCTTGTAGATTTAAAAACAATTTGGTTTGCTTAATAGATAAAAGTTGATTTCCCAGTTTGATAAAATCAGATAAAATTTATTATGGTACTATATTTTTTAACGAAATTATGAAAATTTTTTAAATCTAGGATATTCCACTCTTCTCAGGCGCCTTTTTTTTTAGAGCGAACACTGCGTAACAACTTTTTAAATAATATTCTTAGCGTCTTGTAGATTTTCATAAAATTTGGTTTACTTAATTGAAAAAAAGGTGATTTCCCAATTTGGTAAAATCAGATAAAATTTATTATGGTACTATATTTTTTAACAAAATTATAAAAATTTTAAAAATCTAGGATATTCCACTCTTCTCAGGCGCTTTTTTTTTAGAACGAAGACTGCGTAACAACTTTTTAAATAATATTCTTAGCGTCTTGTAGATTTTCATAAAATTTGGTCTGCTTAATAGATAAAAATTATGGTATTATATTTTTTAACAAAGTTATCAAAATCTTGAAATCGAGGATTTGGCATTGTTCACAGTTTTTAAAGCGGAGACTGCGTAGGGACGCGTAAATGTTTACAAATAAAACAGCGTGAACTTTCGATTTTCAAGTATAGAAGGCAGGAAAATCGGTTCGCGAGTGCCTGTCGATTATATTATAATATATCCAAGAAACCGGCGTCGTAACGGGAACAATCTTTATGGCCTGCAACCGCAACGACCCGGTAATTTCAATCTGAGTACGACCGCAACTAATTGCCACGCACTTCTACGCGACGGACACAGGTCTATACTGCGTCCGTGTGCATTTGTGTGCAGTATACTGAACGTTCGTGGACCGATCCGATCGCTTTCATTAGCATCTCACCGGTGTACCAGCTGCGAGTGCACTCGTCACAGTATATCGGTGCGAGTAATCTGGACGTTAGGCGATCGAATATCGTTCCAGATGTGCACACCGTGTCATAATCCTGCTCTGCAAATTTCTGCGACTCCGGGGTATACTAAACGACACACTTCTGCGTCGCCCATTTTCCTCAAAAACCTACTTACTATTCTTTACACTACAATTCCACATACTATATTATATTCTGTGCTATAGTACATTCGTCACACTGTATTATATTTTATGCTACAGTATGTTCTTCATACTACATTATATTGTATGATATAGTATATTCTTCTTGCTATATTACACTTTATACTATAGTCTATTCTTTGTACTATATTGTATTTTATTCTACAATATATTACACTTTATACTATAGTATATTCTTTGTACTGTATTGTATTTTATGGTATAGTATATTCTCCTCGCCATATTACACTTTATAGTATAGTATATTCTTTGTACTGTATTGTATTTTGTGCTACAGTATGTTCTTCATACTATATTATATTGCATGCTATAGTATATTATTTTCACTATATTATATTTCATACTAGAGTGTATTCTTTGTACTACATTATATTCTATGCTATAGGATGCTCTTTATACTATATTATACTGTATGCTATAGTATATTCTTCTCATTATATTATATTTTATACTATAGTATATTCTTCATACTATAATGTATTTCATATTAGAGTATATTCTTTGTACTATGTTGTACTTTATGCTACAGTATGTTCGTCATACTATATTATATTGTACGGTATAGTATATTCTTCCCATTATATTGTATTGCTATGGTACATTCTTCAAACTATAATTTATTTCATACTAGAGCATATTCTTGGTTCTACATTATATTTTATTCTATAGTATGCTCTTCAAACTATATTGTATTTTATACAAGAGCATATTCTTTGCACTATATTGTACTTTATGCTACAGTATATTCATTATTCTAGATCCTTATACTACTATACTTTCCAGTTATCCTTTTCTCCCTTCTCCTCAGCTTCTGGCCGTTCGTCCTCTCTTTTTCTTCTTTCTCTTGACCGAACGGTTCCTTCGCCTCTCATTTTTCCTTCTTCCCAGCTCCTCAGCTCTTCAGCTTCTCGGCCCCATCTCTGTTTCTCTTGCTTTTTCTCCCTTTTTCTTCATTCTTTCGGTTCCCCTCTGTCCCTTCGTTCACCCGTTGATTTCACAGTGCCATCGTCGCTACACTTCCCTCGATTGCCAACACGTGGCCACAATGAAGCGATTGTTCCCTCGAGCTGATGCAAAGATCCGAGCCGATAAGAGCGACGTAGAAGTGGTTCATTGGGCGCAAGTGTCCCGCATAAACGCGAACGTATGTATATTGCGTTCAATGTTTGTTTAATTACGTTCGCCGAGCGCTGCCACGAGCAAACCCGCATGGCGTTTCCCGTTTTACTGTTAGCTAGTCCGAGGTCAGTTTTCCGAGCGTCCACCGAGCAATTCGCTATATTTATCGCGAACTGGCCACGGACACGCGGTTTTTTCACGGTTGTAAACAAATCAATTGCACGGACGAACGGTGACGGTTGTCCGGGAACGATAAACATGCTCTTTCGTGTGTTCGAGATGGTGTTGGACAACAACGTGACTTCTAAAAACGTGTTAACAATATTCTAACTGAACAATCTTCTATTCTATTGTTCCAAAAACAACGTAAAATCGAAGCAATTTATTCTGTAAAACAGAAACTGAAAAGCTGATACTAAATATACTGGTTAGATGACAGGTTTCAAATTTTATATTTTAGTATTGTTGAAATTAGGAAATTGCATCGATGGGAAATTATAAATTACTAGACTGTGTGGGTTTTATGAATTTACGACAAAAATTAACTGGTGCAGTTTAAACTAATAGAACGATTATAAGGACCCGAGAATGCCAATATGTTAGTGCTAATTTATTAAGATTATTAATCAAAGAAAAAATGTTCTATGTGGGTACAATTTATTTTTTAATCAAAAGACAAAAATGTATCGATATGCATTACATTATTATGATATAAATTATTTTGTTTCCGTGTGCTTATAAATAAAAATTGTTGATGCGGGGGCACATTTTAATAAAATTTGTATGCAGCATTTTTGCGACATGCAGTTTCGAAAAATTGAAAATTAGGAAAAGCAGCTCGCGTACTACATCGATACCGTAGATCATGCCTCGACGAGCACCACGTTATCAATTATTATTCACGATATCACCCGTAACAGCGGCCATTCAGTGGATATTTTTAGCCGTTTAATTCAATCGTGACTCGACTATACTGATCGAGGAGGGTCGCCTGGGGAACTTGATGATCATACTGGCCCCTGAATTTTCTAGTAATTTTCTGCTAATTCTCTGCTAAATTTTTATTCCCATCGAATTGATTAATTAATTGGAGGGCGTTCAAAAACAGAAATTTCAATGATAAGACAAAAGTCACAATGGAATTACTCTTTCAAAATGGAAGTTTACATACTAATTTCAAGTTAGAGCTTTGCATGTTATTCTTCTATTCAAACATTCCAGATTTATTATTGTAGTCATTAAAGTGCATAAATACCAAAACGGTGGGAACAAATGAATAGATTATTTGTTGTGTTTTGGTTGTATAATGATAGCTAAAAATGAGTGAGATCATCTCTGTGCTATGAATAGACTGCAGATTAAAATCCAGAATTACAAAATGCAATGCATTAATTACAAAATTAAATAGATGAAATCGTTAAAATATGAAAATACTATCACATTATTTTCAACCTATTAAAATTATCAAGATGGAAAGTAAATTTGTGACAGAATATATTTTTCCCTCGCATAAAAATTGCAGTCTAATTACAAGTTTGGTTCACAGCATTTTAACAACAAGCTTATTGTGATTTTTCACGGTGGCTAATTATGCGCTCACCAACGGAGTAATTACTGTTAAATAATCGCATTAGGTGATATCTGTTCTCTCGAGTGATTTATGTATGTGATCCACGCCGATTTTCCAGGCGATAATTCTTCGCCTGACCTTGAGGCATTCTTGAACACCGTCCGTAAACAAATTATGACCACTCCAGTGACTCCACACGAACAATTCGAGGTTCTCTTTAAATCTTTTCCGATCTTTATTTTTGTTAATCACCTTGAGAAAGATTGTATCTTTTTTGGTCATAATTACCAGGCTGTGAATCTTAAAATAAAAATTGTTTAAGTAAACTTCAAAACACTGGAACCAAATAAAAAAAGGAATTCTTCTCTTCAGTAGTTATATAAAATTGTAAATAACTGTTGAATACTACATCCACCTATTTTTGTCATAAATGCGTCAAGCATATAAATAAACATTTTCCAAGTCAATTGTAAAAAGCAGAAATGAAATGAAAATGTGCTTCGTAAGTGTGATAGTTGTAATAAATCGAGGAGAGTGCAACAGTGTTAAATTCTTTTTAACGACTATAGTTTGGCACTTTGCCTAATCATTTTTGTCATAAATCCGCGAGACAAGGGTTCGCCAAAGATTCGCTATGGTTCCACACTTTCATTACGCAAATGGTTTTCCAATCGGTATTTATTAATAGCAATCGGGATTTAGCAACCACTGTTGCTCACCAAGACATGCACAAACGTGCACAAATACATTGATCCGACGCATCGATATATCAATACAGGGCTAGAACACGCGTGCGAATCTCTGTTTGCGTCAATCATCTAATCGCGAGCGTAATCGAAGATGCGTTTAGTTCCCACTTCGGTCGAGAATGTCTGAAAACATGTAGATCTTCAGCAAGTATAATTATACTGAAAAATGGACTTGTCTGGTTTTTGCACGAAGACCTTCAATTGGCGATTCACGAGACACCGTGCGAAGGCTCGCGAATTTGCACACAATGTGCGAAAGAGTATCGCGCGATTTTTCGGGGAGATCAAAGACATACTTTTGAAAAACAAGACGAAAACTGTTGCGAAAACAGGAGGAGGGCAATTAGAGAATCCATCAGTTATTGAATCCACAACTTCTTTAAAAGATAATCCAATGAAAGGAAAAATTCAAAACAGTGGATTCAAAATAAAAATTGCATAGAAATTTGTTTCCATTTTTTCGATCATTTTAATAATAACACGTAAAATTCAGTCATAAACGAAAGATTCGACCGGAACCTCGTCCCCTAATTTTCCAGGCATGATTTAGCAAGGTAAAAGCGATGGATGGCCCGGCATTAACCGTATTAGCGCTTCTTCAGGGTGTCATTAACCGAAACGACCGTGACTAGCCGCGTACATATGCTCGCGCATACGAGGATCGTTTACTTTCACCGAAAAGCCGCTTTTACTCTCTCGGACCTTGGCTACGCTGCGCTATAGTTCGCTCTTTCGCTCGCTGGTTGGTAAGACACACGACCTCGATGCTCTCGTGCAGGCTCCGCCGCTTGAATATGCATGCAAATTCCATCCTGTTTACAACGAGTATCTGGCAACCGGTCGACCGATCGCTGCGGGTGACACAGATATTTTCTTAACCTCTAAAGACACCTACGGTGCCGGTTTCTGCACGCCGTGCCTCGCAGCCTAGCCGGTTATGCATAAGAGAGCTTGTATGCAAACAACGACTATTCCGCGGGACAGACTCGGATCCCAGGGCCCGGGAACCAGTTGTTACGCAAGAACGTGTTAACTTCGTGTCGTTCCTGCCTGTTGCTGAATTATCCCACCATTTTTCCCGACCCATTTCGCCCTGCATCATCGAGAATCACCTCCAACAAGTCGTCGATCTTCGTTCAAACTTGCCCTCACACTTCGACATTACTCGCGGACTAGACACTAACTTGTTCAGCTCAAGCATTTCATGAAAAGGCAGAAACTTCGTCTAACATCGTATATAATCTCGTATTTTTTCTTCGATATTCTTGTAGAGCGTGAAAAGACAATTCCAACGAGTACCATGAACGTACCATTACAATCATTCAATCCCGAGATATTCGTATCTGAAGGAAACAAACATAACTCAAATCCTACCTTTGAAACACGAATATCTCAAGATCGAACGATCTTAATGGTATCGTCCGTATACTCGTTGATCTCGTAATTTCATTCTCTTTGAGAATATCGAACAAAAATATGTTTTTGTTAAACTTTTAGTTAAAGTACCAAACACGAATATCTCGAGATCGAATGATCGTAATGATACGTTCATGGTACTCGTTGGTATCGTCTTTTCATGCTCTACAAGAATATTGAAGAAAAGTATATTGTTCATATTAAATTTTTAACTAAAAAATCAAACCCGAATATCTCCAGATCGAATGATCTGAATGGTATGGTCATGGTACTCGTTGGATTGGTCTTTTCATGCTCTATAAGAATATCGAAGAAACACGTTTAATTTTAAAGAATACCAGTGACCTTGAGACCCCGTAGTACAACGCGTACCTAATGGATGCGCTCGTTAACAGCATTGCCTTCCGAACTTTTGGAACCGCAGGTGCGAACCGTATTTCGATGGAAACGAGGTCGTCGATCGTTCACTGTCCGATCGAGGATCGTGCACGTATGACCACGCGCGACACTCGCGAATTTCCGAGTTGCGACAAACTTCCCAGAATTCGGGTTAATGGTTTTTGGCAGAGCATGCTCTCGTGGGCCGGTCGTTGAGCCCGGGAAAATTTATAAAAGATGACGAAATTCATTCCAAAATTTCGAGGCAACAATATCGATCGCGACCCTACGCAACCCGCCGCGAATTATGCAGCCACGCAGAAATAGAAACCGAGTTTGAAACATTTGCGATGTTGCGATTTCTTCGGGTTCAAGAAATAACTTGGACATTCTATTTTCTGCATACTATTTGTCTTTGCATACGTGAGTTGCTTAGCTTTTGTAACAGAGTAGCAAACATAGCTTGACACGTGAGAGAATATACTGAAATATCGGTCACTGAGAAAGTTGTATATTTTATAAACTTTTGGATATTTTACGCAATAAAAATGTTCACCAGACACGAATGAATCTTAGATATTCTTGTAGAGCATGCAGGGACGAGTCCAATGAGTATAATGACGATACCGTTTCGATTGTTCAATCTCGAGATATTCGTGTCTCGAAAAAAGAAATGTAACTCGAAATTTTATACTCCTACTCCTAGAACGAATATCTCGAGATTGAATGATCAAAACGGTATAGTCATTGTACTCGTTGGACTCGTCTTCGTAAGCCCTACAAGAACATCGCAATAAATATATAGGGTGTCGTGCGAAAAAAGTATCGACAACCTGCAAATTATCAAATGCATATAATTCGAGTGAAAAGGAGATTAAATTAAATGTAGGAATGTAAGAAAATTAAATTTAAGTTCAATTCTGATTTCATTAAATAAACGATGAGTCAGCTTCGATGACAGTGCAGTTACAAAACAGAAAATCGCAAGGCAATGGATTAAGGTGGCATTAAAAATGATTTTACAGGGTTTCGAAAGACCGGTGACTCTATTCATGCGATATCAGTTGGCAATATCGGAAACGCAGTGTGAAATAGCGAAACAAAACGCGAGATTGAGCCTCGCAGACACAGATTGTAAGAGACAAAGGGTTCGATGGCCGAGTTAACTAGATAATGGCTAATGTCGTCGTAGAATTGAAGGAAATTATTCCGCGAGCAGGATTGCGTAATACGGGGAACGCGATTATGCAGCTCAGAACGAGTCTAGGTAAATGGGCATAGGTATACGTGACGTAGAATTATTATTTTTCTCAAAACTGGTCTGGCGAAATCGTTTGAATAGTTCAATAATGAACCAGTTAAGAAATTAGAAATATCAAACACGTATAATAATATAAATGGTTATACATTCCTCTCGAGTTAAACTTAACAGAATCGATCTAGTTAAATATATTAAATTAACTAAAGACAGTAAATGGGGTGCTAATTGAACTCGCTATAGAAAATTGGATTTCGTGGCTATTGATTTTGTATATTACTAACTTTAAGAGAATAAAATGAGAGGCTAGAGATCGTCAGATCGCGAGAGGATCGAGAGATCAACGTCTCCGATGCGTGACCTTAAGCTTGATTCATCGAACGGTGATTGCATCTGGAAATCGATGGATTCAGCATCACCTGGAGCATTCACCTTGCGGATCGGAATGTTCCCGTATCACGGTGTTGAACAATGGCCGATGAGCGTGTTCACATCGCGGAAATCCGATACAGGTTTTCCCGGAATAGGCGGACAACTCTCGACATATAATTAGAAGTGTTCGCGGAATTGTCTGTCAGCAGAGACGTGACGGCGATCCCGTCCGCAAGATCCAATTCGAATGAAAAGATCTACTGTTTTTCAATGTAATCTAGTGACGAGGATTTCTGGAAATCGTGTCGGTGAAGGGGAAAAACAAAATCTAGACGATAAACCGCGCCATGGTTCACCGACAGCCTCGTTTCGTTGCTGATAAAGAGATCGCTTCGGTGAGACGATACTAATTTAATGACATAACTCCGTTGTTTTTAAACATTTATTTGCGGAACTTTTACCGGCGTATTCGTGACATTTTTCTGATTAAAATGAGCCCAAACACGATACGATTTGGACTGTATTTGATCGCGCAATCCACGATTTAGCGGAACCTCTGATATCCGAACCGTAGATATCCGAATGCTTCATTATTCAATATAAGTGTTTAATATGATCCAAATTGCATCGTGCGGGGTATCATTTTAATCGGAAAAGAGTCAGGAATATGTTGGCAAGAGGTTCATGAAGAAATCATAAGACACAAAAAAGTTCTATCATGTTTTGTCATCAACAATAGCAACAAAATATCAAAGAATACTGTTTCTACACAATATAAGTGACACTTTGGTCCGGATGTGTTCGCATGTATCGGGACAGGATTAACTACAGTAAAATTGCAGTAAAAAAAGGATAACAATACTAAGCCACATTTTTCTCATGTGTCATCAGGATTGAAGTAGCATAATTCCACGAACGATTATCTTAACGATCTATTTCCGCGATCAGGCTCCGCCCATGTGTTCGAATCGCCATTTAACTTCTCGAACAATCGGCCAATTATTGCGGAAATAATTTGACAAAACTCTGAGCACACAATCCATAGTTCCGCGTTGAAAACTAACTGCCAGTCCGTTGCAATTGTCGAGGGAAGGACAGTGCATAAATAAATGTAATTCGACATTAAGGAGCGATTACAATAAATTAGAGAACGGACAGCTGCGGCTGGCAAAGTTGATAAACGAGCCGGAGGCGTGGCAGGTGTGAATACAACTTTAATTGGTGTTAATAACGATAAAAGGACGTTTTCAATGGGTTTCGCAAGAACCGGTATTTATAACGTTTTGAACAGTTGGGCAAGTTTATCTATGTACTCGTAAACGCGGACGTTTGTAGCTTGGTCGTGGGATGAGGATTCTAGGTTTAGGTGCTCGACGATGATGGTTTGATGATCGTTTTGATAGTCAGGAAAAATGTTCCGCAGTCACATCAACTACCAGAGGATAGCAATAAATGTGTCATATTTTATCTATAAAATTCGAACATTAATTGTTGTAGACTGCGGGTCTTAGAGCCAAATAAAAATTATGTAACTTGATTGCGAGTAAAAAATAAATAATCTCAATAAATCGAGAATAATAGAACAATACTTTTAGAAAATTAAAATTTATAAAATCGTCTTAGACAAGAACTTTTCATCTAAAATCAGTGTTTCACAAAAATTGTCAGTGTAACTCGATATCTGTCAATGAAATAAATATTCTATAGTCAATCTATCCAATGGGAACACCAATCCTCAAGTTTTAAAAAATTCCCATTATTTATATAAAGGAAAAAAAATGAATTCCCTAATTAAGTCCTTGGAAGAATTAAATGTGACTTCAAGGTCACCGTGCTGGATCGTCGATAAGAGGACCAGCGTGCCCCATGTTCGCATGAGCCATAAACATCTGTGCTCCACAATGTAGCTTCGGAATAATCCGAGAAACAAATTCTGGGACATGCGCGACAAGCGTTTCATGGCAGTCGAGCAGGGATAAGTTTTGAAACTGTGTTTACTCGCATCAGCAACAACGTTTCACGAGGCTCTTGAAACCTTCTGATTGGTTTCGCCTGCAACCTTTTTCGTCGAGCTTACATAACCTATCCCCTCTTCGAGATGCTTAATCTACCCACGGCACCGTAAACGAACACCTCATCTGCGATTCGAAGCACGTATCTCCTCAGATTCTGCTTAGAATTTCTAAGCTGCCGTGAAATTTTGTGTCTGCGAGCTTGAAGACTGCGGGGCACGGTCTTCGTCTAATAGTTATGGTCGAAACTATACCGAAACTTTATCGGTTATGCTCATGGCCGGGAAATGGTCGAAATAGGACGGCGACCTAATAAAACTTGGAAAATCTGACTTAAAATAATACTTAAAATAATGTTATTATTTTAAGGCGTGCCCGGATCCACTTGAAAATAATGTATTTATACAAATGTCCAAAAAGTTCCCAACCTACTTTTCTGATATAACTAACATAACCAACAATATTGATATGTATTCATTAAATATAAATGAAATAACAAGAATCAATAACGAAGCATAACAATGTGATATGCATACATTGCAATTCACTGTACAATATAATATACAAATCACAATATAGTATACAAGCTTCTATACTCTTATTCTTACTATTTTTATTTGTGCACATCAATTACTGAATATTTGCTAAGACTGTACGAGTTTAAGATTAAATTCTGCAACATGTTTAGCTCTTCAGAAAAATAAGTGGCAACCACACGAGCCTTGCATTAAGCAACTGCAATTATAGCACTTACCCACGGCGATCATGCGATTATATTAGCTATGAATGACCCTGAACAGGACTCACCTTTTCATCGAGGTTATTCAGGTCCGGTAGCTGCAACAAAAATAACCAAAACGTGATATATTATATAATAATTACAAATATATAATTTAAGATCAGCCACCAAATTCTAATGGCCGCCATAGAAAATCGAAACAACTTTGTATACATTTTATTACCGAAAAATCAATATTAAACTGAGCATGACGATATATAATAACCTTATCAATATATTAGAAAGTAACCTAAGTTTAGAGATTATTAAATTAATAATCAATTGTATCACTAATTCGGGTAGAAACAGGAGTAATTACAGAGCACGATCCATCACTTTATCACGATCCAACGCAATCCGGCGCGAAAGAGGATCACGCCATCTGCGAACATGTTCGGGACTGTTGCGAACAAGAAATGAAATGATTTCGCTGGATCGGTAACTAAATAGAAATCTACTTTACCGGAGTCCGGCTAGTCGGCAGATGACGCCCACAGTACATGAATTTTTTACTTCCTTACAAATTGAAGGAAATTGAAGCCAATTTATAGCAATCAACCCTCGGTCGCTAAATATATTCCGCACGGTGACTACGGATAGCCTGCTGGTAATAATTTCACGCTCGATGCGTCAACCCGTCTAATTAACCTTCATTATCGTCGTACGTGCTTCGTATCGAGCGACACTGGATCGAAAAATCAAAGGAATCCTCTTTGAGACCCAAAACTAACTCGAAAACTCACCTATACATTCTGGTTATTTTTATATCCTGCTATAAAAATTATTTGGTTGCACGAGCAATCAAATACAGGACAATCCTTAGGAATTTTTAATCTTTTTCTTATTCGACACCCTATATATTCACTTGGATATTCTTGTAAAGCGCGAAAAGACGAGCTCAACGAGTACCATAAACGTATCATTGCGATCATTCAATCTTGAGATATTCTACTTGAAAGGTAAGGTGTGGTTAGGCTACGGATCAAGTAGCTTACTTTCAGACCGAATATCTCGAGATTGAGTGATCGTAACAGTATGTTTATTATAGTCGTTGGATTCGTCTTTTTGAGCTCGATATGAGTATCGAAGAAAATCTATAGGGTTGTTTGAAAATAATAATTGTGTTAAAAAATTAATTTGTTCTATTAATTTTTTTTTAATCTTGCCCCTTCTAACGATTTCACGTGCTTGAATGCCACTATGAAGACGAAGATAAATTATTTTGCGATACGTTTTCATGGTGTTGAGCTGACTTCGAGAAAAGTCGACGGCGATCTAGTTTCAATCTGCGTAATGTCATCTTGTCCGTCTTCTCGTGTGACACTGCTGACTACTAAATATTATTTAACGCAGTTATTTCCATATCGAGGTGAATCACGCGTTCTGTTGTGAAGAAAATCTGGTTCGAGGTGAACCGGAAACTTGAACGCGATCGAAAGAACACGATAGCTGGATCAATGTCTCCGCGATGATGTAGCCTGATATTTAAGTCGATCTTTCCTATGGATTTCCTCGATTTACAACTAGGAGACAGAAAAAATGATAAACTTAAAAAGGTCAATCCAATGACTGCAATAACCGCACAGTCATTTAGTCCCGAAATGTGTTCATGTCTGAAATTTTCTTTAACTTATCTAATGCAAAATTTAATTTCTTGAATCGTTATACGACACCCTATATATTTTCTTCAATATTCCTCTAGAGCATAAAAAGACGAGTTCAACGAGTATAATGACGATACCATTACGATCATTCGATCTCGAGATATTCGTATCTAAAAGGTAGGATTTGAGTTAGGCCTGTTTCCTTCAGATACGAATATCTCGAGATCGAATGATCTGAATGGTACGTTCATGGTACTCGTTGGAATCGTCTTTTCGTGCTCTACAAGAATATCTACCAAAAATATATCTAAAAAAAAAATATCGACTAAATTCTTATTTTTACCGGATTTACGTCCTACCGCGGGACAAAACGAGCACGAATAAAACATCTACAGGGAAAAGGCGTGTCCAGCGAACACGTGGGAACGCAGCTTAATATCGGGACACGAGCATACCCCGAAAATACCTTTCGTTCTTCCGCTATTTCCGGGAAACCGCTGACTGGGAACGGTCAGCGAAATCCGTTCCGGTGTAATCAGAAATAAATCAGGGCAAAGCCAGGGTTGGACAGAGAGCAGGGTGCAGTGTACAGGGTGATGCATATTTATGCGCCCCCGGTAACCGAGAAATTAAATTCGCACGTTTCATCGTGACGCGCGCGCGCGCGTGTTTCGCGACCGAACGTCAGAACTCGGTAAAAACCAACAGAATTTTTTCTCTTTTTTTCTTCTTCTTTTCTATCTTGCCCATTCCCGTTCTTCGAGCCCTTCATTACCCAGAGAACACCGGTTGGAATTTCTGATACGACCCGGTTTTTCGCAACAAACCGCGTTTGTTTGCCTCCGCAGCGGCCGGCGACGGACAAAAGCGCGTTTTGTTATCGCAGAACGCGTCCCCCGGTCATTGTCCGCGTTATTTAACCCGGAAAAAAGAGGAAAAATAGCTGTGTGCAAAGTTCACTATGCGCGCTCGGTGATGGACATTTTTGCGGAACCGATCGATTCGATCGGAACGACGAAATTCGCGGTGACGCAATTCGTGTACAATTTTGCGACTGTTAACGCGATCATAATTTCGATTTGCACTTTTTACTACAACCCGGGCCCGGGAAAATTGTATTTGAAATGGTAAATGTGCACTTTATATAAAAAAGGAATTTCTAAAAATAGATTATACGAATTATTTCAATTTTAGAGGGATCCAGATACTGTATAGTTATGCTTAGTTGTGCCTTTTAATAAAAACCTCGTATTGAAACACCCATAATTTCACAATGACACTGATACTTCTTAATCTTCATTTTCAACATCGTATTTAATTTTTATTTTCAACTAGATTTTTATATTCAACGTTGTACCTCTTAATTTTTATTTTCACAACGTTGTATTTAATTTTTAGCAAATTTCAATTCTTCGTCCCCCGATTCGAAAATAAATTGTTCTTTTAAGACATCATAATCGCACATGCTTGCGCGTACGCATGATTATAATTTTTACCCTACACGAATAAACATATTTTCAATCTGAATCATTTACTTTAGTATGAACGGAAACATTTGGCATATTTATCTTGAATGTCGAATATAAATATTCATCATGAGCAGACAAATAAATATTCATGATTACGAGAAGACTAGTCGCGACTGATACATAAATAATATTACATTTTGATAAATTTCAGTTTCCGTGGCTATGCAGGATTGCAGGAACGACTGTAAAACACATTCTAAAACAAAATCGTCGTAACTTGTTCGGGGTTTTATTAGAAACATAAACAAATAGTACTTTACATACATAGAGGCCGTCAATGTTGTAGAAATTCCAACGTTCACCGCATACCTTCTTTCACGCAGACACACAAATAATTCTGTCGGAATCCGGTTTGTCTCGGATCAATAAAAATTCCACGCGCTGATGATCTAACGAAAACACTGCGCAGTTATTATAGTGATGGTCCTCGGAAATTTTTTCGATTCGAATCGAACCGCAATTCGCGCTCATAAGCATATTCACAGACACATACAACCGGTTTCCATTGTCCACGGTTTTCAATCGCATTTTTAAAAAAATTAACTCTACCTACCTAATAGACTTTTCAAATAACAATTTCAAATCAAATTGTTACACTCTATTAATCCCAAAAATAGGCTGCGGATATTTATGCAAAATGAAAACGTTCTACAGTGTTTACTCGATACATGTCCACAACACGGGCCCACCCAGCGACATATATCGAATAGAAAATACTATTCTTTGATACACTGACGAACATAGCAAAAGCTTTCTTGGTAGTCCAATAGTTCTGGGACTTGTTCTGGGACTTTTATCTGCTAGGTATTTGGGACATATATCAAGTAAAGACTGTGTCTAAGTCGCAACGAATTTAAATAAAAATTTAATTTCTCCCTTAATATATTTATTATCTTCCAATTCTTCTAATGTATTAAACGCATGAAATCCGCATTAAATTAATTATTTTCAGCCTTCTTGGTTGTCCAATAGTTTTGGGACATTTATCTGCTAGGTATCTGGGACATATATCGAGTAAAGACTGTATCAGAGTCGCAACGAATTGAAATAAAAATTTAATTTCTTCCTTAATATATTTATTATCTTCCAATTCTTCTAATGTATTAAACGCATGAGATCCGCGTTAAATGAATTATTTTGCATTCTCCTAATTACATTAATTATTTTTCATGATTTTGAAACAGCACAAGTGCCTTGTCAAAATATAAAATGTCAAAAGTTTTGCCTTGATTCTTGTCAAAAACAAAGAAAAGTGTACTCTGTTCTCGCGGAAAGATGTATGCTAGCTATAATTTTTTCCCCGGTTCACGTTACCCATTTCTGGGCAACGTGCGGCAGCATTCGCTGCACAAGACAGAAATATTCACAATGGAACGGCGCGTGCAAAGTA
Organism: Seladonia tumulorum; assembly: GCA_913789895.3. Lineage (NCBI taxonomy): Eukaryota > Metazoa > Arthropoda > Insecta > Hymenoptera > Halictidae > Seladonia > Seladonia tumulorum. The sequence goes on from OU565280.1 coordinate 6,876,809, forward strand.
AGCAGTCTGCGAAGCTGAAAGGTTCTTGCCTGGAGTACCGTTCTCGTTTGGCACAGGGTCCGCTCCGTTTCAGGGGCTAGAGGATTTGTCGATACCATCAACCGAGTAAGGAGGTTTAAATGCATGCTCGAATATACGCGGCCGTCCCTTTGATGTTGCCCTCGCTCCACCTATCCGACCGAACGGTCCACCTATCCCTCGAAAAGACCGTCGTGCTCTTCACAGGAAAAATCCACACCATAATCCACCGAAGGAAGCTAGCTCCTTCCCCGGAATCGCTGAACTCTGCTATAGCTCTTCCAGACCCAAAGAATTAGGGCTCTTATCCTCTTGTTGCATCCTAGGGTCCCAAAAGGCCCGCCCTTTCCGAAGGATAGGATTTCTCCTTGAAAATCCAAAGTTTCCTGCGATTCAATATGGAAGCTACGCCTCTTTTGCTACTCTCCCTGTTCTGATCCGTGGGGTCCCAAAAGGTTCAGGGATTCCTCGAGCAACTGGCTGCGTCAATTAAATAATAATTTTAGGAACTGGATCCACTCGGAGGCCCAGCTTCAGTAAAGACGTTCAGCTTCCTCAAAGTGTCCTGCTATTCAATATGGAAGCTACACCTGACCCAAAGAAAGAAACCTCTTTTGCTACTCTCCATGCTCTGATCAGTGGGGTCCCAAAAGGTTCAGGGATTCCTCGAGCAACTGGCTGCGTCAATTAAATAATAATTTTAGGAACTGGATCCACTCGGAGGCCCAGCTTCAGTAAAGACGTTCAGCTTCCTCAAAGTGTCCTGCGATTCAATATGGAAGCTACACCTGACCCAAAGAGAGAAGCCTCTTTTGCTACTCTCTCTGTTCTGATCCATGGGGTCCCAAAAGGTTCAGGGACTCCTCGAGCAATTGGTTGCGTCAATTAAACCATAATTCTAGGAACTGGATCCACTAGGAGGTCTAGCTTCCTCGGAATTCCCTGTGATTCAATCAGGATAGAAGCTGTCCTGACCCAACAAAAGAAGACTCCATTTGTCGTCCTGTTGGTTCCGTCCCATGGGGAAAGATTCAAGATCTCAAGGACACGACCTGAGGCAGCATCAATAAAATTACAATCTTAGGAACTGTTATCCACCCTATCGAAGACGTTCAGCTTCAGCGAAGACGTTCAGCTCAAGATCCCCAATCACCGATCAGCAGAGCATCGATCCCCCGCGATCTTCGCTGTTCTTCCAACGTCTTCAACGTCTTGACGACTAGTTGGACCAACATCTGACAAAGGTACATCATCGTAACACCAGCCTAACGTCCCCCCAAGACCGTCTTCCGATGTTCTAGCTTCCCATCAACAGCCAAGGCAGGATTACAGTGACGCAGAGGGCTGCTAGGCAACTGGCGCACATTGCCAGAGGACTGGCGGCTGCTTCGGGTTCTGTCTCGATCATGTAGTCCTCGTCGCGTTCGAACTCGCGGACTTCCACGTCGCACCGGAAGCAGACGCGAGTCGTCTTCGGATGGGAGCTGTCCCGGCGCATCAGCAGAGCCGATCCTTTCCGCTCTATCTTCCAGCCGGGTTCTTGAAGAAGCATTCGAGTCATTTTTCTGGTTGATCGGGCACAGTTAATTGTTGATCTTCAGGTTTGGCTGTTCTTGCGATGCTAGGCGATGTCCACCAGGCTCGTTCAGCGTTTGGAGCAAGGGTCTTCGAGGAACCAGCTACCGGATCACCGGGTGGGTCTTCTTCAGGTGCTCGTGAGGTCCAAGACGATTTCAGTGGGCTTTGCTACCTGAAAGACAACATACAAGGTCAGTGGAGAAGCAATTGGCGAAGAAGTGGCTCTGAATGTAGTCCGCGATAACCAGGAAATTAGGATTGATGAGTGTTATGTCCCTGTGCACATGGTCCCTGCCTATGATCCTATTTTTGGTGCGATTATTCTACTGATTTGTGTGGAGGTGTTCGTAAAATTACAAACGAAGAATGGAACTTCTATTTAGCTTCTACTTATTGCAATAAATATAAATAATTTTCCTATGATCTACATCATGAAGTACTTGAGGGACCTTCGAATTCTACAATACTAATTCAGTGACAGAACTTCTATTCAGCTTCTATGATCTACATCATGAAGTACTTGAACGACCTTCAAATTCTACAATACCAATTCAGTGACAGAACTTCCATTTAGCTTCTACTTATTGCAATAAATATAAATAATTTTTCTATGATCTACATCATGAAGTACTCGGAGGACCTTCGAATTCTACAATACTAATTCAGTGACAGAACTTCCATTTAGCTTCTACTTATTGCAATAAATATAAATAATTTTCCTATGATCTACATCATGAAGTACTTGAGGGACCTTCGAATTCTACAATACTAATTCAGTGACAGAACTTCTATTCAGCTTCTATGATCTACATCATGAAGTACTTGAACGACCTTCAAATTCTACAATACTAATTCAGTGACAGAACTTCCTTTTAGCTTCTACTTATTGCAATAAATATAAATAATTTTTCTATGATCTACATCACGAAGTATTCGAACGACCTTCAAATTCTACAATACTAATTCAGTGACAGAACTTCTTCGTTTCCACGGATTATTTTATGAAACCTGGACCAGTGTATTGGTGGCATGATCCCGATTAGAATGAGCACAGGCACGACACCGTTCGGAGCACATGTGCTCGTTTAATCCACGAGACAATAGAACCTCGCTTATCCGAACTGTTATCTGAATCCTCGACAATGCCCCGTGCGAAAACGAACATTGACAAAAGACAGAGAAAAAATTACACGATCAAAGTAAACCGTAGCAGATGTACTTTGCTCCGGTGATACGTCCACGTATGAGCACAGTGACTGCATCAGTATACATAGATAGCTGTAACTGGTACCTCCACTGACTAATATGCTGAAATGCTCTCCGTGCCTCATTGTTTGAAAATGAACGCAGAGTTAACCTAATTTCGACGTAATTGCGCGAGAACACAGTCATCTTGTGCACACATTTATTACGTTTCGCGGAAGGCATAATGTATTTTCGTTCCGGGAATCGAAGATTTCAATCTTGCAAGTTACAGTTAATAAATATTCCTTTGTACGATTCTTTTCGTTATATATATTAGCCTCTTTTTTTATGCGGGAGAAAAAAGTTTTTTTGTAAGTTAAAAGAAAATTGTACTCATTTTTTGTTTTCTATAAATTTAGGTATAACTAAAATTGTCACTGGTAACAGTCGATACTTTGTAGGTCAGAATTCATTTTATTCGTGCAATGTTTTGTTGTGACATGTTCATCAGCATGTTCGTCACCTTTTTCTGATTAAAATGATACCAAACACGGTATAGTTCGGATCATATTTACCTGATTAATCCACGATATAATAAAACCTCTATTATCCGAACTATCGTTCGATCCATTAAAAATTGTAACCACACAATACAATACAATGAATCGAATTTCATTAGATTGCTCGCTTTAAATGGAGCTATTTAAAATTGAAGAAAGAGAGTATAGACATCATCGGTTCGGATAATAGAGGTTCCACTGAATCGTGGATTAGAGAAACAAACATTTACCAAAGTATATCATGTTTGTACTCATTTTACTCGGAAAAACGTCACGAATGCGATGCCGGAAGCTGCGTAAAGAAATAAAATTGATCAAAGTGAATTCTGCAATCGTTGTGCCGTTCGTCAAACTATACGTCGCGCAGCAACCTCGTAAAGAATTCTATCATCCAACGATCCCCTAAGCTCTTAGCTCGAAACGTTCCCGAGTAAATCGTCGAGTCTTTAACGCGGTGATCAAGAAGTCAAAACAAAAAAAAAAGGAAAACGCGAAAAACGCTTCGCTGGCTTTAATGCGGCCATTACGCGGAAGCGAAACTACGAAACTCTGGCGCGCTCGCGACTCGGAAATTTCGTTAGCAGGTGCTCCGGTTTTATGAGCATTTAATACGCAGATACTGATGCCGGGGGCGCTCCATCAACTTCCCAGCGACCAGAATTAATCGAAGCAACTTCGGCTATTTCGCCGCAGCTTCCGGAACCGGTCCGAAACTTCGGGATCCAGCAATTCCGTGCACGTGATGCTGCGCGATTGCAAACAACCGCACGGAAACTGTTCATCCACCTCTCGGAAGAAAAATTGGCACAATCACCGCGGAATTTCATAAAATTATTTTTATTTCTTCGCGACGCTTTCATCATCTTATTCGCGACATTATTCCGAGTAAAATGAGTACAAACACGATACACTTCGGAGCATGTTTACTTTTTAAATCCACGACTCTTCGAAACCTCTATTATCCGAACCGATGACGAAAAAGTTCAATTCGAAGCGATACATGTAATGAAGAACGATCTATTGAGCAAATCAGTAACAATTCTTCGATAAAGAATCAATTTTTGTAGCTGGGCAACTGTTTTATTGAGGTTCGGATAGTAGAGGTTCCACTCTATCGTGGATTAAACGAGTAACTATGATCCGAACTGTATCGTGTTGGGTATCATTTTAACCGGGAAAAGGTGACGGATGTGATGGTAAAGCTGTCAGTACGAGATCATTGAAAATGAAACAGTTTCATCATTGAATTAGTAATGTAGAAGGGTCAGTTTCGATGTTTCCACTGTTTTATCATAATCTACGGTGTATCGGTGATCTTTCAGATAGAACATCTTTCAGATTACCCTAGAAGTGATAAGGACATCGAATCGCAGACACGGAAGAGCTTTTCACGAACGGTTTCGTGTGATCGATTTCCGTCGAATGATAAATCATTCAGTTAGAATGGGAGACCCCGTTTAGCGGGATCGAGAGCGAATCGAGGGTTTTTTTTTCTCTCACTCTTTTCGAGGCGAAACGAACCATCAATAATAAGCCGTGAAAACTGGTCAAGAGTCATTAAGTTCGGAAATGGGGAACTTTCATCGCGACGACGACCTTTCTTTGGCTCGGTGCGCGCCGAGTTTTGCCCCAGTTTTGCTTCACCGACAGCCATTAGTACCGGTTAGGTGGAGTTTAAGGCGATGTCGAGTCCGGAAACTGGTCAAGAAACATTTTTTAGGAGATGGAATGGCTCATTAGGCGAAATGGATCACTCGATGCGAAACACACGCCGATGCACAACTCATTTCGATCGAAGTTGTGCAAACACGAGCAGACTCGAACTCAGTGCACGTTCTTTCTGAAATTTTCTCAAACTCAAACATCCCTTCTAAAATTTCAACGACTTTTTTCATAATTTATTATGCATTGGGTGATTACCACTTTTATAGTTTACTTTCTAAGAATTTAAGGAAGAGAAAAATCTCTTTCTATATTTTTATTATATATTTAAAAAAAATAATATAATCGCTTTTCAGTATTTTTTCATTTTTCTGGTACCATAAATGCAAATCCAAAGTCTGGTGATTAGTATCATTACCACTAGAACTAGTTGTTTAAAGTAAAATAAAATTTGTAAGGGAGCATTCGATGATACAGTCATTTCTCGATATATGTCGCAAATACTTGGCTGATAAAAGTCGCAGTACTATCCCCACTACCTGGGGGTATAACCCACGAAACAGATTAAAAGCAATAAAAAAAAACAAAAGGTTAAAAGTAATTGAATTTAGTTGGAAGCAATTTCTAGATCGAAGGAAATGATTAAAAATGTTTCACAAAATATTTATTGCACTCGATAAAACATTGTGGCCTTCGGTACAATTCTCGTAATAGATCGTGCAATGGAAAATGTTACCCGAGTTCGATTTTGCTAAGACTATTTTATTCTGACGAGCACTATTATATTTCTCCTTTGTTGCTACTCCCCTTGAAATATTGATGAAATGATGTACCGGCCATCAACCATAAGCACATATTATGCACGTTCGATTCGTTTGTAATATGCAGGAGAGCATTTCCTCTGGCATATTCCACTACAACTGCATTGATGAAGTCTTTCATTTTTCATGAAGTATTTTAATAAATAAATATCGAGCCATAAATATATAAAAATCTGCAAATATATTAACGACTAACCCAGGCTTAAAGAAATTCTATTTGCATTAAATTAGATTAACTAGCTATCACTGGATCGTGGATTGTTTATGCAAAATAAAAATTGCTTTAATCCCAAGTTATGTAAAATCTGTCGACATTTAGTTTCTTAATAATTGCAATATTTTGGAAATAATCGCAAAAATCCTCACCCCATGAAAATTGCACGATTAGGAAAATGCATCCCCCCCAGGGCTATTCAGAAATAGCATAATCGCCCTTAGGGAGGGAAACAAAGAAAATAATAGAAGGGCTTCAAGATATATTCCATTAGGCGTGCGGAAAACGAACGGAAAAATCGTCGGAAGCGTTTCGCAGCACTTTATCTCGGCTTGCTTTGTTCAAGGACGTAACGAGATTCAGGAACAACAGAGTATAATCCTCACGCCCGACCATAAAACCCTGATACCGGTGGTTACGTCATTTTTTGCGGTCGGGATTCAATGGGACTGTAAAAATCAATGGCGCGGTCCACCCGATTACGAAACACCGGCTAATTATTCGAAATCTCACTATACAGACCGTTGTGTCCCCAGGACACTCTAATCGAGAGGTTTCACGCTTTAATAGGATCACATATCTACGTTGACTATAGTGAAACGAAGCTCTTCTTTGCACGGAAGTTGTTGACTATACTGCGAAATTCGTAATTTGTAATTGCGTCAATGATACGACCGCAAATGGAAAAAATACCGCCAGCGGTACAGAGTACAGAATCAGTAATTTATGTTAACAACAATCTTTGCATTCACTCCAGATTTTATAATTTACGATTAGACGTATTTCTATGCTAATCAAAAGTTGCTTGCATTATTAATCACAAGATGACGTTTATTTTTTTTTTTTAGTTGCAAATTATGCACTTTTATTTCGTTTAAATGATTTTACTAATTTTTGTTGTAAATGCACGATTGAAGAATATTGAAGAAACAGTGAAAATATTTTTATATCAAAATATTTTCAATTACTGTTTGATTGGAACTTCTTTAGGCAATAAAAAAGAAACTGTCAGCAATATTGACGCAAAATTTAATTTACAAGATGAAGGGTTCTTTGTTTTATGTGTGTATGAATTTTGAAAAGAATTGATTAAATTATTATTGCGGAAAAATTTTTTTTTGCCGGACCGTTTTCGCGAGTACGTTCAAGTAGATTCAGTCGTGTTGTGATCAGACACGCTTCCACTGCATCTCACTAGTAGCGAGGGTCAATAATTAATATCACTTTCTTCTGTAGAAAATTCATTTGTGACACGCACGTGCAACGTAAAAGTTGAGATAAAATCTGGGCTAAAGAGATAAAAACAAAATAAGTGTTATAACTAAACATCGGATCTTTATGCATTTATGGCTTATGGAAATGTTAAAAAAAATGCTATAATATAAAATTCGGGAGAATTTAACACGATTTTTATTTGCTTTGGATCTACAAAGGCTGTCCCCATTAAAAATAAAATTTTATTTCATTCCACTTTCTTAAAATGTTTCTATAAAAATTGGAAATTGCATAAACATCCGATGTCTAGTTATAACCTAAAAGACTAATAAAATTTTACTCAATGCACCGCAAAATTGATTCTTAAATCCGTTCGAGCAGTTGGGGACCCCGATTTTCGAGTAAAATTGGAAATGTGCAGTTGAATAAAGAAGCAAACCGCGCAATTGCTACAATTTTCGTCGTTTCTATGGGGAAAGTGTGCGAGCATCGAGTGCTCCCGCGAGAACGAAAAGGATACCACCGGCCGGGCATAATCTCCAGGGAACAGATATTCCTAGGAAATCGTTGTAAAAAGTAACGACACCGATAAAAACGTTCGCCAATTACGCCAATGGATCTGCAACGATTTCTCCACTGATCGAACTAGTTCACGGCTAAAGAAACACCGTTCGGATCCAAACTGCGGCGTTCCAGTTCGAAGTAGTCGTGTCGATGAACCGTGTCCCTATTCGCCACTATGAAAAAAGCATTGTCCGATATAAACAATTTAGCCGAGGAACAAACAAGTCTTGGTCGAGTGAAATCTTTGTTGCCTTTAATGGTGGCTTGGGTAATGCTGCACTTTCGCAAGTTTTCGCAAGCTTTTGCAAGCTTACGCAATGTTGGCCTACAGTGTCCTTGAGAAACAAATTATTTTGACCCCGTCTACAATTTTTTCCACGCCAGAATATACTTTTTTATTTTTCTGGAAACAACTCGTTCAACCTCTTCGAGAATCCTCACACAGATTACGTGCATTTAGTATTTTTAAAAATATAATTACTCCAATTGTGAGTGAGGAAAATTATTCTTTTTCATTTAATTACGAATTATTAACTCTTTTATCCTATTGTGGAATTATTCTTCCGTCTAAACACAAGTTATACTTTAAAATTGATACTGTGTACAGGGTGTAAAGAAATGTTCGGTCTTGGCTGAGGAAGTTGCCGCAAACTTGTCCTTGACCTTGTATTTCAAGGTCAAATTTTGTTTTCATAGACACTTAGAACACAATGCAATGAAAAGATATTTGACCCTGAGATTGAAAGTAAAATTTTGTTTTGTTTGTATTTTTGTAGAATACAATGGAATGAAAAGTTATTTTACCTTGAGATTCAAATTGTCGAGGACAATTTTGCAGCAACATTTTTTTCACAGATCTTCATCGATCCGAAGATTTCTTTACACCCTGTAAGTAGAGTATCGACAATGCATCGAGACTGACAATTTCAAGATAGCTGCCATAACTGCATCGGAGATTATTGTAGACGTAAACTTAGATAATTAGAAAATGGGAATTAACTTGAATAACAAATCGAAGCAGCATGTTACGCAGTCGATCGAGATTAGCATAGTTGCCCCGCAAGATATAATCGAGGAATAAAAAAAGCAACGTCCGAAAACATGGAAAAAGAAAGTTCGCTGCCGCGTTGATAATAAATTAACGAGATGTAAAAATACACGGGCCGGAGGAGAGATGCTAATTAGGCGGTCTTTCGCCGAAAGATTCGAATCCGAACACGCCTCGTAATGGCCTCGCGAGAGAATTATTAATCGCTCGGACGGGCGTCACGAGCGAAATTTCTCGGCGTCCGACCACGTGTATTAGAATGTGGAAATTTTTCACGGTTGCATATTTGCATATCGGCGAAGAAACGCAAGTGCGCGACCCTGCTGGGTAACAGTGCAGTCTCGATGCATCATGCATGATTTCAATAATCCCACGAGCAGCAACAAGGTTGTTCCCAGCAGCGAAAACGTCTTTCGATGTCACCGGAGGGCAGCGTTAGCGTTCACGAGACCAATAAAACTTGCATTTACGTCACCAACGGACGAGCAAATATTTTCCATAATCATTAGACGCAAAAAGACTAGTTCAGAACGGCTCGAACGCGATCAACGTGTGCGATAATCGACCGCGGAAATCTCTTGCGAAGGACAACACTGATATTAACTTTTTTACCATCGAATGCGAATAGTCGACTTTGGAAAAATTACAGGAACCTATTCAGATGATTATGATTTAATTTATTTGGACGTACATTAAAGATCGCCTGAAATCTGAATATCATCGCATATACATAATTAAAGCAAAAGCAAAACTTGTTTGCAAAAATTGCACAAAGTAGGAGACAAATAAACATTTTATTCTCTCTTTAATGAGTTTAATCAGCTGAAACATATTAATGTTTTTCAATTATGTTAATCTGCTCGCTACTCAGTCATTTTTGTCATAAAATGGGGGCGACCAATGCAAAACAGTAAAAACATGACAAGAATTTAAAAACGTTGTCATATTATTTTTTTTTATTTTGCAATTAATGCGGACAAGTTCTGCAGTGTGATAATAAATTAAGAAATTTGGGACCCACCATTTTGACGGTTATTATCGATTATTGTTAAATTACCATAGCCGCTAAAAAAATTTTAAAGGGTTCATCACCCTTTGAAAAATATATAGTGGTCGGTAATTGTAAATGATCCATAATGATAATTGGAAATGTTCATTTTGTTGAAGACTGATCGTGTTTGCCATTGTGTGACGTCATAAGATCTAGTCGCAAAATTAACAAAGTCGCAGTTATCTATATTTACCGTTTCTGCAGCTTGTTTTTTACGCAACGGATTGCGACTTGCAAAACGACAATAGCATGAAGAAAGACATCCGAGAAACTGCAACCAGATATGACGATTCGGTGAATCATTAAGATAATTGTAGAGACGATTAATTAGCGTACGATAAAGTCACAGTACTGTAAATAAACTACACAAATAAAATACCAGCGGTTTCATAAGCTGAATAAATCAAAACAGAGTTTAATGCGGACAACTAAATTTTCTTAACAATTACGTTTAACATCAACGAACAATAATTGAAAGCATTTTTAAAAATGAATGTACATTATTTCATCAATTTTTCCAATTGTTAATATTCTACGGAGCTCATTGAACTTTATCATAAATTATTTTTAACGCTTAAATATTTCCAGTGAAAAGAAATTTCCTTAACAGTTGTGTTTAGCATTATCGAACGACGATAATTGAAGGAACTTTTAAGAATTATACTGTTTCATAAATTATGCGAATTCTTAACATTTCACCGAGTTAATCGATTTTGCAAACCAACGAGCGAAATAATGAGCTCGTAAATGAATATACCGTGAATGCGTATAGTCCGCGCGCTCATTGTGTAATCCCGTCCATGTGTCTAATTAAGGATTAAATGCGATTCGTGTCGTCATTGTAGCGTTATGCATATTTTCGCAGGCAAACCTTCGCTCTGGTAAGCTTAAGGGGAGAAATCCGCGCAACCTTAAGCAACAAAGAGAAATAATCTCGTTACTGGTATCATCGCAATAGCATTAACAATTCGAGTCACCTTGTCAAGCTTCCCGTGGAACCGTGTCACGTGGGCCACACGTTTTCCCTGGCAATTACTCGTGGCACGCGAAATCATGCTCTGAATTATTCATGCCGGTCAAGAGGATACAACATTCGGCATCGAACGTCAACATTCCGGAAATCACCGATCCTAGAAACCCGGAAATATTTCGAACAACCATTCGCAAATAATTAATAATGTCAACTTGCAGGAGAATGTTCAATGAGCTCGTAAAATAAAAAGTATCCGGCCCAGTAAAATATTCACCCTGTAATAATATAATGATAATAAAATAATACAATAACTTGATTTTGTAGAATAGAATGCAATAAAAAAAAATGTTTGACCTTGAAATGACCTTCAAGCACAATTTCTAAAATACGCCTACCGCAGCGAGGACCAAATATTTCTTTACACCCTGTATATTGTAATAGGAGAACTGAATTGGCAGGCTTTAGTTTAAATTAATTCTGATCAAGTCATTGTTAATGATGTACGTCCTTGAAGGGGGTGACGTCAGAGGTCATTTGGAGTAACTTTTTCCTTTGCAAAAATGTTCTCCGCGGCTTTGTTAAGGAGTTATTGAAGAAAAACACGGACCAATCAGAGCACGGCTACAAAGAGCGCTGAGCCCAGCGCGGCGTTAGCATTGGCTGAGCCCCGAAATCCGTCCGCCGTAGCCGCGCTCTGATTGGCCTGTGTTTTTCTCTAATAACTCCTTAACAAAGCCACGGAGAACATTTTCGCAAAGGAAATAGTTACTTCAAATGACCTCTGGCATCGACCCCTTCAAGGAGGTACATTTTTGGAACACACTGTATATGCAAATGGACAATGGAACGCCATAAATCTTGTACAATATTAAGTCTAGACTGCAGACTTTATGCATTTATGGCAGAAAATTTAAGTGAGTATGATTGAAGTTTAATTCGATTATAGTTTAATTTTAGTATTGATTTAATTTGAGTAAGTTCTTCCAGCTTAATAAAACCACTAAAGAGAGCAATAAATTTCCACGGTGCAATTGACGCATGCGATTTTTATTTCGCAAAAAGTTCCGCAATCATATGCATCAAATCAGATTTAGAAATCACGATAAAGAGCTCTTATCTTGCTCGACTTCGAGATTTGTATTAACAATTACGAGACCGTATCTTTTTCCGATTTTCATTGCACAATGAGCAATGCCTCCTCGTCGAAAAAGTGTTCGTTTAAATATGTTAACAACAGTGTGCACATTTTTGTCGCAGCAGTCCTCCAATTTTAGAAAATCGTCAACCACCAGTGCTCCCGACGGCACAGTCAACAAACACTGAAAGAGTGTCGCGAAACCGGTTAAATAATTTAAAACCTGCGTCACGCGACGAAATAAATTCGCGGAAGAATTCGCATGATGCTGCGGCGGCGGTCGGGCGAGAACGAGCTAGCATAAACTCCCGACACGGCTCGTGCACAATGAATTGCAGCACAATGATGCGTTTACACGTCGGAAGTGTCGTCGCGTCCCGGCGCAGTTCGTCGACGGTCGATATTAGCATCGCAAATCGCGAAGGCTCGCCTAACAATGCTGCACTTGCAATGCCGCCGTGTTCCGTGTGCAGGTTCATTACGGAAATCTGCAGAAATAATGGAAGAACCTGCACTGCAATGGCGACCGGTACCGATAGAAAAATCCTGCAATTACCGAACCGCGGTGACAATAAAATTTATAAACAACAAAATTTGCATCTAAATGTATACCTAAATTTATATCTATTTATTTATATATAAATTTAATTTTTTTTAAATAGAATTTTTTGTCAGACTCTGATGCAAATCTGACACGATGTTGTAGACAGAGTTTCGTTTTCGCGATTCCGTCTGGTTGCGCGACGCATGCGCGAATTTGAAATCGCATATCCGCGGAAACTGTGGTGGCTGCTGTCAAGGCGGGTCGCGCGAATGTTCAAGGTCGCGCGTTTGACCCAGAAAAACAATGCCGAATGCGTCAATGCCCGGTGCATGCTGCATTCCGCCGACTTTCCATTTTCGCGGAGCGATTCTGCACGCGACCACCTTATCGCGAATATTGTGGAATCAGGCTATTGTGTCGCCGAGCGAGGAGAAGCTACCCTACCTAATTCTTTCGCCGCCAAGTATACCACTACACGCACCACTTGTCGATAGAGCTTGTCAAACAATGCAAAATATTACTGTACAATTTGTTTTCCTATCTGCAAAGGGAACAAAGTCCTGTCCAGTAAAATATTCACCCTCTACTCACCATTTGCAAATAATTAACAATATCAACTTGCAGAAGAATGTTCACTGAGCTCGTAAAATAAAAAACTTCCAGCCCAGAAAAATATTCACCCTGTAAAATATGCAAAATTGATTCTGTTCGATTGGGTCGGGGTCCAAATTAAAAATTTGATACATTAATACAATAATTTAATGTTGTGGAATAGAATGCAACAAAAAAAAGTGTTTGACCTTGAAACAACCTTCAAGCAAAATTTTTAGAATACGCCTACGGCAGCAAAGACCAAACAGTTCTTTACACCCTGTATATTGTAATAGGAGAATTGAATTGGCTTGCTGTAGTTTAAATTAATTCTGAGCCGGTCATTGTTTATAATTTACGAGGCACAGTATGTGAGCTGATAAATTCTCTGTGACAATGCTTCTTTTATATTTTCTAGCGTTGCATCTGATCAAGTGCTATTTCATGGTGCTAATCTCTCATTCGCGATGCCCTTCGACAAAGTCAATGTGAATGTTAGAATGCTGGAATGTTTTTAGAGTTAGAAGAGCTCTGTGTCAAATGGGACTGTCCCTAATTAAGATGAGTTAGCTGGTCGCGATCATCGTCCACGTTGTCAATGATCTAACTCACTGTCTGGTTCACGTTGTTAACAACCTAACCGTCTAATTCACAACTTTTAGTTTAACAATAAACTGCATTTTTCTGAATGTGCATGTTAGAGAATTGAAAATTTGGTTCAACCACATTATTACTTCCGTAGACAGACGTTTGCAGTTCAACATGAACTTGGAAAATTTAATTTTAAGGGTCTGCTGCATTGTGGTTTTAATTTATAAACAAATACGGAACACGATACAGGTTTAACAACTACTAGGATCGCATACCCTAAACTTGACTGGCACCTCCACACAGTCTAAACGATCTACACCAGCCAATATTCACGTTTCACTAGAACGCACACCGTGTATCAAACTAATTATAAACAAAACATTGATCAAACACGGTCGAGATTGGAGGACACACGATAAGTAGCTTAACCTTCTCGGGAACCTCTAACGATCGAATATTCACGTTTCAATGGGTACACTAGCTATTCCAAACTAGATGGATAAATAGATGAATAAATAAATAAGTGAATAAATGAATAAATGAATAAATTAATACATGAATAAGAAATAATGAACAACAGGAATGGGAAGTGAGTAAAATGTGGTGTTCCTTTAACCCTTATGTCAATAACCTGTGTATCTTCCACTATTTTTTTTTTTTTTAAATACTTTAATATTTTCCTCGGCGAATGGAAAAATTATTGTAGATTTTTATGCTCTTGTATGATCATAAAAAATATGCATTGAAACTACAAAACGTATTGTTCAATGCATTAGAAAATTTTGGTTATTGACATAAGCAGACTGCGGATTTTTATGCAAAACGTTCCACGTCGTTTTCTTCGTCGATAAAACTTTGATAAGTGAAAAATAATACGATCGTTCGATATTTTCGCTGTGTCGCGTTCCGGCAACGAAATTTTGTCGTAAGTGGCACAAATCCGCAGTCTAGACATAACCTTGCAAGCCCACATACCTGCAGTAAATGGTAGACGCACGAAGCACTGGAATCGGACACGTGTATTCACCGCGACGGTATCAACTGCAGTAAGACCGTGTGCGTCTAGTATGATGGAGCCGAGGCGAGGCTAGTGCGTCGATAAGTACACGTGGGATGGTAACAGCGGCCTCGAGAGCACGAGATGTATCGGAGTTGCACGCCGAATGTGTGCAATGGAGCGCGAGACTGTGCGCGTGTCCTACCTCAACCACGTCTGACACGCGAATGAGCACCCGCGAAGAGCGATGTCGCGAGGCGGCAGCCGCGCCAAAGGGGAGGAAGTCTATGGAACGCGCAACAGTCGCGCGACCGGTCGCCGGACGCCCCGCGACTGGTCGCGACCGCTCGCGACCGATCGCGCCCCGTCGCAGCGCGGAACTACGGTAATGCTCGGTTCGATCTCAATTCAGGAGACGGCGTTCAATTTGTCCGATTCACCTGATGTTTAGGCTCATTTCAATCGGGAGAATCTCCGCCATCCAACGGTGCCACAATTATTAGGCGACCCATAAGTAATCAATTTTTTTGTGGAATCTAAACAAACTTTGTAGTAAATTCAAGTTTTTATTTCTTAATTTATTATATAATCTCCATCATTACAGTTTGCAAATTTTCAATCCCCTTCTTATAGAAATCCAGGGTTCGTGAAGCAAAATATGACTCACTCCTTACATCTTCTACAGAAGTGTTTATTTATTTTTATTTCTTCAATAACGCTCCAGAGATCTGAAAAGATCAAACAAACAAGCAGCAAACCTTCTGAACCAACGTTGACACTTGTTGACCTTCAATGCATCTCCATAAACATCGCAAATTTTCTTTGTTGTTGTATTAAATCCTTCATGAAAATGTAAAAGTATACAATGACGAATATGATGATCTCGGAAGGGACGCGGAAATTTTATTACAGGGTTGTGAAAAAAATTATACCTTTTAGAATAGTTTGAACACAGACTGCTCTTCAACGATCGGTACACAACTAAAGGCAAAACAAATTCTTTGCAAATAATTGATTACTTATGTAAAAACAAATTGTACTTTTCAGAATATTTTGAACACAGGCTGCTCTCTTCAGTGATCGGCACAGAACTAAAGGCAAAACAAATTCTTTGCAAATAATTGATTACTTATGGGTACCCCCAATATAAAGGTGAAACGGTAATTACTGAAAATAAAATTTTCACCGTCGTGGCAATGCACAATTAATTCTTATTGTTTCCTGAATTTATTCTTATTAATATTAAAATTTATTTGAATTCGAGAACGAACGATTGTATTCGAGAGCGTGGATCTCGTGGCCCTCGGTGGCCTAGATACTCCGTTTTTCATAACAATCCCACGGACTATCGCGACTCCATCGATCATCGGTGCCGTTCGGTTTAGATAACGCGAGAAGGAAGAAGAAGCTATTTCGGTGTCCGGTCGGGGGATAAAAGGGGCGGTCATAAAGGAAAATTGTGTAGAGTAAAACCGGTGGTTCGTTTTTTGTTTCTCCAATCATAGCTCGAGACCACAAATAATCGCCGAGGAAACGATCAGGCGATCGAAACCGCGGTGGAAATAGGCCTCGCCGTGACCGCGGATCGCAATTAACCCGGAGAATACGTCGAGAGCTGATAGCCGGCAAGACTATCTCGTTATAGATTAGGCGAGGGACCGTGTCCGCCGAAGGCGTGTGAGCCATAACGACCAATCACGAGGAAATACGAGTAAACAATGCGTCGATACCGCGAGGAAATCGGAGACAATGCTTTGTAGTCGCCCGAGGCCGATTTCTGGGGATGAACAAACAATGGGAAGAATGTGTACAGTAACTGCCAAAAGTTATTTCGGACGAGAAGTATAATGAGCGGCTCGTTCACAAGTCAAATCGAGTGACAACCCGTCGAGCTTTTGATGAAACGATTTCTATGCAAAAATTGTAATAATTATAAGATATAGCAGTTACAAATACATTTATTCCTTTTTTAAAATAATTTTACTGAATTGAGAATAACAAGCCTTAGTTCAACTTTTTAATATAATTTTACTGTTTCGCGTTTAGTCTACACATTTTTATCGTGAAAGATAAAAAAAGATTTTGTCATAATCACGGTTTTGTTTTTGCAGTTGAAATTGAGATTTTGGAAGAAGCAGTTACATTATGTAGATTCCAAAAAATTGTCGAATTATGATTGGAATTGCTGTCATTTATTAATAATTTGTTGAGAGGATCTTAGCTCTTGATTTTCGATTTTAGAAAGCCTATTCCAGAATTTATAAAATAAAGTAATTTAAAATTTGAGGTTATTGAATATACTGACATTTCTGGTCAGAACAAAGTGAATTATTTATATCACGCTCCACATTGCGCACATTGCAGACCGTCTATAATTAGCACAATTCTTGCTTCAAGCTGGGGTCGATGTATTAACTGGGATTTTTTCGTGTATTTTTTCTTTTCTGAAAATTTGCAGCCCGAAACGTTCTTTTTCATTATACCGGATTACGTAATAAGCGAGGAAGATAACCTCGCCCTGGGCTTCACCAATGTCATGAAGAGCATGTGGTAACTAAATGAAAAATTCCTTATCGCGGTGCTACGCCTATCGGGGTCGTTCATTGCAGCCACCAATATCGAATTATCGGAGTAACAATTAAAACGCAATGAGCTATGGAACATTTTTCTGATGCCAACGAAACTTTACAAAGAAAAGAAAATCCGTCTACTGCTTCCAGCAGAATGAGAACCGATTTCGTCATTCGTGTGTCATTAGTATTCTTTGATGCTTAACACTAATTAGTACTTTGCGTCATTCATATGCTATTAGTAGACGATTTATGCATTTGTAAAAAAAATTTGTAAAAACACCATAGCCTCTTCAATTTATTAAAGTTATTATTATTTCTCTTATTGTGCTAAAGGACGAAAAATATTTTAAAAATCGGCACTTCGACTCCAAAATACCGTCATTTTGTAAATGATACAAATTTTTATTTATTTTGGTTCGGACCATAACTACATTCATACTGACTAATAAACAAGTTCATGTTTTTGTTCACAAAAGGACTGGAATCATGACTACTCTACTGCAGGGCATACTCTATAAAAAAATATATAACTCGTGTAATTTCGGTTATTTTGACTTTTAAAAAATCACAAGTGTACTTCAAATATCAGTAAATATGTGTACAAAATCTGAATTTAAGAGGTTAGGTAGTACCTCTGAAAAAAATTCCTAAAAATTCTTAAAAGAGGAAATGCATTTTTATCCAACTGTTTCTTATAATTAATACAGAAAATTTTTATTGTGCATAAAATTTCGCAGTCTAGCTATCAGTGCTAATTAGTACTTCGTACTAATTCCCTGCACATTGTTCTAAAAAAATATTATCTACCCACTGAATTGCAGGCTCCAATTAAAGAAATGCATAAAGAGAGTGTTATTATTGGATCGAGCTAATTAAATGGCAAAAATTGTTGAAAGGGTCAGTATTGTTTCATCGAAAGAATGGATCACGTGCATATTTCGCACGCCGTCGATTCGCATCGGAAGATATACATACATATATCAGAAGTAATATTCCCATGGGTATTCCGGAGGTAACAGCCAGTTATTTACGCGAGGGCTTACAAACCGAGCGTGGACTGCGCGCGGCTGGCAGAGGATTTACATGAGAAATTTCACTATTTCTATCCCATCCCGTGCACCCAGTTTTATTTTTTTCTCTCCATTTTTTCCTTTATTCTTCGTCACGGAGCTCGGTTTACTTTACCATACAATTGAACCCGTGACTTTATTATCGCCTCGATAACCAAGCATAGTCAACGTCTAAATATCTTATTTAGTTTCCCGGGTAGCTAATGCTGATTCACGAACAACATGCAATCAATGGAGACCATAACTGGGCAGAGATTATGATCTGGACTGTACATTTGCGCTCGCGGCATCGTGTGGAACGCGTTACTCGGGACGCACATTGACGCTCGTTTCACATTGACGACGTCGAACAGCGACAGTCGTCAATTGGAAGACTCATAGAAAGAAGTCAACGACCCGGCAATATACGTGGCAGAGACGTGGTCAAAGAGAGAATTAAGGTGTTATCGCTAATCTAGTTTACTCACAAAGAAGCGGCATTCTGAATTCAGTTTGTTCATTTTTCGAATATCTTCCAATCTCTATCACGTTAAAGGAATAAGAAAAAACAACGGATTTATTATTGCGATTTTCTTAGTGAACATTACATTGCATTTTTTCTTCGATATTCTTGTAGAGCATGAAAAGACGAATCCAACGAGTACCATGAACATGGCATTACGATCATTCGATCTCAAGATATTCGTGTCTGAAAGCAACAAGCACGACTTTTCAGACACAAATATATCGAGATCGAACGATTATAATGGTACGTTCATGGTACTCGTTGGACTCGTCTTTTTATGCGGTACAAGAGTGTCTAAGAAAAAACATAAGGTATCGCTTAAAAAACAAAAAATACCAATGACCTCGTTAAGAAATGACAAAATTTTGTACATATGTTCTAGAACAGTTGTGCCTAAAGTAGAGGCAAAAGAAATGATTTTTTCTTTTTTTTTTTAAGAACTAGAATACCGTGTTGATATGATCAGAGATTTAAAGCTGGTGCTAATGAAAGTTCTGGTGAGCAAACGTTTGGAAAACGCCCAATGAAAGCATAGTTTCGGCCGGTTCCAGGGTACGGTTCGCAAGGGATTCAATTAGATCTTTAATGGAACCTGTGTACGGGACGCTTATAGCCGTTTGCGGCCGCTGGACCGAGCTACAGCTTGCTATAACCTGACCAGGCTCCAACCCTCTCCGCGTCCTCACCCTTCGTGACACTTTCTCGACAAACTTTGGGCAGTACTCCAAGGCACCGCAGAAATCGTGTACCATGTTAGAAATTCAGGGCAGCCTGAACTTGGCTCGCCGCTGAATTCCGCTGAACGAACACATGCCTGATCCGGAATTCGTATAGGACATCCTATTACAATGGCTGAATTTCACCTTTCCAAACCCTTATAATTAGGGTCGTCCAAAGTGAATCGAATCACAGGATGAACAGTATAAGAATCAGTACAGGAATTTTAGTGGTAACACGTAGCTGTGACACAATGCGTGTGAAATATATGCAATCTTGCCCACGAGACGTGGCTTCGTACCCGCATGGGCGTGGCTTCGTGTCCGCGGGGCGTGGCATGGTGCCCACGGGGGCGTGGCTTATATAGAGCTATAGAACAGCTTTGATGTAGAACATTATGCTCTCGACGATTTTCACCTCTCTCACCTCCTTGTCGCGTGATTAGGGTAGTCAGGGTGAGTCAGATCAAAGTAGAAATTTAGCAAATATTTCTTGACTCTTTTTCTACACATTATCCTCAAAAAAACCGTGCAACAATTACCCTTTTTTGTAATACCTCTTTTTTGGTTTGGACGGTGGAATTTCGAAATCGTATAAAAACAAGGAGTGTGTAATGAAGAGCCGTGTAAAAAAAGAGTTGGGTGTAGCCAGAGGCACTAAAAATGCACGCAACCAGAAGATCGGTGTCTGGCAACAAAGTAGAAGTAGCAGTTCTGAAGATCGCGTGATCAGTCTTCAGTGTTCAACCATGTGTGCTGTCGGGAGCGATTACAATAAGTGGGAGACACGTCAAAGGAGCAAAACGACGAGGTAAAGTGATCGAGTTTCAGCATCTGTTTCTTTGGTCTGAGTGGCGTCTACATGATACCACTTAAATACCTGTTCTCCGACCACGAAATGAGTCCGAAACAAAGCGATCGCAACACATCGATCTGGTTAAGTCACCTTCGATTAAACGAACAGTTTTGTCAAAGCATTTACGAGTGTCGTATAAACATTTGATGAAATATCTCAGTGTATATGACAGTCCCGTTCGGCAAGCCTTGGGGCAACGTGACGTCAGCAGAAAAAATATTGTTATAGGCTGAGCCATCGAAAGTAGGCGTGGCTAGTTGCCAAGTCGTTCATGCCCGGGGAACGAAACTCTCTGCCCGCACGGGCAATAGCTGAACGGGACTAGTATAATAAACATGCATGCAATAATCTGCACATTGTCCATGAAAAAAGAAATCGTGCAGTTGTTGTGTAACACCCAGTATAATTGCAAATTGCAAAGTTTATGAAACATTGCGAGGACATAAAAGGAACAATATTTTGGGACAGAACCATTGCGCGAGTATGTTACTCGTAAAAATGATAAGATACTTTATTTGACACTTACCTTGTCACCATATTTCGACGAGAACTCACAAAACATAAACAAAAGGAAATAAAAATATCGCAACGTCGATGAAGAAACACTTTTCACCAAACTGACTTGAATAAAAATTAAAGAAAAACACGTGGCCTACTGACGGAGGCTGTTTTACCTTATTCTATGTACAACACGTTCATTTTTTATGTGAAACATGTACGTACTTTGTCAGATGTATGAAGTGAGCTTTGCTGTTGAAATAGTAAAAAATCTCAGTTTGAATATTATAAATGATATTTTTAATTTTTCAATCACCACTCAATTTTAATGAGCATTACACGGTTCATACTGTCACGAACGACAGCTTTTCGTTAACAAAAACACGCAGACCAAACAGCGTTATCTAATATCAATAACATAGATTATCAGTTTGGGGAAAATTCCTGCGTGATAAATTTAAATAACAATCGCCGACTCGAGAAAAATTAGACCATTATATGTACAGTGTTATAAACAATCTAAAGACCAGCTGATTTAGCCATTTAACACTTAATTATGACTTCTTCTGTTGCGATTAATAAAATTATAAAAATTGTTTAGTAAACTTCTTCATCGAACCTGCTATAATAAAAATTGCACGAAATTTAAATAAATGCAATCTTATTATTACAAAACAATATATGTCAGTGGTATGGCAGTTCAAATGTTAATTATTAATGATTTGCAAGAATATTCGCGAGTTACCAGCGGATCTTCAGCGCCATCTTTGAGGAATCGTTCGAAACGTCTGGTGATCGAAATGGTAATTTTCGAGTTTCTGCCAAAAAATAAAAAGTGTCACTGGGAATGCAAACTGCACTAAACAAACTATAAAATACTGTTGGTAACATATGTAATTGCTGAGAAATAGAATTAGAAATTGAAAAACTTGTGTTCCAATTTGATAAATAATTTAATAAGTAAATTGTTCACAACCTGAAAGCGCTGTGAAGATGTTATTGATAATTGAATTCTTTTAGCTGAGTGGATTTCGTGGAAAATAAAATAACCGTCGGTAAAGGAGATCTCTGTAACTCACGCGTTTCACAGACTTAGGACGCGGTGCCACAGCGGCGGCCAAAGCTCGTAATTGTTCTTAATTAAACTAAATTGAAGGCTACCAGGGGACAAGTAAATGTGAACCAATCCACGGCATCGTCCTCTTTCCAGCCAATCGTGAGACTCGCTTTTACCGACGTCTACCAATCGCCAGGCGAACCTTATCGACGCTACGAGCGCCAATTCGATGTCCCAGATTACGCTAACTATAATCATTTCACTGATCAGTCATTTTTCAACAATTACTCCAGAAATTTCCCGAAATGTTCATATCGCTCAAAATGTCTCAGAAGATTACGCAACTGTGACTCCAAATTCTGAGATACGTTTCATACATCTGACAGTACATACATCAACAATAATTATTAGACTGCCGCTTTTATACAAAATTAAAATTGTCTGCATTAATTTCAAGTTACAACAGCTGTATAAAAATTCATTTCTTTTTTTAATAATTGCAGTAAGCAGGAACTAATGCAAATTTAAATGCAGTCTAGTAATTGTAAATAATCGAATTCCATGGAAGAATAAAAAACATATTGCAATATTGATCGAGGGAAACAAAAGGTACAGTGAAGTATTGTGAAGAGCACTTACCTCGGATGTGGGGACGAAGTTGCTAGGTCCGTCGAAAGCTGGCACCGGAACTGGAAGTCCTCTATCCTGTAACAAAAAATCAATATTTGCTACTTTGATATATTTGAAAGTTAAATGTTAAATTCCACAAAGTGATAATGTTGCAGTCAGTAAAGCAAAGTCTTCACAAGCCCGGCTAGCTCAGTCGGTAGAGCATGAGACTCTTAATCTCAGGGTCGTGGGTTCGAGCCCCACGTTGGGCGGTATTTTTTTTCATTTTTAATTTTATACAATCAACATTTACCACCGCCTGTCTCGTTTACTTTTAACAAACGGGCCGAAAACGCAGTTAAATCGAAAATGGAATTATTTTTATGCGGGTACCAATCACTTAATTCCCTAACTCTATTGTACACAAAATCCCAAAAACACGTGTCCCATATTTTAATTCATAGATCACAGATTCTATACATTGTTGCATAAACCTGAATTGAAAATTAACCTACGTGATAGGAGGGTTGACTGTATTTACATCTTAAGGGTCTAGCAACAAAGGGTCCACCTTAGACCCTTCCTCTTTTCAATTCATATTTTGAATTTCACAATAACTGTCTACCCCTTTTTGCTACTGTAGATCTTAGACCCCTATCCTGGTCAACTACTTGACAAACCCCATAAGAAAAAGGTACTAACCTTGACCATCTGCACCATCTCAGCACACTTGATCCTCACGTTCTCGTATGGGCAGTTGACGCTAAGCCGCAGTATCCCCGGCAGATGCAGAGTGACCAGACTCAAGTACTTGTTGGACTGCGCCTGCCTGGGTCCGTCGAGGGCATTCCCAAGGTTCAGCATCCTGCCAACGTCCCCGGTCGTGACATCCGGACTCTCTAGAATCCTGCCAGTCTTCGAAGAGACGTCCTCGTCCTGCGAGAGTGGTCTCTTGATCTGTCCAGCGCTGAATTTCCTCTCGTCATTCTTGCGCAGGTAATCCTGAGGCTGATCAGCACGTTGGCAACGCTGACGGTCGTCGGGACACTCGTTCTCGCACGGGTAGACCTCGAAGTTCTCCAGCTTCATGTCCTCGGCACGGATCTCGTCCGGCTGTCTGTAGTAAATGTCGTTCGCGTTTTCATTCTCGAACCCGTCCAGCGTGTTGAACACCACACCGTCACGGTGTCTGATCGTCATCTCGGTCTCATCGAAGGAGACATCATCAGCGCTGTCGTAACACCTGCGGTCACGGGACACGAGCTCCTTCGGCCTGGAGAAGTTCAGGTTCCTCCTGTCGAAGTTTGCTCCGAAATTGTCATCGAACTTGGGACTCTTCCCGTAGATCCTGGTGTCGGAGTCCAACTCGTCGTCCTCCAGCTGCTTCTGCTTGGCTCCCTTCACCTTCACGTAGTTCTTCGTCCTGGACCTGTCCTCCAGACAGACTTCGTTCAGCCTCTCGCTGGAAGAGGACCCAATGAACTTTCTCTCGCTCTCGCTGCTAGACCCGAAACGGGTCTCCGAGGTGTCCTTGAACCTCCTGCATCTGTCCTGGGACTCAATCTTGAAGCCCTTGCCCTCGTCCGACGACGTGGAGTGGCCAGACCTGTAGCTGTCCACGTCGTAGCGTCTTCTTTCGCTCGGAGTCCCGCAGTTGGACTCGTTCACCAGTCGGCCGTCAACGCAGTCGAATAAACCTGATGAATATGTTTCCGAGCACTCTAGGCTGCTGTCTTCCAGGAACGCTGGGTTCTCCGTGACGCTCTGAGGGAAGAACCCCTCGGTTCTGAAGCTGTCCTGCAGCATCTGCTGCGGGTGGACCGGCTGGACGTTCTTCGGCGCTGATATGGTCGGAGAACGCTCGATCCCCATGTCGTACCTTGGCATCAAAGATGACGGAGGACTTGATTAACCTCTTTTACTAGCCCAAGATAGATGAAGTATGCAGAAACTGTCAACGGTGATTTGATATCTATGGTTTCATGGGAGAATTAAATAGGTACGTTAGCGCTAATGGGTTTTCCTAGCCCAAGATAGATGAAGTATGCAGAAACTGTCAAAGGTGATTTGATATCCATGGTTTCATGGGGGAATTGAACAAGCACGTTAGCGTAAATGGGTTTTCCTAGCCCAAGATAGACGAAATATGCATAAATTGTTAAAAACAACTTGATATCTATATTTTTATAAACAAATTAGTCTGTTAAGGCTAATGCGTTCTTAACTAGAAGAAAAGGGTATGAATTAATTTGTTCACCTATGAATATTTCACAGTAAGTCAAACAGTATATCAAATAGTTTGTTATAATTTGTATAACATTCTAATGACATGATGATAGTAAATTGCTTGACCTGGACTACTGTGGGTCGCATAATAATTCGCACGGAAGTGAACGGAGTATGTTCAGCGGCCACCTATCCAATGTAGGGTGTTCCTCGCCAGTTTTCTCCGGCCGTTTAATAAGAGCCGAACGATCATTACAACCGAGAAGTAAATATTATCTTTCTCACGGAACGAGGCACCTCAACGCTCATAAATTCTTACGTATTTACGATGTGGGATAGAACGAGGCGTGCACCGCACTGTCCATAAGCTTCCCAGAGAAAACTGCTCGCTAGTCGTCGAATTCCTTTGCTCATTAACCCTTTGCGGTCGGCGGCTTTTTCGGCCGAGCGAGGTGGCAGGTCGGAGCGATTTTCGCGAAGGTGACGGGCGCCTTACAGGTACAAATAAAATGATCTTACAAATTAAATGATCATTGTGTATAAATGCAACGGAATTCTTGTTGATACTGGAAGGTCCGGTCTTATCAATTTTTGTGTTGTAAGGCTGCTATAATACGGTAGAATTCCGCAAATATATCCCGTACCAGAATCTGCCAGTGTATATATTCGGATGCCCCATTTAGTCGGTTTTTTTGGGTTGTATGTAATAAATGAAACCCGTCCCTTGAATTGGACGACAGATTCATCAACACAAATTTCTTTGTCCGGTGTGAAATGGTTCAAAAGTCTGGAGTTTATGTAATCAAGGTAGCCAGTTATCAGTTGCAAACGTGTTCTGGTGTTGCTACCTTGCGCTGAAACTATCTCTGCATGTAGCATCCAAAAAATTTGGCTAAACCGCTCTCTCGAAAATGTATTCGGGTAAAATGGAATATTACTTGTAGGGTCTTTTGACCAATATTCCTTCAGATTGGCCGCTGTTATTGTCCCCATATTTACTATAACTGCGATAAACGCAAAAAATTCTGCATTCGTGACATTATACCACGTGTGCCAAATTGATCGCGAGGATAACGCTGTTTCCTCTAACTTTCTTGCAGCATAGCGGTTTGTGTCTGCTACTACCTGATCCACTACTACCTTTTACCAATTTTATCTTATCTCCGTTAAGATGTGTCATTTAATACTTCATACGAAAGAATATAAACAGCTAAGGAACCTTTCCAAGTACCAATGCTGCGTTCCTATAGCTTGGAGCTAACGTAATCTAACATAAACACCGATTGGCGCCTCTCACTCGCCATCCGACCTGTCGCGCGAAACGCCGTGGCGACTGAGAGTCGCCTTCCGACCGCAAAGGGTTAAACAAACGAATCGTTCCAGTAAGTGTTGCGAGAATTATCCTCAGGGAAAAGTAAATGCACTTATAAATTTGCATAACTACATGATGTCACGTTTATCAGTTTCATATATTTTGTTTCAAACAATTTTTCTGCTATTAATCTGGTGTAAGTACGTGAAATATGACATAACTGACCACTTTTAGGAATAGAAGCTATACTCATTAGGTGAAATACTAATAATACTGCTTTCTTCCTATGCTATTACAGGCAACAATAACTGCAAGAGCGTTTATGGTTGTACATGTGCGTGGAAGTACTCAGGTCATCGCCCTGTAATTAGATCTATATGCTAATCATATAGACTTCTTGTTTGACTTTCCGAAAAAATTGAGATAAACAATTTTCATGCAATTTAATGTGAACATTTCGTTTGTTTATGAACATTGTACCTAATTTATCTGATTCTGACACTACTCGGTATAAATATTGTGAAAAAGCTGTTTAAAAGCGATTTATATACAGCAACGATGTCACATATATACTAATTTGTTGATATAACTTTTTCGTTTCTAACAATTTTCGTGTGAAACTTTGACTAGCATATTCCTGAAACTTTTCTGCTTAAAACGATACCAAACACGATGCAATTCGGATTGTATTTGCCTGTGTAATCCACGATATCATGGAACCTCTGTTATCCGAACTATCTATGGGACACGAGATTTTAGATGATAGAACAGTTACCTGTCCTCGAATTGCGTCGTGCTTGGGCTTGTTTTAATCAGAAAAATTCGAGAATTCTATTGGTAAAAGTTCTATTTTTAAAAAATGTTTAACTAACGAGATTTTTCAAAGATTCGACTGGAATAGAAAATTCGAGAGAAAAGTCCGGTTTCTATTCGAGTGTGCCTCGTGTCTACTTATTGTTGGAAGAAGGTTTCTAGACAGAGATACTCACCTTCCATCCTGGCTCTTGAACTTTCCCCCGACACTCTCAGCGTCCTCCATCTCGCCGGCGTCATCCCAATGATTCGGACTGCCGACACCACTGAGCCATCCCTCGACAGTGTTCCTGGCCGCTCCAAGGGCGATGTCCCTGGCAGCCTCATCCCTAGCGCATAGAGGCGCTAAAAATCTGCTAACGATCTCGACCTCGTCGCCCTTTGTGGAGGTGCCGCTTCCCGTGGAACTGTTCGGATCCCTGTACATCTCGTTTCACTTTTCGCCACCGATATTTCCCCTCTATATCTCACTCGTTTCCACGTTTAATTAACCCTCGGCTGGACGTCCAACTCAAGGACTTCGCCTCTCGATACGACTTAATGGAAACTACAATACAAGCCCAGCAACTTCCTTGTATTCCTCTTGCTCTCCGAAACGACAATAAAACTGAAAAGAGAAACGAGGAGCTTCGTTAGAAACAGAGCCGAATATTACTGTGTTAAAACGCGATTAAATTAGGCTATCTCAAGAGGTAGGTATTACAGTGAATTCCCGATATATGTCTACACGATATATGTCGCATATCGTCCAAGAGACCCGAGTGGTGTAAAGTTTACACTCCTCGGCGTCCCAGGCCTTTCGAGCTTCGGGGTATACCCAGCGATAGTGGGGATAATTCTGCGACATTTATCATCTAGGCCTTGGCGACATATATAAAGAAATCACTGTATAGTGCAGAGAAGGAATCACTGAGATTGCCAAAGAAATGTCTTTTAAAAAGAAGAATTGTCTCCTGGAAATATCGTCCCTCGAGGTCAGTTTTTCGGATTTGAAGGTCGTCGGTATTTTTGGTTCATGCCCTATATTTTCTCTTCGATATTACTATGGAGCATGAAAAGACAAGCCCAACGAGTACCAACACCATGCCATGATGACCACTCAATCTCGAGATATGCGTGTTTGAAGGGTAAGGTTTTGAGTTAGGTCTGCTCCCTTCAGACACGAATATCTCGAGATCGAAAAATCGTAATGGTAGGTTCATGGTACTCGTTGGATTCGTCTTTTTGTGATCTGCAAGAATATCGAAGAAAATATACAAGATTGCAGTTAAAAAGAAATATCAATGATCTCAAATGTAACTGAAGATCGCAAGGATTGATCACAGATCAACTGGTGATCCTTGAACGATGGCGCACAGTTAGAACGTCCAAGCCGGGGAATGATCGATCGGATCACGGTCAATCGACTGTTACGCGAGCGAATTCCGGGTTTTCGTTAGGTAGTCGGCTTATAGTCGAACAAAGGGAAACAGGGGGGAAAAGAGAGGGCCGCGAGTGCTATCCCCGCGTAATGACGGTCGTTTCGTCGCGTTTCGCCGTGAGAATCGCCAGTAAAACTCGTTTCTCGAGGATTTTACTGTCGGTGCGCCTAGGCAGCCGTTTCAGGCCGATAGAAAGTAGGCTGCTGTGTGTCGACTGTGTCGAGCGATCGTGTGCCGATCTAGCAGCACACGGTCGTTTAACAACGGAAACCGGAAGCGAATCATTTTTCCGAATGCCGAATATACTTCTCACTAGAATCTCCTACTAACAGAACCGAGCCTCAAACTATATCAAAATCTTCTGGAAACTTCTACCATCAAAATTAGAGTATAGCAATTTTCCTTTCAGATACTGAAGACTACTGCATTCTTTGAGACACGTATTTAGAGAACTAGGAACTTAGTTTTGGGTCAATGCAAAACTTTCTATTTTACATAAATCATCTCCAGTTGTAACAATAAGTAAGCAAAAAAATTCAAGAAAATGTTCAAGATTTCAAATGAGGAACAAAATTGTTCAATGGACATTTAATAATTTATGAGAATTTACAACTACTATTGCAACACATGAATTTTTAACCTCGAATCTTGGGGTATCAATATTTTCATTTCGTTATAGCAACTTGGGGGTCGAAGTAGAATGAACAAAAAGAAAGTTAGGTGCGCGATTGTGATAGGCGAACCTTCGAAATAAAATCGATCGATTGGTAACGCCGCGTTGCTATTGTCTTCGTCCCCTGTCTGACTGGTGTTGCTGTTTCTCTCAACGGCAACGTGTTACATTGTTCATTACATCGTAACGCAAGCTCCTCGCTGATGAGTCCTCAGTGTATAGTTACAATTCGGGTGGGCTGTCCTCGATTCCGTGAAATTCACCGATGTTGACTTAATCCATTGGATCTCTGCAACAAACGAGGATAACACATTGTTAATATTGTATCACTAATGTGGTGATCGTTTCGTTTTTAATTATTCTATTATTAACATTCAATCAACGTGTTCGTGACAATTTTCTGATTGAAACGAGCCCGAACACCGTACAATTCGAACCATATTTATTCGTTCAATCCTCGATAAAGTAAAACCTCGATTATCCGAACCAATAATACCTAAATTCTCATTTTCATTCTTCAGTTGTGAACAAATCAGCCTAAAACGATTCAGTGCGAAAATCAGTAAAAAATTTAACCCAACAAAGTAACTACGTTCTTTTACCCAAACACTCATGATCCACTGACTAGTTCGGATAATCGGAAACAATCATACCTCGGGATGTTCGATACATTTTTTATACGACACCCTCTATATTTTCTTCAATATTCTTGTAAAGAACGGCAAGACGAATCCAACGAGTACCATGACCATGCCATTACGATCATTCAATCCCAAGATATTCGTGTCTGGAACTTCAGACAGCATCGGTTCGGATAATCGAGGTTCCACTAAATCGTTGATTAAACAGGTAAATACAATCCGAATTGTACCGTGTTTGGACTCATTTTAATAAAAAAAATGTCAGCAATACGTTGCGAATATTTTCATAAAGAATTAATTAAAAACAAATAAATATTGTCATTAAATTGTTATTGATTACTGATCTTCTCAATGTTGCCGAGCTCTTCAGGGCTCTTAATATCCTGTGATACCGGGGCTAAGCTTTTCGAAAATATTATGCACACCTCTTTCAGACAATATATATGGGGATAATATTGTGCGTTGCAAACACTCCAATTATCGAGCTCTCGCTTATTGAATTTCGCATTCGGCCGTCGAATCGATCGACTTAATAACGCTCGGCGGCAATGTAACTGGAAGCTAATAGGTGAAGCACTACTTCACAGTAGCGAACGGATTATCGCCAATCGAACGTTACGCAACGAACAATTGAGAGCCTGCGACCGTGTGACATGCCACGGCGTTCTGAATTTTCACACATTGAACACCAAACGCGGCAATTAACGTCCTTTTGTCTTTCACGCGCGACGAAGAACGCCAGCCCCGACGACTTATGCTTCATCGCGAAGCCTCTCCGAAGCATGCCGAAATACCACAAGTCCGTGTACCGAATTTCAACAACGCCTAGTTGAAAATGAATTCGACGAAGGAATAACAACACTCTTTAATATATTTAAAAACTTAATCGCGCACATGTTATTCGAGACGTGTTCGACACAAGTGATTTTTATATTCTTAGACGCGAGAGACAGTTGTGTTATTAGACGCGTTCTTCGCGAGATACCGTTGGATTCTGAGGTTCGGTGTCGTGTCCTGTCCAACGTTAACTTTAATATTTTCCTATTGGCTGTCTTAAAACTGTATGGGGTGACAAAAAAGGTTTCTAATTGGTGAATGGGTGGTGCAGTTTGGTCGTCGGAGTAGGGATGCGTTTTCGGTGAAACTGTGTTTAATTTATACAACGAAATAGGCGCGAAAGATAAGGGGGAAAGGATCTGGAAAAGTAAACGTTTTGTATATTGCCCTGTGAATGGGCTCGCTCACGGAGGTCTCGAAGTGGTGTCCGATGACACCCAATGACTTTGGGACCGTCGCGTCGCGTCGAATGTTTTCGCAGCCGACTGTGTTTACATCTCACGTTCGGTCTACTTGAGACCGAACAGTCTCAGTAACACTTTGACTGCCAAACTGGAAACGTAAATAATTCCATGAAATCAAAGTGGTTATTTAATTGAATAAAAATTGAATAAAATTAAATGTATAATATTGAATAGTCTTCCAACTTTCTTGCATTGTACAGATCCTAATCAAATTTAGTACAATAAATATATTAACGTAAAAATTAATTTTAAAACCTGGACAATTAGTTCCGTCACCCACGTATGGGTGACATGGCAGTCAACGTGTTAATTGTTAGGACTATCGCAGATGAATGGAGAAAGTCGACTCAGCTTCCGAGGCTCGGTAGAAAAATTCGATTGATCCCAGAAATAGAAACGGGCCGTTGTCGGGCCGCGCGTTTTACGCAATTAGCCGGGCTGCGGCAGCCTTCTTCATTGATTGATCGACCCCCGGCGAGGAAAGGCCTAGGTCAAGGCTGACGGGGTCAGGAAATGAGAGGGGTCGCAACTTATCGAGTCAAGGAACGGGAAGAGGAAAAGAGGGGAAACGAGGGAAAGGGGAAAAGAGAAGAAGAGTGGGGGGGGCGGAGAGACCTTCCCAGTATCTTGAAGAGGATAAAACGGGGTACATTCGCACGCTCGAACGAGGGTAGCATCGATTTCTCTTGATGTCGCAGCTGAATTCCAGCAGTTGTCAAACCGTTGCACTTTCGAGCCGTGTTTCCGGCACAATTGTACGCCGTTCGGTTCGAATAATCATTCATGAATCAATACAGGGCGTTCTGAAAATGTTCTACTTGAAAAAAGTGATCCCTGAGATGATTCGAAGTAACATTTTCCTTTGCGGAAATTTTCCCCACCGCTTGGTTAAGGAGTTATCAACGAAAAACACGGGCCAATCAGAGCTAATGTCCGCGTATTTCATTAATAACTACTTAACACCGCCGTGGAAAACGTTCTCGCAAGCACGTTTTTCAAGCACAACATTTTTAGGACACCCTGTATAGCCAAAATAAAAATTGTGTACCTCAATTGCAACGAACTGAAGTGAAACAAAAATTTATTTTCCTTCCCGTTATGTTCGGCAGATTGAAAATAATGTCATAGTATGTTTAAATTTTTCTAATATTTTTCTACTTAAAATTGCACCTACTAATTTTTGTCATAACTGCATAAAATCTGATTCTGCTTGGAGCTTGTTGATGATCCAAGAAACTTAAAAAATTTATGAAGACGTAATAGTAGTGGGAGGCATCAAACAGTATTCTCGAGAGTGTATAAACGATCGGCAAAAAGAGAATTAATAAATAGTTATTTGACGCGAGGCAATTTTCTTAATAACCGTAGATAGAGATGCCATCCCGCGTCAGCGAGAGCCGGTGCCATAAAGTCTCGCGTAAAATTGAAAACTATGACGATAATAACGAGCGTTCGTTGCACGGAATTAAATGAAACACACGCGATAAACGGGGATAAGGGAAGAAACAAGAAACTAATTATGGCGTAATGCTGGCCGCAATTACGAGCCGATACGCGATCCTGTAAATCTAATCTGCCGCGCAATAAAAGTTAATAGACCGCGGACAATAAAAAATGTGACAAAACGACGGACCCGTGGTTAAACAATGGTCCGAGCAACAGGAAATTAAAAATCTTGATTGTTCACTAAATAAAATCAGATTATCGATACCTTCCAATATTTTCCACCCTTAACGCGTTAAAAAAAAAAAATTGGAAAAAACGGCGGATGTTATCGATTCTGGTTGGAGCGATAACAGGATGTGTACCGAAGATTCTCTAAAAATTTTAAAACAATCGGTCAACTAGAACGCGAGATGTCGTGGGAATAGTTTCAAAAAATGGATCCGTAATTTGCAAGTTTTTCCTCTTAAAAAAATTGTTGTTCTACAATGTAGGTTTGTTGAATATCTTATCAAAGTTTGCGTATTGCTGTGGATTGATATTACCACAGAGCGAATCTGGTTCGACGAGAATCCTCGTTGATCAAAACAGTGTCGGTAGAAATCTGTGTCAGCGATTTCAACGAAATCCTCGCAGTCGACTTCGAGCTGATGAAGCAAAATTTTGTCATCATTTCAGTATGCAGCCTAGTCATCGTTTCACGCACCACTTCAGAGACATCCCTTCCAGATGCTCCTCAATTCGCGATGTTAAAGTACCAATATCCAAAGAATAGTCGTTGTAATAAATCTTGCGTAATACATGGTAATATATAACCTAGCGCCACGTATAAAATGTCAACCAAAATTTTGTTAACGAAAACTTGTGGTTTTTCTTAGATATTATTGCAGAGCTGAAAAAGACGAATCCAACGAGTATAATGACCATACCATTGCGATCATTTAGTCTCGAGATACTTGTGTCTGAAAAACAAAGTGCAGATTAGGTTTGCCTCTTTCAGACACGAATATCTCGA
Organism: Seladonia tumulorum; assembly: GCA_913789895.3. Lineage (NCBI taxonomy): Eukaryota > Metazoa > Arthropoda > Insecta > Hymenoptera > Halictidae > Seladonia > Seladonia tumulorum. The sequence continues at coordinate 6,910,285 of OU565280.1, forward strand.
GATCAAATAACCGTAGGGGTATGGTTATGGTACTCGTTGGATTCGTCTTTTCCAGCTCTGTAAGAATACCGAAGAAAATATACAGGGTGTCGGGTAAAAAAAGTACTGATCACCTGAAAATTAATGGATCCGGGACAGATGACTCAAAAATTCGTGCAAGATAAAGTAGCCTAATTTAGGCCAGCTCTTAAATCGTACATAATTTATAATTCGTCTCGTGAATTGATTGAAAATAAAATAAAACACTGCAGATTCAAGGAGCTACACAAATAAAATAGGATACGCTCACTATACATCACCGGAGGTATACAAGTAAAATGGAATACATTCACGCAGGAACAAAAAGAGATAAAGAAATTCGACGATGGCGGCGAAGCGCGACAACATGGCGTTACGCACCCGCAATAATAGCACGCAATAACGGTAACTTTATCGCCGGGAGGAACAAAAGAGGACGCAAAAAGAAAGAGGAAAGGTCGCAGAAACAGTATTTCAGCGTTTCCGAGGCGTTTTCAGCGTTTCTTCGCGGCGATCTCCGGGCCGATCTAAATATTTATAATTCCCTTAAGCCTAACCCTTCCTGGCCGGTTCGCGCCCGCATGAATTATTAATGTCATGCCGTGCTACCATATACCGGTGCACGTTGCCGTGCATTCTTGATACGTGTACTTTGTCTCCGAGGTGGAAGGATAGGGAATCGCGTGCCCGATTCCCGAAATAATTAAATAAAATCGTGATAAATCGAACCGGTTTACTGGCCAGCCCCTTGCACGCGCGCTCGCAGATTCGCGAACGAATACGTTAAAACTTCTTTCTTTTATTTTCTGACCGTTTCTCGTCCTCTCCGATCTTTTCTTTTAATGGAAAAATTAATTTTTTTACGCTGTAGCTTGTACCGGTGAGACTAAATCGATGATAACTTTTTTGTTTATAATTATTTATTTGTGACACTTCTACCAGTACATCCGTGACATTTTGCCGATTAAAATGATACCCAACACGACCCAATTTGGTTCGCAATTGCTTGTGTAATTCACGATGTAGTGGAACCTCCACTATCCGAACTAGTCAGTGAGGAATACGAGTGTCCCATTCAAAGGCCCATAAAACAGAGAGAAAAAATCGTAGAAGAGGTTTTAAGGACTCGTTTTAAAGGGGAAGCTTCGACCTTCAAGTTCGTGGTAAATTCATTAGCAGAAAAAATTTTGCAACAAATTTAGAGACGTTTGAATTCGTACCATTTTTCTAGAAAAATCTATAAATAATGTATTATTATGCAATGGTTGAATAACCCGGCGCAGATATTAATATCGGCGAGCGTAGTATCTTGCAGTTAAAGGCAGGAATTATATAATGCTAATTAATACAAATTGCCGTAATTTATGACGAGCCAGCGAATTATCCGAGATAAGGCGAGATAAGGCTCGCTCGAATTTCGATACATTTTCCGGGGTTTTGCTCTGTACGCATGGACACAGCCGATAATTATTTTTATTAATCGGCGTTCAGTATCTCCGTCACGCGTAATTACCGCGAGGCCGTGTGAAATTATCACCGGTGACCGTGGTATCATGTGATGCAACGAGAAAATGCAATTTCTCCGATCGCATATTTATAAACTGCCTGACGAACCCAGAGTTTCGACACAACAGACAACAAATAAAAAAAATTGTTTAAAATACAATATTCGAATATGTCCATATATTAACACGTAACTCCTTGAGGACGAACGTGTCCATATTGACAATTAAATTATTATAGAAACACAAGACCCACAAACCGAACTTTTTCTCTAATTTACGTACACTGACACTATAGTTGTGATTTTTACTGTGATGGAGAAACGTTTTGGAAAAAATCATTATATAGGTCCGAAAGTAGAGATATCGAGCTTAAAAATGAGACTAGTCTGGTCTTTCTACGATTATTCATTACAGAGTTATGGTAGCTTAAATATGAACCGTTTGTGAGCGAAGATTCGAGGGTTCGGATAACAGAGGTTCCATTCCATCGTGCATTAAACGAGTAAAAATGATCCAAATTGCACCGTGTTTGGTATCATTTTGATCGGAAAAGTGTCAGGAATACGCCAGTCGAAGTTTCGTGCAAAAATTGTTACAAACATAAAAGTTTTGTCAATAAATAAGTATACGTGTAGACGTTGCAGTGTGTTGATCGTGTTTGAACTTTTTCACATTCGTGCATGCAATCTTATGGCAGATAGGGTCAGATTAATTAGTACTAGTGGTTATAAATCACTAAAAAAAGGTCACATTCAACTATATAAATATAAATGTTTGTTCTTAAATCGTATCGGCGCTCGTTGCCGTCGCTGCACGCCTTGAACAACCAACGATAACACAATCAACGAGGCTCACAGAGCCGGATGGGCCGTAATTCGCCGTCATTAAAACGGACGAAATTTTACAAATTACGATAGCGTGATCGCCTCGACCCAAAATTTCACCGGCGCATCGAATGCACACCGTCGGGAGATGTGGGAACCGCGTTGCACTCGTCATTCCGCTCGAAATCTTCCGCCGATTTCGAATTAATTTCAGCGATCAATTTAAAAGAACTCGGAAACGAACGAAATTGGCAAATCTGCAGTTACGTTCATTTTCGAGCCGCATTGCCGGATCACCAATCGGTGCATCCCATCGTGCATCACAAGCTGTCTTCTGTCCCCGTTACATAATTTAATCACGCAACCGAAAGAGGTTACCGTGGTGACTACAGGGTACGAATCAACGAGAACGTTACTGTCGAATACTGCCAAAATACTGCCGGATAAAAATACCCTTGCATAACAACTGGTCTCGACGGTGGAAACATTTTCTCAAAAAATGCTACGAATTCAAACGTCTCTAAATTTGATGCAAAATTTTTTTCGTTAATAAATTTACCACGAACTTGAAGGCCGGAGCTTCCTCTTTGAAACGAGTCTTTAAAACTTCTTCTACGATTTTTTGTCTCTGTTTTGTGGGCCTTTGAATGGGACACTCGTATCACCCATTGGCTAGTTCGGATAGTGGAGGTTCCACTATATCGTGGATTACGTAGGTATCTTTTAACCAAACTGGGTCGTGTTGGGTATCATTTTAATCGGAAAAGTGTCACGGATACATTGATAAAAGTCCCGTAAAGAAATTATTATAAACAAAAATATTATCATTGATTTAATATTATATGATCGATACGTTGATATTGATTTATTTCGTCCGCTCGCTATCCTTCGTCACCGGAGATCAAGGTATAGTGCACACGATTTACGTAACGTATAATTACACCGCAGATGTTTATGCAAAATAAAAATTGATTGCATCTGTTGGAGAAAACAGAGTGCCAGCTAATTTTAGCCATGAAATCTGTAGCGTAGTCATCGCCAGGATTAAACCAGAGATGTGCAAATTAAGTCCGGTTCAGGAACAATTTAAAACTGTTCTTAACGATTCAAGACATAAATTAAATTCACTAGCTTCAATGTAGGCGAATTAATGCATTTCTGAGAAGAATGCGCAGCATTGTTGGACGATGTTCCAGGTTGCGCAAAAATCAGAAAAGCGATTATAACGATCTGATTAGCTAAATAATCAAAGCACTGTGCTCGTGAGGGGGGGGGGGGGATGTAATCCAGTTTCCAAGACCAACGTTCACACATTTCCGAGACTCACCTGTGGATACTGGACACACCGATACCCGTGACAAAGGTTCGGCCGTGTGTCGGTGTCGGATCGATTCGGCGATAACAGTGCACGACAAAAAGCTCGCTAAGTGCGAGGCGTCGTTACGCCTGCTCGGGTCGATGGTTAGCGCAAATTGCAAAAGAGCCGAGTCGGCGTTACGACCTTGCGACACGCGAAGAGAGTACCGACTATAATACTCGCCACGGGACATCGGAACGTTTCGAGGACCGTTCGCGAGCCGCGGGACGAGTCCACTGACTCGGTGATTGTGTGCGTGCCTGATCAGCCGATCGCTAATTACGGTAATGCCTCGATACATGCGCAAAATGTCATTCATATTGGACTGAAATTAGGACTGCAACAGAGTACAATTCAACATTTTTTTACTGAAATGTCGCTTGCATCGATCTGACTAAATCGATGATTACTCTTTTGTTTCTAATGATTTCTTTGTGGGACTTTTATCAGTGTATCCGCGACATTTTACCGATTAAAATGATACCCAACACGACCCAGTTTGGTTCGCAATTGCTTGTGTAATCCACGATATAGTGGAACCTCCACTATCCGAACTAGCCAGTGAGCGATATCAGCGTTTCATTAAAAGTTCCATAAAACAGAGACAAAAAATCGTTCGACAAGTTTTAAAGACTCGTTTTAAAGGGGAAGCTTCGATCTTCAAATCCATGGTGGGTTCATTCACGGAAAAAATTTTTTAACAATTTTAGAGACGTTTAAACTTCTACCATTTTTCAGGGAAATCGTACAAACGCGCTTTGATTACAGCGAGTGTTTGGATAATTTTCCCCGTTTTTTCCACAAAAGAAGCGTGATTGAACATCGAGAAAGGAAGGGTTCCATGGGACCCATTGGTTCGAAACGTAAAACTGTACTTTTGGAACATGCTATAGTGCGGATCAATACGCAACGAGTGGCTGAAGCTGATCCGCAGCGGCTGTCCGTGCAAACGATCGATTGTCCCGTACGAATCGCCGATTGTTGTTCAACAAATGGAGAATTCGTGTAACGACGAATCGATAAGGAACAGCAACCAGATTCCTAATAAGTTGCTTAACGAGCTCGCACTGCTTCCTTCGAGCGCCATATCTTTGCCGTGTAATTCGAGTGTTGAATAACACTTGTTGAACGTTGTCGATTTGATGGGTCTTACCGTCGCGAGCCGATTTAATGTCAACGCGACACCTAAACGCCGTCGGACCTGTATCGAAAGTGCATCGACATCCGCACAATCGCAATGACAAAAGAAGGACAAGGTGAAAACAGGAGTGTTGATATTGCGGCCGTGTGTGTAAAATAAAAAAAAATTACGATAACTGCAAAATTAACTATACGCACGTTTATTCGCTTGCAGTTAAAATTCTTTAAATGCTTTCACTGTTTGGCATTCCAGCTGCTCGTTCTTGTCGTAAATGCATAAAATCCCCAGTCCATTTGTATTATTATACGTGTAAGCCATAAGAGCGTTGCGGTAGGAATTTATGGCTCGTCCTAACATATCTGCCTGCTTCCCTTATCCCACTTTTCATTAACCCGAAATTACATTCGCGGTCGCTGAGCTAAACATACGGTATCCTCGCACGCAATACTTGTTGAACGTCGTGTATCCCCGAGCCGGGAGAGAATGGGAGGGAATGGGAGACAGAGAAAAGCCAGAATTTCATGGATTCGACTGACCACGTACATACAACGAAAGGTACCGTCCCTTTTGCGTTATTCTACATGATGCAGAAGCGTCTTTGACGAAACGAAGCAAGCACTTTGACAGTAGAATCATGAACCTTTTAAACACGCCAAGAATGCTTGTTCTACGACTCTTCGTCACAAAGTTATAACACTTTGAATACAGTTTATTGTTAATTTAATTACAAAGCGTGGTGGAATCAAATATGGAGTGATTCTACGAGGAAAAATGAGTCGAAGAGAAAGAAAATGCAATTTTTTCATACGACGCTTCGTTTCCGAGTAAATTAGCTCATAGTTTCACCTAGCATAATATAGAATTGTCCAACTAAATTTTTTTTACCGAAACCTTGTGTTTTCTCTTTGTTAGTATTGTAGATCATGAAAAGACGAATTCAACGAGTATAATGACCGTACCGTTACGATCATTCAATCTCGAGATATTCGTGTCTGAAATAAACACACCGTTACCTTTCAGACACGAATATCTCGGGATCGAATGATCGTAATGATACGTTCATGGTACTCGTTGGATTCGTCTTTTCACGCCCTACAAGAACAAATAATAAAATATATAGGGTGTCGTTCAAAAAGGTATCGGCGACCTTAAAATATCATTAATAAGTGACTTTCTGTAAAGATCCATTCCACTGTCAACTGTATATCTAATCGTATGGCTCGTACAGCTAGAAAAACATTACTCTATCATGTTTTTCGGTGATTATCATTTCGAAAAAGCCACAACATTCGTCGATTCGGACCACTTTGCGCGTCGTGGCGCTTCGTTCCTTGAGCGCAACACTTGTTGAACATCTCTGCTTCTGGGGCCGGACGAAAATTTCACGGATCGAACAGCACTGACCGGTCTAACGTCGGCTCTGTTACCAGCGAAACGTCCGCGGCATAACAACCGAGAGAGGATAGATAATAGTGCAATACGCGGTGAGAGGGACGAGGCGGAAACGAGGCTACTCCGCTCGAGATATAGTAGCGCTATAGTAGAGGGAGACGGAATACGACCCTGATTGCCAAGGAGAAATCTGCAGCGTGATCTCGCGCGAGCCATGAGCGTGGAATAACGTGTCTTCGTCCAAACCGAACTATTCGACAAGCCGCAAACCTGCGCAAACCGAAACGACCATAACCACCATCAATTTTATACAACCTATGTACCTATGTAATCATTAACATTATTAAAGGGCGAAACAAATTTCTCATCCAGTCTCGGTACCTCATAAATAATGCAAAACAAAATGTTGTATGAAGATCCTATTGATGACAATTAAATTCCTGGTGTTGAACCAAACAGACATTGTCTTAGTTGGCTTTTGCATTAATTGTGTGCATCACAAAAGGACATGTTGTTCATTTTTTTCCACTGTTTAACACGTTGACTGCTATGTCACCCATATGTGGGTGACGGAATTATTTGTCCAGGTTTTAAAATAAATTTTTACATTAATATATTCATTGTACCAAATTCGATTAGAATCCGTAAAATTCAAGAAAGTTGGAGGACTACTCAGCATCATACGATTAATTTTTTTCAATTTTTATTTCATTAAATAAGTTACTTTGATTTCATCGAATTTTTGAGGTTTCTAGTTTGGCAGTCAAAGCGTAAAGACTTCGGCGCCTAGCTCTGTAAGGAAAATATTCTCAGCGTTTTAATGAATCCTAAAAGGGATTATATTAAAAAAGTTTAAATTCTGCATGAAAGTCCTATCGGTAAGTTTTTCTATTTTCTCGGCTGGCGGCTACCAGTGTTAACAGTGGCAAGGGCCGTTTGTTTTTTAATCTCGAATATCTACGTTGAAACTCCGCGGACTCTCGTGCCGGCTCCGTAAACCGGCCGAGTTCGAACAAAGAACGGATCACGGTGATAATCTTTCTTCGGCTAACAATGGCGTAACCGTGTCCTCCCGGGGCTCGGCCGGGCCCCTTCCATTGACAAAGGGTATGTCAGTTTCGTTGGTAAATATTTCCCGAGGCTTATCCGCGACAGTGTTAGGTGGGAACGATAACACGGCTGGTCGTGTTGGTACGCCTTACCGGTCGCCCGCAGACCGTCCTATTCACCTCGCGCGAGACGAACCGGACCAATCGGCGAATCTCTCGACGATAATTCACGGGAAATGGAAAGCCATAATCGATAGGGGCACGGCAACTATTTTATTAACCCCCGGACGACGGCTCGGTGAACTAAACATCCGTTTATTCGTGGACAAGATTATTTTAACGTACATTTTTACATTTTAAAAATCGAGGTGGTCCCCATTTTTCATGAAAAATTTTTTTGGGGATTTTTATATTGCAATTTTTGGAATACCGATCAACTTTTGTTGGACAAATTTTGTTGCCAGATCGTCGGAAATGTCTGAAAAATCGTGCTAATATTACTCTGTATTGTATAAATTGTGGGTCACCGCAGACCCACCTATTTTTACTAAATGGACTGCGGATATTTATGCAAAAAAAGTTAATGTTTCGTTCTTTCTTCATTGATTTTAACCAGCTGAAAGTAATGCGTGACCGTTCTTCAAGTTTCGAGTGTTAATTAATTTGCGGAATTCCTAACGAAGCCGAGCAGCCCTAAGAAGCCTTGTTCCCGTTCTTGTACGATCGGAAACACGGTGGAAAACAGAATTTCAGGAATACCCGAGCAATTTAGCCGCGTTTTGCCCGGCACCGAGTAATTCTCCTTGGCGAGTCCCGATTCCGACACGTGGGGGGCAAAAAAAAAAAAAAAAAAAAAAAAACAACTGGCAAAATCGGAGTGTAACAGTGCACAGCCTTCGTCTCGAGACAATTACCCACACGTTCCCATCTACATTCCATTCCCGGTAAAGTCTTCTGCGGACGCGGGCAAAAAAAGTTTCCAGGCGTCTCTTTCCGAGCGACTCAAGGCGACTCTGTTGCATTAATTCGCGATATCGTGTGTAATCGAGGCCCGGCACGCTAACTGCCGCGCGTTCGTGCTCGCACGGAAAGCAAAAGGCGTCCGAATTTCGAGTCGGAAACGTTCGCTACGAGCAACACCGTCGGCCGTTCGAAATAAATCCTGATTCTGCTGCTCGGCGTCGGTTGATTCTAGATAATTATCGGTGACATCGAGCTCCCGAGCGGAATCGGTTGCACAATATCCGCGAATCGTGCCAAAGCAGCCGCAATTCTTGCTAACTCACGGGCGTCACTGACCAGTATCGCTCATTCGAATGCTCCGGCTGGTTACCGGGAATAGTAACGCCGTTCGTCCAGGCGAAGCGTTCGGAAATTTTATTAGAAACAGGGAAATGTTATGCATAGCAAAATGATCAAAATTTGTTTAAAACGACTGTATTATACTATCTGAAAGAACAGGTACATATAACAGTGGAAGAATCATTCTTTGAGGCGATTGATACTTTTTTTTATACGACACCCTATATATTTTCTTCGATATTCTTGTAGAGCACGGCAAGACGAATCCAACGAGTACCATGACCATACCATTACGATCATTCAATCCCAAGATATTCGTGCGCGAAAGCGACAAACCTAACCTAGACCTCGAATTTCAGATACGAATATCTCGAGACTGAATGGACGAAACTCCACGATCATGGTACTCGTTGGATTCGTCTTTTCTGGCTCTACAAGACTATCTCAGAAAAAGTGTACTATAATTGTTATTGGAACAATAATTTTTAGCAAACGCGCTACTCAGCGCGACTCTGCTCGGTATTTGCCAGTTCCACCGTGGACACAGTGCAATAATAATATCTGGTTTGCAGCGAGCAGTTCGCGGACAGGTCTAGAACAGTGTGTACCCTGCATAAGTGGGCGAGCAGAGTCGCAACACGTATGGGCGAGCTGACGAACGTGCTCGGAGACGAGGCTTTAGTCACGCACTCGACCGGAGTGTGTATCGGGGTCCGTATGGAATCCTAGCTTCTCCCTGCCCTCCCAGGAACACCTGGCCGTAAGCGTCACGGTTAATTTGCACTTTCTATGAATTTTAATCAGCCCGCGAGCAGAGGAGGATCCGGCACAATAGCACGTACACACTCCAGGTGATTATCGAGCGGCCTGTCCGATGCGCGACTACCATCGGCGATGCATCTCGTTGAATATCGCATTGCCAACATCACTGATACGCACCGCGAAGACAAAGAAACGCGTTATTCTCCTCAGATAGCTCCCCTGACTTTGCACTGGGACTCGAAAATATCAAGTTGGAACTGGGTAACGACGGCCACTTAAGCTAGAATTCTAATAAAACCACTACAGAAGATGAAAATGAGCAATTACTAATCATACTAATTAAATTTGTGGGATATAAAGATGATTAATTTCGTAGAAATTTATTTAATTATTAAGTAGACGAGAGACGTAATATTTACTCTATATATGTCGCAAATGCCTAGCCGATAAGAGTCCCGAAACTATCCCCACTCTAGAGCTTCGCTTTCCTCTGCTAGGTTAGGCGTGTATTAAAGAATAGTGTCTCCTAACCGATATATGTCCCGATATATGGACATATATCGAGTAAACACTGTAGTGGCCACTTAACCGTGACAAAGCCACCGTGGAAGATGAAATATTTTTTGGCAAGTAATTTTTGTCTAGTTATTGGAACAGTAGCACACGCACAGTACAATGTACATGCACTAGGTGCATCACGCAACGGTGCATGGTGCAACGGGCGTACATGCGGGCGTGTACTTGTGCATATCAATTCCGCGCGGAGGAGTCGCCAAGATCTCATGTAAATCATCGGGACAAGATGGCTCCTCTGTATTTGCTCGGCGCGGTGTGCATGCACAACGCGGCACTGTAATGCTCGAAGCATGTTTTAAAAGCGAAAACGCGGCGCGGCGGGGAGGTAGCGGGCGGAAAGTGCAGTCCATGCACTCCGGCGCGCGATGCACTCGCGCTCGCGATAGTGCTAACGCGTTTTGCCGTACAGTGGGACGCCATTTAACCGAGCCATCGTTGCCAAAAAGCCCAAATTGACCAAACTCGTTATGTGCGCTCAAAGGATGCCGCTTGTATTCGCAAAAATAATGGCGATCACGATTGCAATGCCTCTTTCGTCAATACTTGAAAAACGGGGATTGTACTACTGTTCACAAAATAAATTCTATGTGTTCAAATAGGTGAGTATAAAAAAATTGTTTAACATGAGTCTAAGTTTGTACATGCCTCATTTTCAGATTTAGTTTCAATTTTCAGAACAAGGTCATACTATCTAAACAGGTAGGTACACGTAATAGAGTCGTTTTACAAGGTCACTGTTTTTTTTTAATTGTCGTCGTATGTTTGTTCTTGGATATTATTGTAGAGCTTCAAAAGACGAATCCAACGAGTACCATGAACGTACCAATACGGTCATTCAGTCCTGAGATATTTATATCTGAAATACAAGGTGTAGGTTAGGTTTACTGCTTTCGCGCGCGAATATCTCCAGATTGAATGATCGTAATGGTACCGTCATTATACTCGTTGGATTCGTCTTTTCGTGCTCTACAACAATATCTAAGGTAAATATAAAAAAAGCAAATGTCAAATTAAATAAAATTACGAAAGGGGGAGTTCACATTTATAGTGAGTAGATGAGTTTTCTACAAAAGCGGTGAGATTGTACTTGTTTTATTTTTGTTCAGTCATTGTCAAGAAACTGTCATTAAATTCGTCGGATCTGGCAGCTTGCAGCGTTGCAGTGGAATCAGACAACCGAGGCAAGCCTCGACGTGAGTCATGAGGAACATGTGCTTATCGCGGAATCGTAAATAACGAGAGAGAACGAGAGACCGGTTACGCACGGCTACCACACACTGCCTATCGACGAAAATCCATTTTTTCCCCTCTCTCTCTCTCTCTCTCTCCCCCCCCTCTTCTGTTCTTTTTTTTCTTTCTTTCTTTTCACCACGACCAGTCGCTTCCTTGACATTATTTTTCTGTCGTGCTTCGCGAGACACGCCGTTAGATACGTCTGACAAGGGGAGAGACTCTTTCACTTTTCAACGTGCTTAGACTCTAATTGTAGGGGCTGATGAATGTAAACGAACTGGAAAAATGATTGGGGCATCTGCTGCGAAAATATGAAACAGTACAGAACGTACCCAAACTAAACGATTGACGACAAAAATGATAAAAATAGTTGCAGGGAAAGAACGAAAGATTGACAAAAATACTGAAAAAGCGACTGTACAGTTATAAGTCACCTACAATTAAGTTCGTGACTAGTAGACTGTGCATTTCATGCATTTATAGTAATTCTGATCTTCCAGAGCATGCAAAATTAATTAAAAAATTTTAGATATATTCTCATCCTCAGTAGATTATAATAAAATTTGTAATAGGGTATAGCTTCTCAGACTCCATTTGCATAGAAATAGGTTATAAAAATTGATATAAAAATCCAAATAAAAAATAAAAAACTAAAAGTAGTCTAGATTATTTTGCAAGGGAGCAATTAAAAATTGTTTCTTTCACTAACAATTTTAATTAGTCGTCAGTATATCGATACCCTCAAATTCCTTTTCTCCTATATTTTTGTCTTACATTATCTCGTCGTTTCTTTTTTATTTCGTTCGGGAAGCTCGACGCAACACGTGGGAGAATTTTGATAAAAGATCCGAACGTTGAATTCCCGGTGACTTTTAAGGGGGTTTACATCGGGTCAAGTGTTTTGCAAGCACAGATACCAGCCTGATAAAACAAATTTACTGTAAACAGCGACGCGTGGGCCGTTGAAGAGCGGCGGCACGAGAAGCGATAATACTTTCCCAACATATTAATTTTATCGATGAAAACGTGTCATGCATAGACGCGATTACAAAATCTTCCCTCCCGTTATAGCTCGCTAATGTTGTAGGTTACAGGCAGGCTGCTAGCAGAAAATCTATCGACACGTGTGTGAACCAACACTGACGCACATTTATCTCCCACCGATATCTAGGAACGATTCTTTACATTCTATTATCGGTGCCGAGTAATGTTAAATATTTTACATGTTCGACAGTTTTGCTCGAGTGGAGAACATTCGATTGATCAAACATGATCAAATTGGTTTCAAGCTGTGCTTGAAATTTTCAATTGCTGGGAACGGAAATTACGTGAAAATTTATTGCTTGTATTAATGATTTTAATCTGTTAAAAATGGTAGGAGAATGTTCTGAGACTATTCGAGATTTAATTAAGTATTTTACAAACTAATGGAACCTTAACATAATGACTAGACGAAATAAACAAATTTTTATATCTTAGAAAATATAAAATTCTTAGGATTTTTACAATGCAAACTAGTGGAACCTTAACATAATGACTAGACGAAATAAACAAATTTTTATATCTTATTGTATCACTTTTGGCTTCTTAAAATTATTGCGATTTTTATTTGCCATAAAAATCCGCAGTCCAAGGATAAGTCTTGACTTTCCAGTTGGTTTTGACTTTGTTTGCAATCAGTTTGATTTTGCGGGAATTTTAGGGTCGATATCGGGCACTTAGGGTGTTAATTATGCAGCAATTTCGTCCTCACCCCCCGGCTTTCATCTGGCCCCAGGACGTTAACCAACAATCCTGCGAGAGTTTGAGCAGACTGAGCCGAGGCAGAGGATCAAATCGGAGTCACTCATGCCTGAACTTCGGCCAGACTCCTCGGGACACCCCTTTTTCGTCTAGCTGAGCCAAATCGACCGGACGTGCTCATCGGCCCCTGTAATCGAGACACGAATCTTTCGGTCCCCAGAATTTTTAGACTTTTTAGACTCGTCGGACTGTGGTCGGTCGTCCGCCAAACCGTGACTAATTCGATCCGCGGTAATGTCTCGATATATGCGAAAAATTCGGGACCGAAATGCCGTCCACTTCGTCCACAGAAGTACTAAAGATTGGTGATGAAACTAAATCGACGATAAATTTTTAAACTTAATTAAACCTTCGTTGACGTATTCGTGACGTTTTCCCGATTAAAATGATACCCAACACGACCCGATTCGATCCGTATTTACTCGTGTAATTCACAATATAGTGGAACCTCCACTATCCGAACTAGTCAGTGGGGAATATGAGTGTTTCATTCAAAAGCCCACGAAACTAAGACAAAAAATCGTACACTAATATTTAAAAGCTCTCTGTAAAGAGGAGATCTCAATCTTCAAATCTGTCGTAGAACCGTTTCTGAAAAAAAATTTACTAAGCCCTGCAGAGTCATTTGAATTTGCACAAATTTTAGACCGAACGAAGCACCTTCGATTTTTTGGTACAATGTTTCCTTGATTTTAACTGGGATAGAGAACTCTTGGGAAAAACTGATACAAAGGTCTGAAAGTATGGACTTCAAGCTTTAGAATGACCCAAGAATGGTCGCTCTACGATTATTCGTTACCAAGTTATAACAGTTTGAAGATCAAAGAAACCATCAGTTCGGATAATCGAGGTTCCAGTAAATCGTGGATTACAGAAGTAAATGTGAACCGAACTGTGTCGTGTTTGGGCTCATTTTAATCGGAAAGGTGTCACGAATATGCCGGGAAACGTGTCACGAGAAAATGATAAGTAGCCAGATGCAATTGTTTTATTATCGAAGTAGTATTTATCTGATGCGGCGTTGAATTATAGTTTTCCTTGAAAGAACACATTTGAGAACAAGAGTTGAGTGAAACGGCGTTTCAAAAATACATTTCGACGCTTTCGGAATGTGTATTTTAAATCTGTTGGTGCTCGTTCTGTAACCTAATATATGTGGGCGCGGTGCGGCGTTCCCGTTCAAGCCGGCTTGTAAAATATCAGGGTCGTGCGAAAATTTCCGCGACTCTTCTCAATGTTTACAAGCGATCGTCGATCTTCCGTGTCCTTTCTCACGGGTTCGCAACGGGGATTGGCGCGCACCGTGTCGGCGTTTTCTATGCGAGTATTATGCGAGGAACAGGAGCGGTGTTATACAAGCGAGGAAACGGCGAACTATGAAAAACCTGTTCTCCTCGAAAGCGCGAATCGATCAGCGTTTTTTACACCGTTCTGACCCCTAACTCCCGTACGAAACTGACCTCCTATCACCGCGATTACGCTATCAGAGTCACGGTGCTCGATTCGCACTATAATTCCTAGGCTGCGAATCTTCCTCTGCATTCTCGTTTTTGAAAAACATTCGAAATATCGCTTTCATAGTGTACACAACAGTATACCTCGACATCTTGCCGCTAGCATCGATCGTAGGAAGAGATAACGAGTCAAAAAAGCATCGACATCAGTGCATCGGTGAGACTAAATCGATGATAACTTTTTTATTTCTAATTATTTGTTTATGGGACTTTCACCAGTACATCCGTGACATTTTGCCGATTAAAACGATACCCAACACGACCCAGTTTGGTTCGTGTTTGCTCGTGTAATCCACGATATAGTGGAACCTCCACTATCCGAACTAGTCAGAGGGAAATATGATGGTTTCCTTTAAAGGCCCATAAAATGGAGACAAAAAATCGTACATCGGGTTTTAAAGGCTCGTTGTAAAGAGGAACCTTCGACCTTTATATTAGTGGTGGTCTTATTCTTGAAAAAAAATTTTTAAAGCCTGCATATTTATTTGAATTTGCACAAATTTTAGACAGAGCATCTTCGATTTCTAAATAATATCTGTATTCCTGATTTTTACTAGGATGGAGGAACGTCTTGAGAAGAATTGTTGGCGAAAGTTCCGTGAATAAATAATTGAAAAGTTTCAGCCATAAACGTAAATAAGTGTCGATACTTTATCAACTCGCTGTCTTTCTCTGCGTTCGACGTAGGAGATCGAGGACCGAGCCGATACACCTGAAGCTTCGATCCTTCGATCGAAGTTAGCAAGATCGTAAGTTTCACTAGAATTCGCAGTACTGTTGCCGAAGTAGCACGTCCTCTATTACGAGGATACTTCAGCCTGCGGGCAGGGGCAGTCTAAAAAGAGAAAAGCCTAAGCGAATTGTCCAGTCCTGTGAAACCCAATTTGCCTGTCTTCGCAGACAGTTCGGGCCGGATGGACAACAATGTTGAAGGAATAATTGCTTGTACCGTTATCGAAATCGGCCGGTCGACGCTCGCCGGTGCAAAATAGGAAAGTGCATCGGATGCGGCGAACAGAAGCTGCGTGCGTAGAGCCGATGAACGCTGGCGTTGCCCGGCGTGCAGTCTATCGCATTCTACGTATCTATCATCCTTTTTGCAAACATCGCCGCCGCCGTTCCATCGGGCATACTAACTTTCGCGCTACATATTATCGCAGCGGCCCCGCTCGGCTCGCTTTCTTTCGCGAGCGTAACTTCGTTTTTCAGACAACGAGGATCGTGCATTGTGATTTTTCATTGGTCCCCGCTCGGTATTCGCGAATGACGTTTAGCCACGGGTTTCATCCGCCTTCCTCGCTTGTCCTCGCGAGTTTCTCGGTCAGCCAACGAGCACAGCTGATGCCGGCTAGATACTATATAATTAGAAAGTATACGCGCGCTGCCATGTGGCTCGGTTTAAGGTGGAGTCCACAAATACTGCTCGTAAATCTACCGAGAAGCGGCCAAGGGCCGTTCACAGCTTATTCGACTCGCGGCTCATTTTTGTCTCGTTTCTGAAGCTCTGAAACTTTCTTGTTCCGAATTAGTTCTTTACGATACTATTATCAACGTATTCGTCACTCTTTTCCGGTTAAAATGAGCCCAAGCACGACACAATTCGGTTCACATTTACTTGTATAATCCACGATTTACTGGAACCTCGATTATCCGAACTGAGGATACCTATGATCTTCAAACTGTTATAACTTGGCAACGAATAATCGTAGAGCGACCATTCTTGGGTCATTCTAAAGCTTGAAGTACCTACTTTCAGACCTTTGTATCAGTTTTTCCCAAGAGTTCTCCGTCCCAGTAAAAATCAAGAATATACATCGTATTAAATATCGAAGATGCTTCGTTCGGTTTAAAATTTGTGCAAATTTAAATGACTCTACAGTGCTTGGAAAATTTTTTTCAGAAATGAATCTACGACAGATTCGAAGATTGAAATCTCCTCTTTTCGAAGAGATTTCAAATCTTAGTGTACGATTTTTTGACTTCATTTTATGGGCTTTTGAATGAAACACTCATATTCCCTAATGCCTAGTTCGGATAGTGGAGGTTCCACTATATCGTGGATTACACGAGTAAATGTGGATCAAATGGAGTCGTGTTGGGTATCATTTTAATCAGAAAAATGTCACGGATACGTTACTGTAGGTTGCATAGAAATACAATTCGAACCAAAAAAGTTCCACCACCGAACTACAATTTTTGTGATCGCCTAAGGGCTTCCTAAAAGCTCGCAATTTACATCAATGGTCAAACACTGTGCTGGATTCTGTCTGAGAAGATGAAAGTGTTCGCCCGAGCCAATCTCATCTATCAAAGGCGTCAATTCGCAACACTCACGAATCGATCGCGCGTATGTGCGTGCGTGCGTGTATGTATGTATGTTCTGAATAAAAATGCTTGTTCGCGCAAACAATCGCGCATCGAGCGAAGAGGAACCGTGTCGTATATACGAGGAATTTAAACAATCGGCCGATTGTTATCGGGCGTGACGTCTAATAAATATGCAACGAGAATGCAGCTACACGGAACAAAAACACATCGGAGGGTGCCCCGGAAATTGTTTAATGGCGCACATACACCGGGTAGCCCCCGGACACGCAGGACAGCCTCCCAAAAAATGCATACACGCACACCTACGCACGCCGATACAAAAGCGAGTCGAATTTCAACGGAAACAATGACATTAACGTTTATTACGCTCGACGAGCTGCGCGGACCGACAGTCAGCGTTCGATTGGATGTAATTGCGGACTCGTTAAAAATAAGGAGAGAGAAAAGGAGACCGTCAATGTCAAGGCTCCTGCAATTTTTTTTTTTTTACTCGTTCAACGGAAAACACGCGTGGCACGTTTTTCTTAATTGCCTGCCGCAATTAGCCGCGGTTGCGGCAATTGGAAATTTGAAAACATGAACATTTTTAGAACCAAGGATTTATTGATCCCAAGACTTTTCAGTGGTCCAACTTCTAATCACAATTACACACAGTGGAGCCCCGTATAATATCATCAAAAAGTTTTTTAAAAATGCTTATGCTTTTTAATAACTTGTGTAACTTTTTAATTTTGATGAAATTTTCAGCTACGACGTATAGAAATCTACTAAAAATATTTCGGTAATTATTTACATTAGGGTCATCAAAATCGGTGAGGAAGCCCCTAATACAAATAATTACCAAATAATGTTAAGTAGTCAGTTTTAGTGTTCTGTAAATCTAGTGTTAAAGGGACATTAAAGATGCAAAATATGAAAGAAAACCTTGCATCCAATATTCTACGTACAAATAATAATCCTACATTACAAAATACTAATGAAAGTGTACAGTGTGTGAGATGGAACATAATCGTGTGCGTGCCTCGAGACAAACGAAATTTGACACTAGGTTCACGGGGCCTGTCAAAATGACGGGATCTAATATTTATAATTTACAATTTTTGACATTGTGAAGACATATCCATGGGGAATTATTCAACAAAATTATTTTTTTGGGTATATATTATTTAAAAAATTGATACAAATGTGGATAGACACGTTCTTGTTATTTTTGTAAAATAATGTTAAGTAGTCAGTTTTAGTGCTTTGTAAATCTAGTGTTAAAGGGACATTGAAGTTGCAAAATATAAAAGAAAACCTTGCATCCAATATTCTACATACGAATAATAAAATATAATACTAATGTACTACAAACTACATTATAAAATTCTAATGTAAAGTGTACTTACTTCTGAATCTTCTGTACCTCCGTCGTATCCACAGCTCACAATTATTCACTCACGAGAATAGGTCCGAATATTTGAACAACAATCACTAAACAACACACGCACAACACACTTAACGAAATCGTGACAGCAGACAAGAAGATGACACTCCGACCACGAATAAAATAATACTGCGATTTTAACCGTTTCGGACCCAAGGACGCGTGATACGAAAACAGGGAATTCCGGGAAATAGGGTCGGCGCTCCGCCATAATTTTTTTTCTAGTGTTTATAGGCCTTCGGCGTCTAACCTGCCTAGGATAACCTGACCCCTTCCACCTCCGTGGAAGGGATCATTGTTAAAATCGCAGTATTATTTTGTTCGTGGTCGAAGTGACATCTTCTCGTTCGTTGTCACGATTTTATAAAATGTGTTGTGTGTGTGTGTGTGTTGCGTGTGTGTTTAGTGATTGTTGTTCCATTATTCGGACCTATTCTCGCGAGTGAATAATTGTGTGCTGTGGATCCGACGGAGGTACAGAAGATTCAGTAGTAAGTACACTTTACATTAGTATTTTATAATGTAGGATTAGTATTCGTATGTGGAACATTGAATACAAGGTTTTCTATCATATTTTGCAACGTATATTAACGATCATTAATGATTTGGTATATAGTATAATTTAATGTGGTTCAAATAAGATACTACTTTAAATCAAATATTTTTATTTTGATAACCGGATAGAAAAAATGAAATATTTTTATTTTGTATTTCAAATATTTCCTTACAATGAAAATAAGTTGAGGAAGTAGTTAATATTATAAATTATAATTTTTAACATGAGAAGCTATAATAGTTAGCAAAGTATTATTTGTAGTTTAATTACGAATATGTAACATGTTGATAAACAGACTACAATATCGTAATAACTAGACATCGGATCTTTATGCATTTATGGCTTATGGAAATGTTAAAAAAATGCTATAATATAAAATTCGAGAGAATTTAACATTATTTTTATTTGCTTTGGATCTACAAAGGCTGTCCCCATTAAAAATAAAATTTTATTTCATTCCACTTTCTTAAAATGTTTCTATAAAAATTGGAAATTGCATAAACATCCGATGTCTAGTAATAACATTACAGGCAACAAAATATCATAAAAATATAAGTTACTGTCAACTATTTGAAATACTATTTTACACAGTCCTACATACACCTCTCCGATCACTTTTTGACATGTTGAAACTTTTTTGCGAATATCTCGGAAACTAAAGCTGAGCGGCGGTAACATGTATAGAAAAAAGTTGTTCAGAATGATGACTTTGACAACATATTACAAGGTCATCAAAATCGGTGAGGAAGCCCCTAATGTAAATAATTATCACTGTTTCTTAAATTTTCCTTACCAGCTCAAGAAAGAAACCAAGGAAAGAATAAATTCTACTATTTTTGTTTTTTTTTCGTAACTTAGACTAAACGCAATTTTTCCAAAATTTGTATTGCACGTCATCTAGTAACATAATCTAACTAGCTCGGCAGAAAAACTGTAGTCACATGCATTTCTAAAAGACTTATTTCAATTTGAAATATGAGCTATCAATTACGATTATATATGTATACAGTGTTTTTAAACAGTTTTTCGATACAGCGTTTTTGTGCAGTTTACATATGCAATGAGTCTTAACCGAATCGTTTAGAGTTACAGAAAAAATTGACGTTTGTTGCTTCGTATATTTATCGTTGGAGTCTGAAGACATACCGAAGGGAAAAATTGATTTCAGTTGTGACAATTGGGAGGTGTACGGTAGCGAGGATATCTGTATCAAGGTCAACTGACTTCAATGCATAGATTATCATCTTTTTCACCCTGATCAATGCGTTTAGAACGAGTAGTTGGACGACCCTGTGTGGCAGAAGGTCACGCAAGGTCACGACTATATCGTAAGGCGAGTTAACCTTGAAGAGACCTTAATTCAACCCGCCTAGACAGTAATTAAATCCGTTGCAGAGAGTGTTGTTCTGTGTGCAGAGTGGATCGTCTAATAGGGCAACTCTTGTTTACTACAATAGTAAAATTAAAAAATATTCCTGAGAAATCTTGTAAATTTTCCTAGAGAGGACTTCGTTCGGTAATACGAGCATATTTCATTGACACGATTTTCCTTATTATTCCATTTCCTCGAGGAAGGCTTCGATGTTTACGACGTTCGAACCGACGTCATATTTAATGGTCATGTTTATTTGTTGAAGAACTCAAAGTCATTATACACGGTGAATCATACAAGATTAAACCCTGCAGTATCTCTCAACGTTTTCCTGCAACGTAACCGAACAGTTCCCCACTAGTTCGGATAGTGGAGGTTCCCCCAAATCGTGTATTACACGAGTAAATACGGACCAAATTGGGTCGTGTTGGGTATCATTTTAATCGGTAAAATGTCACGGATATACTGATCGAGGTCTCATAAATAAATCATTAGAAGCAAAAGAGTTATCATCGATTTAGTATCATAGGTACACTCGTATCGAAGATTTCTTTGCCAGTTATCCTTTCGTACGATCGATGTTAGCGGCAACAGATCAAAGTATAGTGTCTGCACGCGATATAAGCAATATTTGAATCCCGAAATTTTTAAATCTGCTCTACAGCAGGTTCAGTATCGAGTCCAAAAACCTTGAAGCATGGGGGGACCATTTTTATCCAAGTAGAAACAGTGTTAACACTTTGACTGCCAAACTAGAAACCTCAAAAATTCCATAAAATTAAAGTAAGATATTTAATGAAATAAAAATTTAAAAAAATTAAATGTATGATATCGCGTGGTCCTCCGGCTTTCTTACATTTCACAGTTCCTAATGAAATTTGATACAATGAATATATTAACGTAAAAATTTATTATAAATCCTGGACAAATAATTCCGTTACCCACATATGGGTGACATGGCAGTCAACGTGTTAAACACGCAATTTGGTCCCGATGCTTTCTAAAATTTCTGAGAACGAAAGTGCAGATGATTTGACCCATCATCGTGCACTAACACTTCGATAAATCATGGTAAACGCTTAATAGAAATTTCGTCCACTACACAGTATCTCGGAGTGTCGCAAGATAATCCGTTTTTAGTCTTCGAAGGAGTGGTCTAGAAGCCGCGATCGATGCTACACGTTTCTTTCTGTTGAATCGTGACCGAAGTATCAGACCGTTAGGTTTGCTTAAGCAAATCGCGAGTAGGGGGGCCCCCTTTTATGCGATCCCCGGTGGCGGGTCGATATAGGCGCGTTAAACTCGCTGTCAAGTGGCAAGAGAGAGAGGTGGAACACACTCGGCTACCATCAGGGTTTTAGAGTTGTGTATAGGAGAGAGAGAGAGGGAGAGAGAGAGAGCGAGAGGAGGCCGGTCGTTGGTGGATTTTCGTAAATAAAATTTACGGTCGTTGAACTTGATCGCGCGCGGGCCTGGACGATGCACGCGAGAGGATCGTCGAGGTTGGGTCGTTTATTCTCGCTTGAAACGCGATTAAAGCCCGTCCCGGGCGAATTGGTTTCGTTCGAGTTACCGAGACACGCCAGGGCAAGACTATTTTTCGCCGGTCTGGAAGCCCCGAAGCGCTCGTTTCCGATCCCCCGCGCCCGACCGACCCTTGGAAATTTCGTTCCGATCGAACAGCCGATTGGTTTCGCGTCTTTGAACGTGAAAACGCTCGGTTCCGCTTCGCTCGGAAACCCGCTGGACCTTCTTGCACCCGCTACTCCGCTCGGATCCCGATTTTTAATGTCGCCCGACCTGGGAACTGGCCGAGTTGACGCGAGGTTTACTCGCTTTGTTTGTTAATCTTCCTGTGGTTTCGATGTGTGTACATTTCGTTCGTTCGAACGTGAGACTCTGAAAATGCGTTTTCGATAGGATTACTTCCAACTTTTGCTTTGCAAAGTTCCTCTTTCACGAGACTACAAAGTTTGACGTTATTTTTTTTATGCGACACCCTATATATTTTCCTCGAAATTCTTCTAGAGCTTGAAAAGTCGAATCCAACGAGTACCAACACCATGCCATTGTGACCACTCGATCTCGAGATATTAATATTTGAAGGGTAAGGTTTTGAGTTAGGTCTGCTCCCTTCAGACTCGAATATCTCGAGATCGAATGATCGTAATGGTACGTTCATGGTACTCGTTGGATTCGTCTTTTCTCGCTCTGTAAGAGTATCGAAGAAAATATATAGGGTGTCGTGTAAAAAAGAATTGTCGACAAATTCCCTTGAGAATATTTGGACAAATTGTGTCGTGTAAAATGCAACCTTTAGCATTTTCGAAATTGATGCGGTTGGCAAATTGAAATTGCACTTCAGATGCGTCGAACTGTAAAAATTGTGAGCTGCAATACGGCACTGGAACGTGCCACTCCGTCTCGCATTTCGACAGCGTGTAAAATGTTTTGTAATCAGCATACATAGACGTTGATTAATGTCTGCTTTCGTCGAATTAAAAGTGCACCTGCTGCCATGTAGGCAAAGGAAACACGGTGCTTCGTGAAACCACATATTTTGCGGAACAATCGTTGCCTTACACTGGCGTAATTATAGTCTATTCAGCCCGAGTAGTCCCGGGACTATATTTATTCAAGACCTTCGATAATGTAAACTCGAATCATTATTGATGGGTGTGTCATGACTGACAAAGTTGTAGTGAAACGCTTCCATTGAAGTTTACTTGTCCGGTCAATCAAGCTTGTAAATGTCATTTTTAATTTCGTTTCGATGACAATGATCAACTCGTAACATTTTTAAGCGTGCTTCGATTGAACAAATGTTTGTCGACGGTATTTACATAAGGACGAAAATCGAGGACAAGCTGCGCAAACTGTGTCACTCGATCGAAAACCAGATACAGATGTAATCATTAAAGTTCCTTTTCCGCGGACATAAATGTCCCGCAGTCTAATTACACCGGCCAGTCCATTAGTTTTTTAACGTTGTCTTCCTGTCGGCATACACACAACCATACTCTTCATTTTGCGAAACTCTAGCCCCCACGGTTGTTCCCCGTTTTTACGCTTGCTCTTCAACCTAGTTGAAGCTCGCGTTTGATGAATCGGCCGTGTGCTCGAGCGCTATCATTAAATCATTATTCCGTTATTCCGCATGCAAATACATGGTAATCGCGAGGCTATTCCGCGTCGTAATACATATAACTATTAAGAAAGCAAAAAAAAAGGCGATCCACGGAATTGGATCGCGGTGTAAACGATCACCGAGATTGTCCTCGATCGACTCGCTGAAACTTGCGATTCTCGATCTCGATCTCGATATCACGGGCTACCGGTCGCAGCGGGACTGGTTTCTGGTTATCGGTTACCGAGCTCGCGCTTATCGATCGCGGTTTTTTAAATCGCGAAACACGATTATACAATCTTCGGTTCGAGTGTTATGCGAATGTGTTAGCGCAAACGCTGCGCCTCGCTGTCTGCGAGCGCTCGCTGCGATCGCAGTGTTTCTCAATCGGAGGCGACGCTATTGTTCAATGGACTATTTATTTATAGAGATTATCGGTGCCCACTCGAGTACAACGTCGACGTGCCTGCGAGTCAACAGCCGATACGATTGATCCATCGATCTCGACGAAATCCCAATATAAAGTACTAATCACGTGATGTAACAAAGATTACGCAAAACCTGCCGTCGATCCGAAAATGTGTAAAACGTACCCAATAAAAAAATATATAACTCTTGTAATTTTGATTACTTTCACTTGGAAAAAATTGCACGTGTATTTCAGATATCTATGAATATGTGTGCAAAATTCGAATGCGGAAGGTTCCGTAGTTTTTTGGGAAAAAATTGCAAAATCTTGTCAAATTTGGTAGTCAAAACCAGAATGCTCCCTTGAAACAAAAAACTATATAATTGACGCAATTTGGATTGTTTCTATTTTTTAAAAATCGTGAATACACTTCCAATACCTATGAATGCGTGTGCGAAATCCGAATGCGAAAGGTTCCGTAGATTTTCAAAAAAAAAATTGCCAAAAATTGTCAAATTTGGCAGTCAAAACCAGAATGCTCCCTTAAAACGAAACACTATATATCTAATGCAATTTGGATGGTTGCGACTTTGAAAAAATCGTGAACGGACTTCGAGTACGTATGAATGTGTGTGCGAAATCCGAATGCAAAAGGTCCGATAGTTTATCAGAAAAAAATTCTTGAAAATATCGTGCGGATATTTTTAACCTCGAAACCCAAAATACTCCCCTTAAATCGTTGAACTCTTAAAGAATGAAGCCGAATCTTCGGAGTGTCGCAGGGAGGAACTATCGAATTTCCATAAAACAATACGTTTCCCGTCCAGAACGGAGGGTCGGACTCAAACTTACGATCGATACAGTATCTACCCTCTGCGGAATAAAGATAAAAATAAACGGCACGATCGACAAAAAGTTTTCTACCCGCGAACAGTCCCCTCGGCAATAAAACGCGATCCGCTCTCCCGATTCCGAGCGAGCGTATTGTTCCGAAACAACGTTCAACCGTGGAACAATTCGATCCATGGGACTTTTCGACTGCGATATCCTGCGCTTGCACCTAAACAACTCGTCGCACGGCGGCCCAGGATCGCAAGAAACTGAATACTTTGTTTTTCCAAATAATTCGACTAAATTGTTTATAGCAACCGTTGGGACGTTCACAGGTCGATGAAATTTGCAAGACTGATGCCGAAAAGAAGTATTAAAGAGCGTATGAAAGTCAATTTCCGGTAGGCTAATTAATACAATTTTTATAAATTTTATTCTGTCCCTTTTCATTCCTGGGTGCATTGTCAAATCGCAGAGCGGTCAGGCTTCGACTAAATTGTTTATAGCAAACGTTGGGACGTTCACAGGTGGATGAAAGGCAGACTAATGCGGAAGAGAAGTATTAAGAAGGGTATGGAAGTCAATTTCGGGTAGGCTAATTAATACAATATTTATTATATTTTTATTCTGTCCCTACCCATTCATGGGTGCAATGTCAAATTGCAGAGCGGTAAGGCTTCGACCAAATTGTTTATAGCAAACGTTGGGACGTTCACAGGTGGATGAAATTTGGCAGACTAATGCGGAAGAGAAGTATTAAGAAGGGTATGGAAGTCAATTTCGGGTAGGCTAATTAATACAATATTTATTATATTTTTATTCTGTCCCTACCCATTCATGGGTGCAATGTCAAATTGCAGAGCGGTAAGGCTTCGACCAAATTGTTTATAGCAAACGTTGGGATGTTCACAGGTCGATGGAATTTGACAAACTGATGCCGAAGAGAAGTATTAAAGAGCGTATGGAAGTCAATTTCCGGTAGGCTAATTAATAGAATTTTTATAAATTTTATTCTATCCCTTTTCATTCCTGGGTGCAATGTCAAATCGCAGAGCGGTCAGGCTTCGACCAAATTGTTTATAGCAATCGTTGGGACGTTCAGAGGTCGATGGAATTTTGCAAACAGATGCACAAAAGCGTACAGAATCGTCCAGGAAAGTTTATCCAATACCAGCGCAGAGAAGCAGAGCATCTTTTTGATCGCAGCTCGTGAAAGAAGAAGCTCCGGCGAAAGATAAAAAGCGGTCGATGTGCAACCAGTTCGGATCACTTCGGTTTACACTTTTATTCCGTCTGCTTCTATTTTCGTTTCCCGGTGACAGAGGACGGAGACTCTAAAGGGGACAAGGTTGCGAACAGATCGAAGTTTGGCTGAAAGAGGATTCGAGTTCGGTGTCTAGCAATCGAACAATCTGGGACTTCGCTCGAGGAATTACAAGCCATGTGAACCGTACGTTTTAATGACAACCACAGACTCGATGCAGATATCATCCGTTATCTAGGCAAGATCATCATGTTCCGGGTGAATTGCTTCGAGTGGCGCGAAGATAAAATCGTGTCCAGTACTCGAGCTCGATGACCTGGCAATTGAATTAAGCATGATCGAAGGTGGAGGCCGCGTGTTCCAAGAGAGTACTCGTGTCTCGCATTTAAATGCAAAGTTTATTTATTTCAACCACGATGGAATTTATGAAAAAATCCGAAACAAATCAAGAACATCGCTTTCAATAATATCTCACTAATCCATTTTTCTAAAACCGGTATCTCCGAAACTTTTATAAGAAATATGCATTGGAGGTATTCAATTTTTTTTTTAAACGCGTTCACCTAATCCGAAAAATCTAAAAAAAAATACACGTTAGTAATCATAACAACATGGAACTACTATAATGATATAAACGTGGTTATTTGATAACCTTGATATAAAATCGGCAATTTTAGGTTTCTGGAATTTTTTAAAAATCAATTCTGCGGTCAAAAATTCGGAAAAAATTCACAGTCGTGTGTGCTGCTAAATAGAATGTTCATGAATTTTTTCGTAATTTTTTGTTGAGCAGAACGGAAGAAATAGAGCGTAATTTCCTAAAACCATTAATGAGCCCGGTGTACCGACTTGAAACTGGCCACAGAGGATTTTCTATGGGGGTCCTATCGAATAGTATGATTTCAGATAGTAGTACAGGACCGAATAAATTGCTCAGCCCGGATGCAAAGTTGTAAAATTCAAAATTCACCTATAAAATTCAAAGTTACTTTCCCGCGCGGTGTTTTATCAGTCAAAAATTCGCAGAAAATCTGATAATTTTCTGGAGAAAGGACGAGACTCTCCCATAAACTATTTTCGAAGCTAGACTCTCCTAGAGCCGCTCGGTGCCACGGGTCGCGATGAATAATTTGCGTACATTCGCGAAAGTCGCACGCGACGTCGGCGCTAGGCCCCGGCCGGATGAAACGAAAAAGTTACATGCTTATTGTCTACAGTTGGCACAAAACGCTCGGCCACGCGATCTCTACAGGGTGTCCCAAAAATTTACTTCCTCGAACGAGGTGATTCCCGAGGTCATTTCAAACAACTTTTGCCTTTGCGAGAATATTCCTCGCGGCTTTGTTAAGGAGTTATTATCGAAAAACATGGGCCAATCAGAACACGGCTACAACAGCGCGTGACGTCGGTATTGGTCGAGCCGGAATCCTTCCGCTATAGTCGCGCTTTGATTGGTCCGTGCTTTTCGTTGATATCTCTTGAGCAAAGCCGAGGAGAACATTTTTCAGAAAGGGAAAAGTTACTTCAAATGACCCCAAGGATTACCCTTTTCAAAGAAATACTATTTGGGAATTATTACACTAATATTTAGGACACCCTGTATACAGGTTCTCCCGAAAGACCATTATGTCGGAAACGATTCATTCCGAACAAAAATGTTTCAGACAGAAGCTTCAAGGTATTAAAGACCCCATCGAATGGGCATAACCGTTTGACCTTGAGCGGACGGATGACGTCACGCTAAGGTCAAAGCTCCATTAATCTTCATCAAAAAAAGGAAACAAGTAGTGTTCCGGAAACGTCTCTCTGCCCGTTTTAAGACTGCATAATGAAAAATGAGGTGTTCCATTTAAAGGAAGCATGCTGACTTTGACGTGACCTTCAGCCGCGCACCGAAGGTGAAACAGTTATGACCGATCGATGGAATGTTTAATATCGTAGAACTTTTGTCTGAAAGATTTTCCTCTAAAATGCGTTGTTTCTGAGATAATCGACCGTCCCGCGACTTTTAGGGGAGCCTGTATAGCGTTCATACTGTATTCCAGAGAGACCGTGGACGCATATAATATGCATCGCTATTTAGAAGCAATCGGGTCTCGCGTGCTGGGGGCTAGCTCGGCGTGAGTCACCTGGCTTCAGACTCCGCTATTTCTTATTTGTGCTCGATTGGCTAATGAAATAAGAGAGCCACGATTCGCTACCGTTGCTACCGTTCCTTCCGTTCCTTTCGTTCCTCCCTTTCTTCTTTTTATTCCGTCCACTATCTCTATAAAAATCTTATTTATATTGCTGTCCGGAATCCAGTCGCGCGAACGATACCGTTTAAAACCTATTCAACAACTGGTCGGTTAATTGCAAACTCTGTGCCACATGATCGAGCCTGTGCAACGACTGCCATAATGCGAGCGAAATAGCTCCAAGTTTGTCCTAAGACGAATATCGTTAATATTTTGTTTACATGAGATTGTTGATTTATGCAAGATGTGATTCTACTTGAAAAAAGAACGTCTTTTCTGAAGCCTCATTTTCAAGAAAATTCAATTTGAAGATCCGGCAGGCTCGCGTGACAACGCTTGCAAGAAGTAGAATCAGTATGTCATGATCAGACACGCGTCATCCGATTCCTTTTCGACGGCACGCGTGTTTACCTAAATTAATTTATTATGTAATGTACTTTTAGACTAGAACGATATTGATTTAAAATTCTCGAAATTAGGTAGAGAATTAATTATAAATGTCAAGCGGTTAGGAATTACGTTTGTGTAGATAGAAGTACCTTTTCAGCATCTTAAGGAAAATCTTCTGTCCTGTTTCCCAATGAGACAGTCCCTCGAGGCTTTCATACTAATTGCTTCAACCACTTCATAATACTTCATAACATTTACGTCACACTCAAACCATGCAGAAAAACAGCTAACACTCAATCCCGTTGTATCTACACGAAAAATTATTATTATTATTATTAGTATTACTATCGTTACTACTATTATTATTTTTATTATTATTATTTCGAATCAGTCATCGTTGCACTTCCCACATAATCTACCTTGCAACATTGCATACAAAATGAATCATTGTCCAAGATCTTGTAAAAATTTGTCTCACTTCATTCCTTG
The DNA here is from genome assembly GCA_913789895.3 of Seladonia tumulorum. NCBI lineage: Eukaryota > Metazoa > Arthropoda > Insecta > Hymenoptera > Halictidae > Seladonia > Seladonia tumulorum. Next base: position 6,939,190 of record OU565280.1, read on the forward strand.
CAAAAAGCTGTTCAATCTTTATGTTTAACAATTTCCCTATTCCTTTCACAAGGTGGTTCGCATGTTTCCCATAAAGGGTTTCCTATGCCCGACTATGCCAGCTATTTTCATCCCTTGAACATGACAAGAATCGACTACAAAAAGAAATTGAAATTGTTTATACACAAAGTGACCAAACGTTTAACTCTGCAGTTATCATAACATCGATTACAATGGTTAAGCTACTCTTGTGGAATCTTTTGACTGTGAATGGGCAAAAGGGTTGAACTATGTTAACTTCGCAGCTAGAGACAGCGATCCACCGGGTGGATACGATCGACAATTCGAAAACAATTCGCGACGTTCGAAGAGAGGACGCACGGGGGAGGCTCGCACCCTCTCGGATGCAAAGCGGTGCAGTTGCACTGCCGGTGTGTCACCTTGAAAAGAGCGGGTTGAACGCGCCGAGGAGGCGACGCACAAAGAAAACGGTACGGGGATATACTAAGTTCGACGAAGTCGAGTGAGCGTTCTCGGGCGCGCGCGACGTGCACCACGAACAATACGATATTCTAGGAGGAAACGGTGGTAGAAGAAGGTAAGTAGAAGGTGGAAGAGTACAATGTGTGTGTGAGTGTGTATGCGCGTGAGTGTGTGTGTGGGAAGAGGATAGTCAAAGAGAGACGGTGTGTCGCCGCCGGTTGGGGGAAGAGGATAGTCGAAGAGTGGCGGTTAAGCCGGAGGAGTGGGGGAAGGCGAAAGAGAAGGAGAGGAGGAGCGGAGAGACGGGCAAAGGAGGGCCGGCGAACCACGTGAAAGGCGATTTAAAGGGAAAAAGAAGGAGGTGGTGTGGCCTTTAAAAAAAAAACGATGAAGAAGGAAGGAACATGGCGAACCGGTCGCAGCCTCCATTCGTCAGCTGGGTGCTCAGCTGCAACCGGGCGCGGTGACCTCGGACAGGGCTTCACGGAAAACCGAGTGAATTTGCAAGCAATAACGGTGTCATGCAGTGTACGTGTCTCTCTCGCCACGGTGATTTGACCGAGCTTTCTTTCGCTGCACGCCCGCGCTAACTCGGGCGAATGCCTTTTTGATACTTTCCCCCCACCCCTACCGTAGACCCTTAGCTGGAATCCTGGCCAAAAGTTGGATTTTTACGTTCAATCTTCGCTCAAGCAATTGTTTGCTTCGTTATTTGGTTACTTGGAAATTGCATAGAAATCGCATTAGTAATTTCTTCACACACTAATTGATTTATTAAGCGATCAATCTTCTTCTTTTTGTTTTCCTTCTGTCTCTTCCTCTCTTTCTTCGAGTCCTGTGATGTTGACTATAGAAATTGCATACTTAGTCGTTTCTTCATACGTTAATTAATTAGTCAGTCAACCAGTCAATCTTCATCTGTGCCTATATCTTTAGGATGATTTTTTCATGCTGATTATGTGTGTACAGATCTCAGGATTCTCAACAAATTGTGGAAAATATCTTCTACAGTTTTTGTTTCAGACAATTTTCTCTTATTCTCTTAATATTATCTCAAGATGATGTTATCTATGCAAGTAACAGCAATATCTCAATCTCAGTCATCAATATTTCATTTCCTAATCAAATTGATGACTGATATGATCCATCGCAATGGTATTACTGCATACGATTCAGTTATAATAATAGTTTCAGACTAATAGTCCTCCCTGGTTTCAGTAGTAAGTCCATAATTACGAGTACAAATTGCTATTGTGCATCCTAGTCCTCCAATAATATTATATTGACATTTCGTTATATCGATGCCTCTGCATTATCAAAGATAAAGCCTCCTGGTCTGCAAATTGCTTTACCGGTACACTGATTTTCCTCCATGCATCTCTGTATTTGGTACAACTTTCTGTAAAGAGAATTATCTTTTTTATAATATTAGCAGCATCAAATTTATGATGTTATCTCAGCTGCATTTGAACAGTGTAAATGAGTTCCACAGAAGTAACACTTGCTTGCTTGTCCATCAGTCCTCCTTCGTTCTAATCTTCCAGAAATTGACTTCAAAAAAGTCAATCGCTGTTCCAAATGGTCTTCCAAAATTATCATTTATGTTCCACTCGCAGGAAATCAAATTCTTCCATGCAACCATGCATGATTGCTATTGCAGGAATTGATGCAACCTAGCCCATGCATACCATTTGCTCTTCTATTCAAACTTTGCATGATTTCCTCTAATAGATCATCGCAGGCAACAATCTTTCATACATACGAATAGAAACAATTATATTTGTCTTTAAAACTGAGTTGTGGGACAGCTTCTAAATCACTGTACAAGTTCACTTCTGAATAATGAGGTGTAAGCAGCTTGAGAAGTTCAAGGTCTGGCTCTAGACCACTTTACAATCACTTTCTAAAATGCGAGACAATGTAAATCAAAACTTTACAAATTGCACAAGCTGCACAAATAATTTGCACCAATGTACAATCGTTTTAAAAATCTTCTAATATTCTTAGGAGAAGAAAACATATATATAGGTCTCATATTCTCCTGTCACAATCATGAAAAATTGAAATAAATCAGTAAAACTATAACATATATTAATTTAGAAAATGTCAGGCAGCTGACAATAAAAGTATTACAAGAAAGAAAAATTTAAAATACTGCAAAAATAATTTAAGAAAGAAAGAAAATTCAAATTTAATTGAAAGAAAGAAAGTTGTTTAACTTTTGGCCAGGATTTGGCGAACCTCTCCACCGCGCGCCCCCTCAAAAATCGTACACCCACCTTCTCCTCATTCCCCCTACCTCTCGCTACCACTACCATTCGTCGTTTGCGAATTTTTAAAAGGCAGTGACACACGAGGTTTCCTCTGACCCGGCAATACTCTGCAAACGCGGTCATCGGTCGCCTTACAAGTCATCGAAAGTACATCCCGGCGTATTGACAGTTCAAAAACATTTGCCATTGCGCCAGGAACGCGCTTTTACTTCTCGCAATCTCCCTAAGAATTCCAGCGAATATTCGAACGCGTTCAAGTACGAAATTATTCCTCGAAGTACGCTAAATTCACACTCGAAATTTTACTGGAGATTTCTACCTATTAAAACATCCTTTATAACAATCACTATCAAGATAGTTGGAATATTAGGCGTACGATAATTCAAACATTTTTTCGAACTGTTCAAATAGATCGAACCTTTCGAATATTTCCCGCTCTTTCTCGGATTTTATCCCGGACTGTGTAACATTCTTTAATTCAATTATACCGCGTTTAATTGGATCAAAACGCATCGAATGTTTGCAACTAATCGAGTACTTTATTTACCGAGAACTGGAAAGCGGTTATTTTTGCAATACCAATTAAGATATCCGCTTTTAATTCGAATCTCGTATTTTAGTTCGGGCTCTGTTGAATTTTTTAATTCAATTATGTTAAAGTTCGTTTAATCAAATTCTGTCGAATATTTGCAACTAATCGAGTACTTAATTTACCAAGAACTGGAAAGTGGTTATTTTTGCAATATCAATCAAGGTATCCGCTTTTAATTCAAATCTTGTATTTCAGTTCGGGCTCTGTTAAATTTTTGAATCCAATCATCAGTGTTGCCAGATGAGGGGAGGGAATAGTGGGGGAAAAAGTTACCCCCTCTCTGCCAGCACCGGAGTGTGCACGACAGAGACGAAACGCGTCACGTGATCGGGCCGCGGCGAAAGCGTGGGGGAATAGCGCGGTAGAAGGGGGAATTAGAGTGGGCGAACAAGTCTTGATCTGGCGACACTGCCAATCATGTTGATGTTAATTTAATCAAGTTCTGTCGAATATCTACAACTAATCGACTACTTTATTTAATTCATTTAAATTTATTTAATTATTAGATTAAGTTATCTGCTTTTAGGAACTTTTAGTGACTTTTCGGACGCTTTTTCCCCTAGCAGGAATTTCCACTTGGTTATGAAAGTTTGTTTTGAAAATTTGTTAACCTTGGTGGGGTGGAAGCTCGATGAGAAATTACAAGTATAATAAAGCAGATTTTAGACAAACCTAACGAATGTACCAGCCGTCTGGAATCACTTTGTGGATCAACGGAAATGTTGAATCATCGACATATGTATAATTAAAGGTGACACCAGTCGGATGATAATGTATCTTTTTAAAAATCACCTACGTCCGTCCGATAGTTCTCGACGAAAATAACGAACGATGTGGACGAACGAATGTACACGTTGACATCGATCGTTTCGACATGATCGAGCAACGGCTAGATCGCGACCCATAACGCTGTTACCAGGCCCGATCTACCGGCGAACAAATCGCGACACTTTTCGGATTCTCACCGGAAAAATCCTAAGTGTCACGTACAGAATCCTCAAAAATTGTCAAACTATCCGTACTCCCCTACGGGATCACTTAATCCTCGAACAGCACGGATCACTGTCAAACACTCGACCACCTACACGCAGCTAACTATTCGCTGATAATCTCATTACGGAGAGACATCGTTCGCCACTTTTCAATTCCCGTGCACTTGTCCCCCGAAAAAAGAAAGAAACCGAACCAGAGCGATCAAACGACGACCGATCGACGTTCCGGTCTCTCCTCGAGAAAGACAGGATCGTCGATAAATAAATCACTGAGAATCGGTACACAGGAAAAACGATCGGTAGAAAAGTGTCGACACGGTCACAGTTCGTGTAAGAGGTTACAAGCGTCCGGTGTGTGGCAGATGTAAACTATAATAAAGGGTAGCACCGCGACGAACAATAATGTTGCTAATAGGCTCGGGAATAAAATGCGAGAAAAAGGGTTTCGCGAGAAACACAGCGAACCGGTTGGTGCGTTCGTTCATCAGCTGAGAGGCCAGCTGAACCCAACGGCCGCTGTAACCTCAACTTTTCTAATAGGCCGTGTTCCTTGCCGAACGATTAATCGTCGTTCCGATCGTGTCAAGCAGATAGAGATAACGCGGAAATACCTTGGCGTGTATGTCTCATCGACGGGCGTAGCACGGAACTCGCGGGAACACGAACTTTTCGTGGATAAAACTTTTTGAAAGCCCACTCACAATGGAATCTTCCAGTAGACTGGCCGAGCCGGCAAGCCGTTCCCTCTTGCGTGCACACCCACCGATCCTCGCGATGTTTTCGGTCTCGCAGAGCCGGAACCAATTTTCACGGACAGATACGATTTTCGGGAACACGGTACACCGCCGGACGATCACGAACCGTCGTTTCGTCACGTTAGAAAACGCTTATTTGCAGCAGAAACGCGGCGGTGCGCATACCGCTGACAGTTCCCGAGCTGTCACTTCACCAGCGCGGACTTGCTGCCATCTTAGGTCCCGGAGAGGAAACTATACCGAGTTTGAAAGAACCGCTCTCCGACACCAACCACCTAGCAACAAGATCAATAGACTAACTTACAATGAGTCGAGCAGCACCCGATGCGTCCTATAGCGATACTATTAATTATTTAATCGCCGGGAACTGTTGTGGATATGAACAAGACAGGTTCGGGTCTTTCTCCGAGGATTGGTGGTGATTCGGGGCCGACAGGATTTCCTGTTGGATCGTTCGATTTATGCTTAGGTGTAATCTGGTATAGCGAACTAGATTCGTTATTGTTCCTTCAATTTGGGGTGGTATTATTTTGTAATATTGGAGAGCAATTTTTGTACTGATGGTACATTGATTAATTTATTGAGGTAGTCTTCGTGTTAAGTCATTCTTGAAAGTATTTACAATTTCATGGTTCTATAGAGCACTATTCTGACAGATTAATATGTAAACGCATTCTTATTTCTTAATGTGATTTTTCTTTATTTTAATAACTGATGTTTTCGAGTCTAAAAATCGTTTCCAAGAAAATACACGATTACACTTGTTTCTTATAAAATTATTGAATAGGGACTGCAACTTATTTTTTATGAAAAGACATATGAAGTATTCTCGCAATCCACACATTCATAAAAGCTGTCCAGCCTACTCCCACGTTTCAGGTAAGTAAGCTGGGCATCTCTTACGATAATTAGTGTATGAAATGAAATAGACTCGACACGGATGTTTGTAATTAGCAATACAGACTGTGCCAAATTGCAAATATTACAAATTGCTTTTTCAGAATTTAATCAAGACGAATGACCTTATTTTTTGTTTTTAAATTAAATGGTCCAAGGAAGTAGTCGAAGGAAGTGGTCATCAACACAGCAACAAAATAAAATAGAGAATCAGAGCCAACATTTCGCTTAAATTTTTATTATAACAACCTCGTTCTTTCAGTACAAAAAACCGAACGACCTTGCAAACATTTGCGAGGTATAAAAACATATTGTACAAATGTTTCGTTTCGCGATTTCCATGCGTTCGCCAACATTTCCTATTCTCCTAACTATCCGTATGTATACTCTCACAGCCTCCCGGGAGACAGGAGACACAGTCTCGCAGGTGACGAGTGTTTTGAATTAATGAAAGGAAAGAAACTTTCTCGCTTAAATAGAAATAGAAATTCTGCGGGCACGTTGCCGGGCAATATCAAGGCTGATACTAATCTATTCTTCTTTGAAGTCTTTGTGCGATCGCGGCGATCAACGCCGCGCCTTTTCCGCTTCCGTCTTCGGCGTGAATGATCTTGAACTGCACAGAACCGTGAATAATTAATGTCGCGAAAAAGCAATATTTGCGGACGACGAGGAGTCACTGTACCTTGTGATCAGGTGCTAGTAGGGAGATGTATTTCTTGATCCAACTCTCCAGCCTGGGATGATGCTTGTACAGGGAGCCGTCGACAGCGATTGTTACGTTCTCTTTATCGATCCGCTTCAGCAGAACAGCGAGACCTTAAATAACGGCTATTAATGAATGTTTAATTCTACAGGGAGTTGTTTTATAATCAATCCTTTGACTTACACGTAGCTACAAGGAGAGCTGCACGATTGGAAACTAACTCACAAACGTACTGAACAATCCTCACGTCGTCCTCGTCTGGGATGATCCCGAAGTTCTGCAGGACCTTCAAGGTGTTACTGCTACCACCCTCTACAGAGTCTCTGCGTTTCAGAATTGATACATATTAATTAAAATTAATTAAAGCTCAAAAAAGACATATGCGTATCTTTTGCGATAGCAAGTGTACAGTCTTCTTGAACAGTTCTTTATATATTTACTGCTACATAAAATCTACATATACACGGTGTCTCAGCTGAATGAGATTGTCTAAACATCTCCCTCGTTTACATGCAACAGATCGTGTTTATGGAAACTTATGGTATATTTTTTATTTGTGACTATACTTACTGTTCGATGTCTGATACCAAATCACTTGTGAGGTTGCCAGGTATCAAAATTGATCCAGGTTTGTGATCCTCGGAGAATAAGAACCCATCCGTAGTTAACCTTGCGAGAATAACTCGCACTAGCTCGCCTAAGTATTTTCCACTAATGTATTTTTCAAACCTGGACATTCGAAACGAAATCAAACATCCTGTAGTTATTGAGCAGAATATTTTTCGCTACATACTTGTCAAAAAAATCTCTCTTACTCACGTGAATGATTTTACGATAAGAGAATTAGCGTCGTTCTCGCGATCATAGTCTGTCTTGATGAAATCCAGAACACCATTGTCTCCGAACGCACCCCATTCAATGTCGATGATAACCTTCGACAAAAATGTTTAATGCAATTTTTAGTTACTATACATATATTAGGACTTGAACTACCGAGCAATAAAATCAAATATCTTACATTGCCTTTTTTTGTTCTTACAAGTAAATAATAAATAAAATTCGGAGAGAATGCGACTGTCATTTGTACCAGAATCTTTCATTAAAATTAATTTTTAGCAAAATGGCGCTTCAGTAGATGTCAAAAAAGAAAGCCTCCTTTACGTATTCAATTTCGAAAAACATGGTTCTGGAAAAAGAGGTATTCGAAGCTTTTCACTAATTTTTTCGCGGCAAAAAAAATTTACGAACGTTGTTAAAAGTACTATTAAATCACTAGAACAAATTTGTACATTCTACGCTAACTCCAATTGCCGGCAAAAAATTCTAAACGATTAAACTTAATTAATTAAACGCCAGACCAGAGTGGCCTCGTCTCCGTAGATCCGCGATAAGGTAGAGTGACCACGTTACCGGCAAAAATAGGCGAAAAATTTGATCTTGATTCTCTGCGAAATAAATCTAAACACTTGAAGCACATTTCTGCGATAATATAGAGCAAAAATGTGACAATTTGCTGACTCTGCAAAAGTCACGTGACTACCCTTGGCCATCAATGCCAACAATTTTAAAGTTCAAAGTTTGGGACCTTTCGGAAAACGTTTAAAAAGAATTTTTTCTATTCCTATTGAGTCTGGTTTAGCTCGATAGTCCCAGCGTTTGTAACAAAGAACACTGAGAGAAAGATTACTTCACGTTCTCCGTGTCGTTCGGTCTCCCAATGCTCGACTCGATCCGCCCTCTCGAGGTAACAAGCGTTGCTTCCGGTTCCCAGAATGAGACCAATGGCCGTGTCGGGATCCAACGTGGATCCTTGCACAAGAGTTCCCGTGGTGTCGTTCAAAATGGCGACAACCTTCACTTTGGTGTCACCCCGACGATCCAAAGCCTCGCGCAGTAACCTCACTGCATCTTCACCGACTGCACCGGAACAGTTGAAGGTTTTGGTCCAGGTCACCAGCATCCCGATGTCCAGGGAGTGCTGGACCATTGGGAACGAAAATGTGAATCCTACGGGAAACGAAATTTATCATCAAACTTGTTGAAAGATGGCATCAAACACGCTTTCAATCGCGATACAATTAACCACGCGTGAGACAATGTAATCTAGATTCGATTAGCAACAATTATCGATCACTGGAATCTATTTATAGATTCTATTTATAGATTTTGATCAATTTCGAGCACTCGGTGCTTGATTTACTGATAGTATAAGCTGAGTACAAAATATTTATCAGCTGTTGTATACATAATATTGTATCGTATAAGCCATAAAGAGCATAAACAAGGAAATTCAACAGATTATGAATTATGAATTATCTTGTTGCCCAAGTTCAGAAGGGGTGAGAAATCGCCCTTTGAAAATTCGGTCTATTTCAATTTAGTAAACCATTTGAAATGAGAGTAGAATAATTTTTGAAATTGTAATAATGAAGAGGAGAGTGTTCAGAGAACAGTAATGAAAGTCTTCACGCGTGGTTCCCTTAGCGCGCAACAACTCCAATTTACCCAGGGGAAGCTCTACATCCTGAAGACCTTGTGCGATGACGAAATCACTGACACATTCAGCCAGATAGTCAAACAGACGGGTCGCAGAGCTCACTTTCAGATCATCGCTTATCATGTACTTCTTCACTTCTGTATTAATTGGTGTTCCATGCAATAGTTCCAATAAAAGAACACGGAAGTTTGTTCCTCCGAGATCCAGCGCCAAGTATAAGCCTTCCTCTGCAAATCAAAAATTTCATTAATCTCCGAGTTAATCGACAAGGAAAAAGATATTCGAATATATCAGCCTGTGGATTTTTATGCAATAGTCATGTGCAACATTCTTTTCTTTAAAATTCTTTTAATATTTCTAGAATAAAGGACCCAATTTATTGTGGGGTTACCAATTACTATGCCTATATTAATTACACTTATTTTTAAAGCATAATAGAGATATATAACTAATTTTAATGAAAATTAATATATAAATATATTAACTAATTTTAATGAAAAAAATTTAATATCTCTTTTTTAATATTCTTCATGCTTTAAAAATAAGTATAATTAATGTAGGCACAGCAATGGGGTCCCTTACTCTATTGTATTAAATCGCATCAATTTGCTTTTGTTGTAAATGCATAATATCCACAGTCGAATTATTGGAAATTTATAAATTGGTATAGAACAATCACTTTTTGTATGTGTAGCCAACGAGGATTGTTGTTCGGTCACAAAGTTGTCAATGAGTAATCTGTATTTGCAATTATTTGCGTTAAATGAGTCAATTCATTATTAATATTACAACATATTTATGTTTACAAAGGATCGAGTTTATATTGCAACATAATGTTGATCGGACAACTTGAAACCACATCAAAGGAAAACGAAAGTTTCCATTGATTATATTTATCGAGGAGCCATATATGTCTACGATATAAAAATATTATGTTCGCTAGATATTTATTATTGCCTGGCATTATAGTAATATAGTAATATAGTAATAAAGTGGCAGGTGAATAGCAGGAGCTTAATATTTATCTCGTGAAAAATCTCGCGTCACAGGGAACAGAAAAAAGAAGTCAGACTAGATAATAGTTATCGTAACAACCTGTGCCGTCGAGGAGTTCCGGAACATAAGTGTTCTCCATCTGCAGTGATGATGGCTGCTGATGAATCCCCTTATTCATTTCCGACACGAACACATCTTGGATCTTCTTTATGGTCGCGACGGAAAATTGCAACCCTGCTAGCTTTTGTACTATCTGCAAACAAATACCTCAAACGTTACCTACATGCCATTATTATTGATTCAAATATTTTAAAATGTAAAATAAAAAAGAAATTGTGAGTAAAACATTTAAGAATATTCACTGTAAGCTCAAAATATCTTAATTTATGTTCACCAATGGTGAATCACCATACAACCGGTTTAAAACTGCTTATTTAAATCCCATACTTTAAATTCCATACTTTAAATTCCATATTCAATGAAATAAAAATTGAGAAGCTACAATGTACAGACTGACATTTAGCTTAAAAATGAATTTCTATATCTGGACAAATCATTCCTCCACTGCTACACGGGTAACGTAGATTTTTATGCAAAATAAAAATTGTAACAAATTGTTACATTCGATATTGGAAGCTCACATTGAAAATTATTTGATAACTATTATTTGCCACTAATTTGAACTGTTTTACTATTTTACGAAACAAATGGAGTGAGGTAAAAAAAAAAAACAAAGGAAACAAACTACAAAAGTTTGTTTTAATTTTCTAGGAAATTATTCCACAGCGATCGCGTCTCTCCTTTGACCTATTTCAACACTTTGCAATGCAATAGTTCGGGGAAAAACAGTGGCGACGCGAGAGCAATCTTGGAAAGCCTGGCAAATTCCTCTCCGTTCAGCTAGAAAAGCCTAATTTCAGGTAAAGCAACGCAAACAGAACGGTAGTTACACACACCTAGATAACAACACCAGTGATGTAAGAATTTTCCACGATCCATAAATCTTCCTCGGAGTTCGACAAAGATTTCTCGCGAAGATCGCGAATGCATTTTAGCACGCGCGCGCACGCGATTCACGAGATCGTCGTTGTTTACCCTGGTGTTCTCTTACGTGATCCCTAATGCGATTCTAATAGAAGAGGCAGGCAGTTTGCGAACAAGGAGACGACGACTCTATTCTAACAATTAGATTGACTATAACGGAGAGACCGGAGAGCGCATGAAAGACAAGCCGAGATCCTGTCGCAGCGTCCTCTAAAATTAACGTCGCGCTCCACGAGTTTACATAATAAATCGTGGCACGCTGAACGCGAATTACAGTGAATTCGCGTTGTAAGTCCTTCGAGCGGTTCTGGCGATTGACAATTATAGAAAATTTGAGGTTGCATTCGAAATGCACGCTGGACATGTAAATGACCCTATATGTAGAATTATTATTATTATTAAATTATCCTTAGAAGTACAGGGACAAGAAGAGGGGAGTATAGCCCGCGGTGGTGTGGGTAGTTCCAAGGACCTTTAAACGCGAGGCTTGAATGTTCATTAATAGAATGTTCGTTGTCTGCATTTTATTCCCTGTCGCCCGATTATAGTCCACGCGGGAGATCAGAAACCGATTTTTCCCGCGACCAGATATGATACTAATGTTTCATTTCCTCGAAGGCAAACCGGTTCCATTCACGCAATCGTCCAGCCGAGAAAAATTCCGGAAACCGATATTCTATTGACAATTGTGAAAGACGGTGGGAAAAAGTCGATGAAAATTGACCATCCCCGACTGGGAGGATCAAGAGCCATAAGCGTTTTAGTACGCGACAATTAAAGTAACCGTTAAATTATTGCCGCAGTACAACTAAATTGTATACAATATACGGCAAACTCGACCGTTTCGATGTAATTACATTTTTTTATTTGCAATTTGGTTAATTTAATTACACGTTCACCACCGCCATTTGTTTGGTATCTTCGTCATGGAAAAATAATTGTTAAATGCATTTCCTCTTTAAATAATTTTAACAAGTCGGTCAGATTGTTGCACAATGTCTGTACTGTTCTGTACTGCTAGCAGTAATTTTTGTTATTCATGCATTCGTAACGATTTTTTTTTTTTAATGCAACGTAGCTCAATTACTGCAATAAATTAGGAAATGTGAGTGACGAACTCGCCGAACGTTTATGTTCTACGATTTTAAATAACAGCGTGTGTAAAATTAAAATTTTGACCACAGGCTCAAAGAATTAGTACCATTGTTTTCAATGTATCAAAATTATTGTGGGACAAAATCAATTTTATTTTGCATCAGGATCCGCAGTCTAATTATTACATTCTGCGTACTGTTCAGTAAAATTCCTAACAAAAAAAATTGTAAATTCGTTTATACTTAAATCTAAAAATTTCTTTGATATTTTCACAGAAGAAGGGTTCGAAACGAGACAATGCAATTTGAAATCACGGCCGGTGTGCGCAAACTCTCGCTCGCATAAGCGAGTCCACGCGTCGCGGCTCGTTATATCACGAACCGAACGAAACATAACCGGAAATTTATGGCTTTCGACGACAGGCAGAAACGAACTTATCGGTTAAGCTGAAAAATTCTCAAAGGGAACGGGACCCGACGCGATAGTACCGTGGAGAACAATAAAGAGCCCAGTATCGACCGTGACATTGCACGCGCTAATCGAATGCAGGAAGAATGCGTGGGCTGCCTATTACATCGTCCGACTGACGTAACAGCCTATGCAAAATATTTATCGGCCGCGTGTCATCCAGAAATCTGTTTTTTTTTTTTCTACCGATCATTACGAAATTCGACGAACTCCGAGGAGGAGGAAAAAAAAATATGTCGGTACAAATCAGAGTAAATCGATAATGATAATTTTTTTCTTTCCGTCTCGCTGGATATATTCGCGATAATACAAAAACATTCCGGATTCCTGTTCTAGCTGGAGACCGCGGTAGATAAACTTGGGTGTCTAAAACTGCCAGAGCATTTTGAATCGACGATAACCCGATGACTTCGCGGGTCAATGATAAGCCGATCACTGGTGTGTAGACGTTGTGTGAAATCTAGCCGATACCTTGAACCTATCGTCCGGTTTCGTTTACCAGCGAAGGAGAATGTTACTGCGTCGTATTAATTTTTCAACTGTTAACAAACACGTGTCTCAATGCAGAGCCATTGTGGAAAACACGTGCATCTTCTTATAAAGTAATATCGTCCTGTTTTTCTCTCTCTCTCTCTATCTCTCTCTCTTTGTCGTTTTTGTTCGACGTTTTCGTTCATCGGAGTTGCGTAATCGATGAATTACACACGACCCGAGGAAGCCCGAGCTCGCTGGCGAAGCTAATTGCTCGCAGCATCGTGCGATTGGCATGCGCGAAAGTGAAAGCATGCATAGGGTGAGCCGTGAACCAACGTTAAGTCGAAATCTGCCGATATTCTTAAATTCTTTCAATCCTACACGTGTGCAAAAGGATTTGTTCGAATTCGTGAAATTAATTTAGTTACAGGCGTTATAACATACTAGGATACATTAATTGCATTTTAATGGCTTATTTACTATGAGTACGTATCAGCGTAAAGTCGTACTATCTCAAACGACACATATAACCATGGAAAGAATCTTTTTCATGGTCATTCTCAAGGCCATTAATATTTTTTTAACCGACACCATAGGTTATATCTTCGATATTCTGATGGAGCACGAACAGACGAATCCAACGAGTACCATGACCATATCATTGCGATCATTCGATCTCGAGATATTCGTGTCTGAAGGGAGCAATCCTAATCCAGACCTGATCTTTCAGACATAAATATCTCGGGACTGAGTAATCGTATCGGTATGGTCACGGTACTCGTTGGATTCGTCTTTTTAAGCTCTGCAAGAATATGTAAAGGAAAATGTAATATCGTACAACAATAAATATTTAAAAAATCAATAATCTGGATTCTAGGTGACGCAATTTTATAAATAATCAAATCTTTGAATTTATTTTAGTACAGACTCTACGGAATGTGAGTTTTCACATTCATACTGATTATTCATTCGTTGGTCACCCTATGTAGGATCGATCAGTGTCAGTAAACTCTTGACGAGAATGTCGCAAGGTTAAGGACTCTCCGGATCCAGTCGGTTCTTGGAGCGGTAATTATTAAACATTGTCGTCATTGCTCGAGCAGAGATCGATCAATTATGTAAGCGATCGCGATAAACGCGCCGATTAAAAAATACATTGTCGATCGTTGAATGCGATTCGCTGGCAATCCGTCGATATTCGTTCTCTTGTTGACGATGACAGATGACTAAACTGATCTCTAAGACACAGCAGTCATTCAGTAGTTTCATTCTTCCTTCGATAATCGTGACTAGTTGAAAATAGTACGTCAGCGTCCTTAACCTTCACGCCGGGATCTCCCGTGACCCAAACAAACTGTACAACGAACTTCCGTTACAGTATCGTACGACAATTGCAAATATCGAGCTTCTTTAATCGCTTCGGATCGTTTTCAAGGTATCCGAGAAAATCAGTATGATACTTCGTAATCTGAGTGAACACCGTACCAAGGGTTAAATTAAATTATTCATAAACGCATAAAATCCGCAGATGACAAGCTCGATAGCGGGTAGAGGAACGTCAGAAATTTTTGTTCACGATTTTAGTCATTTCTCGCGCGGAATGCTAGTCTTATCAGCCACGAAACTTCTTCGTGGCTTCTTCTATTGTGCGGCAAAGGGCTGGCAAGTTCACGGACGATGGACCCGCGATCTAGCTGATAAACGCGGAAGTGTACCACGTACGCTCGATGTTCAAACAGAGGAATTAAGGAAAGAATTACGAGCCTATCGTCACGCATCACGCTCGACGTAATCCGAGTCTTTTAACCAGAACCTGCGAGACCGTTCTCTCAACTTATAATACAAATCGATCGACGGAAGCCTTACCTTTTGCCTTTTAACGTCGTCCGAGAGCTCGAGCGGTGTAATCTGTATGGCATCGTTAAGAGCATATTCTGTGGGGGCGACCATGTCTGCGGGTCTCTCGATTCCCTAGAAAAACAAACGAAACAATAAGCACAAGTCACTGGCCATCGAATTGTTGGCGAATTTACCTCCTCCCATCATTAGACAAACATATTTATTTTTGTATCATTTTTATAATTATCATCTGCCTGTATACAGTGGATCCAAAAAAAAACATTTCAACACTAGCCTCGAGAAATCGAGTTAAACACTGACGATTTCGTTCAAACAAACTGTACAATAATAAACTTTAGTCTCTCATTTAACCTCAATAGTGGCGCTGTACACCACTATAGCAGCTTCCGCGAGAAGCATCAGTTTGAACGGTACGCCACTATAGTGGCTTCCCGTGGAAACATCAGTTTGAACGGTAACGTTCCTGGGAGATGAAATTGCGTGTAAGATTCGTTCTCGAGAAAAATATTTAACGTTTCCACGGAGGTTTCAACTTGCAGCATTTCTGAGGAAAGTGGGTCTTCGGTTTCTCATCTGGTAGATAGTGCGAAAATATCTTAGAGAAAAACGAATAACGGTGTGCGAAAGTGTGCAGTTTCCTAGATACGGCGCGCTTGTCCGCGAGTCTGTCTCCGAGGGACGGCGCGCGTAAGGCACGAAAACCACTATAGTGGTTCGTACCTTTCAATCTTACGCATTCCACGGAAGCCGGTATAGCGGCGTACAGTGCTTAGGAGTTTGAAACGAGTCCGTTCGATCACTTGGCGCACGTGCGCGTGCTCACCTTGTCGTTGTCAGCGGTGATCTGTCGATTGAACCGTTCGGAACGAGTCTGAATGAACCTCCGTAACCGTAACAGCTTCTGATAACGTGTGTCGTATCGACTTTGGAGGTGTGTTTCGTAGCCGAGCGCGTGTAGTATACTGAACGCCAGTTAAAGAGATCGTCGGGCTTAATGTTTCCCCCGAGTTATTTATTTTTCCCTCTCGTCCGCGGTCTCTTCTCCCGTCGGCGATTCGGCGAGACGCGATAACGCGAGCACTATTTAATGAAAAGTTGAAAGTCCACGATATTTTATAACCGTATAGATAACGGTATGTAGTGGAATCGTCGGTGAGTTATAATCATCGGCGGAGGGCACGACGAGTGTTTGCGCATTTCTCGTGCAACACGGATCGAGTGCATAATTGCCAGGCGATTACGCGCGACACCAGCGCGTCATTTAGGCGCGCTGATACCGGAACGGCCTGACCGAGAACGCGGAATGATATATAGCTCTCTTCACGAGTATCGGTGAATGACGATTTATCATTTGTTTGATAAATCATTTTGCCGAGGAAAAAGTAAGTCAACGGGATACGTGTAAGTGTGATCGTACACGAGGGGAATAATTGCTCCAGATTTTCTTTCGGAGACGATCGACAGTCTGAATTATGTTGACAAGTATGGGCTGCCCTATAGGTCATTGACTATCTGCAACGAGACCTCGATCGAACGGCTTGATCGCGATAAACCGTGACCCTTCGGTTTTTAGACGCAAATGAATGATTTACTAATTCTTTGATGGAATTATTGCATTTTCTCAATGTTTATGACCGTTCATTCGATTTTGTTTATCCTACATTTATAGGAAAAATATAAAATACAGAGCGACGAACGCTTAAAAAGAATTATAACAATTTTGTTACGTCACTTTTTAACACGTTCGAACTGTTACAGAATAAATACACTGCTATTTTGCATAAACATAAATAGCAAAGATTGTTTTCCCAGTCTTTTTTAAGTTTTCGAGTTTTTAAGTTCAAGGTTGTTACAAGGTCACGTCACAGCAGATATTCGAATGTATATTTTGCGATGCAACACGAAAACATGTCCAATTATTAAAAAAAAAGTATCGATGACCTCGAAAACTACTAGGAAATATATTTAATAAAAACAACTTCAATTGTTGGACATTGAACTTTTTAGTTCCAGCCTCAACAATATACGAAACAGTAATTTCGGAAAATACCAAATGTAGTACTCGATCATTTGCATAAACTTCAGTCAAATAAATAAGTTAACTGAATAATTAATTATTAATTTGATGAAAGCGAATTAATTTCTAACTTTCGTAGATAGTATGCGTGCTCCAGAAAAACATGTAAACACACAATCTCTTTTTCTACGTTATAGCAAAACAGAACGCGTTAATTAATTAATATTAATCGCGTGTTTACTTTTCTGTGCATTCTAATGAGACCGAGTACTGGCTACGATTTATTGCGGCAATATTTATCATCGGGAACATAAACAAATAGAACTGTATCGCGTTAATTTTTCAAAAACCGAACGCTCTTTTGAAGTATCTAATTTCACAGTCAACGGTTAGTTATGTTAACTTGCTACGATCTCGCTTATCCCTTAATCAATCTTACGCTAACGTGATCTACAAACACGGCTCACAGTCTGTCACAAAAGCAAACATAAACAAATTGCACCGCACTGAGGGCAACTCTTCAATGAAGAACAAAGATTACTTTCAAGATTCAGTACAATGTTTAATGATTTTAAATTGCTACAATCTCGCTTCAATTAATTTTTCGCAATTAACTCAACACTATTAAAACATAAATTGAACAACATCCAGCGAATTCTTCCATGAGAGTCTTGATTATTTTAAATTGTTACGACCTGGCCCCATTCTTTGATTAATCCCACAGTAACATGATCTATAAACAAATCGAATAGCGTGGAGTATGAAAAATTAAGACTGTTTTCAAGTTGCAAGATCAAACTTGACAGTGAGTTACATTTGAACCAATTATTTGGGATTCTTTGGAATGTTTGTTGAAAGAAAAATTCAACTATTTTAATTTCCCACAAGCACGATCTATCAATTAATTCATCAACTATCTCATGAATGTTGCAGCAGTGCAGCACTTACGCTGCAACGATGGCCGATGCACAGCACACTTTGGTACTCAAGAAAAATCCATAAACGAGATGCCTCGCTGGTCTAGCGTGCACCAATCACACTCCACCGAATGTACTCTATTCTTGTGATCTGGCCAACAGAATAAATTATCACGATTCACCAACGCTAGTGGATCACTCTCGACTCTTTTGGAAAAGCTTTTACATCGCGTACCCGCATGCAAAGATCCAAAACACGCAAGCGCATATTGCACACGATTTTGCGCACTACTTGACCGCGAATTATCCTGGAAGATTATTCGACAATCAATAGCACGCGCAAGAGATGCTGAAGCACGATGAACCTAAGGTCGATGAACCTATCAAGGATCTTCGCTCACAGAAATGGACAAAAATACTGAAAAATTTGCAACGAAGACGGCAAAAATCTGAACCTAATACATCACAATCTTGGCTCAGAAAAATAGACAAAAATTTGCATCGGAGGTTTTGCAAAAATCTCTGCAAAAATCTGAACCTAATAAATCACAATCTTCGCTCAGAAAAATAGATAAAAATATGCACAGAAGATTTTGCCAAAAACCGGACCTAATATATGACAATCTTTATTTCAGAAAAACAGACAAAAATTTGCACCAGAGGTTTTGCAAAAATCTCTGCAAAAATCTGAACCTAATACATCACAATCTTTGTTCAGAAAAACAGACAAAAATTTGCACCGGAGGTTTTGCAAAAATCTCTGTAAAAATCTGAACCTAATAAATCACAATCTTGGCTCAGAAAAATAGACAAAAATTTGCATCGGAGGTTTTGCAAAAATCTCTGCAAAAATCTGAACCTAATAAATCACAATCTTCGCTCAGAAAAATAGATAAAAATATGCACAGAAGATTTTGCAAAAATCTGAACCTAATATATGACAATCTTTATTTCAGAAAAACAGACAAAAATTTGCACCAGAGGTTTTGCAAAAATCTCTGCAAAAATCTGAACCTAATATTTCACAATCTTGGCTCAGAAAAATGGACAAAAATCTGGCCCTAGTATTTGCAAATTTGCAACGAAGACAGCCTGGTTTCGCGAGTGCAATGTTCCCCCTCTGGACTGCAAAAATCAGGCTCGAACATGGCCATCGAAAATGAGAGAAGCTGAGGAACTTGTTGAACAAGAACGCAAGTGGCACGTCTCTCGCATACCGCCTCCTACTCATCTTGCTTTTATTATCCACTACCTGAATGACAAGTTTTATGGTCGTTGCATGCCATCTGCATCGCAATGACCGATTCTCTGTCTATGAACAATCAAGTTCAAGAGAATCGGGGAAAGTGTGCTTGAAGCAATAGAGAACCATTTGCAATCCAAAATCGCCAAGAGGAAGGACAGTTTTTATTCTGAAAAATGAATTCATGAAAATGTTCAGTCTATGAATGAGCAGACTGCACATTTTCTGCAACAATTATCAACAAGCAGGCGCAAGCCTAATTGTCACAGGGGGCCATTTGCCATTTAACACGTTGGCTGCCATGTCACCCATATGTGGGTGACGGAATTATTTGTCCAGATTTAAAAATTAATTTTTACGTGAATATATTCATTGTACCAAATTTAATTAGGATCTGTAAAATGCAAGAAAGTTGGAGGACTACTCAATATCATACGTTTAATTTTTTTCAATTTTAATTTCATTAAATAACGCTTTGATTCTATGGAATTTTTCAGGTTACTAGGTTGGCAGTCAAAGTGTTAAGGTCGCCAAAAAGGGAAAAAGTATTTATCCAGCGCAAAGATCCCTAGGTTAACAATGAGCAGATTTATTGCATTTGCGACAGAAACAAGTTGTCACGCGACATTTGCACCGCAATGAACATTTCTGTGTGCATGAGCGATCGGGATGAAGCAATCCTCAATCCTCCTGTGCCTAATCGTCACGTGGGGCGATTCGCGATTTAAGGTCGCCAGAAATTGCATGAAAAGCGAACCAGTTTGAAAGGTGCACGCGATCTCCTGGTACCCGCACGCGCGAGGACTCAATTGTGCTCGTTGACGATGACTTTGGCGTATCAAAGGGACAAAAGAGGGTCGATGTTATTGTTAACCGATCGGTCCTGGTCGAATCACGCACCGGTTCCAGCACGTCACGATCAAATCTTCCGCTGAAGACACCGCGAAATGCCGCTGGAACATTCTTCCGAGTCATCAAAGACCATTAAAATCAATTGGAAGGTGCAAAACGTCAACCAGGATAATTCAGCCACTTGACCCGATATGATGATTCTAATCCGCAATGTGCAATGCACGAGCACACGTCAACGGCAGCTGCTACAATTCCAAAAGACGCCTTCCATTTTTCGAAATCGGAATCGGAACACGTTCTTTCGTCAGCTAAGAGTCAACGATAGTGAACGGGAACATGATCGTACATCCACTTCCGATTCCCCGGAAAATTCGCTTCTGTTTTATACGGTTTTCACGGTGACAGACTACCCCTTCGTTAGCGACATTATGTATGATCTTCGGTCGCATGAATTATGCAGCATCCGCGAATTACGGGACCATTATCACCAAGGTCTCGGATAAACCTAATCGAACTGTACTCTCCCTCGGTCCGCCGGATTTTCCGCGGGGATCGATTTTTCAAACTGATCGAACCCCTCCACGGAAAACGGAACGTTTCGGCAAACTTGAGTTGTTAAATTGCGATTATAATGATCGTTCTTATATAGTTTGTTAAGATCAAGCTCCGAACGCAACTACACGTATAAATTTTCCACTCATGTTTCTAATTATTAAACAAACTACGGATTTTATGCATTCCTAACTTATTTTATGCTTCCTTCAAGCATGCCTTTTGCGAAAAAGTTATATACGTGTACAAAGTTTCAAAAAAGCCACAGGCATTCAGAAATGCAAACATCTTTGAATTTCATGCTTGCGATTTATTTAAATCACTATCATCTGTGGTTCATAGATTGAACTAGGCACAGATGAAAATTTGTTGCATTGAAAATTGTTCGCAATTTCGAGCAATAGGAATTTTTAAATCATTTTTGTTATAAAAAAGTAGTAAACTACCATGTGAAAGTAAGTGAAATCGTTCTGTCGAATATTTAAAATGTTACTCGGTTTTAAAAAATGTCCTAACACTTATGAACGAGGGTACGGATCAAACTCATTTAGGGCTATTACGGATTTCACACTCCAAATTAATCCTTTTACAGATCCAATTTGCCCTTTCGCAGATGAAATTAATCCTTTCACAGATCAGATTCTCCTTCTGTAAATGAAATTAAACTTGCAGATGACCCAACAATGGAGCAACACTTCACTAAGTTAAATAAGCATTTTATATTATTTTATAATTAAGTGTCGTCACTAGACTGCGGACTTCATACATTTATTACAGGAATGGTACTCGCAATTTTCAACAATGGAAACATTAAAGTTACCTCTGTCCTGCTAACAGTATCAAAAAAAGATCCGCAGCCGAATTATGACATAAAAAAACTTTACATCGGATATTTTTCTGTTACAGCAGCTAGAGAAAACAAATCTACAGAAAAATTTGCGTTGCAAAAGGGCGAACAAGGGCTGCAAGGGAGCGTGGAGCGCAAGAAGATGAACGCGATCTACGAAAGGATCGTGCGAGAGCTGCACTCGTAAATGAAATCCTCAAGCGATGCCAGCTTTTCGTTCAATTTTCTTTTTCGAAAATCCGTGGGAACCGGTGAGGAGATGAACGAATGACAACACTTACGTCTCGATACCAACTTCTCAAGGACCCATGTGGCCGTGGCGTAAACAACGATCCATATCGACGTGTGTACTGTGGAAGTCGTGGGACATGGCGATGGCAGGACGACGAGAGTCTCTATCATTTTCAATTGGGAACGTATGCTCACCCTAGGACTTTTTCCGTGCGACTGGTGATCACCGCGACCGCTTCGGCTTCTGATCCTCTTCCTCTGTCCTTCCAATAGCTCGGACCAGTTGCCGGTCAATGACTGTAATGTTTCTCCACCGAGAGGCGAACGTGACAGGGCACGCACACATGCGAGGCACGTCGGTGAAACAAACGTAAAGTCTACTTGGCAAGTGGCAGAGGAGCAACTGGTCGGTCGGTCGTGCCTCCGGATCGTCGCTTTCCCCACTGCCTTCGAACCGTATCAGTGAGTATTACATGCGCCCACATCTCCCCCCGCCGCGCGAATATATCTACCGTACACCACTACACGTGTCTGATCCCGTCATTCGCTTCCACACAGCTCGGCCAAATGATCGTGCGCGCCGACACCACGTGATTCAGCCCCGCCGCGAATCGCCGACAGGATGCCAGCCGAGTTCAGATGCTTTCTTTGTACACTAACACATTTGTTCATCTAGATTCGCAATTTTTTAATATGCATCAAGACCTCCCTCTAGTCCTGCAACCCTTGACGCTGATCCTACAAAATGAGGAATTTAAAATTCGCTGTTTTACAATTATTGAGATTGTTCAGATGCTTTCTGTGGACGCTATATTTGTATTTTGTGTTTTAAATGTGTCTTAGTCCTGCAACCCCTGACGCTAATCCTCAAAAAGTAGGAATTTAATATTCGCTGTTTTACAATTATTGAGATTGTTCAGATGCTTTCTGTGGACGCTATATTTGTTCATCTAGACGTATTTTGTAAAAAATAATGTATACAGACAATTATCAGATATTGTGGATTTTATTAATTTCATCAAATACAAAACTGTAGACATTAAGAGAACTGAATAATGTCATCATTCTCTAAGGGACTCGTTAGAATTGTTGAAAGTGGAAATACATTTTCATTTAACTTCTGTTCTGTTGACATGGACAATTTTGATTTTGCATAAAGATCGACGAATTATATCAGGATCTCTTGAATTACAAGCACGCTTCTGGTGCTCTCTTTCAGATCCCTACTCTCCATGCTTTATGTTTTCGAAACTTGTCTGACAAAGATTATGATACTCTCGTGCCGTCTACAGGCGTGTTGCAATATCACGTGCGGTAATATCGTGTAATCGACGACGCCAAATGGAGTAGAGATCGGAAGATTCGGTACTCTGATGAGCATTGATCAATGTCTACTTTTTTTGATAACTGTCATGATTATCTTGATAATTGATGATCAGCGAGTGGTGTGATGTTCCGCGGAACTTTGTAAACGTTAGATGAACCGACCTACGAACCTTAATACTTTTAGATTTCGGAGTACTTCTGTATTTTTAATCGCGGACCGGTGACGCCAATTGGCGTCTCCTGTTCTCCAAGCGCTGTAGAAGATTTGTACAAATATTGCAAGAAATATTCTTGAGGTAGCCAGCAAATAAGTAAAACTATTGTGAAGGCCTTCATTCAAGAATATATTATAATAACAATCGTGCAAAATTTAAATAAATATAGTTTAAATAAGTGCTTCATATTGCTACAAGGCAATACGAATTTGTTATGCTTGGTAGTTCATAATATATAAAGTTATTATAGTAATCATATATTGTCATGTATTGCTAAATTCAGAACAAAGAAAGGATGCGTAATAATTCATTGAAAAAATATAAAAATTCCTAGAAGACGTATATACACTTCCAGAAAGACATACAACATATGTGCTTATTCTTTTTCCACTATATTTTATAATTCAAAATGAAGTCCAGTCGTCTTCTTAACTTTCTAAAATAATGGTACATATTCTAATGAAAAAAGCTGAGGAAAGAGGTGACTTGGACGTGGACTACTGAAACGTGGATTAAATATTTTTTTTTTTTTTAGAAAATGCTTACAATCATAATAGCTGTCCACTCCACTGCCATAATTTCAGGCGTGTAATATAGGATTGGAACTATTGCGACTTCAGACAATTTATTTTAAAAAATAGACCATAATATGTACAATAGTTATAGCAAGTTTGACAAAGTTTGGAATCAGAAAGGACACGTTCCGATTTCTCGTACCAGTTCACATTATGCCCGTTAAATGGAGTTTGAATGTAGCTGCAATAAAATAACATCCGTCTCCTAAACTACATAGGCTGAATGGAGTTTGATTAAATTGGCCAGCGTGTTTAAATTTAGATCGTTACAATCGGCCGACCCTCGTGGCTTCATAATGTATGTGTATGGCATCATTCTGTAGACAACTAACTTACACTTCGAAGTAGTAAATAAGAAGTGCGTGATTTATTTGTGCCTAAATTTTGTGAACGTATCGGAACCCCAGTTCAGAAATATATCTATTTGTCTCTCGTTTCTATCTATTAATAATTATCTCTATTTCTATTCTAAGTTTCTCTCTATCATCACTATTTTATCTGCTAATAATATACCAGTTACATATTCAAAATATTTGAGTTAACTTATCTGTGCAAAAAGAAGTATATTAAATAACTGTCCACTTTGGTCGCAGTATCAACTAAGCATGAAATTAAAGTCTGCTTAGTGCTGGACTCAGTTTCATTTCGTGAATTTCTATTGGAATGTTTTACAGATATTAATAAAGATAGTACAACACGCGGAACTGTAGCATAGAAGTGAAAGATATATTCACGTTACTCCGGCAGAAGATCATCGCCGAGTTCTTCATCCCCGAAATCATCGTCCCTTTTTCCAGCCGATGTCATGGGTCGAATAGGTAAAGGACCTATTGGATCCACGTATGGGGTACCTGCGTAAAATATTTCACATAGATTGGCTATTGTGTGTATCAAATAATTTAAGTAGCGATTCTACAACCTAATTTAACCCTTTACACTGTTTCTTCCAACCTAGAATATCTCCATTCTACATGATGTTTTCATTTTATGCACACAAACTGATACAATTTACTCGCACAATACTTAAATGTTTAGTATTTTGTTAAATATAAACAAATTTAATAATGTGAAAAATATTTCGAATAATAAGCAATGTTTAATGGCGACAGAGAGTCGAGAAATGGAATGAAAACTTGTAACAAGCATAAAAAAAACTATTCTTTCTTCTCCTCTTGCGTTGGCAATCTAATCGAACATCAAATTAGCGAATGGAAGTACAAGTTTGGAAGATGCATATGTTACAGACATAGGAGGAGTAGGCTGTTTAAAATAGCTAGGCCCATCTATCATCTATTCAATCCATTAGTGCGCTGCAATCATCATCTGTAGATCATTCTCGTTAATGCTCATTTGGAATAAAGTTACGCAATTCCGAAACATGGGTGGGTCTATCATGTATTTAGTGCTTGCAAAGGCAATATGAAGGAAAATATTCCTGCAGAATATAGATAGTGCTTCGATTATATTTTCCAAATCAGTAATAGCATCACCAAATAATACCTCTAAATATCATGAAATATTTATAAACGGTCCATAAAAGAAGAATAACATGTTTGGACAATTATAAATAATACTAAAAAAATTACAAACTTAAATGGCGAAGAATCTGTCTTGCAAAAAGATTACTACTAAAACATAAAATGAAATTTGTGCTTTCCTCCGCATAATTCCGATTTTTGTACCTGTTCGATCATTCGAATCAACTGTAGCTTCCGAATAATTCTCGATCGCAGACATTCGATTAGATCTCGAGACGCCGGCACTGCTCAACCCTTGATTATCTCTTCTGCCAGGAACAGGACTCGATCTTTGATCCGACATTATACTCATTCCAGACCCAGTCCGTGAAGATGTCCCGCTATTGGTCCTTCTTGATCCTAAAAACAAATTACTTATTAATTTATTATTTTGTTATTAATTTATTCGAAAACGTGTATCTGAGATACCTGGTCTTGCCGATCCTTGTCTATCTTTCAATTCCTTCGCCTTTTCAGCACGTTTCAATTCTGTCGCGTACATTTGCGCCTCTTTCAATCCTAGATCGCTACATAGTCGAATCAAGAACTTGAGACACTCAATGTTCTCAGGGAACTTCTCATGGATATCTTGATACTCCAATAAAGCCTTGTGAAACTGGCCTGTTCGTCTCAAACATGCTGCAACAAGCAATCTCCACCTTGGTTCACCCGGAGCCAGCTCTACCGCTTTCTTGAAGTAAACTAACGCTTTTTCAGCAACCTGAAATAAATAACGAAATACATATATATACACATACATATTTTTGGTATGAGATCTGGAGAAAATAAATTACAATCCTCACCTGCATCGATACGAAGTATGACCCAAGCCAGTCGATCACTTCGAAATTTGCGGGAAAGTATCTATACGACTGCAGAAATAAAAATATTAATTAATATGTAAAATACAATCAAATAATTGTACACTAAATAAACTTACATCGCTGTACAACTGATATGCTTGTTGCTTATCGCCAGAAGCATCATACATTTCACCCAATTTTTGCAGAACTCCAGGGTCAGACGGTATGATACCAAGTAATTGATTGTACCTAGCATATTTCAAAATAGCTTGCAATCAACTAAAGTTCGTAATGAGCTATTGTCAAGAATAGGTGTTTTACTCGCAAGGGAACATACTCAAGTTACATAAGCCGATTTTAATTAAACTTTTGTGAGAGGTAGTTCTTAGAAAAATATTCAGCGCATGTTTTAATACTATATTACATGTCGTTAATCAAACGACTTGTGTAACTTGAATATTTTCCCTTAACAGTCATTGTACCATTCCGCTGCTTGATCCACATCATTCATAAGCTGATATAGGTGACCAATCTGGTACAGTGTCTGTGGATCATGTCTGACTATATTCCGAACTTTCCAAAAGCAGTCCAAAGCTTCTTCATACATGCTTTGCTTCTTGTAGACTAATCCTGTTAATGAAATCGCCATTTATAATCTGTACAAATATACTACAACATCCCAGATTATAATTTCAATTACCTAAATTATAAAGTGCCTGTACGTGGCTGGCATCAGTGTCCAGTGCACACACAAGAAACTCTCTAGCTATATCAAAATCGCCTTTTCTAATTGCACAAGCTGACAAATTGATATAGGCTGCTGCATTGTAACTGTCTGCCTTTCGAGCAATTTCTCCACAATTTTCCGCTTGCTCATAATCCCCTTGCTATGAATTAAATAACAATAAATCATAGTTTCTTCGTAAAAGTATTGTGTAAACAAAAATGAATATTACGACCTACTAGAAAATATATAAACGATAGCATGGTCGCAGCTGCGCTGTTAACTTTACTTTCCCGATTTTCAAACATTTTTAAGGTGTCAATGGCTAGTTGCGTTTCTCTGTTATGCAGAAACACCATTGCTTTACTTATTTCCAAATCGGCGGCTAGAGGTCCATACGCCGAAGATTTTATAGCGTCAACGCACCTGTAAAAAATACAATAAACATATTGAAATATTTAGTAATGGCGGTATTTCGCGCGACTCAATGAATTGTGTGCAGATTGAAGTTTATCAAATTTTACCAAGCAAAGCCAGCTGTAAGCGTGTCTTCAATAACAGGTGCTATTAATTTAGCAGCACACAGTATAGTTCTCTCAGCTTCAGACTTCAATTCTTTTTCTAACTGTGATAAATCATCGTTCTTCAAAGTTTCATTCAATATATTTGAAGCAACATCGTCCTGCGAAACACATAAATAAAGTTTCAGTAGTGTACAACTAATTAACTTGAAAATACACAGTATTCAGTATTTAAAAAAAAATTAGGTTGAACGTTTATGCAGCTAGTGAACGCAGGTGCAACAATCAAAACTCTTTGCATGGTGATATTCATAAATATTCCCAACTCACTGTACTTATACTATATCTGTCTTCCTGATCTATGTTAAGCTGAACTTCTAACAACTCTAAAAACGCCCTTTTCATTTTATCCCTATGTGACAACGCAAAATGGCACAGAACAGTATGCAACCCTGCTTTAAATTCGGCTCTCTCTTTCATAACCCATTCAAAACTATTAGCTGCTTCTTCCAAACGACCCATTTGTACAAATAACATTCCAATGTTATGCATTATCTTTATTCTGTGAATTATTTATCAACTCAATGTTAACATAAGTGATAAATACATGCAATGATTACTGCACAATAATTAATCCACATTATTTTGTTACCTCAAATCTTTATGGGCAGCTGGTGCTTGATCAAATGCCATTCTGTACATTTTAATCGCTTGAGACAACTGTCCTATCTTAACATATATATTTCCCATGTTCACCTTAAGCCTAGCATTGTTGCTGAACATTTTGTTCCTCGTTATAGCTTGGTAAGTAGCTATAGCTTCGGTGTACATGTTATTGTTGGTATACTGAGTTGCCAAATTAAAAATGACCTGGAATATTAATATGATGTTTAGCTAATATCTAATCTTCTCTTTTATAAATTAATAAAGAAGATTAATCCGTACAGCAAATGTTAGATCTACATTATGGTTGTCACTGAGTCCAGCCTGTTCTTCCAATCGAATTAAAGCTCTCTCTCGTGAGGATGCTTCCCTTGCTCTTTCCAGAGCAACCCTCATATTGTTCTCGTATGCTGCCTCCACTGAACTTTCTATTAGTTCCATTATTTTCCTTTCAGCTACTTTTATCTTTTCTTCTGGCCTACAAAAGCAAGCATTAAGTGACCTATGAAAATCTGATCTATAAAAACGAGCTTTCCAAATTGTAATACACATTGAGTAATTAGTCTATAATAGTCTCACGTGTCTTCTTTCCCACTTTCTAAAGGAGGTGCTGCTCCTTTAACAGTACTTCCCATATTTAATGGATCGAATGCTTGACGACTACTGCTGGTATAACCAGCACCTCTGACTGCAGTCATTGGACGAACTCCGCTGGTAGTTGGACGTATAGATATGCCAGTGCCAGACCTATGAAACTAAAACAATTACAATTATAGTATGCACCAATATTGCAAAAATATACGTACAGTAAGTTCTCGCTCATTACTAGATCAAATGCCTGATTTTAACTCTGATCTTGCCTGAAATTCTAGTCCCGATTTCGTGCAACGAGCAAATACCTACCATATGCTATTCAATTTACTTACTCCAGTCGACGTGCCCAAACGCATAGCAGTTCCAGGTGTTTTTGCAGTAAACTAACAAATTACAGAATAAATTTCTTCATTGTTGTATAATTAATATATACTTTCTAAAATGTAAGTCTAACTGCTTACAAGTGATCTTCGTCCATAACTCGTGGTAAGAGCTTCGTGAAAATATTCATCTTGCTCGAGATCTCTGATACTGTATACCGATGGATAATTATTATATCCATCATAAATGTCATCATTCATTTGCATAGTAGCCATCATGATTGCTTCGGTAATGTTATGTTAATTACAGGAATACAAAATAATAAGCAAGGCAAATTGCACAGTTTCATTCAACAACAACAAACAGTTTATTGTTTTGATTTTCGTCAAGTGACGTCACTGAGTTGCAAGGCAACGAGAAGCACATGTACTTCATAACGTCCCGCTGCATCCCCCAAAGTATGCGACGCTAACGAAGATAAATCGCACTGCTGTTTGGTAGTGTTTTGTCTCCATAATGTATATAAGCGCAACGATATTGACAATTTAGTCGATTTTAAGAATGGCAGTGAAAGAGAAACAATTAGAAAATTCTAACGATGAAATCGAGTGGAACGTCGAAAACGAAATTCAATTATTCTTTGCTATGAACGGACATAAACCTGTCGGTAAGATTTGGAATAATCGGTAACGTTTTCATAGGTTATGTTTACATTAGTCTTACCTGAAAGCAATAATTAATAATATTATTGCAGAACGATTCTATTTTTATTTTATAAGATTTTACTAAACATGTTTTTTCGCAGGTGTAAATAAATATTTCCACATGGTTTGTATATGGGAAAAGTTTCGAGCTGCTACCCACAAAGATGTGCCATTAAAAATGATTTGGGATCATTTGGAATCAATGTATGACCTCATAGCATTGGTACTTATTAATGTAGTAAGAAATAGTACATCAAAGTTTCGAGAAAAGTTAAAAATATATCATTTTAGGACGATATGGAAGATTTGCCGTTCCCCAATCAAGAGATAGATTTCTCTTTACCCGAACAAGAATTCTTGGGAACACTTAAAGCTAGGAAAAGAGAAGAACCAGAGTTCAAGTTGAAAGAACAAAGAGACAAATACAAGGAGATGAAAAAAGAAAAAGATGTTAAGGATCCTATGAAAAAGGATACTATCCTCCGTGATCTTAAAGGAACAAAAGATGTTGAGAGAAAAAAGGAAGAGTGTAAGAAGTTTGTCAAGGATATAGAAATCAAAAAGGACAAGCTTCGAGATATGAAAGATATAAGGAAGGATTATAAATCTTCAAAAGGGAGATCATCCAAAGGGAAAGATGATCTTGAAGAAATAAGTGTGTATTTCTATCTTTAATATAATTCTATTCATCGTCTACGAGAAGATGGTACAAATTTCGGCAAAGGGGCAAAAGTATCTGTGAAACTCACTCTTAATACTAGCGTAGTAGGGATATAGTGTTCTGGAGGGATAGCAGGACATTGTGACAGCATCATTCTGTTCCAGTCAACCTATATAGGTTCATTTGTTTTCGAACGACTCTGGCTATTGCAAAATACTTGCAACATGAAGTAGGGATATCAGGTAGTGAAGCATGGATACCTACAAGTTTGCCATCTTCTCGTGCAAGAAGAATATATGTGTGTAGAATTTAATACATAATTTCTTTCTTTCAGTGTCTACTGTAAAGAAAGAACGTAAGGACTCTGAGTCTGGCCGTGAAAGTTTAAAAAGAGGACCAAAACGACCAACTAGGCAAAGTGTTGATAGCACATCAAAAGCATCCCCAAGTCCTCGTGATACACCGCCACCAAAGCGTAGAAGAATATAATGATTAAAATAAAATTTGTTGCGTATATAGTTTGCATTTCAAACTCCAAACAAAATGTGACTCACAACACATACGTATGATGTAAAGATTTGTATGAAAGATTGTGTACTTATACAAATACAGTTTTATAAAATGTTTTGCATCTATTGTAAATATATTGCAGGATGAAACATTAATAAAAGTATTACATATCTAAAATTTTAAACAGATAATCATATCTTATTAATATTAATAACACAATCTACTTTGTCTTGTGCCATAACAGTAGTAATTATGCATCTTGCATAATTGATGGACTCCTACACAAGGTAACATAATTTAATTATGAACACGCATATTTTAAGCCATTTATTTAAAAAATTAAACATACAGGGCAAATCAGGGCGATCTTCGATCGATTTATATAAAACGTTGACAAAAATTATTATAAATTTTGTTTAGTTTTCGAAACACAAACAAAATAATTTTGCAAGGTAGTCAACGCTGGTAACGGAACCTAACGTTTATTGGTTGGCAATGTAAGCCGTCCTTCGCATGTTAGACAACTAATCTATAACACTATATATAAAAATGGGATTTCACAGTTACTATACATAAAGAAAAGTGTTCCGACAGTATATTTCCACTATTTAGAAAGTTTGTTCTGTTTCTACGTACGATTGAAAAATATACGATGTAAATTTATTATTTTACGTTGGCAGTTTGATAAGAGGGGCTCTGATTTTATTGTTTCCCTGAAGGCGGGGTTACTTTCCGCAGCAGTGTGCTATAATAGATAACCTGTTCCGCCGAGTCCAATATAATGTTGATAAATATTCGGATTTGACATGTGTTACGTGATAACAGATAAGTTGCGGTGTAGAGGATCATGTGAAGAATATTTCAATCGTTTAACGACGTCCGCGCAATGCAGTTCAAGGCCGAATTTGTAATGTGATCCTATAAAAAAGCGGATTAAACAGATCTTTTAAAAAATGACAACTGAGCGGAGCGGTCACGATCATTCCCTAGCGATCCGACAAGAAATACAACGTTTCGAAAGTGTTCATCCGTCGATATATGCTATTTACGATCTAGCTGATCTAATATCCGACACACACATCGCGAAACAAATTCGTGAACATGTTGTTGCGATTGAAGGTACAATACATGCATATACATATATATACATATATATACGTATAATAAAATTGTCAAAAATATTCCACATATTTTTTTATTTTCTTATTTATTTTTCCTTTCTGACATCATTCTATATTATTGTAGATTCATTCATTAATAGTCATGAATGGACACTGGCCAGAGACGTGCCAGAATTACATTTAGGGATCATTGGTTCATCCGACTCAGGCAAATCAGCTTTAGTACATAGATATCTAACTGGTTCGTTTATGCACGAAGAATCTCCAGAAGGCGGTCGGTTTAAGAAGGAAGTCTTTATCAATGATCAAAGTTATCTTTTGCTAATTAGAGACGAGGGCGGAGTACCAGAATCACAAGTATACATAAAATATATGATATTTTATCACGTTGACTGCCGAGCGTATTTTGTTAGAGCAAAATTTTCCACATTAGAATCACATCATATAAATGTGTGTATATTTTAGTTTATGAAATTATATTTTTATTGAATTTGATTGCATTGGTTAGTAGTGACCACTGTGGCAGTCAACGTTTTAATCAATTTATCTATAGGTGTATCATACATAGGATTACACATTTCGCACAATATTCATCACAGACATTGTTCGTTTCAGTTTTCCGCTTGGATAGATGCTTTATTACTTGTATTTAGTTTAGAGAGTGAGGAAAGTTTCTCAATAGTGTGCAGTTTCTATAATAGAATGTGTTCATTTCGAAATATGTCAGAGATACCAAAAATTCTTGTAGGTGTGCAAGGTAAATCAGACATTTGTTTTATGCTTATACAATATATGGCAGTCTACTTATTGATTTCAGTCAGTATGGATTAAACTTACATAATATATATTTCATGCTCTCTAGATTCGATTAATGATTCTAATTCCCGGGTTGTAAAAGATGTTAGACCAAGAAAATTGGCATGCGATCTGAGGTGTCCTTATTATGAAACGTGCACTGTTTATGGTTTAAATGTTGAAAGGGTGTTTCAGGATGGTAAGTATATCTGGATTGATTCCAATATTATTCTTATGAATTTCTAACACACAACTTAATTTCTTACATATAGAAAGAAAAGACTTGTATGATTACATTTTATTTTAATCACTGTATTCTGAATATTGCAGTGTGTCAAAAAATTATACAACATATATCTGTGAAACAGTATCGATGTAACGGACAACAAACAGCAGATAGCGAAACAAAGTATCCTGGCCCAACGATTGCTAAAAACGCGCAGCTCCTTGCCAAAGACATGGAAGCAGCGAATTCATCGAAATTGAATGTGAGACAGTATATTAAAATAGATGATACGTTAATACATTACTATGTATTAAGATAAAATTGATATGCGATCGATTGGTTTCTTTACAGACATCCGACAAAGAGGAAGACTCTAGATCTCTACACAGCAGTTCTACACAAAACGATTCTGGATCAGTGAGCGATAACTTTCACAATATGCAGAATCAGCATACTGATCTTAGATCTTCGATTTTAACTCCGACTACTATCAGGTACAATTGTTGAAATAAATGAATTTATACAGTACTACAGGGACTAATCGAGTATATATATATGTACTACAGGAAATTTAGAAGAAAATCCAACATCTTCACACCATCAAAGAAAGAGAAATATAATATGGGTGAAATGGGTGTTGGCAGAGAGATACCAGTGAAACAAGGATATTTATTTAAACGAAGTAGTAAATCTTTGAAAGAATGGAAGAAGAAATATGTTACATTATTGGAAGACGGTCGTTTAACTTACCATTCTAGCTTACACGTAATTATTACATAGAATTAGTGTGTTAACTTGAATGCTGTTGCGATAAAACTTGTCTTGTAACATTGTACAATATTTATTATTTAGGACTATATGAACGATGCAAATGGTAAAGAAATATTGTTACAATACGTAACTGTGAAAGTGCCTGGGAAAACGCCTAAGGGTTCCAAATCATCCAATGCTCAAGGTATGTAACAACTATAACGATAAACCTGCAGAATCCAAAAATCATCGAAATCGGAGGGTAGGTAGCTATTCCGCAGGTTCACCAATATAACAATTTATATTTCATTTTGCAGAAGATAGTTTCGAGTTTTCTATAATCTCATTAGAAAATAAGACTTGGCATTTCGAGGCAAACAATGCCGAAGACAGGGACAGTTGGATATCTGCTATAGAGCAACAGATTCTCTCAAGTCTGCAAAATAGCGATGGCGACAAGAAGAATGAAACTGATGCTTTCAAAATGCATTGTATAAAAAACAAAGTGTCGGGAAACGATGCCTGTGTGGACTGTGGAGTACCTAGTAAATAACAAATCCACTACAGATACTTCAATATTTACGGACCATTATAATTTTTATATTCTTAATTATATTTTAGATCCTGATTGGGCTAGTTTAAACTTAGGTGTACTAATGTGTATCGACTGTTCGGGAATACATAGGAATTTAGGTTCACACATATCGAAAGTTAGATCATTGGATTTAGACGATTGGTCGTAAGTGCGATAATTATTTCATTTGAGTAAATAACAATGTTGCAATTTAAACGATACTATTATCAATAAATAATTCAATTTGGAGAATACAGTTATGCGAGTCTGCACGAACATATTTTGATTTGCGCATGTATTGCTTTATGGTATAAAATAGCTCTGTTATTACTTTTAGCGCAGGTCAGTTAAGTGTAATGTTAGCTCTTGGTAACGACATAGCAAATAGCGTTTGGGAATATTGTTTGAACGGAAAGCAAAAGCCAACATTGGATTCTCCTAGAGAAGAGAAGGAGCAGTGGATCAGATGGAAGTACGAGGACAAAATGTTCTTGCAACCAATTAATCCAAATATATCGTTAGGAAAATTGCTTATTGATTCAGTTTGTAGGTAAATATTTTTCTGTTGCCTGTTATACCTATTACAGTAGGCATTTGACAAGTACCTGTGTTAACAACCCTACACATTTCTGCTAAATACACAAAATTCTGGCAGTTACTTATCGAATGTCTACTATAGATATGTATAATTTCGTTGTGTATTCTTAGATAATTAATTTTTTCTGTGAAAAAATAATGTAGAGGCGATATGAGAGCGTTTACGTTGTGCTTGGCCAGATGTAGTTACGAAGATATTAATATGTCTGTAAGTATGGAAGATTTGAGGACACCACTTCATTTGGCTTGTGCTACAGGAAACTTGGCTATGGCACAATTACTGATATGGGTATGTGTACCTTTTTATTTTATTTTATTTAATCATCGTGTGTAGATGTTATATACCGTACTTGTACATCAATCGAACCGTTACAGCATAAGGCAAATCCGCATAACTTAGATCACGAAGGACGCACGTGTATGTCGTACGTACGAGCACTCGAAAGAACTCTTGACAATTCGTCGGATTCTATGGAAATGCAAAAGCTTCTCGAAGTACTTGAACAAGCTACTGTCTCCGGAGTAGATGATGTAGAAACATCGCAGTATTAAAAATTTGTTCTTCGCGTTACGTACTTACTGTGCATGCGAAGCCATGCTTTAATTAATAGCTTGTAGACACGATGTAACGTTTTTTTTCTCATTAACAGTACTGATACTCAGAAATCCAACCAAAGTATGTTAAAAAGAATTTTAAATATGTACGGAATGGCCTATTTCTGTAAAGTAGCATTCTGTAGCCGTGTGAAAGAAAATTTTACATTATATTAAATAGTGTATGCCCCTCTTTAAATGTTGGCTATAAGTTTCATAAGAAATTTGACCACATAATTTACCGAATATAACATACTTTGCGTATATATTTGTACATTAAAGAAGTAGTTTGAATTGAAAATAATAATACATATTATTATATATATATATATGAATTATACATATGTATGTATGTATATATATATTTAATTATTACTATATAATTATATATATATATATACATGTATATACGAATATATTTAACGAGGTTTAGGTCAGTGAAAGTAAATGACTAATAGTGAATTGGAGTGTACATTATCAATGACTGAGAGTACAAACACTCATAAATCTAGTTATATTTATACATCGAATACATTAAATGTATTTGAAGAATGCTTTTATAATTTTTATTTTATTAATTACGAATTAAACATGTAATTACCTCACAAAACGTTTTTATTATTTTGGACACCTGAGAACTTGTGTATAATTTATTTTACAATTTTTTACGGCTGTTTAAAACAAAATTTCATTTAAATTTGATAGACGAACAAATTGCACTTGTAACATAATACGGTTCGTCGGTAGTATCGTTTGAGTCGCCTGAAAATATGCAAAATTTTATTTTTAATGTGTCCTATGTATCTCATTTAAAAAAATCTTACCTAATGCACATGTACTCGTTGGAAATATGGGCATTTCACTATAATATTTAATAGTTGTTAATTTTGATAACTTGTACTGGGAAGAAAGAGATATTCTATGTGCAGCAGGAATCCTGAAAGCAATATATAGTCGCACTTAAATTCGTAATTATTATTGTAATTGTTTCACTTACTCTTTATTCAAATTATTAATGGTTGAAACTGGAAGTGGAGCATTTAAAGTATAAATTATATTTTGATCTAAATTATGACAATTCTGTATCGGTGATTTTTCACATACATATTGTTTAAATGCATGTAGAAATAACGATCTTAGATCATCGTGTGTACATATTAAATGATCTTGGAATAGCGTCATAAATTCCAGACATACATGAATTTGTACTAAACACATTAATTTTTTCCTAAAAACAATTATATTATATGTGTATAATAATTAAGAATTGCACTATAATTTTGTCACACATACCTGTATTTATCAATTGTAAATTCACCGCACGAGACATTTCCCAATTTTTCTTGGATATTGTGCAAGTCACCGAATCTTGAGTTTATTAAAATGTATATATAGTCTCTACACAATTTTTCAAAGCCCATATCAATAACGTACTCTAACGGTAAACTACCTGATAGTAAATTTGAAATTATTGTATGCTGACTTGAATTGGTGATGACTTTAGCAAATCTTGTCGGATTTGTTAAATTTATCTAGTACATATTATTAATTGTATTATTACGTGTCGTGTGCATTGGTAAAAATATTTTTATCATACCTGTGCAAAACACTCATCCACTAAGATCTTATCCAGAACAGAATGTATACATTTTGCCATTTCGATGTAATTCGAATTTTCTGAAAGTGTTATTTGATGCCATTTAAATTGCACTACTTATTGTAGCATCACAATTGAATTTAATATGTGTATAAAAATATGTTAAACGGTTTTTAGACGAGATATACTTACTAATAAGCAAGTCCCATAAAAAATCAGTAAGGTCTATATTGTACCTAGATGGAAGATTTCGTAATTCTTCTTTAATTTTTACAGTACTTTCT
Organism: Seladonia tumulorum; assembly: GCA_913789895.3. Lineage (NCBI taxonomy): Eukaryota > Metazoa > Arthropoda > Insecta > Hymenoptera > Halictidae > Seladonia > Seladonia tumulorum. The sequence goes on from OU565280.1 coordinate 6,976,632, forward strand.
AAATTTTCTTCAGGTATAAAATGATCCTTTCGTACATCAGCGTTATCGGTACCTCTGTAACTATAATCTCCATTGAGCAATAGGTTTATGTTATCCACTATTTTATTATGATCCTGTTTTATAAATAAACAGTATTATCAACAGTTCTGTATACTTTATATACATCTAAAAAATTAATTCATACTTCTGCATATGGACTCGTAAAATTTTTTGGAAATTCCAGGGGTAATAGAGTATAAGGAGAACTCGTATTCTTTTTAAAATCTTCTAATATGTTCAAATACTGATTTAATAATAGTAGTTGTGTCCATAGTTCTTGCAGAGAACTGTTATCTGACCCAGTTACAACCTGAGCAACCTGAACATAATGCAAAATATGTACAATTCGTTTAACATACATAATGAGATCTTACCAAAATATTCTTTGATGCTCTTGTGGGAGAATACAGTGACAAATTGGAACTATGGACTTCTATGCTTATACTATTCTCAAACTTGCTTTTCGCATTTTTATCCCAATGTATCAGTTCTTCTCTTGTTCCGAATACATCGAAAGTACTAAATGCAGATATGGCAACCTAAATAACAGTTTAAGAAGCATTGAAAATTAAATTGAAAACATAGAATACAAAAAAGGATAGCTTTATCTTATATTCTACTCTGTGTTTAATAATACCTACATTCGTCTCATGAACACGCGAAAGTTTTAAATGTTGTTCAAGAAATGCTGAAGATGATTCTTTAATAGTTTCGAAAGTTTCATTATTAGCTAAACAAACTTCAATTGTAGTGAACCATTCTTTCTGAATACTTTTACCTAGCAATTTGCTTCTTATATTATCATTACCATCGCAAAGTGCAAATATAGGAGGAAATTCATCTGTGATAAGATCTATGCACGCATTTAATGCATCACTGAAATAAGATTGTACTATTAATATAATTAAAATAAATTTATAATAGTCGTGAATTTACCATGCTTCTGTCCTGCTTAATGGTAGAAATTTTTCCTCCTCTTTGCACCAATTTTGTTTCATCAGAATAATGGTGTCTTCAAAATTGACATCCTCAAATGAATATTTTAAAGGTGATCCAGTAACATCAAAATCTGAAACTTTTGTATCACGAAATTGTATATTAAATGTTTCGTAAATAATTTACAGTCGTAGTTGTTAAATTTACCGTTCGTGCGACTGTCACAAATGTAATCGGAACAATTATTAGTATCGTCTGTACACGGCTGAAAATAAAAAATACAAATGTTATTTTAACATGAATTTTATATTTATACTTGCGTTGTCATTCAGAAATTTAAAGAATAAGATAGTAATAATAATTAATTAAATAATTTTTCAAAATAGCAATTCAATAATTAACGTACTTGTTTATGCAATATTATGCAAGGAGAATCCTTATATTCAGGAAAAATTCGAGCCACGTATGATAGACAAAGTTTACTTATTTTTATAGAAGGATTCAACACTTTTCTTAATATCTCGATCTCATTCATTTTCGACGATTGCTTAAAACTTAAAGATCTTGGAATTTGTTTATAACAATATACATTTCAGACCTAGCTTATTGTTTGTGTTTAAATCTAGTTTACTTATTCTACTTCAATAATGTACAGGTCAAATTTGAATTGGAATTTCGAACGTTACTTGCGTTCCGAAATACACAAAATCTTTTTCAAAACATTCCTAGGGAATATTTATCTTATTCTTCGAATTTTTGAATGACATTGCAAATATCGATATAAAATTCATGTTAAAATCATTTTTTGTTTATTAATAATTTATTAAAAATCGTTTTTTAGTCATATTTCGAATATTATCGTGCTTTGAAACGTTGCCATTTGTTCATTTGGCTCTACTTTCCCAACGAATGGAAAGACGAACTGAAAGAAGTGGCAACACTGTCTGCACGTATGTAGTACGCGAGGGTCATCAGATTCGAGAACGCTGACGACAGACTTTCCAACAGAGTTTCTATTTTATACTTCGTGGCTGAACGTTCATTGTTCATCGAGTCTCCCATCAACTAATTCGCGTTTGCGCTACGTGCAGTGTGTAACATCGATATGTCAATACTTGTAAAGTACGAAATTTGATAAAAAAGTATATGATGTCGTAGAAGAAGTACGCGGAGATATTCGCGAAGTAATCGTAGCTTGGGTAGTTGTTAGGTTATGAAAAAGTCGAACAAATACTGGACAGGTGTGGGTAACATTTCAACGGTGTGTTTGTCCGAGGTGAAGAGGGACCGTAGGGAACTGGAGGACGGTCTTCCGACCTTTTACATGAAGGAACAGGATATTCCTGAATATTTGGAAGGCTGTGGTCTAACCACCTGCACAGCCGACATGCCTGAGGACGTATCCGCCCTGCGGGATATCAAGGAGCAGATGAAAGAAAAAAAACTGTCCTCCGCGTCTATAGCAGGCCCCGATACCAAGAAAACCGTAACTGTCAAACACCCTGAGTCCAACAAACCGAAACCCACTACGAAAAAAGGTAAACCGATCCAGGCCGATTTAGACGTCGCCAAAGAGTTCGGTAGATGCAGGGATGAGTGCGTGAAACGGCTGGATTTGAGTAAATCGAGCATCACGCATCTCCCCAGCACCGTGCGCGACTTGACGCACCTGGTCGAATTCTATTTGTATGGTAATAAACTCGCAACGTTACCACCGGAGATCGGTTACCTGGCGAATCTAGAGACATTGGCTTTGAGCGAGAACTCGCTCACCAGTTTGCCGAGCACATTAGAAAATCTAAAGTCGTTGCGAGTACTGGACCTCAGGCATAATAAGTTGAACGAAATACCTGATGTTGTTTATAAATTGACTAGCCTGACAACTCTGTATTTGCGCTTCAATCGCGTCAAATACGTTAGCAACAACATCAGGAACTTGACGAATCTAACAATGCTCAGCTTGAGGGAGAACAAGATCAGGGAACTTCCGGCAGGTATCGGAAAGTTGGTTAATTTGATAACGTTCGACGTGTCTCATAATCATTTAGAGCACCTGCCCGAAGAGATTGGGAATTGCATCCAATTGTCCACTCTCGATCTGCAGCATAACGAGCTGTTGGATATTCCGGATACAATTGGGAATTTAGTTTCTTTAACGAGATTAGGTCTTAGATACAATAGATTAACTAATATCCCAAAATCATTGGCAAACTGTAAGTTAATGGACGAGTTCAGCGTTGAAGGAAACCAAGTGTGCCAACTGCCTGACGGGCTGCTGTCGAGTCTTTCTGATTTGACATCGATCACACTGTCCAGAAATGCCTTCACTGCATATCCATCGGGAGGACCAGCCCAATTTACGAATGTTTATTCCATCAATTTGGAACATAATAAGATCGATAAAATACCATACGGTATTTTTTCCAGAGCAAAAAATCTGACAAAGTTAAACATGAAGGAAAACCAATTAACTGCTCTGCCTTTAGATATTGGTACATGGGTGAAAATGGTCGAATTGAATTTGGGTACGAATCAACTAACAAAGATTCCAGACGATATTCAATGCCTTCAGAGTTTGGAAGTCTTGATACTTTCTAATAATTTGTTGAAACGTATTCCTGCCAGCATAGCAAACTTACGCAAGCTCAGAGTATTAGATCTTGAGGAGAATAAGATCGATTCTTTACCCAATGAGATTGGTTTCCTACGAGACTTGCAGACATTAGTCTTACAAAGTAACCAGGTGACTACCTTGCCAAGAGCGATCGGTAATTTGACAAATTTAACATACTTAAGCGTAGGTGAGAATAATCTTAATTATTTACCTGAGGAAATCGGCACGTTGGAAAATTTAGAGTCACTGTACATAAACGATAACGCAAACTTGCATAACTTACCATTCGAATTAGCTTTGTGCACAAATCTCAGTATTATGTCAATTGAAAATTGTCCACTCTCACAAATCCCGCCTGAAATAGTTGTCGGAGGCCCTTCTGTAGTGATTCAATATTTGAAAATGCAAGGTCCTTATCGATCTATGTAACAAAATTAGAAAATTGTCTTTTGTATGAATTGGATGTCGATTCTTAGTAAGAGTGATACAGAAACAGATGATATTTGATACAAATATTTATTAACTTAAATTCTCACCATAATGATCTCACACCAATAAAAATTCTATGGAATATTATTGATATACATATAATATATGAAAATATATTCAAATATATTCATTTCTCATGAAATGAATAGAGATACCATATTCAGTATAAAAATGAAGAAACATATGTACAGATATATTATGAAATTGGTGCTGACTTTGGAAATCTGCACAATGACTAAAGAAACTATAAAAGAATAAAATCATAATAAGTAGAGGTGTGCGAGAACCCGTAGACGTCGGGTTCTCGCACACCTCAAATAATGACATATTTTAGATACAGTAATAATATAAATTATACGGACACTTTTATTAGTATAAAGCATAGTTTATAATACTCCACTCGTATGAATGTTATTTAATAATACAATGAACTGTAATAATGGTTGATGTAATACGTTTTAATTAGTATGTTATATACACTTTGCATAACAGTTATCTTATAATTTCTGAAATTAATCTAGCATATAAAATTTTGTAGCAGAACCCATAAGTTTTCAATTATACACAGATACCTGAAAATATTATTCTTAGACACGTAATTATTATTTTTTAAAATTGTATTAAATGCAAAGAAGTAAGATAAAATTGATTCATTTGAGAAAGCATAACAATTAAGAATCGGCATCAATCAATTTAGATTTTAGTTATTGCTATTCATTGCCATATGAATGAACAAACTTTGCTGAAAAATTATACGATAATATGGGGCTTGTTGTTAGTTATTGTGCAACATGTTATTATCTGTTGGAAATTTTAATAGTGAAAACTTTCGAGAATGTTTGAAAATATGAAAGATAGCTATTTATATGATTTAGCAGACTGTAATGAATTATGTATTATTTTTTTTATTTCTAAGATTAAATGTAAACGATTTTATACTAAAGCACTTTAAAAAAAAATGATAAAAAAAGCTGGTGTATCATGAAGAAAAAAAAGTACATTACGAGATAATAGCACTATATTTTAACAGTAATTTTTACTTTTGCATTTGCTACATAAGTTGCAATAATCAGTGGCAATTATAAACTATATTTAAGTGTATACTCCTACAATGTAGTTAAAAATTAAATGGCATATGTGTTCTTTTAATTAATTAGTAAGTTATCATTCGAACTGTTAATGCAATTAAAATTTATAATTGAATTATTAATGTGCTCTCATTCATTGAAAAAGCTGCCAAACCTAAGCATACAATTATATAGTATTAGCATTGTATTCTTATAACATTGTTTTTTGCTAAGTTCCATATATAATAATTTACTATACATATAATTAAGGTAATCTGGTTTTACTTTATTTACTTCATTGAACTGTGCACATTGTTTATTTATGTGTACGCGTCCGCGCGTGTGTGTATTTTAATTGAATTATTATTTTTTACAAATATATACATGTTTATATGATATATACTCTGTATCACACCTATAATACTTCAATGAATGGATTTTATTTATAGGTGAGGATATATTGATTTTTTAAACGTGTAACATGCTCTTGCACACGTATGACTCGATAAACAATACCGGTATACTATTTTGCCATTTATAACATAATAGCTGAATTAGAAATATTTTTTCATAATTTGTTTATTATGCAATGGCTGTGCAATAAGATGTTAAAAGATTAGCACTATTTTACTTATATTAATTGTAACTGTAATTGATATTACATTAATGTATTATAAAATATATAAATATATTTTACCTCTTAATTAGTGCTACTCAAATTCTATTTCAATTGAAAAACAGACGGAAAATCGATGCTATTGAAAGTACATGGAAATATTTGAAAAGTAAAATGGAACTTAGTAAACTTTTAATTGTAATTAAGAAGTTGTAATATGTCTATTCTATAATTACATATTGATGTATATGTAAATGTATAATTTGTTATGTGTCTATTTACAGTTTTTCTATGCTAGTTATGTTTCTAGAATATAATTATGGTAATGTATTTGCATTATAAGACTTTGTCTTTCAAATTTCTACAATTTGTCCATAAGATAATAAAGGTTGATAATAACATTGCATAATGAAAATTTCTCCAGATTTCGTATTAAATTTTCTTTCTTAATCAAGTGACTTTTATATATGTACAATTAACATACATATATACCTACAATTATTTAATTATTGATCCAAAAAATTAATGTCAATTTGTAAAGTTCAACTCGATGTTTAATTTTTCATTATATCTACGTGTATGTTATATATGTATGTATTAGTAGTCGTATATATAATTTATGACATTTCTATAACATTTATCTGTATCGCTAAAGACATGTACAAAATTTTGGTTGTGTGGTATTATTTAAATCGTTTTATTAAGACTAAATGTGTATGTCTATTATATATACGTAAGGTATTAAATAAGTTTCAGAATACACGCAAATGTTGCCAAAAGGAGTGCTACAATACAAATTGTTGTGATAAACTGTTCAACAGTTTTAAAAAGACATAAATAATACACTATTATATGATTGGGAAATGACTAAATTTGTATAATAAAAAGAAATAGCTATTCTCAAATTATAATCTTGTTGAATAGTCTATTAAGTATGATATATATATATAATTTCAGAATAATAATATTAATGTAATACCATGTATATGACTAATCATATAGGATGCTGTATATTTCTAAATAAATAAATACGCTATAAACGTTTTTTGACCTTTCATTTAATTGACCTTTCGTATAATTATTTATAACTTAATGTAAAACATAATTGCATCACGATTTTACCTTAATCAATAAATTTTTTCAGTGTCCATTTATTTATTACTTTTTGAGTTTCAAAGAAACGATACTTTGCTTTTTTAAAGTAAATTTTCCAAGTTGTATATTGCTTATCACACGTGGACGCTGTAATTAGAAAAATAGATAACAATTGTCAAAAATATTCATTAACCAAAATAAATAATTATTTAATCAAATTTATTTTCAACCTTTTTAGGAGTATCAGCAATTTTTGTAAAGTTATTCGATGACGTTGCAACATTTTCTCCAATTGTTGTGATAGGGTGGTTCCTCAAATAGTTTTCGGCGCCCTTAAATCCTTTACATATTTTTAATTTTTGATTTTCAACCTTTTTAGGAGTACTAATTTTCGTAAAGTTATTTGAAGATGTTGCAACATTCTGTCCAATTGTTGTGATAGGGCGATTCTTCAAATATTTTTCGGCGCCCTTAAATCCTTTATTCGTTTTTGGTTTTTTATATGTAACTGTATTGCAAACGTTTTGCGAATTTTCTAAAAAGTTTACTAATCTAAAATTCACATACAAATGGCCAAACAATACAAATTATTTTTATAAATAAAAGTGTGATCAATCTTTTCAAATATTTTAAAACCGCAGTATACTGCGCAGTATAAGGTATACCTTATAAGGTTTAATATTTCTTTTGAAAATGATTTTAGATTATCTAAGATGTACATAGCATTTGTTATGCTTTCTTCAATTTCTTCATTATGAATGAATGTTCTTTGATTATTAATATTATCGATTTCATTTTTCAATTCCGTAATTTTATCTTCCTCAATTGTATTAATAGATTTCGCATAATTGTATGGTACAGTACTGTATTTACAATTGTGACATTCAATTATTTCTGTGATATTAGGATATGGCTTGAAGATAATGTTAAAATTATGTTGCAAGGAAAAGTCCCACACTTCGTTACAAAATTTATCTTCTACTGTCCATACAGTGCAATTTATATTGTTCTATAACAAATTCAGTAGAAGTTTATTTATTAATATATACATTAATATGTACACTATATTTTTTCTTAATATATTTATTAATATGTACAATAATTCTTATTGTCTTTTTACCATTTTCATCCGTTCTTCTTTTAATACTGTCTTTCTTTGTTCCAGTATTTCATAATTTCTACACAAAAGATTTTTATGAACCTTTAATTCTATGTTTTTACAAATGTTCTCTATTAAGTATAAATCATTTTCTTCATAAATTGCCATAATTCCCAATAATTCTTCATAAATTTATAGTAAACGATAAATAGCTGTTATACGAATAGTAAACGCTTCCGAGCGAAAAGTCAAGTTGATGTTTCATATTTATTGGCTCACCCTATATATGCATTCAACGAGAATGCAAACGGTCATTGGCTGTTAAAAGATATGTATGTAAATAATCGTTTCCTAGAAAAAGCTACTTATACAGTTTCAAAAACAACTATTTCTCAAGCGAATAACTATATACACAGTACCAATGTAATATTATAATTATAATATTTCATAGTAATAACTTTATACATAGTTTTACGAAAACTTAAAAATTACTTAGTACTGCATAGTATATTCTATATAATAAATACTTCAAAAGCAATTGTGTTTGTATTATGGTATTGTAGCACAGCGTATCGAAGCTTTTCTGTGACCGCAAAAATAACCTATAACACTGTAAACAAACTTTGTTCAACAGTTTTTACATTTTCGGACAACAACGGAAGTTGGTGAATTAAACTTTTTAAAGTATGATTAATAGTGTAAAATGAGTTCAAACGGCTTGAAAGTGATAAAAAAAAGGTTAGTATGAAATTTATATATTATACACACATATATTAATCTTTTAATAATATAATAGTAATAAACACAGTAGCACAGTAGCACTAACTGATGTATAATTTTTTGCTACTACACCATCAGCAATCCATACCCTCAAGGAATGCGATGTCAGAAATGTTTGGAAATGGGACATTGGAGCTACGAATGCAAAGGGAAGAGGAAATATGTGCACAGATCTTCGCGTACAACACAACTGAAGAAGGTCTTGAAGCAACGAGAAGAGACTACCATGTAATTTATTAAAAAATTGTAAACACCATTCACACACTATGTACAGGTTACGAGATATCTTGTTTTAATGCTTATAAAGAAAGTGCTTGTATGCATTGTACTAAGCTTTTTTTGGCATGCTAAAAAATGTGCTGGCTGTGGTAGCACATTGAGCAAGCAGGGTACCATACTCAATGTGTTAAATTTAGATCAGGCATGCTGATAAGATGGCTAGAGAAACAGTTCTTCTTCTTTGCTGCTACCATTTCTTCTTCTACATTGAACAGCCTCCTCTATGTCTAATTAGAACCTGACAATGACAGCAGATCAATTTCTTCTCCAGTCACTTCTTCAATCATCGCTACTCACATTTCTATAAACACATATGTTATAATCACTGTATTCAATAAATAATAAAACGGACGAATATGTTACAGTGTAGAACAAAAGAAAGAAATTAAGAAGAGTCGTCAGCAGAAAAAGATGAAGAAAGAATCCAGCAGTTCCAGTGATACAAACTCTAGTGCTGAAAGCAGCAGTTCCAGCAGTAGTAACGATAGCAGTAGTAGTAGCTCGTCATCTGACAGTGAATCTGATTCTACCGACAGTGTTTCCAGTAGCAGCAGCGGTAGCAGTAGTTGTAGCAATAGCAGTAGTAGTAGTAACCGTTCTAAAAGGAAATAGCACTTAAGGTACGTTTGACAATATCACGTTCTGACTGTGAAAACATTGTTTAATTACTTTGTAGAACCGCAACTTTCTGTTTTACACAAAGCCACTTTGTCTACATACATTTTAAGATTTTATCGCATATGAAGAAATCTTTTTAATTCTTTACAAGGTAATTTACCAGTTCACTACAAATACATGATAAGCTTTGCTGTACAAAATTTAAATAACTAAGGTACTTATATGTAAATTACACTTTAAATAATAATTTGTACAAGGTGTCTTGTAGTTGAATATTATTATTTATATTATATGTAGCATCAATACCTACCTAATTTAGTAAACGTTTGTAGTAGAAGACGGGAATAAGTTTTTCATGACCAATAAGAATCATTTATTTAGAAACACAGAAAAATGAGATAGGAACGTATAAAAATGAGTAAAATGCAATCAAATGATAGTCTAATATAAAAAATAGTTTTGTATCAGATCAAAATATATTCATATACATAATTTAACGCTTGTTAGTCATCAATATTCTCAGGAAGCGTTTGGATTATCACTTTTCTCTTGGAATCATATACAAAGTTGTTCGATTTAAAAATGTCACTTTCGTAGAATGAATGAAGATTGTATATGTCAATTTGTTTAGCCTAAAACGAAACGAAAATGTGAGTTAAATAATACATGTATACTATATATATATATATATATATATATATATATATATATATATATATATATATATAAAAAAATATATCTATAAAAATATATATATACATTTTTTTTTATGTGTATATATATATTGTATTTATTATATAGATCTATAATAAAAGTACTTCGAAGAAAATAAATTACCCTATCTAATAGATCTTTCTCCGAAACTTCGATTGTTGTAATGCGATTTCCGTGTATCGCTTTCTGAAATGCTAATGTATCCAATGTAACTTGTCTCAATATGTAATACAAAAGTTCACTGTGATCTTTCTTATACGATAAGTATTTCTGGAATGTCTGTAAAGAAACAACAAAATATTTGTTATATTTTAATAAAGTCACTCTAATTATATTAATCATTCGAACCGAAGCACCTACCTGTCGCATACTTTTCATTACTGAATATTTCTGCGTATCGACGAAACTATCAAGCATCATTCTGATGGCAACATTGATATCAGTATCTTGAACATGATCCCGCAAATGAATCTTCGCGCACGCTTCAGACATACGTATAATACTCTCTATATGTCTTACAGTAATTGGTAAACTTCCAGTTGCCTAAAACATTTTGACAAAAACAATAGTTTTGTCGCAATAATGGAATTATTACAATTGAACTAATTAATACTTGTTTCATTTACCAAACTTTCTTGTCTCAACTGACTGTACAACTTTGCCACTTTGTCTTGATCGATATTCGTCAATTTAGGATGAACATTCTGTTTGGAATAAACTATATATTTCTTCAAAAGATCTTGCGGAATGGATATATCATTTGGGTTCTCCTCTGGAGCAATTGTTTTTTCTGAATTTGTCGGATGATGTCTGATGTGAGAATTTACAACAAATTTGGCTAAGTGTCTATCTTGCATAGGATCAATTTCATCCTTTACTACACAGAGGATATCGAAACGAGACAGAATCGGTTCCGATAAATCTACATTTTCCGAGAACGTCATGCTAGCATCGTATCTTCCTCCGATAGGATTGGATGCAGCTATTACCGAGCACCTGGCGTGGAGAGATGTAACAATTCCTACTTTTGAAATAGAAATACTTTGTTGTTCCATAGCTTCGTGTATAGACGTCCTATCTTGATCATTCATCTATAAGAATCGTAATCATTAATGATTAAATGCTGCTAAGAACGTTTAGAAAAAATATTTGTCTACCTTATCAAACTCATCGATGAGACAGATTCCGTGATCAGCAAGTACTAGAGCACCAGCTTCCAAAGTCCACTCTCGAGTTGTTGGCGATTTCCTTACAAAAGCAGTTAAACCAACAGCCGAAGCTCCCTGACCTGTAGTGAATACTGTTCTCGGTGCAATCTTTTCGATGTATTTCAAAAACTGAGACTTAGCTGTTCCTGGATCACCGCACATCAGCACGTTAATGTCTCCTCTTACTTTATGTTTGTTACCTACGCATTTATAAGAGTAACAATTAGTCTTATTCATCGAGAAAGTGTGTTGAATGCAATGTTAAAAATTAAAGTACCGGGATTTTTCGGTTCACCCCCAAATATTGCCAACGCTAGAGCTCTCTTTGAATACTCATGCCCATAAATCGATGGTGCAATGCTCGCGACAATGCGATCGAAAATTCGATGATCTTTACTCAAGGAAATAATGCTAGAAATATCTTCCTCAGTTAGAGATTCTACGATTTCTTTCGTGTCTTTCACTTGTAGATGATTTGCTAGGAGTACCGTTGCGAACACCGGAAAACCCTGGTGCAACGAGAATATCGTTTAGTACTGTGTTCAATGTAAAATTCCTAAAATTATTAGGTCAGTGCAAAAAAGTAATAATATTATTCCCTTACTTGTTCTGTGTTTAATGAACCGTCGTAGTTATTCGTGTAAATCGCTGTGACGTCTACTTCGTCGCCTGGCTTACAGCGATCGCAGAGATCCGATAGAAGAATGCAGTCTTTACTCCTAGGTATTCTACCTGCAGGAATTTTACCTGGCGATTCTTGGATTGTAACTTTTTGGTAATTTCTATAGATTGTTTGCTCCATATTAATCTGTGTAAACATTGTTAATGAAATTTTGTATAAATACATACAATTATAGAATCTGTATACCATAAATTATTAATATAACAGAGTTTTACCATAAAAGGTCCAATGCTTTGACACTCAGGACAAGATCCGGGTTTAACTTCAGCATTTTGGTTTTGTACAAACGGACCAAGCACATATCCACACTTTGTACAATCGTATTTTACAACTGATAATTGTGGCATTACTCCCGTTGTTGCGGTTACAACACCCAGGGTACGTACTAGTTGATTTAAATGCAACTTCCTGATATTAATAATAAATTAGTAACTTCGTAAATATTAAATGTATTGTACTCGGCGTGCGATTATCTTTTACCTAAATGTACGGATCTCTTCTATTAAAGGTAATTCTGATATCCTGACGTGAATTTCAGTCGTGACTCTTTCGTAACTGGGGAAGATGGTGAGTACCAATTCCTTTGCTACTTCATCGAATATTTCCAACATTTGAAACGGTGCTTCTGGCAAAAAGTAGGCCAAAACGTGTTCTTTACTGGCAAGAATAGGGAACTCCACGATGAAACTGGCCTGTTAAGAAATGAGAATAATTATTTTATAAATATAAACATTATCTCTAGTAATTCTAATTAGTGAGAGGAAGTTCATTACTTGATTACTTTCGCACATATGCCGAATTCTTTCCTTGTACATATACTGTCCTTTTGAATTGGTATGTGTACGTAAGAAACTTTTAAACCGATTAGAAATTTCTGTCCTAGGCCCCAGCATTGATACCCACTCTTTAACTGAATGACCCTTGGTATCTTCTAAATTTTCTATGGATTCGATCATCTGAAATAAAATGATAAAAATTATGTTACATTGAACAATAAGAAAGGCAATAAATACACTTACTTCTACATCTTCTATTTCACCTGTTGCAGCCTTCTCAGCCATACGTCGCTTGCGTGTTTGCACTTCATCTTCATCGCTTTCATCTTCAATATACAGATGTATGAGTACACGTATTATTAAATGTAGGTATTTCTATTACGAGTTCTTAATAGAGAAAATATGTACCGTAAAGCAAATATCTATCATCTCTGACAATGCCTGCTGCTCTGTCTCTTTTATGCATGGCAGATTCAGCAGCTGCACGTTCGCCTTGTGACATTTCGGAGTAAGCTTCATCGTCGACCAGATCAGGATCGTATCTGTCTAAAGCTGGCATGGGACGATAATCGCTGGAATATTATAACAAAGTTAGCAATGAAAAGATTATTTAACCCTTTTACTGCCAGCAGGCCAATATATCAGCCTTCTGTACCTATGCGAGAACTGCCATGAGCCTATGTATCAGCCCTGTGCGTTTATGGGCTATGGCACTCTTCGCATGGACCTCATAGATCTGGCACTAAAAGGGTTAACTTCCATGCAACAAAAGGTCTTACTCTTCCATATTATCCCCAAACAACTCTTCTCCATCTTCTTCCTGCTCTTCCGGATTAATGTCATTGTCATTGCCAAGTAAATCAGACTCATCCTCAAAGGGTTCATCTATATCTGGCGCAGGGGATGTCATTGCCTCTGCTTGCCTTTCGGAACGAACCGGGGAACTACTAGTATCCTAAAAAATACAGTTCATACAGAAAATCGGAAAATTGGTGAATATCTCGTAAATTATATCTATTAAAATATCTTTAACTGTGAAACATTAATTCAGTTTCAGTTTAGGACATCTAAATATTTTCAGTACATTCTAATGCATATAAATTTATTATTTACATGAATAAAATATCTTACCATTTTATTTAGAAGAGATGAAACAAAATTTAACAAGAACTCAACAAAATACACAAAATATTTACTCGCAATTAAAGACTCGAACTGAAACGCAACAATTGGCGGGAATTTCTTTTAGATCAAACCTAACCCAATCGCGTCATACGTAACCTTAATTCTGAAACGTCACAGTTTTGATTAACCAATGAGGATAACTCTTTGGGCTAGAAGATAGAAAACGTCGAGTTCTATTGGCTAACGTAACAAGTTGCACGCAATCTTCAATAGTTACTTTTTAGTTCGCGCAGATTAGAAGAAGAATATTAGTTTCATAATTCAAATAAACGTGTATGATGAAAGGTACTGGGATAAATGAATTCTAGACACTCGTAATTATTTTTAACTTGTATTATTATCTGTGGTACAATAAGCATTCTTCAAAAAATATAAGGTCTTCAACTTTTCTAATACAGAGCCAATTTCTGCTTGAATATTCGCTGATCTTACAGCAAGAAAAAGAGACCCTTGAAAACGTTTTTGTGCAATCCGTAAACTTTGTGGAACCAGAACACCAAACCATTTTATAGGATCTGGAATTTCATCTCCATCTTTATCTAACTTTTTTAAACTTAAGTCAAAATTTGGGATTATCTTGCCAGTTTCTTCCGTCAACTTGGTTTCTAATTCAAATAATGTAACTACTTTCTCTTCATCATCTGGAATCTGTAGGATGCTTATACTCTCTTTGCCACGGATATATTTAGCTTTAGCTAGCTCTATGTGACCATTGCGCAGCCTATTTTCCATTTGCATGTTAACATTAATTTTCTCTTCCATTAGCTCTAGATTGCGCAGCAGATTTTCATCGATAGCTTTACATATGTCATCTACACTTTCATGCATTTTGCAAGCTGTTGGTGTTACACTGAGAAATAAGCTGTATATAATACTGAAAAGTTCTACCTGAAACGTACATATGTATTGTATTTATATGTGTTTTATTCCTACTTTTATTATTATGTTATTGACCAATACGTTTATATTCATTTTTTTAATGAATATTCTTACACACGTACCGTATATTACTGTTTTGGTTTTATTTTCGTCTATAGCTACATAAATATTAATAATGTGCTCAAATATTCTTGCCCTTGTAAATTGTCATTTTTATACATTTTATATCAAATAAATAATAAGTTTTTAGGTGGTAAGATTGTTCTTATGCTCCACACCTTCTATTACACACATATGTACTGTGAGAATACTGTCACATTTGCGGACGTGTTTTCAATTTTGTTAATATCTCATTTTCATCCCCACCATTTTAAGGCGCAGCCAATCACAGTCCTCTTGGTTTCCAGACACGTGACTTCATCGAGTTGCTATTTGATAAAAAATAGTATCTACTACTCCATAATGTCTCGTTATTACTCCAAAGGACGCGATGCTAACTAGGGAAAAACATAGTGTTATTAACTGTCTCCAGAATGGAAATGCAATGATAGTGACAGATTGTCAGCATTGACAATTTAGTAAATTACAATGATGGCAGTGAAAGAGAAACAGTTAGAGAATCCCACCGATGAAATCGAATGGAACGTCGAAAACGAAATTCAATTATTCTTTGCTATGAATGGTCATAAACCTGTCGGTAAAATTTAAAGTAATCAATAGTAGAGTCTTTATAGGTTATGTTTACATTGGTTTCACTTGAAAGCAATAATTAATAATATCATTGCAGAACGATTCTATTTTCATTTTATAAGATTTTACTAAACATGTTTTTTCGCAGGTGTAAATAAATATTTCCATATGGTTTGCATATGGGAAAAATTTCGAGCTGCCATCCACAAAGATGTACCATTAAAAATGATTTGGGATCATTTGGAATCAATGTACGACCTCATAGCATTGGTACTTATTAATGTATTAAGAAGTAGTACATCAAAGTTTCGAGAAAAGTTAAAAGTATATCATTTTAGGACGATATGGAAGATTTGCCGTTCCCCAATCAAGAGATAGATTTCTCTTTACCCGAACAAGAATTTTTGGGAACACTTAAAGCTAGGAAAAGAGAAGAACCTGAGTTCAAGTTGAAAGAACAAAGAGACAAATACAAGGAGATGAAAAAAGAAAAAGATGTTAAGGATCCTATGAAAAAAGATACCATTCTCCGTGATCTTAAAGGAACAAAAGATGTTGAGAGAAAAAAGGAAGAGTGTAAGAAGTTTGTCAAGGATATAGAAATGAAAAAGGACAAGCTTCGAGACATGAAAGATATAAGGAAGGATTACAAATCTTCAAAAGGGAGATCATCCAAAGGGAAAGATGATCTTGAAGAAATAAGTGTGTATTTCTATCTTTAATATAATTCTATTCATCGTCTACGAGAAGATGGTACAAATTTCGACAAAGGGGCAAAAGAATCTGTGAAACCCACTCTTAATACTAGCGTAGTAGGGATATAGAGTTCTGGAGGGATAGCAAGACATTGTGACAGTATCGTTTTGTTCCAGTCAAATTCGATAGGTTCATTTGTTTTCAAACGACTCTGGCTATTGCGAAATACTTGCAACATGAAGTAGGGATATCAGGTAGTGAAGCATGGATACCTACAAGTTTGCCATCTTCTCGTGCAAGAGGAATACATGCATGAAGTATTTAATAATTTTTCTTCCAGTGTCTACTGTAAAGAAAGAACGTAAGGACTCTGAGTCTGGCCGTGAAAGTTTAAAGAGAGGACCGAAACGACCAACTAGGCAAAGTGTTGATAGCATATCTAAAGCATCGCTGAGTCCACGCAATACACCACCACCCAAGCGTAGAAGGATATAACAATTCCTGACAAATTGAATTCTTTTATACATGCAAATATTGCATATTGAACTTCGAACGACACTCGTGTATAATATACGCGAGCCGTGTAAAGACTTGTATGAAAGACTATGCCTATAAAAAGATAGTTTTATAAAGATTTTTACATTTATTTATTGTAAATATAATGTATAATAGAATGTGAATAAAAGTATTAGATATCTTAATGTATGTATTAGTATTCTGAACTAATAAACTATCTCATAGAATTATTAGGTCAGTACAAAAGTTCGTAACCGATTCCTTGTTGTATTTTAATAGAAAATCGGATATGAATGTCTGTACTGACCTAGTATTAAATAGAAATAATAAAGTACACGAATGAAAGTAAAATATAATTAGGATAAAATAAGAAAGCAGATACTTCTGAGAATATTAGCCAGTGTTTATTACAGAAGTCGCAGACATCTTCATGGACATAGAGTTTTGGTTTGTGTTTGCTTATGGTACTGGAATAGTTGTGTGAGCTTCATTTCGGTCGATGGAATGGATTGTATCGCCATGATCAGGATACTCCTGACAGTTTTCGTACGCCGATGGTAAATACTTCTATCGAAGTCTTCTCGCTTCACGTTCCGACTCCAGTAAGGTTAGGAGATCACCTTCTCGTACCGGTCCTTTTACATTCCTGATAATTTGTCGATTTTGTTCTCCCAGGAATTCAACTTTGACCTGCGTACACTGACCCTGCGAGCCAGTTCGTCCTAGGACCTTTATAACTCTCGCCAAAACTACTGGTTTGTCCATGGTGTTTTCACGTGGCTTTGATGCGTCAAGGAAAAGACGTTTCAAGGAAGTGAAAGAGCCTTCCTCGTCCCGCAATTTACTAATCAAAATGGCGGCTTCCGGTAAGTTTCTCCAGTTATACGCGCAATCATACGCGGCAATCGATGACTGTACAATTTTCATTTAAATGGAGTGTAATAATATTTTAATAATCGATAACGAAATGTATGTATTTTAGAAAAGAGAAGCATCTGTTTATTTGAAACATAAATACTGCAATTTATTATTATAATTTTTATCTATCGGCGCATATAGTAGATGGCGTTTACTATATTTAAATTTATATTAATTGCACACAACACTGAGGATATGAACATTGTAATTTGTAATTGTTTCTTTTTTTGTTTCTTAATGCTGGAACTGTTTATTTAAAAACGTCACTTACGAAAAACATAATAAAAAAATGTAAAGAATACGTGACAGTTCGAAAACTGTTAATTTCTAATTATAATATTATAGATTCGTCAAGGAGTACAATGCTTATGTTCAGTTTGTTAAAATCTAGAATTAACGACGGAATGTCATTCGGTTTGTTAAACTTCAGGACCAATTCAACTATAATATACAATTTTACGATTTCTTATAGTGCTTTCTTTTATATTTGCCATATAACTTTACCTTCACCTGAGAATTTGTTCTGTATTAATAATATAACACTGTTCGATACATATTTGAACTTCTAAACTTCGAGCAGGCGTTTCATATTTTATCGTGAATTAAATCAACGTTTGTGAACAATTTTTAGTTCTCGTGTGTAGTTTAAAAAAAAAATCAAATTTTATACTGTTCAAACACAAGTTTTGAAAATCGAAATTTTTCTTCGATATTGATTTTTAAAAAATCACATATGCGTATTAAAAATTTTACAAGTTCGTATTTACCTTACGAAGATTTAAAACGTCCACTCAAAGTTAAAAAGCCGCAGAAGTTAAAATTTGTTGTAATTGTAATCCTCAATATACACGTCTATATCTTTTATATATTTCTTATGGTCGTTTTAATTTATATCAATACAATGTACTCAGATCTCGTCGTCATGTTAAGAATTTCTTTGATTTTAGAAATTTTTCGTATTTTACGTCTTGACAATGTATATTTGTACTTGTATCAATTTCACAATTCTTTCCGATTTTCTCAATACAACAGCAAGTTACAAGGCCTAATCTTTTTTTCAACCGCTATCTCGTAAATTACATGATTGCTGGTAATCATTTATAAGAATACGGTGAAAAATGTTTTCAATATATTCTATATTTAGTGGCAACATGATTCAATATCACTTATGAAGAAACAAATTGAATTAAGCATGAATGGGTCGGATATGTCCAGAACTTATTGTCAAGTTTCAATATTTATGTTGTTACATGGCAACGAATTACAGACATTTTTCAATGTAGAAAGCTTTAATTACTCTAGGACTGTTATAACTAAAATGCTGTTTATTAAATGCAAAGTATTTATAAAGTATAGGGGTGTTGGTCGAATGTTTTTCATCATTAAGTCTCTGCCATTAGGTAGTATCAAGAGATGATAATAGTCTCAGTATCGTAAGAAGTAACAATAATACTTGCTGGAAAATATTAAGTTCTAAAATTTTCTTTAATATGTAATCAACGTCGAAATTCAGCAATCTAAGTAACACGCTACTCAAGTACAAACACAATAGCATAGATAATTTCATGGACAAGACATTATTGTTTTCTCCATTCTTCGAATAATTAAAATCGATTATACGTGAAAACAGCAACTAAAATTTTTATCATATTTTATACATTTTGATTGTATACAAACATTATAACGTTTCGCTAGAAAACATTTCTAGTCTCTAAAATCGTTTAATGTGACATTTCAAACAAAGTTGCATAAATTATGAAAAAATTACGAAACTATTACGTGCTTCGTCTCAACTTCGCATCTCGGAGGGGTAAAAACGAATTGTTTCGCAAAACACGCTTACTCGACTAAAAATACTTGTACTTGTTTAAGTATAATGAAATATTTTTTGCCATAATGAAAGTGGACCCTGACAATACACTAATCACGTAGTTACAAAAGCACCCATTTTAGCAAATAATATAATTACGTTCTCAAGTACATACATATACATATATACTGTACGTCACGAATAACTCTTTACAATCAGTCAAAAATTCGTTTTATTATTATTCGTAGTTCCCATTTCTTTTTTCCAACAATCACGTTGAAAGCTAGCGAAGCTTTAGAAGAAAAATATTTTCTGACTCGAAGTACTGTGTACATTTACGCATTACCTTTCGAAAATGGCAGCGTTCGAGTACCTTCTTTTTTTTTGTTTCGTGTCTCGGTTGTGTTATATTCCATATTAATTTCCAAATTAATATGGATATATAAATTTGTTGGGCAACGAACGTTCGACACTAGTGTACAACACTGAACGACATAATCAATCAACTAATAATATCCTTAAAACATTTACTGCCACAGATTGGTGGAAAGCGTCTGCCCGGAAAGTGTAGAAGTAGTAGTTTTTCCCGGAGTGCTTGAGAAACTAGTACCTCCCAAAGATAGTTGAGACATTTGTTGTGGTAACTGCAATATTAATAAATAATTGAAATTGTTAGTACACGAAAGAAAATACAAGCTTCCAAACAAACGACGCACCTGACCACTAAAGCCGACAGATTGTTGTCGTTGCTGTGTTGGTAAGTTGAAAAAAGGATTACTACCAGGCGCGGGTTGAAGATTTTGTGATAACATACCGCTCCATCCATTATTGCTATTAATATTAGACTGTCCTAGTTGCATCATCTACAAATACATCAATTAATATAGTTATCGATAACTAGGGATGAACTTAGTACATCCCTAAATTTAAAAGAACGAGAAAGTAAAAACTGCATGTAGTTCGTTGCTAAATCGAATGTCTACTGTGTATTGTATAATGTAAAAATGTATATACCATTTGAGACTGCATCGCAATGGCAGGATTAGGCACACCATTCATTTGATGCATCTGACCTATTTGTATGCAGTTTCCTAAAGAGTTCGCTGCAACGGATCCTAACGAATTTGGATTCACTGTCATTTGAGTCTGGTTGACAGACATTTGATTAGTCGTAACAGGCATTTGAGCAGGAAGATGGTTAAGTTGAGTCAAGGAACTTTGCTGGTTTGGGAAATTACTTTGCTGGCCGAATGCTACCATGTTTGGTACTTGTTTGTATTGAACAGTAGGCTGTTGTTGAGGATACATTCCACCTGAAAATACGACAACGTTAGACATACTAAAGTTACAAACGAAACAGTACATTTAAAATGTTCATTTTACCAGGAACACCATAAATCGCTGATTGCTGATGACTCGGTGTACCATACAAGGCCAAAATACTGTCCTTAGACATTTTACTCTTTTCCTGAGGTGATGGTGCTGGCTGATCGAAGAAACTTTCCTCTTCGCTTTTACTCACAGTAGTCGATGTGTTTGTAGTCGTGTTAGAGGAACTACTACTGGTCGAAGCTACTGAAGCCGGAGGAGCAGACAAGAAGGAAGAGAATATGTCATCTCCAGTACCGTTTACGTTCGACTGATTCGCTGCAGGAGCGTCTACGATAAATACGGAATACATTAAAAATGCAATTTATATTAACCCTTGTGACAAACGAACATATAATAGTAAGTTACCTAAACCCAGTAAGTCCAGGGTAGCAGCATTGGTAGCCCTATTGGGTTTAGGACTAACAGAACTCTTAGGTTTTGGCAACTGAGGCACTACTTCTGGTTTCTTTACGGGTGGAAGTATAGTTTGGTTACTAGTAGTTTTTGAAGTCTCCTTTTTTCGCCTACGTTGCCTTTCGGCTTCCTCGTCGAGCTCCTTATCCCAATTTATCTATAAGTAACATGGATATAAATTATATCTTGTCTGTAAATATATTTTTAAAAGGGAAATATAGTTATACCTTTGGTAAAGGTGGTGGTACCCATTCTCTAGCTATGTACTTCTTGTGTTCATACTTTGCACGAATGAAACTCTCAAGGCTACAATCTGTTTGTGGTCTTCGAAAACTGTCTGGAAGGTTTGCTTCGTATACAGCTCTTGCTCGGGAGTTACCCATTTGCTGCAGACTCTGAAAAGAACAATGTATTTTGTTAAACGATCTGCAAGTAATATCTAATAAGATGAAGCTACTATATACAGACCACTACTTGTTCCGGTGTCCATGTATCTAAGTTAACTGATTTAACTTTGCTTATATGGACTCCGAGATTTCTGTGTATCCCGGCGCAACGAATGCATAAAAATATACCTAGATTCCAACTAGCCCACCTTGGTCCTACGAAACATAAAAATTAAAAATGTGTATATCTTCAATCTGCGAGTTAGATTTAATCATTTTAGTGCCGTGCAGCGAATAATGCTGTAACATTTGGTAGCAATGTTCAATTGGTAGTGCGAAAATAGTTTAGAAAGCAGCACAATCGCGTTGTGTGGCATTTATCAACATGATTTTTTAAATTAGGCACTAAAATGGTTAATGATTTAATTTGCATGCTATCTATAAATATAAACAGATCAAAATGAAATTCTAACGAATTATTATAAATAAAAGGCTGGACAGGAATGATACGCACAAACATTTGTTTATACATACGTAAATATTTAAGTAAATAAAAAAATACCATTTTCGTAAAATTATTTATCGAAAACTGATAGAGAGCAGGGATGCACATGATTCTTAATCGAATATACATGCACGAGGAAACGAGACGTCTACAGGACATTTGTAGTATTCACCTACGATCGCTGTCATTTATAGTTTGTCACAGTGGGAATTAAAAATCTATAATGTTTCGTTAGATGAAACTAGGTCGTTTTGAAATCGATATCGATGACCCGCATGCATCATCAGTTGTGAGAAAAAAAGCTGAATTTTCTCGGACACGTAGAGGATAGACGAAACAATGCTTGAACCGATTGTAGACAAGGAAATATCGATGGAAATATTCACAATTGATGGACGAACCTTTCGCATCGCAGTCGACACAATACTTGTTGTCTTCGTCCCGCAGCATCTGCGTCAAGAGGTTTTGACATTTTTCCTGGATCTGTTTGGCACGTTCTTTTTCGAGGCGAGACGTCATTTTTAAACAGTGGGTGGACACCCTGGCCACACGTATTTCCAAAACAATGTTTTTCCTCTTGCAACACAGGACGTGCACCAGAGCCGTCAAGTATAGTAC
Source organism: Seladonia tumulorum (assembly GCA_913789895.3). Lineage (NCBI taxonomy): Eukaryota > Metazoa > Arthropoda > Insecta > Hymenoptera > Halictidae > Seladonia > Seladonia tumulorum. Next base: position 6,999,632 of record OU565280.1, read on the forward strand.
TTAGCAATGGTCACCGAACGCCCCCAATAGCCAATAGTTCAACTCGTTACTCACCGAAACGTCATGCAGTTGAAAGAATTCTATTGGATCCGTTTGCTTCAATACCTAGAACGAAATAATACGTAGATTAACAAACGTCCCATACACCCGGAATGCCAAAAGTGAAATCTTATTTTCAATGCGCATGTGCTCGCAAGTTGGTCCATGATTAATATAGCTTCAGGATTCTGCTTACCAGGTAAGAAAAAGGCACCGGACTTATTTGTAAATACACCTAATACTTATTTTGTGAAAAAGTAGAAATTCTAATAGTCATCTATACAGTAATGTTCTAATGTTCAGAAACATTTTTCCATTAAAGTTTAACCATGACTACAGCTTTCAAAAATGAAAGTTGTCCCATCTGTTTCTATCTATAATATTAATTATTTGTCTTATTTATGTAAATACATTGTATTTTTGCTATTATAGACTACGAGTGCAATTTTGACAATCTAGAAGGCAATGGAAAACATTTCTGTTCGGCCATTTTTCAGCCAATCGGCGTAGCTACAAGGAAAATGGACCAATCGAATGTGAGGTAAAGTTGACCGTAAAAGGAAATAAGAATGCTAGGCGTCGCTGATGATCGCGATTATTATCATTATTAGTCACACGCGGAGCTCTTGGTAACTATACTTTTATTGGTCGCCGGAAATTTTCGATCGTCGTTCTGTTATAATATTGTGCAAACGAGAAAAAGAATTGGATAGAAAATGTCGACGGTAGCGAGTCCTTTAGCCGTAGGAGGTATCCGGCAATCTGGAGCACCTGTGCGAACACAAAATGGTATGTTTGCATTATGCGAAAATTTGGTTATAATATACAGTATTTCAATTTATCGGCGTTTATTTTAGACAGGACTTTTCTAGATGATTTTCATCGAATTCACAATTTCCGAATTCCAAACCATTAAAAACCATTATTATTTAATAATCCACATGTGTAATGACCAAATAACATTTTTGATACATGTGGCTTGCATATTTTAGATACTGATACTTTATATACTTTATGCATCAATTTCGAGAAGTAGTATAATGAAACAATGCTCTAAACATGTTTCGATATAATTTATCGATATATTTCTAATTAGTTGTAATAAAATTTTCTGTGTATTTCATTCTTTTGCAGTGATGGCTGCTTGTGCCATCGCCAACGTAGTGAAGACCTCTTTGGGACCTGTTGGCTTGGACAAAATGCTCGTAGATGACATTGGTGTAAGTATTTCAAATAACATTTTATAATGCATATGCTCTCTAAAATGAATTTTTAATTTTGCACGTATTTGAAATAATGTTTTAGGATGTCACTGTTACTAATGATGGAGCAACTATCTTGCGTTTGCTTGAAGTTGAACATCCAGCAGCAAGAGTATTAGTCGAACTAGCTCAGTTGCAGGATGAAGAAGTTGGAGATGGTACCACATCAGTCGTAAGTTTATTCTAAATTGATTCTAATAAATATATTAGGTCAGCACAAAAGTTTGTGCACGATTTTGTACTAAAATACAACAAGGAATCGGGTATGAATTTTTACACCGACCTAATATTAGACAAAAAAAAACTAAACTTTAGCAACTTTTTTTTTTAATAGGTAATTGTTGCCGCAGAGTTGCTGAAAAATGCTGATGAGCTTGTGAAGCAAAAGATTCATCCAACCTCTGTAATTAGTGGTTACAGGCTCGCTTGCAAGTAAATATCTGTTTCTGCATAATAAAAGAATATGAAATCATTTGCTAATTTGTTCATTTATATTTTAGAGAAGCCTGCAAATACATTCAGGAACATTTAACAGTCACAGTTGAGGAACTTGGGCGAGACTGCCTAGTTAACGTAGCTAAAACGTCCATGTCCAGCAAGATTATTGGCGCGTATCCTTTTTGTCAATCATTTGTTTTCTCGTAACACTAGGTTTATAGGACGAGGAATTTTGAGTTATTTTTATAAAGCAGTGTAAAATAGCCACTTTTAGTACTCCATAAACCTAGTGTTAATTTAACGATTCGAGCAATTGCAGTGCTCTGTATTTCAATGAGTATTTTTCAGTGAGAATTACCGTGATTCGACTAATCACAAATATTATTCCTTAATGTATTCATAGTGATGCCGACTTCTTCGGAAACATGGTTGTGGATGCCGCAAACGCGATAAAAGTTAACGACGGAAAAGGAGGTTTCCTATATCCAGTAAAAGCAGTGAATGTTTTGAAAGCTCACGGAAAGAGCGTTCGAGAATCTGTACTGGTGCAAGGCTATGCACTCAACTGCACCATAGCTTCCCAGGCTATGACCAAAAGAGTATTAAATGCAAAAATCGCGTGTCTGGACTTCTCTTTGCAAAAGACAAAAATGAAGCTGGGTGTTGAAGTATTGATTACAGACCCAGAAAAGCTTGAAGCAGTCCGTCAACGTGAAGCAGATATCACAAAGGAACGTATTCAAAAGATTCTCTCTGCTGGTACCAATGTTGTTCTTGTATCTGGAGGAATCGACGACCTTTGTCTGAAGGTACATTTTCATATGAAAAAACAATAATGTTTAGAGTAAAACAAGAGTAGAACTGTTATTTGTATGCTTCTTTTATAGTACTTCATTGAGGCTAAGGCAATGGCAGTCCGAAGATGTAAAAAGGCAGATCTGAAGAGAATAGCTAAAGCCACGGGTGCGCAATTCCTTACTTCTCTGACCAATATGGAAGGAGACGAAAGCTTTGATGCCAGTTTTCTTGGAGAGGCGGCCGAGGTTGTTCAGGAAATGGTCTGCGACGATGAACTTATTCTTATTAAAGGGTATTCTTCAATTCAAAATATTGTTAACGGTTGGTCAACCTGCAGAACAGCTTCCTTAAGCGGAAGCCTCACACATTAGCGGCGGCTTTGCTTAGTTTCCGAGATACTCACGAAAATCTATCGGTATCACTATAGCGAATTCTGCCTATTGCATCTATGGCGCCGTATGCGCCACTATGACATATCCAAAAATCATCGAAATGGGAGCTGTTCTGCAGGTTCACCCTTAAAGTATTTGAAAAGTAATAGTAAGGAAATGTTCTTGATATAATTTTTAACAGACCGAAAGCAAGGACAGCAAGTTCCCTGATCTTACGTGGGCCTAATGACTACTACTGCGACGAGATGGAACGTTCTGTACACGACGCGTTATGCGCTGTTAAGCGAGTATTAGAAAGCAAATGCGTCGTTGCAGGTGGTGGTTGCGTCGAGGCAGCCCTTTCGATATATTTAGAAAACTTTGCAACGTCTCTCGTAAGTTAACTTTGTTATGTAAAATGATCGAAAATTATCTTAAATTAATTTGCTATTGTCCTTTCAGAGTTCTCGGGAACAACTAGCGATCGCTGAATTCGCGAGATCGCTCTTGGTTATACCAAAAACGTTAGCAGTCAATGCAGCACAGGATGCTACCGAACTTGTAGCCAAATTACGTGCTTACCACAATTCCAGTCAAACGAAAGCGGATCTTGCTGACTTAAAATGGTATTGTTTCTATTTCTGATAATGCAAGTTAAGGGGGCATTCTTGTTTCCAAACATTTCCAGTCAATTGGTTAACTTGACCTCGAGGATATCGTGGAAACAGTTTCGAAGAAAGTGGTTTTGAGAAAAACCCGTTTAGAGATTCAGCTACCTATTATCTCGCAACGCGAGTTACGTTGTTCAAATGTTTATAACTACGTTAATTTTATAAATTCAAACAAGTTCTTTTGCACATATATTTGAAAACAGTTATTTTTTTTTTATAAAGTAGATTTTTTGAAAACGAAAAATTAGAATGCCCCCTTGAAAGAATGAAATATTTAATACTTCGGTATTATAATTTAATTGTTATTGTACTTTTCACAGGGTTGGCCTCGACTTAATCGAGGGCACTATCAAAGATAATAAGAAAGCCGGTGTCCTAGAGCCAGCCATTTCCAAAATAAAGTCTCTGAAATTCGCCACAGAAGCAGCGATAACTATTCTCAGAATCGACGATATGATCAAGCTGGATCCAGACCGTACTAAAGATAAATCGTATCGCGAAGCAATGGAAGCTGGTGAACTCGAAGAATAAAATTAAGTTGCATTTACGTTCATTTCTCTCGTATGCTTTGTAATGAGGCCGAAGGTTTAAATTAATTTTTATAATAACTAATTTCACAACTTAACAATAATAAGTAAGCGACACATTACACATTAATGTTCAGATTTGTATTGCATATTGTGCTAGATCTTAAAAATAAATCTGCCGATAACGAATAAAATGAAGCTTTTACATGTAAAGAAATTTTGTTTATATTTTTTTTATATTCCATGAAAATAACGTGAAGGTATGTATGTGAACGCATCTTTCAAGTCATTTATTAATAATCGTTGAAGTAATCGTATAGTTCGCTTATAAATACTTTTTTCCAAGTTTAAAGTGCAATATTTCGAACGTACGTTTCACGTACGTATAGATCAAGAAATGTTGCACCTTATGAAATTAAATGTTTTGACATTAATTTAATAACAATCTTGAATGGTGTCAATTTAATAGCTTATAACATACATAACAAAATTCACAAAAAAGTACGTAAGAAAAAATTAATTATAAATTAAACTATTCTATAGTGTGTGATTCTAAAAAGAAATATATTAATACGGTGAATAATGTCTGTCTTAGGAAACGTATTCAATTTATCATCGTATAAATATATTTATACACGCTTGCGACACGCAACGTGTACATATAACGATCGAAATAGTTATTTGAAATTAATATTTCTGAAAAGTCTTGAAAATTAAACATAATAAGATTCTGACAATTAGCAAGTTAACAGTTTATTAATGGAAAATAATGGATTAACATTTTTAAGTATTATGTGATATGTACTTTAGGGTTTAAGTTTTTTAAACAGAATATTTCAGAAACCTTTCTTTTATTTTATAAACAATTGTGTGTGTGTTGATTAATGGATCATGGACCTATTTACAATCAGGCATTTCACAGATGTTATAGCAGTCGACATTTTTGTTCATCATACACCTTTTTGGTAAGGTGTCCATATATGTAATGATAGCGTATATGTTTACTGTGCATGTATATTTACAATGCAATATGATTGCTCTCGAGAAATTTTTTGACATGTCAATTTGATAAAATATAGTACTTCTTTTTATAATACGATTTATCAACATTTCCGCATCCCATGAGGCAGAGATACATATATAACAATAAATTATTGAACATTATTTTTCGTGGTCAGACTAATTAAATTACGAACCACAATCTTATTTTCTTTCAGAAAATTGCATGGTCAAACAATTTTTCATCTTTTTACACGATTAGTACATTTATATTGAGGTATAATGAAAAACTGTGTAATAAGAAAAATTGAAACAGTAAAATTGAAAACTATCAAGTTACAACAATGTTCTTTGGAATGTCATGCATAATTTAAGTATACATTATGGTAGATTATAAATTTCCAGTGATATTTATACGAAAAAAATAACTATACATATCATGCCAAGTGTACATAAAGTTATGAAGTATTTAGTATATGAAAAGAAATAACTTAATCACGTTGATACTCCTAAAGTATGACTGCAATACGTAAAAGTATTATCCATAAAATATTCTCCTGATTCTTCCATTAATAATTGTTTACAGTATCAATTAATCTGTAAGTACGCTAATAAGAGAATCATATTGTGGGTCGATCCTTCTTTAAATTTCGTAAATAAGAACACAAACTTGCAACCATACATGATCTCGTTTGATGAATTTCGTTAACAAAATCTTCTTTTATTAAATTTCATAAATTATTTTATAAGATTATTAGTAATTTTGGACCATCCTGCAGTACGGACTTAAGAACTTTTTCTTTGTAAATAGTAAGATATAAAATATGTTTTCACTACACGTTAATATTTATATACAAACCCTGTTCGGATTGATAATTAAGTTAATGAAGACAATTGATCTTTTTTTTTCCTATGCAGAAGTAAAAAATTATGTATCTTTCAATAGTAAATTTTTATACATATAATTGAATCTTTTTTTTAGCGCGTTAGAAATTGCGGAAGGTCCAAAATAATTCTGCCCTGATTTATACAAAACGTATACATTCCTCAATCAGGAATTAAAAACTCGATTTACAAAACTCTGTTGTCTTAATAGATATTTCACGTTTCTGTCAGCAGTTTCGTACATTATTTTACAATTTATCTATCAAAAGAACCTAGATAAATCGCTTCGTTTTTTTTCCTGTACAGCTGTACGAGGAGCTACTACATTCCATTTTTCCTTCTTCACTGTTAGTAGTAAACATAAGGTATGGAATACCTAATACTCTTATAATGCAGGATTCTCGAATTTTGGTCCTTTATTGACTACAATTTCTGCGTACGGGTATTCTTGATAGAGTTCTGTTACTTGGAACTTTTTAAGGACTAACAGAGTGTAGAACTTTTGTGCAACCTGAAACAGAAACATCATCAACAACATAAATATACCATAAAACACGCTATACATATCATTGAATACACCATGAATTATATGTATAAATACATACCTGTTTACAGTTATTCTTGTATGCCATTTCTGATAACGTCAACTTATCTTTGGTATCCAGTTTGTTCTTAATAACATGATACATATGTGCTGCTCTCTTATTAAGAACTCGTTCTTCGAACTGTTCGTATGTTTCATCTACTTGCTGTTCTTCTTGCTGTAAAACATAATCGTAACGTTACACGAATGTTTCATAGTTTTAATCAGGGCTTAAAACGGTTCCGAAAACAACTGTTTAGAACTATTATATTGTGTACATGGTTCCTTTGAATATTAACTTCGATTGATCCACTTTATAAAAATATCTGAAAAAATTGAGAACATTGCTTTCGACAATATCTCACTACTGAATTTTTTATAAAACTAGTATCTATAAAACTTCTATGAGAGATATGCATTTTTTCGGGGTTTTTTAAAACATGTTTGACTAATTAGAAAAATTTATACACATTAATAATTACAATAAGATGCAACAACCAGTTTTCAAGCTCTGGTTTTAATTAATGTTTAGTATGAAATCTACGTACAGGTCCTACAGATGGTGGGAACTCATAATCCTCGTGATTCCATGGTGTCGCTGGTCCTCTTTCGGACATAGCAGGTGTTGTGGGAGCTGGTGGATGTTCATCGTATCCCATGTATGGTACAATAGGTTGAGCCTGTTACAAATATCGTAATTAAAACAACTATTCCGATGCTGTAACATATAATCTGCTTACAGCGAAGACTACGAATCTTTATGCAAAATAAAAATTTTCCAAGTTAATTGTATGAAGCAGAAGCTCAGTGAAGATATTTAGAAAATCTAATATCTTTACAATTTGATGTACTTATTCGTTTCTGTTATAAATGTATAAAATCTGCAGTCTAGTAACGAAGAACGATGATTATTAACCTGATCGTAGCCCATATTTTCCATTTGAGGCATTTCGGTAGATGGTGCAACAGGGAGTTCCGGTTCTGCTGGTGTAGGTGGTACAACTGGTTCCTCGGGTGGAACAGAGGTTTCAGTTGGAGGTACTTCGGCTACGAGTGGCGAAATCAAAGGTGCTTCAGGAGGTACTGACGGAACTACTTCTGCTTCTTCGACAGGAGGCACTATACCGCTGATTTCGGAAACTGATTCGGTTGGCAAAGATACTTCGGGAAGAGGAATCGGCGATTCCGCTAGAGGTTGGGGAGCTATACTTGGGACATCCACAGCTTCGGCTGTTATTTCTACTGGTGGAGGTGCTGGTGCTGGAGGTGGTGGCCTTATCTGGAAACGGAAAACGTAATGCATGAATAATGAGACCCCATCAAAACCTGAATAAAACCCTCGCACATGAAGATTTCAAACAAGATCTGCTAAATATGTATCTTACTCGTTTCCTTCTTGTTGTCAGTATATAGCCATACAATAAATACTTAGCAATGAATGCTAAGTAGAAACAGATAAGGTTTCTAGGTCAGAAACAGATAATAAATAAATGCAACGCACCTCTTCCTCGAATGGCATCTTTCGTTTCCTGGACAAACGCTTGCTTAAAATACTTTGTTCAAACGAGTCTGCTTCTGCAGGCTCCCTCATCTGTTCCAAAGGCATGCCTTCCTCCTCGCCTACTAGACGTCCAAAGTCTTCGTGATCGTAGGATTTGCTCGTAAGATGCCGTTGATAATTCTATTTCGACAGCGTTTGAAATATTAAACATCATCTTATTTGTTCTAGGTATGTGTAATGAATAGACTGCGGATTTTATGCACTCATGGCGAACAAGAGTAAGTGCTATTTACAACAGTGGAACGGTTAAAGTGAATTAAGAATGTTACTATTCCGAGCTCATATATAATGTCCGATGCAATTGATGCAGATAATTTTTATTGTGCATAAAGATCCACAGTCTAATAATAAATTTCAAAATAATAAACGTTCATATTACCTTAAACAATACACGTGCTGGAATCGGTCTTCCCGGTAGAGCGAACAATTTTTCAACTCCGCCGGTTTCTTTCCAATGCATTAACCTTTTCGTTGGAGGCGCCAGGTCCAGGGTGGTTATGATATCACTGGTGTCTGATAATTGTGCTTTCATTTCTTCACCAGAAATATTTTTCACTTCGTCAACGATCAGCTTACGTTTACGCTTCGCTTTTGTGAACCCTGCAATTTCGTCGGTAATATTACAATGAGAATTGCAATAATTAAAAATCATTAAGAATTGGAACAAAGTAGCTCTATGTAATGTTTAACCTTTCAAGGCTGATGTATCAACCGGTGCAAGAGCAAAACTTTCTTCCTCGTCGTGTAACAATGTGGTTTGATCTTGTAGAGGCGGTGTCTCTTCGATAGCTTCCATTGGACGTTCTTCGGGAATGGTTGATGGAGCAGGTGTGAAACGTCGACTTGCAACACTTATTCTTCCTTCGATCTCCTCTCCAATCGCGACGGGAGAGGCAGGTCTGGAGTCATCGCTGTTACATGAAATTTATATGTATTATAATTCCATTATTCAAAAATAGTAGACGAGTCGGATTCTCGAAAATTTTAGGAATGTGCTCAGGAATCGCAAGTGTTCTCGAGAATTACGAAATTTTCGAGAACCCGACCCGATTCCGAATAAAACTTTCGGGTTTCTTGCACACCTCTAGAAAATAGTGAACGATAAAAGAAATAGTTGATTACCTCATTCCTCCTAGGGGGGAAGGAGGCCCCATTTCTTCCTCTGATTCTTCATGAACTGAAGGTGCAGCTCCAGGGATCACTGGCTCCTGTGGCTCTGCTACAGCACTAACTTCAGGTACGGATACTTCGCCCATCGGTGCTTCATCAAATAAACCACCTTCGAACAGGCCACCAGCTAAAACATACAACATATAATGTAGTAGATTGTTACATATGATTCATAACAGTAACTTTAAAGAAACATAACTTTACTCGAAATAAAGCTTATCGATTAAAGTAAATAAATGACGAGTTTTTTCAATTTAGAAACTGGAGATAGGACTTCATTAGCATTTTGAAATCGGACATTTCATATGCAATGACCTATTCGTAATTAAATGTTGCATATATGTGTCCAATACACTTACATATGATATCTTGACCAAGATGTCCACCGAAACCATCATCCCTGATAGGCATGTCTATGTCCATGGCCTGCACTGTTACTGATGGGCCTGGCACTGGTTCTTTTTCTTTTTGATCTAAAGCTGTTTCAATTCCTGGTCCATCAGTGAATAACATATGTGTCTAAAACATAAACGTAAAGTTTCTTAGAATGTTTGTTTCTAAACAAACGAATAATATATACGTACCTGATCTAAGGATGGTTCTACAGCACCAGCGTGTCTTAATAACTCTGGCGGTTCTGCATCGAAGCTCATATCACCGAATCCCTGATCGTGAGTAACTAAGGCCAAGCTGCCATAATCTTCTCTCATAGTTATTTCCTCTGCTCTCGACTGGTTTAAGCTAAACTGAGCTTCGATATCAACATCTCTGGAATAACATACGCATATTGAACAATAATGTTAAGAATATGTACACAGTACACAATTATCTAATTGTTGTATATTTACTTTAATTCAGGCATCGCAGTATCAAAGTCATGAAACACCTCGGGTAACGTAATTGCCGTTACAGCAGCTTCTCTGTGTTCTTCCGGTAAATCGACCATGCCTGGCCTAAAAGCCATTTTGATTTTCACAAAAGCTTCATTACAATCGGCTAAGAGATATTTAGCTTTCCGAGAGTATATGCGTACCACTCCCAGCAGTAAGTGACCAGACGTTCTCAACGCCATTTTTACCTATATCGATAAAATACAACAAAGTAACTGCATTAGAAGTATATGGAAATGTATTTATCGTAAATACATTGACAATCGCTGTAACTTCAAGCTATCATTCAACAACAATATGTTTCATACGAACAAAACATGATCTCGAAAGTATGTTACAGATTTCTAAATATTCATAGAAATGGTAATAATAAATATATGTTAAATGTGAAAAATACTGCGCGTACCTTTGGCTGTAATATACCGTCTACAGACTTTTCAATGTTCGTTTCGAATACATGAGCTTTTGTCAACTTCTTGTCCCAATGTGCAGCTAACCAAATACGGGCCAGCGGCCCCTTTTTGGCTAACACAAAATGTGCGTAAAACATTTTGAATTACGTGTTACGTGCACTTCTGCGAAGAAAAACGATCGTATAAGTAAAATGCGCGAATAGTGCGCAGTGTACTGTTTGTAAACACAAATCTAAACATAAGGACAAATGGTACGGTATCGTTAATGCAATTTCCCGTTAGCAACATGATTATCACCTTAGATTGGAAAACCGGATGGCGTATCAATCAGTGGGTGATATTAACATTTTTTAACATTCGTAAATAGACAAATCGAGTCGTGGGACTCGAACGAAACGATGGTTAGATCCTGCGATATCTTTCCTGATTTAGTAAAATGTCAACATCTTTGCATAAGATGGCGTTTCCGTCTGTGATTTTGGCGGTTACGCGTAAGCTTGTTGAATACGTAGCGTGTTTTCTTTATTTCCTCGCGGAACAACTCGAAGCAGCGTCACGTCAATCAAAGTTACACCGCTAGTCTCATATTTCACGAAAAGAATCACATCTGAACACAATATTATTGAATCATTAACATGCACGATAACGTTTCTTTTGACCGCGTCTTCAGAACCATCCACAACTAGTTTCACTGAACGTTCTAAAACTCCCTCCATCGATGGCGGGCAATTGTATTCATAAATCTACAAAAGTATACCTTTGCGATTTCACAATCATTTGTAGATATACATTCCACCTTTTATTTATAGAATATTATTTCTCTATCTCAGTACTTCATTAAAGCGTTACGAAATGATAGGAAATTAGAAATGAAAATGATTTGCATGTATACAGGGTGACTAAAAAATGTTATACTTCTTTGAAAGGGGTGATTCTTGTGGTCATTTGAAGTAACTTTTTCCTTTGTGAAAATGTTTTTCGCGATTTTGTTAAGGAGTTATTAACGAAAAACTTGGAGCAATTAGAGTGTAGTTATAACTGAGCGGGGCGTTGGCGTTGGCCGAGCCGGAATCCGTCCGCTGTAGCCGCGCTCTGATTGGTTCGTGTTTTTCGTTAATTATTTCTTAACAAAGTTATGAAAAACATTTTCGTAAAGGAGAAAGTTACTTCAAGTGACTTCGGAAATCATCCTTTTCAAGGAAGTACAATATTTTTGGGACCTGTATTACTAATTTACTACAATATCGAAATTACGAACACAGTTCATTCACTCCACTTTGCGTGTTCATCGTCAGAGCGGTGGGAAATTAAACATATGTAACACAAAGTACGAATGTTTTGGTAATTCTTACCGATAATCGTAAATGGACTAAAGAATGTTCAATTAGATTTGTTAAATATTTTAAGACGTGATTTTATAACTCTTTTTGACGAAAATGAAGAATGACGATCTTACTGTAACGGTTTGGTTTCAAGCTATACTTTCAATTAACGATTAAAATCGACCAATAGCGTTTCATATTCCAACTCTCTATTGGTGGATTAGAAAGTTTTTCAAGAATTTGAAAACAAAACTTCTCGTTTTTTGTTTCAGATTGACTTGCAGAATCATTTCATAAAATATTTGACACACGCAGTCGAATGACCTGTATAAATTTGTACACTGTATGTACATGTTAGTTATTAATGGGCACTATGTTGTGACGTGAAATTTTATGATTACTTCAATTGTTTGTTTTTTGTAACATAAATAAAATAAATATGCGTTTTTAGGACACAGTGCTACATAATTCGAAAGTAACATAACTGTCACCTCACAGAGTATCCCTGCAATAGGGATGTTCGATTCTTCTTCAAGAATCGATCCTCCCAAAAGATCGAGGTGTGAGGTGATCGGAGTTTGAATCGATTCAAAAGATTGATCTTCTCGCCCAAAGAATCGATTTTCTGAAGAATTGAATCGAACTCTGCGACATCTTCATTTTCTACTGTGTGTATTTTCTGTCATAACAGAATTCTTTTTCACTGTGTGGACAGAATGTTAATTAAAAATGTATATTATAATAATAAACATGTGACACTTTTTGTAGAAGTAGTTGTAGGTTAAATGCCTTGTTAAAAATTCTTTTTACGTCTATTTGAAAGAAATTGTTTTAAAAAATGGATATCCTAAAGGCTGAGATAATGAAGAAGCGTAAACAATTGGAAGAAAGCAATGTTCTGGTAATTTCCATAAAAACATAATACATTTTAATATTTCGTTCAATTGATTAAACATTGTTAATATTGCAGCAAAACAACAAGAAGTATTTCAAAAGGAGTGATTTAATATTGAAAGATGCAAAAGTTAAGGAAGTACAAAACAACAATGACGAGGATATTAAAGTGAATACGAAGGAACAACAAGAGAATTGTGTTACGGATGGCAGTTCTGAACACTTGACTTTACCTAGGCCCGAAGTGATTCGAAGATTACGTGAAAGGGGTGAACCGATAATGATATTTGGGGAGTCAGAAATCGAAGCATTTAAGAGATTAAGAAAATGTGAGATTCTAGAACCTGAAGTGAACAAGGTATTTACATTTATATTGTAGTACCGTTCATACACAGATGATTGTTAGATAAATAGTAGGGGATCGCATGCATTGCTGCTTTTGACCGAAGACATTGTCTTAGAGAATGTAAACACTTTGCCTAGCCATCATCTGGCGTACGAACGGTATATAACATTAATTTGATACATGAATAACATATTCTGAATTAAAGGGTTTCAGAAACGATTTCCAAGAAGCTATGGATCAAGTAGATCAGGCGTATTTGAACGAGTTACTAGCTTCTTCGAAACCACAAGATCGTAATGGAAAAGGAGACGTGAATGTACCAGACGAGGGAGTTACTTATGAAGACTTGCAGAAGATGTCTATTAAATTAAACAAGGGCGACAGAGACTTTGACTTAAACGTTATTACACAGTTTATACAATTCTTAGTACAAATGTGGGGCATTCAATTAAATAGTAGAAGTACTGCGGAGAAGATGAGTACTAGAGGAAAAATGGCTAGTGCCACTTACGCTCAAACTAGAGAATACTTAAAACCGCTTCTTAGGAAATTGAAAAACAGATCCTTGCCAGAGGACATCACCGATAGTTTAACGGATATAGTGAAACATTTACTTGAACGCAATTATATATTGGTAAATAAACAAGTCAGAGTAATATTGGATTTTAGCAAAACAGATTCAATAAAAATAATTTGTTTCAGGCAAGCGACGCGTATTTACAAATGGCTATAGGGAATTCTCCGTGGCCTATAGGAGTAACTATGGTTGGTATTCACGCGCGTACTGGAAGAGAAAAAATTTTTTCCAAAAATGTGGCACATGTGATGAATGATGAAACTCAAAGAAAATATATTCAAGCGTTGAAAAGGTTGATGACTAAATGTCAAGAATATTATCCAACAGATCCATCGCGCTGTGTAGAATATTCAAAGGCATAATATTTATATGTAAAGTACATACATAAGTACATATACTGTAAAATATTTAATAATAACAGAATATGTGAATATAACATTAAGTCTATTGCTACCATTGTGTTACAGCTTCATTGTAGTGTATGTAAATTTAATGAGTTCAATTTGCTATTCATATTCTTCGTACTATTACATATTAGAAATGCTTGGACAAATGCTTTGTAAATATAATAATTTAATATCTGTTAATATGTCTTTGTTATATCACTTTTTTAATGCTGTCAGATTTTATTCTACTTGGAAGCCATTTCATTAGACTTCTTCACTGCAGCTTCCACTGCATTCATCATAGATGCTCTATAAATTCATTTATATGTTATTACATATATTATTCAAGTAGTAATCATTTTTTATCTTCATTTCTAGGGGAACCTGCAGAACAGCTATCTACCCTCCAATTCAGATTATTTTTTGATACTAAATGAGACCACCGTTAATGTATGAAGGAAAAAGTTGTTCAAAATATCGATTTCCACAACATATCCAAAAATCATTGGAGGGTAGGTAGCTGTTCTGCAGGTTCACTCATTTCTATTTGTACTTGCCTAACTTGACCACATTCCATGGCATGAACACCCGTGATAGTTGTACCTCCCGGAGAACATACTTCATCCTTCAATTGGCCTGGATGTCTACCAGTTTCCAACACCATTTTACCAGCTCCTACTAACACTTGAGCTGCAAACTTTATTGCCATAGGTCTCGGAACACCCATTTTCACTGCACCATCCGACAGTGATTCTATAATAAGATATGCCTGGGAATTTTATTTTATATTATTATACAAGAATTTTCTGCAGGTCTGATAAGTTTCATTGTTTACATTATTATTTTTAGACAGCGAATCTTTAGACAAAATAAAAATTTTCTACTTGAATTGCAACAGACTGGAGTGAAATAGAAATTTATTTTCGTTCTTAATATGTTTAATAGGTTGAAAATAATATAACAGTATTTTTGAATTCTTCTAATATTTTCACTGTTTTAAATTGCACCTACTCATTGTTGTCATAAATGTATAAAATCCGCTATCTAATCATTTTTATTAGACTCACATAAGCAGGACCAGAGCCTGAGAGACCGCCTATTGCATTCATAAGAGATTCAGGAACACTTTCAGCAATTCCAATGTAAGACAATAATGTGTGAATCATCTGTTCGTCTTCATTTGTTGTGTTCATAGAACAATATACTAGAAAATGTAACATTATGTTAAAATATTTTTCCATTTCATCTGGTGTCCATAGTGTGGAAATCCATGAATACACACCTTCTAAAGGTGTGAATACAATAGCAAGTAACTTGCGATGTTTTCTTGCGAAAACAACTTGCAGAAGAGTGTACACTTATTTGCAAATATTATAAATATATTGCTTTGCTCTCTGAGAGTAATTATGTTCAAGCGAGTTCAACTTGCAAGAGTCATTCTCGCGAAACGTGTCACAAACTACTTGCTGGTGTAGAAATATATATGATGTAAATATTTTCGATGGCTAGATTATCATTATCTGCTTATAGAATCTTCATTTACCTGTTATTCCCTCGCCAACCATCATTGGAGTATTTGGTGTGCATCTAATTATCCTAGGCTTATCCTCCACAACAGCTTTGAGTTTCTGAAAACAGCTATGGTTTTATAAACGTTTTGTTAAAATTTTTACTTTTTTTAATATTTTTAATATTGTTGACATTATTTAGCTCTTACATCAGCTAAAGTATCTAATGGAATGCCTACAAGTACAGAGACAAAAAGTGGATTGTTTATACGTCTCTTTGTTTTCACCATACCATCAACTGCGTTACCAAGCATGTTTGGTTTTACTGCTAAAAATACGATATCACAATTGTCGTACACTTCTCCATTTTCTAATGTAGCGTGAGCTCCAAGATCACTCCAGAAACCCAAAGTTCTGTTTGTACGTGCAGATACCCAAACATTTTTCGGATTAAAAATACCTGCAAAGACATTACGTTAACAAATGATTTACGTTAAAAAACAATTTATTAATATCGTACGTACCTTTTCTAATCAGACCTGCTCCAATGGCACTCGCCATATTTCCACCACCAATAAAACCAACTTTAGTTGATTCAAAATTGTGCTTGGCCATATTTGTTTATCAGTAATCTAACAATAGTTAATAAAACTAATGTACTTTAATCTTTATCGATAGTGTGAGAATTTTTATAATTCATACGATGTACTGCATGCAACTCTTCTGTCCCTTTTATAATAATAATAAGAATAATGAGAAAATTAAAATCTCATTAATTTTGATTTTAATAAATTATTTCGAAATATTTTGTTATAGAAACTTCGTTTGCTTTTAACTTTTTTTCGAAGTTAAATGGAGCAGTTGTGACACGTGCGTTTTCACAAACGCGTTTGAAATATTGCTTGTGTTTGATTGAGAAAAAAAATCAAATGTCATATAAGACATATGTTAAATTCAAACAAAATCGACCAAGTAATATCAATCGATGAAGTATTGTTAATAAGAGAATCAAATTAAAATATATTTTTTCATACGTAGAAAATTTGTAAAATTTTCTCGTGGTCATGTGATTAATAGTGAATACATATGCATGTACATAATTTTCCATCGAATGTTTCAAATAACCTACATAGATATTCAATATTTTATATCTTCAGTTATTCTTAATTTCGAAACTGAATCATTACGCATAAATGATCGTATGTACAGGAAAAAAAGAAAAAAATCCGTTTTAATTCATGTTTTTTGTTTTTATTTTACCCTTTATCAAACTACGAAGTTGTGTTTATTACGCTGCATTGACGCGTGTGACGTTAGATTACCAATGACGATTAATTGTCATATTTTGCATTTAAACAAATTTCAAACGTACAAAATTATATGATACAATATGACATACGCAATCACGGGTTAATCGTATTCGAAAATACAGTATACATTCCATTTGTTACAATGGGGAATTGTATACAAAATCTACTGAAAAGGTTACAAAACAAGAAATGCTCCGAAAAGTAATGTATATTTCAAAAATAACTATTAACAAATACTAACGTACACAATGAATTTAATACTAATTTTTTTCTAGGACTATTATTTTATTGATCATTGGCCTAGATAATGCAGGAAAAACGTCCGTTTTGAATCGCATAAGCGGTGGTATGTGTTTGAATATTAAAAAACATCTTTTTATTGACAATATTTATGAAATATGAAAATTCTGCCAGTTTTGAGCTATTAAACATATTCTATTTTTACTATCCACAAAGACTTTTTTTGTTTAGTTTCTGATATGCGTATGTTTTTAGAGTCGGACAGAAATGTATTGCCTACGATAGGGTTTCGAACAGTGTCTTTAAAATACAAGTCTTATACGGTGAAAATTTACGATATCGGTGGTAGTCCTCAAATCAGGTCATTGTGGACAAAGTATTACAGCGGTGTAAGTAAATAATAAGAGATAACTAAGTATTCTATCAATTGGAATCACATTACGTATAATAGAAATGCAATAACTCCCTTTTTAATAGAACATAGATTGAAATATTGTTGTCTCTCCATTTTACATCTTTTAGATACATGGTCTTATATATGTGGTGGATGCTAGTGATATTTCCCGTCTTACAGAAAATAGAGTTGTATTTGGTGAATTAGTTTCACATGAATGTATTTCAGGGAAACCGATTTTATTGTAAGAATGTTGAATGTATTTTTTATGCTTGTGTACGTTTTATTCAAATCACAGAACACCGTTTTATAGATGCGATGCGCACCGATTAAATTTGCACAAAGATTCGTTTATGTATAACGTTTACACCGTATTTACGTACACATTATGCTAATATTATTACGGATATATTTTGGTAATAGGCTTGCGAACAAACAAGATGTAAGTGGATCGATAGATGAGTTAGATCTTGTCGAGAACTTGGATGTGGAACATGTAGCTAATACTATGAAGTGTCCTACAAGAGTGGAAATATGTTCATCCATAGAGAGAGAAAGTCAATTAAATGATGATTCTATAGGTATTAAAAACGGATATAAGTATGTTATCAATTTTCTTATTTATTTTTTGAGTTTCTGCCGAGTATTTGATTAATTCGGCGATAAATCATTTACGCAGATGGATATTAGATATAATCGTAAAGAATTACACTGTATTAAATAATGGACTCAAAGATGCACAAAGTTCTCAAATCGTGAGAGTTCCCGAAGCACAAGATTCAATATCTGATACATCGTCGATATCGAGGATATCGTCGCATTCTAATCCCTTTAAACCGATCAAAGAACTAGTGGCTAAGAAGGCTAGTGGCTTTTTATTAATTTTATACTTAATAGAAAAACATTGATTTATACTTGTTGCAATTTTAGGAACAGACTCAGCCAACAAGTGGTTTGCATAATGGTATGCAATATTTAAATATACAAATAATAAATATGAGTTCTTTAAAACTTATACATATAATGCTTATAGGAATTGGCGGAAACAAATTGAAAAATCTATTTATGCATAGAAATAAGACTGCTCCGCTTACCACTGAAGAACCAGTCATTGAACTCGGAGATATGTCTACAAGTACTAAACAAACTGAAAGAGTTCTGGAAGTCCGTAAGAGTGTTCAAACACTTCCACCAATAATCCATCCAGTGAGACCAATTGCATTTTCAAATACAGTCTCGCCAAAATCAAATCGTCCACACACCGCGCCAGAACGTTCACAACATGTTATTAACAAAGTAACAGTAATTAACATTCCCGGGCAAATAACACAGGAATGATATTAATTGTATCTCAATGATAATAATAAGGGACCACTATAAATGATCGTAACGATAAGTAAAGTAATGAAAATTCTATATAAAACAAATATTTTTTAGAGTATATTTTTTTTATTTGTTAAGCAGAAACCGACTGATGAACATTAAGTAATATTTATTGTATGTTCGATAATTACATTGTTCTTAAATGTAGAATAAGACGATTCTCAGTAACGTTCATTTCTGTACTGCTTTTTTATGTGTAACGAAACAGAATAAAAATGTCTGGAAATATAATATTCGAGACATGTGCATTTGTATTTGAATTTTATTGTATAAGCTTGCATACAACTTTATGTATATAAAAGTTTTACAAATATATGTCACTTACGCGCTAAAGACTTAAAACTCTACGGTATAAATGTATTAAAAAACTTTCGATTATATTATAGTGTTGTATGAAACTTCATACGGAAATGCTGTAACACCTTAAGCATACATAATTAGCACATACTTTATCACAATTTACAATATAATAAATATTGTAAATATTTTGCAACATCCTGTTATATCGTTGAGCAATTACTTTGAACATTAAGCAATGAACTCTAATGCACTGAAAGATCATACTAAAAAAAATTACTAAAAATAAGGAACAATATATTTTGCATAAGGATAACAACCGTTTTTGAATCAAGTACCTTTCTATAAGTCATACTTCACACACAAATGCACCAATATAGACACAGTAGTTGAATAAAGTGAAAAGCAACATTAAAATTGTAAAATCGGATGAATACACGTTTAAAATTGCATAGTTTTCTCCCATGAAAGACTGTTTATATCACGATATATCGAAAGTATCCGTAGATTATACTAATGCCATTTAATTACAAATATAGTCATTTTAGTCGTGGTAACATCGCAGATTTAAATTCTAATTTACTTCATTTAGCGATTAAACCTCAAACTACAAAGCAACATAATGCTTTATACTTTAGCTAGCAATCCCAAAAGTATGTGCATATTGCATCTTCTAATTGATTTAGTTACAGCATACGTTATTTTTTCCCCTCTCTTAACGATAGATAAAACTTGAATATTTCGTTGTAATTGCACCTTATCTAATCACAACTACTTTGATCAGGCAAGTAATATTCATTTACTACTAAATCGAAAATATGTTATTTCGTTTCTTTCGCATATAAGACAGCCCAGTTGAGAATCACTGAGGCAGACTATTGCTTGGTATGAAAAGACACAAGTTTTTCGTCACCTCGACACTTTGTACAAAGCAGTAAGCATTATTATATGCATCAATTTCTTAAATTGCTTTCGAATGATGGTTAGAAAATACATTTTTCGTAAATATATGTCGCAATGACATAAATAGTATACGAATCACTTGTTAAATTTTGCTTCAAAGCAGCAATTACCAAGGCAATCAATTCTTATTATATATCGCTGTTTCGTCACAATAGTGACACAACATCAAACGTGCCTTTTTTAAAATTATCGATATAGAAAATATAATTCTCACAAATATTACAGTACCGAATCACATTAACTGGACATTTGAACATGATCTTATAAAATTATAATTGTTCGGAATATTTGAACTAGTTTCTCCAGAAAAATACAATTTTTGAGTTGTGTCGTTATTGCAGCAAACGAGTGATAGTTGTAACACTGCCAACTTTCTTTTACTTTGCATTTGTACTTATTCCATACCTTACTTATTGTAATATAATGAGTATGTATTAATAAACTTTTGTACGGCTAATATTACATTCATTATAACTTTGTGATGTAATGGCTTAAAAATGACCAATGATTACAAATAGATATTCTATTATAAATATCTAATGTCAATGTAAATGTTGTGAAAGACATATGCTGTATGAAATTTTTTCTTGAACTATACGAGTACAAACATTCGTATATATTATAAAGTCCATTGTGCTATATCTTCATAGAATATAATGGCAGTTTGCATATATTAAATGCTATGCACTGTAATCGCGCTAGTGAACGAGAGAAGTATAGACAAAATATCACTAGTTAACTCTGAACAATAGCGCGACCGTTGCAATAAAGGTACATGTAATATTTTGTATAAAATACTTATACCATTCCATTCTTTGGTGATGTAAACTTCACCAAACGAGTTAACATTGATGTAATGCATGGTATTTGTTTCTGTTGATGCATTGTTATATTGTCAGGAGTGTTGGATTCAAAGTCGATGGCCACTCTCTGGTTCACGAATGTGAGCAAAGTCAACAAGTCGTAACGAGTACCATTTTCACGCAATTCCAAGCATAGTGCTTGCATAAACCAGGAACCACGCGTGGTGTTTCTCCAAGAATAAAAGCCTGTGAAACAGGTATATTCTTCATATTCCTTAAAAATTCAGTTACAATCATTTATACAATTATAGTAATACCTGGTATTGTAGAATAAGCAATTAAAAAGTCTGCGTGAGACGGTATACGGAATGTAGAGGTTGATTGACCATCAGTTTCTGTCCGGTCCTTTATTGTTATACCAGCATCTAATCTATCACCTTGACAAGCTTGTATAAAAAATAACTTTGGTTTTCCAGCTAATGTTGGACATTTTTCAGCTGTAAAATGACTCCAAATAGAGTCAGATTTGTAAGAAGTATCATGAGCATACAGTAATCCTAACTCTCCATGGCTTAATACTGCTACAAGGAGACAATCGTGATGAGAATGATCCATACTGGCAACTGTAAAATCAAAATCATGATTTTTTGCAGATACACTCGATGCAGTCTACGCTGGACATTAACCCTTTGCACTCGAATGACACCTCTGAGGTATCACTAAAAATTACAATGCCATAATTCGATTCAATTTGTATGTTACTGAGTTTATAGGTAATAAATTGCTAAAATTGTGGCATAGGCAAATGCATATAGTATCAAATAAAATGGTCTGGGTTTTAACCCTTTCAGTGCTGCATACTTTTGACAATTGTGTTATATACTATATTGTTTGTAACACAATTGTATACGACTATGTAACGCCTTGCGCCCATACCACCTAAAAGGGGTTAAACTTAGAATTATGCCGAGCACGAAGGGTTAAAATTTCAAACCAAAGAAGGTAGTTTTAAATAATAGATGGGTAAAACATCAACTGAAAGTACCTCGTTCTAAATTTTTCACTATGTCTCTATGCGTTGAATTATGAAAATCATTTACGTCGAAGCCAAGACTTTTCAATGTATTGACAAGATTTTCACAATCCACATTCGTGCCACATCTTGGTTTGAGATGTGTGATAGTGAAAAATTCATGATTAAAAATAATAGCTAATCCACGTTTTGAGTGACTCATGTTGTAATGTGTGGCATAACGTTCAGTGGATGCCGTTTGTAAGGGGCCTATGAGAGGACCAACGCTGTTTCTGTAAAAGAAAGAGCATGCCTGATGTCTGGGTACATTTAACCAAACATTAACTTATTATACGCATAACACAAGGTAGGAGTAACATGGTTTTGAAAATCATCATCATCATCATGGTTTTATAGATTATCTATCTTTTTGCACAAGTAGTTGATACTCAACATGATATCAAAAACATTCTGTTGTGTTTAACAGTACATTTACGTCATAATTACGCGTTCTAATATTTTTAATTTACCATTATTGAGACTGTAAAGATGAGAAATCATTTACATCATTTTTTATTTATTTCTTTCGGTATATATGATAAAAAAAATGACTAAAAAATTTGAATGGACACATTCCCGTTATTTTTGTAAAATAGCGTAAAATAGTCACTTTTAATGCTTCGTAAACTTATATAGTGTTAATCATTTCTCAGATAGCAATGAAGTTTGAGTAATGAGAAACATTCTGATCGAATAATCGAAATAAACAATCTTAGTTCAATTTGATAGTTCCATGCAATCATGTTTCATTTATTAGACATGAGAAAGTAACTAGGGGACATCAAGGGTATGAACATTCAAGGCAACATATTATTAAACGTACTTCTTTGTAAGTTAGGCCATACCTGGAACATCCGAAAGCGTCTCCCACGTCATTGCTAATTACTATGCCGTCGTTCGCGACATCAGTTTCCGTTGAACACATGATTGCACCTTTGAAAAGGTTTCTACAACAATAGGAACAACAATATTGTTATAAAAAGCACTCGGATCACAATTTCCAGAATGACGCACTTCAAATGCGCGTCGCAATGAATATGTTGTGTATTGATGATCAACTTGTACACTATACCGCAGAGTCCTCTGTGCCCTGTTTTGTTGTATTGTGCCACAGACGAGGAATATTGTGCTCTGCATAGTTGAAAGGAAATCATGCGGAAGGAATGCGGTTTTGATTGGTCGTTGGATACGTTTAATTGTGTTATTGGTTGCAGTGACAATGACAGCGAATCAGAGTATGCAATACATAGGGTTTTTTCTTATCAATTTCTAGTAACAGATAGTACAGTATTTGACTAGTTGGTAGCACTGTCAGTAATGCAAAAGTTGGTGGCAGCGAAACTATGGAAATAAGTGCTCTCATTTCTTTTTCGATATTAATTATAATACTTTAAGATTTCATTTAAAAACTGTAAACGATACAATGAGAGGTAGATTTAACTTACAATTAATCTATAAATTTCATAGGAACTTGCAACAACAAATTGATTAGCTCAATTTCTGAAAGATAGAGTAGATTCCCGCATAACACGATCAAAGAAATTGTTTAAAAAGATTGTATTCATGTATCTTAGGTGGAAATAAATGTACAAACGATTAATTAAAAGGAATGTACAGTTATTGCCACAGAAGATACACATTTACAGTGTTTTTAAATCATTTCTACGGTAATGTTATATGGGAATCTGCTGTTGTTCAAACTTGGAAGCCACGTTTCAATCCGCGCATGCGCACTGGAAATTGGCCTAATTCTAAATGTTTTAAATTTAAAATCACCTTTTTACACCTGTTGAGTCATGCTGCCACAATTATTAATTAAGAAAGGGTTTATTGAAATTTTTACAGCCTTTTGCAATAATAGAATAGTTAGTATACTGTGATGTAATGTAGTAATAAGTGCATGAATGAAGAATGAATACACTACGATTATTTATGCGTAAGTAACTTTTTACCTACCTTTAAATTATTGTCTACTTTTAATAAACAGTCTAAATTTCTAATACAATGTACAAAAGAGTTAATCAATTTTATGGAAATTAGTGACAAATTATATTAATAACGACATTTTCAATTTTATTGTAAAATTATGCATTAGCAATACGATCTATGCAATAAATTTAATAACCATAAATTGTTACTGTTCATATATACAAGTTTCATATTATAGTATAGAAATATTTAAAGTATAAAAGATAATTAAAAAATTATGGATAATAAATGAACAAAGTCTTTTGTTTCGAAAAATGGAATACAAAAAGGATTATTTATATATTTATATATTTTTATATATGTTTTTAAACGGTCAGATCATAGGTAAAATGATCTAAGAATGGCACAAGTTTTCAATGTTTTATGACTTTTTTATTGAATGTTTCTAACTGGTATCGAGAAACAATGTAGTGTCTGTCATACATATTATAAACTGGTCTTTATGTATTAAAATTTTTCATGTGAATGTAACCAATGATATTTGTGTCAATTTTTTCTTTCATAACACGTACTTTTGTATATTAGTTTACACGAGTCTGTACCAGTCACTTATGGCGATTATGATAAATGCAAAGACAACCATATTTTTATTATACGGATTGATGAAACATTACTACTCTATGAGATTTTGATATGGTCTATGAAAATTTGTTAGGTAGTAGATTCTTTAAGTAAATTTACAAAGGCTTTTATCAGTATAAAAAGGTTGTCATAGGGGCGAAAAATTTTTGATCACTCAATTTATTGTATTAATAGCTGAACTTGAAACTTTTCTTTTTGCTAAACGGTATGTACGTGTAATTGATTATTAAATTGATCCATCATACATTGATTCCTTTCTATTTTTCTATCAGTAATTTTTATCATGTAATACACAATTGTCTATGGTAATTACCCAGATGAAGAAATGTTTCAAATTCATTCTTCAACTCAAGGAAATGCATGTCAGCTTTTTGTTGTATATTCACTGTGGTCTCCATTTGTAAACTAAATTCATTCGGATATTTGATACAGTGAATTTCGCTTATTCGAGCCATTGTATAATCCATGATGCATTTCAAACAATTAGAATCCACTGTATCATCAATATTGATTCCCATTGATAATAGTTAAGGTAGAAACAGCGATTCGATACTTATAGATCTATTCAAGTAACTTTCACATACTCAAAATAGACAAAAAGAGTAATCGATATTTAAAATTGCCATAATTCCAACAATTTCGGAAAGTGTTTTCTATAATCAAAGCTTGGTCCATGTCCATTTTGATAAGTACTTCTACAATATCTAAAATCTACGAAATAATCTATGAAATAATTGCCGATATCGTAAACCAAGTGGAAATACTGATTATCCATTAAAGCCTATTATTTCTATTAATAATCCGTGTTTCGTTTGTTCTGTTAGACATGGTATGCTTGCCATAAGTAGGTACAGCTGTGTTATGTTGCATGAAAATATTCTTTTTTAGTGCAGTTCGTTTTGGGCCTTGGATAAGACAACATACATACTCTTCGATCACTTAAGTGTTCAGTGGCGCACTGTGGGATCAAATTATAGGCCTCTTAACAAGAGATAAATAGTAATCATATGAAGTTGTAGAGATTTATAATAATCTGAATTTTGATGAAACTGATAAAATCCCATTTAATATGTAACGCAATGTTTATTTTTTTACTATACTATACTTTCGTTCAAAAGGATGTATTTTTTATATCTTCTTAATACAAAATTATGTATGTCTTAATACAATGAATGCAGTTCACTCATGGAATTTTTTTACATAATTTAATTATTATATCGTACACAATAACAATAGATTTGGTACTGAAAGTTCATTCAAATTTTACCTTAAAATTTGTATATTTCTATTTTTGTAAAAATAATAGATTTGCCCTATTGTTGCACAGATATTTATAAAACTCTACAACTCGTAAACCAAGACCGTGTACTCTGTATTTTTTGGGTATTATTAAGTAGGTATAGGTAGACATTGTCTATGTACAATCGTAACAATGTTGCGTATGCCTACTTCTTGGCAATCCTAAGAAAGCTTATGGTTTGAATAAACTTTTTTTTTAGATAATTATGTCTTTAATAAGTAAGTAATAATTCTATTAGAAATTACAGTGCAGTATTTTGAACTGTTATTATCCTGCAGCCATTTACATATTAATATTTTCTAGTTTTTAAAGTATTCTCATACAATGCTTTTTGTATGTTTTGGTTCTGAGACGTAATTAAGATAATCATTTTTTACTATTATAACTGGCCAATAAGTATCTGCCACTTTTCTTATATTATTATATCTATTTATCATATATACAGATAATATACAATAGTCGCGCCTTACAATATAATTAATATTATTATCCTATTCTTTTAATAATGTTATAGTAGTTATACGAATAGAAACTTGACCGCATCTAATCCTTCAATGTGCGCTAGTGTTGCACACTGGAATATAAATACATTTTTATATAAAATTTGTATAATCTACATGAATCACTTTAAGTATATCTTCTCTTTTAATCACAAAAGATACAAATGTAATAACTACTACGCAAGCGGGGGGCTATGGGCGGTGTCACTCTGGTACCAAGAAAATCTAAATTAATGTTGTTTGTAAAATATTCAATGGAGAAATCTTTTTAAAAATGTGCCAATCAATGAATTTATTTTTTCTCGTATCGATCGAACTATTTTAATTTTCATATCCTTATGTTATCCACATAGCCAATTTTGCTGTACATTATCACTCACGAATTTGGTTTGTTTATGAAATTTAATTTTCTATTACTCGACAATGAAGAAATTTCTAATATTACAATGTCGCTTTTATAAATCGAGTTATTAAAAATCGTTAAAAATAAACTATAATGTAACAGGTTTTGGTGTACCTCCCGAGATTTCATCTATTGAATGTAACTATTCATTTTACTTTGAAATTGTTTGAAATTGTTTTAATTAGTTCCCATTTACAACCAATTGAAATGGACAGTTGGTTTGTTCGAAATTATTCGTCAGAGCCAAATCTAGAAGAAGATACACCGTTGATGATGTTACATAGGATTCAGTGTGAAGCCCGTCGCCCTCGATTATTGTTTTTTCTTCATCTGTTGTTACTATTTATCTAAAGGAAAGGAACACTATATGCGCTATATCCATCAATAAGCAGGGTGGTTCACAACAGATGAACGCCTTATCTATTTTCAATTAAAACTTATTTACAAAAGTTACTGTACAATCGTAATTCTGTTGTGATGTAGGTCCATCATAGCCTTGAATGCGAGTAGACCGGTTATTTGAGGTAAAGATCGTATTGCAGGGAATTTCTTTTTTCTTCTTTCTTTCTTTCTTTCGAATCGAAGCATTTTTGAAGTAGCACAGCACATTTTGTCAAGCAAATATTCCAAAATCATAAATCCGTTAAGAACGTTTACAACTTTCCCGAAGGTACGCTAAGGAGATAATCGTCTTTCTTTGTCTACAATTATATGTCAATATTGTGCAGATGTCGAGCAGGCTTGAAAGCCTACATTTTCATGTAAAATTTCTATAAATGTGCTATACGATCCGGTAGAAATTCAACGACGAAAAGGGTATGTTGGGTTTCCATCTATATATCGTAATTAACGTGAACATGTTCTCGGCGCACGTCCTCGGAATATATATTGTCAGTGTAAAAACTTATTTCTGAATAAAGAGCTGGACCAATGGGCAATGTATATAAAATATATATGTTGTTGTATATAAGATTCGTTCGATCGTATCGCACACTTACTGTATCAAACAAATACGTCTGTAATCTTAAACCGTATGTAAAACCTCGTATGGAAAAAGATCGCTCTACATTTGGTATTAAAAAATTCGTATTTATATCCATTTGAACACAATTAATATAATTGTGGTACTCGGTTGAGAATCAGTTCTGGAACATATGCCCGGCACAATGTTAGAACGCGTCGCTATTGGAAATGAAAGATTCCCAATATGAAGGACTAAAAAACGTAAACCGTGCAATAACATCTTTACAAACACAAGCACGCTACGCAGCGGTGCTTCGTTTTCCTCCGCTATTTTAATTAAAAGTCATCGTTTCACATATTTTTCTCTTCTTCTTCTCTTTAAATCTAATAATATGCCCTAACTTCGTCAATAGGAATATTATATAATTAGAGCTAAGATTGTTTGTACCATTGAATTAGGTGAAAGCACCCACAGTGTGACCCCAATATACGCTTCTCAAATATATCCTTCCCTACAAATACCTTCGGCTCTTGAATCGTATTTGTAGGAGAAGAATACTCAAACCTGCTAAATCGCTCTCTTTCTCTCTTTACTTTTCTCATGAATGTCAGGGTCGTGATTTGATTATTCCTCTAAAAGATTCCGCTTTGTATCTTTTATTCAAAAAGTGCCAATATATCATCACTCGATGAGGGGTTTCCACTGCTAGCGCCACTGCTGGGAGGGGTATTCAGATCTGGTGGATCCAGATACGAAAGTAACTCCATCGGATCCACAACATTGTCTGGCAAGAGCTGCGAATAGAAATTAGTCTCATATACCACTTACTCGTACTGCAAATTTGAACTTTCAATGTTCAATTTAGTTACTCAGAACAGCAAACACAAATGTTACGAGTACTTACATTCAATGCTTCCTGACCCGTACCCTCTCCGTCTATCACTGCAGCCGGATCGAAATTCAGATCCGAAGGTATGTCTGCAGTATCGTTATTTATGTTTGTACTCGTACTACCAGACGTGTTATGATTCCCTGTAGATTCCTGAGATGCAGGAGGAACACTAGGTGGACCGCTGTTGCCACCACCTGGTGTGTGAGGTGTGTGAGGGGTGTGAGGTGTGTGTGGTGTATGGGGCATCTATAACGAATGAAACAGTATTAATTACTAGAACTAATAAAATTAATGAAACACTGTAGAATGTTACGAGTTACGTTCTGTGTTATAGGTCATACAGGTCTCGACTAAGTTATAAGACAGTGTATTGAATTAAATTAATTTACCTGATCGTTCAGAGACTTCTCCATAGCGTTAAGAGGATCCAGAGAGTTAACCGACTCGTTCAAGTGCGAAAGAGGTCCCGTCCCGTTCGAGTAATCGTTATTGGTGTTGGTATTCGTTCCAGAATTGATATCAAAGGATCCACCCGACGAATTCCTATGGTTAATGTTGTTGTTTGCGTATGTAGATGTTGTGTTGTTCATCATAGAGCCGCTAACGATGCTACTCATGTCCGGTGGTATGTACGGGCTCATCGCTTGGTTCATGTCCCAGTTGTTCATCGTGGGCATGTTCATACTTCCAGGTGACATTGCCTTGATCATTCTCTTGCAGTCACTCTCCTCTTCAGATTTAATACCGCTCATGTTCTTCGCTGGCTTCCAATTCGCCATCGAGTCTATCGTCACCTCCTCCACCTCCGCCGTGTTCAAGGTGTTCAGAATGCCCCACATGTATTGGTCGACCTCTAGACCTTCCAATTGCGCAGGTTTTCTGTAATATATTCCATATTAGTGTCATCAGTTGATACATATAGTTAGGATTGATATAGTTAGGATTATTAATGTGGTAGATAGACTTACGTGCATACAGGACACCTCCAGGATCCTCTCTCACAATTTAGTTGTAGATACGATTCCAAATCGAAGCATTGTATGTGCTTGCAATCGTGTCCTCTTGCTGGCAGTGTAATACGTTTAAAAGTGATAGGACATTTTAAAGATACCTGCAATCGAACAATAACGTTAATCGTTTGGTCCAATATAGACAGATTGTAATAAATAGACTACGAAGTGGATCAAATGTCTACGCAGCTGTAGACACAGCTTCTGTATTTTGCAATTAATTCAAACAATTTGTATTTTGTATAAAAGTCCCCAGTCTAGTAATATTAAGTTCTAAAAATATAGCTTAAAGTCAGCGTAAACCTGCTTCCACAAATTTTGTGATATTGCATTCAAGCGTCTTTGCAAGCAGATTGTATTGACAGCAAAAAGTCTCACCTTAAGTGCTGTTTGTTCCACCACATCCTTCTCCGACTGTATGCCATTATTCGAAATGGTATTACTGAAGTTCCGTTTGATTTTGGTTATACAATGCTCCGCAGTAAGTAGCCTTTTGCGTAGCAATCCGTGAAGCACGCTTCGCACGCTCGGCCGATGGACTAATTGAAGCACGAACAGATGCGACTGCAGAAACATACAAGCGGTCAATTAATTACACATCTAATTATACAGGCCGCACGAAACCGCGCGCGATTCGATAAAGAAGTCTTAAAGAGTTCTTACACAACAACACGCCGAGACCGTGATTTGTATCGTGTTCCTTCCCGGTTGACAGACGTCCTTCAGGTATAAGGGCTTGTGAGACGTTTTATTCTCACCACGATCAATAACCAATGGCGTGGCGTTCACGGACACTTGCACGCTCGCCGGCCAATTCGTGTTCATTTGCCTATCCTCATGGTGGAAACACTTCAGCTGCAGCTCGAGATCCGACCGCCACATCAACGTTTGGTGCACCGTCGACTTCAGCTGGAATACGTGGTTGCTTACAGCCAAATTGTGTTCTAAGCGGAAGGGTGGAAGAATGATGCCATCCCTCACGGGGAATGTTAATCTCAGCTCATCGTCTTCTGTGAATAACAATCAAGACATTAGCCTTCTGTAACCTTAACTCCATTTCAAAAGCACTTGAACCTTTGCGGATGAGGCTCTCCTAGAGCTAGACAAGTGAATATCATCAGTACGGTGACACTCATCCTCGAAGGTTCAAGACAGTGATGCCCGCAGAGGATATACTTGGTGGTAACAATATCGAGATATAATAAACTCAGTTGGGCCAAATCGAAGGGTACACGTAAAGTTAAGCGAAGCCTATTTTGAAAGGAGACCTGAAGATTTCTATGATGTTGGTGGATATTTACTTGTCTTAGTGCTAAAGCATTAGTCCTAGGACATGTACAGATCTATCATTAGTTCCAAGTATGCCACACTAACAGGGAAGTAGGAGAAATAGTTTGCGCACCAAGTCTTTGGACACCACTGATTTAAATAGAGACTTGCTGGAAGCAGAACTTACTTTGTATGTTAACCGGTGACTTGATGTCAGGATTTGGACTAATATAGGGGGGCATGCTGGTGGCTGGCGTGAGCGGGGGAGTCGGATTGCCAGGAATAGGACTATGTTGGTAATTCAAACTCGTCGCGCCGGTCGTCCTCATCGCTGCGACATCCTGTTGGTATTGACTGGTCGCTGCAGCACCGGCCCCATAAGAGGACGCTCCACCAGCGTATCCCGTGTTCGGTTGGTGACCGACGAACTGGTTGCCAACCGTGCTAGGACCCATACTAACTGGTATACCGTTGCTACCGTAGTATTGGTTGGTCGCCGCTTGTGCGGTGGTGTTGTAGGAGGGCGCGGCTTGCCTCATGTTCGTACTCCGTATCATCGTGTTAGGCCCGAAACCGGCAGCCGTGGGGTTCATGGTCTGCATCGGTTGATACTGAGGCTGGAAGTTCGGCCTCGCTGCTGCCGCAGGATAATTGGTCGGGTATTGCGACGTCGCCATGCCGTTGAAGCTAGGCTGCATCGCAGCCGGATTTGGACCCGCGTACGGGCCCTGTTGCCTCTTCTGCGCCATGTGCATCGCGGGGTTAGGGTAAGGCGCTAATCTCCTCGGATAGCCTTGGTGGGGCTGAGCCTGGAAATGGCAACGAGTCTTTGAGTCAAGGTTCCGAGGACTGTTAACACTTTATCTATCGGGATGCGATTAACATGTTCACTGTCGAACAATCAAACGGAAAATCAACGGCATCATTGTAATCAAATGGAAAATTCCATTACAAAAATTATGGAATAATCGCCGGTAGATAACGCGTTAAGGCGAATCGATAGGGTTTCGGTGTCATGTGATTGGAACGTACCTGCATGCTCATTTTGTTCATCTGCATGTTGTTAGGTCCCATCATATTGTTCATGCCCATGTTGCCCATGTTACTCATGGAGTTCATGGGCGTCATCGCGTTCATACCACTCATACCGTTCATACCTCCCATCGACATAGGATTCATCGAGTTCATGCCATTCATACTGTTCATCGAATTCATGGAATTCATAGAGTGCATCGGGCTCATCGTGCCCATGCTATTGAAATTGCTCATCCCGACTGGCCCCATTCCGGCCATTGGTCCTCTTTGGGCGTACCCTGCGTTGTACGTTTGGTGGGGTATTCCATGTTGGCTCTGCATCTGTAATAAGTTCGGTTTCGATTAGTCCTATTTGCATAACAACACAAAATCTTTGTTCCTGTCAAAGAGGAAGATGAAGAAGAAGATGAAGAGGATGCTGAAGAGGAAGCTGAAGTAGGAGAGGAAGGTGAAAATGAAGAGGAATCCAAAGAGGAAGACGAAGAGGATGCTGAAGAGGATGCTGAAGAAGAAGAGGAAGCTGAAGAGGAAGATGAAGAGAAAGCCGAAGAAGAAGATGAAGAGGATGATGAAGAGGGTGGGAATCGTACCTGATTGAATTGCGAGGGGATGTCTTGGCGGTCCTGCATGGCCACCACGCTGGCTGTGGCGGTGGCCGTAGCGGTGGCAGCTGCCACCATCGCCGCGGCACTAAATGTCGAACCACCACCCCCGTTCTGGGGTGGCACCGTGCTATGGTAGCCGGCTGATAACACGGGCTGCACCCCAACGCCGAGCGCCGCCGTTGTTGATGCTGTTCTTGCTGCCAATTTCGGGAAAAACGAAAACGCACGACTATCGCGCGGCTCAGGCGATTCTCCGCTAAACCGGGGTGCTGAAACAGTAAAAAAAAAAACACACATTATAAGTCTACACATTTTTCCGACAAACACATTACAAAAAATCCTACCAATCATCGATTGTGCAATCAAAGACGAGACAAAATCGCGCACGTTTAAAGTTAATAGAAAACCGTAATACAATTGTTTATCAATCAGTTCGAGATGGTCCGGCGATAAACGAATTCAGTAACGGGCGAAACACACGTCGATGCGAGCGCCGTATAGATATCGCTTTGTAGGTCAAATTCGTGTTCGAACGGTTCCGTACGAGTAATCGATTGTATCGCTACGTTCTCTATTTTCTGCAGTGCAGCAATAATATACGACAGATATCCATGACTGTTGAATTATTCGAGAAGGTCGTCGGGCTTAAATCGCGCCGACTTCCGACCGAAACTGTACCTAAATAGACATTTATTAACGTTCCTACATTAATATTCTACGGAACAATACACGCTCCGGTGCGATTTCCACACGTACACGTTGCAATTCTTCGACAGGACTAATCTCCCGTGATTCGAACCACCGCATAAAACTGTTATCGCAAAACTATAAAACCATTCCCGGAAAAGATAAGTGAGAAAAGCGACTTGGGACTTGTAACAAGTACAGATTTCGATTTGGATCTACGGACGGCTAACAGACATATTTTTCAAGCCAGTTTTCCGAGTTTTCTTAAATTTTTAGAATTTTCTACAATATGTTCTAGTTTTAGGTAGCCGTGACTCGCCGCTAGAGAGAGACCGCAGATTTTATGTATTTATTAAGAATTTAATGATACTGTTTTCTTCGAAATTATTAAGAAGAAAAATAGGTGTTTATATAGATCCTGCATTTTGAAATTAATGTAGGCAATTTTCATTTTAGAAATATTTTAGCGATCTCTAGTGCACAGTTAACGTTTCTAGTATACGTTAAATTCGACTGTCGATTTGAGATCATTTTCGAGGACGTAGTTTGACGCAGGAAGTTGAGTAAGGAACGCGCTTTGTCGTGGCCTTTTATCGATATATTCAGGCCTGAATATTGTTCGTTCGAGTAGTATTCCCGTCTCTATCCCCGGCTCGAGAACACGCAAACCCCAAAAGACCGAAAGATAGACCGAACCCTGCACCGTTCATATTCCCAGCTGGCCAAGGCCCCTATTGGTTTTCTGTGGGAAATGCACGTGCTCGCTATTCACACACCATAGCTCTCTACGCTCTATAATACCGTTCTGTTACAAACACCGCTTGCCGGCGTAATCGCGGCACGGGAATGCTCTCCATTCCATCATTTTCGACTTTTCTTTATGGACAAAAATCCTGACGACGTCCTTCCACCGCCCTCTGTCTCTTCGGAGTAGGATTTTTAGTAACCAAATTTTTTCACAATTCATATTCTAATCTAATTCAATTTTAAACTCAAATTTTTATTCCCCTTGAATTATCAGATTGACTTTGATTATTATAAGATTTTTTGTTACTGTAAGGATGATTTTTTCACAGTCTAAATTTTCAATTTTCAATTAACTCAAATTTTTATTCCCCTTGAATTATCAGATTGACTTTGATTATTATAAGATTTCTTATTACCGTAAGGACGATTTTTTCACAGTCTAAAATTTAAATTAACTGAATTTTTTTGCGGTCTAAATTTTTTCATTCCCTTTGGAAGTTTCGCAAAACGACTTCGACTGCCACAACAGTTTTGATTACCACAAGAATGATTTCTTCGCAGTTTAACGTGGAAATTCGAAAGTTTAGAGTGCCTATTATCTCAGAGAATCGTTTCCAAAGGGCGTCACATGTTAATGCGAGACGGATTACAGGTCTCAAGGTTTAAATTGGTACTGCAGAATCTTTGCAGACATAGTAAAACTCCGTTCAAGCCACGTGGTAACATAATCTCACGGTAGACACGCAGAGTTGCACTCTTTCACGTGATTTCGCGTTACGAGGATCGTGTGGAGAACAATGGTCACCGTACACCCTTGTCCTCGGCAACTTCTTCCACAATTCCAAGTAATTTTCTCTCGAGTCTCATCGGCTACAACTTTAGCGGTCTCTATGTAACAACATCTAGCGTTCAATTTTCTCAGTATTCACAGTGTTAGAACTTCTAGCTTACTGAAGCGTTAGTGTGAGTAGATCCAAAATTGTTTGAAAATTAAAGAACTACCGAGCAGTCAACGTGACTGACTTTTGTGACTTTTGGATGTCAGCAACAATTAAAGCAATTTTTAATGCTTAGAATATACAGGTAATTGAGAGAAAATTAAAACTGTTCGTGAGTTTATTTGTTTTGATTTCCATTAGCGGTTTATTTTAATTTTTATTTATTATAGAGATATTGGCTTGAGCAACAATTTAATTCTGAGTACATTTCACAGCAACTTTTCAATTTGATAAATTTGAGAAACACACACTGTGTGCAATTAAAAAGAGAATTAAACAACAATTTTAACAACGATGTGACATTAAGGAATTCGTAAATAATTTTGCCTTTAGGAGACCGTGCAATTATAAATGAATGTACATAGTCACAGTTTGGTAATATTCTTAATGAAAGAAATTGATTTCTATGCTTATGATGTATTTTGTAAATTTTGTTCACATATAGAACACGGTTTTCATCATCGTTCCCAGGAAAAATTTGACCCGCTCGTTATCGAAGAAGTACTTTTACGAGGAGTTTCGTATTGTCGCTCTGTATCTGGTATTGATTTTGCGATAATGCTAATGATAATCGAATACACGTGCAGCGGTCATCTACACTCACGTACCGAAAACTGTGGTCGTTTACCGAAAGAAAATTTAATTTTTTAACAACCACAGTTACAGATAATCTTTAACTATTAACTTTTAATTACATCAGTCAAACGTAAAATATTTAAACGAATAGATTGCGTATTGAAGAATCTAATATTTAACGACTAGAATAAATTAGATTAAATTGGATTAACTAGAATAAATTAAGTATGAGATATTTAAAGAAGTGAATTATTTATATTTTAGGAAGTGATTTATTATTTCCAAAACGCTTTATCGCAAAATCTTGTATTTCACCTACTAATATATTAACAAGATTATATATTGATATATAACTTCCCACATCTATGTTAAATTAATAAAGTACTTATTGTACGTACATTATAAAATGATATCAACGTTTTATATGAGAAATATATCACGAACGTCAACTATAATCAAAAGATCCGACGTCCTCCAAAGTATCCGTATATGAGCACCCTATACACGCACACACACGCGCGCGCGTATAATAGGCGTATACAGACGACAAACATAACTAAAACGTGTTCCACTACCACTGCCACATTGAATTCGACCGAGAGGGCTATTATTCGGAATTTGTTTTTGTTCGATGCGCCATAATCGCGTCTCGAGGACACACGAGCGGAAAAGGCTCTCTTTCGTTCGCATAAGAGAGAAAACGCATGTCTCTTTTTTCTCTCTGTCCCTCCCATTAACTCTAAATTGCCCAACACATAAAACCAGCAAAAGAAAAATTATTTAAGATCCATAACTTTTTCCCCTCTCGTCCAACTCTAATTATTAGATGTTTGCAAAAGTTTCAATCTTGTTGACTTATAACAAATTGAAGTTATATAAAATTTGAGATTTTCTGTTAAGAAGTCTAAAATAATGTAACAACATCCTTAAACTCGCCTAATAACTTTTGAGTTCTACAGGGTGACCCAAAAATGAATTTCCGTGGTGATTCCCGAGGTCATTTGAAGTAAATTTTTCCTTTGCGAAAATATTCTCCACGGCTACGTTAAACAGTTATCGAGGAAAAACGCGGACCAATCAGAGCACAGTTACAGCAGACGGTGGCGTCGGCATTGGCCGAGTTGGACTCCGTCTGCCGTAGCCGCGCTCTTATTGGTTCGTGTTTTTCGCTAATAACTCCTTAACAAAGCCACGGAGAAAATTTCCGCAAAGGAAAAAATTACTTGAGATGACCTCCGGAATAATTCCAAGGAAGTACAGGATTTTTCGGACACCTTGTATATTTGAGTTTCGTCATCAGTCAGTTCCAAAAGCATAAAATTCGTTTAAGCATAAGATGGTGGCAAGTACGGTGTCGTTGGTCGCTTCCCAAAAATCTTGGGCGTGATTTTCGAAACACCCAGTACATGTGTACGAACGTAACGTATTTACGTCCAGATATAGCTGGTATAGGGAGCATTTCGAAGGTTGACGTCATCCGGAGTCCCACCCCCTTTAAATTCGCGCTGAATGCAACTCTCGGAGAGAAAAAACTGAGAGGGGCAGAGAGAGAGAGTGAGAGAGAAAAAAGAGAATCGATGGGAAAGGAGAGAAAGGGAGATAGGGAGCGAGAAGAAGACCCATGCCTTTTTCCCTTGGTCTCTCTGTTCTCCCTTCGCCCTTATCCGCATATTCCTTCCCCCTTTTCTGTCTTCCCCTGTGAAACAGCGTGTCCGGGGGCGGGGTTGGTCCCTTCTGTAAAGCTCGCAACGGGTTTCTATTCTCGGATGTCAATATTTCGTCAACTAGAGCCCACTCGGAACGCAACAAAAGCCTCTGGCCTGCACACAGCTTGCGCCTGTGCGGCTGCCGTTGCTGCTGCTGCTAGCCTGGCGTGAGAGAAAGAAAGGAAAGAAAGGCTCGACAACGTGCGCACCGTGTTGTAGCGTTTAGAAGAGGATGCAACGATCACGCTGGGCTCGGGAGAGAACAGTATACTCGGGCGCGAACGCCATCGCTGGAGGGGGAAACGTATTCGAAGCGCGTTAAAACGACGTTTATTAATCCTACGGTGTACCAGGTCGAAAGCATTTTGTTTGGTGACATTTTTTCCCTGAAAATTCAGAGATTTTTACCCCCAAAATTAGTCCTAGTAAATCCGGAACTCGTAGATCATTTTTGAAAAATTAATTCAAAGCATGGCAGACGCAAAGTGCACTAGAGCGTTCGTTAAATTTTAAACAGTATTTTAAAATTAAAATACTTTTGCTTTGCTCCCCAAGAAGAGACTAAAGCTACGTCCACCACTGAACATGAAGCGACTTTTTACTTACGTGAACTAAAAGACTATGCGAAAAGTGTAAATCTCCAGGGAGTCATGGTGATATTTGTAATTTACAACGTTGGCCGTACAAGGAGAAACTGGTAGTTTCGTTCGTGAAGGGTCAATACTTATTTTGACTTTATTTTGTGTTTCTCTTGAATAAAAGATGAAGTAAATTTGTTTGTATATCGAGGCTGGTGTAAAACCGTGATCGAAGCGAGACATTGTATAAATACTCGCAGGCTGCGACACGCTATAAAATATTGAAGAAGTGTTGAATTACTGATAATGGAGCACCGGCGTCCATAATATAGCGTTCTTTTAAGAAATGTAACCGTAAGTGGGTCAATGCCGCTTTCGGAGACGCAGAAAGGAGAATCCGAGAGAGAGACTAACGATTCAGTGTACGTGTATGTAGTATGTGCAGTGATGTATACTATTTTCGATCATAATATTCATTGCACCAATATTTTCGACCGTTACTTCAATTTTGCTACAATCTGAAACGATATCCCCAGAAATATTAACTTAAAAAAATTCATCTATCGCTACAGAGATTTTCAATTTGCTAGGATATACCAGAAATAAACTTCTGAATGTCCACTGTCGCTGGTAATTGACTTGGACAATATTTATATTTATTTTATTTTGTATAATATTTTTGTGTATCGAGAATTGATAAAGTATTACACATTTTTCAAACGACGTTTGCGCGACGTTGCTGAAGCGTACGAAGTCGCGAGCGGTTTCGAAACCGCTCGCATATTCATGTGGACTAGCCCAAAGGCTATTTCCCTATTTACAGAAACCGAGGAGGCGACTAATACTGGCGATGCGTGTCGAGGTGGAGGCGAATAATATCGAGCGAGGAATCCTTGTACGAGATAAAATGGGCCTCTCACG
The DNA here is from genome assembly GCA_913789895.3 of Seladonia tumulorum. Classification (NCBI taxonomy): domain Eukaryota; kingdom Metazoa; phylum Arthropoda; class Insecta; order Hymenoptera; family Halictidae; genus Seladonia; species Seladonia tumulorum. The sequence goes on from OU565280.1 coordinate 7,038,496, forward strand.
GTCGTTGCTTGTCGGCGTATAATAGCCGCGTTCTCCTCGCTCGGTACACCGTGAACTCGCCTCTCTGAACCTCGCTTTAACAAATCCAGTTCCGATCATCGCCACCACCATTTTAACTCGCGTTTCTGCAAAACGAAGCGGTCGCGCCGACTCACTATAATCGCGCGGACGACGCAGCAGTTCAAGGAAAATTGAAATCTTGCGCCGAACCAAAGGAGGAAAAAGTTTATCAAAGTCGACCATTTTACGATGTTTGTTTTTACCACGGCAACCTATGTATTCTCTTCGATGTACTTGTAGAGCATAAAAAGACGAGTTCAACGAGTACAATGACAGTACCATTACGATTATCCGATCTCGAAATATTCCAGTCTGAAACGAACAAACCTAATCCAAGCCGACTTTCAGACACGAATATCTCGAGATTGAATAATCATAATGGTATGGTCATTATACTCGTTGAACTCGTCTTTTTACGCTCTACAAGAATATTGGAGAAAATATATAGGGTGTCAAAGAAAATTGACATTTTGCCAATCATGGAAATATGTGAAACGAGTAGAATTTCCTTTAAAACGGGCCTGCTCGATTTTTGTACCAAGATCTTCAATTATAATTCGACAAACAAATTCAATTTATTTTCCAGCGACAGTCAATCTTCTATAATATTCGTAATAATCATTCCATTTTTATTTTACAGGTCGTAGACGAAGCGTTAAACTACTACGAACAACTATCAGGTACTACCGACAACTATCAGGCCTGTTGAACCGGTCTAAACGCACCTTTAACGGAAGCGACGAGGAGACAGTGAACGTGTGCGGGAGTAACGAGGACAGGACACGGAGAACACGCCGGATGCCGATCGCAACACTCCACTAAAATCAGGACAACGAGAGAAGGAGGATGAGAACGAGGATTCGAGAGAGTCTCGAGACAGCGAGCCTGCGATACGTAAACAAGAGCGTGTGTCCGAGGTCGACTCGAGGGAGAAACGTGGGAGGGACTCCCCTCCTCTCTTTCTCTCAAAAGAGAAGTCAACGACAAGATAGAAAGGAAGGAACAAAGGTGACACAGGATCGAAGCCCCCTGTGTCTCCATTGGTCCATCGCATCACCACTTTCGGCACAAATCCAGAAAAAACTGCACTCAGATCTCCTATAACACGGCCAATTCTAAACTATGAGAAGCTGGAAAAAGCAAACTAGTCTTAACAAAATTGAAGATAAAATCTATACAAAATTCACCATTATTAACTAGGGTTACCAGTAGCCTACTGTAGACCCACCAGGTAGAACGACAGCGTAGGCATAGTACAGAAAGTGTCCTATAGACCGTGTTCTATAGATTAGAGAAACTTTCGAAGTCATTGGCGTCTGGCAGCACGTTGAAGCCTAACTTTTCATGCTATGCTCCCGAGTAAATTGGCGTCTCCTGCTCTGCACCCGTTGTCAAGGGAACCGAGACACTAAGCATGGCGCCATTTACGCACGTAGCCTGTGCGTCTTCGAATACAACGATACACTAATCGCTTTTAAGCCGAATAGCATTTTCCTTCGTCAAGCCAATCGTTCTGTGACATTGAAAGGAATCTATATTTATCCAAGAATGTGTCGTATAAAATGAAATTTGAGGGAGGTTGATGAATCACCGGGACATTGTTGAATCCCGCGATCCACGATTGTGCGCGCCAGAGAATAGAAAGCAGCGTAAAGAGCAAGTTACATAAAAATCAAGGCTACACATCCAGAAGCAAAACGAAGTTTCGAGCGGAGCTTGACACGTGCCTATTACCTAATGAGATCTCGCGTCATTATCGTAAATATTTTCATTCTCAGTTGGTCATCCGTGATGACACCGATTCAAATTAGCCGGCTAGACTAATAAGGAAAAACACGTTCAACATGTGCTGTTCAACGTTATACTGCTAATTCCGACGTATTTATGATTATTTACAAGCGTGGCACAAAATTGAACAATTCATCGGTCAATTCTCTTCTTACACTGAATTGCGCTTGACAATTAATTTCGTTGTAATCGAAGCACAACTAAAGAGTTAAACAAATGAATGGAACAGTAAAATCATTCGAAGAATTTAAATTGTTAGTTAGTTAAGGAGCGAGGCCAGTTGCTCAAATTTCAATTACAGTGTCTCAGAGTAGGAAACATTCTGTTGGTCTCGAGACGAGCCCAACCTCCTCGGGAATTTCTCTCTGCCTATGAGAAGATTCTGTCATTCGCAACAAACACTCGTGGCATTTCGAGGTGGATGGGATAGATTTTTCCCCGATGGAAAAGGTCGAACGACAGAAAGAGCCGGCGACGTTGAATCTCGGATTCGCGTTCGCGACTTTTATTTTCGCCGGCGACTCGCCTAGCTTTCCAATGATTAATTTATTGCTTCCATCATGTATCCTAGAGCAAGTCTATTCTCTATTCTCTAACACAAGTGACAGTCCATCGGGATCATCTTGTGACATTTAATCTTACCGCGTTCCATCGATGACGGAAATGTCTCTGAGCGCGACAAGATTTCGTTTTTCAAGACTTTTTTGTGTGAAAGCTGTGTCAAGCCAGGCTTTAACAATTGTTTATCTCTTAAATCGAGTTCTCAGCAATGTACAGAGTGTCTCAGCTAACTGGGATCATCGAAATATTAGTCTTGATTTACTGGTGAGACAAGTTTCTTTGTCTTTTTACCAAATTTCAAGGTTATCTACGGTGTTTTAAATAGTTATGGTATATTTTTTCTTTGTTATTCTTGCAGAGCATGAAAAGACGAATCCAACGAGTACAATGATCATACCATTAAGATTATTCAATCTCGAGATATTCGTGTCTGAAAGCTAAGGTTTGGATTAGGTTTGTTCCTTTCAGACACGAATAACTCGAGATTGAATGATCGTAATGGTACGGTCATTGTACTCGTTGAACTCGTCTTTGCATGCTCTACAAGAACATTGAAGCAAATAGTACATAGCGTGTTGTATAAAGGTTCCAATGACCTTGGAATCTCGTTGAAGAATGTCCTCACGAAAAAATACTTCCTACTATTTTCGTATTTCTTCTTTCTTTCGAAGTAGCGCAATTTAGCAATAAATGAGACAACTATTTAGATTATCCAGTTCACCAGAAACACTGGGTATAAAAATCTGTAAAACCGGTGCAATATTTTATTCAAGAATGACTTGCTTGATTTCTGTCCGAATACCAAGGCCTTCAGTTCAGCGACGGTTTACATGTTCGTTGATTAAGAAATTTAAACAAAGCCGGAGTGGTTCGAGGAATCGATAAGCGAAGAAGGCGAGAAACTTGAGATAAAGATGGCGGCTGTTTGAACGTTTAAGCAACTGGGGGGTTGTCGATGCACGGAGGTGTAGAAAACTGGAATTGAATTTTCTGATTGTTGCTCTTATAGATTTGACAATAGTAATGTATTCGGTTTCAAAGTGAAAATGTTTTTTACTTTTCGATGTTTCTCTCGTATCAATTCGAACGTATTGGAAGAGTCATCGGTGGAACACGTGCGGCGTATGTCATTCGTGTGTACACGAACGGAAATAACATCTGCCGTTGAAAGAGCCCCGAAAACTGTGCAAGATTCCGCCGCAGGACTCTCTTCTAGAGCTTCGGACAACTTCTTCCTCGTTTCGACGCGAACAAGGAAAGTTGCACAAAGAACGCTCGCCCACAATGGCGGCCCGATAATAACCGTAAACGTAAGCAGAAGAGAAATCTTTGCTCCGCGATGGCGAAATTGTCGTTGGCATTTCTCGGCTGTGTGACTGACTAGAAAATTCTAACATTCGATTTTAATTGACAGCGGAGATGGTAAAAATGATTAAACCTATCACACCAAAAGTGTGGTATATACAGTTCAATATACTTAGCAAACAATTTCAGAAGTTACATTATATGAATTCTATAAATTTGTTGAATTGTGAATGAAATTGCTTTCGAATAATTTATTAAGAAGCTCTTGAACATTTTTTATTTCGAATAGACTATTGCAAAATTGCTGGCAAGTTAACGTTGCAGTTCCACAAATAAATTCCACAAATAAGCTGTTATTTTGTAGATGGAGTTTCGTCGATTTTGAGAGATTAATTTGAAAGAGAGAAGTGTTTAGAGATTTTGCGATGACTATAGATTTTTTGTTATACTCTTTGCGCTGTATGGCAGAACGATCGGTAGAAATATTTGCAACGAACGCGAGACAAGAACAAACAGATTATGCAACTGGACGATATACGTCTTGCATTGTCATTATGTAAGGATCACAGTCCAATTCTGGAACAATAGTACGACAGTTTAATAATTATGACCTATAATATATATGACTGTGCATAAACGCGAAGCGTCGCAAAACCGTTTTGTAACAAACCTCGGCGATCGGTGTCACGTTACAGCTGCACGAGGTGTACTAGGCGTGTACCTTGTGCAATTTGAAGATTCGCAATTGCTGCTTCAATACTAACATCGTATTGTCATATGTTTTATACAATTTTATTCAAGCAGTTTCCTGGAACGTCTGATTTTTAAAATCAATTTTGCTTGTTGTAAAGCAAGGTAAACGGCCGCTAGAATTTTTACAGAATCATTGAATGTGAACAGATCAGTTAATTAATAAATCAAATTTTTATCAGGAAAATCGTCGAACGAGGAAAAGGGAGAATCAAGGTCCTTCATTCATCGAATGTTGCTGAATCATTTATGATACGACATGAAGCCACGATATTAAAAAATAATAATAATAAGAGGTAAAATTTTTATCAGGCTAACTGTTGAATGAGGAAACAGGAGGAATGTCCTTGGTATTGTAACTCACGAGACGATTACGAAATCCGAGTTGACACGTCCACAATTTTTGGACGTGATGACCAAAGAAGCGGCTTTATCTTTTGTGTCAACTAAGGCGTGGAGGAAAAACGACGAGTTACTAATGAGTACACTCCGGATCTTTATGCAAAATAAAAATTTTATAATTGTGAGGGTCGAGGTCCCAAGTGGAAATTTCTCTAATAATTTTAGTAAGTTGAGAATAATATTTCTGAATTCTCTTATATTATTTTAAGTCGTACAATTTTGGTCAAAAGTGCATAAAATTTCAGTCTACTGATGAGTAAAAGCTGTACTATCGAACAACGTTTGTGGGCCACATAGAATCTGATTTCCTAAAAATTGTTTTAAAAAATTCTGTTTCCATTGAATAACGTTTACAGTTACCACAGAATTTAAATCCTTAAAAAATGGTGACCTTTCCCGTGTAATACAGCATTTATTGTAACAATAGTTGGTTTTGCATGCAACAAAAGCGACAGGATTTCACGAATTAAAACTAGCCTCACGAGGACAATTCCTGTAGGTTACATCACGCGTGCTTCCGAATATCTTGAAATATGACGGAAGTAATTTATCAATGATTCAGAGGTCGCGTAATATCCGCCATATTCATGTTTTGTTCTACGATGTGTGTCAATACGAATTGAAATTCCGCTTTCCGAGGATAACAAAAAAATATGCATACATTACCGCGACCTGTTGATTAAAAACGAAATAGTGTCACATTACAAAAAAAAAAAAAAAATAATAATGAAAACCAACACCAGTCCGCCAAAAATCATTTTGAGAAAGGTGTTCTCAAATGCAAAATGAACCTATTTGCCAAAGGGCCTAGCCGATTAAGATGGTCAAAACTGCCCTTAGACGTTTTTCAATGCTTAATGAACCATTCGAAAGCTGACCAAGAAAAACCCCTCTGAGCAAAATTTCAACCCCCTATCTTTCTCGTGAGGGTAGTTACAGGGTAAATTAGATTTTGAGCTTTTCCACGCATTTTCCGCACTCTGATGCTTCCTAAAATTCTGAAAAAAATGTGGTATATTTTGGACTCTAAGGCAGATTTTTGAGAATTTTTTCAGATTTTTTGGATGCGAACTGTGGTCGTAAAAAATGAAAAACCCCCAAAAAATCGGAAAAATACAGGTTTCTCAAAAATATGAAAACATGCTATTTAGCTGTTTAGTGCCCCAATATAGTACTATAACAGGGAGTGTTGTCAATTTTTTTTAGATTTTTTGTCGTGGGACATCATTGTCAAAAACGAGAAAAACCGAATTTTTTCGACGTTTCTGCTATTTGGAGGAAAGTTACACTTGTTGATTTTATCGCAAGTATATATTAAGTCATTTTTAACATTATTACATTCAAACAAATAATTGTTTGACCCATGAAATATGATTTAAAAGAAAGAATAATTGTATTTCGTGAGATATATACCAGAATGTTTGGAACGTTTACAACATCGCCGGTTGGCAGTGCGGTCAAGGCGTCTGACTACGAAGCGGAAACGCTGGGGTTCGAATCCCGTCGGTGGAAAAGTTTTTTTTCCATACATCATCTTTATTTTTTCAATTTCTTATTACATGCTTTATTCATGTGATTTTTTAAATATTTTTTTAATGGTTTAAAAATATTTAAATGACATTTTTGAGTAAAATACATGCAAATATAATTTTGGAGTATATATTACTTCCTCGATTCTCTAATTGTATATGTTCATCATTACGGTCCTGTTTAACATTGTTAATATTAAAATTCCTTAATCTAGTTTCTAAGCCTTGCGTCTTCAGAAATTAGGGAAGAAATGAGAAGGACTCTGAATAAATAACACGCAGCAAAGTATTGGTTTTTGTCAAATTGAAAAAAACGGCTACATTCTACCACTGTTTTGAAAGTGAGGTGTCAAGTACAAATAACTTAAGCCATTCGTTTTTCTTGTAAGGTACATAAGAACGTAATTCCCGTTTATAGTTACTTGATTGAAAGACTTGTACTGTGGACATTTATGATACGGATCAGGAAGTTCATTATTTTCGATGGGACGTACAATCATCACCAGAAAAGTACAAACAACGAGTACCAATGAAAGTCATATTCAATCCAAAGAATGTACTGTTGTGTAAACCCTTAACAATCTGCACAAGGAATGGTTATATTGTAGACATTTGTAGACTCCATTTCATAGAGTATCCTCGGCAAATATTCTTGATTTTCCGGAAATGACAGAAGTAGATTTAAAAATTCTTTTCACATAGTCTTACCAATTTTCACAAGCAATTTCATATCTGATGGAAATCGTGTACGAACACAATAATATAAATATTCATTGCCTAATCGAAGGAAATAATATTAAATTCGAAGTAAAATCGCAGTCGTATAAATAAAATATAGTTAAGAATGTTATTTAAATATTTTTAAACCATTAAAAAAATATTTAAAAAATCACATGAATAAACCATGTAATAAGTAATTGAAAAAATAAAGATGATGTATGGAAAAAAAACTTTTCCACCGACGGGATTCGAACCCCAGCGTTTCCGCTTCGTAGTCAGACGCCTTGACCGCCCTGCCAACCGGCGATGTTGTAAACGTTGCAAACATTCTGGTATATATCTCACGAAATACAATTATTCTTTCTTTTAAATCATATTTCATGGGTCAAACAATTATTTGTTTGAATGTAATAATGTTAAAAATGACTTAATATATACTTGCGATAAAATCAACAAGTGTAACTTTCCTCCAAATAGCAGAAACGTCGAAAAAATTCGGTTTTTCTCGTTTTTGACAATGATGTCCCACGACAAAAAATCTAAAAAAAATTGACAATACTCCCTGTTATAGTACTATATTGGGGCACTAAACAGCTAAATAGCATGTTTTCATATTTTTGAGAAACCTGTATTTTTCCGATTTTTTGGGGGTTTTTCATTTTTTACGACCACAGTTCGCATCCAAAAAATCTGAAAAAATTCTCAAAAATCTGCCTTAGAGTCCAAAATATACCACATTTTTTTCAGAATTTTAGGAAGCATCAGAGTGCGGAAAATGCGTGGAAAAGCTCAAAATCTAATTTACCCTGTAACTACCCTCACGAGCAAGATAGGGGGTTGAAATTTTGCTCAGAGGGGTTTTTCTTGGTCAGCTTTCGAATGGTTCATTAAGCATTGAAAAACGTCTAAGGGCAGTTTTGACCATCTTAATCGGCTAGGCCCTTTCAGATCAATCGGATTTGGCCAGTTTTCGGAAGTATCGCCAAATTCTGCAAAAGTTTGCAGGGCAAGCCTAATCGTGCATACTCCGCGGGTTTCAATGTCGAAATCGGCGAATTGTTACATGGTGGCTTACGTCACGCCGGTTTTCGACGCGCGAATAAATCTGGAGGATGCATTTTCAGCGAATAAAAGGGGCGTGCACGCGAACCAGAAGGCTCGTCCCGTCAAGGATTCGGAGAAAGTTGTGTTTCAGGGCGTTGATTGGCGGATGACGAAATCACGGAAGCCGCTGGCCAATCATTGCTCTGGAAACTTTCCCAGAACACTTAAACCCTTTGACCGTTACATAAATATCATCCGATCCGGTGCAGCGTGTTGTTGCAGCGACGCGCGCGAGATAAAGGGAACTTCGGGCGACAACAATCCGTTGTTGTTGCTCTCTCCCACGTAAAACGTACACTGACGCTCAAAAGTACGTGTAATATCGCTTTCCTCATCGCGACCACCTAACAATAATTAAGTAATCTCATTTACAAGAAACACCATCGTACAGAACGCCATTTTACACGACTTTCTTTATATAAACTTTTATTACCATATCTTCAAAGAAATTTTAGACTTATTAAATCATTTTCCTGTTGCAATTTTAATAATTGTGAATTAAGGAATTTAAAACCCGGAATTTTTTGTTGGACAAATTAATCAGTGCCAATAATAACACTGTTAGTATTTTTCTTGAAGAGGCAGATTCTTAAGGTCATTAGAAATAACTTTTTCCTTTACAAAAATGCTCTCCGCGGCTTTGTTAAGGAGTTATTAGCGAAAAACACGGACCAATCAGAGCGCGGCTACGGCAGACGGAGTCCAGCTCGTCCAATGCCAACGCGCCACAGTTTGCTGTAACCGTGCTCTCATTGGTCCGCGTTTTTCTTTAATAACTCGTTAACGAAGCCGCGAAGAACATTCGCGCAAAGGAAGAAGTTACTTTAAATAAACTCAGGAACTATTTTATTTATTTTCTACTTGTATATGATAGTTCAACCTAGATGCTAGTGCTAGGCAACTGTTTAACGATATTATTAATAGACAAATGCTGATAAGAGAATTTACTGATGAATTTACGTTATTCTCATAACAATTATAGTTGTCTCGATACTTTTGAGCGGCAGTGTACGACAAAGCACGTAACGCGCACGCGAAAGCCAACCGGCGACGATCTCTTGTAGAAAGCACGTTAGAGAACTATAGAGAATGATCGTTTCCGATCGTGACCGAGTCGCGGACGATTTTCAGGCTATGGACGCGCTCCAAAGCAACTGAAAAGTGTTCCAACTTTCTTCTGGAATCGCTCGAGAATTAAATCAGAGGATGTTGGAATTTTTTCGTTAAAACTGTGTCATCATACAGCAAACACTGTTCGCTTGTATCCTCTGAATCCTCGCTAGGCTTCTAACAATTTTACAACAGCTGTGGTTGAATTCGAGATAATAAAACGTTTAAATAAAATTCGAGATACTAAGGAAGAAATGCCAAACAATTATAATTTTATAAAAATACACAGAACCATTTTGGAAATATATAATGCTGTAAAAAATCTGGTATTTTCAGAATCACTGTTGGCGGTTACAGGAATGCAAAATGGCCGTCGTCGGTCAGTTATTGGAAGGTCCGGACGAGGATTAATGTTCGCGAGCTATTTAACCGAAACAATGCTCGAGATTCGACGAGGAAGCAATTTATTAGGAATTAGAAAGGAACGCTGGAAATCACCTTATTACCGGTGAAATCGAGACAATTGTTGCAAACTGTAATGTATGTACGGTCTAGAAAGACATACTTTCCTCCGGCGTTCATTTATAGTTCGACGCGGCGCGTGTATAGTACGCTTATAGCGTGTCCACACATGCGTGCGGAGCCTGGAAACAAGGAACAGAGAGTATGCATAGAGCATAAGTTAACCCGAAACATCGAAACGACAATGGCTTTGCCGTCGAGTTGTGCGGCGCCTTCTTGTGGAAAACTTTGATACAATTTCTACACGCCGGTAACTTGAAGTATGTCAGGGTTAAATGGGAAGCCATCAACGAGTCACATTGCCTGGAAATATTTTTCACGGTTGTGTACACAGAAGACCTCTAGTTACGCCTCTAAAGTTAAGTTCCTATATATTGCTGTTCGCTAGCGAAGCTCTCGTCGATTTTTGCGAATAATTAATTCGTCACAGCTCTATAGAATCACCTAAGCATCTGCCTTATTCGCTGTGGTGTGAAACAACGCAAGACTCTTTCTTCGGAGTAATTTATTAACGAGATTCCAAGGTCGTTGGTAGATTCATATGAGACACCATATATATTTCCTTGGATATTCTTGTAGAGCATGGAAAGACGAGTCCAACGAGTACCATGAACATACAGTTACGATTATTCGATCTCGAGATATTTTGCTGTAATTAAAAGTTTTATTATAAACAATTTTAACCGTTTCAAAATGCGGGACGTTTGAAAGAGTATCACACCATGTTAGCTTCTCAATTTTTACATCATTAGTTACTTCGATCTTCCGGAATTTTTTACTGCTATATTTGTAAGAAAAGTGTCAACACGACCGGTTAATAATGCATAATATTATGAACGAAGTGCTCAGATTGGTCGAAAGCGCGCAAAACAAGGTCGTCGCTTATGGAACGAAGACTAATAATATCAGCTGTAACAACTTCGGTTGTTCGGTTTGTTCTCACTATCAGCTGTCATTGACAGGGTGCGCAAATGTTGCGCGCATGCGTGCGCGCGCGCCTGTTCGAAAGACGCGCGGGAAGGAACTAGTTTGCGAGAACCCTGCGACACTCGTGAACGAACGTCGATAAAAGTTTTTCCTTCGAGACGGACTTCTTTTCAGAGATAACAGCTTTTATCAGACAAAAATGCTCGATAACGCTCTCGGTCGAGCGACATTTGTTCCTTTGTTAATTTGAATGACTAAACGTTTAACAAAGAACCGTGATACCCGGCGGTACCGAGAAACCGTAAATATTCGGAGATTATTTATTATAGTTGAGGACTCCGGTCAACGGGGTCTTCCCTTCGCGGGATCTTTATTTAACGCGTCGCAATTAATCACTTTCCGCGGCCGGTCACGGGATATAATTATCCCGCCGCTTTTATCTGGACGAAAGCTTCTGAAACCGGGAGACTTTGTAATCCCGAATAATTAATGCAAAAGGGTAGGTGGAAAATATAGTGTCGCTCGTGATATATATTTAAACGGCCGTTTCCGCGCACGTGCGAACATGCGCGCGTTTATTTGAAATTAACGAGCGTACAGCTGTAATGGAGAACGTGCGAAACAACCGAGATCGTATCAAACTATGCGAACCTGCCCGTAAATACATTGTTCGACGCAGGCTTTTATCATTTTTTGGCAGGTTTTCGTCGTCACGTTACAGTATTTCAAAGTTTCCATGCAACGATACGAAATTTCAAGATCATCAACATTTCTGAAAATGAAATGCTACATTTTTTCTTCGATATTATTGTACAGCACGAAAAGACGGATCCAAGTAACGTGTGATTCTCACACAGAAGGATTTCTCTCCAGTTAGGGTTAGGGTTATAAAGGACCACGAACACAAATTATACCTTCTAGGTACCCTTGTGTTCCCTCGTAAACTCACTACGAAAAGACGGATCCAACGAGTATAATGACTATACCGTTACGATCATTCAATCTCGAAATATTCGTGTCTGAAACGTAAGATTTGGATTAGGTTTGTTCCTTTCAGACACAAATATCTCGAGATCGAATGATCGTAACCATACGGTTATTGTACTCATTGGATTCGTCTTTTCATGCTGTACAATAACGTCTAAGTAAAGGAGCAAGATTGCGTATAAAAAAAACTGTGGACGACCTTGAAATCTCATTAAAGAATGTGTAAAATCCACGGTTTATCAACTGTATTAATTTGATATCGTAATTTCTGCAGCTGGTAGTCTAGTTATCTAGGGACGAATATTGTCCTGCTAATGTTTGTTATAAAATTCTAGTTGTAATTGTTGACGCCATTCGCGGTGTATACCAATGAACTGTAAAGGGTTAGCGCATTACCGTATCTTCAAACAGCGAAATAAATCACGAACGGGTTATCGTCACGGTGACGATTAATCTTTCCAGCGGAAACTCGGTATACAATGTGTCTACGGTTATCACCGAACCATGAAGGAACTGTTCCGCGTTAGATTTCTTATGGCAGTCGCGTTTTAAACGCAGTATGCATGGATGTATATTCATAGCGCGCGGAACAGGTCGACTAATGTATACAACGCGAATGACAGTTAATAGTTTACTGCCATCGTGGATAAGGTGGACGCCGACCTTGCTGACCTGTCGAGCGCTATTACACTGACTAATTAACGCATCCTACCTGCAATTAAACTGATTTTGATTCTACATATCTCCACCTTATAATCCGATCGCTTTTAATCAGTTATCAATTCGGTAGGGCATTATTGGACTGGGCCATTAACTTGTAAAATTATAATTAAAATTTTTTGCATAAATATCTGAAGACAATGTAACAGAAATTTCGGAATTGATGAACTAAAACAGTAGAAATGGGAAAAATTACAATTTGGTAGAAATTATCCGCTTGCAATTTGAGAACCGTTCCAAAGCAGTTTAAAAGTGTTCTGAATTGTAGAGGTGCCCGGTTCGCGGAAAAATGACACAATCAGATACCGTAGCATAATTTTCGCGAGCACCGCGGAGGCGTGCGTTAGCGTAATCTAGACATAGTTAGGAATATCGACGTTCTTGCCCCGGCGTTTGACATAAGTACACGGAATGAAGTTAGACGGTCGGTGCTTTAAAGCGTTATAGTGTGCACACATGCGCATTAGATCATCCCCCCCATCCCGCACGCAACAGAAAAACGACTGATAGAGAAACGAAAGGTACCGCATCGTGCCGTGCTTTCCACAATTATTCGCTATCCTTATCGGTTTAATCAATCATTTTCTCGAAAAGAAATGCCACCTCTGCATATTATCTTCGATCGCCTCCACGCTCACGGAAGTTGTTCAGATGCGGGGTTGCAAGATCCCTACCATTGACATCGTACACACACTAACACGACTATTGCATATCATAATCTATTGCATAGTGTGCGCATGTTATGTCATGCGCGTACAAGGTGTTTCAACGAAATTTTTACTCTTTTTACGAAAATGAAATTACCAGTAGTGTTTTTTTTACATGACACCCTGTATATTTTCTTTAATATTCTCGTAGGGCATAAAGAGACGAGTTCAACGAGTACAATGACGGTACCATTACGATCATTCAATATCGAGATATTCGTGTCTGAAAGGTAAGGTCTGGGTTAGGTTTGTTTCTTTCAGACAGAAATATCTCGAAATCGAATAATCGTAATGATATGGTGATTGTACTCGTTTGATTCGTCTTTCCATGCTGTACAATAATATCTAAAAGAAACCGCAATATTCCGTGTAAAAAAATACGAACAACCTTGAAATCTCGTTAATAAATCACATTGAAGAACGATTCGTTTTATTGAGGCATGTGCCTACCTGTTTTGATAGTACAAATTTGTTCTAAAACTTGCCATTAGAAGAAGAAAGACTCACTGGCGAACAGTTTGTATCTTATTGCCCATTGCAGTACGGTTCGTAAGAGATTTGAGAACGGCGTTACGCGAGTATGTAGGATGGTTCCGGTTCTCCGATCAATTCGAAATTGCCGCTTTGATTCGCGCGCCGTCCGAGGAGGCACACGGTTCCGAGACCTCATTATGCAACGGACAATTATGAAAATTTAATTACGCCTCACCTTGAGCACGCGTGCGGGAATATAATGTCCGAAGGCTGCTCCATTGTCGTCGGACCGCGCGAGCGTCACGAGCGACCGCTCCGCGCCGGCAAAACAAACGTTTCATAATCCAGCGGATTCCGTCGCGTGTAAACCAATCGTTTTGCGCAAGCAATACGTTACGGCTGTGTCTTCGCAGAACAGAGAGTACCGCGGCGCGAAACTTTTTCTTGCTTGCCTGGCGATTTCAACGGTCAGCGAAAACGCTCGACTCGTTCCAATACACCTCGAGCACGGACAAATTAAACGCGGTCGAAATCGCGTCCAGATAAATGAAAACCTAACGTCGAAAAGAAAAAAAAAACAACAGGAAAAAAAAACAGATAGAATACGTGACACAGGACGAGTGTTTGTTCCGTTTCCCAAAATGGCGACAGGAGAGAGAAAGAGAGAGAGAGAGAGAGAGAGAGAGAGAGAGAGAGAGAGAGCGCGAGAGAGTAGCATTTTTCTACGTGCCAGCGCTTCCAAGGTGAATTTATAACGTGTCGCTACGTCTGACATAATTCTTTGTCAGTTCCGAGGCGTCTGTCCGTCGTCCTTGACAAACGGGTACCCTCGCTCCACAAGCACGGGAGTGCGCAATCAAAGATGACGATATTATTTCTGACTCGTTGATATTTGCCAATTTGGTAAATAGCGGTGTGTGTATCGGCGATGAGGTTCTTCCAAAAACTTGATAGCCGTGCTAGGTTCGAACACTACGGCCCTCTTGTTACCCTCTAGCCCTTTGCGGACGGGGATTTATTAAAATCATTAAAGCAAAAAAATATCTTCCGCAAAGAGCTAAAACCGTGCATCGAAGTCTAAACTACTGGGTGGGAAAAACCAAACAATACAGCAATCAATTACATATCATCCATTACATATTGGGCGAAATTTTCAAAATTTCAGATTAATTGTCAAGGAAAAAAAAATTAAGAAAGAAGAAAGAAGTAGAATGGTTAGAGAATAGTACCGTGCTAGAGAGGTTATATGAATCGGCAAGCCGACCTCATTTATTTGTGGATAAGGGCAAAGTGTGCGCGCAGCAGCATGTCTCTCCTGGTGCATATCCCCCACCAGTTAACTGACCGGGTGATTCCCCCCGAGGTAATACGTCCCTGGGAAGCTCACGGTATGCGCCATCGAGTGTACGCTTATTTTAACAAACCTATTTCTGATATTGTGCCACCGCGAAAGAGACGGGGGCCTGTATCGAGATTAGAAGGCTTTCGACGAAACCGATTTACTCGGAGAGACGCAACAAACGCGCCGAGAAACCGCGCGCTCCCGTGCATGCTGACCAGAAATCGACGACGACTGCGTTCTTCTACGAGCGTGTTCTCTGTACAAGCACACGTTCGTTCGACAAATGCCCCTACTTCCTTCCCACACCCTTCCCACGAGAGAGCGCGCGCTGGAAACAGTATGTTTCTGTCTCGATGGCGTTAGGTGAAAGCTCGACAGAGTTCATAGAAGTAGCGCTGGACAGCTAGTTACGGGGGAGGGGGAGAAGGGGCGCTGGGGGCTGTCGATGCAATAGGCTCGACTTCGGAATTCCGAAAATAGCATACCCCGGAATCGATAACGCTGCGAATCTACCACCAAAATTTCTACTGTCACAGAAATGTCATAAACTTGTCGATTCTCCGCATATCTACCCCCCACCCCCAAATTCAAAGCAGCTTCAAAGGATTGTCAGTTCAACCAGAAAAATGGGGGCAGTAATCGATGGAGACGGGTACTGTCATCTATGAGGAGCTAATTGCTCTTAAAAGCGTACTGCTATTAATTATTATTTATTATTAACCGATTTAAATTTTTCTAAATGTTTCTTAATGCGGGGTTAATCTGATTATTGTGGTCGAATGTACAACAATATGTTAGTAGACACATATTTTTAACCCGCGAACAGTGGACAATTGTATAAATGACTATTTTGATAGTGTGGGTCAGAACAGACCCGGGCGCCGGAGGGCTCATCAATCTGATTTCAGGAAGCCTAAGAACTGAGATAAGGCACACCTAAAGGAAACTATGTTAAACAATCTTATTTTCAAAGAAATTTGTTATAAAATTTTAACAAAAACTCGATTCAAAGAAAATTTTTAAGACACTCTAACATAAACTTAAAACAGATTCCCGAAAAATACACAATAGAGTGATCTGATCTGAAAATTGCCGCCTGACAGTTTTCGATAACATTCAAACCAATAAATTGCGAAAATTTCAATTGCGAACAATAAGTCCCGAATCCAGCAACATTCGAGTTTTCACAACGGCACCAGCAACAACCTTGATCCGCGAGCGATGTGGGTCACGGAAGAAAGGCGCAATATTTCAATGAAATTAAAATTTCTCAATGCCGCCAGAATCGAGCGTATTTCGAAGCATCAGCGAAAATACGGCGAGAGTATTATCGCGTTTTATAGCCGGGCAAGTGGAGATCGAGGCGCCTCAAGGCTGTAGTTCGCAGCTACCGCATAAATGTCAAGGGATTCCGACATAGTTTTTTTTTTTAAGGCGGTGAACTTATTAGCCAGTTTTCTACTGTTCACTTTCAATATGTATATCCGTTGTTCACTGTAAAAACCCCATTTCGGAAAACTATCGTAGATAGTACAGTGACTCGGTGTATAACTCCGGTGATAAACGATTAGATACCGCACTGCCTATTGCGCGTTTAACATTGCCAAGATTATCTCAGCCCGAAGACAACGTATACGTACACCGTGCGATATGGTGGCGCGATTCGATTCAAATTCGCGTCGATTGCCGCTACGCGGCTAACCTT
This sequence comes from Seladonia tumulorum, assembly GCA_913789895.3. NCBI lineage: Eukaryota > Metazoa > Arthropoda > Insecta > Hymenoptera > Halictidae > Seladonia > Seladonia tumulorum. The sequence goes on from OU565280.1 coordinate 7,055,209, forward strand.
GCCTCGTCTTTGTATTTTTGTGCCGACTGATAACGACGTCAGTGACAATGTCAGCCCGATTATCGTCACGCCGAGCCAGATAAGAATTCAACGCCGAACGGCGAAAGGTAACGATTGCTAAATCGCTTCTTTGACGCGATTTGCCCACCAAATTTTCAGGTCAACACGAAGCTTCAAAGTTCATCGAGTCATGGGAAACCACAAATCCTAGCTTTCATACAAAAATCCACTCAATTCCACATAAAATTGAAAATTATTACAATAGTTAATTTAAAAATTACAAAAAATTCCCATTTTATATGTATAGTTAGTATAATATATCGATTAGCTTTTGTACAGAAGTATAATTTTAAAAACTAGAAATTAGCCCTTCGAGGACGAATATCGACATAAGGCGGTGCACATCAGTGCACTTAATTCTCCCAGAAGCAAACAAATAATTTTGTTGTGTATTTAACAGGTCCTAATTTCATTATTCCCAATATTTAAGATTTCTAGTTCTCTAGATTTCTGATCTAGTTCTCTTTATTTTGCATTTTCAAAAATCTTCGTTCACAATTCTTTAATAAAAGGAATCCAGAAATCTAATAATTCAGAAGCTGGCATCTAGAAGTCTAATAGTCCCATATAAAAGCTAGTATTAAAAATTTCATAATTCCCTTGGAAACCTGGGAGTCTACATAGTTTCGCCAAAAAGTTAATTTATTCGTTTAGGGATTTCAGTCTGGTACAAAATCTAGCATTCGAAGCCTCGAACGATTTACCGCGTCGATAAGAACGCACGACCGTTTTTTTAAGAACGCACGATTCGACGATAAATTCTCGATCGTCTTGAACTTTCTGTGTGGGCATGGTAGGTCGCTGCAGAATAATCGCGATATAGCGTGTATTTTTACCGCGACCGGTTCATAGCTGTTCGGTGGTCGTCTATAGTGTTGTTATACATAAAGGTGTTAATACGCCGAGCATAACACGTCCCGCGACCCTACAGGCCATCGAAGATTACAGTGGACGTGACTTTCCGACTTGTTTTCGTGTCTCCGTCTGCGAGAGAGTCTCTCCTTTCTCTCTCTCTCTCTTTTCGTTCTCTTTCTCTAACCGGGATCGGATCGAGAAACGAGCAACACGGAGTGACACATCTTTAGAACAATCACCCGTTGTGAAAGCGCCTTACCGGTTCGAGTATACTGCAGCGTAATATAACGAGCAGGCGGCCTCGGCTCGAGAAATCGAGAACCTTTTTGTACTTGTGAACCGTCACAATTGTAATCTCACGATCGTCGATAGCTTTACGTATCCCCGACATTCAGATAATCGAACGACTTCTATATTCTGCACAGTCCGCGGAATAAATTTCGTTTCACTCTTTTCCAGTCGCCTTTGATTCGATTTATCGAGCAGAATCGATCACACGGCCAAGATTCAACTACTTTCGGCGGGTTCGAGAGCGACACTGGTCAGCGCGCAGCCTGATATCACTTAGATTATTGTTTAAACAACGCACTGTCACTTACCTAAAGGACGACACAAAAGCGCATTATCCTGGTCGGACACGGGCCACGGTCCACGGGTTATAATCCAATCCTCCTCGGATAAACGAAGAAGAAGAAGAAGAAGAATTAAAAAAAAAAGAAGACGAAGAAGAAGAAGAGCACTAGGATATCACACTAGCAACGACGTGCACACTTCCCCGCGTCCACGGAATAATCTGTCTCCGTAAATCGTCATCGTCCGTCAGGACGACGAGCACGTTCACCACGCTGCTTGGCACTGCAACGCCTTCGTCTATTCATCACCTCGTCATAACGACGACAAAACGAGCGAGAGGAACGAGAGAGGCTCCGGCAACGGGAACGCGGCGGCGGGTACGACGACGATCCGATGTTGCACGCGCGTGACGCGCCGTTAGAGAGGGTAGGACTCTCGCGGCGAACAGACAGACGGACGACACACCGGTGTCCTTGCGCGAGCAGCCTCTACAAGCCTTATCGGAGTTCGAACCACGATTGGGCGAATGATCCCCCGAGTTGTCAAAAACCGTCAACACAAAACCTGTCCATCGTGCTCTCTCCCTCGATTATTATATCTCTCCCTTTCTTCGCCTAATTCTCTTTTCTTTCGTTTTTTTTTTTGTCTCGTTCACACACAAAACGGATTTATCCGACGAACGGTTCCGGGACGCCCCTCGAGTTTGTCGCACGACGATTGCCGAGAAACCTCGTGCGTACACGGCGACGACATCGACGACGGAACAACGATGAATAATAATAAAAACGGGTTTTACAACGGGCCGACGATTTGTGAAAACATTCCAATGTCTGTATGTGTGTACGTGTGTATGTCAGAGAGCGAGCGAGAGAGAGAGTGAGAAAGAGAGAGAGAGAGGATTGTCGCGTGGATGCTCGTCGTCGTCGACGATGCTCAGAGCGAGAGCGTCCTCTCGGTATTCGCGGACGGCTGACTCTGACTGCTCGGCTGACTGACTACTCCGCGCCGGGTAGCATTGGCCCCGCTAAACGGTTGAAAGTAATACTGTCTAGTGAGAGGCTGTTGGGGCCAACATCGGTCTTCCTCGCTCCCTAACGTCTCGCTCTCTCTGTCTTACACACTCTGGTTCCGCGCGCTCTCTATCGTCCGGTGTGTGTATACGGTGTGCACGGTGTACGGCGTGTGTCCCTGTCCGTCGATTCGTCGTCACGATCGTGTATCACCACACGCGAGCGTCTATCTCGGTATTGGTGTACCGCCGGTGGTGGTACCGGTGTGTTGGAAGCACGAGCGCAACGGGTACGCGGGCGACTGTGGCCCGATGATGTGTTGGTAACGCGCGGGATCGGCGAAGAGACTGTGTGCGTGCTCGTCGGTATCGAACACGGACGCGACTGAGCGTCCTGGTGTGATAGGTCGGAGGGACGCGGGTGGGAGTTAGGTACACGCGCGCACGTACACACAGGCGCAGGCGCACACGAACGCCATCTAGCAGCGGCGCGACACTCGCACTCTACGCACTCACACAAACAAACGTAGCGGGACGCGTGTGCCAGAGACGCGGACTGGTGGGGACTGCGAGCGTCAACGGTTAGGGAAGGGAAGGATGCGGTGCGCTCGGGTGGGGGGAAAAGACGAGGAGAACCGACCGCGGCCGAACAGAGACCGAGAGAAGGACGCGCAGGGGTTGGGTGGGGTGAGAAACGACGTAGCCCGAGCTTAGGCGAGGGGTCGCTCCTCCGGCCGAGGGGTTGTCGTGCCGGTGGGGAGGTTTGACCTGAGCTAGTTCCCCTCCATTCAATCCACGGCCACAATATCGGTTATAGCGAGCCACTGTTGCCAGATTGTGCGCCTCGACGGCGCGGCGCGGCGGCGGCGGCGGTGGCGGCGTGTGGGTGGAGCCACGCGATAGAGGGAAAAGGTCCCCCTGTAACAAGCGTTCCTCTCCTCTCTTGCTCCCTCTCTCTCGCTTACTATTTCTCCCTTTATCTTTCTCCAGTCCTCGTGCATACTGCTCGATCCGAGAAACGAGCACGTCTGTGTCCGTTTCTCTCTCGCTACCTTGCGCGCATTCTCTCCCGCTCTCTCTCTCTCTCTCGCCCGTTCGCTCTCTCCTTCTCCCCTTTTTCGATCCTCTTTTTCTCCGTTCTTCCTTTCCGCCGGCACAACCCGACTGCCCGACTGTCTCTCTCCGCACAATGGCGTCCTCCGTCTTCCGTTCGCGGCTGCTCCCGCGCTGTTGTTGTCGCTACCGGGACGCACGCAGACCCCTTCGAATCCAAGGTGCATGTGGCATTTCTACGTGCGCCGCCCGGAACTTATGTACCAACGGTATGCGTGCCTCGATGGCGATAGTGCTATAGCGACCGGCACATACTACATACGCTGCCGAGCAACTGCGACCGGGATGTTTGACGCGATCTTGTTCGGAAGATCGATTAGCTACAGGGAAATTAGCGGACAGTTTCCTGGGAATCTTAACCCCTTGCACTATATAACAACCAGAGACCGACCGGGGATCAGGATTTCGAACTAAATCTACTAGGGTACTTGTCCCTATTATTGTCCTTCGTATTTTAATGAACAGTAAAACTTAACTTTGGCAAAAAAATCGGTGAAACTATTTTATTTTTTAATAAAAGAAAGAAACTATTCTATTTTTTAACTCTTGAAGAATATTACATATTTTTTGAAAGACGCACAAAAGACCTAAGGAGTACATCAGTTATGGTTCATTGGTCCATCTAGGGACGCAACGTTGCAAGCTCCCATCTTTGGACGCCTAACTCAAATTGGGAAATCTAGTCATAGCTATTGTTAAATACTCAAAAATGGCGTCCCTCTATAGTTTAAATTAGTAAATAAAGTAATTAGAGGGAGTTCTAAAATTGTGGGGGACTCTAATAAAAGGGTCTACATATGATTGGGTACGTACTTGGCATGATTGGGGACCATTTGAAATTTGTATTAATAATAAATATCCGAACGCGTCCACAGCCATTAGCTAGTTCCTAATAGACAAGTATACTCCATCGATTTCTGCTCCCATAATCGCAATCCTTCGTTCACTCCTCCACCTAGGGACAAATATCTGAAGAATCCGCAGGCTTATGATATTCATACACCGGCGGCCATTCCGTTAATTCGTTTCAGTGTTTTTCAACGGTTTCGGACGTATTGGGAATGTCGAAACGGGATTTCACGTTTCAGAGTTGATCCTCGCGCGTGTCTGCGTCCGGTATACTAACGCAAAGATGTGCGTACGTATGTATATGTGCAGGCGCGAGGAGATAGTTTCACGCGTTATTTCTGCGTGTTTGTCCCCGCGGATGAATACGAAGTTGCTCTTCGAGTCCTCGTTACGTGTCACGGATGTTTAGAATGATCCGTCTCTGTGTATGTTTCAGACAATCACGGTCATCTCGAGTGTCTCTCCTGCGTCTCAGCCTCGAAAGATCGGTCGCAGCGTTGCCTTGCCGCAGGTTGCGGACGTATCGGTAACCATACATGCAACTATAACGAAATCGGACATTGTTTTTAATACCTACCACTCATGACGATTAATCGGATTCGAAACATAATTAATACGAATGTTCAAGATTTAAGCAAGTCCCGAAAGAACAATAGAGATACATATTTTCTTTGAAAATAGATGGGACAAATGTGTGACACAATTTGCGATACAACAAAAGTGCGAAGGTTAAATTAAAAATAACAATGGGAAGATTAACATATTATCCCCTGTTAAAATTATTGAAAGAAGAAAGCCATTTTTGCTTTACATTTCGGGCACTTTACTGTTGAAATTTCAAATTTCCCGCGCTCGCTCGCCAACCTGTGCTCCCTCTTCCTCTTCTACCAGCTTCCGTTTGTAGCCTAGCAAAAGGCAACAAGTGTGCGAAACACGACAATAAGTGTAATAAGACACGAAGTCTGTATTTATTGTGCACGCCTAATCCAAAATCCCGTCTGAGCAAACCAAACTTGAAACTCTAACGTTTACTTATGATTAGATTGAGGATTTGATGAATTTATGACAAGAATGAGTGGAGGACCGCATAAAACCGTAACAATACTGAATTCGAAACTACTGTTGTGTTATTTTCAACCCGATAAACCTTTTAAGAAAGGAAATTAATTTTTATTTCTCTCTGGTTTGTTGCAATTGGGGCAGACAATTTTTATGTTGCATAAAGACCCTTACGATCTCTGTCGCTGTTTAAGAATCGAAAATTGATTTTTCAGACGAGGAAGGGTTTAGCAACAATTATGCGTAAAAATTACTGCTCCGCGGCGTGCCAAGCGTAGAACTATAGTACTTTGTCGTGCATCGAGAGCGAAAGGGCCCTCATCCTTACACACCACACCGACCATCCCACGCCTAAATCCGTGCCTGGGAGTCGCTACATTCTGTCCCGTTCGCTCTTCGACCAGGATTGTTCATCCTCTCCCTTCCGTTAAAATCGCCCTTTCTTTTTCCTGCCGTCTGCATTTTCTCTGTTGCACTTCGAAACGCACGCGCGGCTCTCTCACGACCGCGCCACGAGTTATCCAGTGGCGTCACCACAACTTAACTAAAATTGCAAAGGAATCGTGCTCAATCATTCGAACAACAACAGATCAACGTTTCTCCGCGTCCCTAATGTTTACACGGTCGTCCTCGGAAAATAGCTGTACGCGTGGAAAGTTGAAAGATGAAAGTGTTCTCGAATACATCGAGTTCGGATAATCGAGGCTCCACTTTATCGCGATTTACACAGCCAAATACGATCCTAACTATATCGTGCTTGGACTCTTTTTAACCGGAAAAATGTCGCGAATATTTTTCTAACAGTTTCGTAGAATAATGAGTAAAGTCGGAAGAGTATTATCAAAGAATTACTATTGCTTCATCGAAATATCTGATCTACAATGTTAAATAAGAATGTTCTGCCTTTTTTGTTTCGGGAAATTCTATTCTTTTGCAGCTAATATATTTAGGTAGAGGAGTAGACGTACAGAAAATACAGATTTTTTTGATAGAAGTGAGAAAAATTTCAAAATTTCTGCGTAATTCTACGCAGTCTGGACAAAGGATCGTGGTAATGGTTGGAGAGTATGGTACGGTTGGGAATTCTGTTCGGTTTCGGGAAATGTTCTCGGCGTAAGGCCAACGGACCTGGAAATCTTTGTTTCGGACGGGGTTGTAACGGTAAGCTCGTTTTTCCTACCTGTCGCGACCCTTAAGTGCGAGGCGGTCACCTTGCCCAGGTAAATGTTCCTTTATCTGTTTCGTAAAATTCCGGGATTTCCGTATAAATTCGTCAACGCTGACTCCGGCAGTAGCCTCTGCAAATGCGTTTATGACGGAAAACAAGTGGGGCACAATGAGCCAGTAAACCGACGCGAAACGACGCGCCGAACGTTCGCTTGGCCAACACTGTGGCCGAAAGCATTCGGCAGGAAATCGACGACAATTAATATTGATCCTAAGCGAGCGTAGGTCTTCGAAACTCTCGTTATACGTTTACTATTGACCGGTGGGAAACGGTCGGCTCCTCGGTGCCTCGATAATGACTCCCTTCTGTTCGATGATCGGCAGGACGTGTATCGTGTCCGACGATTACGCGATCGGAGACATGGATGAACGATGATTCGCCGGTCGGACATTGTGCGCAGCGCAGGATTATCGTAATTTGACTTTTATACCGGCTGGTGACGTTCACCGGTTAGGTTGCCTCAAAGTATGGTTGCCTCCTGAAGTAATCTCGAATCCGGTTGCGAGAGTAAAACGAATCATTAACTTAAAAGCGATTATCGTCTCTTCTTCTCCTTCTTTTTGCACAGCGGCGAGTAATTATTTTTCTTGACCGCGAATCGTGCCACGGAGGTGGACTCTGTCGTAGATAATGCGAGATTATTCAACCGGCCGGAGAAGAATTTCTTGAACAATTAAAAATCTAATGAGCATCTTTCCCGGAAATGGTGGGAAAGTTACGAAGTATGCGGTCAAACGTAAAGATACGATGGTTATAACTCAGTTACAAGCTTTATAGTCGCCATTTTTGCTCCGGATGGTACACAAATTATACAGTACGTTGGCGTTTAATAAAAATGGACCGCGGGACTCCAAGAATGCGGAGGAGATGGGTTGTATTTAACAGTTTTAATAAGCTTTAATTTTTAATATTTTAGGTTATGTCTGGATGTCGGTTCCGAAGAAAGAATCGGTCAATTTGTATACACCCTAACGTAGGCAGTCCTTCAAGTTACTGTTTATAAACGGAACCGAAGCTTATCTTACGATAACAAACATCAGACTCCAAGCAGGAAGAAAGTATATGTTGAGATCGATAAGTAAGATCCTTCTCTTCGCATCAGCGTTTCGTATTGAATAAATATTATAACCAGATAACGGATCTTTAGGTGAAATAAACATTGCGACAAACTCTAGTGAAATAGGAGTTTTGTTTTCATTCTCAATATATTTAATAGGTAAATAAAACCTAACCTATTTAATAGGCTAATGCTCTGACAGTATTTCTAAACTTTGTAGGTTTTTTCAATCCCGTCATTTTTGTCCACAGAATTCAGAAAATCTATCGACGACGAAGAAGTCCTCGAATGTTGATCAAGCCTGTACCGACAGTACTGTTATAGTAATTACAAAAGCTAGCCGGAGAGGTTCCAGGTCCAGGTAGTGGAGCATTATTTGTATGAAGAAAAGTCCGAATTGCAGCCCAGGAACAAGCACTATGGCCGTGGGTCGAGGAATCCTCCTATGTTTATGACCGTAGGACTCTTTTCATACCTCCGAGCCACCTGCAGCCCGCCTTAGGCTTGGTTTTCCGAATTTTTTGGACGGTCACCGGCGACGTTACCGGCTCGAAAGTGGTATTGCCTTTATACGCGACAAGAACCAGCTAAAAATGGCGTACAGGAGAAACTAACGCCCGTAGCGCAAGGATGCAGGAAAACTGAAGAAAACGTACACCGGCGCGGCGTGCACGATTAGCCTCGAGTATCAAATCGCTCGTAGCGAAAGACCATTTAAGGCTTCGTACCATAAGCAATACCTCTCGGTGATGAAACTCTATCTGCAATCGCGGCGGACTGAAGCGATTAACGTATTAGAAGGTTTAACTCGATCGGTCAAACAGTTCGCGGCAAAAGGAGGTTCCCTCCGGGCGACGTTGTGTCCTCTCTTTCTAACTCATTCTTTTCGCTCTTTCAGATCACCGTTGCACGCGTATTCCACGGGGATTGGACGCCAATTGTTGTAATCGGCGAAATTATAGCAACCTTTCCTCCAGAAGTTCACATGCATTTAGTTCTTGCAGTTGGCGTGAAAAAATATTCGACGGTTTGGCCCTTTGGTCTCGAGAAATTAATCAAAAATGTATTTACATTTATTACAAAGCTCTTTTCAACACTGAGTTTCAAAAAATTCATTTAGGGAAAATTGCAGGGACAATTCGAATTAGTTTTGCCATTTTTATAAAGCAATATTTACCAGTTTATTTCATGCAACTCGTCTCAAAATCTTGTTTAAAAAATTCTCAATGGCACTGTGTGTTACTGAGAGGATACTGAAATTGGTATTTGCCGATAGTTCACGATTATGCGATAGGGGGCGAAAATCTCAGCTGTTCTTATCAACCGTGCCCCCCCCACATTTTCGACTCTCGGCGTCACTCGGACAGACACGTGTTAACCGCAAGACGTTCAAGCTAAAATTATAATGTCACCTGCTTGGATGACACAGCTCTCCGATGTCGGAGGATCCGGAGAAGATGGCGTTTTACAGCAAAACGCCTCGTGATTCCGAGCGTTAGTCGAAGACTGCACGAGGAAAACGGTCTCTCGCGCCTCGCGCTGGAGTTCCGCGTTAATTATGCATTCGGAAATCTTCCTTTGTCATATCTCTGCGGGAGAAAAGAAACCGCCGGTTGCGTAACCGGCGTGTCACATGTTCGACGTGTTATCATCGGCGCACGCCACTCTTTCTGCGAGAGATAATGCTCTGAGCAGAGACAATTCGCAGTGACCCCTTGAGCGCGACAGACGTTCGTAGACGTCCTCGTAGACTTATTAATATTTTTCAAAGATATGGATATGCATACTCAGGACATTTTTATTAATAGCTACAGTAACTCTTTCGTTAAATCAGCTTGACCTGGGATGACGTATGTCGTCATATTGGCGACACAAGCTCGATAATTCCATAAACATGTAAATTTGATTTGTTTATTATAGTAACAATCTTGTGTTTTTCTTAGGTATTATCGTACAGCACGAAAAGACGAGTCCAACGAGTATAATGACCGTATGGTTTCGATCATTCAATCTCGAGATATTCCTGTTTGAAGAGAACAAACCTAATCCATATTTTGCCTTTCAAAAATAAACATTTCGAGAATAAATGATCGAGATCATATGATGATTTTAGTCGATGAACTCATCTTTTCAAGCTCCACAGGAATATCAAAGAGAAATACAAGATTTCTATTCAAAGCAGTTAAAAATGTTTATGTCAAAGCATTATTTTACAATATCTCGAGATTGAATAATCGTCACTGTATGTTCATGGTACTCGTTGGACTCGTCTTTTCAAGCCCTGCAAGAATACCGAAGAAAATATATCGGGTGTCATACAAAAAGACCACTGGTAACCTTGAAATCTTGTAAACAGAATGATCCTGAGAAGAAACTTTGGCCGCCAATACACATACTTCTAGAAATAGTGTAGCTTTGTTGTGATACATTTTTTCGTACCACAATCAGTAAGTCGGGCAAGCGAACGGATCTCAAAGGAAATCCTTTGTGTGCCGGTTAGGCTCTCGTTTACGCTCGCGCGTTTCTTCGACGTTTAAACTTTCCTGGTGGCTACCGAATCGGTGGAACTTTTCCCGCCTCCCCCTCTTCGTTGTCTACCGACCGGTGAACGATAATTAAGGCTTAGCTAATCACGACGTCCGATTGCTGAAATCTCCTCGACGGCGGTTTCGCGCGGCCGCGGCAGCAGGTTTCCCGCGACACAGCCAATCCCTTTTCTGCGAACCTGGTCCCGGCCGATCGGGGTCGCAAAATTTCCATTTTATTGCAAAACCTGGCCTGGCGATCCCGGAGGGCCGCCGCGCGTTCGCGCAAGCTGCTCGCTTTTACGAGCCCGGCACTGACCTCTGACACACCGGGATGCGACGCGCCGCGATCATTCTACTGTCCTACGGTCGCCTAACTTCGCCTGCGAAAAGCTACGCTCGCGCCCACAGTGCTGGACAGCGATCGTTGAGAACGGGGAGTTAACGTGCCCCCCTCCACGTCAGTTTTATATTTCTTCCTGAAATCTAATTCGATTGAAAAGCTGGAAATCATTTTTCTATTCTCTGAAATTGCAACCCATTTTTTAATTTCTTTTTGAACTTATGAATTTTTGCTTAAAATTTAAACTATCCTTTCTATTTCTAGTTACTATGGACTATAACAAACATACTGCTACAAACTTTCAATCTCTAGATATTCGTGTTTGAAAGTTCATTGTTAGGTTAGGTTTGTTCCTTTCGTATACGGATATCTCGAGATCGAGTGATTGAAACAGCATGTTCATTATACTCGTTGTACTCGTCTCGTTATGCTCTAGAAGAGTGTCGAAGAAAATACAATAGTTTAAAAAATTAGAAAAAAATTTTGTTAAAAAAATTTTTTTTTTTTAGTAAAACTATTAGAAGATTAGGAAAGGAGTCGAATTTTTATTTCACCTCGTTTTGTTTGTAATTCGGTTAGAAACTTTTGCGTAAAATAGGAATTAGGATTGAAGAAAACGCGTCGATGATAGGTTAGGTTATCGAGGATAATTTCCCGGCAACGCGTAGCACCGTCGCGCGCGAAATATCAACTGAAATGAAAAAACTTCGCGAATCCCTCGGCCGAGGGATGCAGTAGCACTTAACCTTTGGCACAGGCGGCGAATCTGCATCGGACTGCAGCGGCCGCGTGCGCCCTCTTCTAGCCGAATCGATATTCTCCCAGTAATGCAGGTAATTTATTGCTTAACACTCTGATTACCATGTGAATAACGGGTGGTACGCGGATAACTATGCTCGTGTCGGCATGCTCGCGCACCACTGCCCGTCGCGTCGCATAAATTCATTGGGAAAATGCGCGCGCGCGCGCGCGTTCAAGTATCACAAGAAGACAAAGAAATAAAGTGATATTTTCAAAATGACGAAATTATGCCAAGTTTTTGCGCAACGGGTTTTTTTTTCCTACGTCTCATCCCTCGGGTCTCTCAGGCTCGATTTATCGGCGGTCTCGATCGTTAGATCGTATCGATTTCGCTGTTTTGAAACCGACAGATTAATCGTATCGTCCAAAATTGTTATCGGACCACCAATCGGCTTGCGACGTGCTCGTCCTTTTGTTCACCAGCCATTTTTTACGTTTGCGTTCGTACACATGGCGCGGTTCCTGGTTCTGGGAATTTTTGTCCAAAAAAGGGAAGAATAACAAAAATTGTTGTAAGTGGTTGTATGCATTTTTAGGTTTGTTGTGTGTGTAGGAAAAATTTTGCGCGGGACTCGAACAGAATTGCTAATATATAGTAATTACAATTACTATAATTATTAGTATATATATAATAAGTAAATTTTAAAACATTATTTGAATATGAATTTTATTGGTACATTAAATTCATAAGAAAATTTTAATTTAAATTATAAAAAAAATTAATTGGGTATGGATTTTATTAGTAAATTAAATTTGTAAGAAAGTTTTAATTATAATTGTAGGGATAAATTTGAAAAAATTAATTGAATACGAATTTTATTAGCAAATCAAATTTGTAAGAAAATTTTAATTATAATTATGGGGATAAATTTTTAAAAATTACTTGAATATGGATAATAAACTACATATATGATATTTTATTAATTGTAATAGTGCACAAAGGGCACAATTTGAATAATCGTACAGAATTTTCGAAGAAATTACGCTTTTCAAAGTTTTACTCTTCTGAATATAATTCCGTACAACGTTTACGAACGAAGAGAGATACTTAATCCAGAGTGTTCACGTTACAATTTTAATGTTTCATTAATGCTTCTTCTAACGTTTCTTTTGCCAGTTAGCAACGAATTCCAACGTCCACGATGACAAGAAATCGAACGAGGAAAACCGTATGAGTACTCTAAAGACGTCATTAAGTATTCTGCATGCACTGATTCCACTCATTTCGAATTCAATGCCTACGAAATGGCTAATCTCTGGACGCTTCTTCGCCGAGTTATCGATACTTTCGATCAAGAATCTTCTTTCAGAAAGTGTATTAGCCGCACATAATTAATTCACGGCCCTTGCAATTCATCAATTCTAACTTATCTGAGACGCCACCTAATGAGTAGAAAGATCAACAGAATTTAGAAATGTTAATGTATCTTAGAAATGCTAATATATTATTCTTAATCTATGGAAATTATTAATCCTCGGACGGATCGCAGCCGTGCCGGTGACTGGGTCTCGCGTGACCCAGTGCATAGTCGCCTAGCTACTATACACTGTACAGTACAGTACGAGTATACAGTCAGAGACAAAAGGGTACTCGAGATCCACGCGCGTGGGTCATCGAAGACCCAGTCATCGTTATGCGAGGGTTAAAGAATGAGGCAATATTTAGCTTTTGTGCTTTATAAATTTAATAAGGAGTTTTTTCTTTTCCATAAAGTCTAATTATAATTTTACTCTTAACTGTTTACTATACTCTATTCACTTTACTCTTTATTGTTTACTATTTATTGTTTTTTATTTCTTTTTTCTATCGTTTTAATTTTTACTATATCGTTGCATATTTCGTATTCTGGTTTCAATTAAATTGAGTTACATGAAGATCCTCGGTGATTTAAATTCGAATTTTATCACCGACTGTATATTTTTTCAGGATGATCGGTGATTGATCATTTCACGCGACAAAATGTTACTAGTCCCTGATAATTAACACGGTCGGTCTTTAGCAAATTGTCGTGGCCGTTGCATCAGGTTTCCGTCAATCGATGGCAAGGTTGTTCTGGGGAAGTTGTTGAGGGCGACGGACTTATACGGTAGGAAGTTATACTTGACCTGCAATTTTCATAACGCGCAAGCTTCTAGGCGTTCATCCTTTCTACAATGTTCGTCTATCCGCGATCGATGTGCCCACACGCGTTAAATCGGCTCGCGCAAATCGTAAATCACTGTCGGAATATTTATATTACCATTTTAGAGACTTCCATTGATAAGGCTTTGTAAATATTTCATCTCGTTAGCTACCACTTGCAACAGCTCTCATAGGTCAGTTAACTAGACCGTGGATCTGTGCGCAAAATAAAAATTGTCTGCAACAGCTGCGAGACACGGGAGCCATTCATCGGTTTCAATGACTTCAATGATTTTGTTCTATCGTGCTCAGAAATGCATCAAATAAAAATTGCAAATGCAAAATAAAAATTGTCCAAATCATTCACAGAACGCAGGAGCTAGTGTAGCCAGATCAAGACTGATCAAATTTAAAAAAATTGAGCTTAGAATTAGAAAAAAATTGGAGATCTATGGAAGATCATGCTACCAAGATTTCCGCTTCTACGCCACGGTCCAGTCACGTGACGCGTTCCGCGTCTACTGCGCATGCTCTGGTACTGGTAGGGAGGAGGGTAACTTGTTGAGTAGTGGGGAGAATTCCGCGACGTTTATCATCGAAGCCTCGCCGACATATATAGAGAAATCGCTGTATTTAACAATACGAGCGTAGAAAATTGATCCCCAAGTTTCGTAATAGAATTGTGTCCACACCGAAGTGTTGAAGACACTATAGAAGCGATTAGGGACATCTGATTTAATCAAATTGTACCTAGAACGTCCAAGGCAATAACCCTTTAGCTCCCCAGTCGGTTTTTCGATCGTCTTCCAGCTGATTCGTCGAGCCTCGGTATTCTATTCGGAGCGTGGCCCACCGGGACAAATAATTATGCATAGCTGTGTGCATTGTCGTTCGAGCCCAGGAGTCGAGTAATCGGTGCATCGTAATTGGATCGTGTATCGCACGAGCCGTCGAGCGGATTCGAGAAACGTGGACTAATTGGGGGGATCCCTGTTTCTGCCGTTTTTAATAACCGGCTCGCGCAGATTTTCGTTGGATCAGTGACGCGACACCGGCCCCCGTACGTGACGTGTCGCGAGTGAAACGCTCGCCGAAAACCGGAGCGAAATTCTGTTCGCCGCAGCGAAACGTCCACTAATTAGTACCGATCCGAATTAGACGTTTCCCGGTTAGGGCTTTCTCCCCGAACCGAGATTTCTTCAGCTGGCCGATTCGCTATAGATCCACTAACCGATTAAAAAGCTCGGTTTTTTGGGTCGCTTTGTTTCCAGAAAATTCGATTTTTACAGTTTTTATAATTTTAGTAAATATGAAAAAATTGGGAACCAGTCGCCTGTGATTGTTGAAGAGCGAGAGGAATTTTTATTTGTTGGCTGCAATTTATGCGGAACAATTTTTTTCGTTGCGAAACAAATTGGGTATTAAGTCAAGGGTTGTGTTGATGTCACTGTAAAAAAAAACTAGAATTTTTCACTCATTAGTAGTGCTTAAAAAAATTCCTGAAAACCACATACTTTTGGATAGTCGAAGTAATCTGGGCCAGGTTTCAAAAATAGGGAATAACTCCACCATTTTTTGAATATTTCGTTTCGAAAAAAATTCAGTATCGAGTCAATGATTCTCTTAATGTTACTGTAAAAAACTAGAATTTTTCACTCGTTAGTAGTGCTTAAAAAAATTCCTGAAGACCACATATTTTTGAATAGTCGAATTAATCTGGGCCAGGTTTCAAAATTAGGAAATAACTCCACCATTTTTGAATATTTCGTTTCGAAAAAAATTCAGTATCGAGTCAATGGTTCTCTTAATGTCACTGTAAAAAACTAGAATTTTTCACTTGTTAGTAGAGCTTAAAAAAATTCCTGAAGACCACATATTTTTGAATAGTCGAATTAATCTGGGCCAGGTTTCAAAAACAGCGAATAACTCCGCCATTTTTTGAAATTTCGTTCCGAAAAAAATTGAGTATCGAGTCAAGGGTTGTGTTGACATCACTGTAAAAAGCTAGAATTTTCCACTCATTAGTTACCCTTAAAAAAAATCCCAAAGACGTCACATTTTTAGATAGTCGAGGTGGTCCTTGACCCTCTAAGGGTCCAAGGAAACCTTGAAGGAATTGCTGAAGAACGAGAGGAATTTTTATTTGTTTGTTGCAATTTATGCCGCAGAAGATAGAATGATAAAATATAGTTCGCAGATTGATCGGAAGAGGATCCCCCTTCGACCAATGAAGATCTCGACGCAGCCTTCCTCCCGTTGGTTACAGCACTGTTGCAGACGTGTGTGTACAACCATAACTAGAACAAAGACAGCCCACTTTGAAAGACGGCCCTAGCAGCGCCAGTTGAATGGACAGCTCACAGCTTAGGGAGTGGGAGCCAGTCGGGTGGCTGGGTGCTTGAATCATCCCTTGGCTGCTAAACATCCCCTATTTCACGAGCCGGGGCTTTTACACGGGGTGAACGCATGTTTATCTGCACGGTGTGCTTAGGTAGACCCGTGAAATATCCACAAAATCATTTAGCCCTATTATCTCGTCCGCAGAATTTTTTAATTTTCTATCATAATTACCTCTTTCCCCCTTCATTTCATTCTTCGGTCAAACACCCTCAACCCGTTGCCCTGAAATTCAATTTTAAGGGTTCCGATTGAAACATAATCGTCGCGTCTGTCGCCTGTCGAAATAAAATAATTTGCATTGATTCGAGGTCGAATTAAAATTAAGAATAGTCAAAAGTTTTTTAATTAAAAATTCTGGAACCTTCGGAGGAATTTTCCTTCGAATTTATGGATCTATGCACCAAGGATCTATGCACTTTCATGTCTTTCCTTGTCACTAATGGATCCTCCCACTTACTTTACAGAACAAACAACTTATAGACTTGAATCGCACAGGTGCAATTTTCTTCTACTTTGTAACTACGGTCTGATGATCTACGGTCATCAAAAGTATAGAAAAAACGTAGCCAGTTCGTAACTACTTCGACAACTTCGTGAACGGCAACTAAACTGTTGAGCTCCGTGAGATCACAAAAATCTCCGAAACCGATTAACCGAGAAACACTATAGTACTACAACTGAGCATCGTTTACAGTCATTAACAGAGGCTGCAGATTTTCATGAGAAAAATTAACAGACGGAAACACTGAAAACACCAGCACTATTCAAGGATACAGTTACTTCCATAAAATAACAAAAAAAATTTAGAGAAATAGCAAAATCATTATTGTATTATTTGACAAAAATAAGTAATTTCGGTACCATGCGCATAAAATTAAAAATCCTATTAGATTGGTAAATGCAACACTATTTCACACTATTTTGGCGTCTTTAGGGCCAAAACCAGGGACGTACCCTGCGGTGGGGACTTATAACGGGAAGTCACTGTAGACTGCGGACCATTATAAATTTGACTGCCAAACTAGCAACCTCAAAAATTTCATAAAATCAAAGTAAGTTATTTAATGAAATAAAAATTAAAAAAATTAAATGTACGATACTCAGCAGTCCTTCTCCTCCATTTTACAGTTCCTAATCGGTACAATTAATACATTAACCTAAAAATTCATTCTAAAACCTGGATAAATAATTCCGACACTCACCTATGGGTTATATGGCAGTCGATCTGTTATGCAAAAATTGTCTGCATAAATCCTGAGGAACAGTAGCGACCTTGAACGACCTTAGCAGGTCAAAAACAATATATCAACATTCCGAAATTGTTTAAACACACCTCCCGTATGAAGTTGCGCGTTATTGTCACAAATCGACGATTCGCTGATAAGCAATCATAATACCCGAAGCATTAACTCGAAAAATCGATCGGGCCTGGCAATCTGAATTCGAAAAAACCGTGCGGAAAGTCTGGGTTCGCAACCGCGCAAAATATCGAGCAGAGAGCATGGGGCTGAAACAAGAAAATGATAGCAATTGCTCGCGGACGGAAATTGCGTTTCGGGCGGGGGAGGGTGGGGGGGTGAAATCGAAAGGGCTGCGACGAGAGAAACGAACGAGAGCCGCGAGCCGTGTCCGAAGGAGAAGGATAAAAAAATCATTTCGGCAAAGCAATTCTTTTGCACAAAGCAGCGGGTACGTGTCGGGCCGGGAGTGGCATTAATAAATCAGCCGATGACGCAAACGAACAGGAGAAAAATGACGGTCCACCGGGTAGACAGGTTACAAGAGTATCTCCCTCGGACGAGGAAATTTCGCGAAGGAAAACACTGGGCCAACAATGCGGGTCTTCGATTCGCAAGCTCATCGTTATCCCGGCGAACGGCGTTAATTAAATCGATAGAGGCGATGAGATAGCTGAGAGATAAAAGCTGGGGGAGTGCTATGCCTCGCTGGTATCATTGGTCTACCTAGAAGAGAGGAGAAACAAATTTTTTTTCCCGGAAAAATATTGAAGAAACAAAAACATTTTTTGACAAAGTTTAACACTATGCAGAGAATTCTCGATGTGTGTCAACAACACGGGTCATGCCTGCGTCGTGTATCGTCCAGGAGTGGGGATAGTTCCGCGACGTTTACCGTCCAGGCCCCCTCGACATATATGGAGAAAGTACTGTACTTCCCACAGCCGGTCAAAATTATCGGTTCCAGATTTTTGATTTTACAAATTACGGAAATGATTAACCCTTTGTACTCGAAGTTAATTTAACTCTAAAACTAAACATTTCTCCCGACCTAAATTATTTCCCTTCTATATATTTTTTCTGTACATGTTGTACCTACGAAAATGGTGGAGTTTACTCGCACAAAATACTGGTATTTTTAGTAATTTATTAAGTCCAAACAAATTTAATAATGTAGGACGAATTTTGAATAATGATACAGCAATTTTTATTAACTTAGGAATCGCAGAAAATCCAAATAAATTCAGACATTTTTAGTAATTTATTAAGTCCAAACAAATTTAATAATGTAGGACGAATTTTGAATAATGATACAGCAATTTTTATTAACTTAGGAACCGCAAAAAATCCAAATAAATTCAGTCTCGTCATTTTTGTAAGACAACATGCGTTTTCAGGACTCGGTAGGTACAGCGTTAAACAACACCAATCATTCGACATGACATGATAAACAATGAATTTTTACAATTTCCAGGAAAACAGACAGAATCTCGAAGGCAAAATGTACTTTCCGAAAAAAGTATGGCTGGAATCGCGGATCTTCCGAAGGACAGAATCGTTGACGTTCGAGACGCGTCCGTTAGCTTCGACTTCGCGAAGACAAGGGTACAAAGTACAAGGCAAACAGGCCCTAGCAGAGGGAAGAGGAAACATCTAATCCCTTCGCTACTTTCCTCCCCTCTCCCCCGGGCGTATAAATGTGTACGTGCCACACGGACGCGAATAAAGCAGAAAAAGTAAAAAGAAGTAAGAGGAAGTAGCAGAAGAAGAAGAAGAAGAAGAAGAAGAAGAAGAAGAAGAAGAAGGCGAATGGATTCCGTCGTGGAAAAGTATATGGCGGGCAGAAAGCACGGAACTTTTCCAAGAAATGGTAGAGCACCGGTCTCCGGAGCGAGATGACGAAGGGAAAAGCCTCGAGGACGACGAGGATACTGAATAGGAAGTGAGAGAGAGAGAGAGAGAGAGAGAGAGAGAAAGAGAGACAGAGAGTAAGCGAGAGACGCAGAGAGAGACGAGGGTCGACCAGGAGAGGAGAGAGAGAGAGATGAAGACAGCAGAAAATGGCTTAGAGAGACGAGAGGAATGCGATTTGGGCGAACCAGAAGGGAAAGAGGGTTTACTGCTCTGCTGGAAAAGGAGCTGGCCTCTCTCCGCTTGGGGGTGGCCAGAGAGAAAGAGAGAAAGCGGGATGAACAGAGCCAGGGGGATGCAAAAGGACAAGGAGGGATGCAGGTGGATAGAGGGCTGAAGAGAGAAGAGGGCTGGAGAGAGTGAGAGACAGAGAAATAGGGATGAAGAGAGATATGGGGTTGGAGAGAGTAGGACACAGAGAAATAGGGATGAAGAGAGATATGGGGTTGGAGAGAGTAGGACACAGAGAAATGGGGATGAAGAGAGATATGGGGTTGGAGAGAGTAGGACACAGAGAAATGGGGATGAAGAGAGAGGAGGGCTGGAGAGAGTGAGAGACAGAGAAATAGGGCTGAAGAGAGATGTGGGGTTGGAAAGAGTAAGAGACAGAGACATAGGGATGAAGAGAGATATGGGGCTGAAGAGAGTAAAAGACAGAGAAATAGAGATGAAGAGAGTCAGGAGCTGAAGAGAGTAAAAGACAGAGCAATAGGGATGAGGAGAATCGGGGGCTGAAGGGAGCAAGAGTAATAGGGATGGAGAGAGATGTGGCGCTGAAGAGAGTAAAGGACAGAGCTAGAGGGATGAAGAGAGCTAGAGAGTGGAAGAGTAAAAGAGAGGGAAAAGAGGGATGCAGAAGAGAGTAGAAGAGAGAGTAGAAGAGAGAGAAGGCAGCATGAAGGGAGAGAAAGAGGGATGCAGAGGAGAAGAGAGACGGAGCGACCAACTAGGGGGCTAGGTACAGTAAGAGCGAGCTAGAGGCTGAAGGACCAACGGAGAAGGCATTGGCAATGGTGTTGGTGGTAGAGACGGTGGTGGCAGAAGCGTCCGAGGGAAGGGAAAGAGGGAAACCTTTCACGAGTCGAGTGTAACGGGGGTGCAGGTTTTGGTTAGGGGTTAGGATCGTTGGAAGGGACCACAGTGGAGAGGAAAAGGCGAGTTCTCTCTTTCTCCCTCTGTCTCTTGCGCGGCCAGGGAGAAAGGGAGAGGTGCATAGCGCGTCTAGGTCGACGGATCGGCCGAGAAAGTGAGACAAAAGGGCAACGCGAGAGGTACAAGGTGTTTGAAAAGTAACTTCCTAGTTTTTACCTTACCTGCGAGACCCTCAGCAGGCTACTGTTGCTGAAGTTTGAGAGACTAGCTTCCTTAATATTGAGAAATATGATGGCTTCATTATGCTGGAACATGTCCTAGAATAGGCGACTTTGGACTATGATTTTTACTAGGATTTCGTTTTGCTTTTGGCTGGCTTGAATTCTGTATTTTGACAATTTTATAAATCTGTCACAGGGTCTCTTGTTTATATTTATCACATATTTTATCAGAATAGTATAAAATATATGCGACATTTATTTGTGAGGATATAATAATAATATAAAATTGTAGGGATGTGAAAAGAATTTTTGGACACGGTTGTACTATTTTCAGCTTAAAGATGAAAATTAACTGTTACTTTGTTAGCTTCATGTGATATATGTTTTATTATATATTTTATCATAATGGTATAAAATATATGCGATATTTATTTGTGAGGATATAATAATAATATAAAAATTAATATAACACATTAATATCAAATTGTAGGGATGTTAAAAGAATATTTGTACATGGTTGTACTGTTTTCAGCTTAAAGAAGAAAATGTACAGTTACTTTGTTAGCATCCTTGTGATGTATGTTTTTTTACATCATATATTTTATCAGAATAATATAATATATATGCGATATTTATTTGTGAGGCTATAATAATAATATAAAAATTAATATATCACATTAATATAAAATTGTAGGGATGTTAAAAGAATTTTTGGACGTGGTTGTACCATTTTCAGCTCAAAATGCACTTGTTTCTCATGACTGACTTAGAGAATTTTTATCTTGCATAAAAATCCGCGGTGTAGTTATTAAAAAATGTTTAGAATCCTATAGATTTCGGTGATTTTGATTACTATGTACAATCGTTCTAGTGCGATAGGTTTCTCAAGGCGGAGTTCCATGTTGCTTTAGCGATGTTTTTCGAACCGCTTTGAATAGCGGGTCTGTTTGGACTCCAGCGATTAGGCAACTCCTGACCGACGATGGAAAAGATCGTCGTTCTTTTCCGAGAACACTGGGTGCTTGAATTTCTACGGTTCTAGAAAGCATTCTTGGAGATTATTGGGGAGTGATGAACGCGATACGGTCAAGCCCCAGTCAAATATAAACAAATACGGAACAATTTGTCATGGATTCCGAGAGAACAGAGAGCAGTACTATGCATCGAGATGAGCGATTTGCAGTGTAAATAAACGAGAAAAATAAAACGAAGAATTCCTGTGAAAATACACAATCGATCGCTGTGTACGAAACACACGTTGACAAAATTTTTACACAATATATAGACAGTATGTAGACACTAAAAAAGTATATTTGTGAACCAATTACGAAGAGGAAGGGGCAACTCGATTCGATTATTTTTAATTCGATTGTTCCCAACATTTGTACATTTATTTAAAATACAGGGCATAATGCTTGAAATTGAAACAGTGTCGGAATATTTTTGCGAGCGACTTTAGCGTCTATTAATAATTTATATCGTCGAAGAGATTACATTTTTTTCCATGTATTGTTCGCGCGAGCTCGTTTAACGTTTTGTTTTGCAGAAACGTTTTATGCACGTACAACAACTGTAAATCATTTTATTGTGGAGGGTTATGTAAAGTGTGCTTCGTTACATAAACTACACGGCCGAAGAAAATGGAAAGATTCCGTGCAGGTAAAAAGGGAGTAGACTGAGAGGCGCGTAAAACCACAGTGAAAGGTGTAACCAGCGAAAGAAAGCGGCGGATTTCGTCGCATTTCTAATCGATTACGATTCCTACTTGCCTCTAAATATTTCACCTATCGGTCTCCTTTTAGTTCTGCAAAAATAACGCTACCACGCCGCTCGAATATCAATACCGTCTAGATCAGGGGTTCCCAAACTTTTACCTACGGTGGGCCGTATAGTAAATTTCAAAATGTTTGACGGGTCGAGAAAAAAGTGTTGTGGAAAAATACATTTGAATTTCTGAAAGGTTAGACATAAGGGAAAGATTTGTACTAATTTTATAACATAATCCTTCTTTATCTATGTCAATAATTGCTTTTACTGTACCTTTACTATACTACACTATACTATACCATATTATTCTAAACTATACTATACTATATTATACTATACTATACTATATTATACTATATTATACTGTACTATACTATATTTTTACTATACTATACAATACTATACTATATTTTTACTATACCATACTATATTTTTACTATACTATATTATACTATACTGTACTATATTATACTATATTATCTATACTGTACTATATTATACTATATTATACTATACTATATTACAGTATATTATACTATACTATACTGTACTATATTATACTGTATTATGCTATACTATACTATACTATATTATACTATATTATACTATACTATATTACACTATACTATATTACACTATACTGTACTGTACTATACTATATTTGTACTATACTATACAATACTTTACCGTTCTATACTCTATTTTTACTATACTATACTATACTATGTTATATTTTTAGTATACGATACTATATTTTTACTGTACTATATTATAGAATATTATACTATAATGTACTATACTGTACGATACTATAGTATGCTATACTATACTATAGTATACTGTACTACACTTTTACTGTACTTTTCTATTTCCCTATCAACTGTGAGCGCATGGAAAAAATTTTAAATAAATGGAAGGCATGCTGCGTAAAACCTCCGGCAGTTCGCCACTTTATAAACAACAATTTTTCATACACAACTCGTCGAAAAAAGCAGAACCTTGTACCCAGTGCATGACTGTTCATTACCCGACTGAGGTTTTTATGCAATTATAGCAAAAGCGAGTAAATGGAAGAGAAAACGGCAATTTTAAAAATACCATTTTACTATTTATGACTTGTGAACATTAACAATCGATGTACATTCATTTCACTTTGCACAAAGATCCGCAGTCTGTTGATTACCAATGGTTTGGCATATTCGTCACTCGGTTTCATTCCAGGGTCTTCAACGCCGACTTCAGTGTCGACCACAACCGGAAATCGACTTGACAACCCTGTGCCCCTACAAGGGTAGAAAGGGAAGGAAAAGGGAACGACCAGAGTGTCGGGGCATGGTTTCGAGATTGCCATAAATCGTCAGTATGCAACGTTGCCAATAATTCGCGCTGCTACGACCAACAGTTTTTATTGTCGGGGACCGTGCATCGTCCAATTGATTCGCGCGGATCCATCTTGCTCAAGGCGTGTACTAATGACCGCGACGGTGATCTCGCGCCTCGGGGGTGATGGGATAATTTGTCTCGTGCTTGATGTTCGCACACGTTGATGGCGGTGTTCCGTTCATGACGTTTTCGGTTTCGTTCCTTGGTCCACTAGGTTTCGACTATTTTGATTTCGTCATCAATTTACTATAATTTTATGAAGACGCCGTGTAGACCGTTCAAAAAATAAGAAATAACTCCGTCATTTTTTGATATCTCGTTCCAAACAAAATTGAGTATCGAGTCAAGGGTTGTATTGATGTCACTGAAAAAAAGTAGAATTTTTCACTTGTTAGTAAGGCTTAAAAAAATTCCTGAAAATCACATACTTTTTGATCGTCAAGGTAGGCTGGGCTAGGTTTCAAAAATAGGGAATAAATAACTTCGTCATTTTTTGATATTTCATTTCGAAAAAAATTGAGTATCGAGTCAAGAGTTGCGTTAATGTCACTGTAAAAAACTAGAATTTTTCAATCCTTAGTTGTCCTTAAAAAAATTCCTGAAACCCACATATTTTTTGATAGTCGATGTAGACTGGACCAGATTTCAAAAACAGGGAATAACCGCCATTTTTTGATATTTTATTTCGAAAAAAATTGTGTATCGAGTCGAGAGTTGTGTTAATGTCACTGTAAAAAACTAGAATTTTTCAATCCTTAGTTGTCCTTAAAAAAAATTCCTGAAACCTACATATTTTTTGATAGTCGATATAGTCTGGACCAGATTTCAAAAACAGGGAATAACTCCGCCATTTTTTGATATATCGTCCCGAAAAAAATTGAGTATCGAGTGAAGGGTTATATTAATGTCACTGTAAAAAATAAAATTTTTTCACTCATTACTTATCTCTAAAAAAATTCCCAAAGACAGCACATTTTTAGACAGTCAAGGTGGTCCTTGACCTTGTGAGGGACCTTCGAAAACTGGAAGGAATCGGCAAACGATCGGTTCGCGCGTTCGGCAGGTAGGAAAGCGTTGGATCGGCAGGGTTCCCTGTAAAGGCTTTCAAGCTGCACACTTGGACGACACGAGCGAGAAGCTGAAGAAGTGCCGGTGTCGTACACGCATCGTGCAATTTATAAAGCCGGGGAATGCTCGCGTGTATCGTTCCGACACCGGGAAACCGGCAAACCGGCAACCGGCTCGTCAGAACCTGACGAACGCATACCGTAGGCCGTAGGAGTTAGCATAATTGACTGCGTACGTTAATCGGACGGTCATGGAAGAATGCCCCCGCGAACGTTTCGACGCACACGAGAGAGCCATGCTGCTGTTGCCGAAGACGAGGAGCAACGCGAGAGAGAGAGAGACGTTGGTATTATTTTCAAGTACTCCGCGAACTGAATCGGGTTGCTCCCGAAGGAAAGAAAGACAGGAAAAGAAGACGAAGAAGAAGAAGAAGAAGAGGAACACCGGGAGCCAAACTAACAAGCCCGGGAATGCACACGCAGAGCCTGGCGACGCGGGTCACCGTTTTCTTTGCGGTACCACGAGTAGAAAGGTGGATACGCCGCGTCCTTATTTTACAGTGTCGTGCCTCTTCACGGTCACTTGCAATCAGGCGGCCTGACCGAATCGCGAATTGTTCCTTGACGCTGCGGAATCGAGAACCGGCCGATTTCAAACGCGAGTTAACCCGTTAGGCTGCTCCGCGTTCTGTTACCTTTCATTGTTACCGTTTGTCTGACTTTAAACACGTACCTTGCCTTCGAACTTCCGAAAAATCAATTTTCATTCCCATCCTCTTCGAGTACCCTTCCTGAATATGTGTGCAGAATTTGTTCCAGTTCACAGAATTAATTTGGTTGCTTGAAAGATGCAATGTTATTATTAGTCATGCAAAATAAAAAGTGTATTGATTGCTAGATGTAGGATTCCAGTAGGAATTTATTTCTCTTCACAATGGTTTTAATAAGTTGCAACAAATGTATTGGTACTCTTCAATTCTTGTTTAAATATTGTATTTTCTACAACCTTTTAAACTTGGAGGTAGCTGCAGTAACATGGAACAATAGGTACTGCAGGTACTGTTACCTGCACGATTTTTATTTGGTACCTTGTAGTTGATGTAGACAATTTTTAGTTGGTACCTTGTACTTGATGTAGACAATTTTTATTTGGTACCTTGTGATTTATGTAGACAATTTTTATTTGGTACCTTGTGATTTATGTAGACAATTTTTATTTGGTACCTTGTAATTGATGTAGACAATTTTTATTTTGTACCTTGTAATTGATGTAGACAATTTTTATTTGGAACCTTGTACTTGATGTAGACAATTTTTATTTGGTACCTTGTAATGGATGTAGACAATTTTTATTTGGTACCTTGTAATTGACGTAGACAATTCTTATTTGGTACCTTGTAATTGACGTAGACAATTTTTATTTGGTACCTTGTACTTGATGTAGACAATTCTTATTTGGTACCTTTTGTAATTGACGTAGACAATTTTTATTTGGTACCTTGTACTTGATGTAGACAATTTTTATTTGGAACCTTGTCATTTATGTAGACAATTCTTATTTGGTACCTTGTAATTGACGTAAACAATTTTTATTTGGTACTTTGTGATTGATGTAGACAATTTTTATTTGGCACCTTATAACTTATGTAGACAATTTTTATTTGTTTCCACTTGCATTAATATTATTGTCCAATTTTATAGAATTAATTTATTTCATTTCTCTTGAACTGCAGACTTTTCTGCAGAATAAAAATGGTCTATTTTAATTGTAGCAACAGAAATTGAATAGAAATGTACTTTTTCAATAATTTTGATAAGACAACAACAGCTAAATAGTGCTCCTGACTTCCTCTAATGTTTGGAAGTTTCGTACTTTATTGTTTCATCATAAAATCAGTTTTGTCATAAATAGTAAAGATCATTATCGAGTAATCAGCTGTTTTGACTTGCATCGTTTTCGCATCTGGTTACGAAGACTTATGTCTCCGCTTCTTTCAAGATTGTTTGATGGGAAGAAAATTTTAGGAACAGTCGCAGGAAGCTGAAAGGGTTAGGTGACCTGTAAGGTTCAAGCCCCCAGGAAGGGTAGGTTCTTCGTGGTCGTATTCCGGGGATTCGGACCGTTACGGAAAACCAAGAAACCAGGTTTTCTATTAATATTTAGCGTGTTCGTAGGTTCTACTCCGTGGATGTACGAGGCTCCATTTGTATAATGCATTATACCAAGTTCGATAGATGTACGCGCACTTTCCTGAACGACTGCGGCTTGTAAAGGGGCATTCCCGTGTAATAAATTCGGGAAATTTCGATTTTTAAAGCCCATAAGGTTCCCCACTCCCTTAGCCCTTAAGGGTATACTCCCATTTAGAACTGTCGATTTTAAACAGTTTATGGAATCAAAAATTATTACGTCATTATTGGTAACTATAATAACTATATTCATATTGATTAATAAATAACTTCATTTCTTTCCGGAATCGTGGCAATTGTCGACCCATGTTTTTCAAAACATACTCTCTAAAAAAAATATGTAACTCATACAATTTTCATTATTTTTACCTAAAAATAATCACACGTGTACTTCGAATACCAATCAACAAGTATGCAGAATCTCAACGCAGAAGGTTCAATAATTTTTCCGAGAAAAATTCAACAACAAGTCTTGAAAAACTAGAATACAATTCTCGATATATGTCAACAACACGGGTCTTGTCAGCGACATGTATCGTCCAGGAGACATACCCGACTCATGTTTACGCTCCTCGACGTGTACGGACCCTCATGGGATATATCCCGCGGTAGTGGGGATAATTGCGCGACGTTTATCATCGAGGCCTCGGCGACATATATAGAGAAATCACTGTATACAGTACGAATTGAGCTAAAATTTGTCGAGTATCTCCCAGCACATGTACATCAGTGCCACGATCATGCCAAAAAAGAAATTTGTTAATTCTCTAAGAAGCTTAACAAACATTGGACTGACTGAAACCGATCTCCACACCTCCCAGAGCGAGTAGATCATTCTGGATCGACGTTTCTCGAGGTTTCTCGTCTAGACGGTCGTTGATCGGATCGATCGATGATCCGAATGATCATCATGCTGGCAGTCAGTTTCGCCTCTCGTCCCAGACTCGGGCGTGGATTATTCTGGTCTGAAGACACACATAAGCGGAGTTCAGGGCGGCGTATAGAAATACTCATTCTAATCATAGGAAATTCCTTTAACAGAGTGACTGGGGGGAGGGGCGAGAGGGCGAGAAGATAGGGGGAGAGGGGGAGAGGGTGCACCCCTCCCAGAAATTTCACCAAGGAGTCAAGACTGTCGACGACGACGACGACAACGGCGACGACGCCGACGACGACGACGTCGACGGGGCTGGCTATAAATACCAACCCCTCTGTCCTCTCTCTCTCTCTCACATACACACACACAGACACATACACGAGCCTCCTTCTTTCACCCTTTCCCTCATTCTCCGTCTGCGTTTCCTCGTTCCCTTCGTCTTCCTCTGTCTCGTTCCCCCTCTCTCTCACTTCTGTCCTTCTCTTTCACAGTGACTCTGGTTCACTGTTGTACAGTCATGTTCACTCTAAATCCATCTGTCTCTCATTGCCTCTTTCTCCTTTTCTCTCTCTCTCTCTCTCTCTCTCTCTCTCGTGTCTCTCTCTATCTGTCTCCGTGTCTCTTTCTGTCTTTCCATATCTATCTTTTCCTGTACCACTTTTGTTCACTACTGTTCACTTTCAAGAACTGTATCATTCCCTTCGATTCTTTCCCCTCACCACCCTCTTTTGCTATTTTTTTCTCCGTACATGCGTTTTCCTCGTTCTCTCCGTGCCCATCTCTGTCTTTCTCTGCCTTTCCTGTAGAGAGAATAGTGGGGGAATAGCGCGCCAGAAGGGGAACGCGTCACGTGACCGGGACGTAGGGGAAGCGTGGTGGAATGGTATGGTAGAAGGGGAAATCAGAGTGGGGGAACGAGTCTCGATCTGGCGACCATGCACTGCGATTCGACAGTGGCGCCACATGAGGGGAGGGAACACGAATTGAGGGGGAAAAGTTACCCTCTCGCTGCCAGTACCGGCCTAGTCACGTGACGGGGCCGAAACGTGGGGGAATATCGCGGTAGAAGGGGCAATCAGAGTGGGGGAGTAGCGCGGTAGAAGGGGCAATCAGAGTGGAGGAATAGCACAGTAAGAGGGGTAATCAGAGGGGGGAATATCGCGGTAGAAGGGGTCACCAGAGTGGGGGAATATCGCGATAGAAGAGGTAATCAGAGTGGGGGAATAGCGCGATATTAGAGATCATCAAAGTGGGGGAATAGCGCGATAGAAGGGGTCATCAGAGTGGGGGAATAGGACAGTAGAAGGGGTCATCAGAATGGGGGAATAGCACAGTAGAAGGGGTCATCAGAATGGGGGAATAGCGCGGTAGAAGGGGTAATCCGAGTGGGGGAATAGCACGATAGAAGGGGTAATCAGAGTGGGGGAATAGCGCGATATTAGAGATCATCAAAGTGGGGGAATAGCGCGATAGAAGGGGTCATCAGAGTGGGGGAATAGCACAGTAGAAGGGGTCATCAGAATGGGGGAATAGCGCGGTAGAAGGGGTAATCCGAGTGGGGGAATAGCACGATAGAAGGGGTAATCAGAGTGGGGGAATAGCGCGATATTAGAGATCATCAAAGTGGGGGAATAGCACGATAGACGAGGTAATCAGAGTGGGGGAATAGCACGATAGAAGGGGTAATCAGATTGGGGGAATGTTTCAGTAGTAGGGATAATCAGAGTGGGGGAAGAAGTCTTGATCTGGCGACTGTGACTCCGAAGCAGCCCTATGTCGTTCCCTACGTCTCTCTCTTTTTCTCTCTCTCTCTCACTCTCCCTCTCTCTCTCTCTCTCTCTCTCTCTCTCTGTCTGTCGCTCTCCCTTTCTCTTTCTCTCTCAGTTCGTAGTTCTCTATTTTTCTTCCCGTCTTCCTCTCCCTTTCTGTCTCTCTCTCTATCTCTCGTAGTCTTGTTCGCTCCGTAGCAGCCCGTCACTCGCTGTCTTTGTCTTTTTCTCCCCCTCCTCGCTTTCTCTCTTTCTCCGTAAGGCTCTGTCTCTCTTCCGGCGTCCTTACCTCCGTATGGTTCATGCTCGTACGCCTCTACTCGACAATATGTATTTAAAATAGCTGCATGGCTGCAAAATAACTGAAATAGCCGTGAAGGGTCGATGATCCCCGCGGCTCCTACTTCCTGGAACAAGCCGCATCTCCACGGATTTTCGACGATCGCGTCTTCTGTCGCCGACTGTGACGGTCGGCGTCGAGATCTTTCGGCCAATGCCACCCATGATCCGGGTGGGTATCGATCATCCGAAACGTCACTGATCTATGGGGAATCCGGTCTGCAATCGTTTCCGGTTTATTTATTGCTTCCGCCGTTGTTTTGGAAAGCTGTTGCGATTTTTGGGGAGATTAAACGTGGAACTGAGAAATGGCGGTCAAGGAACAATGATGGGCACAATTATTATTTTGATATATTCGAATTGTTACTCAACAATTCTTTTTTGTACATTTGTTAATCTACTCCTTTGAGATTATTTTGTTATTTAACTTTATTTAAATGTGTAGTACTATAAGAACAAATTGGATTTATATTTTGTATAAATACACAAGCAGTTTTTATCAAATTTAAATATTTATCAATCATATTTAATAATTCGTGCATATGGTCAGAGACCCATTTACTGTGGGGGTACAAAATTACTGTGCCTATATTAATTATACTTATTTTTAAAGCATAATGAATATTAAACTAGAGATATATAACTATTAATGAAAAAAGTTTAATATCCGTTTTTTAATATTCCTTACGCTTTAAAAATAAGTATAATTAATATAGACACAGTAATTGGGTCCCTATGTGGGCAACGATTGCTCAGAAAAAGCAACAATTTTCAACAATTTTTGTAAATTGTTCTATAAATTACAATTTTTATGTTTCTCAGCTCCCGTAGCTGCAACGTCCACCGTTAACAAACACATTCTCTAAATTAAATAACTTCTGCATGCAAATTTCTCATTTATAGATACTAGCTAAATTAATCGATGCAACAAGCTCCACGTCGGTCAATAAAATCGTGTGAATGCATTCTTGATCAACACTAGTTTCCATCAACTGGCGCAGAAAGCAAACAAACAAAAAAGGAAATGAAAAAGCAACATGAGCGAACGGTCCATATCAAGACTCAGCCCCCAAAACGATGAAACTTTTATCAGCAGAGATAACAAACCGACAGATTTATTACATTTCCACTTTTCGACTCCATTTGGTAGGAGATTGCAACTTTTCGAACGACGAATACAGCGATTTCTCTATATATGTCACCAAGACCTGATGATAAATGTCGTGGAATTATCCCCACTACCGCGAGGTATACCCCTTGAAGGGTCTCGAAGCTCGAGAGGCGTCGGTAAACATAATACGGTTAGGGTATGTCTCCTAGACGATACAAGACCCGCGTTATTGACATATATCGAGAATTCACTGTATATCTTTCAGAAATTTGTTTTTCAAAGTTGAACAGTATCGATAACACATGTAATTAACATCTGTAATTTCTGTTTGCTATGCCGGAGTCATTCGCGACGAGCGACCATCAGTATGCACAATTTTATTCGGTTTATGTACAATTTATTAATTTTATATAAGTCGACGCTTTTTATTTCAAAATAAGAACATCGCCTTTCCTCTTCTGTATCCGAAATACGACGAAAACCGGTCTCGTTGTCTTATATCGAAAGAAAAATGTAGTGCAATATCATCGTGGGTCAGAAATGACCCGGACATAGGCAACTAGAACTCGCAGGATTTCCGAGGTTTAATGGGCAATAAATTATTTAGATACAGAACGCAGCATTAACAATTTTGATGCAGGGAAAACTGTTAAATGCTCACTTAATAAATTAGTGAGTTAATAAATTTGTATTCCCCTAGTACGTTGAACAAACTAGCTATGATTTGAACGCAGTTATCTAACGAAATAATTAAAATTAGCACGCATTGATATTCGCAACCGAGCGAATATATGTACCCTAACACAATAACAGGATTATTTTTTATCAGCGCGTCCACCGTCCAACGACAATCGCACACGTCGGTGTAATTTATTTATAGCGTAGCATCGTTGCACAAACTATCAGAAATTTCGATATTTCTAATCGCAAGTATTGCATTCGGCGAAACAACAACGACATATGTAGTGATCGTGGGCAAAAACGGCATTTTCGGATTCAAAATCAAAGAACTTTCGATAGAAATCAGGTAGAGCGATGAAATTTTTTTTCAATGAAAGCTGCAACTTTGTAAAGTATGAGAAAAATAGGGAGGTTACGATACGAACGTTTCTTAACCTTGAGAAAATTCGTTAAACGTGCAGAATTTCAAGAAAATTTTAGTTTTTCCACTACCACGCGTGGAAAAAATTTTAAGTAATTTAAAAAGATGAAATACTTACCTTACTTTCTCTGTAAATGAAAATATATTTATCAACAACAGATATCTAATTTATACTACATTACAGTCACACACAGCCTGCAGAATGTTTCATGTTTCCTGAACAGAAAACGTTCAAATACGTCATTATCATTATTTTTATTGTGTTTTACAAATGAGAATACGATATACCTTCAAACTAGTGTGTTATCAAATCATTAGAATGAAAAAATTATGTCATTGCTTTGTGTCACAAAAATCTATATTCTGCAAAAACCAGAGGTCGTAGACAAATTTTGAAAACAGATTTGAAATCAGCATGCAAAAATCTATGGGAAACGATATATAGCATGTTGAAAAAAAATTTTTTTCCGCGCGTGGTAATGGAAAAACTAAAATTTTCTTGAAATTCTGCACGTTTAACGAATTTTCTCAAGGTTAACAAACGTTCGTACCGTCATCTCCCTATTTTTCCGATATTCTACAAAGTTGCAGCTTTCATTTAAAAAAAATTTCATCGCTCTACCTGATTTCTATCGAAAGTTCTTTGATTTTGAATCCGAAAATGCCGTTTTTGCCCACTGCGCGGCCGAACGACGGCGGGGGTAAACGAAAATACACAAATTTGTATAAACCGAAGTGCGGCTAATAATATCGCAATATTTCCGGTGCACGTGCTGCGGAACGTGACGAGGCATGTTGCGTGTTGCGTTGCTCGCGAAACGGTTTTCGCCGGGAGCCGCAAAACCCGTGGAAATTCGCCTAAACGATATTAAAGAACGATCTTTTGTTCGACGATTTCCGTTGTTGTCGTCTTCGTCGTCGTCGGTGATGACGCCGTCAACGGGGAGAGGCAGCAGAGTTATGCTCGCGAGCATGCGAGATTTGTTGCAGCACTTGCAAGTGCGGCTACCGCTGTTGGCGCAGCCTTGACATTGGTCACGTTGCATTTCCATCGCGGAAGGTTGCGGACACTCATGCATGTAAGACCTGTTCGCGCGAATATTTATCATTCGAACTGACGACTTTGCATATTTACGGCAGACGGCGAACTATGCCGAACCGCGGTGATTTTAACGAGCGTTCATCGTCCTTACAATCTTTTTTCTCTTCATTTTTCAGGGAAAAACGAGTGTCGACACGTGATAATTGGCGAGCATGATTAGGTGAAATTTGAACGATGTTAATGTATCGGTATTTTCAATTTATTGGGGCCATTGGGGGAAGCGATAAATTTCTAGCGGAAGAATTAAACACATTTTAAATAAATACATTTTGAATACATTTTTATTCAGGCTTGCTTGGAAAGATACGAATTTTCATTATTTATTTATTTCATTATTTTAAATTTATTAGGGCCATTGGAGGAAGCAATAAATTTCTAGCGAAAGAATTACACAATTTTTAAATAAATACATTTTGAATACATTTTTATTGCGTCTTTATTAGCTTGCTTGGAAAGAAAAGAATTAATGTTGTCATATAATAATTAGATTGCAGATTTTGTGCATTTGTGGGAAGTATGAATAGGTGAAATTTGAAAGATTTTAATATATCATTATTTTCAATTTATTGGGACCATTGGGGGAAGCAATAAATTTCTAGCGGAAGAATTAAACAATTTTGAAATAAATACATTTTGAATACATTTTTATTCAGGCTTGCTTGGACAGAAACGAATTTGTGTTGACGTATGACAATTAGAGATTGCAGATTGTATGCATTTATGACTAGTATGAATAGGTGAAATTTGTAGGATTTTAATACATTATTATTTTCACGATTTATTAAGGCCATTGGGTGAAGCAATAAATTTCTAGCGGAAGAATTAAACAATAAATAAATACATTTTGAATACATTTTTATTGTGTCTTTATTGGGTTGCTTGGAAAGAAAAGAATTAATGTTGTCATATAATAATTAGATTGCAGATTTTGTGCATTTATGGGAAGTACGAATAGGTGAAATTTATAAGGGCAATTGAGGGAAACAATAAATTTCTAGCGAAAGAACTAAACAATTTAAAGAGTATCGATTCTAAAAATTATTTAGACAATTAAAGGGGTGAAGATACATTTTTATTTTGTTCCTATTGGCTTGTCTGAAAATAAATGAATTTAGGTTGACACATTACAATTAGATTGCAGATATTATGCATTTATGGCAAGTATAAATATGTTAAATTTGAAGGATCCTGAAACGTGTTGTTTAATTTTTGATTTTATATGGTGTACATTAACGATAATTAGATTCCGGATTGTACGGATTTGTGACAAGAATAATTTGAAAAAATAAAAGAATGAAAAAAGAAATTTTCTCTAAATAATTTTAAAAGAATGTGACACTAATATATTATTCCCAATTTGTTAAGATTATTAGACAGGAAAAATCTTCTGTACGGCTTCTGAGATGGACGTAGACAATTTTTATCTTGCATGAATATTCGCAGGCTAATTAAAAGAGGATTTTTGATTGGCAGGGGACCCGGTGTAAAATTAGAGTGGCTTGTGCCTGCGAGCGTTAATAGCGTCGGTATAGTGAATGAACTGTGACGTAGATTTGTAGAACGAAACGAAACAGCCTCCCACAAGCGGGAAGATAGCGAAATCGACTTCACCTCGGCGTCATTGACGTCAGCCACGCAAAAGGATACGTATTTACGTGGAGCGTGTTTCCAGATAATTCGATCGCACCGTTCGTGGGAGCCCACGAACGCCTCTCATAAATGACAAAGGACGGTCGATCAATTCGACAATACTCGACCTTTGAACAGGACACGGAAAAATTGCATTGTTACGCCGAGTTGTTTACACGTAATTCTCGCTGGAACCCGAAAATGTGGATCTTCTCGTCGAATTTTCACGTTCACTGCACTTTATGCATTTGTGGTACAGAAAAATATTTGTCAATGAAACAAAAATGGCATTTAAGTATCCCTGAAATTATCAAAGAAAGAATGAAATTTTTATTTACTTCTTTATTTAATTTTTATTTTTACTTCTGTTTGTTGCAATTAACCCTACCAAGCATTAACAATATCTGACAAGTATTGGCTTATGAAAATGGAAATCCTAAAATTGTTGAGATTGTCCGTAGTTTCCAATATAATAAATGCTTGGACAATTTATTCCACTATTTTCCATAAATGAATTTTTATAGTTTCAGTAGTTGGAAAATATAAAACCGGTCGTTTTGACGTTGGCAGGTTTAGTTTTAAACAATTTTGCTAAAATAGAAGCGAACTAGAAGGATCCGTTTTTCTTTAACAATCTAAGTTGAAAATAATGTATTTTCAATTTAACTGTCTTAAACTGGACCAACTCGTTTCGAATAAAATCCACAGTCATCATATTACTAACTTACTAAAACTGTTAGGAGCCAAAATATATTTTTATTTAACCCCTGCTCGTTACAATTAACACAGAAAATGATTATTTTCCATACACAAATTATCAGCACTAAACCTACCGTGGTCAAAATGGCCGCTTTTCTAGTTTACAATTATTGACATTACAAAAACGGAAAAAGGGACAAAAATTTTTTTATTTAACCGTACAAAGTTTAAATAAATTCAATGTTCTCCCTTCTATAAGACGTTTCACTTATCCTTGTTTCGTGTTTGATAGTTTTAATATTGGTCGAAATAAAAATCGTCCAAGTCGACTGTAAGAAGTCATAGTTAACTAAAAATGTATGTTCTCGTTGCACGTTTTTCCAGTATCGTATTCGACTTCAAAATTTTTGTCACAAACGCGGAAAATCCGTCTACTAATAATCGACAATTCATCAGAAGACGAGATGTGTTCACGAGATGTGTTGGTTCGGTGGGTTTCGCCAGTTTGCGGCAGCAAACAGTTAGAACCATCACCGCACCGCACTATGATCTACCTTCTTTCAATCCCAGCGGAACGAGGCTTAAATCCCCGAACCTCTATCCTCCCTAACGATCATTCATCCTTTCTCACCCTCGATCCGGGAATAAAAGAATACGGACAAACGCGAGAAAGAGAGCGCACACAAGACTCCCGTGAAAGGTGCTCGGAGCTATCCCAAGGAGGATGGGGGTGGGAGCCCCCGTAGGGGTGGCAGGGGGCGAGAGAAGGAGGACCATCAAAAAAAGAAAAAGAAAAGCGGAAAGAAAAATACAAAAAACTAGAAGATCTGGGAAAGAGAGAGAGACAGACCGAGAGAGAGAGAGAGAGAGAGAGAGAGAGAGAGAGAGAGAGAGAGGAGAAGGAACTCTCGTAAAATCGATTCGAGACGTGAGAGAGAGACCACCAAAGAGGGGTAGAAACGCCTCAGTCTCAACGAGGAGGAGAGAAGATACTTCTGGATCAACCCTGAACAAAGTCTTTTATTGTGCTGGCTGGCAGGCTTGCTGCGAATGCCGAAGTGATAATAATAATAACATCAATTTTTGGAACTGTTTGGAAAAGGGAGCGGGCAGATAGGAGGCCCTGGTGGACGAAGAAATTTGATGAAGAGGAAGAAGAGGAGTACCTCTTCTTTAAAAAATACCTGGAAATACACGGTGTCCCGAAAATGTACTTCCTTGAAAGGAGTGATTCATGGGAAAAAGTTACTTCACATGAAGGGCCGCCCCTTTCGAGGAAATATATTTTTGGGACACCCTGTGTAGAAGCATCGAAAAATATTAGGGGATGCATACGGAAAGGAAATTAGGAAGAAGAAGGTTATTTTTTATTTCCTGGTCACTATGGTGACCAACCTCGAAAGTTTGATTGGCTTCCAGTGGTTAGAGTGTTCCGAGAAAACAATAGGGAGTGACATATATAAAAAGAGAAGGAGGTGAAAAAGGAATAAAAAGTGAAGAGGAAGAAAGTGAAGAAGAGGAGGAGTGTCAAAGAGTGAGACTAGTACCGAGAGATGCTGAAGACAACGGGAGATCTATGCCAGGAGAACTGAACCAGAAAAGAATAGAGAGTGACATATACAAAAAGAGAGGGAGGTAAGAGAAGGATTAAAAAGTGGAGAGGAAGAAACTCAAGAAAAGGAGGAGTGTCAAAGAGTAGGAACGGTATCCAGAGATGCTGAAGACACCGGGAGATCCACGCGAGGAGACATAACCTAGAAAACAATAGACAGTGACATATATAGAAAAAGAGAGGGGGGGGGTAAGGGTAAGAATAAAAGGTGGAGAAGAAGAAACTCAAGAAGAGGAAGAGTGTCAAAGTTGCTGTTCAGAGATGCTGAAGACATCGAGAGACCTCGGAAAGTAATACAGTGAATTCTCGATATATGTCAACAACACGGGTCTTGCCAGCGACATATATCGTCCAGGAAGCATATATCTGTCAAGGTTCGTGACTCCTCAGTGGTAGCGGTAGTGGGGATAATTCCGCGACGTTTATCAAACAGATCTTAGCGACATATATAGAGAAGTCACTGTATTTGGTCTGATTTTGGTGGACAGTTTTCAACAAATTTTATTTTCTCTGTAATCATTGGTCTACCTAGGAGAGAGGAGAAGTAGAAGGTTTCCAGGAAAAAAATTGAAGAGACAAGAAAAATGAGAAAATTTTTGGAAAATAGGAAAGTTTAACACTATACAGTGAATTCTCGATATATGTCAACACCACGGGTCTTGCCAGCGTCGTGAGGAGACATGCCCGAGTCGTGTTTACACTCTTGAGCTTCCTGGAAATGGCGATAATTCCGCGACGTTTATGATCCAGGTCTTGGCGACATATATAGAGAAGTCACTGTATTTGGTCTGATTTTGGTGGACAGTTTTTAACAAATTTTATTTTTCTCTGTAATCATTGGTCTACCTAGGAGAGAGGAGAAGTAGAAGGTTTCCAGGAAAAAAATTGAAGAAACCAGAAAAATGAGAAAATTTTTAGAAAATGGGAAAGTTTAACACTATACAGTGAATTCTGTATACATGTCAACAATAAGGGTCTCGTCAGCGTTTTGAGGAGACATACCCGAGCCGTGTTTACATTTTCCAGCTTCCTGGAGGTGGGGATAATTCCGCGACGTATATCCTCCAGGCCATGGCGACATATAGAGAAGTCACTGTATATGGCTTGATTTTGGTGGACAGTTTTTAACAAATTTTATTTTTCTCTGTAATCATTGGTCTACCTAGGAGAGAGGAGAAGTAGAAGGTTTCCAGGAAAAAAATTGAAGAAACCAGAAAAATGAGAAAATTTTTAGAAAATGGGAAAGTTTAACACTATACAGTGAATTCTGTATACATGTCAACAATAAGGGTCTTGCCAGCGTCGTGAGGAGACATACCGGAGTTGTGTTTACAGTCTTAAGCTTCCTGGAAGTGGGGATAATTCCGCGACGTTTATCATCCAGGTCTTGGCGACATATAGAGAAGTCACTGTATATGGCTTTATTTTGGTGGACAGTTTTTAACAAATTTTATTTTCTCTGTAATCATTGGTCTACCTAGGAGACAGGGGAAGTAGAAGGTCTCAGAAAAAAAAATTGAAGAAACCAGAAAAATGAGAAAATTTTTGGAAAATAGGAAAGTTTAACACTATACAGTGAATTCTGTATACATGTCAACAATAAGGGTCTCGTCAGCGTCTTGAGGAGACATACCCGAGCCGTGTTTACACTTTCCAGCTTCCTGGAGGTGGGGATAATTCCGCGACGTATATCCTCCAGGCCATGGCGACATATACAGAGAAATCACAGTAGAGAGACGTGCAAAGGGACGAAGTTGCAGCAAAGTTAGAAAGAAACCGAAGAAGAGTAGAGAACTCCTAGAACCGACCACCGTCAAAGATCCCCCGAAACCGTTGTGGGTCGTGCACAAAGTGTTTCATTGTGCAGGCGAGCATGGCCCCCGGGGGAACGGTTTCAAGTGATAATAATAACAACAACAACGGAGCGCGAATTTTTGGAATAGTTTATGCTAGCCGCGGCGCGCGGTTCGGAGGAGGTGGAATCTCGAAGATCGCTGAGGACGAAGAAATCGACGAACAGGAAGGAGCACGCCAAGAGGAGCAAGACGACTGCCCCGGAGAGGAAGACACTGTGTGTGATCTTAGAGGACGAAGAGCAGGAGAGCCGAAGAGCTCAAAGAACATCGCGATGGAGAGAGACTCGGAGACAGAAGGAGAGGGGGGTAGGGGAGGGGAGGGGAGAGAGGGCAGGGAGAATAAAAGGTGGAAAGAAAGTGAAGAGAAGAGTAGAGGACGCAGAAGAAGAAGAAAAGTAAGCAGCAGACGAGCGGCGGGGAGGGGAGGAGGAGAAGGAGAAGGAGGAGAGGGGAGGGAGAGCGGGAGAGACACGTCGACGATACCCGAGGAGAGCCCACTCTCTGTGCTCTTATACACGGTCGATGAGAATGTTCCAGTGGGGGTGGTCGTCGAGGGGAAAGGATGCGGGGGTGGGAAACGAGAGGATGAGGAGGATCGAGAAGGAGGAAGAAGGTACGGTTCACGAAGGGGGAAGGAAGGCCTCGGGAGGAACGCGGCCGAGAGAAAGAGAGAGGGGAGAGGTCTGAGAGAGGAGAGAGGATGAGAGGGAGAGAGCCAAGTGAAGCCAAGTGAAGTGAAGTGGGGCCGCGGGACGGACGCGGTGGCATTGACCCCGTATAGTAAGTAAGGTAATGTGAACAGCTAGCGTGGCTCCTTCGCTCTCTTCTTCTCCTCTCTCTCTCTCTCTCTCTTTCTCTCGAGTTTCGTTCTCCTCCTGCTTCCTCGTTCTGTTCCGAGCCTCCGGACTGTTCCTCCACCTCCTCGTCCGACCACGAAGATGGTCCCTCGCACTCTGCCTCCTCTTCCTCGGTTCTCGGCCTCCTCCTCCTTTCTCATCCGAGACAGCTTTTCTCTCTTCTGTGTAACGTGGCCTCCTCTCTCTCTCTCTCTCTCTCTGTTTCGCTGTGAGCGCCGACACCGAGAGATGCGGCCAAAGGGTTCCCATCGGATATTGTTCGGGAGGCACGGGAGGGTGACCTCAGGGTGGACAGCGACCTCGAAAGCACCTTCTATCGGCGGGATTCTAGACATCATCAACGCCACCGGCACGCTAATCGGAGGGACGCCTGAACGACGAATTGGGACGATTTTTGGCCTGACGATTCACCACCTCGACCGTTACCGTTCTACGGCCAAAAGCTCGCGTTTGGGGCAATTTTTTGAGGAATCTCGAAGAACGATCTTCGACTGCTTGTCAGAAGCCCGGTTTTTCTGGCCAAAATTCAATTTTTCAAGGTTAATAGATTAAAAAATTTTTTGTTTGCTATAAACTGATAACTAGACATCGGATGTTTATGCAATTTCCAATTTTTATAGAAACATTTTGAGAAAGTGGAATGAAATAAAATTTTATTTTTAATGGGGACAGCCTTTGTAGATCCAAAGCAAATAAAAATCGTGTTAAATTCTCTCGAATTTTATATTATAGCATTTTTTTTTAACATTTCCATAAGCCATAAATGCATAAAGATCCGATGTCTACTGATAACTCTTCAAAGCTCCTAAATCCAAAATATTATTGATTTTAGGTAATTGTATAATAAGATACGTCGTTCTAAAAACAAAATCGTAAAATTGAACATTCTATTAAACGTTTTAAATACCACTTATAGGATATCAGAAAACAAGTTATAATTATGATTTTTTATATGTTAGTAGATGTACTTTAAGTTCTAAATGCCATCATAAACATTTTTTAATCCATAAACTTTAAGAAGGGTTTTAAAAAAATGCTTAAAAGTGCTAAACTTTGGACTTATTTTGTACGAAAGTTTAAACATTTGTTAAAAAGAATATGCAAAGTTTAGCTGCTTCCTCTTGCTACTTTTAACTCTGTATTAATTTTAATAAAGGCCTTATCTGTTTCGGCGTCTGTGGACCAAAACTGTGATGTTTTCTTAAAGGGCAACTTATGTTCAAATAGAACTACAAAATAGCGGGATTATGAAATAAAGGTTACGGTAGGAAGGTCTCTTTTATTCACGCGATCTTGACGCCTCGAGGGCCATCGAATAACTGAAAACTAATAAGGTATTATTGTATTAGGTTATACTAATTTAAAACATGGCATTAAGTATCTCAATGATATTGTTCGATGAAAATGATGAAAAACATCGATTTACAAAATTTTTTAATCGGGCCACGAAATACCGCCCTCTAGATCGCCATAACAACCCTGCCGTAAAAATTTTTTAATTTTTAATGTCAGATTCGTTATCAGCGACTCCAAAAACTCCTAATTACCAACTTTCAGAAAATTATGACAACATTTTGAATTTTCGCCACAAAAACCGGGCTTCTCGACCACTGTGCACCGGTGGCTTTCAAAAGAGCATTAGATTAACCTCTTGAAACCATTTTAAATTTAAATTCCAAACACTTCTTCCGACCTACAATATTTCCCTTCTATATATATTTTTATTTCCATGTTGTAAATACATACGAATATGGTGCAATTTACTCGTACAATACTGGAATGTTTAGTAATTTATTAAATACAAATGAATCTAACAGTGTAAAAAATATTTTGAACAATGTACTGCAATTTCTAGCGACGAAAACTTTTTTGTAATTCGTAATTTTCTAAAAAATTGAGAAAATTTATATCCATTGTATGCCCATATTGTTCTTCAATAGCTGTACATTAACAAAGCCAAAGTAGAATTTTAGGAAATTACTAACATACAGTGACTTCTCTAGATATGTCGCCGAGGCCTGGATTATAAATGTCGCTGAGTTATCCCCACTACCGCGCGGTATACCCCGTGAGGGGCCACGAAACTCGAGAGGCCTTGGACGTCGAGGAGTGTACACACAACACGGCTAAATAGTAGTTTAGTACTAAATAGAGTATACACATAACGCTGGCATGACACGTGTCGTTGACATATATCGAGAATTCACTGCGTTTAATAAAGACTCTGTTTAGAATCTGCATCACGAGTATATGGCAATGTCTCCATGATTCAATATTGTAAGGCAAGGGGTTAAGGGACTCTTCCGAGTGAAAAAAGTTTTGAAGTTGTCGATGTTGGTCTTCAAGGACTTC
Organism: Seladonia tumulorum; assembly: GCA_913789895.3. Classification (NCBI taxonomy): domain Eukaryota; kingdom Metazoa; phylum Arthropoda; class Insecta; order Hymenoptera; family Halictidae; genus Seladonia; species Seladonia tumulorum. The sequence goes on from OU565280.1 coordinate 7,097,377, forward strand.
TTTGAAAGTGAAACCATGCAGTTTCTTTGAAAATAAATCCACCAGAAGGTAAATTAGAAAATTGTAGAAAGCAATGGTAATTATAATGATGCATAAGGTGTGGGACGAATGCTCATGACTTCAGGTTTGCTATACAGTGAGTTCTCGATATATGTCAATAGCACTGGTCTTGTTAGCGTCATGTATCGTCCAGGAGACATCATGTGGGGGCCCCTCACGGAGTATACCCAGCAGAAGTGGGGATGACTCCGCGACGTTTATCATCCAGGCCTTGGCGACATATATAGAGAAGTCACTGTATTTGGCCAATTTTTAAGAAATTTTATTCGCAATAGTAGTATCCTTTATGGATCGAAAATAGTTAAAAACCATGCTAAATTCTAGGCAGTCTAACACCTGGGTCACCCTGTACAAGGTGGACGTAGATGTTGAAAATTGTTTCGCTGCTTCAAAGAAAACAGTGTCAGAAAGTAGGGATATAATTCATTATTTATTATATTAAGAAAAAAATGTGTAGATGTAATTCAAAACAGTGAGAAGATTAAAAAAGTTCAACAATGTCTGTACACCATTTTTAACATATAAAAATTATTAATGAGCAAAATAAATTTTCACTTAGCTCCTACAGATTGCAATTGACGTATCAAAATTTTACTTTGCATAAAGATCCGCAGTCTACTCATTAGTCAATATTACACTATTCGTACCGACTAATGGAACTGTGGCGAGTCCCAACAAAATTTGCTGTAACTGTTCTTAGAACATCAATAATAAGCAACGTGGTAATTTAATAATAATAGTCGTTAAAATAACTGTTGATTTTTTAAATAACTATTTAATTTTACAATTGTGATAGCTGTTTACAAGTGAGGACGCCGAAGTATCATTGTATAGCCGAGTGATTCATGAAATGTTTAGATATGATTTTTGTGTCTTTCAAGTGGCATTGACTCCAGACGCACGGTGTGCGTCGCTGAGAAACCACGTCGGTGATCTCGATCATGCTCGACGATAGTGTGTCTCCCTTTTGGTGGGCGTTCCATTCGCTTCCGGGGATACGGACCGGAGAAATGGTCGTGTTAGTCTGTGGATTCGACAGCGTTCACGATTCACGGTGCATGCAAATGTGTCAAATGAACTTTTTCAGAATGTGCTCCCATCGATACTCGTTCTCTCAATCGATTTTAATTGTATTACACTCGCTGCGAGCAGTAAAAGTAACTCGCATTACTTCATCAGAATTGCAAGATTTAATTTAACTTGATACTACACCATTTTTATCAGTGTCCAATTATTTCCTAAGGTCTTTGCAATTTCGACAATTCCAGAATAAAAATTTTGGGACCTGTCACACCACTTTCATTACAATTTTTATTACTATCCAATAATTTCTCAAGGAAGGGTATTTACAATTTCAGCAATTCCAAAATAAAAATTTTGGGACCGGTCACTCCATTTTTTATTACTATTCTATCACTTTCTAAGGAAGAGTTTTTGCAATTTCAGCAATTCCAAAATAAAAATTTTGGGACCGGTCACTCCATTTTCATTACAATTTTTATTACTATTCTATCACTTTCTAAGGAAGAGTATTTGCAATTTCAGCAATTCTAAAATAAAAATTTTGGGGCATTTTCATTACAATTTTTATTACTATTCAATATTTTCTAAAAGAAGGTTTCTTTGCAATTTCAACAATTTCAAACTAAAAATTTAAGGACCAGTCTACTCCACTTTCATTACAATTTTTATTATCTTTTAATAATTTTCCAAGGAAGAGTCTCTACAACTCCAAAATAAAAAATTTAAGACCGGTCGCCTCGTTAGAATTTTTATTGCTAACAAATAATTTGGTATGAAGCTGTCTTCATGATATCCATAATTTTAATATAAATATCTGAGATCATGCATGTATAATAGCTACTCTGTGTAACTCTGCTTCTTATCTGAATCATTTCTAGATCCATCACCAATTCCAATAATTTTCCTTCGAAACCTGTGAGTTTAAGTAATCTCGAATAATTAATTTAAATTCTCGTTGGTCAATTAAACGTTCTCTCTATAAGTGTGCAGCAGAGCAGTATTCCTCGTTAATGTGTCGGTCAGATTTTTGTAGAACGTTTTTTCCGATATATTGTTATCTAATGCCTCGTCTCACAAGTACAATACGAGACAAAACTCGCGGAAGCGAAGACACAGAAAACAACGCGATAACATACTTAATCGATCACGCTAATTTCAACATCCAGAACAACCAATCCCTCCGACATATTTTTTTTTACACAGATGTAGAAAGCGTTTGTCGCACGGAATCTGCAGTCTAATGACGATATTAGAAACTTTTCAGCAGGAGTGTACGCGAAAGTGTAAAAAGAGCCACGTGTGTTCACCACGGCGGATAGACAAATACCGATTTATGCACACCTCTCCCCACCACGTGTACCGTAATATCTTGCCGAACGTGGACGCAATTTTTCGTATGAAAGTAAGAGTGTAGATATGATAAATCCCAGAGTGTACATTGAGATCCTGTCGTCTGAAGAATCGCATGAAGTCATCGATAAACCGGCACGATAAACTTCATCGCATCGAAGACCGGCCTTCTCTTACCGTTAATACTAAACCTGCACTGAAACTCGCATATGTTATCTTCTACAAGCATGCTGGGCGCCAGTAAAGAAAATAACAATTTTTTTCTGCTCTTTCTTCAACGATATCAACACGAAAGTGGTGTGGGCCCATCGATGCCATTCAATTTTCGCTTCTATGCCAAGAGGAATTAATAAAAAAGTTAAAAACAATTAATAAAAATAATTTTAAGAATTAATGAAAAAGGTAATTAATAAAAAAAATAATAATATTAATAATGGTAAGAGGAAAAATGGTAAAAATAATGTTAAGAATTAATAAAAAAGGTAATTAAAAATAATAATAATATTAATGACAATAATAATATTAATAATAGTAAATAAGTAAATAGTTAATATTATTACTAGTATTAATATTAATAATAGTAAATAAGTTAATAGTTATCGTTATTATTAACATTAATATTGATAATATTAAACAAGTTAATAGTTACTATTATTATTAATATTCATATTAACAATAATAAATAAGTTAATAATTAATATTGTTATCAATATTAATATTAACAATAATAAATAAGTTAGTAATTACTATTGTTATTAATATTAATATTAATGGTAGTATAAATAAGTTAATAGTGAATATTATTAGTAATATTAATAGTAATATGGTATGAATATTAATAGCAATGTGACTAAAAGAAGAAGAATAATAATATTGATAAGCAATATTTGCAATTGAAATAAACTAATCTAAGAACCGCTTAATTAATGTACATATTATAATAAAAATTAAGCATAACAATTTCAGCAGTTGCATTTATTATTCGGTAGTTCCAGCGTTGCATAATCAAATTCCTGAATGGCCTCTATTTCTTGTACCAGATGCAGACGATATAGCATGAAGACCTAACTATAGCATGTGTTGGAATTAGGACCATGAATTTCATCATTTCTTACACTAGTCTTCACGATAGTCTGCATTTTGTAATGATAAATCCGAGACACATTTTGATTAGTCGCCGGGCACGTTTAGCGATAATTGTAGGAAGATGGCGATTGGTATGGCGAAGGAAGAACGTCCGAGGGCCCGAATGCTTTCGCATCGAAGGATTATGGTCGTGCACCGGCCCCCATAACGCCGCCATCTTTCCCAGGAAGATTTCAAAGTTGCGACTGCCGGGGAAATGTGTGTACGCGGAGGCCTCGGCCGCGGCAACAACAGCTATCGCGCCCTCCTTCAATCAGGAAAAGGATTCCCACGGGATATTGTTCACTCGGTGGATATAGGCGGTCGACCTTTAAGCTATTCAGTGACCTCGGCTCCTGACGTTCGATCCTGAACGTCCTCTTCTCCCTCCTGTTTCCTGCCCGTTGCCGTTGCCGCGAGAACACCCGGGAACGGGAACCTGAATTTCTCAATTATTCGCCGAACGTCTCGCGATCCCTGATATCGGATCGATTACTATCTTTCCTCGTCCTGCCACTAAATTCCCAGGTTCTCGCATTGTTGTATCAGACCATTGCTCGAGGACTAGCTTTTATTTTAATGCACAATTCAGAGGCGCGTATCGACGCTGGAACTCCTACGAAAATGCCTCCCGTGTCGTTGTAGTTTGAGATACACGGCTTAATTTTTTAGTAAACATTGCTTAAACATATTAGAATGAGACGTATATCTCGATTTTTTTTAAATAAATCATTTTAAATATTTAAACTATTTTTGAATGCCTCTGGTCTTCCATCACAATCGTTCGATTGTATATTGCATATGTGGCCTGAGATGCCCGGCTAAATTTCTCAGTAAATATTGCTTAAACATATTAGAATGGGACGTACATCTTGATTTTTTAAAGACACATCGTCTTATATATTTAAACAATTTTTGAATGCCTCTGGTCTTCTGTCACAATCGTTCGAATGTATATTGCATATGTGGTCTGAGATGCCTGGCTAAATTTTTCATTAAATATTGCTTAAACATATTAGAATGGGGTGTATATCTTGATTTTTTAAAGACACAACATGTTAAATGTTTAAACTATTTTTGAATGCCTCTGGTCTTCCATCACAATCGTTCGAATGTATATTGCATATGTGGTCTGAGATGGCCGGCTAAATTTCTCAGTAAATATTGCTTAAACATATTAGAATGGGACGTACATCTTGATTTTTAAGAATATATCATTTTAAATATTTAAACAATTTTTGAATGTATCTGGTCTTCCATCACAATCGTTCGAATGTATATTGCATATGTGGTCTGAGATGCCTGGCTAAATTTTTCAGTAAATATTGCTTAAACATATTAGAATGGGGTGTATATCTTGATTTTTTAAAGACACAACATTTTAAATGTTTAAACTATTTTTGAATGCCTCTGGTCTTCCATCACAATCGTTCGAATGTATATTGCATATGTGGTCCGAGATGCCCGGCTAAATTTTTCAGTAAATATTGCTTAAACATCGTAGAATGGGGCGTATATGTCTATTTGTCAAAGACATGTAATTTTAAATATTTAAAAAATTGTTAACCGATGTTTAACTTTCATCACAATGGTTCAAATGTATATTGCAGGAACGACTTTGGGAAAATGGCTCCCACGATTTCGTAGTTTGAGGTACCCAGCTAAATTTTTCAGTAAATATTGCTTAAACATATTAGAATGAAACGTATATCTTGATTATTTAAACTCACTTCATTTTAAATATTTAAACAATTGTTTAACGTCTCCTATTTTCCATCAGAATTGTTCAGATGCAGAAACGACTTTGGGAAAATGGTACTCACATCTTTGTAGTTTGAGATACCCCGCTAAATTTTTCAATAAATATTACTTAAACATCGGAGAGTGAGGCGTATATCTCGATTTTTTAAAGACACATCATTTTAAATATTTAAAAAATTGTTTAACGTCTCTTATCTTCCATCACAATCGTTTAAATGTGCATTATAGAAAAGGTTTTAGGAAAATGGCTCCCACGTCATTGTAGTTTGAGATACCCATCTAAATTTTCCAGTAAATATTGCTTAAACATCATAGAATGAGACGTATATCTCGATTTTTTAAACACACTTCATTTTAAATATTTAAAAAATTGTTTAACGTCCCTTATCTTCCATCACAATCGTTTAAATGTGCATTATAGAAAAGGTTTTAGGGAAATGGTTCCCACGTCATTGTAGTTTGAGATACCCACCCCAATAATTCAGTATATACTGTTTAAACATCGTAGAACGAGACATATATCTTAATTTTCTTGACGAAGCATAATTCATATATTTAAAAAATTGTTTTACGTGTCTGCTACTACAATCGTTCGATTAATCAATCACGGGCCCCCTAAACAATTTTCACACCCGCTATAAGGAACAATCGCGACCCATTGGCGCCTGCAAACGATTTCAAAGTAAAGTTACAATTAATTAACATAGCAAGTGTTTGTCCAAGGGGTTGCAAAATAATGGATACACCCAATATAAGAAGCATTACCGATCGATCGTCTGATCAAAGTAAGGATAAATCAAGGAATAGGTTGATCCTAATCTGATGCATAATGCGAGTATTAGCAATCGATCGCGGGCGCAAAATAATTTGCACACCCAATATAAGAAATATTTGCGATCCATTGGCACATGCTTTGCGATGTAACCGCCCACGCATGTTCCCTCGCGAGCGTATCGCGTTTAAGTAGCTCGGCTCGCGTTCTCCGCGGCACTACGCATCGAGATTCTTCCTGGTATGCGCATCGGTGCTCACGTGAACGCATGCATCATTCGCTCGTAAAGACATCTGCGCTATTCTGCACTGAACGGCGAGTACGTGTGCGCACGCTGTGCACTCGCGGTTACGTGTGTACGCAGTGCTCTATGCACTTGCGCGGAACGCCTAAGCGTCGCACGGTGGGCCGTTTCTATCAAATAGCTGGAATTAATTCGAAAATGTTCCAGGCACGGAACAGGTTCGAATTAGGTCTTTTAGCAAGCCAATGCTTGTTAGATCAAAAACCACGTCTCGTTGGTTAAATAAATAAATAAATAATAGAGTTCGAGTCTGTCGGAAATTAGTTTACCCCGCGTCTCAATTGTTAATGCTGCCTTCTGTTTCTAAATATTTTCCTGCCAATCAACCCTCGGAATCCTGCCAGTTCTACGCCGGGGTCATTTCTGACCCACGCCGACGCACAGTGGGCAAAAACGGCCTTTTTCGATTCAAAATCAAAGAACTTTCGATAGGAATGAGGTAGAGCGATGAAATTTTTTTTAAATGAAAGCTGAAACTTTGTAGAATATGGGAGAAAATAGGGAGATTACGGTACGAACGTTTTTTAACCTTGAGAAAATTCGTTAAAGTTGCACAATTTCAAGAAAATTTTGTTTTTGTGGCTAATACGCGCGGAAAATTTTTTTTTTAACATGCTATATATCGTTTCCCATAGATTTTTTCACGCTGATTCGAAATCTGTTTTCAAAATTTGTCTACGACCTCTGGTTTTTGAAAAAAATAGATTTTTGTGACACAAATTAATGAAATTTTTTCGTTAAAATGACTTGATAACACACTAGTTTGAAAGTATATCGTATTCTCATATATAAAACACAATAAAAATAATAATAATGAAGTATTCTAACGTTTTGAGTTACTTACGAAACATGAAGCACTTCACATCTCGTCATCACTTGACGTATCGCTGTCATTACTACTGGCGCTTTCTTGAAATTGTGCAATTTTAACGAATTTTCTCAAGGTTAAAAAACGTTCGTACCGTAATCTCCCTATTTTTCCCATATTCTACAACGTTTCAGTTTTCATTTAAAAAAAATTTCATCGCTCTACCTCATTCCTATCGAAAGTTCTTTGATTTTGAATCGAAAAAGGCCGTTTTTGCCCTCTGTGCGACGTTTCACTACAGTCTCCTCTCGATATAAGACGCCGGGACCTGCTCTCGTCGTATTTCGGATGGAAAAGACGGGATAACGATTTTGTTATTTCGAAATTATAAGCGTCGTCTTATATCGGAATAAAATTGTACATATTGACGGTCGCTCTTTTCCCGAAAAATGAAAATTGTCCCCAAAAAAGGAATTTGTATTTCTACCTCCCTATAAAAGTCGCAATTACATGGAATAATATTTCATAAAATAATGTGTCTTTATATTAGATATTGCATAGGAATGTTGTAACATTTTTAGGTACGGTTAGGCATATAAAAATTGTTCTATTATTATGTTTAGTATTAACTAACTACTGTCGAGATCAATGCTGTCGAAATTTAGCTGTAGCTGTGACCCTGAGAGAGTGTCTGTTTTGAAAAGTAATTTTGTGATAAGTACAAGAGGGTGTGATACAGCGAATAATAATTTAACGATAACAACGATGATTTAATAATATTAATAATAATAATTTAATGAAAATTTCGAGTCAAATTTTAAGACCCTGGTCACTTGAAATTCGTTAATATTGACTCTGTAACAGCCCCTGTATGGGTAGTTTTAAAAAGACCATCTCAATCCAGATAAATGATTTATTCCTTGAATATTTCTACTCGAAATTAATAATAGAATTGACAGAGACGTGAGTTTAGTCGAACGTTCGGCGATTATGTCCACTGTGCCCGTCGCCTGACGTCATTTCGTTTCGTTTCGTTTCGTTTCCTTCTCCTCCCGTTGTTTCGTTCCCGGGCCACGCTATCGGCAACGCTAGCTGATAACGACCGCTGACAGAGATAACAGAGGCTGCCATAGTCCCTTGAATCGAGCTCTCGTTCTGGGTCGAGTTAATATTAGGCGCAACGTAATTTCGATCATGTGTTGACCCCTTGTCGTACGATTATTCCTCGTGGCTACAATTAATTACAAGTTCTTTGTCTTTAATCATTTCTCCTAAAAGAGAAGGAACATTTTGTTCTGCATGTACGTCTACTTTAGAAAAATTTAGGGGAAACACGAGTAGGTGAAACACAATGTAGAAGAATACAGACGAGTTTAATGTTACTGGTGCATTATTTAGTGACTATTAAAATTATTAAGAGATCAAATCAATGTTTATGTAATCAATTGGGAGGCTCGTTATTGTGCAGATTTTTATGCAGAATAAAAATTGCTGGACATAACAGTCCGATTTAAATTTATTTCTTTAGTGGTTTTATTAAGTCGTCAGGGCTGTATTGATACTCTTAAATTCTTTTAATTTTTACATTGTTGTCAAAAATCCGTAAAATCATCAGGCTAGTTATTACAGTACTAATGCTTGAATTTGCAAAATGGGGAGCAGGTGAGGATCACAACTATTATAGGGTGAGAGATCCAATTACTGTGGGGATACCAATTACTGTTGCTATATTAATTATACTTACTTTTGAAGCATAATGAATATGAAACTTTGTCAGTAAAATCAGTTAATATATTATGTATCTCTTTTTTAATATTCATTATGCTTTAAAAATAAGTGTAATTACTACAGCCACGGTAGTTGGTACCCCCACAGTAAATGGGTCCCTTACACTATATATTTGCCCATTTATTTTAGCAACTGTTTGGGCATAGCAAGTGTTAGCAATATTTTAAGATCAATATTTTACAATAGCAAAACCAGTATTGCACCAATATTTTTTGTATATTCACCCATTTATTTTAGCAATTGTTTAAGCAAGCTAAATTGACTGTGTTTCGTTAAGATTTGCGAAGCAGTTAGGTTTTATTAAGCAGAAGAGTTTCTTAAGCAGAAACAATTTGGCGAACGCTGACTCGCAACCGGTCGCGAGTAGGGTTGCGATTTTCGCGCTAGTTCGGCGCGACCGCGTATGAATTATGCTCCCATGGAGACATCGGTTCTCACGGGGAACATGAGCGTTTGCACGGCCCTGACGTTCACGCGCGTGTTCCTCTATAGCGCGCGATTCCTCGCGAAACCTTCGACCATACTCGACTCGTTTCGCGAACGTGCGACTCGGTCGCGAGTCGCGATGCGTTTGGACCTTTTTCGCGCGTCACCGTGCCGACGACTTTCACTTTGTTCGGCCTGCCAAGCCGCGCCTAATATTCAATCGATTTTTTATTATTCATCTTTTCACTTGAGACCCCCCCCCCACAACAGATGCTAATTTACCGCGCAATACAGCGACTTCTCCATATATGTCGCCAACGCCTGGATGATAAGCGTCGCGGAATTATCCCCACTATCGCGGGATATACTCCGTGAGGGGCCATCAAGGTTATGTCTCCTGGACGATATATGAGCCGTTTATTTTGAAAGTGGCCTAACTCCGTTTTTCAGTTTTTTTCCGGTTATCATGGTTACGTGTACAACTTTATGTTATTTATCAGTAAAGCATTTCAGGTTGCTTATAATCCGAGCAAATACGATAATTCTTGACACATCAGTTTTCAGAGTTAGTTTAATAATCGAACACAAATTACAAATAAATAAATAAATAAATTAATTAAATAAATAAATAAAGCATAAAATGTTAATGTTCGCGGATATGCTGAAAAACATTCTTTTTATTTATAAATAAATAAATAAATAAAGCATAAAATGTTAATGTGCGCGGATATGCTGAAAAACATTCTTTTAATTTATTTTTTTTTTATTTATTTAATTTTTTTGTTATATCAAACATTCAATTTATATTTCTTGTACATGTATACAATATTCAAATTCAATATTTTTCTCACAAGAAAAAACGTGGCTTAAAAAATATTTTTCCAATATTTGACAAACATATCTATCTAATATTTTTGTGGTACTAGGGGTCTGTTTCGGGACGTCTTGAATACGTCTGTTCGAGACGTCTTAAAGACGTCTAACGGACGTCTTAAAGACGTCGAACGGACGTCTTAAAGACGTCTTTAAGACGTACAGTTTTTTCACAAAGACGTTCCAGAGACGTTCAGAAGCCGTTCGGAAGCCGTTCGTAGGACATTCAGACGTCTAATAGACGTCTGAACGTCTTTGACAGACGTCTTAAAGACGTCTTTAAGACGTCTCTGTGCTATCTGGGGTGTAGTTTGAAAGTGGCCTAACTCCATTTATACTTAAATAATCAAGATAATATATTTACTATTGATAATGTCGGAAAGTAGTGATGAAGGTAATTTTAATTAATTAGTATTTACAATTTAACCTCAGTTTTTGGACAATTGCGTTAGTTGAATAGCCAGAGTACGTTTAATTAATATAAAACTTAAAATTTAATATTAAATTTTAGAAATTATTTCACCCATGGGGAAGAACAGAACAAGACTATTATTTAGTTCAGATAGTGAAGAAGAAATGGTAAGTAATGATTTAAAAAAAAAGTTAGAAAGAAAATAAGTAAGAAAATATTGTATTGACACCACTGTATAAAAATATCAGACAAATTACAACAAAATTCAAGGACATGATGAACCTATTACGATGTATACCACCGGAACATCATGATTACTTCAAATCCCTTTTACACGCACAAAATGTAGATGAGTAGTAAATTGTTTTGTAATAAATTTATGTTTGTAATTTTGCACGTTATGTAGTTAATTGAATCGCATAAATTATGTTCCTGAAGTGTTTTAAGGATATGTGAAATAAATTCAGTATTGTTTTTTTTCAATTTGAAGCATCTTAAATTATGTTGAATGGACTTGGGCACCTTCAAATTTTATAATGAATCTGGTTGCTAATTTTGAAAGTGGCCTAACTCCATTCTTGATAAGAAAACGCATATTATTCACTTAATAATTGTCACTATTTTAATAGGAACTATAAATTTAACACCCTTAGATACACTTAAGCAGTGCGACTCATTAATGTCCTATACGTATATTTTTAAATTCATTGAAACGCAAACCCTTAAATATCTCGATTTTAAGATAAATGGACTTAGGCTTTCAAAATAAACGGCTCATATGTCGCTGGCAAGACCCGCGATGTTGACATATATCGAGAATTCACTGTTCGAACATTGATTCTCGATGAACTGCCGATACAAACTGCGATAGTTTCGTTAAAAAAAATCGTACGACAATGAACCTACACTCATTTTAAAGCTTGAAGCCTCCGCTTTCGCACTAAATTTTTTATTTTTGCCTAACAAATTTTTGCACGACGTAGCAGGCGAAAAACTGAAGGCAGTTGACTCGTAAACAATTACATACTGAAACGACTGTGAAAATGTTAAAAAATTTTTTCCGGGGCTGAATCTACCATGGATTTGAAGATCGAAGCTTCCTCTTTGCAACGAGATTTAAAAAATTGATGCACGATTTTTTCCGGCCGTTTTACGCAACAAAAACGAAGGACAGGTCATGTGAAACCTTGACGGTGTACCTTGTATTATTGTTGGCGGTACACCTTCTAGTTGAAAATTCGATACCTCGGCTAAAAAAAATCGTACATCAATTTCTAAGACGTCATTGTAAAGAGGATGCTTTGATCTTTAAATCTGTGGTAGATTCATCCGCGAGAAAAATTTTTCAATGTTTTTACAAGCGGTTCAATATGTAATTGTTTACGAGACAAATGTCTTCAGTTTTTCGCCTGCTACATCGTGAAAAAATTTGTTAAGCAAAAATGAACAATTTAGTGTGGAAACGGAAGCTTCAGGCTTTAAAATGAGTCCAAGTTAATTGCTCTACTATTTTTTTCAACGAAATTATCATAATTTGTGTCGACTACTTGTCGAGAATGTAGACGTCGAACGATTTTGGCACGATCGATGGTAAATTGAAATTAAAAAAAAAAAAAAAAAATTATTGCGAATCCAACAGGAGGATTGGAAGATCGTAATCTGCTCGCGGAAGAACTGCGCGACACAGAGGAAACATCGATGATTCGCGAAAACAGATTAATCGCAGTTAGAACGCCTAACAGTCTAACGTAACACGTATTATGTAAAGGCTGTGTTGCGTAACGCGCGCGTGTACGCGTCCCGCGTGTTAAGATAATGATTTGGAGATTATTGGACGCGGATGCACGTCTGTTTATTGAGCAGGTCGGTTCGGTTAGGTTTGTGCCGGCCCGTTCGGCAGAGTTTGTCAATCGGGTCGATCGGATTTAACGATACCCGATATATCGGGATTCGTGCACTCTATTAGCTCGCTGGGACTAGCAGTGCAAGATTATTTGTTTAAATCTGAATATTTTACAACCTCAATTTCACCTATCAATTAACCTAGCACAGGCATTAAAATGATTTCGAGAATATTGCTTCGGAGGTCGTCCTAGATTTTATAACAATTACAAAAATTCAGGGAACAAGGTTAGACGAATCAAAGAACCGAGAGTGCCACGTTTCGGATTTTTTTTAAAGAAAACGAAAAACTGTTTCGCGTTGATATTTTGCAGATGTGTTAACTATTGCACGGAGTACGTAACATATTTTTTTCAAGCTGAAGCACTTAAAATTGTATGAGCTGTGTTGCCTTGAACGAAGTCGTTCCAGGTGTCACTAAAACATTTCCAAGGTTCTGGACATTTTAATAACTTTGGAAAAAATTGAGCTTTGGGAGCAGAAAAAAAATTTATTGAAGATCATGCTATCGAGACTGTAATCATTTCAAAATTTCTAGTCTACGCATTTAGAATATTTATTGCAATTGAATTACACATCTACTGGACTCATAGTCGTCAGACCAAGGTTTATTCCCCCACTCTGATTTCCCCTTCTACCGCGCTATTCCCCCACGCTTTACCTACGGCCTGGTCACGTGACGCGTTCTCCTTCTACCATGCTTCCCCTACAGCTTAGTCACGTGACGCGTTTTGGCTCTGTCACGTGACTAATCCGGTACTGACAGAGAGAGAGGGTAACTTCTTCCCCTCGATTCGTGCTCCCTCCCCTCATCTGACGACCTTGATTAGACTAGATGAGTTGCGAGACTTTTTGCAAACAGTATAAAATCGCAGCTGAATGAAAAACATACAAATATTAATTATACCATACAAACAAAGGTCTGAATTTCCTTAAAATAGAACATGATGCAGACAACGAAATTAAAAGTTGTTTTTTTTAATAAAACAATCGATACATTCCGTGTTGCAGTATATTTATAATATATATATAGCTCGTTCTTTAGCACTTCGTATGAACATTATGTTTTCAAGATCCGTTCGCGCATCGGCTCTTTATCATTTTTTGCAATTGATATTCGCGTTCCGACGTTGCTACACCATTTCGGCTATAACATGATTTTTTCCCTCTCGCGAAGGAGCAAGAAATTTTAAAGACAACGCGTCGACTGCATATTCGAATGTCGCTTTCAAAGAAAAAAAAAAAAACACAAAGAACAAGATAAGCGTTATAATCGAGGAGAAGGCGACGTCGAACGTTCAGATTATTTGCAATAATCTCGAAACGCTTAAACCCACATAATATACGACTGTTTTAAACCGTGCGACAAAAACAAAAGGAGATTTCCCGCTCGTCGTTTCAACAATCGTGAGGAAGAGAACACCTGCCACTGACAGTCGAATTATTAAAACTATGCGCCACCTGTTGATCATGAATATTATTATTCTCTGCACAAATGTCTCCTATTGTTGAGCTAAATATCTCCTAAACTAATGATTTTTTTACACAAGATAGATTAATACTTTTTTTGTAAAGAATATGAAGGAGCATCAGCTGATGTAATAAAAAACATATGATTCCATTTAAATAAACATGAATGACCTTCATATGTCCTTTACACGTCCACCTACAAAAAAAATGTACCATCAGAATGTGCCCCTCTCAAAAACATTCAACTTCACCTAAAAAATTGTTTTTTATGCGTAATAATAATGACGTGGTGCCCCACCCTGTATATGCGCTAATGATGCAAATGAGTTAAGGGCGCATCAAATCTGCAGTCTAGTGTAAACAGATGAGGACACAATCGCAGAAATAAACCTAACTGAAATCGCGTTAACGTAGTGGTGTGGTACGTCGATCGAGTTTCTTCGGGCGATAAATAAAAAAGGCCGGCAGGTTTTAAGGACACGTCGAGCATTAACGAGGTGCCGAGGAGCAGGATTATCCGGCAGGAGGAGGTCAAACACATTCTTGATCGTCAAGGTTGCAAGAATCAGCCGCGTCGCGCGCTGCGTTGGTATATATATGTACACACACACGCACACGCACGCACAGCTTCGGGCACATTATTCGCGTTGAACGAGTATTTGCATAGACGGTACTCTAGCACTGTTCTTTAAATTTTCTAACTCGGGTAGCAGCGGCAGCACCAGGCGACGTCCTTGCCGGATGTCTCAATTTTCCGTACGGTATGCAGCTATGACTAATACGTCGCGTATCGCAACGAGCCAGAAATGGCAATCGCGGCATATTACGACAGCGAACGGCTCGGAAAAAGAATCGTCGGATGGACGAGCGAGAAACGTTCGCCTTTCGTTCCGTTGTTCGTATAGCGTGGCATAGTTGAACGTTTTCTCGGCCTGGTACCGCTGAACTGCCTCGTGCCGGTCGCTCGGGCTACAATTACACTACAATTTCTATCGAACATGAATTTATTCTAATTATTTAGACGGAGGATTTTACGCGTTCACGAGAGAAATTAGTAGATCTCTAACCCTCCGTTTGCTATGCCACAATCATTCGTGAGTCATTCGATATGTACAGGGTGTGAAGAAATGTCTGGTCTTCGCTACCATTGGTGTACCATCGATGAAGACACGTAGAAAAAAGTTGGCGTAACATTGTCCTTGACCTTCGATTTCAAGGTGAAATTTCAGTGAAGAAAATTTGACCTTCAGATTCAAGGTCACAATAATCAAGGTCCACAGTTTAATCATGATCTTTAAAGATCTGTGGAAAAAAGTTGCCGTAACGTTCTTCTTGACCTTGAATTTCAAGGTGAAATTTCAGTGAAAAAATTTGACCTTCAGATTCAAGGTCACAGTCATAAAGGTCCACAGTTTAATCATGATCTTTAAAGATCTGTGGAAAAAAGTTGCCGTAACGTTCTTCTTGACCTTGAATTTCAAGGTGAAATTTCAGTGAAGAAAATTTGACCTTCAGATTCAAGGTCACAGTAATCAAGGTACACAATTTAATCATTAAGGGTGAAAATAAATTTCTAGTTATGCTTCTCATAAGCGGTGCAGAAAATTTTGCATGAAGGTCCGGCAGTTTGGTAATTATTAGACTGCGGATCTTTATGGAATTTTCAATTTTTGTGGGCAAATTTTATGAGAGTGGAAACAAATCAAACCTAGTTTTTAGTAGTAGTAGTCTTTGTAGATCTGGAATAAATAAAAATAGTATTAAATTCTATAAAGTTCTATATTATGCAAATTTTTGAAAATTTTCAGAAGCCATAAATGTATAAAGATCCGCAGTCTGGTAATTATGCTTGTAATTCTTTGCCCTTTGTACATGTCGTACTTCGTTAACGATTATTATCCTGAATGTTAGAATCAAATGTAGAATCAAATGTAGAATTGAGGAGACATTTAAATCGGTGTTATTGGAGAATTTCGCCAAAATAACAATTTTTTAACAATTCGAGGTCGGCTTCCGGGAAGGTGGAATCAGAAAGAATAATTAACTCTGAACAATAAAACGCTGCAGAACACATGCACCCTCTGCACGAGGCATCCTGTCGAACTGCTCGGTAAATGGCGGTGTAATGGCCGTTTTAAGAAAGGAAGTTCAGCAGGAACAATTATTGTTTAGAGCTAATTGTAAACACTGGAGAAGAACACGGATCAGTATTATTTGATTTCAACCTGAGTCTGCACCCTGTCGAACCACAATGTTTTCTCGATATATGTCAACTAGACGGGTCTTGCCAGCGACATATATGGTCTAGGAGACTACTATTCTTTGATCCACACTGAACGTCGTACCTGACCCGTATTATGTTTATACTCCTCAGTGTTCAAGGATTCTCTCAAGGACTTTTATCAGTCAGGTACTCGCGACATATATCGAGAAAAGACTGTGCTCGGTAGGGTTAATTTTTTAAATAATGTTTGAACAATTCCAGGGTTTAATGGCGGCTTTCAGGAAGGAACTGTCAAACCACAGTGTTTTCTCGATATAAGTCAACAACACGGGTCTTGCCAGCGACATATATCGTCCAGGAGACTACTATTCTTTGATCCACGTTGAACATCGTACCTGACTCGTATTATATTTACACTCTTCGACATTCGATGACTCTGGAGTAGAGGGGATAGTTCTGCGACTTTTATCAGCGAGGTGTTTGCGACATATATCGAGAAAACACTGTACTGGGTGGGTTTAGTATTAATTTTTTTACACACGAATTAAGAATAATGTTTGAACAATTCCAGGGTGTAATGGCGGCTTTGAGGAAGGAACTGTCAAACCACAGTGTTTTCTCGATATAAGTCAACAACGAGGGACTCGTCAGCGACATATATCGCCCAGCAGACTACTATTCTTTGATCCACGTTGAACGTCGTATCTGACCCGTATTATATTTACACTCCTCGGCGTTCGATGACTCTCGAGTAGTGGGGATAGTACTGCGACTTTTATCAGCGAGGTGTTTGCGACATATATCGAGAAAACACTGTACTGGGTGGGTTTAGTATTAATTTTTTTACACACGAATTAAGAATAATGTTTGAACAATTCCAGGATGTAATGGCGACTTTGAGGAAGGAACTGTCAAACCACAGTGTTTTCTCGATATAAGTCAACAACGAGGGACTCGTCAGCGACATATATCGCCCAGCTGACTACTATTCTTTGATCCACGTTGAACGTCGTACCTGACTCGTATTATATTTACACTCTTCGACATTCCATGACTCTGGAGTAGTGGGGATAGTTCTGAGACTTTTATCAGCGAGGTGTTTGCGACATATATCGAGAAAATACTGTACTGGGTGGGTTTAGTATTAATTTTTTTACACACGAATTAAGAATAATGTTTGAACAATTCCAGGATGTAATGGCGGCTTTGAGGAAGGAAGTTGAGCAGGAACAATTAACCCCGAAGAGTGAAACATTGGAGAAGGACACGGATCAGTATTATTCGACGAGGTCCCTACCCTATCGCGGAGCATTGTGAGGAATTGAATTCGATCTCTATTTCCTGGCTAGTTCGTAGCCGTTCGCATCGATCTCCCGAACATAATCGTCTAACGAGCGACAGGCCTCTGGGGGTCGTGTCCTCTCGCAGGTATACGGTTCGGCGGTTGTCTAAATTCATCCGTGATTCGTCGCCCGGTTTGGCCTAAGCGAACAAATATCGGGGTCCCGGTCTCTCTCTCTCTTTCTCTCTCTCTCTCTCTCTGTTCGGTTCTCGTGAGGCCTCTTCCATGGAGTTACTTCCATGACAAAGGCCGGTCAAACCTGCCTGACAACCTGTAAAATTCCTATGAATGAGCGCAACCTTCCTCCCGGGGCTCTCCTCTCCGGTCACCAAACAGCGTGTCGTCCGCTCTGCTCTCTCGTTTTCGAGTGCGCGACTCGACCTCGTCCGTTATTAAATTCCTCGACCTCAAGAAGTCCCGGAGACTCCTCCGGACAAGAGATAAAGAGGGAAGAAGAACCGACTCTCGAGGCTCGTGCCACGTGACACCGAACCTTCGATTCCGGACGGAGCCGCGAGGATCGCGGGAGAGGCCAACGTCTCTCGTTCCTTGCTCTCGAAACGCGCTACGCTGTCGAATCTATCCCCGAAGAAATCGTCTCTTCAACGTTTTAATGCCCCAAGGTCGTGTACGTCTTCCTCGCGAGCGATCCCCTGCTGCCCCTTGTGCCGATTTTACCCCACGATTTTTATTCGTTTCAACGCTGGACCCAACGTGCACCGATACCTACTAATTTGCAAGCGTTACACTATTTAATTTGTTCAGATTTTCTTCAATTTTTTTGATAATACTGCCTGCTTCACTAGAGAAGCGAGTGGAAGCCGTGATTTAATTTATTCGGACTTCCTAGCATTTTTTTTTACAATAATGTATGGTTGAGTAAAGAATTTATTAACAGATCAATTTTGACGAATTTATTCAGAGTTCCTAGGATTTTTAGAATAATAATTAATACTAAACCTACCGAGCACTAGCAATTTTTTCATAACAATGCATGCTTGAAGTCCTAATTGAATTTATTCAGATTTTCTACAATTTTTTTATAGTAGTGTGCGCTTGACTAGAGAAATGAATGGAAGTCATAAATTAATTTATTCAGACTTCCTAGGATTTTTTTACAATAATGTATGGTTGAGTAAAGAATTTATTAATGGATTGATTTTGACGTAAGAATTCCTAGGATTTTCAGAATAATAATTAATACTACACCTATCGAGCACTATCGATTTTTTCGTAATAAATTTCATAATGGGTGATTGAAGTCATGATTGAATTTATTCAGATTTTCCACGATTTTTTTATAGTACTGTCTGGTGGACTAGAGAAGTTAGGATTGAATTTATACAAAGTTCCAACGATTTTTATATATACACTCCTGGACAAAAAGATAGCAGAAGTGTGCTATCATTTAGTTTTCAAGGATAAATCAAGAATTCTCTAAATTTTACAATTGGTACGTAAATATCATCTTACGGTAATATATTAAATAGCGATAAATTGGAACTACGCTGTCCGTACTTGTATTTATTAACAACAATCTCGTAGCGGAGGTCGCCGAAATGATAGCACATGTTAATAAATGAAGCATTAACTTAGGTCATCAAAATTGGTGAGGAAGCCCCTAATGTAAACAATTACCAAATAATGTTAAGTAGTCAGTTTTAGTGCTCTGTGAATCTAGTGTTAAAGGGACATTGAAGTTGCAAAATATGAAAGAAATCCTTGCATCGAATATTCTACACACGAATAATAATATACAATACTAATGTACTATAAACTACATTATAAAATACTAATGTAAAGTGTACTTACTTCTGAATCTTCTGTACCTCCGTCGGATCCACAGCATACAATTATTCACTCACGAGAATAGGTCCGAATAATTGAACAACAATCACTAAACAACACACACACACAACACACTTAACGAAATCGTGACAGCAGACGAGAAGATGTTACTCCGACCACGAATAAAATAATACTGCAATTTTAATCGCTTCGGACCCAAGGACGTGTGATACGAAAACAGGGAATTCCGGGAAATAGGGTCGGCGCCCGCCATAATTTGTTTACCTTGGTTTTGTATCTAGTGTTTATAGACCCTCAGCGTCTAACCTGCCTAGGACAACCTGACCCTACCACCTCCGTGGAGGGGATTATTGTTAAAATCGCAGTATTATTTTGTTCGTGATCGGTGTGACATCCTCTCGTTCGTTGTCACGATTTTATAAAATGTGTTGTGTGTGCGTGTGTTGTGTGTGTTGTTTAGTGGTTGTTGTTCAATTATTCGGACCTATTCTCGTGATTCAACAATTGTGTGCTGTGAATCCGACGGAGGTACAGAAGATTCAGAAGTAAGTACACATTACATTAATATTTTATAATGTAGTATTCGTATGTGGAACATTGGATACAAGGTTTTCTATCATATTTTGCAACGTATATCAACGATCATTAATGATTTGGTATATAGTATAATTTAATGTGGTTCAAATAAGATACTACTTTAAATCAAATATTTTTATTTTGATAACCAGATAGATAAAATCAAATATTTCCTTACAATGAAAATAAGTTCCTCAAGTAGTTAATATTATAAATTATAATTTTTAACATGAGAAGCTATAATAGCTAGCAAAGTATTATTTGTAGTTTAATTACGAATATGTAACATGTTGATAAACAGACTACCATAACGTAATAACATTACAGGCAACAAAATATCATAAAAATATAAGTTACTGTCAACTATTTGAAATACTATTTTACACAGTCCTACCCACACCTACTCCGATCACTTTTTGAGATGTTGAAACTTTTTTGCGAATATCTCGGAAACTAAAGCTGAGCGGCAGTAACATGTATAGGAAAAAGTTGTTAAGAATGACGACCTTGACAACATATTTCAAGGTCGTCAAAATCGGTGAGGAAGCTTTTAATGTAAATAATTACCCTTAATTTCTTGACGCGTCCCATTTTGTTCAATGATGATTGGAAATTCTACCAAGACAGAGTGCCTACACAACGCTATGTTTATATGATTCGAAACGTAGAAACAGTGAGAAATCCGAATAGAAAGTCAAGTGTGCTATCATTTCGCCGACCTCTGCTACACGACTTTTGTTGATAAATACAAGTACGGACAGAGTAGTTCCAGTTTGTCGCTATATAATATACTACCGTGACACGATGTTTATGTACCATTTGTAGAATTCAGAGAATTCTTGATTTATCCTTGAGAACTGAATGATAGCATACTTGTGCTATCTTTTTGTTCAGGAGTGTATATCAAGAAGTTTATTGACAAAGTCGAACTGCAGTCGACAGCTGTTTCTCGAGCACTGTCGATTAATAAAAAGAACAAACTAGTCCAGCTGTAGGGCACAGTGGGGATCGACCCAAATTTGTTGGACAAGGTTCGAGTCGTTTCATGAATAAATAATTTATTTTTATTGGTTCGTTTTGTCGGTCTTCTTTGGTTTGCCTAGGATACATCATCGTTTTATTGTAACCTGTTCTTTTATCTGCTGTGATATGAATTTTAATTGACTTCATGGAGAAACGCTTTTATTGGCTCTCAGGTAGTAACTATTATAACCGGTACAAATTAATGGCGATCGTTAAAGTATTTAGAATAAGAGGCGCGACGGAGCTTCTGTCGTGCGAGCCAATGGGGACGAATCGATTAGTAAAATATCGTCATTGTTTCACGCACAAGGTAAAATATTTTTCCTCTCAAAAAACAAATAGTTAGTTAACATTCATGGGACGGGGATAAAAATTCCAAAACAGAATTAGCTAAATATTCATCTGTTATCAATGGACTGCGGATCTGCAAAATAAAAATATCAAAAATCAATCATCAATTGTGGGAAGCAGTAGTTACATAAAAATTCTTAGATAAAAATATTTTTACAGTTTTGATATTCTTCACTGTTTTGCATTTCAGTTAATTTCTTCATAAATGCATACAAATCCGTAGTTAGTAAGTACAATTTTCCTTTTTCTATTAGGAAACTATTAAAAAGAAAACAATTTCTAATTATTGCAGCTGTGAAGCAAGATGATACAATTTTTTCCTTTTTCTATTAGTAAACTATTGAAGAGAAGAAAATAATTTCTAATCATTACAGCTGTGAAGCAAAATGGTATAATTTTTTCCCTTTTCTATTAGTAAACTATTGAAGAGAAGAAAATAATTTCTAATCATTACAGCTGTGAAGCAAAATGGTACAATTTTTTCCCTTTTCTATTAGTAAACTATTGAAGAGAAGAAAATAATTTGTAATCATTACAGCTGTGAAGCAAAATGATACAATTTGCATTTTTAATTGTCATTCAGCCTTTAATAATATTGTTAGAGAGATTGATATGGTTTAATATTATTTCCTGTACAAAAATTTGAAAAATGAAGGGTTAGAAAAGTCAATCGTGTAGATCGACAATTGTTCGCGGTGCCGAAGATGATTTTCACGTTGGAAAGTGCTGCTAGAAACCGTAGTATCGTTCGAAACTAGTTTGCTTCGGTTCACGGACGGTTCGAGCTCGTTCGAGGCGCAGGAAAGAGCGCAGTTATCTCTCGGCGTGTACAGGCAAGTATGCATGTGTAAGCCTAAACGCAGTTCCTATTTCCCAGGCGAACGGTGACGCTCCTCGCGCCGGGTGCATTTTGAAAGTTGAAACACATTCACGACCGAATTCATCCTGATTGCTCGCCGCGCTAAATACCTGTTTAGTGATTCCGCTGTGTGCCACTTTCACGGCAAAAATCTGTCGAACATGTTCGAGGCTCGATTTCCAAACGGGGCATGTGCGCGACAATGAAGTTAGGTTTTCCGTTCTACACCGCAGATAACGAATTAACTGAATCGTCCAATCGGAACGCGAAGTTTCTCACCTGTGAACCGCACGAGATTTTCAGAAGTTCCGAGTCTTTGCTAAAATTGCTTATTTCTGGAACAGAACAATATTGTAATTAATATTAATTTATTCCGGCGTTGTTCTTTATTATGAAATAAATTTATTGATTTTATGTGCTTCAATGTCTAGGAGAAAAATTATTTAAGATCGGTAGTTGGTATATTGTCTACAAAACTTGACAATCTTTTTTAGCATGACTTCGATGATGATTTCTGTTAGCGTACCGAAAGCTTTATGCAATCAGTGTACACATTACTGCTGGGGACTTCAATGCCTGCGTAAGCGCGAGCAGAAAATTGTGGAGGTTTGTTTGTTCATAAAATTGTTTATTTAAGAGCAGCCGAAATACACTGGAATCTTGAAAACAATCCCCATGATACTCTATAGATATAGAGCAAATAATTTTCTTTTATTGTTATTTTAATTCAATTAGATTTTCTGTGACCTTGATTACAATATATGCTTGGATAAACATTTTCAAATAATTTTATCAATTGTCGAATAAAGAATGGTAGGTTCGGTGTTTACATTGTTCTGTTGTTTTGCAATTTACAAAAATGATGAAACAAAGGAACACAAGTGTACGTCACTCAGAATTGATCGGAACAATTTTTATTTTGCACAAAAGTCCGCTGTCTAGTTATCAAGAGCGATTCTATGAGAGTGTTCGACAGTGTCGATGCACTCTCGCAGTGCCTCCAGTCGCTAACACGATTACGAACGGTCAATCAGACTCTCCTAACAAAGTCTCTATCACCGTCACCGTCTGAAAAGGTTCGTTAAACGCGTCGGCTCGCACGGAGGAGCTCTCACGGTGTAGGAACGGCTCCGCGGGGCCGTTTCACCTCGCGAGGCGTTTAAAGGTGGCGATCTGTCAACCGCAGTGTGTAAAACGATCGCTGAGAGTCCGCAGTCATAAACCGACCTGCGAAACACTCGCTCCGACTCGCTCTCCACTCGCTCTCCACTCGCTCCAACTAGAATCCAGTCGCAACAACTAGCTTCATCCAAAATCCACTCGCAACAAATAACTTCATCCAAAATATACTCGCTCCGACTCGTTTCATCCAAAATCCACTCGCTCCAAATTACTTCAACTCGCTTCATCCAAAATCTACTCGCTCCAACTCACTCCAGCTCGCTTTATCTAAAATTCATTCGCTTCAACTCGCTCCAATCTTCTCCAAATTGCTCCATCTCGCTCCAATTTTCTCCAAATTTCTCCAATCCGCATGATCTAAAGTCTACTCGGTCCAACTCACTTCATTCAAAATATACTCGATCCAACTCACTTCATCCAAAATATACTCGCTCCAACTCGTTTCATCCAAAATCCACTTGCTCCAAATCACTCCAACTTGCTTCATCCAAACTCCACTCGCAACAAATAACTTCATCCAAAATATACCCGCTACGACTCGTTTCATCCAAAATCCACTCGCTCCAAATTACTTCAACTCGCTTCATCCAAAATCCACTCACTCCAACTCACTCCAGCTCGCTTTATCTAAAATTCATTCGCTTCAACTCGCTCCAATCTTCTCCAAATTGCTCCAACTCGATTCAATTTTCTCCAAATTGCTCGAATCCGCATGATCTAAAGTCTACTCGGTCCAACACACTTCATTCAAAATATACTCGCTCTAACTCACTTCATCCGAAATATACTCGCTCCAACTCACTTCATCCGAAATATACTCGCTCCAACTCACTTCATTCAAAATGTACTCGCTCCAACTCGTTTCATCCAAAATCCACTCGCTTAAACTCGTTTCGACTCGCTCTCAACTCGCTCCAACGAGAATCCAGTCGCAACAACTCGCTTCATCCAAAATCCACTCGCTCCAACTCCCTTCATCCAAAATGTAATCACTTCAACTCACTCTTAATCGCTTTATCTAGAATTCACTCGCTTCAACTTGCTTGAATTCCCTCCAAATCGCTCCAACTAGCTCCAATTTTCTCCAAATTGCTCCAAATTGCTTGGTCCACTCGATCCAACACACTTCATCCAACGTATACTCGCTCCAACTCACTTCAACTAGCTCCAACTTGTTTCATCCAAAAATCCACTCACTCCAACTCGCTGCAATTAGCTTTATCTAATATCCACTAGCTCCAAGTCACTCCAACTCGCTCCAATCTTCTTCAAATTGCTCCAACTCGCTCCAATTTTCTCCAAACTGCTCCAACTCGCTTGAGCTAAAGTCCACTCGCATCCAACGCCATTCATCCAACGTATACTCGGTCCAGCGCACTTCATCCAACATATACTCGGTTCAACGCACTTCATCCAACATATACTCGGTTCAACGCACTTCATCCAACATATACTCGGTCCAACTCGCTCCAACTCGCTTCATCCAAAATTCACTCGCTCCAAATCGCTTCATCCAAAAATCCACTCGCATCCAACGCCATTCATCTAACGTATACTCGGTCCAGCGCACTTCATCCAACATATACTCGGTTCAACGCACTTCATCCAACATATACTCGGTCCAGCGCACTTCATCCAACATATACTCGGTTCAACGCACTTCATCCAACATATACTCGATCCAACTCGCTCCAACTCGCTTCATCCAAAATTCACTCGCTCCAAATCGCTTCATCCAAAAATCCACTCGCTTCGACTCGCTGCAGTTCGCTTCATCTAATATCCACTGTAGCTCCAACTCGCTGCAACTGGCTCCAACTCGCTCCAGTTCGCAGCAATTCTCTTTATCTAGAATTGACTAGCTGGAACTCGCTCGAATTCTCTCCAACACGCTCCAGTTCGCTCGAACTCGGTTCATCTAAAGTCCACACGCTCGAACTCGCTCGAACTCGCTCGAACTCGGTGCAAACTCGCTCGATCTAAAATCCGCTCGCTCCATCTCGGCGCGGCGCGTGCAAATGTTTCAGTTTCGTGAGTATAGACTCGGTAGGAGTAATAATCGTATACCGTTACTTCTTTCGAAAGGCCGTTGACTCAATTGCGCCCCGGATAAAAGAGGCGGTTCACGAGTCCTTTGCGAGAGCAACCGTGTGCACGGGATATTGTGTATATATATACATATATACATTTATATATGTCTATATATATTTATCGTGTGTTGTGTTGGTCCAACCGCTCTGTCTCTCTACTACACCTACGACACCACACATGCTCCCGACGACAAGCCACGTGTTCACCTACGAAAGAAGCCAGAGCCGAGGCGGCTATTCCTCGGGTTCGACCACCCAGCTTCGATTTCGAGCTAACGAGCGATCCACGAGATACTCGCGATCCTCGTCGTTCTGACCCTGCTGCGTGATCTACGAATTCGCGATCCTCACCTTGTCCCACAGGCACCCGCGACTTCGCTCAGACCACTCGAACTTACTTTACCTCTGCTTGACTAGACGGAGCTATACTTTGTTGACACTTTATTTTTAATCGAGCACGAATTTGTTGTCCCCACCCCACCTTAAAGCCCTCAATTTGTAAACGCGATTTATGACTGCAGATTTTTTATGGAAAATATTCTCTGCATTAATATTGCAATATTCAAGAGCAAAATTCAAATTTCGTTCCTCGATCTGGAAAGTTGAAAATAACATATTTTATGTTCTCAAATAAAATTAAAAAGACTGATTAAATTTGGCAATTGTCACATTGTCATAAATGCATAAAGATCCACAGTATAATTATAGTTGAAAGCTTTCGATTTCGCATAAAATGTAAATATAATTGGAAAAATAAATATAATATAATAAAATATATAAAATATAAAATATCCTTATGAAAATGATCTGAAAAAAATGAAATGTCCGAATTCTGAAATATAAAATTGCTTCTCAGATGCAGAAGGTTTAGAAAATTGAATTTTCCTTGGTCCCATAAAGATTTAAATTGCTCAATTATATATTGCGACCTTTTTAATGATATTACAGACATATATCAATCCATAGCAAATTATTTATTTATTTTTAATTATTTATTTTGCACTTTACGCAAAGTAAAAACTTTCTATCCGAACTGCAACAAACTGGGTTGAAATAAAAATTTAATTTCTTTTCGACTACGTTTAATAGACTTGAAATAATATAAAACAGTACCTTTAAATTCTTCTAGTGTTGTTACTGTTCTAAATTGCACCTACTCATTTTTGTCACATCCGCAGTCTACTAATTAATATTGATAAAATTAGGGAGCACGTGTTGTCACCAGACAACAGAAACGAGTTTAACAGGAGAGAGAGGGAGAGAGAGAGAGCTCTTTCGCGGTCAAAGAATTCAGAAAAGAAACTCCGAGAGACGAACGTGACGCGAATCCGAAACCACTCCCACGATTCTCGTTAATATCCTATCATCGTTCATCGAATTGATCACTTCATCAAGTTCATAATATCCTTAACAACGCGAGCGATACAATAATTTATCGAGTACGTACCACACGTTCGTGCACGGAGATAACGTTCCACGCTTCTTACGAAGCAGATAATCATAAATTTTATCCTGCTGTTTATATTTGTTACCCTTGTTATGTCCGTACGTTTATGTTATTATCTTCTGAAGAACTGCAAAGTGGCACATTTTATTCTTCTTCAAACACATTACAATTGCTGTGGAAGTAAAACGGATTTAACAAGAATAATTACTAGTCAAAATACCAAAATAATAAATAATGGAAAATAATAAATAGTAATAATAATAAATAATATTAATAAAACACCAATATAATTATTAGACCATGGATCTTTTTAAAAAATAAAATTTGTCGGCGTCCATTGCTTTTCTTCCTGTTTAAAAATCATCTATTTGAATACGTGTCGCTGTAAAAAAAAAAAGAACTAAGTGCAAACAACTATAGTAATTCTTTTTCTGCTA
Source organism: Seladonia tumulorum (assembly GCA_913789895.3). Taxonomy (NCBI): domain Eukaryota; kingdom Metazoa; phylum Arthropoda; class Insecta; order Hymenoptera; family Halictidae; genus Seladonia; species Seladonia tumulorum. Next base: position 7,124,791 of record OU565280.1, read on the forward strand.
CTATATTCATTTACCAATAACTGCAGATTTTATTCATTCATTGTAAGTATGAGTAGGCGAAGTTTAAAACAGTAAAAAAGATTTTTAAAAATTAAAAATTTACGAATGTCGATTATATAAAATTCTATACACATTTTGTAAAGAAAATGAAGGATTATATAAAAAAAGTTGTTCTTATCTGTCTGTTATTTGCAGACTGCGGATCTTTATGCATTTATGGCTTACGGAAATTTTCAAAAAATGCTGTAACATAAAATTCGATAGAATTTAGTACGATTATTGTTAATTATGGATCTACAGAGCCTGTTCCCATGAAAAATAGGATTTTCTTTCATTCCATTTTCCGAAAATTTGTCTGCAAAAATTGAAAATTGCATAAACATCCCAGTCATTTACAATTGCGATATAAAATTTTGATTTTGCATGAAGATCAATAACAATTGTGGTTCGACTCATTTGATTAACACTAGACCAACCAAGCCCAAAATGCAACTGTCATACATTGCCTTATATTAACAATAAAATTGCATTTGCTTAGATTTCGTACCAGTTTTGTTTAAAAACCATTACCAGGATAGAGAAGTTTATTAAAAAATTTTCTCGTGGAAACATATTTATGATTTCAATACTTCTACAAAGAAAAATTAGGACACTAGACCAACCAAGCCCAAAATGCAACTGTCATACATTGCCTTATAATAACAACAAAATTGCATTTGTTTAGATTTCGTACCAGTTTTGTTTAAAAACCGTTACCAGGATAGAGAAGTTTATTAAAAAATTTTCTCGTGGAAACATATTTATAATTTGAATATTTCTAAAAAATTAGGACACTCTGATTCGTTCGGTAGTTCTAGCGTTGATCTAAAACAGTTAGGTCGGTGACGGCAAGATTGATTTTTCAGCATCTTCGCGAAGTTATGGCACATCGGTGCAACGCGGAAACCGGTGTTCTCTTTATTCCTTATGGATTAGTCTCGGCGCTTTTAACCGAGTGAAACGCAACTAATATTCGATCTCGACAAGGAGTAAACGACTTCGCCGTGGAATGCGCACTATGTGGGGCATAACGCTGCGCCGATATTTGCCGGTTAAGCGAAATATCGCGAAAAAACTATCGGCCGGTATTTCGTTATCTTCTCGAGGCCGCCATTGGTACCGTACACCTGACATATCGCGTAACGTATGGCAGCGTGTACGCGCGTTTAACATCGACGAACGATGTTGATAAACGAATCCGCGCCGGTGAAATGCGCCGAGGAACCCGCGTTTACGCCGGAAGAAAAGTCTCGTTTCCGGTTTCCACTTTCAACGAAAGCAAAACCGCCGGTCTTTCTGTTCCACTTGCTTCTCCCTTCGAGAAACGCACGCACGCACTCGCAGCTTTCCAGAACAAATTGTTAACCCTTTATCTAATTTTTCAGCCGTTAATCAACTTCATTCATCATCATTAACACCGGAAAGAAACCGTCACAATCATCCGACCGCGGTCTACAGTGGATACAAAATTGTCTATGTTCGAACTACGATAATTTCGTTAGAAAAAATAGTACGATAACAAATTTTGGCTCATTTTGAAGCTCGAAGCCTCCACTTTCACTGGCCGTTGTTCATTTTTTTCTGGGATATTTCTGCACGACGCAGAAAATGGAAAACCGAGGACACGGTCTTCGAAGATGCTTCAAATTGAATCGTCTGTTGAAACGTCGAAAAATTTTTTCTCTGGATGAATCGACTGTAGATTTGAACATTGAATCTTCCTCTTTACAACCGGTGCTTGAAACCTGATGTACGATTTTTTTCGGCTGTTTTATGGAAGAAAAATGAGGAGCAGGTCGTGCAAGGCCTTCGCGTAGCTTCTCCAGTCAATGAATTAGCTAGAAAAAATCGTAGATCAAGTTTTAAGCAGTCGTTGTAAAGGGGAAGCTTTGATCTTTAAATCTGTGGTGGATTCATTCGTGAGAAAAATTTTGCAATTTTTTTACAGGCGTCTCAATATATAATCATTTTCCAGACAACTGTCTTCGCCTTATCACCTGCTACATAGTGCAAAAATTTGTTAGGCGAAAATGAACAATTTCATGCGAAAGCAGAGGTTTCGACCTTTAAGATGAGTGCAAGTTTATTGTTGTATCACTTGTTTAAACGAAATTATGACAGTTTCTATCGACAACTTGTCGAAAATCAAAAGTAATGGCACGTGTCTCGAGTTTTCCGTCTGCTACATCGTAAAAAAAATTTTTGAGCGGAGATGAACAATTTGGTTCGAAAGTAGAGGCTTCTAGCTTTAAGATGAGTGCACGCTTATTGTTGTATCATTTTTTTCAACGAAATTATAACAGTTTCCATCGACAACTTGTCAAAAATTGAAACTTGTGGCACATGCCTTCACTTTTTCGCCTGCTACATCGTGTAAAAATTTTTTCAGCGAAAAAGAACAATTTGGTTCGAAAGTAGAGGCTTCTAGCTTTAAGATGAGTGCACGCTTATTGTTGTATCATTTTTTTCAACGAAATTATAACAGTTTCCATCGACAACTTGTCAAAAATCGAAACTTGTGTGGCACATACCTTCACTTTTTCGCCTGCTACATCGTGCAAAAATGTTTTGGGCGAAAAAGAACAATTTGGTTCGAAAGTAGAGGCTTCTAGCTTTAAGATGAGTGCAAGCTTATTGTTGTATCATTTTTTTCAACGAAATTATAACAGTTTCCATCGACAACTTGTCAAAAATTGAAACTTGTGGCACATACCTTCACTTTTTCGCCTGCTTCATGGTGTAAAAATTTTTTTAGCGAAAAAGAACAATGTGGTTCGAAAGTAGAGGCTTCTAGCTTTAAGATGAGTGCAAGCTTATTGTTGTATCATTTTTTTCAACGAAATTGTAACAGTTTCCATCGACAACTTGTCAAAAATCGAAACTGGTGGCACATACCTTCACTTTTTCGCCTGCTACATCGTGTAAAAATGTTTTGGGCGAAAAAGAACAATTTGATGCTAAAGTACAGATTTGTAGCTTTAAGATGAGTGCAAGTTTATTGTTGTATCATTTTTTTCAACGAAGTTGTCTCTATTTCAATGTTGACAATTTTTGCGAAAACTGTGGTGTGATGCACGGGGCCCGGAGGTTCTCGGCTACGGCACTGCGGTATTGTTATCCTCGTCGAGCGTTCATAGTGATTGCATCGCCGCGATACTCGATGACCGCGGACAAGCGTAGAGCGAAAGGGGAAATGCTCTCTAACTGTGCGGAAAAAAAAGAGAAATCGACGCCCAGATGGGAGATCGATGTCCTATAAAGAGAAATATCTGGCTTCTCGATGAGTCCCGCGGACTGACACTTTCCATCGTCAGTCAATGATTCGATACAATTTTTCCGAACCGTCTAAGACGATCTCGTTCGTCGCCTCTGCTACCTGCTTCCATAATGACACACAGCGGAGCGCCCAACGCGATCAATACTAGATCTACAGAGCACCAAAAGCGACTGCAATAATTCACAAAAATGAGTGCAATTGATTCAGAATTCAAATCGCGGATTTTTATGCAAAATAAAAATTGTTTGCATCGATTACGAGATATAGGAACCAAGCAAAATGTTATTTCTTCAATTGCTAATTTTAATAGATAAGAAATAGAAATGAGAAATAGATAAGAAATTAGTATATTGACGTTTGCATTTTTTTAAATTCTCCTACAATTTCACTCAATTTTCTCAAATTGAAAAATTGAAATCTACTCGTTATAAATGTATAAACATCTGCAGTTTAGGGATTATAATTGGACCGTGGATTTTTCACTGGGGCTATTAATTTCTTTTTGCAATAATTTTAATCAGCTGAAAGTAATATCTTCTAACAGTCATACTTATATTATTATATTAAATTCATATTTATCGTTATAATAGTCATATTTTTAATAGTGTATTTCGTCATTTTTGTGATAAAATTCGCAGTCTAAATAATAATTCATGAACGCAGTTTTACAAACTGAATAATTAAAAAATATTCAAACTAGTCATTTTTCTGGGTCTCGTAGTTTCAGTATCAATCGAGGTCTACGATTTCTTAATCGGTGATCAATTTATGCGAGCTTATAATTTGGAATTCAGATCGAGAAACGACGGGGGGTCATTACCAGACTGCAAATATGCTTGTGCATTTATGGGTCGCGAGAATCCTCGTAGAGCGATAATACGATGCGCGAACTCGAATAGAATTTAATATGGACTCGTTGTTTGATTTCGAAAACAATATTTATACACTTTTTATTCGTTTCATTCTGCTCATCCATTCCACTTTCTTTTCATTTCTATATGGAAATGTGCTGCGGCCTGCACCGAACGTCTGCTGCCCAGTCTAATCATTGGAGGAGAAACCCTATTATCATTTCAACAATCAACGTGTTGGCAAGCGTCTTTCTACAATTTTTCCATTTATATCAAGTCGTCGAAAGCTTTGCAAGGCACAAGGGTGCATTTTGAATACTTTAATGTTCGAGTTCATGTTTTCATTTTTCAGTAGCTAATTTAAATCAGCTGAGTGTATTTAGCCCAATTATAAAATTAAGAAAAATAGCTGCACAAGAATTTAAAAATATGTACTCATGGGTCAAGGGTGCATTTTGAACATTTTAATGTTCAACTTCATATTTTAATTTTCCAGTAGCTAATTTAAAGTAGCTGCTTGTATTTAATCCAATTACAAAATTAAAAAAAAATGGCTGTATAGGAATTTAAAAAGGTCTAGTCATAGTTGCTATAAAAATTGTCAAAAGCATCCACCTTGCAAGGATCAAGGTTACATTTTTGACTATTTTAATGCCCAACTTCTTATTTTAATTTTTCAGTGGCCAATCCAAGTCAGCTGATTGTATCCATCTGAATTACAAAATTAAGAAAAATTATTATATAGGAATTTGAAAAGATTTACCCAAGGGTGCTATAAAAGTTGTCAAAAGCATCCACCTTGTAAGGGTCAAGGGTACATTTTGAACATTTTAATGTTGAACTTCATATTTTAATTCTCCATTAGCTAATTTAAATAAGCTGCTTGTATTTAATCCAATTACAAAATTAAAAAAAAAAATGGCTGTATAGGAATTTAAAAAGGTCTAGTCATAGTTGCTATAAAAATTGTCAAAACCGTCCACCTTGCAAGGGTCAAGGGTACATTTTGAACATTTTAATGTTGAACTTCATATTTAAATTTTCCAGTAGCTGATTTAAATCAGTTGCTTGTATTTAGCTCAATTACAAAGTTAGAAAAAAATTGCTGTATAGGAATTTAAGAAGATTTACCCATAGGTGCTAGAAAAGTTGCCAAAAGCATCCACCTTGCAAGGGTCAAGGGTGCATTTTGAATACTTTAATGCACAACTTCATATTTTAATTTTTCTGTGGCCAATCCAAGTCAGCTGATTGCATCCAGCCCAATTACAAAATTAAGAAAAATTATTATATAGGAATTTAAAAAGATCTACCCATGGATGCTATAAAAATCGTCAAAAGCACCCACCTTGCAAGGGTCAAGGGTGCATTTTGAATACTTTAATGCCCAACTTCATATTTTAATTTTTCTGTTGCCAATCCAAGTCAGCTGATTGCATCCATCTGAATTACAAAATTAAGAAAAATTATTATATAGGAATTTGAAAAGATCTACCCATGGGTGCTATAAAAATCGTCAAAAGCACCCACCTTGCAAGGGTCAAGGGTGCATTTTGAGCATTTTAATGTTCAACTTTATGTTTTAATTCTTCGCTGGCCAATTCTTGTCAGCTGTTTACATCCAGCCGAATTCTAAAATTAAAAAAAATTATTGTATAGGAATTTAAAAAGATCCAGCCATGGGTGGTATAAAAATCGTCAAAAGTACCCACCTTGCAAGGGTCAAGGGTGCATTTCGGACATTTTAATGCCCAACTTCTTATTTTAATTTTTCAGTGGCCAATTAAAATCAGCTGATTGCATCCAGCCGAATTCTAAAATTAAAAAAAAATTATTGTATAGGCATTTAAAAAGATCCAGCCATGGGTGGTATAAAAATCGTCAAAAGCACCCACCTTGCAAGGGTCAAGGGTGCATTTCGGACATTTTAATGCCCAACTTCTTATTTTAATTTTTCAGTGGCCAATTAAAATCAGCTGATTGCATCCAGCCGAATTGTAAAATTAAAAAAAAATTATTGTATAGGAATTTAAAAAGATCCAGCCATGGGTGGTATAAAAATCGTCAAAGGTATCCACGTGACGAGAGTTTGGGGTGCATTCCGACCTGAATAATCGTGCAGGTCCTCCAGCGCATCTCCGAGGAAGATTTTCGAGACGATTCCTGAGCCGGAAGCGTATCGTCTTTCCGAATAATCGTGAACGAATGGAGTATGGAACGGTTGCAGATCCTACGAGCGTCCAAGAGTCCCTTCGGCCTAGGCAGCATCGACACGCTCGCTTCGACGAGACGAGGAACGCATTCCACGAGGTCGTCCGCCGACGATCTGCATTCGCAGAAAAGGACGAAGAAGCCGAGGAAGCGAGCAAAACGAATTAGCATCCCGATCGTCCGGGGAGTTCTTCTCTCTTGGCGAGAGAGTACTCTCTCGTCCCCTGACTCCTTCTTCTTCTTCTTCTTCTTCTTCTTCTTCTTCTTCTTCTTCTTCCGACCGGCTTGCGCCTCTGTATATTCGAGAGACTCTATATGCGAGAGACTTTCTCTCTTTCTCTCTCCCTCTCTTTCTCTCTCTGTGTGTTATACACCACAGCAAAACGCCAGACACACCAGAAAGAAACAGAGAAAGATGGAAGAAGAAGAAGAAGAAGAAGCCGTGGCACACGAGGCGTAGTCCGCAAGACGGCCAACCACATAAATCACCGACCTTTTGATGGCTCGCCAACGTTCCTATAGATGGTAATAATACGCTGGACCTCGATCCGTCCATGCGGATTTAAATGGCGCGCGCTTGCATTCGCGTGTACACTGTACACGTCCATGTCCGTGTCCCTGGCGCGCTGGGTTCACCGGACTTTCGTAAAATCGGACGCCATTTTCACCTATCCTGTCGCTAGATTTAAACTAACGATTAACACCTTCCCCGGGACACTCTGTTCCCCACGGTGGTGGCATGCTGTTAAAACGTTCACGGTTCAACACCAAAAATGGTCACGAAGTCAGGGCTAATCCCATCGCGAGATTAATCCATTCTCTACTTGGATAGGTACTTAGTGCAGTACCTACTTGCTTAATTACGTGAGTTGTATACTTTTTTTTATAGAGTACGTTTCAATCCTGGCTTCAAGAGGTGTTGGGATCTCGAGTGCCATTTTTTTTTAGCAACTTTGGGAATTTTTTCCAGGGAAACTACTTAACTTCTTGCAATAGGATTTTGTACAATCATTCATGGATATTTGAAGTACATACAGGATTTTTTCCAAGCAGAAATAATAAAAATTCCAAGAGTTATATACTTTTATATGAGGTATGCTTCAGGGGGTGTTCTAATCTCGAGTGCCATTTTTTTTTCAACTTTAAGTATTTTTTTCACGAAAAATGTTAAATTTCTTGCAGTAGGATTTTGCACACTCATTTACGGATATTTGAAGTACATACATGATTTTTTCCAAGCAGAAATAATAAAAATTCCAAGTGTTATATACTTTTATATGAGGTATGTTCTGGGAATATATTGATTCCGTGCTTCATTTTTTTATCAAATTTAGGAATTTTTCTCAGAAGAATTATCAACATTTTCGGACTAGGATTTTGCACAGTCGTTAATGGGTATCTGAAAACCATACACAATTTGTTTTAGATAGGAATGATCAAAATTCCATGAGTTATGTATTTATTTATAGAGTATGTTTCAAGGTATACTCCGATATCGAGTGCCAATTTTCCTAGCAATGTGAGGAATTTTTTCCAGAAGAACTGTGAAACCTTTTGCAGTAGGATTTTGCATACTGATTTATGGATATTTGAAGTACATACGTGATTTTTCTCAGGCAGAAATAATCAAAATTGCAGGAGCTACGTACCTATTTATAGAGTATGTTTTCAGGGGGTGTATTCTGGTGCCATCTTATACCGACACTTAGGAATTTTTTTCGAGAGAACCGTTACACGTTCCGCATTAGGACTTTGCACACTCGTTTATGAGCACTTGAAGTACGTCCATGATTTTTGTTAAGTTAGAACAAGCAAAATTGCAGGAGCTATACAGATTTTTATAGACTATGTTTGAAGGGGGTGTTCTCGTTTCGAGTGCCATTTTCCACAGATTTTGGCACGATCAAATACCTCGAGAACTATAGAAAACAATATAGAACACTGTTTCAGATCAAAATCGTACAACGATATGCGGAGAATACGACAATCCCATTTATTTGACCTTGAGGCGACCTTGGACCGTTCAGTGAACATATACACGTACTCCAGCTCCGCCTCCAATCAAATCTGTAGAAAAGCAATTGATTATCGATCTTGACGCCACTGGATAATTCAGAAAAATGTTATTAAACAAAATTAATAAATATTTCTTCAACATTTTCCACCTGGTGGGTCCCAGGAGGCCAGAGCCGTCCTTTGGGTCGATCGCTCGTCGCGTATTAGCGATCATTATCATCAGAAATCTCGAAAATGCTGAACCGTCGAGTGCTGGCGCGTTCCAGTAGAAGAGCGCGGTGGAGGGGGGAGAGGGGAAGGCTGGTTGCGTTCTCTGCGCACTCGAATCGTTTAAGTTTTAGTATATATATATATATGTGTGTGTGTGTGTCTGTGCGTGAGTCTGTGCGCTGCCGAGTATTGGTGCGTCGACAAGAACGGACTTCTCGGTCCGTTAGGTAGTGGTTTCCCTGCGGTTCCTCCACGGAACACGGTCTCCGCGTGCATGTACACGCAAACCGGCTTGGTGTGAGGGCTGTGTAGGTGGCACTCGTGGAAGGAGGGCGAAGAGGAAGCGGGGTCGCTGACGTTCCAGCCTGACGCCGCTGCACCGCCGATGCAACGCGATGCAACGTGCTGCGACCGAACGCACCAAGCCGAGGGTGAGTAAGGAGCATCTCTGCAGCCACGCACGCATGCGTCATCGGTGCATTAACGAAAACCAACCGGTCAGAATCGGCCGAGAAATCGGCCTCGAAACGCGAACATGTTCGTTCGATTTGTTACCGATACCTCGGAATTTTTTCCAACGGAACTGCCGAACCTTCTGAATTGGAATTTTGCACGCTCGTTCACCGGTATCTGTAGTACGTACATGATTTTTTTAAAGTACCAACAATCAAAATTGCAGGAGTTATATAATTTTTTCTGAGGCATGTTTTTGGGAGGTATTCTGTTTCGAGTGCAATATTGTCACAATTTTTTTCAGAGGAAGTATTAAAGTTCTTGCTATAGGATTTTACACACTCATTTATGGATATTCGAAGTATATGCACTATTTTTTTCAAGCAAAAATAATAAAAATTGCAGGAGTTATATACTTTTATATGAGGTATGCTTCAAGGGGTGTTCTGGCCTCGAGTGTAATTTTTGTGGCAACTTTAGGAATTTTTTTCAGAGAAACTATTAAACTTCTTGCAATATAATTTTGCACACTCATTTATGCATATTTGAAGTACACACGCTATTTTTTTCAAGCGGAAATAATAAAAACTGCAGGAGTTACATATATTTTTATATGACGTATGTTTTACGAGGATATTGGTTCCGAGCGTCAATCTTTTATCAACTTTAGAAATTTTTCTCAGAAGAACTACCAAACCTATTGAACTAGGATTTTGCACAGTCGTGAATGGGTATCCGAAGAACACATACAAATTGTTATAGCTAAGAACGATGAAAATTCCACGAGTTATGTATTTTTTAATAAAGTATGTTTCAAGGCATATTCGGACCTCGAGTGTCATTTTTCCTAGCATTGTGAGGAATTTTTTCCAGAAAAACTGTCAAACCTATTGAACTGGAAATTTGCACACAGTCGTGAATGGGTATCCGAAGAACACACACAAATTGTTTTAGCTAAGAACGATCAAAATTCCACGAATTATGTATTTTTTAATAGTTTCAAGGGATATTCCGATCTCGAGTGTCATTTTTCCTAGCATTGTGAGGAATTTTTTCCAGAAAAACTGTCAAACCTATTGAACTGGAATTTTGCACACACAGTCGTGAATGGGTATCCGAAGAACACATACAAATCGTTTTAGCTAAGAACGATCAAAATTCCACGAGTTATGTATTTTTTAATAGTTTCAAGGGATATTCCGATCTCTCGAGTGTCATTTTTCCTAGCATTGTGAGGAATTTTTTCCAGAAAAACTGTCAAACCTTTTGAACTAGGATTTTGCAGGCTCATTCGAGGGAGGTCAAAGCTCCCTGGTTATTTATTTCAGGGATGAAGAAAAAAAACTACACGAGTTGTGTATGAAAAAATGACTTTAAATCTTCGAATCGTCGAACAATTTCGACTTGTGGGAAGTTATGGTTGGAGCCGTACGATGTGTGTTCGCAGGCGATCGCGTCCTTTCCGCACGCGCCGCGAGTATTATGAAAAAGAAGAGGCCATCGCCGCGATACATTAGAATAAACAGGTACCTATGAATCTGCCTACGGCAATTTTCCCATACAATACACCGGGCGAATCCCCGTACACATTCACGGTCCCCATTGCTCGAGCCTCTCGGTACGAGGTGCATGTCCTAGCTAGAAGCCGCGAGCATAAAACACACCGATCTTCGCAATAATACGTGCGCACACCTACACGAACGCTTTATAATGCGTAGTAGACGAATGCCTTCGCGAGACAAGTCACATACATATAAATGTCAAGATTCACCTATGCCTCTTCCCTACGCTCGACCTTACTCCATCTCTCTCTCTCTCTCTCTCTCTCCGGTCTTCCTCATCCACTCACACATTCAATTTACGTGCAAAAGGATAGACGTCTCCCGTGTAAAGAACATATACTCACGGATAGCACAGCTTTTACGCTATATCGCTCCTCTCCCGAGCGTATTCCGCTCTTCGTGTTTATGTACCTGTCCTTCTTTCTCACCTGCTGTGTGCATCTACTCTTCCGTGTGCACCGACGTCCAACACACGCGCGCGAACACACACACAGACACACGTTGGAACTTCCCTCACTTTACACCACCGTTAATGCCCCCACCCCATCGCCGCGTTTATGTTCTCGCGCGAGCGTGTTGGTTAGGTTCCATGCGAATGGAACCGAGGAAAGGGGTGGAAACGCGTGAGGGGATAACGACGTGTGTGTGCGTGTGTGTGTGTGCTTTGGTACTCAAAAATCGGGACATTGATTTCGTCCATAGGGTAGGTTGGAATGTATTGCAAAATGTGGGTTTGTATTCTCGACAAATATTTTCGCACTTTGTTTAAGTGTTGGTGGATAGGGTTTGTTTGTAATAACTCTAACTTGTAATAACTCTGATAACTTTGTAATAAAAAATTCCTCACAATGCTAGGAAAAATGACACTCGAGGTCCGAATATCCCTTGAAACATACTCTATAAAAAAATCCATAATTCGTGGAATTTTGATCGTTCTTAGCTAAAACAATTTGTGTGTGTTCTTCGGATACCCATTCACGAGTGTGCAAAATCCTAGCTCAATAGGTTTGACAGTTTTTCTGGAAAAAATTCCTCACAATGCTAGGAAAAATGACACTCGAGGTCCGAATATCCCTTGAAACATACTCTATAAAAAAATCCATAACTCGTTTTCATCGTTCTTAGCTAAAACAATTTGTGTGTGTTCTTCGGATACCCATTCACGAGTGTGCAAAATCCTAGCTCAATAGGTTGGACAGTTTTTCTGGAAAAAATTCCTCACAATGCTAGAAAAATGACACTCGAGATCGGAATATCCCTTGAAACATACTCTATAAAAAAATCCATAACTCGTGGAATTTTGATCGTTCTTAGCTAAAACAATTTGTATGTGTTCTTCAGATACCCATTCACGATTGTGCAAAATCCTAGTTCAATAGGTTTGGTAGTTCTTGTGAGAAAAATTTCTAAAGTTGATAAAAGATTGACGCTCGGAACCAATATCATCCTAAAACATACCTCATATAAAAATGTATGTAACTCCTGCAATTTTTATTATTTCCGCTTGAAAAAAATAGCGTGTGTACTTCAAATATGCATAAATGAGTGTGCAAAATTATATTGCAAGAAGTTTAACAGTTTTCGTGAAAAAAATTCCTAAAGTTCCCCAAAAAATGGCACTGGAGGTCAGAACACCCCCTGAAGCATACCTCATATAAAAGTGTATAACTCCTGCAATTTTTATTATTTCTGCTTGAAAAAATCATGTATGTACTTCGAATGTCCATAAATGAGTGTGCAAATTTTTGCTGTAAGAATTATGGGTCGGAAGAATAGGGAAAAATCGTACTGTGACCGGTACACGGTTAAATTCTTTAAACGTAGTATTCCTCGGCTGCAATAACCAATTATTGAAGCAGTTTGATGGTAAAATTGTTTAGAGAGGATGTAGAAGAATTTTCAGTGCAACACGTCGGTGTGGTCTTCCTCGCGAAGGGAGCCGGCTCACCTGCGGCTCTCGTCGACGCGTTTAATGCGCGATAGGTAAAAAACGAACCGAGGACGTCGTACTATTTGCGGAATCGTAAAAGCAGGACGTTTCGTCGACGTCGCCGGACGTACAGTGCCATTCGTTGTCCGTAGTAACACGAACCTCGGTAACACAGGCCCCCGGACGCTGCTCCGTCATACAAGCTTTTCCGTTCGTCCTTCTTCCGTGCGCGAATATTATATTGTAATATTTATCGCCGTGAATGCCGAACGCCGGCATATATTACGTCCGAGTGCTGTGTGATGTGCCAAGCTGACGGCAAAGGACCGACCCACGGTGCACGACCATAAGGGCACCTCGCATTCCTTCGAACACTGGCAGGCCTCTGCATGAGAAACCCGCGATTTTTCCCAGTTACCCCTAACAAACATCATTATTCTTCCAAAATAATAGAAATGGTATTCTCCAGTTGCTCGCATCTAGCTGGAAACATAGAAAATTGACGAAACTTCACTGACACGATACTAATTTCACTGATGGTACTTCCTTACTTCTAATGATTTCTTTGTGACATTTTTAGCAACGTATTCGTGACATTTTTCCGATTAAAATGATACCCCACACGATGCAGTTTCGTTTTTATTTGCGTGTGTAATCCAAGATTTAGTGGAACCTCGATTATCCGAACTAGGTCGGACGAAATTGTGAAGGAGTTCTTTGAAACAATTTTAGAATGCTTTCCCATTGGAATTTTTGGACGTTTGAGGGCTCAAATTAAAGCTGGAAGATTGTCCTTCATGATAAGGTCAATTAGGTTCGAAAAGAAATTCCAAATCGTGTCGAAAAAGTAGAAAAATCTACCATCAGATAAAATTGTCTCGACTTCAAGGTGTTTTTTCCAGAAAATTTTGGAGTGTGTTCCAGTAGGAATTTTTGGATGCTAGAGGTCTCGAAGTAAAGCAGAAGGAAGGTACTCTGTAATAGGGACACTTAGATTAAAAAAGAAATACGAAACCATGCGGAGAGATTGAGGTCGAACATGGACTCCGAGCGACGTTTATGAAGATTCCTATAGCCCCAGAGACAAGTTAATTTATTTTTAGTTCAAAACACGTTCACATCAAGATTCCCATACATCTATAGTCGGTCGAACGTGTACACAGCTCATCCGACAGCGGATTTATCTCTTACGTTCCACCCCCGCATCTACGTCACACGGTAATGCAATAATTGACCTTTTCGCCGGGTCGATGGAGACGAACGCAAAAAAGGGTCGACGTAGGAGTAAAAAGAAAGTAGTATTATACGAAGTGGTATTATAAGAAAATCTACCCTCTGGCCTGCGTAATTGAACTAATATCGTTAGAACTATCGTTGAACATTGAATGCCTCTAACACCGTTGATCCTAATTCGACAAATACAAAAGTCCTTACTCTTTCAGTACAATTTTCTCAAAAATCAGAGCCTTATGCAATTTCATGAACATAGATGTAATGTTCACAGATATCATAAAAACCTAAAAATTGATGCTTCATTTATCTAAATCCCAGTTCTCATTTTTGTATAAAATATTACTATATTTAATCTATTTTTTTTTTAAATATATTTTGCCTATTTTATATTTAATGTTTACATTTGATATAAAAAATATTTTATACTTAATATTGCCTACTTTATTTAATTTTATATTTATTTTACAGATTATTTACAGCACAGAATTTTTATTTTCATTTTTATTTTTATTTTTGTTTTTATTTTTATTTTCTATGATAAAATTATAGACGAAACGCCCTACACAATGGTCTCAGAAACGCATAAAGGCCTGCAGTTTATTAATCGCTATTGGTAGCCTAAACAGCAAGGTTCATCAGCGAAACTACAATTACATCTAATCATAGAACATCTTGATCCTGCAAGCTATAAATCTACACACGCGTTTGACCGACGCACAGCGCAGGCTACTATTTCTATACCTATCTATTAAGAAGCATGAGCCTTCTTTTAGGGTGTTCAAGGCTGTATGCATTCCGTAAAGGTGAATCACTGTCGCTGCGTTCGGTCTAATGTAATTGAGAGTAGACTGCGACAGAGGCAACGGAGTTTTTCAGGACGACTATAATTCGACGCGCCTACGTCGATGCGTTTGAATTCGCATCGATCCAAGTTTGGCAACAGGTAATTAGGGAACGGAGGAGTTCTCGTGGTGGACGTCACTCTTGATGCTGACCTATTTTTAGAGTCCGATTTTTTATTTCCAAGATGACTTTCACTACCTTTGTTTTTGATCCTGTGTCCAACCTTTCGAATTCAATTTCGAAATTTCATTAATCCCACTTCCCATAGATTTTCTTTTCTTATTAAACAGCTGGATAAACTATAGACAATACTAAAAAATCACCATTTAGAACTCAAATTTGTTTATGAAAGAATCGGTATGTGAAAAATAAAATTTCTTTTATGTAATTCCATTTTTAATATGATTTAATGAATTTGGAAGTTAATATGTTTGTTAATAAATTAGTATATTTTTATTTTTGGTCTCCAGTTTGAGAAAGGGTGCAATCATCCCCTAGGGAGGGAAGATTTTTAGCATAACGTCATCTCAAAAGTATTAAAAATTGTTTCATATCCAATAAGAAGACAAGAATTGAAAGCATGTGGAGTACAAATTAATTATCTTAATTCGTGAAGCGGAAAATATTTTTTCGTAGGCCGACCACCCACGGCTATAATTGAAGAGTTATTATACTATGATAGTTCTGCGTTCCACGAACAGTTGTCACACTAGCAATTTCGAAGGTACGCGAAGTTTCGCCCGTGTTGCCAGTAAATTGAAGCTTCGCCGATAATGTGGGCAGGCAGTGGGTTTGGTCTGACTACTTGTTGGCCAATCTACGACGGCCTGTATTATACTATCATAGATTTTGATGGCGGGGAATTTTTTTGCTCGGCAGCTTAAGAATACATCGCCGGTGTGGGGGGATTCGAGTTGCTTGGCCCAATTTTCGAGCGTCTACTTTGGTCTGATCACTGGTGGGGTAATCTACTGCGCGGTTGCGCAGGATCAATGCGGAGATCTGCAATATTGAAAACAATTTTTCTCGTTTACTTCTTCTTCTGGTAGTTTCGACTAATCGAGAGCAGCCTTGGCAATTTTAGCACCGTGTTATATTAAATCCGTATTCCCAGAATAAATTTAATTAAATTTGAAAAATATTTAAGTCAATTATCGACAATCAGAAACTTAATTTTTCTCGAATCTGAGCCACACACTATGCGATATTGTGTTGTAGAGGAACTATAGCAATTTTTGAGCAGTATTTCTACTTTTATTAGTTTCAATGAACTGAGTGCTACTTTGACAATTTTAGCACAGTGTTATATTAAATCCGTATTCCCAGAATAAATTTAATTAAATTCGGAAAATATTTAAGTCAATTATCGACAGTCAGAAACTTAATTTTTCTCGAATCTGAGCCACACACTATGCGATATTGTGTTGTAGAGGAACTATAGCCATTTTTTAGCAGTATTTCTACTTTTATTAGTTCCAATGAGCTGAGTGCAATTTTGACAATTTTCGTAGCGTGTTGTACAGAAATCGTATTCCCAGAATAAATTTAATTAAATTCAGAAAATATTAAAATTAATTGTTGACAATCAGAAACTTAATTTTTCTCAAATCTGAGCCACACACTATGCGATATTGTGTTGTAGAGGAACTATAGCCATTTTTTAGCAGTATTTCTACTTTTATTAGTTCCAATGAGCTGAGTGCAATTTTGACAATTTTAGAACCGTGTTGTACAGAAATCGTATTCCCAGAATAAATTTAATTAAATTCAGAAAATATTAAAATTAATTGTTGACAATCAGAAACTTAATTTTTCTCAAATCTGAGTCACACGCTATACGATATTGTGTTGTAGAGGAACTATAGCAATTTTTGAGCAGTATTTCTCCTTTTATTAGTTTCAATGAACTGAGTGCTACTTTGACAATTTTAGCACAGTGTTATATTAAATCCGTATTCTCAGAATAAATTTAATTAAATTCCGAAAATATTTCAGTCTATAGAGAACTATAGCAATGTGTGTGTAGTATTTATTCTTTTATTAGTCCCAACGAACTGAGTGGAACCTCGACAATTTTAGCACCGTGTTATATTAAATCCGTATTCTCAGAATAATTTAAATTTGTTTTAATAAAAAAATATTATACTTGGAAAATATTTCAGTCAATTATCGACGAGCAGAAATTTCGCCACAGAGCTACGTAACGTTGCAATCTCGTGCGCTCAAAATTTTGGTGAGGGGAGCATCGACCCGTAGGTCTTTTGCGGCACCATTTTTCTCGAATCCGAGCCACACTATGGCACCATGAGCGTCCTAAAAAGCGTACCCATCGTCACGGGACCCTCCGGTCGCAACCCCACGGAACCCGGCTCGAGTCCCTTTTCCCATGGCCGCATCTGAAAACGCGCGAGGATCGCGCACCGACACGAGAGCAAGAGAGCAACAAGCGAGCGAGCAAGAGAGCAAACGATCGTTGCGTTCGCAGGGACACACAGGACACGGTGCTTGTCCGCACGAGCACACGTCTAAATAGCGCGTTAGAGTCCTTTCACACGGGGACACACGAATCGCGAATCTCCTGTCTCGTACGCGAGCTACATTCACACTGATATAAAATACACACCCGGAAATGAAACGTGTGTCCCTTTCCCGCGAGCATACACACAATCCTAAGCTTTCAATATTACTCGATACACTTACAGGGAAGGCGAGAAAAATCGATTTTTCATTTCATTATTAACTACTTCACAACGAGATCTGAAATAATACAGAACGTTGCTCTCAACAATGTCTCGCTACTGAATTTTTTAAAAAGTGAAAAATATGCATTTCTCCGGGATTTTTCGAAATTCTAAACATTCTTGCCTAATTTGAAAAATCTGGAAAGAATAACCATCCATAATCAAACGCATCTACCGTGATAATATAACTTCACGACACGAAATTTCAAGTTTCTGGAATTTTTTAAAAATCGATTTCGCGGTGAAGAATTCTGAAAAAATTCACAGTTGTGTATACTGTTAGATAGAATGTTCGTGAATTTTCTCATAATTTTTTGTTCAGCGGAACGGGTGTATCATACCACAGCTCCCCTTGTGTTAGGGATAGGGAGGTAATAGAAGTAATAGAGTACAATTCATTAAAACCGTGTGCTCCTAGCTACCCTTGTGTTAGGGTTACTGACTTGAGCCTTGAAGGGTTTCCGACCAAAAATTAATTTGACAATTAAATATCTAACTTTGCCCGATTTAATTCTATATCTCAGGTAGCTAGCAATAGATATAACAAGAAATTTGGAGTTTCTGGAATTTAAAAAAAATCAATTTTGCGGTGGAAAATTCTGAAAAAATTCACAGTCGTGTGAACTATTACATAGAATGTTCGTGAATTTTCTCGTAATTTTTTGTTGAGCGGAACAGAAGTAATAGAGCACAACTCATCAAGACCGTGTGCACCTAGCTACCCTTACAGGGTTACCCACTTGAGCCTTGCAGGGTTTTACCAAAAATCAATTTGACAATTAAATATCTAACCGTGCCCGTTTCAATTCCATATTTCAGCTGGCTGACGATATGGGACGCGTGAATCGCGGTGTGTCCCCGTGCGAAAAGACTCTCGGTGCGTACCCTTGTCAGAGAGAGAGAGAGAGAGAGACAGAGGGAGAGAGAGAGAGAAAGACAGAGAGAAGCGAATTCCCACCGTGGCGCGGCGCTGGGGCTGGCAAGTTCCTGATGGTGTGTTCTATAATATAGGCAGAGAGTTGCCGTTCGTCCTGCAGTCCGGGTTGTCCAGCAAGTCTCCAGGACTCCCACCAGGGCCGACCTAGCCTTCTTACGTGTGCCCACCTACTCTATCGAGCAATCCAAATGCATTCTTTCTTCTGTTCTTTCCATGCACGAGCTGAACTCTCTTCCTTGGTCACCGTGGCGGCCGTCCTCCTCCTCTTTTCTTCCCACAGGCCTGCGCCTCTCGTCCTCCTCCTCTTCCTCCTCCTCCTCCTCGGCAAGTATCTGTTCACGGGCACCGGACCCGGTACAAGATCAGGCGGGTACAGCGTCAATCGAGGAAACGAAGCCCGATTGAACGAATAAGATATTTATGACCCGCTTCCGGGAGTTACCGTTTGTTTGCCCGTCAAACCCCGTCGATGCCGATCGATACCGCTGTACGCTAGATATGGTTTTCACGTTACATCGATCCCCCGTATATTTAGAGCTCGTCGTTAGATCACTCCTAGATTGCGACCTAGGACAAAGAAATCAATTCTATTACTCGTACTTTCCAATTGTGAACTGGCCACAAAGACTTAACAGAACACAACAAAAATTTTATCATAATCTACGTAAAAATCCACAATAAAGGGTTAAACACAATGGAAATGTCCATTTGACCAGGACAAGTCCAATGAGCTACACTGATCTTTCTTTGGGGGAGGTGAGGGTCCAGAGCTATAAAGATTTAACAAAACGCAACAAAGATTTGACAAAAATTTTATCATAATCTAGGTAAAAATCCCCAGCAAAGGGTTAAATGCTAGGGTTAAATGGAAATGTCCGTTTGACCAGAACAAGTCAAAAGAGCTACACTGATCTTTCTTTGGGGGTAGGTGGGTGTCCATAGCCACACGGATCCCGCAGAATCATGCGTGTCCACGTTACGGTGTCTAATGAAGATGTGGGTAGGTGTACGAGTGCGCAGCATACTACTGCACCTACACTCTAGCTGGACTCTGTGGCCTCTGAAAATCGCGTGCAATGTCGGAGGACGGCAGGTGGACGGTGAAGGGAAAATAATGTTCCGCCGGGTGATATCGCGGCTGCGAAATTTTCCTTTTGCTTTCTCTCCTGGTGCCGCCGGTGTTCGGGGGTTGGGTGGGGGGTTGGGGAAGGGACTTTTTAACTTCGCGGTGGGTGTAGCCGGCTCGTTTGTATAGACCGAGCATTATTCCGCGACGTGACGGTTTAATAGTGGAGCCCTGATGTCTTGCGCTCGCGCGAACCGCACGCTCGCGACCCGCTCGCTCTCGCGGACAGAAGCTGCGATCGCGAGGCCACGGTGTAACGCGCGATTGCGAGACCACCGTGTACACCACGTTTCACTGGCCCGTTCTTTTCCTTGTCGTTTGATCGCGACGCGGCTCTATAACCACCTCTGCCAGCTGTTGGAATAAATTCTACTTCTTTCTGCTTCTTTTTGTTCTTCTGCGTTTTGTCGCGCGCTCACCCGACAGGTAGCTGTGCACGAAACCTAGAACAAGAAGGGGAATTGTGTACTCCCGAGTAGCTGCGGTTGTCCGGAGCTAATGGACACGCGTCATTTATTGCTTTTGTTTAAAAGGATCGCTGTGCGATGCGCGAGACGACGGAAAGGGGTACTCAATACGCCAAGACTCGGTGCTAGCTGCCAGCACGGCAAGGATGTAGGGTTACCTGACGAAACTGACTTGAAGGGCCATCTACAGCTGTTGTAAACATTGAACAGACAAACAAATGTACTGTTTAGTAAATTGTTCGACACAAGTTTCGATTATATAATTCAGAAAACAGTAAAAAGTGTTACTCAATATACCAAGATTCGGTGCTAGCTATCACCCAGGCAAAGAAGAAGAGCTACTCAACAAAACCGACTTGAAGGGCAATCTACAACTGTTGCAAACATTAAACAGACAAACAAATGTACTATTTAATAAATTGTCCAATACAAATGTCGATTGTATAATTCAGAAAACAGTAAAAAGGGTTACTCAATATGCCAATACTCGGTGCTAGGTGTTATCCAGGCAGATGTGAGGTATTGTTCAGCGAAATATTATTGTGGACCAATGTCCAGCAGTTAGGAAGATTGTACAATGATTGTTAGTACAATGATATCTCGTATAACTCGCTAGGGAATGAACACCTTGAGCAGTTATAAAACGAGGAGGTCGAATTTCTGGTTTCAAAGTCTTACTTAGCGGACCACCACAGCACCGGGAAAGAGGGGGCGGGGGGAGAGAGAGAGAGAGAGGGACTTGATATAACGATAACGTGCACGGGATTAAAATAATCCTTCGGAGTAAAAGGAGGAACTTTTATAATTTCGCGTGGATCTGGATCGCAGTCGGTGGTAACACGAATACGGCGGAGTTTCACTCGAGATCATGCGAGATCTCTGACTCTCTGTCTCTTTGGTTTGCTCGCGCGGGAATGCCGAGGGAAGGGTAGCTGGGTGGCGTAAGGTTCTCAGGTAGGTACATTTAGGCGGACGTGCACACGTCGAGATTCGTGGCCGTTCGCCGATCGTTGACACGAGAGACCGGGAGTGCTCGACTGCATTATCGTTGGCGTGCGAACAGGTAACCTTGCGATCTCTCTTGCTGCCTGTATGCACGCGGGCTATTTTCGTATGCTGGACTCGTCCACGAGCTGTGCAAACAAATACCCCGCGAAACGATGCTCCGACCGCGAACCTCGGATACACACGGGCACCGATGCTTCGGCAGGAATTTCACTGCGGGACATGGCTCAATCTGGATTCTTTTTTGTTTAATGTAGGCGACGCTGTCGTAACGCCATTCTCGGACCCGGTTTCATAGAACGCGGCCACCAATCCTGTAACACGATAATTGGTAATCAAAATCCAAATTACAGAAAAATTACATATATCATTCGCGTAGATGTTTTCTAACCTATAATCTTCCTACAGCAAAGCCACGACCAAAATATGAAGGACCCCATTGACCTCCAACTTGACCAACACCTTGGCCATCATCCCCATTTCCAATATTACCACAACAAATATATCCCTCACGATCTATAATTCTATTGATATATTGACCCAAGCAGCTCTTTCCAAAATCTTCAATCGTCCTAAACAAATACTCTTGACCTACAGACCTCCTGTTAGTAGACTGCTGAGTTTTATACAAAGTAAAAATTATTTGTATCAATTGCAAGGTGCAGAGCTACATAGAAAGTTGATAATAATATTTAAAAATTTTCGAAATACTTTTACTGTTTTGCATTTTATTCGCTTATTTTAGCCAGAAATGTGTCAAATCAAGTCTACTGATTAGTAACAACCAGACTGCGGACCTTTCTGCAAAATAAAAATTTTCTACCTGGATTGCAACAGACTGGAGTGAAGTAGAAATTTGTTTTCCTTTATAATATGTTCAATAGATTGAAAATAATGTAACAGTATTTCAAAATTTGTCCAATGTTTTTACCATTTTAAAATACGCCTACCAATTTTTGTCATAAATGCATAAAAATCACATTTCAGGACTCGATTAAAATTATATTTGAGTAGTACTGTTATGCTAAAGAAGGCGTCCCTTCTCCACCAGTCAAGCCAGGGTCTACGGTCTACGTACCAATGAAATAGGTAAAACTTGTACAGGCCAAGCTCGTTATCCCTAAAATGATAATAGTCAAGTGACGTTTGTACAGTTATGCTGAAAGAGGTGTCTGCCGAGCAGCTCGGAAGCTAGTGAAGGTACCATGAAGCAGCCAGTGGACCAACTCTCCCCGTCTAGTTTTCCTGCGAATATCCTTTCACGCGGCTCGTCCTTCCACGACCTAGGTCTCGAGTGCGTTCGAAGCTGTCGAGGCTGTCTGTCCCGGTCTGTCGTCGTTGGTGAGAGGAGAGGCCTCGCCGTGGCCCGTGCCACGGACGACGAAGGGGCGTCGAAACCGGAAATGGTCCATCGAGGACGGGAGTTGCCGTGGCAACCGCGATCTGCTTTAACCCCCGGTCGATCATCGGTCTTCCGCGTCATTCGAAAGCGGTCTATTATTCGGGGTCGCTGCATCCTCTCGCCGCAGCCTCCTTCTCGAGCGGAGAGAACCGCTCGACGAACCTGTGTATTGTGTGTTTGTGCTACCGGGTGAGCGACGAGCGGATACGGTGACGTAGCCCCGAGAGCCCCGAGCAGCCACGAGCTCGGCCGAACGTGCTCAACGCGAGTCGACGGCTCGGGGTGTCCCGAGCCGGGCCGAGCGCGGCCGACCGTGGCCGACGCGAGACGGTGACGCACGATCGACGCCGAAATCTCGCGACGCCGTTGCATCGTGTTACGTCGCGTTACGCTCGCAAACAGAACGCGCTGCCAACTCGATCTTATCAGGGCCGATTGTTTGAATTTGTCTGTGAATTACGACACCGATTGGCGAACCTTTGCGCAAGACTCCCTCCTGTGTTCATTCAACTCGTTTCCATCCTTTTCCATGCTAATCGCCCAGACGAATAACCCGACCCATCGACAGGTAACGTAGCAGCTCCCTCTTCGTCGCATCCTTCATCACGGGTTTAATCCTCTGTGGCAATAAACGATTTGTTGTGCAATCTACTGTACAAGTAATTGCACCATAGCTCCACATTCATTGCCACAGAAAATGCAATTTTTGTTCGCGTTATGTGGGGGGGGGGGGGTACATCAGCTGGAAAGACTGCGGCGAATCTTCTGTGGCAGTGAGTGTACAATCCTGAATAAAACAACATCCTGCACATTTACTGTACTTTTAATGCTACATAAAGAATTCTATAGCAGAGTCTATTACAAACTTTAGTAGAAATATGAAATCTCCAATGGTCTTCACAGTGTCATGATTCTACCCTAGATTAAGGACCCTAACCTTAGACTAACCTAGTTTAGGACTTCAGTTTTGAAGATTTTATATATGTACCTTCTACCGAGGAGATTAGTTTAGGTGATTATAATACGGTAGGCGAGATTCTGTTCCGAAGTATCGTGCACGATCGTTTCTATAACGATCGATTTAAAAATGTTTCGCATACACAGGTTCAGGCGCCTGGGCACGCGCGCGCATGCGTCAGGAGCGGATCAATCACGCAACATACCCGCCGACGGCTATGCTTCGGAAGGTAATTTCTAATGATCGCAATTCTCCGTACTTTCTTGCGCGTGAAATGGCCTGTGCTGGATCCCCTGTACTTTCACCTGGTTTTTGAACCGGAACTCGCGCCGAACAATCGATGTCGCGCATCCTCGAAAGTTTGTTAAACGCAATTACACAGCCGAGTTTGACGCAGCCTCTAGATTGTATTAATTGATACCCGGCGACGTTGAATGCTCGATAAACTATAATTGCGAGTAAGAGAAATCCGGTTAATAAAATTCGATGCAGTCGGATGACTCATTGGCTGCCAAGGGCGATGCAGATCCTTCATCCTACACTGTCCCTGTAGCGATGGGCTCGAGATGCTCTGCACAGTACAAGACACCATCACTAGACCTGCCAGTCAGGACAAATGATCCCCAAATTTATTTTACAATTATTGAAACTGTAAAGGTGCGTTCATAGTTTCTGTAGTGATGAGTTTAATATTAAATGAGTGACCCCAAATTTTTTATTTTGCAATTTGTTCAAACAAAAAAGCTGCATTCATAGGTAATATTTTAATGCTCGGTAGTGTTTAATATTAAATTCATTTTAGACCGTGTTTGGAGTAAATTTATGTAAGTTAGGGCCCGTAGAAATTTTCGTACGGCCAGTGCAGAGGATATAGCATAGAGGTTGCAGCATTTGAAGTAATCTGTGTACACAGTTATGTACATACGTTTCGACACGTCTGCGATTTCCTTCAGTTTCTATTCTCTCGAAAAAATCCACTGTTCCAAGGCCTCGGAGGCCTTTCGCAAAACCAGTTTCGCATTAATTCTGCCAAAATTGTTGAACGTTTCCCAATTCGTATATTCTATAGAGGAACAAGAACGTCGAAAATAGCATAGTGTATACCAGAGAACCGAAACGGCTCTAGACGCTCGGAAATCGTCGTAAACAAAGTGTCCATAATATCGCACGTCACCGTTCAGGACTCAATATAAACACCCATAGAAACACAAAAGGTGATCCAAACTTGTTAGCCAAATACGTCATACTTCCTGCACGATGCATTTCGATGAATCATTGCTGTAAAATTAGCTGCGGCGCGATAACTGTAGCGCCAATCGGGGGACAGCAAATTATTTATAAATTGATAATCATCAGCCCTTGGAGAATTAAGATGGAACATTTGATAGATGGTTTTACATCAGCATTGCAAATTAGAATCTCAGGGAAGGAACCTGACCAGTAAATTGTTTGTGGATTTATAATTATCAGTCCTTGGACCAGAGCTATGTGATTTTACATCAGCATTGCAAAGCTAATAGGGTCTGTGACCTGAAGAACTATCAGCAGTCTTGCGGCAGTTCTCGAAGACCGGCTCGAGCGTAGGGTCTGTCGCAATCTGAAAACTATAACTCCAATTGACGCATCGAATTATTTATAAATTGACGATTAACGTTACTAGCCCTTGGACGTGGGTATACGCTACGTGCTTTTATGTCATCATCGCAAAGTTAGTAGGGTCTGTGACCTGAAGAACTATCAACAGCTTTACGCCAGTTCTCGAAGGTCAGCGTAGTGATTTAGGGTCTGAAAACTATAACACCAACTGATGAAGGGCAAGGGGGATTAGCGCGTGATTTTACGCGAGTGTTGCCGGTTTTATGGTGATCCGAGGAGCTATCAGTTCCGAGTCAATTCTTGAGGATCCAGAGGAGGGACCCCAGGGTCGATAAATAGCTCGAAAACTGGCGAGAAACAGAGTGAATTGAATGGCCATCGGTAGTTGGCGTGTATTGTACGCGATGTGTGGGTTCGCGGGGCCGCGTTGTGTTGTTGTAGGAATGCTGTCGGCAGCCGGCAGCAGGGTCGCCCACTGTTACTCGTCGGGACTCGCTTTTGCTGCCTCTCTGCCCTTCCTTTGCTCGGCCGCCTCGCTCGCTCGCACGCTCGCTCGATTCCGTTTTAAAACTATATTGCCGTGGCCCCTTTGTACTTGCGGCCACTCGGGCTCTCTGGCCAGGCCTCTCCCTCTCTTTCTCTCTCTCTCTCTTTCTCTCTGCCGCGTGTCTGTGTGTGCGCGAGCACGTGTACGTGCGTCCGTCGACTCTGTGTGCGTGTCCGAGAGCGAGCGAGCGGACGAGCGCGTGCACACGTACACATATCGTATTACATATTTGTCCAGAGGAAGAACGGAGGTCTCGTCGTTCATCGTGTCGTCGCGGTCGTGCCTTCCGTCGCGCTTCTCACCACGCGATATGTGTATACACACACACCCGACTTTCTCGCGTGATTTCGAACCGGCCGAGTGTGCGTCGTACGGTTTTTCTAGCGGGGGCGCTGGCTACTCGCGAGAAACCGCCTGTTTCTTCGATTCAAAGCCGAACCAAATCGAAAAATACCGTGTCGACCCATTAGAGGGATATCTTCCGATCAGGAAAATGGCATTCCTTTCCTTGGACCGCCGAGGATTGATTAGATATATTTGGATACTTTCGCGAGGCTCGTTTTTCTAGCGGGACGCTAACCACTCGCTCGTGACCGTTGTGGAACTGTGTTTATTCTCTAAATTCCCTGCGGAAGCGACCCAACCTAATTAAACTAAACAATGCATCTATTAAAGAAACATCTCCTGATCGGAAACACGTCATTCCTTGGCTCGGATGACCAAGGATTGATTAGATACATTTGGATTCTTTCGTCCCAAGTCCGTTTGTCGAAGGAGCGCTACGCGAAACCGTCTATTTCTTCTTTCAATTCTCTACACCGGAAGCGAACGAAATCAATTAAAATACACCATCCATCTATTAAAGGAACGTCTTCCGATTAGTAAGACTGCATTCTTTTCCTTGAATGGCTAAGGATTTATTAGATACATTTGGATACTTTCGTTCGAGTCCGTTTTTCTGAGGGGCGCTGACTAGTCGCTCGAGAACACCTCCGGGACCGTTTCTTCTTTCAATTTCCTACACCAAAACCGAAATACGCCAATCAAAATACGATAACCATCCGTCAAAGGAACATCTCCAGTTTAGGAAAGTGTAATTCCTTTCTTTGGATGTCCAAGGATTGATTAGATACGTTTGGATAGTTTCGACTCGAGTTTTTCTAGCGGGGCCACTAATTTCTTCTTACATTTTCCTGCACCAAAACCGAAATGGGCTAATCAAAATACAATACCCACCTATTAAAAGAACATCTCTTAATTAGAGAGACGTGATTCTTTTTCTTGGATCGGTAAGGATCGATTAGATACGTTTGGATCCTTTCGCGGGCTTCGCAACGTCACGAAACTCCCGTCCGCCAACGACACAGATGGCGCTGGCTGCGGCCGCGTTCATAGCGCTATATAACAAGCTCCTCGCGCAGTTGTTCGCGCAAGATTTATCTAAACTCTATTTTCAAGAGCTGTAAACACGTCCGGGAGTACGTTCCTCCATAAATTTACAGCTTTATCCAGAAGAAATTCGAAGGGTTACCGATAAGGGTATTCGCGCGTTAGCGTCCCTGCCCACGAACGGGTTCTAAACGCGTTATACCTATACCAAAGTCTTATTTGCTCGTTGCTTCTGCGACGATAGCTCGCGCCATTATCTCAAACGACGTTGACGATAAGACCGAGGCTTCTACGATCACGTTTGCACGCGTGCAAGCGAGCGTTTAAACGGTTAGGGGATGAGCGAGCAGGATTGGGAATTCTATGGTATTTTTTTCTTTCCCTTTTTCCCCCACACCGTAATTAACCTTGTTCAATTACGGAACGTTCGAAGCGCGTTCTTCTCGGCCTAACTCGACGGGCAGAAGGCCGATTCCGAAACGGAGGCCCGGGACTGTCGAATTCTCGGGGATTCCCGAGAAATGCCAAGGAAGGCTGTGCGCTGGTCCGAAAGCAGGCAAAGAGAGAGATTCCTCCACGGTAAGGTCTTCGGCTCCGGGATTAAGCTTGCCCTTCTCCCTGTCGGCCTCTCTGTCGCT
The DNA here is from genome assembly GCA_913789895.3 of Seladonia tumulorum. Classification (NCBI taxonomy): domain Eukaryota; kingdom Metazoa; phylum Arthropoda; class Insecta; order Hymenoptera; family Halictidae; genus Seladonia; species Seladonia tumulorum. The sequence continues at coordinate 7,152,222 of OU565280.1, forward strand.
CTTACTGAGTTGTCGGCTCTTTCCACGAAACTCATCACCGTTCAACGGGCTTTATCCCGGCTTGTTTGCCTTTTCTTTCAACCGGCTGGTTTCTTTTCTTTTTTTCTCTCCCTCTCTCTCTCTCTTTCTCTCTCCCCCCGCTTGTCCTACGCGCTGCTTCAACCCACCTCTCCCCTCTCTCTCTCTCTCTCTCTCTCTTTGGACGCCCTCCTCTTTCTCTCTGTCCCGCCCGGAGGTTTCACTCGCACGCGCAACCTTTTGCCGAATGGCGTGTCTTACGGCGCGGCCCACGAGCAGCTCTCGTTCGAGAAACACACCGCTCCGTTTTGGTCTTGCTCGTGTTTCAAGTGGCGTGGCCGGCCCCGCGTTCCCGATAATCGGGCCCGCAACAGACCCGAGAGCCTACACTCGTTCGGTCCAGCAGAAAGAGGAGAGGCTGTGTGTGTACCACCTGCCGCAATGCGTCCCCGGCCCCGAAAACCTAGCCATTCACAATTTCAACGCCGATTTCACCGTTTCGCGCGCCCGCAACCCGACCGCGTCCCGTCGTCCTCGTCGATCGCGTGCACCGGTCACGAGACCCTGCCCACTGTGATTTGCAGAAAGATTTTTCTCGGCTTAGAGCCTGGCTAGATGATGCCGCCAGTAACAAGCTGCCCGTGGTCTCTCCGATACCCAAGGGGATACTCGGCTTCGTTTCGCGTCAGACCTGGGCGAATTAAATTGAAAACGTGGATGACGTAGGGTGTAGCAGGTGGCTCGGCTCTGTCCGATGATTTTTCGGCCCTTGGACCTTTTTCGGCCCGGCCCTATGAGCGGCAGATCTAGCGCAAAGCTGTTGAGGCTTTGAGTTTGGATTTGGGGAGGTTCAGGGTTTGGGATTGAGGTTTCAATCCCTGGGAGGCTTTTGACGATTTTCTGTCAATTTTTTTCAGTTTTTGAGTTTGGATTAGAAAATTAGAATTTGGAACCTTTGCAAGTTTTGGCCAAAATAGACCCATCTCCCAAGGTTAAGCATGTCCTTGGGCTGAAGAAATTTTGTAAATTCCCTAGCCCGAATTGTTAATTTGTAAAGAAATGTACGAATGGTGTTGTTATTTTTGTGCTGGTCACAGAAACATAAAAATGTTAATTAAGAAACAAAAAAAAAAACATTTATTGGATGATTGGAATAATGTAAAAGTATAGATGTATTGTTTCTAGCTTTTTGAGATTATGCTTGATTGAGATCGTTGCAATTTTTATTTTGCATAGACAGCTGACCTAGTAATAAATTTCCGAGTATTTTTGCGTTCGCCAGACTGGCGGAATGGATGCAATTATATAATACGAATCTCGGGTGATCAATCTCGCATAAATTGGTAATTGCAGCCCGAATATGTTAGCTCGGTTGAATCGTAACTATCGAGCCACGAAGCTCGGTTGCACCGTATAGGAGAGCATAGGCGTCACGGATCCTGAGGCCCTCGGACGCCAAGGCTCATACATTTTAAATCGTCCTTTCTCGCGACACAATTTGTGCGCGACAAATTATGAACACTGACGGAGACATGGCTCCGCTTGATTGTACTAATTTCTGCGCGCCGTAGGAACTTGTCGTACCAATACACCGGCGCCGGCAACCGGAGTGTACTATTTTTTCCCGCTCGATTATTGCTATGAAATGACTTCCAACGAGCAATAACTTCCCTAATAATAATAATAATAATAATTTCCCCAAAACTGTATCAAAGTACCTTAAATTGATAATTCCATACGTTTGCGTATGAAAATGTGAGCTTGACACATAATTTCCTAAACATGATTTAAAAAATCAGTATAATACATATTATTGAATTACTCTGTGCAAGTAATAACCATTTTCAAGATGTCCTTTTTAAAAAATAATGCATTTGCGACGATTTTCCAATAATACGTTCTGTAACATATTTTTTATATAACGCGAGTAATAGGCTTGCATAATTTTCGTGCGGAATATTCGTCAACAACAAAGAAGAATTTATATTCCCGTAGCAGTAAACGCAGCCGGGAATTGCATAAGTGTCGCGCCCGTGCAGCGATGCACACAGTGATCGATGAACACAACGACAACAGGTTTGTCATAAACGAAGTTCCCTTTATTTCCATTGTGGCTCGCTCAAATATAAACTTCGGACGAAGTTCGCTGACACGGGTGCATAGGTCACGCTTGATAAAGACATTTTTCACTGACCTAATCGCTTTCGAATTCGACCATGTCACACGGATATCCTTGGAAACGGACATTTTCAAAAGCAGGACAACATTTATCAAAGTATTTTCTAGGTTTCACAGGCGTTTTGCGAACAAACAAATTCTTATTAAATAAATTGGAACATAATAAATAATTCAGTCAGTTTTATTGTGTAAAATTACATAATTATGGTTGGATTTGATCAGCTTGTTATTCGACGGAATAATCGCTCGTTCCTTTAAAAAAGCAAACACGTACACGAATCGGAACAAAATGGACTGATCAATGTTATTGAGTGGCTTTCCCCACTATAGCATTCGGCCCGCTATCTACGCCTGATGTGATTCATATAGGGGCGAAAGACCTTGAGTGATTAATTTATCTACTCCTCACAATAGCACACACTAAATTTTCCGAAAGAATCGAGCCTCTGGAATCCACAAACATGTCGTTCCAAAAACATGTTTCCCTCAAATCATTGTTAAACATCTCACGCTACATAATTACACTAGTATATGTAGAAATTAACCGAGTGAAATATAAAACAATAAACACTAGGAATATCCCAAGATATTGTTGCAGTGTCCTGTAAAATTAAAAAAATCTATTAAGTGATGGAATGATTTTTCATTAAAGTCCAGCTTCCCCACAATAAACGCAGAATATTTTTATTTTGCGGGAAAATCCGCAGTCTGTTAATAATACATTTTGTTCACAACATCGTTAAGAATTTTCCCAAGATTTTTCTGAGCTCGCCTCTTATTTAACAAGGTTCTTATTTCCTCAACAATTCTGCCTTGAGAAAAATCCGTTCCTACTAATACACTTTTTAATTTTTATTACTGTATTTAAATAGAAATCTGGAATTAGGGAAAGTAAATATTTGTATTTGGAATATTTTCAAATATTCAAATTTTCAAATCTTGGATTAGGAAAAGTGCATATTTATATTTGGAATATAAATATTTCCCACAAACAAACACTGTTCGAACGGGACCGCCAGCAGAAAGCGTCCTCTACAATATTCAAAAGATTCCGATTGGACCATCCATTGTGGACAGACATAAAAATTTAAGAACCCGAAAACAGCATCGAGTTTAACCTTCTTCATGTTCGAGTCCGTTCAAAAATTAACGAATCCAATACTCGGCCCATCCGATATTCCCGTGGAAAATAAACATTTCCAGAAACCAGTAAAATCCCGGCAAGCGCAGGGCGCCGGTAGGACGGTGCACGTCCCTGCGCCAGTGGCGTTTGGTGCGCACGGGGTTCCATTTCGAATGCCCGGAAAGAATGCCACGGCTGCCGTCGAAGCCAATGAAACAGGCTGGCCAGTAATTCAAGCTTGCAATGGGCTGGCGTAGGTGCAGCGGCGGTGTCGGTGGCACTATACAGTATAGTCATCGCCTATACAGTCTGATCGAACAGGCCGGAGAAACGCTCGAGAAACGCGCGCCCAACGTTGTCATCGTTCCGATAGGTGGAGCACAAAGTGGCCGAGCGGTAAAAAGCGCAACGATGTGTTTCTCCGAGAACTCGCATCATCTTCGCTAAGACGAGAGTCGTTCGCATAGTCGTCGGAGGCTTGGCCGGAACAAAGACGACAGCATAGGTTCGCGGTGGGAGCGACGAAGAGAGAGCGGATCAATACCATGCGATACACGCCGAAATAATTTCATTGTCCACTGTTAGCGGTGGCTCACGTGTCGCGTGGCGCGGTATGGCATGGCATGGCGTGGCGTGGCGTGGCGTGGCGTGGCGTGCGCTATACTCTCTTTCTCTTACTCTCTATCCCCCCTTTCTCTCTCTTTCTCTTCCCCCTTTCACGGCACAGCCGTCTGTGCGTTTCGCTCTTTTCTTCCGTGTGCCGGCTATCTACCCCTGTCTCTCTTTCTTCGTCCCCCCGTAGCGGCTCTTTGTCTCTATCGCCCTATCCTCGTCCTTCGGGGGCGAGACCGAAGGGGAGAAACACCCAGCAGGGAAAGGGGAGAGAGCCTAGAACCCTTATGGCACGAGTGATAGCCGCACAACGCTACTGGGTATTGATCACCCTTCGCAATCAATGTTAACAACACTGCTTACAGATGGCCGGATCAATTATCTAGATAACGCTCGGACTTGGTCACCGATTGTCTTTCAATCCGAGAAGACAAAGTCCAAGAAAACTGGAAGAACAACTTAGAACCCTTCTGGCATCAGCGACACAATGCTACCGGGTATTGATCATCACCAACAATCACACTCACGGATCGTTATCTAGGAGACTTGGTCATCGATTGATCAAGACGAAGAAGACCAAATCCAAGAATCCTAGAAGAGCCTGGAGGCCTTCATCAGTGATAGCCGCAGAATGCTGTTGAGTATTGGTCCCCCTTCCAAATAAATTTTAACACTATTCACAAATGGCCCTATGGTCCCTATGTCCAAGACAAAATCCGAGGATGCTGGACCCCTATGACGTCAGCGCTAGCCGCAGGAAGCTAGTGGTTATCGAGCACAGTAGTGCTCGCTTAGTTGCAACTAAAGTCTGCTCGGTTAAATTTACACGAGTCGGTCCCATCATTCGCTTGTTAGTGCCTTGAGATAGAAGGCACAAGAAAAAATATCCCAGGAACAGATGTTAATTTAACCGTGCACCAGCGTGCCCAGCCAAGGACAGTCCCTGGACCCAATTGTCTCTCAATCCGGGAGGACGAAACGGAAAAAGTATGGAGTACGGTTCAGTGTCTCGTGAAAGTTTTTAGAGAATGCGTGCGCCCGCTCCATGGCTAGAGAGCTTAGGGTAATTGAAAACAGTGGGCCGGTTGTGGACGGAGATTATAGGCGGCGGTTTAGGCCCGAGCCCGAGAGTGCAGAACGGTTTAATTGAAACGGGGCCAATAAACGGCTGGAAAAAAGAACGTTGGACCGTAAAACCGACGAAGACCCACCGGCTTTTCCTCTACTTTGTTGTAGAGGAGCGTTATAGAGGAGAGAGGAGGAGGAACCGCGAGCGACTCTCACGGCCGATCTTTCACTCTCGGACATTTAGAGCGTTGACTTTCTCTCCTATCGCGACTGTCGCTGCTCGTGCGAACCGGCCACGATACGACAAAGATCGTGACGACCAATCATGACCTTGTCGAGATGGATTGATCGGAACCCGGAACGAGGCGCAGCGTGTCGCCCTGGGTATTTAGGTGAACTTTGAACGGGGACCCAGTCAAAAGTCTCGCGCGACGACCTGACTGGTCGGTGACGATGTTTGCGAGACAGATTAGACTGCTGCCCCACCTTAAATGCACCATTCGAATTTAATTAATGCGGTTGACCGTCGTAGAACGCGGTTGTTTCGGTTCGTGTTCCAGCGAAACCGTGTTAAATTGCATGTACGCATAACGCAAATTAGGGGAATGCGTTCCGTGTTGTATCGAAACGTGTTTTAAGGATGCATCCCGTCCGATGTTTGTAAGCCAGATTAAACTGCTCGCCCAATTTAATTGTAGGGTTATATGGATCAGTCGACCCATGTTTGTCAAAACGTGCTCTATAAAAACAATAGATAACTCACGAAATTTCGATTGTTTTTACTTGAAAAAAATAGTGTGTGTACTTCAAATGCCCATGAATGTATGTGCAAAATTGTAATATAGGAAGTTTAATAGTTTCCATAAAAAAAAATCTTAAACTTTTATAACTAATTGGCACTCAAATCCAGAATACCTGAAAACATGTTCTATACAAAAATATACAACTCAAGTAATGTTGATTGTTTTTACTTGAAAAAAATAGTGTATGTACTTCAAATATCCATGAATGTATGTACAAAATTCCAGTGTAAAATGTTCGCTAGTTTCCCGGAAAAAAATTCGGTAAAATTCGCGCAGAACCATCCGCGGAAACGAGAATAGCCCCTTAAGGAGCGTGTCCACCTAGTGTCACTAACCAAAGGATAGTCTCATCTCGAAAATTACGCGGCAATTACACAACGATGCAACATTATTTCCACGGTAGCCGTGCGCCAGAGCTCAGCTCTTCTTCGGGTGGCTCGTTAGGCTATCGTGATCCTAACCTATCCTTGCATCAGTTAGTCGGTAGTTCCTACATGGAAGCATGCATTTTCTACTACAGAGAGAGAGAGAGAGAGAGAGAGAGAGAGAGAGAGAGCGAGAGAAGGAGAAAGAGGGGGGGAGAGAGAGAGGGAGAGGTCGGACCGGTGCACGGATATGCATACATCTGCGCGGATGAAAACGTTCACCGTGGCGCAGTCCTCGCTTGTCAGAACAAAGTCTTTCGCGGCGCAGCGTCGCTAGCCTCTGGCCAACAAACTGCTGGTAGTAACAGGCCAGCAACGGTCATTTATGTTAGAAGAGAAGCGGTGCGCATGCATGCTTGCTCGCTTGCTTACTCGCTCGCTCGGTTGCTCTCTCGCGGGCGCGCGCGCGCGCGTACACGCACAGGGACGCGTGCGCGTTCGCAAATCGTGTATTCCGCATGCACGCTCCAACAGTGATTTCTAAGTTGAACGAGGAGGAAGCAGTGCAAGAGAGAATGACAGAGTTCAAGAGAGAGAGAGAGAGGGGGGGGGGGAGGAATCACGGAGAAAGAATCCCTTCGTTGGGTATCGTTCGACTGACTCACGACTGACGCTGATGAGCTAATGACGAACATATGCAACGAGGTCTCGAAGTGCGTAAATAAAGTCGTCAGACCGTCAGAACGTTCGGTCGAGTAACCGGAATCGGTTATTAAATGCAATACCCTTTTTGGGAGGTATTTCCAAAAGCGAGATTTTTCTCGATACCCAATTTTTCAAACAACCAGCATTAAATCGTCCCGGTAAAATTCCCGAGAAATTATATACTCGTTTAGCGGGCAATTCGCCCAATAACAGTACTCCCGGTGTCCCATTGTTGTTCGACCGAGGCTCGCCAGCTCGTCTTTCCCGCTTGTTTCTGCTCATTTCATCTCACACTTTCCCCCGGAGCCGGCGTGACCCGAGGAAGGGCAATGGAATTCGAGTCTGTGGATGGATCTCGGAGACGCATCCTCTCACCCTGCCCCCAACCACCTTCTTCTTCAGCGTTCGTCCCACGCTTCGGTTCCCCGACCCTGTCTCTCTTTCTCTCTCCCTTTCTCCGTGCAAGATACACATAGCCGCCGCCGCCGCCGCCACCGCCGCCGCCGACCAGATAGAAATAATACATTATTTAAATAGTGTGGCGACTACGGTGCGTGACCTTCTCGTCGACGTCGCGCCTGATTCCCCTCTTTAACCTCTTCTCCCCTCTCTATCTCTCTCTCTCTCTCCTTCTACTCTGTTCTGGTGCGCGCGAGTCTCGCGTCACCCACCACTTCTTACCTCTCTCTCTCTGTCTTCCCCCTCTCCCCTCCGAGCTCTCGTACTCGGCTCTCTCACCCTTGTACCCGACCCGACCCCACCACTGCGACCCGACACGAGCGCGCGCGAACGCATCCCCTCCGCCTCGGCTCTCCTCTCCGCTGATCGGGCTCTCTTTCTTTCTCGTTTCTTGCCCCGTGTCTTTCCCACTCCGTCGTCGTCGTCTACTTTTCGCCCTCTTGTCCCACTGTCCTTGTTCGTTGTTCGCTCGATTTCTTCGCTGACTCCCTCTCTCTCTCTTTTTCCTGGTCGTCGTCCGTCCTTCTCGGACGCTCGGCGTCCCCACTATTTCAACTCTCGAGCGACAGTTCTCGGTGGCTCTCCTCTCTTCTCGAGACCTCGCTTGTGTGCAATACAGGGTGGCTTGCAAGGACAAGGAATTAAACAAACTCCTTAAGGCGGTTACCTGCCGACGACGTTGCTCGTCGCGTGCGTACGTGTGTGGACACCGTGGACTCCCCATACTGCGGGGGTCTACCATAGTCGAAGAGAGCAATTCGAGGGGGGGGGGAGATTTCTTTGTCTGAGATAAACCGTTCGTTTCTTTTTTGTTTTTTAAACAATGATTCTTTCCGAAGCACACTCTAGCGCCTCGTTTCTGCGCTTTCGTTCCTAACGATCGATTCCGAACCGATACGCCAGTAGCGATTACGGTTGCGTGACTTATTGTTATTCAATTAAGACGGACGCGTCAATTCTCCGCGCGCACTATTTCAGGAACGCGATCTTCTTCGGGTACCTACTCCCTCTCTCTCCCTCTCTCACTCTTCTGGTTCTCGAGGTGTGCAGACCCGACTGCGGCGGCTAATTGCAGGGAAATTATTTGTTCGAGGCCGGGAGAACGCGCTTTAACGACTGGCTCTTTGCGATAAGTTGCCGTAAAGATTATGGCAGGGTTGAACGCGCGCGTCCTTCCGGCCTTTCGAAACGCGTTCTCTCGCGCCAGACATTGTACGCTGAGCTTCGGGTGTTCGCCGTTAGGGCGCAGCACCTCGTGCCTCGGGCTTTCGACGAGGGGAAGTCCCCGCATTCTTCGGCGTTGCGTTCTTGTATCTGTTCGTTCCGAGTGCTTAGAAACTCAAAACAATGCACGGCAATTCCGAGCGTCATTGTCAAAGCTTGCGCTTGGTAATAAATTAAGTCTTTCGTGGCCGAGTTGTAGGTAGACTGCAGATTTTATGCGTTTATGATAAAATTCGGTAGATTTAGAAAGATTAACATAATTTGTGAATATCATCACAATATTCTCAACTTATTTGGCTTCTGTTCCTTGCGATTGATACAGACAATTTTTGTTACGCATAAAGATCGACTTATCAGGAATCAATAAAAACCTGTGTATAAAATCCAATCTAATAACGTACATCGATTTCATAAATAATCCTGAAAGTTTGCGCTAGCTAAATGCAAGGTAGCTGGGGTATCTAGGTATCTACGGATAAATCAATAAAAGCATATACTCAATAGAAGCGTATACTATCATCGTCCTAGTCGATCAACCATTTCCTGACTCCTGCTATGTCGCATACTGAAACTTCGAAAGTTCTCAGAGCCCCAGTACTTTTCAAATCCCTAACCATGGTGGCGCTTCCGGCGCACTCTCCCCGGCTTCCAGGTAGCCTGACGTCAGCCTCCATATGTCGCCGGGTCGTCCACCGAAAAGGAACGAACGCGCAGCACGGTTCGAAAATAAAAAGAAAAAAACAAAAAAAAAATCGAGAAACATGATCGATCTCTCTCCTGGTCTGGCGCAAACACCCGCTAGAGTAGAGTACAGAAGTATAGAGGTATATAGAGTCTGGTACGAAGGCGCGCACGTAGTACTCTTGGCACTTGTGTTGGCCCCTTCGTTTATCCGCTTCCAGTTCTTGCACCCCTCCTCGGGTCTTGCGGGGCAGCACCCTCGCTCTTCTTCGGGCAGCGCGCAATCCTTTACCCTCTCCTCTGTGTGTCTTAAACCACTCCTCATCTGGCGGTGCTCGGAGAGCGTAGCGGGCGCTGTCGACACACAGCTTCCTTCCCCTTTGCGCGCGCGGTGCGCCACTGTGAACGAGGCTTGAACTGGCTGCTCCGGCTCTCCGGCGCTCTCCGTCTATTGGCGGCGTTGCCAAGTGTCCTCGACCATCTGTAACCGCTCCTCCTCTCCTGTTTATTGGTTTAATATTCAATACGGCTCGGTGGAGTCCGATGTGTAACACACAGGCCGATATGTAGGTGCCCGGTTCGGGCGCGTGCGTGCACATGTATCGGAAACTATGTAACTGTGCACACGGTGCTCTCCTCCCCACCCCCCTTACCCTCTCTACGCCCCTCTCCACGATACTTCCTTCCCGCAAAACTCCACCCTCCCGGAGCCAGCTCTCTGCTCTCTTTATCGCCTCGACACTCCGTGTCCGTTTCCGTCTTCTTTTCGCGCGCGTCCTTTCTTCATCTCGTTCGGTTCCCTCGCTTCTCCGAGTCCGTACCCCTCCAACTTTCTTCGTCCTCCCCTCCTCCAGGTCGCTCCGACCTCTTTGCTCCTCGTTTTCGGGACTCCTCGTCCTTTTCTCCGAGCCGAAATCCTTCTGGTGTGCGTGTACGCGTCCCGACGCGCATAGTAGCGTGGTGGGGGGAGGGTTCAACTATGTATAGTCGGATAATAGAGTTTGTCGAGTCGACATGCGCCCTTCTTGGACCAAGGTGCCGGCCTTGCCCCATATTTCTTCGAAATGGTCGGGGAGCCGAGTGACGTTCGATATCTCGAGCGGAGACGCCGACAGAGCACCGTCGCACCGACGTTAGCCCGACGTCGACGTCTGTACACACAGAGACACCTTCGGCGACGCCGGCGATCCTTGTTCTTTCTCCTCTCCCATTCCTCTTCCCTCCTTATCGTTGCGCGTTCCGCGCCACCCCACCCCATCCCTCCCTCACCTTCCCCCCGCGTTTAGGTCGCCCAACCCTTCACCCCTTGTGTGTGTTCCACGTCGACGGAGCTACACACGCGAGAACGCTGTTCGATTCGACTTTTTGTCCTGTTCCTCCGATTAGAGACGCTCGGATATCAGCGAATCTGACACGAGTCTTAATGTTGTGAAATGTAAACCGGTCGCGGAGGGATTAATTGCCTTCTGCCGACTCACTCGGACGCGTTGCTGCGGATGTAATTAGAAATTTTGATCCTCTATTTTGCTCCACGCCGTAGCTGACTCCGTGGGAATATGATTTTCGAGAGGGCGCCATGACGTAACACGGTTTCGGGCCGTGTTGCGCGAAATTTAGAAGTAATACACCTCAAAGTCCGGAGGATTGCATGGGGTTTGTTTACACATTGTAAGCACATCGTGTTGTAGGAGAAATTGTGTTGCAAAGCACCATTTTATGGGGGGAGGGGTTAATACATGTCAATGGGTAGATTTTTATATCTAAAAAAATTTCCATCGGTATAAAATATAAACAGTATAAAAATCGCAGGAGGCTCGATCGAGCGGGCGGTTTGACAGCGGAAGGGTGGAATATCTAACGTTAGTGTGATACATTTTCTCTACGCTCGTATCATCGGATCGATCGAATAGCGAGAAATAATGCGCGTTTCACGGAACACATACCTAACATTGATTTGTGTATTACGTCAGCCCGATGATACTCGGTGCGTGAAGTGCTATTGATTCGCCCCGCAGCCAGGATAGACAACCATGTTCCATTTTCGACTGTGCATCGCGCGTTATGATTAAGTAACTAAACTCGACCGATCAGATACTCAAATATTGTTCTTCGGCCCCTGTTATGAGCTCATTTAAGTTATCCAAGGCGATCGATATACATATATACACCGGCCGTGCAATATCCGCGTTTGTTTATTTCCTCTATTATTCGACGATCGTCGGCCTCCATTCATCATTCAATCGCGACGGATCGCGGAGATGATTAGAACATTTTCAGAGATTAATGCGCTGAACTGGGAAATCGTAATTGATCCGATTAATTGAATAGTCGACCAGTTTCAGAGTGCACGTGTATTCTGTAAACTCTTACTTTGATCCTACTGATCTCTACTCTGTTTTTGAACGATTGCAATTTTTTTACAATTTATTTTTCAGTCCAAATCGTTTGGTTGGATTTGATAGAAATGACTGCGTTTCAAAGGGTGTCAAATATTAAATACGAATCACTGTACAAGATCATCGATATTTTTTTATACGACACCCTGTAGATTTTCATCGAAATCGTTAAAGAGCATGAAAAGACGAGTCCAACGACTACCATGACCATAACATTACGATCACTCAAACTCAAGATATTCATGTCTGAAATGTAAATTTTTTATAATTTCAGACACGAACATCTCGAGACTGAACGACCGTAACTGTACGATCACTATACTCGTTGAATTCGTCTCGTCACGTTCTATAAGAATATCGAAGAAAATCTGTAGAGTACCGTATAAAAAAACCACCGACGAATGATTTTCCCCCGCGGATATTTCAAGATCGAACAATCGGAGTGATACGTTCAGAGTACTCGTTGCACTCGTCTTTTCGCGCTCTACAATAATATCCTCGAAAAACCATAGGGTGTCGTACAAAAAAAGTGCCGAGGACTTTGAAGTTCCGTTAGAAAGTTGCGTCGTGGAAGGATCATTTTTCGCAGCGTCGCCTGTATGCGAAGAATGGGTTCGATAGGTCGACAGGAGACACTCGACCCCATCGCTAGGTGTATTGGCTGGTTAGCAGTAGCGACTGCGGTGGACTACGAATAGCTGAGGCGGGAGCGATGACCAGATGTGCGGATCGTACGCCGAACGGATGAACGGATGAAGCGGTGGAGAGAAGCGGATAGTATTTGGCTTGAAAATTTCGGCCTCCGCGTACATATTCGACCGGGAGAGGGAGAGAGAAAGAGGGACCGAGACCCAGCTGTCGGGCGTTGTCGGGACTCTATCTACGGTGTTGGGGAAAAAGAGAGTCACCCTCTACAGCAGCGGCGGCGGTGGCGGCGGCGGCGGCTGAACAAGTCGTTGAGGGTCGGCTTTATCTCGGGGCCAGCCTTCGGACACCCTATTGCGACTACAGCCGCGCCGCCGCCAACGATGTTTCCCTTTCTCTCTCTCTCTCTCTCTCTCTCTGTCTCTCTCCCTCTCCACCACCACCACCCGTAAAACAGTAGAAAGATTCCTGGGTCGGCGAAGACACGAGTTTTAGATTAACTGGACAGTGGCCACTTACCGCACCTGCGGGGATCAGTCCGCGGACACGTGTATTCGGGGGAAACAGACGTTCAGGCGTCTTCTGATACCTCGGTCTGATATTGACGACCGTTCAGACAACTGGCTGATGTAAATTTCATCCTGATAGACGTCCCCTGCATGTTGTACACACCAAGCTTCGAAAGTATGCTTGGAATCGATTTAGGAGGCTTTGAACTATTAGAGATCCTTTTGTCACCGAGTTCCAGCTTTCTGAGTCACCTTGACAATTTTGGGTTTAGGGTTGACTGGTGAGATTGAGGAGACTGAAGTAGCACATTAAACTTACAATATATGCACGGTACTTTGACCATCTTTGTGCACACCCTTTATGTCCTCAGATCTTCATCGACCCCTATGGCCAGACTGCGGATTGTCTGCATGTATGACACAAAGATGCATTAGTATAATATAGAAGTGAATAAGAGAAAGCAATTTTTATTTTACACCATTTTGTTGTTCTCTACGGTATTCAATGATGCATTTTATTATTTCAATCCATACATATTCACTTTGAAATACTATTATTAATTGATGAAATTGATTAAGTTCTTCAAGAGGGACACGACGTCTTTATCAAGAGATTTAAGGAAGACTTGCAATTGGAGAATTTACGGTCGCCCACCGAGTATGCTTGTAATTAATAAATTATATTTACATAGTCGGATTACATTATTATTCTGAGAACGTTTAAGTGGTGTAGGTGTTGAAATTGCAGTTGGGATGAAATTAACTGACTACTAAAGGCCAGTGATGAGCTATTCCCACCATAGTGCTGTCCTACCGTTCCATTTCTCGAGCATTTACGCAGGTCTGCAAGCAAACGCCCTCTGTCTGTCAAATTGAGTACCAGCCCATTTTATTCCGTACTCCATTCCGGTATAGTCAAGTATATTCAATCATAGTAACTTCGATTGTAGATTGTAATTGTACCTCTACCTTCCCGATGGCGATATTGATTATTTAGATAAAGTTATTGAATTTGTAACGTTGAACGACACAGAGGAGGATATATTTGAAGGGAATTCGAATTGAATTCCGTACGATGGGACAGAGCAGAGGAGTCATTAGCAAATTTAATTTAAAAAATACCGGTTCCCCGTTACGGGAGGTATAGTTGATATGTTGTTCTTAATTAAACAAAACTATTCGCTACCATCCGCCCTGTCTACTTTTTGCGTTACTTGCTTTTACAATCCACTTTCTGTAATAGAACTTTAATTCTTAATTAGCTTGAGCGACTCTGTTAATCTTCAGACGAGGATATCGTAATTTTCGTGCCGTCCCACCTCCTGCTTTCCTATTTAATCCTTCCGAGGTCACAATTGACCCGACAGAGAGATGTATATCTTTCTGATTTACTGGATTACACACTGTACAGCTTGTTTAAAAAATTGTTATACCGTCCATCCAAATCTTACACAGCCGAATCTTTTTCCGCACAGCACATATGTCGCCACCGTGCAACAAAATTAACCTAACCTCCGAGAGATGTACAGTTCCAGTTGACTTGAAATTAGACGAAAATGGTTGGCAAATGTTTGAAGCTTTAAAATCAGACCGGGATTGTTATCGCAGTATTTCTTTTAACGAATAAACCGTAAATAACAATTACCTTCAATTAATTTTCTGTCGTCTATGGTTTTCGGTTGGAGTTTTAAAAGTGGCTGCGACGTTTATTAACGCCATGAACAGAAGCGAGTTCCGATGATCGCGAGTTCCTCCTCTTCGGCATCTTTTCTCCTCTCTTCCCACGTACATGCCCTTCTCCTCTCGCACGTTCCCCCATAGCCACGCGATCTCCTTTCGAAACGAGCGATCGGGTTCGCGCGTTTTACAGTGTTTACCTCTCGGCCCCTGCTATTTCTGAGCCCCGAGACGTTGTGTATGAACAGTACCACTGCGCCTCCGGTTTTTAAACATTCTTCCCGCGTGTCGTGATGCCTTTTATTGTACAGATTATTTTCAGCGCACTTGGGGGCGAGAGCGGAAAGACGGACGGCCGTTCCGCGGTTATCGGGAAGGTTATGGTCTTTCACGGCGCTTCCGAACCTTCCACCATCGGAACCCATGTCCTCGCCATATTTGTTGCACGTAAACACTGTTATTCCAGAGAGTAGCGTCACATAATTAAGGTAAATTGCTCCACACAAGCTCGCAAACATTTTAGCGAATTTTAACTCAGAATACTTTGTAATACTTTTTCATATTATAATATTTTGTAATTATATTTTTGAGGTCCTAAGGGGGTCACTGTACTAATTTTGAACTCGTTAAGAAAATTGTGTATATTAATTTACGAGTACTAGCAACGAGATGGGTTCGTTGATTAAAAACGAGAGGGAATGAACGTTGTTTAATAAATCAAAAACAAATACCGCGTACGGAACAATGGTTAAAACATTTTTGATCGTTCGTTTGGTAATTCCGTGCGCTATCGATGATTCAAATTAAATGTAAGCCGTCTGTTTCCCCATCTGTTTTATTTAATATTTGCTACGCCCTATATTTTCTTATTTGGGCAAACGTATCGAATCCCATTAGCAAATTGTGTAACCCAGTAAATAGATACGGATCGGATTAAATTTCTTTGACGTTCCTGTTGCTCTTGCTGGGGTCTCGAGCAACTAGAGCGGTAACTATCTGCGGTAGTCTTAATTGAATAATGAAAAAAATTGTACGAATGGATCGTTCATTTCCTAGTGCACGGGAGACATCTAGCTGTAAATAAGTAAGACTTTTAACGCGTTCGAATGACGATTATATAGCCCTCAAAATAATCAAGTCCGTCAAGACGATTTTTATATTGGGGCTTAGTTTTTGTTCTCTAGTAAATTATTGTATTTTGTTTTTTTTTACCATCTGATGGGGTTATTGAAATTGATTTGACGTGATAACGGGTAAAATATTTTTATATTTTTGTTGCAAATTGGTACTCTGTAATTAAACAGCTCTGGGAAGTTGGTGTTAAGAAAGCGTCGAATGTTTATATTTATTGCAGAAAGGTTTAAGAATTGTGGCCTGCATATTAAAGTAGAGAGTACAAGGAGTGTTTTAGAATTTTTTTCAGATTTTTTGAAAATCCAAAACGACAAGAAATAAATTCTAAAATTAAAAAACCTACACAGGCAGAAAAATCAGAAGATTAATAATAAGATGAAATTTGTTTTTATGAAATACATTGCAAATACATGCAAATCTGGTCAATTTTCCACGCACAAAGTGATCAATGAAAATATTCTAGGCCACGAAGAACAGTCTCCATTCTAGAGTTAAAATAGCCTCGAGTGCAAAGGGCTGAAGCATAAAGTGAACCACCGATTCAGCGTTGCGTCGATTATGGCAGCTTTCATCGATTTAAAAATAATTGTTCGAAGCCATTGCTCGCCGGCTGGAAGGAATTTCTGTTCCTTAAATAACAAAATTTTCTGTTCGGTGGGCGTCGAAGGATATTTTCAGCTACCATTTGAACGGTACCCTAAATTATCCGGTTTTAACATCCGGATTCCTAAATTAGCGGTCCCTCCAGCATAAGGAAAACGCGGGGGAAAAAAGTAGGGAGGACGTCTCCTTCTACATTCAGACCGAATTTTGACCTTTTACACTAAATTCTTAAACGTTGGTAAAAATGGCATCCAAAACCAGAATACCCCTTCAAACACATTCTATAAAAAAATATATGTTGAATTGAAATGAATGTTTGTGCAAAATCTTAATCCTAAAAGTTTAATAATTTTCCTAAGAAAAATGTTTAAAAGCTCACAACAAATGGCATTCAAAACCAGTATACGCATTTAAAACATGCCGTATAAAAAAATATATAACTAACAATTTTGAATATATGTACTCGAAAAAATTAGAGTACATACTTCAAATATCCATAAATGTGTCTGTAAAGTCTCAATGCAAAAGGTTAAATATTTCTTCTGAAAAAAATTCCTAAACATTAGTAACAAATGGCATTCGAAACCAGAATACCCCTTAAAACACACACTATAAAAAAATACATAACTCAGGCAATTGTGGTTACTCTTACTTCAAAAAAATACCCGATGTACTGGAAATACCTATGGATATGTGTGCAAAATCCTAATCCTGAAAGTTTGATACTTCTCCTAAGAAAAATTTCTAAAAACTCATAACAAATGGCAGTCGAAACCAAAACCTTGAATACAGTGTGGGAGTTCTGTTTGGGTAACTTTTCGGGCACTTTTCGGTTCCGTGGATTGTTGTACAATGTGCGTGTAGTTCGTGGCAAGAGTATTCGATGCACAGGCACCGTTTAATCGAATAAGGCTCAGGTGCCGAAGCGGTAATCTTCATCGGTGTTGGTTTGAACGTCGTCCTGCCGCCGACCTGCAAAGAGCCGGCCACAGCGGCGCAGTCAATGCCACAACAAGTAGAAAATATACTTTCAAGCCTAACGGGATAATGTCGCCATAGTGACCTGCTCCGGCCTATTATTTTTCCTCGCAAACCATAATACGTCGGGGCTCCGCGTACTCGATTAGCATTGCTCGAGCGAATGGTCAACGGAGCCATAACCTCGCGAATCCACGCGATTTTTCCACTCGTTTCATTCCGGCCAATAAAACACAACAACCGTGCACGATTATACATATACGCACAATTATTTGTCACTTGTAACCTTTGTATTATGGATTTTTGTGCAAAAGAAAAATTCCTTCCATTGGTCGCGAGCAAAACAAATAGGTCTGCTTTAGGTTTATTATTGTTTATTATTCCTACCGATAAAGGTAGGAGTTTCTTTCAATTTGAGCTCAAAATAAATAAACTATTTTTTAATGACAATTTCCATTGAATCCCAAAAATTTGAGGGAAAATGTACTGTTCAAAGCACCAAAGTTAACAATTTTCAAAAATTGTTCGCACTGGTCGCGAGCAAAACAAATAGGTCTGGTTTAGGTTTATTACTGTTTATTATTCCTAGCTATTAAAGGTAGGAATTTGTGTCAATTTAAGCTCAAAATAAATAAACTATTTTTCATGATAATTTATATTGCACCAAAAAAATGTTTGTACTGTTCAAAGCTTGGTGTTTTTGCACAAACATTGATAATTTTCTTTTGGAAATTGTTAGACAAGGTACAGGCGATATTAACGAGAGTATGACCAGTTTTTAAGGACGAGGTAAACGACACACACGAGATCTTATCGAGTATCAAGAATTCCTCTGGTTAACCGTGCCATCCCCAAAGCAACGCAAGATACCGCTACGTTCTACGATCCTTTCTTGGATCAACGAAATCGTATCGATCACATTGCGCACCTAGGCGAACGAACGTGTGCAAGACGGACATGCGCGACAAGTATCACACGTATTCGAGCCTGTTGGCCTACGTCATGCGAACGGTGAACATATTTATGCTATTATTAGGTGGTCGCTATCGGACAATCTCTAATATTGCTCGAATTGTTCCGAATGAATAATCCAGATCCAATTATTTTAAGTGCTTTCAAAGACAGTGTTCCTTGATTGCTACTGATTTTAAACAATTGCCAATTATATTGAGAATACCTCGATACGTAAATTGCTCGTCCAAATTACTACAAAAATTAATACAATAAAATAAACTGTGAGCAGCCAAATGTATGTTGCTTCACCTAAAAGTAAAACAAAAATGAACATTACAAAATTATTGTGCGTACTTGTACAATTAGCAAAAAGAAGAATTAATAAAATATAACGCACATTTAAACTGTCAAAATAATTTTTGAGTAGCTGAATACATGTACGCCTATCCTAGTAAAACAAAAATTAGTATTAGAAAATATATTGCATATTTAAACTGTTAAAGTAAATAAGGAATAAAATTGAAATTTAGTCACAGTTGGTACAGGACTGTAAGAGAGAGGGGTTGATTATAAAATTTTTTGGAAATTTTCCTGCAGAGTTTGAGATTGTTATTTTCGAATGGAATAACGATTAACTGTGGGTGATTGTAATTTTTCATAAAAATTGTTGGTACGACTATTTTTGGTGCGTGTTTTCGTCCCTTCGTTTCGGTATAAGCCGTTTATAGCGCAAGGCCACGCGTTTGTGAACGAAGTGGCCCATCCTCCTCGACTTCCTGCGCACTTCCTCTTTCATACACCGTTCTTAAATAGCTATGCCCAGTCTCAAACAGTTTGTTGGTCTCCTCGTGGTTCCGGTTCAGCGAAACGTCCGCTTTGTAAGAAATAGCGATCGAGTAAACTGCCCCTCTCTCTCTCTCTCTCCCCACCCCACCCCCCACCTCGTTTGTTTCATGCTAAACGACAACTCTTTGACTCATTCGCTCTTTCTTCCGGCTATGCTGCCGTCCCCCCTATCACCTCGCGCGTTACGCTAAATTTAGGGGTAAACACGTGTTCCTCATTATACACGATTATTTGGAAGGGGGAGCGGTTTTTCAAAAAATTCTATGCGGGAATAAAAATGGTCCCTGCACGCTCGGAGATTTTTCTACGCCGTACTGGGTCTGCAAAAGACTATATTTAAAAATTTCGGGATTGAACTGTCTCTTATATCGTGTAGGGACATTATTCTTTAATTATTTTTCGGTGGCGTTAACTCTAGAAAGAGATACCGAATAAATCAAACATCCACAGATGAGACAATACTAATTTTGTGACATAACTTTGTTGTCCTTGATTATTTCTTTACGAAATTTTTAGTGGTACATTCGCCACGTTTTTCTGATTAAAATGAGCCCAAACACGATACAGTTTGAACAATAATTGCGTGTTTAATCCACGATTTAGTAGAACCTCGATTATGCGAACCGATAATACCTGAATAAAACAGCTCCACTACATCATGGATTACACGGGTAAATGTGAATCGAATTGCATCGTGTTTGGGCTCGTTTTAATCAGAAAAATGTCGCAAATATGTTGCTGTGAAAGAGATGCTTGAATTTTTATATGGATTGGGAGTAATAATTCGGAATAATAATTTATACGAGAATGTTAGACGGTGCGGTGAAGGAACGTGGTTCGAGGGCATCGAAATAATAATTGTAAACATGTTTGGCTGATTATGAGCGGCTGGATTTCACGATCGATAGTAGACACGCTGAACGGAAGCCATTGTAATCGGTATGAAAGCTGCCGTAGATTTTCACAAGAGAGAGAGTCGCGGCACGACGTTTCGTCTTCACTGACATGGATAGAGAATCCGGGTGCAGCGGAGAATTCTTTTTTTTTCTCCTGTCTTTCTTTCTCGGCGATTACCCATGCTGATCGAACCATTTTTACATACTTTCCAAACACGCCGACGGCTGTTTTAGAATCGTCGAGAAGCCACGCGCACTATGCTGCCGTGACATCGGTTAATGCTTCTCTCATAATTTCTTCGTTTGCAATCAACAGCTCCAATCGGTTTGTTTATGGCACAAACTCGGTCAGAATATTTTTTTTCTTTCTCTGCGAGGTACAGCTGTGTTTTGAAAATATTTCTTGACATAACTTTTGTTGTGTTTAATTATTTATTATGAAACTTTCACCAACATATTCGTGACTTTATGCTGATTAAAATGAGGCCAAACACGATACAATTGTCGTTATATTTGCTTTTATAATTCAGGATAGAGTGGAACTGTTTTACTCGGATATCATCAGTTCGGATAATCGAGGTTCTACTTTATCGTGGATTAAACAAGCAATTGTTGTTCAAACTGTATCGTGTTTGGGCACATTTTAATCAGGAAAGTTGTGCGGATGTATCAATAAAAGAAACGTGAAAATTTTTGCATGGATTAAGACTTTATTTAATTAAAAATGCAAGTTGAAGCTGTGTTTGAGGAACGTTCGCTTCAAAATCGATTTTCTCGGAAACCACACACGAGAATAAAACAAAATTTGTAGGTTAACCTGAGGTCGACTTGCTTAATAGATTAAGGGATTAAACATCCAATGTTAATTACTTATTTCAACCCCCAATTAATATGGAATGGTCCAACGTCTGGTGAAATTAGCCCCGGGGAATAAAACTGTTCCGGTTCTGCTTGGATCCGGTAGGTCACCGAAAATAAAACTAAAGTTCCCGAGTGGTGCGCAGGCGTCAATACGGTTGTATTATGCGGAGGCGACATAAGGGTGGTAAAAATATACACGCGCATGCATATGGGAGAAACGGGTGCCTCGATTTTTGTCCCACGATTACTCGACGCTCGCTTCCTCGAATCGAATTCGATTCGAGGGGTTCGTCCCCCATCGTTCCAAACCCGTGCTTAAGTGTGCACGTGCATGTACATACGTCTATACCCACACACAGACGTACCATTCTCGTGATCGAAATTGTGATCAGCGATGACTAAGATGGGAAGCGCAGCCTCGTAGATACGCGTCGACAAGTTTCCCTTCTCGACAAGTCCGCGATTTTAATCGGAGATTATTTCCATCGGGAAGCGGCCAAACCGAGAGAGGGATGCCAAAGGAAAATTGGTTAACCCCGGACGTCCAAAGATGGGACCGCCTCTTCAACCCTAAAGCAGATGATAGTTGTTGTCCTTTCAAGGCGGAGCGCTTCCCACTAATATTATTTTATTCCAATTATCAGTAGGAAAATATTACCGGCTTCTTAGAAATTTGTTTAAATATTATTGAGTTTAAACAATTTTTAAACTAAGTATACGTTACGTCTTCCTACCCCGAAGGAAGTAAAAGTCAATACAATAATACTGTTTTCTTCTTTTTTTAGAATTTGTACTGTGGAGACCTTTGGTAGCAAGCCTTTGGAAATTTGTGCAATTTTTTGCAATTTTCCAAACCCAAAAAGTATAACATTATTATGTCTTCCAACCTCCGAGGAAGAACAAGAAAAATTAGTACAATCTTAATATTTTTTTTTTACAATGTACTGTTTTCTTTTTTTTAGAATTTGCACTGTGGAGACCTTTAGAAGCAAGCGGTGGCCTTTGGAAATTTTTGCAATTTTTCAAACTCAAAAAGTATTACATAATTATGTCTTCCAACCCCTGAGGAAGAGCAAGAAAAATTAGTACAATCTTACTATTTTTTTTTTGCAATGTACTGTTTTCTTTTTTTTAGAATTTGCACTGTGGAGACCTTTAGAAGCAAGCAGTGGCCTTTGGAAATTTTTGCAATTTTTCAAACTCAAAAAGTATTACATAATTATGTCCTCCAACCCCTGAGGAAGAGCAAGAAAAATTAGTACAATATCCTACTATTTTTTTTTTTTACAATATACTGTTTTTTTTTTTTAGAATTTGTTACCTTTGGAGATTTGTGCAATTTTTCGCAATTTTCCAAACCCAAAAAGTATTACATAATTATGTCTTCCAACCGCTGAGGAAGAACAAGAAAAATGAGTACAATCTTACTATTTTTTTTTTTTTTAGAAATTTGACTGAGGTTCTTTTTTAGAAATTTGAGGTGAGATCTCCGGGAATGATTTTTTTGCAACGTCCCCTGAAATTCCAGTTCGCGATCGCGGTTAATCGCGCGAGACACACGTGCACTCGGTGTTTTTCATTATCGCCGATCGATAAGCGTCACACACACACAATCGGTATGAATTATTCATCGGTACGTATTAATTCGAACGCGTCACTGCTATCCGGCGCGAGTTGTTCATCGTCGAATGAACCCGTCGATCGATCTATATAGATCGAACACGGAGAAACTCGATCTCTGTAAACTCGACGTCATAAGAATTTAATAAACACGTCCCGTCGCCCGTGTCGGATGATCTATCCGATCGGAGCCGCTTCCGTGGAAGGGACGTCGATCAGGATTGATAACCGATCGTCCGACGCTTCTTCGCGGATCTTGTTTGAGGCGATTATCTATGTTTAGTCCGAAAACATAGCAAGTGGCGGTGCACTTGATCGAACATTGTTGTTACACGCGAGTCGCGTTAGCGCTAACTATAAGTATTCTAATTGTGTGGTTTCTGATTACAGTGATTTCTTTGTATATGTCGCCGAGGCCTGGATGATAAACGTCGCGGAATTATCCCCACTACGTGAGGGGTCACGAAGCTTGAGAGAACTCGGCCGCCGAGGAGTGTCAACATAACACGGCTCGGAGTATGTCTCCTACACGATATATGTCGCTGGCAAGACCCGTGTCGTTGACATATATCGAGTACTCACTGTAACGTCTTGTCAGATCATGATTTCCTAGACTTCTTTCTTTTCCAGAGCTAAAATGATAAAAACAGTTGCATGACACTGTTGTCGTTAATTATGAAAATTTTACTAATACAATTTATCTACAGTTATCTCGAGTAGACACATTTGGAAATTAAAAAAAAGTGATTCAATGGCAGTAAAGGTAAATTGACTGTGCCCAAAAAATATTTCGGTACATTTATTGGCATATAAAAAATTTCCCAAACACTTGATCTTGTTGCACAGGGGTCAACATCATACAGCGCCATCAGTGCTGTACTATTAACATCCGGCATTGACTTATGCTTCTCTAATCTCGCTATCAGCTAATCCTTCATCGACCAAGATCCCGGTAACCCGGATTCTCGAACCATAAAGGAGTTTAGGCGTAAAGTTTGAAAAGCGTCGAATGAAACTGGTGTCGGGGTCGATTGAGCGTACTGCATAACAGAGAAAGGAACTCAAAGATAAAGACAGAGAGAAAGAGAGAGGGGGGGAGAGAGAGAGAGAAGACTACATGAGAGAGAAAAGATTGCAGCTCCGTGGCGTGGCGCGACGCAACGCGGTGCAACGCGCAATGCATCGCGGGTCTCGGATGCACCGGCTTGCAGTTCCGCCACTGATTGGCACCACAGCGTAGAATGGCGTCTGTGTTCGCAGATACGCGCGTACACAGGCACGCGCGTGCATGTAGCAAATACGAACACAGTCAGTTTGGCAACGCAGCCGGTGCAAAGCCCGTAACAGCCTGTTGGCCAACATCGGGCATATCGGGCGCATGCGCGTGCACGCCTTCGCCTTCGTGACACTTTAAATAAACCATGGTGGGGTGTAAAAGGGGGACAGGCACAAAAATGATAAACCGCTACAAAAATCCCGATATAGACGCGAGCACGCGCGAGAGCGCACGAGAGAGAGCCAGCCCGTGGACGATCGTGTCGAGTCGGCCGATGTCGGGACGGGTCGGGCCGGGCCGGGCCGGGTCGAGCCGCGCCGATTACGCACGCGGCGTGGCTCGCCGTGGCGTGGAATCAACCTTCTGTGCCGCGATGAACGGATTGAAGGATGCACGCCGGAACCGACCACCATCGCGCAACGGATCTCGTCAAATGGGATTTCGAATGGACCCGCCTGCGCCTGTCGATTCGAAGCTTAACCCTTTCGAGACTATGCTACCGTTTAGGCGTGCTAGGACAGCCTGCTTTGAGTGCTGAATAGCCTTCTTGGAGCTGTGGGCATTCTAGTGTTACTGCGATCAAACTTTTGAACGATTGCTGGCTCCCAAAATTGTCTGAGGAGGTCTGAGAAACGATATGAAAGATTGCAGAATTTTCTATTTTTTTCAAATTTTATCCCGAAAATGAACGGAAATCTGGAAACGAAGAAGCGAGAAATTTAATGAAATTGTATTGCACAATTTATGTTTTTTGGATAGGGTATAATTTGGGGTACAATCGAGGTATAATTTAAAATCATATGTTGTAACTTTCTCGCGCGATAATACCTGTTCGCAAATAATACCTTTCGCCATGATTACAATAAAATTTTCACTTTTAAGTTGCTTTATCAGCACCTTAACGTTTTATATTCACTTGTAGGACAGATTGTTATCAAATTGTTGACCAACAAGTGTAAATACAAAATATTAAGGCACGTACAATCCAACTTGCATACTACTGCCCTGCGAACCGATGTTGTGAACTCTTGGCTGGTATTAAAATAAATAATAAAACTTCTCTGTGTTTAATTGTTTCTTTATGAAATTTTTATCAACCTGTTTGCGACATTCTTCTGCTTAAAACGAGTCTAAACATGACACAATTCGGTTTACATTTACTCGTTTAATCCACGATTTAGCAGAACCTCGATTATCCGAACTAGGTCTGAGTACATTGGATTGATATTAAGGGGACTCTTTGAGACAATTTTAGAATGTGTTCGCATAGGAATTTTTGGACGTTCGAGGGCTCAAATTAAAGGTGAAAGATCACACTTTGTGACGAGGTCACTTAGATCCAAAATGAAATTCCAAATCGTGTCGAAAAAATTGAGAAAATCCGAACTAGGTCTGACGAAATCGTCTCAAAATGATTTTAGAAGAGGTTCCAGAAGGAATTTTTGGACGTTCGAGGGCTCAAATGAAAGGTAAAGGATCGTACTTGAAGACAGTATCTCTTTGTTAAAAAAAAGGGCGAATATAAAGTTCGGATAAGCGAGGTTCCACTAAATCGTGCATTGACCAACCAAATAGGCATCGAATTGTATCGTGTTTGGACTGATTTTAATCAGAAAAACGTTGTGAATAAGTCGAGAAAAGTTTCAGAGAGAGATGATTGGAGGATGAAAAGTTTTACCGACGGAAACTAAATCCCCGAATTTCATTTGCAACATTAATAACGCGGGGACACGTAGTTCCGCGAAGTTCACATCCGAGGCGCGATTATACGAAACGTCAACGCAAGAAACCGGCGACGACATGCATTTTGTCGCTACAAAGTGAGTCGGCTGTTCGCGACTCAAGCACGGATACCAACAACACGAGTCGAAGTGGAAGAAGCACGTGTGTAAGACGCGCGCTGGCTGGTTCTACTGAAAACGGACTAAGTTGCAGAATTCTGCACGCCCACGTACATGATAATTCCAGTTTCTACACGTTTCTTGTCATACGCCACTGAGTTATAAAAACGAGCACATAACAGTTATTTATGCAAATTAACTAGACAACAAAAATTAAATTTAAACCTCTACAAACTTAACCCAACATTTCTTCCGACTTAGAATATTTCCATTTCATGAATACCAAGTTATTTATTAAATATAAACAAATTTAATAAATAATGTGGAAAATATTTTGAACAACAATTTTCAGTGGCGCCTTAGAGTCGTGTGATTAACTATTAACACCGTAAGATCTTAACAATGATAGGGGCTTCTTATTGACATATACGTAAACAGTCTTTTCTCGATATATGTCGCTAGCCGATAAAAGTCCTAGAACTGTCCCCACTATTGTGCGGTATACCCCAATGACTGATCGGCAGTGTATCAAAGAATAATATCTTCTACACGATACTTGTCACTGGGTAGACCCATGTTGTGGACATATATCGGGTAGACACTGTATCTACAAATTGCAAGAGGCACGCAGGGCTGGCAAAAACTTAATCCGCAAATGTTTCTTGCTCTCTTTATCGATTCGCGGTGCCCGTCCACATATCGCGCCCCTTATCTCCTTATCTGTCACGTGAAACAGAGTTTACTGATCGATATCCGCGGATTCCCGGATATCTATCCATTCTTCGGAGGAGGCAGCTTATCGCCGCCATGTCGTCGCCACTAGCATTGAAACAACTATGCGACCAAGAAAAGTAATGCAAACAGTGAATTAAATTGCACTCTACCATTTTCCACGTGAAAAGAAGTGTCCCCTACTCCCTTATCAACCGTGAACCATCGAAATCGCTGGCGAATCCGTGCCAGCTTTCGGGCCGGTTCGCTTTATTCCGACGCTTCGTTTCTGCTGGCCTACATATGAAATTCCTTGCGCTGCCGTCTCTCTATCCTTTTACCAAATGGAACAAAACGGCCGGAAAAGAACGTCCCCTCCCCTCTCCACCCTACCCCTCCCCCCTCGCCCCGGACAAAAGACGGCCCTGCGGACCGCGTTTCTTTTTCCGCGGAAGAATATAAACGGGCGGGAAAAACGCGTCGAACGTCGCCGGTCGCCGGTCACGGAAGAACGGCCGGGAAAAGAGAGAAGCGTAACTGTTTCTCCGAATGTGGAGCAATTAAACGCTTAAACGGGATCTGATCGCTCTGAATTAATTACTCGTATCTACTTCGCCGGAAGTGGCCGCTGCGCGTACGATTACCTGGACGATCGTGCGCCGCACGTGATCTCGGCATCGATCGCCAGCCTTTACGTAAGCGAACGATTTACCTGTACGGATTATCGGTCGGTTCGATCCCTGCCCGGCTGCTCTTCGTGCTTTCGATATGATAACGGCGCCCATTCTGCCTCGAAACGTGCACAGAAACTGCAAAAATTGTCACGATTCGCGAGAGACGGTCGTGTGTTTCCGGTTTTTACTCCGACGTAGGCAAGTCTTTGGGAAAAGTGCTATGGTTATCTGAAAGTAGAGATTTCGCCCTTTAAAACGAGACTGGTTTGATCGTTCTACGATTTTTTTTGCCGAAGTTATGACAGTTCAAATATCGAGAAGTTGTGTGGGAAGATTCGGGCGCTCTTTCATTTTGCCTGCCAGCGTAGTTGCAAATTGGAGTTTGGAGATGAAAACAGGTGGACAGTAAAGGGGACACTTTTCCGATCGAAACGAGCCTAAACACGATACAGTTCGCACCGTATTTACGCGTTCGATGCACGATATAGTGCAACCTCTATTATCCGAACTAACAATGGAACAGTTCGGATAGTCGAGGCGAATGTGAATGTGAACCGAATTGTGCCGTGTTTGGACTCATTTCAACCGGAAGAACACGACGAATAATTTGGTAACATTCCCATGAAGAAATAATCAAACAACATTTATAATAGTTAATTATTTATAATCACTAATAGTTAATATAATAGTACCATCTCTAGCGATCTTATATCAATGATTACAGTTTTCACAGAGACAAAAATTCACTCTTCTGACAAATTCGGAGAAAAATATTCACAAAATACACAGTCACTATTTCCATAAATTTTCATTAGAAAACTTGCAAAAATGTAAGAGGTGCTATATTTTGGTCCTCGGGGTGCAATAATGCTGGCGAGGGTGCCAGCGAAGAATCAGCAATTTTATATTTTGGTTCGCACGTCTCCGGATCGTCGGGATCCCGCGATCCATCGAAATCGCGATCGTCTCTTGTCCCCGGTAATATATTAAGGGCAGATGAACCGAACCGTCGGCTATTTTCGTGCGAAACGTTTAATTTAGCGTCTAAGCACGCCGGCGATATATCGTCCGGCGCGCTAACAAGTCTAACCCTTTCAGTGTCGCAATTACGTGTCGAGATTAATGGCGACGTTTCTATTTAGTCCGCGGGGAAAGACGAACGATGAATTAGTTTCACCCCGGTCGAACTGGAACGCGGTGAACGCTGGAATCGAATTAACGAAAGACAAGAGAGAGAGAGAGAGAGAGAGAGAGAGAGAGAGAGAGACGCGAGCCCAGTGACTTTTTCCGCTCGTGTGTTTTCCCGATCGAGGATGCTGTTGTGCTGCACCGTTTTTATTGGTAATTATGGGGGACCGGTGTCAAACAAACGTATTAATGGCTAGTAGAAGCTTGTTTATTAGACGAGCGGACCAGAAGATTTGTGAGCGCGAGTTTCGGCTGGAAAGTTTCGTTTGAATCCGGGGAAACTATGTGTGAAAACAGAGTCTTTATTACGGAGAATATAATTCGAACGAGGGGAAAGTGTATCTTAATTCAAAGTGTCATTTATGGGCGAAAAAACATTTTTAAAAGTACTGTCGCATTGCCTTCAGCTCAATTACATTATTGAAAGAAGAAACAAATGTGTCTCGTAATTATTAAAATGTATCTTGCAAAAATTCACAATGTAGCAATTATAATAAAAAAAATGTGGGAATGGTTGAATCATTAAAGCGAGAGCAGTCAATCTCCTTTTGCAGTGATCTCGGTCTTCATTACATTTAACATTGAATTTGATGTACAGTGATTTCTCTATATACAGTAGCGGACGAAAGTTTAAGACGAAAAGAACGAAAGGAAGTAATTATTTACTTTATATGGAAAACATAAATACAGTTTTAAATTTGTTTAGATATTAATAACAAAGATTTACATTATGTTTCTGAACAAATTAGTAATAATATGCAAAAGGAAAAGAAATCTGTATTATATTCTCATGGTCAAAAGTTTAAGACTGTGCACTTTTTCCTATACATGTTACCGCCGCTCAGCTTTAGTTTCTGAGATATTCGCAAAAAAATACTCCAACAACACCCTTGTTGGTGACATATATCGAGAAGTCTTTGACATATATCGAGAAGAAATTTGATAACGGAGAATGGAAAGCTCTAAGTGGAGCGGAGATGTTAACAATTTGTAAACTAACGAAATTTCCAAAATTTGTTGCAGAGAGGACCCAGAAATTAACTGATGAGTAGACATCGGATCTTTATGCATTTATGGTTTATGGAAATGTTAAAAAAATGCTATAATATAAAATTCGAGAGAATTTAACACGATTTTTATTTGCTTTGGATCTACAAAGGCTGTCCCCATTAAAAATAGGATTTTATTTCATTCCACTTTCTTAAAATGTTTCTATAAAAATTGGAAATTGCATAAACATCCGATGTCTACTGATGAGTGATAAGAACGTCATTAAAAATGAATTCCGTTTAAAAATAAATTTTCATTCTTCGATAGATATGATATTGAAGTTGATATAGTGTTTAACATTGAATTGAATGAAAACGAGCCATCAACAATCAGTGCATAAGTGAGTAATGAAATAAGTAGGTAATTTTGAATTTACAGTTAACTTGGAAAAGCTTATGTTTATGGAATGTAAACAGTTAGTTTTTATTTCAGTGGTATAATGAGAGATGCGAGTGCATTAAAAAATGGAGAACACGGGTGTTTTTATTGTCACATTTTTATGATTTCCGTTGCAAACAGCAGCCAGTTCCTATTCCGTTATCGCTAGAAAGTTACGAAAGAAACAGTCCCGCAAAATGCAAAGTATATGAAACAAGCAATTAGCCGCGGACTTCCAAATGTTTACGACCTCTCCAACAATTTCTGCTCGTATCTTCGTGGGTCGACGAACTTTGCTTTCAAAAGTGAACGTATCGGTGTAATTACGATCCCCAAGTGTCTATCGTTCGGTGCCACATAATCCATACAGAATTTCAATTCCCTTCGGTCAATTTCTATTCGAGTGCAATTTCCGTCGGCACAGTGAAAGTTTCAAGTTAACGTTTTGAAACGGCATGGTTCCACTGTACACATAACTCGCATAAATCTACGAAACGAATTTTTTAAAAATTTTCTTCACAATTTTCTTTTCATTCCATCATTCATCATTCTTTTCTTTTAATTTTCAGGACCATATTAGACAATTGCAAAAAGTAACTTTTACCACTTTTTTGTAATTGTAAGTCGTCCAGTGAATTAATTCTTCCAGCTTGGCAGAAAAATCGAAGTCCCTTAATGAAAAAGTTATTGATGTGTGCTATTTTCAGGCCTATATTAGAAAATTGCAAAAAGTAACTTTTACCACTTTTTCGTAATTGTAAGTCGCCCAGTGAATTAATTCTTCCAGCTTGGCAGAAAAATCGAAGTCCCTTAATGAAAAAGTTATTGATGTGTGCTATTTTCAGGCCTATATTAGAAAATTGCAAAAAGTAACTTTTACCACTTTTTTGTAATTGTAAGTCGTCCAGTGAATTAATTCGTCCAGCTTGGCAGAAAAATCGAAGTCCCTCAATGAAAAAGTTATTGATGTGTGCTATTTTCAGGCCTATATTAGAAAATTGCAAAAAGTAACTTTTACCACTTTTTTTCTAATTGTAAGTCGTCCAGTGAATTAATTATTCCAGCTCGGCAGAAAAATTGAAGTTCCTCAATGAAAAAGTTATTGATGCGTGCTATTGATTGTGCAATGGACGGATGGATAATTTTGAAAATTTTATGGCGAAAATTGCAGTGTGGTCGAGGAACGAGATCGGCCGAAACTGTGGCGGATAAGAGCCGGGTATGCCATAATCGAGCGAGATGATAGATCATTTCTAGAAAGTGCTCCGGCGTACACGCATCACGCAATCGTATCAAATCTATGAAAGTCCACCTACATGCAGGCTGTTCACGTACGATCCGACGTTTCACCTCAAGCAGTGAAATCCGAGACGCTGTTCTTTCGAGCTGCGTTTATGCACCGCGATTAAGCGTGATCTAGATACACACCTCCGGGAAAACAATGACACCTTTCTGCCCTTTTCAGCGAAACGCCTCTCGAAACTTCCATTGCCGTCGTTCGATGATTTTACTCCTCATGGTCCACCGCAAAAAAAAAAGAAGTGCCGGAAAAATAAAAAAAGATGCAGCTATACAGGCGTGATTTAAAAACTGATTAAGTCGTATGTGTTTATACAAAATAAAAATTCTCTGCACTGAAGTAACATTCATATCGTTTATCAATCATTTTAGTAAGCTGGAAATAATTCAACGATTTTCTTCTTAAATTTGTTAAATCTGTTTATATGCATTTTATGTGATGAATGCATTGATTTATTTGCCTTTTATGCATGTTTCAATGTACATTTTAACGTACAATTTCATTTTGCGTGACCAATTATTAATCGTCTTCTGCTTTAGTAACAAAAGCTTCTGTTTATTTCTATTCTGCTGTAATATCATGTTAAAAATTTATTAAAACTAAATTGGTTTATTCAGATGGACCGACAAAAATTATTCTAGATCTTAGAATATAAATGTAGCGTTTTTTCTTAAATTGTTTTACTGGTGATAAACTTTTCCTATAGCACCTCCTAAGCAATAGTATTTTATAACAGAAGCAAACACAAAGAGTTATTAAAGGATAGAGAGAGGGGGGAGGAAGAAATAGAAAGAGAGAGGAAATGTCAATACAGAAACGGGGTTGCAGCGATTTACGTCAGCTGGGAAACGAGTATATGATTTTGGTGATCTGTCATCTGAGAAACAGGTGCATTTCTGTTGAACTCATGTCCGTGGAATTCATGTGGTATAATTGGGACGGAAACACGTGGGTGGTGCGTTTGTACAAAATGAACATCGGTGTTCGCTCGTGTTATCTTGTTACGCACCCCTTGATCCGTTTGCTACCCCCCACCTCCACCCCCCGAAAAGTGGACGTCATCGTACCGTATCACGTATTGGACTGTCGGGAAAATTTCAATCTACTATTGTCAGTACGAGTGGCTTCAACCCTCGAGTAGTACAATGTTCACTTATAGGCTACGAGGTACTGTACAATCCTAAAATTTACTGAAATAGTTTAAATTCATTCCTGGGCTTTTTTTTTAATTGTTTAAGGCTTTCAAAAATTTTGAAAAAATTGTTAAGTACTCATTGTAACATTTAATTCAACGTGCAGGTGGTATTTAATGTTTAATGTTTACGTCTCCCAGCAACAAACAAAAATTCGACGGAAAGGCGCAAAGGAGTGGGAAGAAAAGAAATCTAAAAGGGGCCCCTGGTTTCCCCCAGTTCTGGACTTCCAAAAAATCAGAAAAAATTCTGAGATACTCATTCTAACCTCTACTTTAACATCCAAGTGGTATTTCATCCAAATGTTTAAATGTTCCAGCAACAAACACAGAAATTTGACGGGAAGTCTTGAAGAAAGAGAAGAAAAGAGATTTAAAAGGGGCCCCTGATTTCCCCCAGTTCTGGACTTCCAAAAAATCAGAAAAAATTCTGAGATACTAATTGTAACCTCTACTGTAAGATCCAAGTGGTATTTCATCCAAATATTTAAATCTTCCATCAACAAACACAAAAGTTTGACGGAATGTCCCCAAGAATTGGAAAGAAAACAGATCTAAAATGGGCCCCTTATTCCCCCACTCCTGGGCTTCCAAAAAATCAGAAAAAATTCTGAGATACTCATTGCAGCCACTACTTCAACATGCAAGTGGTATTTCATCTAAATGTTGAAACCTTCCGGCGACAAACATTCGAGTGGCCGCTGCAGGGTGCAAAAGTCGGCAGTGTACCAGTGATTCGGTTGACGGTGCATTCGGTGTTTCCGCGGGTGCATATTGCAGGGGATGTTGATACAAGGCAGCGGCCGATGCGCGACAATTTACGTCACCGGGCAAACTAGTGGATGATTTAAACGGGCCGTCGTTTAAACAACAGCTGCGTTCGCGGGCCGCGCACGCTCGCTCGCGAGCCCCGCGGGGGGTGCGCACCCCGAGTGGATGATCACGGGATGAAAAAGAGGGTTGGTTCTATTAGCGGTCGGCTATCGTTCGTTCGCATTAACCTGTAACACATTAATGACGCGTCAAATCAGCGCATGACAACGCCGGCTTCGCTCCCGGCACCGTGCAGCTGAGGTCCGGCTCCGATCCTCTCCTCTTCCCTCTCTAGCGTCTCATTTCGCTTTTCACTCTATAGCTTCTCTATCCGTCTCTCTAGCTTCTCTGACTCGGCCTTCCTCTCTCTTTACTTTCTACATTCCCTTGCCTCTCTCTACTTTTTTTTCCCTCTCTATCGTCTTCATCTCTTCCCTCTGTATCGTCTCCTTTAAACTCTGTTCAAGCTCCCTGTCTTTTCCCTGCCTTTTCTAACTTCCCTGTACCTTCTTTGCCTCTTTTTCTGCCTCTTTCTCTATTTTCTCCATTTCCCTCTTTTGCGTCCCTTTCTATCTTTCCCATCTGTCAACCCTTCCCTCTCTATCGTCTCCATCTTACTCTGTTCAACCTCCCTGTCTTTTCCCTGCCCTTTCTAACTTCTCTGTACCTTCTTTGCCTCTTTTTCTACCTTTTTCTCTATGTTCTCCATTTCCCTCTTTTGCATCCCTCTCTATTATCCCCATCCGTCAACCCTTCCCTCTCTATGGTGCCTATCTCACTCTGTTCATGCTCTCTGCCTTTTTTAACTTCTCTATCTCTCTGTACCTTCTTTGCCTCTTTTTCTGTCCCTTTCTCTATTTTCTCCATTTCCCTCTTTTGCATCGCTCTCTATCGTCTCCTGTTTTTCTATCTTCCTCACTGCATCATCTCTATCTCTCTCACTTCCAGCTCACCGTCTCTCGGCTTTCTCTCTCTATTTTCTCCATTTCCCTCTCCTCCGTCCCTCTCTATCTTCCCCATCTCTCAACCCTTCCCTCTCTATCGTCTCCATCTCACTTTGTACAACCCCTCTGCCTCTTTTCTATCTTCACTATCTCCCCGTACCTTCTTTGCCTTTTTTTCTGCGTTCTTCTCTCTCTATTTTCTCCATTTTCCTCTTCTGCATCCCTCTCTATCATCCCCGACGCTTTCCATCCTTCTCTATCTCCCAGCCTTCCTCTCTGCATCATCGCTATCTCTCTCGCTACCGGCTCACCGTCCCTCCATCTCTCTCTCTCCGTCGGCGTTGCACTAGCAGTTTCGCTTCATCCACCGTCAGTCCGTCTCTGTCAGTCTAGCTGTCTCATCCCTCCCCTCCCCTCCCCACCCCTCTCCCCTCTGGTGAACTCTCTGCTACCGGCCCGAGCTCTGTGAGGAGGATCAATAGGGATCCCACACCCTCCGACATGCTGGAGGAGGACAAAGGTACTCTCGCTCTGATGTTCCACTCTCGCGGTGCTGCTGCTGCTGCTGTTGCTGCTACCACACCGCTTCCTGTGTACGTGTGGCACGGCACACACGGGCTATGTTTGCGCGAATCACCGCCAACGTGTACGAGTCGTTGCGAATTTTACAGGGGGAGAGGGATGAACGACTGCGTCACGGCGAAATGCGCGCGAGAGGCGAGCGCGTGTCGCGCAAAGATTTGCGGCGGGGAGACGGCTTTCTTCGGGGCCGGATTATTCGAGATACGGTGATTAGGCTGATCTAGCGGGGAGATTTTATAGTGGCATTTCATTGGATTTTTTTTTTAGGAAACGGCAAGGGATGGTGTGGTTGGAAGGTACAGTTTGACTTTGAGTTGGTATTGCGTGGAAACTGTGTGAATATTTTTCCAGATGTAGCGGTTTTTATTTATGACGAGTAGTATTGGAGTTATTGAGGAGAAACTGGGAACATGTTGGTGCTGTACAGTTGGGGGAACGATGGGGCTTAGGCGCCAGATCAAGACTCGTTCCCCCACTCTAATTTCCCCCTCTACCGCGCTATTCCCCCACGCTTCCACTCGGCCACGTGACGCGTTCCCCCTCTACCGCGCTATTCCCCCACGCTTCCGCCACGGCTCGGTCACGTAACGTGTTCCGTCTCCGCAGCGCATGCGTCGCAGTGTCATGTGACGCGTTCCGTCTGCGTAGCGCATGCGTCGCAGTGTCACGTGACTGACCCGGTACTGGCAGAGAGGGGGTATCTATTTCCCCTCGATTCGTGTCACCTCCCCTCATCTTGCAACGGGGTGAAACAGTACAGTTTAACTTTCAATTAGTATTGCGCGAGAGAACTCTATAATTTACAATTTGTGCGAAACATTTGTAATTTATAATTCACGATTGTAACAGTAATCTAAATAGAATGGTCTCTCCTTCGCGGCACCTCTTGCGCAGGAAATCGTCAATTCTCCAGGGGATAAAAATCACGATAATTTCGCATCATCAATTCAGCAGTTTTTTTTTTCTTGCAGGTCTAGTGGACATTGCCCGTTGATACTTTCTCCTCTCCGACAATCGGCTCGAATAAGGATTTTTCATCTTCGGTGTAATCGATGTCTTTCGGTCGTTAAGACACCGCCGGACTGTGTACGTGCACACTCTCTCGCGAATGTTGTTAAACGTGGAGGTAAGTATGAACGGTATCGCGGTGTCTCGTGCGGCACCAGTAGCAAAACGGTGAAATTTTGTGAGAGCGTGTAACGCGTGGCTGTTAAAACCGCCAAACCCACGTGCACACACGTGCCCGGGAGAAGAAAGTGCACTCGCGGTTGCACCGGTTGTTGCACAGACTGCTCCACAAAACCACCAGCCACCGCGGCCGCACAAACGAATCGAAAGTCGCATCAGCGTGGCCCGGGTACACACAACCGGTAGTTGAAATTAATTAAGGGGATTAATTAATAGAGGAGATCGCCGACGATACCGCGCCGCCGCTGTCGATTCAATCGGGACGCAGAAATGTTTTCCGTTTGCTTGCAGGTGCCTTGCGAGAGCATTGCAAATGATATGCACCGAGTGCAATTTATTGCATTAACGGTGCCCACCCTTCTCTGTCCGTCGTGGTCATCTTAACGTAGTTCTTGCTGCTTCGGGAAACCTAATTGTCCCGCAGGTCGATTAGGTATTTCTATTTTATCGTATTTTAGTCTCTAACGTGTGTACCATAGGGGCCATATAAAATTGGTACTTGTTTTGCAATATAAATATAGAGAAGGGGAAATTTATTACAACTAGACTGAGTATCTTTATGCAAAATCAAATAGAAATAGAAATTTATTTTCTTTCTTATTATGTTTAGCAGATTGAAAATAATGTAATAGTATGTTTAAATTTTTCTAGTATTTTTACTACTCAGAATTACACCTATTAATTTTTGTCACAAATGCATACAATCCATAGTCTAATTATAACAATCGATGTGAGCATATTTCTTGCAACCTGTAGATCCCATCAAGCTTTGATTTATTTAAGAAATTGTAGATTGATTTTGAAGTTTGGTAAAAATATTGTGTGACCCATTGTGTGTAAGTGAAATTGTTAAAGAATTTCCAAGTTTCATTGTTTACCTCCTCGTCATATTGATTTTTTAGTATTTTGTCAATTTAATGCCAGAGAACGAATTAGGTTTAATTGTATCTATTATCAATAACTGCATAAAGAGTAATCCCAAGTTGTTCGGTTGTTGTTCAGTATTTTATTGCTTAGTATTAGTTTAGTGTTTTGTTCATTCATTTCGATTCTTCTGTTTCCAGCGAACATTTTATATTGTACTTTTTAACAAACAGCGATCCGAGTTTAATCCACAGAGAGATTATTAAAAATTGCAACTGGCATTCAATACACGTGACAAATAAGATCATCCTCCCACTGTATATAAAAGGTCACAGAGCATGTGACATGTCATTTACATAACTGGCACGAATTTCTGAAGCTGCAAAATGAATTTACAGTAAATTGAAGATCCTTTTTTAGCTAAAAGTATCTTTAATGCATCTTTTTTCAACATTCCTATTTGTGGCTATATGTTACAAGTGAACTGTGACAACCTTTAATAGAGAAAACAGATTTAACTCCCCTATTTATAAATTAACTTGTATAAAAATCTGAACTTTATATTTTAAGATTGACCGTATTGGATGCAGAGAACGTTTTTAAATAATTCAACGAAAAATGAAGAGTAAGTGTGCTCCAAACGAGAATCGACAATTATATTAAGGGAGAACATATGCATTGTACAAAAATCGTTGTATTTTAAGTTTGGTTTGTTAATCGAATGACTAAATGAAAAATGAGTTCAAATATATCGTGATCCTAATGGGGAACTGTTAAGATTACAAGAGAATACAATTTTCCCTGTAGAATTGTCTGATAAATTATTTAAATAATTTCCATTTCCTCCAAAGCTTCCTCCAAATCGATGCGAAGCTTTGCGTTGCAGTTTCAGAAGTTATGACGCTTAGAAAGTTCCGGTGATACGCGCTATGTTGCGTTTAGGTATAGTTACGTTTGTTCTCAGTTTTCTCCTTTGCTTAAACATTCCACTTACATAGTAGCCATTACTTTTTTAGTACACAATCATGTAGTACATTGCCGAT
This sequence comes from Seladonia tumulorum, assembly GCA_913789895.3. Taxonomy (NCBI): domain Eukaryota; kingdom Metazoa; phylum Arthropoda; class Insecta; order Hymenoptera; family Halictidae; genus Seladonia; species Seladonia tumulorum. The sequence goes on from OU565280.1 coordinate 7,189,621, forward strand.
AACACTTACTGACTTTTTACTTGTTAGTTAACTGCTTCCTTGGGTACTGACAATAAGCTCCTACATGTTACTTATGAATGTTGAGTATAAAATTTATTGTACATGCATCAATTGTGTTGTAATGCAATTACAAAAAAAAAACATGTAATTAAAACGACAATTTATAGCGTTATTTCAGTCTTTATAATAAAATATAATATAACGTTATTTCAGTCTTTACAATAAAATATAGTATAAGGATATATCGGTTTTTATTTATAACGTTAGCTCCATTATTACATCAAAAATTTCTCTTTTATATTCTTGCATTATTACTCCCAAGAATACAAACATCTGTAATAATTTAGCAAAGTCAATTTGTCAGTTCATTAAATCCATTTTTTAAAGTCATTAAAGGTACTTATTAATTAGACTGTGGATCTCTATGCAAAATAAAAATTTTCTACCTGATTTGCAACAGACCGGAGTGAAATAGAAATTTATTCTCTTTCATAATATGTTTAATGGGTTGAAAATAATGTAACAGCATTTTAAAATTTTTCTAATGTTCTTACTGTTTTAAAATACTCCTACCCATTTTTATCATAAATGCATAAAACTCACAGTCTATTAGCAATATAAGAATCGTTTTGACATATAGTATAGAAATTTTCAATGGTGGCTTCAGCTTAGCTCCTCTATTTTATTAACGCAATTCCTTAAAGACATTTACCTATATAAGAATGGTTTTCACTAATATTAAATCGAGCATTATACAAAATAAAAATTTCCTACCCGAATTGCAACAGACTGGAGTGAAATAGAAATTTATTTTCTTTCATAGTATGTATAATGGGTTGAAAGTAATGTAACAGTATTTTTCAATTTTTCTCATGTTTTTACTGTTTTAAAATACTCTTACCCATTTTTGTCATAAATGCATAAAACTCACAGTCTATTAGCAATATAAGAATCGTTTTGACATATAGTATAGCAATTTTCAATGGTGGGTTCAGCTTAGCTCCTCTATTTTATTAACGCAATATCTTAAAGACATTTACAATATAAGAATGGTTTTGACTAATCGAGCATTATATAAAATAAAAATTTTCTACCTGAATTGCAACAGACAGGAGTGAAATGGAAATTTATTTTCTTTCATAGTATGTATAATGGGTTGAAAATAAGGTAAGAATATTTTTAAATTTTTCCAATGTTTCTACCGTTTTAAAATATTCCTACCCATTTTTGTCATAAATGCCTAAAACTCACAGTCTATTGGTAACATAAAATTATTTTGACATATAGTATAGCAATTTTCAATGGTGACTTCAGCTTAGCTCTCCCATTTTATTAACGCCATTCCTTAAAGACAGTATAAGACTGATATTACAGAAATTTTTAACCCTGCCCCAGAGGTGGCAGTCGACTCCAAAGGGTACAATAAATTATTTCAAATGATTAAATTAATTCCATTTGCCTAACTTTCAAATAACTGTTTTCCAGAAGCTGCCAGCGATCCTCAAATCCAGATTACCGATCCCCACTTAAAAATCTGAGGACCGTAGCCAACCGAGACATCCAACAGCAATCCTAGATCAAACAGAACGGACCCTGAAGAGGCAACCAGCGTCACCGGTAAATCAGCGATGATGGTTCCTCAAAATTCCTTGTCCTCAGGTGCAAAGCCGGTGAAACCGGGTCCCCGTGGTTGAGCGTGACGCATCCGGACAATGTGGCACACACGAGGGAATCGCCTGGCGTACGAACATCGGTCGTGCGCGATATCCCCGTCGAGTCTCGAATGATCGAGCAACGTGTACGCCGTGTGTACACGGCTGGCCTAACCGGCCCGGCCGATTCGGTCGCGAAGGGGCCAGCCACCTGTTCCCGTTCAGAATAAAAGCGAAAAAGAAGCGCGACGACGACGAAGACGACGACGAAGACGACGATGTGGCATGTGCGGGATCGGTGGACGACGAGGAAGACGAAGAAGAAGACGATGTGCGGCGTGGTGTCGGCGGCGGTGGCGGTAGGCGACTCGGGGATATAAGGTGGTCATAATAGTCGCCGGCACCTGTCTCGACGAGCAGAGCATCTGAGATCGAGACTGATGCAGCCGCCGAAGAAGTCGACGGACCTTGCTGGTGGGGAGAGAGGGAAGAGAGAAAAAAGATGAGAGAGAAAGGGGCGAGAGGGGAGCCGGGACCCTGGAGCAACGAGGATCATACCAGGAGGGACAAGGAAGAGGAGCGAAGAGATGATACAGAGTGCCCGTAGGTGGGAGTCGAAGAGGGAATGAAAAAAGTTAAAAGGAGAACAACGAAGACAACGAAGGTGAAACGAGATGGAGGGAGGAGCTGCAGGCGGCTGTGGTGGAAGGGGATGGCGGAGGAGGGGGAGGATGTTGGCGAAAAAAGAACGGACAGAGTCGTAGAGAGAGGACTCTCCTCGCCAGAGGAGAAAGAGCGTGCGCGTGCCACTGTTACACCGACACCTGCCACAAAACTTGGCTCCACTTTTTGGCGCACATGCACCCACCACACCTTTTATCCACTCTCTCTCTCTCTCTCTCTGCCCCCACACCTTGAGGAGACCGTATGCAGATTGCAACCTTCCGTTTGGTAGCCGATAGAGGATGTCTTCTTGGAGGGAGAGATTAGCGGTTTTCGAGGACTACAGTGTTTACTCTATATATGTCCCAAATTCCTAGACCATAAAAGCCTCGGAACTATCTTCCCTACCTCAGGGTATACCCTCTAAGTGGTCACGTACCCAGGCCTCTAGGGATTCGCTGTCCCTTAGACAAGTATTCGATACATGTCCCTGGCTAGACCTGTCTTTTGGACATATATCGTGTACGCTGTTGTTCGCCAGTGTGTGGACACTTGGCCAGTTCTTCAGGGCGCATTTTCTTTATTTGGAATAATTTTTAGTTTATTTAACGCGGTTTCGATGGTACACGGTTTTGATATAACATGGTTCCAGTATAACACGGTATATATTCCCATGATTTTTATTACATCATTATATCGATTACATTGTGTTGTAAGAGGGTTGACTGTTTTTATTAATCATGTGGTTATTGCAGTAACTGCACTGGTAATAGTGTTGTAATATGTTGCATAAACCATGTTGTGTTAATGCACAATATACAATTTATATCTAAGCTATTATAGAATAAACAAGCTACACTATACTATAAGGGAGGGTCTCCATGTCCATCGAGAAATTGTTTATTTATTTATTGAAAGTAGATTTTGATTTAGTGTCCAGTGTCCCATCTACGATTCCGTGTTATATCGACACCGTCTTATGAAGGGCTGAGTGTCTTTTCTCCCTAAGAGTAACAAACAATAATCATTGTTTGTCACCTGAAATATTTTAATGAATTTTTGCACCCTGTTATATCGAAACCGTGTTACCAGAGTCTTGCCAGTACTCGCAACGCAATAAGAAAAATAGCCCCCCTATCATGGTGTTTATATATTAGCAAAAATCGTCCCACGATATCAACAAACATTGAAAAACCCCTATCACTATAGACAAAACAACATCCCCGGAAGAATCTCCGCAAACTTAAAACCAAGAACTGCAAACAACCATGAAACCGAACTCAGCAGCCCCCGAAAACCGTCCCTCGTCTCGCCATCCAGCACCACCCTCGACCTCAAATAGGTCACTCCCTCCATCCCATTCAATAACCCCAATTATTAAAACCATCGTCCAATTCGCTGAAACTCCATCATCATCGGCTAGGTACCCTATACAATCGAGTCATACCTCATCATCCCCCCTTCGCAAACCTGGACGAAAGAGAGAAAAATCAAGAAGAATAACAATAAAGAAAGAAAGGACAAAACAATGCGGCCCGGGTAAGACACGCGACGAGCTGACAGAAGCTCCCTTTCCCAACAGTGACGTCGACTACGAGGCTGCGGCGGGCGGAAATTTCAATTAACTTTATGGAGGCCGCGATGTAAATTGCGTAGGGGTCAACGCGTGTCGGTAGACTGGGGTCAGAGAGGGAAAGAGAGAAAGAGACAGTGAGTGGGAGAGAGAGAGAGAGAGAGAGAGGGGTGCTGCTACTGCTGCTGCTGTTGCTACTGCCGCTGCTGCCGGTAGCACTGCCGCTTAGGGGGTGGCAGTCGTAATGGTGGTGGGATGGTCGGTGGTGGTGGTTGGCGTTGGTGGTGGTGGTGGCGAGTTCAGGGGTGGTTAGAGGTGTAGGCACGGTCCACGGCCCCGTGGGCATAGGGTGGCGGGCAGAGGGTCGCTGGTTGGATGGGTATTGATCAGCCAGGCGGCCAACAAGACGCCTTTGCAGGATACCTACTGTACCCACCACCACCATCATCAGCCAAGAGGGAGAGAGAAGAGGACCTACACACAATGCCAGGACTCCCTGTGTCACGTAGCAGCCTCGACCGTGGTTCCCCTACACCGACGATGGGCCAACATAAACCAACCCCACCATCCATAACATCACCCACAACAGTCCCCCGGTATCTCTCTCTCTCGCTTCCCCTCTTCTAGACCCCTATCCTCTTCTAGCTACCCATCCAGTTCGATGCTGTCTCTGTCTACCGGCACGCGAAGTCCGAGAGAGAAAGAGAGCCTGGAAAGAAAGCCAGAGACGGAGGAACAAGCGTGATAAGGCTCGCCAGGGTAGCCTGGAAGTGGGGAAGGGAAGATTTTCACGATGTTACTAGCCAGCCAGCCAACAAGACGCTCTCTCGCGGAGAGACGGCATTGTACATAGCGCGAACCTGGATCGAATATACACCACCACCACCACACAGGTTCGACATCATATACCCAACGGACATAAACCACTGCCGCCGCTGGTGTCCGTGAGAGACCACCTACAGAAACGCGTCTTTCCGAGCGAGAAAGAGGATTAGAAAGACGAGGACAAGGAGGGAGGGAAAATTTCGCGATGCCAACTGGCTACCAGGCTGTGAACTATACATCGCTACGCCTGTGTATGTCCCTCCGCTGTTGGCCACCTCTACGCATTATGATCGCCTGGCATGTTGCACAACGTTCGAGCTGAAAGTCGTCGCCTAGCTGGATTGAAGAAGGACCAAGGAGACCGGTCAGCGCAGATAAACAAAACACCAGCGCGCGTCCTTTGCTGTCCGAGAAACTCCGTCGCGTTCGAGTTGTTCAGAGAAAGGACGCTGGCTAGCCTAACCTGTCCTATTAATAGAATTTTTGCGTAATAATTGTGCTCGAAAAGGAAGCTTGAAATTATTAAATGACGTTACTGGAGGATCTGTTGGTTCACAACTGAAATTGTTATTGCTACTGAAAGATCCATTAAAATGTTTTCAGTTAGGTATGTCCAGTTTTTAAAAATCGCCTGTAGCTAATCTGTTAATGTTTTCGTTGTAGTTCAAAAAATCGAGAAGAAAGTAGAGGGATTCCTTATAGTAACTTGACTGCCGAGCCAAAGGACTGCCGGGTAATGTCACTGATCGACGCCGCACGCGCCACCGTCGCCTGTCGTCGGTTGCCTAGTCTAAGGGGTTCTAGAAATTAAGAAGAAAGCGGATGGTCCCTCTAGGTTGAGGATTCCCCGTGGTAATTAGACCGCTGAAGTAAGGAACAGCTTTCAGCTGACTAGCTCAACACCTTTGACAGCCTGTCTCGTTGTCCTAGGGGTTCAAGAACTGGGGAAGGAAGTTTAGGGACAGTAGCATAGAAGGGTTCTTCTCCTGGCTACCCTGACACCTTTGTTGTTGCTCGTCTAGTCTTGGGAGTTTAAGAAACGGGAAAGAAAGTTTGGGGACGACTAGAGGATGGAAGAGTCTAGCTTCCCTACCCGGGGGTTTTCCCATGGTAGCCAGCAAGATTTCGGACAAAAGTCCTGCAGTCTCCTATAGCTGTCTTCTGTACCTAGCCTTCTATAGCTAGCCGCCACCTATACACAGCCAGGCTCCCAAGCTGAAGATTCGCGTGTCTTCTCTTCGCATTAACGAGGAGGAGAGTCACCGTGGAAGAGGACAGCTAGGTGTGTATATAGGTGGAGAGGTTTATACGGTCGGACGAGAGGATGAAGGAGGGAAACACGGAGAAGGAGACTGGTAGGAGAAGGAAGAAGACAGGTGGATGAAGAGCGAGAAGAGGAGAGGGGGGAGTCCACGTCGACGCCACTGGCGCGACATAGTGCCCCCGATTACGATATATATCCACCCTCTCTCTAACCAACCCTATGCTTCTGCCACCCACACGCTTCGATCTCTCCTGCTCTCTACACCCACGCCACCACCCTCCACCACCCTCTCTTCATCCTCCTCCTACCTAGCTAGCTAGCTGCCTCTGCTGCTGCTGCTGCTGCTGCTGCTGCCGCTCATTCTCCCACCCCCGTTTTCCTCTTCGTCAACCCCATCTCTCCCAGCTACCAACACGCCAACCATCTCCTACCCTTTTACTCCTCCACTTCCATCTAGGAACCAAACCCCGTACCACCTTGTCTCTCTCTTCACCACCACTGCGCTTTTACCTCCGTTCCGCAATGCTCGGCCTCAGGGTTGCTCTGCCGTTGCCTCGAGGGGGTGAACCACGGTGTGACGGGGTAGGGGCTGAAGAGAGGGAGAGAGAGGGGGGGTGAGAGTGGTGGACGACTCTCTCGGCACCACTTCGTCCACGAAAAACGTGTATATATGATACGTACCGCGGGAAAAGTGGGTGCTTCTGCGATGCCGTTTTTTCGACGCGGATCCATCCCGCGGACACTGCCAATTTCTGACTGTAGCCAATGACAGGTGCACTTTTATTATGAGCATGCACAGTGGAATGATCATGATGCTTAGGGGTTGTTTTTTGAGTTCATTGAGTTTCGAGGTTTCTTTTGTACCAGTAAATCCATGGTGTCGATTGATTTAGTAGTTCCTCTGGTTGTTTTGCCACTGGGTGTTAGGTTCGGGGATTGTGTATGATCCCAGGGAACTTTCCTGGGGTGGTGTAGGTGGGAAGATTGTTGTCTGAAGTAAAGTAGGTTACTGGCAGTTGCTGGAGGAAATTGGTGGAACTGTTTCTGGTATTAGTCGAATTGTACCGTTTTGATGTACACTGCATTTACGACAAAAATGATTATTTCTTATTTATTAAAATTGTTGAGGGAAGAAATTTTTATGTGTTTCGTCAGCCTTAATATTGGAGACAATATAGAAGATCAACGACTAATCGAAACTGATGACAAAATGTCATTCAAAACCAGAATACTCCCTTGAAACATCCCCTCCAAAAAAGAATTAGTAATTCATGCAATTTTGATTATTTCGACTTGGAAAAAATCATGTATGTACCTAAAATATCCCTAAATGAGTATGTAAAATTCTAATACAGGATTTCTAATATTCCTCCCAAAAAAAATTTCTAAAAGTGATCAGTCGAAACCAGTATCCACTCCCGCAGCATGCTCTATAAATAATTGTATAACTCTTAACCAAAAAGAATGTAATTCGTGCAATTTTGATTATTTCGACTTGGAAAAAATCATGTATGTACCTAAAATATCCCTAAACGAGTGTGTAAAATTCTAATGCAGGATTTCTAATATTTCTCCCAAAAAAAATTTCTAAAAGTGACCACTCGAAACCAGTATCCACTCCCGCAGCATGCTCTATAAATAATTGTATAACTCGCGTAATTTCGATTATTTTTTCTCGAAAAAAATATAAGACGTGCCTCAAATACCCATGAATGTATGTGCAAAATCCTGATTCGATATTTGTAATAGTTCTCCAGGAAAAAATTCCTAAATAACGCGACGGCACTGAAAAGCAAGATGCTGCCTGAACGGCGCCTGTCCATCGCAAGCTGATTCGTCCTCGAATAAATTGTGTATCGGTATAGCTCGGGCCAACGGTCGATTATGCGACCGCTCCTCGCGAGACATCTTGCGCAGCACGCATCCAGGTACAGGTGCTCGCAACAGGCGGCTCTCCGAGTCAAAGGTGTGCTCGAATTCTGCCGCGGTGGGCAGCAGGAGCAGCAGCAACCAACCAGGCAGCCGAGCAAGCAAGCAGCTCGTGGCGAGCATACCACACCTTCGGAGAGAGAGGACTCGCAAACCGATCCAGCCAGCCGGGGCACGTGGACAGTGTCTGTCGGGTACTGTGGCACCGGCGAGAAAACGATGAGGAGCGTGCGAGAACGGCAGGTGGGAATGCAGCGTGAAACCCGGCAATTGCCCCGACGCTTTATCGGCACGTGTCTTTAAAAACACGTAAAATAATAAGTCGAGAGGGTGGGGAGAGGGACAACCGGTGAAAACGGATGATCCGTTTCCGCGTCTCGAGTACTCGCACGACGGATATCCGGATATCCAATTACCCGATTCGTGAGGGAGCACGTGGAGACGTCGGCTCGACATTTGGCTGTCGATTGTTGACTGTCTCTGGGAGAAAACGAAAATTTTAGATGCACTTTTCCCGTGGTTTTAGAACAATTTCTCATAAAAGACCCTCTTCTGATTTACCATTAAGGACTTTATTCATCTATAACGAAAATAACAATTAAGACAATCAGAATTACACGAGCACTTTTGTATAGAGTATGTCTTAAGGGGATATTCTAGTCTTGAATGCTATATTGTCAACTATTTTCAGGAATTTTTTTCAGGAGCATTATTGAACTGTTTGTGCGTTAGGATTTTGCAGATATGTCTGTGGGTATTTTGGGTGCATACACTATTTTTCTTAAGTGAAAATAGTCAAAATTATGTGAGTTATATATTTTTTTGTAGAGTATGCTTTTAGAGAGTACTTTGATTAGAGTGTAATTTTGTTACTAACATTTAAGAATTTTTTCCAGAAGAACTATTGAACCTTTCGGATTTGGATTTTGTATAGACATTTATGGATGCTTCAAACGCATACAGTAATTTCTTCAAGTAAAAATATACAAAATTATGTGATTTATATATTTGTTTTGTAGAGTATGTTTTAAGAGGGTATTTTGATTAGAGTTCCATTTGTTTACTACTTTTTAGGAATTTTTTCCAGGAGAACTATCCAACCATTCGGATTAAGATTTTGCAGAGACATTTCACGATACCTCAAGCACATACAGTCATTTTTTCAAGTACAAAGAGTCAAAATTATGTGAGTTGTATATTTTTTTGTAGAATATGTTTCAAGAGAGGGTACTCATTTTGATTTCAGTGTCATTTTGTTACTGATTTTTAAGAATTTTTTCCAGAAGAACTATTGAACCTTTCGGATTAAGATTTTGCAGAGACATGTATCGATACTTCAAGCACACACAGTAATTTTTTCCAGCAAAAATAATCAAAATCACGAGATTTATGTATACATTTTTTAGGTTCTGTTTGGAGAACAACAGACATAGAGGGTTCCAGAGAAAGAAAGTGACTGAGAGAGGATTCTAGAGAGAGAGAGAGACGGAGAGTCGGAGAGGGTTCTAGAGAGAGAGAGAGAAGGACAGTCAGGAATTGCGCAGGAAAGGGAGAAGGACAGGTAGAAAGAGTGCAAAAGAGAGCAAAACTGACATAGAGTGTTCCGGAGAGAGAAAGAGGGTCAGAGAGGGTTCCAGAGAGAGAGAGAGAGAGAGAGAGAGAGAGAGAAAGAATGTCGGTGGGGGAGAGAGACGAATGGAAGAGCGAAAGAGGACTATAAAGAGGGAATGGGGGGGGGGAGAGAGGGAAGGTGAAAGAGGGCGAGTTCGTCTTTTCCTTCAGAGAAGCGTCGTGGAACGGAGAGAATCGCGAGGTTCCTACCATCACTGACGGTAGCATGAACCGAGAGAGGATCGCAGAGAGGGAGGAAGAGGCTCTGGAGAGCAAAGTGAGCGTGCGAGGGAGAGAAACTCGGCTTGGAGTGCCGTGAGTGAGTGACTGAGGGAGCCTGAGAGCGAGATGGGGACAGACGTTCAAGCTGTTCACGGGAGAGAGAGAGGAGAGACCGAGAGAGAGAGACAGCTAGAGAAACGTTGCGGCAGTCGGGAGAGAGAGAGTGAGAGAGAGAGAGGGACAAAGAGGGAGAGAGGTGAGGTCCGCCGCAAAATACAAGTTGGTAGGATATCGACCAGCCGGAAGTCTGAGTAGTTGTTGCCATGGAGACGCTCAAGTCAATTTGACCTGGGCCAACAGTCACCGGCATACTGATGCACGATATGCCATCCCATTATTCATATGGTTTTTACACGGTGGAACATATTTCGCGGGCCGATACCTCGAAGCCCGTGGACACCACTCGAAACACGGAGAACGCGGACCTGCAATCCCACCGGCCACTTCCGGTACCCGCGTTTGCTCACGGAACTTCAGGCTGGAGGTGTGCAAAAATTGAGAAGGTTCATTGTTTAGTAAAATTCCACTTGGAGAAGATTTACCAAATTTTCGCGAACCCCTAACCCTCCTTTTATGCGGCCTTTTTGCAAGTTTTAATTACTTTCGCGTATCAACCCTCAGAACTTGCGACTGACGGCGTGCAAAAATTATGCAAGACCGTGTTTTAGTGGAATTGGACTTCCTGAAGATTTATAGATTTTTATGATACACCCAAGTCCCCTTTTACTGACCTTTACGAGGTACTGACAGTCAACCCTTCTTTAACACGGTTCAGGGGTAGGTCTTTTTTGGAAATTTTTTTAAAGAAATCGGACAACCATTTTTTATTGAAATTTTGCATGCATATTTTCTATCACTTGGACTGTACGATAGAATTTTTCGAAGTCAGAATACTTAAAATTGTGGGAGTTATAGTTCCTCAGCTTGAAGGATGCAAGAGGGTCAAGGAGGTCTTCTGGTCCAAAGCGTCATCTTGTCTCATTTGGAAATTTCTGTAAAGAAGTCGGACAACTATTTTATATTGCAATTTTGCACACATATTTTCTATCATTTGGACTATACGATAGAATTTTTCGAAGTCAAAATACTCAAAATTTTGGGAGTTATAGTTTCTCAAAGAGGGACAAATTAAAAAAGAAATAACTCATTGGCTGACACGATTCTGGTCGTCCTATTGGTCTGAAACTAAAATATGAAGTAGTAATTCGATTAGTATGCTGGACCAAACGATACAAGATCTCTTACTTCCGCATTGAGGAGCGAATGAAAAAATCAATTTCCGAAAATATACCCTGCACTTAAAAGTTTAAACACCCTTCTTCCGAAATGGGGATCAATATTTCATGAAAACTAGAAATGAAACTAGATGAAGCAGGATCTTAATAGAATTGTCTAGCTCGCGTTATAAAATTGTTATTTTAACCTGTTTATTTTTTATTGTCGAGAATCGGATGATTTTTAATCCTCACATTATTACTTTTTTAATGGCATTTTTTAATGAATAGAATCGAGTAGAATTGAAAATCTACTAGGATTCAAAATTGGTTATTTATTTTGTTAAAATTCACTGCAATTTTATTTATACTCGTTATCGTTTAAAAATATTTCAGCATATAAATGCACATTTTTGAAATTAAATGAGGTACTCGAAGCGAACAGTTCGACAAAACGTCATAAAATCTGTAGGATTTGAAGTACTGTGCATAGAGCATTATTCTTGAAACATTTCCTACTGTTTATAATCGTTGTAAATGATGGCAGCATTATTTCTCGTATTCGCAACATGCACACTCGGTTCTCAGTTAATCGAGCCGCGTGCAAATATATCCGTAGATTCACACAAGGATCGAACCCCAACTGAAATAGCATCGGCTCGCAATACAGCATGTTTAGGTGTGTAATACTATTTCTGCATTTGTTGCTTCACAGCGCCCAAGTATCATTTTGCTTATTGTCCAAGGCGATGGACCATATCTTGCTGCTAAAAATACAAAAATAAATGAAATTAAACAAACTAAAACAAATGTACTTTTCAGTCTCAAATAAATAAAAGAAATAAAATATAAAACTAAATAAAAGAAAATTTTTTTTGGTTTAAAATTGATCATAAAATTAAATATTACTATTGGAAGGAAATTGTTTCTTGCAATCTAAAATAAAATGATACATCTTTCTAATGTGAAGTGAAAAAGCAAAAATATTTTTTTTGGTTCTGAATTTGTCATAAAATTAAATATTAATATTGATAGGATATTGTTTTTGCACTTGCAATCTAAAATAAATGATAAATCTTTCTAATGTGAAGTGGAAAAGCAAAAATATTTTTTTGGTTTAAAATTTGTCTTAAAATTAAATATTACTATTGATAGGAAATTGTCTTTTGCAATCTAAAATAAATGACACATCTTTTCGCAAAATAAGCAATATGGTATCATTTCGTGCTGTACATGGAAACAATTACAGATGTAGTATACTGCCTTAGAAATTAAAATAAAATAACTATAGGAAGAAAATTGTCTTTTGCAACCTAAAATCTATAGCGTATCTATAGAAATGGTCCCTACACTTTGAATCTAAAATCCATAGTGTGTCTTTAGAAATTGTTTTTGTACTTACAGTCTAAAATAGCGCATATGAAAACAGTACAGTATGTAAATTAATTTCTGCTGTCCACGGTAACAATTACAGAGGTGGAGTATGAATAGCAGTGTGGGTGACTGTATACATATTGTGTTGGTGGCGCGCCGGCGTTTTCGTGAATCAAAATAGCGTTCGTTTTTACGCGGGTCTGACAGCACTTGGTCACGTGCTTCGTTTAATGGAACGTTCTACGAGTTATTTCAAACTTATGTGTCATGCATTCTAGTTGCGTACAAATATAACCGGCATCGACGTCGTGCGCTCGTACGCTGATCACTCACACCGAAACGATTCCTCGCCGCGAGTATGCGAACAAAAATTCTGGGTGCCTACACTTCGTTCGAGCAAAAAGATCCCTAGAAATCTTCCGATCCAAGTTTCGATCATTTTCGTTCGTTGCTAACTATCCCCGCTGATGAAACCAATTTTTTAAATGATTCGATCAGTGGGTCTCAAACTTTTTTGTCACACTGAAATTATTCAGCAAAATTCAAGGCACCCCCATTATTATTATTATTATTATTATTGTGTATCATTTTTTACAGTTGTGTTTGGCTTTTTAGCGGGACCCAGATTGACAACCACTGGATTAGTCGAATTTGTGACGCGTTAGGGGACTGTGAATATTGATTTCCAAGAAGTTAATGAATTATTCGATCGAAATTTTTCACGTCCATTTGCTTTACATTGATTCTATTTTCTGCAATGCTCAGCCCACTGCAACTGACATCGAAAATCAGGTTTGTCCGTAATTTCTCTTAAACTCTGCAATCGAAAATTCTGAAAAAAATCAGGCATGTTTTAGTTACTAGAATGCACACCAATGAATTTTTTCAGAATTTTATATTGGAGGGGGTGAGAGAAATTACGGGAAAACCTGATTTTCGTTTTTACCCCACTGCTACCCCCCATGTCGACATATAGGATTGAAAATTGGCACAAAGTATTTTCTTTGGATATGCTATCGAATGGCCCACTGAAAATTCAATTTGGTTCAGGGGCACTTTTGACCTCGTTATTCGGCTACCCCCTCTATATACAATTTGGGCACTCGTGTCTTATAGTACAGACAATATTATTTTTTAACAGATCCAGTGTGCTCAGACCCAGTCTAAATACAACTGCGGTTGAGGAGCACAGTGGGTCTGTTAAAAACTAAAAAAAGATTTGTGCGGGTCCGATTGGCCGTATAATTTGCGGGGAATAAAATTAGACAATAAATTGAATGGCGTCGGTTTCCGTCGCGTATTTTTGTTAGCCGCGAGTTATAATCCCTTTGGGGAAGGGATGCGAGGGCGTGGGTGGATGGAAAATCGCGGTTTACAATGGGGGGTTTATTCACCGGTCCGCGGGCGCTGTTAGGAAATTTATCTATCGAATTAATTTAATATAATGAGCATTATAAATTACTTTCGCCAGCTTGACACCTACACGAATTCTGAAAGCTAATTACGTCCGCAACGGGAAATAATGGAAGCCCCTCCCGAAAAGCTATTCGCCGCAGCCCGGGCCCGCGTCGCGTCGCGGCGTTACACAGTTTGAAAGCCTGGATAAATTAGAATCGACCGAGATGTATCCGCGAATCGTGTCGCGTTAGCGTATCGCTGAAATGAACGCACGTCGAGACAAAAATTTGCAAGTTCTCCCGGTTGGAAAGCGGCTGACAGGTGCGCGCCGATACGGGTTCGAAGAATCCCACCCTGATGACCTGATTTACTTCGCGCCGCACAATGTCGATCGAGCCGCTCGTTTTTGCGCCCTACGGCCACCTTTCAAGGGATGGAGTCCTGGGTTGTTCTGATTTTGCACCCCCAGATTCCACCTGAAACTGTATACGCACTATAATATAATACGTCCAAATTGTGTATGTAAAGGGTGTAGCCGAATAACTCCCCCCAAACGAAATTGCATTTTCAATGCGCCATTCGATAGCATATCCAAAGAAAATACTTTGTGCCAATTTTCAACTCTATATGTCGACTTGGGGGGTGGTACTGGGGTTACAACGAAAATCAGGTTTTTTCGTAATTTCTCTCACCCTCTCCAATAGAAAATTCTGAAAAAAATCAGGCATATTTTAGCTATTAAATTGCACATCTATGAATTTTTTCAGAATTTTCTGTTGGAGGGGGTGAGAGAAAACACCGGAAAACCGGATTTTCGTTTTTACCCCACTGCTACCCCCCATGTCGACATATAGGGTTGAAAATTGGCGCAAAGTATTTTCTTTGGATATGCTGTCGAATGACTAAATTCAATTTGCAGTGGGGGCACTTTTGCCCGAATTCGAGCGCTCGTTATTGAAACATTAAATAAATAAAATACAGACGTTAGACTTGAGATGTGAAAATAATGTTGTCGGTACTATAAGATAGACACATGTCGGGATTGTACATATAAAATTTGGAGCGAATCTGTTGATATTTGTAAAAGTTATAAAACATTCAAGGATGTACTGGAGTGGTATCGGAACTTTAAATAAATAAAATATGCATGTTGCATTCAGAAATAATGTTGCAGCTACGAGATGCAGGTCTCGAGATGGTATATATAAAATTCGGTTGCGAATTTGATAATGTTTGTAAAAGTTATAAAACATTCAAGGATGTGAGGAAAGTGTTCGAACGTTCGCTGTCGGAAGATTAAATAAATAAAATATGCAAGCTGGACTCGAGGTCTGGAAATAATATTGCAATTACTCCGAGATACGAGTATCGAGATTGTATGTATATAAAATGTAACATCTCCATTTATGAAACACGCGACGAGCCCCGAAGAGATTTTAATCTCGAGGTCGTTGATTAAGGACGATCACGGTCCGGGATAAAGACCTAGCATGAGAACACTAGATCCTGGATCTCGGGTTTTAGGTATGAAACTTTTGCGCCGGAAAGTTTGCGCCCTCCCGAGGACGCGTCAACCTTGCCGCGAGACCAGACGCTCAAAAACGAAAAATGTATCCGAATACCACGGAATCCCGCTATTTTTAGGACAACCGCGGCATCGAGTTATAAGACTATTTCGAGAAAGAGAGGTGCTTCGACCCTCCGCCGAATCTCGCCAGTCTACACAATCAGTCATCCTCCCTCGCCTCGTCTTCAAAGTTAGGCTCCCTTCTTCGTCTTCTTCTCCGCCGGCGAGCAGGAGTCTGCATAGTTCGAGAAGTAAGGGGTAATCCCCACCCTCGGCCCACCCTCGTCACTTCCTCCTCTTGTTTCCTATGGAAATCCTCCATTCTGTTTTCTAGTTCAAAGCTTTTCCCTAGTTTTCAACAATTTTTCATGTTTGCTCTCTGAAGGTCATAGGGTTGGCTGGTCTTCAACCCTTCAACGATGGACCACAACTAGACTGAGGATCCTTATACAAAAGAAAATTTTTATACATCAATTGCAATCTACAGGGGCTGAGCAAAAATTTATTTTACTCATTAATAATTTTTATTTGTCAAAAAAAGTATGTCGACATTATTTATCTTTTTACTGTTTTGGATTACACCTACTACACCTACTTTTTACTGTTTTGGACTGCCTCAGGCTGTTTTAATCATTTAGTAGTTTGTTTAAATAAATTTTTAAATTTTGTTAGACCCACCCCACTTTTCCTAATGACTTTTTTCTAACTTTATCTATTTTATAAGCCTGCTAACCTCTTGCCTTATTTTATAATAATTACTTAATCATAGACTAACATATGTAACAGGGTTCTAACTATTTTATATTGAACCTAAAACAACGTAAATTATTTTATTTTCCATTAATCAGGCAGGAAGTGTAATGGTTGTAATCTGAAATTTCGGAATTAAATTTTTAAACAAGGACTTCATGAAGACTGTTTTCTCACATAATAATGACATTGTTAGACATTATTAGTGCAATAAAGCTGTTATATGTCCGATTTGGTCACCATGCTCCTATTTCACCCTTCACGATCACAGTGAACGATTGAACCCTTTGGGAACAGAATACTCTTAACCCTACAACCCTATTGTACAGGGGTAGTTTTTGTCTTAACAGTATACTTCTACCCTTCGCAATACCGAATTCAATCGATCTGCGGTTCCGACGCGATAAAAATCATTTTCAGAGGTTCACGAACGTTCATTACACACTGATATTAATCTAATAATTCGTTTCCCGTTGGTTTTACCGAATTATGGTTCTGATAGCTCTGGGATTTATTTAATTTCGTGATTATTTCTTGCGGACGATATTAAAAACGAATAATAAATATTAAATAACACGATGGGAACGTTAATGAACATTTCAACTTGTACGATAATAAATGCCGAACAACAGTGCACGGACGTTAATGAAAATTTCAGCTTCTCTGAGGTAATGTACCACAGTCGGGGATTACCTTTCGTTGTTCAAGTGTTATAATTATTATTCCCTGGAATAAATTGCTCTGCAGGTGAAATAAAACTCTGGCGCGCATATGCTTCTCACTGGATCGTAATTTATGCGCTTCTTTTTTGCGTGGAATTATAATATTTTTTAAATGCCCGGATCGGTCACAAAATAAAAATGTTTCTTTAATCGAACTGACCTGGACCTAGAAAAATATTTAGATATGTACTATGTTCATATTTCTGTAACTATTATTGAACGTACAACTATTAATTTTACTATTTTTAAATTTCCAATATTTGACCCATGTAAAAAGTTATAGAAGACAAGTTTTATTTTCTCTGCGATTCCGACCAAGTGCAATTTTTTTTTTTAATTCCTTTTTCGTGTAACCAATTGTTCTCAACAAAAATCCAAGTTTTTGAAAGAGTGTCCTAATAATAAGTGACTGTGTTTAAAAATAAAAAATTAATAATTAAACCTGTGATTGGTCCCAGGCGTCTACAATTATGTATCTGCGGAAGTGGTCCGACGTCCAAGGGTTAATTGCATTAGACGCCGTAATTTCGACCTCGAATCGCCACTCAAATCACAATGTTTGTCTTGTATATCCGGCCTCGACGAAATCGACCTCCCCACCCCTTAAATTGCTCATCGCCAGCGCTCGTCGCACATTCGAGAAAGTAATTTTCGTTTCGGCTATTCTATCGCCCTCGAAACCCACCCCCCCCCGCTCCCACCCCGCGCATCCCCTTTCGAACGAATGATTACATCATCCACGAGGGGATGCATCATTCTCGCACCCGGGGCCAGGGGTGGATTAACTTGATGCGCAACCCCGTCACCGAAATTCATAATCTGTACAGGCTGGGCAAGAACCATATTCACCCCCGTTGCGACTAGCAAACTCTAATATAAAGAACTCGAGATGCTATCGGTCCCCGTATTGTCACCTATCTATTCTATAAGCGTCACGCGACACGAGCGAATAATTTAAGCGTGGGCGTTATGCTCCTAACAAGCTAATCCCTTGATCCTCCGATTCTTCGTGTAGTGCCATTTTTTGACAATACCTGGGAATTTTTTTCAAGAGAACCACTTGACTCTTTGAATTCAGATTTTGCGCGTACATTCCTGGACATTTGGAGTACATCAGGTATTTTTTTTTAGCATAAATAATTAAAATTACGTGAGGTGTATAATTTTTTAAAGAGCATGTTTTAAGGGGGTACCCACTACCATTTTTTAATTGTATCCAGGAATTTTTTCCGGAAAAACTATTCCACTTTCTGTATTGGGATTTTATACGTGTATTTGTAGGTATTTGAAGCACACGTGGTATTTTTTACAAGTGGAAACAATAAAAATTGCACGAGTTATATAATATTTTATACAACATGCTTTAGGGAGGTGTACTGGTTCTAGTGCCATATTTAAATCATTTTCAGGAATTTCTTCCGGTCGAACCATTGGACTTTCCGTATTAGGATTTTACACGTGTATTTGTGGACATTTGACGCACATGTGGTATTTTTTTCAAGTAGAAAAAATGAAAATTGCACGAGTTATATAATATTTTATACATCATGCTTTAAGGGGGTGTACTGGTTCCAGTGCCATATTTAAATCATTTTCAGGAATTTCTTCCGGACGAACCATTGGAATTTCTGCATCGGGATTTTACACATGCATTTGTAGGTATTTGAAGCACACGTGGTATTTTTTTCAAGCGAAAACAATAAAAATTGCACGAGTTATATAATATTTTATATTGTGTTCTTAGGGGTACTCCAATTTGAACAACTCCTTCATGCACTTCCAAGAAAATTTAAAGAAAATGTAAAATATTAATTCCTTGAAATTTCACCAGCAGAATACCTCCACGTGTCGACCCTCTGACGGCGGCGCCCGGGTCTATTGTGACCCAGAACATCATTAAGCACCAGACTCGTGACGAATGGCATTGGGGATACCAGCGAGGCTAACGTGTCAGCAAGGAAAATCTTTTGAGACGATCAATCGAATCTGTGATCGATTGTGCAACTATAAAAATGGTCCGGGCGTCCACGTGCTGAGGAAGCATGTTCGGTTAGCCGACGACGGAAATTTTCGGCAACTATTGGCCAACCGTCAGGCTATTAATAGACGCATAGCGGGCTATCATTAGATGATACGGGGGCCGGTAAAGTAAAGTTTGCCATTGACAGCGCCGACACTGATCTTCAAAGGCAGCTTGACTCGATGACACAGCCGATGACGGGAATCGCTTTGATGTGGCACGGAATTTGGTTCATCGAGTGGCTGCTGGCTGCGTCGACTCCCAGAAAATAGACATCGCGCAGGAGAGAGACGTCCATGGCAAGAGTAGAAAATACATCCGAGTATCGAGGGATACTCCTCTCTGTTTACCCGGTGAAATTCCTCTTCTGCATCTGTCTCGACGCAAACCTTTCAACGAACGCCCGGCTAATTTCTTGCGATCGAAGTTCGAACAGATTCACGGTTCGCAAATAAATCCAATTTATATCGGAACTCTGAAAATAACCTCGGTAGGCAAGACCATGTGCTCGGGGCTCATCTCGAAGTTGCGTACCTGAAAAGAAGCCCGAAGTTTGAAGTTGCTGCCATCATGAAGTTTCGATGAGTTCTGTTGGATAAATTTCTTGATTGCGGACTTTTCTAGCGCTAAGCTTGCCTGGAAGAGAGGCCACGTGCTATTTTCAGTGACGTTTTCATTATAATTAAATAGACAAAATTTGTAAAAATTAATGGGCGCTATCAGAGGAATTCCAGGACATCATTCTGAACGTATAGAAGTCCCCAGGCGCGGGGTCAACGTTTCGCAAATCCTCGCAGTCTATCCCGAGATTGTCTCATCGTCGGATCGATACCCGGATCAATGAGCAGACACCTAATCATCCCCTAACTCCCCGCAACCTTAAAGAAATCAGGGGGCTGTTGCGTGGTCCGTCCGAAAGCAAGATCCGGCGGCGCTCTTTGCTTAAGAAACTATTAGGTTACCGAATAATTCATGCGGGATCGCAACCCGCCAATCCGGTGGCGCTTGCACCACACGACGACGCCGAATCCAAAGTTCGCGGGGTCGTGTAGGATGCAAGGCAGAGGGTGGCAGAGGCTAACACACAGAGAGAACGGTGTCCTGGTGGAGGGGTTGGTAGGGTTGCTACCAAAGAGAGAGAGAGGGAGAGAGAGGGAGAGATATAGACGACAGGGTAGCAGAAGCGTGACCGAGAGGTCCCCGCATTGAACAGGGATGGAAACGTTAAAACTGAGAGCGCGTATACTCTGTTGCCAATCTCTCCCCGACACCCTATATCCTGTGGGGGACATAGCCACCCCGTTCGCCCCATAATCGTTTCTCTCGTTCCGCACACTCTCGATAGAGGCCCCCAGCTGAACAGAGAAAGACGTCAGTCCGACGGAGAAGGATATGCACGAGCGAGAACCTCGGAGGAAGAGAGAGGGTTGCGAAAAAGGAAGCCTGAAAATGAAAATACGAGAGGGAGAGAGGGGTAGGAAGAGGTATGATGCTCGGGGAGAAAAAACGGGGAAATGAAAATAGAAGGGAGAGACCTTGAAGAGGGACTGCGATGGGAACGTGGAAAGGAAACGGCTGATGGGGGTGAAAAGGAACCAGAGGGAACCAGAGGGAACCAGAGGGTAACGGAGGGAGCTGAAGAGAGTCGGAGGGTGGCTGAAGAAAGCCAGAGGGAGAGGCAAAGTGGCAGAAACTAACGGCAGAAAGAAAAAAGGCGTTCGTGAATAGAAGAAAAATAGGAATGGGAGGATCGGAGCGAGAACGACGAAATTAGCACAGATAGAGAGAGGATGAAGTTCGGGAGAGAGACGGAGGGATGGTGTGAGAGAGAGGGTGGAAGAGAAGCAGAGAGAGAGAGAGAGAGAGAGAGAGAGAGAGAGAGGAGAGCGTAAGTGTATAGCTACCGTCCCGACCCGACCTCTCATCCCCATTCCTGTCTCCACCTCTCTCCATCCCCCTAACCTAACCCCTCATCTCCACCCCGGGGGTCCCCCTTCTCTCTCCACCCACCATGGCACAAACCACCCACCTATCCAGCCCACCGACCAACCATACCACACAGTAACACCCCGACCGACAGATCAATACCTACCAACTACCAAGCTGCTCCCAGATTATCATTCTATCCGTCCACTTTGAACGGCCTCGAAAATCGAGTGACCGGTGGTAGACGGTGGGTACACACACACAAACACACACCACCGTGCCCCGGTGATGTTTAATGAAAATGTGGACTGGGAAAGTGTGTCATGGAGGAGCTAGGCTGGGGAAACGTATGGGGGTGGCGTGGTGTGGCTATTGAAGATCAAGGGAGGAAGAGAGGGGAAATGATCCGTGGATCAGTTGGAAAATGGTGATGACTGTGGATTGTGCACTTGTAGCAAGAATGGGTGGCCTCTTTGAAAGAGCCTGGCGCAGATACTTATTGGGGGTACAGAGGTCCTCGTTGTTGAGGTGTAATATTTGTCCAGGGTGGTTTTGTTTATGATTTTAGGAATTGTGGGATCCTAGAGTTTGGACAGTTTGGGTCCTCCTTGAGGATCTTGAATTTGGAGATTCTCTTTTGGTCCTCTGGGTCACCAGGCTGGTGGATAGACACTTGTGGAGGTCCGGAGGATCTTCATTGTTGGGACGTGACATCTGCTTCCGTCTTTTGATGGTGTATTTAGCAAATTTAGGCTACTAGTGCCTATTGAGTAGGTGTCCCGATCCTGTCTTTAGCAAATTGAGACTGCTAGTGCTTATTGAGTAGGTGTCCCGATCCTGTCTTTAGCAAATAGAGACTGCTGGTGCTTATTGAGTAGGTGTCCCGATCCTGTCTTTAGCAAATAGAGACTGCTGGTGCCTATTGAGTAGGTGTCCCGATCCTGTCTTTAGCAAATTAAGACTGCTGCTGCCTATTGAGTAGGTGTCCCGATCCTGTCTTTAGCAAATTGAGACTGCTAGTGCCTATTGAGTAGATGTCCCGATGCTGTCTTTAGCAAATTGAGACTACTAGTGCCTATTGAGTAGGTGTCCCAATCGTGTCCTTGGCAATTGTGGACTCCTACAATTTGGATTTCTATTGAGTAGGCGTTCAGCTATTCCAGGTAGGCATTTAACGCTGTTATGTTTAAAAAAAGTGTAATAAACGTTACAATAATTGTAAAACACTAAGAATGACTACAGCCAACCCGCCTATAACACGGTTCATCGTTCCAGGCTGCATCAAAACCGTGTCATAAGTGCAACTTAGATAATCAGGGGTGTGCTGAGGGTGAAGATTGTCCAAGTCTGCTAAGTATATTAAGAATATTAAGTGCATTGAGTATATTAAGTGTATTGAGTATATTAAGTGTATTGAGTATATTAAGTGTGTTGAGTATGTTAAGTGTATTAATTTTGCAAAGAACTATAACCGAAGAATAGACTAAATAAAAATTTCCCCTTCCTTTTACAAATTCTTTAAACACCGCAGACCTAGCCTACACCGAAAATTATTGCAACCATGAAAGTTAACCCCTCGCTCTGATAACATCGAGTTAAATCCGTGCATTATTAATTCCCTTTAAATAAAAATAAAATTCTAAAAAAAATAATTTATATTAAAATAAAAGTGATGCAACAAATATCCTCCTTCTTTCCCAGTCAATTGTGACCCACAAAGAAGTTCTAATCAGTGCAGTCAACAAATCGTGGTGCAAAGGGTTAAAGAAAATACACACGGTCGCGTTGGAAAACTTTTTCTTCGCAAGCAAAGGGGAGAAAAACGTCCCATTTCGATTAAGTAGAATCGATACCCGGCGCCAATCGATATCGTTCTAACACGGCCGCATCGATTCCTGTCTTCCAAGCAATCTCACCCCTCGCGCCACAGTAATGCTCACTTTTGATCGAATGAATATACAGGGCCGCGATGCTCGTCATATCACGTACCTACTATTTTAACGCCGGAGAGTACATCGAATGATCAGCACACACACACAAACACACATAAACACACACAGAGTGAGAGAGAGAGAGAGAGAGAGAGAGACACCTGTTGCTCTTTAATTTGACGTAACGCGTATACGATCATAAGGTCGTTCGGCTTTGAAAAATTGCCGGCTCATTACGAACGGGGCGCGGGAGAAAGAACGAAAGCAATAAATACGCTAAAACTTTCCCCGCGGATAATAATTCTCTCGCAGCAGCAGCGGCAACCTCCCCCTCCCGCCTTTGTCTCACTTATCCCGTGCGTTGATTAACTTAAATGACCCCGCGATAGGAAAAAGAGCCGATCGAGGGATTTATAAACCGATTTCCTTCCCCTGCTGATGAAATCGCCAGACGCAATTACAAACAATCGAACCCCCCTGCTCGAACCATTCACAAATTCCGGATATAGCAAAATATAAATTGTCCAAGTCAATTGTAGCATAGAAAAATTAAATAAAAATGTATTTCCTCTGCTAATGTTTTCAATAAAAAAATAATAAGCCAACAGCAGAAAACTTAACCGAAAATTTATGATTCTCGATAAATCTAATAACCTAACCTAAGACCTAATTTTGAAGGTGACAATTTTAGGTTATAAACAGGGGTGTGCGGGATTCCCGAAAATGTTCGGGATTCCCGTAATATGTCCGGGATTCCCGAAAATATCCGGGATTCCCGAGAATATTCGGGATTCCCGCGAATTTTCGGGATCCCGAAACCATTCGGGATTCCCGAGAATTTTCGGGATCCCGAAACCATTCGGGATTCCCGAGAATATTCGGGATCCCGAAAATGTTCGGGATTCCCGAAATTGTTCGGGATTCCCAAAAACATCTGTGATTCCCAACATTTTAAGTTTCTCCCTACTTCCAACAATTACCAGCATCCGAAAGCAATTGTGTTCTCGAAGATTACATATCTTATTAATCGGGAATGTTCATGTTAGTAATATTGTAGAAAGTAATCGCAAATTTGGATAATTCTGGCAATGCAGAATTTATTTATTTAAAAAAAAATAAATGAATTAATAAATTAATAAATAAATAAATAAATTATTATTTATTTATAATAATTTAATAATTTATTAATTTATTAATTCTGGCAATGCAGAATTTATTTATTTAAAAAAAATTAATCAATTAATCAATTAATAAATAAATAAATTATTATAAATAAATAATAATAATTTATTTATTAAAAAATAACTTTTTTTATTATAAATAAATAATAATAATTTATTTATTTATTAATTTATTAATTCATTTATTTTTTTTTAAATAAATAAATTCTGCATAGCCAGAATTAATAAATTAATAAATAAATAAATTATTATTATTTATTTATAATAATTTATTTATTTATTAATTTATTAATTCATTTATTTTTTTTTAAATAAATAAATTCTGCATTGCCAGAATTATCCAAATTTGCGATTACTTTCTACAATATTACTAACATGAACATCCCCGATTAATAAGATATGTAATCTTCGAGAACACAATTGCTTTCGGATGCTGGTAATTGTTGGAAGTAGGGAGAAACTTAAAATGTCGGGAATCACAGATGTTTTTGGGAATCCCGAACAATTTCGGGAATCCCGAATGGTTTCGGGATCCCGAATGGTTTCGGGATCCCGACTGATTTCGGGATCCCGACTGATTTCGGGATCCCGACAATTCTCGGGAATCCCGGATGTTTTCGGGATTCCGAAATTCTCGGGATTGCATCCCGATCCCGCGGGAAATTCCCGTCCCGACCGGGATCCCGCACACCCCTAGTTATAAAAGTAACGAGAACATGTTCATCCAAATTTTCAGTCATTTTTGCAAAATATAACCAAGGGAATAATTAATAATAATCCCTGTGCATGCATCTTTACAATTTCAATACAGTGGTTTCTCGATATATGTCCACAACATGGGTCTACCCATGGACATATATCGGGTAGAAGGTCCTATTCTTTGGTACTTTGAAGTTTGCACTCCTTGGTGACAGAGGGCACTCGTGTTTGGTGGCCCCTCGTGGGGTATAGTAGTGGGGATAATTCCGCGACGTTTATCATCCAGGCCTCGGCGACATATATAGTCACTGTAAACTGAAAATATTAGAACGCATCATTTTGTTATTTTGACCGGTCCCGAAATTTTGAAGTTTATTCGCCCCAGTGCTATTAAATCAATTTCAAGGTGTGTCTGCAGGGTTGATGGCGGCGGAGGCAGAAATTGATGATATCTCCTAACGATGGAAAAGGCTACGGGGATAGTCCCCCGACCTTTTTAAATAAAAAGTCACGTACACGTGGACCGCAGAGGCGTCCCATTACACCTCACGACCTCAAGCGTATCCTCGGCAAGGACGTTCGCCGGGAGAGACGCTATACGTCAGTGACGGACGTCCAACGTCACGAGGGCGCCTCTGGGTGACGTCAGTGGCGTGCTAAACTCGATTAGATTCGCGGCAACTTACTTTACGCCCACGCGTTTTCGATTCGAACGCTGCGTTCGCCGTGGATATCTGAATCTACTGGTGGCCATTTTGGCGCGAAAATATTCGGGAACCTTTGACACCTGACCCTTTGCGGCTCCCTTTGAGCTGATGGGCAATCGAAGCAGGTCACCGGGAAGTTTTCGATTCAACTGATCGCATGGACGCACATGCGAATTTCTGAAGTTTCTATGTTTTTTTGTTGAATGTATTCTGGTCGTTGGTAGATTGCTGATATTTTTACATTTATTGCGCGTGAACGTTTATGAAATTCGAGGAAGCATTCATATTGTTGAAGCATAACAACTGAACTGCGGATGTTTATGCAAAATGAAAATTTTCTGCATCAATTTAAGAAACAGGAATCAGATATTTTATTCTTGCTTCAATTATTTTGTCCAATTGTCAAAATCGTATTGATGTTCTTCGATAATATCAATTTGTTTATTGTTTTAAATTGCGTCCCTTCATTTTTGTCACAACATTTTTAATTTATTCCTTCTGCAATTAATTGCTTTGTTGAAAAAATAGATGTTCCTTTACAGGTTTTAGAAAATGAACAATGAAAATAGAAATATGCAGTGTAATAATTAATATTCGATGTAGCTAGATTTTTATTTAAAACTTGACTGTTTTACTATATAATAATGCAAGTTGTACGCTAACAAAATTCGCTGTGTCATAAAAATGACATGTTTCAAGTCACAACTGTTGCATCTACAGTGACTTCTCGGTATATGTCAATAAACGGGTCTCGCCAGCGACATGTATCGTCCAGGAGACATGTCCGAGTTATGTTTACGCTCCTCGGCATCCGAGGCCTCTCAGAGGTATACTGCGCGATAGTGGGGATAACTCCGCGACATTTATCATCCAAGCCTCGGCGACATATATAGAAGTTACTGTACTATTACATTTATGATCCACCGAATTTCTCCAGCATCCAGAAACTATACGAACATGATCTTCAGCAACTCAAGAATCAACAACATTACACATACTGAAACGCAAAAAGCATCAAAACAACTGGTACGAATCATTTGCAAGGACTTGATGCATGATTGATTTGGACAAGGTGGTCGTGTCCCGTCTCCTAAATGCATGTTTGTCAACAGGAAGCCATCTGCGTAGAAAATAGTGACGCGTGTTACGATATGGGAGTTCAGTTTGCCACATTGTGTGTCGCTGCGCAGGATAGTCGCAAGAAGCGTATCCGTAAAACGAGCTATCATTATGTGTCACCTTGTGCATTCGATCGTGAACTATACCGTCTGCATGGTGTTGCCGAAAGGACGATGGGACACCTTGAGGTCGTGGCATGCGCCACTATAGGCCACGGTGCGGCCACCGGTGCATGCACACGCGCGTGCATACCTGTGTTGCGTGCGAGAGAGTGAGAGAGAGAGATACCGATGGCATAAATCGGTCGAAGGGAAAACTTTTTGGGCGCGGAGTTACCAGTCAGTATCTTCGCCTGTATGTACGTACGTACACATATGTGTATGCGGTTTTATCTGGCGGTACTCGGGGATGTTGCGGGTTGATTTATCGCCTGTCGTTGCCATGGAAACCTCGGCGTGACCGGCTTGCGCGACACCCTCATATCCGAGTCGACTCTCTGCTTCACCCTCTCTCTCTCTCCCTCCATCTCTATTTCCTTCTCCCTCTCTCTCTCTCTCGCTTCAATACTATTCCCCCCTCTCTCTCTATCTCTATCTTGTCTCTCCTTCCTTCCCGTTCGTCGCTCTCTCAACGAGCACACTCATTCGTACTCTCATTCGTACTCTCTGTCAGTTTCTGTCTGACTCACTAGCTGCTTGCCATCTCTCTCTGACGTCATTCTCTCCCTTCCCCGTCTCTCCGTTCTTCTCTCCGTTCCTCTCGTTCATCGTTCTCTCAACGAGCACACTCTCATTCGTACCCACTCGTTCATACTCTCTCGCGTTCATCCTCTCTCTCCGTTCGTTTCTCTCTAGCCGACTATCCGTGCATTCGAATACGTACATTCGAACTCTGTGTCCTTATTGCATTCCTGCTCTATTTGTCTTTACACCGTCCCTCTTACGGTCACCCCTCTTCGTTCATCCTCGTGCTTCTCACCTTCTGTCTCCTGTCTCGCTCCCGCTACACGCTCCTCCGACTCCCTGTCTCTGACCCACCATCTTCCACCTCGTCCTCCTCGCCCCCTAAACAGCTATCTCCGTCTCATCTTTATCCCCTTTCTTTTTCCATTCCACTTTGTAACCGCCGCCGCCAACTCCCCCCCCCCCACCGTCGCGTCTTCTTTCTTTGTTCTTCCTTTTCCGGATGGAAACTCACCCACGCCTCGAGCCCCACCTTCCTCCTCTTCCTTCATCCACCTCTTTCTCTCTTCCAACCTCCCCGACCGCCCTTTCCCTCACCAACACCATCGAGAGACACCGACACACCATCGTCATCGTCGTCGTCGTCGTCGGCGTCGTCGTCGCCGTCGTCGTCGTCTCTCGCTTCCTTCAGCATTCCCCCGACCACTTAGCCGACCTACCTACCTACCTACCACAGCTCACCCTCTTCCTACTACTACTACTCCTCCTCCTCCTCCTCCTCCCTGGCTTCCACCCACTCTCATCTTCCCTTCGATATGCACCCCACGCTGCTATCAGCCTCTACTCCCACGCGCGAGCTTGAAACCCCCCAGAGGAACGTCAAGGAGGCGACTACCGTAGAGGAGTTCTCTGCAAAGAACGAGAACTCTGCTCGCCCTCCTCTCTCCTGTGCCCCGAGACTCCCCCGAAACACCCCTAACCCAACGCACACACAGCCCCCGGTCTCTGTGTAGCTTTCGCCTGCTTCCGACCCGGCACAGTCCGCCAATCGAGTGTCGACTGGCTGCTGCTCTGGTGCACGTTTGCAGTGCTGCTGCTGCTACTGCTACTGCTACTGCTACTGCTACTGCTGCTGCACCGGCTAGGTGATCGTTCTGCACGATCTAGATAAAGAGCGTTATCTAACCGTGTGGCTAATTAACTGACTCTTCACCGAGCTTGCTTTGTCCCACTCCCAACCTGAACTACCGTCCTCTCTAGCTATGGGTAGACTTCTTTCGCTGTGCTGTACTAGGTTAGGACACCGAGCTAGGACGCTGACCTCTGGATCAGGTTAACCTGCCTTCCATGTGGACTGATTGCTGGGCATCTAGTTTATTTGTCCTTTAGTCTGTTAGTCATCTAGTCCTCTAGCCTATTAGTACCTTTACTGGGCTTCTAATCCATTAGTTTTCTAGTCCACTAGTACCATAGGCTACTAATCCTCTAGTTTTTTAACCTACTAGCTTTCTGGTGCATTAATCCTCTAGTCATCTGAACCCCTAGCTGTCAAACCAACCAGACTTCTTTCCCCAGTTTAGGCTATGTGAGGTTAGGACATTGGGCAAGGACACTATCATCTGGATTAGGTCAACTTGCATAGACTATAGGACTTGTTACTAGGGAATCTGCAGGTTCATCACATTATTTTGTGGCAGCAATTGGTATCGGGTCTATAAACTTGTTTAATAGATTGATTAGATCATGTGTTGTAGATCAAATCACAGCACTCTTTAGGTGTTTATCAAGTGAGAATCCCCTAACCTCTGTGTTTTCGATGAAGGGGATTCCCCGAGAGCCTACGCACTTTGCTATCTCTGTTGATAACATCCTCGGAAACTTTGGAAATGAATTATCGGATTGAGTACTTCAAGAATTATCATTTTATTGTGACTGTAGATACGATAAAAGAAATCGATGTACAATATTGCATAAATACTGTGAGCTCATTATTACTGGAAACGGTGACGTTTAAATTGACTGATGATTAATTAAATACACTATAGTACTCGCTACATTACCGACAGTAGCTAACTCCATTGGTCTCCACTGGCATTCCGCGTTCTGCCACTAAGATGTTTGATCGTAGGATAATGTAAATGAAGCGAATATGCAGATTGATAGTTTTGTCAGGAGTTGGCAAATCTTTCCTGTAAAAATTGAAAAGTTCAACTCAAATGTCGATCCCTGGCAATCCGTTGTCCTTCTCTCTTGCACTGTTTGAACCTAAATGCGTGACTTTTAAAGAGGATCGATTGGCATATGCGGGCCCAATTAGAGATTCTACAGAGAATTACGAAACCTTTGCCACCCACCCCCTTCCCCATGGTTAAATTGCTTTCTTGAAAGACGAGTTTCATAACGAGTTCAAATACTTTCACAAAGAACATTCTCTATTGCTGGAAAACTTGCTCGGGTATACACCTACAAAACAGTTAATTGCAGAGCCGAAGAATTTCCGCAATGACAATCTT
Organism: Seladonia tumulorum; assembly: GCA_913789895.3. Classification (NCBI taxonomy): domain Eukaryota; kingdom Metazoa; phylum Arthropoda; class Insecta; order Hymenoptera; family Halictidae; genus Seladonia; species Seladonia tumulorum. The sequence continues at coordinate 7,219,224 of OU565280.1, forward strand.
TCCTGTTGTTAACAAAAAGTGAATTTAATTAGTAGACATTCTGTCCGGAACGCTTCTTTACGGCGTTTTTCATAATTTTACATTTTTTCCCGAAGCCTAAACAATTTTTTCATTTAGTATATTTTCATAGTTGAGTCTTCTAAACGAAGGACAATAAATTATACAGTAATAATCTGTAACGTAATGCATTCTATAGAGTTAGCTTTAATGAACTGTATCAATTAAGCACCAATATTATTTCTTGAACAGTTACTTTTATCAGCTGTTAAAACAATGATCGTAGGGAGATTATGCTACATTATCAATGTTCGATAATGAAACTGAAATATCGACGTTGCTGAGAATTAGCAGGTTTCTCGCGCCACCTACCTAAATAGAACAATCAATTAGCGAACTACATAGGATTGCAACATAGAAGTTAGAGACTAGATTTTACAGCGTTGCCAGATTTAAGAATACAGTGTTGCAATTTGACCTTGAGATCTCCAGGTCGTTAATAGGTTCGTACTTCATTTTTACTTGATTTATGACGTGTTTAGGCTCGTTTCAATGAGGAAATCATCTCCAATTCATTGCACATGTTTTTGCAACGTAATTATGAAGTACAATAAGTATTTATTTCACGGAAAAATTGCAGTCATTAGCGCTATATCATTTATAATATTTGAAATAAAATATTGTAATGGCTATGGAATTAATTAATTAATTATTTCCGCCGAGAACCGTCTCTTGAATTTGTTAGGTTTATCAATTTAAAAATTGGAATCTAAAACTAACAATAGAAAGGCTTCTGCAGTAGATTTTTTATTACCATTAGCTGTGTGAGTATAATAAATGTCAGTGACGAATGACTATTAATTTCTGCTAATTTCTGTGCATGATTAGGTGCTGGCAAAGTAAATAATCGAAAACGTATATAGGGCATCAATTATGATCGAGTTGCGCCTATGACCTTTCACGCAGGACTGCTTAAAGTTACGTCAATGGTGTGCATTGTACGAGAGAGCTGACTGGTTGGAAGGCGATAGGCACCACGTGATCATGCTACCAATGACGCCAGGGAATACCAACGGGTCAATAACAATGAGACCGACAACCAAGCCTCGGGAATATTCTGTTTTCGTTGGTCCAACGCCCTTACACCTTTTCCTATTCTCCGTTCAGTTATCACAATTATTTTCTACGCGATTCAATTATGTTACATTTATCTTACTTCGAACATAACGCCAGACAAACTTGTGTAACTCAATCGACAAAGTTCCCTGTACACATCATAAAAGTTTAACTGAAAACGTTTTACTTACCACCCACGTGTCGCTGACAATGAATTTCCCAGTGTGTAATCAGAAATTGTCCATTTTGATAACACTCGTGACCTAGTTTCGAGGAATCATGTACTAATTCGATGATAGAACTTTCTTGTTCATCATGATTTTTTAATGGAAGTTGTATGGTAGTATTCGTGACATTTTTCTGCTTAAAACGAGCCCAAACACGATACAGTTTGGATTATGTTTACGCATTTAATTCACAATGTTGTAGAACCTCGATTATCCGAACTAGGTCAGATGAAATCGTGTTGATTTAAAGAGGGTTTTTTGAGACGATTTTAGACTGTGTTCCAGTAGGAATTTTTGGACGTTTGAAGGCTCAAATTAAAGCTGGAAGATGGCACTTTGTAATAGGGGTACTTGGGTTTGAAAAGAAATTCCAAATCGTGCCGGAAAAATTGAGAAAGTATGAACTATGTCTGACAGAAATGTCTCGATTTTTCCAGGCGATTTTAGAATGTGTTCTGGTAGGAATTTTTGCACGTTTGAGAGCTCAAATTAAAGCTCGAAGATTACACTTTATGATAAGGGCATTTGGATTTAAAATGGTACCTGAAATCCTATCGAAAAATCGATAAATCTCGACCGTCAACTGGGACGAATTTGATCTCCCAACCTGACAATCGAGTTTTCCCAATTTTTCAACATGTTCTCGTCTTTTTTTGTGAACCTAATCGCCTCTTATCACAAAGTGCCATCTTTCAACTTTACTTTGAGCCCTCGAACGTCCAAAAATTCCTTCCACAACACATTCCAAAATTTGTCAGAACATTTTTGATTGTGTGTAAATACAAGAGCGAATAATGAAATGTAAGTGAGATTCAATTATTTACGTGATTAAAATGTTATGTTGCACTATAGAACGTGCAATGTGCATGATTCGAGCAGGCTGATAACGTTCATTTTCTTTACACGATTCAATTACGCTAGACAATGGTTGGCTATCCAGAGCTATGCACAGATGCAAACCAGGTTGCATATAATTAGGGGCTGCATGGAAAATAGAACGGCGCTTGTGCTTTTGATATGATAATTAACAACGTGACCACGGATTCGGGTTGTGCGGACATAAATACAATAAATACCGATCATAGTCGACGTTGGCATATGACGCACGGTTGACATATTTTTCCTTGCTATTCTTCGGTCACGTTCGGAAATCTATTTTGCAGGGCCTGTTGCTTTGTCTTCAAGCAGCAAATAATAATGAAACAATATTAACTAATAATGCAAAAATATTTATTTATATTTATATATATTTATATTATTTTATAAATAATTTTAAAGATATTATTTCAGGATAATGTTAGCACATTGCCGTCAGGTTTGCGTACATTGTTTCAAGACACAATGCTTCACAATGAATCTGTGTTACCTGCACGGTTTGAAGGAGTATAAAAAAATACCGAACGGTTATGGTTTAAATTTTTTAAGACTTCAGGGTCTCGGATGTTAGTATATAAGCCGACAGACAGATTCTTTGGACAAGGTGCTCGTGCCAGTGAGTTTTCTCAGAGCAAATTCTCATCATGTCGTGCTTCAGCATGTGGATTACTTTACTGATATTGATCGGTTCCGCATGGTCACAGGTTAGATTTTCTGCACTTATGTTTCGATACGTTCGTGTAGATAACGTTGGAAATATTTACAAAGAACACACCGACAACCCTGTTCAACGAATTTCAATTTTTTTCTTGGTATTCAGCAGAAAATTGCTTTTTGAGAAAGTTGTCAATTGTCAAATGTCAAATGAAGGTCAGATTTTCAACTCGAAGAATTTCTTCTGTTTCATTAACAATAAATGTTGTTCAACAAAGTGTTGTGCATAGAAACGAATTTGAAAAAACCGACGACTCGATTTGACACGTAGTATACTTATCTCGTGTATAAATTAACAAAATGTGTAATAGCATTTTATAGGAGTGATGTTTACATTGCACGAATTTGAATTTACAGATGGTTAATTGCTCTTTGTTACAGACCATTGACACAGAACCATCTGCAAGGTCGTTAAAGTTCGGTTTTGTATTGGTGGAACCCATACGAGCACAGTTTTGCAAAGCTTATTGCAAAAACCTTACTAGATTTTTGTTCCTCGGGAATGCTAGTTGCCGTGTAAATTGTCCTGAACTGTGGGTGCATGTTGCAGCAACTACGATGCCACCAAGTACTACTACTAAAGCAACGACACCGACAACCGTGAAACCAACGACAACGTCAACCATGAAATCAACGACTGCGGCAATGCCTGGCTTGAAGCTAGTGGCTTCTAACTTCTAACTTCTTCTTTGACTTCTATAATCTCAATATCTTAACTATGCCAATAACAGTAAAAATAATATAATCTTAACATATCTTTAGTTGTACAATCTAACAAACATTTTCTTCGTTCTTGTATTACTCGCACACCTCTATTTTGGTTTTAGTACAGTACGACAATTGGAAAATTGATTAAGATACGAAAGTATTTATGCAAGGTCTATTATGCAATGATTTTATAAGTCAATATTCTTTTACTGATTATTTTACCAATTATCCATCCAATAGATAACTTACCGGTTGAAGATACTGTAGAACACTCATGAAATCATGCTGTTTCTGCATTCTGATTAAAGGTGGCGCCACTGGTTCTGTTCGGATAATAGTGGCGGGCGAAAAAAAAAGTTTAGAAAACAATATACATTCCACGATTCATACAATGTAATGTTTCATTTGAAATACTTGATGTAAAATAATGCAAACAAGAAAACTGTAAACAGAGATAGAGAATTGTTAGTCCATTCAAAACAGTGAAACGGGTGAATCTAATTCTACACTTTTGTGACCACAATTTTTATGTTAAAACATTTTAATAGTTTCTAGACTAGTTTTTGTTATACTTGCTACTAAGTTTTCTTATACCAATATTCGTCGGAAAATTGTACCATGTTTGTTAACGCACTATGTAAAATGAAAAAAAAAAAACGAATAAACAAAAGAATCTTCACGTCCTATGAATTTTCATTGAAGATCCAGACGGAAAAGTTGTAAAAAGCGACTTTTGGTATTGTCTTTATGATTCTGACCAAATGAAATAAAAAAAAAACATTTTCTATCTATCAGATAGTAAATTAATCGTCCTTCTAACATTAAAAAAAAAAAATTGAAGTCGTTCGGTCACATTCTAAAAAAAGTTATTCCATTTTTTTTTTTTAAAGAGTGTATAGAGAATTTTCTAATTGACTGAATTTCTTTCATTGGTTCGAAATCGCACGTTGCATGTTCGTGATCGGATCGAAATCATTGATGAATCGTAGTGGATTTTTACTAGCTAGCTCGGGCGCCCAAAATGCTATGAAAGTAGACAAAACGACGCATCCGCGCGAAAAAAATAAGACCTTGCTCCCGTTGTGAAAGTAATGTCGGGCAACCTATTACGAGAAGCGTATGTCCTCTCACTTTCTGCATACGTGCGCACAATGAGCTGCTGGGCGAATTACATCAAACGAGGATTAATACCGTAAAAGGCAGTCGGGATTAATTGCTACGAAAGTCTCGGCAGCTACGCCGATAAATCCTCGATCAAAGATCCATTCGCCCCCTTGCAATCCCCCTTCGTTTGCGCTTGTCCACTTTAAAAATTCCTATTCTTCTGCGTAGCCATAGTTGCTTATTTTATTGATTTACATTACGTCCAACGATGACCTGCGGATTTTAATTCGTTAATAACAATATTAGTATGAAACAGAAGAGGGAAAAGGAAAAGTACACAAGGAACTTAAGAGTATCAATATGTATTGTGATCAATTTATTGAAATTATTAAGGAATAAATTCTTAGTTGGTTCCTGGACCTTGTAAGTGATGTGGAAAATTTTTATTTGGCCCCAGTAGACTTTAATTGATGTAGACAATTTTTTTTGATTTGGTTCCAGTAGATTTGCAATTTATGTAAACAATTTTTTATTTAGTTCCAGTACCTAGTAGTTAATGTAGACAATTTTTTATTTGGTTCCAGTACCTATTAATTAATATAGACAATTTTGATTTGGTTCCAGTAGACTTGTAATTAATGTAGACAATTTTTATTTTGTTCCAGTACTTTGTAATTGATGTGGAAAAATTTTGTTGTAAAAAATCCAGAGTCGTATTCAGCCTACAGTCAAGATAATCAAATGAAATGAGTCTGTATCGATTAGAATAGTTACAGATTGGAATGAGCTCGAATTCAATTAGTTGAGAAATCAGGAAGAGTGAAGTCAAACTATTCCTGAGAAGAAGGACACCAGCTAGATGCCAAGGTCTTCGAACTCGGGTCAGGGTTCTAGGATTTGAGTTAGCTGATGTGTCTGGGGTCAAACTGATTAATCTTTCTTGCAGATCCAAGGTTCGAGATCATTTTTTTTTGTAATGAAAATCCTTGGAATCATATCTGAACTTAAAATCTGAAATTCTAAAATTAGAATGATTACAATGGGGGTCTTAGAAATTTTAAATCGATTCTCTTATAAATTTTTAATCTAGAATTCATTCAATTTAATTTTCTCTTACCTGAACATTTCGAATTCATATGTGTGAACCTTGAGTTGATTATGCTCGGTCGACTACCTTTCTCTTTGCTCGGTATTATTTTATATTTGTGTCGTTCCAATCAACCATTATTATTCGCGCTTATCAACTGCACTAACTCACCTTACCTGTTCGAACGTCATTTTTAAAACGGAATAACTTTCAATATCGATCAGACCGAACGATATCAATTTTTATAGCAAATTGGCAAGATTAGTTATTTATGGACGAGTTTCAAACAAATTATTTAAGTAGTGCCAAGCCAATAAATCTCTTTTATACACAATACAGTCCTCTGAGGAAAGTACAAATTTTTATGAAAAATATACATTTTTTCCTAGCGCGAAATGCAATTTAGAATTGTAAATATAAATATTTGTGACGTGTGCTTGTCGGTGAAAATTATTAGACCAATTTTTGTACAACTCGTGCAACTTAAATTTATTATATAATTTTCTGAACATCGGTGACATTTAAAATCCACAATACTAGTTTACCCTTGGACTTTTGCGAGTTCTAGGCCTAAGCCGGAGTCATTTCTGACCCACACCGATATTTTACTACAGTTTTCTTTCGAAATAAGGCGACGGCTCGGGACCGGTTTTCGTCGTATTTCGGATGAAGAATAGCGATTTTCTTATTTCGAAATAAAAAGTGTTACCTTATATCGGAATGTAATTGTACATATTGACGGTCCCTGGAGCTTATCCCCACCGCGGCGGGTCACGAATGACTCCGGCATACCATACGTAGGGTTAAATTTAGATCGGCTAGACGTTCCGTCCAGATAATAATGGCACCGGTCACTTCAATTCTCCCACGCAGTCAGCATCGACACAAACGTGCATTACGAGTTTGTTTCATTCGTGACTATTTCACGACCGGCTGCTAAAAGTTACATGACGCTTGTTGCAGGCGGAATTCCTTCGCCTTATTGTAAACTATAAAGATAGAGCACTCGGTTTAATGCGTGAAGAATTTTTTAGTTTATTGCAGAAGCTAAGCCACTGCCAAAGTGAAACCCGGTTAGAAAGTTGAAAGCCAGGATATCGATATGCTGAAGACCCTTTCGAATAGGATTATTTCAACCCACGTTAAGTTCTCGGTTGAAATTTCAACCGTTTTACATTCTACCCAGCAAGCAGTTTACTGAATGAATTTGCCTCCAAAATTTTTCTACAAATTCCGATGCATTCGTTTCCGCGTTAGGCTCGGCATTCGAGTGCAAAGTTTGCAGAATTCCATGCCAAATCGAGAGCAAACCGAGGCCAAGTAGAGGGCGGGTCGGTCGCGCTGAGAGCGAACCTAACCTTGTTCTAAGAGTAAACTTTGCTGTAGGAGAGGAAATTAAAGGAATTAAATTGTTTAAAATACGTGAAACTTGAAATTATATAATTTAGAAGTTTAAATAAAAGTCTATTTTTCCACTTACGGCAAGGTTCACTTCGATTTTTCCCGATGTGCACTCGTAGATCAAGGTCTTAGTGAAACCCTTAGTGCTGCCCTCTATAATGAAACCAAGGTTAGGCTTGGAACTTTGCAGTCAAGTGCGGACCAAATTGTTAATAATAAAATTGTTTTGAATTTCGTTCGGTTAAAAGTATTAAAAAACATGATTATTAATTAGACTCAACAGATGATAGACAACGTGAGTGTATTTAATAGGGTCCCGAAATGTAACAGAATACACGTATCATGTTGATTACACTGCAATCAGAAACCCAATGACTCGAAACTTTCTGATATAACAGAAATCGTTATCACGAGAAGCACAACACAATCCGATTGGCGAAGGCCAAAATTGTGATCGAGTAACTGGCCAACCGGTAACAGGACATCGAACAATAGACATAACAGGATATAGCGATGCAGGATATAGACTCAGGTTAGGCTCGCCTGATGTGAATCACGCAGCGAGCTATGCAAAAGAATGAAAGTTCCGCCACGTCCTGGTCATAAACTCGATTCCTTGACTAAAGTATATGATCCGACATATTCTATACTGCATTTCGAGACATCATAGACTGCAAACAACTTCACCAAAATGTAATTCAATTCCACAAAGTTCCAATATTAAAAGAAAAAAAAAATAAATGCGTTTGTTCAATTCTCTGAGAAATACTATTTGTTAAACAGTAAATTACTGTGCACATATTGAGTAGACAAATTTGGATGTCCACTTCTTAAACTGTTAAGGGAAGAAATATTTAAAAAAATATATTCAAATATATTTTTCTTATATATATTAACAAAGATATATTAAAATATATATTTTTAAAAATATTTTTGTTCAACTTTTGAGAGATTTTCTGGAAGATCTTTCTTGTTAAACAGAAAATTGATTTTTGTATACATAAAGAACAGACTATAGACAAAAACTGTTATGTTATTTTCAGATAGTCCTGCACAATATTTTCCAATTGATTAATTCGTGAGAGCCACGAATTAATTGTTACGACTTCGAATTGACACAACAATGCACTTCGCTGGAGTTCAACAAATCCTCTGGAATAATTTAATGGAACATTTCTCAGAGCCTGCGCAGATTAATTGAATATTAATTTCACGCACAATTGTTTCTCCATTGTTCTCCGGAGCTTTCTCTTCGACTCTTCGTTCTCAGGAGTGCCTGTTATCGTCGAATTGATTGATAACAATCTAAATAGCTCATTTGTCTCCAGAAAGTAAATCTTAGTCCAGCTGAGATGCTGGAAGGTAAATACACATATACATATTGTATACATATCGTATATGTATACGTTCGAAACGTGAGTGATAGCTCGACGGCTATGAAACGAGAGAGGAAGAACGGGAAAGAGAGAGAGAGAAAGAGAGAGAGAGAGAGAGAGAGAAGATTTAATACACCTACTGGTTGCGTATTCTGACCTAGTTTTCTTCCGAACTGAGTAGTCACTTCCAAGTTTCCCAGGCTGTTTTGATTGACTGGAAAGTAATTTTCCTGTTAACCCGATGACCGTTTCATTCTTTTAAGGTAAGCTGTTGTGAAGGCGTAATTTGACAGTGTTTGAAGTAGTATTAACCGATTATGATCAGACAGGGGACTGCCAGAAGGAAATTCTGTTAGAAATCCCTTGTCAAGAACTGTGGGAGCCTACATAAAAATTGTTTTTTGGTTTGAAAAGATTTATTTTTACAGAGTGACTCTTAATTAACTACATCTGTAACAATAATAAATAAATAAAATACAAAATTGTGAAGATGGTGCATGAATTTAAGGGCATTCTTACACTATTCCTGGCTTGTTAAAATTATTAACCGAGTAAAAACACTGTTGTTTACTTTTCGGTTTTTACAATTGACGTAGAAAATTTTTATTTTGTTGCAGAAAATTTTATTTTTATCCTACCCAACATAGAAGCCAATTGCAGCATTTTTCTAATTTATTTTAAGCTATTTACTGATTAGAGTATTACTGCTGAAGGAATAACACTTGAATAACATTCAAATAGAAAAGTATAAATTATTAATTATACTCTGTGTTTTTCACCAGCATATAATTTTGAATTTGTATAGAAAGTTCTGTAACCATTTCACCTGAAAAAAAAGAAACAATGTAAGAGCTTCCCTCATTTATAATATTCGTAATCTGGAATTAACATTTTGTGCAATATCACAGCAGTAAATTAACTTCTTAAGGCAGAGAGACAGTCGAGCAGGATTCAGTTTGATAAAACAACCGCATTACATGTAGAAGCGTACCGAGTATAGCAAGCGTCATTATTTTTTATCCTGTCAATTACCAAAGGTACGTGCAATTTGTTGCAACTTAACGCCAATAAGATCGCGATTAATTTTTGGTATCGTTCGAAGTGATGTTAAAAAGTGTTCCATGTAATGTGCGCGACATATTATGCTACTAATGGTTGTCTCGCGCCGAAAGCGATACCTACAATCCTGTTTCACGATGATTCGATTTTACCATTAATTTTTATTAAGGAGTCCGATGTTTTTACAAATGCCGTCGAGATATTTTTATGTTTCATGTTGGTGATGTCATACTGGTGAGCGTCCAGAACAGGTATGACGGTGTTTCAATGAAAATTAAACGGCAGTGACGAAAAATGATGCAATAACACAAATATTAATCTTTGGAGGACGGATTAACGTTACAATTTTGTCAGTGTTATTTATTTCCACTATACTATACTATGTTCTATACTATGTAATATACTGTACCATACAATATACTGTACTATATAATACACTATATAATTTACTATACTATATACTATTCTATATAATATACTATATAATATTCTATATACTATTCTATATAATATACTATATAATATTCTATATACTATTCTATATAATATACTATATAATATTCTATATACTATTCTATATAATAAACTACATACTAGTCTATGTACTATTCTATATAATATACTATATAATATTCTATATACTATTCTATATAATAAACTACATACTAGTCTATGTACTATTCTATATAATATACTATATAATATTCTATATACTATTCTATATAATAAACTACATACTAGTCTATGTACTATTCTATATAATATACTACATATTATTCTATATACTATTCTATACAATATACTACATACTATTCTATATATTATTCTATATAATATACTACATATTATTCTATATACTATTCTATACAATATACTACATACTATTCTATATATTATTCTATATAATATACTACATACTATTCTATATACCATTCTATATAATATACTACATACTATTCTATATACCATTCTATATAATATACTACATACTATTCTATATACCATTCTATATAATATACTACATATTATTCTATATACTATTCTGTATAATATACTGCATAATATTCTATATACTATTCTATATACTATTCTATATAATATACTATACTAGCACTTGAGTAGAGACTCCGAGGGGCGACAAAAATTGCTATACCCTTATTGAAAATATTGTTTGCGTTACTAAATTTGCTTGTGTCTACAATTAATTTGATTTCGGAGTTAAAATGCTCCGTACGTTAAGGGTTACATAAAAATTGTAAAACTCGTTTCTGTGTTCACAGCGAGCTCATAAATCGGCGGAGAACAGTGTTTTGCATCGACTGGAAAAATCGATGATTGTCGCGGGCTGGTCTATCGAAAGCGCGTTGACCCACCAATTACGATAATCGCGGTACAAATGGTTTTCGCTAATTCGTCGGTTGCCGGGAGATCCAATCACAGATCTCGGTCTCTGATTTAGTGGAGAGTGTGTCGGCCGACCCTGATCGCAGCTGCTCGAACAGCCGCATTCTGGCTCGTGCGCTTGAGGATCGACTTTCGCTAAATCACATGATGCTAAGTCACATGCGTTCTGCGCAATCCTGCATCTCGGTGCAGTCACGAGGAAGAGTGTGTACGTGTGAGAGAGGGAGAGAGAGAGAGAGGAGGAGAAAGAGAGATCATCTCCATGGGAGAATCGTGTTTTCCCCGACACTCGTACAGGTGTACTCTCTCGCGTTCAGGTCGTAGACACAGGGATCGATCCTCGGCAGCCGAGCCGATCTTTCTTTTCGCGGTGCTCGTTCCCCTTCACAATCAGAGAATAATAGGGCGGCTGGGGAAATATTTTGCCGCGTGATCCGATCGATCTCTTTTTTATTACGCGCGAATCTCTGCCAATATGGCGGAGCAGATGCTGCCTCGATCGAACCTCGTTCTTCCGTGAATTTCACCCTTTGTGGTTCCAAAGAAAAATGTTGAACTCGCAATTAAAATTGTACCGTTTCTCCCGGAACTTGCTGTGCAAAATTTTGAAAAAAAAAAAAATACAATTTTCCTTGTCCTACGCACACAAAGTCTCATTTTTTTCATAGGAACGATCGAGGTTGATTTACCGTATGAAGAATCGACTTTTTTCGAACCGGTTACATGAGTTACCTCTTCTTAATCACTCCCGGAGAGAAGTAGCAATTATATGCAAGTGTTGATCCCGTGAATTTTCGTTTTATCGCCGACAATTAGTGTCACGGGTTGCGTCACCGATAATTCGTCTCATTAACATAAAATTATAATATATACCGATTCTTCGGTTTCTCGCGTGTTCTGTAATTGATTCGATATTAAAGTAATTGGGCAATTTCGGTTTCACCCACTCTCGTAACGCTCGATAAAACGTGTAATTTGTGCTCGCACGAGTGACAATCGAAGTATTGAGGGACGTGCGTCATCTTGTGTAATTTGCATTTAAATAATCGTGCGTTCTCTTATCATCTCTTATCGTCCACTCTGATTCCTATGGGAACACATCTTAAAATCGCCTCGAAGAACCCTCCTTAAATCGAGACAATTTTTTCTGACCCGAGGATCAGGCTTTCTCAATTTTTCTGACATGATTTTGTACTTCTTTTTTAATTGAAGTAAGCCTATCACAAAGTGTGATCTCCCAGCTTTAATTTGAGCCCTCGAACGTCCAAAAATTCCGAGGGTAACACATACCAAAATTGTCTCAAAGATACCCTTAAAATCGCGTTGATTTCGTCCGAGTTGGCGCAGGCTTTCTTCAAGTTTTGAGATAAGATTTCGTGCTCATTTTTTAACCTAACTGACCCTATCATGAAGTGCGATCCTTTGCCTTCAATTTGAGCCCTCGAACGTCCAAAAATTTCCATCGGATCACATTCCAAAATTGTCTCAAAGATACCCTTAAAATTGCGTCAACTTCGTCCGAGTTGATAACTGAATTTTATCATATTTTCGATATGATTTCATATTTCTTTTTAAACCTAGCTGACCCTATCATAGAGTGTCATCTTTCAGCTTTAATTTGAGCCCTCGAACGTCCAAAAATTCCTACGGGAAGATATTATGAAACTGTCTCAAAGAACCCTTTTAAATTTCGTGTAACCTAGTTCGGATAATCGAGGTTCTGCAATATCGTGGATTAAACGGGCAAACGTAATCCAAACAGTATCGTGTTTGGGCTCATTTTAATCGAGAAAACGTGACGAATACGTCGACAACTATTTCTGTATGAAAATCCTAAGTGAAATGACTATTTTCTTGTATTTCCTCGATTATATATAAACCGCCCAGTCTCGCAATCTGCAATTGTTGCATACTCCGAACGAGTGCATAACGCCGCTTACTCGAGGTGTTTAGGTGTACGGAATACGCGTCAGAGATTTGCTCTAATACATCTGAATGGACGTGAAAGATGTTGCAGGGGCAGGAAGCGGCGAAGAAAAAGGGAAAGGATACTCGCCGGCAGAGAGTAGCATGATCGAGACACGCGGAGGAGGAAAGACGCTTCAGCCTTTGAAATCGGCTAGACCCGGTTTCGCGATACAGTTTCTTCGCCAATTATATCTCTATCAATGCAATCCGCGGGATGACTGATCGGTGAGATAACTTACAATATTGTTTATGTTACACAATTTTCTGTGGAGCGGTACATCAGCAATATTGGAACATTGTAAGGGAACGTTGCTAAATGTGATCACTGGACTTCGGATTTTATGACAAAAATGGTGCAATTTCGAACAATAAAAAAATTACAAGAATTCTTACAATAGAACCAGCAAAGAGGGAAATAAATTTTGGTTCCTATAGTCTTGCAAATTAATTCAAACGATATTTATATTTTGCATAAATGTCCACCGATAACGCCCACAATAATTAATTCTAGAAGGCCCAGCAATTCAGCCGAAAATTATGCGAACCGTGCTCGAGAATCATAGTGACAAGAAACCGCAGAAGGCCGGAGACATTATTCGGGTCAAATTCGCGGAGAATGCCAAGGTTTCTACCCTCCCCGTTCTTTAAGTCTGTGTTCTGGCAAGTGCATTTCTTTTCTGCATATTACAGGCACACTGTCCTTTATGTAGGCCTTTCTGTTCGAAGTATGTTCGCGCCGACGCGTCGCACGATTGAGTTTCGGTGTCTGTAATCAGGTTTTCGCAACGGGTGGGCGTACCCCGAGGATCAAAGAATGGCACACGAGTCTTATATAACAATACGTGGCCTTATCGGTTAGTACACAACCGTGCCGTGTCTCAATAAAATCGATACACACCTCGGATCGCATTTTCCCGGGCTGATATTTGCCGATATGTGCGGAAACTTCGGCTTCGAACGTCACTCGTAGCGCTTAGAAACGGTATTCTTTGATTTTTCACTGCTAGGGTACATTATTTCTATGTGATACCTTTATCGGTGCATTCGTGACGTTCTCCTGATTAAAATGAGCCCAAACACGGTACAGTTTGGATTATGGTTGCCCGTTTAATCCACGATATTTTGGAACCTCGCTTATCCGAACTATGTCAGACGAGACTGCCAAGGAGTTTTTCGAAGCGGTTTTAGAATATGTTCTAGTAGGAATTTTTTGACGTTTGATGGCTCAAATTAAAGGTAAAAGATCGCAGTTTATGATAGGGTCAGTTAGGTTAAAAAAGAAGTACGAAATCGTATCGAAAATATGATAAAATTTAGTCACCAACTCGGACGAAGTCGATGCGATTTTAAGGGTAACTTTGAGACGATTTTAGAATGTGTTCCCATCGAAATTTTTGCACGTTCGAGGGCTCAAATTAAAGCTGGAATATTACACTTTATGACAGGGTCGGGTTAGGTTAAAAAATGAGTACGAAATCTTATCACAAAATTTGTTGAAAGACAGCGTCAGCTCTAACGAAATCGCAGCGATTTTAAGGGTATCTTTGAAACTATTTTGGAATGTGTTCCCGTTGGAATTTTTGGACGTTCGAGGGCTCAAATTGAAGCTGAAGAATGTCACTTTGAGAGCACGCGAAAAAATGAACAAAACCCGACCGTTTCGTAATGGACTGCACCACAAATTGTCCGGCGAAAGTATTTCCAAGGAAGACAGATACCCCTTCGGCGCGATAAGTGACATTTTCTTTAGCAGAACGTTTGTATTAACATTAAACGTATTTACATATGTGTCGAGCAACCGTGATGGCGCACGTGCACACGCAGAATATATGAATGAGAAGATGGTGCTCGCTCGGCATAAATCTCGCCATAATTTGATGCATATTTCATTGTGCGGTAGCCGTGTAGATACAAAGAGATTATGTTCCAGTTTATCACGCGTTGATACTTCGATAATGTAGCTGGTCATCTTGAGAATCAGTTTCTTGCGACACGGAAATCAACTATTCTCGATGGAACACGCGTTGGTGCACGTAAACGCTATGCAAATTGTGCGACTGGGTCGAGTGCAATTAAGCTTATAATGACTCTGTTTTAATTGTTTCACGTTGCTAGTTTAATAGGTTAACCAATTCTTTGACGAGAAACTTCATATTCTGACGGAGAGAACCGTGCAACTTCACATCGGAAAGGATAGCGAGTATATAAAACATCAAAAAATTTTTGTTTCAAAATATTTTTTTATGAACCATTGATCATCACAATCCTGACATTTTCCTGATTAAAATGATACCCAACACGGTACGATTTGGATCGTAATTATTTGTTTAATCCGCGATTTAGTATCACCTCGATTATCCGAACTAGATCCGAGAAAATCGTCTCGATTTTAAGAGGGTTCTTTGAGACGAATTTAGAATGTGTTCCAGTAGGAATTTTTGGACGTTTAAGGGCTTAAATTAAAGCTGAAAGATGGTACTTTATAATAGGGGTAGTTGGGTTTACAAAGAAATTTCAAATCGTACCGAAAAAATTGAGAAAATACGAACTATGTCTGACAGAAATGTCTCGATTTTGAGGGGATTCTTCCAGGCGATTTTAGAATGTGTTCTAGTAGGAATTTTTGCACGTTTGAGGGCTCAAATTAAAGCTAGAGGATCGCGCTTTATGATAGAGCTAACTAAATTCCGAAAAAAGTATACGCTCAATTCGAAAAATTGAGAAAAACCGATCCTCAACGCGGCAAGGTTGAGTGTTTCAACGGAGTCTACAATTCATTGCAAAAATCATGCTAAATAAATATTAATTTAATTTATATATATGTAGTTATTATATATATTGTTTATAGAAGTACACTGCGTATAGATAGCATTGATTCTGGTCAACGCGAGCTCCTGCTCTGTAATCCAGTTAAGCGTTGCTGAATGATTTGCGAAAGTCCTTTATCCTTGGCGGCAGTCGGGGCGGCTCCGGAAATTCCGTCGCAAAATTTGTTTCAAACAGGTTTCATCGGTGTGGTCATGGCAGTGTTACCGAACCGAACAAATGTGAGCGGGATCGCGAACGGCCGTCGTCGCTGAGAAACGCCTTGAATCCGGGACAATGATATAACGTCGTGTTTCGTGCGTGTACGCAGACGTTGGTATACGTGCTCACGCACCTCTACACAATTGCAATTGCACGCGTGCCTGAGCATCTGGCAAGTCATTTGCAAACGATATCGATCCTCCGAAACAGATCTCGAAAATAAAGACACAAAAGCTGCGATACCTTGCTTACAATTTAACCGCGAGCAATTTCACACTTGACTTATTCATTTTTCCACATGCTCTCCTCTTTCCTTCTGAATCTACTTGTCCCCCATCACAAAGTGTGTTCTTTCAGCTTTAATTTGAGCACTCGAACGTCAAAAAATTCCTACGGGAACACATTCTAAAATTGTCTCAAAGATACCCCTAAAATCGCGTCGATTTCGTCCGAGTTAGGGTAGGCTTTCTTCAAGTTTTGAGATAAGATTTTGTGTTCATTTTTTAACCTAACCAACCCTATCATAAAGTGCGATCTTTTGTCTTTAATTTGAGCCCTCGAAAGTCAAAAAATTTCGGCGGGAACACATTCTAAAATTGTCTCAAAGAACCCCCTTAAAATCGCGTCAACTTCGTCCGAGTTGATAACTGAATTTTGTCATATTTCCGATAGGATTTCGTATTTCTTTTTAAATCTAACTGACCCGATCATAAAGTGTGGTCTTCCAGCTTTAATTTGAGCCCTCGAACGTCCAAAAATTCCTACGGGAAGGTATTTTAAAACTGTCTCAAAGAACCCTTTTAAATTTCGTGTGACCTAGTTCGGATAATCGAGGTTTTACAATATCGTGGATTAAACCAGCGAACATAATCCAAATTGTACCGTGTTTGGGCTCATTTTAATCAGACAAATGTCCGCAATATGTTAGTAAAACTATCATAACGAAATAATTAAGAATACAAATTTTTAATATTCACATCTCTCTCACAGATATCAAGACGTTATTAAATTATTTTCTGATTGATACAGTATTACATAATCAATGGCAGGTACTTTGTCATTCTCACAGTGGCAAGACACTGCTTAAATCGAGACCTACATCAAGTCCGAGAAATTGTGCAACGATTCCGAATGTTGCAAAACAAATTTGAAATTTTAATCAGATCATAAACTTATACTTGTATTAGATACTGAAAGTTCGGTTTTGTTTCTGTAATACAACTTACGCAACGATTCACGAATTTAATAATATTATATAACCCATCGATAGAAATTTCTCCTACGCTATTTGCAACTGTAAAATCGTTTGTGATTCGGTATTTGCTGGCAGCAGCGAGTTAGGGTGAACAGTTACGCGAAGGATGGATCGTGGATCACGCGGGTCAGAGCGTTTAATGGATCGGGCCAAAGTAAAAGTGTTTTCTTACACGCGATTGAATTACGCACAAGCATGCTTGTTAGGGTGATACCCAGCGAGAGAGAGACACCGAATAATAATAATAGCCCGGAGTTCGAAATACCGGTTTATTTATTTACTCATCGAGTGACTCTTTCGATTCTGGATCGATCGATCGGTCGATCAAACTGGAATCGGGGAAACGCGGCCCTGGGGCGACGTCATGTTGCCCAATAGCGCTCCATTTATCGTTTTTCAACCGTTGTTCGACATTAAAGGCGATGGGCGTGGAGTAGTTTCGTTAATAACAATGCATGAGGTCCCATACGTCTCTGCCACATGTCCAAATGTGATTTTTTATGTAAGCCGAAAATTATCTGCAGCACGTGCAACACTTTTACTCCGACCTCGAGAAGTCTACAATTAACATTCTTTGATTTTTCACTAATGAGATATATTATTCTATTTTGCAACCTTTATTGATGCATTCGTGACATTTTTCTGATTAAAATGAGCCCAAGCACGGTGCAGTTTGGATTATGCTTGCCCGTTTAATCCACGATATTGTGGAGTCTCTCTTATCCGAACTAGGTCAAACGAAACTGCCAAGGAGTTTTTCGAAGCGGTTTTAAAATATGTTCTAGTAGGAATTTTTCGAAGTTTGACGGCTCAGATTAAAGGTAAAAGATCGCAGTTTACGATAGTGTCACTTAGGTTTAAAAAGAAGTACGAAATCATATCGAAAATATGATAAAATTTTCAGGGTATCTTTGAGACGATTTTAGAATGTGTTCCAGTAGAAATTTTTGGACGTTCGAGGGCTCAAATTAAAGCTGGAAGATCAAGCTTTATGATAAACTTTGTTAGGTTCAAAAAGAAATAGGAGATCACGTCGAAAAATTGAGGAAACCCGAGGGTCGTGACGTTCAATCATATTTTTTTCTCAGGAAAAAGATCATTTCGTTCTAGATCATTTTTCTCTGTAAACGTGTTTCGTGTTGGATGTCTCAGCTCGTTGTAACAGGATCAAGCACCCTACATCGATCGGTTGTAGCAACTTTGCTACGATATTGTCGGGCATCGCAATAACTCGCTTTCGAGCGAAAGTTGCGAAAGGCGACGTTAGTAATAACAGTGTTAAACGGGATTGTCTGTAATTTTAATCAAACAATGGCTAATTAGCCTTTTCCAGGTAACTAAATTATCTTTTTCGAGACGACCTCTGATCCAAAACGATCGATGCAACAAACCTGCAATTTCGAGGAATAAATTTTAATTGCGCTGTACCCTCGAACGATCAAAGCTTGACGTGAAATATTCTAATTTCTGCAAATGTAGCAATCGCCTTGAAAATAAAATGTAATGTATGAAATATTTAACAAATTCGTTACTGAATTTACAGAATTGTATTCTTGGGACAAACAATTAGTGTAAATAGCGTTTTTTTAGAGTTACAGATGAAAACACTTTTATTATTTTTAAAAAATTCTCTTTCGCAGGGGGTTAAAATTGTTAAATGAAGAGGTACATTTTTAGGTACTTCCTATATCTAGTAAATGGCACAAAGAGAATGACGAATAAATTACAACGTGTAAGGTGAGCATTGCACGTCGCGAATCGGAGAACGGGTTTCGTTTCTTCTTCGGTACCTTTTCACTCGGACGATTTTTGGCTAACGAGAATGGCAAAAAAGGGGTACTTTCTCCGCACAAGTGAACATTGAAAGTGACTCGAGGTGTCACGAGGTCAACACGAGAACGCATTTCGCGAAGCTTACGCACCAGATTTCCTTGGGCGGGCTGCCCGCTGCGCACCGGAACGGTAAATACCACTGACATCATTCTCTTTTCGTAACGGTCGTGTAAAAAAAAAAAAAAAACAGATTAAGAAGACGCTAGGGTACCTGATGAATCATGCGACCGGACTGTATGTACTCGTTTGTTTGATCGGAGATAGGAGAACGCGAACACCGAGTTGAATGTCTTTGATGAGGTGTGATTTTTCGAAACGGTAAATGGTACCGTTGGATTTTCATGATTTCACTATGCACTTTTGCACTGTATTTACCACGGACAAGCAGAGAAGTTATCTAGACTCAATCGTCAAATGTTAGTCAAATTAATGCGAGGAATATATTTCTTGAGTAATCCAAAATGGTAAATGGCACCATCTGGTTTCACGTGTTATAATATTGTATATACTGTATTGTATTAATTATTAGGATGGGAGTTATGTACTTGGACTAAATTATTATGTGTTCATCAAATCAATGTGAGGTATAGTTCCTGAATAATCCAAAATGGTAAATGGTACCACTCGGTTTCATGTGTTCTAATATTGCACATACTGCATTGTGTTTATTATTGGAATGGGAGTTACTTGGACTAAATTATTAAGTGTTAATTAAATTTATGTGGGGAACAGTTCCTGAATAATCCAAAATGGTAAATGGTACCATTCGGTTTTAAGAATTCTAACATTGCACATACCGCATTGTATTTACTATTAGGATAGGAGTTACTTGAACTAAATTATTAAGTGTTAATCAAATTAATGTGGGGAACGATTCCTGAATGATCCAAAATGGCACCGTTCAATCAAACTTATGTGGGGAATAGTTCTTAAATAATTTAAAATGGCAAATTGTGTGGTAAATTAAAAAAATTAATGGACGTCGAAGGATTAGGAACGATTTTTTAGAAACGATGAATATCTTGGGTAGAAAATGTTTGATATGTTTACTTAGGAATGTGAAGTATAGTAAACCTGAATGGTTATTTTAGTTGGCGTCTCTAATACTGTAGCCTGTATGAACTTGTGCGGTATTTGACCCTCTCTAGAAGCATTCTTATGCTCCAGAAGTGTGCAGCTACATACCGCAAAACTTGTTGTCCTCGATTCGCGGTTTTCCTTCGTTCTTTAAAAGCCTCTTTCTCAGTTTATATAAACTGGCCGTAGAATTAGTTAGCTCACGTTCATTATTAATTAAGAATTATTAGAACACTAGAATCAAAAGTGTTATTACGCAAAATAAAAATCTTGTGCATAGATTGCCAGAAACGTGAGTTAAATAAAAATTAATTTCGATCCCTAAGTTTCGACCTCCAAGTTTTAATTACTATGAAATTCTTAAATTCTAATGTCTTCACTGTTTTAGGTTTCGACTACTAATTTCTGTCATACATAAATGCACAAAATCTGGAGTCTCTTCTTTGTTTTATTTTTTATTAGTAGTTTGAACATTACAGATGAAAAGGCTGCAGCTCAATAATACTAGATAACATTTTAAAATTCTGGTGTGGAAATATTTTTTTTTGACATAGCAGTTTTTGCACAATAGTGATCCAAAGTGACATTGTCATGCTTAACCCGGATACTTCAGACAACCTTGTTGCTTTGGTCGAATAATGCTAGATAGTAACGCAAGATTTAGCTACAGAAATTTTTATGACGAATGTAATAGTTTTTTTTTTTGCATAACACTAGTTCAAAGTCAAATAGTCACTTCCGACCCTAAACCGACTTCTGAATTGAAACAGTCCTGAACTTGTTCTCAGGAATGCGGGACGATAAACCGGTGTGCGCGGCGCCTCTTAAATAATGATACCGTATCAGTGAACCATAATGACGAATTTCTTGAAAATATTACGTCAGCGTAGAAGGGAACAACGCTCCCCATGTATGCGAGTAGCCTACTCGATACACCTGTCTCTTTGTATGTATATTATACTTTCTCAGAATTCTCTAACCTGAACAATTTAGTTTTGAAAGGTTGTCTTCAATGAGCATGCCCAAAACAAGTTCGACAAGTGACTTTTCTCAGCCGGTACACCGAACACCATGCCTGGTTGCTCGAAGACTATCGTGCAAACTTATGGTAAACAATTTTATTGATCGCTGGGAAAGTTCAAATATTTTATCATCATTTATTAACAAGATGATTACAGTTAAGTTAGATTCTCTATATTTTAATTACTGCTCGATGACAACTTCTCCCAGTACAAAGTATAATCGTAATAACTTTATGTTTAGTAATAACTTTTGAACCAGTGAATTCCTCGCCTCGAAACTTCGATTTTTGGAATTTTCTCGTCAAGATGTACAGAATCATGTATTAAAAAATTAAAAATTTCTGGGTTGGCAAGGTGAAGTTTAACTATATAGTAGACTAGGTTTATGCTCTATACTGCTCGATGACAACTTCTCCCAGTACAAAGTGTAATCTTAGTAATTTTATGTTTAGTAATAACTTTCGAACCAGTGAATTCCTCGCCTCGAAATTTCGATTTTTGGAATTTTCTCGTCAAGATGTATAAAATTATATAGAAAAAAGTTAAAAATTTCTGGTTTGACAAGGTGAAGTTTAACCATGTAGTACACTAGGTTTATGCTCTATACTGCTCGATGACAACTTCTCCCAGTACAAAGTGTAATCTTAGTGACTTTATGTTTAGTAATAACTTTTGATCCAGTGAATTCCTCGCCTCGAAATTTCGATTTTTGGAATTTTCTTGTCAAGATGTACAGAATCGTGTATTAAAAAGTTAAAAATTTCTGGGTTGACAAGGTGAAGTTTAACCATGTAGTACACTAGGTTTATAAATCAAAGTAAAATTTTAAAAATTTGTGGAGGTTGTACACCGAGGAAGAAACTTCGATCGAAAACTACAATTTCAAACTTTCGTTTGCGTTTCTCTTAAAAAAAATCATGATTTCGCCACCGGCATCACGTGCAAACTTTGTTGCAGAATCGCAGATAATACTTTCCTTCGCTGTATCTGCAGTATCTGGCCACTAAATTTCGCACGCCACCGTGGCTGTTGGGCAGCGTAATTAATCTTCGAAAGAGTCCTTAGATACACGATTTCCATTCTTCATTGTCCGCGAACGTATGACCGAAACCTTTATCCTCGAAACATCCAACAAAACTGACTGTTTCCAAAGGACCATGTTTCTGTGGAGTATTGCGCAAGCGTGTATAAATCATTGCTGTATAATTGAACCGTTCATTCGATCACGTCAGATCTCTGTAATCTGCGCGAATAATGTCGCTAATTAAACCGTGAACACGTTGTCGCACCTGCAACTTGCACTTATCGCGTTTTCGACCACTTATGCAACGCGATTTACAGTTTACGTGTTTTCCGGTGAGCGGGCAACAATAAAATAAAAAAAGGCCTCGAAACTGTCTCCTTTGATGCACCGATCACATAAATTTTCCTGCTCGGCGTGGACTGTACTTGAAATTGGCATGAAAAATTGCTACAATAAAGAGAATATAATAATATTTTAATTTTTTTATCTCGTTTAAGATTGCTGCATGCGCTGGCATATTTATTTGCAGTTTATTGTATTAATATAGGGGACTGTAACACGGATGATATGTTGGACCGTTTTAAACATGAAAATGATAAATCTAGCCACTTTCACGTTTATTGTCCAAGTGAACGAGACAAACTAACCGCGTGCAGCCATCAATATCTCGCTCAATATGCGGAATGATCGCATCCACGTACGATGCGGCTGATTTATTATGTACTGCATCATAGATCGTAGTTCAATCTTTCTACTTCTGCTACGATATTATTAAACAGAGCGCACAGTGCCCCAACATGATAAATTTATTCCGCTGGCGACCGCCTTATGTTCGGATATAAACGTCTTAATGCACGCGAGCATGTTGCAAACGTCTTATGCCGCGTATATGCAACGTCATATGCATAGATATCGGGTTATGAAAAACGATCCCTTATATGTGTTTACGGTTCAAAGACCTTCTCCACCAACAGAAAGAAAATCTCGAAGTACCAACTTTCAAAAATTGATAAATTTTCCACAACGACGAAAACGCAATCACTCTATGCGTTATAAACATCATAATATGAATGTGTTTAGTGCATAGAATTTGATATAATATCCATCTAAGAAATTAATTATATGTATTATATGAACGAAAAGCCAAAAAATAGCGGTTTTTGATTTTTCTAACCATGTGCCCCCACTTTGAAAAATCTGAAAAAATTATATGTTAACAACCATACCTCGATGCTAAAACTGTAAAAATATAAAAATATTATCTCATAACTTCCACGAGAAATAGGTGTTTCAAAATTGTTTTTATTTTTTAAATTCGGTCTCCGAGCTGAAAATTCTGAAAAAATTCATGGATGTGCAGTTTAATACCTAACATATGCCTTATTTTTTTCAGAATTTTCAATTGAAGAGTCTAAGAGAAATTACCGAAAAATCTAATTTTTGTTATTACCCCATTACTACCCCCCATGTTGACATATAGGGTTGAAATTTGGCACAGAGTGTTTGCTTTGGGTAAGCCATCGAATAACCTATTTCAAGTTGAATTAGAGTTGTTAGAACCAAATTTACTGCCGCCATTAGATCATTATAGAAGCAGTAAACGAAGAATTTATTAAGTAAGAGTACTTTATTAAGTACCCACTGGTTCTTAAGTAACTGCACCACCGACAATAAGTTGTATCCTGTCGATAATCACCTGCGAGGTCTCAAACTGTGCCGAGTACAATTGTACGTTTACCGCGTGATCGTTGATCGATCGCCACCGCTCTTCAATGATCCACAAGAACCGGTGATCACGATTTGTACTTGTCTCTTCGTTTTCTACCGCAATCGTTGGTTAATGCGGTCTTTGTTACGGGATTTCGGTCAACTCGCGGCGATCCTTTGATTAATCAAACTTTTTGCGCGATCTGGATCCAACCCGACAGCGAAGCATATTGACATGTTGCTCGTTATGAGTCATGATCTATTTCAACATTTTTTCGTAACTCTTCTCGACTGGTTCTAGAGATTTTCGATCGATCTATTAGATAATTCGATGAAAGTTGGGCAAACCTTGTCGAACTACATTTCGTTTACTTTCGTTTTCGCTTCTTGATGAAAGTCGTGCGAGTTCGGGTGTGGGGCGTAACTACGAAGAACGAAGAACGGGAACGGGAATTCCAGCGTCCCCAAGTGCGGACCTTTACCTTCAATTTGAGCCCTCGAACGCTCAAAAATTCCGATGGGAACACATTCCAAAATTATTTCAAAGATAACCTTAAAAAAGCTACTGTTTCTTCCGAGCTGGCACTGTCTTTCAGCAAGGTTTGTGATAGGAATGCTTTCTTCTTTTTAAACCTAACTGACCCTATCATAATGTATGATCCTTTACCTTCAATTTGAGCCCTAGAACGTCGGAAAATTTCAACGGGAACACATTCCAAGATTGTCTCAAAGATACCCTTAAAATCGCGTAGATTTCGTTCGAGCTGACACTGTCTTTCAATAAATTTTGTGATCAGATTTCGTACTCATTTTTAAACTTAACTGACCCTATCATAAAGTGCGATCCTTTACCTTTAGTTTGAGACCTCGAACGTCCAAAAATTCCTACTAGAACATATTCTAAAATCGCTTCGAAAAACTCCTTGACAATTTCGTCTGACGTAGTTCGGATATTCGAGGTTCCAGTAAATCGTGGATTAAGCAGTCAAATGTGAACCGAATTGTATCGTGTTGGGGCTCGTTTTAACCGTGAGAACGTCAGGAATACGATGGTAAAAGTTCTACAAAGAAATAATTAAAGGCAAAAGAGTGTTGTCAATAAATTTATTTGCATGAAGATCTGTAGAGGAATCTCGCCCAGGTTTTGGCGATGCTGGCCCGCTGTGCGCCGACAAATTGAGACAAAGAGCAATCGTACGGACTAACACGGACAAAAATGGCGTGTTTGAATGTTGATAGTACACTCCTGGACAAAAAGATAGCACAAGTGTGCTATCATTCAGTTCTCAAGGATAAATCAAGAATTCTCTGAATTCTACAAATGGTACATAAACATCGTCTCACGGTAGTATATTATATAGCAACAAACTGGAACTACTCTGTCCGTACTTGTATTTATCAACAAAAGTCGTGTAGCAGAGGTCGGCGAAATGATAGCACACTTGACTTTCTATTCGGATTTCTCACTGTTTCGAATCATATAAACATAGCGTTGTGTAGGCACTCTGTCTTGGTAGAATTTCCAATCATCATTGAACAAAATGGGACGCGGCAAGAAATTAAGGGTAATTATTTACATTAGAAGCTTCTTCACCGATTTTGATGACCTTGAAATATGTTGTCAAGGTCATCATTCTTAACAACTTTTTCCTATACATGTTACTGCCACTCAGCTTTAGTTTCCGAGATATTCGCAAAAAAGTTTCAACATCTCAAAAAGTGATCGGAGTAGGTGTGTGTAGGACTGTGTAAAATAGTATTTCAAATAGTTGACAGTAACTTATATTTTTATGATATTTTGTTGCCTGTAATGTTATTACGTTATTGTATTCTTTTTATCAACATGTTACATATTCGTAATTAAACTACAAATAATACTTTGCTAGCTATTATAGCTTCTCATGTTAAAAATTATAATTTATAATATTAACTACTTGAGGAACTTATTTTCATTGTAAGGAAATATTTGATTTTATCTATCTGGTTATCAAAATAAAAATATTTGATTTAAAGTAGTATCTTATTTGAACCACATTAAATTATACTATATACCAAATCATTAATGATCGTTAATATACGTTGCAAAATATGATAGAAAACCTTGTATCCAATGTTCCACATACGAATACTACATTATAAAATACTAATGTAAAGTGTACTTACTTCTGAATCTTCTGTACCTCCGTCGGATCCACAGCACACAATTATTCACACAATCACTAAACACACACGCAACACACACACACAACACATTTTATAAAATCGTGACAACGAACGCGAAGATGTCACACCGACCACGAACAAAATAATACTGCGATTTTAACAATGATCCCCTCCACGGAGGTGGTACGGTCAGGTTGTCCTAGGCAGGTTAGACGCTGAGGGTCCATAAACACTAGATACAAAACCAAGGTAAACAAATTATGGCGTGGCGCCGACCCTATTTCCCGGAATTCCCTATTTTCGTATCACACGTCCTTGGGTCCGAAGCGATTAAAATTGCAGTATTATTTTATTCGTGGTCGGAGTAACATCTTCTCGTCTGCTGTCACGATCTCGTTAAGTGTGTTGTGTGTGTGTTGTTTAGTGATTGTTGTTCAATTATTCGGACCTATTCTCGTGAGTGAATAATTGTATGCAGTGGATCCGACGGAGGTACAGAAGATTCAGAAGTAAGTACACTTTACATTAGTATTTTATAATGTAGTTTATAGTACATTAGTATTGTATATTATTATTCGTGTGTAGAATATTCAATGCAAGGTTTTCTTTAATATTTTGCAACTTCAATGTCCCTTTAACACTAGATTCACAGAGCACTAAAACTGACTACTTAACATTATTTGGTAATTATTTACCATAGGGGCTTCTTTTGATGACCTAAGTTAATACCTCATTTATTAACATGTGCTATCATTTCGCCGACCTCCGCTACGAGATTGTTGTTAATAAATACAAGTACGGACAGCGTAGTTCCAATTTGTCGCTATTTAATATATTACCGTAAGATGATATTTACGTACCAATTGTAAAATTTAGAGAATTCTTGATCTATCCTTGAAAACTAAATGATAGCACACTTGTGCTATCTTTTTGTCCAGGAGTGTAGATCAGGTCCAGTACCATCGATCAAATCGACAAATGTATTTCGGCGAGCCCGGAGACACAATCGACGTGTCGAATCGAGGGCAGCAGCCGGCGGCTCGTTTAGAGAAAGGAAAGTAAAACGTAGACGGGAGTCTACGCCTCCTCCATCAGCTCTCCCTCTCTCTCCCCCTCTCTCTCTCTCTCTATTTCTCTCTCACTCTCACTTTTTCTCTCCCTCTTTTTCGCGTCTCGATCGGTGGCCGTTTACTCCTGCGTTCTCTCTCACCTGGAGGTTGTTACCTCGAGGTAAGGTAACTTACTTTTCCCCCTCCTCCTCGTGCCCCTGGTTTTGGGGAGCTTTCCACCACCATGTGCAGGAGACCGGGTTGCCTCCGCGATAAAGAACTATACATATACACGACGACGACAGGACACGAGTGAAGTTACC
This sequence comes from Seladonia tumulorum, assembly GCA_913789895.3. Taxonomy (NCBI): domain Eukaryota; kingdom Metazoa; phylum Arthropoda; class Insecta; order Hymenoptera; family Halictidae; genus Seladonia; species Seladonia tumulorum. Next base: position 7,246,741 of record OU565280.1, read on the forward strand.
GCATTATACCAGACACTCGGTCAGTAAGCTTCTAACCAACAATCAACCAACACCAGCCACCCGAAAGTCAGTGGTCAACTGGCTCGGTCACTTTGTCAAAGTGCAGGTTCGAACCTTCATCCTCTAAGTTCACCCCGAAGAGGTTTCGGGACTCCTGGTGGCCTGGTTCGTCAGTCCTAGATCGTTGGTTGATCCTATTTTTTAAATTTTATTTCTCCTTTTCCTTTTTTGACGTCGATCGTTAATCCGGGATTCGTATAATCATCGATCGCGGTCGTCCGTGAGATCGCGAGAACAGTGCACCGGAAGTGATTCTCCAGGCGTTACGTATCCGGTGATCGATCCTTGATCACGTCGTGAGGGTCTAGATCGACTGCGTTTGGTCCTGTCTGGGTGGATTGTAGCCCAGCAACGTGGAGCGCAAGATTGCACTATGCACGGGTAAGTTGTTGTTGTTATTTTGTGTGTAACAATTGAGTTGTTTATATAAAACAGAATATCTGAAAAAATTGTTCTTCTTCGGTGGTGAATCTTTCAAATGATCGATATTGTATGCAATTGGCTGTTTAAATCTTCGCGCACTTCCTAAAACAGATCTTTTCGAAAAGTGCAATCAGTTGTAATGTGATGTAAAAAATAAAATTTATAAAAATTGTAATCGGTCGAAAATCTGGAGAAAATATTGAACGTTGCTCTTTGTAACTTTTGCTGCTACGAATTGAAAATTTTTTAAATCTGAAAATTTTCTTTTTTAGTTCTTTAAATATGAAAATCTTTCTTTTTTAATTGTTTAAATTGTTCACTTAGCTCCAAATCCTTCTCCTTTGTTTAATCGTCCTCGGACGAAGACTTATGCGGCTCGCTGTATTCGATTTTGCTATTATTCAAATTGCGAAGGTATTTCCATGGGAATCGATTGAATAAATTTGTTGCATTTGAGCACACATTGTAATAAAAATTGCAGGAAACCTGAATAAATATTCAGACTTGTCATTTCGATAATGCGACACGTGTCAGTTGCTTTTATAGTGATTGCTAGGTTTGTAGTGTCATTCTACTGATCTTGTAAAAGAGGATGCTATTGATGATTTTATCACAACTGTGACTAGAGTCATTTGATTGGGCATTACGAGGATATTTTATATATTCAAACTTTAATACCAATGTATTTTCATGGAAAACATTTTTTTTATTGAACTAGCTCAAATGACACAGCTCGAATTTAATATTATAGGCCACCCTGTATATTAGTTGTGTTCCATTCTTGGTAATTTTAGTGGTAATAATAAATACGACAATGTTTAATATTAATGATAGAGTCCCATGACAGTTTTCGTTGACAGTTTGCTTTGATAATGAGTAAAATAAAATAATTAATAAAAATTTGATAATGTGTGAAAAAAAAATGTGTTTGATAACTTGATTTGTGTGTCTCAAAAATTGTTTCGTCGATGATTTGAATAAGTGCGTTTTATGTGTTCCTTTCACATACATAGTATCATGAACTGACGTTTTTAATGCTCTCTTATCTTAGGTTTATAGGCAAACGTGGTTTGCTTTAAGGCACGAGTTCATTTTCCAAAGGCCCTCGTAGCTAGAATTTAATATCAACTTGATACAATGGATAGTTAGCGTCATTGCCTGCTACTTAGCATTACCACAGAATCTTTATTAGCTTGTACAGGTTCTCGATACATACTTTCAATGCTGTGATATTTCGTCGCTGCACGCATTCCGTTTGTTGATCTTCTCTTACAATAAATACGGGACACAAATCAGGTCAATTTTATTCTCCATTTCATTCTGGAAAGTACTCGAAATTTTTGTATTCCCAAAAACATTTCTGTCAATCGAAATTGCTGGCTTGTAATGTCAATTATTTAAACTGTTATCGATTGTTTGAATTTTTGAAACTATTTCTTTGACTTTGATCCATTAAATCTTCATCTGGCAATCTTGAGATTTTCATTTTGTTATTCTTTTCATCTGTTATTTGGTAATCCTTAATTTAGTAATCCCCAGATTTTAATTTGGTAATCCTTAGATTTAGTAATTTAGTAATTGTAGTAATCCTCAGATTTTAATTTGGTTATCCTTAGATTTAGTAATTTAGTAATTTAGTAATCCTCAGATTTTAATTTGGTAATCCTTAGGTTTAGTAATTTAGTAATTCACAGATCTTAATTTGGTAATCCTTAGGTTTAGAAATTTAGTAATTTAGTAATCCTCAGATTTTAATTTGCCATTCCTTATATTTGTTATTTGTAATCCTCAGATCTTAATTTGATAATCCTCAGATCTTAATTTAGTAATCCGCAGATTTTAATTTGGTTATCCTTAGATTTAGAAATTCAGTAATTTAGTAATGCACAGATTTTAATTTGGTAATCCTTAGATTTAGTAATTTAGTAATTTAGTAATCCACAGATCTTAATTTGGTAATCCTTAGGTTTAGTAATTTAGTAATTCACAGATCTTAATTTGGTAATCCTTAGGTTTAGTAATTTAGTAATTTAGTAATCCTAAGATTTTAATTTGCCATTCCTTATATTTGTTATTTGTAATCCTCAGATCTTAATTTGATAATCCTCAGATCTTAATTTAGTAATCCTGAGATCTTAATTTAGTAATCCTCAGATTTTAATTTGGTAATCCTTAGATTTAGAAATTCAGTAATTTAGTAATGCACAGATTTTAATTTGGTCATCCTTAGATTTAGTAATTTAGTAATTTAGTAATCCTCAGATTTTAATTTTGCAAACCGCAGATTTTAATTTGTCAATCCCTGGATTTCAAGTCGTTAACCGAACTATTTTAAGAACAAGCTTTCCCAATTAGAAGAACTCGACAACATGTGTCGTAATTATAATGAGTAATTATAATGACCACCCCAGTACAGAAGAGCACTATATTTATCAAGATATTCAAGACTAGCATAACTATTATAAACCAACGTTCATATTACAGCGTTTAAGAACTTAGTTTTAACACCGTGATGTAAGATGTAATTAGTAATTACAACGCACGGTGCAATTATTCCGAAGGATCGTTAGGCTCTCGGTTCGCCAATTGTTTCACGCACTCGTAATTCGTTGCTGAACGAACTATAGTTTCGAACCTTAACGACGCAGTCGACTATGATATAATAGTAGATCGTTAAGAAAGTCACATTTCATTTAAGAGTACAGATTTGGGCAAATAAAATTGCAATTGGCCACGCAGATTTTTTACAGTGTCTCGCCTCTTAATTTATTGTTACTAAAGATTCCTTAACTTCATTGACACAGATTAGTATAAAAACAAAGAAAATTTTGCAAGACTGTTTCAAAAGGACCATATTAAAAATTTATATTTTCTTATTTTAAATAGTTTGATATAATTTCTCATAATTTACACGAAACTAGTCAACTTAATTTTACAACCCATTAAATATTCAAAATTTCTCGGACTCGTCCAATTCCTGTGTAAGCAATTTCCAAAAACTGACACAGTTTAGTACACAATAATTTAACAATATATTAAAATTGCTAATTGCCACACGCAATAGCTACATTTCTCATTTCAATGACCTCAACAAGTCAAAAGTAATGCAAAAAAAAATTCTTTGTATTGCCTTCGATCTGTCCGTTTTTGTTATAAACTCTTAAAATCCGCTATCGACTAATATTACCGAAAGAAATATCTCTCAAGACTTTCAGTTTACGGCCACTTAAATGTAAAAGGCACTTCATTCTCCCATTATACAAAAGCCCATCCAAAAAAAAAAAGAAGAGTGGGCACAAAAAATTCCCGTCAGTATCTGTAATTGCATCTCGCCTGTACGCTCCGAATTTCAGTAATTAAGGGCAAAAAGTTTCGGGGGACTGGCGCGTTGTCGCCGGTGAAAGTGGGAGAAAAACGCGTCGAATTCGTCAATGTTACGAAACGGGATCGTCGCTAATTGTTAATTACTCGACCGGAAAGAATCGGCCCGTGATAAGGTTCTCAGGCCGCGGATATGCGTAACAACACGATTCAGATAACAGCCGGCAGCCTAATCGGAATAAAAGATCGCAAGTGGATTACTTTCTCGTTGCGTCTACCGCGGATTCTCCTTTCACTTTCCTCGGGTTCGATGGTAAACGTCCCCCTCCCCACCCCTCCTTCCCACAGGAAGATACATTTCGCGAGTTTTCGATATTCGATTCACGCTCGATCAGATTTACCCAGTGAAAAATTGCGGCCTTCGAATTTTCAAAATATTTACAAAAAAAAATTGGAAACCCTCTGTATATTATACTGTGTTCATGATTCTGCACGTATAAAATTAATTTGACTAATTTCCTGTGAACCAAAATGTTTAATTAAATGTACCGGACCTTCATAAAATATTTGCAAAATATTTCCAGAATACATTTCGGAACTCTCTGTGTATTATACTGTACCATGATTCTGCACGTATAAAATTAATTTGACTAATTTCCTGTAAACCAAAATGTTTAATCAAATGTACCGGACCTTCATAAAATATTTGCAAAATATTTCCAGAAGATATTTCGGAACTCTCTGTGTATTATACTGTACCATGATTCTGCACGTATAAAATTAATTTGACTAATTTCTTGTGAACCAAAATATTTAATTAAATATTTAATTGGAACATCCATGAAATATTGCAAAAATTTTTGCTCAGGAAATTTAGGACCAGTCTGAATATTATATGTACTGTGTTCTATGATTCTGCACTTATAAAATTAATTTTTTTAACCGTTTGTAAACCAACATGTTTAATTAAATGTATGGAACCTTAAAAAGATATTGCAACTATTTTTGCAAAGGAGATTTTGGACCTCTCTGATTGTTATACTGTGTTCTATGATTCTGCACGTATAAAATTATATTTGACTACTTTCTCGTGAACCAAAATATTTAATTAAATATTTAATTGGAACCTCCATGAAATATTGCAAAAATTTTTGCTAAAAGAAAATTTAGGACCTCTTTGAATATTATATGTACTGTGCTCTATGATTTTGCACGTATAAAATTAATTTTACTAATTTCTCGTAAACCAAAATATTTAGTACCTCCATGAAATATTGCAAAAATTTTTGCAAAGGAAATTTGGGACCAGTCTGAATATTATATGTACTGTGTTCTATGATTCTGCACATATAAAATTATATTTGACTAATTTCCTTTGAACCAAAATATTTAATTAAATGTGTGGAACCTCCATGAAATATTGCAAAAATTTTTACTGAGGACATTTAGGACTTCTTTGAATATTATATATACTGTGTTCCATGATTCTGCACGTATAAAATTAATTTTTTTAATTTCTTGTAAACCAACATGTTCAACTAAATGTATGGAACCTCGACGAAATATTGAAGAAATCTTTTATGTGTATTATTACGTTCTATGATTTTGAATGAAAGGATAAATAAAATTAATTTGTTGGCTGAAAATGTTTCCTTGATTGAATAAATGCGCGAAACGATCAGAGTTTTTGCGATCGTCGCTAAAGTGTATTAATGCAACAGAGTGAAGTTCGATCAATTGTTCACGGTATTGTATAAATTTGCACGTGCAAAACCACGTCCGGTTACGTCGGACTGATTTGGCGATAAGCCACTGAGTCCTGTGATCCGTCGATTTCCTTTCTCGAGCCTCCGATTCTTATGAATCACTCCTGCTCGATCCGGTATTCTAACCACGTAACAGCAAGAAATCGGATCACTGGAACATAGGAAATCTGTTTCGGCGTGCCGGAAGAAAGGTGAAAACTCGAAAAGAAGTCGTCCGCAAAAAAATTGCGAAACCGCAACTTGCTCGATTACAACGGACCGTGTCACAAATCCATATTATATATCCCTGTCCACACTAATAGATCAGTATAGTAGCAGACATTGAAAACAGATTGTCCCAAAGCGTTTTCAATTAAGGGGGTGGACCGTATTGACTATCTAAACATACTTTCTTTGGGAATTTTTATTAGGATAATTAACGAGTGGAAAATTCCGGTTTTTTGCAATGATAATGACATACTTGTTAACTTTATTCTCAATTTTTTTCGGAACAAAATTTAAAAAAATGGCGGAGTTATTCGGTGTTTTCGAAACCTAATCGTTTTGACCGTTTGAAAATGTGCTGTTTACGGGAATTTTTTTTTTGGGGTAATTAACAAGTGGAAAATTCCGGTTTTTTACAGTGATATTAATATAATTCTTAACTATGTTCTCAATTTTTTGCGCAACAAAATATTGAAAAATGGCGGAGTTATTCGCTGTTTTAGAAACCTAATCGTTTTGAGCGTTTGAAAATATGCTGTTTTCGGGAATTTTTTTCTAGGACAATTAACAAGTAGAAAATTCCGGTTTTTTACAGTGATATTAATACAATTCTCAACTATGTTCTCAATTTTTTGCGAAACAAAATATTGCAAAATGGCGGAATTATTCGCTGTTTTTGAAACCCAATCGTTTGGTGTGCTTGAAAATGTGCTGTTTTCGGGAATTTTTTTTAAGATAATTAACGACTGGAAAATTCTGGTCTTTTACAGTGATATTAACACAACTCTTGACTTTGTTCCCCATTTTTGTCGTTACAAAATATAAAAAAATGGCAGAGTTATTCGCTATTTTTTAAACCCCTTTTTATGGGTGCATCGATGGATGGAAAAAAATGAGCCTTCTGAAATGAACAATTTTTTAAATTTCCAAACATAGCTCGAAAAAATATTTGAGGTGTAAAAAAAATCTTTTTTAATTGCTTGTATGTAATAAACAGAGGGCTGCGAATTTGTGCACATAGCGTTTCACGGACCGACGAGCATTGTATCGCGAGACATAAATAAAAGTTTCACGTTCGGTAAATGAAAATCGAAATTCGCGAGTCTAATGGTTACAGAGAACGAGAAAGTCAGAAAGAGAAACGGGGCGGGCCCAATAATAATCGATCGTGATATAATCCGCTTTTTGTACGCTCGAGAAATAAATGTATTATCTTATTGATCTGCGTGAAGCCGGCGCATTTATATAATTACCGTGGCGCGGTTCCGTTGATTGCACCTTGCACAATTTGGAAATGAACAATATGCACGGAAGGCGGTACAAACAGCCATGAAAGAGAACGACGCAGTTCGTTGATAGCTGAAGGGTCGAAGACGCGTCTCCGAACAGAAGAGGCAAGTTGCCCGATCAAGATCAAGTCCGTCGCGGATTTTATCGCGGACATTATGCGAGCCGGTAATTGTGCGCGTTCTTTCGCGAACGCATGAATAAGGCGGAGAGAAACTACGTTGCAAAATATGGAATAACTGTAACAAAGAAGCGACCGTAAAAACATCCGATGCTCGCGCGTGACTGCCAGGCACGTGACGCGAAATGATCGCTTCATTTTCCTGCGGACACTTTCGGCGAAACATCCGTTGCGAAACACGCGAAAAATCGTTGCGAAATTTCTGCGCGTGACGCAAGCCCGGTACACTTAAATTTTTTATGTTTGGGCTTGTTAAAAAATATTTTTATTTACTATTCGGTGAAACGTTTCTCGATAATCGGTGGCTCCGGTGAACAGTGAGTTTGCAATATTTATTGTTCCGTAAACAATAATCGTACGACGATAAAATTGCTCGCATATCGAAGCTTGAGGCCTCTACTTTCGTTCATATATTTTTTCAGATTTTTTTGCCACGATTTACTTGAAGGTTTTTGACCGTCGAACGAAGTACCTCATTAATACATAGTAGCTCCTGAAGATTAAACTTCAAATTTTTGTAGTTCCGTAAAAAATAACCGTACGACGATGAAATTGGTCTCATTTCAAAGCCTGAGGCCTCTACTTTCGCTATGAATCGTTCATTATTTTTTAAGATTTTTTTGCACGATGTAACAGACATTTTTATAACGTCCTGCATGGAAAAGCTCAAGACACCTGCTGTCGCGAACATGCTGCACATTGAAACGCCTGTGAAAACTTTGAAAAATTTTTTTCGTGGATGAAACTACCACAGATTTGAAGATCGATACCTCCCCTTTCGATTAAGACCTTGAAAAATGATCTATGATTTTTATTGACCGATTTGTGACGCTTTGAACGAGAGGTGTACCGCCAACAATAATACAAGGTACATGAACAGTGCCTCATTTTTGTTGCATAAAACAGACAGAAAAAATCGTACGTGAAAATTAAAAAATTTATTGTAAAAAGGAGGCTTGGACCTTCGAATCCGTGGTGGATTTATTCTGGGAAAAAATTTTTTTACGTTTTTGCAGACGTTTTAACTTGTAGAATTTTCGAGTAACGTGTCAAATCTTACTAATTTTGTCTGTTTTATGATTAATGAATGAAAATTAATTTTTCAACGCGATTTCAGATCCATGAAGTTTCGCCATATTTTTAACGACACACTAACGACACTATCAGTCTATAAATAGTCGTCGGGTTCAGACAATCCGCCTCTAATGAAACAAATTGTAACCTCATACGGTCTCGGAGCCGTTCAACACCCGATCGGTAATTATGGCGGCTTAAAATAAAGGTGAACGAACGCATGATCGTTCGAGCATTCCTACTGCAGTCTAGTGCACATATATCTGTAATATTTTCTCTGTGAACGGACGGGAAAATATTCCCGTTCGATCGATTCTAATCTCGCCTCAAGGTGGACGTTCTCTCTGTCAATAGATGAAGTCATTTGAACGAAACAGTACATAGTCGTTTGATTTGCTCGATCAAAGTTGTTTACGTTTCCTTGAAGAACGCGTTCTTGCGAAAGATTTATGAAAAGAAACGTTTCACAAGTTACAGACATTTTTTCCAAGAACAAAGTCTCCTCTTTGCAAGGAATTAAAAAATATTGATGTACAATTTTTTCCGACTGTTTTATTCAACAAAAATGGGAAAGTTGTGTCAAAAAATAGCTTTTTTTGATTTTTTGAACTATGTGCCCCCACTCTGACAAATGTGAAAAAATTACGTGTTAATAACAATAACGAGATGATAAAAATGTAAAAACATGAACATAGTATCTCATAATTTGTATAAGAAATCGGCATTTCAAAGTTGTTTTGATTTTTTTAACTATATGCCCCCACTCTGAGAAATCTGGAAAAATTATATGTTAACAAACATAAGGAGATGATAAAAATGTAAAAATATGAACATAGTATCTCATAACTTTTGCAAGAAATCGGTGTTTCAAAATTGTTTTTATTTTTTTAAATTCGGTCTTGAACCTGAAAATTCTGAAAAAATTCACAGATGTGCATCCTAATGGCTGGAATATGCCTGATTTTTTTCAAAATTTTCAATCGAAGAATCTAAGAGAAATTAGGGAAAAACCTGATTTTCTTCGTTACCCCATTACTACCCCCCATGTCGACATATAGGGTTGAAAATTGTCACAAAGTGTTTTCTTCGGATAAGTCATCGAATGGCCTATAGCAAATTCAATTTTGTTTGGGGACACTTTTGACCTCCTTATCCGGCTACACCCTTTCCAAATCGATTTTCAATTTCTGCACCACTGCCCAGAAGGCGTTGCGCAATTTCGAGTTTTCCCGTTGCATGGAACGCGTAACAAAACCTTGAAATTTCACGATCCATTTGGAATCGACCTCGAAGTCTGTACGCGATTGTTAAAAATTATATCGACGTAACTCGACGAACAATGTTCGCAGGTTCGAACGAAAGTAAACGCGCTCATCGCGTTCCACATAACGATCAGATAAGGAAAGGCGATCGACATTCGCAACGATTTCAGTTTCTTTCCTTGCGATTCGTGTTTCTCTGGTCACCTTGCTTATTCTGCACACCGATCACGATCTCAAACGAAAAAAGAACCGGTCGCCGGTTTCATAAGTCCTGTTAAAACTGCTCTTTCCGTCAATGACTCCGGTCAAGATTTAATCGATACGGATCAGAGATTCCTCCGTGCAGCGTGGAGAAACGTCAGGACGCAACTTTCATGGATTTTTGTCATTGACTTTGATCCGCGGCGATCGATCTTGAAGAAACGATCCCTGAAATCGAGGAAAACCGGATTCGATTTCTACCTTACCGACCGACAAACAAACTTTTGCTTCTGACAAAGTTAAATTCGCTTTCGTGTGCTATCTGACGTTTCAAAAAATCTGGCAGAACAAAATCGAATAATTTTTTAAAAATCTTATTTTTATGCAAAAAAGTTTCATTTTGTTATTTTGTTCGTATTAATTATAGGAGCTGCGTAAATAACTGCTTCCTTTCTTAATAATTTGATCGAGTTGAAAACAGTGTAACAATCCCACCGAATTGAGAAAACACAAAATCAAAAAATTTTTTAAAATTTTATTTTGAAGCAAAAAAAAATTTATTTATGTTTGTTTGTATTAACTATATGAGAGATCCCTAAATAATTGCTTCCTTTCTTAACAATTTGATCGAGTTGAAAACAGTGTAACAATCCCACCGAATTGAGAAAACACAAAATCAAAAAATTTTTTAAAATTTTATTTTGAAGCAAAAAAAAATTTATTTATGTTTGTTTGTATTAACTATATGAGAGCTCCCTAAATAATTGCTTCCTTTCTTAACAATTTGATCGGGTTGAGTGCAACAATGTCACTGAATTTTCAAAATATTTTTCATGTTTTGACCTACTCATTTTTCCCATAAACTGGGAAACGCATTTAATGAAACACGTTGAATTGCGCGGAAACAGTTTGCAGTGTAAAGAAAGAAAAAATGATCCATGATTGTGAGAAAAGATCTAGAAGTGAGGTGAACCGAGAAATCGATCTGACACGGACGAAAGTAATTCGCGACAGATACAAGGGACTAAAAGTAGTATTATAGTGGTTAGAGATCCAATATTCTGGCACGATCGGTTCGAGATATACCGATGACGAGGAGAGATAATCGTTCCTATTATAATGTTGCAGATCCACGATAGGGCGGACACGATCCGCGATAATCAGACTGTTGCTGCTACTGGTCACGTGGAAATGCAACGGACTGCAGCAGTATCAGCCGATCGAGGCTTATGCGACCGGCGATGACTGTGCTTTGGTCCTAAATGGCCCGGGAAGGACGAGTGCTTACGATTATACTTATAATCTTCTCCGGGGATCCTTGTGAGTAAATCATTTTCAATATTTTATATCGCAGAGCGAGACCTGTCCACTAAATTAATGAGCACTTGAGCTGCTTGTAATCTCACAAAATCATCAAGTGCCATTTCTATGAGAAATTGTTTACATCTCGCAATGTTAATAATCAATTTTACCGGGTAATAATTTTAACAGATTTTTCTGGATAAATAACTATTTTAAGAGTTTTCCATCATCCAAATACTCTTCCTTTGTCGATTCTTTCTACCACATCGATTCAACATTATTAATTAAAAAATAATTTTCGTTACGAATCGTTGTGAAACTATCACCAAGATATTCGTGACATTTTTCCGAATAAAATGAGCCCAAACACGACATACTTCGGACCCAGGTGACCGTCCCAAAAATCCAAACACTCGGATTTTTGAGAGCAGTTCGGATAAGAGAGGTTATACTAAATCGTGGATTAAACGAGCAAATACGATCCGAATGGTATCGTGTTTCGACTCTTTTTAATCGGCAAAATGTGGCGGATGTAATGGAGAAAGTTCCATAAACAACTAATTATGAACAATAAAGTTGTGTCGCTTTTATACATTCAACATACTCGATATAAGTGACATTTCGGTTCCGATAGTCTCTCAGAACTTCGGTATGAAGACAATACTCGATGATTGAACAATCCTAACAACATTTATGATATTTATCACGTGAACAATTACTGAATAAATTAGTGTAGCATCGAATACGTTATTAAAAAATAAGATTGTTTATATTCAGTATGAAATCCTGATATAAAACCGTTAGCAGACGTTCTCCTGTTTGGTGTCTCGATTATGCGAGCCGTGCAACCTACGCGAATCAATCGAACAGCCGTGCGGCACCGTGTAATCAGGTCTTTTTCCAATAAAAGGCATCGAACTATGAAAAAAAGTGACCAAATCGAAACATAATCTTACGCAACCGGGGCAAGACCTCTCCGCCGGTATTTTCGAAGTCTAGAGAAAGCAGGAACTCTGATCAGGAACAGCAATCAGGACTTTCACTGTAACCAGCTAACCTTTGTTCCTGCGACACTCACTTTGAGATGTAGGGCCATTTTTTGTGGGCCCGATCCTTTATGGACCTCGACACTAACGACGTGTTTATTGGACCATACATGATTGGAGGTTGTGCAATGCCCACAGGATGTTACATTTACATTGAATTCGTCATGACACGTTGCCACATTGTTGCAATATTATTTTTGCACAATACAGTGATTAGGAAACACTAAATTTTCGATTCCCAAAAAATTGCTGACTTTAAACAATGATAGTTTTGTTTAAAAAAAATAGTACTGTAATAAACCTGGGCTCATTTTAAACCTTGAAGCCTCTACTTTTGCACTGCATCGTTCATTTTTGTTTTTGGGGAATTTTTTAATGTCCTACATGGAAAACTGAAAACAGTTGCACCTCAAAAATTTTGCATATTGAAACGTCTGTAGAAACTTCGAAAACTTTTTCTCGCGAGTGAATCCACCGTAGATTTGAAGATCAAAGCTTCCCCTTCACAGCAATCCCTTAAAAATTGATCTACGATTTTTTTCGACCGATTTATGCAACTTTGAACGAGAGGTGTACCGCCAACAATAATAAACCGTGAAGGCAAAACCTGCTTCCCATTGTTGTAGTATAAAACAGCCGGAAAAAATCGTACATCAAAATTTTTAAATTCATTGCAAAAGGGAGGCTTCAGTCTAGAAATCCATGGTAAATTTATCCCCGGATAAAATTTTTTAACGATTTTACGGACGTTCAAAGTTACAGCATTTTCGAGAAAAGACGTGTTTCCCACGAGCTGAGCAAGATTTGCATATTAATTAATGCAGAATTTTGTCAGGTGGTCACGGCGCTAATTAAGAACAAGTTATAAAAATTCTTGTCCGCATTCTCGCGATCGATAATCGTAAACGTTCGAAGCGATCAAAAGGCAGGTCCAGAAACGAACTTCCCTGTTGTTTCTGCGTTTCCGCAACACGCCAGGGACATTGTACGCTCGCTGATAATTTATCATCGGTGAATAAAAAGTGAATCTGAATAACGGGTCGTGAGAACGTTCGTATAATGAGAACGCGCCGCTGGAAAACCAGATCTCCTTTTGTTTATCACTGCGGATAAGACAATGGTGAGCTGTTGTAATTCTTGAGTTCAGAACCTTGAAACGAATCGTGGCGTTACGTTCCTTGCTACTATGAAACGATGCGCTAATTATTTCGAAGCTCTGCGTCCCCTGCAAAATGAAATTTTTTGATAAATTTTACTCGCGAGGGTGTCTCAATCATTCTCCCTCTCTAAACTGTAATATTTAATTTTTTAATTTATTTTAAATTTATTTATTTAAATTTTTGGTACACTTTCATATCAATTTAAACTCTTTTTTACTCTTTTATTGTTTCTATCAATATTTAAATTACTAATATATATTAGTACTATATATAGTACTATATTATATATTACTATATTACTATATTTCTATACTACTATATTACTATATTTCTATATTACTACATTACTATATTTCTATATTTCTATATTTCTATATTTCTATATTACTATATAACAATATTATTATATTACTATATTACTATATTTCTTTACTACTATATTACTATATTACTATTATACTATATTACTATATTACCATATTACTATATTACTATTTTACTATATTACTATATTATTATACTATATTTCTATACTACTATATTACTATATTATTAGGTGTATTAGTATATTACTATACTACAAATTACCAAGATATATATTAATATTATCTATATAACATTATAATCAACATATAATATATTAATTTATACTTTGCTATTAATACACAGAGAAACGATTCGTTCGATAAGTAAAATTACAATTTCTCGATATCCTTGCAAAAACACGGACCGTAAAATTCAGAACATAAACTATTATTTCGTGGCATCGTTCTGCGTCATCAATTTCGTTAATTTTAATATAAAACGCGGAGAGCTGCTAAAACGAGCGTTTAAGTGGGACAAAATATAATACTACAGGCCGCGGACAGCGTCGAAACGAAATAAGTGACCCACGCGTTCTACACACTGCGTTTCCAATCACAGTGAAAGCCAGATCAACGTGCATTTATGCAGCTAAAGTGCACTCCGCATATTTTCGCAACTGGCCTAGCGAACCGGCCAAAGAATTTCCCATGGAATTTCTATATTCACGGTATGCTGGCCGTGATAAATCGCCGGCGGGCTCCGGTGAATGCAGAAGAATCGAAATTTGATCGGATTCACGTGAACTGTGCTAATGGCGGACGGTCGTCGCTCCCTGTTCGAAATTCAGTGATTTCTCTATATATGTCGCCGAGGCCTGGGTCATAAATGTCGCGGAATTATCCCCACTACCGCGGAATACACTGATCTCTCTATATATGTCGCTGTGGCCTGGATGATAAATGTCGCGGAATTATCCCCATTACCGCGGGGTATAGTGATCTCTCTGTATATGTCGCGAAGGCCCGGATGATAAATGTCGCGGAATTATCCCCATTACCGCGGGGTATAGTGATCTCTCTGTATATGTCGCGAAGGCCCGGATGATAAATGTCGCAGATTTCTCCCCACCACCGCGGGGTATAGTAATTTCTCTATATATGTCGCGGAGGCCTGGATGATAAACGTCGCAGATTTCTTCCCACCACCGCGGGGTGCAGTGATCTCTCTATATATGTCGCCAAGGCTTGGATGATAAATGTCGCGTGAGAGGCCACGAAGCTCCAGAATAATGTATCCTTGAATAATGTCTGAATAATGTCTCCTAGACGATATATGTCGTTGGCAAGACCCGTGTTGCTGACATATATCGAGAATTCACCGTAGTGTAAGAGGAGCGTTCGCGTCTCACTGAGCAACAGAAAGGCAACAAACTCTCGATTTTTATACTTGTTGTTTGTTAGTATACCGTTACAATGCCGTCTTGTTTCCATCGATGCTTCTGCGCCTGTCAGCTGATACTGAATGAAACGAGAATTCTATAGCTTGTGCAATTAATGGATCGAATTCCGAGCTGTTGCTACATCTGCATCGAACATTGTGCACAAAGCAGCGTTAATTTTTACATGTTCCACGCGAATGACAATCTAGTATCAATTTAATTGTGGAGTTTAAATGTCGGGGACAGACTCGGTGGATTATGTTTGCTTTGATAGATCTTTATCTTTCTCCGATTTTTCTTGCGTGAAATGATTAACAAAATGTGCAAAAATGGAATGAAGGTGCTCTGAATTCTTGGCAATAAAATGTTATTATTCCAAATCTTATAAGACATTTCTGATTATTATAAGTTTTATTATTCTAAATTGTAACAATAAACTGAAAATTTAATTAATTTAATTTCCTATTAAATATTGATCCTATTATATATCAATTTGTTAATATTGAAATTAACTCGATTATATAGTGTTACTTAGTGTTACTTAGTATTATACAGTGTTACTTCATTACCAGCTAACAGTTGCTATTAAAAACAATTTACATTTGCGTGAAATTTAAAGTTGCACGGTGTTAGGGTTGAATGGAGAACAGGATCGCCGTCATTGCTTAATTGTAGAACGTCTGCGATCGTGACGGAAGAAACGGAATATGTTGATACTTTAGCCGCAATATTTCATCCCAATTTACGTAACCAGTGCGTCGTTAAAAGTGTTGCTGCGAATTTACAACCAAGAATAGTTTCCAGCCACTTCGAAATTGCTCTCTCGGTTGATTTTGTCATGTCGCTTCGACCGTGCAAGAGGCTGTAAAGGGAAACTTGTTTCGAACGCGACTTTTCCACGTACGGTTCCAGGCAATCGAACAGAATAAATATACACTAACACTAACGACACTGATTCACACACGACTACCTTTTCGTTTCGCTTCTATCATCGATTTTCAAACAATTTTTCGCATTATATTCACAAATTAATCTTCCTAACATTTCTTTGGTTTCGGAAATTCTGCAAAAACGCTTCCAAATTTAAGAGTCTGTGAAAACTTTGAAAAATTTTTTTCGTGAATGAAACTACCACAGGTTTGAAGATCGAAGCCTCCCCTTTAGAACGTGACCTTGAAAAATGATCTACGATTTTTTCCTACCGATTTATGAAGCTTCGAACGAGAGGTGTACCGCCAACGAGAATGAATCGTGAGAGGCAAGACCAGTTCCCACTTTTTATTGTATAAAACAGCCGGAAAAAATCGTACGTCAAAATGTTTAATTGCATTGCAAAGAGGAGACTTCAATGTTGAAATTCTTGGTGGATTCATTCCCGGGAGAATTGTTTCAACCTTTCCACAGACGTTTCAATTTGCAACGTTGTCGGGTTGGACGAAAATGGTCGCTCGCAACGGGTCGAAGCCGAGAGCCATAAGAGGTATAGCGAATAGACAGATAGGCATGATTGATCGTCCGTGGCAAATTCTCGACAAGGAAATGCCCCGGTTAATTCGGAATCCCGCCGACAAGGAGACAAAACCGCGCGCGGGTCAACCTTCGAAGGTAAAAGCCACGAGCGGCACGTCAATGCCAGTATTATTTCGTTCCAAGAAACAAGATATGTCAATTCATGTGCTCTCGCACAGGCCACGGTTCGTATGATAGTTTCGGGTTACCTTGATACAGAATATCCGAGAAGTTAGAGAGACGGTGAATGCGTATAGTAAACGCGAACGACAGGAGCCTTCTCACCAGGAAAGTAGGCTACAGGGTTAGGTAATTAACTCGACGAGAAAAAAAAGATGGGAAATAGAGACAGAGAGTAGGCTAAGAGAGAGGGGAGGTGGAGGAGAAAGGGATGCTGGTAAATAATATTTCGTATTCGACGATCCAGAGCACGTGCTAACTTTCATTCTCGCATTTTTATTGTTCCAGCCCGCCGAGCGGAGGATCGCAGACCTGCATCACTTATGATGCCGTTAATCGGGCTTATGTTGAAGCTAGGAAGCGTATCAGTAAGTATGCTGCAGTAGCTTCCTGTGTAACATGATTAAAAAATTGTTTAAGACGATTCTACAATTTTATGCAGTAGACGACATATATAAGAATTTTTTTCAGAAAGATTACGTATCAATTTTATTCACTTTTTGAAGACTGTGTAAATGTATTTTATGACAAGTAACTTTTTGGATATCCTTTTTGGACATACCTTCAGGGACAATCAATGTACAAACAATGCAAGACAATTTTTAAAAGACTGTATAAGTGTATTTTATCATAAGTAACTTTTTGGAAATACCTTCAGGAACAATAAATGTACAAACAATGCAAGACAATTTTTAAAAGACTGTATAAGTGTATTTTATCATAAGTAACTTTTTGGACATACCTTCAGGGACAATCAATGTACAAACAATGCAAGACAGTTTTTAAAAGACTGTATAACTATGGATTTTATGTGGCAGTGAATGCACAATACCTGTGCAAAGCATTGTTTAAAAAAACTGTACTTTACGGCTGATTAACATGAGCCCAGTATGATTGTTCTACAATCTTTTATGACAAAGTTATAACAGATTAAAAATCAACAAGATTTTCCGACAATACTCTTTTAATTTTTCCACATCAGTATACATATTTTCAATATTTGCAAATTATCTGTGTGGTTTTGTAAAAAGCCACAGAATTGTCTCTCCTTCCAATTTTTTTTTTTTTTTTTTTTGAACATCTAAATATCAATTTTACTTTATGGAACAGCTACTACAGTAAAGTCTCGTTCCAAGTACAATGCTCAGGTCCGTGCTGTGACATAGATAGTGTAGCTTTTTTCTTAAAGAAGACTCTTTCTTGAAGAAGAAGTTCAATTTATACCGTGTTTAGTGTCATTTTAATCAGAAAAATGCCACGAATAAGTTGTTAAAGGTCGAATAAAAAAATAAAGAAGTTTTGCAATCTTATTAGTAGTGGTTCACACCGATACTCTACCGAGGCAGCTCAAGCCTCTTGGACCCCAGTGGAGGGGATAGGCGTACTGACTAAGATCGTGTAGCTCCGATCGACTTAGGTCAAGACTTTACTGTGAAAGGTTTCTATAGTAATTCAGATAGGGACGCTTCTAGATTTCTATATTTGAAAGTAAATCCTGATCTCAATATTCATACCAGTATAAATTATTACTGGTTAGTTGAATTTTTAGAATGTACCCTCGACATTAATAATTGCACGTGCACGTCAATATTAATATATTCCGATGATTTATATAGATGTCGCGCAACCGAAAGCTAAAATGTGGCGACCCGAAGACCTAGCAACGGTCGGTGAACTCCTTTTGGATATTACATCGAACCTTGCCAAAACGTAAGATCCTCATTTTTATTTATAACATTTTAATATAACCTAACTTATGCATGGGGAACGAAGTTCATATTTTTGTACACCCAGTATGCAATTTTAATTGTTGAGGATGCAACAAAATCATTTGTAAATCTTGTTGTTGGACTGATTGACAATAGGTATGGATTAAGCGCCGAAGAGATCGAGAAAAGTTTACCATTGATCGATACCTCGAAGACGCTGATCCACGAGGTTTGCCCAGCTTTTCTAAGCGAGGTGGAATGCAGACCAGGAAAATATAGGCGACACGATGGCCTCTGTACGAACCTGAGGAACCCAACGTGGGGCGCAACACTATCACCATTCCAGAGGTAAATGATCTATAGATCTCTACAGACAGACGACTAGATTTACTGTGACGACTAGAGGCTGTGCAATTTTTACAGAGATACTCGTAATAAGAGGAATTCAACTATTTTTTGGTGTATAAAATAATTTTTTTTAATTACAACACGTTTTTAAAAAAGTGGCAGCCATTTTTGCAAAACACCATTCGCAATAATTTTACAATTTTAATTTTGTTTAAATAATTTTTACAATTTTGAAAGAAGTTACAGCTATTTGATCTTGTCTAATATTTGCACTCAATGTCTAACACTTGATTCAACTTTTTTTTATTCACAAAACAAAGAAAAACGCACGAATCGAAAAATTCCTTCCGTGAATAACTAAATAACAGTGACAAGAATTTTGTTGCAAAATTTCATCCCAACTGGTCCGGGAGGCTTCCGGATATTTATAATTACACAGGCTCGAAAAGTTGAGCTATAAAATTGTGCAAAGTAAATTCCAAAATATTTCCAAAAAAAAAAAGAAATTGTGTAATTGTTTATTAGGATATTATAGAAATGTTCTGAGTGTTTTTGCTTCTATCTTTCGCAGATTAATGCCGCCAAGATTCGCGGACGGCTTGACAGCGCCGAGAATATCGGTAACCGGTCGAGATCTGCCACTATCTCGCATAGTGTCGCGAACTATGCATCCCGACGACGGTTATCACGATCACGCTGGCACAGTTATGGTAATAGCCTGGGGACAGTTCATGGACCACGACTATACGCTGACAGGAACGCCTCTGGGTACGATCATATCATCGATAGTCCTCCCTACTATTCGAGTAAACTTTACCGACAGCATATAACGCAGTACGTCATTTGTCAAGGACTGATAACGATCCGAAAGAAAAGTAGCTGAATTAACCTTTTGACTGGTGGAAGTGTATTTGTTACGCAAGGGACGGGGTGGAATCAGCAATCGGGCGATCAAATCATTTCGAATTGAGGTTGGCATTCTTGTGTACGCAACAACAGATTGCAAAACCGCAACAGTTAATGAAATAGAAGAGCGATTCCAATCTTTCAAGAATTTAGATCTTTATCGATCGGAGATGAATAACCGGTTGCTGGGCAATCCAGAAAATGCAGAAAATGTCGACGATTAGGAGGCCGTGAATCCTGTCTCTGATTCTTTTCACAGAATTTTTAACATAGATTCTTGATAGGGGTAACACGAATTCTCGAGACTAAACACCATCTTAATTTTTAGTTTAGTTTAGTTAACCTTTCTAGATCAATAATTCCAAAAATTGCAAGCTTTGTGTAACACCATTGTTCCTAAAAAAGGGCTGTGCAAAATACGGGACGATTTTGGCAGAGATGCATAAAATGCATAATCGGAAAAGAATCTATACATGGTTTGTGCTCAACAGTTGCAGGCTTTGTGCTACATCTTTGTTCTAAAAAAAGGGCTGTGCAAAATAAGGGACGATTTTGGCACATGTGCATAAAATGCACAATCTGAATGCATTTTATGCAAGCTACGTGCTCAACAATTGCAAGCTTTGTGCTACATCTTTGTTTCCAAACATGGGCTGTGCAAAATAAGGGACGATTTTGGCACAGGTGCATAAAATGCACAATCTGAATGCATTTTATGCAAGCTTTGTGCTCAACAATTGCAAGCTTTGTGCTACATCTTTGTTCCCAAAAAAGGGCTGTGCAAAATAAGGGACGGTTCTGGTACAGGTGCATAAAATGCACAATATGAAAGCATTTTATGCAAGCTTTGTGCTCAACAATTGCAAGCTTTGTGCTACATCTTTGTTCCCAAACATGGGCTGTGCAAAATAAGGGACGATTTTGGCACAGGTGCATAAAATGCACAATCTGAATGCAATCTGTGCAAGCTTTGTGCTCAACAATTGCAAGCTTTGTGCTACATCTTTGTTCCCAAACATGGGCTGTGCAAAATAAAGTACGATTTTGGAACAGGTGTATAAAATTCACAATCTGAAAGCAATTTATGAGCACAAAACATTGTGTGCATATTCATAGCTCCAAAAATGGCACACTTTGTGCTACATCGTTGTTTCTAAACATGGGCTATGCAAAATAAAGTACAATTTTGTCATAAGTGCATAAAATGCACAATCTGAAAGGAATCTATGATCAGAAATCGTTCTGTCTACATCCAAAGTCCAAAAAATTGCACACTTTGTGTTTCATCATTGTTCCATAAAAAAAACATGAACAATGCAAAATAAGTGACCATTTGACACAGGTGCACAAAATTCACAATCTCAAAGCAATGTTTGAGCACAAAAATTGTTCTGTCTATATTAACAAATCCAAAAATTGCAAATTTTCAAAACAAAGAACAATTTTCTCAACCACGAGTGTGTGACTCTTTTTCGGGAATTACATGCAGTATATTCGCTAACAAACGTGATTCCCGTGCAGTGTATCATTTCGAACACATTGTTGGTGACATATTCTCAGGAAGCGTGCAAAGAAATTTGTCTATGGTCGCGCAATGACTATCGGGTGCCGGTTCCTGTGGTTAATTACCGAGTTCCAGGATAAACTTGCGGACGCGTGCGATTTTGGCGTGGATCGCACGGTCTCGTGGAAACGGTAGTCACATGATCGGCCTCCTAGTTATCTGCACGGCGATCTGTTCGCTTTCTCTGGCAGTTACCCTAGTTTCGATAGGCGGTAAATATCCGACTTAGAAGGGCTTGGGAGCCGTCCGACGACGCTTGCTATATATGAACCTGCCGCTGATGTAATTTAACCGGGTGACGATTGCATAATTTGCTATTGACTGAAAATTGGCCCTCGGATTGTCTTTTTTTTTCCTCGTTCGCGAATTCTCGGTCAGCGTGCCCATTCCGGAACGAACGATTTCCTTCTTTCGTGTTTTACCGTTTTTCCGATCCTGTCGATAGCCTTTTAGAGCCACTTAGGTGAATCACGAACCTAATCCGTAACGCTGGATAAAAATATACCAATTTATTATCGGTTCTTCTTTAATCCGTTAGGTATTTTTCATAACAATTTATAGTTCTGTACACTCCAAATCGAATTAAAGGGGTCATCGACCCGGTTAACGATCTGAATGACTATTAGGATTTTTTTCTGGAAGAAATTAATGGAAGGACTTTTTGACGAATGGATTATCTAAAAGTGTATATGTTGTGCTGCTTGTGCGAATTTTTTGGTGGTCAAATTTTGAAAAATGACCGAGCGACAGCCTGTTTCCCGAAAGTTGTTTTGCCAGAAATTAAAAAATTGATAAACAAATGGTTCTTGAAAAAAGATTCTGTGCAAAAAGACAGTTAAAACATGTACAACATACGCACATATTCTGAACATTCACATTTGAAAGATTGCGACTCGTAACAACTTGAATAACTAGACTATTGAAAGAGCAACGAGAAAAACAAGTGTGGCTCGAGATTGGAAAATAATCAAATAGGTATTTATGGACAATTACCGGAAGGAAAGTAATCGAATTAGTATGTACAAATCACCGACGAATGAAACAAACGAACACTACACCGCGTAATGTTTCATATCTTCGTGAATAATAATTATCCAGTCAATGAGGCGAGGCAGGTTAAGAGCTGTCATTTACTCAATGAAAGTGAAAAGTCTAGTTGAGAAAGTAAGAACTTCGTTACCATAACACCGACAAAGCATGCATATCTTTTTGCGTAAAGTACTGTACATATTTTATTGCAAATTGTATTAGCAATAAAAACCTGTTAGATCTTGAAACATCATTTAATTAGCGGAGAACGGCAACTTTAATGTCTGATATAAATGTATAATAAATATATTTTCTTTAAACTACTTTTAATCTAAAGGGGGCTGAACTTCACTTTCTGGGACCAAGAATTTTACAGATTTTTTTATACAATCCTATAGATTTTGATGACAAAATTCCAGAAATGCAAATTTTAATGTGAGGAATTGATTGGTTCAAAGATTATGCGTGTTTAAAGTTGAGCGATTTCAAGCATTTTTGACAAGTACTAAGATTCGCATGAAAATCAGAGCACCTCCCATCGTTCGTCATCGGAATACTAAATCGTTCACACCTCCGCTCACTATACTCGCTATACAATCTTCCCAACTAACGATCTAACAAGCACACGTCTATATATCTCGGCCAGATCGACAGGGAAAGTTAACGACGTCCGCGGAATGAAATAACAAACGCCACCAGGCAACGAAATACCAGTAGTTTTCATATGATCGATGATCTATCTCACTCTCTCTCCCTCTATTTCAGATCCGTTGAATCGAAACGACCCCGAGGAATGTTGTCGAAGACCTCCACACCTGAAGAACCCCTATTGCAACGAGATCTACATACCCGAAGACGATTACTTCTACAGATTGTTCAATGTAAAATGCTTGGACTTCGTTCGAGCCTTTCCTGCGGTTCGACCAGGATGTCGATTAGGTTCTCGAGTGCCTTTCAATCTTCTCACTGGAGTTTTGGATGGGAACACCGTTTACGGGGTCACGGAGAATTTTGGACGGTAATTGTGCATTGCAAAATTCAGTTGCAATTTTTTTTACTGTACCCATTGTATTGAAAAATGTGTGCCAGGGAATTTGACCACATTTTTCTCTTTTTGGTCATTTATTATTTTATTGTATCCTCTTGCTGCATTAAGAAGAAATGCAATTTTGTGAAAGTTGCAAGAGGCTGCGTTAAGTATCACAAAAGATGCAACATATTTTTGCATGCAGAAATCGTGGAAAATCGGTTATAGTGCTAGGATACATTTTTCTTTTTCTTAGTCGATTTTTCGATTGTTAAATACTTTTGCTTCGCTGGAAATCGAATTTGATCCTATTTTAAATCTCGCAAAAGTTGCAAGAGGCTGCGCTAAGTATAACAAAAGATGCAACAAATTTTTGCGTGCAGAAATTTTTCTTAGTTGATTTTTTTTATTGTACTATAGTTTTGCTTGGATGGAAATCGGATTTGGTCCTATATCGAATCTCGCAAAAGTTGCAAAAGGCCGCGAAAAATAGAAACGGAAAAATCGGACACGTTTTTCTTTTTGCTCGACGTTTTTCCGATCGTATTTTTGTTTCGCTGTGGATTGCGTTCGGTTTCATTACAAGCATTGCGAAAAATAAAATCGATTTTTGTGTGTAAAACTGAAGAAAATGTACGAAAGTGTTCGGACACATTTTTTTCGATTGTTTAATTTCATTGAGCACACTTGCAACCGATGCGAGCGAATGATGCAAAGCCTGCCGAAGTGGTTTAGGTTGATTCCCGGTTCGATGGTGCTTTTCAGAGGCAGCGTAGCGTCCCTTACGTCATCCGCGACAATAAATCAGCATTACGTTTGTTCTATATTTTGCGAACGTAAGGATATACATGCATTCTATACTACTCGCACTTTCTAGTCCGCTCGCATTATGAGATCTCCACGGGGATTTCTCAATCGAGCACCCGCGGTCTTTCTCCTCAGAGGCGTTCCACAACACGAAATTTCACGCGTCCATGGCCGAGGCGATCATCAGACAAATCACGCTAATCACCTTGTACGACCCTACGTTCATTTATTCATTGCGTAAAGTATTGTTCAAAAATCTGTTCGCGAGATTTTCGATTCTCGAGAAATCGTTGACAATGAACCAGTGATAACTTCGTCAAAAAAAATAGTACACCAACGAATTTTCACTCATTTTAAAGCTTGAAATCTCTGCTTTAGCACTGTGCAGTTCATTTTTGTCCAAGATATTTTTTCACGGCGTAACACCACGATTTTTGAGTATTCCGCACGGGGAAGCCCAGTTGGAGAACACTCAATGTTCCTAGCTTAGTATAGACATTTTCGCGATAAGAAAAATATAGGGATATTGTTAAAAGTGCAATTAACATTTATAAAAAAATTTCGTGTGCCTGACTTGCTTCGATCGCCCAGAAAAAATTCTAAAAGATGAGACTAGAGTGCTCGACTAAAATACTTTCTTCGTATTTGGAGATACTGACGTAGAATTTTAATTATTTGCAGTCGTGAAAATAATTTGTTTATTTTGCAGGAAATTGCGAACAGGGTACGGAGGATTGTTGCGAATGAACCCTGTGTTCTCAGAGTATGGTCTGAAAGATCTGCTGCCCTTGAAACTGGACATCCCTGATGAGGGTTGCACGAGACCAAACAGGTCGATGTACTGTTTCGAAGCAGGTACATTTATTTATTTATTTATATTAGACTGCGAGTTTTATGCATTTATGACAGAAATTAATAGCTCGAAAGCAAAACAGTAAAAGCATTTATAGAATTTAATTCTACTGTTCTAACCTTGTTAAAATGACTAAGAAATTATTATATAAAAAATAAAATAGAATCAGAAAATGTTGATATCGCATAAAAATCGGCAGTCTAAAAGTTATTGTTTATTTATATTAGACTTCGAATTTTATGCATTTATGACAGAAATTAATAGCTCGACTGCAAAACAGTGAAAGCATTTAAAGAATTTAATTCTACTGTTCTAACCTTGTTAAAATGACTAAGAAATTATTATATAAAAAATAAACTAGAATCAGAAAATGTTGATATCGCATAAAAATCGGCAGCCCAATTATTATTGTTTACCTATGCATGCGTTGTTGAAAAACCCGTGCGGTGATATCGACCATCGTCTTAATGTTGCTATTCGAGGACAAGGGTTAATTAATTGCGCACGAAGTCACGCGTCGCTGACGGATTAACGATAACAGCCGTCGCGTTATCTGCCGGTGGCAGTGTCGAAATTCACTTTTAGAATGCTCGCATTCTGCACCGTCGAGCCGAAGAACGTCGATAGCCGTTCGATCGGTCGATTATCGGGAAGGGAGTGGCCGGAACCAAGGTCAACAGCTCCCATTGGCGTTCCTACAATGTTCTGCTGAAAGAAAATGTTCGTTCGCGCAGAATTAATTGCGGCGATTAACGCGCGAAACATGACAGACGTTTTGATTCCTTGGTTCAGCGAAAAGGACATACTAAACGATCCGTTTCTTGACTTATTAGCTGCACGCAATTAATTCTTGGACAATTAAGTTAATTAGACAATTTTATCGTCGAAAATAATCTACATCACTTTTCGTGAAATGAATGAAATTTTTGAATTGTTTTATTTTTATTCTCAGGCGAGATACGAGTGAACGAGCAGTTAGTGTTGACCTGCATGCACACGTTAATGGCAAGAGAGCACAACAGGATTGCCAAAACTTTGAACCAGATAAATCCACACTGGGACGATGAGATCCTGTTCCAGGAAGCCAGAAGGATCGTCATCGCTCAGATTCAGCACATCACCTACAACGAGTTCTTGCCCATTTTGCTCGGGAAGGATGTCATGGAAAAATTCGGTCTTCTTCTCGAGAAAAATGTAAGAGTTTCCACAGTTTTATCGACACCAACATATTCGTGAGATTTTTCCGATTAAAATGAGTCCAAACACGACATAGTTTGGACCACATTTACCCGTTTAATACACGATAGGATAGAGGGCGTTCATCGGTTCGCATAATCGAGGTTCTACTAAATCGTGGATTAAACAGGTAAATGTGATCTTAAGTATGTCGTGTTTGGACTCATTTTAATCGGAAAAATGCGACGGATATGCTGGTAAAAGTTTCACGAAGAAATGATTAAAAATAATAAATTCTTGTCATTGGATTGGTGAGTGCAAACGTGAATTTTTAACTCTAATCGATACTGTTTCGACTCTCAATTTTTTAATCGAACCCGTAGCATTGTTTAGCGAGTACATCAATGTTAATAATCTATCCTGATGATTTTTTAAAGGACTACTGGGACGGATACGACGAGACTGTGAATCCATCTGTGATCGATGCATTTGCGGCTGCAGCGTTCAGATTTGGTCATTCCTTGTTGCCAACAGCGGTTGAAAGATGGAGTAAAGCCCACAAATTTATTGGTAATTTGCCATTAAAGTTCAGAAATAATTTTTAAGAAAACTAAATATAAATATAATTTCTAAAACTTGAAATTTAATATATTATTCTTTTGAATTAAGCTTCCAAGAGGCTATCGGATCTAATCAGAAGACCCTACGATTTGTATCGAGCCGGTGTGTTCGATGAGTACATCATGGGTCTGATGAACCAAGTTGCCCAAGCTATGGACGACTCCATCACGCAAGAAGTATGAAACATTTGTCATATCAATGATTACAGACTACTATATGAAGAACATAGATTACGTATCTATCATAATTTCAGGTTACCAATCATTTATTCAAAAAGGCTGGCGCGAAGTTCGGTCTGGACCTCGTTTCCTTCAATATGCAACGCGGTCGAGAATTTGCTATTCCAAGTTATATGGAATTCAGGTTAGTAAATTCTGCTTGTTAGCACGTGAGATGTATACAGAGCGTCTCAGCTAACTGAAATCGACTAATTATCGGTCTTAATTTTAAAAAATTGACAACATAAATAAAATAAAAAATTTTATTATAGAAAATTCTGTGGCCTTCCCTGGGCAGACACTTTCGAAGAACTCTTCGGTTCCATGCCTAACGAGACCATCAGACGCTATAGTTCCATCTTCGAGTGAGTAAATCAATAAAATATTAAAAGCTTATCTGATAGGATTAAAAAATTGTAGATCCGTCTATCAGTTAGTATAAAAATGTCGAGGACCTTGAAAATCCTTGGGAAATATCACTACAAAATATTATAAATAAAAGTTGATGTCATATTTCATTACAATATCTATACAGCTGTGTATTGTATATAGACACTGACTGCGATCAAAAAAATTCCCAGACGTTCCGGACAACGGTGAATTCGTCGAATAATAACATCGATCATAACATCATTAATAATTCAAGCCATGCTAAATATAGAATTTGACGAACGGGTCCCAACTATTCGTCGCGATTACGCATCGCCGAATCGGTTTTACCCAGGCAACGAGAATAACAGTTATCCCAAAAATTATGATGAAAAGAATCCGTAACTGAAAGTCGTTTATCATTCAAATTCAGATTATCTCTTTTCCTTATAATTTTAATTAGTTCGTTATAATATTTCTGTATCCGTGACATTTTTCCGATTAGAATGATACCAAACACGGTACAGTTCGGATTACGCTTGCCTGTTTAATCCACGATTTTATAGAACCTCGATTATCCGAACTAGGTCGGACAAGATTGACTCGATTTCAAGGGGGTTCTTTGAGACAATTTTGGAATGTGTTCCCGTAGGAATTTTTCATCGTTCGAGGGCTTAAACTAAAGGAGGAAGAATGAACTTTATGATAGGGACACTTACATTTTGGAGAAAATACGAAATCATGAAGGAAAAATTGAAAATCCGACCGTCAGTTCGGACAAAATCGACTAGCTTCCAGAGGCTTCTTTGAGACAATTTTGGAATGTGTTCCCATGGGAATTTTCGATCGTTCGAGGGCTCAAATTAAAGGGGGAAGATTGCACTTTATGATAGGGATACTTACATTTTGGAGAAAATACGAAATCATGAAAAATTGGAAAAACCAAATGCAAGTCTATGCTCAAGTGACAATATTCCTAGTCTACCTAGGCTTTAAAAATTATGCCAAAAATGCAAACGCTATTATAAACAGTAGATGAACCTAATATTTAAATCGGAGACTATAGACTGAGCCCAGAGGTTAAAAGTCCACGACTCTTCCCAGTTGAAATGATTGATTTCTGGTTTCTCCGACTGTCGGACAGAATTCGCCTCATCGAACGTATGATTCCATACTAATCGAACTTTCAGGCACCCAGCCGACGTGGACCTGTGGTCAGGAGGTGTCTCTGAGCGGCCGCTTCCGGGTAGCATGCTCGGGCCAACCTTCGCCTGTGTAATTGCCACGCAATTCAGCTATTCTCGTCGTGGTGACCGATTTTGGTACGAGCTGCCGAACCAGCCATCGTCCTTCACTCCCGGTAAGCGAACCTTTCCAATCGGGGATCACCGGCCAAGTTGATCCGATCCAAGGACGCGATCGTCGATCACCGGAAAACAAGCGTGCCCCGACACACGTGAACGCACGCTCCGCTACACAAGCTCACCTTTCACTTTTCTTTTCAGAACAACTGAACGAGATTCGGAAAATCAAGCTCGCCAGAGTGATCTGCGACAATACCGATCTTATCGACACCATACAGATCTACCCCATGGTACTACCTGACCATGAAATGTGCGTATTCCCATTCATTAATCGCCAGACACTTAGGATGTTTATGTGAAATTTCTGGCGTTTGCTAAATACGGTGATTTCTCGATATATGTCAACAACTCGGGTCTTCCCAGCGTCAAGAATCGTGTAGGAGACATTATTTACACTTTAGTGCTTCGGTAGTAGGGATAATCCCGCGACGTTTATCGTCCAGGCCTTGGCGACATATACAGAGAAATCACTGTATTGGAAAAATTAGGTCCAAAAAGTATTGGAGTGTCTTTTAAGAAATAGTTTATCTGATCAATTAAAATTCCCTCTTTTCTGATTGGCAAGCAAAGGACCCCAACATAAGTTAGGTCTACCAGCTTAGGGGACTGTTGCAAGACCCATATAAATATCAGGAGGTCTTCTGACTCCTGATGATGCTAACAACAATTGTCCAACTTATCAATTAGAACTCTCTCAAAAAAAAAACTAAAAATTAAAATTTGTTTAATTAAACTCTCTCTATTAATAGAACCTCTGATGCAGCCCCTGATGAAGCTTTGCTTGAAAAATATTAGAAATAGAGTTCTAAGAGGGCATGGTTCACACTTTGACAATAGAGAGCCCCATCGTAGGAGGCATTAGTGACGCGTTTATGGTTGTTTATAGAAATCCCAGAGTTCCCTGTCGAAGCGGAATCCTGCCCAGCATGGACCTGACAAAATGGGCGGATTACCCAACGTCGAATCACGCGCAATACGTGAGTAATCTAGAGGGCCAGTACCAACCATACGGAAAGTAAAAAGGCTGTTTTTTAGACATAAAGTAGAGAACCGCCTAGACGACACACCACCACGTAGTCAACAACAGTCACGAGCCGAGAAGCACGACCCCTTAGGCACCCCTTACTCGAGACACTATTTACGGTACTGTAGTATAGTGAGCCCTAGATGCGTCTGCACGCACGGTGTACTTTCTCGCATAAGCTGATGGCTTAGGGACACGGCAGCAGACGGACGGGTGAACACTTTACCGACCTTGACACTTTGATGACTGCGCGTTTCTTTCATTCGGTTTATTTTTTAGCTTTTAATAATTAATCTAATTATTTACTCTTATAATTCTACAATTCTAAAATTTTATTTTACTATTTTTATATTTCTGTATATTTCTATATTTCAATTTTTCTATATTTCTATATTTCTATATTTCTATAATTCTATAATTCGGTAATTAGAAAATTCCATAACTTCAAAATTCCGTAACTCAATGGCCCACCAAGATTTAAAAATAAATTTTCTATTAATCGGATCGGTGTACCAGTATTACTTAGAGTTTGCAAAATGCAAGGAGCTTGCAAAACTATTCAGCACCACGAATCTCAACTTTATAATTTTCGTTTCATAAATTAATTTATGAAGCTATTGTAGTTGTTGGTTTTGGAAATTCTTTGAGAATAGTGAAAATAAAGCAGAGAGAAATGAAATCACGCTCGCGTGACAGCGGCCCTCAAAGTGTCAAGTATAATAATTATAAACCCCGAATACATCTTAGAAACACCGTAGTCTTAATTTATTGATTAGCGATGAAATTATAATTTATATTCGCCGATGGTGGTTCGAATGTAAATTATAATTCGATTGTAGATCCCGTTACAATCTTATCCTTATGTTTTTACGTGTTACGTGTGGCTAAGTAACATAATCAAGAAGTTCCATGACATTTGATATTGAACATTTTTGATATTGAAAGTTACGTTTGGATTTTTATTGGATACAGTTGCTTTTTGCCCAAAATGCAAATTGTGTTCGTAATCGACGCAGAAACAGTAGAGTAAAGATATTCTTATATTCATAGAAATATTATTAAATTAGAAATATAAAATAAAAAACCACAGAACAGTATTCTAAATTACAATAATTTTGCTAGAAACCTGAAAGATGGATTAAAATTTAAAAAATGATGTTTTTAAAATGGTGCATTTTATTGTATCACATATTTTTTGTCATCTAGCAACAAATAGGCTCTCAGTAAGATCAATATTTAAAGAAAAATCAGTATACAATATGCAATACGTAAAATAGTGGGTATATTTCATCAGTAATTTATAAACAATATAAAATTCGATTCATTCGAACCAATTTTGCAATTTCGTATCGGCCTTGTTATTGAAAAATGTTGCACGTGTGCAGTTGCAATATGTGACGCGAATCTAATCGGTTAACAGAACGATGCTAATTGCAGAACTTTTGCATACCATTTTGCATACATATATGTAGATGAGCCTGGTTGAACCTGCAATGAATCATGTTAGAAGGAACTGCGGAATAAACGTTTCTGCATCGATTGCGGAAATGTCATATTTTCATTGTCATAATCATATTATTGATTATTCGAGGATCCACTGTATCTATAAAACTTGAAATGGTATCGAATTTCTCTCCGTGTGTATTTGCTGCATTGCAACTATTGCGGAAATGGCAGGGACGAGGTGTAGGTTGCAATCGTGACCGTTGCGTAACCAGAATGCATTTACGTAAAACAACTTTCCGCGTCGACTGCTTTTAATAATCGCTTCGGACGTACAGTATTGGCCAAAAGCGCGAGACCCGGCGCCATCGTTGCTGGAAATTGTTGCAAATTGTTCCGAGTAGCCGAGAAATATCCAGGAAAATTTTATACGAATACGTATGGGCTCTCTTGTTTATTAAAACAGTGCTGCACGTGTGCGTCACTGACGCGCGCACCACTATTTAGATCTCGAACGATTAGGCTAGTTTTCCGCCTTTCGTGGAATCATTGATCTCTGTCGCAAATTGACCAAGATATGAACGATTTCATATCTATGATTCATAACTGGGCGTTCAAAGAATTTAACAGTACATTTTGCAATAAAATCATTTTCAAGAGAAAAATAATAATTAAGAAGAAAATTAATTTTACTGTGAAATTAATTTTACTAAAAGCCATAATAACTTGTGTATTGGTGCAGATTTTCATGGAAATTGGGAACCCAATTTTACAAATTAGGTCTGTGGGGAAAAAGGGTCTAATGCTTGCAAAGATCTACAAACTTTCTACAAAATTTCTTATTACACAAATAAAATTATTAAAAAATTATAGAAAATTATTACAAAAATTCTGATAAGAATTTCTGGATAGAAATAGAAATAGACTGGAATGAACGTAACAGTGATTATGCTACCTGGAAGGGCACGAAAAGTTGGGCCAGGTCTCGTCATTTTGGTCGCTAACGTATCATAGTCGACACAGTAGAGAAGTATAGTTGCGGCCGCAGTATGCGAACGTCCTCACGGATTAACCGAAAACGATCGATACTCTCGCACACAGGATCACTCGTTAAATTGCTAGTTAGATAGTACACGCAGGTGAGAAGTGTGCACCTACTATACTCTCGATGGTAGAAACGTCGTGCGTTAAATATCGATTACCTGACAAATACTCGAAATATTTATAACAACCGCCAGGCAAACGCGTCTTTGCTTGCTCCTCTCGATTCGAAACGATCTTGACTATCATTTAGACTCGACCAATACATGATCCACATTTAGTGTACATTAACGTTCGACATTAATAAAGACATTAATAATTCAATTCATTTCATTCGAGTACGGTAAAGTCTCGATCTAAGCCATTTTCAAAATTTCTTTATTCTTTTATGGGACTTTCACCAAACTATTCGTGGCATTTTTCTGATTAAAATGACTCTAAACACGACATACAGCGATTTCTCTATATATGTCGCCAATGCTTACGTGATAAATGTCGCGGAATTATCCCCACTACCGCGGGGTATACCCCGTGAAGGGTCACGAAGCTCGAGAGTGAACATAACACAGAGTTATGTCTCCTGGACGATACATGACGCTGGCAAGACCCCTGTAGTGACATATATCGAGAATTCACTGTAATTTGAACTGTATTTAATAGTTTAATTGACGACATTTAGAGCACCTTCATATTTACGCTGTTTTTTTTTGCTACGTTTGGCGCAGTCGATGCGGTTACAAGAAAATAATAGTCCTAAACGATCTATGTCACAGATGGTCTTAGATCAAGATTTTACTTTAGAAAGCATGGCTCGATCATTATACACAGTGCTCGAAGAGAACTGGGTTTGTCCAATGAGTGTTATTATTAAACAGCGGATTTTATAAATTTATAGCAAAAAAAAAAATTAGTGGGTGCAATTTCAAACAGTAAAAATATTAGAAAAATTTAGAGACACTGTTATATTATTTTCAACCTATTAAACACATTAAGAAAGGAAATCAATTTCTACTTCACTCCAAAAATTTTGTTTTGCAAAAAGATCCGCTGCCTAGTAATTACCGATTACCTAATTAGGGTATTACACGTGAGACGTGACTTTGGCTACAAGTTGAAAATTTTTAAAATGAGCGTGTTACAGAACCTATTAAAAATATCGTTAAAAAATTCTAGAGCCTTTTTGGCGGTGCAGAGCATCAAAATTGAGTCGTTCGGATAATTACAGTAGTTATTAATAATAAAATCGACGAAAGCGTCATTTCACGAGTTTGTTCGAGAAAAAATGTCGAATTTCGCGTAATCGAAAAGTCCCACGGCACCAGTACGACACCGTACAACACTGTCTAACGCCTACAATGTATGCCTATATTGTACTATAGCGATTGGTGGAGGAGCACATGCATGACGCGCGAAGACGTCCAACGAGACCGAAGCCGGTGCGGAACAACTACAACAGAGAGGAGATCGTGCGCCTCTTCTTTGAGAGTATTAACGGCATTGCCTCGTATCTGGGATTCAGAAAGTAATCACGAATTAACGGAGCATCGATGCACCAGGGTGAATATCGCTGAGATCTATATCCCTTTCCTCATCAATTGACCTAGAAAACGACGCTTGAACCCGAACTACGCTGCATTTATATCCACAGTTGAATAAACAGCATATCCGTACCTTTATTCTATAATTATCTTCTCTGTTCAATAAAGGGCATTGCCGAGAAATACGTAAGACCGTGGAACGTGCAATTTTGCAAAATAGTGTCTCACGGAGGCATAGTGGCATGGTCAAACTATTACAGTTTTACTGATTCGTAGATTTAATAAAATAAAGAATCTATATCGAGAAATATTATTTAAAAATTTGGAGTATGCCTCCGTGTCTCACGGAGGCATAGTGGCATGGTTTAACTATTACAGTTTTTATCGATTCCGTAGTTTTTATAAAATAAAAAATCTATACCGAGAAATATTATTTAAAAATTTGGAGTATGTCATATTATCAATTTCCTAAAATTACTAGAGAACGAATGATTTGTATCGGTCAGAAGATTTTGCATTAATTTCATGTTCAAATAGTTTTCGGTTGTAGTTGTCGAAGTGACAAAATTATTGACAATGTGTTTTAAATAAACGACGGAGAAGAGTCGCCTCTTCAGGCGAAATGATTGTTTAGACAATGTCATTTCACCGTGCATATGCAAATTACCATACGATAACGACTAAAAGTAGTATACTAAATACGTGTAGTAATTTATGCATCATATATCTACGTACCCTAGTACATATCGTGTGACTACTTTACCTTTATATATTACCTTATTTATCGAAACGACACGCCATTCCGTCATTGTTGTAGACCAGTTTCCTCCTCTTAAATCATTCGCGATTACTATGAGTAAGAGGATGGGCCTGAAGGTGTGGAGTGTGAGTCTGGCATGCAGGAACAGCACTTTAGATCGCTTCGAGTATTATTGTATTATGTATTATGTATATATGTGTGCACGGTGGCTCTGGTTGATTATAAATTCTACACGAACTTTTGCGTTTCCGTTGCGTGACACTGAAAGCAAATGGAGGACCATTCCCTTTCCCAATAATTGTCCCAGTGTAATTCAATTATTCCATTATCAATTTTATTTTATTTTTCCCAGAATTTTATTTTCCCAGTGTAATTCAATTATTCCAGGATAATTTTATTTTACTTTCCCAGTATAATTCACTTATTCCAGGATAATTTGATTTTAATTTCCCAGTGTAATTCAATTATTCTAGTGTAATTCAATTTAATTGTCCCAGTATAATTGAATTACTCCAAGACAATTTATTTTATTTTCCCAGTATAATTACATTATTCCAGTATAATTTTGTTTTATTTTCCCAATCTAATTTAATTATTCCAAGACAATTTATTTTACTTTCCCAGAATAATAAAATTATTCCAATATAATTTACTTTAATTGTCCCAGTAGAATTAAATTACTCCAGCATAATTTATAATTGTAACTGAACGAATTGTGTTCTCCTTAATTTTTCTTCTCATGAGACTAAATCGTGAGTTATGAGAATTATGAGAATTGCGATCAGGTGCAAAATTAATTATCACAGCTAGCACTGGTCTTCCAATTGCATCGAGTGGTCGTAAAAATTGTTTCTAAATATTGAGAAGAACATTTCCCGAGCCACTGTACACCCAGCCCCTGTTTATATGTTGTATTTTGTACATAAGTACCGTCAACGAATAAAGTCACATTAACAAGAGTGCCATTTATGGAACCTCTATCAATTTTTCTATCAGTTCACCTTTCCCCGCACCGATTCACCCTCTGGCAACCCTGGTTGGGTCTACATTGACCCGTCACCGCGATAAACTCGAAATCCTGTCGCCACAAAATGTAAATAAATTAACAACATATATATTAAAATAAAAATTAGTTTTATACCGTTTTATCGTATCTGTACTCTATTTTTTGAACAATTGTTTGCAATTTTCAGTATAATTACTCCATCAGTTGATTCAAAATTCTCGTCAAAATTTTTATCAGAACGCAACACCATTGTAAAAGAAATTAACAATTTTCAGAACAACGAAGTCGATCGATCGGGAGCCGAATCGATTTCAGTCTCGAGTAACGCCGAATTAATTACCGATCGAAGCTCGATTAACGAAATCAAGGAGAACGCGAAAGAGGCGAAGAAAATGGCCGAAAGCTTCAGGAAAAAATACAAAAAGTCACCAGCCGGTGACTCGAAAACGTCATCCACGAGAAATAAAACAATTAAAAATAATAATATCAGCGCTAAATTAAATACAAACGGTCCCGGAACTTTCACGATTAATTCAAGCTTTGTAAAAAACAATTCATTTGCAAGTTCCCATGCTAATATCAATGAAATACCTCGAGCATTAAATAATGGCCTCGTAAGAATAAATATTAGACGTTCGAAGCGTTCCTCGAGTAAAAATTTAAGACGTTTGGAAAAAGTATCCCCAAAAAACAGATTCTATCGTCATCCAAATTTGAGCTACGAGGACCGCAACAAATTGAAAGACAAATTACAAAAGGAAGTGATTAACCTAAACCTTGGGAACACGCTGAAAAGAAGGGTTCAATCCACGTTGAATCCTTCTGGCCAACCTTACAAATTCGAATTTTCATCCAGAGAGCCAGGAAAACATGGTTTCATACCAAATTTTCCAAAAATTAACTCCTCCGTCATTTCCGAAGCGGAGAACCATAACAGATCCGCTGCAGAGAGTTCAACAAATTCGGCAACCCTCGAGGAAAACAAAAGCGACAAATATACTGAATCTGAAACATCTAAAAATTCTAAAAACGACAAAAATCACAAAAATCCTGAAGAAGGATCGAAAACGTACATCAACATACAGGATCATCAAAGGGACATCGAAATGACGACATCCTATGACATTCAGGATTACGATCCATCGAAAATCCCCTACGTGGACGTTCCGGATTATTCGGACATCCGAGAAGAAAGTTTGGACGCCGAGGATCGTCGCCTAATCAAAGAGAAAATGGCGGAGACGGAGGCACCGGAAACAAATTCGAATAAAGATGGAGTGGTGTCCTGGATGGACGAAAATAGTGACAGTTTCAAAAGGAAATTAACAATTTCGCAGAACGATGGTTTCGAAGGGAAATTAGAGAGTAATGAAGACGGTGGATCGACGGAGGTGGGAGAGAGGGAGAACTCGAAGTCGCGGTTCGAGTCTGCGATTTTCGACATAAACGAGTACAGAAAGCCGTTCAATTTAGACGAATTTCTTAAGGACGATCCGATAATGAAAAAGCTGCAGCTGCTCGAAAAGGAGACGCCTGCCTTGTATGGTGGAAACAGGAAACGGGCTGGTGTCTTTAATGAAACTGAGAGTGATAATGATTCCTCGGAATGGAGCCGGCCGCGGGGATCAAGATGATTATTTGTTAAAAAGAGAAAAAGTACGACGCACCGTGACCAATTGGCCCAGAAATTAATTTTAATTAATTGTAGACTTTGGGAATTTAGGCAGTTAAAATCTACAGAAAGTAAGTTTGCAAGAGGTGTGACAAATATGCAATTTTAGAAGAGGTAGAAAAATATGCCAAAAGAAAAATTTGGTACCCAAAATATGTGGGAAATGTACCATATTTTGGTACCCAATATATATTAAAAATATGGTATGTTTTGCTACTCAAAATATGTAGAAAATATGCCATATTTTTGTACCCAAAATATATTAAAAATATGGCATGTTTTGGTACCCAAAATATGTAGAACATATGCTATACTTTGGTACCCAAGATATGTAGAAAATATATAAAAAATATACCCCAGTTTGGTGCCCAAAATATATTAAAAATATGCCATGTTTTGGTACCCAAAATCTATAAAAAAAGTATGCCGTATTTTGGTACCCAAGATATATAGAAAATATGTAAAAAATACGGCATATTTTGGTACCCAGAATATATGTAGAAAATGTATGAACAAAAATTACTATTTTCATTCCACCATTATTTTTTTCCATGAAATTTTTCTAAAACAATTTTTCCAGTCCTGTACAACGCCAGCCAGCAATTGTTATGTACTCATTATTGTTCCTCCGCTGAACCGATTTCCTCAAGAAGGATGGATTTAGAAAAATATCCCGGAGAAATTCTTGGAAAGACATACTTTCTCGGAAAAATAAAAAATTTGCAGAATGGGCTGTGTTTTTTCTTCTTATATTTAGCAGACGATTGATACAACGTCTTCTTCGAGGTAAGAGACGAAGAAATTCTGTTGTATTCCATCGACTGGGAATTCGCAAGATACGAAGAGAATTGTGGCAGAAAATGTCGAAGCGAAGACGAAGAAAACGTGCACGAGCATGGTCCAGGACGAGAAAAGAGACTATGTTCTATAGTGGACGAAGGGCTTCAATAAAAGGGCAAAAAAGATGGAGATATTAAAAAGTAACATAGAATGGTGACGTTTAGTGGCCTGTGAATTTAGCGTTAATAGTGGAAACTAGTCGACAAGTAATTAACAATAGGGTTTAGTACACTGGAGTTTATGCATCACAAGAAAAGTGACATAATTTAAAGGAAGAAAATTTTACAGGAGAGAAATAATTTGTTTTTATTTAAACGTTGATTTAATTGTCATGTACATTAGTTATAAGTAGACTGCGGATTTTATGCATTCATGACAAAAATGAGTAGGTATAATTTAAAACAGTAAAAACATTAAAAGAATTTTAAAATACTGTTACATTATTCTCTACCTATTAAACATATTAAGAAAGAAAATAAATTTCTATTTCACTCCAGTTTGTTGCAATTCAGCTAGAAACATTGATAGATTTATTATTACAATCTTTTTTACATGTTGAGTTATGTCACTTTTCTCACAAATGAACGACACAATTATTGAAAGATTGTTGCCTCGAATACTATACTATTTTACAGTAGGTAACTATACATGTGAATGTGTATTGTTATGAAAATAAAAAATGCAGCTCGCATACCATGACTCACTTCCTGCTCAAATTAATACAATATATACATATACACACGTTCAAGTATTCTTCTCGCCTGATTTATAGTAGCATGCAAAGTTAATGTGCAATGTCACTAGGAAAATTACTGCAGATTAAAAGTTGGTCGCGTGCGAGCGCTGGGTATTTCCAGAACACGTCAATAATGAATTTGTTTCTTTTTTTTTTTCTCAAGAATTTCTCGATCATCGCATTGCAGCGATCATTGTAATTATTTCCAACGAAGCGGAACGATTCAATTAAAAAAAAGTTTTCAATGAAATATTTATTGAATGGAACGCACGTCAGCGGATCTGGAACGTGACGTACGTGAAACGACTCTTAAAAGTTAGGCACGTGTTGTCGGACACTCTCGTCGATAGAGGCACGCCTTAAACAACAATAACAATTTATTCGAAGTCGTGCAAAGTCGGTACACGAACTCTGAACATTTGTGTCAATTTAAAAAACAAGATGAAAGACATGACAATTAAAACAATGATTTCTATGGTGAGTTACGTGTAATTCTAATCTTTTCATCATCTTCGCTCATTGCTATTGATATACTATTCGATAGGTGTTTGATCCTTGAATATTTAACGAAAGTGAATGTTCCTTGTAAATCCCCTATCACTGTTAGCTTAACTAGTTTGTAATTCTTCTCTGTGCTGAACGTATATGTTACTGGATAATTTAAAAACAACATTGCAATTTTACGAACATTTAAAAATCGTTAGAGAATAGTAAACAATCATGGGACAGAATATCCATCGTTCCAAACAGAACAGCTATACTCTATCTAATTGTTCCTTATTTTTATATCACATATGGTATATTTAATTTTGTACCACATCCTGTATTGAACTGCACATTTTACTATTAATGGAAATAGTCTTAGTCTTCGCAAATGTTCATAATAAAGTGTTTTAGTAAGTGGATAGCAACATTTAATATTTTCTGAAGCTTTCTGTCATTGTAAAGAACAGAATATTCATCGTTCCAAACAGAACAGCTATACCCTATCTAATTGTTCCTTATTTTTATATCACATATGGTATATTTAATTTTGTACCACATCCTGTATTGAACTGCACATTTTACTATTAATGGAAATAGTCTTAGTCTTCGCAAGTGTTCATAATAAAGTGTTTTAATAAGTGGATAGCAACATTTAATATTTTCTGAAGCTTTCTGTTATTGTAAAGAACAGAATATTCATCGTTCCAAACAGAACAGCTATACCCTATCTCATTTTTCCTTATTTTTATACCACATATGGTATATTTAATTTTGTACCACATCCTGTATTGAACTGCACATTTTACTATTAATGGAAATAGTCTTAGTCTTTGCAAATGTTCATAATAAAGTGTTTTAGTAAGTGGATAGCAACATTTAATGTTTTCTGAAGCTTTCTGTTATTGTAAAGAACAGAATATTCATCGTTCCAAACAGAACAGCTATACCCTATCTAATTGTTCCTTATTTTTATACCACATATGGTATATTTAATTTTGTACCACATCCTGTGTTGAACTGCACATTTTATATTAATGGAAATAGTCTTAGTCTTTGCAAATGTTCATAATAAAGTGTTTTAGTAAGTGGATAGCAACATTTAATATTTTCTGAAGCTTTCTGTTATTGTAAAGAACAGAATATTCATCGTTCCAAACAGAACAGCTATACCCTATCTAATTTTTCCTTATTTTTATACCACATATGGTATATTTAATTTTGTACCACATCCTGTATTGAACTGCACATTTTGCTATTAATGGATATAGTCTTAGTCTTTGCAAATGTTCATAATAAAGTGTTTTAGTAAGTGGATAGCAACATTTAATATTTTCTGAAGCTTTCTGTTATTGTAAAGAACAGAATATTCATCGTTCCAAACAGAACAGCTATACCCTATCTAATTGTTCCTTATTTTTATACCACATATGGTATATTTAATTTTGTACTACATCCTGTGTTGAACTGCACATTTTATATTAATGGAAATAGTCTTAGTCTTTGCAAATGTTGTGGATAGTGGATAGCAACATTTAATATTTCCTGAAGCTTTCTGTTATTGTAAATTATATAATTTTCGTCACAAACGCGTCAAGTCTGAATAATTGTCACAGTCGAAAGATTTCTCAAAAAAATTGCACGGTGCTCGTCAAAAAGAAGGAGTTAGACCGTCAGAAAATCGAGCAGCAACTTTTACAATGATCTAACGCCTGCCACTTAATTTCCACTGATCATGCTTCTGGAAATCGGCGAAAACTTCTCGGTAAACGTTCCTGAGGACGCTATAAGAGACAACACCGATCGTCGAATTACTCATCGTCGTCGCGCGTAGAAGCTCCCCAGAATTATTTCGCTAAAACCATCTCCTGCGGTGTAACAACAATCCTAGGATCGAGTCAGCATCGGAATCAGTATCAAACGAACCGGGACGAGATTCCAGGAGGAATCCGGGGACTCGGTGTTCCGGGGCTCTCTCCCCTTTAAGCAATTACAATCGCCTAGCCCCCGCGTTTTCGATCGATCGAAATTTCCGCGACGGAATCCCATCGAGCGAGTGCAGGAAATCGAAGAAATCGAATTAAGGTAAGATAGGCAGCGGGGTTTCCCTCTTTCCGAGGGATGAATCTGGCCTGAACGGATATATAAGGCCGTCATCGTGCCGGTGCTCAGTGTCACTCGTCTGGTTTTATCAATTCCAACAGCCTCGGCTTCGATCCGATCGCAAAACTGTGCCCCAGGTAAACACACCGAGAGCCGAGAACCACGCGCAACCGATCCGTGCCGGTACCGGTGATCGTCGATCCGAGTGATTCGAGATCTCTCGTAGATCCTTTCCGATCACTCTCTGCCGCCTCAAAAACCGTTCCGAAAGAGGACGAGGACGCGTGTGTCAAGAGTACTCGATAGTCCATTGATCCGCGGTGTGGATCCACGGTGTTTCCGTGATCTGTGCGCTAAGCGGATCGATCGATCCTTGGTCTTGAATCTGCAAGTGCTTCCTGGAGGAGAGAGACGGCGACAGAGAGAGAGAGACAGAGGATAAACAGACACCATACATATTTATTATCTTTTATGTGTTCACAATGCAGTTAAGGAGAACGCGGAA
The DNA here is from genome assembly GCA_913789895.3 of Seladonia tumulorum. Taxonomy (NCBI): domain Eukaryota; kingdom Metazoa; phylum Arthropoda; class Insecta; order Hymenoptera; family Halictidae; genus Seladonia; species Seladonia tumulorum. The sequence continues at coordinate 7,288,603 of OU565280.1, forward strand.
GCAGCAAGCGTTGCCCGGGGATTCCGGTTATAAACGACGGTGTATTTCAGAAAGAAAAAGAAAAAGGAACGGGAGGAATGAGACACGCTGAAACACGGACCGGACCGTGCGCGAGTGTCTGTGCCGGAGAAAAAAACCGTGTAGCGGATACGGCGCGAACTTCTTGAGATGTTGCTCAAACGCGGACGCCTGCGGTCGAAAATGTCGAATCTAGTGGTCAAGAAGTATAAGAATGTCTCGGTGTTTGTGGAAGAGATGTGCAGATTTGTGAGAAATTCCTCGGGAACGTCGCGTGTGCTCTTCGAAGAGCCTAGAAGCCTGGGAACTTGACATCGTATCGGTGAGACTATGCTAATTTTTTGACATAACTCTTTTGGTTTTAAATATTTCTTTGCGAACCTCTTACTGGCGTATTCGTGCTGTTTTTCCGAGTAAAACGAGACCCAACACGATACAGTTCGAGTCACGTTTGAGTCTGTAATTCGCGATTTAGTGGAACCTCTGTTATCCGAACTGACGATATAATTCAATTTAATACGACACTGTTACGATCTACTGTATCAATTTGTATAAATTTTACCTAGGTACTTATTGTCATAGATAAGTGACTGTTCTATCATCTGAATGTTTGTCATCAATTGCAAAAAATAATAATAAAATAAAAAGTTTGTTCCTTCTTTAATCATTTTTGGACAGACATTCTATTTGTATTTACTATTCTTATTTCTCCTTCTACTTTAAATTTCACTCAACTCTGTCACAAAATGCACAAACTCTTGAATCTACTTGTACGTCACGGACCAGTTCGGATAATCGAGGTTCTACTATATTTGCGGATTAAACGGACAAATATAGTTCGAACCATGTCATGTTTGGGCTCATTTTAATCGGGAAACTGTGACGAATATGTTAGTAAATGTTTCATTGAAAAATTGTTAGACACAAAGAAGTTATATCATTGAATTAGCACTTTCTCACCTTGTCTCCGAATAGTGTTTGAACATGATACAAGTGATATTTTAGTTCTTCGCATACATCGAGGCATTACTGTACTTCTGCGTGAGCCCTGGTAAAACATTCTTTCGCCGTGCTGAATATATCAGTGAGAGTGTTAATGATTAGCGTCACGCGATCAATTATATTATATTGGCTGAGAAGCAAGCGATCCTGTATGCAAACACGAATAGGAAGTATAGTGTGGCAGTCTTTGTGTGAAATTATATTGTAACTTCAAGGAGATTCGGTTTGGTGCAATGAACCGACGATACGTTCGTATAGTGATTGCTGCGCATGGAAAAACAATATTTATTAATTTTTTTTTTAATATCCTCGATTCAATATATAGCGAAGCTTATTGCGCATCTATTCTATTTAAAAGTGCAGAAACATAGTTCCATAACAATACTAATTTATTATAATAGACTCAATAGTGGTCTCTTTTACACCACTAGTCATTCAATGCAGAGTCCGTGCACTTATAGTGAATTTATAGTGCACCTAATCCATCTGAATGTGCACGACATTTGAACGAATTATAATGAGAGAATACTTTTCCGATAAATTTTGCTGAAAGCGAGGCTCGCGATAAAACATGAATGATAATTGTAAACCGGTTGATCCGTTTGAAGAATGCTTCTTGCCAGGGGGTTATAACCGACCCACACCGAAAGTATAATTAACACGTACCGCGATTAACCGCCTCGACGACTTCGACATATCCGAGTTATCCCTGAAAGTTCATGGATTTCTCTCGCCGTCTCTTTCTTATCTGCCGCACGAGACCGGTAATTAATTGAGGAAAGTGAATATGATATCGATGCGGCTTCGAGCCATGTACACATCCTGCCAGAGGCTAGTCAGGCATGCTTGCATCCTGGACGCTTTACCTTCACCAGGACTCGTGTTGCGTTGGGAACGCACTCGCAAAGTTTTCCACTAAGCTCCGCAGCTGATAAACTGGTGATCAAAGTAGCTGATAGGTGAACCGATAGGCAAACTACCTGGTGAACTGATAATCTAAGTAGTTGAGGTTCAAACTAGCTGATGAACTGATAACTGGAGTGACTGATGAACTGATAACTTCACTAGCTGATGAACTGATGATTAGACTGGCTGATAGAACTGATAATCTAAGTAGCTGAGGATCAAACTAGATGAACTGGTTATCAGACTGGCTGATAGAACTGATAGTATAAGTAGCTGAGGTTCAAACTAGATGAACTGGTTATCAGACTGACTGATGAACTGATAATCTAAGTAGCTGAGGTTCAAACTAGACGAACTGGTTATCAGACTGGCTGATAGAACTGATAATCTAAGTAGCTGAGGATCAAATTAGCTGATGAACTGGTTATCAGACTAACTCATGAACTGATAACTGGATTAGTTAATGAACTCATGTTAAAACTAGCTGATGAACTGATAAATAGACTAGCCGATGAATTAATGATTAAAGTAGCTACTAGTCAGAGTAGCTGATAATCAGACTAGCTGATGAACTGATTTAAGTAGCAGATAATCTGATAATCTAAGTAGTTGTAGAACTTGTCAACTAAGAACTTGATAAACTGATAATCAGACTAGCCGATGAATTAATGATCAAAGTAACTAAGAGTCAGAGTAGCTAAGAGTCAGAATAGCTGATATTCAGACTAGCTGACGAACTGATAATTTAAGTAGCAGATAAACTGATAACTATTAACACTAGATTTCTCTATTTCTTGCAGCCATGAACGCATACATTCGCATCCTATTCGTTCTCCTGGCAGCCTCAGCAATGATGTTCGCACTTTCTGCTGGAAGTTCACCGTTCGACCGAGCCATTGGTAAGCCTACAGTGATGAACAAATTATACGCTTGTTAATGAAAACTGAACACATAATATACCGTCGTTCACTTTTACAATTGGCGAATTTACGTTTTCATAGAAATCGACTGAATAATTCTGCAAAATCGAGATTGAATTGAATTTCAACTATTACTACTCGATGGATTTAGTGTTAAATCTTCCCGATTATATAAACAAATAGAAAATTAACAACGATTCGTCAACGATGCAGAATTTTGAACGCAACCGAGCACAAAAGTAAACGAGTCCAAGTGAAAGTTAAACGCACCCAGGCTTCCCTTCGGAGGGAATACGCTCCACTTTTTTCCTGGTCGACGGGATCATGAATTTTTTTTCGCATAATTTTCAGGCGTGTGCATACGGAACTGCGCCCAGTGCAAGAAAATGTTCGGACCGTACTTCCTCGGGCAGAAATGCGCCGATTCCTGCGTCAAGTACAAAGGAAAGGTGATCCCAGACTGCGAGGACGAAGGATCCATTCAGCCATTCCTCCAAGCACTGGACAGCGACTATTAGAGCAATCATCGTCCGCGAAAAGTTCCTAGCAAATCTATGCTCGCGTCGAAAATTCTGAATGACGTCCGCTAAGTGTACTATCGCTGCAATCTGCAATGGTCAACGAGGATCGAAGACGCGATTCGCCTGCAACAGTATTCTTTTTTCTTTTATTTTTTTTTTTTTTATACAAGTATAGAGGCATATTTAGGTGAAATCTCGATGGAAATCTAACGCTGTGATTGATGATATCGCTTTTGTGACTGTGACAGATCGATGACTATGTGTGTGTGTACCATGTGTGCGTTTCGAAATGATATTTTAACGCTTTGTCTATCGAAAGTGTTCGATTCACAAACTATTTAATATACTGGGAGAAATAGAAGTTAATTGAAACCTCGATAAATGCATTTTTGTGATGCATATGATAAAATTAATTCAGCCAGTTGAACCTCTCGGTATTTCTTTTGTTAAACAATAATTTCTGAAGAAGTTTCTGAACCATATTTCCCCCTATAATCTACTGCTATCACTTCAGAACTAGAATATTAGTCTTAGTTTAAGAAATTCTCAACTATTAATAATCAACTTCAGAAGACTCAGAATTATTGAAAAACTGATTTCGAAAATCGAGGGTAGATAAAGCGTCGAAAGATCTGTTCTCGAAGATCCTGCGTATTCCGATGGAAAAGATTCATTAACGCTCAAAAACATTCTAGAAAATCCTTTTATTTTGCATCGCATTTCAACGTATTTATAAAACATACTCTAATACACATACTCTTAAGTACGAAAATATTCTCAAAACGACGAATAGAAAAAGGAACGAGACAGGGAGTAGTATAAAAATCTCGTTGCCGAATTCGCTATGAAAAAGTACCCAAAAAAAAAAAACACTATACAACAATCAACCAAGTTCACATAATCATAAAATCGTACACGCTAGATGTTTTGTTCGTGTATCACTAGATTTATCAGTAGACTGCGGATTACATACTCACCGGAAGAGGATTTTACTCGGGAGTCGTCAGATAACATTCTGGTATTGCCGACAATGTTTGCCTCGATTCCAGTTGCTGTACCTGAAAAAAAACATAATAATCGCTCGAATTTTGTTATGTTCCTTTATTGTAGCCTTGTTCGTGTTTCCTCCTTCAAGCGTATATATTTACACGTTGCCGAAGAGTTTTCTCGTTGATGGCTGCTCTCGATAATAAATGTTTCACTTTGTCTAAGAGCTCGGATTTGTGAATCAATTGTTCCTTCAATACCATAATCTCCCCGTTTTCATCGTCCTTCTGAACGTTTTGCAACGCTGACAGTCGTTGCTCTGCTAGTTGCAAATCCGTTTCTAAGGCCACCACGCGCTTTTGCGCTTCTTCGTACTGTTTTTGGAGTAAACAATCATTTTGTTTGCCTGACAATTTTCCCTGAAAATGAAGAAGACTTATTTAGAGTAAGTAGAAGAATTTTCTATTTGATAAATTAGAAAATATACATTGGAATATATTATTTTCAGAAATTGTTTGAACAGAATAAATAATGAATTGCGTAAAGCAGTGGTGCCTCTCTATTAGTCTCTGGGTGATGCCCATTAGTCACACTTCTCAACAAAGAAATAGTTAGATAAGTGGATAATTAGATAATAGAAGTCTGCAATCATTGAGAAAGAATGAAAATTACCAAGTGCTCTTTTAGTATTTAAAGCGAACATATAGCGATCGTTCTTTAGTCTATAACAATTACACAACGCCATATTCTTACGCAAAACGTAACAATGGTGCAATTACTTGCTGGTTTTCTAGTATCAAAAACTTCTTACTATTAGATAATAAAATATAATACATAACGTTGCATTCACTTTATTTACGATCATAATAAAACTTTTAATACAGAGACTTACATGCCTGTTTAGTTCTTGTTTTAAGAAACTGAAAAGTTAGCTTACATCTTTGAGATTTTAGTGGCTAAAAAATCCTTACTGGTGAAACAGTAGAAATTAATACTGGATCGATAAAAATTCATTAACTATTAGAGAGGCATTAGTGAAAAAAATATCAATTCCATGCCTGATAGACGACGTGATTCTTCTTCGAACCCATTCTGAGTCGTTTGTTCTCCATCTGCAATTTTTCAATAATTCTTTTCAATGTAAAAATTGTCTTCTCCATTTCAATATTCGATTTCTTCACACTGTACTCTTGCAACTCTTTATCTGATAATCTAGACGTCGAATCTGACGATTTTTCTACCTTCAGTAACTCTATGTATCTAGTGGAAAGAAGAGATTTTTAAACAAAATACACAATTAATTTTCTCTATTGTACAAATCAACCTACTTCTCTAAATGTTCAACTTTCTCCCGCAATTTCGGCGTGTCAGTGTTTGTCTTTTCCAGTTCGAGTCGGAGCTCGAAATTCTCGCTTTCCAAAGCCAGGTTCATTTTTTCGAGAATGTCTTTGGTCATTTCTAGCTTTTCTAATTGGGCAGTGACGCAATTATTACCCTGCAGTAAATTTACAAACATGAATGGTTACATTGCAGAGGCTCCTATATCCTATATAATTTCTCTATAATGTCCTCACCTGCGAGATGATTTCCAAAGCAGCAATACGTCTCTTCTGCTCCTCGATCTTCAACAACAATTTCTCGTTATCTTCAGTCTCAAATTTATCAGTCAACTCCTTGATACGTTCCCTAAGAACTTGGCATTCCTTCTGGAGCTGTTCCACAACATTCTGTTGCGCTGTGGTCGCAGACCTAGCGGACAATCCTCCAACGATAGTGCCATTTTCCGTTTTTAGTTTGCTCTTCAAGTACCACTTCTCCCTTTCCATACAGGTCACCACTAATCGAAGTTTCTCGTAATTCGAAAGCAACTTAGTATACTCCTCAGTTTTCTCTTTGAGCTTCTGTTTCAATTTTTCTGCAGTTTGCTGCCATTTCTTTTGCTTCTCCCATAACAAGAGCTCTTCCGCGGTCTGAGCAAAATAATCATTCAGTTTTACTTTGTTCAATTATTGTAGGGAGATCATTTATTATTTACTAGTGAAATTTTGAATTATACTTTAGCCTTTTTTGCTTCCTGAGCGAAATACTCGCGGTCTAATTGAGCTCGTGCTTTCTCCAAGTCTGCTTCCAATAGTTTGACTTTGTGTTCAAGTTGTGTTTCGCGTTGGGAGGTTTTCCTGTCTTGGGCCTTTACTGCCATGTATCTGTAAGAAACATGCATCTTTGTTTAGCATTATTATTCGGACACTGTTCTATGAATAATTATTAAGTATAAATGTAAAAGGGGTTGAATTTTATTTTCAAATTTATTTTCATTCTTTCTCAAGATGGAAGCTAAAGACAGGGTGCAATTAATTTAATGATTAATAGTGTTACCTGCGACTAAGCTGTTGCTTCAGGTCAGAGATTTCCTGTTTATACGTTTTCTCCTTTTCCATCAACGACTGCAACTGTTTGCGGACTGCATCTGCATGTTGGGACTGATCTCGATGCAAAGTTTGTGTAACTTCATGCACTTTTGATTCCGTTTCTCGCTGAGTTATTGCTCGTTGCGACCTCGTCTCCATTAGTTCTAGCTCATTCTTCATAGAAACATAATAAAATGTATTCAACTTATGCAACAAGATGCGTTTCAGGGGAATTGTTCAACAAATCCTTGCACATGCACTACGATATAACAATTGCTAACTTTTTCCTAATTTCATCTCAACTTTAAAGTCCAAGGTTTTTATGTACTTAAAGGATCCAAAAAATCTTTTTATTCCGCCATAAATATTTATGCATTTCTCGGCAGTAATTTGCAATACCTGAAGCTGTTGACAGGTGAGACCAAGCTCGTTAATCTTGTCGTCCTTCTCCTGCAGCTCCTTCATCAAAGAAATGTTCCCTTTCGTCACCAACATTCGATTCTCAGACAATTGTTTCCGCAACATGTCGGCCTCCGATTGCCACTTTTTCAGTTCTCCCCGATAACTTTCTAGCTCACTTTTGTGCTGCTCCTCGAGCCTGATGAAAAGCAGCTTTATTCATTTTTATTGTCTATTTTGAAAGTGGTGTAAGACTTGCACCACTTTCAAGATAAACTCTCGTATTAATAATTTTCGAAAACAATATCGCATAAATTAGACAAAACTGAATGTAGAAAGTCTGCAGTCTAATTGTAAAAAAAGTAAAAGTCAGCGGAACTCGCAATTCCAATCAGTACCATAATATCCAAATTTAGTTTTTCTTTAAAAATTAATTTTTCCAACACGTTCGAAAAATCTACTCATTTGGTTTAATTTCAAGAAAATTATGCGATCTTTAAACGCGATCGGAATGCTTTTTGCCGCGGTTTGTACAACTCCGCGAGGTAGCAGCTTACCTTTCCCTCATGCGATCCATATGCTTCAGCCTCTCCTCAGCTAACAAATGCCATCGATCACTCAGCTCCTTCGTAATATTCAGATCCGCTTCAAGAGTCGACACTCTCTCATTTAATCTCGCAATCTCCTCAGTCTGCATAATACTGTTCTTGCCATCAGTTCTTGTCTCTTCCACTTTATCAATTAAATTCTCCGTCTCTACAACTCCATTGCCCCTTTTTGCTGCAACCTTCTGAGCCTCGGCCTCCATCGCCTGAAGACGGCAATGCAAGCTTCTGATTTCCTCTTGCAATCGAGCTGCAGCTTTACTGTGCTCGTCCCGGTCCTCTTTCAGAAGACTCTGGTACCTGGTTATGGTCTCCTCTTTCTGTTGTATCAATTGTTGCAAACTGTTTATCGTTGACTTCAATGCTAGCTTCTCACTGCTCTCTGAGCCTGCCAGTTGCAATTGGGGAGCTAGCTTGGCCTCCTCCAGGAGCTTCTCTTTCTGCTTCAATTGAGAATCCTTATTCTCTATTGTTCTATTCAATGCTTCTACTTTCGCACGATACTCGGTCATCTGTACCTCATATTTAATTAACGTCGAGGATCTTTCAGAGGCTAATTTCAGGGCTTGTTTTAATTGATCTCGGAGCAAAGACACTTCTTCATCATTTCCCCTCGTTTTCCTCATTAACTCTTCTATCAATTGCTCTGCTTCTTTACTCCCATTCTTCGAAGTAATCGATTTCTCTTTTTGCATCTGTTCTGTCTCTTTACTTTCCATTTTGTGGGGTTCTGATTTTTCTTTCTCATCTGTGTCTTTATATTTTGTTTCCTCTAACTGGTCAAGTTTCTTCTCTGTTAATTGTGATTCTGGCTGAAAATTAATGTCCTTTAACGTCAAGGTCGTCTGCACCTCCATTTCACTGGTACTCTTCTTCTCCAGGCAACAAGTGTACGGATCAGTCTGTACTTCCTCTGATTTTGTAGATATTGTTGTTTGCACCGATTCTTGTTTCGTTGTCGATGGTACAGTACTCGTTTCTGTGTTTTTCGTATCGACTTTTAATTGCTGATCTTGACTCTTACCCCACGCTTTCTGAATCTGGATCATTTCCTGCTCCATGCTGGTTATGAGCGACTCATACTCCATGAATTTATTGTTACAAACTTGTAGCTCGTTCTCTAGTTGCGTTACTTTCCTTTTGTATTTGAAATCCTGATAAATCATTACTTGGATTTAGTACTACTCACTTTATAAATAAATAAAATAATGGATTATAGAAGATTTGTGTAACGTTGATTCTTTAATCCTCTGTATATATTTTCTAAGAACTGAAAACTTATACAGAAAATGTTCACTTTATTTTTTATCAATTTATTAGAATCAATATTAAATATCGATAGTTAAAGGAAGGAAGAGTTGAATGAAAATAAAATAATATAAAGCAGTAACGTTAATATGAATTGATAATTTTGAAAATTGGAGAATACATTCAGTAAAAGATTAAATTGATTATCAACGTACATTTAAAGTGCACTGCGAGTATTCTGAAAAACGCTGCATAATATCCTGAACGCTATTGCTACCAATTTGTTGCTCCAAAATGTCTTTCAAGCTCTCCACAATTTGTAGTCGATTTACAAGCGTTTCCTGTTGCAATTTAGCGCTCTCGCGACTCTCTTTCGCGTTCGCTAATTCAGAATCAATACTCTGACGGTCGTCCTTCAATTTAGAGGATAACAGAGTTATTCTATCAAGAGCACTGATTGAAGTGCAGCCTGCATATTGATTCTGTAGAAACCCTACAACGTCTATGTACGTTCTGCAATGAAATTGTAATTATTATCCTACGATTGCAATTTCGAAAGTTCCATTAGTTTAAAAGTGAAACTCCTAAGTGATTGAGAAGCAAATCATTTAACAGAACAATTTTATCAATTGAAAATCGAATCTGCATTCCTGCTTTTGTTGGTTCTAAACTGTATATTTAAATTTTGCCTCGGACCCTTAACTTCCCAAATAAATCAGAAGCTTCCTGTACAAATTTATGACGTTATAAAAAATATATAATTATATTTGGGAGGGTCTATAAAGTCGTTCATGTAACAATTATTCAACCATCGCTTAGGAGAAGCTGGAATTCATAAAACTAGCATCACCTGCATCGATTTTCGCACTGTTTCCTACAGTCCTGAACATAACTGCGCAATCCTTCGCACGTAACTCTACACTTCTCCAATTCTTCCTGCAAGCAGGCAACTTCCTTCTCAAGTTGTACTTTCCTAGCATTCAATTCCATCTCCAACATACTTTTACTCGATAATTCAAAACTCAGCCTAGAGATTGTAGCTTTGTCCTCGCTGACAGCTTGCAAGTCAAGAATCTGGTGTCTCAGATTGTCCAACTCCAAAGTATTCATCGAATTCAATGAGTACTGCTTCTCAGCCTCTTCCTGAGACACCTCGAGCAGCTTCTTCAGACTCTCAACCTCCAGCTTCAACTCCTCGTTGTTATCCTTCAATTCCTTTATTTTATTATCATCTAGTTGTTCATACTTCTCAAAAGATATTTCCTTTGACAGCCTCTTGTGAAGTATAATCAACTCCTCTTGCAATTCTGATTTCGCTGCGACGACATCTTTGATATTTTCCTCGCACTTTGCTAATTGAACTTGCAAAATTTCATGTAGGCTAGTTACATGATCAGCTCGTTGCTTTTCTAATAATTCATTCGCATTAGCTTCCTTCAACTGATATAAGAAATCCTGTTCATTTTCGCAAGCTATATTCTTCTTCATCAGATCCACGAGCTGACCCTTCTCTTGCTTCACTAGCTCCAGCTCATTCTTCAACGCCTGCACTTCTTTATCATTTTGCAAGGCGATGTTGTTCTCCAATAAATTCCTAACTCGTATACTAAGTTCCTGATGCTTCTCCTTCAGCTCGTTATAAATTGTATTACTGACCGAGTTCAGTAAATTGCTTCTCAACGTGGATATTTCTCTCTCCATGATTTTATTATGTTTATTCACATCAGCGAGTGATTTTCTTAAATTGGTCTCGTTCTTTATGGCTTCCTTTTGCTCCTGGTAGCCTTTCACAGTCTCCTTGTTCAACAATTGCTGAAGAGCATCGTTCTTTCTGCGTGTAACGAGAGCTTCGCCAGCAACTTCAACGTACTCCTTAGTCTTAACAACAAAAGCTTTCTTGACCTCATTATCACCCTCTTCCAAAATTTGTGCACTCTTCTCATAAACTTCTAGCTGTAATCTCAACTTCTCAATATCATTCATTAATTTGTCATTTTGCTGAGACAACGAGTCCTTTTGTCTACTCCATTCCTCGGCATCATTCTCATAGGCTTCCTGCAATTTCTTCATCTCAGTCAGATACATCGCCATTTTTTCATTGTCTGATTCCTCTGCATATATTTTTTCAATGTTCGTGTCTTTGTTTAGGGCCAAAGTTTGGAGTATGTTGTCCTTCCTTTGCAGTTCTTTTCTACAATTAGTGTAATTCTTTGAACTGAGTGTCTGTTAATATATTGTATACACCATTTAGAGGCTACTTAATGATGTCATTCACCATTGGATCAATTGTTCAATGTCCTCAAGATATTGATCCTCCATTTTTTCCAACAATAAGCATCAATATCTCAAGAAAAATTGCTATTTCAATATTTACCTCAATAATTTTAGTTGACCTCTCAACTCTGTGTTAGTACCCTGTACAACGTTTAGCTGTTCCTGCAACCTCATAGCTGGATGATACCAGCCAGCCAAGTGTCTCACGTCTAGAGCTTCTAGCAGTCTTTCTAATGTATTAGAGTGTATTTCGACAATGCTTTTACCTGAGATATTAAATAATTAAATACTAAACTGTAATTGTTCGTACATGAAGCAAACGACGAGGACACTTATTCTAATGAATGTCCGAGAGAAAATCCTGTCGCAAAAATATTTGTCTCACTTGTACAGACAATAAATACAAGACAAATTATAAAATACATTTACATAAAGTCAATAAATACATCGTGTAACAATAATAATAGAAAGAAAGTCGACAGAATTTTTCACCAAAATTAATTTGTAAATGTGGTTAATATACGAGTGTCTCATAGCAATCGTGTGTTAAAGATAGCTGGAAATTAGAGAATTTTAGGGTGAAAAAGGGGAAGAAAACAGTGCATCATTAAAGTACCATTAAAACTAGTGAAAATTCACCATCTTGGGTACGAATACAATCCAGAATTTCGTGCATGCCTGTTCTCAAGGCCTCGTTTTCTTCTATAACTAATTGCAGATTCTGTTGCAATGTAGACATTCTTGATTTACTGTGTGGCAATTTTGTATCAGATTCGAATAATTTAGTTGAATGTAAGAATTCTTCGCTACCGTCTATTGTACTGCCCGAAAAAACAAACTCTTTGGAAGTTCTACTCAGTTTGTATTTTAGTACCCTCATCTAAAAAATATTAATCTTAATTTCAGTCAAACAATAGAAAAATATTGATTAATCTCTTAGTCTCACGTCAGATTTCATTTCCAAATTTTCTTGAACAAGCATTTTGTTTTGTTGCATGAGTTCTTTCAATCTTTTAGCTTCCTGTTTGCGTTTCTCTAAAATATTCTGTATCGATACTGATTCATCCTCTGGGATTCCCAACCTTTCTCTGAGAGTTTCAATAATTACTGTTATTATAATTGATACTCGGTACAAATAAATATAATTAAAAAACTGACTAAATTATGCACATCTTGATTTTTTTTCTATTTATACGGTATTCTGAGGAACCGATCTCCCTCATAAATCGAGAAATAGGTGTAGATTTATTACTAGCATTTTTATAATCTTCAAACAATGCAGAATTACCTAAGAGTTATAATCTCCATTTCTTGATACGAATTTAACATTTCCAATTTATTAACAACATTAATCAATTCTCTTATGTGTTCAAGTTTATCTTTCAAAGTAGTCTTTAATTCCTTTATTTCGTTTAGGGCGTCTGTTAATCCTTCATTTTCATCCTCATATTTTTTTAATGTTGCTAATACATCACATAACTAAATAAAAGTATGATTAAAAATTTGATTAACAACTCTTGAATTCTAGTGTATAGGAAACTGACTTTACTACTTCTCGAATTAGCATCTTCCTCTGCCTCAATTATCCTCATTTGCAGTTTCGATATCTGCTCATTTGCATCATGTAGCTTTTTCAACAAATCTTTGACCTCTCTTTTTTTACTACTCTTTCCAACTCTACAAAAAATGTTAATGAAACAAATATAAATCCAATCGATCAAAATAAATGAAATGGATTATCCAACTCTATCGCCAATATTATTTAGTAATAATATTGTACATACTTCTGAGCATCTGTTTTTAATTTCTCAATCAATGCAGCACCTTCATTAATTTCAACTGCAGCCTCTTGAAGCTTCGTTTTTAATTCAATTATAATTTTATCACGACAATCTATCTCCTCATTTAAATGAACTATTTCGGATTTGTCCTGTTCTTGAACAGTGACTATAGACTGCATAACCGACTGTGATAAATTTTCTTGTAGTTGTTGAATTGTTGTATCTTTCTCATCCAGTACAGCCTAATTTAATTTTTATTAAAACGAGGATACAATTAACATTGAGTAGTCAATAAGAAAATCTTATACCTTCCATTCATTAATTCTAGTATCAATTGCTGCACCAAATTCATCTATTGCTTTATCCCTGTCTATTTGCTGAGCAGTTACTTCCTCAATTTGAACAACTAATGCAGCGTTTTCTTGTTCTAAGTAACGTATCTTTTCTGAAAGAAAGACTTCCTTCAGTTTGATTGAGAACATACGATTATTAACATTCAACAGAGTAATGTTTTGCTACCATTGTATTCTACAGATTTAATTTGTACCAAAGACAATTCCTCTGTCATCTCGTTCATCTTTTGTGTCGCATCTCTCATCTCTTGTGTCAATGTTGTTAATTGTTCTTTTAAAATACCATTGTCTCTTTCTAAACTCTACAAATAATACAAATGAAGGGTATTAAATTATATTAGATCACGATCTTTTTCAATGACCTAATAATACTCTCTTTTCTCTTAATAATTTCTTTTCTGTTACACTTACCTCTAATTCAGACATCAGAATTTTAATTTTCGTATTTTTGCCTGCTAGTTCACTGTTTTCTGACCCATCCAAATGCTTAAAATGATTACATACATTTTTTTTATAAACATTACTATAAACATGCATTTATTACACAGTTAGTAGAATATCTTACTTTAGACAAATCACTGGTTTCATGTTGTGTAATAGTAGCATCCTGTTCTACACGAAGAAATTTGCACATGATTTTCACAATATTGTACTTATAAATTAAAATAAATTGAATTTAATACATAATTAGACAATAGGTTAAAGACAAAAGGTTAAAAATATTAACAAAAACAGCAGGTCTTATTCCAAATATAGTTACCTTTCTTTTTACGCTTAGCAGGTTCAGGTTTCATAGAGGAAATACTCTGTTTTAATTCGCTGCATTCTAAAAGCAATGATTCTACCTGACAAAAAAAAATATTGATGTATCAAATAATCCTTAACTTAGAACTATTCGAGATAATCCGTATAGTACTTCGTTACAAACAAGAAGTACTGTTACATGTTGTCTACTGTTTAGCGTTAGGTTTATGGAGCACTAAAAGTGAGTTTATTACAATACTTTATCAAAATAACGAGAATGTGTTAAATAACAATGATGTGAGTAGCAATAGATATAATTTATCAATACTATTTTAAGAAAAAGAAATGAAATATTTATTCTTACTTGATTATCCTTATACTGCAGAATCTCTTGAGACAGCTTCATCAGAGAACGTAGGTTATGTACATCACTGATCTCGACGACATCGCAGCTAATTAGCGTAGGATAAAAATCTTCAATATCATCATCGGTTAGTGATGATGGATCTGACGTCAATATTCGTTCCCAATCTGTTCGAACCATTTTATCACTTTATTTCACCAGTTATTTCCACTGGAAACACGTAACCTATGTAATCACTCGTTTGACGTTTAAGGACGCCACCTGCTCCGTTGTCATGGCGACTGTGTTGTTTCGATGAATCTACTTGGTAATGACAGGTAATGACACCACCAGAAACAGAGTAACGCAGTGGATTTGGTTTCCTCTCTGTCACCAGCTCTAGAACTGTATAGAGCCCTGCGGACGTGAGACAAAAAAATACATTGGGCGATTGATCTAGCACTATACCGGGGACACTAAAATCCCGGGCGTGAGCACTCTCATTTCCTCTCTGCTCATATGTCTTCTTCTATCTAGTTCGATCTAGTTGCAACATTTATCGTTCGTTAGCGTAGAGGGCGTAAGAAATCTAGTTGTTGTTAACGATGTCGGTATTTCAGATCGTGAGACACGAAACCCCAAATGGTAATTGGTTCTCCTATACCTCGTCTGTGCTTATATAGGAAACCGACTACCGGTAATGTTGACCGACTGTCGGTAAGTTTTATTACCAGTTTGAGCGTTTTGCCACTACGTCGAATGGCGCTATTTTCAAATTTTATGGAGCAGATGATTCGTGCCGCCAATTACTAGGTGTCTTATGAGGTATTTGCCAAGAATCATTTGTTGTAGATATTAACTACCATTCGTAAAGCAGGTAATCGTGGATTACATTCCTGCAATGATCACCTTCTTCATTTAGACAATTAGGGGAGAGGATAAATAAACCGATATGAAGAGGCAAAAAATTTGCATTTAAACATTCCAGCTCTGAAACACGCTAGCAAGTCAGCCACACTCCAAGCTTTACGATTTTCATTATCGAACTTTATTATCGGGCGTGATTATCGAATGTCATTCAATGTTATAAAAAATATCATATAGCCCGTCAAAAGTTGCGAGAACAAAAGAAACAGTTTTCATCAGACGCCACATTAAATTTTCCCTGAGAAATAACGGTCGCAGAAAGGTCACTGCAAGGGTTTACTCACGGTTTCATAATCATTTTGAAAAGCAATAGCAGGTAAATAGTCAGATTCGGTCACCATCAATAGTTTTCAGGAATGAATGCAGACCTAGGCTATAAAATTTGAAAGCATCGGAGGGACGGGGCATTGTAATTTCCAACAATTCCGCAAAATTAAACAGAAAATCATTCCCATTGACCATTTTGAAAAATCCTATTTTCTTGGCCTGTGGTGGACGGATTAGAAATCGGGACAAGAATAATAAGAGCAGAACGCTAACAGAGGGCTCTCTCGAGCTGTCTACGACCCTGAGATTAGTGTTGGCTTCCGCACGAATGGCGGCGTCTGTATCGGATTTTGGTAGGGATAGTGGGGCTCATGTTTCCTGCCTAAGCCGTGGCCAAGTCAGCGGTTGCGATCGTGATGGGGATCAGTACCAGCTGACTCGTTCGTCGGGATGTTGGTGCACGTTCGGTTCGCGTCGCGTCTTTGAGACGTTCGCTACCGTGTTTCCTTTGCCGCGGTTATCGACCAGTGAATTGTGCACGGGTAGTCGGGTCTTCGAGCTTAGGGCTGCGCAGGATGGAACGCCGCGTGGCTACAGTGACGAGGACCGTGTTGTTTTGAAGGGGGACACGTTTACCCACGTGGAACGCGGTGCCAGTTTCTTTCGGTGAGTCGACGTTGACCTCGCTGTACGGTGATAAGTGAAGAAGCGTATTACACTAGACTGAAAATAAAAAAAGGAAAACCGTGTCGACCGTGTGTCCTTCTCTCTTCCTTGGCGTGCGAAAGAGACAGGCGAGCACACACGCTCGGTTTACGACGATGCGTGCTCGTGTGTATGCGTTCGGCTCTGTGCAACGCGCGCGCGCGTCTGTGTGTGCGCGCGTAGAGACGTGTAGCGTGGAGGGATAAAGAAGCTAGAAAAGAGCGAGATAGAACGCAAACGGTAACGGAAGAAGGGACAAGGAGAAGCAGAAGGGAGAGAAGGAATAAAGAGTCGCCCGGGGCCGAGTGTTTGTGCGTGTATGTGTGTGTATGTGTATATGTGGAGACAAGAGGAGGGATTCTGTTGTGTTTGATCATCGTGGAAACACGTGGGGTGCGACGTGGGAGAGGGTACCTCCCCCCGACACCATTTAACGAACTTTTTCCTTCCTTCGATAAAACGGTAGGACGTTTCCCAAAACAGTATCTCCTAATCTTGACGATCGATCGTTTCCTTGCCGGACGAGAACGGACCAGTCAGCACTACAGAGAAAGAGAGAGACAGACACACAGACACGCGAGGGAGAACATGGTGTGTCTGGGCATCATCCTGTCACGCAGGAATATGCGTGAACGGTAAAAACATGCTGCGCATATACTAGCTGTTGTGTCTTCGCGCGCGCGTGCATTGTCGGGCTCTCGTACACGGCAGTGGTAGTGACACACGTTTCCTGTCAGCACGGAAAGGTCGGGGCCGAAGTTCTGGATGGAAAACGATCGTTTCGCGTCGCAACAAACAAACAGTTTCTAAGCTCACGGCTTTCGCGGCCGTGTCCGTCTACGACGCTTTGTACCCTCTCGTGGCTGTGCTCTCTGACTATGGGTTCTCTGCCGCGCGTGACGTAATCCATTCAACCGCTTACTACGCAATACGGGACACGACCGACGATCTTCTCCGTCTCTGTCCCGCCTCGGCAGGATCGCGTACGATCCTCTTTCTCTCTGGTCTAGTCTCGTCCGTCTTGCTCGATCCCTCTCGATCCCACTCGATCTCGCCCGCGCCGTCACCAACCCTTCTTTTTCTACGATAATGGCGACTCGAGGTACACTCGCCCACAACGTTGTTATTGTCGTATACTTGAACGCGTGCGAATCCCATTCTTCTCGACGGCACATTTCGTGGACGGAATCAACAATAACTCGTCGACCTTTTCGCCGACAGATATGTATGGCGCGTCTTCCGTGGGCGCGCCTTTTTTTCCTGACACGTGGTGTCATGCTTTGCGGAAGACGCTACGCGAGCTGCGTCACGCGTGTTTACGAAAACTAGACTCGGGCTTTGTTTGTCCGGCACCGTTTTGAGGAGAAATTGTTTTAAATGTCAGGTTGCATGTGAAATGTCCGATTCATGAGTGAAAATTAATGATTCCAATCGTCGGATGTCAAAAAATCATTTTCGGTTATATTGCGTCAGAAGTCGTCACACTCGAAACACTGCGCCATTTTTATAGCAATTAGAAAATACTTCGAAATCGAATAGCCACTATACATTATAGACATCATGTTCGCGTCATCGAGTTCTTGTGTTATTTGTCAAAAACGCTTAGAATCGCTGATCTTTAAACACATAATTTTTGAACCAGTGAATTTCTCGCATTCAAATTTCGGTTTTTGGCATTTTCTCCTAAATTTAACCTTCAATTTTCCTAATCGTTATAATTTGTCGTCACAGTCATAGCAAACGAATATTCTAATCATTTTCAGGGGTTAAATCCTTTGACTGAATTTGGCAAAAAGATTGTATAATATACGTACGCTTTGAATGTGTCTAAAATTTGATAAACTTTTAATGTTTCGAGTCGGAAGCTTATTCTGTGAGATATTGTAGATTCAAGTCTGATTTGCACGGAGACGATTCTAGATCCGCTTTACAATTCAAACCGTTATTATCTTGTTGCCTCGGAAAGCTCAGATATCCGTAATTAACCGGAGAAAAGACAAAGCCCTCTCTTTGAGGTAGGATAATCCCGTTCGCGAGAGATGCGCACCAACAACCTGTTTGAGGTGCGATAAGGTAAACACACGCGGCGCGTGGTCTACAGCCGGTATAACTCGACGGTTTAGCCTTCGACGAGCAGTTTCCTCCTTCATTGAATTTTTTACTCGTCGTTCGATCAACTGCGCCTCGCAAACACGCTCGAATTATCTACTTCGCAAAACACGCGTTCGACTTTGGCAAAAATCGATCGGACAAATCTTATAAATACTCCTTCAGTTAACGTTCAGGAACATTCCTAATACGATCATGACTACACTGTGGATTGTAAGCATTCATAACAAAAATGAATAGAACAAAGAGAACACTGTGCGTGTGTGTGTGCATCTTCCGTGACAATAAGTATACAGTCCTCGTAAACAATTCTTTCTCCACGAAATTATACAGTCTTTAGTCTTTCTCCATGATACTGGAGCGTCCATTTGCATTTAATTTCTGTTTCTTACGCTCGACTTAGGCAACTTTTATTTCGCAATCGACTTCGGTAGCTTAGATCGTTCAAGAGCTGATTTTCGAGTTTCTCAAAGTCGGTTTTGAGATTTTGGTCACACTCTGGCCCTCCCAAAAATTTTTAAAATATTTTAAGTTGAGCTGAGCCAGGAAAAATAATATTTTTCATCTGAGATGCCCCACGTGGGTTACGAAAACATTTTTCGTAAAACCTTTATTTAGATTTGTATAATACTCATAATTTTTTTTTAAAGAATTTTATATTTTCACGAAGTTGATGGTCGCTTCGCTTCGACTCGTGAGTAACCAACTAAAACGGTCAACCGACTACTGCCGATAACAATTATGACGCGCACAGTCTCGGAACAATGGAAGTGAGACTCGTAAACAAAATTCAAACTCACCGTAAACTATTGGCCTTCGAAAAATACGTTCACGTAACGTCAAATATATTTGACAAAAATACGTAGAGGGTCAGCTGTCCAAAATAATTCCCGGGACGAATTAGGGGGTACACTTTTCGACTTCGAAAAATGCGTTTTTTAAACGTCGAATATATTTGACAAAAACACCGAGAGGGTTAGCTGTCCGAAATAATCCTCGAAGTAAGGGGAAAAGAAACGGGATTCGGTGGGGCCGTTGTTGCGGCGAGACACCACGAGGTGTCTTGTGAAATCCTCGAAGCCTTGAAAAAGTACCGGGCTGAGCGACGACGAGGAAAAAGAGAATTAGCGTGTTGCGTGTTTTGCAATCGACCGCCGCGATACGATACACAAAAGCCACGCATCGATCGTGCAGAGGCGCTCTCCTGTTCCTGTTACGACCACGCTCGTTTAATTACACGGAGAAAAAATCATTATAGCTCCTCCACCGCGCGATTTTATTCGAAAACTAACAATTTAGTTGCATCGGAAAAGTTCGACTCTCCGCGAGAGCATGAAACGATTCGGAACTTTTTCAATTAAATTCAAAATTGGCGCGCGCGAACAGCTTTCATCGATTTGTTGAAAGTCGCGGGTTTTCAATGGGAACGATTTCTGATTTTTCAACAGATCGTCCAGCTACATATTCAGGAGTATGCCGACCGATCTGGGATGTGGCAGCGGTGCTCCCATAAATGATTGCGTTGTCGATGTGTCATCGCCGCGGCACGAATCCGCTGCCAGGAATGCTTGTCTATCTGTGAGACATGTGAGTAACTCTTTGTGAAACCTCCAGCATGTGAAAGACAGACTGGATAAAACTGTATTTTGTCGTCCCGTTGTATTCGAACTACCGTATGTCGAACAAATATTTATACTGTACCAGATACTGTAAAATATCTGTTCTCTCAGCATTAGGCTGCGGATTTTATGCATTTTAAATTATTTTACATTATCTTTAAACACGCATAATTTTTTAACCAGTGAATTCCTCGCATTACAATTTCGATTTCTGGTATTTTATCGCCACGATATACAGGATTATATTTAAAAAAGTTAAAAATTTTCGGTCCCAGAAGGTGAAGTTCGAAAAAGAGTTCAAAAGAGTATTTAAAAATGTCCGATTTTTCCATTGGGCTCCCGTTTGGTACACCGTTTTTATTTCGCACATGCAGTCGGCTCTTTATGTTGCGTCAGAGAGAGTAATCAGGTATTTCAATGTATCTGGAAACGGAACGAATGAATTTCCACCGGCGCAGCATACACGACCAGAGAACGCAACGTCTCGGAAATATGTCTTGAAAGTTCCGAGTTAATCCGAGCAAAATTGACAAAGTTACAAGCGTTTAATGGCCTCGAAAACCTCCTTCGCAGTTTTCAAGCACTTTGCCGCGTCTCGTCGGGCCTGGAATTATTCCTATCTGATGGTTGCACAAAAACACGGCGAGCAAGAAATAATTCAGTTTTTAATTTGATTTTCACCGTTGATAGAGCGCGATTGGAACTGTAGAAAATAGTACTGAGATCATGACCGATGCATTTTTGATTTATTACGAGTGCATTCCGACCTGGTACTTGACATCTGGCACTTGAAACTGTCCCGTTGTTTCGCACGGGCAATAACAATTCAATTTTTCAAAAGTCCCAGACGGCCCTGCCATTTTCGATTCGCGAAGCGATTTCTTACCACGATTTCTCCAGAAATAATTTCTCGCGTTTCTTCGACACGCTCTCCTCCTCGGTTGCTTTCGTTGGTTCTGCCTCGGAGGCTGTTGTTTGATTCGGGAAGCGCATATATCAATCACGTGCTCGAGGAAGGAACCACGATGTGTCGACTTTGTATCGCTTCTTCTGCGTATCGCAACGACGTTTTGTCTGGCGGTGATTTTTGCACACGTGCGTACCAACTCGCGCAATCAGAGCTCACCACTATCTACCACGTGCGCCAACAACTGTGACATCTCACAATTCTCTTGAATTACTCGATCCGAGCTTCTATTTACGATTTCATTACCAACGAAATAAATTTAAAATAAAATAAACAAAATAAAATTCGTCTGCATCAAGTGCAAGACATAGGGTGCTAGAATTCTTTCTTCAACACTAGGCTATTTCTAATATTATTAATTTACGAGGAATTATTCAAGAAACTAATTTCTTCGGAAATATGTTATTTTGAAAAATGGCTAAACCTCTTGTTATTTTTATAATGTGGAGTAGTCACTTCTGGTGATACGTGAACCTAGTGTCAATAATTTTACTAGGTCAAAAGTAATGATGCTGTTGAATGATTTAAAAGTTTCTCCTGATTTAAATCGCGCTAACCCATTTTTCTGGATTTCGGCTGATCGAAGACAACGAACGCGCGAATTTCGCGACAGCTAATCAGCGTTTGATAGCAGGTTACTCGGTTTATGTAACGCGAGTCGATTTCGAAAAATCAACGCAACATTCGCGTAACAGATACCTTGGTCGCGATAACGTTATCGTGTGCCACCGGCCGTGCAATCTCTCGGCTCTTCGCGATGATTTGCTGCTCTTCTCATGAATGAAATTCGACTTCGTTTTCTTTCATTCGCGACTTCGAACCGCGCGAACGTAATCGCCTCGATATTTACGCGAAATCCACGCAAAACCCTCCCACAGGAGGTTAACCCTCGGACGACGGGAACATTCTTATAACTATAATAATTGATGATGCCTAGGACCATTCACTGCTTCAAATTTTTAAAAATGTATTTTGGAAGACTGAAACATTTTCGAGGATATACAGAAATATGTAACTTGTGTAATTTTTATTATTTTTACTGGAAAAAATCAGAAGTGTACTCAAAACACCCACGCAAATGCGTGCAAAATTGTGATGCAGAAGGTTTGACAGTTTTGGTAAAAAAAATTCCCCAAAATTGGGAAACTTGGCACTCAAAGCTCCTCTGAAAACGGGGTCTATAAAAATATTTACAACTGATACAGTTTTCGTTGCTTCCCTTTTAAAAAAATTGTGAATGCAAATACCCATGGGTGTGTGTGCAAAATCCTAATGCAAAAGGTACATTAGTTTTTCCGAAAAAAATTCCCGAAAATTGGGAAACTTGGCACTCAAAGCTATAGTACCCCTTTAAAATGTGCTCTATAGAAATATTTACAACTAATACAATTTTTGTTGTTTCCACTTTTAAAAAATCATGAATACACCTCGAATACCCTTGAAAGGGTGTGCAAAATTCCAATGCAAAAGGTTCGTTAGTTTTTCTGAAAAAAATTCCTAAATATTGGCAAATGTGGCACTCCAAAGCCCCCCTTGAAACGTGATCTATAAAAATTTATATAACTCATGCAATTATTATTTATATAACTCATTATAACTCACTATATTATTATTTATATAACTCATGCAATTTATATAACTCATTGTCTCCACTTTAAAAAAATCACGAGCGCACCTCAAATACCCCTGAACGTGTGTGCAAAATCGCAATGCAAAATGTTTAACATTTCTTAAAAAAAAAAATTGTTAAAAGTTCGCGCAAAAGCGGCCTTGAAAATCCTAATGCCCCCATAAGGGCTCATGTCGCGGCGACGAAACAGAATCGCGTGGGTGGTCGGTTTTTCATGCATTTTCTCACGGTGATTCTTGCTAGCCTCGCTTCCGCATTCCCGACGTCTGAAAATAGATCGGCGATCGATCCATGGGGGTCGGGGGAGAGCGAGAGAGAGAGAGCGGGAGCCTCTGCCTTTGATTTACGATTTGTATCGACAGAGGGGACGTGTCCAGGTTCTTCATCGCGCCAGACCAATTCCCAAAGTCATTAACCCCTCGCGCGTGCATTTAACTGGCCACCTATTGTGCGCTGGACGATCTCTCAAATCAGCATTCCGGTTATGTAGATGCACCGCGTACGCAAAATCTCGGGTTCAAAATTTGGTGTCTGGTTTCGGGACGATTATTGGGCGAGAGTAGGCTCGTTTTCCGACGTCGGTTACCCTCGCTTCGATACAATGTTGCTTATCGCACCTGCCATGCACCTGGGACAGCTTTATGCGAAGAAAGTCTACCAGGTTTCGCATAATTAATATCCTCGGGCATCTCCATTATGAGTGTCATTCGACGCGTTCTTTGTCGATACTCTTTTGAACCTACCTTCATGCATATTCCACTATAGATTCCTGAGCAACGTCCATTTTTATTTTACTCTGGACACTAAAGTATTCTCTAAATTTTTATTTCGGGCGGTAGTTTATTTGATGGTACAAGCTGCAAGGAGAGGTGAATCCACATGACAAAACTAGTCGAGAAAAAGGAATAATGTTTTCTCGTTTGACGCCTCGTTTTCGAGAAAATCGAGTTCGAAAGTTCAACGAGTACGCGCGCCATTAGACGCGCGTCTGAGCATGACCGACTGATTCTACTTACTGCAATTACTATGGCGCGCGAACCCGTTAATCTTCAAACTCGTCTGTCTCGAAAACGAGGCGTCATACAAGAAAATGCTATTTCTTCTCTCCGACTTGTTTTCAAATGTACAGTTATCGCACAGCCGTTTGTACCACGATTTCTGTAGAAACCTGTACAATCCAATCACAGTCCCATCTGTAGTTTAGCTGGCCTATGTAGAATAGCCTAGAAACACTGTGATTGTTAAATAGCAGGAAATCGTTGCAAAAGTTAAACTTCACTTTCTGGGACCAAAAATTTTCAACTCTTTTTCATGTAATCCTGTAGATCTCGATAAGAAAAATGCTACCATAACGTCTCCGCTCTACGGACGGCGCCCTTATCTGCCAAAAACGCTTAAAATCGCTCCTAACTTTTGAACCAGTGAGTTCCTCGCATTAAAACTTCGACTTTTAGCTTTTTTCTGGTAAATATCTACAGGATTGTACGAAAAAAAGTTGAAAATTTTTGGTCCCAGAAAGTGAAGTTCAACCCGTGCAAATTTTAATGAACCGAGTCATGTGTAGAATAACTGAACTTACCAGAATTGAAATAAACTGGAGTGAAATAGAAATTCTGAATATTATTTTCAAAATCATCTACTGTTTTTATTGTTTCATCGTTTTTGTCATAAGCCGTCTAGCGATGTATAAATAAATTTCGACGCTGCATCGGGTGTGATTTCGATCACTTTGAGTGTCGTGACTTTTTAACTTTTATTTCATTCTCGTGGCGGCTGCCTGTTAATCAAAGCGTTAATTTCATCGATTGCGTTCCGGAACTTCGAGCCGAGAGAGGAGAGCAGAACGGGTCGGGATCGATTCGCCGGTGGGTGTTTAAACAAAACCATAATTTCAGTTCGTTATCGCGGATAGCATAGGATAGAGGCAGGTTCATAAACACGTCCCTTCGCTTTCAGAGCTTTCGATTTGTATGCTCATCCTTAGATTGCCCGGGAATCGATGAACGGTTCGCAAACAACTCGAGATGAGACTCCGGAGCCCCATGTGTGCTCTTCTCCGCTCTCTGCTCTTTTTGGGCCGTTTCTACTTTGTGGAATCCTGTGCCACATTTTCGTAGCTCGTGCCACATTCCTCGCGACAGCTGAATGAATATTCCACGGTGAGTTCGTTTCGGTTAAATCTTGGGTCTACCGAGTGGAATTTCATTAGGTTTCGCCTGGGAATATCCGAGTGTTTCGCGCACTATGTAGACTCTTTCTGCATTTATGGCAAAGTTAAAGAGTACTCAATCTGACACACGTCAACGGAGCTTTCATTCTTCGCAGAAACGTTTTATCCTCAATTTACGGAAAATTCTAATGCCAATTTATACAGGGTGTACCACACAACTTTCTCCACGATTTTTCAAATAAAAAAATTTCTTTTCAGTAGTGTCAAGGTCACCTTCATTTTTTTGAATGGCACTTCGTCTTTGTGACTTAACAGTATTAAGCCCGCATTATAGCCCGTATTGAGACGCTTTTAACGACGTAGCATACCATGACCTTCGGTTGACCTTGAAGGCAAAGAAAAGAAAACTGCAACAAGAAATGACAGTCTGTTTGAATGGGTGATAATAACTTGTGTTTGTTACTAAGACTAGAAATAACATTCTCTTCAGCAACCTTGGCTAAATGAGTGCAAACGATTTCGTGAAAAGTCGCATCAAATGTTCGAAATGTGATCCACGTTGTTGTAGACACAATTTCGTTCTACGTAGTAAGCTTGCATCGGCTGCTCTCACGATACTGTCGTAGCGAAGTTCTTCGCATCGTGTACGTATTTTCGCTGTTTTAAACGTTCCTTATTTTGTACTGGGACAGCATAAACTGTAAATGACTCTATAAAAAAAAATCAAGTGGCGACAAATCATGGAAATTGTGGTGGTCCACAGCCGGAGTTATTATCACTCATTCAAGTAGACTGTCATTTTTCGTTGAAATTTTCTTTTCTTTGCCTTCGAGGTCATTCCAAGGTCATGGAATGTAGGTCGTCGAATTCGTCTTGATACTGTTAAGTCAAACATATACAAAGTGCCATTTTAAAAAGTGAAGGTGAAGCCTTGACAATACCAAACAAAATTGTTCTTCAATTTTTTATCAACTTTTGTTTAAAATATTTGTTTGTCAAATTATCGCAAGTACTTGAAAAATCGTGGGACACCCTGTATAATAAATAAACAAATAGGAATTTTAATAAGGATCTGTGGTTTAATCCCTTTTGCAGGGATTAAAGGGCTTATTTTTCAATAAGCCTTAATAATAATTAAGGTCGATAATTTCTCGAATCAGCGAAGCTCTACGATTGCAATCGGATCCGCAATTGTACACTGCCTCGCCATTAAAGTTTACAAATTGATCTGCAACTATGTCGGATTTATGTTTCAGCGAAAAGCTCGTTCGCAGCAGGTTTCAATCCGCGAATCGAATCGATCATGGAGCGCTAA
Source organism: Seladonia tumulorum (assembly GCA_913789895.3). Taxonomy (NCBI): domain Eukaryota; kingdom Metazoa; phylum Arthropoda; class Insecta; order Hymenoptera; family Halictidae; genus Seladonia; species Seladonia tumulorum. Next base: position 7,314,821 of record OU565280.1, read on the forward strand.
AATGATGAGTGATTCGCGTTTGTTAACGAGACGATTGTAATTCAGTTGAATCCGACCGATCGCGTAATCTGGCCGTCGTTATCCCATCGAAATTTTCCAACGGGTCAGACGGAAAATTCGCTCGAACAGGGACACGGTCGCGTGACGAAGACGAATGCGAACGCGGCCACAGGGAAGATAATAGCGGATTATTTCTAGATGCGTAAATTATATTTGCCCACGTAAACAACAACGCGACGCCGACGCCGGCGGCGACGGCGACGGTGTCACGATGACAGAGAAATCTCATTCGCTTTGATTGTAACTGCCGCACCGGTACGGAACCGGCGCGAAGCGGTGCGCGGACAAATCACAGAGCCAAAAATTGCATCGCGTTGCGTCAGCCAAACCGCTTGCGTCACCAGGCTTGTTTGCTCCTGGAAGGGCTTACGGTCACAGTCGCCAGATCGAGACTCGTGTCCCCCACTCTCACTTCCCCTTCTACCGCGCTACCCCCTCCCGCGCAACCCCCTCCCGCTCGGTCCCGTGACGCGTTCCACCTCTGTCGTGCATGGGTCACAACGTCACGCGACTGAACCTGGCAGGTAGAGGGGGTAACTTTTCCCCTTCCATTCGTGCCCCCTCCCCTCATCTGGCGTCTATGTACACTTGTCAGAATCTGCTGGCCGGACCACCATCAAATTACAGCTCAGGTTATTCTTTTTTGACAAACAATTGTGAATGAAATTCTTCTTCATTTCCCTCGGCAAGAGATTTCATTGTTTGCGCAGAAGGGGGGGCACGGTTTCTTGCAAGGGGAACGAAGCGTTTCCTCCTGTTCTGCGACGTTGTCTCGAATTCCTGTGCAGAGTAAGCGATAAGAAAAAAGGGGCCAGGCACGAGCCAATCTCCCGCTTATCGGCTCGTTATCAGTGCCGCGTCGAATTATGAATGGGCGGAATCGTGTCAGTTCGAATTTAAGATCCTGCTGCGCAGCTTGTCGTATTAAAAGGGTATCTCCATAAACTGGAAATCCGGTTCTCTCTAATTCCCATTTTATTAACCCCGCGATCGCGCACTTGCTCGTATCGCGTGCTCGGATGTCTCGCGATATTCGGTGCACAGAAAAATATTAATAACAAATGGAATATTAACCCTTTGCACTCGGCCCTATTTTAATCCTGAAACTAAATTTTTCTTCCATCTTAGAATATTTTCATTTCATTTTATTTTATTTTTATTTTATTTTCCACATATAATATTTAAATGTTTAGTAATCCATTGAATAGAAATTCTGTAATGTAACTATATTAGTAATGTAATGTAACTAGATATTTTAGTATCGTAATTTAGTATGGTAATGTATAGTAATTTAACTAGATATTTTTTGTAACTTTGAAATAATGTCACAACGATTTTTAGCGGCGTTTCAGAGTCACCATTCGAGTGCAAAGGGGGTTAATAATAAATTAAAAAATATATGTGGTTGTGTAATGAGATCTGAAATCGTTTTCGGTTGATGTGTCATTAAGAATTCTTTTTCTCGGAAAGTCGAGCGAGTCGTTTTAAAATAGATTCTCTCGAAAGTTACGTTTCCACGAAGGGTGCCCCCTCGAGTCTCCCCCTTGTAATTCGAAATGCTTCGGACCGTTTCAATAACAAATTGAACGACGGATACCAGGAAACACGTTCGTTGCCCGTTTCCTGTTCGTTCCCTGCCTCTCGATTTCACCGATTATTATTGATTGCCGTCGGATAATGAAGAGAACGCGGCGGAACATTCAATAACAAGACCAACCGCAATTCATTTTCTCCTTCGCCGCGTTCGTTTATTGCCAGCCGAGCGAATGGGACCACGATCCTCCCGAAATATTCCCCGTTGATCCGCGCAATGAAAGTCGCCGTCGTTCCAAATAACGAAGAACATTAACAACCTATTCTTATAAAAATATACCGTGTCGTCTTTCTGCAAAAATGCGCAAGAACAACGGCCGACTAATTAAGTCTACGAGTCCTGTTAACCCTAACACTCCCAAGCCTCGGGCCGTCACTATATCACTATACGAACCCATACACTTTACTCATTTCTCCTAAAATAAAAAAAAATTGTTCATAAATAAAAAGTTTTGTGATATTTAAGTGCCTGATACTTTGTGAACAGTTTACGTTGCATTTAGATGTATATTTAGAAAATAGAAAGTAGATACAACGAGTGCTCGATATATGTCAACAATACGGGTCTTGTCAGCGACATGTATCGTACAGGAGACGTACCAAAGCCGTGTTATGTTTACACTCTATCATGTTTAGTGTCATTTTAATCAGAAAAATGCCACGAATAAGTTGGTGAGAGTCCCATAAAAAAATAAAGAAATTTTGTAATTGGATTAGTAGTAGTATAACTGGATTAGTAGTGGTGTATAACTCTCCTCTCTCAAAATGAATATTTTGTTATTTAATTCTTACTTCTGGGATTATTTGTTATTCTTTGGAGATAGAAGAAGCGTTGGGGTCCGAAATTACCAAACATCTAAGTAAAGGAAAACTTTGGTCACTATTTGTTAATTATTTATTAATTAATTGCACCCCTTTGACGAGAACTCCACTGTCCTTCAATTTTATATCATCTTTTGTATTTATTATACAAAAGATATATGTACAGGGTGTTCATGCTATTACTAGCCAGCGTTTTTCTTGCAAATAGTAAATGTTAGAAAAAAATGAAAGAGGAAAAGGTAGTACTGTTTTTTATACGCAATACAATGGCGTATGTAATTTTGTTGTGTTTATACTGTTTTGGTAGATATGAAGGTGACCTTCAATTATTTAAATGGAATGCTGTATGTTTTTTTATATCGCGTGAAAGCGTGTGTCTAGACCAATTCATCCGTATACTGCACAGTGACCTTCAAGGTCATGCAAGGTCGGTTGCGTATATATACGGGTCGGTTGTGTATATATTTATACATAAATTTAATTTAATTTGTATATATATTTATATATGTATTTTTTGTATTTGTTTTATGTTTTTTTCTCAATATTTAATTACGATTTAGACACGGATGACTCCGGCATAGCAGCATACGGAGGTTTAAGGGGAACAAATTTATGATGATTGACACAGATCAAAATTGTATCGAGCATTTTTAAAGGATCCTGTCCATCGGGTAGTACATTTGAAATAAAAATTCTGGGACGGTTTCAACCGCGTGGGTCGGCAGCAGAACACCTGTCAGTTGCAAGTACAGGAAAAAACTTGTTCCGCTGTCGGCGGTGCCACATAAAAATCATAAAATGATTGCAATAACGACTCTGCAACTATGTTGCTCGTATTCGGGAATCGTGCGCGCGCACGTTCGTGGCCGGCACCGGTAGAGAATCGGTTGCTGGTGTTTTTTGGAACTTTCTTGTGAATTTCTCAGGCCCGGTAGATAGTATATTAAACTTCAACTTCGTTCCCGGAATTCGTTTCCATCTCCGTTTGAACCGCTTGGGAAACATTCACTTTCGATATTCTGGACCCCGGGGGAGGGATAATGATCATGACTGTTAGATTCCAAGGACTCTGACCGTTACCGGCGTGCGTCGTACATCGTGCGGTGTCCGACATTTTTCATTCATGAAGCGTAGGGTTTCAGGATGAGAATTCTCATTCAGAATTTTGTAATCGTTCGTAAAAATATTTATGCTGGTTATTTGGATCTCTGTTTGTAAATGAATTTCGTATCAACAAGTCGCGAAGACAGAGAGCATACTTCATACGTCGTAATACACGTATCCTACTGATTATTGAAATTCATTTTGCGCCTAGCATTTGTCCAAGACGACACGTCGTGTTCCACAAATAGGTCGTCGGAATTTAATGGGTTAAGTGATCGTTTAGTGCCACGGGCCTGACGATGACTACTACGGTCACAGGGAGTGTGACCTAAAAGGAATATCGCTCGAGCGTGATGCACCCGTTATAATGCAATTTACATGCGAGATAGTTTCTAGAAAAATATCCGACCCTCCGCGGTCATTCGTATTTTTAAAGCAATCTTCCGTTGCAATTCCCAGCGAGCAATTTCCTACGAATTTGCCGCCAAAATTGGTCCACAAATTCCGATCCATCTGCTCGGTATTCGAGCGCAAAGCTTGCAGGCAGAACTCCATGCCAAATCGAGAGCAAATCGACACCAAACCTTGGCTTCGTTATAGAGGGCAGGTTGGTCGCACTAGGAAACCTAACCTTGCTCTGAGAGTAAACTGTAGCAGAGGAAAACCGGAATTAAATTACTGAAAATACATGGAGCTTAAAATTATATAGTTTAAAAGTTTAAATAAAATTATGTTTTTCATCTTGCAGCCAGGTTTATATCGATTTTTCTCGATGTAGAGTCCTAGAGCAAGGTCTTAGTGCTGCCCTCTATAACGAAGCCAGGTCCTCGATTTGGCATGGAACTTTGCAGCCAAGTAGGGATTAAATTCTGCTGCTCCTAAGCAAGTTCTGGTACCAAATTGACCGCATTCTGCTCGCAAATTATGATACAAAAAAATTTGCTCGAAACAGATTTGGCTAACTGGGACCATAACGATATTTATCTTGTCAGAAGAATGCTGTAGACAGGGAACCTTTATGCGAAATCAAAATTTTCTGCTGAAATTATAACAATTATTATTATATTTTTAAATATTTTCCCTAGCTTGAAAATTACATAACAGTATTTTGTAATTCTTTTGATATTGTTACCGTTTTAAATTACACTCATTTTTATCATGATAAAACCCTGTCTAATAATTACCTAATCGTAAAAAATAAAAGCTGGATCATTTTGTTTATCATTATCACGATCGCCAACTGTATCTTTGCCAGGAAAATGATTGATTGATTCTTGATCGACATCTGGCCGGGGTCTCACTATCGACAAATCCACCAAACCGTCTCTGTCCGATTGTTTCCAGGCCGACTGCAACCATGAGGTCCAAGAAGTTCTTCATCTTCAACAAGAAGCTACTCTGAACGATGCCGCGATGTGAGCATCGGTGTTGCTTCGAGAAAGACTTAGCTAGAAGTGGTTCGCGTTTCTGGAGCAATCGAAGTGTCCCTCGGTAGGACTCTGCCGGGATCCTGAGGAATCGTTCGATCCACCACGGTCCACGGAAAGAGAGGAAGAGTTAATAAGAGTGAATAAAATCTACTAATCTTCTACATAAGATCCTCAAACTAGCAACTTTTGTCCAAGTGGAGGATCCAATCTCGTCACTGAGCGACCTCGGTTCACTGGAGAAGAGGAAGAGTTAGAGACTCGAAGAGCTGAATGACATCTAGAGGTCAAGGTCCTCCTCAGGGTGTCAGTTTTGCTAGATAGCAAAGTAGTCAAGAACCTAGCGAAGAGGTCAAGGTCCTTGCGAAGAAATCAAGGTCCTAGAGAAGAGGTCAAGGTCCAAGAGAAGAGGTCAAGATCCTAGCAAAGCTTGCAGGGTCCCTTCCCAGTGAGAAATCGTCCAGAAATCTAGAGATCCCATTAAGCTTCCCCCGTGAAGGGTTTCTTACGCAAGGAGGAGAAGGACCCAGAAGAAGGAGAAGGTTAGGGTATAGAGGTCCGTACCCTCAAGGTCGGCAAGCGCAAGTGACTCGCCGTGGCCCGTAATAGAGGTCTGCTCGGACAGCCAGCCTCGGTGACGATCGATCGGGTCCGATTAATCGGGAGTGCGGAGGTGGAAGCACCAAGGGGCGGGATAATTTAGGAAGGTTTGACGATAGCCTCGTCAATAGGAACAGTGTCGATGAGACAGGGAGATGAGGATGAGGTGGTCGCTGCTGATCGTCGTACTCCTCTGCTGCGTCGCGTCGCGGCTCACGCGGCTGGCCCATTGCCAGGGCACGGGCTGGCTCAGGATGCCGGAGAATTACTGGGGCAAGGACCTTCATACCGATCATGTGAACGGGAAGGACGAGTGGGATCCACGGTGGAACGGGGACTCGGACATCGGGCCGGACGATCCACGGTTTTACAGCCGGGTCGTTAACCACAGGAGTAACAGGGCCATCGATGCCTCTAGGTACTTTCATATCCATTAAGCATCTCCATATAGAACGTCCGATGTTTGAACACTATAACGCGTTGAAAGATTTGTAACTTACAATTAACACATTGACTGCCATGTCACCCATGTGTGGGTGACGGAATTATTTGTCCAGGTTTTAAAATGAATTTTTACGTTAATATATTCATTGTACCAAATTTGATTGGGATCTGTAAAATGCAAGAAAGTTGGAAGACTACTCAATATCACACATATAATTATTTTCAATTTTTATTTCATTAAATAACTTACTGTGATTTCATGGAATGTTTTAGGGTTCTGGTTTGGCACTCAAAGTGTTAATTGAGATGGTAAAGATGCATTCTTTGGGTATATATCATTTTGAAGAATGACCCTTGGGTAGAGTCGCTAAAAAAAAAAGACAGTCACTTCTAGGGCCCCGTGAACCTGACCTTAATGGGCCCTTTAACACCTAGACCCCCACCAAAATAGCACGCATTGTTCAATTTATAGTTTTTAAAACTCGAGTGGAAGTCGGTTAAGAGTGCACAGAAAATTTTGCAACCGAGCCACTCGATGCAAAAGTGGATGTAGAACTTTTGCTTAATGCCATGACCGTTTTGACCATTTTTTGTCAGACAGAAGGAATACAAATACTTTGGTCCTTCTGCGCGCGGCTCGAACCGCTCGATTTTCTCGGCCGGGCCAATTGTCCTAATTCCAGTCGTCTAAACGTTTGTCCGACACTGACACAGATCGACAGAGGCGAACACGAAGACGAACCAGCAGCCAGGCCAATTGACCAACCTCCCGAGGCTGAACTCGAAATTCCCGGCGAGGCCGAAGAAATTGAAGAACGTGACGATCGGGGACGGCATCTGCCAGAGCATCGATATCCGGAACAGCGTGCAGTATTTCCCCATCTTGAAGGGTTGCCAGGTGATAGAGGGCTACCTGCAGGTGGTACTGATCGAGAACAGCTCCGAGGCTGAGTTCCAGGACATTCAGTTCCCCGATCTGCGAGAGGTCACCGGCTACGTCCTCTTGTACCGTGTCAACGGCTTGAAGAGCCTCGCCAATCTATTTCCGAACCTTGAAGTGATACGCGGCAATATTCTGCTGACCGACTACGCCTTCATGGTCTACGAGATGCAGAATCTTCAAGAGGTGAGTCTTCAGAGTTGCAAACGTTCTGTCCAAATTCTGATTATGTTGTAACCAGTTCGAATTTCAGTGTTTACTCTATATATGTCCCAAATGCCTAGTGGATAAATGTCTCAGAATTATCTAGGGGTCAAGAAGCTTGAGACACCTCACTCGCCGAGGAGTGTAAGGTCGCGTGAATCAAAAAATAGTATTTCCTGGCCGATATATGTCCGTGGCTAGACCCGGGTTTTGGACGTGTATCGAGTAAACACTGACCAGTGACATCAGCCTAGGTAGATCCTAGACACCTCCCATTTAGCCTAGGTGGATCCTAGCCCCCTCTTATTTAGCCTAGGTGGATCCTAGGCCCCCCTCTCATTAGCCTAGGTGGATCCTAGGCCCCTCCTATTAGCCTAGGCGGATCCTAGGCTCCCCTCTCATTTGCCTAGGCGGATCCTGGCCCCCCTCTCATTAGCCTAGGTGGATCCTAGCCCTCGTTTTAACCTAGGTGGATCCTAGCCCCCCTCCGATTATCCTAGGCGGATCCTGGACCCCCTCTCATTAGCCTAGGCGGATCTTGGCCCCCTCCTATTTAGCCTAGGTGGATCCTAGGCCCCTCCTATTAGCCTAGACGGATCCTGGCCCCCCTCTTATCAGCATAGGCGGATTCTAGCCCCTCTCCTATTTGCCTAGGTCTATCGTGGCCCCCCTCCCACTAGCCTAGGCGGATCCCAGCTCCCGGACCGTCCCTTTGGGGCGTCCTAGGGCCCGTGGGAGTACCTCATATCCCCGCCTTCCCCGCAGGGGGCGGGGAAACCGTAACCTTGATTAAAAATAAAACCTTAAACACCTTAAAAATAAAAAAAAAATGGTACAAAAGTATGTAAAATAATATCAAAGAGTAAGGATTTCAAACAGTCTAGTCAATGGTTGCTATGAAATCATCGAAAGCGTCCGCCTTGAAAGGTTAACAAGCCATTGCACGCAATTGGAAAAATATCCTCCACGGAGCGAATGTAGAGAGAGACAGAGTCCTCGTATTGTTTCATATTGAATAATCATAGGCCAATATTTTCGCCGATACGTCGACGGGAAAAATGTGAAATAAGAGTCCTGTTAGCACTGCAAATATTGTACATCCATCGGGCGAAGCCCCCGCGAAACGGAAGGGCTGTTTAACCTGCGGTCGACGGGATTTCCGTAGCCCGGGTGTGTTGTTCCTGAAAATAAACGTGGATCAATATTCGCCTGTTGGATCGCAAACATTTGTCGCGCGTCACTTTTTGTCGTTCGCGGGAACGACAGCGTGGAAAAGCAAACTTTCCCCGTTCCTTTGCGCACCGGTATGTCAGCGAAATATGTTTTCCGTGCGAAAACTGAGTCGTTTTAGTTAGCCCAAGGATTTCTCGTGGATTTGCAGAGAGGCGCGAATGAGCGATTAAACACGTTTGTTTATTTGCATAACTTGCCGCGAAAGTACCGCAGCAACGAGCCAGCCCGGTTACTTTGAAACCGTTGACTGACTTATCAGTCATTGCACTTATCGTTTCGTTAAGCTGCGTCCACACCGAAGCAGCGAACCGTTTTTCGTCTTCTTTTGCTTCGCTAGAAGTTGAAGAATAAAACTAGATGAAGAAGGGATCATAAAAATTCGATGTTGCTTCTTCAGTGTGTACGCAGCTTTACTCTCACGTGCGAAATACCGGGTGTAAGAAAAGAAAATTTCCGGATCGATCATTCCCACGGCGCGATCTTTGCCGGTCTTCGTGGTTGTGCTCCAATTCGTCTGGCGCGGCCAGTTGACCCCGCCGGTCAAGTGACGTTAATTAGCCAATCGAATTAACCGGTCGTTCGACCTCTGGCTGCCAATATCACGTCTGAATCCCGTCCACCCGGTCTTCTTCTTCCAGCTCGGCCTGAAGAAGCTCATGGAAATCTCCAGGGGCAGCGTCAGGATCGAGAAGAACCCGACCCTCTGCTACACGAACAACCTGAACTGGGACCTGATCGTCGCCGCTGGCGAGAACGTCATCAAGGACAATCGCGAGGAATCCTCTTGTCCAAGTACTTGTCCAAGCTCACTTACCATCTTTCCACCATGAAAAGTGTGCTAGAAATATTCACCAAAGATCCAGTAACAAGAGATTTGATCATTTAACTCTTCTGGGATACCACTCTTTCAAATAGATTCGGCTTGTCAGAGTCAGACATTTATTTAGAGCAAAACCCGTTAGATTAGTTTTACTGAATAAAATTACAAAGTGTTGGAGGTGACATTATCGTGACATTATCATGTCGTGTTGACATAATCATGTCCAGCAAAACCTCAGTACCCAGAAATAGAAGTGACTGGAATATAAGAAATAAAAAATTGTATTAACTTGAACAAAAATAGATTATCTTCAGTCTAGCCTACAACCCCCATTTTGTAATTTGTGCAATAAAAGAAATATGAAAATAAAGCTAAAATACCCCCTTAACAGGTTTCTGTGTGGAAACTAATATAAACGCAATAATAAATAAGAAACGTTAACCGTGATAAACGCTCATTAAAGTATAGTGTCTGGTAACCATTGCATAGTGTGCTACAGTTCATGTTTCGTGTTCCAGGCTGCTCGCTCTGTCCGCAAGGTCTTTGCTGGACCGCGCAGCACTGTCAAACTTTGGAGAAGCCGAAATGCCACAAGCAGTGTCTCGGCGAGTGTCGTGGTCCAACCGAGAGCGACTGTTACGTCTGCAAGCATTATCGACACGAGGGAAAATGCGTGGAGAACTGTCCCCCTCATTTGTGAGTAATACAATTACGTGCACCAGGTCGGGGCGAAAGTTCGTGCCCGATACCTTGTTGTGTTGTAATACGTTTAACCGCTTCAAGCAGCAAAGAGCACTTTCTGAGTCACTGAATCGACGTTGCAGGTACTCCTACCTCTCGAGACGTTGCATCGCCAAGGATGAATGCTTGAAGTTCAATAATCGTCCGAGGAGGATGTACATGCTGGAGGAGGGACTAGCTTGGAGGCCGTTCAATGGATCCTGCTTGACCCAGTGTCCCGAAGGATACGAGGATGCTGTAGATCAGTACAATGTAAGACCCCATTCGACGTTTTCCACTAGAAAAAGGCACGAACTTGTAGGTGACGATGAGTCCCACTGGTCCTCCAGAACATATTGCCCTAACTCTTTTGTTACCAGTGGCCCGATAAACATCAAATCGAGCCTAGTAGTTTTTGCGTATTCCACCTATCTAGGCCTGGTAGCAATAGAGATCATTTTGGAGGCCATTTCACCTGTGCCATCTTCTCGTGAAGGATACCTGGACTGCAAGGGTCCGGGGTTCCGCAAATCATTTCTCAATGATGCAAAAATGGACCCTTTCTGTGGTGAGAAGCGCTAGAAAAAACATAAATCTACTTTAGAATATAGGAGTCAAGGTTAGGTTCTCCGGCGATCGTCACGCCATGAACGGCCGCCAGGAGAAGCTCGAGTAAGAGTGTCGAAACGCTGGAATATTGCAAATTACGAATAGAAAGCTTAAAAGTAGGACTTCTAAGGGGTCAAGCGCTCTAGATTTACCTTTTATCTAACGTTTTTCACCACGGAAAAGGACCATCTTTGCATTTGGGCCAAGATTCCGTAGATTCTCGGTGAGGTAGAGTGTCTACGTTACCGACAAAAATTGGTGAAAAATGGTTTCCAATCCTGGACCCTTGCAATCCTCGTGTATACGCGGGCCTAGCGTTGTGAGTGTGCCATACTCTCACTACAGCTCTCACAAAGCCATAATAACACGTATGTTTTGGTGATCCCCGTTCTAGATGACCACGTGCCAAGTCTGCGTGCGCCAATGCCGCAAAGTGAATCACGGTGCCCTGATACGTCACATCTCGGACGCGCAGATGTTCCGGGGCACGACCGTGGTGAAGGGAGCTCTGGAGTTCCAGATTCGGAACGGCAATCCGAACATCATGAACGAGCTGACTGAGGCGTTCGGCCAGATCGAAGAGATCACCGAGTACCTGAAGATCACGCACTCGTTCCCGATCACGTCGCTGAACTTCTTCAAGAAGCTGAAGGTGATCCGTGGCGAAAAGCTGGACATCAACAACGCCAGTCTAGCGGTGCTGGACAATCCGAATTTATCAAACCTGTTCCCCTCGGAGCAGAAGATCTCGATCGAGAACGGCCGACTGTTCTTTCACTACAATCCGAAGCTGTGTCTCTCGAAGATCGTGCAGTTCAGCAAGATGGTGAACATCACGAACTTCACGGACATGGAGGTGCAGCCGGAGTCGAACGGCGAGAAGGTCGCCTGCAACGTGGTTAACATCAACATCACGGTGAGGGACCTCGGGCCGGACTACGCGGACCTGGTCTGGGATAGCTACAAGCCTACCGAGGGCCAGCAGTTGCTCAGCTACCTGTTGAACTACATGGAGGTCGAGAACGAGAACGAGAACATCACCTACGAATCGAACGTCTGCGGCGGCTGCTACGCCTGGCAGATCCTCGACGTCGACATCCCCAAGTGGAACAACAGCGTGTCCAAGTACATCACCGACCTGAAGCCGTACACCATGTACGCGGTGTTCGTGAAGACTTTCAACGCCCGGAACAGCAACAACTTCGTGATGAACCAGGTCGGTCAGTCCGAGATCATCTTCTTCAGGACCAGGAGCACGATACCGTCACCACCCGTCAACGTTCTATCCAGTTTCAAAAGCGACTCTGAGATCTTGGTCACGTGGGAACCGCCAATCTTCCCAAACGGACCGATCGGCTACTACATGATCTCCAGCTCGAGGATCCTGGAAGAGGAGGAGTTGATCTCGTGCCGGGACTACTGCATCAACCCTCTGCAGAACGAAGTCGAAGAGACGGTGCCCGATGTGACCATCAAGGCTCCCGCCTTAAACACCGATGTCTGTTTCACGAAGGACAACCAGAACGCGGACATGATGATCTCGAAGAAGTTCGAGATCTTCTGCCACGAGAACACGACCATCAGCTACATTTCGCCCGGTTGGAGGGACTATTGCGTGTACAACAACTACAACTCCGTCGACGAAAAGTTCTACGAGCTGACCTCGTCGTTGCAGCAGAACTCCGAGAAGCCCGTAAACCCGAACACCGTGGGCCTGGTAGACACGGCCACCGTAACGTACAACGTCAGCGGAGGGAACAACTCGTTCCTGATCAGGAACCTGCGGCACTTCACGCGGTACAGCATATCCATCGCCGCGTGCGGCGTCAAGGTGAACGAGTCCCAAATGTGCTCGTCGATCCAGTACACCAGCGTCAGGACCAAGAAGCTGGACCACGCGGACGACGTGCAGAACGTGAAGGTCTACGTGACCAACAACACCATCGTCGAGGTGACCTGGGACCTGGTGAAGATCCCGAACGCGGTCACGGTCTCGTACATCATCGAGTACACTAATCTGGACGTGAAGGACGCCAGGAAGATCACCGAGTGCATTTCCAACACGGGCTCCGGGGAGAGTTTGAACAGCTTCTTCGTGAAGAATCTGACCCCCGGCAGGTACAGTCTGCGCATGAGGTCCACGTCTCTGGCCGGCAACGGCCTCTTCTCCGACGTGGTCCACTTCTCCATCAACGTGTCGAACACCGCCCCCGTCACTCTGATCTCGTTGCTGACGCTAGGTATTCTGTCCACGATCTTGATGACCTTCTTCGTGTTCCTACGGATCCAGAACAAGAAGAAGAAGCAGGAGCGGCTGATAGCCAGCGTGAACCCGGACTACATCGAGACCAAGTACGTGATCGACGACTGGGAAGTACCCGCGGAGAACGTCGAGATCGTGGAGAAGCTCGGCCTCGGTAATTTCGGCATGGTGTACCGCGGGATCTACGACAAGAGCACGCCGGTGGCCATCAAGACGATCTCGAAGACGGCCAGCCAGCGGGAGAAGAACGAGTTCCTGAACGAGGCCTCGGTGATGAAGAACTTCTCCACGTACCACATCATCAAGCTCCTCGGCGTGGTGTCCATCGAGAACCCGCCGTACGTGATCATGGAACTGATGGAGAACGGGGACTTGAAGACCTACCTGCGCAAGATTAGGGATAGACCGGACTTGGTCCCCGACGCCTGCGGTATCATGCGAATGGCGGCGGAGATCGCCGACGGTATGGCTTATTTAGAGTCGAAGAAGTACGTGCACAGGGACCTGGCCGCGAGGAACTGCATGGTGTCCAAGGACTTGGTCTGCAAGATCGGCGACTTCGGCATGGCCAGGGACATTTACGAGACTGATTACTACAAGATCGGCCGAAAAGGCTTGCTGCCGATCAGGTGGATGGCCCCGGAGAACCTCTCCGACGGCGTGTTCACTTCCGACTCGGACGTCTGGTCCTTCGGAGTGGTCCTCTACGAGATCCTGACCTTGGCCGAGATGCCCTATCAAGGTTTCTCGAACGAGGACGTGCTCAGACACGTGCTGCACAAGGGGACCCTCAGCGTTCCACGAAATTGTCCAGACAATATTCATCAGATCATGGAGAAGTGCTTCAAGTGGCGACCCAACGATCGTCCCACCTTCATGGAGATCGTAGGAGAGCTGGAACCCTGTCTCAGGCAGGACTTCTGCGAGAAGTCGTTCTACCATTCGGCGGAGGGCGTGGAGAGCCGCAGGTTGGGCCTGAAGAAGCCCTACCACCCCGCGGCGCCCATCAGGTTCCATTGGGGCAACGAGACCGCCAGATGGGTCAAGGAGTTCGAGGACAACGTGACGCTGCTCGACCAGACCAAGGCCGGCACCAGCAGGGGCCGCATCTTCAGGAACGGTTTCCAGCACTTCGGTAACGTAACCAACCTGGAGAACGTGCCTCTGGATCGGTGAGACCGACCTCGGCGAACCAATCGCCTGTCCAAGACCTTGTAAATACGTTGTACAAAAACCATGGGACAGAGTTGCCCGAACTCTGACCTTGACGGCGAAGTCTAGCGACACTACCGTGCGCAAGAGGAACGCATCAAGGCTCATCTATACATATCTCTACGAAGTCTCTCTTTCTCGGTTGGATTCTTGTAAATAACGGACCTTGTCCTCGTCCGTGTTGCTTCCTCTTTTTATAGACAATTTTTTTGTTCCTACTTCGGGGTTATCAGAGAAAGCCACCGTTTGAAGACGATGTTCTTCAATGAAATGGTAGCTTTCCCACGGAGCCTAAGTATTCGAAACGCGGTAGGAAAATCGGTAGCAGGCAATTTCGAATTGGCAGACCGTTTGTGCGATTGGCGCACGGGTATTCACGCATACACACACACACACATATACATGTCAGAGTTCCTTATCAGTAGACTGCGGATCTTTGTGCACACTGAGAAACAGGAGCCAAGTAAAAGTTCTTTAACCCTTCGCACTCGGCGCTATTTTCATTCTAAAACTAAATTTTTCTTCCATCTGAGAATATTTTCATTTTATTTTCCACATATAACATTTAAACGTTTAGTAATCTATTAAATAGAAATTTTGTAATGTACCAAATATTTTGTAATATTTTTTGTAATTTCTTTGAAATAATGCCACAACAATTTCTAGTGGTGCTTCAGAGTCACCGCTCGAGTGCTAAGGGTTAATAATTTAAAGTGACCTGTACCACAAAGATGTCATTGAATTTGGCACGAGTGCATAAAATCCACAGTCTAGTTATTAAACGTATACCGTTCGCGCGGGCCGCAATCTGCGCCAGATTATTAATTAGCGGACATTGTTCTGCGGAAATGGTTCCGGACAGGTGCGAGATTCGCGCTCGCGCGAGTATCCAGGCAAACTCGCAATAAGTAGGCCAACAATCTTTGCAATAAGTATAACTTAAGCTAGCAGGGTTTTTTAAGCGGGGAGAACCGGAGAAGAAGACAAAAAAAGAGAGTATCCTCTATTTTATAGTGACACGTATGTCCGGGATAAGTATTTTTCTTGGCCGTATTTATTCTTAATCGATCGACTGAAGCAACGGGAACGTACAGGGGTGACGAGATGTAGGCGAGAAGAGAACGGGTCTCTCGAGGGTGGAATCGATTCCTACCCCTCCACGGTTTTGTCGAGGTGTCGCGCGGACGAGAGAACAATCGTATCGAACCGTCGCGTCGGTTCAATATTCCGGAAGCTTTCGATTATCTGGAAACCATATTCGATTATCCGTTGGACGATTGCGAAAGTTCGTGCCCCATTCTGAAAATAAAACACAAGCGAACCAAATTTTCAGATGAACGGTGTTTGTTTCTTTTCCGTGAAAAACTGAATTCTTCTTTAAACAAAGTCTTTTGAGGTCTCTAAAATAGTTAGGTGTCACGAAATGTCCGCCATCGTCCAACACAGTTGCCTCGTAAATTATTGCCCCCGTCCGCGGTCAATCATTCGCAGTTTAATTATTAATGTCTGCTTAAGTCGGCTAGAAGTTCCTTTGGTTTAGCAATGTGGTTGTTTCTTTCTTTCTCTTTCGTTCCTCTAGAAGGATACTGACTTGCAGAAATTGTATACCTTACCTCCTTCCGGAAAAAATGCCATGAACAGTTAGGTTTGCACGTTTAGTAATTATTAGACTGCAGCCCTTAATGCAGAGGGAAAATGTTCAGCTTCAATCGCAGGATACAGGAACCTTAAAAAATTGCAAACAATGAATGAATCTTGTTTAAATTCTTGAATCTTTTTACTCTTGTAAACCGTAGCTACTCATTTTTGTAATGAACGCATAAAATCGGCAGTCTAATAATTATCGTGAACCGAAGTAGTCAAGATCTATTTACAGGCCTGGGCAACTGGTGGCTCGCGAGCCACGCGCGCGTTGTCTCCCCACTCCTGAGGTCCCCCACCATGCTCCTATGGAGTGTGGGGGAAAGGTGCGGGGGCTAGGAGCATAGGATGCCCCCTAGGGCATAGGAGGTTTTCTCCAGGAGAGTGGCCAGTGGTGGGGGAACTTGTACACTGGTGGTGTGGGTCGTGAGGCGACGGCGGGGAAGAAGTTGCCCAGACCTGCTCTATTATACGCAGTATAACACTTCCGGAAGCAGTGGCGGATTTATTCTGTGCCAGAGGGTACCTCTAAACCTCAGCTCTCTTTAAAGAGCCAACACCCTCATCTCCCCCCTCCATTTTCTGCCCCACTTAACAATAGCACAAAGCAATCATTAATACTACTCTAATCTTGTTCCAGCTATTTTTCAGATATAGGGGAGTTAGGTGTACTTGTATTTTGCATTCCCCTCCATCCGTCTTTCCATTCCCTTTCCCTCCCTCTCATTCAAAAATTCTATTTTTATTTTTAAATTGGTCAACATTCACATTTATTTGTTTCTATTGTCTTCACTTGTGCCTCTGGTGTTTTTCCAACAATTTTCCCTCCTGGACTATAGCCCCTGTAGCCCCCCTCCCTCCGCCCCACCCATCTCATAAATCCGCCACTGGCCGGAAGGCTTATCGTCGATTTCGCGGCAGCAGTCTATTCAATTGAACGCTGACAGTCCACGTAATCGAAAGTCCGATGACACGCGAAATCGATTTTCTTGCCCAGACGGGCGGCAAGTGGTTGAGAATAACGGCGGAGGAGAGTGTAGGTGTATACAGTAAACAGTCAGAGAGAGGTATTAGAAGACATTACCGCGGTCGAATAGCAACAGAAGAAAGAGATTAAAGGTAAAATAGCTCAGTATGTGGAAGTCCTGTGGACCGGGCTTGTCGAGCCAGGTCGAACGACAATTACCAGAAACTAATTATCGAATTAATATCGATTCGTTTCGAAAATTCTGGACCATTGAATGGAATATTGTCTGGAATATTGGCCACCGTTGGACTGCGAGTTTTATGCGTTTATGAGAAAAATCAGTAAGTAAAAATTCTCTAAAATCTCGTTTTAAATTTCACCTACTCATTTTTGTCGCAAATGCATAAAATCCGCAGACCACTGATAACAAAAGGAGACCTAATTAATTTCGATTCCGCAGTTCTCAGTAGAGAGAACCCCGCCCCGCGTCCCGGGACGTTCGAAGATCGCACACGTTGTACATATTGTGTAACAATAGTAGCGTTAACGACGAGAAAATTAACAATGCCCAGATAGAACGGGAAGAGCGTTCGCCCGAGGTAGCTCGCGATAATACAAATTTCGGCGATCGTAAGGATCGTAGACCACTGACGAATTTAACGTAGACTCTGTGTTTCGAAGCTTCCCGGTAAGCAAACTGCCGCCATATTGGCGCCAGACGACCGCAGTCCGTTGGCGCAGGAATTGCTAAAAGCGTCGCTAGATGGCAGCACCAACACCGACGTAACAGGCACCAAACTGCTGCCTGCGTCTGCCAGCGGACTGCTCGTTTTCTGTCACGGCGGATTTTGCTAACCGGGTCGATATTCCGTGACGGAATGGGGATTTTTTCCCATCCGATTCGGTGCCGATCGTCGACCAATACGCGCGCTAAAAGAATGATTGGATATCACCGACGAACGCGTAAAATCAGAGAGGAGAGACTGGAAAGTAGAATATTATACCGAAATCAAAATACTCTAATGGGCATTAACGTATCTTCCGCGAGCTTCGAGAGAGAGAGGGGGAAAGAGAAAAAAAAGAAGAAAATACGAATATTTTGTTACTGTTGCAATAATAGAGTGTTAAATCGTGTGCGTGTAAATAATAAGGGTGCGCTCGTTTATCCGGGGGCTAATAAAATAACGGGCGGCGGGGAATTATTATTGAACGATATTAGGCGATATAATCGACAAAAGCATAAGCCGAGCGAATTTTCGGGCGAACTACGCGGATCGATCCGGTCCCGTTCTATCTGGGTTGGTTAATTTAGTATTTATTGTTGCCGTCTAGTGCCTGAAGGCAGGAAGAAAGTCGTTCGGAGAAATATTTTTTTTTTTTTTCGTTGGCCGTGCCGAGTGCCGTAACTAGAAGGCGTTTCCTCGCTCGCTAAGTCACTAAGATACATACTTACTAGTTTTTATTCCGTTTTATTTAAACGAAAAACAACAAACGACCTGTATATAACACGCGTGACAAGTACTTGTACCGGTTCGTTCATTGTAAACGCTGCATAAGTGGTCCAATCGCGATACACGGTGTTTACTCTATATATGTCGCAAATGACCAGCAGGTAAAAGTCCCAGAACTATCCCCTCCACCGCGGGATACACCCCTTGAGGGGTCCAGAAGCTTGAAAGACCTCAGTCTCCTATGCGATACATGTTCCTGGCTAGGCCCGTGTTTGGACATATATCGAGCAGACACTGTACACACATATTAATATATGTACTCGTCGATCCCCGTGTACATACAGAGATAGAGAGGGCCTGAGGATTCTGGGATTGTGAGAAACAGGGTTTAAATCTTTGCGAACCGTAAACAAACTGGCGTAAAAAGAGAAAATTAATTTTTGCAAAATTCGAAACTGCGATCAATTCTATCGGGAACTCGAGATTTTAAATTAGAAGCGTAGACAGGCCTTCCGGGTTGCGGGGAACACCCGGATACCTCGAATAGTTCGCAAAGAGTTAAATCACAGCTGTCGATAAGAGCCGTGGAACTCGTTTGCACGGTTCACGGTAACGTAATTTATTGAAACTCCCCGAACCGTAGCTTTCTTCGCTACGATACCTGTACAGCACCTTAGTTGCCTAAGTGACTAACCCAAGCAGCCGTGCCCAACTGAGACGAGTGGACCAAAGTCACGATTTGTCGGAAAACGTAACTTCAGGCATTTATAATAAATAATTTGACCATTTCAAGCACACGCGAGCTCAATCTGAAATTGAAAACGATAAGAAACTCAACAGCGAACCTACGCTAGTTTATTTGCTATTTTCCGGAGAATTTAAAGTACTATTATTCACAGTTGAGGAAAAAATGGCTCCCGCGAGCAGAGTCGCCAGATCAGGGGAATTGACTCGAATTGAGGGAAGTACGGTTACCCTCCCCTGCCAGTATCGGTTTAGTCACGTGACATTGTGACGCACGCAGAGGCGGAACGCGTCACGTGACCGAGCCGTGGCGGGAGCGTGGGGAATAGCGTCGTAGAGGGGGCAGGTACTGTGCGTCCATCAGGTGACAGACCCCACTCTTACGCTTAGGCTATGGCGGGAACGGTTAGGTGCTAAGCGCCGAGCTTCGTGTCCCCACTCTAACTTCCCCTTCTACCGCGCTATTCCCCACTCTTCCGCCGTGGACCGGTCACGTGACGCGTGTCGTCACTGCATACTCCGGCACTGGCAGAGAGGGGGTAACTTTTTCCCCTTGATTCGTGCTCCCTCCCCTGATCTGGCGACACTGCCGCGAATTCCTGGTTGGGCACGACTCGACTAATCGGTTAATTAGCTTGTAAGTGTCCTGTCTAGGCAAACACCACGTCTTCGTTTCTCGTTCGAAAACAATACGCCACGGCTACTGAAATATTCGCGTACATTATCGCATCACACACGACCGTATCACCGATTCGTTCTGAATTTCCGTTTACATGATATTAGAGGGTTTCGAGCGTAGTGGTGGCGGCTCAGGTATACTGTACACGAAAGGCAAAAACTCGTTGCAGACCAATTCCATTCAGTAATTGTTCTAGTTACGGTACTGCAAGCGTGGGTGGTACAGCTTCGATGGACTGACAGTGAAGACTTAGTTTTTAATCGGGGCGTGTCCTCTCGTTTCGTTTCGGTACAGAGAATGCAGAGATCCAAGAACCAGAGAGCGACCCCTATTATCGAATTTATTATGCGTTGCAGAGTAACAACATGTCGAGGGAACGAGTTCGGTTTCTGTTCGATGCTTCTCTCTCATCGATTGCCGACGATGCTGGCGAGTTGACGGATTTTATGCAATTGTGACAAAAACTGGTATCCGTAATCTAAAACAGTAGAAACAGTAGGCGAATTGTTATAATTGTTATCATTGTTACTATCACTCCCTTGCACTGCGATTTATTTTACGAATAATTTTAATTTTAATGGATAATTTTAATTTCTGTGGTTTTCAATAATTCCCTAGAAAAAAGGTACAGCAACAATGGAATTTTATTTTGGGTCAAAGGAAATTTGTAACATTATTTAATATATTCTATTCTTCGTCACGAGTCTGACTCGATGTTGTAGTGCAAGGGGTTAAGAAAGAAATTCAATTTTCATTTCACTCCAGTTTTTTCATTTTGCATAAATGTCCGTTGAACAAGACCTTCCCCTCAGAGACGTGATTATTAATGAAAAGAAAAAATCCTGCCATACCGTGTCTTCCGAGACAGAGAATAAGCGAGTTAGTTTAGTATTTATGCGGTCGTACGACGTCGTCGTCCGTTGCATTGTTCCGATATAAGGCGAACGCTCGGGGCCGGCCTGTGCCGTATTTCGAACCAGGATTGTTATGCGGCTTGACACTATCGGGCTGACTCCACTTTTAATATCGATGGCATAAACGCACTGTCCACCTCAAAGACTAGAAGATTATATACCCTGTGGCGAAAAATGAACATGAAAAATGATATCACACTTGAATCTTGCTGCCCTAAACGCTACGCCTATTTTGCATGGCTTCCAATTTCCGTAAAACTGCTTCAACGGAAAATTTACAGCGGCGTGGCGTTTATCGTGAACGTAAATCTATTAGTAAAAAAAAAATAAGTGGTGTTTTAATCGAGAAGCAGTTCTATCTTGAAGAATTTATAGTTACAATTTTTATTAAATGTGAATACAGCGAACGACGTCGATTATTTATCGGTGATTGGACAGTGTGCTATTGCGTCTGTACTTAAATATATTTTAACGATCAGCTCGATAATATACAGTCTCATAGATCGAATTCTCGTTGTGAACAGCGACGGCTGACAATTTTGGAAATTCGGAAGGACGACGGAGTACGACTCGAAACCCGTAACCCATGCTAATTTGAATAAGTTCCAGTTTTACCCTGAGGAGGAACGCGACCTTGCGCGAGCATCGAGGTCATCGAGAGGGCATGGAATCAAGAACGCCGGTGACTGAACGATTCGAATCCCTAGCCCCTAGTGACTTTTCGAAAAGTTATCGTCTGGCAAAGTTTTGTCCGATAACGTTGAGAATCACTGAGAGAAACACGTGCTCAACGTACAGGGAACATCAAACGATTTTTCCACGGCGAACGACATTCATACACGTACAGCGCGTTACACATTCTGTACGATGTAACGAGTTTCAGAGGGCTCGAACAGAACCGAACTGATCGGCGATAGGTCAGGAAGAGCCGGAGACGTCGAAGAGTTTAATTAGCTATTTGTTGTTCGCGTATTAGTCGACATCGTATAATCAATCGTACGACAATATCGTATTTAAAATTTTATTTCTGACTTTCCTTATCTCGAGGCTCGGTTCGAACAGCCAGAGTCGCTCTAAGCTTCTTAATTGGTCGTCTAGAATCTGGATAAAGGATTTCGGAATTGTCAGATTGTTTATAATCGTATTTTCAATGAGTAAACACATATCCGAGAATCGAAATGAGAACGAAGAAAAAATGGGCCTATATTTGTTGATCATCGTATTTAACCCCTTGTCTTACCCGCTAACTCACAATAAACAAGGTCGGTCACGCGTCGAGCCATTTACCTGTTTAGTATACTCACGACACAGGCCTGACTCGTGTTGTTTACGTTTGGTCCGAACGGGGTACTACGGATCAGGCGCGTGCTTATTGTTTTTGCCCATATTTCTTACCACAAGTATCACTCGTTGTTATAGAAGAAGGGGTTAAATTCGGTGTAAATGATTGGTAATTGAAACGACGATAAAATCTCTGAAAGGTTCTTTATTGTAAAGAGTTAAAAGCATTGTATATAGTGTATGATAAACTATCCCGGTATAAAATCGACACGAAAGTCAGAGACAGATGATATTGCTTCGTATACACTATATAAGGATGTTCATGATATTTGAATTGAAAAAACATTCGGTCGCTTGTTACATGTGATCCACTGTCGTTGGAAATCGTTCGACTCATTCGATCCGTCGCCACGGCCTTCACCGCGCTCGCCACATCTAATTATACAAATGTACATACTTACATTGCACTAATTTAGTATTGCCGCTGAGTATTACAACTAGTCACATAAGCCAAAAGTTTGTTACTCTCGCAAAGTTTTCTTTTTTCTCAGTTTTGTAATAAAGAACGATGACAAAACTCTACGAGTTCTATTTTTTAGATCGATTCTCCTTTTATTTGAGCCCAAGGAAGCTCAACAATACCCACGGGAATACGTTCTAAAGTTATCTCAAAGAGTCCCTTTGTTGTGACGATTTGGAAATACGCGCGTGTATGACGTCATACACGAGGTTTATTGTAGTGCAAATGATTATTGCCGAATTTCTCATAAGGCGCTCTGTATTTGGCGGCACGAATCATCTGCTCCGTAAAATCTCCAAATAGCGCCACTTGACGTAGTGGCGAAACGCTCAAACTGGTAGACAAAATTACCGACAGTCGGTATTCCAGGTTGGGCGACAGATGGCGCCACTGGAGATTTTCCGAAGAAATACCGACTGTCGGTAATTTCGTCTACCAGTTTGAGCGTTTCGCCACTACGTTAAGTGGCGCTATTTTCAGATTTTACGGTACAGATAATTCGTGCCGCCAAATACACAGCGCCTTATGAGAGATTCGGCAAGCATCATTAATACTAGAATAAACATTTAATATTTTCCATTTT
The DNA here is from genome assembly GCA_913789895.3 of Seladonia tumulorum. Classification (NCBI taxonomy): domain Eukaryota; kingdom Metazoa; phylum Arthropoda; class Insecta; order Hymenoptera; family Halictidae; genus Seladonia; species Seladonia tumulorum. The sequence goes on from OU565280.1 coordinate 7,337,652, forward strand.
CTGACACAGTGAATTGATTATTTCGAATAGTACAGATGCATTAAAGTTCAATGAATGTTCAGGAATCAGTTGATGATTAATCATCGATGCGGAATCAGTTGGGTTCTGGTCCGTTGAGCACCAATATACCCGCGAGATCCGGACATGAGTGCTCTTGTCGATTCTCTGTTTTAATCCTTTCCCTCAGATTGGTAGCATTGACGATCGGAAGTTGCCGTGTAAAACACTGCATGCTGATTGGCTCCGAAAGGATATTTACGTTAGAAGTTGAGAGTTCAAAAGTTATGTGATTAGCAGCACGTAATTAAGTGCAGAGTTATTTGTATATTTGCTTGGAGACTTGTCACAATGGTGCGATATGCTGCGCTTAAGGGCTTGTACGAATTGGAAAAGACTATTGGAAGTGGAGGTTTTGCGAAAGTTAAACTTGCAACGCATGTTGCGACCGGCGAAAAAGTTGCTATCAAAATAATGGACAAAACAGGACTGGGCGTGAGTAGTTTTAAAATTTAATATAAATGTCTAAATCCTGTTCGATTCGATCGAAACATTTGTTTATGTTCTTAGGATGACTTGCCAAGGGTGAAATTAGAAGTGAAGGCACTGAAAACATTGTTGCATCAACACATTTGCAGGCTGTATCAAGTAATAGAAACAGAGAGTCACTATTTCATGGTGATGGAATATTGTTCAGGAGGAGAATTATTCGACCACATAGGTAACATTTAAATCATAATACTTGTTTGTTCTTTAAACTTTAATTTAGAAGGTGAAATAATAATTTGAATATTATTTTGATTTGCAGTGGAAAAGAATAGATTATCTGAAACAGAATCAAGGAAATTTTTTCGTCAAATTGTCTCTGCTATAGCATATCTACATAGTTTAGGATATGCACATCGAGACTTAAAACCAGTAAGTGAATAGTTTCCTGGTCTGTGATTACGTATAATTGGTAAATAACATTATTTTATACTTAGGAGAACGTTTTGCTGGATAGGAATGAAAATTTGAAGCTCATAGACTTTGGATTATGTGCAAAGCCAAAGAATGGAATAGAGTCACATTTGCAAACATCTTGTGGCTCCCCGAATTATGCTGCGCCAGAACTTATATTAGGAAAAAAATATTTAGGTATGTTTGCTTTTTTCTAAATGTATCCTTTAGCATGTTAAAAATTAATGAATTCTGTGTTTATAGGTTCAGAAGTAGATATATGGAGTATGGGGATACTTCTTTATGCGTTACTGTGCGGTTTCCTCCCCTTCGATGATAACAGTATAGAGAATCTTTACAGAAAGATTCTTGTAAGTCTCCTGCTTCATAATCGATTAAAATTACAATGATTGATTCAAATCACATGCATTGTAAGTTCCACAATGTAAAGTACCAATAACATTTTAATTTTCCAGAGTGGCAAATACGATGAACCGAGTTATTTATCAAATAGCAGTAGAAGACTTATACGAGCAATGTTACAAATAGATCCAAAAAAGAGGATAACTATACAAGAATTATGCAATCATGCGTGGATCACATCTGGATTTCTCAATCCTGTTTCATATGTGCACAAAACCAATGTAAAGAGCTTTTATTGTCTAGTGATATCCATAAAACTATTTCATAAATGTCCTGCGTTTACAGTTCGAAAAGGATGATGATGTGTTAAGCACCATGTCTGCAATATGCGGAGAACATTCCTTAGATATATGGAAAAAACTTCTAAAAAGCGATCGAACCGATTATAAGACTGCAACGTATCTTTTACTATTGGACAGAAAACTTCGCGGACTCTCGCTTCGAATAGCGTCTTCGGCAAAGTCTTATTTTAAGCCAGAGGTAAAGCTGTTGTTTTACATGAAACAAATATATTTTTCAAGCCCTAATATTGCCTTTCTTACTGTTTACAGAACGAGGGAGGAATAAATAATATCATAAAGCTCGATCATTCTCCAAGGAGTAAGCAACACAGGAAGTCACCCATATTACTAGGAGCAACTTACAATGTTTTGCCAAAAACGCCCGAATCAGCTAACAGTAAATTGTTATAATTTTCCAGCGCATCGTCAGTAGACGTGTAATATATAGTTCGTGTTTGATTATGTTTTTACAGATGACAATATCAAGGACTCAAATTTATCTGGACGAAAAAGACTTCGAAGTAAAGAAGTGGACGATGTATGTTCCCCCGGTATGTTAATGAAAATTGGCCTTTTTTTCTACTATTTTTTTAACGATTCTCATGAGAACCTCGAATTATAATCCGTCGGTTCTCTTACGTTCGTGATAAACACTTCACACCAAATAAAACTATCCTTATCCCTTCCCATGAAAGTTAGATGTACTTTTGTTCTATTACAACCACGGCACTTAGTTTTGTAATATATTTTCTAAAGTTTATTTCTAATTAGGTGATGGTAGCTATCTAATTAGAAACTTTAATGAAAGTTTCCAAGTGCCATTAATTGCTGTAGTTGTGTGAAAAGCAGATAATTTAGCGAATAAGCCAGCGGAGAGCAACGACTTGTGAACAAACACAATTTGGAGTTACAAATACCTATCTGTAAGAATTCTTTATCCTGTTCCTTTTTCAAAAGGTACAACACCTTTCACACGTCTACCCCTTGTCCGATCTACTACAGTCTCTTCGAGCCCGCGTGCTAATGCGTCTTTCCAGTTAATTAAGTTTCGCGTAATTTAATAATGAAAATGTTTACAGTCCCTGCTAAAAGACCCGCAGCAAAGGATCGAACAGTTTCCACGAATACTCCAGTATTAGAAAAACGGTAAATTTTTGCGATACATAAAACAACACGATTGCTATTCCGTTAGTATGAAGGGGGCAATTATTTTTAGGGAAACGCAGGCATCCACACCAGGAAGTGCAAGAAAAGTAATGATGGGTCTAGAACGCGGCTTGAATCGAGTGCGGTGCGTCCTCACGCCTAAGCGGCACATTAAGAACGAGAATATCGATCCTGACCAGCCCAACGTTCTCTCCGGCAAAGTTTGTATTACTAAAATCATAGTATAAATTTTAAAATCCGTTTCACTCTATAGCAATTATTTCGTCATCGCTGCAGGGTCTTTTTAACGTATCGTCGACGTCCAGCGACGATCCGAAATACGTGCTCTCGCAGCTACGCAGAGCGCTGCGGCGCAAAGGGATCATGTGCCATCAGAAAGGGTAACTAAATAATTTATTTCAAGAATCTCGAAAGTCGAATTACCCTCGAACATTTCCGCAGGTTTATCCTCCACGGCGAAACCGAGGATAGTACGGAAGCGGTTAAAGACACAACGCGGCCATTTTCCTCGAGGAACGCGTGCTCGTTCGAGTTGGAAGTTTGCTTGTTGGAGGGTGTGTCGAAAGACAAATCGTTAGTCGGAATTCGCAGGAAGAGGCTGAAAGGAGACGCGTGGGTTTACAAGCGCGTGTGCGAAGAGGTTCTCGCTCTGGCAGCCAAAGATCTCTCCACGGAGTCCGAGGGTTCCACAGAATCGAAGTGTCCTATTTGAAGTGTTACTGTTCTCCGCATTAGTAACAATACAAACGTTTGTCCAAATTTCTACGGCTCGATAAATCCGCGGGATGATTTTACTGTCCTTAGACGTTTACTGAATAGATTATACAAAACAAAACCAAACAAAGAGATTATCAAAGTGGGGCAAGAGGAGAACTTTACATTTTTTCCGAGCGCAAACTTTCGGTAGATATCTTCCAGGGCAGCTATGCGCAAAGAGAATCCTCCATCAAAATATTTCTTCGTAGAAGAAACATTCCAGGAGAATGATTGTATTGATTGCAGTTCCATTGAGAATTCGAACCGTCCATTATGTAATATTATTTATACAGTATGCCGTGGCTGAAATAGGTGTGAAAAGGTAACATTTTCGTTCTGGAGGACCCTGCCTCGGGTGCAGGTATATTTAGGGGAACAGTTAAGGACGGTATATACATCTATGTGTATAGAAACGGGCGACGGAATCGTGTAGCAGCGAATGTTGGGAGACAGTCGCCACAATTACAAAAGAAGTAGAAATAAATTGTATACTACATCACGTTCTGTGTATCCGATATAGTCTTGCGATAATATAAATATTTTCTATTTTTCTAGAGTGTATATCATTATATTTACAACGAAAGCAATAAATATGAGAAGCATATTTTCACAGACAAGACCAGCCTTTTTCATTAATGCGTCTACCACCGACGACTCAATCAACCACCTCCAAACGTACCGAAACACAAAGAAACGCTTTTTCACGAAAAATCGTGAGACAGCCGATCCTTCTGCCCCTGAATATGTAGAGCTATATTTTGCGTTTACACCGCGGATATAAAGTAACGCGGCTTGTTTGAACCACGGCGCTTTCAGAAGAACCAGCCACGGACAGGCGAAGTTATAAAATCACCACAAATCGATCAGCATAAAGTGAAGCCGCGTGCACTTCGTTTTATGGGAGCCAAACCTTTTATCTCTGCCCGCTCAATAATCGTCGGGGCCCTTGCTCGTTCGTAGGTATCCTTGAATAGCCTATTCCGGCCGGGTTCGATCGGAACGGTCTTTTTTTCTGGACATCGATCGAGACAAAGCGGATCCGCAGAAAGCCGAGGCGTTCCGCTGAAAGACGTAAACCGAGGAATGAAGATATTAAGACGTCAGGCACCGGACATTTAACGCCTGCAACCGCCGTGCACGTTGCAGCATTGTTAACACGTCGACTGCCGGCGTCGGCCATCATGGCGACGCAATTCTTCCTGTATTCTTGTAAATTAAGTTTCCTCTGAAAGGGTCCAAGAAGCAATCTCTGCGATAACCTTAAAAAAAAACACAAAAAAAGGTTTTATGCTTAAAAGACCAAGGTAATTGCACCTACTTCGTATAACTTTTTTTTGGGGTGAGAGTAAATAAGCATAACATTGTCTAACTATATTCTGTTGTGTTTATGTAGAAAACCAAAACTGCAGGTCTCACGAGTTAACTCAGGTTTCGCGGAAAAGATTGTTTCCTTAAACCCGACTTAACTCGGGCGAGCGCGCTAAGAGGTTAACTCGGGAATTTTGATAACAATGATTTTGTGGAATTTTTTGAGGATGATTGTTGAGATTACTTCGGCTGGAAATGGATCATAGGTTTGTTCTAGATTTTGCCAATGCGCAAAATGCCTTGATTTATCAAATTTTTCTCCAAGATTTGTTGACCATCCTCGATAACGATATTTCAGGTGTTGGAGCTAGGTGGGGCATCCGGTGCGAGAGAAACCGTAATCGAAACACTGCGCTGGTCGGTCATTAAATAAATCTGAGCAATCAATTTTTTACGGGGAAGGAGGAAGCCGGCGCTTAACGGAGGAGGTGCACAGTCCTCGCCTTTGGCTAGGCAACGCGAGAGGTGAATAATGTCACGGCCGGGGCACGGTGTTTCGCGAGTTAGCCGCCGATTAATTAAACGGGTTGTTTCGCGAAATTAATCAAACGGAGAAAGCGGGGGACAAAAAAGCGCGTAGAGTATATATAAATGAAGTAACCGGCGCGGCGCGAGAGATGTAGACCTAAGTCGTTGCCGAGCATAAATTACAATTAACCGTAGCATGCGTGGCTGTTGCGTGTGCAACACGCGCGTGCACGTTACGGTATTAAATTCATCCTGCGTTTTATCGGTAGGAAGACGTTAGAAGAACGCCACGTTAGACCCGCGAAGCCTACGCGCGTCGTACAACATTTTTCCCCGAGTACAATCGGAGACGTTTATCCAGGCCAATAATTAAGCTGTCTAACGATTATTACGACTGTGTTTGCGTATGGAAGGGGAGGAGGCCCTCATGCAGCAACGTGTAATTTCTGTGAAAGGGAATTTCGAAACGTTTGATTTACTATATCGGTTTTTCACGGAAAAATTAAACCAGTTTCAGCAAACGTTAGATGGACGACGACTGTAATTGCGCTTGCTCGTTTGCACCTTTGTTCTGATATCGAAATCGATTGCAGAACTCTGTGGACTCCTCTGTGCAGGCTAAACGCGTTATTAGACTGCGGACTTCATACACTCGTGACAAGAACCAGTTGGAACAATTTAACACAGTAGGAACATTAAAAGAATGTCAATTTATCATCCGCAACTTATTCGATTTAATTCACATATTTACGACTAATTTTTGTTTACTGTTCTAGGCTTCCCAAAAATCTAAACAAATTCTGGAGCGGGCATTGAAGTGTTTACTTTAGTATAGAATCATTGTAACGCGTCAAATATTTGAAGCATCAATAGGAAAAAATAAATATTGATAATTTCACGGCGGACGATTCAGATTGCCAACGGAGGATTGTTGAACAAAGAATGTTTGTTTTACATAATAATCTACACGTTATCGAACGGGAGGTGGCCGGTATTTTCAGCGCGACGGAATACTTGTAGCGTCGAATTTGTCACAACTCCCAATCTTATCGAAATACCTGGTCCGCGCAATTACGTATCATTCGAGTCATTAAAAACGTTGTAGATGTCCGCACGCAGTGTGTATCGAACGTATTACAAGACTCGGCCACGTAATTGTACACGAGGAAAGGGGGGTAACAATTTTGTTATCTGGAGTTACTTAAAATTCCGTCGTTACGCGTGTTCGCATAAATAAAGCCCACAAAGAAGCAAACGTATTTCGCGGGCCTGTACGTGTACGTTATTCACCACGTGCCCTTCGTTCTCGCCAATGGATCGAGTGTCGTGCACCGGCTCGTACCAATTATCGTCTGGCCGCCAGTTAATTAAGGATTGGGGCAATGAGGCCCGGCGATGCAGTTTCCGCGATAATGATTATCTGCGATGGTAATTGAGCGAGCTGTTGCGCTGGCAAGCAATGCCGGCGGCGGGGAAGAATGAAGAAGGACTACCACGGTCTTCTGTATTTTGATTGCGTTCGCGTTGTCCTGCACCCTTTCTCCCCGTTTATTATAGATGATGCGAATTGCAATTGCAGTAAAGTGGACATTTATTTTCTTAATTCGGTAGCTCAAAAATATTATGGGGACCGGAAAGTAATGTCGTTTTTGCGTGATAATATCAGCTAACTTGGACACCTACGTTGTTAAATACATGGTTGCAGGTTCAATTAGTACTGTTTTGTATAAAAATATTATTTTTCTATTGTCTTTCTATGCTTGAATGGCAATAAAAAATTCTACTACTTTAATTTTATGGAAAAGACGACATTACTTTCCGGTTCTTCTAATTCTATCATCCAAAGTATTCTTTTTTTACATTATTAAATTTGTGTTTACAGGTGTTACAGGAATGGAACAAACAAACTCGTATGGAAATGGAAATATTCTGGATGAAAGATTTCATTTTAGAATGACAATAGCTCCGAGTGCAAGGTGTTAATGATCAACTTGCACGCCTAGGGGTAACTACCTCCAAATAACTGTGCATTTGAAATAGTTCCCAACCCCGTTCTCTCGAACCACCCTCATCGTTGGAATAACGTTTCATGAGAAATTCCGCCACCGTTTTCGTTCTCACGTTTCAAAGAATTGATGTATTCATGTTTTAATTGACGGCAAGGGTATCGGGTTGATAGGTAGATAGGGGATGTTATGCTAATAGGCATCTGCGTGTTTTGATCGTGGTGGAATTAGCGGTCGGACGGAAAGGGCTACAAATGTTAACATTTCCAGCAAATGGTAGTGCAACGCGGCAAAATAAAAGTGTTAATAAGCTGCGAAGCAAATCTAATATTCATTTCGCCTGGCTGCGAGATTTATCGTGAGTTAATGAGCATCAATCTAAAATTCCGTTTTCCGTAATTAGAAACATGAATTCTCTTGAACATCCGCAATGTACGCGCAATTTACAAGACACAGAGAGGAACTTCCACTGACGCGTTTCTCCTCACGTTTGTAGGGTTTCGTAATACCTTATCAATAATCTCTCTCTCTCTCTCTCTCTCTCTGTCTCTCTCCAAGTTTCCATAACGTTAGGTTACTTCAAGACCTGTAATCTCCGATGAAATTACAGAGCATATCTGTTTGCATTATGCTGCTATCGTTTCACAAGAATTTTCATCTCGAATGTATCCGGGTTTCGAACGCAGACGTCTCGGGATTTCATTGCTCTTTGTCCTAGATTAACAACTTTACATTCAGCTTTTAACACTTTATTCATCTATCAACACGTTCGCTGCCATAGTCGCGCACGTGTGGCGTTCGCGATCTCGCGATTTACTCAATTACAGCCAAACTAATTATTTTACATTTCAGTACACAGCTGAATGTTCAGACACTCCAAGAGTGTGTTCTATGAAATTGTTTTAATATTTTGTGTTTCAACCCTCGGACACGGCGGACCCTTTTCACAATTATAAGGTTGATGTTTACCAATTTTTGTAAAACATCCTTGCAGCGCTGTCGGAGGCTTAATTTGAACAATGATGCCAAGCAAAGAAACAAATGGCTAAAAGGCTTTTTAGCAACCGAACAGAAGCTTAAAAATCTTGGACAGAGTAGTCCCAATCCGGATGACGTTATTGAGGGTGAGTTGTCTGCTTATGCTGGAGGTTTCTGTTGGAGGATCCAAGAAATCTTGGACTTCGAAAAATGATAGGACAATGCCGTGAATCCTGCTGATCAATGTGCCGAGCTGATTTTGAATATTTCTCCAGGTGAAGCGGCGTTCGGCAGTCGTGCCAGGGCAGCTTTCTAGAAAATCGAAAATCCAGTGTTAGGCAAGAGATGATGATCAGAGTAGAACCTCTGATTCCGTTTCTTTCGGCGTCCAGTTTTCCTCGGTGTCTAAGAAAAGCAACGCGCCCGCTCGCTCGCTCGCTCGCTTGCATTAAAGAGCAATTAGCCGCGGTTCGCGAGCACGCTGATGCCCGGAAGCGATAGAAGCAGGCCGCGCGTGCCACCCTTACCTTTTCTTCGTCTACCGCGAGCACGTACACAGAGCTACAGGCACAAGCACATCTTCGGATACAGGCACAGGCGTGTCCGTGTTCGCACACATTCGCGCATCCCTGCCGAGGCGAGGCGTCTTACCTGCAGGCTTGCCTCGCAGGTACCAAGGCTTGCTGCCTTAAACCTGCCTCGTGGAATTATTCACCAGCGTTCCCGGCAAACCAGAGAAGAAACTGTTCTCGCAAGCTCCCGCTGATTTCAATCCTCTTCACTTGAGCATACAGTCGGCGACTAAATTCACTATTGCTCCAGTAGTCGTCTCAAGCGTTGCTTTATTCCGTCCTCTAAATGTTTTGTAACTTGGAGACAGACTGCCATATTGGAACCGAGGAATTGGCTCATTCCGCTGCAAATCCTACAAAATGAAATATTTATGCAACATTGTTCCAAAAACAAAGGAAATGATTTCTTTGATATGATTGACAGTTTATTTTTAATCTGTGATATATAAATGCTCTTGTATGGTTGACCATGGTGAATCAAGCTTCTCCGAGAGTCCTGCAATCATCTGTCGAGGCAAAATGTACAACTTTCTGGATTTCAATCGGTCATTTCGAACATAACCTCCAAAGAAACAATATTTTGTACAGAACAGTACAAACTAGCCTCCTGATCCTGCAGCCACGTACTGAAAAACGTAGGTGTAAGAAGTTATTATCAGTCAAATATTGACTTGCTCAAAAACGACATTACTTTCTCCTAATATAACAATTTTTATTGGCGTTTCAGAGTCCCTCCCGAGTCCAAAGGCTTGAGTCATTAGTAGACTGCGTATGTTTCAAATGAATGATGTAGCGAATGGTCTTGTAGAGTATGTATACATAACTATAGTTATAAGAATAGTTAATGATAGTTATAAGAACCCCCTGTCTGAGGGTGATGGCTACCTTGCCCCGCCCTGTGTCAGGCTGTCTTCGACAGCGTTCAAGCAGAGTTACGAATACCTGAAGCAACTCGAAATCGAGCATCGTTATGCAGCTTGCACAAGGAAGGAAGGAAGGGGGAAGCGAGCAGTGCTAATCATCCGGTTTGCCCACCCTTTTTTTCGGGGTCAACCCTGTTGTTTGTTTCCGTGGAACAGGGGAGGGGAGGTAGACACGGGGCCAGCAAGAATAAAGGGCAGAAAGCTCGCATTCGCCGAGGCATGACGAGGCGAGTCCACCAGAAGCTCATACATATGTAGACGGACTTCGGCGGACACCGGGAACCGTAGGGAGGACTTTCCGGAAAAATGAATATGCAGCCCCGGTCGAGGGTATTATTTTATAAAATTTACTATTGCGGCCCGGGCATTATGTGCCTTCCCGCCGTCCATTCTCCTTAACGAGGCTTCATGGTGGATGCGCCGACGCGGAGAACTCAACTTTTAGTCTTATCTCCCGCCGCCTGATGACTGACATTATTTTTCCATTTTCCACGCGTGCTGCCTCCCCTCTCTCGGCGTTCCGAAATGTGCCGGTCACAGAGCCGAAAGGATTCACAGAGCAACACATGCGTTTATAGCAAAAATGGATGGGTACAATTTCAAATAGTCTCAAGAGAATTTAAAAATATTAATGCATTACTAGTAAAATTATCAAAGAAAGTGCTTTTTAGTTGGCCCCTGACTCCTCAAATTGGTACACAACCCTTTTATTTTGCGGATACAGTGTTTACTCTATACATGTCCCAAATGCCTACCCGATAAAAGTCCTAGAACTATTCCCACTACCGGGTATACCCCGTGAGGGGCCATGAACCTCTAGAGCTTCAGAGAATAGTATCTCCTTACCGATATATGTCCCTGAATAGACCCGTGTTTGGGACATGTATTGAGTAGGCACTGTACTAGGAATTTTCTCTGGGTTCCAGTTTTAAATTCGGATTCTGGCCGATGTGTTCATCCGTTTTGATTTTTAATCCGGTCGTCCGCGTCTACTTGGATGACGGCGCTGAGGAGGGTCTAATTGCGAATCGTGCGGACGCTGTTCCTCTTATTTTGGAGTCAGGGGCGGTTGGTTCTATAAAATTGTAGCCCCTTATCGTCGTAGAGGAAACGAAACATTAAATCGGTCCCGACGGAGAGGGGGGGGGCGGGCTTGTTTCGGTGGGTGCGTCTGAGATTTCCTGTGTGGACTCTGGATGCTAGGAAGGATGACTTCCTACCTAGTGCACAGGGCGCGTCCATCGTGCACGGTGGCGTCATCGAGGTAGATTTATTCGATATAACGAGGGAACAGAGGCAGGGATCTTGCTGGCCCCCCTTCGAATTGCTTCGTCCACGAATTTGTCCCGGATTAATGGTCTGCGGACGATTACGCGAGTCGGTGATCATCGAAATAGAAAAAACTGAAAATTAATACAATTAAAAATTAAAATCAAAAGAGAACCAAACCAACGTACGCACCTGAAAACGCCGACGAAATTCGTTGGATCGAGAAATGTATATTTGAGAACGATCTGTAATTTGGTACACGAATGTTTTTTGTAAAATAGCGTTTCTCTTTAGCGGTAATTTCACCGGGGATTACAGCTTTTGCAGTGACCTAATGGCGAGCGTTTCTTTTCTCCTTCCTTTTTCAGAAATAACTGCAATTTAATTCCGCTTGATAATTTCTGCTGTATTTCTGTACAGCTCCGAGAATTCGTATCTCATTTTTAATTACACCGCTCACGTGCGAAATTGAATACAGTTTAATTCACTGCAACGCAGTTTCTCCTGTATTAATTAACAAAGAAAGTTCATTTAAATTGTACCCTCCTCGTAAATTGAACAGAATACACGTTCCTCGGGAGGCCTTGTTTACAACCGACAGTTTATCATTATACACACCGTATTTTTCAAGCCGAGGAATATACATTTTAATGGAGTACGGTTGATATTAAAAATCATTCGGATACGAATACCTTAACGAGAACGTTTTCGACGGAAATTATCATCGTAATGCTGCTTGAAGATTAATCAAACTTGTACCATGTTTTGTCAATTTACCCGCAAGCGTGTCCTGGCAGAATCAAAGAATGATGTGGAGACTTGTAATGACACAATTTTGGGTCCTATAGGGAGTATGCGTGATGATTGCAGCGCTGCTAGTAGATAGAATGTGAACTATTGGCAGTGAAGATCAGTGAAGATGCAAGAAGCGCAGCAATATTCAGCAATAAATAACATCTGATCATTCTTTTTAACTTATTCCCTGTAACTTTCAATCTCTACTGGCTGAAAACCGAGTTTTATCATTTTTTCCATATTTTTAACCATTTTTTCACAATTTCCCAAGAACTGCATGCTATTTTCGCTGTCAATTGTTCCAAAAAATATCTGCAGGCGTCGCTAAGAATACTATTCGCAGCGCCGTCTATAGTTCACGCAGGTTCCCTATGTTTTCCCGCTTTTCCATCGCGCTGGTCCGCAGATGTCCCCGTAACATCACAATATCGGGACAACTTTATCATTAATGCAGCAGTAGTGCCGCATTACTAGGAATTTGTATATAATGGTGCTATGTACATATGTAATGCACCGGCCCACACATAATGGCGATATCATAAGATACGAACCAATAGCGGCAATTGTATGGAAATATGTATCTATGAATGAAGACACTTTCATTTATGAAACCAGATACTTATGTACCGGACACGGGCGTTGTAACATCCTGCTATTATGTGTCCTTACCTACTCGTCCCATCCTTGTCTCTCTCTCTAATTTCTCTCCCTCCCGGCAAACCCCTCCACCACCCCCCTCTCTTTCTCTCTCTCATTCTTTGTCTCCTCCTTTCATAGAGCTACCGTTTGGCTACCGTCATACATTTTTATAGATCGATGTTCGCTACGGGCCCTGGATCATTATATCGATGACTCGCCGGTTCTTCATCGACAGAAATTACAGACTCGAAAAGTGGCGATTAGTCGAATATAATCGCCGTCTTCGAACAACTTTCTTGCCTATTGTGTCCGGAGGAGGAAGTTCTAGCTGCCCGGTCCTTCGGATCATCGTGAAGGGTATTGTTGTTCCTGAAACGTAACTCCTGAATCTACTTGTTCTCAGAATTAGCATCTGTTACATAATTATTAATTTTGCAACCTTTCAGAGTCTTGAGATGTCTGGTTAACAATCAAGGACGTGATCTTCAGGAATCTTTTCTGGAAAAACGAGAGGAGTCTTTTTGAAAATAAATACACTATTTGAAAGTGTATATATTATACAAATTGTAGCAATTTTGTTATGGCAAGATCTTACAAAATGGCCGAGTGGCAGCTTGCCTTATGAAAGTCTGATTACCCATTGTTAATAATCTGGAAGGTTGTGATGTTTAAGAATTTTTTCTGGAAAAGCGGGTGGAGCCATTTTAAAAATAAATACGCTATCTAAAAGTGTATATGTTATATAACTTGTAGGAATTTTGTTGTAACGAAATCTTACAAAATGGCCGGCTGGCAACTTGCCTCATAGAAGTTTAATTACCCACTGCTAGGTAACAGTCTGGAAAGATGCGATCTTTAGGAATTTTTTTCTGGAAAAACGAGTGGAGCCTTTTTGAAAATAAATACCCTATCTTCAAGCGTATATCTTATACAACTTGTAGGAATTTTGTTATAGCAAAATCTTACAAAATGGCCGGCTGGCAGCCTTCCTCATAGGAGTTGTTTTCCTGAAGGTGTGTGGATCCTCGGAGTAGGATCATCAGAATAAAAAATTCATGAAGATTCATGCGGACTGGTAAGTTGATGCACGGCGGCAGGACTGTTTTGGTTTGCAGACTTTCGTTCCACGAGCCATAAGGGACGAGAGCAACCCTTCGTCGAAGGTGGAAGAAGGTTGGCGAAAGAGGCGAAGCTCGAGGAGGAAGGGAAAGGAAAGAACGAGGCTGAAAGCGGTGACTGTGACGCTTTCCGGTCAGGTGCCGCCCTGGGCGATCCGTCTCTTTCCAACTTCCAGTTCGATCCACTCATTCACTTATTTTTACCCTCCTCGCTTCGTCCTCCCTCTGGACGTATCTCTTCCTCCTTCGGTCGCATCCTCTTTGTCGAAAGAAATAGAAGAAAAACAGGAAATTAATGCCTGCTATATTAAGAAACTGGGAAGAGGGAGGATCGGGGCTGAAAACTAATAATTTACGAACACACTTGCCCTTGGATATTTCCACCCTCGAAATGGTCATCGCATGAGAAACTCGTTGCGCTGTAACAGAATGCAAAATTAGAATGCAAAATCCTGGTAGTAACAATAGAACTGTTTTAAAATCAAATCATAATTAATACTATGCTATATTAATTATGATATAATTATTATACTATACTAAATTTTGGTTTATTCTGTACTTTCAGTTCAATAACAATAGACGTCTTTAAAAGTAGACGACAAACGCCGGACAAGTTTAATTTCGAACGGTCAGTGGAGCAGGATTCGATAGCCAGCGTCTAGAAGAAGATAGCCAGCGCTTCTTTCTATTTTGCCGTGTTATTACCGGCGTAATTATCGCGCCGCCGCGGGAGGCCATTGTCACAATGGGCGTCCGGAGTTTCCCTACGATTATCGTACCGAAAATCTCTTCGTGGCCAACCTCCTCGTCAGCTTCCTGCCTGGCGACGGACAGCGATTATTTGTCGCAACAACACCGTAAATTCTTTCAGAACGAAACCACTGGAAGGAAAGCTACCTTTTCGCTGCTGGCCATTTCTACAATTAACTTTTTTTTTTTAAACCGGTCCCCCAGGAAGTCGGTTACAACTTCATAATACCCAGACATTTTTCAACACAAATTGCACGAGCTACTACCTGGTTGAACATTCTTCGTGATTTTATATTTCACGCGAAGATAATCACTTATATAAAATCAGAACGCACAGCATTGTGCTCGGTGGACTAACTTTACTGTGACCATTTTTGTTTCACATGTTATAGATTCTAAAATGAAATTAGAGAAGAAACAAGGAAGTTGGAAGAACATCAAATTAAGTTTGTGCTTGTGCTTGTTTATAATTATAGCGCACAGGATGGCACTCAGAGGACTAACTTCACTGTGACCATTTTTATATCACATATTATAGATTCTAAAATGATATTAGAGAAGAAAGAAGGAAATTAGAACATCAAGTTAAGTTTGTGCTTGTGCTTATTTATAATTATAGCTCACAGGATGGCACTCAGAGGACTGACTTCACTGTGATCATTTTTATATCACATATTATAGATGCTAAAATGAAATTAGAGAAGAAAGAAGGTAGTTAGAAGAACATCAAATTAAGTTTGTGCTTGTGCTTATTTATAATTATAGCGCACAGGATGGCACTCAGAGGACTAACTTCACTGTGACCATTTTCATATTACATATTATAGATTCTAAAATGATATTAGAGAAGAAAGAAGGAAATTAGAACATCAAGTTAAGTTTGTACTTGTGCTTATTTATAATTATAGCGCACAGCATGGTACTTGGAGGACTTGGTCACTGTGAATATTTTTAACTTAAAAATTGTAAATGGATACCTTGCAGTTTGTAAAATATTGTAACTATGAACTGTCTCGCTATGTCTTAAACGAAACTAATGGCATCCGCAATTATTTTCAGCTCGCAACGGGATGACGAGTTACTATAAGATAGAGGGTTCATCGGCTGGAAGCTAGAGGACTCGAGCCGGGGAATTGACGGGAGTCAAGAGTCATCGTCCTGTCATCGTACCCGGTACGATAATCGGCGGTCGATAGTTCCTCCTTGATTATCCTACCGAAAAATCTCTTTCTCTGTGTTTCTGCCCCCTCGGTGTCGGTCGTCGTCGACTTCCTGTGTCCGCCGGTGGACAATGACCAGCACTTGCTGCAATGGCAACGGGGCAGACGCGCTCCTAATATCTGCTCGGCCGATCTAGTTCGCGGAAGCCAGCAATACCTGTGCATAAACGTACGTGCACGCGCTCGAACGTTCGCCCCGTACACACATGCACCCTCGTCCATAAGCATCTTGTCCGTGTGCATGCGAGCAGTTGCTGCTTTTTCTCTCTTTCTCTCTCCTTCTCTCTCTCTCTCTTCTCCTTTCCTTCCTGTTCCCTTTGATTCACCCTATCGGGCCCCGTGGCTTTCCATTATCTTTTCGTGACCGTGAATTTTGCACAACATGCCGAACTCAAATATTATCTTCCGTGTCTATCGGGTGTCGTTTTTAAGCAACCATAACTGCGAATGGTGGCAGGGCCCTGTTGTTGGTCTGCTTAGGAGGCTTGCCCATCTGCAAAATAATTAACACAGTTACTAGTGCAATTAGTCTTGGCTTCATTCTGAAAATAAAATATTGAAACAGTTTAGCAGAAGATCCTGAGTTTGCAGGATTCTGGAATATTCTGTGCACTATGACAGCAAGTGGATAAAATCAATTTTACTAGCTTTTTGAGCAGTGGATTATCATATATCCGTGACGTTAATTAGCAACTAGGTTTGCGGGACGCGTTCTAATATTTTTAATCCATGATTATTCAGATTCTGAAGATTCTGAATTATCCATGATTGTGCAACAGACTTATGCATTTGGGTATTATTTTAAAAAATGGTACAGACGCGTCAACGTAAGCCTAGTAGTTATGGTTGCTTGCTAGTGCAAGGGTCTAGCATTTTGAAAGAGGATGCTCATGATAGATGTCTAACAGTTCGGTGAATTTTTCTTTCCTAGACCCGCGTCGGACGGCCGTTTGCATGCGAGTTTTTCCACTTCCTAGAGGCCCACCCCCACACGGAGCATGATCGTGGCACGGACACGCGTGACGTGTACACGTTCGGAAGGACTCGTGCTCTACAGCTCTTCGGCGGAGGCGACGGGGGAAAAGCTGTTGCTCGAAACGAACGGAGAACGGCGAACGGGGGACGAGGAACACCTCCGCGGAGGGTTTCTGGAAGGAGGATATGATGGCTCGTGGCGTTATGCTCCGCGAGCTGTTATGCTCCTCGGGCACCACCGGACCATAAGCGAGGCTACTTCGCTCCCGTACGCTCCGCGCAACAGCCGCCGTGTTTCTTGTTATATTAGCGCAGCGGCGTCGCCCGGACAAACCTGGAAAATCCATTTTGCGATTTGATTCCCCGACGCTGTCGATCCCAGCTGCCCTGGATCAGTGAAAAAAATCTGATAGATCATGGTTTGCACTCGCCTCCTTTTACCCAGTTTTCTTTGTTCAGATAAAAATGCTTGAGTCTTTCAAAATCTTACAGTTGCTGTATGAAGCAAAATCAGGTGAAGCTGGGTGAAGCGTTGTCCCAGGAGGATTAGTACAACTCCAAAAGCTGTAATTACTATGCCACCGAGCAGTTCAGGACCCTCTTCTTTCTCACGCAAGCTGACGATGAGGTCGCTGCAAAAGTTGCAGATATTTCAGAGTTATTGAAAAATTGTAAAAATCCCTTCACGGGAACGTAGGAAACTGAATAGGTAAAATGTTGTTATTTTTACAGGTAGGGTGTCCCTTGTCCTTGGGACGTCCCCTGTGAAATTCGATGGAAGTTTGCGCGGTTCTTTCGAGAATATTCGCAGCAGGATTTCGCGTGTCGGACGCCAATGGATCTAGGCACGAGCCACGAGTCTGCGTCGAATATGCCTCGCAGTCTCTGACCCGCAGTTCCTCTCAGGGTACAGTCTTCCGGGGAAGCGGAGGTGGAGGAGAAGACGAGGAAGAAGGAGGTGGAGAATATGTAGGAAGAGGAGGAGGAGGAGGAGGAGGAGGAAGATGGGGAACGAGCGAGGAAGCGGAGGAAGGGGTGTATTTGGCCGTTCAGCATGCGTAAGGAGCGCTGGGGCATTATGCACGGGCCCCGTAAGGCTGGCCTGAAACGAGCGAATAAGAAAGTAGTTAAGACTTCGGCTCTGGCGGAGGTGGTTGCACGGATGGAGGCATTAGGCGTCCCTGGAGAGGAGAGGAGAGTAGAGAAAAAGAGGAGGAGGAGAGAGAGAGAGAGAGAAAGAGAAAGAGAGAAAGACTGCCAGCACCGAATGGGGGAGAGGCCTGCCACGCGCTGCCTGTCTCTCCTCTTCCTCACCTCTTACCTTCGCCGTCACTTCCTCCCACCTCCTCCGGGGGGGCCTACGCTCTTTCTAATATTTTTTCTTCTTTGATTATCCAATCCGCCGGTCCTTCTTTCTCTCGTCGACCATCTTACCGGTTACGGCCGACTTTTTTCCACCTGGAGGTTCCATCGAAACGGCTCCTTTTGCTTCCTTGCGCCTTCCACCATTTCTTCCTTGCTTCCTGCGGAATCGGACATATGTTTTAAATAGTTCTTCCAAGAGTACCTTGTCAATACAGCAACTTGTCACTGTCTTGCAATCACGTCTGTGCACTGAGCCTGTGACTCTAAAGAGTTCTCTTGTTTTTTAAATTGAGCACTGGAACCAACTAAAAATTTATTTCCCTTCGTTGTTGTTCGTTGTCATGTTCCACACTACATAGGTTTACGGGCCACTGGAAATTATTATTCTGTAAAAATAACGAGAGAACAATAACTGTTATTGTTTTATAAAAGTAGCAAGAATTTATCTGTCGAAATTTTTAGCTCTATTCCTTTTTATAGTATACATACAAAGAAATATATTCGTTGAATTATTTCTCGTGGATGCACCTTTACAATCTCGGTAATTGCAAATTAAAAATATTAGAGCCGTAAACCTATATTTAACGTAAACCTAGTGTTAATAGGTTATAAATGGCATTTTTTGATACTAATAATGTTTTTACCGTTTTAAATTACAGCTACCTGTTTCTCGCTGCAGCCAACTCGCAGTTTGTCCATTGCACAAGATCTCTGAAATACGACTATGAATAATATGCAGAAGCATCGTCCAGGGATTATGGTAACACCTGCAAAAAATATATATATAAGATAAAAAATATAAAAAGAATATAAAAATGTAGTTATAGTTACTATTTTAGAATATAAAATTTATAATGTTCAATTAAATCTTTTTCAGTGTAAATATTGCTGCTGGGTCGAAAATTCAACCACTGCATTATTAAACCGGCAAGGTCCGCAAAGGCAAAGCTGCGGGTCACCAAGCCGAAAATATTGTTAAACAATTTGTGATTCTTGGCAAACAAGATGACCATTGGAAGCAACGCTGCGCGTTGATAGAGACGTTTGAAAACGCCATGTTTGCGTCGTTGGGATTTATTCGCAGGGCAGCGAGAACAGCAACATTTGCGTCTGAAGCATCGGTCTAATTAGTCGTTCGTGACTCGGCGGCTATATCGCGGCAGTGTAGAGGGGAAAAAAGAAGCAGAAAATAATGGGGTATCTCTCGCGATCCAACACGGAATGGCTCGTGCGGTTCGCGACGGAAAATCCCCAACCCCTATAATCTGGCTCAATTTATCTCGCGGGTGCGTTTAATTCCCCAATTACGGGAAAATTTTCATTACACATGATAATTACGGCACCGGACGGCTAATTAAACCCCATTAATCTCTTATTACGTAGACTGCCCGTTGAATCATCCCCGGGTTTCGTACCCCCACCCCTAACGGAGGAGGAGGAGGAGGAGGAGGAGGAGGAGGAGGAGGTGGAGGAAGAGAAAGAAAGAAGATCGGTAGATTAATAAAGGAATCACGTGTGCTTATCTCTCGGAGAGAGGCGTTCGAGCCGAAGAGAGCCGACAATTGTGTGTTCGTTCGGAGCCTCTAAACCGGAACAATGGCCAGAGCCGGATAATGAAAAAAGGCTGAACAGAGAAGACGAAGAAGAAGAAGGGTGGAAGGGTGGAAACGCCGGGGGGAGGGGAGGGCAGAAGTATGAAACTGCGTATGGTAACGCGACAGAGTTACGATCTTACGACCGTGCACACTTTTTTTGCCATCCTATACGCCTATTATCTTCTCCCCGCTTTTCGACTATGGTTCTAGCCGCCTCCTTCTTCGTCTTCGCTCGCTCGTTCTTTTACCCGGACGCGCCTCCATCCTTATTAATTCGCGCTCGCGAGCGCGTGCACACGTTCACGTGTTCCTCTATCGCGGCTCGATCGACGCGCAGGAGGCGGCAGCGCTTTTTAAATAATTATAATGAGGGCAATTATCGTGTGCGCCGGCAAGCAGAGTGTGACGAGTCGTTGTTACACATTGCGGCACGGAGGATCGTCGCTCGGGCTGTTCGTGGAGGAACAGCCAGTGTGTACCATGATTCTACGCTCCAGACTCTAGAACTATGATGTCTAGACGATCCTGAAGAAGGGATGGGAGGGATCGAGAGAGGGAATACGCAGAAGACTAGAAGGCTAGAGTCGACAGGATGAAGATTAGAGAAGGTGGTAGCGACCTGAAGAGAAGGGGATTCTCAGTTCAGTGATTTCTCTATGTATGTCGCCAGGGCCTGGATGATAAACGTCGCTGAATTATCCCCACTACCGCGGGGCATACCCCGAAGCTAGAGAGGCCTCTGACGCCAAGGACTGTAAACATAACAGGGCTCAGTATGTCTCCTGGACGATATAAGACGCTGGCAAGACCGCTGTTGTGGACATGTATCGAGAATACAGCTACAAGCATTCACAATTAAAATCCAGTGTCGCATTAATTAAGTAATGTTGGGCTAGAATATTTCTGTGAGAGAACTGTATGCTTTTATTTTATTATAGGATACATTTTGAGGAAAAAATTGTCGCAACGGTGCTGGGGCGTTTCAGGAAAAATATTTTACAAAATTTGCAAGGAGAGGATCGTCTGTTTTGCGGAAACTGCATCGAGGGAGAGGCGAACCGGGCTGAAAACGCACGGCAACGGTACCGCGGCCGTCCGTTATATTATAAATTAGACACGAATGCAAGATCCGCTTGAAGAACTGCGCGAATAATTTATGCGTTGACGTTAAAGATCGAGGGACCAGAAAAAATCGCCGGACGGTTCAATAGCCTATCGAATATCGCGTTCTAAACGTCAATTATCAGAACGCATGCATCAACGCTCTGCGCCCTTTGCCGGCCGTTGACAGTGAGAAACCTATCGTGATCTAGCCGGGCACAATATGGCCGAGGTAAATCGTCTGCCGGAAGCGGATCCGAGAAACGGCCGACGAGGAAATCAACGCGCCTCGACTAATCCAATTAAGCAAAATATAAATTTTAAAAGGGAACAGGGACGGCCAGAGGCGCGCACCGTCCAACAGATAGTTTATCTTGCGATCAAGACGTTGTTCAAGATGGTTGTTGCATGGTAAAACGAAAGAAGGAAAAGTTGACCTGACGATAACGTTTAATTATCCGTTCGGTGTATAGAATTTTGCTCGGGCTTGTTTTACCGTTACCGGTGCTACGTGTGTACATACGGCACGGCTCCGTGGTTCGCGAAACTGTTAATACGCGAAACTGTTTAAAACTGCTACATTTTGCCACCATTGCAATTGAATTATTTTAAACGGACCGTAAAATCGCAGGCATTGACGAACTTCTGATCCACGCGTTTCATTCGTGCTGCTGTAGTAAACGCAGGCTCGCAAGCAAACTGTGCAAGCCCGCGGACTATACAAGCCCGAGTAAGTCCATCTAAGCCCGTCAAAGCCCATTCAAGCCTTTACAGAAAATGCAAACCTATGCTAGTCTACACAAGCTTATGGAAACCTATGCAAGTCTATGCAAGCTTATAAAAATCCATGCAAGCTTCTGCAAGCTTATGCAGGTCTATGCAAGCTTAAGCAAGCCTATGCAAATCTATCCAAGCATATGTATGCCTATGCAAGTCTATGTAAGCTTATGGAAGCCTATGCTAGTCTATGCAAGCTTATGGAAGCTTATACTAGTCTATGCAAGTTTATTCAAGCTTATGGAAGTCAATGCAAGCTTATGCAAGTCTATGCAAGCTTATGCAATTCTGTGCAAACCTATGCAAGTCTATGCAAGCCTATGCAAGTCTGTGCAAGCTTATGTAAACCTATGCAAGTCTATGTAAACTTATGGAAGCCTATGCTAGTCTATGCAAGTCTATGCAAGCTTATGCAATTCTGTGCAAGCCTATGCAATTCTACGCAAGTGTATAAAATTCTATGCTAGCTTATACAATTCTGTGTACGTCAATGCAAGTCTATGCAATTGTATAGAATCATGCACAGTCTTGTACAATCCTGTACAATGGAGGTGTAATACATCCAAGGGCAAAATTAAGAATAGTAATGTTTGTAAAACTGGAGCTTCACACCGTAATGCGGTGGTGGAAAGCAGTAAGTAATCGGTTATAATTCGTGAAAATGGAGAGCAAAGTGTTCCCACGAAGATGCAACGACTTAGATAGTCGACAAATGGCTTCTGAGCGTTACCGTTTCCGCCTATAAACGGTTATGCGTTTCGTTCAAAGCTTATCCGTCCGTGATCGACCTCACGATTTCGATAGAGACGCGCGATACATTTTTACAGAATCCTCAGCTCTTTCGGAAGAGCAGAGAAATTCGTGTGAAAAATTTGGACAATTTAAACGAGTACAATTGTACGAGATTAGTCGATGCAGCAGCAATATTCGAATATTATTCGCCAGTGATCTCTCCGGGGTGTTGTAGTTTGCTATGCCAGTGATACCGAGCTAATTCGTAGAAGCCCGAAGGACGATTCCTCCGGTAAAGGATTTTTCCGGTAGGGCAGGCGGCCCTTCGATTGTTCGCGGTGAAACGGCGCAATGAAAGCTCGATAGTACGAACAAAAAGCCGTGAGGTAGACATAAATAAATAGGTGGTGGGTGTGGTTGGTAGGCCGCACACATGGCGTCGTGACCCGTCTCTTCTCTTCGTGAGCTCGGGACTCGCTTAAGTTATGCCCGCCGGAATGCTGCTGCTCCCGCTTCTTTTGGTGTCGTGGCTAAACGTTGTTCACCGTACGTTTACTCCCGTCCGCTCGTCTTTTTATGCCTCTTAATCCCCGCAGATTCGACCTATTAACATGAACACACTATGTTAAACTTGGCGAAAAACTGCCCCGGGCTGATAGACTCACAACGATTCGCTCTAACACTCGAACGCCCCTCCATCAGCTGATAGATATAATGATTCATCTCAATGTCCAAACACTCTTCAAAACAAAAACTTTCTGAGACTATATCGAATAGAGATCATCTGACAAGTTGGGAAGATCTGTGCTCACCCAAAACCTGTGCTAATGACTGAACAATAAATTTTCTGATAATGGTACACCAAGCTCTCCCACTTAGGTATTTTAACACTAAATCTACCAAGCCTTAAAAGTAACTGATTGTCTTGCAAAAATGATTTGACTGAATTTATTTGGATTTAAAAGCATTTTAAATTCCAGTAATTGTACAATAAAAAATCTGGAACAGGTCATTTTGACCAGCGGTGGTAGGTTTAGTGTTGAACAATATTTAGTATTCTTTTGAGTGGCTCGAACGGGGAGGCACAGCATCACGGAATCCAGTATCGTTTTTTCCAGTATAGTTTCGAGGGTCAGATCCTCCGGTTATCCACCGCAAACCCGACGTTTCTCTAACCTGTGTGTAACGCCGTTCATGACTTAACACGGTGCTTGGGTTCGGCTGTGCTTTGGCGGTTCAGGCTGCCGGGACAATGCCGCATTGTTTCATCGTCGTAGGCTATCTAGTCGGCACGGTAGCAGGCCCGAACGATGTTTATTATCCTCTTGCGCAACAAAACAAAATGCCCCGGTGTTATATTATCCTCCGCTTCGTGGTCGAATCAGTTTCCCATATAAAATCCCCGGACGCCGATGTTCCGTCGTAACTTCGAACCGTGCACGACGCTTCTTCAGGGTGTCCTTCGTAGCCTAGAACCTGTACCACCGGGTAGACCTCGTGGAAAATCCGCTCCAACTTGTAATTCGTTTCGTTGCCTCCAAGCAGCTTCTCACTTCTGCAATTTTGTGCAAGCTTATGGAAGCTTGTGCAAGTCTGTGCAAGCTTATGGAAGCTTATGAAAGCTTATGCAAGTCTATGCAAGCTTATGCAAGTCTATGCAAGTTTATGGAAGCTTACGCAAACTTAGGTAACTCTATGCAGGTCTACGCAAGCTCATGCAAGTCTATGCAAGCTTATCTAAGCCTGTGCAATCTTATGAAAGCTTACACAACTCTATGCAAGCTTATATAAGCCTATGCAGGTCTACGCAAGCTTATGCAAGTCTATGCAAGCTTATGTGAGCCTATGCAAGTCTACGCAAGCTTATGCAAGTCTATGCAGGTCTACGCAGGCTTATGGAAGTCTATGCAAGTTTATGTGAGCCTATGCAAGTCTACGCAAGCTTATGCAAGTCTATGCAAGCTAGTGCAAGCCTCTGCAGGTCTACGTAAACTTATGCAAGTCTATGTAAGCTTGTACAGGTCTATGAAAACTTGTGTGCTTCTGTTATGTACTATGCAGAGATCTTAAGTTGTTGATCATCTACAAACTGTATTGATGTATTATTGTAAACAATGTTGTAGATGAAGCACCGTAGAGAAAATTATGTGAGTCTAGCACCAAAGTCCCCTGGACCTTATGTTGTTGATTTTATATAGCTATGACTTCTATGTGCTGCGATTTTAAATAGTAAGGTATATAAAATAAATTTGACTGTGTATTGCGGGGTTGTTCACGTCACTTATCTCTGACCAATGGTTGAAGACGTGGTAATAGAAATGTGAAGATGAATATAACTTCTGTAAATCCGAGTGCGTAATCCTCTTTTGTCCTGAAACGAGCATATCGATCATCGACGCGATTGGAAGCAATGCCGATGATCAGGCGCGTGGCAAGGAAATCTGCCGCTATCGGTCGAGGAATCCGATTGTCTCTCTCGCTCTGTTGTCGACAGGCAACAAAATTATTCCGGCTGACGTATGAGTCAGGCAGACGATCCATTGTAAAAGCGGCATGGGCTCATAATCTGGCGATGTAGGATCTCCAGGCCGAGCTGACCGGAACTGCGCCTATGCTCTCTCACCGGAAGTGCCGCTGCCACATGTAGTAATATAAATTATAATGCCCTTACGGTTTTTCCTTTCGCGGATTTGCATTTAAAACGCCGGGATGGCCATTGTCGTTGAAATCGGGGCCCGGCTGATTTTCATGGAAATAAGAAAATGGCCACCTCTTTCTCTCTTCCTCTCTTTCTTTCTCTCTGTGGTGTTTGCACACCCCTCAGCTTTTTGTTTTCGCCGCGTATCAAAGGTAAAATCCGGCGAGAAACGAAGATAAAAGTGTGTGTAGTAGCACGAAGAGGGGCTCTACCCCAGCCCGTTCGTTGATTTCCATCGAATCGTGCCAAGGCTAATCGGAGATCAAATCTGGAAACGGCTCGCTTTCACCTACTCGGACACAATGGCCTCTCAAGCTTTTCTAACTCCTTTTTACTCTGTCCCAATTCTTTTTCTCCCGTGTTCCATCCTCGATGCCGAAGATCTGCGAGACTGTTGTACTATTTCCTCAATTAGCCCAATTGCAAAACGAAGAACGTGCCGGGGAGGGTCCGTTAACAGTTTATGACTTTGTCAGAGGCTATTCTGAACGAGACTTTTCTTTCCCTTGTTGTTCACAGCAGACGAACAATCCCTTCAACAAAAAGAATCCATATTTTTATTAGTTTCATTCGAACGAAACTATGCTTTCCAGAATTTTTCGAACCAGAAATTTGGAATCGTTTTGACTCCTCCGGTACTTAACCTCTTAAGTACTGTACGCCACTATAGTGGTTTGTGAACGCATCAGTGAAAAGCATCAGTGTGAACGGTACGTCCCTAAGAGACAGATTCACCATTCTTAAGAGGTTAAAGGAATTATTAATTAAACAGCGTCGTTTATATTAATCATTCCAGTAGCCGATTAGACCCGTAATTGACCGACAGAATGTTTTGCTCTCCGTGCTACTAAGAAATTAGCGGAATTAATTTTTCGTACTTTCTACGTCGTGCAACATAGTCTGCTCAAATAAACTAGAGACCGTTGATCAGAGTTTCTAAATTGCAGCAATTAATTCTCGTGGACCGAATTTTCCATCAAACAGGTTTGGTATTCCAGTAGCCGCTGTATATTAGTTAACTTTCTTTCGCAATTTTACTATTTTTCCTACAGGCTCGCTCTACTAACCCTGCTGCGACCCTCAATTTAAACCTCCGAGCTAACGACATTTCTTATTACTGTGACTATACTATAACTGACTTAATACTGTGACTTATTACTATAAATTGTGCGTTAATGTTCATACAACATGGACAGTATAACTATTAGTACATATTATGTTGTATAATATTTAGAGTACAGTGTTTACTCGATATATGTCCAAAACACGGGTCTAGCCAGAGACATATATCGACGAGGACATACTATTCTTTGATCCACATGACCTTACACTCCTCGGCGACCGATGGATACCCCGCGGCAGTGGGGATAGTTCTGGGACTTTTATCGACTAGGCATTTGGGACATATATAGAGTAAACACTGTACATGCACATATTTCTCGTAATCGTTCTCGTACATTTTTAGTATCGCCACAACAAATTACGAGCTTTCTAAAGTTAAATTGATTCAAGTTGGGATTATTCGAACAAAGCTTTTTATTTCTCCTGACTCATATTGCAATTAAAATATGAAATCGTGAGCAAGAGATCATGAATAACAATTTGCAGACTTAAAGTGTAGAGCTAACTGGGTGAAGCAACATTAGTGGATCTCCTTTGATTTCATATTGTCAAATAATATCTTTGGGGTGAATAAAATCGTCAACAATGGCAGTAACATAGAAATCTTGACTATAGAGTCACGTCCTGGATCAAGGATCGTTCAGATCACGAACTGTCCGCGCTTTATGAAGTCCACGATCCTCTGCACGGCGTCCTGGAACCTGAAGAAGTTGGTTCTGGCTTCTACAGAGGTCTTCGACTTGTAGATCAGTGTTGTATAGGCTGCGGTCAGCTCGGTGACCAATCGTTGAGCCCTTCTAGCGGCTGCGTCGATGGAACCCGTCGGTGTCTTGATACTTTGAGCTGTCCTAATGATTTCGTCCTTCACTAGATCCACCAAACGGTCATCGTCTTCCTGGGTGGACTTGCCGCTGGAGATCGTGCGGAAAATCTGTCTGATGGCATCGTCAGCTGCCCCTGCAAATTGGAATTAATTGGTTAATTGGTTGATTAGACAATAATATTATTTATTAATATTGTTATTAATGTTGTAATGTATGTAGGAGTTATTGTTTTTGCTTAGAACTTGACTATGCTGGAGTATGTTCGATTATGTTTGACTATGTTTGACTACAGAACGAGTTAGTGTGTTTAGTTCACCTGGCGTCGCTCCTGTCCTCCCCTGGATCGATCCCGACGGATCATTCTCGCGATCGATCCCGAGCGATCCAGCAGCCAGAAGGACGATCGCGATCGCCTCGAGTATCGGCATCCTTGTACGTTCCATCGGGTGAAACTGTCGGTCGTGAGCCCGCCGATTTTCTCTTTTTATACTACTCCTTTTATGCTAGTCCGTGGACGGGGACCCCGAGGATCGCGCAGGGACATTATGTAAAATGTAATTTGTCGTGCGGGCTCGCGCACCGATCATTACGAATGATCTTGATGCGTGTCATTAAAATGAAAAGACAGAAGGGAAAGTGGAACAGCGTGACGCGCACGCCGCAGGAAAGTATACTGTTTCGTGGATCACTTTGATTTTCACGTTTCGACGTTTATGGGAGCATCCACGGCCGCCGGGAAAATGCATTGTGAAAGTGCAAACCCATTTTTCATACTCGGTCGAAACGTAAAACAATTGACGTTCGTGGATGATGTTTGTGCGTGGTCATTTTTGGCCATTTACGTTGAATAAATAGCAGGGAATAAGTTGTTCGTTATATTTATTAATTGATTCATTATTAATTGAGTTGGGAAATTATTTTTCACGTCAGGAAGGTATCACGTTTCAAAACAGCAGAGCATTGCATAAGAGTGCACAAGAGAGTTGCACATTGTACTTTCCATACGATGGTGAAATTTGTTGGAGCTAGGTGATCAATAATTTAGGAAATGATGATGATGATAAAAATCCACAATTTAATCATTCTTTTACCGTGGTCCTTTCCTAGTTAAAATTTTGTCAAGTTTTTAGGTTAAAATTCAAAGATAAAATTAAATATTCTATTAATATTCAATTCTATTCAATATTCAACCATAACCTCAAAAATTGCTAAGAGGAATAGAACAGAATGGAAAATATGTTATTGAATAAATCTGTGGCCAAATATTTTATTTTATCTTTGAATTTTAGTTTGAAAACGCTCCTCAAAAACTAAAATTTACATTCATTGCAAATGACCAAAGAACAAAGAAATTTTCCACCATCAAAGAGCAAGGAATTCAAGCACAATACTTATCCAGAACTAAAATTTATATGTATTGCAAACGACCAAAGGACTTAGGACACCTCGTCCATAAAAGGGCAGGGGTTTCCAATTTTTACTGTCACAGCAAATCAGCGTGCTGTAGCGGATTTTCTGGAGTGATTCCCTCGGATCCTTGCTTCCGTAGGAACACAATGTGTATCGAGCGATTCATGCGATTCTCTTCGGCGTAACAACAGGCTCAACAGGTCGTCGCGTCGCTTTGGTTCCCCCTCGAAAAATGGAGAAGCGACGCCGATGCTGGCCGCCGGTAAAAGTGCGTGAATATAGGGAGGGAGTGCATCCAGCCATGATTCCTCTTCACCGATTTTTACCCCTTTCCTGTCCCCTGCACCACGCTCCCTCATTCAAACACGCCGACCCGATGGTTCGCGATTAAAGCCCGGACAGAGGTTTCCAGAATTCGTGTTTCGCAAAGGATGCGCCCACTTTCACCGACGGTACACTTCAGGGAACGTGCCTCGGACGTCTTTACACGCTCTGTTATGCGATCGACCCGGTCCATTCCAGGGCAAAACATCTCTCGAATTACTCCACATTCTACATTGTATTCCTCGCGAGTGTACCGTTGACTTGGCGAGTCCTGTTCAACATAACCTCAATGTTGTCGGAGCAGTCTCTTAAAAATTTCAACGCTGAACCTACGGAATTGATGGAACTGTAAAAATTGTGAAATAGAAAAATAGAAAATAGTAGAATAAATTTCCTTACCTAAGCATTTTATATTGAAAATTGCGGACAGTAATTTAGGGTTGCCATTTTTACAAGGCAATATTTACACAAATACTGTTAACGCTCGGTAGGTTCAGTGTTAACCTGTTTCTAGAAATTTTTCTACTCCCGAATGTTAGTTTAAAATTTTGTTGGGCAACTTTTTAGGTTCGCCGGCAGCGTCGAATTTGATCGGTGGAGAGCAAAGAAGGGGGAACGCAAGAAGCGAGTTTGCTCGTCGCTGTTTTTCCCCAGTTGTCCGAAAGGATTCGCGATTCCGAAGCATTCGCCTCGGCTCGGTTTTTGCGCAACCGCCGGACAATTCCGCTGCTTGGTGGGAAAAGGCGAAACGCGGGGCGCACACCGTCCCGATTAGCTGTCGCAACCGAGCCCGGGCATCTAGGAAAAGCGGTGTATACGCGAAAGGAGACGGTGCCGCAGGATGTCGGGATAATACACATTATAGACCGGCCATTATTACGCAGAAGCTCCGCGGCTGCCTGTTCCTCAGCCGGAAGGCCGACTCCCGCGTGTCTGCTTTTCCTGCATGAATGAAATGTAATTTAAGCTTACTCAAGTACCCGTATTTCCATTCATCCCACGAGTGAACGTGCCCGGGAGACTCCTACGTCTGTCTGTCCCGGCCGCGTCGCCGATTTTTCGAAAAAGTCCAACGAAAGTCAGTCGAATCCGTTTATTCGCTAACAATACGATTTAATCTCCCGTAGATGGGCGCATCATTCTTGTCAAGCAACGACTTGACACTATTTTTAAAGCACCGAGTCCAATTGGATTACTCATTCGAGATAGTAAGATTAATTTCATACGAAAACGCGAATAGTAAAATTTTTATTTTGTTTTTAAACCGTTGGAATTTGGAAAGTAACCTTTTGGATTTTCATACACAGCATTTACTTAATTAATTTGATTCTAACACGAGGCGTGAGCACGCATATAGAACAGACAGTGAGAGATTACACATAGAGTGTGAAAAATAGATAGGGTACTTTCTGCGTAGAAACAAAGGAGCGCCATCTCTTGGGTCGTGAATAAAGATGGGGCGTCGCGATTGTCATTCCAACGTAAACAAATGAGTGACGAGGATGTTTTAAGAATATTCCAGAGGAAATCCGAAAAAATTGGTTATTTTCCTCCACGACGCACAGGAGGCCGTGAAAGTTGGAGGGAAAATTAAGAAATTGTCTCCTTTCGCATGATTTTCCCAATGTTCAAGTGCAATTTCAATGAAAACTATTTGGAATGGCTTAGTCAGGTTTAGACAGTACGAAAGATCACATCTTCTAGGCTTTAAAATGATTTTGAAACAAGTAATTGATATTACATTTTGCGGAGGGGACCAGGTATATTAATTCCACTTATTCTACAGTTATTCTATAATTTGATTTTTATTGCAGTTTGAAGCTATAAATGTTACACTCTAACCTATTAAATTTCGTTCAATTGTCTCTAACGGTTTAGACATTATTATTTCAGAGCGCCAAAATGACATTTTTGCTCACTGTGCGTCGTGGTGGGGGTAAGCTCGAGCGACAAGTACAGTTTTATTCCGATACAAGCCGACGCTTTCCATTCCGAAATAAGAAAATATCGAAGGAAACCTGTGCATTTGACAAATCATTTTAAAAGTGAAGATCAGCAGAACTTCTGCGCAGAGAAATGAAATGCTGACAAATAAATATTTAAAAAATTAATAAATAAATCTTTTTATAAATACTTTTCAGGAGAATCGAAGTGTGAGTGTTCGAACT
Source organism: Seladonia tumulorum (assembly GCA_913789895.3). NCBI lineage: Eukaryota > Metazoa > Arthropoda > Insecta > Hymenoptera > Halictidae > Seladonia > Seladonia tumulorum. Next base: position 7,368,412 of record OU565280.1, read on the forward strand.
TCCAAAAATAGGAGGGAAAGCTCTCCCAGTGGTGGAACGGTCGAAGACCACAGTGCTTCCTGTAATCTTAATGGACTCGCGCGAAAGGGAGTATCAATTAATCGTTTTTCCCGGGTGAATTAACAACGGAACGCGAACGGAGGAAATTTCATTGCTCGTCCGTCAAGCTGTTGTAAAACCAAGTTTGATCGAACGTGCAACCCGATGGACAGCAAAGTGGCTGTTCGGCCGATGGAAATTACAATCTTACGCATTATTAACCGCCGATTAACGTGTCGCGATGCCGAACTCGATGTCTATCTGGCGAACCAGATGAAATCTGCGTTGCAAAACACAGGCGAAAGATAACGCGCCGAGAAAGACGCGTCCGAGGAATAGAGCAATTACGGGCCAAGATGGAAAGTGGTTCTCCCGGGACGGACGAAAAAGAATGGCCACTTAATGTTATTTTATATGAGAAATAATATCGCGATATCGTCGCTGCGATAGCGGCAACATGGAAAAAGGAACCGAACGAAGGAAAACTGGATCGGATCCAGTTCGACGGAAAATCGTTTTGTCGTGAACGACATCCTAGTTGCGACTCGATCGTCCTGTTGAAAATCGCGGCGCCGCGCACAGTCGGCCAACAAATCGACGGCATTAGGCGTCCAATTAGCGACTATTAAGTGGGACAAATTCTGTTAGGCGAACCATCCTTTCGTGTCGAGAAACCAGACTTTGTCGCACCGCGTGGAAATACACTTAACCCCATTATCATCCAGGCCTTGGCGACATATATAGAGAAATCACTGTAATTAAGTAACTTATGGAAGTTAATTAGCATGTGCCGAGTAGCAACTGCAAGAACTACCACCATAATCAAAGTAATGAATTAATGGAACCGAAAGTGAGATGAAAATTTATTATATTGAACGCTATTTGGATTCTTCTGCGTCCTAAAAAGAGTATAGCTGGATGACAAGATGGTCAAAAGTGCCCCCAAGTCAAATTGATTTTTGGTCCCACCATTCGACAGGGCTCCCAAAGAAACCCGTCTGTGACAAGTTTCAAGTCGCTACCCCCACCACAGGGGTAACTACAGGGTGTGGACGGTTTTATGAATTATGCTTTATTTCTCTTGCTCGGCTCAACAAAAAATTACGAAAAAATTCAGGAACATTGTAACCAATGGCACACACGACAGAGAATTATTTCAGAATTTTTGGTTGCAGAATCGATTTTTTTTCAAATCCGAAAGCCTAAAATGACCGATTTTATATTGAAGTTCTCGGTGTACCATGTTTATATTATTATATCAGTTGTGTTTTATCGTAAGTTTGTGGAATTTTCTGAGCTCCTAGTGTTAATATTGTCTTTCCGGATTTGTGTGTGCACGGGGCGATCGATAGATCATGATCGGGTCGGAACCTCGTCGATCGGAAACGGTCGGTAAAAAGGCAGCTCTTTTTTCTTCGATTCGGGCTATTTACATTGGCGCGGTCCGCGCAGCTTCCGGCAAGAAGTTACTCTTTCAATAATTTCTTTGGAATCCGGTTAATTTTTCCGGCGCGACGGAGAACTCGGATCGTTTTCTGAGCCACGTCCACGTCCACGTAATCTGGTGGCCAGGCTTCTTCCTGTAAGCATCGGAATCGGGCGTCCCCGCCTTTCATCTCGCCACTTTCTTGCTTGCATTCCGCTCCGAGACGGGACGATCGACAAAACCGATCTTTGCGAAGCCGGACGCATACCAGCGTGACTCGTCCTGCGAGAGGCGGCCTTCAAAAAATCTGATTGAAAACCAACATTCAGCGCGGACGTGCCTGAAGTCCGCTCGTTAAACTCGTGTCATTAAAATATTAATATCTGTCCGGGTTTACTTTCCCCGATATTAATATACTGCCGAGTCTTCCTGCTCCGATTTATACAGGCTGTTAAATTAATCGTCGAATATTGATGCCAAGTTCTCTGAATTAATTCCGAGAAACGGAAGTTACAAAATGTATTTCTTCTTCTAATAGTTTTATCACTAAACTATGCCTTAGCCTCTTAAGCGCCTGTCCGCAATTCCATTTACTAAGTACGGTGTGTTGGTCCGCAAATATGCTTCCCAGGGACGGCGCCCCTGGCTGCGGAAGGCACAAAAGCCACTATAGTGGCGTTACTGTTCAAACTGACGCTTCCCACGGAAAGCCACTATAGTGGCGTTCTGTTCAAACTGATGCTTTCCACGGAATTAAAATTAACTGGTGCATGTTATAACAATGAGCAAAAGTTGTTTAGCACCAAGGGGTCAATTATCCCCAAGGAAGCTTGGGGAAGCTTGACTCTAGGTTTATTGTCAAAATGACAGGTTCGAATATTTTTAATTTAAGATCATTGAGATTGTAAAAATGCTTCCATGAGGAAATTACTTACCAAATTTATTTCTCTGAATATATAATATTCTTTCAATGTCCTTTCAATATATATTTATTTGAATATATAATAATTTGTATATATTCCTGAAAAAATTGCTAAAAATTTGATTAGTCCCATTCTTGTAATTTCTATAAAGTAATGTAAGATAGTCAGGTGTTGGTGTTAATGTGTCCGAATGTTTTTCTGATTTCAGAGGTCTCAGAGGTCGCAGAAGGATCCGTTGTCGTTCGCAGCCAGTTATCTGTGTCAACTCGAAGCTCTCCAAGCATTGATACAACCTGATAGTTCAGCTCTGATTCGCAGTGGTTCTCGGTGCGCCAGTGGTCAGCCGACTCTACAGGAGGCTGTAATACACTTTCTCTTAATTTATAATACAAAGACGACTGATAAGAGCACCGACCGGCGCGGCTGCGAGATACTCGCTTCGTTTTCAGTTTGCCAGGCGGATTACGTATCGAAAACAAGAGTCGACCGACTGACCGTTGATCTACAACTCGTTTCATCTCCTGCATCACTGGAAATTAGTTAACAGACTTCCGACATCAGGCTCGATCGTTTATCTGTTCGATACTACAACTGAAATTATGTCATTCGCACTCAATACAGTAAAGTCTCGATCTGAGCCGAACGGAGCTACACGATCTTAGTTTTCTTAGTCGAAAACTTTTTTATTTTTCATTATTTTTTTATGGGACTTTCACCCACTTATTCGTGGAATTTTTCTGATTACAGTGACACTAAGCACGACGTAATTTGGACTGTATTTGCTGGTCCAATTGCTCTACACGATCTATGTCACTATGTGACATAATTTCGTTGTAGGATGAACGTTACGTTGAAGCATAAGGTTGGGATCATGCACATGGATTGCACTAAGGAGTGGCACAAAAAGTATACATTCTAAGCACAGCCATTCCCAGATAGTGGTAGTGGGGATAATTCCACGACGTTTATCATCCAGGTCTTGGCGACATATACAGAGAAATCACTGTACTGAGATTGTAAACGTGCATCCATGAGAAATTATTGAACAAATTTATTTCCTTAGGTCTATATCATAAAAAGAAGAACTAAAATTATTTTTATAAAGTAATGCAAAACAGTCAAGAACTCCATCAAGCTGGTGTTAAGAACTTTCTATTTGAAAGAAAAAGTCTGTGCACGACTGTCTGCTTCCACTTCCTTCTGGAAAGGAAGTGTCAATCAGCCAGCAAAATAAATTCGAAAGTGACACACTCGATTCGGGCAGAAAATGAAAACCACGTTCTGCAAAAATTTTCGAAATTGGAAGAAACTATCCGCCATTTCAGCGGTAACAACACGAAACCCATTGGACTGTACGCAGTGAGAGAAAGAGAGAAGCGTTGGCAGTAAAGTAGCAACGACAAGCATTAAGGTGTCGTAAAAGCGATAATTCAGGGGCTTTATCAACCGATGCCGAACACGGTCGCACACTGTCTTTACGACTGATCGATATTAATACCCATTGTTAAAAACAAGCGGCGATACCGATCAACGAGCCTGAACACAAGTTGCCGGCACACCACCGTTCCCCGGTTTCGACTCGAATTAATATGGCGTCATGGTTGACCGTTTTCCGAATGGTTCTCTTCTCGAGTCGATCTCTCGCGCTGTCTGCTAAATAATCATGGCTATCAACGAGTATGTGTGACTCCGTTACGTTTCGTTTTGAGCATTTCTCCTGGAAAGATAGAGACAATCAAATACAAACATTTTTTAATAAAATTGGAAATGAATATTGTGCGGATTTTTATGCAAAATGAAAATTGTCTGCTACTATTGCGGGAGACAGGAGCCAGATTTGATTTTTATATTTTTAAATAGCTCATTTTCTGAATATTCTTGTGATTTAAAAAATAATTTGAAATAGCCACTTTTAGCGCTCTGAATGTAAACCTAGAGTGTTAATATTTTTTGGTCACCCGGAACCGAACATAGTGTGCACCGAAATGCAAAACATAAAATGGAAACTGGATGGGAACTAATAGTTAAACTCTGAGCAGAGAATATAATTTATTGGAGAGAACTCGCGCCACGATAATTTCCAGCCTCTTCGCAACGAGATTAAACGAAACTGTAACGCGACATTGATGAACAGCTTAGAAATCGGATCAACGGGACTTAGTATGTAGGCGCACTAGGGACTTTGTGGATGCTTTTTCGTCCCAAAGAAACGGCGACGAAGGCGCGATAAAAAAAGGCGCAGGAGATGGGGGAAAAAAGGGGGCAAATAAATGTCAAATATGATACGATCGCGGAAACCAGTCGAGGGCGAGTATACATCAATTTCTGTCGGGGCTAATAACATAGAATCGGCTAGATAAGACCAGAAGCTGTATTGAAAAGCTCTTATTTAATCTGCCGGAGCGGGCTCGTTTACGAGGCAATTCAGGGGCGAATTATGGGCGTGTGTACGGGGATTAATCACCGACAGCGCAACCCGTGCTGGTCCACCGACACAGACACACCGACGCGGTTGCGCCGCGTACGGATAGAGAGGACAGACAAGATGCAAGACACGGGAGAGACAACGCAGTGTAACATGTCCGTGTTCCTCGACACTGTGATTTCGCGCGCCTGTGCTCAACGCACTTACGCGGCACGTACATTGATCGACCTAATTCTCCGATTTGTCACGCCTCTTATTGCACACCTAGCTTTCACTGCCTCCGCAGGGATAGGGCGCTGAATTGTTGCATCGTTCCAGACGCCAGTTTCCAGAAACGTCCTCAAACGTCCTGCAACGTCCTCAAATGTCTGTGAACATTCTCAAACGTCAGCGATCGTCCCCAAACGCCTCCAAACGTCCTCGAACGTCTCCAAACGTCCTCGAACGTATTCAAACGTTCTCAAACATCTGCAAACGTCATCAAGCGTCTGCAAACATCCTCAAACATCTGCAACTGTCCTCGAACGTCTTCAAACATCCTTAAACTAACGTCCGCAAGCCTCTGCAAACGTCCTCAAAAGTCTACAAGCGTCCTGAACAGTGTTACAAAAGTCTACAAGCGTTTGCAATAGTCCTCAAACGTCTGCAAACATCCTGAAATGTTTGCAAACGTCTTCAAGCGTGTGCAAACGTCCTCAAGAAGCGTCTGCAAACATTTTCTAAAGTCTGCAACAGTCTTCAAACATCTGCAAGCGTCCTGAAACGTCTGGAAACGTCCTCAAACGCCCTGAAACGTCTACAAACGTCCTCAAAAGTCTGCAAGCATTGTGAAACCTCTGCATACGTCCTCAAACGTCTGCAAACGTCTTCAAACGTTTTGAGACGTCTGCATCTTTTCGCAGAGCTTCGATGAAGTTAGATTGTTGCCAACCTAGAAAATGTGAGAAGAACTTCGATAAATAAACGTGTGAAGAATTACTGTAAGAAAATGGTACGTGAACAAAGATCAGCTATAAAATCACAGAATCTGAAATAGCCTTGTAGTTCATAACAAACGAATTGTACGCGTTTATGATAACAATGGGTTGATGCGATTTTAGACAGATGAGGAATTAAGGACTATTTGGAACGTGTTGAAATTATTCGAGAATGGATTGTCACTATCGTGCTTGGTTTTTCGAAAAAGGGCAAACGTGGTTGTTCATTTGTCGGGTCTCAGGAACGCGAGTTTACCCAGAAAACACATTTGAACCGCGATCATGCTGTGGGCCTGCACGAGTGGCGCATTGTGGCGCACATCATAGACAAAGCCGGATTATTTTTCACGGTTGCAAAGGAAGCGTGCAGTGGCATTGTGCCGGTATACCTGGTAACAGGAACTAGTAACAATGGTTGTGCTTTTTGCCTTCGTTCTTCGTGTTACACTGGTTTGACTAGAACTCTTAAGAGAACGGCCTATACGAGATGAAGGATGGCCGGGGAAGGTGCAGCCGTCAGATTGAGCAAATTTACGTCGCTTCGTTTGTTGAGCCATGCTTCTAAATCACTTGTTCTCCTTTCCGGAATTCAGTACCTTCTTGCTGGCAATAGTGGTCCAAAAAATACATACTCATTTTCGAATTGTCACCTGGAAAAATACAGACCCTATTAGGACCAATAGGGAATTTTTAGGCAACAGAACAAACGGTCTGGTTTAACGTTATCCATAATTATTACAGATTACAATTAATTAGAAATGCAGTTCGTTCGTAACAATTTCATCTGATTAAATTCCTTGAACTGTGTGTCGATGCCTCCGGCAATTCAGCATTGTTTCCGAGTTTCGCCACAGGTTCTAATAAGAGAGAACGACGACGTCCATAACGAATGCTCGCCGGTGTGCATCGAGGTACGTGAAAACCTTCCAGATTGCACCTGATGCGACGTTATTAATTCGCAACGTACGAGACGAATCCATCGTTGGTTATCGAACTCCGCTAACAAAATCCGGGCAGAATTAGCTGACACAGTGGAGTCCGGTAAAAATTTCCTCAACATTCCTAGGTCCCCGTGTTCACAACAAGCGTTGCCCGATTGTGAATACTATAGGATCGATCTGGTTCTGCGGAGAACAAAGATTTCTACGCCTAGGAAATCGCAGCAGCTTTCGATTCACCGTGAAGCAAGCAAAAAACCCAATGACTCAGCTCCGCAAAGAGAAATCAGGCGACAAATCGATCCGTGGACTTAATTCTGCGGTTTCGTACACCTGCTGCCATGATCCGTTTTCTTCGATTTGCTGCACTCGTTCGATAACTTATTCAGCTCGTTCTAATAGCGACAACTTATTTATTGCTTCGTACAATCCATAGGACGCGACGATTCCGATAAGCTGAGTGCAATAAAGAGCGTCACTGCGTAGCAACATGGCGGCGCCCTTGCATGTCAAAAATACCAGACATCGTACATCTTTGCACACGCATAGCCTTCGAACTGGTCATCTCCTAGGAATCAAACTTGGATTTTCGGAATCTTCTCGTCAAAATCTATGGGAATACATAAACAAAATTTAGAAATTTCTGGTTTCCCTAAGCAAAGTTTAAAAAATGACGGAAATGTATTTATTCAGATTTCTAGCGATTTTTGTTTATGCTCAGTGAAATAAATGCATAAAACAATTTTTCAGGCATCTTTGCAATCTCAGTAACGGTGAATTAAATTGGTTATTTTGCATGTTTATTTTTGTCATGAGGTCTAGCGGAGAATTACGGAAGAAAATGTAATACTACTAGAAAGCAGAACTGTTTATTATAATTAGTAACAGGTTTTAGTCGACGTTTATTTGAATTTAAAATTCAAAATTGGTTCTTCCCGTTTAACTTGTATTTTACCTTTCGATTTAAAATTGGTTCCTTAAAATTGCTAGCATCAATACGCTACGCATAATTGATTCGCCGTTCTCGATAAAGTTGCAGCAACTTAGGTGGGCAGGAGCGAAACAATTTCACGAATTTCACACCGTGTTTTTTCTCGTCCCGTGGACAGAGGCTTTTTTGTGTCGGGATTAGGCAGCAGTTGATACCCATGCCGAATCTCGTCTTCCTGTCCCACTATTTTGTATTAACTCGGCAAAAGTCCCGTTTCTGGCGGGCATACCCCTACAGCCGCCGTTCGTTCCCCGTTCTAATGCCTCCCTTTCACTTCTAAATCTCTCTCCACATTGTTACGTAATCTATATTGTATAACCGGTTATCCAACGTTCCACAGAATTATGAATATTAATCGTCGATGGCTCATTTGCGAAAAATTAAATTACGCGCCCCGAAACGATCGTCCCCGCGATTACGCGTGCCGCATGACTGGCCAAATTGCGCTCCCGCAACACTTCGGAGTCGCAAAATCCGTTCGGAAAAATCGGCTCGCCATTATTTCGAAGAACCAGCCCATCAAACGGACTAGTAATTTTTCTTCAAACTGCCGAAAAACAAAAAAATCTAAACAATGGCTTCTATAGACACCTCCGTTTTTCAAAATTGAGAAAACTTTGTATGAAAATCCGCAATTGGACATTGACTTACGTACCAATAGTCCCTTACTTCATGAAAAATGTCACAAGTAGACGGTACGTGTTTGTTTCTCGTCTGTTCTGGATGTGTCAACAGCGACACCTATGGGAATATAGTTGAACTAAATAATTTGATAGCAAGTTCCGAAGCGAGACGGTTAATCACGATTTCCGGGGGACGAAATGAAAAAGGACGACGAGGAAGAAAGAGAAGTGGGAACGGAGGAATGAGAAAATCGGCCGACGGGGTCAAGCCGGCCGAGGAAAAGAATGGCAGCATTTAAACGGGGCTTAAAGTCATCGCGGACGTAATCGGCCTTGTCGATCTTCGGTGGCCCTCTCCCGGTGCCATAATCCCAAAGAACAAGGGACGTCCCTCTCGATTCACCGCCGCTGCTCAACGCCGCGGTTGGCATTGATCATTGTGTCTCACGCGATCGGCTCATAATAGGCCACGTCGTCTCCGTCGTTGCCTGTTGCCGATACCAAAGAATATAAAGAGTTGGCCAGGTAGGCCCCCTCGTTTCTCGCCTCTTTACTTCCCTCGGTCTCGCTTCTGCACAATCATTGTGTCCACCGATCGTGGATCACCAACGCGTGGAACGCTTTCCTCGTCATCCAGCGCCTGCAACCCGGCCTCAGATAAGATCGTGATCGATGGTACGCGAGATCGATATTTTGTCTGTCTTCGCTCGCCAGGATTTGTCGGCCGGAGACAACGATTTTCGGGCCAACGCTCGATCTTTGGACACCGCGGCTCCGCTCAAACGCGATGCCCTCCTTAAAATCGCATTGTTCTCGCTTTACGACCGCTCGTCGCGTCCTGCTATAGTCTGCGAAATTCATTCCCGTGTAAGAAATCGAAATTATTACACTCGTGGTCTGTTAACCCTTTACGCTACGAATTGTTTTATGGTTTCAGTGGTCAGAACTCTTTTGTAATTCGTATTATTGACTCATGAATAATTGTCTCTGTCTTCAGAAGCACACCACAGTTTAGGAAAATCGCGACAGTGAACGAGACATTACTCCGACCACCACGGACAAAATAATACTGTGATTTTAATCGCTTCGCTCCCGCGGACGTGTTAGGGTTAGGTTACACTAGGCAAGTCGGACGCTGTGGGTCTATAAACACTAGATACAAAACCAAGGTAAACAAATTCTGGCGGCAGAGTTGCCGACCCTGTTTACCGGAATTCTCTGTTTTCGTATCTAGTGTTTATAGACCCATGGCGTCTGTCCTGCCTAATGTAACCTGACCTCTACACATCCGTGGAAGTGAAGCGGTTAAAATCACAGTATTATTTTACTCGTGGCCAGAGTAATTTTTTCCTGTTGGCTGTCACGGTGTGTTGTGCAGAGTTTAGTGATTGCGGTCCAATTATTTGGACGTATTCGTGTGAGTCAATAATAGTGTGCTGTGGATCCGACGGGGGAAGAGATGATTCTGAAAAATTTGTAAGTGACTTTACATTGCGCGCCAATTGTTTTGTGGCGAACATAGAGTACTAATCTTTGACAACTGGCATCAGGAAGTACTGAGGTTAGTCATGGACAATTACACCGTCGAGCAATGCATAGAAATTGTAAAAATTTGCTACAAAAATGGTGAAGACTTTGCAGAGATGGTTTGAAAAGTCTGTTTTCAAAAATAAATCCGCCACAGCTATGTGAATTTGGCTTCTTTGGGGTTCTCTGAAATGAAAAGTGTATGTCAATGATCCACAGACCATTCCGCAACTCAAGGAAGCAATTGTACGCAGCATTACTGAAATTATTCCGCAATTATGCCAAACTATTATCGAAAATTTGACCATTACTTTTTATACGCCCTGTACTATTCGAAATATTATTACAGCATTCAATTTGTTTGTGTTTAATAAATTACTAGACATTTCAGTATTGTACAAGTAAATTCCATCATTTTGGTATGTATAACATGGAATAAAAAATATATAGAAGGGAAATATTCTAGGTCGATATATGCTAGTTCAATATATGTTCCGTTTTGGAGTGTTTGATATTAATAGTTTACATACTTAATTAAAAAGTCCAAGATTGTTATATTGCATAGCACATTGTGTACCATAAAATTGTATAGGAGAAATAAATAATATTATATTAATACCAAACGAAATAATTGACTTTTTCGCGACAATGAAGGTCACGTAAGTGTGTAATTTCTTTCTGTACGCGTTAATGAATCAACATGACGAAAATTCTCCGTCGAAAATCATTGCGCGGACACAGTGCCTCGCTTCTAAAATTGGTTAGCTGTTAAAAATCGATTGCCGCGTTCGATGGATCCTCCGTCGAGCCGCAAGATCCTCGGAGAAGCCACGAGAAGGCCTTTAGGATCTGTTTCGATCCTTTTATACCGTATTTCCGGTCGCGCGGGGGCCGCGCGTGACTTCGATACTCTCCGATACTCTTCGGTTATACCTTTCTCGGCTACCTGTCCCAATTTAATCTACCCCGAGGTGGTGGCGATTATTCGAGCTACGACCACAGCCCTCGGCCCCTCTCCGTCGTCGTCGTCGTCTACACGCGTATAAATAATACACCTGCAGCCGGGAGGGGAATGCTAATACACGGGCCACAGTCAGTCGGCTCTCATAGTAGCGCTCCGAATTATACCGAACGAGGATCCCGAACGAACATCTCACACCTGAAAATCACTTTCGGCCCTGCCCGCGTAATTCGTGATTCGATCAGCATCCCACCCTTTTTTCTCGGTTGGTTTCGGTTACTTTTTACTACAGGAACTTCCCCTTCCCCTTCCCCTTCCCCTCCCCTTCCTTCCCCCCTTTGCAACAGTCCCCGATCGATGCTCGCAATTTTCGGCGCGCCTTGATGCGTTAGCTGCGCCGATACTCGGCCATGGATTTTTCAAATGTCTTTCAAATGACCTTGAAATGTCCTTGATTTTCTCTTACACAATTTTGCGGAGAATTTTTATTGCAAATTTTAGTCCACAGATTCATTTCATTTAGAGATTCGGAGCTCCGGATTTAATTTTCTCAAATTTGTTTCGACTTTAACTTTTGTGATGCGTTGAGAAGGAAATTGCAAGGTTCACGGGGATCCCGGAGCGTCTTATGACACGGGACCGTTTAATCACTATGCCGGACCGTCGTTTTCACGGGCGCAAACGCGATTCCTTTGATCGCCGCTTTAATTATCGACCATCGATTCACTACACCCTTTTTGCAGCAGGTCTCGACAGGAAAACAGGACTAAGACAACCGGACGATTACCTTGCGTGGAACACCTGTTGCGTCAGTGTCATTAATAGACTGCGGATCTTCGTGCCGAATAGAAATTTTATTTTAAGGTAAAAAGTTCCCTCTAGTAATTTTAATAATTCGGGAAATTGATGTTTCTACATTCTCATAGTCTACTTTAACAATTAACAATTTATTTATTCTACCGTTCCATAAAATTCGCAGTCCCAGACTGAGGTGCCATTTTTTGGGGAATTTTTGTTTCAAGAATTACAAAACATTAGCAAATATATTTACAAAGAACCATCATCAAAGGAATTTCTGGAAGCCGCAGGACACCCTGTATAAAGTCGACTGGAAGACGTCACACAGGGAAAATGGCAACCCCGGGAAAAACGGTACCATTACGTCCCCACAGGTGCGTATTAAAATTTGATCCGAGCGTCAGTGCAAAAAATCGCTGTGATTCTCGTTCGATCGGGAAAAATGGCCGAGGAGGATCGTTTATAAAGGACGGAATATTATAATTTTCCGTGGACCATTTTCCCGATGGACCGCGACTGGTCCAGCCGGACACATCCCGCGCACATCGATACGATCGAAGTCGATCCGTTAAAGATGATTATGCAATTTGTGGCGGGGCAATTTACATCGGGAAGCCGTTTAGCCGGTGGCAAGGCAGCAGGGATAACGGTACGAGAGGACGCGCGGTGTCGCCGTGGGTCGTGACTATGCTAATGACAGATCTCCGAGCTCATTCATAAGAGAAGAAACGCGTTGAATGAACAAGCGAGATTGAATCAGACCTCTCAGCGCGGAAAAGAAAATCCTTGTTCGTTCGAGCACCGTGTGTAAAATACGCGAATTCTTAATTTTTTAGAGTACTATGATTGCCGGCTTGGCTAAATACTCCATTTTCTGTCTGTTCCAGTGTGTCAAGCTTTGGACGAAAAGTAAATTGAAAAGACAGTTTCTTTAATTGCCAAGTTTCTGTTCATTTTCCGGATGATCAAGCAACCGTGCCGTGAGACTTCAAGCTAATTTCATGGTGAAATAGAGACATTACCAGGTACCAAAGCCCGTCTAGAAAATAGAGTTCAATTACGTTGGTTTGATTATGTAGATCAGAGCTGCCTACACAGAGTGGTGGGCTAGAAGCTACGCCCTCGCGGGGACGAAGCCACGCCCCTGCGGGCGAGGCTGCATGTATTGGTCACAAGCTTTGTCACAGCTACGTGGGCAGTTACGGCTGTGCCACGGCCTACCCCCACTCCGCTAAGTTTCTTGCCCGTAGCTGTGCGCAGTGTTGCCAGATCAAGACTTGTTCCCCCACTCTAACTTCTCCCTCCACCACGCTGTTCCCCACTGGCAGATAGAGGCTAACTTTTTCCCCTCAATTCGTGCTCCCTCTCCTCATCTGGCGACACTATGGCTGTGCCTGCTGTAAAAATATGCAACTATCTAATTCATTGTTGCTATCACTTTTTAGAGGCATCTCCAGTATGCGAAACCGACGGTCGGCATTTTCACAAATGCCACCATTTATCTTCACGGTATCGAGCACACGTTGCACTTCATGGTTCTTCGGGAACGATATCGAATTTCCCAGAATCCCGATAAAAGCACCCATCACGGCAGTTTCGAGATCGTTTCGAGCATCGATCGCGCGTATTCGATCGTTCTCCTTCGCAGGGTAGGATCATGACGTCGACAACGTTTACCTAGAAATACAGAGCGGCTCTTCATGGTCCAGGGATCACAACCCCCGGTGCTGTGGCCACGGAAACAGTGAAACTGAAGACAGGTGTGACCAGGTGCGTTGCACGGGCAATTTCGTTTCAGACTTCAGACACTGGGAACCCCCTGTACCACCTGCAGATCCTTTTCCATGGATCTTCCGTCCACAATCGTCCCTGTGATCCATCAACGAGGATTTCTAATTTGTTCTGCGTCTAGTTAGAAAAAAATTAGGGAACTAAACAACATTTTAATGATCGTTTAAGTGCAGTTGATGTTATTGCAGAATGATACTTGCAAAGATTGTTTCAAGGCTGAAACATTTGATGATCTCTACATTTAAGTGCAGTTGATATTATTGCAAACAGATACTTGCAAAGATTGTTTCAAGGCTGAAACGAAGCAGCTTTTTGTTTTAGGTAAAATTTGGAGTGTTGGCAGATAAATCGGGCACACAGTATATGCACTCAGTAAGTGCACTGTGCATAATTTATCCTGATGCATAATTATCCCTTCTGTTCCAACAGCAATGACCAGTATAGATGACCACGATTTCCAATACAAACGTTCATCTTCCATAATTAAATGTCATGGCTAAGGGTGCACCTCTATAATGCAGGTATTCGAATGGGGAAATAGCTGTTCACAATTCGATAGAAATCAAATAAATAATCGACCACAACGAAATTAAAGCTTACCTCAGAAAAATGAGTCCACGATTTTACAGGAGCTTCGAGATTACCCGATCTATCAATCAAGAGCCACACGCTGAAAACTATGATTGTCTCAAAAACCCGAGAGATGCTACAGTTATGTTAATCGTCGTTTGTCGATACAGATCTGCCAAGCACTATAATTAGAACGTATTACACCGGAGCAACGTCCACCAGACGTTCGATCGATTGATTGATAGAAATCTGTAACGGCCGCATTCACAATAAAACCGAGCTGTTATCTCGGTATAGAATGTCGCGTTCAGAGTTATTATCCTATACGTATAAATTAAATACGATGATCGTCGATAGGCCATGGCCGACATCTGCTCGATCTCCACACAATAGTATCTCTTTACACGGAATACTCGATCGCAGACATTCAAATCTCCGAACTCGATATCATCGATATTCCGGGCTAAACAAATACATCTCTTTCTGTGAAATTGCTTTCTTCGGGAGCATCGTTGACGTGTTCCGATCGTATCGGCGCGGGACAGGTGCGACCAGGTGCATTGGCTTTTCGGAAGCGTGCCGACGAGACTTCCTAAACTTTATCTCATTTAAACACGAGACCGCCGCGACGATCCTGAACGATCGTTATCGAAACTTTGTTGCAATAGCCCTTATCTACCCTTCTGATGCACCCCTTCGGCAAGTTTAACCCCTTGAAAACAGAGTTACTATGCTGCGGTAAGGTAAAGGCACCAGTAGTTGACCATTTTATAGGAAAACATAAAAAATAAGGTTTTTATAAGCTGTGCACTTTTGATGAAAGTGCACCTCGGATGCCATGCCGTCTGTTGTTTAAATTTCAAAACAATAACAACATTTCAAACCTTATTTTTTATGTTTTTCTATAAAATGATCAACTACTGGTGGTTTTATAAAAGTTTACAGTTTACAATGACTGAAACGTCAAGAAAGACGTCTTAAAGACGTCTTATTTCGGACGTAAAAACGACGTATCAAGAAAGACGTCTGTAAGACGTCTTAAAGACGTCTTTTTGGGACGCAAGACGTTCAGACCAAAAATGGACGTAAAACAGACGTTTTTAAGACGTCGCGTGCTATGTGGGTACCTTAGTCTCGTTTCATTGCACCAAAAATTACATAATAGATTCTTTTGCGTAATACCGTTGTTGTTATAAATAAAAATTGTATCATTTGAAAAATGCTACCCCCTGCTAAATCACTTGTCCATATCTGTACCTGTGTCCACTGCATGAAATGGAATTGTTGCCCGAGTCGTGGCTATAGTGATCTGGAATTAATGAAGAGTTAAGCTTATGGGAACAGTCCTGGCACAGCGATGACTCACGTTGAGTCCTGATTTTCCTAGTAGAGGCAATTCGGTCGCCGTGGTCGGTCTTAAGTAATTTTCTCAGATAGGCAATAGGACGTCTTGTCGATTTCTCGGTACGACCATAACCACTCGGTTTTGCATCATTGTTTACCGGTTTGTCGCGGTCATCATCCGTTAGAGGAATTACAATTCGCTAAGTCGTCGCGCCGCCAGGCCGCCGTGGGAGAATCGCACGATCCCGATCGCCACGAGAGAAATCGCTCCAGGTGAAGAGCAAGATCCTCTTCAGCTTGGTACCTGGGCAAATGCCGGTGTCACGGTCACTTGGCCAACAAAACGTTTAACGCTCGACGAAATCGATGAAAACACCGTTGATTGTGTTCCCGAAGTTGTCGGCCCTCCGAGCCGGAAAGAATGGAACAGACGATCTGTCGTCATTCCGAGAAATTAATCAGTCACGATCGATTCCCGCGTCTTTATCGCGCTGTTACGCTGAAACAATGGTCCACGGAACCTTTGAATAGCAACGGAGAGAAACCATAATGCGCGAGAAGTCTTGTTCTCTAATGCGAGAACCGATTAGGAACGATTGTTGGGCTTTGTACACATTCTACACATTTTATTGCTAACTCGTGTGCTCTTTGTCGCTATGATTCAACAAATTAATTCACTTTGCATGTCGAGGTTCGGTTAACACTGTGCTTCAATCATTGTGTAATTGTATTCTTGGTACTTTGGAGTACAGTGCCATTTTAAGACCTTTTTGGGATTTTTTTTTAAAGAAATCAGAAGATTGTATTGTCTTGGCTTTTTGCACATATATTTGCCATCGTTTGGAGAATATACTGTAATTTTTTCAAGCATAAATACATCAAATTGTAGCTTAGAAAAATCCAACTGTTACTCAATTATTCTGTAATTCCATTCTCGTTACTTCGGAGTATACAGTGTATACAGTGTCGTTTTTGGACATTTCTGGGATTTTTTAAAAAGAAATCGAAAGCTTGTATTAGCTTTGCGTTTTTGCACACATATTCAGCATTGTTTGTGGTATATACAGTAATTTTTTCAAGCCTAAATACATAAAACTGTAGTGTAAAAAAATTCAAATGTGACCAGTTAACATTACACTTCAATCATTCAGTAATTGCATTTTCGGTACTTTCGACTACAATGCTATTTTAAAACATTTTTTGGGATTTTTTAAAAAGAAATCAGAAACTTTTATTGCTTTGACTTTTTGCACACATATTCGCCATTGTTTGGAGTATACACTGTAATTTTTTCAAACCTAAATACCTAAAATTGTTGCGTAGAAAAATCCAACTGTTACTACTTAACAATCATTCTGTTATTGTATTCCCGGTACTTTGGACTGCTATTTTTGGACATTTCTGGGATTTTTTTTTAAGAAATCAAAAGCTTGTATAGCTTTGCCTTTTTGCACACATATTGACCATTGTTTGTGGTATATACAGTAATTTTTTCAAGCCTAAGTACCCAAAATTGTAGCTGAGAAAAATTCAACTATTACTACTTAACATTACGTTTCAATCATTCTGCAATTAGATTCTCGGTACTTTGGACTACAGTGTAATTTTTGGACATTTCTAGAATTGTTTTTTTTTTGAGAAATCAGAAGCTTGTATAGCTTTGCCTTTTTGCACACACATTCGTCATTGTTTGGAGTACATATTGTATTTTTTCAACCCAAAATACCTAAAATTGTAGGAGTTACAGTTCCTCGAACGAGACCCTTTGAAATCATTGAATCTTTTTTGTAAAACCATTCGAAACAATTTGGAGCATCTGGATATTTGAATCGTGCGGAACGTGGAGCACTATGTATAAAGATAACAATTTTTGTGACGGAATCTGCTTTTGCAAAGTCGGTCGCGTTCGCAAAAATGTTTAGATTGGATTGTCGGTGGCAAAATTCGAGGTTCGGTTTTTTCCTAGGTTGCGAAACGCCAGAAAATTTCGTTCGAGTATTTTCCAACAGAGAGAAAGAGAGGGGGGAGGAGAGAGAGAGAGAAGGGGATAGGAAACGCGAGGCGTTCGCGAGCAGCGAAAAAATTCGCGAGTTTTGCACGCTTCCGCCTGAAACGAAAGTAGGGTGATGCTCTAACGGCGGGGCTGGCTATCATTTATACTGAAACGGAGGCGCTCGCGCTCGCGACCGCGTAATTTTCACTTCGTTACGGGAGTGAAATTCCGTTTGCATGCGCCGGCCATTCCATGGAATCGCGTGCAAAAGAGTCGCGATGCGACCCGATAAATCCGCAGACGCGAGTGCCGTAACACGAGCACGCGAGCACCGGACGCAATTTCACGTACCAGACCATCGAACGTATTTTTATTTATTTAATCGCTCCATATGCGCCGAATAATACTGGCTGATGCATCAATATTAATACCTAATAGGCGATGTTTTATCGCGCGAATACGAGATTTGCAAGAGTAAACGGGGAACGCAAAAATTTATGTACGGGATTGCTATCGACTTGAATAAACAATTATTTCCGTTCGTAGTTTAATTTATTTAATAATCAGTTTTCGTCGAATTCACTTTCTGTATCGTTATTATTAAATCCCTACGCAACAATGACTAAAAAGAAACATTAGAATTTATATTATTTTCCATCCATGCAAGAATATTTCTATTTATAATCTATTTTACTTCATTTTGTTGCAATCGCAGTAGAAAATTTGTATTTTACATTTATGCGCGATCCAGTTGTCGGGCTCAATAATTGCTATTGTATTTAAACCTTTGCGAATCCAGAACTTCCTTCATTTTATTTTTCACTCGGCCTAACAGACTCGTAAAACATATCCCCTTTTGATATTGCAGTTTGTTCCTTACAGATTGTTTTCGCAGGCTGAATTTTGTTTTAAATGCATAATTCCGCAGGCCGGTTATTAGTCACGGTAAGATCGTACGCGTTTAACAACGAGCCGCGAGTATATGATTATTATAATGAGAAATTCTCGTTCACCGCAGATGCTGTTGGTACTCTTCAGGGTTAAAACGACTGCTTAAGAAGTTTATTAACGCTAAACCAACCACCGACGATCGTACGAATGGCTCCATAGTTCCTATTGTATAATTATTGAAATCATCAGGATGCTTCTATCGGGAACGATTATGCGCTTTAAGCGGGAACGTATTATCATAAAAATTGCGTGCAATCTGAAAATAAATTCAATCGTTTGCAGAGCAACGTTCTCCGTGGAACATGTAATAATTAGAAGCTAAGAAGGTAAATTAATTTTTATTTTCCAAAATTAATTACTGTTTAAATATTATTCAAGGGAACTATGCAGATTTTGGAGGACGAAGAGAGCACTGCTCGACGAGCAAATCATGGCAAAGCGGAAGCGGAGGGCGGCCATGGCAGCGGGGTCCAACTCGGCGGGCCCCGCTGACAAAAGCGAGCCAAGGTGAACGAAACTCTGTCGGGAAGAAAGTAGAAAAATGGTCAGCGCCGATGGAGAACAGAGGACACCGAGATACAGCCCGTTGCTGCGGAGCGACGAGAACGCCGCGCCGGTGCGTTGGCCAGTGAAAAAAGACAAAAAACCGTTCGTGGAGGGGAGAGCAGACGCGATTCTGAAAAGCGAGACGGATAGAACGGTGGGCCCTGTCGGAGAGAGGAGAGGAGAGGAGAGGAGAGGAGAGAGAGAGAGGCGATGAGAGGAGAGGAGAGGAGCGAGAGTGTGCTGCGTGTCTCGGCAGGGAGCCTGGCCAATCGGAGCACGGTGGGCGCCGCGGGTAGGAGGAGACAGTTCCGCGCCGACAGGCGACGTAATCACCCGCGGCCGTGTCTCGGGCCCCTCCGGGCCCTCTTCCCTCTCTCACTCTGCTAGAGACCGGGTGAGTAAGGGGTCCCCCCAGGTACTTGCTGGCTTCGGGCTCTCGAATCACCCCACCACGCAGCCCTCAGCCCTCGAATAACCCTATCACAGGCCCGAGGACTCGTTCGGCTTTCGCCCTGGGCGTCTGAGGGCGTCTTTCGAAGATTTTCCCAAGAAGTAAAGGACTATACTCCGTCACGTGCCTCGGGGACTCGAATGACCCCATTACACTGGGCCCCGGAATACTAGAAAGGTCCCATCTGGGCTCCGAAAATTCAAATGACCTTATCACAGGCTCTAGAAAATTAGAGTGACTCCACCACAGGGCCCCGAAAATTCGAATGACCCCGCTACAAGGCCCGCTGCACTCGAATGACCCCACCACAGGACCCCGAAAATTTAATTGACCCCATCGCAAAGTCTAGAAATCTCAGGCTCTAGAAAGCCAGAGTGACATCACCACAGGGCCCCGAAAATTGAAATGACCCTATCGAAGGTTCTAGAAAACTACAGTGACATTACCACGGGCCCTGAAAAATTAAATGACCCAACTATACTACCTCCAGCACTCGGATGGCTCCACCACAGGGCCCCGAAAATTCGAATGACCCCACCATAGGTCCCCAAAGAACCAGAATGAACTCATCATGGGCCCAGGTAATTTTTGGAAGATTTTCGCCTAAAAAGAAAGGTGACAAAGAGTGGGTGGCCCCGTCTCAGGCCCTGGGCCCTCGAATGACCCCACCACAGACCTCAAGAGAGGAATCTCGGTCTGGCCACGCGACAAACGTGTTCGCCGCGACTTTCGCCATCTACTCAACGATCTATTCAACCGACTGGTTGGTCTACCGTTCTGCTGGGACCACTGGGACCACAGGGGGATGGCTCGAGTGTGGGTATCTTAATGGCGGGTCAATGGGTTTGGTACTACGGTGGGAGTGCTGGCTGTCTTGGATGTGTACACTCCCTGCCAAAATGCCTCTGCACGTGTTCGCTGTCTTTGACACGTTCACAGGCGGCCTGGAGAAACATTCTGCAACAGCGATTTTTTTTTTGAAAGAGACATGAATCATTCACGGAAAGTTGCTGGTTATTGCTTCATTCCGAACACCACAATGAGATTATTCAGAGTATGCAGATCACTGGAAACCAGTCGCTGCAATACCTCTACTTTTTTTCTCCGGCAGAACAAAGAAAATAGCACGTCTGCTTCTAGTGCGACTCGAATTTTGCAGCAAATAACGCGCAATAAAATGCAACAATTAACGTAAGATAAAATGTACACAAGATACATTGTTGGACGGTTCGAAAGCACATAAATAATCGTTTAACACGATTTCGGAGTAACCTATCTGGTTTGTTTACTTCGTCTACGGGAACGACGTCTGATACGACGATCAAGGTGGCAGTTTAGAGTCATGAAGACATACGCTTCTTCGTGTACGTCTTGTTGTCCTGCGAACCACCTGAGATCACCGGTAGTGTCAACTATAAATACAGCCGCGGGCTCCCGAGTGTTTGGACGATACGGTGACGCGGTAGACCGGTTGAGTAGCCGTTAAGAGGCTAACAACTTCTTCGTGTTTGATCCTTTAACCGGGATAAATAGATGAAGAAGATCTTGCGGAGACGGTGTCATCGATAAATTATTCGGAAACGGGCTATTACACGGCAAACAATGTTGGATGACCTGGAACAATTTAAACCGTTCCCTACAAGACTTAATCTGTGGTCCCAGAAACTTTAATATTTAATAAAATTGGTGTCCCCCATCAGGGTGAGAAACAATCCAAGCAAATTGTTTAAGATTTTTCGAGTATAGATGAATTTAAACAATTCAGAGATTCAGAATTATTAACCCTAGTAGGGTTACCCTAGGGGGCTCTTCGAAACCATACTCTTTTTCACTAATTTCTCCTAAAAAAATTATTTTTCAAAAAAATTTTTGTAATATTTAAGCATGTGGTACTTTATGAATGTTTTATGTAGCATTTAGATTATATTTATAAAACAGAAAGTAGATATGTAACTCTCTTTTCTCAAAGTAAATACAGTGAATTCTCGATATATGTCAACAACACGTCATATATCGTCGAGGAGACATACCCGAGCATTGTTATGTTTACACTCCTCGGCATCCGGGGCCTTTCGAGCTTCGGGGCCCCTCAAGGAGTATATCCCTCGTGGGTGGGGGTAGTTCCACGACGTTTATCGTCCAGGCCTTGGCGTCATATATAGAGAAATCGCTGTATCCACTTCTGACTGCACTGAACGCTTGCCAATCAGTTCTGTGATTCGATTCTTAGTTCTAGAATTATTTTTTTTATTGTTCTGAGATAAAAGACGCGTTGGGGGCCGTTTCGCCAGTATTGTCGCTTTACCGAGGCCGCAACGCGTTGTCTGGTTTTTCCTTTCTGTGCACTGTAATTTTTTTCCTACAGCAACGGGATTTCGGAGTATTAAACTTAACTGTACTGGCGACGTTAATTAATTTTTTCAAAATGTGTTTAAGGGTTGAGGAGGAGCCGGCGTCGGAGGTCCGCGTTGGTCCAGTGTTATTGTTCGAGGCGGCTAGGATACACCGCAGATTCGTTTGACCTTCCACAACTTCCTCCTGGTCGTGGCGGTTCGAATTGAAGACCAAACGTGGCAGACCGGTCGGGGCACGCTCGGTCGGAGTGTGTAATTTCGTGTTATTTTCTCATTACATTCAACGGCACGATGAAGATGGGATGTTGCCGGCGGCTGCGTAATCCGGTGCCGAAAGATACCAATGAAGGCGTTGAAACGATAAGTAGCGTACCGTCGGACGGGAGCATGAAAGAACTACGCGCGCCCGTTGCCGATACGTTCCGTTGAACCCCTTCACCGAAGGATATTGTTTTCTCGATCGAACGGCCCTTATCAATCCGCCGTTCGAAATTACGCTACTGTCCCGATTATCATTTCCGAGAAGTCGCTGGACCTCGAAGAATGAACAGAACACGACAGATAAAACAAAGTACAGTTTATTATTCCTTGGGCAATGTTAGACAATGTTTAATCATTTGCACTTGTCACCTCCGGCTAGAAATTACTATGGGGGAGAAAGCAAAGTTTTGCAAGCTATTATTGCAAATTGACAAGTATAAACAATTTTTTTTTTAGTTTATATTGCCCAGAGATGTGGTAGCCAAAGATATCTTTTCAATTTTTATAAATTTGACCACTTGGATGGATATGAAATTAGTCTTTTTATTTTTATTGTACTCAAGTGACCGCCATTAATTTATTTTAAATATCGTTTAACCTCCAAATGTCAATATGTACAATTTTATTTTGACATAGGAGGACGCTTTTTATTTCGAAATAGGAAAATTGCTATCTCCTCTTAGAAAGTCCCAAAGGTTCGATATAAGACAATTGCCTCATATCGAGAGAAAACTAGTGACACATCGGGGTGGGTCAGAAATGACTCGGGCATAGGCCTGCAACTCACATATGTCCTTAATAAATTGCTGAACGTTGAATCGAAGCACACAAATAAACACTGGACTAAAAAACTGGAATAAGTACAGCAAATAAATACTGGATTTCGTGCGGACAAAATGGTGAAGGTCATACGTCAATTTGACGAAGGTCAAAAAAATTCGAGACGGAAATTCCGAATTCTGGAGACGTTTTGTCGGTAGTCTTTCCGATCCGAATTCGGAAATTTATATCCACGGCGGTATCAGCGTCCAATTATCAGAGCTAACCGAATTATGCCGTGAAACAAGCATAATTAATAAACGCGGCCCGTAGAGAGCCCTTCAGATCTTGGGATAAGGTTCTCGCGCGCCGGCAGACGTAATGAACACACGCGCGTCTCGAAAGGTAGGACAAAAAAAAAAGGAAAGAATCGAAGGGGAAAGGGAGTGGGTTGGAAAAGGAGCAGACCTGAAAGACATTACCTACCCTACGTCCGGCGGGGCTCGAGGAAACCTGCACCTGCTGGCGGTGCTATATTTGCTGACCTACGATTACATCGACATTTGCTGCGAAATCGTTTCCTCAACCGATGATACCTATCTATCAGCCACGATCACCCTCCATTTTCTATTGGTCCGCTCTGTCTCGCATTTTCGCGAGCCCTGCAACGTTCCAGACGCTCGACCGCCATCTTTGCTGTGTTTAGAACAATCAAGGTTCTCGTCTCAGCCCTTCACGTACGAATTCAATCAAATTAAAAGTGCCATTAATAAATGGCCATTAAGTAATAACTTAACACTAAGTTTAAAAAGTGACCATTACAAGTGACCATTTTATATTCCTAAAAATAACAAGAAATTTTTAGTCACTTTCTTACAATATAAAGAAATAAATTTTTGTTGAATAAGTGAATACATCTTCACAATCTCAACACAGTGTTCACTCAATATATGTCCCACATGCCTAGTCAATAATCAAGGAATAGTAGCCTCCTGGCCGATATATGTCCGTGGCTGGACCCGTGCTTTAGACATATATCGAGTAGACACTGTAATCGTTAATTAACACTAGGTTTATGCAGCACTAAAACTGAGTATTTTATATTACTTTATAAAAATAAGAAGAATATTTCTATTTAAGTTTTTCGCCATTTTTTTAAACAATATACACCTGAAGAAATAAATTTGTTGAGTAATAGATGTTCACAATCTCAATAATAGCAAATTAAGAATACTAGAACCCGTAATTTTGATTTTGAATAATTTTTCGCGCAATATTTGCTATTGGTGTTAAACAATATAACGAAGCACATAGTGCCTCTTAGACGCCTTTAACACTAAACGTACCTAGTTATAAATATGACAGGCACATGTTGCCTTATAAAAATGACAAGATTTAATTTATTTAGACTTTGCGCGGTTCTTATTGCAATGCGTGCCCTACTAAAGATATTTATTGAATCATTGCTCATGAAAGCATCTTTATAATTTCAAAAATTGTCAAATCAAAAATCTAGAACCGTTGGTGGTACGTTTAGTGTTAACGTCAAGGAACAATTAAAGTTAAAATTAAACGCGAACGAGAAGCAGTAAATATATTGTACTTTTTACTATTGAGAGAATTTAAAAAAAATGTTCAACAATAGTCTCGAGCCATCAGGTTTCTAAAAAGCCGGAGGAACTCGTGCATCGTGCAAGGCAGAGTCAACTGCAAGAAAACCGAGCGGTTCGCGGGCCGTGACTTGTTCATTAAAACTGCGGTAAGCCTCCTGGCAAACAAAACGGTTTGCTTTCACTCCAGTTCGTTCGTCCATTTTCTATTTTCTATTTCTCGAGTTGCAAGCCGTTCACCACTACGAGCGTAAACTACGCTCTCGAGGCGCGTTAATCGCACACCATCTTTCGTCCCCAGATAACAGTCTTTATCATAGTAATCAGGACAGATAAGCCGGAGTTTTCTTAAACTCCCTAAGATTTGCAGTCGATTTTCATGATCGACAAACGACACGTTGCATTTTCTTCTTTTTTTCCGCGGTGTCGAATTCGCATGAATCTCTGGAAGGAGGTTCGTTCTCGGCTGGCAATTCGCACTTGCCACAGGCGTTTATTTCGATCCGCGGGATCGATCCCTTCGGCTTATCCCGCCGCGTTCAAGCGGGAATTATTATACCTTCTCCCCGTGTATTATCTCCGCGATGTGCCGTTTAATGGATACGCCTAACTGGTTAATTTGGTATTCGCGCTCGTACCGATTCGATCCATTACTCGGGCCGAGGAGATTTACACTTTGTAAAGCATCGGGATAAACGCGCATCGGGGAAGCATATTGCTCGATAAGTGCTAGCACTCGCCCCACTGTTTGTTTCCTTAAACCGTAAATCTTCCTCCAAAGCTCCCGCTAAAATCCTGCCTTCCTGATATCTCTATATTCCATAATCATTCATAATTTCGAAATCATTCTCCCGAAGCTCTGTAGATCATAACGTAGTTTCATAAATTGCTCTCAAGATCACTAATCGCAAGTGTACTATAAACTTCACCTCGGAAAGCCAGAAATTTTTAACTTTTTTCTACATAATCCTGCACATCTAGACGAGAAAATTCCAAAAATCTGAATATTAAGGTGAGGAATTCAGTACAGTAAAAAGTTAAAAATTTCTTGGTTCCCAAAGTGGAGTGTCACTCTAATATTTCTCCCACAATTGAGAGATCATTCTCTCGAGGCTCTGTAAATCACCTTGGTATGTTTCATAAATTTCTCGCGACGCAAGATCACTAGTCTCAAGTGTACCATAAACTTCCCCTTGGGAACCCAGAAATTTTTAACTTTTTTCTACATAATCCTGCACATCTAGACGAGAAAATTCCAAAAATCTAAATATTGAGGCGAGGAATTCAGTACAGTAAAAAGTTAAAAATTTCTGGCTTCCCAAGGTGAAGTGTCACCCTAATATTTCTCTCACAATTGCATAGCGACTTCTAGCGATAAATAACGGAGTAAAAAATATTTTTGCGCCGAGAACATTCCTCCTAGGGGAAGTAAACACAATTCAGTTTCACCGAATTGCAGGAAATTTTCCATGTATCACGAGGACGGTATTACCACGTTGCCCACATAAATTGGCGTGCAATCTTCGAGGCAGAAATGGTTGATACGGCAGTCATAACTCTCTCACGGGCTCGCAAGGGCCGAGCATAATTAGCTCTTAACATATTCAAGGAAACACTGGCCTCGTTTCTGGCCCCAAACTGGCAACGCGCGCGCGCACCGTTCGAGAGCTGTTTAACCGTGCAGGAATATAAAAGCGTCTTTGGGGAGGCTATTTAACGATAGCAGATGAAAAGTCGAGCGCACGGCATCCTGTCCGGCTGGTTCAACGGTCGTGCCATAAAAAGGTATGCTCGCAACACCTTCGCCCCTTTTGCTCGCATAGCTTATGCACCCCTTTTACCCTGGCCCGACTCGGCCCGGCCCGGTCGGCACAGCAACAGTTCTAATAGCCGAGTCCAAGTGTGTCTGTGTCTATCGTTCGTTGCACTTGCTGAAACAGCTGTGGCACCTGTTACTGGCTGGTGGTTCCCGGTGCCGTAAGGTGTAACGTTCCTTTGACTGTACCGCATCAGTTTCGTCCACTCCACACATACCTGACCCTATTATCTCCGCCCCGAACAGATCATCGGACCTGCTAATCCTTTCCCCGCCTACCTCTTTCCGTTTCGAAAATTCAACACTTTCTAATTCATTAATAGGGGCCACTCAATAACCCCTTAGCCCTACTGCTCAATTATTAAACCATTGGAAATTGGTAGAAAATTCAAACTTTTTTCCAGGGGCCTTTTCACAAGAATTCTAATTTGTCGAGGAAATGCTAATTACCAGTCTGCCAAAAAGGAGAAGCCAAAAAGAAGGCTCTATTTTTGTTTAATAATTTCAATCAGCTGGGCCTAATATGTTCTTAACGCTAGGTTTTGCGGAGCACTGAAAGTGATCATTTTGCATTACTTTATAAAAATAACGTGCTACCCACATTTCTAGCAATATTTTAAAAATAATGTACACCCAAAGAAATAAATTTGTATCTTTAGAATCTTGATAATTTTAAATTAGAAATATTAGACCCCGCCATTTTGACTGGTCCCATGTGTTAAGTTCTTTTAGCAGTCTAATTATTCTTTTCTTTGTGATTTTTATGCATCAGGCTCCAAGGTCCCAACCGCGTGGAGCCGGGAAATCGTCTAGTTTCACTGCGCGAAGCGATCGAGCACTTCGGGTACGTCTGGCCAATAACGGAACGGGACCGTGGCCCGAAATTCCACGATATTCCGAGGTCCACGCGGACTCGTGTTCACACCGTCACCGTTATGGGCGGAACCGAGCGGAACCACGCTTCCTGCACAGAACAAAACTGCCCTCCCCCACCACGGTTAAATTGGGCTTTGGGCAAAGTTGTTGCTTCTCGTTTATATTCCAGCACTTGACTATAAATCAACGCGGTCGCCCATCGAGCCTAACGAAGCGCGTGGGCGTGTGAAACGGATCGAACAGGAAGGCCATTGAATTTTTGTAGAAATTTCTACGGTTCCGTCGGACACGGACGTGACTGGCTTCGACGGCGGAAGGACGACGGAGCGTTTCTAGTTTCTAATTTGGTGCCGCCATTTTGGTACAGTTCCTCGGCCACTCGGTGAACGCCATCTGGTGATCATTTTTATTTCAATCTCTGCGGTATAATAATAAAATAAATTGATGAGAGACCTCTGTATAGATCTCTCCCGCTCGCTCATAAATGATCGAAGGATCCCTTAGCGGCGCCTGAACCGATCGATCCTTTATCATCGGCAGGTATCGGGCACAAGCTCGACAAGAAGCGAAGAGGCTACCGGAGTTGTCTGGGCCGTGCCCGGGCGACGTAATCGTGACGAAAAGGCCGGAGAAGGGCCCCGCCTCTGGCACAGGGGCCCTCGGCAAGGGCCCAACTCGTTACAAGGCGTCAGGTGCCCGGGACCGTTGACGCGGCCGTTACTACCATCCCCGTAATAATGTATGCCATTAATAAGAACACGGCCGAAGGAGAAACGTGCGTGTCTTCGGAGGAGCCCCGGCGTTCCCTTCTTCGTGCGGGCCATGTGCTCACCTTCGCGAAGGGTGAAGGGTGAAGGGCGTTTAACGGTCGAACGTGCACGAGTTCTTCATATCGACGACGGACACCAGCTGATCCGCGTTTCTCCCTCGGTGTTGTTCCGACCATGTGTTTCCCGCACTTTTTCCCCCGTGGCCTCTCGACGAACCTAATCGGTGCCGTTTCGCTCTTTGTTCGCGGTCGTCCGGACGCTTCGCTAAACATTGGTCCGAATTTGTTGTGTCCACGGATTGCAAATTACAAACAATGCGGATTTTATGAGAAAGACAAGCAATTGGAAACAATAGAAAGACTCACACAATTTTTCTGAATGGCTACTGTGTCTTGCAACTGATGCAGACAATTTTTATTTTGCAAGATCCGCAGTCTGATTATTATAGACAAGTGGATTGCGCTCTCCAGAGGGGGTAGCATCGAAACTGACTTGTCCCTATGCTAGATAGCTTACCATCTCTGTATCATCCTCGAGCCAGTCCTAGACACAGCTCCATAAAATCTGGCAACAGGGAGACACCTCGTTGACTTCAAAGCGGTGACTGCCCGAGTGCCTACAGTCTGTATTATTATGAACAATATATTAGATGGGGCTCTCTAGACTAGGTAGAGCTAGCACTCAACTGCCCTATTCTCTATGCTCGGCAAATTGCGTGCAGTATATTATGCACAGCTCCATAAAATCTGGCAACAAGGAGACACATCGTCGACTTCAAAGCAGTGACTTCACGAGTGCCTGCAGTCTGTATTATTATAAACAATGTACCAGATCGGGGTCTCTAGAGGTGACTAGCTAGAGCACAGTACGATTCCCCTAAAATCTATCGCCCCGTCCGTCACCTCGTCAACATCGAAGCAGTGTCTCTGCACACCTCGGAGGATTGTGGGGGCGTCGTTACTCCCGTGCACGAAAGCACTGTCAAGAAAGTCAGAAGAGAGGGTCCGGTGTTTCGAACTCTCCCCGGTCCCCCCTAGAACAATCTCTCTATCTATCTCGATTCGCTCTGTCCGTCCCTCTCTCTCGTTTTCGTTCTCCTCGTCCTGATCCGCGTGTTCTCCCCCTCTGGGCTGATATCAGGAGAGGTCGGTCGCGCGGTAGAAGGGGAGAAGCAGAGACAGGTAAAGCCTCGGTTGCGAGGCTTAGGAAGGAACGTAGTGCCCAGGTGGAGAAAGAGAGAAAGAGAGGGCCAGGCCTGGCCGCGCTGTGTGCTGTGTGCTGCTGCTGTTGCCGGAGAGTGGAGGGAGGTCGGTGAAGCGGAGGTGAAGCGCGACCGGCCCTCTCTACTCCAGGGGCCCAGGCTAGTCCAGTCCGGGACAGCACGCCTCCTGCTGCACGCTCCACGAGGTAGAACGGCGAACCGTAGACACACCAAGACGCAGGACGTAGAGGCAAGGGGTCAGGCTCACTCGTGTGCTACCACGGTGGCTGCTCGTCCTCGGGAAGGATAACCGTCATCCTTCATCGAGATTCTACAGTTCAACGGTTCCTGGTCGAACACGTGCCACTGTGTGACCAGGGAAAACGACCAGGGTGTACTACTCGGTAGCCTCGCGAAAGCCTTCACGCGACACGGTACACGGAGATCACGGATGATCACATCGGACATCCACCGGGACCTGAAGACCACCCGAGGACCACTGTCAAGATTCTCGCGCCAACCTACACGCGGACATTTACTCTTCCGGTTCTCTAGCTTCGGCAAAGGATCAATGAAGACACACATCCTTCGATCCGGTGGGATTCTGGGATGGTAGAGCTGTGATCTTTGGCGCCCAACACTTCCTCTTTCACCTAACCACCCAGGCCCCCACCCTTGACATCACACGCGTCCAGCCACGCGATCAGCGGGACCAGCGATCCGGAAGGTTTCGCGCAGCGGTGACCAACGAGCCGGTTAGTCTTAATGGACACCTGATCCACGGTGACTGAGCATCTCTCTCGCCTAGATGCGTCTGTGAAACGTCCACCGGTGTGTCGTCGATGCTGGATAACCGCGGGACCATGTTCAGGGTGCATCGTCTGAACATCCGATCGGATTAGGCTTGCTCGCGAAACCGGGCATGAGGATTTCGAGCTTCCGGTGAATCGGGACCCGAGGGATTCAGGATTTTCCGAGTGAGATCTGTTCGCGAGGTCCGAGGATCCGAGGGATTTCGAAGCCCACGGATAAACTGAGGTGCACGGTGACTGGCGAAGTCGATCGCGAACGGGGTTATTATTCTGTGACGAAGAAGATCGTGCGGTTATGATAAGGCACTGTGAACGGTGCGACGGGATGCTCGAACGGTGAAGTGTTGCCTGTTCAGTGAATATTCAGAGACTTCAACGCGCGGACAAGCGGCGATCGAGGGATATAGGCTGACGACGCCGGACAAGACCGCAGCTATTCGTTGCGAATTCGGGTGAGTTTTTAGCCTAATCTCCCCGAGCTCTCGGAGCCATTTCCGCCATTCATCTGCGTCTCAAATTCGGCCATAGATCTCACGTCATAGTGTCCCCTTCATTAGACATCTTGCTCCCCAGATTGCTTCTCGTGTCGTTTTGTCAATTTTCCCGCGAACGAAAAGGTGTTATAGTTCCACAAAAAGTTCCTCCAGGTTCTTCAGGGTTAATGGTTGCACGCGACGGACTCGGAACGATCGCTTCCACGCACGGTGTCTGGTTCGTTAGCGATTGTCTGGATCGGTCAGTCCTCTTCGGATAAAAAGGTGTCATCCGATAAAAAGCAAAGAATTCTCGCGCGGCAGAGATCAATCCGCGCACAACAGGCTGCTGAATGGTGTGACGATGGTTACGCGCACGCAATTCACACGCACACACAAACCGGCACACGCTGTGTTTACATTCGCCAATTATAGACGACTGCTCGTACGTAATAATGATAGATACGCCGGCGGAGTTAATGACTGGCGAACGGCTCGCAAAAAGCGGTAGGAATAATTTTCGAGGTGACGGGTACGGGGGCGTTGTTCCGGAGGCACCGTTCGTTCGCGTTACTCCGACGGGATGTCCTTTTATTTCGCGAACTTGCTCCTCGTGATCCACTGTAGGATCTATTTAGATCCAACATGTCCACAATTTAGGTTCCAACTTGTCCGACGGCGAT
This sequence comes from Seladonia tumulorum, assembly GCA_913789895.3. Lineage (NCBI taxonomy): Eukaryota > Metazoa > Arthropoda > Insecta > Hymenoptera > Halictidae > Seladonia > Seladonia tumulorum. The sequence continues at coordinate 7,399,301 of OU565280.1, forward strand.
CGGAAGGTTCTTTTAAAATACTTGATTTTGACAAGAAGGGGACAGGAAGGTCACATGGGTGACAGTAAATCCACCATTTTATCCAGCAACTGGCGTTCTTCACTCGATACACACAAATATCTGGGCGATAAAAGTCCCAGAATTACCTCCAGTGATTTGTCACCGCGTATACCCGGTGAGGGGCTATGAAACTTAGCTGTGACAGTAAATCCACCACTTTATCCAACAACAGGCGTTCTGACTGATTCCTTCACTTGATATATGTCACAAATATCTGGCCGATAAAAGTCCCAAAACTACCCCTAGTACCGTGGGGCATACCCTGTGAGGGGCTAAGAAACTTAGCTGTTCTTTTCTGTCTCAAATAGTATTTTCTATCCGATATGTGTTCCTGACTAGACCCATGTTGAGGACATATATCGAGTATGCACTGTATCCAAAGATCTGCTCGATTCGTCATTGTAAAATTCATGGGTTGCACGCAGGAACAATCTTTTCGTTTCCTGTGTAAAATAGGGCCACGTCTTTGTTATCTTTTGATCGAGCTTGACCGATCGACAAGATAAGATCGATAAGATCTGTCTGGTTCAGGCTAGGGCTAAGTGGTTCTTATTATTTCGAGAAATTCGTTTCTAATCGCGAGCTACCGGCATCTGCCCGTTTTCCACCCTTGCCTGCTGCCCTAGCCTTGCTTTTCAAGACAACTGCCATCTCGGGGCGAGACAGTTGTTGCGTCAGGTGGCGGTCGCCGCCGAAAAACGCACCCGAAATCGTCGGCGGCTAAGGGAACAAGGGTTGACAGACGATAGGGCTGAAGGGTTCGGCCACTTTCGATGCACCGGTTCCGGGCAAATTGATAACAGGAATTAACGGCGATCGGCGCGTCCGGGGATGATCGATGCTTCCTTCGCGGACGCCATCACGTCTTTAACGCTAGGTTCACGTTGCTAAAAAATGAACATTTTACATTATTTTATTTGTTACAAATACAAAATTTGTTGCCATTTAAAAAAAATAATATTACATACCCGAAGAAATCAATTTGTTAAGTATTTCCTCATGGATGCATCTTTATAATCTCAGTATTGGTAAATTAAAAATATTAGAATCCGTCATTTTGACATGCAAAATGAAAATCGTCGAAGCCGAAGTTACATGGCATTTTCTCCTTTAATTGTCTTGAAGAAAATAATGCATCCTGAAATTCCTCTAACCTCTTTTCTTGTGTCAGACATTTTTGTCATGTGTTCGTCAAATTTGCAGTTTAAAAGACTGGAGTGAAGAGGGAAAGAGAAGATTCGCAGTATGGAGGATTGAGAGATTATTCAGAGAATTATTCGGAGCTTCGAGGCGGCTGTTCCTATTCAAGGAATTCGTATTTGCTCGGGAATGACAAACTAGCGCCATCAATTTTCGGAGTCCGGGGCGTTTCGTTTGATTCTCTTCGCGACTGTTGAACGCTCGTAATAAATAACGCTCGTCAGCACGGTGGTTGCGCCTTAAGTTGCTGGAAACTCGAACCTATCATACGGCAAACGTTCGCTTGACTCGAAGACCATTATCTCAGCTGGACACCCGAGTCATTTTCTACTGTCATTTCGCATCGAACCGTACAATTCAACCTGGCCGGTAATTGATCGATCGGAGGTCGCTGCCGTGTGTATCTACCACTGACCCGAAAGGGCTAATTAGATTCCGTAATCACCGTTGTCATCTTGGTGGGCTCGCGGAGATCTCGAAGAAAGCAAACAGATGTTCCATGGGTATCCAACTGGAGAAATTTCTTCTTGAACTTCAATCGCTTTCTTCGACCGTAGTTAATAATAATTGCACGTTTATCACGGTTCCACCGCTGTGAAGAATATTTCCGTTCGGATTGGTTAAACAATTTCCTGTTTTAACACGTAGACAAATGTGGGTGACGGAATTATTTGTCCAGGTTTTAAAATGAATTTCTACGTTAATATATTCATTGTACCAAATTTGATTGGGATCTGTAAAATGCAAGAAAGTTGGAAAAGACTACTCTATATCACACATATAATTATTTTCAATTTTTATTTCATTAAATAACTTACTTTGGTTTCATGGAATTTTTTAGGGTTCTGGTTTGGCACTCAAAGTGTTAATTGATCGAGCTTGCAACCGCGCCGTTGAGATTTGATAGAGAGATAGAGACAGAGAAAAAAAATTGGATCGATCCGGACCAGGATCGGTGGATCCCGGTAGCGTAATTCCTCAATAAAAGTGGATGCTTGAAATTTACAACGCCGCCGGAAGGCTCGTTCTCGCGATGGGACGCGACTCGGCTTGACACAGCCCGATCGTTATTAGAAAATTTACAGCTCGGCTCTGCCGTGCGCCGGTTTTTCCCGCGCGTCTGTCTTTCTCTTAACGATTCGAACAGATCTCCTCTCCAGAAATCTCCGACTGGCCGGCGAGAATTACACAGAACGGCTTCACCATGGTATTACGCGGCTATTACGTGTCGTGCACGCAAACAGGAATGCGGTCCCGAGCTGGCAAACCGTTTCGAAAAGTTCGACCCGATCTAATCTAACGCCTATCAGAGCCGTTCGTACGGCTCATTCATAGGCAACAAAGTGATATTACGCGGCGCGGCTGGGTATGCGGTTAAAGAAGCGATCAACACCGAACAACGGCGGCCGTTGCGCTCGGTTTGCTGTTCCCCGTGTCTTCGATCGGTCGCATGATTAAACCGAGATTAAAAGCCCTACGATGTATACTGACACGGTTTATCGCGCGAACGATTGCCTGCCGGGGCACCGGATAACTGTCCCCTCGTAAATCCTACTCCGCGAATTTCTTTTCCAACCAGTCGTTTTGACTTTGTTCGCTAGTTCCGGTGTCGACGTCCCATCTTCTAATTAGACGAAATTTACTTCTATGTTGTCCATACTCCCTGTGTCAGGCTTCGTGGAATTAATTTGCTTCTTCAGCTACTCGCGACAAGGAGTAAAAGAGGTTAGTTAGATTTGCTGTGCGTATCCTCTCGTTCTGCGTTCTCGTTTTTTCTGAAAGCATCGAGCGAGTAGATCTACTCTTGAAGAGATTGAAGAATTAAAATTAAAACTTGACCATCACCACAATCATCCAGATTTTCTATGTCCGTACGTCTCGTTCTAAAAGAAGCGTCGAGTGCATCGGTGTGCATTGGTAACCTGCAATGAAGATTCAAAAATTAAATTGAGAAGTTAAAATTAAACATTAATTATCACTACAATCAGCTAGCTAGATTTGCTATGCCCGTCCGTCTCGTTCTGCAAGAAGAATTGGAATGCTTTGGTAACCTAACCTGCAACGAAGATTAAAAACTCGAACGGAATGAAAACTCGAATCTTCCGTAAGATTGTAATCGCGACATCTATTGGCAGTTATTATATTCTAATGAGCATGCCACTCTATATGGAGAGCATGCTAATTCGCGTTGTATCGTATCGTCCTTCTCTGATAGACCTTCAAGCGGAACACATATGCGAGCTCACTTATAACAAACATACTGTAGAGTACAAATATTAAATCTTAGCTCAGAACATTAGACATATCACTATACATTTTATATGTGTTTATGTAATTATACAGTTTATGAATGTTGTATATTGAATATATAATAGGTTAAATATGTAGGTTAATGTTAGTACATAAGGACCGGTTTGTTTGTATTGGGCAAATAGAGCTCAGGCTCTTTAACGCCATCTTTGAAAGAGAGGAATAAACCATATCATACCATACCATACCAAACATACTGTATATCTAGGTTCATTACGCAGTTATTGAATATATGAATTTTGTTCATTGAATATATGTGTCCCTTCGGTCTGCAAGAAGAATGCACTCGGTCTCGAGTGCATCGGCCTGTTTCGGTAATCTAACCTAAAACAAAAATTAAAAGATTGAATGAGGAGATTAAAATAAAAAATTGATAACCACCAAAATGACCTTTGGTTCTCTGAGTCTTCGGTTCTAGAAACGTCGAGTGAGTGATTCTTTGGTAACCTGCAATAAAAATTAAAAAATTAAATGAGACTAAAATTAAAATCACCACCAAAATGACTTTAGGTCTAGCTAGATTAGAGGTGACCCTCATCGGCGTTCGTTGTCCCCCGGAAGCACCGTCCTTGGGTATAATCGTTGAAAGGATCGATCGGACCACAGGAAACGAGGGATCGTCCGATCCTCCGATCCCGAGGGCGTCGATCTCGTGAATCGTCACCGTGGATCTCCGGGTTGTCACCGTCGGATTGGAATGCGGTCTAGGTGGTGGCCGATCCGATCGCGGCCATGTCAAGGATGCGGCGCGGGTGAATAGCTCTGGCCGCCGATGTCCTCCTCCTCCCCTTCTCTCTCTCTCGCGATCTTCGTCTTGTTCTTCTTCTTCTTCTTTCGTTTATTAGTTTGCCGAGGGACCGGCGTAGTTGTCCGGTGGTTAATTGCGGTGTGCCACGCCGCGTTGCTTGCACGCGGTTATACGGTTAACCATAGCTTAAGCTCGTCGCGTGTACTCTCCGCATGTGGCGTGGTGCGCTGGTGCACCGCCTAGCTCGCAACTGTACCGGACCCGACGAACGTCTACAGGTATCTACAGGTAGCTCGAATCTATTTATAGGCAGTCGTCCGCACCGGTGGTCGCCGCACGCTAATCTAACCGGGCGCTTTGATCATGCTTTTTCCTCCGTTCGCCCAATTTCCCCTTTCGCATTGTCTCGAGAGAGGTCGCATCAATTCGCAAGGTTAAGCTCGCGTAGAACGGGAGAACGGGAGAAGAATGGTGTACCATTTTGGCGGCTCGTGGCTAAAATTAGGTGAGGGAGTGCTGTTCCAGAAAATTTGAGGTCCTTATGTGAAGCGCACAGTTCCATATAAAGATTTTTGTATCTCTTTGCTATATTAACGCTATGCCGTCCGCACGTGGAGCCACCGGCACTTACCCGATAGTTTTCGCATGGCACCAACGTGGAGCCACCGGACGTCACAGTGTTAATACCTCGTCGGTGGTGTTAAGTGTTATCGATAGTGTCAAGTGGAAATAGGGGGCGCTGCAGTTCCAGAGTTCCTCTGTATAGAATCTATAAAAGTATAGACTCTTAGAGTATAGATTCTATAGACTCTAATTGTGATAGTGAGTTTGCTTTGCTTCGGGGGAATTGCGCTATTGTAAGGGGGGGGGGGGACAGTGCAAAGAAACAGGAACTCGTGCAAAGATCTATGCCAAAAAGGAGGATAGCTATCGGAGATTCAATTGTGCCGAGTCTTGGGAGGATGAAGTTCGAAGCGGTTTCGGTCGGAGGCGCTCGGCAATAAGCGCTCGGTGAGCCGAATGAGCGGCGGGGTGCCATTAAAACCTCATGATTCGTCCATCAAGCTACATTTATCTCGCTCGGGCCCGTAAGAACAGTAATTCCGTGCTGAAAACGCGCTCGCATCCGCGAAGAAAAGTTGCCTGGGCCGAGCTAGAAACACTGCGAAGAAGCGCCCCGCGAAGAGAAAGAGAAAGAGAGGAATCTAATTGGTGAAGAACGTGGCAACGAGGCGATCAAAGAACGGAGAGATAAACGGCTCGTTTTTGGAAACGATAGTAAACACGTTTTATGGCGGAAAAATCGGGCCACGGGGGGGAAATAGTGTGCGCGTCGGCTACCGGCGCGGCGCGGCGATCGCCGCTATCTTTCACCTGTCCCGTTCGAGGGAAGTTAACGACTCGGAAGAGGGTGATCCGAAAGAGATGCCTCGAAGTTGCTCTCTCCGGCGGAGAGCGCCAATAAAACCGATCGTGCTCCGCAGTAAATCCATCTGGTGTACTCTCCGCGTCGCAGATACCGCGAGCAACCGGCGAGTACGCGACCAGATAGCCTCGGCCAGCTGCCTGAACGAGCGCATAGTTGAGGAGGTTTGCAAGTGGAATAGATATATAGGTGGGACGCAATCGGGGCCAGGTGTGGCTCGGCCTGATGCTGATGCTGGAACCGGAGAGCAGATAAGGCCGGAGCGTTTCTAGCCTCGCTTCATTTCTGACGCTGTTCGACTCTCGCACTTGGCTACCTCCGAACCGAGCAAAAATCTGTGTTCCCGCATCGATCAATCTCGCGAATTATTCTTTCCTGGCTGGATCGAACCGGAAAATGTTGCTCGGTCGCAGGAATCGCAAATGTCAAACGCCTAGTCGACCACAACGACCGTGTCAATTAACCCTTTCCCCTCGAAGCTATTTTCACTCCCAAACATTTCTTCCGATCTACAATGTTTCCCTTCTATATATACTTTTTTCATGGTGTACATAGAAAAACGGTGGAATCCACTCGTACAATACTGGAATGTTTAGTAATTTATTAAATACTAATTTAATAACCTGAAAAATATTTTGAATAATGGGGTATATTAAGACTAAGAGCTATTGTATGGTTCACCATGGTCGAGACACTCGTGTCGAAGCAAAACGTCATTATCGAGTGCCACAGGCCTTCCTGATCGAGCTGCGTCAAAAAGATCGAAATTGCCCGATTTCAATTTGGCAAACCATCGTTGGCATTTAAGTACATCTAATGCTTCCAGGTAATCCGGATAATAACTAATACAATGTGCAACTTTTCTGGATTCGAGTCGGTCATTCTGAACATAACCTCTGAAAAAACTGACCAGTCTCCTGAACCTGTAGCTATGTACCGAACAACGTAGGTGTGCGAAGTTAGCTGTATCTAACTTGCGCAGAAACGTCATTACTTTCCGGCCCCCCTAATATTGTGATCGCCTCGAAACAGCGTTGTTTCCACGGAGGTCGAATCGAAGCTGCGAGCGATCGACAGGTGGCTTTCGAGCCACGGATTTTTCCGATCAGACGGTTTTCGTTAACGCTCGCTAATGTCACGGTATTACAGATCATGAATCTTTAGTGCACTGGTTTCCCGCTGACTGAGCATACTCGGCTCAGAGGTTTTTTCATTCCGGCGCGGAAACCCGTTTTACCCTGAAAACAGTGACCGGTCCCGGCAACGACCGGCCACCTGCACAATATGTAAATGCGCGACAGCTAATTTCTAATTCGCGACCGATTCGATTGCGCGCGGCGTCCCGTATCGTTCCCCCCTACCCCTCCCCATGTACTAGATAAAACGGTACAATCGCGCAACCTTTTGCCGTCTTCTTCGCCAGATAACGATTCCCCGGAGGCCGGATACCTTGTTGTAATCTCCATGGCTACTTTTCTATGCGAGCGTGATTTATCGGAGACCTGGAGAAAAAATGCTAGCTATCCGCTGGCACGCACTTGCGGATTTGCTGAAATAATCGATCACGCATGAATTTGTATGCGTTTATATTTTTGAGACTGCGGATATCTGTGTGAAAATTGTCTTCATCGATTAACAGGACCTGGAATTGAGTAAGAGTTCTTCTAGTAATTTTAATAAATTGATTTTTTAACGCACTAACGTCCGATGAAATCTGTAGGGTAATTAGGTGAGAAACAACAGGGGTCCATGCAGACAAGAGTAATTTGATTTAATGGACTAGCACTGTATTATAGCTTTTGTGACTAGAGAAGACAGCGTTGCCAGATCAAGACTTGTCTCCCACTTTATCCTTCCCCTTCCACGACGCTGTTCCCCCACGGGCCGGTCACGTGACGCGTTTGGTCTACGTCGCGCATGTGCCACACTGTCACGTGACTAGCGTGACTAGCGACGAGCGTCACGTGACCGGGCTGTGTGCGTGGTAGAAGGGGAAATCAGAGTGGGGGAACGAGTCTCGATCTGGCAACTCCACCTCGCGCTTAGCGTGCGAGTATAAAGTTACCCGCAGTGCAAAGGTTAAACGAGGGAATTAATCCGTTGTCTGAGCATGGCTGACACACACCACTGCGACATAAAATACCATAAGACCGGTGCATCACAGAACAATGGCGCCCGGTTCCCACGGGGCAGGTAATATATTTAAATAAACCTCAACGTCTGAAAAACAGCAACCTGAATGCCACTTTTTTTCCCCGGATGAAGATGAATATTCAAATTGCAATACCGGTGGGAATAGATAAGAACAATTTTAATAAACGATCCGGATGTAAAGTTGTTAAATTTTCCACAGTTCTCGAATTTCCATTGCAAATTCAGGACTCAGAAAATCTGTGGAGTGGACGAATGAGTCGAAGCGGATTTTGCAGGACGGCCACGCGACTGTCAACGAGACGTGACAGCGGGTCGGTGTCATCAGACGGTTTTTCCGTGGTTCTCGGAGGATTCGCGGGAATGTTTAAACCTGTTCTCGGGCGCCTACTTCTGCCGGGGCCCACATATCACTCGGATGTAGTCATCTGTATCAATCAGGGAGCCGGTACGAGCTTATACACTTTCTTGCCCCGGCTCGATATGTACACGCGCGCGGCGCAGTTAACTCCAATCAGGCTCGATTGCATCGGACAAGTGGAATAATTGTTGCCGCGCGTCGCTTATTGAATTATTAGGAGAAGCGACCGTGCGCCGCGCCGCTTCGTAAATAACCGTCCCTCCCCACGGTCTCGATATCTTTCGCGCGCAGGCCATTCGTAATTTCCCGCTGATCGATCCTGGAAAAACCGTCCTGCGAACTAATGAGGCGGAACAGGACACCGATATCACGATACGAGATTTCTTTATCAATCCGTATCATTTTTCTAATCGTCCCAGCCGCGAATAGACGATCCCAGATAGCACTGGACGGCTTAAAGACGTCTGTTTTACGTCCATTTTTGGTCTGAACGTCTTACGTCCTGAAAAGACGTCTTTAAGACGTCTTAAAGACGTCTCGTAAAAGACGTCGTTTTTACGTCTCATTTCAGACGTCTTTAAGACGTCTTTTACGAGTCGTCTTTAAGACGTTTCATTTCTTGACGTTTCAGTAATTCTAAACTGCTAGAGAAAAGCTTTACAAACTGTACACACGCAACACAATATAACGCAGTTTTCCATCCTTCGAATAGACGTTTATTTATTTAGGAAAGTTAAATAACTAAATTGTTAATTTAGTACTATTATAATATATTACATATATATTCGCAATAGAATTTAGCAATAAATATTGTTTAATAATAAAACTATACATTATATATCACAAATCCAAAATCCAACATAATATATCAAAATAAATAGATAAATAAATAAATAAGTTAAATAAATAAATAAAGCATAAAATGTTAATGTTCGCGGATATACTGAAAAACATTCTTTTAATTTATTTTTTTTATTTATAAATAAATAAATAAATAAATAAATAAATAAAGCATAAAATATTAATGTTCGCGGATATGATGAAAAACATTCCTTTAATTTATTTTTTTTATTTACAAATAAATAAATAAATTAATTAATTAATTAAATAAATAAATAAAGCATAAAATGTTAATGTTCGCGGATATGCTGAAAAACATTCTTTTAATTTATTTTTTTTATTTATAAATAAATAAATAAATAAAGCATAAAATGTTAATGTGCGCGGATATGCTGAAAAACATTCTTTTAATTTATTTTTTTTTATTTATTTAATTTTTTTGTTATATCAAACATTCAATTTATATTTCTTGTACATGTATACAATATTCAAATTCAATATTTTTCTCACAAGAAAAAATGTGGCTTAAAAAATATTTTTCCAATATTTGACAAACATCTATCTAATATTTTTGTGGTACTAGGGGTCTGTTTCGGAACGTCTTGAATACGTCTGTTCGAGACGTCTTAAAGACGTCTAACGGACGTCTTAAAGACGTCGAACGGACGTCTTAAAGACGTCTTTAAGACGTACAGTTTTTTCACAAAGACGTTCCAGAGACGTTCAGAAGCCGTTCGGAAGCCGTTCGTAGGACATTCAGACGTCTAATAGACGTCTGAACGTCTTTGACAGACGTCTTAAAGACGTCTTTAAGACGTCTCTGTGCTATCTGGGATCTTCATCGCCCGCAGTTACGGTAGTTTTAATCGAAGTAGAGCGAAACGTTTAATATTACATCTTCGTCTGATGTTTAAAAAATGGGTTACGGTATCGTACATTTTTCAACACGTCAGCACGTTCAACTCGTATCCATCATTCGTAATAAACGCGATGTAAATGTATCTATAAAAAAAATTGTAAACATATAAATTGCGGTGTGCTTTGTGTAATGCACACGACAATTAACCCGGTATCTAAACAACCACAAATTATTTTACAGTTGGTTATACACGGTAAATAAAAATTGGCAATTTTAGGTTAGCTTCACATGGCGCTACTGTAAAACTTCCTTTCTTCGACTTATGTCACTTTTCTTAGGATTGAACGGCATAATTCTTGATATATGTCAACGACACTGGTCTTGCCCCTCAAGGGGGGGACTCCGCGGTAGTGGTGGTAATTCCGCGACGTTTATCGTGCAGGCCTTGGCGACATATATCTTAGAGAAATCACTGTGTACAATTATAACAGATCAAGATCGAATTTACAAATATAATTAGATTATTTTCAGCTCGTTAACATTATTCACTCGAGATATAAATGTTTATATAGCTCCTGTAACTTGAATTTGATACAAACAATTTTTTTTCCTATAAAATTCCGCAGTGTAGTCATAATATATTATTAAATAAGTATCTGCTTCAAAGGGAAAAATATTGTCACAGAGAAGTTATAAACATCTGACACATTATTCATAATTTGATAATTTTTTTATGGTTCATGGCGACATAAATCTGTCAACGGTAAATTTTAATTTGTGATCCAATAAGTCACCCCCGGTATAGTGATATAATAATTTCGTTTGCGGTTATTGTGTGGAAAAATAATATTGAAAGTTTCCCTTTGGCACAAATAATTGAAACTCCTATTGATAGGCATCTTGGGTGGGTAAAGTGTTGAGTAACGACGTGCGCAAAATTAATGCGATTTTCTTAACATTAAGTAGAAAATCGTGATCGTTTGATTGGGAACGAATTCTGAATAGCACCGGAGAACGATACTGATTGCCCGCTATTACGGCACACCCAATATTGCGAACGCGAAATAAATCAAGAGAGGGATGCACCCGAAGCTTCGGCTCTCATAAATCACAGTCTAATGCGACAGAAGGCTAATCTTTCATCGAATATGTAATAACTAATTAACCGGCGGCGCGCTGTGGCACGAGTCGCGACGATTTCTTCGGAACGATCATCAAGCCGATACTAGATCACCAGAACGAACCGTCGGGTATAAATCTACCACTAATTTCTCGCGGATTTAATTGGTTACGGCTCATTGAGTGGTAATGAGGAGGTGTAGAGGCTTCGCAATGGATTTAGAGGCGGCGAGACTCGCCGCCATCTTTCAAAACGGATGCGCGAGAACGAATCGCGTCGAATCGGCGATAATGCGAAAAACGATTCATCCGTCACAATCCATTCGGCTCGCTTAATTTTCCACCGAATATATTAAATTGTCGGAAAATATTGCAACAATCTGTCGGAATAATTTAATCGCACTCTTGCCTTCCTCGTTAGTGTGGATTATGAATAAACGCAACGTTGAAATATTCCTCAAGAGTCATAATATTAATTACAAAGACGAGCATTTGTTTCTTTGACGAGCGTTTTAATTATTCACACTAAACGACTATTAAAAATACTTGATATCTTCTGCCTCATAGAAATAATGCAATTGGATTTAATTATATTGGACGAGTTGGTAGCTCGAGTAGTGGAATTGTGATCGTTGAGGTTAAGCGACGTTGGTTGGGGCTCGTCGAAAGATGGGTGACCGCCCAGGGAAAACGAATTTAACTATATTTCCTACGATTTTATAATTATGTACAGTGATTTCTCTGTATATGTCGCCAAGGCCTATATGATAAACGTCGCTGAATTATCCCCACTACCGTGGGGTGTACACCCCGAAGGTCGAGAGGCCTTAAGAGGAGTGTAAACAATAACACTGCTCGGGTATTGTCTCCTGGAAGAATTCAGTGTAATCATTCCCAGTGGACGTAACTTTGTAACTTTAGCAATTGTAAAACAAACAATTTGGATCATTCGACGCACTAGAGTCAGTTAGCATGGGTTTAGCGTTAGCATGAATAATTAATAATTATAGGTGTAACGTTCAAATAAATAAATAAAATAATGATGTTCTTTACTCTCGTTTCTGTTCGCTCGAACGTCTCATGGAAGTGTACAAACGAAGCGCGGGATTTTCGATGGGAAAAAACGGACGATAACCGGACGGCTGGCATAATCGAGTTTACTTTCCCGTGCGGCGCGCGTTATTTAAGCATGACAAACTCGCAGCATAAAACCAGCGATGCGTGTCAGAAGTCTCGTGAGCCGGCATGGGATTGCGTTCTCGTGCACACCGTCAAAACACGAAAATCGCGCTAATTTTAGAGTCGCCGCCGGTTTTAATTAATGTCCTCTCTAACTCGAACTAGCGGTCGCGCGAGAGAGTCCGGCCGGTCTCGCAACAACGTGCAGCAAACGTGCAGCGCGCCAAGGGCCGCGGCGGTGCAGCATGCGATGCATCACGCGGTGCAGCATGGAATGCGTGCGCGTCAAACGTGATATATTCCTGATGTTTCGATTTAAAACTGTTTACCGCGCCGGGATAGCATGCTCGGTGCCCCCTTGTTGCGCGCCACGGAGCGCTTCATGTTGCATCGCGTTCGATCGGGTCAGTCCATTAGGAATCATAAAAGCGTGTCAATCATCTTGCGTGTATTAAAATCAACTTCCTGCGCGCCACGCTATCCCGGGCCGATCGCTATACCGATCTTCATGCGAAATTAAAATTCTCCGCCTGCAAGAAACAGGGCCCTCTTTACGAACATCGGTTCGGATAATAGAGGCTACGCTTGATCGCCGATCAAACGACCAAATGAGATCCGAATCGGGTCGTGTTTGGTATCGTTTTAATCGGGACGGAGTCGCGTACGTTTCTGCACCGGTTTCAAAAAATAATTATTAAAAATGGGACTGTGGGGTTAACTTTTTTGCAAATATCGAGGCGTTACTAGAATAAAATTAGATACACTTAGAAGTCTGAGAAATTCAAATTGAGGAGACTGTAATAAAATTGACTGCAGATTTATGCGTTTATGGCAAATACTAGCGAGCATAAATCGGTAAAAATATTGGAGAATTTTAACACATAATCTAGCACAGTCAAAATGACCGATTTTATATTTTACAATTATGGAAACCACAAAAATTGTCCAAGCATTTATTGTATTGAAAAGTACGGACAATCTCAATAATTTTAGGGTTGCCATTTTTATAAGGCAATATTTACTAGATATTAAGAACATTTACTGTTGATGTTCGGTAGGTTTAGTGTTAAGAATGGTGTTAAATTGATTCGAGCTCACTAAAATTATTTAGGAACGATATAAATTTCTTTTAGAACAGATTTAAAAAATTAATATGATTCGAACACTACAAAAAATTACTGTAATTTAAAAAAGTGGATGTACTACAAAAATTTGGTTAGTCTCAGCTTGATTGTGTCCTGCAATCATTTTTTAGGGGCGCAGTGCAACAATATCGCAACGAGCGCTCGCAGAGGTAGCACGTAACCGAATATCCGAAGCAGTTGCGTCGCGGAGACAGTTTTCTGAGGAGATCCGATCCGGTTTGCTTTGCATATCCGTGCAAACACAGCGAGAGGGTATCGTTTTTCCCGTGCATCGAGACGAGTCCCGGTCACGTGCCGTGGTCGATCTTTAACGGCCCGTACTCAACGTACCATGTTCTTCCAATGGTGCATGCACCTGATACCTACGAGTCGCACTTGTTGCACGGCCCCGGCATTACACCGCACTAATTCGTACTGTGACCGTTTCCTACGGTAACGCACGTACCGACATAGAAAATATCCGGTCATTTATGGGGGTGAACGCTACACCTGCCTGTCGGGGCTACAAATGGGGGTTTCCGAACGGAGACGCGTGACCAGGAATGTAAATTATCGCTTCCTGCTGCTGCGAATAATTGCACCCTTGCACGCACGTTTTTTTTTTCTTTTCTCTCCTTCTCTTTTTTTAACGCACGACCGTCCGGTGAAATCCCGGACTGTTATCCTGCAGGGTAATTGGGTGAGAAAGGGTCGTTCGATCAGTTTGACTTGACGAAGTGACAGCGCAACATTTTAGCTTTGGAATTAGAGAACGGGGAGATTGGGGGAAGGGGAATAAATAAAAATTAACACTAGGTTTACAGAGCACTAAGTATTTTGCATTAACTTATAAAAATAAGAAGGTGTCTATTCAAGATTTTAGCCATTTTTTAAATAATATCTACCCAAAGAAATAAATTTGTTGAGTAATTCCACGTAGATGGATGTTCACAAGTTCAATAATTATAAATTAAAACTATTAGAAACCATTATTTTGATGGGTCCCGTGAACCTAGTGTTAATGGAATGCTAACACTGTGTTATAGCTAGCTTTTGGGACTAGAGAAGACAGTGTCGCCATATTAAGGTTTGCCCCCACTCTACTCTTCCCCTTCCACGACGCTATTCCCCACGCCTCTACCTCGGGCCGGTCACGTGACGCGTTTCGTCTCCGTCGCGCATGTACCACACTGTCACGTGACTAACCCAGTAGTAGCAGAAAGAAGGGGTACCTGTACTTCCCTCAGTTCGAGTCAATTCCCCTGATCTGTTAACGAGCAACAAGTCACAAATAAAACGTAGGTGTCGTCTATAACAGAGTCCTTTGTTACAGCAATATTATAGCAACCCTCAAAGGTTACAGTACAGTGATTACTCTATATATGTCGCCAAGGCCTGGATGATAAATGTCGCGGAATTATTCCCACTAACGCGGGGTATGTTATGTGAGGGGCCTAGGAGTGTAACCATAACACAGCTCCTGGCAAGACCCGTGTTGTTGACATATATCGAGAATTCACTGTACTTTATAAGTCCTATGAAAACCAGACAGCTGCGTTATTTGACGCGTTCGACAGAACAAAAGAATCAGAAGATTGACAGGTCGCGAAACGTTTCTGGCACTCGTAGGCGGTTTTTTTTTTACGACGGCCAGTTGGTTTTCCGAAGACGGTTAGTTCAGGCGGGTTTCGAAGCCGGTGCAAATGGCCGGGAACTTCTGCTACATATGGTACGTGCGAGCAACAGGAGGTTATTTGCTAGATAAATCTTGACCCGCCTCCTTGCATGCCGCGCGATATCCGATCGACGTTCGGTCCCGATCGCGTACAGGCAGTACGTTAGAGAGAGAGTGGACCTCATTCACGTGTCTCGCCGATGCAACGGCTGCATTCGCCTTGCATCGGCTCGCACAGGCTATCCTACGCCCTGCACCTGATACCGTAGCCGTTCAATCGGCCCCGCTCGCTCTTCTGTAACGCCGATCATCGTTTCCGCACTTCAGCCTTATCGGCCCTCCTCATTCCGGACTGCTAATACTGTTGCGTCAATAATTACGAGCGCGATAACGGCCAGGAGGCGGTCGCCACTATATCAAACCCCTACTGCGGTTTCGTGTGCAATAGCTGCGCAATTTTATGCGTTTGATGCACTCTGTCCCCCCGACCTGGACACTTCTTCTAGTTCTGTATTATCCTATTAGAGTCGTGGAACGGGTCTGGGACATTAATCTGGAATGTTAATAAAAAATATTAAAAATTGCTTGGTTACTAAATTACATTTCTGTGTTAACCCTTTGGACTCAAATGGCGGCTCAAAATGCACTCAATTCCACTATTGATCAAACCCTCACGAATTTTTGTCGATTCAGAGAGTCTGCGAAGATTGTACAGTAAAGCCTCGATCTAAGCAGAACGGACCTACACGATTATAGTAGATTTGACTATCCCCTCCCCTGGGGGGGACAGCCTACTAGGGGCCTAGAAGCTCAAGATGTATTGGTCCGTGTTTACACACGCTGTCCTTTTCCACGTGCACAAGACATAGTCATAGCCAAAATAGTAGCCCTACACGATCTATGTCACAGCACCGACCCCAGGATTAGATCAAGACTGTGTTTACCTTTTTGTATCGTCGGTCCATTAGGTCGCGAGGAACGCTTCTATTTCTCGAAAGAAGCATAGTGAAGCGCCTCGAGAAAGTGTTACGACGCGTCGTGCGACCTTGGCACGGCGTGGAGACGCGCGTCGGAACGTTTCGCAAATTGCCGGAAATTTCCGTGGGAAAACTGCGTGCACTTCGCCTGAGAGTGTATGGCGACGTTCCTGCCGCAGGTAACAAGCGCCGACTATCGGGTGCACACCACTATCCGTCGTATCCTCCTACATGGTCCGCCACTTACCACGGCTAAATACTTTTCTGCCGATTTCTCGGACACCTAAACATTCTCACGTCCCGCCTAAGAAAAGACAATTGTCGATGGGAGCTATTTTGAATTTTTTTTCGGACCAAATGTTGAATTTGGCGCGAACAAAAATGTCGGATGACCTTGAAGGAGGTGGTTCCTGAGGTCATTTGAAGCAACTTTTTCCTCAGCGAAAATTTCCGCTTACGCTTTGTTGTGGAGTTATTAACGGAAAAGCAAGGGCCAATCGGAGCGCCGCTAACGGTCCCGCTGGGCGTGGCATCGGCCGAGCCCGCGCTCTGATTGGTCCGTGTTTTTCGGTAATAACTCGTGAACGAGGCCGAGGCGGAAATTTTAGCTAAGGAAAAAGTTGCTTCAAATGATCTTAGGAATTACCTCATCCAAGTTTTCTCGATATTTTTGGGACACCCTGTGTATATGAACGCGTTATAGCATCGTCCCGAACGAAAGTGCAAGGACGGCGCAATTAAACAACCTCGCAGGCAAATGATCGCAATCGTGATCCCATCATCGAGGAGCCCTACATTCGTGGGAACATTTTCCAAATGGGTCGATCATTGTGCCGACAGTGGAAGCTTTTCGCGAATCCCTGGGCAAGATTCGCGAAAGAAAGCGAGAGCGGGAAATTCTCACGGGGCGGATTAACGCCGGTTAATTGGAAGTGCACGCCTCGATAATGCGATGGCCCCGATAGAAACGCTCCTCCTTTGATGAAGACCGAGGACCCAACCGAGGGGACCCAATAATGACTCGCGAGTCTTCGGATACGATTCGATCTGGTGCAATGTCCCCTCGAAGAGACCGACAGCAGTCACGGCGCGCAGGCTAAAAGGGAACCGAAAGCCAGATTATCTCTCGCTGCTATATTAATTAAGATCCTTTGTTCGGCTCTCCTCTTACCTTGTCTCTTTACCTCGTACCATTCAGATTAATCGTTCGCGAACTCCAGCAGGCTAACATGCCGGGGAATCCAGTTCCGGCGTAGATAGTCAATCGGCGGCCACTTGCGATGAATTATGGTCTTTCGGTGAGCTGGTCGTTTAAAAGTTCGCCGGAGGTGCACCGACTGGTCAAACTTTTGGTGGATGACGTCCAATTAGCGCCATTCTCTTTCGTGAAAATATAGAACTAAAAATATTAAGAAAATATTTTTGTAAGACATTCTGTTGTGTCAATTCGTCTGCTACTCGATTAAAAATAATGAGAATAAACTGAAAAATAATATAAAAGAAATAGCATCGTTCTCATAGCGAAGCTAATTCCATATTTCAAGGGCCAAGACTCCGTAGATAAGGTAGACGAACCATGTTACCGACACAAATAGGCGAAAAATCGTTTCACGGGAGGAAAGTCTTTGTACGATAATAGTTATGGCTGAGATGCATAACCTAACGAATTAGCATCTGAGTTCTCAATTCTTGTATACAAATATTTTCGATTATTATCAGTCAGAATTAGAAGCTAAATGGGAAGTTTCTTCCTGCTTTAATAATTGTGATTGAAAATAATATATTCATATTCCTAAATTCTTTTAATTCGTCTTAAATTTTTGCGGATTTTACTAACCACCGAATTGAGCTTGTTCCACAAGCACAGTGCAACTTTTGTGGGGAAAAGGAGTGCGGTTTTCGTTAACTGTAAAATATCTTGGCAATCCCGTTGTACGAGGCGTTCATTGCTGCTTTATTAATATTCCAGCAAATTCCCGGCACGCGTGGGTGATCTTGCTGGGCAGAGGGGCGATAAGCGTTTCCTTGGAGGTTATGTATTCCGGGTGGATTTTCTGAAGCGGTTTTAACGAGGCGCGTTCTTAACAAGGTTGAGAGAAAATTTAGTGCTTGTCGCACCTACTGCAAACTGCCGTCGTCGTCGTCGTCTTCGTCGTCTAACTGCGAGAATCCTCCGACGCTGCCTTCCTCTCGCTGCCTTCATTAGAACGTAACTCGTTTTGCAACCTGCCGTTACGTTCTCATTTTTTCCCCCCGTTGCTCGAAACGTATAGACTATACCATCTCTAACCAGTACCACGCCGGTCGAATATTTTCCAGCTTGGATTGATCACCGATCGAACGTTCCATTTCCTTGGCAACACTGTTTCGCGGTTTACGCGAGCCAAAAAACTGGATTGGTTAATTTCAATATCTCGGTATGCCGCGCACGGATTCGATCTGCTTATCGGCGAGAAGCTGCCCGGCTATCTGCGGATAAATCATCCGTCTTTAATCCGAGGTTATATGAATAAAATTAAGATTGCAATTTATCTTCGTGAGCGATCTTGCGCGACACGTGTCCAACCGAATGTGCATACACGAAGAAAATTGTACGTTTAATCGAAGAGTCTAACTGTGTTGCTTATCGGCGCGACGATCTGTATCGGACCGTTTCAATTTCGATGAACGTTCGATCGGTTAGCGTGTAGTCCACATTGAAATTCAATGAGCAAACTTGGTGTTTTTCCGACGTCGTTATTAATGCGCGACCGGTACATGTATCGCGACTGTGAATGAAGTATTACGGATGCGACCGAAGTATACGAAGTATACTTAATGATTCTGATCGGTATACGTTATATGCAACATTTTTTGTTTCAAGGATCGCTATTAAATAAGAATTTATTGTAATCCGGTGACGTTAATACCGATCTCGTCGACGCTTCCCATACTTTAAACGTGTTCCCCGCGTTTAAAATGAGATACCAGACTGGTTGCGTTCAGGAGAGTCTACGCATGCGCGAGTTAGAATAGTGTTACGGTAAAGCCTCGATCTAAGCCGAGCGGAGCCGCGCGATATTAGTCGCCTATCCCCTCCACTGGGGGGAGGGGGGCTAAGACACTCGAGCTGCCTCGGTTTACACGCGTTGTCCTTTTCTATAGTAGCCCTACACGATCTATGTCACAGTACGGACCCGAGGATTGGACTTAAATCAGGACATCACTGTGATATTGCTGTTGAAACTTGAGAGGTCTTGAAAATTCTTTTTAAAAATCTACGACACAGATTCGGACTCGGTTCAGTGGATTTTTATATAAAATAAAAATTGTCTGCATCAATTACTAAAAATGGAAGCCAAAAGAAAAGTTCATTGTTCCCTTAACGATTTGGATAGGTTATTAAATTCTCGTATTGTTTTTCCTGTGCTCAATTTTTGTCATAATTATAGTAATTTTTGTCCTACTGAAAAAGAATTATTGCAGAATTTTGCACACGGTCACCAAGGAGGCGTAATGCGAGTTTACCAACAAGGTTCTCCCTCCTCCTCCTGCTTGTGGGGGGTTGTATATCTTTCGCTGGAAATTCTGTAGCGGTCTTAACGAGGTGCCCGTTCGACGGAACTTTAGCACTTGTGGCACGCACCATTGCGCCAAACGGCCGCGTATAGAACGCACCGCTTGTTTAACAATCATTATTTGCGAGAGCCCGTAGGTATCCGACGGTATCGCAGCCAGATCAGATCGAATCTCTTTGCGGCTCGATTCGACCGTATTGTGTTCCTCTCCGTCGTCTCCTCCCCGTGGACGACAGCCACGGGGTCCGAGAGAGAGAGATCGGCAAACAGAAACCACCCTGGGCAACTTTTCGACACGACTATTTTTTCCACCACCGGAAATTCTCTGTCGCAACGGGAACATCCGTTACTAAAACATTACAGTATTAATCGTTTCCACTCAGAACTATTTTAACTCGAAAATCACAAATCCCTTCTGACCTTGAATATTACCATTCTATATAATTTTTCTCATTTTATATAAAAACTGATGCTATTTACTTAAATTAACAAATTATTAAATGCAAAGAAATTTAATAATTTGATCACAAGTTTCTAGTGGCGCCTCGGAATCACCACTCGAGTGCTAAGGGTTAACCCTTGAACCCTTGAACCCTTGAACCCTCCTTTGGTCCCTACAACTCTCTGATGCTTCAAGTGTTTCATTTAAAATCCACTTCGAAAGAGAGTTCCATCGTTTCAGAGTAACTACAGCGTTTACTCGATATATGTCCAAAACATGGGTCTAGCCACGGACATGTATCGGTCAGGAGATACTATTCTACTATTCTTTGATCCGCGTGACCTTACACTCACGAGGTATACCCCGCAGCATTTAGCACAGTTCTGGGACTTTTATCGACTAGGCATTTGCGACATATACAGAGTAAACTACATAATTTTTATTCGATTTACAAAGTTATCGTCTTATTAAAAGCGTCCGAATATGAACAGTGTCCACAAAATTTCGGTTTTCTTTTATAGAATTGTCGCAGTGGGTTTTCGATGCAAAGAAAACGCTACAAACGTACGTATCGCGTTTATCCCTGACCTTCGACGCTATCATGACGTCTATCATCTTCCGCGACAATGGACAGCGGGCGTCACGACGACGAAAACCGTCAAAGCGACCTGATTTTCCCTCAATTACCCTCGGTAGCCCCCGGACACCGGGCGGATGCAAGTCGAGTGGAAAAAAAAAAGGAAGAGGAGTTTGACGTCCGTTCGGTGCATCCGGCACACGGGGAACCCGTGACGCAACCGGGCCCGAGAGTGAAAAGGAAAGGCAGGACGAGGGTTCGACAATGCAGAACCGATTTGCACGAAATGGTTCCGAGAAAATCGGCCGGCTCGAACTCGACTGCGACTCGTGACCTCCAATTTTTCTCTTCGCACCGACACTGCAATTTTTTGTCTTCGCTGCAACACCAAATTTCTCCTATTGACTCTGAAATTCTTCCCAAGTTATGAATTGCTGGAACAGAAAAATTCATTTTAGAAATTCTCCTGTTACTAGACGAAAGATGAAATAGATCAGGGATGGGTATTTTTGTCTCAGTTTGAGACAACACTGTCCCCACCATAGTACCCACTGTCCCCCTCTAGTGGGCGAGAAACGAAAGAGAGGTTGGTGGGGGGAGCAGGCGTTTGAGGGGCCCCTACCGTGCCCATCACTGCAGTAGACTATAATAACAATGTAATTAACTCGTACAGCATTTGCAACTTTTAGCACTCGTGACTCTAAGCTGTGAAAATTGTTACACATTTTCTAATCCAGTGTCTAAGAAATTGATAAAAAATGTCGTAAGTAACGAAAACGATATATATAAAAATGATATATAAATGATATATATAAAATGATATATATAAAGGGTTGAAATCTACAGAAATAAAATATTGAATATTAAATACCGTGTTTCGGCTGATTCTGAATAATTTTTAATTATTTTTTGCAACGTTGGAGCCAGCTGTGGGACATTTGAGGAATCCAGGGCGACCCGTTTGGTCGTTCGCTTATTAGCCTGAGTAACAATGACTGTCGGGTACGATAAAAACCTTGTCGACTTCCTGTGCCACCCGCCTCCGACCAAGGTCGCCTTATTACGTGTAGATACTCGTATCTTCTGGGCTAATCAACCGGCCAAGGCTACCTGAAATCTATTCTCCTTCGAGTGGGTATACCGTACTAAACGAACAGAAACAAGTCCTGTCGAAGTCCGTGTGTATGTTCTCTAATCCGGTAATGGACGCCCCGACGATTTCTAGTACGAACTCTCGAGCACAGAGTCCTATTAGATAGTTGCCGGCCAGGTAGATATAACCGAGTAACTTTTCAACTGAAAATGCTTACGGGTTGAGTCACGCCACTTACGTTGCGTAGATCGAGGTGTATACGATCGGTAATTACCACGATCGAGATCAACGCTATAACAAAATGTTCGAGCAATAACGGAACTCGCAAAGGAGCAAGAAACTATTGATAAATTCTTGCGGTACGAGTGTGTCCTGTTCGAGCGTCTGCGCTCATCTGGTCTTTGTATCTTCCTAACCTATGTCAGGTATCTCAACTATTCGCAAGGGCATAATTTTTTGCGCACAAACTTTCATTTTTCTGAACTTTTTTCCGTTATCATCTTTCTGTGTGTGTTCAAAAAGTAATGGTTATCCGTCCTTGCCGTAAGCCTACATTATAAAATGCTAATGTAAAGTATGATCTTAGTAGCCAATTCACACGCGGAATTTCTTTTCACAATTTCTATGCGTTGCTCGATTGTGTAATTCTCCATGACTTAACCTCAATACTTCCCGACGCCACTTGTCAAAGATTAGTACTCTATGTTCGCCACAAAAAAATTGGCGCGCAATTTAACATGTCAGGTCATTGTGGGACACCCTTTAAAATACTAATCTAAAGTGCACTTACAAATTTTTCAGAAAAATCTGTTCCCCCGTCGGATCCACAGCACACTATTATTGACTCACGCGAGTACGTCCGAATAATTGGATCACAATCACTAAACTGTACACAACACACTTAACGAAATCGTGATAGGGAACGAAAAGATCCACAGCACACTATTATTGACTCACGCGAATACGTCCGAATAATTGGACCACAATCACTAAACTCTACACAACACACGAAATCGTGACAGCGAACGAGAAGTTATTCCGACCACGAATAAAATAATACTATGATTTTAACCGCTTCGTTTCCGCGGACGTGTGGCGGTAAGGTTATACCAGGCAGGTCGAACGCCATGGGTCTATAAACACTAGATACAAAAACAAAGAATTCCGGGAAACAGGGTCGGCAACTCTGCCGCCAGAATTGTTTACCTCGGTTTTTTTTTCTATATAGCGTTTATAGACCCACAGCGTCTGACCTGCCTAGAGTAACCTGACCCCTACACGTCCGCGGGAGGGAGCGATTAAAATCACAGTATTATTTAATCCGTGGTCGGAGTAACTTCTTCTCGTTCGCTGTCGCGATTTTCTAAACTGTGTTGTGTAGTGCAAGCTCCGGAAGACAGTGACAATTATTCGGATGTATTCGCGTGTGTCAGTGATAGTGTGCTGTGGATCCGACGGAGGAACAGATGATCCTGAAAAATTTGTAAGTGTACTTTACATTAGTATTTCAAAGGGTGTCCCACAATGACCTGACATTTTAAATTGCGCGTTAAAAATTTAAAATTTTTTAAGTGCATTTTACATTAGTATTTTATAATTTAGGCTTAGTATTCGTATGTGTAACATTGGACACAAGGTTTTCTTTCATATTTTGCAACCTCAAATTTATGATCCGAATGGGCAGGGTGACCATGATTGAGTACTGGCCTTGACAAATGTCCCTTTACACTTCTGTTATTTTGGTCGTGTTCCGTCTCATCGACACGGTCAGGTGGACTGTAGTAGTAGGCTTTTGTCTATACGTATAATTGCACACAATCAAATTTTGCAAAAACTTTAACGGTTTGTATCTCGATAACTATTTGTTTGCGACATATGGTGCCTTCAAACTTTTTCTTTTCTATATGTATAGAAGGTGTTGATGTGAAAAAACTTTAACAACCATTCTCTTTGTTCTAAACAATTTTGCGGCAAGTTTCTTTGTCAAATTTTCCCCGATCCAGTGTCTTTTTATATACCCTGTACAATGAAAAACCTACTGGGCTATATGAAATAAATGGCTCTAACGCTTCTACTTTAGTAGCACTAATTGGCTATAAATCTGCTCGCGCCGTCGCTTATGCGAGCATCGAAGTCACCGAGTCACATCGTAACGATGCGAATTTATAACATTCCTCTGTGCTCGAAAAATTCACACCTTGATTTAATAATTCATTTCTTAATACAGTGATTTCTCTATATATGTCGCCAAGTCCTATATGATAAAGGTCGCGGAATTATCCCCACCACAGTGTGATATACTCCTCGAAATTCGAGAGGCCTCGGACACCGAGAAGTGTAAACATAACTCGGGTATGTCTCCTCGACGATATATGACGTTAGATTGACATATATCGAGAATTCACTGTACACCGTGCGGTTACAGCGTCGGAATGGTATTTTTAGTATTATTTTTATTGGAACGTCGAGGTTGATGCTCGCTAATAAATCGTTCGATGCGACCAACGTGCAGATCAGTACCGATATCATCGTTTCGCGTTGCACCGCGGCGATGCAACGAGCGTAATCGAATAGTAATTGCTGTCTCGATGAACGGTAATCGCGTGGACCAAGCATATTGTCAAGAGGACGAGACGAGATCTCGTCTATCGATGCCGAGGACTATTTCCTGGTGCCGACGGCGAACAGAACACGGGGCACGTGCATTCACGCATTCGTGCATTTGTACGCGAACCGATCGGCAAACTCATACTGAAACGCAGGTGTGTGTTGCCGATCCTCTCGCATCCGTGTTCCTCTGTGCGTGTGCCGACTCTCGTCCTTAGATCCTAATTGGTAAATTGATCGAGCAATCAGGATAATCGTGCCTGGATAATATCATAATTCTCGGAGATTTCATTTTACGCCTCGTTTCCCATGTTCGATCCAGAACGGTTTAAAATCAAGTTTCCAATAACAAATAATAAGAAAAAATAAACAACAAATAACCAGAAAATAGTGAAAAAATCTTTTGTGAAATTATATTTGACGTGTAGACTTCATTTCCGGGCTGTAGAAAAAATTGAAATTCTAACTACGCGGATTTCTCTGTATATGTCGCCAAGGTCTCGATGATAAATGTCGCGGAATTATCTCCACTACCTGTGTTTGATTTAGAATTTATTTCCGGGCTGTAGAAAAAATTAAAATTCTAACTATACGGATTTCTCTGTATATGTCGCCAAGGTCTCGATGATAAACGTCGCGGAATTATCCCCACTACCTGTACTTGATGTAGACTTTATTTCCGGGCTGTAGAAAAAATTAAAATTCTAACTATACGGATTTCTCTGTATATGTCGCCAAGGTCTCGATGATAAACGTCGCGGAATTATCCCCACTACCTGTACTTGATGTAGACTTTATTTCCGGGCTGTAGAAAAAATTGAAATTCTAACTACAGGGATTTCTTTGTATATGTCGCCAAGGTCTCGATGATAAACGTCGTGGAATTATCCTCACTACCTGTGTTTGATTTAGAATTTATTTCCGGGCTGTAGAAAAAATTGAAATTCTAAGTATACGGATTTCTCTGTATATGTCGCCAAGGTCTCGATGATAAACGTCGCGGAATTATCCCCACTACCTGTATTTGATGTAGACTTCATTTCCGGGCTGTAGAAAAAATTGAAATTCTAAGTACACTAATTTCTCTGTATATGTCAGCAAGGTCTCGATGATAAATGTCGTGGAATTATCCCCACTACCGCGGAGTGTACCTCGAAACTTGAAAGGCCTTGGACGCCGAGGAGTGTAAACGTAACACGACTCGGACATGTCTCTTGGATTATATATGTCGCTGGTAAGAACCGTGTTGTTGACATATATCGAGAATTCACTGTATGTGATCATTAGAACTGGTTTGAACGATACAGAAACACACCAGCGAAACCAGTCGTTTTCCGCTGGCGTTCCAAAAAAGAAATCTGAATTTTGAAAGTAGTACGCCAAGTATATCTTCGGCCACGGCCTCAAAGTTGTCCTATAAACGCCAATTATCAGTGAAAACTCGTTCGTTATGGGATTCTCGCGGGAAAGTAGCTCAAAGAGAGAAATTACCGGCGGAACGCCCTCGCAGCGGATAGAAACACTTATTTTAGCCGCGTCTCGCGCTTCGGGCTGTCAGACGCAGTACGAATGGCAGTAAGGAAAGAATTGAAGAAGATAAAGAAGCTAGGGAATGAAGATGAAGAAGGAGGAGAAAGACGAAGGCGGAGATAGTGTGTCTGTAACTAGGCTTCGAGTAGAGTGAACGGACGGACGGACGTGATCACAAAACATCCATTATTTTTCCGCTTTAAAAAATGGGACGCCAACGACGCAACATATATATTTTTAATTAATCCTCGAGTTGGTTCTCGGCTTGAAAAATTACGTACTTCCTACAAGTTTAAAATGTAGTAACGAAATTGTTGAAAAGTTCAGAAACTGTCTGAACACACAAAATAAAAATTAGGAGTAATATTTTTAATTTGTGGTTTAATTTAATCTAGATTTTTTGATAATACATGTTGCGTTATATGTTTATTTTCTTTTGCTATTATTATTATGGGACTAATTAAATTCGTCAACTGCTACTTTTATTGTAGGACAGAGGGAGTATATATTTTTTTAGTAAATGCTAGAGTTGGTTCTCTGCTCGAAAAAAATTGCAAAAGGATGTAATGTACTCCCTAAAAGTCTAAAATGCAGTAACGAAATTGTTGAAAAATCCGGAAACTCTCTGACTCCTAAAAATAAAAATTAGGAGTAGTATTTTTAATTTATGGTTCAATTTAATCTATTTTTTTTTTATCATAGATCTTGGGTTCTATATTTATTTTCTTTTGCTACTATTATTATGGGACAAATTAAATTTAAAATATATTTTTAAAGTTGGTTCTCTGCTCGAAAAAATTACGGAAGGATGTAATGTACTCCCTAAAACTTTAAAATAAAAATAAAATAAATATTAGGAATAATATTATCAAAATAAAAATTCGGAGTAATATTTTTAATTTATGGTTCAATTTAATCTAGTTTCTAGAGTTAATTTAATCTAGTTTCTAGTTGCGTTCTATATTTATTTATTTTCTTCAGCTACTATTATTATGGCACAGAGGGACTACATTTTTTGAGTAACTGCTTGCGCTGGTTCTTTGTTCGAAAAAGAAAAAATTGAAAAATGGGACGCGAATGATGTAAGATTGCGTAACAAGAGCGTTGATAATCGCGACGTTGAAACGTGCGAACCGCAGAGCAGCTCTTTACAAAGGTAACAAAGGTGTTGAGTTTCAAGTGTACCGACTGAAGACTTTGTCGTCCGAGTGGGTATAGTCGGACAACTATTCCGAGCCCATTATACGACCCGCGTAAATTTATCACGCGAGAGGCGAACTGCCACCGTCGCCGGTTTCCTTCCAGGTGACAATTGTTCCACATACGTGTTTTATATCAACGTTACCGCGCGTTATCTGATCGCGTCCCCCGTCCCTCTTTTTACTTCTACTATCGTTCTGCGATTCGAATTCCATTCTATTTTTGCCTCTTCATTGTTTACCACTGGAAATAGATTCGCATACTAAATCTCCGATCGTTCTAACGAGCCATCGACTGACAGGGTATTGACTCGTTTCATTGTTACCTGCGAATCATTTTGGATCTTTATGTACGATTACAATGGTCTCCATCATACGCTGGGTGCAATTATATTTTCATATAAATTCCTATTCGGTTCCTACGTTTTTCTGTTAGTGCAAACAATTTTTATTTTTCAGGAAAATCCGCAGTCTAGGGAACAATAGACGCTTTTGTTCTATTCCAGTAAATTGTAATTGACGCAGACTATTTTTGTCGGATTCTAGTATCTCCTAATTGACGCAGAATATTTTTGTTCCATTTTAGTACATTGCAAATGACGCAGAATATTTTTGTCGGATTCTAGTACGTCGTAATTGATGCAAAACAATTTTATTCGATTTTAGTACCTCTTAATTGATGCAGAATATTTTTGTTCGATTCTGGTTCTTCGTAATTGATGCAGAAAAATTTTTATTCCATCCTAGTACCTTGTAATTGATGCAGAATATTTTTGTTCGATTCTAGTACCTTGTATTTGACACAGAATATTTTTGTCGGATTGCATTACCTCGTAATTGACGCTGAATATTTTTGTCGGATTCTAGTACCTCATAATTAATGCAGAATATTTTTGTTCGATTCTAGTACCTCATAATTAATGCAGAATATTTTTGTTCGATTCTAGTACCTCATAATTAATGCACAAAAAATTTGTATTCGATTCTAGTACCTTGTAATTGATGCAGAATATTTTTGTTCGATTCTAGTTCTTCGTAATTGATGCAGAAAATTTTTTATTCGATTCTAGTACCTTGTAATTGACGCAGAATATTTTGTTCGATTCTAGTTCTTCGTAATTGATGCAGAAAAATTTTTATTCGATTCTAGTACCTTGTAATTGACGCAGAATATTTTTGTTCGATTCTAGAACTTTGTAATTGACGCAGAATATTTTTATTCGATTCTAGCACCTCATAATTGTCACACAACATTTTTGTCCGATTCTAATACCACGTAACCGATGCAGATAATTTGTATTGTTG
This sequence comes from Seladonia tumulorum, assembly GCA_913789895.3. Lineage (NCBI taxonomy): Eukaryota > Metazoa > Arthropoda > Insecta > Hymenoptera > Halictidae > Seladonia > Seladonia tumulorum. The sequence goes on from OU565280.1 coordinate 7,427,640, forward strand.
GGAATGATGCGAATCAAAGGGAAATTCTTCGTGAGATTGATCACATTGGATGTATAGTTGTTGAAAATGCGAAGGAACGCAGGAGTGTCGCTGGTCGCCGGTTCCCATGGCCGCAGCCCAGCACATCCGGCGATCGAATAAATCCGAGAATAGTCTAAACGATCGATAGAGCGGAGTCGATATCCTTCCTGGTGCCGCAGGAAACGATCGCGGTGTGTATCGGCTGCCCTCGAAGTCGGTCATCATCGTATCCATCGGCGAATCCAGTTACTTCTCGCTCGGGACCGACAGGCAATCGATTCGTCTCCGTCGGGCATAACCGATCTGCCAATATCGGTCTTGCCTGCGTTTAGGCGCGTCCAACGATTTCACCTGTACACACCTGGGCCCGGAGTGATTGTCGCCGCGGCTGTCCGTCGATTTGCGAATCGGACGTCGGAATTTGTCCCGCTCGCGACTATGCTCCATTACTCGCGAAATTATGGTGCAACTATAGGTACATACTGTGGTTGTTCGATAAGCGCTCGAGATCGGGGCTCTGGGGGGCGGGGCCTTCGAATTGAAGCCGTAGAACTGGGGACGAGAGCATTCCTGGAGATTCTAGCAATCTACTTTTTTTTATCCAGACTTCTGCTCATGCTACTGACTTCTGTGAAACGGTAAACAGAGTTTGAAAACTTTTTAATGGCCGAGTATTTTTTAAATAATAATTTCTGGCGAAGTTGTTGGGTAATATTAACTTTACAGATATGTTGTATCTTGAGTGAAATCGCTTTTAGACAATTTAAAGAGTCTGAAAACTTTTTAATGGCTGAGAATTTTTTAAATAATAATTTCAGGTGAAGTTGTTGGGTGATATTAATTTTAGAAATAGGTTGTATCATGAGTAGACAGCATCATTTATGCATTCATAACAAAATTGAGTAGATAAAATTTGTAATTGTACGAAAATTTAGAAAAATTTAAATGCCAATATACTATTTCTCGTCTATCAAAATTAGCAAGTGAAGAAATAACATTATACTTAGTTTCTATTTCTTGTAATCGATGCAGACAATTTTTATTTTGCATAAAGATTCGCAGTCATGAGTGAAATCGCTTTTGAACAATTTATAGGGATTTTTTTTTTATATGTCGGCAAGGTCTGGATGATAAAGGACGCGGAATTATCCCCACTACCGCAAACATAAATAGACATAACATGGTTCGGGTATGTCTCCTGTTGACATATATCGAGAACTCACTGTATTTCGATTGATTTCAAATTGTAAGAAGGCTATTAGAAATTTTGCTACTGGAAATTGTTACTTTGTTAGCTCGATTGAATTCCTAGTTGGACTGGCGATTGTCATGATCAATCTACATTAACCACGCCACGGGGAACAGATTCCAAGTGGGTTTGCGTTTCTTCAAAAGTTCGAGATGTTCCAGAAAAAAAAAAAGAAAAAAGAAAAAGCAGAAACCGTTTTCTCGAGCCACACACACACACACACACACGAGGATTCGACCTAATTAGATTCCGTCGGGTTCTAGATTTCACAGTTGTTACTAATTCGCTGCCATTATCCACAACATCACAGAAGGTACCGCTTTAACATAATTTGCTCGAACCGTCACGCGAACAAATAAGAATATTCGATCTCCGCATACCGTTCGCTCTTTCTCTGTTTTTTTTTTTTTTCTCAAATCCCCACTACTTGCTCTACATGCTCGAACATTCTCCCGACGAAAAAACCGAAATCATTGGTGAATTCGTTTCGAGAACAGGACTCGTTAATTATTTGTCGCGTTGTAAAGAGGCTTCCCTAGGATTGTTAATTGATTAATCTCCGCGTGAATCGTCGGGAACGGTACCGTGTCTCGCTCGGCATTAGGCTCGTCCGTCGAGGGGGGTATTTCGAAGGTTTTCTCACCTCGGAGCGAGAAGAGACGGACAAGAGCACAAAAACCGACGGAGGTCTGCCGGTGGACGACTTTCCCATGAAGCCACGGGGCAGGATGTGCCAGGACCAATCAATTGTACACGCCGGTCTCCTTCTTCTTTCCCCCACCAAGCGGCTTTTCTATTTTTTCCCTCCGCCGTTTCTTTTTCTGAACCGACGATTCGACCGGAGCGACGCCGTTTGGAACCAATCGACCAAATTTTCGCGAGAACAACCTTGAAGAGACTCGCTAATTATCCTCCCTCGAAACGAATCTGCTTCGATTGTCAAAGATACTCCCGAATCCCGGATGCTGAATTGTCGGTGGATCTAACTCGAATGCATTATTGTCGGGAGAAAGTCAAGGAGAAATTACACGATAATATGGGCCAGCGGAAAGTCTTCAATTTTTTAGCAAACCGGAGCAATAAATTAGTTGCGCGGTGCAAGTAGGATACATCTGATAAGGCAATATTGAAAAACGAGCAAAGAAAAATTGCTGAGACTTCGGAGAAAATATATAAAATATTTAAACTAGCCTGATTCAGTGATGTGGCTCTTCTGTTTTTAATTATTTCTTTGGAGAACCTTTGACAATAGATTCCCCGCATTTTGCTGATCGAAATGAGCCCAAACACGACACAATGTAGACCATATTCGATCGTTTAATCCACGAATGCTAAGATACCATAAATTTTCGCATATGTGCCCATAATTATGAAAGTGGTCCAAGTCAAAATTAAAAAAAAAAAATGAATTTATCACTTATTTCACACAACATGATTTTAAACTAAATTTATTCAATGTAATTTTTTTTTTTTATGACAGACCACTTTCATAATTATGGGCTCATATATCGTGCATATCTTTTGCACAAGTCTCGAAGCATTTCTGTACTTTTCCTAATAGATTCCCCTCATTTTGCTGATCAAAATGAGCCCAAACACGACACAATTCGGATCAGATTCGCTCGTTTAATACAATAACGCTAAGATATCATAAATTTTCGCAGGTATCGTGCACATCTTTTGCACAAAACTCGAAGCACTTCTGTGATTTTTCCAACAGATTCCCCTCATTTTGCTGATCGAAATGAGCCCAAACACGACACAATTTAGACCATATTCGATCGTTTAATCCACGAATGCTAAGATACCATAAATTTTCGCAGGTATCGTGCACATCTTTTGCACAAAACTCGAAGCACTTCTGTGCTTTTTCCAACAGATTCCCCTCATTTTGCTGATCGAAATGAGCCCAAACACGATACAATTCGGATCAGATTCGCTCGTTTAATACAATAACGCTAAGATACCATAAATTTTCGCAAATATCGTGTATATCTTTTGCACAAAACTCGAAGCACTTCTGTACTTTTCCCAATAGTAATTTAGACCGTATTCGCTCGTTTAATTCGCGATTTAGTAGAACCTCGATTATCCGAACGCACCTGCAGAGCGTTCGGTTGGTAGCAGTTAAATAAAATTTTTGTGCAGATCTTTTGCACAAGTATCGAAGCATTTCTGCGGTTAGGGTACGGTCTGACGCGTTCTACGCACAGTCGAGTTAATTTCGCTCACGTCCGTCAATGTGTGTACCTCGAGCGTACGGTAACGAAGGTCCCGGGGATCTCACAGTGAAACGAAATCTTTTCCGCCGGAGGTTGTGGATCAGCTGACGATCCCTGTGACAGGGATCTCTCTTCTCTCTTCCGACATTCAACGTTGCGTGGCGCCTGGAAGAGATCGGGGCCCCGGCACGGGACACCGTGGCAAGTCTTGCCAGTCCAGTCCGCAAGTCCAGTTCAGCCGCCTTCTACTCGCTAGTCCGCCCACCGTGCCTGCTGCTTTGCTTTCCTTTGCTTCGCTTTGCTCGCACAGCCAGTGAAGGTCCAGGCCGCGTGCCACCTTGCATTTTTATCGATCCAGGCCCGATAACCGACGCCAACACCGGTGGATCTCGCCACGCGGTTTCTTACACTTTCACGATCTTCGAACTCGGAAACTCGGCGACTGTGAATCGGCCCTCGCGTACCAATCGCTGTCCGTCAATTGGACAACGGTCCTCCAATGCACATAGAGGCCGGAAAACGATTTACGGTGGTCTGGATTCGACGATTCAATGAAAATGGTTATCATTCTGCCCAAATGGAAAAATTCGAATCGATACGCGTTGGATCTTCATTGCTACAGCACATTTTATCTGGGAAATTTGTTCATCTTCTTCGGGGAGCTCTTATTGTTTAAATATTTAAGCAACAATGTCAGGAATCTATTGGGAAAAGCACGGAAATGCTTCGATACAAGTGCCAAAGATACTCACGAAAATTGATCTTAGCTCTTACCATCAGAACGCTTTGCAGGTTCGTTCGGATAATAGAGGTTCCACTAAATTGTTGACTAAACGGGCGAATTTGACTTAAATTGTGTCGTGTTTGGGCTCATATTAATCAGTACAATGCGGCGAATCTATTGGCAAAAGCACAGAAATGCTTCGATACATGTGCAAAAGATACTCATGAAAATGGATCTTTCCAAATACCATCCGACCATCCGCGGATTAAACGAGCGAATTTGACCTAAATTGTGTCGTGTCTGGGCTCATATTAATCAGTACAACGCGGGGAATCTATTGGAAAAAGCACAGAAATGCTTCGATACATGTACAAAAGATGTGCACGTTATTTGCGAAAATTTATCTCAGCTACTATTATAAATCGTAGATTAAATAAGCGAATGCGATCTAACTTCTGTCGTGTTTGGGCTCATTTAAAAGCACAGAAATGCTTCGATACTTGTGCAAAAGATGCGCACAAAAATTGCAAAAATTTATCTTAGCCTCTATCATTCGAGTGTTCCGTCGGTTTGTTCGGATAATAGAGGTTCCACTATATCGTGAATTAAACGGGCAAATGGGACTCAAATTGTGTCGTGTTTGGGCTCATTTTGATCAGCGAAATGCGGGGAATCTATTGTTTAAACTTTTCCAAGGAAATAATTAAAAACAGTAGAGCCACTTCACTGAATTAATATTGTCTCGATCTTTTTTAATGAACCTTAACACGTTGACTGCCACGTCGCCCATATGTGTGTGACGGAATCATTTGTCCAGGTTTTGAAATGAATTTTTAGGTTAATATGTTCATCGTAACAAATTTAATTAGGATCTGTAAAATGCAAGAAAGTTGGAGGACTACTGAATATAACAGATCTAGTTTTTCTCAATTTTTATTTCATTAAATAACTAACTCTAATTTAATGGAATTCCTGGGGTTTCTAGTTTGCTAGTCAAAGTGTTAAACTTTCATGCTATTCTCGATACTTTATTCTAAAAACGTAGCTGCTTAGCGTTTCAGTTTATTACAACGTTCGATTCTCACGCGTCGAAGGGATAAATTCAGTCGGAGAAAAATCGTGTAAACTAGATCGGTCGGCCGGCGAGTAATTAACTCGGAAGGATTTATTCCGTGGATAGGCGTGTTAGGGTTGCAACAGAGAGACTGCCGTTGAACGAAAAACTAGGTGGTTGGGCGACAGGTATCGAAACGAATCGCGCAGTCCCCGACCCTCTCATTTCTCTCGAGCTAGATACGTAGTTCGACCGGCCTGAGCGGCCGGGATAGATGCGACGATCGTGCGTGAAGATAGAAAAGTTGTAAAGCTGGTCGAGAGTGTCTAGGAACGGGTCGATTTGTTGCGTGCAGAAACGCGGCGCTCGCATTAGAATATTTCAATCTCTATCGAACGGCTCTGTGCCCTGCTTGTGTGTATCTCGCTTGTGTTGCGCAATCATTTTCATCCTGGTATCGTCCGATGTCGAGAAACCAGCGCCAAAAAATTTGCAAATACGCTGACCAACGTCCGAGCAAACTCCTAAGCAACATATTAACCCTTTGCACACGGCTGGTGACTCTGAAGCAACACTAGAAATTTTTGTGGCATTACTTCAAAGAAATTACAAAAAAATATTACAAAATATTTGTTAAACTACAAAATTTGTATTTAATAGATTACTAAACATTTAACACTAAACCTACTAGGTCTGATCAAATCCCCCCCCCGTCTCCTTCTGCAATAAAAAAATTCAAAAACACATTAATATGAACAAAAAGTAGGCAGCAAACTGTCTGATCAGACCACCACTAAGAATTAATTAAGTGTAGTGGCATTATTTCATAGAAATTACAAAAAGATATTACAAAATATTTGTTAAATTACAAAATTTGTATAAAATAGATTACTAAACATTTAACACTAAACCTACCAAGCATTGAAAGTATTTAGTAAACGTCACCTTGTAAAAATGGCAACACTAGATTTATTGTGAATGTCCGCAATTTACAATATAAACTCCATAATATTATATGTGGAAATCGGATCAGTTTCGTATGAATAAAATGAAAATATTCTAAGACGGTAGAAAAATGTTTTCGACAAGGAGCTGCAAAAGCTTGCAAAATGGGCCCCAGTCACGGTGATCTAGGTATCGTGACATAAACTTTTCCGTTTCACCGTGTCTCGCGTACATTAACGGTAACACTCCGCTACAAATTCATTGTAGTCCCCGGGGAGGCTTCGATCGGCAGAGAATACAATGCTCGATCGGCCAGGGATCAGGTGGATAATCACAGATTCTACTGGCGACTAACTGTATACTACTTGTTTTTTTTTTCCACCGTCGAAAGACTGCCGGTATCTGTAATCTCCTTTGCTCCCTAGAATTCGCCCGAAGTGGTAGCCTCTTGCGAATGAAAGGATGTCGGAGTAAACGCGGCCTCGCCACAGTGCATAAATCATTGTACCATCGGGGGCTCATTGTTTTCCGTTCAATGGCGAATTTTAAACAGAATTGGAAACAGCTAGGGACTCCTCTTGAATCCGTGTAATTCCTGTGAAACGGGAAAATGACGTACAAAAATTATTTTCTCGATATATGTCGCCGAGGTCTCGATGATAAATGTCGCGGAATTATCCTCACTGTATACCCCGTGGGGGGCCGTGAACCGAGGTCTCTAGAGCTTTGCTGTCCTTCTCTACGATACATGTCCCTGGCTGGACCCGTGTCGTGGACATATATCGAGAGAACACTGTATACCGAAATTAGAATGATTATTTAAAAAAAGTAAAACCGAGAAAAGTAATTCTCGTTGCATAACTAGACCACGGATTTTATTCTAAATTTAAATTTATTTTTTATTTCCTATTTTAAAATTAGTTCCCGGTATAAATTATTTTACCAGCGAGATGAAAAATGGCCCGGGGTCCGGAGAGGATGCTCAAGCTTGCAGAATTGGTGTGAGGTATTGATTATTCCCCCCACCTGTTCCTCGAAGGGTCCAGCTTCCGATTCCGGTTTTCTGTGAAATGAGAGAGAAAGAGAGGGGAGGTTGAAAGATCGTGTACAGAGAGAGAGAGAGAGTGAGTGAGAGAAAGGGTGGGAGAGGAAGTGGCCGAAGAAGGAGGCGGATAAGTAAGTTTGAAAGAGCCACCTGTGGAACCCATGGCACGCGCCACACTCTGTCTAATCCCAAGATGCTCCGTTCGGTCCGGTCCCCATCATGCAACGGTTGGTTGCAGGTAACAGGTACACAACCGAGGTGCATCCCACCAAAGATCAGCAGCCGCAGCAACTGGTTAAGGCTACGGGCCCGGTCTCTTCCTCTCGGTCCTTCTCTCGCCGGTGATTATATCTACATTCTATATAAACGCCGGTTCCGTGATTATCTGCTAGTCCATCTGCCGATTCCTTGACCCCGAACGTTTCTATCTTGCTCACGGACACTGTTCGATCCTCTTTTTCGCGAGCCCCCGGTAGCCCCGGACGGAGGATCATCCGATGGAGTCGTTGAATTTATTGACGGCTCTGGAATCCTCTGATTCGAGACCAGGCATTCTGACTGGGTTTACAATTTTGCATCCTGCGTGCCCGTTCCATTAGGATTCCGGCAGTTTTGAAATAGCTACCGGTGGAACCTCTGTTATGCTGACTGGTCGGTTGGAACGTTGTGCTGCAGTCAAAAGAATACACTAGAATATAATATTATGTACTAAAATATAATATCGTATGCTACAACATCATATTAGAATATAATATACTAAAATATAATATTAGAATATAATATTTGAATATAGTAGAATATAATATTCGAATATAATATACTATACCAGGATATAATATTCGAATATAATATACTATACCAGAATATAATTTTCCAATATAATATACTATACTAGAATACAATATTCGAATATAATATAATGTTGCAGAATATAATATTACAATATAATATAATATAGTAGAATATAATATTCGAATATAATGGAATATACCAGAATATAATATTAGAATATAATATACTATACTAGAAAACAATATTCGAATATAATATAATGTTCCAGAATATAATATTACAGTAAAATATAATATAAGAGTCGGTTTGGCGCGACGCTAGCGAGTCAAGTTTACAGCCGGACGACCAGGGTTCGAATCCTGGCGAATAAATGCAGTATAATATAATATACTAGAATATAATATTCGAATATAATGGAATAAACCAGAATATAATATTCGAATATGGTATAATATACTAGAATCTAATATTCGAAGGTAATATACTGTACTAGAATATAATATTCGAACATAATATAATATACTAGAATGTAATATTCGAATATAATATAATATACCAGAATATAATATTCAAATATACTAGAATGCAATATTCGAATATAATATAATATACCAGGATATAATATTACAGCATAATATCATATACTAGTATATAATATTAGACTTTAATATAATATAGTACAATATAATATTAGAGTATAATATAGTATAGTGAACCAAAGGAGGTTCTCAGCAAGAATGCAGATATCAATTGCTGTTATCATTTCTTTTCGAACGACATCGGTTTCTCTCGGTGCAATTAGTCCCGACATTCATGGGTTAACAGACCAAGTTTCAGCGTCCATTCCGGTTACCGTAAATCGGTCCATGAAGATCTGTACTCGTATAAACGTCCGCGTTGCAGTACACGGGACATTACCTAATAATTTCCGACAAAGTTGCAGGTTATTCGCCATGACATGCGAATGATTTCGCGGAGGCATATACGGATCAGAATCAGAACTATCAAATTTATTAAAAGGCATTTCAACTTTCTAACTAATCCGTTTGATAAACGGCAATTAATTTTCTTCGGGAACGGGATTGCAGCGAAATATCCGATAAATATATAGGAATACTTGTCAGCGGGACAAGACGCAGGATTCGGAATTAATAACTCGTTAAGCGGGCACGTAACGCGGGTGCGAGGGAAAGTCGAATTAGCAAAGGCCCCGGTGTGTCACTTAACGTAACCAGAAACTAGTTTCGCTAATGGAACAATAATTAACGCGATACGTACGCTCGATTAAGCCGGCCGATTTTGAGACCTATCAGTTTCGATAAAAATAAAAAAATTGTACACATTGACAAATTTGAGTGCAATGTTTGTAACCCTAAACTCCATGCCAAATCCAGACCAAATCGACGCCAAACCTTGGCTTCGTTATAGAGGGCAGGACGGTCGCACTGAGAACGAACCTAACCTTGTTCTAAGAGTGAACCTTGCTTGTAGGAGGGAGAACGGAATTAAATTATTGAAAATATGTGAAACTTAAAATTATATAATTTAGAAGTTTAAATAAAATTCTATTTTTCCTCGCTATGTACTCGATATGTACTCGCAGAGCAAGGTCTTAGTGCTGTCCTCTATAACGACGCCAAGGTTTGGTCCCAATTTGGCATGGATTTGCCTGCAAACTTTGCACTCAAATTCCGATCAGTTTTCGCATTTGGCGGTCGACAAGTTTTGGTACGAAATTGATACAAAATTGACACCAAACTCCAAGCAGAACTTGGTACCAAATGGACAAGGCTTTTAATAAAAATTTGTTCACTACAAAATAAAAATAAAAATTGCAAGAAACTCAAACCGAGGAGTTTAATTATTTCTTTTACAATTCCAATAAGTAAGAAATAATTCATCTTACACTATTTTAATCTTTCCACTTTTTTTAAATAACACCTATTCGTTAGTGATATAAATTTATAAGATCCTCAGTCGATAATACACTTGGAACTAGAAATGGAAGAATATAAAACGCCGGAAAGAGTGTTAGAATAGGAAATAAAGATAAATAAACCAGACATGATGTTACAGTAGCTTGGTACGTGTCTGCTCCAGTGTCCAGTGATGGAAACTAAACTCTTGACAGACGAGGTAGGTTGTTGCTGTTTTGTATCCGCTTCATTTTACCTGGATAGATGATTAAAATTGTGATCGAGTAATTAGAATGTAGTGGGATGGAATGAGAGTACGTTGAGTTAATGTGTAATTATTTCTGATCGATAGAAAACGAGGTGTAAAACGTGTGCGGTGCACTCAGATGGCAATTACTCGATCGTTGATTGAATCTTTTAGCCTGAAAAATGCTCCGGTTCGAATGTAGAAAAATCACGTTCTTTGCAATCACTTTTCATCCTCTCTTTAACGAATTAATTTTAATTCGTAGCCATTCGATGTCATCGTAAAACTGTAATACCTAGATCATCGTTTAGCTGTGTGGTCAAAGTGCAAATTAGAAAGACATGCAATGATGAAAGTAAAATCTAGACAAAATAAAAAATTGCGGTCACTGGATTGTGGTTTCTACTGGTGGTTAAAGTGCAAATTAAAAAGACAGCTAAATGTTGAAAATAAGTTCTAGACGAAATAAAAAATTGCCATCACCAGTGATCAAAGTGTAAATTAAAAAGACAGCTAAATGTTGAAAACAAGTTCTAGATAAAATAAAAAATTGCAATCACCAGATCATGGTTTACAACAGTGTGGTCAAAGTGCAAATTAGAAAGACAGTTAAAAATTGAAAACAAAATCTAGAGAAAATAAAAAATTGCAATCACTAGAATATGGTTTACATATACCTGTGGTAAAATTGCAAATTAGAAAAACAGCTAAAAATTGAAAATAAGATCAAGAAAAAATAAAAAATTGCAAGCACTACAATATGGTTTATATGTACCAATGATCAAAGTGTAAATTCCAAAAATAGCTAAAAATTGCAAATAGTAATCGGGAAGAAATAAAAAAATGGTGACTACAAGCAGAAACAGATTCACGTCAGAGGTAAAAGTCAGAATTGGAAAAACAGTTAAAAATAATTAATCCATATTAATTTCTTTTGGTGCGCAGGGGTAAAAAAGACAATCTTCAGGGTTCCGCCGACAAACTTAGAGGATCACTGACTTATGTACCGCGACTGGTGTTCAAACAAGGCAAAACCACGATAAACCGAGAATCGCTGCACGGTACAGATCCCATTAAGCTTGAATAATTCCTGGAAGAGCGTACAAATCGAGTATCCGAGCACCACTACAACCATACTGTTGCACAAAGCGTGTTTCCGGGCAAAATGCGCGAACCAGTTCGCGTAACCCGACATCATATTTAACTCCGCGAGACTGGGACAGGTACCGTGTTACGATATCACCAGCGGTTTATTGATAACGCGGTGAACGTAGGAAGTGTTCCCGGTCACGTATAAAATGGCGGACACATTGAATTCCTCGAGCTCGCCGACGACGATATATAATCGAGCTGAAAATCTCCGAAAATGTCTCAAAAATAAATTTCAACAAAACTCTGAACCATCTAGATATCAAAATATGCATTTTTCCTAAATTAACATGTTTGCCTAAGCAGAAAAAATTGAAAAAAAAAAATACAAATAATAAAAAACCCAACTACCGTAACAATATAAATGTGATCATCAGATTCTAAATTTTAGATTCAATTTTTTCTACTTTTTACATTCCACATCAGATTCAATTTTAGGATTCTATAATTTTTTACACGTTAATTTACGGGTCAAAAATTCGGAAAAAATTCACAGAGGTGTGTACTATTGGGTAGAATATTCCTGAATTTTTTCGAAATTTTTCGTTGAGCAGAACAGAGTGGAAACAGAGCATATGTTCACCCTATAACTATATCACCCCCACTACCCTTGTGGTGGGGTCACGGCCTTGGGATTTGTCACAGAGGGTTTTGTTCGATCGGTGGAAGATAAATTTGGTCGGCGGGTAGATTTGAAAAGCTTATCCCTCACGCGTGCGGATTTCCCGGCGGCTACTCTCGATCGGCCAGTTTGCTTATTACATAACGACGTAACGGTACACAATGAAGCACCGTGTAATAATGTCGGCTGCTCTCGCAGGGGTCGCTGATTTCTTCTTCATCTTCTTCGAAGGAAGAGAGAGGAGAGGCGTTTGATCGGTTGATTGGCTGGCCAAAGAAATTGGTCTTCTAAATTCCAGTTTTCCATCGAGAAATAAAACGAACACACTATCTCCTCTGAAGAGGGGGATCCCCTATCCCTTCTTCGAGACAGGTAGAGATACAGCTGCTTGTAATAAACGAACCGCGTGCCGCTTATTACACGCCGCGTCCGCGAAAACATCCGAGATTTCATTCCAGACGCGGAAACGGCTTCTCGAACCGAGCAGCGCGCACGGACGCATCAAAGACATTACGTCCCGTCCGCGCGCGCGCTCATGCGCTTGTGCGCTCGTGCGCTCGCCACGGCCGTGAAATAATTCCCTCGGTGATTAATCGCGTGGATTCCCGTCAAACCCGTGCAACTATTTTCCCCGGTTATCGCGCGAGCCGAGCTGAATACTTTGTGACCGGGATTAACGATCGTAACCGTCGCCGTTCCCTGTAATAGCGTTCTACACCGCCGTTCCCGATCGAAAGGCTAATCGCATTCCGTTTAATTAGACACACGAAAAAATATATTTGCCGCCGATTCCCCGGCGAAAACCTGTTTTTAAACAATTTCTCTGCCCGAAATGTTGATTCTGCGCTGCGACATCCTGGTACTGTGCTTTTGTGCCTCGCAAAATGAAAAGTATGGTGGAACTGGAAATTACGATAGCTGTGGGACTTTTGTGGGCTAGATATTTGAGACATATAGAGGCTAGGGGGTACTATTCTTTGATACCCTAGAAAAGAGCAACGAAGGTTCTTGGCCACTCACGGGGTATACCCTGTGGAAGTGGGGATAGTTGTGGGACTTTTATAGGCTAGATATTTGGGACTTATATGGGCTAGAGGATAGTATTTTTTGATACAATGCCCAAAAGTAGAAAAGGACAGCAAAGTTTCTTAACCCCTCACTGGGTATACCCCACAGCAGTGGGGATAGTTATGTGACTTTTATAGGGTAAATATTTGGGACTTGTATCGAGTAAAGTCTCTTTTACATTAACACGCTCCCTGCTATTGTCGCAGGTATGCGTGGCACGTTCGCAAACCCATAGTGTCTGTTTTGGAGACACTCAAACGAATTTTCTTGAGATAACATAGTGGTTCCTCTATATATGTCGCCAAGGCCTGTACGATAAACGTCGCGGAATTAACGTGGCCCGTGAAGGGCCACGAAGCTCGAGAGGCCTCGGTAAACATGGGCTCGGGTACGTCTCCTGGACGATATAATATCACTGACAAAACCCGTGTTGTTGACATATATCGAGAGTTCACTGTAATTGAGACAATACCTCAGAGAATACCTCAACTTTCTACTCAATTCTTTTACTATTTCATGAACACTGCTTCGAGAAAACTTTCTGAACGATGGCAGACGATCGAACGAACGGTAATCGTGTTAAAAAATTCATTTATTTTCATATAAATAACTCAACTCTTATAAATATGCTCAACACAATTTTCGTAGGTGTATCCTCCGAAGAATCTTAGCTGCTCCCACTTACTGTTCAATTGGCAATCGAGTCGAATTGAATCAATCTGGGAATCGAGTCGAAATATTCAATGGGCAAGGATTTAACGGAGTTTAACGACGAATATGATTATGTTTATTTCATGAACCTTGCGTGGCGCCAGCATGGAGATATCGATGCGTGGTGGGCGCTGTGTTTCTTCGCTTGCCTTGTACATGTAGACCGACGAACGAACGAAGGAACGAACGCACGTTGCGAGCCGCGCGGACAGTCGTAAACGCAAGACAGAGTTATTCATAGTGCGTTTAGAGGTCTTTAAGTATTGTTGGAATATGAGCTTTTCATACTCTATGCCATGACAATAGCCAATGAGAAGGCGCCCACCGATTTGATTAATCGGCTGTGCTCTCTCCGTTACAGTTTTGTTTTTGCGATGCCACCGATGTTCAGTTTGCGGTGCCACCGATGTTCAGTTTAAACTCTGACCAGGCAACCGACACGACGTGTTCGTTTTGCTATTATATTTAACACCTTTTTTGTAAAGCGGAAAATAAACTATATTATTAAATTATAGACGCGTTATTTTCAATAGGTTATGGGCCCAGGTTCGCAGCCTGTGTAAACTGAATCTTTACAACATAAAAAGGTGATATCGATCGTAATCGCGCGCGAAGTGCAGTTACGTGTGAAATAGAGGTTCGGTCAGTTTTTTTCTCAAGAGCGAAATCAAGATTTCCTAAGGCCTGTACTGTTTGTGCGAATCAAACATGTCGGATCAAATCTCAACTCGAAACGTGGTCAAGTTTGACGGCAAAAATTTCCAGCTATGGAAATTTCAAATGAACGCCATTTTCGTGGCGAGCGGCATCGACGATATCGTGGACGGCACGAGGGTAAAGCCGGAGGAAGTCGAACAGCTGAAGATTTGGAAAAAGGACAACGCAAAGGCCATGTTCTTGATTTCATCCGCGATGGAAATGCCTCACGTGCAATGCATTTTGACCTGTAGCCACGCGCGGGAAATGTGGCTAAAATTGATCGCGATACACGAACAGAAATCAGAAACGAATAAACTTATTCTGACGCAAAGATTTCACGAATATCGAATGGATCCCAGTGATTCCGTAGTGCAGCACGTGTCCAAGGTTCAAAATATGGCGGGTCAACTAGCGGACGTGGGAGAGAAGGTATCTGACATAGCGATTATGGCAAAAATCTTGGCAAGCCTTCCCGCTAAGTTTAATGCCTTGAAAACCGCATGGGACAGCGTGGATACGGAGAGGCAAACAATCGATAATCTACAAGAGCGGCTCATTAAGGAGGAAACGCGATTCTCCGCCGATGACGAATCTGCAACAGCTTTTTCCGCGATGCGATTGAGCGAGAAAAAGAAGAGTAACAACACCGGCAAGAAACCCAAGAAGGACAAAAAGAATGTCGAGTGTTATAAATGTCATAAAAAAGGGCATTTTGCTTGGGAGTGTCCCGCGAGAAAGAAAGACAAAGAAGATACGAAAAATTCTTCGCAGAATTGTGCTTTTGTTTCAACACATGAAGGCGGTCAACAAAAGGAGAGCGTGGCATCGATCAGAAGTATCCAGCGAATGGACATCGGTGACGTCTGGATTGCAGACAGCGGCGCATCAAGACATATCACCTACAGACGCGACTGGCTTCACGAGTTTGTGACATCTGCCGGTGAACAAGTGTTGCTAGGTGATGACGGTGCCTGTGAAGTGTTTGGTTCGGGTTATGTAAACGTTATGAAGTTGGTTGATAATGAATGGTTCCCGTCAAGAATCGACAACGTCTTGTATGTGCCGAAGCTAAAGAAAAATCTATTTTCGGTAGGAGAATGTGCCTCAAAGGGTTTTGAGGTGACGTTCGCAAAAAATAGTGTTATTTTTTCGAGCAATGAGTCTGTGAGAGCTCAAGGCATAAAGCAAGCGAACGGCATTTACAAGATGTTGTTTGTTACGTTAAAGAATGATGACGCGAAAGAGAATGTAGAAGCAAATGTGTCGACAACAAGCTTCCAAATGTGGCATGAGAGATTGGGTCATGTAAACAAAGCGACACTGTGTGATATGTTGAATAGAGAGCTCGTATCTGGTGTGAGTGTTTCGAGAATCGATGATTTCTTTTGCGACGCGTGCCAGCTGGGAAAGGCTCATCGGTTACCTTTTAAAAAATCGATAGATAGGCGGGATTGGTTACCGGGAGAATTTATTCATTCGGATGTCGGGGGGCCAATGTCTGTCGAATCGGTAAGGGGTGCGAAGTACTATGTGATTTTCGTAGACGAGGCGTCGGGTTACCGAAATGTTTATTTTTTGCGTCACAAGTCCGATGTTACGGAAAAATTCAAGGAATACGAACGAAAGATCTTTAATAAATTCAGTCGGTCTATTAAATATCTTCGAAGCGATAACGGCAAGGAGTACGTGAATGAAAATTTGAAAAAATACCTTATCGAAAAGGGAATTCAAAGTTCGTATTCCGCGCCGTACACGCCGGAGCAGAACGGTAAATCGGAGCGTGCGAATAGGACCATCTTGGAGGCGGCGAGAACTATGTTGCAGGCGAAATGTTTACCGAGGTTTCTCTGGGCCGAGGCCGTCAATACGGCAGTTTATTTACGTAATCGAACGCTTTCGAAACAGCGATTAGATAAAACTCCGTATGAAATATGGAATGGTGTGAAACCGAGTGTTCGTCATTTGAGGATCTTCGGATCAACTGCATTCATGCACGTCCCGAAGCAGTTCAGGCGCAAGTTGGACGCAAAGTCGAAGAGAGTGATATTTGTGGGATACCAAGGCGACTCTGAAAATTTTCGTCTTTACGATGAGAAATCAAAGACCGTTATTGTATCGCGAGATGTGGTCTTTAATGAAAGTAAGGACTTTGAACTCCTTCCTGACGAGGATTATGACGAGTTCGTCCTACCAGGTAATGGCGCCATAGGAAAGGACAACGACACGGTAGAAGAACAAGATTTGTTCATGGACGCGCTTGAAAATGAACAAGAACACCAGTGTGACAAGGCGGTAAAGGATACCTCACAAACCCGAGAATTGAGAAACCGTAAGGATATCCGGAAGCCTGATAGGCTCCAAGTCAACATAGCCGAGTACGCACCTTTAACGTTCCGGGAAGCTGTGAACGGACCCGATGCAGCGAACTGGCGGAGGGCCATCAACGACGAGCTGAAATCGCACGAGACGAATCAGACGTGGGATATAATTCCAAGGAAACCAGGCATGAGACCGATCGACTCGAAATGGGTTTTTCGGATTCTTCGAGATGAAGATGAAAAACCAGTGCGATACAAGGCGAGGCTCTGTGCAAGGGGTTTCAATCAGATCGAGGGGCTGGATTACACAGAAACATTTTCGCCGGTCATTCGCTACGATTCTCTGCGAATCTTCCTAGCCCTGGTGACTCAACTCGACCTGGAACTTTTGCAGTTCGACGTGAAGACGGCTTTTCTTTATGGCGATTTGGAAGAGGAAGTATTAATGGAATTGCCGGAAGGAGTTAACGGGGATTTCGAGAAGAATGCTTTCGTGTGTCGTCTTCGAAAATCATTGTACGGTCTAAAACAAGCGGCCAGGTGTTGGAATGAGAAATTCAAAAGTGTGATAAAGACTCTGAATTTGGAGCAATGCGAGGCTGATAAATGTATTTTTCGCGGTGTATTGAGTGGTCACGAGGTAATTATCGCATTATTTGTTGACGACGGTCTGATAGCATCGAGTTCAGGAGAGGCTTCGAAGATTGTTCTGAATGCGATAAGCGAGTCCTTTGAGATAAAGGTCGGCGATTCATGTACGTTTGTAGGTGTACAAATCGTGAGAAATCGTAAGCGAAAAAGTATGTTTATTCACCAAAAATCCTACGCGAACCAAATTGTAAAGAGATTCGGTTGTGAAAATGTGAAGCCAGTTTCGATACCAGCTGATCCGAACGCGATATTAACCCCGGTAGATAGCGACGAGACCGTGTTAGAGAATGTACCTTTCCGTGAAGCAGTGGGTTCACTCATGTTTCTGGCCATAGTCTCACGTCCGGATTTAGCGTATGCTCTTAACAACGTCAGTAAGTTTTTAAATAAACACAATGAGAGTCATTGGCAAGCGGTTAAGAGAATTATAAAGTATTTGTCAGGGACGTTAGACTACGGCATTTCGTACGAGAGGAATGAGAATGAAATGAACTTGATTGGATTTTCTGACTCGGATTTTGCGGGCGATCCTGAGACGAGACGCTCGACTTCTGGTTTTGCGTTTTGCCTGGCGAACGGCGTTGTAACTTGGGCCTCTCAGCGTCAGAGGCTTGTAACTCTCAGTACGACTGAGGCAGAGTATGTTGCGGCGGCCACGGCAGCTAAAGAAGCCGTTTGGCTGCGAAAATTGTTAAAAGATTTGGGGCGGATGGGAGACGATCCTATTGCTTTGTTTTTGGATAATCAGAGCGCGATTAGATTAGTCAAAAACCCTGAGTTCCATAAGAGAACAAAACATATTGACATAAAGTACCATTTCATCCGAGAAAAGGTCGATCAGGGAGATTTGATCGTCAAGTATGTGTGTTCGAATGAACAAAGAGCGGATATATTCACTAAGCCTTTTGCGAAGCAGCGTTTTTCTTTTCTACGACAGAGTCTTGGTATGATTACGCGCGCAGAGTATTCAAGCGGAGAGGCTGTTGGAATATGAGCTTTTCATACTCTATGCCATGACAATAGCCAATGAGAAGGCGCCCACCGATTTGATTAATCGGCTGTGCTCTCTCCGTTACAGTTTTGTTTTTGCGATGCCACCGATGTTCAGTTTGCGGTGCCACCGATGTTCAGTTTAAACTCTGACCAGGCAACCGACACGACGTGTTCGTTTTGCTATTATATTTAACACCTTTTTTGTAAAGCGGAAAATAAACTATATTATTAAATTATAGACGCGTTATTTTCAATAAGTATTTATTGGGTACTTGCTATGTTTATTATGGGCGGAAAGAATTAATCTGTTCAGCAGTTGAAAGTGAATTATCCTGTTATACGTGCACCTCTATGTACTCGATTCCCATTTCGAATCTTTTCGTTCGGCGGAATGCTGCCGGATATAAAAGTTCGGTTTTAATGCGTCAGTTATTAAATGTACATTTACAGAAGAAGTGAGCAATGCAGTCGGAATGGCTATAGTCCTCCCCTTCGTAAATGAAACGATGCATCTGAAGAATGCGGACCCGCATCTCTTTTCTTTTTTTTTTTTTTGGTTTTAAGATTGAACTACATTCGTCCTTTATACGCATCGGAGGCGGCGTTGAAGGTACAAAAAATTAAAAATGTCCAATGTTGAGAATTTGTTGTCAATGTTGAAAAACATTGGTCCCTCCAACCATGCGGACCAGAACTAGTCAACATATCTATGAAAGAATCGCCAGATGAGGGGAAGCAGCAGGAATTGAGGGGAAAAAGTTACCCTCTCTCTGCCAGTACCAGGTTAGTCACGTGACAGAGATGAAACGCCTCACGTGACCGGGCCGTGAGGGAAGCGTGGCAGAAGGGGAAATTAGAGTGGAGGAACAAGTCTTGATGTGGCAATACTCGGCACAGCTGCGGGCACATAGAGTGTCAACTGCTTTGTTAAAAAGTGTACCCGATCGTTGCTTTCCGATCGTTAGGCATGGTGGCAGCACAGTAGCGCCCCGCGCATGCGCGCAATCCAACATGGCGTCCGTGATCGCATCTTCCGTAAACTTTGGAGCACATACTAGCGCTTGACCTCGTCAGGTTCAGTCAAACTCAACATTCCACATTAAACAAATTGAAAAAATATGCCAGTGTCGGTTTTCTCACTTCCAGGTAAAACTGATTCATTGATTCAATAGCGAGCGAAGAATACGATTACAGGTAAATGTGAGGTTAGGTATTACATGGTGAATAGAAATTTGTGTGATTACCCACGTATATACGCTTTAGCTGAAAGGACGCCCTAAACAGTACCAAAAAAATATATAAGAGTTGACATCCCGTGGGACACAGCCACGGGCAAGTAACTTAGCGAAGTGAGGTTAGGTCATAGCACAGCCGGCTACGTAACTGTGACAGTGCGTATAAAAAATGCATGCAGTGTTGCCCGTACGGGCAGACGTTGAAGAGGTCTGCTGTAGACTGTGTACACTGAGCGGAGTGTGCGCAATGAAATCGTTCACCTGTCGGCCACATGTAGCCGCAAACACGGGAATTACCGATAGGGCAGCGCCGGATCGAACCGCGCGTCGATCGTCCGGCAGGGTGTCACAGGTGTCGCAGGACATCCTGAGGCACCCACACGCGTTCCCGTTGATCCTTTCACCGTTTCTTATTCAGACTTTCTACACGGTGTTTAACCTCGAACGGGGACTATAGAATTGTCGGTCGCGCAAGAACGGCCGTGAACGGCACGTGGCACACAGGTGGCTCATCGAAAACTCTCGCGAACTCTTCGCGGTATTTTCCCTTTTACTCGGGCCCGACCGGCCCGATAGGAAGTATGTATCGAAACCGACGGAGAACTGGAATTACTTGACCCAGGCCCGGTTCGATCCTCGTCAAACACACTGCGCAACGGTTACATCGTCAGATATGTACAACCACGTTGTCAGCCACGAAGAACGCGTGTCCCGTACGTGGGCCGGTCACGCTCCAGTAGGCTCGCGGGATTTTTGTTCATTAACAAGACACAGGCCGCCTCGGATTGTTGAGGATTGTTGTCGGTTCTGCCGCAGAAGCGTGTATACGCGCGTACAACGCGGCCGATAACGATGCCCACGATTTACGAGCCGATCCGTGATAAACCCCGCGAACGTGGCAGATTGCCAAACGATACCGACGCCGGGGTCAATTGGGCCCCCGTTCACGGAAAACCAGCTGCAAAGTGGATCCAGTGATTTACGACCGCTTCCGAGACGATCCTGATCACTCCCTTTGCTTGGCGGCGCTGTATTATTGCACCGAAAGACTGTTTCATTCTAGCGATTCAGTGGTATAAAGCACAGTGTTTACTCTATATAAATCCCAAATATCTAGCCTATAAAAGTCCCACAGCTATCCCCATTGTCACAGGGTATACCCTTTGTGGGGGACAAGAAGCTTTCCTCTCCTTTTCTACTTTTGGGCATTGTGTCAATGAATACTATCCTCTAGCCCATATAGGTCCCAAATATCTAGCCTATAAAAGTCCCACAACTGTCCCCACTGCCGTGGGGTATACCTAGTGAGGGGCCAAGAAGCTTTCCTGTCCTTTTCTACTTTTGGGCACTGTATTAAAGGATACTATCCTTCAGCCCATATAAGTTCCAAACATCTAGCCTATAAAAGTCCCACAACTTCCCCCACTGCCGTGGGGTATACCCCGTGAGGGGCCAAGAACCTGTCCATTTCTACTTTCGGCAATGTATCAAAGAATATCCTCTGGCTTATGTATGTCCCAACTATCTAGCCTATAAAAGTCCCACAACTTTCCCCACTGTCATGGGGTATACCCAGTAAAGGGCTAAGAAGCTTTGCTGTCCATTTCTACTTTCTGCTGTCCATTCCTACTTATATATGTCCCAACTATCTAGTCTATAAAAGTCCCACAACTCTCCCCACTGTCATGGGGTATACCCAGTTAGGGGCTAAGAAGATTTGCTGTCTTTTTCTACGTTGGGCAAAAAATAGTATCTTCTAGACGAAATATGTCACTGGGTGGACCAGTTTTGTGGACAATTATCGAGTAGACACTGTACTCTTTGTTCAAAGGCGATTTCAAATGGGAAGTCCCGCGTGTCCATGGGAATGTCGAGAGCCAGGTACTCCGATTTCCGCGGGAATGCAACGGTCCCCTTGCGTGAACAGTAATAGTCCGAGGGCGATGCTGGGCAGTTTAACTAGTCGGGCAGTGGATGCGGTAGCGATGCGCCCGGTAGCTGGCAGAACGTGCAGCTACCTGGTGCATCCTCCGCGTCTTTCTCCGCACAGGTCGGTGGATCGTGGTTGCAGCTTGGATCCCCGGATCCCGGGCCCGTAATGGCGGTGCTCTCGGGGCTTAACAACGCGTGACAATATGCATCAAGAAATTGCTCGAGCGAGGAACAACTCTCCGGGCCCCGGGTCTGCCGGTTGTCGGTGTGGCTGCACACGCCTCGCAAACAGCTTCGCCTCCACAATGGAATTGGTCCTTGCACGGACAGAGACGGGCCGCCGGGAGGACTTTTGTGTTCGTCCGGAGATAACACTCGAAACCGCGCAGCGTCGAGTCTCACGCGAAAACGCCGATACATTATGCAACGTTCGACCGGGCCATAAAGGAACGCGTTCGGTATTTTCTGATGGGATCCTCGGAAAGGTCTTCCCCGTGGGATTTCGAAGTCCCGTGGAATCCTGTGGCGAGTCTTCTTCTTCTTCTTTCCCCCTCCCGATTCGGTCATGTTTATTAATTTATTCGAATCGGCCCGGCGGAATGCGAGGCATCCCGGTGATGATCAATATGGGGAGCGTAGCGAGGATTTTCCAGCTTCCGTGTTGCATTCTTTCTCACGTGGCCGGCTCCGATCGTAAAGACGGAAACCGGGAATATCGTTGTTAATGGTGATCGTCGCTCTCGCGTACCTTCCCTCTTTTTCCGTTCAACTGTGTGTGTCCCCCACCTCGTTTTATTCGTGGTCGGGGGATTTTAGTGGCGATACAATTCTCGCGGAACGATCCGCTCGCAAAAAAGATTATTGACCGACCAGAGGCGTGAGTTATCCGGACCCGCGTATGGACTGCGCGATGCGTATCTGTATTTACGAGGCGAATTATTCGAATGTCTGCTAATCTTCTTCAAGGACAGCTTCGGAACTAATGAGTGACCGAGGAATCGCAAAAATTTGAGAAATGCTGATAATAACACACAGGCTGCGAGCCGTTAGAAATTACACTTTCCGCAACATTGTCAGACCTTTATCACAAATCGTACCGTTAGGTTAACGATAGTTCATCAACACGCCAGTTTCGACGGCTGTCGGGCGAACGACCGTGCGGATAAATAATTCATAATAATCTGTAGACATTCGCGGACCGACAGGTCCAGTTTTTCCCGGCAATCGACCGGCAATTATCGCGCCCGACTCCGTCTCCTCTTTGCTCCGCTCTGTTCCGCTCCGCACCGCTCGGCTCTGCTCCGCAAGCACGCGAACGAACAGAGATCTCCGCATGAATATTCAACCTCTCCCCTTCGTCAACGCAATCGGCGGACCGGGGATTAGCATCGGCGCTCGATCGGAGCTTTCAGCGAACAAAAAGATCACTTAGGTTGCTCATTAACCCCGTTACCCGTACTTGGCCACCGCGGGAGCCGCACGTGGTACCGGTACCGCGAGCAATTCACAAACGCATATATCTACATTAATACGAGCCGAGCCGCGGCGGTGCGTTGTCTACCGAACGAAAATGAAAAAGAAACGTTCCCGGCTGGTACTTAAACCCTGCTCGGAAACACTTCGGGTAATTAAAACGGACGTTAATGGACGAGCCTCGGACTCTGTCCGAGATCGGCCCGGTTGTAATAGAAACGTCGGATCGATGGCCATTTATCATCGAATTTTAATCCTGATGTCCTCGGTACGGGACGGTTCTTTCCATTTTCAGCGTTCTTTATCTGCTTCTTCTTTCGGTGGAATACTACAGATTCTCGATATATGTCAGCAATGTAGGTCTTGCCAGCGACATATATCGTCCAGGAGACATTTATGAGTCATGTGATGTTTACACTGGCGTCTGAAGCCTGTCGAGGCAGTGGGGATAATTCAGCGACGCTAATTGTGTATGCCTTGACGACATATGTAAAGGAAAATCACTGTAATCCCTTTTGCTATCTTCAATCCAACTTTCTGAGGAATCAGCGACGTGTTTCGTTGCTGTTCTGAAATATAGAAACGATTTAAAAGTCGTGGAATATCTCTGAGTAGAGTGACTTCTCGATATATGTCAACAACATGGGTCTCGCCAGCGTCATGTATCGTCCAGGAGCCATGTTTACACTCCTCTAGGCTTCTAGAGCTTCGAGGCCCCTCAAAGGGTATGCCGTGACATTTATCATCCAGGCCTTGGCGACATATATATGTATATAGGGAAATCATTGTAATTCCTTTTGCTAACTTGGACCCAGCTTTCTGAGGAATCAGTGACGTGTTTCATTGCTCTTCTACCGACCGATTCTCAACGATTTAGAAGTCGTAGAATATCTCTCAGTACAGTGACTTCTCGATATATGTCCACAATACCGGTCCAGCCTGGGACATATATCGTAGAAAAGGACAGCAAAGCTCTAGAGGCCCCGGTTCACGGCTCCCCACAAGGTATACCCCGCGATAATTCAGCGACGTTTATCATCCAGGCCTTAGCGACATATATAGAGAAATCACTGTATTATGTACCACGACTTTGGACAACGAATTGTGCAGAATTCATTTGACTATCTTTGAGTAGCTGAGTAGACTGCGAGCTTGTGGATGTCACTTATCATTGTCGATGGTAATGGAATGAAATGAAGATGAAGACGAAGACGAAGATGAAGATGAAGATGAAGATGAAGATGAAGAAGATGAAGAAGAAGACGAAGACATTTTAGCCTCGCACATCAAGTGACACCCACTACGTCCCTTTCCGAATTTCATTTGATCGAGCAAATTGCTCCGATTCTGTACAATGTCCAGTTTGTTGGGATCGTGCTAGGGCAAACAAAGAACCCTCGTGAGTCCCCAGACAGAGCTAATCGCTGGCCCGCGAAAAACTAGTTCCAGAGCGGATTCTCGGGTTCTCCCGGCAGTTGCCGACCACACGCGAGAATCCTTCCGGCCGCTTACGCAAACAGCGGCGCGGCGTGTTTCCCGCGGCCGACTCCTCGTTTCCTCATCCAGCGCTGACAGTTAGCTCCGGCCGGTCTCTCTAAACAGCAACGGGGCACCGAGAAGGGAGGCTAGTTAGTAAAGTACGCGAACGTTCAGCGTTGCCATAAACAATGGTTTTAGCGAGTGCGTACACAGAGAGAGAGAGAGAGACTAGGGCCCGACTCCCACGGTTCTCGGCAGACGGAACCAACCCGAAGAGTTTCCGAGTCTCTCTTTCTCTCTCTCTCCTCTCCTCTCTCGGAACGACCGAGGAGCCGGAGCCTGGTCTTTACGTGTACTTTGCCCGTCGACGACTCACCCACTTTGCTTTACTTAAGGCCGTTCGGAGTCTTGCACCGGGCCGCCTCCTTTCTCCCCTCCCGCGTCCAGAATGATCGTCCGGCTTTTACCTGACGTTTACTCGGCGTTCTAGCTACATTCCAGGGTCCATTAGGGAGAGCCCCGCCGCTCTCTGGTAGCACGAGCCCCCTTTCGACTAGAATACTCGCGCCAGAACCGAACAGAGACAGACCTCGAAGCTCACCCGGGTTCAGGAAGAACCGGAGCAGGGTGGGGGGTTACGAGCTAAACAATCATCCTCGCTCTCATTTCCGATAAGTTCCCGGCTTTTTGCTAAACCCACGGGATCGCCTTCGCTTTCCTTTCTTGCTCCCTCTCCCGTGTCGTTACGCCGGTCCCTCTTTCGGTTTTTACGCCGCAGCGGAATAGACAAGTTCCTCCAGCCTCGCAAGATCCCTTGCCTAGCTGAGTCTCAACTCTCAATTTTGGAGCTGCTCGTGTATCGGATCTAGGAAGCTTTACACCAGCTTATATATAACAATTTTTATGAAGTCCTCAATTACATTGTTCCTTTTCATCTGGCCTGTCTTCTCCAATTCTCTGAAGAGCAAATCCAGGAGCAATCCTTCAAGATTTCATCAGTAGAGTAGGGTAGAGTGTCAGACCTAGGAAGTGTTTCTAGGAAGTCTTCACAATAATCAAAATTCAGGGGTGTAGACATAACAATTAAGCCCCGAGTACTCAATTAAATTGTTATTCTTCATCTGGCCTATCTTCTTCAATCCTCTGAGGAGCAAATCCACTAGCTACGGCACAAAATGGAAACAATAATTCGAATTTACAATTGATTATGAAAATTTTAGCCCCCACTTCACGATTTCTATCATCAGTAGAGTAGAGTAGGGTTGAGTATCAGACCTAGGAAGTGCATTCATCACAAGAATCTCCACCGCTTTGCTCCAGCTTACAGCTGGGTATAAAAACTCAGGGGTGTAAATATAACAATTTTTATGTCCTCAATTAAATTTTTCCATTTGCCCTAACCTGTCTTCTACAATCTTCCTTGGAGTAAATCCTCTGCAAGGAGCTATGGCACAAAATGGAAACAAAAATTAGAATTCAGATTATTGATTATATGGAAAAATTGTATCCCCCACTTTAAGATGTCTATCATCAGTAGAGTAGAGTAGGGTTGAGTATCAGACCTAGAAAGTGCATTCTTCACAAGAATATCCACCGCTTTGCTCCAGCTTACAGCTGGGTATAAAAATTCAGGGGTGTAGATATAACAATTTTTATGGAGTCCCTAATTAAATTGTTACCTTTTGCCCTGGTCTGCCTTCTCCAATTCTCTGAGGACTCGAATCCTCTGCGAGGAGCTACGACACAAAATGGAAACAAAAATTAGTATTCCAATTATTGATTATATGGAAAAATTGTATCCCCCATTTAAAGATGTCTATCATCAGTAGAGTAGAGTAGGGTTGAGTATCAGACCTAGAAAGTGCATTCATCACAAGAATCTCCACCGCTTTGCTCCAGCTTACAGCTGGGTATAAAAATTCAGGGGTGTAGATATAACAATTTTTATGGAGTCCATAATTACATTGTTACCTTTTGCCCTGGTCTGCCTTCTCCAATCCTCCTTGGAACAAATCCTCTGCAAGGAGCTACGGCACAAGATGGAAACAAAAATTAGAATTCCGATTATTGATTATATGGAAAAATTGTATCCCCCATGTTAAGATTTCTATTATTCGCTAAAGTAATGTCTCGCAAACGGAGTGCAATGGTGCCTCTCGACTGTAAAAATACCTGAGCTCGTGAAGCAACCTAAGGAGACGAAGAAAATGACTAAGAGCGGTGTCTCCAATTCTCTGAGGACTCCAATCCTCTGGGAGGAGCTACGGCACAAAATGGAAACAAAAATTAGAATTTATTACCGATTGATAAATTGTATATTACCCACTTTTTAAGATTTCTATTATTCGCTAAACTCGTAACGTCTCGCAAACGGAGTGCAATGGCGCCGTAAAAATACCTGAGCTCGCGAAGCAGCCGAAGCCGAAGAAGATGACTAAGAGCGGTGTCTTGACTCCCACAAGGGATGGCTGCGAATTTCCCGCGGAACGCGGGAGCCACTTCGAATTTCACGGATGACCGGCGAACGCTCAATGACGATTGGCTCATCCTCCGATACGCCCGCCCGGGAAGACATTATACTTGGCCGTTCCTCTCGCGCAATTCCGGCCGCGGGAACGGAAGACTCTGCGGTGCTTACCGGCCCTAACTGTGCCGTGGTTTTATTAGTTTTATTAGCGCAACATGGTAAATCGCCGTCCGGGCAGTCCGCGGGTTCCCGCCGAGATCCAATTCTTAAGTAAACACTCGCTTCAACGGCGCCGAGTTTGCCCGGGAAATACGAGCGTAATTTGCGAAGAATTCTGGGATCCGGGCTCGTTCGATTCAGCTCTTAGTTCGACGCTTCGCATCTTATCATCAGAATGCCAGTAATTTCTGCAATATGAAAATTGTCTGCATCGGTTCCACGATACTGAGAAGCAGAATAGAAATTTGTTTCCTTCTCTAACAATTTTTTAAATGAAAAAGAATGTACGCCTTGGAGTATATTCAATCCTAACAATTTATGAGAATGAAATATAACATTCTTATCAGTAAAATTAAGGACTGAGAAAATTGGTCCAGTCCTCAACAGTCTTTAATTGAGGACTGTATTTATTATTTTTTATTCTTAAAATATAATAATATTCTTGCTCCCATATTAAAGGCGTAACATTAAAATTGAGGACTGAGAGAAAAAATCCAGTCCTCAACAGTCCTTAATTCAAGACTGCCTTTATTATATTTTATTCTTAAAATATAACAATATTTTTGCTCCCATATTAAAGGCGTGACATTAAAATTAAGGACTGAGAGAAAAAATCCAGTCCTCAACAGTCCTTAATTCAAGACTGCCTTTATAATATTTTATTCTTAAAATATAACAATATTTTTGCTCCCATATTAAAGGCGTGACATTAAAATTAAGGACTGAGAGAAATAATCCAGTCCTCAACAGTCCTTAATTCAGGGCTGGATTTATTATATTTCATTCTTAAAATATAACAATATTTTTGCTCCCATACTAAAGGCGTGACATTAAAAATAAGGACTGAGAAAAAATCCAGTCCTCAACAGTCCTTAATTCAGGGCTGGATTTATTATATTTCATTCTTAAAATATAACAATATTTTTGCTCCCATACTAAAGGCGTGACATTAAAATTAAGGACTGAGAAAAAATTCGGTCCTTAACAGTCCTTAATTCAGGACTGAATTTATTATATTTTATTTTTAAAATATAATAATATTCTTGCTCCCATATTAAAGGCGTGACTTAAAATAAAATTCTACTTTGCTGTTGATGTGTATTGGAGGACATACATAGGCACACAATACACACACATAAGCACACAATACACATACATTCTCTTCTACATCTAGGAGACTATGAACTACAAAGAGGTTCTAATCACAGCAAGTGTAAAATAAATCACAGTCCAGGGGTTGAAGGGTTGTAACTTCGGTATAAATTGTAAAACGAACATAAAGGAGCCACGAGAATGCTAGAATTGTGTATCCAACGGCCCAGAATGATTTTCCAAGAGCAAATAGTCCGAGCTAGAACGGAGGAATTCAATTTAGGTCCGGCGGATGTTCGAATGATCGGTGGGAATCGATTCCTCAGCCGGTCACCATTAAAAAAAGACTCGGTGGAGCATCTGGGTCGAGAAACCAGACTATCGTAGCCCGAAATGACGCTCCATTCATCCTTTCATTCATCCGGGAATCGCTCGTGGCTAGCTTCGAGCCTGTTCTCTCGCGGCGTGGCGGACTCCTCACCGGCGTAATAAGCAAAAAAGATCGGGCCGCCGGGCCATTACGTAGAAAGGAACGAAGAAATCATCGACCGCGGGCGTAAAAAGCGTGGCAAAGCCGATTCCACCACGGCTGGACCACCGAGACTTATTTTTCTGTCGCTCTGCACGCCCGCGATACGCTGACTTTCGTCGCTCGCCGCCCGAAACACCGGGCACCATTGTCTGCGGCCATTCTTGCACCATCTCCGAGAATCTCGACCGCAGTCTTCACGTTTTCTGAGCAGAAGGAAATTCAGAAACAGATTAACAGGATTTACAATTATTCTGCTATGCTAAAAGGAACCAAAAAAATTGTACATATTAATCCTTTGCATTTGCGCCATTCTCAGTCTGAAACTAAATTTTTCTTAGAATATTTTCTAAGAATCTTGTAATGTAACAGGATTTCCAATAATTGTGCTTTGCTAAAAAGAATCTCAAAAATTCCCCTTTGTATATCAACCCTTTGCACTCGGATCTATTTTCATTCTGAAACTAAATTTTTCTTTGCGTCATAGAATATTTTCTAAGAATTTTGTAATGCAATATAATAATCTTCACGTTTCCTGAGCAGAAGGAAATTCAGAAACAGATTAACAGGATTTACAATAATTGTGCTACGCTAAAAAGAACCTCAAAACTTCCCTTTTATATGTTAATCTATATATATATAAATTTTCATTCTGAAACAAAATTTTCCTTCCATCTTAGAATAAATACATTTTATTCATACGAAACTGATCCGATTTCCACATATACTATTTAACACTAAACCTACCACTGTCAAATGACCGATTTTATATTTTGCAATTATTGAAATTGTAAAAATAAACTTATGGAAATTAACGGAGTTTATAATATAAATTACGGACATTCACAATAAAAGTGTTGCTATTTTTCCTATAGGTGACGTTTACTGAATACTTTTAATACTTCGTAGGTGCAGTGTTAAATGTTTACTAATCCATTAAATACATATTTCGTAATGTAACAAATATTTTGGAATATTTTTTGTAATTTCTTTGAGCTAATGCCACGACAATTTATTTTTAGTGGTGCTTCAGAGTCACCACTCGAGTGCTAACTCTTCAGGGTCAGATCAGACAGTTTGCTACCTACTTTTTCTTTATATTAATATGTTTTTGAATTTTTTGATTGCAGAAGGAGACGGGGGGGTTGATCAGACGCCTCGTCCACAGCTCGACGGGGTGTTATCCTCGACGGAGGAGGGTGGAAGGAAGGACGACGAGGGTTGGAAGAAGAAGGGTGGCGTGCTATGATCAGCATGGAGCTTCCGGCACACGCGACGCAGCATGGTGCTCTTCACCTGGGGGTCGGGGTCGCGGTGAACCCAGGTGACCCAGCCGGAAGTGCCCTGACCGCCATTCATCCGCATCCTCAGGACCCCCTGGCGCTCCACCACCATAATCACGGAGCTGCAACTCCCGGAGGTATGCACGAGGACTCCAAGAAAAAACGTATGTTTCTTCTTACGAATCCAGTGGGTAATCTAGCCTAAGTGCCTCGCAGGGAAGAGTCGCTAAACGATCTGTGAATTACAATTAAACTTGAGTCTGACAACAGGACAACCTTCGCTCTATTGAGACACTAAAACTATGACACTTTCCTGCGGTCCTAGATTTAAATAACATACTACTTATCCCGTAACACTAACAGAAATATAATGCAGCGAAAGAAATTGATTTAACTTGTCCCTAATTGCTTCTAAAAATTATGAAAAGCTTTTAAAATATTGGAAATATTTTCCTCGCGAAGGGAAACATCAAAGTACAGTGAATTCTCGATATATGACATACCCGAGCCGTGTTATGTTTACACTCCTCGGCGTCCAAGGTCATTCAAGCTTCTTGGCCCCACACGGGGTATACCCCGCAGTAGTGGGGATAATTCCGCGACGTTTATCATCCAGGCCTTGGCGACATATATAGAGAAATCACTGTATTTAGTTCTGAGAAAAAATTCATCTCTTGTTGCCACAGTAATTAAATTATAAAACTAGAGAAATTAAAGATTATACGCTTAAAAATTCATCGAATCGATATTCTGACGAAGTTGAAAAATTTGTACTTTGTCCATATAAAATGCAACAAATATCCCCTTAGCTCTTAATATTTCCTTTTCTTCTTCTTTGAAAGTAATTTTCTAGCAACAGCAATTTCGTCGAATTAATTAGAGTGAAATACATGGAAACAGATACATGGTTGCCAATGTGACGGGATTCGTCCTTGATTAACAATTGACTAGCTTTGTAATTTCGATACCGGCCGTGCAATTGTTCGGCGTTTCGAGAGTGTACTGTGGTAGGTAGGCGAATTATGCGTGTAAATGATTGATGAACGGACCGAAAATTCCGGCGTGTCCAGGCAATTTCAATCAGCAAGTTACCGGAACAAACGAGTTTCGGCACTCGGTGTCCGATCGGTGTTTTGTCACCGTAATTGATCTTCTTCTTGTCCGCGTGGTCGGGCCGGTGTCCACCTTGTAAAAACGATCCACTGACGATGCCGACACTTGTTTCTTCGCCGTTCGCCGTGTATCAGCACGCTTCTGGACATTCCACGAATTCTTCTTCAGCCTTTTTCTTCCCCGGTCGATGCTAGGCTATTTGATCGATTCACTTCCATGCATCTGACTCGCGTGCCACCGTAATATCCGTGACTAGAAGAAGAAAAATTACCTGCATCGGTTGCAACACGGAGAAACTGTTTTCTCAACAATTGCGACCGGTTGAAAATTATACAGCACTTCTGTGCAATTCTATACGTTAATTCAAGTGGAGCTGCATACACAGATTTCTTTCCTTCGTTGATGCTATTGTAGCCTGCTGAAAATTATACAGCATTTCTTAATCCTTCTATTTTGCACTTCGTCCACTCTTGCACTATCTATTAACAAGTAGCATTAATTTAAGTTGACCTACATAGACAGATTTCTTTCTTTGGTTAATGCAACTGTGGCCTGCTGAAAATTATACAGCATTTTTAAATCATTCTATTTTGCACTTGGTCCACTCTTACACTGTCTATTAACAAGTAGACTGTGCATTCTTATTTGCAAAAAATAAAAATTCTATACATTAATTTAAGTGGAGCTACACAGACAGATTTCTTTCTTTGGTTAATGCAACTGTGGCCTGCTGAAAATTATACAGCATTTTTAAATCATTCTATTTTGAACTTGGTCCACTCTTAGACTGTCTATTAACAAGTAGACTGTGGATTTTTATTTGCAAAACATAAAAATTCTATGCATTCATTTAAGTGGAGCTACACAGATAGATTTCTTTCTTTCGTTGATGCAATTGTTTCCTGCTGAAAATTATACAGCACTTTAAAATCCTTCTATTTTGCATTTGGTCCACTCTTAGACTGTCTATTAACAAGTAGACTGTGGATTTTTATTTGCAAAAAATAAAAATTCTATGCATTAATTCAAGTGGAGCTACATAGATAGATTTCTTTCTTTGGTTAATGCAACTGTGGCCTGCTGAAAATTATACAGCATTTTTAAATCATTCTATTTTGCATTTGGTCCACTCTTACGGTGTCTATTGTGGATTTTTATTTGCAAAAAATAAAAATTATATGCAGTAATTTAAGTGGAGCTACATAGACAGATTTCTTTCTTTCGTTGATGCAATTGTAGCCTGCTGAAAATTATACAGCACTTTAAAATCCTTCTATTTTGCATTTGGTCCACTCTTAGACTGTCTATTAACAAGTAGACTGTGGATTTTTATTTGCAAAAAATAAAAATTCTATGCATTAATTCAAGTGGAGCTACATAGATAGATTTCTTTCTTTGGTTAATGCAACTGTGGTTTGCTGAAAATTATACAGCACTTTAAAATCCTTCTATTTAGCACTTGGTCCATTCTTACACTGTCTATTAATAAGTAGACTGTGCATTCTTATTTGCAAAACATAAAAATTCTATGCATTAATTTAAGTGGAGCTACATAGACAGATTTCTTTCTTTCCTGAGATTTTGATTTTGCCTGATATTTACTCTCAGAATAAGGTTAGGTTCGCTCTCAGCGCGATCGACGCGCCCTCTACAACGAAGCCAAGGCTTGGCCCCAATTTGCTCTGCATTTGTCATGGAATTCAGCAAACTTTGCCCTGAAACACTGAGCCTAATGCAGAAACTGATGAATCAGAATTTGTGGACAAATTTTGGTGGCAAATCCATAGCAAACTATTTAGTGGGTGGCTTCAACCACCATAACACAGTGACAGCATTCGACTACATCATTTTAGAGAAAGCTAGATCTGTTGCAAATTAACACTAGATCTACTAGACGAGTCAAAGTTGCTTGCTCCTAATTTTTTCTTTTAGAAACATTGAAATTATAAATATGTTTCCATGAGAAAATTGATCAATAAACTTCTCTATCGAAGTAGATATTTAAACAAAACTGCTACGAAATCTAAACAAGTGTAATTCTGTTGTTATTGTAAGGCAATGTATGCCGGTATGAATTTAGTGTTGTTCCAGTGTTATTACTGCTAGATTAGGTGAATTTCCAAGGCGTCTGGTGGCAAATTCATTGCCCACCGCAGCTTTAGGATCTCCGTAATTCTTCGAGCGTTTCCTGAACAAGTTTGCGGAGAATCGAAGGGTCTCGTAGGCTCGAGGTATTTCTAAATTCCGAGTTGACTCAGCGAACACGATGCACCGTCATTGCTGCTGGTCGTAATGGAAGCATCGGCGAGCATGGACGAAGATTTATCGTGGCTTTCCGCGAAGCACGTGCCTCGAGCTTTTTGCAGGTGCAACATTCCTATTGGGATCAGGTGAAAAATATGACAGCGATATTAGCTGTCACCGAGTCCCGCGGGACAGCGAAAAATCCTTGCCACTCTCTCGCCGGTGGTTTTGCCGGTAATTATCGACGGTCACGAAGATCGACGATCTTAATATTCTATTTTCCAATCCCGTGTTCATACGGTGCTGCTCTCTTTCGCTCCTACGCCACCTTTATTAAACGCATCGCGGTTTTATGCGTCGCAAAAATGACTGGATTCCCGGCAGCAACGATAAAACTGCCTGTGTAAAAAAGCCCCGATGACATGTTAATGTTTCCGAAGCTTAACGAAGCTCTGGCCAATCAACTATCCGTTTAAATAATCTACGCAGAATGCGAATAGTTTCCCCTGTTTTTTCATTCGATACCGTATCGGGTGGCCGTAATATTGACACATTTATCGAGGAGGAAAAGATTGCCGGCTGTTTTTTGCCCAGCTTTATTATCGAGGAAAAATGTACTCTACATTCCTCACGCACACCCTACTGTTAGGGTTCTCGCACGGAGATGATTTATGAGGCGTGCGAATACCTTCTATCGCAATATGCTCAGAGACAGCATGTGCAATCGCACGTTCTTCTGAAATCTCTTCTTTTCCGCTACTTTTTATCTCCAATACTTTTTCGTTTCTTTTCAATAAATATTAACACCTTGAGTGCCAAACTAGAAACCCCAAAAATTCCATAAAATTAAAGTCAGTTATTTAATGAAATAAAAATTGAACAAAATTAAATGTATGATATTGCGTGGTCCTCCAACGTTCTTACATGTTATGCTACTTTTTATCTC
Organism: Seladonia tumulorum; assembly: GCA_913789895.3. Classification (NCBI taxonomy): domain Eukaryota; kingdom Metazoa; phylum Arthropoda; class Insecta; order Hymenoptera; family Halictidae; genus Seladonia; species Seladonia tumulorum. The sequence goes on from OU565280.1 coordinate 7,462,078, forward strand.
CAATACTTTTTCGTTTCTTTTCAATAAATATTAACACCTTGAGTGTCAAACTAGAAACCCCAAAAATTCCATAAAATTAAAGTCAGGTATTTAATGAAATAAAAATTGAAGAAAATTAAATGTATGATATTGCGTGGTCCTCCAACGTTCTTACATTTTATAGTTCTCAATCAAATTTGGTACAATGAATATATTAACCCCTTGTACTACGATTTATTTCACGGTTTCAGTGATTAGAACTTTTCTGTAATTTATAATTTCCTAAAAAAAGGAGAAAATTTATATCTATTGTATGCCTATATGTTCTCAGATAGCTGTACATTAACAACGCCAAAATAGAATTTTATTTCGGTTTAAGGAAAATTAATAGAAATATATGTATTAGACCCTGTTCAGAATCTTCATCGTGAGTCTGGCTCGTTATTGTAGGGCAAGGGGTTAATGTAAAAATTTATTATAAATCCTGGACAAATAATTCCGTCACCCACATATGGGTGACATGGCAGTCAAAGTGTTAAAAAAGTTCTGCCAAGTTTCATGTTCAACACTGGCACATCTCAGATTTTTTTTTTTAACTTTAAATTCAATCCTGTTGTTATCGTAAAGGTGTATGTGTCACGCTTAGGGGTCTAGTGTCAAGTAGCGGTGATTAGGATTGTTCGGTGGTGAGCGAAAAATGCGGAAAAATCGGCGGCCCGTGACGAGGAGACAGAAACACTTTCATACATAAAATTTCATCGTTAAACCGTAACGATACGCCTGGCGTATTGAGAAGCCTGTTATCCACCTGTGCTTATCGTCGCATCAATATCGACTTAATTGAATCTTATCCTCGCGGGACATCAAGACAGGCGATACGTGCTGATCCTTCATCAAAGACAGAACGAGAGCCACGTGAAAGGCCGCCTTGTTCCGTACGGAACAATCGAGTTAGCTGAAGTTGCTCCGAGTTTCTCGTCGACGATCTTTTCGAGCGTGCGTGCACCGCTACATAGTGCTCTTGTCTGCCAAAGTTCACCTACTTTGTGGCCATCGAGTTACCGCCGAAGACCTAAACTGGCAACCCATGCGTCTTTCAGAACCGATCGGCAAACTTGCTTGGCGAAACTTGGAAAGTCACCTGCAAGGAAAACGCCAAAAATTAAAAGACGAGCGTAAAAGAAATTAATATTAAAAAAAAAAATTATATTCTAATATGAAGATTGTTCCGTAGTGGATATATTGAAAATGATCTGCAAGGAAAACGCCAAAAATTAAAAGATGAGCATAAGAAAAAAAGTAGTAACAAAAAAAAATTATATTGTAACATAAAAATGGTTCTGTAGGGAATATATTGAAAATGATCTGCAAAGAAAACTCCAAACTTTTTATTAAAAGATGAGCATAAGAAAAAAACTAGTATTAAAAAAATTATATTGTAATATGAAGATTGTTCCGTAGTGAATATATTGAAAATGATCTGCAAAGAAAACTCCAAAATTTATTTAAAGATATGCATAAGAAAAAAGAATGAGTAATAAGAAAAAAATTATATTTTAACATGAAGATTGTTCCGTAGTGAAAATATTGAAAATGATCTGCAAAGAAAACGCCAAAATTTATTACAAGATATGCATAAGAAAAAAGAATGAGTAATAAGAAAAAAATTATATTTTAACATGAAGATTGTTCCGTAGTGAAAATATTGAAAATGATCTGCAAGGAAAACGCCAAAATTTATTTAAAGATATGCATAAGAAAAAAAAATGAGTAATAAGAAAAAAATTATATTTTAACATGAAGATTGTTCCGTAGTGAAAATATTGAAAATTATCTGCAAGGAAAACGCCAAAATTTATTACAAGATATGCATAAGAAAAATAATTAGTAATAAAAAAAAATTAGTAATGCAAAACAAATTATATTGTAATACGGAAATTGTTACGTAGAGAATATATTCATTTTGTTGTATTTCTTGCAGTTAAACGAGTTCGGAGCTGTTCGAAATATAACCGTGAAAGATGGCGACTGAAAATAAATATGATTCGCTCGGAAATGAAAACATTATACCTCTAAGGTGTCATAGATTAGTATCAATGTAATCGGCTGATAACGATCCCGGCGTCCATTGCAATATTCCAATTACGATTCGAATTTCATTACTTCTTAGAGCGAGCTCTCTCTGCACGGTATCAACAAGACGCTGATTGAATATACCCATAAACGAATCACAATCATCCTTCAATAAATTCGCCGGAATCATGATCATCGAATAAATGGACAGCAGGCGCGTATCGAGTAATGAAGACGTTTCTCTCTCGTGGCGGTCGTAACGGAATATTTCATGGTAACAGTCGTTCATTAACATCCCTGAAGAATGAAGAACGATCTCATGAATACGTATGCTTGGAATTAGTATCATTAGGGAAGACGCGAATTGCCCGACGTGCATTCGAATCTTCGATTTGGAAATTATGGCTGTTCGCGATCTTGAAAATTGTCAATCTTAACAAATTAAGGAGGTCCTTGGACTCCTGCGGGTTCGAGGTCCTGTTATGGGTCACGAATGACCCCGGCATAGCTTACGGAGGGTTAATTAAACGCGGGGAAGTTCACCTATTCTAGCAGCATTAACACTGAAACAATGCAACTTGCATACATTGCCTTATAATAACAACAATAATGCATTTGTTTAGATTTCGTAGCACGGTTTTGTTTAAATATCTACTTCGATAGAGAAGTTTATCAAAAAATTTTCTCATGGAAACGTATTTATAATTTCAATATTTCCAAAAGAAAAAATGAGGAGCATGTCATTTTGAGTTATCTAGTAGTTCTAGTGTTAATTTGCAACAGATTTGGTATTTTAGGCTTGGCATTTGAGTGGAAAGTTTGCAGCCAAAATTCCATGCCAAATCGGGACCAAATCGACGCCAAACCTTGGCTTCGTTATAGAGAACCTAACCTTGTTCTAAGAGTGAACCTTGCTTGTAGAAGGGAAAACGGAATTAAATTATTGAAAATATATGAAACTTACAATTATATAATTTAGGAGTTTAAATAAAATTCTATTTTTCCTCCTACAGCAAGGTTTGCTCCGATTTTTCCCGATATGTGTTCGTAAAGCAAGGACTTAGTGCTGCCCCCTATAACAACGCCAAGGTTTGGCCCCAATTTGGCATGGTTTTGTCTGCAACCTTTGCACTCAAATTCCGATCAGTTTCCGCATTTGACAAGAAATTTCTCGACAAGTTTTGGTGCCAAATAGGGACCAAATTCCAAGCAGGGTTTGGCACCAAATGGACAAGGTTTTTGCTGTCAAAGTGTAACACAAACTATTGCGCAAAATTAGCTCGAAATCGGCTAACTGGGCAGTTATGACGTTTCGATCGTAACGATTGATCGATCGGTCATTTATTTAATGACAATCGGAGCGCCGCGATCCGTACCCATCATCCGGACAATATATCAGGAAATTGTATCACAGTCGGTAATAATTGCATTTGCCGACGTTAACGTTAATCAAACCTAAGCCTTTGTTAATGCAATTCTAAATATTTGTCGTCTCACGCTGAGCGACGTCCGGCTATTCGAATTAAATTGATTGCGCAGGACCACCTCGGGGCATTGTGCCTATATCTCGATCGTCGGAGATCGATAACGTTAGTCTTGCGGCCGATGACGAGTGCCGGGGATGATCGAGCCGATACCGGGGAACAAAGTCTATAATTCACTGTCGATCCACGGGTGACGATCCACACCAATTTCCTCGATCGCTTCCCATACAAGAAGAACGTCTACGATCCGTTTAACCTTTCATACTCGATAAACAAATCGTGTGACGTGAAAAGCACAATCTGAAAGATTTTTCGATTTTCCTTTGTCGATCGTTGCGATGGTGACAATGCTTTATTTCGGGAATCGAGAACTCGATTGCGGCGCGTGGTCATCTATTAATTCGTAATTAATACCTAGCTGAACGCGGTGACCGCCGACGACCATTCGCGTAATACCGTCGAGAATTATACGCTTTACGTATCCCTTCCGATACTATCATTTCGCCTGATGGAAGCTGTCGTTCGGTCTCGTGATTTTGCAATCACTATTACCCGGTTCTCCTCGGTCACTGCAACCTGGGAAACATTTATCCGATAAATACTGGCAGAGACCGTCGTTTTAAAATGGTACCGTAGATTTTTATGCAGAACAAAAATTATAAAACAAAGATATTCGCGACGATATTCATTTTCGTTTCACGCAACGTGTTACTGTGCCAGAAAAAATGACACGGGCAAGCAGAATTGCCAGATCAAGACTTGTTCCCCCACTCTAATTTCCCCTTCTATCGCGCTGTTACTCCACTCTAATTTCCCCTTCTACCGCGCTGTTCCGTCACTCTAATTTCCCCTTCTACCGCGCTGTTCCGTCACTCTAATTTCCCCTTCTACCGCGCTGTTCCGTCACTCTAATTTCCCCTTCTACCGCGCTGTTCCTCCACGCTTGGGTCACGTGACGCGTTCCGTCTCTGTCGCGCATGCGTCGCAATGTCACGTGACTAATCCGGTACCGGCAGAGAGAGGGTAACCGTGTTCCCCTGATCTGGCTACACTGCGGGCAAAGGAATATTGAATCCGATTACGGCAGATTAATTCCGTATGCATCGAAACTGTCCGGCAGTGTGAACGAACGCGACGATGAATGCAACGTTGTAAAACCTGCCCCGTGGAACTCGCCGTCCCCTGAAATTAACAAGTTCATTTCACAACTCGTGCTTGAGACGTACTCGCACTTTGTCGGCTGGAATGAGAAATTAGCGAGCGGACCTATGTCAAAGGAGATCGGGAAGAACGTCCTCCTTTGATGCTCGGGACACGCTTGCAACTTTTGCGGAAGGTGTGTCTAATCCTCTTTGGTTTACCACGTTAAAAACCCCAATGATCTGGACGTTTCTCTATGGGCTCCAATCATTTTCTTTACACATTCTTTGGTACCATCAGGGACGAGTGAAGTATTCCGATATTTTCTGTTCACCCTGTGTAGATCTAGTGTTCCAATTATAAATTGTGGAGCAATTTAAATGGAAAACAGGAGCTCAGGAAGACCAGGAAAATTGAGTTTAGAAATCTGAAACTCTTGTTCCCCGAGTAGTGGCGATTTTTAATAACAAATTGTGGCAGTTCTGAAACAGAAAACGGAGCACAGTAAGGTTCAGTAAAATTGAGTTTAGAAATCTGGAACTTACTTCGTGAGTTGTAGTGATTTTTAAAAACAAATTGTGGCAGTATCTGAAACAGAAAATAGAGCACATTAAGGCTCAATAAAATTGAGTTTAGAAATCTGGAACTTACTCCGTGAGTAGTGGCGATTTTTAACAACAAATTGTGCAGTACCCGAAACAGAAAACGGAGCACAGTAAGGCCCAGTAAAATTGAGTTTAGAAATGTGCAACTTGCTGTGTGCTTAGTGGCGATTTTTAAAAATAAATTGTGGCAGTATTTGGAACAGAAAACAGAGCACAGGAAGGTTCAGTAAAATTGAGTTTAGAAATCTGGAACTTACTTCGTGAGTAGTGGCGATTTTTAACAACAAATTGTGCAGTACCCGAAACAGAAAACGGAGCACAGTAAGGCCCAGTAAAATTGAGTTTAGAAATCTGGAACTTACTCCGTGAGTAGTGGCGATTTTTAAAAACAAATTGCACAGTACCTGAAACAGAAAGCGGAGCACAGTAAGGTTCAGTAAAACTGCGTTTGCCTAAACGTAGGCTTGTTTGAAATCGTGATTTTTCGCCGAGATTCCGGTTAGCCGATACTAACACCCTAAAAAGAGTATGATAACCATTCTTTCGGGGTCGGCCGGGCCCACGGATAGCTCGTGGGGATTCCCATCGTGGCAACCCCGTGAGTGACTGGCAGCACGTAATATTTCGTTGCGCTCGTCTGTGTTCGTCTTTAGCAGGAAAACGTTCGGGGTTGAGATAGCGGCGGGTTATTTATAGGGTTAAATAAAGGAACACAGTGCGATCCAGCGATACCAGGCACCAGTACAAATAGGTTGCAGCCTAGCCGTGCCAGAGAGAGCCTGCTATCGTTCCCAGTCGCGGAGTCGTCATGATCCTCAACATTAGAACCCCATCCTTTTTTCGGTTCGGACGGATCGCAAACGGCGGATCGACGATCGAGTATCGGGTGCTCGATCGATCTCCGAGAAACGATTGCCACCGATTCTCCCATCGGACAGAACTAAGTAGATGTTGCCGCGGATTTTTGCTACCGTCTCTCGATCCATGGATCGCGCTGTTGCTCCTTTTCTAACGATCCAGGCGTCCGATTTCTATTATTTTTCTAGGTCCTTTTGCAATGTCCCTTATTTAACTCGAATGGCAGCCGGCAGAATGTTGATTTATCCGAGAAACTTTGTTCCTTTTTTCAAGTACAATGTAGATAATCAGCTGTTTTGACAATTGATGTATACGCTACGGTGGGGAGTAATAAAACGAGATTCCCAATGTTCCGATAATTGATGTTCGTCCGATAAATAAGATCGATACGTTGAAACGGCGATCATTGACTCGAAATTTGTTTGTAAACACTTGTTTTCTCTTTTCTGTGCAGATGACGGCGGCCACGGAATGAATCAGGACGGTAAGTGGAACTATCACAGTAAGATCATGCGCGGTCGCTGCACCGGCAGTCCCGTGCAACTATACCTCTCGAGAAGCTGCTGGTATGCGACTGATAACCAGCTCGAAGAAACTTTGTCTTCGCAACCATTCCCATCAATTATTTCTCAAAAATAAAGGACGACAATTCTCGGTAATTAATAGACTGCGATTTTTATGACAGAAATAGGTGCGATTTGAAACAGTGGAAAAATAGAAATTAAAGAACACCAGTTCTTTAACACTCTCTTCGCCTATTAAAATGATTAAAGAATGAAATCTGGCTATTGTCAACACTAGTAAAATTTGCTGTTGCAAAAGGTCACTTAGTTTTCCCTTTTTTAACACTTCGACTGCCAAACTAGAATCCTGAAAAATTTCACAAAATCAAAGTAAGTTATTTAAGGGAATAAAAATTGAAAGAAATTAAATATGTGATATTGTACTCAATACTAGACTACTGTCCTCCAACTTCCTTGCATTTTATAGATCCTAATGAAGTTTGGTACAATTTAATTTAATAATTTTAATAGGTCGGAATTTTTCCACTGTTTCAAATTCGAGCTACTAAGTTTGATGACAAATGAAATCCGCAGTCTACTAATTACAAAGCAATACAGCAGCTAATTAAACACACTTTGGGGCACACTATTGCCAGCAGAAGTAAAGATCAGAGTACTATCTTCAATTTGCAGAAAACCGGTGAAATGCTCGGGTGGGTAGGCGACCTTGGGCACTCGAATTCGCATGGTCGCTAAATCATCGGCTCCGTTAACGCGGATCCCGTTACCTTTGATCCCGTTATAGTTAAACGCGCGGCTAATCGGCAAGCTTATCCAACGCGTCGATTGCTTTATCAGGTCGGCGATCGATTGCGAGAAATAACCAATTATCCCAACACCAGTTCTTATCGGCGCGTACGCGTTAGGACGCGGAGCTTCCGCGACGATCTAATTGGCCCGACAACCCGAGCGAGCTTTATTTTCAGGTTCGCTTCCTGGCAACACGCTCTCCCCCGATGAATTATATCGTTGCTCGTTCCCGATTCGAAGAACGCGGGCGTTATTAATCGTTCCCGCGACGATCCATTCGTTTTTTTTTTTTTTTTTTCAAGAGAACCGCCCGCTCCGGACAGCCTCGCGGATCTGTCGCGAGGCGTATCTTCGACCGAGATCGATGCAAACTTATCTGTCGACCGTGGAACAATTAATCGAGAGCCTCGACACACACGCCTTCGTCGCAACGCTATAGCAGCCGCGATCTTTCAAGGTTTCACTCGGGGTATGGATCCCGAGAGTATGCAGATCCGTTTGTTTGTAGATCAATCGTTTCTTGGTTGTGTTCCGGGGAGCCTCGGATCTAGAGGATTGGAAAATTGTTGAGTACCACGTTTCCCACAATTTGACCAGACCTGTAAAACAATTCTAACGTTATTATATTGAAAATTGTGCATTTGGTTAGGGGGCAATTTGGGTCACATGTCCCCGTTTTAATCAGTTTAATTTTACGGAATTTCTTGGCAGGAATTGATGAACGATTGAGCACCACGTTTCCCACAATTTGACCAGACCTGTAAAACAATTCTAACGTTATTATATTGAAAATTGTGCATTTGGTTAGGGCACAATTTGTGTTACATGTCCCCATTTTAATTAGTTTAATTTTACGGAATTTCTTGACAGGAATTGATGAACCAAGTTAGCTCCTAATTCTGTTAGGTCCGTTGCAAATTTAAAATTAAGGACCTGAAGTTAGGGTTTGAAGCCCTATCTGCAGCCTTGAGCCCCAATTGCTGAATACTAGCAAGATCTATCGGCGAAGCACAAATGATCGTTCCGCTCGATCGCATTCCGCCAAAGTCAGCAAATAAAGGAGCAACCCCCACCGCGAAAAGAAAACGGAAAAAGGATCGTGCGAACCACGGAGGGAATCACACAGCCGAACAAGTCCAGAACAAGTTCGCCATTTTAAATGTGCCAGGCTAGGGAGGGAGGGGTAGGGGTAGGGGTAGGGGGGGAGTAAAGGGAGGATCTCTCACGAGTTTATCGAGGCTCTCGATCGGCCGCGTGGTTGCGAATCGCGCGAGCTGGACGGATAGGTCTGCGATACACGTCTCGTGGATCCTCGCGCCGTGGCAGCACAATGTTCGCATAATTTATGCCAATGACGTCGGGCCCGGGTGGAGAAGAGGATACACCTCTCGCGGTGTGTGTACACGTGGTTCGCCGCGGTAGGTGGAAGGTGGTGGATGTAATCACAAGTTTAAAGGGTAAACGTTCGTAAGGTGTGAGGCCCCTCGAGGTCTCTCGCTCAATATTCAACAGGTATTTACATTCGCAAATTGTTTACGTCAGCCCACGATGAAATCTGTCAGGATTTCGTTCCCTCGGCAGCTTAACAGCCTCCACCTTCTCCGCCTTCTTCTTCTTCTTCTTCTTCGCCTCCACCTTCTCGCGGCAACCTCTCGGACCTCCTCTGCTATCTCGAGCTGGCACGTTTGCACGCTCTCTTCGTCTACGGAGCGGCGTGAGCTGCGAGCTGCCCATTCCTCTCTCTCGCGCCCACCCTTTCCTCCGCTTCCTCCGACCAGTAATTACATCTGGGTATTAATCAACCGTACGTCGGGAACGAGAATCGCGAGATCTTGATTTTCGCCACTAGACCGCGCCAACCCCGTCTCACGTAATCCCGAGATCCGAGCGGTTATTAATTTATCGGAGACGGCTGGTTAGCCAATCGACGAGCCCTCCGAGCCCTTACCGAAATAACTATTCGCAGCCTCTACACAGGGCCCAACGTCCAAACAGACAGCGCCCTCCTAGAAAAATAAGAAAAGTTAGAAATTCTGGGGGAACACTGAACAATAAAAACATTAGAAGAATTTGGGCCTATTGTTATACCATTTTTAATCCATAGAACCTACCAACACTTTGAGTGACGCGTCACATAATGGTTAAATACAGTAAACAGCCGTTACACAGGGCCCAACGTCCAAACAGACAGGGGCCTCCTAGAAAAATAAGAAAATAAGAAAAATAAGAAATTCTGGGGGAACGCTAAACAATAAAAACGTTAGAATTTGGGGCTATTGTTATACCATTTTTAATCCATAGAACCTACCAACACTTTGAGTGACGCGTCACATAATGGTTAAATACAGTAAACAGCCGTTACACAGGACCCAACGTCCAAACAGACAGCGGCCTCCTAGAAAAATAAGAAAAATAGGAAATTCTGGAGAAACACTGAACAATAAAAAAATTAAAAGAACTTGGGGCTATTGTTATACCATTTTTAATCCATAGGACCTACCAACACTTTGAGTGGTTAAATACAGTAAACAGTGTCGTGTATCGTGTAGGAGACATACTCGATCCCTGTTATGTTTACACTTCTCAGCGTCCAAGGCCCCTCATTGGTCCACGCGGTAGTGGGGATAATTCGGTGACGTTTATCATCCAGGCCTCCGCGACATAGATTCCTGTATCGACAGAAAAGAGAAATAGAATTTTATTGTGTGTAGGAAATGAATAACATGCACGGTTAATTTGAGATCTTCATCTCGAGCTTGATATTGTAGGACAAGGAGTTGAACGGTGTCACGAAACGAGGGTAACAGCAATTGCAATTCCATTCTACCGGCATTAGGTCCGGGATTTTTGAAACGGTAGATCCCGGAGGCGTTGTGGAAGCAATGAAAGCAGCCGGCACGGGCTACTTAACGATTCGCTAATAAATACAAATGTGGCGAGATAGGAAACTATCGTCCGAGGAAGACGTTCGAGATGAAGCATCGAGTTGCACAGTCGCTGATAGCGGTCCCGGTAAATGATGATCGAGCGAGGAGACTAATGATCGACGATTATTCCGAATGCATTCCGGGTCGGGCAACAAAATGACGAAAACCCGAGATGTTTATTCTTGTTCCTCGAGAGACGAGGAGATCGAGAGAGGGGGAATCGAGGTAGAAGGGGGAGGAAGATTCATGGTTGATTTTACTGGGATTAACTATTTTGTTACCTGCAGGCTGGCATGCCTACCGTATCTGTTAGACCACGCCACCGGGGCCCGAGACGATTCCGGAAGCCAGGTCTCGGCCAGCGCTGTTTCTCTCTTTCGCTCAGGCTGATTAGCAACAGCATCCTTGATAACATCGATCTGACCGACGACCCGTGCGATAACGTTCTTATCCCGAGGATCTCTCCGCCGCGATGACTCATCGAACAAGCACCGGGGATATCGCGATGCTTCTACCGCGTCTCCGGTGCACGCGGAAATTTTGTACACCGAAAGATCGTTTCGAGGTTTACGGCTGGATATAATCTTCCCAGATATGCCGTTTACGAGGTTCGTAACATATTTTATCCATTTATTTATTTGTTTGCCGCTGCGCCCGGTTCAAAGGACGAGCCACCGATAGTTTGTTGTCCCGAGTGCACTGGAAATGCATCTCCTCCCCGGTCTAGACTCTGTACAAACATTGCTCGCTTATGATTCAATCCTTCATTATTCAATTGCAGATTTTATGCGTTCGTGGTATAAACGTGTGAGCGCAATTTAATTATAATTAAAATATCAAGAGAACTGACCGATGCAAAAATAATTTTTATTTAAAAATCCGCAGTCGCCTTGGGTTACTCGAGTAGTTCAACAAAATTTCTTCTTAACACTCTTCGAATGTCCAACTGGCAGGCTCAAAAAGTCTATAAAATCAAAATAATTATGTAGCAAAATATAAATTAAAAGCTCAGATATATGATACTGAAAGTACTCCTCCGCGACCTGCTTGCATCGTAACCCTTCAATACAAAAAATAGAAAATCCGTATACATAACCTCAAAGCATGTTCGCCTACGAAAATCCTAATACATAACCTCAAAACATGTACACCTACGAAAATCGGTATAGATAACCTCAAAACATGTTCGCCTACGAAAATCCGTACACATAACCTCAAAACATGTTCGCCTAGGAAACCTTAGACTGGAAGACCATTCGAACAATATAACAACGTCCAAGATGGCCATCTAGCGGCCGCTAGAATTGGTTAGAATTAGCAGGGGACGTTGTCCGGCACGTTTCGAAATCGTCTGGAAGTTTTTCGAGCATTAAAGACAAAGTAAGCAACAGGAAACGTTGGGAACAGTGCGTAGGAACGTTGGTAGAAATTCTCGATCGTGGTCTCATCGCGTCCCGTCGACTCCCGCCGCTTTCGTTATCGATTTTCCGGGGTTGTTGCATGCGTTCACGGTCCGATCTAATCGGCGGCAGGATCTGGCGGTATCGAGAGCCAGCGAAATTTTTACGACCGCGCGCGAATCGTCGTGGCCGATATCATTATCCTAGGCGAGTAGATAATGTGGCTCGCGAATGCCTGCATCGGCAGGCGAGGCATGCGGCGCAGGAGCTCGAAGCCGCATTATCGTGAGATTACGTAAGCGCGGCCGTACAGTACGCTTGTGTTACGCTATAATTAGGACTGGCCTGGCATAACCACGCCGCCGCTACCATCTCGCCGACGACGACGACGACAACGTCGCCGACGACGACGACGACGACGATCGCGACGAGTAACGCAAATACACGGACGACGCCGCGCCGCCGTGTAATTCGCGTTTGTATTAACGACCAACGATAAACCTTGACGATGGGTCCTGGCCCGAACAAAAAACACCGGCTCGTTCGAGATACTGCCACGCCGAGAGCCACGCCATGCTGTGTTTGCGAGCCACGCCGCGCCGTGCGGTGAAAGGGCACGGGGTTTTGATCGGAACACGCAGAACGCCGCGCGCTTTTACTTTCCGACGTTTCCCCAGGGGATTCCAGCTACCTCGAAACCGAGAGGAATTCGAGTACCTTAGGATTTTGCTGGCTTGCATACTCATTTAATCTTTAACTCGCTTCGCCGTTCAACCCTATCCTTCTTTTCTTTCTTCTCACCTGTTCGACCAGAGTCGCTTCTGTTTGGAACCTCTGCCAAGTCTCTAGATCTTGAATCTTCAGTTTTCAACATTCCTTTGATTTTAGACATTGACGCGAAAGTTGGTTGTTCATATTTAAGGGCCCGGGATGGTAATGTGACTTTTTAATTAATAATTTCCATCCACAGCCTTCAGACACAGACTCAAGTTCCGTCTTGGTCTTAAGCCTCTGACTAAACTTGTCACATCTTTTTCTTTGTATTGTCGATATTATGAATTCTGACGCCAGAAACGTGCTTCAAGTTTTCGACTGTTTTTAAAAAACCGCTTGGATTCCACGGCATGCACATCGTCAATTTTTGGTCTACTTCTGACGCTTATGTCACCAAATATCTGCATAACCTCGGCAGCTCCTGACCACAGCGCGGTAGATTGAACCTTCCTCTTTCGAACGAGCCCTTTACCAGTGACAGAATATTCTTATATAAGAACAAAAACTTGGGACACGTAAAACCATTTTTTGACGGTAATGTAGTCACTCCATCTTATCGCGAATCTACATATGAAAACCGGGCTCTGTCGCAATACAAACAGAATTAGGTGTTCCTGAACTCGTGCAATTGTTCTCCAGAAAGTGAACATAACCTTATCTCGTTCTTCCCAGTGCTGGCCTCCATAGAGGTCATAACCAATAACGATAATCGAACTAGTCTGCTAGCTCTATGCTATGTGTATGATCTACTCTATGTTAATTGTAACTATCATATCTATGTGCTCTAAGTATTCTTGGGTCTATTTCAGTCGAATCCAAAAAACTCGAGAAGCAATGCGAATTGGAATAAAGTAGATCGTTCGAATAGTAAATGTACACTGCCTATGGTGCACTATAGATGTATACTACTATAGTACACTGTTCTATGTAGCCAACTTGAGGACATAGCTGGAGTAAGTTTCGATCAGTGACGCATCAAGGATCAAAATCGAGTACACGAGATCAGGAATATATTATTGATCACTTAGTGGAACAATGATGGCCAACTTGCTAGCGATCAGCAACAGCAACACCCGAAAACGCAATCGCGAGCGCTATTTCACGCAGACCGGCGGCCGTGAATCGTCCCGCAGGCCCATAAATTGCGAAACGCACGAGTCCCGGCATGCACCTATGCCGATTCCTCCCCTACTCCAGTTTTCCAGGAGTAAGATCGAGTTCGCGAAAGACCGGCTACAAATTCCCCTGTGCAGTCCCGCTCTCGAACGGTCTCTTTTGTCTCGCATAAGCGCCGCGGCGCGCTCGCGCTCGCGCGAACCCTCGTCGTCGCGATAAAAGCGGTGACGATATTTAAGTCCCCGATCCGCCATAACTCTCGCGAGCGCAGCGTTTCTCAGATTCAATAAAGTAATACGGCCGGTTCAACGAGCCCGCTAATCAACAAAACTGTTTCTCCCGGTCGCCGGCTATCTGATGCATACCGTCGCGGCCGGTTGTGTACCTGCACGCGTGTTGCTCGCGTGTCTGTACACATGCACGGGGTGTCCCATTCGAAGACTACTAAGTCACGACTATTTTATAAAAGTCCAGGTGATGGGGTCCAGGTGATGTAGGGGTTCTATTATTTTTATTATTATTATTTGTCTTTTATGCAGGCTGTCTCGAGACGGGTGGCACGAACAATGGCACAGGGTGATTGTAATTACAAAAAAGAGCACAGAAGAAGGAATACAATTTTTTTACAAGATGCTTCGTTTTCCGAGAAAATTGAGTTCGAGAATTGTTAGGTTAGGTTGTTCAATGGGGATCGATCCTACTACTCACGATCGCGAGCCCGCATGTAAAGGTTTGTCATGGAGATCACGTCGCCGAATATTTATCCAGCAACTGAAAATTGTAATTAACATCCTCTCTGTAAGTTGAAATGCGTCTATTACTTCAAACAACATTGGGACGAGTCGGTGGCTCGACCGATGGTATTGTGGGATTGTGATCGTTGAGGTTAAGCGACGTTGTTTGGGGTTCGTCGAAAGATGGGTGATCGCCTAGGGAAAAAAAATACGTCAAACAATATTTACACCGCTATGTTTCCATCTAGGAAATTGCTGAAAATTGAAGCGTTAACAGGAAATAAATTATGTACAAAATATTCTAGGCCGGAGGAAATGCCACGAACTTTAAATTAACAATAATGGAACCCGCCATCTTGAGGAGTCTCGTGAACCCGGTGTTGCAACAGCTTGGAGTGGTAAAGGGTTAATTGTGCGTACGAAGAGCTAGAGTTTAGCGGCTAGAGGTACGCGAAACTTGAACCGGACACCCAGTATAGCGTGTGTCGGTGTGTCCGTTCGTTTCTCGCACGTAAGTGGTACGTACCACGCCCGCGCACGCGAGAACCCGCTTGGAAACGGTCCGGGAGAGAGAAGGAAGGAGCGGACAGACGCGACGCGACGCGACGAGCACAGAGAGATAGCGCGGCCGCTCGCGGAATGATTTGTATTGCTAAATAATCAGCGGCGGTTGTCTAGGATATACTGGTTTAATGACACTCTCGGTCGGAGGGAGGAGGAGGAGGGAGGAGGGAGGAGGAGGTAACCGTGGCAGAGGGAGAAACGCGTTCAGGCGTCCCTCTGTGTCCCTCTGTGTTCTCGTGGGGAGAGCACACACAGCCGGCTCAGCAGCCGTGCCAATTTCGACGGGATAATCGTGTAATTTTCTGTTACGCCGTTCGCCTCGATTTTCTACTGTCACGAGCCCGTAAACGTAAATTATTCGCCGATGCAAATCGCGGACACGATCGAACACGCTCGGCAACCGCGCCGCTGACTATTATCATTTTACGGCCGGGCCTCGGCTGACGTGTGCGAATTCTTCGTATCCGCGGATTCCCCTACACTATCTCTCTCTCTCTCTCTCTCTCTCGTTCGATACGCTATAGATTCTTTCGCGAATTTAGAATGCTCGCCGAGAGGAACCGGTGCACACTCGCGGTCCGGAATTCCATAAAGATCTTCTTACCCTTTCCACCGGGGTCTAGCACCGGAGATACAATCGGTACAACGTGTGTAGAGACCCGGCCACGTGTGTCTGCCTCTGGTTCCATCGACTATGTACGGATGACCGTGTGGTAGAACGAGGGTGTGGCTCGCGGTTCGCAACGGGATCATCGGAGGTGCATATCTGGCCATCGAGAACGAATTTCCTCGGGATTTCGACGATCCTGTAAGCTGGCGCTTCCAATTTTACCTGTAATTGCCACCGTGCAAACCAGCGGGGTCCTACCGCACTGCTTCCCAAGTAAGTCCTAACTTCTATAGGTGTGCTACCGAAATTTCAAGGTAAACTTTGTTACAGACTGTGTCTTGAGTGATGGGAGCAAGGGCATAGGGTACAGTGTTTCTATATATGTCCCAAATGCCTGGGCGATAAAAGTCACGGGACCCCACTAGAGCCCACTACCGCAGGGTATAGCCCGTTAGGGGCCAAGAAGCTCGAGAGACCTTAGAGACCTCAGAGACCTCCTCCTTACCGAGTAGTGTAAGGTCGCAGGAACAAAGAATAGCACCTCCTGCCCGATACATGTCCGTGGCTAGACCCGTGTTTTGGACATGTATCGAGTAAACCCTGCAGTTAAAATAGCACAGCCTAGGCTTGAATATTGCATTCTAAGAAAACAGTGTCTATGAGTGTCCCGAACGCCTAGAGGATAAAAGTCCCAGAACTATACCTCCTACCGCAGGGTATACCCCGTGAGAGGCCATGGACCGGGGCCTCTAGAGACCCCCACCTGAAGTTCTACTTCTCGCTAGGACGCTCCGCCTAATTTTCAAGGTCGATTTTCCCCGAAACGGAGCCTCAAGCAAAAAATTGTGGCCGCGCATTTTTGATTCGGTGTCTCCTGCGGAATCCACCGGAAGCCGATGTCGCCGGCAAAACTGAAACACCCGGTAGCAACGGGGATCAGAAGGTCGAGTGGTCAGCTTCGAAAAACAGTAATCGATGCTGGCGATACTCTGTGCAACGGGGTTCCAGCCATTACAACAGCGCCAGCAATTCGAAGCGATCAGGCGAACTCGTTGTGCAGCAACGTTGCACTTCCTCCGACTGTTGTTTGCGCAAGTATATCTGCGTCGCGACGACGTTTACATTGGCAGAAATGCGCAGCAGGTACCTCTATCGAGAGGGAGCTTGTTAGGCTCCGGCGATCGCACCCGGTGCTAACGCGGGTTAAACGCGGAACCCTGTTAGAGACCGCGGGCCTCGAATTAAGTGGAACTCGTTCCACCGATGCGAGGTGCGCGCACCGTGTAGGAGGCAATCGTAGATTTCGAGAGAACCCAACGGGATTTACGAGCAGCAACTTTATTCCACCGATCGCATTGTTCTCTCTCTCCCTCTCTTGATCAACAGATTGCCGACCGTCGTCTGCAATGTTCGATTCTTACTTCATTCCGAACGCGCCCGAAGGCGGCTCGAAGACCCATGTAATTTCTTCGGCGACGGAAATCAACTTTGTTGTAGCCGGGGGCCTGCGATGGTACTTGCTTTGTTACTCACTTATTCCATTGTTTAACGAGCACGTGCCCACCTTCGGAATTTTTACAACTCCATAAGGCTGAAGCCGTGTGGTCAGATTAAGACTTGTCCCCCACTCTACTCTTCCCCCTCCGCGGCACTATTCCCCCACTTTGTTGTAGAGGGGGCCTGCGATGGTACTTGCGTTGTTACTCACTTATTCCATTGTTTAACGAGCACGTGCCCACCTTCGGAATTTTTACAACTCGATAAGGCTGAAGCCGTGTGGTCAGATTAACACTTGTCCCCCACTCTACTCTTCCCCCTCCGCGGCGCTGTTCCCCCACTATACTCTTCCCCCTTCGCGGCGCTATTCCCCTACGCTTCTGACGTAGCACGGTCACGTGACGCGTTTAGTCACGTGATTAGTCCGGTACTGGCAGAGAGGGGGTACCTGTATTCTCTTCAGTTCCACTGGTCTGGTGACAGTGGGATAAAGTGTGTCTTTAAAGTGAGAGTATAGGGAATATTAGAAAATTTTTTTAGAGTTCCCTAAAACTCAGAACAATAAAAAATCCAGGCCCCAAATTAATTGGATTTTACAACTGAGTAATGTCAATAATTGTAAAATAGGGAACTTTAATTAAAAGAAGAAAGGCATTGACTCGCGTGTGCCGCAATCGGTTTAGGAAATTAATCGAGTCGGTTGCAGCAGACCGCGGCAGGATTCATGGGGGGAGATTTCTAATGACAGTGCCTAATCGAAAGACAGTGTCGGTCCACGCAGCAGGATTTCGCGAGCGTCAGCTGCGTTTCGCGTCGCGGTTTAATTGAAAGGAGATTCGTTCTGTCACGTTAGAGGCGAAGATACGGCGCGTTAGCCTCGTTAATTACAGAAAGCAGCGCGCGAGTGAATTTTCAATCAGAGAGCATCGTTCCGCAGGATCTGGCTCGCCTTGAAGAAACTCCTCGCGCGCATCGCCGCCGCTGTCCCGTTACGAGAGAGGAGAGCTGACCGGCAGAGGAGAGAAGCCTCTCGGCGAGAGAGGCTCAAACTCAAACTCGTATGAGTAATATGAGAAACTCGAGGCAAATCGATGACACGCAGTCAGAGGCGGTGTCGTTGCCCACCGCGACCGTCGACCATGCAATTAGTCCCGTCTAGATGTTACGGCTAATTACATACGCGCTCGGCTGTCCTTTTTCTTTTCGCCTCGCGCGGTACACATTATTATTAATAAGTCGCTCTTCGACCACGGAAGTCGACCAAATCGGCTACCTCTCCTGCGCACCTTGCAGGTAGCACCATGTACAGGTAGAACGGCTACCTTGCTGGTCCTTTCCACTCCAATTGTTTCTCAATTTTTCCACCAACAACTCCACATTGTTTTCGCTTTCTAGTGCAAACGAAGTAAACTTCTTCGAAGTTGCTACACTATTTGGAACTAGGACAAGTATTTATTTTTAAAAAAGGAAAGAATTATTTAATATATTAGGAAATTCTACAATAATTTCACACATTTCATAATATTTTAATAATATAATATTCTTTCTACTGTCCATGGCTAAAGATTATTTAACCTACTACGGTCAAATGACTGCTTTTCTATTTCATAATTATTGAAATTATAAAAACGTATTTATAGAAAATTACTGAATAGACTTTTTTATTCAAGCATGTATTATAATCGTACTAAGTTTAAATAAATTCAGTCTTCTCCCTTCTACAAGACGTTTCACTTTTATATGTTTTGTGCTTGGTAGGTTTAGTGTTAATCTCGTTTGGTATAGTACTATTATTAACGCTAAACCTACCGAGCCATAAAAGTAACTAGTACAGTGAATTCTCGTTACTTGTCAACTATGACATATGACCGGATGTGCTTTGCTCAGTTATGTTTGTGTACATACCCGTGTTATGTTTACACTCCTCGGCGTCCAAGGCCACTCGAGCTTGGTGGCACCACACGGGGTATAGCCCGCAGTAGTGGGGATAATTCCGCGTCATATATCATGCAGGTCTTGGCGACATATACAGAGAAATCACTGAACATGTTGTCGAGAATTTATTTGGATTTGTGCGGTTCGTATTATAATGCTCCACTAAATATATTCATTTAAAAAAGATTGCGGAGAAATTTGTAAAATCTGGAGCCTTAAAAATTTTGTTAATAGGCTCCGAGCAGATGAAGCGTTCGAATGATGGACCAACGCATCTCCGAGCATGGTTAAATGTTTTATGTGAAGTTGCTCGATTGGCGCTATAAAGTGCGATGCATGTTTATAACGTCGATTTAAAAATATCGACGAGTACTCTACGGGGGTTTTTAATGTTTCAGCGGCATCGGTTTTTGCGAATGTCGTTGTGCGTCGGGAGGATCGATCGATCTCTCGACTATGGAGATGGTTAATAATACAGATCTCACAGCCGGCTGCCGGAGAAAGTAGTCGGTGGTCGTCTCTAGATCAGGCCAAGTACCTAAGACGTCGTATTACCCGTTAACGATCACGATCGTCGGCCAGGGATCAGCGTGGGGCCTCTCTCGACGAACGAACCGATCGCGGCGAGCCGATATGGGAAGCCTCAATTAGGGATCGAACTTTATGTTTGCTCTATGGAAATAATTCATGTCCCCTCTTGGTCTCTTTGGTGTTCAGGGCCTCGGCGCTCGTGGCCGGACATTTTCATGTCGTTGAAAATTCTATGGTATAATTTAACGTTTCGCCTGGCGATGTCCAGCCGATAATCACCGATGCCTTCTCGCCGGTCAGTTCCGCGATTATTTTAATTATCCGGCGAAACGGTATCGCCGATGTAAATGTCCCGATCGATTGGATAAGAACGTCTCTCTCTCTCTCTCGGATCGTTTGTTTATGGCCTGGTTCTGGGCGGTCGCGAGTTTTTTCTGTTTTCCCTTTTTTTTTGTTTTACCGTAGAATTTTGCCGGATCTACGTGATTCGGTGGAACTGCTCGCGGGCTTCTTCTTCGGCGTGCCACGGCGAGTTATTTAGAGTGGCGACCGACGCAAAACAGCATGGAACTAAAACGCTGCTCGAGCGGCGTTTCTTTCGCAATCGTGCTTTTTCCTAGCCCCGCGATCCGAGTTTGATGAACCATTATTTTATAATTGTTGCCGTCCTGCTGCAGAAACTAGCATAAATTTAAATTCTCCGGGTACGTTAAACTGTTACTGTTATACCTACACTACCGATTCGATTTTTATTCAGCTCCCAACAACAAGCAAACTTTCTGTGTTCTTCTCGGAGAAAAATAAATCCCAGCCGATAATTAGTAACGTACACTACCGCTCAAAAGTATCCGGACACTAGCAAAATATGTATTAGCATTGCATAAAAGTTATTTCAGTGCCTAAAATTGATTTTTATTAGTTTCTTATGAAATATCTAACGTTTTAAATGAAAAATTACGTATGTGGAACTTACCAATGCTACATACGCTAAAATTAAATACGACATTCATCGACGTATCCACCGCGGAGTGTCCGGATACTTTTGAGCGGTAGCGTATGTTACTAATTATCGGCTCGGGATTAATTTTTAGAATAACGCAGAAAGTGAGTTTTGTGGTTGGGAGCTGATTAAAAATCGACGCCTCGGGGCGAAAAATCGTGGTGCAGTTCGGAAGCTCATCCCTTGCGGCGTCTATTACCGCAATCCGAAGGGTTCCATTGACTCATTCGAAGCGGGCGTTGCTTGTCAGACCGACTGGTCCGTAGAGTAGTCTGTGGGGCGCCGGAGCATGACGCCATTAACGTAACGAGGCTACACGTTGCACCCTCCCGAGCATTCGACTATATCAGCCCCGAGTTGTGTCCGCAATAGACTCCTAGACCTAGACCTCCATCCCGTGGCCAATGTCTCGCAATTTTCCCCTGATCGGACGCGAACCTTTCGCTCGCTTGTTTACGCACCGTTGCGACAGTCAACAATCAATTCTATCCTTTCCTGCAACCGGTGCAATGATCGTGGTGGACCCATAGACTTTCCCTGTGACTCGGCATTTTCATAATTTGACGTAAATCAAAATTCAAGACCGAAACACTCGTTCAGTAAAACGTGATTTCCTGAAAAATTATTAAGAAATTGTTTAAACATAGCTAAAAAATGTTTTTACAATGGCGTGAGAAGAATCATACGGTTAGAAATCCGGAAAAATATCTGATTAACGAAGAAAACAAACAAATTGACATTGGCGGGATTCGAACCTGGTCCAAAAAGTCTTCAACGGTTTCTAATATAAATACCCTGCATAGTACAATTTTCGTTTTTGGTGCTACGCAATTTTTAAAGTCGAGACGATGTTTCTCTGAACGTAGGAATGTTTAATATTACATTTACAATAATTATAAGCTAGCTTTTCACGGAAAAGTGTGGTTTTTATTTTTTTCAACCATGATGCACCAAACTGAGGAATTTCAAAAAAATTGAGTATAATACTTGGTACAATATCTGATTGTTAAATTAAATCTGTTCTGGTGTCTCCTCAATTTCCATATGAAATCTGCATTTTTTCGATTCTTTTCGTGTTTTTTGATTTTTACAACCAGAGTTTGCGACGGAAAAAATCTGAAAACGACTCAAAATATGTGACTTGGTGTCCGGAACATGCCAGATTTTTTTCAGAATTTTGAATTGTCATAACTGGGGGAAATGGGCCAAAAACTGGATTTTCGATTTTCCTCTATAACTACCCTTACAGGTGAGGTATCGGGCTGAAACTTGGCTAAGAGGTCTCTTTTTTGGGAGGCTATCAAATGATTCAAACTAGATTAAAATAGAGCCGGGGGGAGGGGATGAATTGGACCCCCAAAACCGACAATAGAGATAACGGGTGCTCCATCGGGGAATTGGCGCGATTTGCGAGCGTTCGCTGCAGTTTTCCACATTTTCCAGACAGAATGTTTACGTTTACGTTCGGCGTGCACGTGCACACGCCACGTGAAACGCAACGGCTGCCCCCCCTCCCCTCCCCCCACCGCGCCGGTTTTCCGGTTGAACTGATTGCGAACTGGTTCTTGGCCATCGAACCGTTCGATTAATGACCGACGCGTTTCTTCCGCAGTTCGGTTGTTCCGCTCTGTGGCAGATTAACGCACACGATCGACCCGAGCGGACGCGTCGCCCGAGCGCCAAGATTTCCCATGGAGCACCTTCGAGTTCGCCAAAATTGTGCATTCAGTCACCCTACGTGTGGAGTGTAAAAATTGGAACACGTGAGAAACGAAGATTTTTCTGATTCGAGACCATCGAGGACGTGGAATACAGTGTTTTCTCGATATATGTCGTCAGGGTCTCCACGATAAAAGTCGCGGAATTATCCCCATGGGTAATTATCCCCATGAGAGGTCACGAAATTCGAGAAGCCTGGGACACTGGCAAGACACGTGTGGTTGACATATATCGAGAAAATTCGCTGTACTCTATTTTGGTGGCGCGCGGAGGAAACAGGATGGGATTTAATAAAACCATGAAACTGGAGACGGTCGATTTTATGCCGGATTAAAGTTTAACACTGCGCCTGAACAGCTTTTATCTGTCGATCTCCGCGGCTCGAAATGTCGAGGGTTTTTTCTTATTTTTTTTTTTTTTTTTGTCGAAGCGGAACGAGCAGGATTAACGAGCTAATACAGGCAACAGTGTGCAAGCTAGGAGATGCAACGTTGCAGAAACGGAAGATTGTATCGCGGCAAAAGGTGGACGACGAGTACGTATATGTACGCCGATCGTCGAATTCCCGTGGGGACCGTTGTTCTCGTTTTATAAGCGCCACCAAGATGATCTTTGAGATCTGCGGGATCGTCGAGATCGATCTGCGAAAATGGCGCTTCTCCCGTCGGCTAAATTAAGCGGGCGTCGAAGAGAACGATCTTCGGGGCCCGTCCCGATGGTGCCGGAAGAACGTTTATTATTTTACACGCGTACGAAAGAGTAAATTACCGGGCCGGACAGAAGTCATTAGCGAAAGCGGCGAAGACGCGTGAAACGAGGGTCGCGCGATCAGATAAGCGATCTCGGACATCATAATCGGGGCCTCGGCGTGGCGAAACAGCCTGGGCGGATTCGACCGATCGATTGCTGGCATCGATCGCATGCTAAAGCGGCGCCTCCTCGGATCGTTCGAGTGCGTCCTGATGTCGTGCGTTCGGGAAACCGCGAGTCCGAAGGTGAACATGAAATTGTAGCCTGGATCGGGGCTCGGTATACAGTGACGACCAGGTCCTTAAAGATTTTACGAGACCCCGGCAACCTGTTCGCCAACTGTTCTTCGGCTGATCTAGCTGATCCGGCGAACCTGCGCGCCCAAGGTCAACAAACTACCGTCTGCTATCGTCCGAACGGAATCGCCGATAATGGCGAGCTATCTACTGGCTGTTCAATCTCGCGGATCGAATTCGTTAATGCGATCTGTTTGATGACTTCCGCCGGCCTCTCTCGCACGAACGACCGTCTTAGGATTCGCTCAGAAATTTGGATTCATTTGCACTGGCTGATTCGGCTAACACGCGGAGGACCCTAATCCAACGAACTTGCGCACTGGAGGTCGTGGACTCGAGTCCTGGGTGCTCACAATTTTTAAAATTTTTCTCTATATAGTTTCAATTATAATTACGGTGAAATTACAATTACGGTGCAATCACTGATATATTTTATGTCATTATAAACATGTGTACCACCACTGTGCAAAAGTACATCAAAAGTTCCTTGGAAGAGTGTCAATTAAATTACATGCGAGGTATTTGATATATGACAAAATTATTCAGACGAAAGTTGTATGGCTTCAAGACCAGCGTACATTTTGTGCCGAGATACAAAGGTCACCTTGGGGTCCTTTATCATGAAGGGTGAATGTTAATTATGGTTGGAGAGGGCACCGAATCCCGAGTGAAAAACCATAGGGTTATATGAGGTGAAAAACAAACAGTTAATGCAAGGGAGGTCTTGAAGAAAAATAGTGTTCGAATTCTCGATATATGTCAACAAGTCTTGTATCGCCCAGGAGACATATGTACCTAAGCCGTGTTATGTTTTCATTCCCAGGCCTATAGCTTCCCCTTAAGGGGTATACCCAACGGTAGTGGGGACAATTCCGCGACGTTTATCATCCAGGCCTTGGTGACATATACAGAGAAAACACTGTTTTTCCCCTACTCCTGTCCTGTGCAGTTAGTACTTACGATCTATGTACGGTAGAGAGGTTTGCACACGTGGAAACGTAACGAATTGGCAAACAGGAAGAGAAATCATTGGCAATCGTCACCGGGATCGGTGGGGTCCGGCTAGTTGGCTCCTCGGAGATGGTATCGGTACTCTGACAATACTCGTTTGATATTCGCTGAACTATGTAATGCAGGAACAAAGATTAATAATTTGCAGTTCCCACCCCGGCATTATCGGGGCACGAGGCAGGCGGATTGCGAACATCATGCACCGAGAGAGCAAGCGGTGTGTTCAGCAGCCGCGGCTGCAGGGTCGACCGGTCACGATGGCTCGGGTAATGATAGCCTGCCCTCGCCTCATAATCAGTCCCCCATCTTAATTTATGTTTGCCCCCGCCCGTCCGTCCATCCGTTCGTTCGTTCGTTCGTTCATCCGTCCAACTCTCCTCTCTTCGATGTAGGTACCTGCTGCTCACCGTTGCCTCTTTACTACCGCTAATTTACCGTAATTCGACCGCGGGACAACCTACGTACTTTTGATTCTGTCGCTGATTTGTTACCACCGGACTACCTCGGGGAGACGACCTGTTCAACGATTCTCGTTTCCGGCCAACGGTTCGTTTTTTGGCAACAGAACCTGTACCTTTGCGACAATGTTCTCCTGGGGTCTTCAACCTTCTAGGGCTGCATCGGTTAGGGGGTCTTGAGAGCATCAAGCGTCGAAAGTAACCAGGGTCCCGATGGAACAGTGACGCAAACATTTTTCTGAGAAAAGTCCGAACCTGGCCATTGTTCTAGTTTAGAATATTAATGCTACTGTTGTAGGGTCCTTGCGTCATAGGGTCCAGTCTCCATAGGGTCCTTCCTTTGGGGGATCTTGCCTTTAGGGGATCCTTCCTTTAGGGGTCCCTCTCTTCGTAGGGTCCTTCCTCCATAGTATCCTCTCTTCCTAGGATCCTCCCTTCATAGAGTCCTATGAAGGACCCTATGATCTTACGAAGTTTCCTTCGTAACATGCTTCTATAGTGCAAATTTTCTGAAATCTGCGCACACAAGTTCCAGTCCAGTCCAGTCCACTAACCCCCATCTATCAACAACGGTATTTACCGAAAGGCATCTAACTTACAATGCAGTTGCAGGTGTCGTTGAATACTATCTCGTCCGAGTATAATAGATCTGTAACTCGTTCATCCCCTCTACGCTCCTCAAGATTTTCCCTTTACCATTTCCCTCCGCATTGCTCGTTGCTCATGACTCATCCTCCGAGCTCCACTATCATAACCACTGCTCGGAGGATTCGCGATGGCCGGGAATTAAGGTCGAATTTCCTCAACAGCTGATCCCGTGGACGAACTTTCATATCGCAGCTGCTCGAAGACCGCGCAATTTCCCCGACAATACCTCACAGTCATACGTAGACTGTGATTAATCCCTCGAAAAATTGAATCGCTGGCCGTCCTGTGTGTTCCCCTATCATCAGACCGTTCGGCGTTTCCGCGAAACCTTCCATTCGTTTGTTGCTTGAGAGAGGAGCTGGTTGCCGGTAGCTGTAAGCGGAATTTTTGTTTAACTTTTGTGGGACGGTGTTGGACATTTGTCAAAAGAATAATGTAGAGAATTTTTTAAAAACCTTTGGTAGAATTTTTTAACTTATAGGTTATATTTTCTGAGTGAAGGAACCTTGAATGGGAATTTGCGTGGGAGGGGCTACAATGTACAACTCCTTAAATCGACCCAATTTAATTGGAGCACCATAGCTGCAAGTTTAGTCTAATTTTGTCCAGGTAGCCCCTTCTGGTGGATCGTTCGTGAACGGTAGCTAATAGCTGAAGTCGCTATCGGCTGGTATTCGCGAATTCCGTGGAACGGTGCACGGTTCGCGATCATTGTGCAGCAGGTGCGAGCACGCCCACGGGACGAGGTCGCGACGAGGACGATCGGAAAGGACTCGGTCCGCAGCGTTGGTCGTTGGCATAGCTTCGGCTCTCCGTGGCTAGACCCACGGAGAAAGTCTCTCGGTATTTCCTTCTCGGCAATGGCCGAACCGAACCGAACCCGAGTTGAACAGAAGCGAACACGCGGAGAGCAAACCGAGCAAACCGAGCCGAGCAGAGACCGGCTTCTCTCTAACTTGTCCAGGAGGCGATCAGGGGGACAAGATAAGGCCCCCGCGAGCCCACGCAATTTCTACGGCTACGGTATTGCTTCTTTTTGGTCGGCGGCAGCGCCTCCCGCGGCGACCAAGTAGGTCGCTGCTTCCACGTCTGGCTATCCTCGCAATTTCCGGTGAAACCCAATTACGTTACTTTGCACCTGAACGCCGGTAATTGGAGGAGGATGCCGAGACAAGTTTGACGGAACAGTTCCCCCTGGAATTCGACTAGAACCCCCCCTCCCGCACTCCTCCCTCTAACTGGAATAGATGCAAATCCCAGAACCTGCACATCGGGTAACTGTACAGGTGGTTATAGCTCGCGTTTTAGCTTTGTTTTCCCTCTTGATAGAACTCCTGCGTCTTGCGCGCGCACTGCGAACGATGTTAGGTTATGTTCTGCTGATGCGCGACATCTGAGGTCGAGAGCTTGCACAAAGCAGAGAATTTTTATCTATGGTCAATCTCTGACTAAGTCACCAATGAAGTTGTGAAACTTGCAAGCATTTGAGTTTGAGAGCTTAGCCAAAGAAGGGGACTTTGATCTATGGTCAATCTCTGACGAAGTCTCCAATAGAATTGTGGGACTTGTCTTACTCGATGAATGACTGCATAATGCAATCATTCGAGTTTGTAAGTTTGCCGAAAGCAGAGGAATTATATATAGGACATTGTGGTTAACAAATTGTCTTTGAGGTCCATCCTATATTTCAATAAAGTGATTTAATATAACGTGGCCTAAAAATTCTTTAATTGCTTAGGGCCCCTTAATGGGGCACTGTATACCACGGAAACAAACGGGGAAAACGAGATAGTATCGAAACAGAAAGAGGGAGGGGGAAAGGAAGTATGGTGGGGGAGATCGAGGTTCGATACGATCTTTAATTGTTCGCGCAGCCCGGCGAAAAATGGCGAACCGAATCAGGGGACCCCACACAGGGTCCGGTTACGGTTTCGCGAGTTAGGCTGACGGGGTGCAAGGTGAAGGAGGTGAAAGATCATCGAGCTACCACTCTCGAAGAACCGACGCGACGGGCGGGCCCGACTTTGTTTCGCAATAATCGGGGACCGGTGCGCGGCTGCAACAACGCCCTGCGAACGCTTTGCGGACTGTTCGTATGCAAACTGTTCGACCCATGTGTACGTACGCGTGCGCGTACGTATGTGTGTGTGTTTATGGTTGTATGCACGCGTGTTGAGACACACGGGCTGTGACGTACACGAGAACGTGACCGCGGCGAGCCGCGAGCACGCACGGTTGTTACCGGTCTGTCGAACGCCACGATCGATCGATCGATCGCTTTGTCGATCTTTGAATGTCGATTGAAACGTTCTTTCTTGTTGGTGGTAAAAGTGGCGTGGCCTGGTAACGCGCCGGCACGGTCGCCTGGGACTTTGGTCTCTCCTGCTGGTCAAGTTTCGCGGACTTGAATTGTTCCCTGTGCCGCATAAATAATGATTTTTCCCGGCACGATCTCTAGATCGCGGCGGAATTGCTGCATATTTGAATAATTGCTCCTGGCTGCCGGATCTTTGCGCAGATTTAACGCTAAACTTACCGTTGTCAAAATGACCGGTTTTTGTATTTCATGATTATTGAAATTGTAAAAACTTTTCCACCAGGAATTTGCTGAAATGAGTTCTTTATTTGAGCACATATTGCCCCTCCTATAAGACGTTTCAATTTTAATTGTTTTGTGCTTGGTACCCAGTGAACAATATGCTTTGAATATGCCACCAAAATTTGTACCCAAATTCGTATCCGTATTTTTCTGCATTAGGCTCAAAATTCCATGCCAAATTGGAGCCAAACCTTGGTTCAGTTTTGATATAGAGGGCAGGTCGGTCGCACCAAGAGGGAACCTAACCTCGTTCTGAAGATAAATATCGGGCAAAATCAGAGTGTAACATATTTATACACATATTTTATCTTTTATAACACATTTTTAATGACGCTTTGTCTTCCACGACGCATTGTGGTGTTTACCATTTTTTAGAGAAACTTAACCAGTTAACTGCAGAGTTTAATTTTGAAAATTCCTCCCGGCACGGAGTTAAAATCAAACAATGACGAATATACATGTCGAAAGCAGGACAATTGTCGCTGTTATAAATTTTACGAAAAAAGTACAGCCTAATGAGAAAGAATTACATTTTTATTCAATAAGAAATTAACAATTCATTAACGTTAATTGCACCGCATTAGAGATTTGGTCCGACGTGTATACACGTCAAACGCGCTTAACTGGTTAAACAAAATACTATTAGAACGAGGTTATGTTTGCTCTTAGTGCGACGAACCTGCCCTCTACAACGAAGCTGAACTACTTCTTGCCGACCTAATAGTTCGTTTGAGTCAACTCCTCGGACAGAATAATTTGAGTTGTTCGATTTCGGAGCTTGTTGTTCAATTTTACACCCGGCTAACGGGGGTAGGGGTAATTTGTTAACGGTCTTACGGCACTTTTCCGGAAGGAGACGCCCACAAGGAACTACGCAGATGCATCGCTCCCGGCATTCGTGGAAATCAGCCGCATTATCCACGGCGAGATTATGATAATTTCCTGTATCTCGGCGTGATAGAGACAGACTTTTTCATCTATATATCAAATATGTCTGCCAGAGCTCTGTAGATCTGCGGTGCCGATAACATCTATTTATAGGTGACGCTCCACTTTCTACAATTTCATATCGATTCCAGATTATGGCTCCCGCAAGATGCGTACTAATTTGCTCAAGAAAGGTTAGGATCCTTTTCGGTGAAGTCAATAAATTCGCTGACGAACGTTCATCATCGCACCGGTTAACGTGCGTTATAGTCTGAGCTTGTTTTCTCCGTTCTTTTTTGGCACTGGTTTTATAAAACCATGCGAGCATAATACTTTCGCGCGTGTACGCTAACGGGACAGCGCGGATTGGCGTGGCTACTCTCAATGTTTACTCTCAGCGAGATCCCATAAAATCTTTATCGTCCATTAACAGCGAGCTAATAACTATAATTGAGGATGTAACGTGCATATAAATGTCGCTACCTGCTTCGGCCACGCGAAAACCGCAGGAACGTAAATCTTGCGCGAGCCACGACTCGATCATGCCAGGGACTCGAGCATGATCGTCGCCGGCTCTTTGTTAGATTTTTCGCTACGCTTCGGCACGCTCCGAGTAAAACGCATTTTCGAGCCGTGAAGGGGCAGCCAAAAAGAAATATAAAAAAAGGGGGAGAGAGAGAGAGAGAGAGATCGAGATCCTCTCTTATGGACGTGTAATCTGAATATAAAACTCGAGCACGATACCGGTAGCGGGTCCGCCATACCCGCAGCCATTATGCCTTCGAGGAATCCCGATTGGCTCGTTCCCTTTACGGAAATTTACACGATTGCGAGCGCAATTAGCGAATTCGGGGCCCGGTTTTATGCCTTATTGTCCTATCTCGCTAGTTCTTGATTCGCTCGTAAGCATCATTTTTATTATGGTTGGACCTACACGACCGGTATTTCATACCGATCTCCCGGAATCTTACTGTATTTTACACGTAATTAGCCCCTTTACGTCTTCCGACTCTTGCTACAATGTTCCCGATTAAATTGTTAGCCACGCTTTTATGCCGGTGATCCATCAAACGTCCGAGTGGTATCAGTCCGACGTTTTTGCTGCAAATAATTATGCTAATAAATCCTGTTCCGTGTTGCTAGGCTGGCCAGTTTCGACACGATGAAAAAACAAATGAAATGACGTGCATGTTTTGGAGAATTTTAAACGATAAAAGAAACTGTGTTTTTAACACGTTGACTGCCATGTCACCCATGTGTGAGTGACGGAATTATTTGTCCAGGTTTTAAAATGAATTTTTATGTTAATATATTCATTGTACCAAATTTGATTGGGATCTGTAAAATGCAAGAAAGTTGGAAGACTATTCAATATCACACATATAATTATTTTCAATTTTTATTTCATTAAATAACTTACTTTGGTTTCATGGAATTTTTTAGGGTTCTGGTTTGGCACTCAAAGTGTTAAACGTTTGACTTAACCTACCCAATTGGCCAAACGCTGTTTCAAGCAAATTTGCGGCAGTGTTTGCGCCACGCTTTGCGAGCAGAAGACTTGCTCAATTGGTGCCAAATCCTGCGCAGTTTGGTCCCCCCATTTTGTATGACTTTGGCACCAAAATTTGTCGAAAAATTCCTAGTCAAATTCGGAGACAGATGGATCGCAAATTGAGTGCAATAAAATTCGAAACATAATTGATTCGAACACATTCTAGAGTAATTGGTAAAATTCAGTAATTATGTGCTGGGTTTGTATTATTATATTGAATTTTATATCGTATTGTTATATCAAATGCTGTTTCAAGCAAATTTATGGCAGCGTTTGCGCCACGCTTTGCGAGCAGAAGATTTGCTCGATTGGTGCCAAATCCTGCGCAGTGTGGTCTTCATTTTGCATGACATTGTCACCAAAATTTGTTGACAAATTCGGAGACAGATGTATCGCAAATTGAGTGCAAAACCCAATAAAATTCGGAACATAATTGATTCGCACACATTCTAGAGACTAATCGGTAAAATTCGGTAATTATGTGCTGGGGTTTTTATCGAATTTTTCCAGCGCCGTTTCATTGTTTCGTTTCCGCGCAAAAGGGCCGCTAAGACATCCAGGAAATAAGTGACCGGGAGGCGAGCATACACGTTCTGAGCCCACAATCGTTCCGTCTAATTCGACTTCGCTAGGCTCGAGCATCGCGGCCATATGTTAAAACGAGACTGGTTGGCAGAGGCGTTCGCCAGAAGGGCCTTACGGTAAGGCCCAGCCACGCCGTGAATGTTTTCTCTATAAAAAGAATCGAACCAACGGATGGAGGAAGAGAACGCGAGCCAGGCCAGCTAGAGAAGAGACGGACATAGTGAGGAAGTGAGAGAGGGAGAGAGAGAGAAAGAGGTCTATTTGCATAACCGCCCCGACTCACAAAAGTCTATGATAAGTTGGCCCGATAAAGACGACCACTTGTAATCCTCGGCTTCCGCGCTCGCGGGACCGTGCACCAGGTATATATCACAATACTACGAGCTCGTGGCTATTCCTGAGTTTGTTTCGCGTAACGATTCGACACAAACCTGTTTCATTCACTTCGGCCCCGACCTATTCGATTTTCCTTACCGATCGAATCAATACTGGAACCATCGGGTTGACCCATTTCTGTGGTCGTGTTATATTGTTTCCAAATTTACCGGGAATGTTGTTCCAATATCCACAATTGTTGTTCATCGTGGTGGACACACCTGTGCTGTTTTCGTTAGGATCCTAGGAACACCGTGCAAGTCTTCTCTTTGAGCTGGTTGATGCTTGTGACTTCATCTTTGTGCTCAACACACAGTTGTGCCATTTTTATTAGCAAAGTGTTCTTTGTTGCATTAAGCACAAAAATCTTCTCTCTTCATCAATTCATGCTTGTAATTTCATCTTCAAGTTTAGCACGCAGTTGTGCCATTTCTATTGAGCTCATA
Source organism: Seladonia tumulorum (assembly GCA_913789895.3). NCBI lineage: Eukaryota > Metazoa > Arthropoda > Insecta > Hymenoptera > Halictidae > Seladonia > Seladonia tumulorum. Next base: position 7,493,984 of record OU565280.1, read on the forward strand.
TGAGCATAATGCAAAGTGTTCTTTGTTGCATTCGGTAGCAAACTCTTCTCTTTTAGTGAGTCCATGCTTGTAAATTCATGTTCAGCACACAGTTGTACCATTTTTATTGTGTCCCTATGAGCACAATGCAAAGTGTCTTTGTTGCATTAGGTAGAAAAATCGTTTGGACTTGATCCTCATGTTCAGCACACAGTTGTGCTATTTCCATCAAATTTCTGTTAGCACAATGCACAGTGGTCCACTGCTTCGTTGCATCAGTGCAAGCATAATCTTCTTAAATAGTCATTGCTTGCGACGATTTGTGGTAACAATTGCAGCACACAAGAATGAACGAATTGTAACAATTTTATTTGCGACGATCATTACGATCATATTTTGTATGCAATATACAATTGATTTTTGTATAATTGAAAGGAATGAGATTACGGGAAGCGGTTAGTGAACAAAAATGGCACCCTGTGCAGTGCCGTATCCGTGGGACAGAGTTGTGGTTGTCTCGTCGAGCGAATTTTCACCAAAGAAAAGGAGCGAACCGCGATGGTATGCTCGCTACAATCTCTGGTGAACGGCCGTAAAACAAGTCAGACGTTCGTAACAGCGGCGAAGCGGCGTTTATCATGTGAACACAAACGAGATTGTCACCTGCACACGCGTCAGCACGCGCCCCCGAGTTCCCCGCGTTCCTTCGTTCCTTTTCTCCACCAGATGTCCACGATTGCGAGACAGAATCTGAACTGACTGTCTCATCGAGAGCGAAACAACCGAGATTTTGAATAGTGATCAAAATGGCACTCCACCAGACACTCATTCATTATTCCTCTTCTGTTGAAAACGACAATATCTAAAAATACTTCAAATACAGTGATTTCTCTATATATGTCGCCAAGACCTGGACGATAAATGACGAGTAATTACCACCCCCCCTACCTCGGGGTATACCCTGTGGGGGACCACAAAGTTTGACAGGCCTTGGACGTCGAGGAGTGTAAACATAACACAGCTCGGATGTGTCCCCTGGACGATATATGTCGCTGGCAGACCCGTGTTCTTGACATATATCGAGAATTCGCTAAATATGGAGAAATTTTCTTTCATTCGATTCACTTGAAACCGATACTTCACTAATACAGATACTGCGCACAGATACTGGGATATTTCACTAATACATTTTTATTCCGATATAAGACGATGCCTAGGGACCGTCATTCGTCGTATTTCGAACGTAGAATGTAGCAAACTATACAGTGTCAAAGTACCATTCGTTAGAAAGCATAGAATATAATATACCCTGTGGCACTAAGCGGTATCGAGTGAACAATTTAAAAAAAAGGGGGGATACGATCTTCTTATTTTGAAATAAGCAGCGTCGTCTTATATCGGAACGAAATTATAGATATTGACGATCGCACGATCTTATCCCCACCGCGACGGGTCACAAATGACTCTGGGATAGCAGAGGGTTGTGAAGAACGCTTACCACACGTGCGCCGATGGCACGGGACACGCAATTACGCAGCGAGTTAATTAAACCGAAGCAAGTTGCGAATATCGCTCGGTTATTAGCCGGATCGAATAATTCGCGGATTACATCGTGCTAATTTCATTGTTTACGATATCGGTTAGGCGTGCAGATCGCAATATACTGCGAACTGGTTCCCCGGGGAAAAATGCGCAACGGTATGGATCGTCAGTTTCGTTCTCGGTTTTGCTTCTCTTTGAAGCGCCGCTCTCTCTCTCTCTCTCTCCCTCTCTCTCTATCTCTCTATCTCTCCAGGGCGAGCATGAGCGAGAGTATGAGCGTGAGCACGAGCTCCTCCCTGCGCCACCGAGTTTTACAGCCAACAGATCCGCGTTCGGTCTGTCGTATTAACAAACAATCTCGTAAACAATGACCACTGTGTTTCGACCGGTAGGTGATAGGTGGTCTAGACGTGGTAGCCGCGTATGGAGAACAAGGAGAACACATCCGCTTAGCAAATGCATCCGTGTGCAGTGTGCAGTGTGCAATGCGCACCGTGCGCTGTTACATATGTACCGGGTGACGGAATGTGAGCCCGCAACAAATGCTCCACAACGTCGAATTACATCTGTTTAACTCTGCAACAGTGTCCCGGGGGACTCTCGTCATCCCAACAAAATTACACTAATTTTTCCCACTGCTACTGCACAAAAATTCCCAATATCAAATTTAAAAATGTTGACCAAGGTCAACTGATTTGTATTTCAGAATCATCGAAATTATACAAACTCATTTATGCAAAATTAGGGAATAAATTTGTCCAATATTGCAAATTCTGGAAAATCTCAGTAAATATTGCCATTTTTTTTTAAAGGTAATACAGTGAATTCTCGATATATGTCAACAACACAGGTCTTGCCTGCGTTGCGGATGTTATGTTTACACACTTAGGCGTCCGAGGCCTCTCGAGCTTAGGAGCCCCTCACGGGGTATACCCCGCGGTAGTGGGGGTAATTCCGCGACATTTATCTTCGAGGCCTTGGCGACATATATCGAGAAAAATCACTGTACTTTCAACACTTGATGGGTCTACTGTTAACTTCTTTTAACTTCTACCGTTAACTTAAAATTTTAGTTAAATTTGGAGTCTTTGTTAATCTTAGTAAATTTTTTCTAAAAAAGAAATGAAAAAAAATTTTTCTGAAAAGGAAATGAAAGCCGAGAAATTCCTATTAGATAATTGGACTATTAGAAAATTGCCTGCAGGTGTTAAGCTGTGATTGCAATGAAATTGCAATAAACACAGTTTGACATAAAATAACACTGACGCAAACTCCCGGTTCCAGCATATTCAGAAGCATATAACGATTATGCGACGCGTATTAATCACGCCCCCGTCGTTCGCCTCGTTTTTGGCTTTCGCGATCTGCCAACAACCGGTCTGGATCGACGATTTTCCGGCATCTATGATTCAGCCGATTCGAATCTCGCCGGTTATACTCGTTCATTAATAAGATCGCGTCCGTTCTTCCTCGCGGACTGTCGATCTGGCGTAACGGTAGCCGCGCAGCAAATCGTCGATAAGAGATCGGCAAAGAGTTTTTCCCAGCATCGGGACACAATGTCATTAATCGGCTGTCGCCGCAGTGTCCTGGCACGATCAAGCATCTGCGCTGCTCTCGTCGAAAAGATTAATCGAAATCTCTCGACGAAGAAAGTCTGCGAGCGAGACGCGTGGCGTCGATGGGAAAACGTGCGATTTCTACTGCGCAAACGATCTGTTACCGGTATGTCCCTAAACAAGGTGAACATGTGAGCCTTTTAATATAAAAATATTGCAAATTGAAATCCTCGGAAAAAAATAATAATAATCCGAGAAAAAATCCTCGGGTCCGTGCAGTGACATAGATCGTGTAGGAATAATAGCTAGCTACTAGGGGTTACCAGGAGGGGTTACTAGGGGCTACTAGGAGCTCGACCCCCTGTAGTATGACTCCCAGTGGAGGGGATAGGTGAACTGACTAAGATCGTGTAGCTCCGTTCGGCTTAGATCGAGACTTTACTGTACACTGATCTTATACGGTGCCATGGAAAAATTATATTGCAATTATTTCGTCTAACCTCTTGCACTATATCAACAAAGGAGCAGAATCTACTAAATAGTTATTAATAGCCTGCGGATTTTTATGCAATTTTCAATGTTTGTAAGAAAATTTTAGGAAAGTGGAAACAAATAAAATCTAATTTTTAATGGTAGTAGCCTTTGTAGATCTGGAATAAGTAAAAATCGTACCAAATTCTGTGGAATTTTATATTATCACATTTTTTGAAAATTTTCAGAACCCATAAATGCATAAAGATCCACAGTCTAGTTATTAATTTCCCTGGAACCCCCATAAAATTTTATTTTTTGGTTGTCGATGTACAAATTGGAGAATATATTATTCAGTAAATATAAACGTCCTCCTTTAAAGAAATTATGAACCTCCAAGAAGTTCTGTTGCAACCATAAAACACATCGTCGTGGACAAGGGGTCAACAAATATTTAAACAAATATTTTTGCATCGAATAACTCGCCTGTAGAATGACGCCGTTAATCATTTTCACTTTTCCAGTCGATCAACTAAATTCCACTGGGGTATCACGAAATTCGGATCTTACCCAATAAAAAGGACATGGCGGCCAACAAAGTGGAAAATAATTGCAAATCGATGCAGCAAACATCGGCGGGTATATCGAGCGGCCAATCAGGCTCGCATTCCTCCGGCATAGCTTGTCATACCTCCGCTTGGCGAGCGCGGACGAGTATGGCGATTATCATCCCCTAGAGTATCGGCATCCCCCGTCTGTCCGTGCTGTCGCGGCCGGTTTTTTTCTTTCCATAGTTCCCGATCGAAATGCCGATAAATCGCGAGGCTCGAGGCAACTATGGGAATCGCCGGGGAACCCTATGGGGGAGCCCCGGGTCTGCGAATTCCGCGATCGTCCGAGTCAAAGGACGGACCGACGACGGGGAGAAGAGGTTCTTCTCTCGCCGATAGGACGTTGCGCCGGTGGCGTGTTCACCTGCGGAGACGAGAAAGAGAAAGAGAAAGAGAAAGGGTTAAGAGGCTCGAGTGGTATTCCGGATCAATTAACCGAACGGCGCCGAGGTTAACGCGGATATGAAAAGGGACGACGGCGTTACTAAGCCGGGTGAACGAGGCCTCAGGTATGCGTGTACGCAGATGCCACAGGCCGCTTGCTATAGCGAAACATCCGTAATACCCTCGACGGTTGTTTATCGTGTGAACACGCACCCGGAGGAAACGAATTGTCAGCTTGTTTCCTCGTTTTACTGTGGACGCTTTTCCTCGGAAAATGGGAGCCCCGATCGAGACACTTAACTGTTTCCTTGCGACAGTAGAAGACAGCAATCGCCCGTGCGGGCAGAGAATTCGGGTCGGAGGGCAGCGAGCCACGCCCCCTTTCCATGGTTCAGCCTATGACAATATTTTTCCCGCTGACGTCACTTCCCCTCAGCTATGCCCGCTGACGTCACTTCCCCTCAACTATGCCCGCGGGCACCCTTGCCCGAAGCTTGCCGAACGGGACTGGTACATCAAGACTTGTTCCCCCACTCTAATTTCCCCTTCCAGCGCGCTATTCCCCAAGTTTCCGACGCGTTTCGTCTCTGCGCACTTCGGTACCGAAGGGAGGGTAACTGTTTCCCCTCGATTCCTGCTCCCTCCCATAATCTGACGACATTGGAATATGGTAACAACGATAACTGATCACTTCTCTGCACTCTAGTACACTTAATATTCCCAAATACAGTGGATTTTCGATATATGTCAACAACACGGGTCTCGCCAGCGACATGTATCGTGTAGGAGACATACCAGTGTTATGTTTACACTCCTCGACGTCTGAGACCTCTCGAACTTCTTGGTCTCCCTCACGGGGTATGTCCCGCAGTAGTGAGGATAATTTCGCGACGTTTATCGTCCAGGCTTTGGCGACATATATAGAGAAAGCACTGTACTATTCTTTGAACCACGCAACTTTACACTCCTCGGGGAGTGTAGGACCAATTCTCTCGAGCTTCTTGGCCCCCCTCACGAGGTACATATGTCCCCCGGTAGTGGGGATAATATCGCGGCGTTTATCATCCAGATCTTAGCGTCATAGAAATCATTGCTATCTTAGCAATGTTATTATAGTTAGCTCAGCTAACTAATAACAACCGCAGTCCCACGAGTATCTTCGCTCCGCGAACTATCACAAAAAGAAAGCCATTTCCAAGGTTAGATCTATCGGGTAAAAAATGTTCGGCGAAACTGTGAACGAATTCTTTCGTAAAAGGCCTCGTCCGACGTGGCATTAATTCGAGCGTTATCTCGAGGTTTTGTTCTTCCTCGTTCCATTTCCTCGGTTCCATTATTCGTGCGAGGGCCCGCGGATCGAAGAATCTCGGAAGATCTCCGTTGATCCTTTAAGCACCGTACTCGGTCGGACCACTCTGTGACCGGTCTATAAATCTAGTAAATCTTTGCACGATAGCCGTTTTATCGAGCGACGAGCAGGTTGCTAATGCCCCGTCAGCCAATCAGAATGCTCGCGTGACGCGTTGCACATCTCTCGCGACGATGCACTTCTCGTTGCACTTCTCCTCTTTTCGGCCCTGTTCTTCGATTTTTCCGCGCGGCCTCCTAATCTGTCGACTTTCGTTTATTGACGCCGTTCCGCCGGCTAATTAATGCACGCTAACGAAGAAAGTCCCGGTTAGCCGATCGATCGTGTTTATCGGAGCCACTCGATGAATTTCCATGTAGATTGGTTGTTAATCGGCCCGCGGATACATTACGAATGATGTAAACAGCGCCGTAATTGCGGCCGTTCGCGTTCTCCACGGGAACAACCTTTTATACGTGGTCCCGGCACAAGTTTATGGTCCCTTGAAACCTAAACGTTGCTGACGGACGATCTCGCGAGCCAGTTTATTGCGACGCTTTACCCCTAATCGCCACGCACCGACGTATTAAAAATCCCTATCGTACATTCGTCCATGCTTTGCCAGCAAATTGCCAATTTTACGGGTTTATAACATACCGGGATCCGTGATAGGCAATAAACTAGAAATCATAGTTGAAATTAATAATTCAATTTGTTATGGGGATGCGCGGATACGTGCGCGCGCGGTGGCTGGACGCGTTTATGGGATCTCATGACGTGTGAAATGCGCGTAGCAACGAAAACATTTTAATAAAATCGTTAATAGCTTTACGAGCGTGATAAAACGCGGCAAATGAAATCGCGATCGCTCGATTTTTCCGAATACATTTTTCTAATCGGCTAATCTGGTATTTGTATTATTTGGAAGTTTCATTATGACCTGCAGCAGAGTAAATTACAGGGAAATAACGAGCGTGTACATGCCGGCCATTAAACCCGTGTCGTAAACAAGTGTTATTCGAAAGGATGGAGGAAAAATGATAGTTAATATTCTACGCGTTAAAAATATCGCGGAAACCTGTCTGTGTATGTGTCGACGCGTACTCGATTGCAATTAAAACTATTTCTAAATGGTCAAATTGCTTCATAAAACGGAATCAATCTCGTTGGTCGACGCACCTATACTACATTTTCAAACGAAACTATTTGCTCTACTTCGTTGGACACAAATACATTATTTTACACATGTACACATAGATACATTACTTTCCACACCGTAAAACGATGAAATTTCATCTTGCAGAAAAATCTAATTATGGACAAACAGATGTCTAGGCTCAACTTCACCTTGGCAACCCAGAAATTTTTAACTTTTTATTACATAATTATGTACATCTTGACGAAATAATGCCAAAAATCGAAATTTTAGGGCGAGGAATTTACCGGTTTGAAAGTTATGCGTGTTTAAAGTTGACCGCTGGCATGGCAGCGCAAGCTGATGTCGATTACGTATGCTTGCAAGCGTGGTCTCTCCGGCCTCGAAAAGACCTAATCCCCCATATTAAACAAAGTGCAATCGGTCAACTTTGAACACGCATAACTTTTAAACCAGTGAATTCCTCACCTTAAAATTTCGATTTTCGACATTTTCTCGTCAAGATGTACAGGATCGTGTAACAAAAAGTTAAAAATTTCTGGGTTGCCAAGGTGAAGTTAAGCAAATATTTAAGAGTCCCGCACAATTCCGATGTGCGGCATGAGTAATCCCGAGCACACGACGATTCAATTACTCGTCATTATTTTCCGGTCAGTTAAGTATCACCGCGAGGAAATTGCCGCTGAGAATATTTTGAGCAGCTCGTTACACTTTGTGTACGGATAATTGCGGGTATTATTTAACGTCTCGCGCGCGCAGAATCACGGTTAAGCCGAGGGGCCGGATAAAAATGATCGAGCCGAGCGATCGATTTCCGGCACGTAGCTCGGCAAGCGTGTAGGTAATCGCCTAATTATTAATCCCCTTACGGAGGCCGAGCTGCGATTTATCGCGACAATTAGTAGGGGAACGTGGGTTTTATGATAAGCAGCGACGGTGGCCGGCAGGGGATTCGTGCGAAATTGCAGCGCGACAACTTTTTCGCGAAACGTTAGACAAAAAACCTGTACCAGAAGCAGTTTGGAAAAAGATGCTAAAAATTCCAAACGAGCTCAACCACTATCGAATTTGACCCTTTGCACTGAAAACCGTTTCCGAGTTTCACCGTTAAACAGTTAAACAGTTTCATTTTTTCAAAGGAAAAAGTTTTTCCAAATCACCTCAGGATTTACATAACCTCATAATCAAGACTAATCATTAGACTGCGGATTTTATGCATTTATGACAAAAATGGGTAAGCACAATTTAAAGCAGTAAAAAGCATATTAAAAAGATTCGAGAGCAGCAGCGTATTGGTTTTAGCTTAATAAAATAATTAAAAGAAGAAAGAAATTTTTATTTCCCTTCTGTGTCTTGCAATCAATGTAAATATTTTTTATTTTGCATAAAGATCTGCAGTCTACTAATCATAAAGCCCACGTCGTTTTATTGAAACATAACCTCAACCAACCACTATCGAATTTAAACCTTTCCACTGAAAACCGTTTCGCCTCTTTTATCCGGACATTTTATCTGAATATTTCCTTATATTTAATAATTAAACATGTTTAGCAATTTATTAAATTCAAAATAGACAAAAATTAAACGAAAAATGAACAGCTTTGAATTCTGGTAATTTTGTAATTTATAAAATATTTTGTAATATGTAAAAAGATATGGCACATGTTGTTATAATTAAATTGCGCGAAGATCTAATAATTCGGATAATAAAATTGAGATCGGATCGTTCGGATAATCGAGTGTGCGGTGCGCATGGGGGTTGCGAAAAAAATGTGGTGGGGGGTAATTACGAAGATATCAGATTTAAATGTTCATGGTGTTCGGCGGCAATTGGACACGGGGTTAGCGATCGTAGTTTAGAAACACTTGACCGGACGTGGATAATGGCTGGCGTGGCCACAGAGTCGAGTCCACTGACCCATCCGTACTGGTACGCGGGTGTACAATAACCGGGATTGCGGTTTCAGGATGATAGGCTGTCACGCCGCGTTGCAAATGATTTTCGGTGGAAGCCGCTGCTGCATTCTTCTTCCACCCAGGAAGCCGAGATTTTCGATTGCACGCCGATCCGACCGGTAATTCGTTCGCGCGATCGATTTAACGAGATCGTCCCGAAAACGGAAACGCTAAACACATTGAACACAGATTTTACGCGTTTATGCCGAAAATTAGTAGGGGTCGTATATAGAACAGTAAAAGTATAACAAAAATCTAAAAGTACCCTTACATTATTTTCAACCTATTAAACATATTAAATAAGAAAATAAATTTCTATTTCATTCCAGTTTGTTGCAATTCAAGTGGAAAATTTACACACATTAGTCTTGTTTGGTAAATACATTTCCTGATTTTATGAATTATATTATTCTCTATCGACTGTATTTTAACCGTTTGCATACTTTATTTTTCAATGTCTCTAACGTAACTATTTTTCATGTTAGAAACGTTTACTAACTGAACATCGAAGTATAACAGTTACTGTAAAAACTACAGTGTTGACTGAAAATTTTTTATACGTTTTGGTTTAAACTTTCCCTTGGGAAACCAGAAATTTTAAACTTTTTCTGATGTAGTTTTGTAGATTTTTGTGAGACAATGTTGAAAATCCAAGTTTTGAGGTTAGGAGTTCACTGATTCAAAAGTTATGCGTGTTTAGAGTCGAGTGATTTTAAGCGTTTTTAATAAGCAAGGGCGTCACCATGCATTTTAGATTGTGTGATGTTTCTAATAAATGTCAGAGATTGTATAGTATAGCAAACGTAGCCGGGATTGAAGTTATGGCGGACGAAACAGGAAGGAACGATGACCGCGCGATAACGAACACTTTCCTGACAATGATCGGCATACGAACGGACGGTATTCATATTCGAATGATTTCGAAAACACGCTGTGAATGAACGAACGTCACGCTGCTCGTCACGGTCCCGTTGGGCACGTGCCCCGAAACAATCGCTCGCTGCCGACCGCGCTTGTTAAGCCTCCGTGATCGGTCAATTATCATTCTGCTTGAAATAATGACGTTGCGCGGCATTAGAAATCAAGTAGCATCGTTTCTGCGTCAAAAAGTCCCCGGCGGAGCCGGTCGTCGCGTCGTTTAGAACTTGCGGATTCACCGGGACTCGAAAGTTACAGGTTCTCGAAAGTATGTGTTATCGAATGCAACGGAAAAACCTTTGCCAAACATTAAAACAATTTAACAGAAGAAAGTCAGCAAGTTTCTGAAAATTATGTGAACTGCGATTTTAAGTGGCAGACTCTTTAAAATTAATTTGACTATCTGTGACTAAATTACGAGGTTGATCGTGACACGTGTTTGTGTGTGACGGTGGTACTAAAGGAGTTGAGAAGAATTGCAATTACTGAGGCTTGCAACGTCTGAGAATTGCAAGGTTTGAGAATTGCGATGACTGAGAATAGCAAGGTCTGAGAATTGCAATGACTGAAACCTGCAGTGACTGAAAATTGCAAGATCTGAGAATTGCAACGACTGAGAGTTTCAAGATCTGAGCATTGCAATGACTGGGAATTGCATTGACTAAAAATAGCAAAGTCTGAGAGTTACAATTACTGAGAGTTGCATTGACTGAAAATTGCAACGACTGAGAGTTGCAATTACTGAGAGTCGCATTGATTGAAAATTGCAATGACTGAGAGTTGCAATTTCTGAGAATTGCAAGCTCTGAGAATTGCAATTTCTGAGAATTGCAAGCTCTGAGAATTGTATTGATTGAAAATTGCAAGGACTAAAAATTACAAGCACTGAGAGTTGTAGTTACTGAGAGTTGCATTGACTGAAAGTTGCAATTTCTGAGAATTGCAAGCTCTGAGAATTGCAATTTGTAATGATTTCAAGCTCTGAGAATAGCAATTTCTGAGAATCGCAATCTCTGAGAATTGAATTGACAGAAAATTGCAATGACTAAAAATTACAAGCAGTGAGAGTTGCATGGACTGAAAATTGCAATGACTGAGAATTACAATTACTGAGAATTTCAAATTCCGAGAATTGCAATTACTGAGACATACAGTACCAAAAAACTGCAGCGCCTGAGAATCGCAGTGTCCAAAAATCACAAAGAATTGCCAGAATAATGCAGAATTTACTTGTAGAGCATCAAAGAATCAAAACGTAGGATATAACAATGATAAAGGGCTCGTCAAAGTTACCTCGGCGAGTGTAATCGTAGAATAATAAATTCCAGTTGTAGTGGACCTTTTGTTGTAGCTGGTAGCCGTTCCAGCAGGGCAGTGTCGGTAGAGGAGTTAATCCTTCAACGTTATGTTTTCGCTGTCATAAATGTCGCGTGGTCCGAACGGAGTAGCAGCGGGTAACACGGAGATAGTGATGAGCACGCGGCGTTGTTCGCTGATAATTCCGCACCTTGGCAGAGCGAACAAGCCGTACTCGTAAAAGACAACAGGAGCTGCACCGAGAGGCTCGTACACGGACCCGTAAAAAAAAAACCTCCCGGTGGAAATAAAAACCAGCCGTAATTGTGTTTACGAGCCGCCGCTGCGACAATAACCGGTGGAAAGAGGGCGACAGAGTCGAAGGATGGCCGGACGCAAGGTGTTGCGACGCCATCTTTCCTTCTCTTTCGACCATCTCTCTCTCTCTCTCTCTTTTGCTCTGTCCCTTTTCCCGTTCGAATTGCTCGGATATTACGGGCGAGACAATAAAAATCGTTCGCAACGTTGTTGCCGCGAAAAACCGATCGCTGCCGCGGTCCCAATGATTTACGAGTTTCATATATGCCCTTGAGAAGATTGGGATGATTCAGGGCTGAAATTAATGGAGCAGCCAGGGCGGGGGAGAGAGATCCTTTTGTCGAGGGATCGATATACACAGCGAGGCGTGTTCGGGGGAATACTTAAAACGGCAATTCGGTGTTTTATTGCGGTCGTTACTTGCTCTTTGCCGCGACCCTGAACGAGAGAGAACCTTTGGAAATAAGGCGATCGAGATCGATTCCCTTTGTCTCGGCGTCGTTCGCGACTCCGACGGTTTTCTGCCATACGAGTAATTGGAATTGACGGGAATTAAGATCGACGGGCCACTTTGCTCGAGATTTATCGGTGCCGCCAACATTTCTCGATCCCCCAAAATACCACAGCGTTCGCCAAAAATCAACCCGGGAAAATACTATCTCTCGATGCACACTTATACTTCCTTTAATTACTTGCTTCATTAGAGCTTCATTATTATCTATGGCATTTTTAAATGTAGACTACAGTTAAACGTTCTGCAAGAATCTAATACCTATATTAACTATTAATGCACGAAGATATACACTCTATAATTGTACCAAATACAGTGATTTCTCTATATATGTCGCCGAGACCTGTATGATAAATGTCGCGGAATTATCCCCACCACGGTATACTCCGCAAGGTACCCCGAATCTCAAGAGTTCTCAAACGCCGAGCATAACATGTCTCCTATACAATATATGTCACTGACAAGACCCTTCTTGTTGACATATATCGAGAATTCACTTTTTCAAAAAATCTGTTTAAAAATTTGCAGTAAAAATGGATGTAGCATAAGGCATTGGAAGAATTCAAGAACGTTGTTATATAATTTTCGACTTACTGGAATGCACTGTGATCCAACTTTCACCGGGCACAATCGAATCGGCACAGTCGAATTGTAAAATTGTTATTTTCCACAAAAATCCGCAACCGTTAGCACGGAACAAAGCTTACGTAAAGCCAATTAATTGGAGCGATACGTTCGCGACTTTGTTCGAGCATATCCCCAAGGCCGGACAGGATAATTGTTTCTGTTTAACTCCCGTTTTCTGCGGTAACGTGTTTCTCTGGTTGCCGCGGCGTTTAGAATTCGTCCGAGTAGGCTCGTAAATCCTCGGTGCACGATTCCTAGACAGCTACCCACGAGCGCAGGTGTCGCAGAAGCCGTCATAAAGCGGCAGATCATAACGCGGGACCATAATAACGATCGGTGGACCATTGTTGCTGGCTGTTAAGGAGCCGTGAATGCGCGTCGTTCGCGTGGACTCAACGAGCCATAGCGAGAACTGCATGCGCTCGCTCTCTCGGCGCGCTTTAACAATCGGGAATGTTAGTTCTGCCGTCCGCGAACCGGCAACTATTTGTCTTCGATTTTTCCCGAGTGACCACGCGTGACTTTAAACAGCGTCAACTTTGTTGCACAGGGTGTTCCGAAAATGTTGCACTCGAACTGAGTGATTCCTTAGGTCATTGGAAGCAACTTTTTCCTTTACGAAAATTTTCTCCGAGGCCACCTTAACGAGTTATTCACCAAAAACGCGGGCCAATCAGAGCGCGGTAACTGTGGACGGACTCCGCCCCGCCTGGGAGCGCGGCGTTGCCATTGGCCGCGCCGGAATCCATCCGCTGTAGCCGCACTCTGATTGGTTCGTGTTTTTCGTTGATAACTCCTTAACGAAGCTGCGGAGAACATTTTTTCAAAGGAAAAAGTTTTTTCAAATTGCCTCAGGATTTACATAACCTCATAACCAAGATTAATCATAAAGATCTCATACCCAAGCGGACGTCGCTTTATTCGAACATAACCCCAACAGATATACACTCGTAGAATGAAGAAAAAAAAATTCAAAAATTACATTGGACTGTGTTGAAACATCCCCTTTAATGTCCAAGTGTGTGTCCACTGTGTGGATCGTAAAGCATCGATTAATTCAAAATACAGTAAATTCTCGATACATGTCACTAATACGGGTCTTGCCAGTGACAATTATCGTCCAGAGGATATACCCGTGTTATGTTTACACTCCTCGGTGTCCGAAGCCTTTCGGAGTATGCTCCAAAGTAGTGGGGATAATTCCGCGACATATATCATCGAGGTCCCGGCGACATATATAGCGAAACCACCGTAATTCTTTGCTTCCCGGGAACTAGAGACTATCTCCAGGCAATATTATGTAATTATGCTTGTGGTCGCTTCTTTATCGAGATATTACAAAGTTGCATCGTGGCTGGGTGCACCGCGTCCCGTGGGGCGTTGCGCTCGCTAAAATGTAATATGGCGGCGGCAGTTCGCGTCGTTAAAAAGCCTTGGTTACGGCGGAAAAGTCTGCGTTGTCGAACGCCGACGACGCAGCGTAAAACAGCCGCGCGGACTTTATAGTTCATTAAGGGTTAAGCGGTTGCGGGGCCAGCAAATCTGCAAAATGTATTTTCATGGGAGCATAACGTTGCCCGTTGGTAATTGCTTCGTGCAAGAGGGTCCCCAGGGGGAGAATTGATATTTCCCAAAGCGGAAAAATTCTCGACTTGAAAATGAAGATTCGGGTCCGGTATTAATGAAAACGTCTGGCGAACGGCGACAGATGTTATCGACTTTACGGCATGTAAACGCAGAATATTATCGGAGCGATGTCCGTTGCGTGCTTCGGAAAAGTTACGAGGATCTTACCGGCTGGATCCTCTCGGTCACTCTCGTAAATAACGCCGCGAGCCGCGAGGCTACGCGCATGCCCGGACAACACGCGTGTTTCAGACCGAGAGCAGAATCCCGGGGAAAACGCGAGGAAAAAGAGCGACTTCCGTGGTTACGCGACCCGTAGATCAGTATTAACGAGACCGCTGCTAACGCCTGCTTAATGCCGTCGCGTAATGAACATTGGTCTCGCGGCCAACCTTCGGGGAATATTATGTCTCTAAGCCTCTTCAGAATGCGGTGGTCCCAGGAGACCTTGCTGCGGAATCTTTGCGAACGACTGTACCACCCCAGGGAATTTTACAATTTGAGAAAAAACAAACTACGAAATGGAGAAGACAATCTTGAGATTGAAATTCAATTTTTGCTACGATAAATTTTAATGCAAAACGTGAAATTCATTGAAAAAATACTAGCTTACTAGCAATTGTAGGTTAACCTGTTATATACAGCGTTTACTCGATATATGTCCAAAGCACGGGTCTATCCAGGGACATATATCGGACAGGAGATATTATACTTTGATCCACGAGATCTTACACTCTTCCTTGTACTCACGGGGTATATCCCGCGGGAGTGGGGATAGCTCTAGGACTTTTATCGCGTAGGCGTTTGTGACATATATAGAGTGAACACTGTACATAATGCACCAATTCATCTGATGTTTCTTTTATTTTCATCACTCATTTTTCCCCATAAATGCATAAAATTATAGTAGTATTATTAGATGCAATGGTGGCTCATAGCTAAAATCAGTGGGGGTGCGCATGCGCACGACAGTCAAAACCCACGTTGCTGTAATTGTGAAGATCACAGCTCCATACAAAGATTTTTGTATAATTTTATTATAAAAATAATAATAATTGTAATTTCAATTTTAATTTATTTCAATTTTTTATTGTAAAATTTTATTTTATACTTAAACTTCTTACTGGGTTCATCAGGCACATGTATAAAATCTATAAACCACGAAGGTAATTATTTTTATTACGCGAATAACAAAATGCAGATCACGAATTAAGTACTACTTACGGTATATATCTAGTATAACCACAGGAATAGATTATAACCATCATGCTCGATCCATCGGCGTAACGTCTCACTCGATCATTCCGGTGAATCGATCGCACGATCGACGAAGATCGTTGCCGATCGTCTCTCCGCGGCGTATCATCAGCTTCTCGCGACAAAAGCGATCCAGCTGGAGCAGATAGATCGTGGGAGGATAAACCAAGGACCTCCATCGATCTCGGTCGATCCTCGCCACAGGGATGGCTCGTCGATATCGCTACCAGTTTCCTACACTTCGATCCTCGCCCACCTAAACGAAAATGGGGGAAAGATGAAGACCGGCTGCTGCTAAACGTCGGTTGCGATCGTTGCACGCTAGATCAAAGGATCGATACACGGCTCGGTATCGCGAAATTCGTATCCACGAATCATCCTCATCATCCTCGATTTTCCTAACGCGGCAACGAAACCGACGGACAATCTGATCGCGAGATAATTCCAGCAAAGTATTACACTAATATGCAAAAAGTTACGACATCGAGAAAACATAAGCCATGAAACATTTTTATCTGGCGCGTGTATCGCGCAGAATTATTTCGGTTCGATGTTCCAAAATGTTGAAACTCGATTGAAATCGGCTTCAACCAGTAAGAAGAAAAAAAAACCTACAATTAATCTCCAGACTTGTTTCTGGAGAACCAGAGGTATTCAGAAATCGGTAAATTATGTTCCGCAGCTTTCGGTAATTGAGATCCGGAAAGTTTAATTAACTCCAGGTTCGTAATATCGGCTACTGTGCATCGTGCGCGACGTTCGTCGACCGGTAGGGCCGGACCCTTTCATGATTGTCTGGCAGCGGGCAATCATTTTGCAACCACCTGTAGTATAGAGTCAGGTAGGCATATAATCAGCCAGATACAGAGTATAGCGCATGCAGCGGGTAATAAGAACGTCGATAAACAACCGTTCTAACGAGGCGTCGTAGGCGCAGACCACGGCCCCGTATACAGAAATATCAATGTTATTTTATTGAACTGCATCGCATGCTAGGCGAGTTACCCTATAGCGGGGAAATATGCCGGAGCAAATATGTGTAATGCTTATGCTATTCACCGGGCTGGGCGATCCTCCCATCGTTTCAGGTGGGAAAAGACTTCCGCGAACAGTTCCTGTGATTCGAAGCGCTCTGCTCCGAGTTCAACCTAGAGCCTGTGGTGCATAGACATGCTAAAGCCTAGATAAGTTGGAGCCCAGATCAGTTATGATCTAGCTCAGACAGAGCCTAGATCAGGTAGACCCTGTAGAGACGTCTTCAGTTCGTGCTTGTAGAGCCTAGTTCAATTAGAGCTTGTAGAGCCTAGTTCAGCTAGAGCTTATATGAGCTAGAGCCTAGATCAGTAAGAGCCCAGCTCAGTGAGAATCTCGATCAGTTACAGCCTAGCACAGTTAGAGCCTAACTCAGTTAAAGTCTACCTCATTTGGAACCTAGACCAGTTAGAGCCTAGATCCTTTGGAACCTGGACCAGTTAGAGCCTAGCTCAGTTAGGGCCCAGCTCATTTAGAACCTAGACCAGTTAGAGCCTAGCTCATTTAGAACCTAACTCAGTTGGAGCCTAGATCCTTTGGAACCTAAACCAGTTAAAGCCCACAGAGCCTAATTCAGACAGACCCCGTAGACCCCACTCCAATTGAGGCCTGCACAGCCAAGTATACCCAAACAAACCAACGTTTTCCAATAAATGAATTGTCACTTTAATCGTCTAACTGGCATTTGACAGCCTTTTTTGCCACCGATCGACCACCAGTGTTGGCCAGTACGTTCGACCACCGTGACTCGAAAGGAAATCGGACAACAGCATCGATCGACCGTTGTCAGAGAAATAATCATTGTCGGCGGCGGCATCATCTCTCGATCATTATCGTCGTACAGACAACGCCGACCAACAACGTCGAGGGATCTCACGCTGCGCCTCTCCGCGAGAATCGATCCTAGGAAATCGAGGAATTACGGAAAAGAAGCGAAACGAGGAGAAGAAGAGGGGAGGGAGACGATTTTGCCCCGGAGGATCTCTTCGTTCTGCCTTGATCCTAAGATGGACATCTTTTGCGGTCACAGCCGACTGTTATTGGTTATTGCGCCCCGGCTTCTCATGGGAACTTCTCTTCGCCGGCGATCAGAGATCATTTCCGTGTTTATTAGGCATCCTCGGCCCTAATCCTCTTTTAGCTGGACCCCCGAATACCCTCGAGCGATCCCGAAGAGACCAGAAGAAACCTGAACACTGAATCACCGGGCTGGTCGACGAATTAACAAGGCATCACGGGCCACGCGGTTTTTCATCGCGTTCCCGCGTTCAGAGAAACTTATCCTCCATGATACTGCCGCGTGATTAGGCTATTGAGGCGAAGCGGACTGCAACACAGAAACGCCGGAGCAAAACAACCAGATTCAAATGAAAGTTCAATTGAAAGGTAGTGTCGATGAAGACGCATGTGATTTCTTTTATTTAATTATTTTAATCAACAGCAACTTGTATAACTGCGAGGATCAGGTTCGTACTCCAGTACTGGAATGCCACGTACGAAGGAAACCTAAATGAAAATTACTATTTATCGATCAACGAGTTCTAACGAGTTCTACCGATTTTTGTTGCCGCGCGAGATCAACGATATTTTTATACTGGACCGTGATTGAGGGACTCTGTGGATTTATTGGAAGAGAAAGTGAATGAATTCAAATGAGAACAGTGGCGCAGAATTAATTAGTATCACACGGTGTCGAGATATTTACGAGCATTTATGGGTCAATCTCGATAGAAAATCTTGTTTACACGGGACGATGTAACACAGTGATCATCTGGCAAACTCGGTGATCATTCTATCCAGGTGAAAATCGAGGGACAGGTTCTAGGAACGATCTCGTTTCGAATCGGACAACCGGGAGACGTCTAAATCGACACGGGCGAGAGACCAATGACCGAGGAAGAAGAAGAAGGACGAAAAAAGGATTCAGAACCTCGCGTGACTACGTCCGAAGGAGCCGACACGTTAGGTACGCGTCTCTGGGCCTGTCCCGCGTTTATCAGCCATCACCCTCGGCGGAAACCGTGGACGAATAGCGGCTCTTCCAGGATCACTTCGAAACCAGTCACCTCGATTCTCGATGACGTACGAGATTCTGCGTTTCGAGGAAATCCGAGTGCGAGATAAAAGCTCGCGAGAACACCACTTGATCCAACGTGGATCCTGTATACGACATCCGGAAGTGGGGCAACGTCCCAGAGCTGCAACACAAAATTAATCCTGGGAGCATACTGCAACTAGAACTAGGAGATCAGAAGAGAGTTCTCGGAGCCTTAGTAATCCTGGGAATAGAAGATGAAGAGATGATTCCCAGAGCCTTACCACAGCACTAGTCTTTGGAATAGATGATGAAGAGAAAATACTCAAAGCTATACCAGAGCACTAGTCCTAGAAATAGAGGATGAAGAGAGAGTTCCCAGCCTTACCAGAGTCCTAGTCCTAGAAATAGAAGATGAAGAGAGAGTTCCCAGCCTGACCAGAGTCCTAGTCCTAGAAATAGAAGATGAAGAGAGGAGCTTCACCAGAGCACTAGTCCTACGAATAGAAGCTGAAGAGAAAATTTTAAGATCTCCACCAAATCTCCTCCTAATCCTAGGAACATACTGAACCCAGAACTAGCAAACAAGAAGAAAGTTCCCAGACCCCCACGGGAGCCCTAATCCGGCAATGAGCTAAACTGCCAGGTCTGACCATAACCTAGAAACCCGCCCAAGTCATCGTCATGAAATCGTTGTACGCATGATCCTCAGCGCGAAAATGATATGCAGAAGCATACAGAGTGCTCGAACACCACGAAGAAGCTCGCGAAGGGCTAAAAGCTGTGAAGCAGGCATAAGTCGACCGCCTCGAGAGTCGATTTTCAATGCCGAAGCACTGTGCAAAGCGGCTACATGCGAGATCCAATGCGATCTCATGTTTAACAACGGCGTATCCGAGGCTCGCCGCGCCGCGATACTGTTACGCTTACAAATTCTATGAGCCGAGCGAGAGGGTGAGCCTGGCATTTATATTATCACACGAAGCGGCGCGGCGGCGAGCCCGATCGCTGGATTACGTCCGCGAAATTGATGAAAACCGTGCACAAACGAGTGGGAGGAACAGACTATACCGGACCCCAAAGGAAATCCGCATGATCTCGGATGACTCGGAGGTGTTACGAAGATTCCATTAGCGATAACACCTAACGCGCGACGTTCCTGTTTCGGTGATTTCGAATCTGTTGCGCAACCGAGATCGCGCAATCAGATGGTAGGCGAACTGGGTGGGCGTGTCTCTTGGCACTGTCACTTTCTTGGAATCTCAAAACCGTTGTCGTTCACTTTCCCTCTCTATTCTAGCTCGCCAGGTACTACTCAAATGAGTAGCTCTTTCCTCCCCTCCTTTCCCACTCCACTATCCCATTCTCCCACCATGAGCACACTCCTATGCCCCACACTAGTATTGTAGACTAGTCACGTGACGTGTCATGTGGTCTAGCACGCGACTGTGGCGCCAGTATACGATTAATTTAATAAAGTAGGTAATAGGTACGACATACGGCAATAACCTAAAATTTGCAACACGTCATGTCATTGTAAAGTCCCCATCACGCACGCGCAACGAATCATCGTTATCCCCACTCAATCGCGCACGCGCAACGTGTCACATATTACTCTGGTCATCAGAGAAGGGGTACATTGTATTCCCCTCCTTCCGCGATGTTCCCCCACTCTAATTTCCCCTTCTACCGCGCTGTTTCCCCACTCTAATTTCCTCTTATACCGCGCTGTTACCCCACTCTAGCCTTCCCCCTCTACGACGTTATTCCCCCACACGTCCGTCACGGCCGGTCACGTGATGCGTCTCGTCTCTGTCTTGCGCGTATAACAACGTCACCTGACTAATCTGGCACTGGCAGAGAGGGGGTAACTATCTCCCCTCAATTCGAGTCAACTCCCCTGATCTGACCACCTGATCTGCGTCATAGTAACTGTCGTCGGACATTTTTGCAAGATTGCTTCGTTTTTCTCTCAGGTATAACACGAAAAATTTCTGTAAAGTTTTTCAATATCAAAATCTGCCGACGCTGAAGAGTTCAGGATCTAGGGCTCACGATTTTCAACTACCCGTAGCCGTATATTATTATTCGAGATGCAAAGTAGAAAGAAGAGCACGGAAGGCGTCGAAGAGTTAGCTGAAGAGTCCGGCGAATCCGTGGTCGAGCGAACGAGAGATAGGCTATTGCCGAGTTCCCGGTGCTCGGATTAATTGGCGTGTACAGTTAAGAGGAGGCATGGCGGCGGTTCTTCATCGATCGCCCGCGGCCCTTTCACGATTAATTTATTGCGCCGGGCCACGGTGGACCGTGTCGCGGTTGTCTTCGTTACGATCGCGACACCGTAAATGAAGACTTTTATGCTAAACGCCCGGGCAGGTGGAAATCGCGAGCGGAGAGCGTGCCTGCAAGCGTTCGGATCCATTAATTACGATACACCGGAATGCTCGCAACGGCCGGCTGCCCGGACAGTTTCAGAAAACTCTTCGGGAATGCTGGAGCAAAAGGACCGAATTTGTTATTGCAAATCACCGGAACGATTCGGCGAAACCACCTATGTAAGTCCTACAGGTGACCGGAAGCCATTTTGGTTTTACACGCGTTCAGCAGAGACTCTACGAAAGAACAGCTCTTCCTAGACAATTACGATCACAACGGTAATCACTTTGATTTTTCAATTAGCTCACGCCTTGTTGCGTCCATTATCGCGCTTTCACTTCCCCGACTATGGTCGCTCGTGAAAATATTACTTCGGCTGATCGATCCGCTATTAATACAACTTCCACAACCGTTCTCACCAGCCATTATTATTTATAGTATCCCGGGTGCCAGTCATTCTCAGCTCGCAGAATGATCGCGCAATTATAATACCATTCTTGTCAATTACTTCGCGGCGATCGTTGTTTTTACGCCTCGTCCCACCGCTTCTCTGCGCGTGCAATATTCCTTGCAATATTAACTCCTTTACCTGCAACAACGAGCGAAACTAGTGGTAAAAAATTTCGTCCAAAAACAGTAAGCACGAGCCTGGCTCGTGATACGTCATTCGGGACAGACGTAAACAACACGAGCCACACCCGTGGTTCAATTGTTCCCGATATTTTCCTGCTTTCGTTACACAAAAATATATTTTCCATAATATGCATACATTTCGCGCAGGTTCGACACGACCAAACAGCTACAGTGATTTCTCTATATATGTCGCCAAGGCCTAGGTGACAAATGTCGCAGAATTATCTAGTATATCTCTATTAATTATTTAATATATCTCGTGAGGGGCCACGAATCTAGTGAGGCCTCGGACGCAGAGGAGTGTGAACATGTCTCCTGGACGATATTTGTCACTGACAAGACCCTGTTGTTGACATATATCGAGAATTCGCTGTAAATGACTCGAGTCGTGACCGACCTTGTTGATTGTGGCCCGAGCAATCGGGAGTTAGCGGCTAGGAGAAAAGGTCAATGCCCTGTGTCGATAGATGAAATTAAGACTCCGTAGATAAGGTAGAGCGACCACGTTACCGACAAAATAGGCGAAAAATAGTTTTATGTGCCGGCTATGCAGCCTCGTATCATGCGTCCGGCACGAATTATCCGAGATCGGCCGTGAAGACGGCGGTGGAAACGATTTATCCAGCGCCTGTGTATTAGCATAAACGGTTTATTTTAGGCTCGCGAGGATCAAGCGTAATGGCCCCGGCGGTCGCCAGTTGGAAAGGTTCGATGGATTCGCGCTCGAGTGATCTTACCGCTCAATCAACACCCCGTGCACGCCTCCATTGAGTCACTCGGCTGAATCTTATGTCACGACATTGTATAATCCCATGTTCGGCCGAGCACACACACTCTCCCGCGTCTACATGAATAAGTGAGCGAGGTGTATCTGCTCGGAGAGTGTCGATCGCGACAAGATCGCACGCGTTTCGCAATCGCTTGCGCCTCCTTCCGCGCCCGATAACCGGACATCCTCTTATAGTTGTCCGAAAATGATCCTGGCAACCGCGAAAAATCATGGCGAAAGGTCTCCGTTGCAAAATCGTATTGTTCGAGAGACAAGGAACAATGCTCGTGACCCGTCGGTGAATATTTTACGCGGAGAGACAGACAGACGAGAGGATTTTCTACATGACACACGGAACGCGCGGTTCTTCTGTGCGCGCGAAGTCGATTTCGAAACCAGGCTTCCCGTGGGAATTCCTTAATTGTTTCTGCCCCGGCCTTGGCGCTGGAAAGTGTCTGTTTGATGTCTGGCTAATAGACACCACCGTGATCTTTAATTCAGCCGACTTATCGTCCGATTTTTATGCGTCTCGAGCTCGCGCGTGGAAATTGCATCAAATTTTATTCGTGCGTCAGCGTAAATCGCTTATTGTATGGGAAAGTTGTGACACGGTCGTCCTTCCTGCGAAGAAACTGCGATTAGCTGGCTCGTTACGAGACCGCAGATCTTAATGAAAATATTCGAACAATATTTAAAAATACTTTTGCATTATCTACAAATTATTAAGATTATTAAGAAGAGCCAATCAATTTTCATTTCCCTTAAATTCTACAAATAGCTAGACTGTGGATGCATTTATGACGAAAATGGGCAGGCGACACTTAAAGCAATGGAAGGACTGAAAGAATTTAAGATCTGAAGTGGTTTTGTGCCCTCAGGGCGTGGCTTTGTGCCTTCAAGGCTTTGCTTCGTGCCCATAGGGCGTGGCTTTGTGCGACAGGGTGTGGCTTTGTGCCCTCAGGGCGTGGCTTTGTGCTCACAAGGTGTGGCTTTGTGCCTACAGAGCATGGCTTTGTGCCTTCAGGTCGAGGCTTTGTGCCCACAGGGCGTGGTTTAGTGCCCTCGGGGCGTGGCTTTGTGCCCTCAGGGCGTGGTATCATGCCCGTAGGGGCGTGGCTTCTATACAAATTGAACTAACTGAAAAATCTCTTCGCCGACTAGAAAATTCATTACACAAAGATTGAATTCAAAGATGTTATTATATTTTAATAGACTCCTTCTTGCATTTCACGAATTTGCACTTGCCATAAATGCATAAAGTCTCGTATTGCGGAACGCTGTTCCCTGTCTCCCGTTAGCAGGTAAAGAATTGCCGGGTCCATTGCATGCAATTGCAGACGGATTCCTGCGATCGGTTCGCAAGTGTCGTTCAATTCCAAAGCGATTATCAGAAGGTCGAATGGCACAGAATGGTGTATAAACGGTGCGCTGACATTTTCAGCGGATAAAACTTGAACTGAATATATATACATATATATGTATATGTATGTCGTGGCTTTGCAAACGGAATGAACACGATTCGAGGAGACCTTGCCGGTGCGCACCAGGGAACGCGTTCCTTTATTTCCCAATAGCCGCGGCACCAAGTGCGGATATATCGCGTTACCCGTAATTTCCCGAGTGTCCGGTCTGCACGCGCTGCAAATCCACTCCCGAGGCACCGAGAGAGGTCAAGGAAATAGTTCGACGCGCGATAGTTACAGATACACGGCGATTGTTTCACGCGTAATTCGTGTTTTACGAGCGCAATTAATCCGGTCGAACCATGGCACGACGCAGGTTTTTAATTACTGTCCGCAGACACCGCCCATGGCGGATTCCGTGAAAAAATTATTTCCCGTTCTAGAGAGAACCGGTAACAGATTAAATATTAATCTGTCTTTGACCATATTAGCCCTTGTGTCGCTAACTGACTACCCACACAATTTCAATTTACTGTAAAGTCATGATCGAAGTCCCTATATTAGGGTCCGCGACATATATCGTGTAGGGGTACTATTTCCTTGCGATAGCGCCGAACTTGGAAAAGGATAGGGTAAACACAGACCGCGAGGGAGATTCTTGGCACTTTTGGGGGTATGCCCCCACTGATAGAAGGGCCACTAGTTAGCTACTAGGGGTTACTAGATGGATCCTCTAGGAGCTCGAGCTTCTTGACCTCCTTTGTGGTATGCCCCCTAGTGGAGGGGATAGGCGAACTGACTATTATCGTGTAGCTCTGTTCGGCTTAGATCAAGACTGTATTTGGAGTCATCGTTGTGTAAAACCTGGCTACTAGCTAGCTACTAGGGGTTACTAGGTAGGGCTACTAGGAGCTCGAACTTCTTAGCCCCAACTGTGGTGTGCCCCCCAGTAGAGGGGATAGGCCGACTGCCTAATACCTAGTAGTTCCCTTCAGCTTAGATCGAGACTTTACTGTACTCTCAAAACTGTTTTAATACTTTTGCTGAAAAACAGCAAGCTGATGTCCTCGAAATAGCTGAGGTCTCTGAAGAGTTATGTCCACAGTGGAGCAATATCTTGTCGCCTATTGTTGTCTTCTATTTTACCGAATAAAAGAAGAAAGACGTTGCGTTATAATATTATTAATATTATTAATATTTCCGGTGGGAACTGCCGGTGTATTTTTGGGCACGTTCTTGGCGCTCGTGCGAGGCTGATATCGTGATGTCGCGTGGAATAGAGCCGGGTGAGGTTGGCCAGGTGGGAAGGACGAGGGGGAACGTGCTGGGAGGGGCAGGAGGTTCGCGTAGGTAGCATTAGTCGGTTGGTCGGGTTGCTCTTGTTGCTGGTAATGCCGCTCGAATAGCGGAATGCGCGAATTCTTTGGAAAGCAACAGGCTGGTGGACGGCCGATGCGATGGTTCAGGTGGTTCAGGTGGTTCAGCAGGCAGAGCACGGGGCCAGAGCAGGCTATACGTGCGGGCAGATGTTGGAGAAGGTGAGGGAACTGTGGGCGTCCTTGCCCCAGGGGACGGGCACGCGAAGGACCTCGAGGGGTACGACCTCTTAAACACGCTCGTTTCATCCTCGTCCTTATCCTTCCGGGATGGGGGACCCATTTTACTTTCTCGCTCGCGCCCTGTCCTCAAGATGATCCCATGACTCCTCCCTGCCTTCTTTGGCAGGCATAATAAATTGTCTGCATAATTGCACACTACAGGATCACAAAACAAATGCATCAGCATTTTTAAATACTTTAAATGCTATTACTGTTCGGAATTCGAAGTAATGCTCGATATATGTCAACAACACGGGTCTTGCTATTGACAAGTATCGTAAAGGAGACATACCCTTGTTATGTTTACACTCCTGGGCCTCTCGAGCTTCGTGGGCCCTCACGGGGTATACCCCGCGGTAGTGGGGATAGTTCTGCGACATTTATCACCCAGGCCTTGGCGACATATATAAAGAAGTCACTGTATATGTTCCTACGATAAACGCAAAAACTCTGCAGTCTATAAATCAGGAGCACATCTCAACTTTGCGTCTTTTATTTCCCTGAATCAGTCTTCTGCAGTTCTCGAAGCTCGCAGAAGATGAAGAGCCTCTCGATGAACCCAGGTCAGGGTTCCTGAAGACAGGTAGAATGGTAGCTTTTCGTCGAACCGGGTCCGCTATAATTTGTGCAGCGCTGCTTCGTCAAGGTATTCGTTCTTCCCGGAAAACCAGCAGGTTATACCGGCGGGTCTAGCCCCGCTAGGACACGCGATGGAGAAAGCAAATAATTGCGTAATCGGATCTAATTAGCATGAGTCAGTCTCGCGGTTTTCAAGTCGTCGAACGAATTTTGAGCTGATTTATTGAAATTACATGGCCGGACTGGTCCGGTAATAACAGAGCCCGGGTCCCTTCGACGTGTTTCATTTTGTCTCGGGAGACGAACGTGTTGCGAAACTGGTCGCGACGTTGACAACGACGAGCTCATTACAGGATGCTTCTCCACTGGCAGCAGCTTCATTATTCATCGATCTAAATTATCCTATGATTTATTCGCCTGTAAAATCGACGATTAAAGTCCCATTGGAATGTCCGTTTTATCGATGTACAAGAAGAATTGGAAGTACAGTGTATATGTCGCCGATCTTGGATGATAAACGTCGCGGAATTATCCCCACTACCTCAAACGCCAGTGTGAACATAACACGGCTTGGGTGTGTCTCTTGGACGATACATGACGCTGACAAGACCCGTGTGACATATATCGAGAATTCACTGTATCAACAAATTCTTAGTTTAGTCAGTTGCAGCAAAAGTATGTAACCTTTTTTATCTTTGCATGAGCCAGTAGTAATGTACAATACATTATACTACGTACCCACTTTTGACATATATGCAAAAAGTCTAATTGTCACTATTAATATAATAGTACATAAATGTAAATAGTTTACTCTAAATCGACCCATATGCAGTACGATTTATTGTACAGATCAATAAAGATTTAATATAGCACTGTAGCTAGGTATGATTCGTTTAAGAGACGCGTTTCACGGACCAGTTCGGATAATGGAGGTTCCACCATATCGTGGATTGCACAAGTAAAAACGAACCGAAGTGTATCGTGTTTGGGCTCATTTTAATCAGAAAAATGTGACGAATATGCCTACGTAGTTTTCGCAAAGAAATCATTCCGTACAGAATAGTTGCACATCATTATCTCCATCGAATGATGCGATGAGAGATCGGGGACCGGTACGGCATAGAAGCGACCGGTCGATGTATCATTCATTATGAAAATCGAGGAACGTGTTACCCTTTTGTCTGTTGTCTTCCGCGCAGTTTAATAGATCAGAGTCGTTAGCCCGCGGGCGAGCGCACCGAAGAGCCTAATGACGATGATGCCGCGCAGCTGGCGAGCGTGGATCGTGGTGTACGACCCCCGTTACGCGTGCGGCACACGAATCGCGCCGGCATGATTTTATTATCGATGGTATTGAATAGTGCCTGGACTGGTATAGAGGCTCGGGACCCGGCGAACCTTCTTCCGGGCTTTAAGGCTGGCTCTCGACGCTGCGCAAACGCTATGCCGCGCCTTTATGTAGCGGATGCGGCTCGTTCCCGTTTCTCTAGGCTCTCTGGTTCGCCGCAGAACTATGATCGAGATATGCAATCTGGCGTTATCGCTCGGTCAGACCTGAAATTCCACCGACTGATCCCTGATCCTACCTGTCCGCGGATCTCTCGATCGTCCCAATGCCGATCGTGTGTGCCCGAGCCCCGATAAACGCTAAAGAGACCCGAGGCCTTGCACACCGACACCAACACACACGGACCAGGTCCCCCGGCTCACGGCTAGGCCCTCTTCTTGCCTCGTTATCTCGTAATCGCCGTGACGGGCTCACCTAACGCCCGATAAGTGCGTCGGGTATCTCTAACGGTACCGCTAATTACTATCCGATGGACCAGACCGACCATGGAAAACCTCGAAATGGCCCATGTCGCGTGGTCGATCGCGGGCGGGTCCCCTTCTCGACGTCTAGACCATTTCCGAGTGTTACCTGAATATTTACGAGGCCTACGACCCGGTACCATTACCACCTAATTGATTTTTACATCGGTCGTTCCACTATTTATACCCCACTCGAGACATTCGTACCGATCGTAATTCCATCCGGTTTTATGTCATTCTAATTAACACCGTTTGTGCTGTTAAACTACGGGCATTACACCAGCAGAAATTGCTTATTTGCGCGATCAGCGAAATTTCGCTCGTTCTATAGGTTAATTGACGTTCTCTGTGTTAATAGACACTCTCCAAGCATTGGCCAAATTTTTGTGAACGGAGTGCTGGATTTTTTCCTGTTCAACCACGTGCATTACACCACCAAAAATTGTTTATTTGCGCAAATAGCGAGACTTCGCTCGTCCTCTATGCTAATTGACGTTCTATACGTTATACGACACTCTCCGAACATTGGCCAAATTTTTGTGAGCGGGGTGCCGGATTTTTCTATCGTTGGTGGGTAAAAACGATTCCACTGACTATAATAAAAATAGTTTGAAAAAAGGAAGAATAAATATCTCATGTGTTCCATAGCTCGAATTAATTCTCCCACGCGACGCAGTTCCATGGCCGCCGTCTATTGGCTGTCGCCCCGTTTCCACCGAATAGGGCTCCCGATAAGCGAACGATAGACTCGTCAGAGGCTTTCGATAAAGCGGGAATAACGACGTCAGTAGAACATCTTCAGGGTCGTAAAACACCGTATCACGATCGAAAACGATCCCGAGATTTTAGGGCCGAAGATATTATACCGTCCGTCCGTTTCTCCTGGATCGCCGCCTCCTCTAAGTCATTCGAAATATATATACATATATACATATATATCGCGGGACAGGCTACCGTGCTGAACGGGGCCCCGCGCATTCAAATGGGAAATCGCGGCCCGGTCCGATATATCATGTAAATAAGCTGTTCGAGCGGTTATTAGCGGGCCTCATAGTGACGGGGAGAAAAATCCGGTTGGCAGCGGTGAAATACCGCGTCGGCGTGCCGTTCCGACCGCGGTTTCGTAGCGAAAATCGTGGAAAGGACGGCGGAGAGGCCACTTAACGCGCGCCCAGAGATTCGCCTAACGAGCCGCGCCGCCGCGGTTGACAATTCAGTATTTCTCGCGACCCATATCCAAACGGCCGTTTAAGGACTGGACCCGTTTATGGCGGTACGCGCGACGCGTTTTATTCCTGTTTTCCCGGCGTCAACGGGAGCGTTTTCAGCTTGAAACCTGTCGCCGCCTAACTTATAACTTAATCCGGCGACCGGTAGCCGACCACCATTTTCTCCTTTCCCTTGGAAATCGCATTGGCGCAGACCTTTTCACCGACGAAGAAAATTTTATTCTTTCCCCCTCCCCGTCATCAGTTTCGATAATTCAACGAACTGGCTCCTACAGGCTGACCTAAATAGAGCGCCGAGGCTGACTAGAATCTGTATAGAGGCTGTCTAGAGCCTATCTCAAGTCTAGAGTCTGTCTAGAGTCTATCTAGAGCCCATCTGAAGTCTAGAGTCCGTCTAGAGTCTATCTAAAGCCCATCTGAAGTCTTAAATCTGTCTAGAGACTATCAAGAGCCTATCCCAAGTCTAGAGCCTGTTTAGAGACTATCTAGAGCCTATTTCAAGTCTAAAGCCTGTATAGAGACTATCTAGTGGCTATCTAGAGCGCAAAGTCTATCTAGATACTATCTAGAATCCATTTAGAGCCTATATAGTCTGTCTAGAGATTATCTAGAGACTATCTAGAGCCCACCTCAAGTTTAGAGTCAGTTTAGAGGCTATCTAGAGCACAAAGTCTATCTAGAGACCGTATAGAGTCTATTTAGAGTCGATATAGAGTGTAGAATATATCTAGAGTTTATTTAGAGCCCACATAGAGTGTACAGTCTGTCTAAAGTTTGTCCAGAGTCAATTTAGAGTCTGTCTAGAGTCTATCTAGAGCCTGTCTCAAGTCTAGGGCCTGTGTACAGACTAGCTAGAGCCTCTCTAGAGCACAAAGTCTATCTAGAGTCCATTTAGAGTGAATGTAGAGTGTAGAGTCTACCTAGAGTCTATTTAGAATCTACATAGGAGTGTAGAGTCTGTTTAGAGTTTGTCTAGAGACTATTTGGAGTCTATAAAGAGTGTAGAGTCAATCTAGAGTTTATCTAGAGTATACCTAGAGTCTATTATAGTCTATATAGAGTGTTGAGTCTATCCAGAGTCTGTTGCTTGGATCCACGTAGACGTACACTTGGTTAAAGATCAGCGCTGTGCAGCCATTAGGAGGCAGTTGGCAATTAGCGCAGAAGAACTCGTCAAAGGTGTAGCGGAAGCATCGAGGTCCTTCTCGCTCTCTCTCTCTCTCTCTCTCTCTGTCTGTCTCTCTGTCGAGGATCGATACCACTTCCTGATCGTACTTCTTCAGCGTCTTCTTGCGGCCGAAGAAATCAGCTCGGAGAACCTCGGCGATGGTGTTTTCACTGTGTATTTACGGAAATTGCGGAGCCCGCGGGCTGCTACTTTTCTGCCGACAGTGATTCGTATACTACAACAACTGCAACGGGCCGCCGGGTGAACGATTACAGTTCTCTTGCACTTCTACGAACCGTTGTCCTTAAGGACTCTTCGAGAGAACTTCGTCTTTCGTACTTCTTCCTCTTCTTCTTATCTCGCGCCGGGATTGCCCCGTTGCGAGTGCTGCAGCCTCTCTTTCGCCTCCCGGTCCCCTCCTCGAAGGACGATATTCGAGGCCAGGGGAAACAATGTTGACTGGCGTGCAACTTCTATTCTAGCAACATCCCTATAGGGCGGGAGACCAGCGCCGATCGTTCGCCGATGCGAGGGCAAATTGCCGGCTCGTAAATTCATCTACTTTGTTAAGCTGATTATCCGAGTGTAGGTAATGACGACCGTGAACGCCAATTCCTTCACGGTAATATTCCGTAATCGTCCGGAGGATCGTACTAGAGGGTGTAGCGCTGCCAGGTTGCTATACTCTCTGTCCGCGATGAAGCTACAAACAGCAACTCTTCGGTGCCCTCATGTTTCTTCAAGGAATCCTTCACCAAAACGTCTCCAATGTAAATAAGTGAAATCCTTAGAAAACAAGACAGTGTTTACTCGATACATGTCCTAGACACAGGTCTGGTCAGTGACATATATCGTCCAGGAGATATTATTGAACAGGACAACGGAACTCTAGAGGCCTCGGTTCATGACCCCTCACGGGGACACCCTGCGGTAGGGGAGGATAGATCCTGGACTATTATCGCCCAGGCATTTGGGACATATACAGAGTACCATATACCACTGTACCACAGTTTTTTTAGAATCCAACATTTAAACAGCCTGTGTTATTTTAATTGCAGTGTTTACTGTTTACTGCTGTGTCTCATGTGTTATTTTAATTGCAGTGTTTACTCGATGTAGTTCAAAACACGGGTCTATCATGGACATATATCAGTCAGGAGATAATATTCTTCGATCCACGCGACGTTAAACTCCACAGCGACTGAGGTCTCTCTAGCTTCTTGGTCCCTAACGGGGTACACCCTGTGGCAGTGGGTATAGTTTTCGGACCTTTATCGCGCAGGAATTTGCGACATATATAAAGTAATCGCTGTAGTTTCTCTTTCTCTTTCTGGAAAATATGAACCACTCTGTCCACGAACGCTACCGTTAAAGGAGAGCTGCTGACACAGTCGCTTTTCGTTTATGATCCGGGTGTTACAGTTAAGTGTCCATCGGTGGACCGGTTCGGTATTTTCGCGTTTACGTCCGGTGTCATCTAGGGCAGGGTGATTTCACGCGATCGTCGTTCGAGGGAACCTGTTAATTTCGCCATCTGCGGGTCGCGTGGCCCACGCAGCGCAACAGATCGTCGATCGGCAGGAAAGTTTTCGCCGGTCACGATCGTCACGGAAGCCAGCTTCCGTCTCATTGGGCGGGCCGGCATTGCACTTCGCCAGCGACAAGTCCGCGGGTCGAGAGCGTGCACCGACAGTCGACGTATGAACGATAATTTATTCGGAATGGGATGCAAGGCGAGCGGCGCAAAGTCGTGCAGCCTGATCGGCGACCGTATGACTTTCTTGCTCGGCGCCGCTCCACTCCGCTTCACTCCGCTTCGCTCCGCTCGGTTCCGCAGACCGAGAAATCGTTTCTCCGGATCAGAGGAGAGAAGAGAGAGAGAGAGAGAGAGATCCACGACACGTGGACCTTCTTGAATGAGCTGAAGGCTTACCGTGGCGAACCGAACGCTCGATCGAGTCCTCTTCGTGGAACGCGTCTTTATCTGAAATTGGCAGTCAGCGCCGAACACCACCGGCAAATTGGACGCCTATTCGTTCGCACTCTCTTTCGGAGCGCCGTTTGATAAGCCGTGAAATATAGGAGTCTCTCCGCGGAAACCGGAGATTATTATTTTATTACCCGGACAAACGGAGTGCCCGGGGAGAGATGAATCGACCGCGATCAATCACTCGAGCGGCGACGAGAGCGTAACGAGGAGAACAATTAATCGGTTCGCGCCCGGAGAAAGTGTACCTTCCTTGCGAGACAGATGTGCTGGAGGATGAACCGAGAGATTTGTTCCGACGCTGCAGACCAATCTGCCTCTTGTTAAGGGTGGACGATTTTACACTGTTGCGCCTTCTGCAAATTCAAGGCAGAACTTAACACTATAGATCTTCATTCAACATTTCCTGCATTTGTTATAAAACTTGGGAGCCACTAAAAAAATTTTCCCCTCCTTTAATTATTTTTCCAGTAACAAATGTTTGTAATTCTTGCCACAAATCCATAAAATCTAGCCGTTTATAAATCTGGTAATTGACTTCAAGTAGACTGTCATTTTGTGCTGAAATTTTCATTTCAATTTGCCTTCAAGGTCGTCCGAAGGTCATGCTATGCTAGGTCGTTGAATGCGTCTTGATACGGGTCATAACCCGTATTATAATACTGTCAAGTCATAAATACAAAGTGCCATTGAAAAAAACGAAGGTGATCTTGACAATACTAAAACAAAAATTGTTTTCTAACTCTTTTTCATTGCAATCTATAGCCAATCGAAAACTGATCAACTTTTGTTCAAAGTATTTGTTTGTAGGATTATCGCAAGTACTTGAAAAATCGTGACATGTTTTATATGGAACACTCTGTACCGTAATACTTATACATTATATTATTATTAACTTAATATTAGCTTATATATTTACAGGGTGTTCATTTGAGGACTTTCAAAGAAAGATATTAAAAAAGTGTAATACACGTGTCCAAGGATATCGAGAGTGAAAGAGAAGCGCAGTATCATTTTTCTATTCGGGTGGCGTTTTCAAGGTCATTTGAAGGTCAACTTTCTTTTTCCCAATGGAAACCTATATTTTTTATCACGGGATATTATTGTACCTAAAAAGACTAGCAATTTTCGTAGGACACCTTTTTTAACTTCGCACTAGTTTCGGAGATATTTGAAGAGAAGTAGGCTCACACTTATACTGCGAGGAAGTTTGTAATTTCTTTATAACTATAATAAATTTTCTAAATGTTCTCGGCTGTACGTCCACGTCACGTTTAATCAAACGAAGCATGATCTAAATGTACACCTCCGTAAACATAAGGTGTTTCAACGCAGTAAAAAAGGAGCGACGATGACAACCGGATCGTTTAAAAGAACGGACACATTCAATCCCGCGAGGTGATAAGAAATCTGGGAGAGCGAGACACTTAAACCACTGATTACGGATCAGACTGCGGCTTTCCGTCATTAGCGCATGAAAACGAGTGGAGGCAGTTTAATGACGATCGGTTGTCTCTGTGGGCCGGTGCCGGAGCACAGAGAAACGGCCATTAGTAGGGATCGTTGTCGTTACGTTGTTACGCGGTGAATTCATCTGGTTTTTGCCGGCGATTGGGCGGGATCACGGGGCGATCCGAGCGAGCCTGAATCCAACTAGCTTGTTCGATCGGCCCCCGGTTTGCGGGGAATGACTAATGATGAAGGATACCGCTTCCAGTGAGCGGCAAAACAACGGCCAATCGGATCGGC
The DNA here is from genome assembly GCA_913789895.3 of Seladonia tumulorum. Taxonomy (NCBI): domain Eukaryota; kingdom Metazoa; phylum Arthropoda; class Insecta; order Hymenoptera; family Halictidae; genus Seladonia; species Seladonia tumulorum. The sequence continues at coordinate 7,527,910 of OU565280.1, forward strand.
CGTGCGACAAAAACCGTCTGAAATTGCTGCCGGTGCTGCGAATCGTCCCCTCTAAGCCGAAACCTGTCCAATAACGCGGAAACTGCACGGAAAATGTCGCTCTCGCATACCTGACCCCTACATTCTATGCTAATCATCAGTAGACATCAGTCAAAATAATCGTAGAGACATTGAGAGAATTTAAAAACATAAATATTAATAACTCATTACTTACTAAGGTTGTTGGAGGAAAAAACAACGATCCACAGTGAAGTCTTGACCTAAGCCGAACGGACCTACACGATCTTAGTCAGTTCGTCTGTCCCCTCCACTGGGGGGCATACCCTCTGTATATTCAAAATGTTCAAATTTAAATTCAATTTAATTCAAAATGAAAATTCAAAATATTCAAAATGTTTCTTCTATTTCTGACCTTGCCTGACCTTGAAGGTCACTGTGCAGTATACGGATGAATTCGTCTAGACACACGCTTTCATGCGATATAAAAAAATATACAGCATTCCATTTGAATAATTGAAGGTCACCTTCCTATGTAACAAAATAGTATAAACACAACAAAATTACATACGCCATTGTGTTGCGTATAAAAAACAGTACTACTTTTTCCTCTTTCATTTTTTTTAAATATTTACTGTTTGCAAGAAAAACGCTGGCTAGTAACAGCATGAACACCCTGTATATAGTTACCGTTTCTTGCAATGGATGTCAACAATTTTTATTGTGTACAAACTTCCTCCGTGTAATTATTGTACTAAATATTCAACTGTGATTATTGATTGTTCACGAGGTCACATAAAGTCAAATCTCCTGATGGGAGGGGGTTGCCGTTCGAGGGGCACGATTTAGCGTAATCGAAAAATAGATTACGTTCGGCTAACGATCGTGTAATTTCTTTCATTGTGAAACCGCGCCGATAAGGCACCGGCCGATTTTTTCGGATCGCATTTCACGCCATTTAATGCCGAGGGGAACATTAGCATAGGCGGTCGGCCGTTGAATGTCACTTTTTCTGGCGTGGCCACGTGAAACGTAGCCCGGTGAGATCTTGTCGTGCACCGGCTCCGACAACGATGGTGTCTTGGGCGCCGACTTCACACGATTAGCATTGCCATTAGCATAAATAGTTTATGGGATCAAAGTGCAAACAAACCCGGAGAAAGGGCAGCACCCGATTCGGCCGAGTTCATTCAGGGCTCGGCAATGACATCGACGCGAGCACTATGATCCGTGCGTTATGTGCGACACACAGGTTCAATTATACTGATCTTGATCTTCGGGAAGCTAGAAAATCACCTGGACGAATTTAGTGAAAGTATGTGGAGTACTTACAAATCGTTACAGTTGTTTACCATATCAACATATTGTTTTCGCAGTAACAGGGGTTGTTAAATAATCGTGTAATAATTCTCAAACCTCTAAGATGCAAGATAAATAATAGTTCAAAATCTTAATGAAGTGTACGTGGTGTCAGTGTCGTTAGATGAGGGGAGGGGACACGAATTGAGGGGAAAAGGTTACCCTCTCTCTGCCAGTACCAGGTTAGTCACGTGACGGAGACGGAACGTGTCACGTGACCGGGCCACGTCGCAGGCGCGGGGACTAGCGCGGTAGGGGAAGTTAGAGTGGGGGGACAAGTCTTGATCTGGCAACAGTGCGCAGTATGTCCTATGGTGGTCTGACTCAGTCTGTCACATTCTACTTCAGCAATAACTGACTCGACTACTCTATATTTGATAGTATTGCTAGACGAACCCACGTTTGACAAAAATTTATTATTAGACAACGGATCTTTATGTAAAATAAAAAATATTTGCATCGATTGCAAGGCACAGGAGCGAAATTTAATTATTTTATCAAGTTAAAACCAATACGTTGGCACCCTTGAATCTTTTTAATATGTCCGCTGCTTTAAATTGTGCTTATCCATTTTTGTCATAAATGCATAAAGATCCGCAGTCTATTTATTATGTCCTCTGCGTTCTCGCACGCATGAAGACGACTACCTGAAGACTCAATTGAGCGCTATACTTATTCCCCTGAAAAATTGCAGCTCCTCTATAGAACCTCGTGACGCTTGCATTGAAAATTGATTATCTCTTTTTCTGCGACTTCAAGGCAACCTCCGAAGCCGGGGAACTTTCTAAGACAGATCGAAAGTGCCTTCTCATCTGGCATAGTGTCTGGCCAGCAATTATAACGCTTCTGGGACTGCCGGACGTTTCCCAGCGGCAGCGACAGTTACACAAAGATAACGCGGCACAAACGCGTGCCAGTTAGGCTGTTCCCACTTAGTCACCGGTGGTTTCTTGAAATGCGCAAAACATTGTGTATCGAACAATGAGCACCGTGGCCAGGTTTCAGCCAGCATTTTTCCACGCGCGGCCCTAATCGGCCAGCGGTATCACAACGCTTTTCCCTCGTGCGCAATTGAGCCTGAAAGATACCGATCGTCGCCCGTACCGCGCCGGTACGGGGAAGAGAAATGCTGGAACGAGATCGGACGTAACACGCGCGGCTCGCTTCGGTATCGTGACGTCGCCTGTCCCGGGAAAACACGGGATGACGACGACGTGGGATCGTCCTTGCGTTTGCTCCCGCGGCCCCCATTGTTCCCTCCTGGCTGGCTCATTTTGCTTGCAGCGGGCCGACGCGATCATCGAAAGTGTCTTATTTTTCTCGGGGAACTGCTCAAACGCCTCGCAAACCAACTAAGATCATCCTCGCTCCTACCTAAGCAATCTTTCATCACGTACCTCCGGACGGTTAAACAATTTTTTTTTTTTGCATAAAATTTTATCTCTTTTACGAAGCAATACATTTTATTTTACGATGCTGGAACAGTATTTGATGAATAATTCTGCCGAATATTGATAGCAAGGCGTTGTGGCACATACCAATTAGGTCAAAAGAGATTCAACAATTTTTTCTGCATATAAAATTATGTTTCTTTAAAAAGTGAAGATGTACGTCCTATTGTACGATGTTTGAGTAGTACTTCTTGCAAAATTGAATAAGATATCTCGATCTGGAAGGACATGGCACCCATTTATACAGGACATTTTGGCACACACCTCTGAACAGCTGGATCATAAAAAATGCAACAATTTTTGCCGCATATAAAATTATGTTTTTTTGAAATATACGTCTTATTGTACTATGTTTGAGTAGTACTTTCTCAAAATTTCAGCTGAATATCTCGATCTGGTAGGACATGGCAACCATTTTTGCAAGAAATTCTGGCACACACCTTTGCACACTTGGATCAACAATTTTTTTGAAAGACAAGATCGTTTCTCGAAAAATCAAGATACACATCTAATCCTGCGATATTTAAGTAGTATTCTCTGCAAAATTGAATAAAATATCTCGAACCCCACGGACCTGACAATCGTTTTCCCAAACTCAATTTCGCAAGGCCTCGTTTGCGACACGTACATATGTCATCTTGGGGTTTGATTTTTCGAATTTTCCATTGGACTAAAGCAGCCGGGGTTTGTCGGCGGGACAGAGCAATTTCGCGGCTTTTAATTAGCTTCGGTTGCGCAACGTCTGTCGAAAGAAATGGAGATTCAGCCGGCAAAGAGGATATCCACCTGTTGCGCAACCGGCGCGGCGCGGTGCGGCGGCCAGATGGATTTATTGGTCAGGAGGAGATGCAACATTCGATTTATCTTCTGCTTGCTCAACGCCGAGACAATGGCCCCTGGAAATCGATATCTAGCGCGATCGGTCCTACGGATCGAAAACGCTCCTCGTCAACGAACTGTGTCCAACGACTAGCGCTTGCGATTAGGTTCGCGAGCGTTTTGGTTAAATGGGTAGTCACCGTGGCAGCGACGGCTGCGGCGGCGGCACTCTGTCATTAACAAGGAATTCCCGGGTCGGCAGACAAAGGGGATTCTCATACGATTTTTCCCTCGCACGTGTATTCGAAACGAAAACCCGGTCACGTGTAATCGGCATTATGATCATCATACGCCGGCTTGTGTATCACGGCTGCTACTTATCGCGCGACATCGATTTCGCAAGCCGTTCCCAAGGAGAGGCGTAGATTGCGCATCTACTTTTCGCAATTGTTTTGCGTTCGAAAAAAGGATGTGATGATTCAACGCCGCGAAACGCATGAAAATCGAAGAAAGCCGCTTTTTGCTAGCAAATCTCGGTGTCGCCTGTGCACGTCTCTTGTCGACATTTATTTATTCGATTATCGCGGGAGTCTCAATATCCGGACCAAAATGGCTGCCATGATGTCATCCCAAGACCGAGGAAACAGAAATCAGCAGTATCGTCGTGAGAACAAATTCGGAAGACCGGCCGAGTCTTCCTAAAATAAGAGGCGGCGCAAATGAGTATGAATGCCTCGACTTCCCTTGGCGGGGCCCTCCCTCGGTCGCCCGAGGTTTCTCAAGGGGGCCCAGGGAGCAAAAGCGAGAGTCGAAGCCGCCACCGGCGCGATGGGAACCGCGAGATAGCCCTCCCCGCCGCACATTGATTTTCAAGAACGCCAAATTGCAGGAAGCGAGAGGTCAGATCGGCCCGGCGGCGGTGCACTCTGCAGGCCGTGGGGAACGGGCCGAACGTACTATATACACCTATATATACCTCCTCCTAGGGAGGATGCACGGATGCACCTGTGCACCTGCAACCGACCCGTACCCGCTCGACCTCGTCCGGCCGTCGAAGAACGCGAGACTTCCGGGAGCAGTTCGTGAGCAGACTATTTTTCCGTCCCGGCCCACCTAACCCAGACCCTTTACCCGCCCCGACTCGGAATTGTGACAAACGACACCGTGCGCCGCCATTAACGAGCTCCGGACGCTGCACGCGTCCTGACGAGCCTCGCGGGATCGCTTCATCCGAGTTCAATGATTTTCGATCAAGATAGATCCGAGCTAGACTTTTATAGACGTCTTCCTGAGAATTTTCTGATTAAAACGAGTACCAACATGACATACTTTCGGTCAGATTTGCTCGTTTAATCCACGATTTTAATAAAACCTCCGTTAACCGAACCAATCCCTACGATTTAAGTCTCTTAAAACAATAGAGAAAATTATTTTGTCACAGTACTAGGCTCAATCTATACTAGTTTGGTTAATAAAAAGCGTCTACTGTTTGAAATATTTACATAAAGGAGAATCCAAAATGTCCGTCCGGATAATCGAGGTTCCATTAAAACGTGGACTAAACGAGCAAACGGGGTCCAATTAGTGTCGTGTTTGGACTCTTTTCACTCGGAAAAACGTCAGGAATGTATTAGTGATGTTGCGAGGCTAAATTGTTCACAATTATTGCGTTCAACTTTTTCGCATATACGTTACGTTTTTCAGTTCTTTGAGTCTGACGTTGCGGTTCTAATAAACGTTGAGCCCGCTTCACATAACGCGTCGCAAAGGCAAATCGAGAGCAAGATTGCCGAGGGCCAGCGGGATGGTGGGGCGCGAGGACGAGTGGGGGAGGTCAGATGAGGTTGCCGGCGCGCGTTGTGTAGCGAAAGTGTACATAACATGCCCGCCCTAACTGCGGCCGTAGACTGCGGAGCGCGTGCTACCACCACCAGCTATCTAATTGCATTAGCCAGCACGAATGGCAGCCACGATACGAGTGACACCGATTTACTAGACTTCGGCGACGATACGATCTCGCGGGTTTCGCAAACCCGTGCGCCGCCGCTTTGGATCCAAACTAGAGCCATTTTCAGACCTTGTCGGATCACGATATCGTGCCTCTGCTGGCTGGCCTAATAAAGGACTAAAACGCCCCGGTGATAATAATAAACCGGTACACTGTTACCTGACCCGAGTCCAAATACTAACAGCTCCCAGGGTAAATGCGCCTCACTTTAGCCCCCCTAAATCAGCCTTGCCCAAAACAATGTGTACTACAATGTGTAAACGTCCCAGAATTTGATAAAACATTTTGAAAATTCGAATAATGACGTCTCAGATGACCTCTAATGTCCTCTGCTGATGGACAGTCCATCGGAGACTACTCCTAGAAACAAATTATCAGAGAAAATTAACAGTGATTTATACTCTATATATGTCGCCTAGGACTAGGTGATAAATGTCACAGAATTATCCCCACAGTAGTGGGGTATACCCTGTGGGGGTCCTCGTGCGCCGAGTAGTGTAAGCATAAATCGGGTATGTCTCCTGCAAGATACAAGATGCTGGCAAGACCCGTGTCGTTGACATATATCGAGTACCACCAAAAATAGTGATTTCTACTGTATTATGGTCCTGCTACTTTCATTGACTGTGCAAACGAAACAGCATTTATTACACCCGGTGGACCCGACCCAAGCAGGGGATTGGTATTAGCCTAATCGTTCCATAGAAGCGAAAATCGAACCCAGTGGCATCGTTAGATAATAGTCCTATTGTGCCGAGTGGAAGGAAAACAGCGGCGCGTAATCAGCGAAGGAACAGGGTCACGAGAGCGAGCGCTAAACCCAGTGATTATTAAAACAATCCTCCAATTACCCGGGCTCGCCTTTCATTACCCTAACGAACTAATTTACTTTTTCCACGGAGACGCTGAAGGATTCCATCTACTGTTGCACGCATACGAGAAGAAAAGCGAAATGCGAGGAGAGAGAGAGAGAGAGAGAGAGGGAGGGAGAAAGGAGGGGCAGACGTGTACACTCTCTGTACACTCTCGGTACACTCTCTGTGTATACACACCCGGCTCTCTGTGCAAGGCTCGCTTGGGAACCCGACGCGGAGCACGTCCTTGACCGGGTCTATCGTGTGACCGATCTCTGCACATCACAATGCTCTGCCCCTTTCCTCGTGGCCCCTTCTTCGGGCACCTTGGCCGACCCTCTACACCACACCGGACCCCCTAACCGCGCCAACCGTACGCCACTTCGTTTCGGTTCGAGCGCAACCCTGCATACGCTCGATCCTACCGCCGTGTGCCCGGAGACAATGCTGCTGATTTTCAATTTACACACGATTTTCTTGCCCATTGTTCTAACCCCACCCAAGATCCCAACCTGGAACCTCGCTTCAATCCTGCCGGAGAAAATCATTCGACGGACAACCATCTTTTTTTCTACAGTTGCTAACAGTACCATTTTGTGGAACACCAGGTCCAAGTATCGGGAACTGCACCTGAACAAATTAATTTTTACTGTTGGAGACCCTCGAACTCATCCTTGCAGTCATCCTAACCACAAACGAGGTAGTATAGACCTATCATCTTATAGGACTTCATGTTCTGAAATAGGTTTTTAGAATTATTCGAGACTGCAGTGACTATATATAGCTATTTTTAATTTTCCTACCACCTAGGATGCTTTCAGCAAATATTAGTTCTAATTGTTGATACAAGACGCGACACGAAAATGGTAATGAGGTTATGTGCCCCCGGAAACGTGGACCACAAAAATACATTGGATGACAGGTCTAACCTAGGTGATTATCCCTAGGTGATCATCGATCGGTAATGTAGGTAATTTTAATAGAACAGGGTAGACCACATTCCAAAATAGTAAAAACGTTTCAGGATTTAAGAGTGTATATTATCTTCGCCTGCTTAGATTATAAATAAATAAAAATCCTATGGACGTACCGAACAGACGATAAGAAACAATTAAACAATTGAAAGTCAAATTAAGTTTCCCGGCTACGGAACAGCATCACCTAGATTCGCGTCTCTGTTTGGCATGCGACGCGATGGAACGTTCGGATAATGGTTGTGTCCGATGGTCGTCGCGTGCTTTGACGAAACAGCAATCATAAAACAGCGACACAGAGAGTAGCTCGCAGTTCTCTATGTCCAGGCAGCGGCCCAGTGTCCCTCTTCGCAGGAACTATTATCTAGCGGTGACGTATCCGCCGTAAAGTGTTTCCTGGAACGTGCTGCGTAGTAAATGAAGATAGGATCATCAGAGAAACGAGGCCGACATTCGCAAAAAACGGTGAAACGAGCCTCCTGCAGATTTTAGCGCGTAACGACACGGTATCGGCCGCGACAGTGTTAACGCGCCGCTGAGAGGCGTTGATACTCTCCTGTGCAATTAGGGTGGAAATCGGTATACCACTCGCGAGAGAGAAAGAGAGGTTGCTGTTTTATTTTCCTAGATGATAACCGAGCAGAAAACGCTGTCGAATGAGAACCGCTGTCCATAGTTAAAATAGTGGGAGTAAACTGGGAGTAGTACGGTCCGCAGTCAGAGTGGAGCGGAGGGGGAGGAGGAGGGGGAACCGTAGCTGAGACAATGGAGCATTAAAGCCACGGCGTGGTTCTCTAGACAGGAAATTACAGGGATCACGTGGAGATTGACAGAAAAACGGCTCCGGCCAGCTCGTAGATAGCAAGTGCGCGCGAGCGGACACCGATAAACCCCTGTTCCGGTTTCCCTTCTGCCCCGTGCACACGTGAGAACTACCCCTCGAGCTTTTAGGCCAAGAGCCTCCAAGAACGTCCCCTAAACTCTCCTCTAAACAAGCACCAAGTTTATGCAGATACCCTATCTTAACTGTTCGATTTTGTTTTATACCGCATAAGAGAAAACATCGGATATGTCACAACTTGGTGCACACCTGGAAATGTCAATTCTGTGGACTCACCTCAGCAATTTGGGTCCTGGACCTTGGATTTGGACCTCTTTGGGACAATCAGGCCTTCAGACTACTGATACACTTTTGGGAGAGATGGCAGTCTTGAGCTGAATCGCATGTTGCACGGACTATAGAAGCTAAGCACAACGTGCTATAGCGTTTGCCCATCAGCTCGGGCAAAAAGAAATACTTGGTTTCTTTACGATCATCTTGGCCCGACGACTTTGGCCTAGATACGGACGCCATTAGCGACGGGCTCGTCAAAAGGACGACCTAGTCCAGCTGGACATATAGATCACGACATCATTGACACGGGACAGTAAAATGGAATGGACATCACAGATGGACGTCCACTTGGTCAGTCTACACACTAGCACATGAAAACATGAAGAATGTTTGTCGGTACAAGGTGGATTTAAATTTCTATTGGTATTAATTAATAATTAATAAATAATTAATAATTTTCGAGTGTCACTGGTCAGATTCTTTGAGTCATTATTGATTAATGGCTTGGTTGTATTTCAACCAAGAAAATGGTGCTGGAAGAATGAGAGGAGTAGCCAATTTTGCCCCCTTTTTGAGGAAGAGGAAGACGAATGTGCAGCACGAACGAGCATGGTCGTTCATGGTTGGATCAATCAGAATCATCGGCCGATCCTCGAACAGGTGTACAGCTATTTCTAGACCAGGAACCGTGCTGAACGGCTGCAAGGAAGTTCCGATAAGTAAATCCTCGTGGCAGCGGGGTCGTTCAAGGTCACAGGCAAGCCGAACATGCCGAACATGCCGACTGCCGACGTGCCGTGTAGAATTCGTGCCGAGGGACCTGGCAGTGATGTAGTTTCATCCTTCATGTGGATCGTGCTCGTCCACTTTGGGTGATCTCCACGCTTGATCCTCTAACAGCGGTGCAGCGCGGCTCCGGCTAGGATACGATTCAGGGTATCCCGAACACGGGCGGGATATTCTCTGCTCGCCCGGCATTATCACCGTATAACCTCCGGAATGAACGTTACACTCTTGACCGGGCGATAAATCCGCCGGCAGAGTTTAAATCATCAAGCCGATTCTACGGCACTGGTAATTTGAGAGCTGCATCTCTAGAGAGAGAGAGAAAAAGAAAGAGAGAGGGAGAGAAAGTCTGATCTCTTCCAAATGGGTCTACCGAATCCTCCACTTCCGGTAAACCACTTCTTGAACCATGCATGGTCTGTTTTGAGTGTCTTGAGGACTCTAGATGAAAGAAACACCTAGGCTACATCAGTTAAGAGACTCAAGCGTGCAATAGACATTATCAATTATTTTAAACATATTTTCAATGGTATTTACACCCAATTGTAAAACTTCAAATTGAAATTCATCACCAAAAGCTGAATAGCTAGACCTTTATAATGCTGGGTCCAAATTCTCGATATATGTCAACAACACAGGTCTTGCCAGTGACATATATCGTCCAGGAGACATACCCCTGTTATGTTTACACTCCTAGACCTCTCGAGCTCCGGGACCCTTCACGAGGTATACCCCTTAGTGGGGAGAATTGCGCGACGTTTATCATCCAGGCCTTGGCGACATATATGGTAGAACCATTTCCTAGAGAACTGACCTCCAAGAAGATTTGACCACATCATCTAATTTGAGATTGTAGAGGATGAATATTGTCCTCCGGGTGTGATCAGCGACTCCTGAAAATAGTCACAAATTGAGGTTAAGGATGCCAAAAGTGGCCTATGAAGAGGGAAAGGATTCTGTCCGGGTTGCAGGATCTTGATCGGCGAAGGATTTTAGCTGAACAATCTTGCGCAAGGCTTCGATGACGTACGGCATCGTGGCTATCCATTACCCAGGAGACGATAAATTCACCCTCGCCAGGGTTGACCGGGTGAACCTGAAGAGCAGCGTGTCGTACTCCTCTCGATTCCGCCGGGTGGTGGGTCTTTCGGCTAATAAAGAAGGCGAAGAGAGAGGGAGTGAGAGAGAGAGATGGAATGGAGAGGGGGGTCAAGCGGGATATTGGCAACATTAAGTATAAATGCAACCTACCGAGATTTATGTTCACCGAGGAGAGGAGAGAGCGCCGGCGAGAAGAAGAAGACTATGAGAAGGAGGAGAAAGAGGATGGTCGTGGTGAGCAGAAGGGATGAGGTCGCCGCGAGGCGTAGCGGAGACCACACGGAGAGCCGGGCCTGCTCGTGGCTCGTGGGGGGCCCTTCCTTCCACTTTCCTCCAGCTCTCTTGCCAAGAACTTTACTCCCTCTTACGCCTTTTCTGCTCTGGATGCGACTTTTCTTCACTGCGGTGTCCGGGGGACCCTACTCAAACCCCGAAGAAATCAACGACACAACTCCTCTGGGTCCTCTGGTTACTCTGTTCCTTTGAAGCGTCAAAGGAAGCTCGAGGATACCCCGATAGCTCAGAAAACACTCTAGCAGGCCCCTAACAGCTTCAATTAATCATTTACTGTCCTGATCTTCCAAGCTCTTCGCAAGATGAAGAGATCTAGAAGGATTTAGAGTGGGTGCATGTACTTGTTTCCTCGTATCAAGTTAGTATTGCTTCCAGCTTGTCTTCAGTATGTCAGGAAACAGGACCAACATTTTGAGTCCCCTAAAATTTTAGGAAAAGTTTTTTTGGGAAGACTAGGCTTCTTAAAATGAACTTGAGAAATGTCTTTTGAGGACAGGAGCCTAGCCCTCTGAGAAGCCTAGCCTTTTGAGATGCCCCCAGCTTTTTGAGATGTCCCTAGGCTTTTGAGAAATGCCTTTTCAGAACAGAAGTCTAGCCCTTTGAGAATCCTAGCCTTTTGAGATACCCCTAGACCTTTGAGAATCCTAGCCTTTTGAGTCACACCTAGCCTTTTGAGAAGTGTAACCTCCTTGAGAGGGCTAGCCTCTTGAGAAACCTAGCTTTTTGAGATGCCTAGCCTTTTGAGAAGCCCAGCCGTTTTAAACGCCACTAGCCTTTTGAGAAGCCCAATCTTTTGAGAACCCTTTCGAGAATAGAAGCCAGAGAACCAGAGCTCACAATATTTTCCAGCTCCCCATCAGACAGCTTCATTAAATAATAAGGGACCCCCTGAGCCATATACTTTCCCACTTCTGAAAGAGGATCAGCCTCCAATAAATCGTCGGAGGTTGCTCTAGCAGTTCTATTCGATAATTGCAAATTGCGCGATCGTTCGACGATGCTCGGGCCCCGTACGAAGGTCGCACTGGATTCCTTTCGAAGGTACTGCAATATTCGCGGCGGCGGCGTTGCGAAGGTGGGGATAATTACTCCGACCACATCGGGAGTAAACGTTCTCTCGAAAAGCTGCGGCGAGAGATGTCCGCCATTAATGAAATCGTTTTGCAAAAGTCCCGCGCGATCGCCTACCCCGAAGGATCCTCGCGGTATGATTTTGTTCGTGGACTCCGGGGGACTATGGTTTTGTCCCGTTCTCTTTCGACAGGCGGATCGACGTCGAACGGGCTCGTAAAACAGTTCTATCTCGGCGGTCGACATCGAGCGCTCGTGGCTCCAGGGCCAGGAAGATCATTAGCGAACCGACTACTTCGCGATCTCCCCTCCCCTCCCCTCCCCTCTCCTCCTCCCTCCTCCCCTATTTTCATCTCTATTGCTCCGTTTGCCATTAGATCTCTCGTTGCCCGTTCCGTTCAACGGGGCCCCGGCGAAGCCCATGTATGTCAAAGAAAACGAAACACTGGCCAGGCTCTGCCGGTTGCTCAACAGTAGTGGTAGTACCTACTAATAAATTCCGCGCATGTTTATGCGCAGTAAAAGTGACTGAAAACAGGATGGAAAGTCTCTGTTTACATCCACGGATCGGGTCTCCGATCCTCATCTCTCCGGACGAACAACAAGGATCGCTTGCCAATACGATTTTTCAAATGTACGCGAAATACGTTACCCAATCGGTGTTCGATGGAAAAGTGGAAAAGGTCGATAACATATCGAATTCCGTGGGTTTTAATGCGGCTTTATATTAGACTCAATTTACTGGATCTATTAATGCAAGCAGGTACTAATGTTTTACTCGATCCGGGCTCTAGAAGCTTATCACTGAAACTTGTTTGTGTCGAGACCTGCAGCTTAATCGTAACGGTATCGGCTGGTTTCTTGAAACTGCTTCGATTGGAACGCGCCTACTATACAAAAATTCGAGGATTAGCAGTGTTTAATATTCCGATGTTTGCAAACATTTTTTTATTCGTTTCGGTTTGTCTACGTTGTTTGAGTCTTTTGAAATATCTTCGTTTTTGCACTGTTTAAATAATTCGGGGTATGAGCGGAGCGAAGGGGTTATCTGTATGACAAGACCGATAAAAAATGTGGAACACAATTTTATTGTCAGGGGCTTCTGTTCCGAGAAAATCGAATTTCAATGTGACACAAGTTCGCTTCTTAAAGACAGTAGATTTGGCCAGCCATAACCAGACATGATAGATGAGTCCTATTGAAGTGTGTACTTGCGCATGTTTTAAATTCTGTATAGCAAAATTTTACGACATTTCTGGTTGTAACTCTGTATTATAAACATCTTGTGTAATTTTTAACAATTAAATTATGTATTTGCACGATATTATCTGCTCACGATAAAAATGAGTATATATAATCTGATGCATGGCTCTCGTTCGTTACAATTGATACAATTTTTAATTTGCAAAAAAAATCCACAGTCTAGCAATAAAACTGCATACTTACCATTGGCATTATTATTGTAATACTTTGAGTTGACATATATCGAGAATCCACTGTAATCCCTATTCCAACAGCTGTAGATCTACAGTTTGCAATGACTACTCAATTTATTAAAATTTTATTCAGGATAAGTATTGCACTGTATTTATTTTATCAACAAAAATTAACTTGCAACACTTTCAGAATAAACGGTCCAAAAGTATCCTGAAAAATGCGTTAAATCCAACGCAGCAATATCCTTGGGAGTGAGATTATGAATCGGCCGATCGAAAAACCTTGACGAAAAAATCGAAGAAACAAGGACCTGCTGCGAAACAGGCTAACCTGCCCGCTTATGCGTCCGCGCAGAACGCGCGGGACGTTACGCAACAGTTACAGATATTGCGTCTGGTGATGCTTGCTCGGAACGATATCAGCTGTGGACAGAATGCGATCGTTTACGGGAGGCGAACCGGTTTCTCAGCTATTCAATATTCCTCCGCGATCCAGCGTGATCGTTCAATTTATCGTACCGGCGCGCCGGCGGAAAGCCGGGGAAAATGAAGCGTCGGCCGGTCGAACGATTCCTTAAATAATCCTCCGGGGATGCCTCCGATGGAGCGTCGATGTTTTCCGCATTTTCCGGAGGACTCTGAACAGGATAGGAAAAAGAAAAAAAAAAGAGAAAAGAAACCCCATAGCGGATTCTATATCGTCCGACGCGTGGTCCGCGATGAAGACATTTAATGGGTCCCATCAGCGATCCAGATGCCTTCGGGGCCACTCCCACCGGAAGCTGTTCAAAAACCGACACCACCTTTCCCCTCACGTGCTTTGCTTCTCCCCTCCTCTCCCTCTCTTTCTCTCTCTCTCTCTCTCTCTCTGGATCTTCGGATCTAGATCTTCTGTCGGTGAGAGCCGCGAGGAAAGCATTCCTCATCAGGAGATGCATTCAGAAGACGTTTCTTCCGTTATAATGCATCTTCGATCGACGTGGTCATTTTATCCTATTGGGATATGGGATTTATTTCAATGAACACACAGTTGATTTTAAAAGAAAACTGTTTTATTCAAAGATACGGAAGGATTCTGTTAGATCTTGATACCTCGACTCTCTGGACGAGACTAAAGAAAATGTGCAACGGAAAAACCGTTGCTTAGGTTTGAAACCCGAAACGCGAAATAGCCTGGGCCTGCAAAGACAATTTATGACCCCCCGACCCTTAAGAGTCAGGGTATTGCCAGAGACCCATTGACAATGAAAATAACCAGGACCCGCGTCCTGGTCCTCTAAAGTGTTTCTCAACACAAAGATTATTTTTGCTTATATTAGATATGAAAAATCCAACACGCCTCCTCAAAAATGAATCGGCTGTGTTTAGATGTATCTCATACATACATTTGTTATAAGCTTATATATATATATATTTTTTTTTTTTTTTTTTTTATTTATGTATAAGTACCATTACTCTAAACATTATTAAATTAGGTATCAGAGAATTAATATTGTCCTTCCTTATCTTTCCTGGGAACTACATATGGTCCAACATTTGTTGCAAAGAATCAGGGAAACCCAGAAAACCTGATTAGACCATCCAATAATAATAAATTTCAATAAACATACATATATATTTTTATTATAAAATTAAACAATCTATTGATATATATATTTTTTTTTTTTTTTTTTTATTTTATTCCCATTCCATCTCGGAGCTGTAAGAATGTGACTGCAGGTAGCGGCTTTGTTAAAATATCTGCCAGTTGATTTCCTGTAGGAACATATTTTAATCTGATTATATTATTTTCGATTTGTTCCCTGGAAAAATGATATTTAATATCTATATGTTTTGATCTTTTGTGGTTTGTTGGATTATTTGCAATACTAATACATCCATTATTGTCTTCATATATTGTGATTGGTTCGGAAATATTTATATTAATTGTTTTCGCTAATGATCGTAGCCACAATGCTTCTCTAACTGCCTCAAAAAGAGCCATATATTCAGCCTCAGTAGACGAAGCAGCTACAGACGTTTGTCTTCTTGTAGACCAGCATATAGTACACTGTTCAAATAATTTAAATAAATAGCCAGTAGTACTTCTTCTATCATTTATATCACTTCCTCCCCAATCAGAATCAACATAACCACATAGAAGATCATTATAGTCACCCTTGATATAGATTAATTTAATATGCATTGATCCTTTAAGATATCTGAGTACCCGCTTTAAACATTGCCAAAGTTCTTTATTGTTCTTAGTTAGATATCGACTCAAAATATTTACAGCTGTGCTTATATCGGGTCTAGTACACAGCATTACGTACATTAAACATCCGATAAGATTTCGGCATGGAGCCTCATGTTTCTCATCAGAATTCAATGCCGTATAATCTAATTTATTTTCCAGAGGCGTACTAGTTGCCTTACAATCAGTCATATTAAATTTTTCTAAAATCGTCTTAATATATGCACTTTGATCCATGCATATCTTATTTTTGCTTCTTTCAATTTTGATACCTAAGAAAAGTTTAATATCTTTCAAATCTTTCATGCAAAATTTATTCATTAAGTAATTTTTAAAACTATTCATTACTTCAATATCAGCTGTAGCTATTACCAGATCATCTACATAAAGTACAACATATATATTTCGAGATACATCTCCTTTATCTAAAATATATATGCATCTATCTACTGAAGAGTTTTTAAAACCTCTTTCTATAAGCGCTTGTTCGAAAACCTCAAACCAGCATCTTGCTGCTTGTTTAAGTCCATATAATGCTTTATTTAATCTACATACTTCATTATTGCTACTTTTAATTCCTTCAGGAACTCTCATGTAAATTTCTTCTTTTAACGTACCATTTAGAAATGCTGTTTTAACGTCCATGTGATGTACCAGCAAATCAAACTGATTTGCAAACGCCAAAATAAATCTAAAACTTGAAATCCTTGCAACCGGTGCAAATGTTTCATTATAATCTACTAAATATTGCTGACTAAAACCTCGTGCAACAAGACGAGCCTTATATTTTAATGGATTTCCATATTCATCATTTTTAATAGTGAATATCCATTTACAATCAACAATATTTTTATTATTAGGTTTCGGTACTAGAGTCCATGTATTGTTAATTAAAAGAGAATTAATTTCATCTTTAATAGCCTGTTCCCATTTCATTTTATCATCCCTATTTTCGATTTCATGATATGATTTAGGAACTTCATAAACAATAGACTGAGCGGATAGAAGATAATCATCTGGAATTTCTTCTTCATTATAAGAAACAGTTGGACGATGTTTGATCCTCTCACTCCTCCTTAATTCGGGAGACAATTTTCCTTTTTCATTATCATCATTATCATTTTTGTTACTATTACTATTGAAAGATTCATTGCACGTATCTGTTTCTATTACAGATTTATTAAGTTCATTACTTAATTTGGCATTTTCATATGTTTCGACTACCTTTGTTGTAGTTGTATCTAATTTATCATTATTAGATTTTTGAGAGATTACTGATTTAGATTTATCAGTTTCAGATCGAACCATTACTGGCCTTGAAACTACAAAATTAGTTTCATCCATTATTACATCTCTCACTACATCAAACTTACCAGTTCCAACATTCCATACTTTATAACCATTTACTTCGTATCCAACTAGAATACCTTTCCAGGATTTATCATCAAATTTTGATTCTCTGGTTTTATTATGAACATACACAGTTGATCCGAAAACCCTTAAATATCTTAATTGAGGCTTTTTCATATGCCACATTTCATATGGTGTTTTTGATTCTTTCAAAACCTTTGTTGGAGTTATATTTATCAAATATGTAGCTGTTAAAACAGCTTCTCCCCAAAAGGCTTTGTCTAAACCAGCTCCAGCTACCATAGCCCGAGCCTTTTCCGTTATGGTTCTTACCATACGTTCAGACACACCATTTAACTGTGGAGTACGTGGAACTGTTAAGTGGTAGCTTATGCCATTTTCAACGCAATAATCTTTCATTTCGTTTGATAAATACTCCCTACCATTGTCACTATATAAATTTACTAATTTTAAATTAAAATGAGCCTCACTTTTGGCAACATAATCTCGAAAGGCAGAAAATACATCTGACTTCCGAGCAATTAAATACGTAACGCAATAGTGAGTATATTCATCCAAAAATAAAACAAAATAATTTCTTTCATTAATTGTAGTTGGAGTGATTGGACCACAAACATCTGTATGGACAATGAATAATGGGCGTCTTACATGACTTTTATCTTTAGCTTTTCTAAATGGTAGTCGTGCTTGTTTACCGTTTACACAAGCTTCACATAAATTATCATTTACTTTAACTTTTTCTATTTGCTTTATATCCGCAAACATCTCTTTATTCTTTAATTCTAAGAATTTATTTTTACCTATGTGCCCTAAGCGCTGATGCCATAATGTATAGTTATTCCTTTCAGCACTAGTTGCTTGAGCAACACAATTTTTAAAATTTAAATTAAGGATAAATTCAATAACATTTAAATTGTTCGAGGGCTTACATGATATTACTACATTACCAACTTTATGTATTTTTACTCCCTGTTCGTCGAACGTCACGCTCATTCCTGTCTGCTGAATCCTTCGAACCGAAAGTAAATTGTACGGTACATCTGAACAGTAGAAGACATCCTGCAGCGTCCCTTGAATGCCCATATTGGTGATGATATGTATGGTCCCCTTCTTCGTTGCACTAATGTATGTACCATTTTTCGCGACGGAAATTTTTATTGGCACAGGAATTTCTTCAAAATTTTCGGCTACATCTTCTCTGTTTATGATGTGATCCGATGCACCCGAATCTAATATAAATGTAATCTTATCTTGTTCGATTTTGTCTTTCTCTTCATATTTTCCCACCATAAATGCAACATGTGATGGATCATAATTTGTAGAGGATGTGTTATAGTTTACTGAAGATGTAGATCGCTGCATCACTTCAATTGTCTGAGCCATTTTCTCACTTTGAATGTTTGAATGTTTCATCTGTCTTTTATAATAATAACAGTCCTTTTTAATGTGGTTTGTTCTCCCGCACTGGTAACAACCTTTAATTTGTCACTGTATTTTTCACCATTAAACGGTTGAATGTTTCTCTTTGAATTTGCCATTGTTTTATCGTCTTTATATTTAGCTGTACACTTAAAACTATGCACACACACGAATATATATAATGATTATAACTATCTTATTTATCCTTTACGGTCTTTTATTTTATGTGATACACTACACAGTTAATACACAATTAAACTGAGTTTAATACGTAACTGGGCCCATAACCTATTGGGATATGGGATTTATTTCAATGAACACACAGTTGATTTTAAAAGAAAACTGTTTTATTCAAAGATACGGAAGGATTCTGTTAGATCTTGATACCTCGACTCTCTGGACGAGACTAAAGAAAATGTGCAACGGAAAAACCGTTGCTTAGGTTTGAAACCCGAAACGCGAAATAGCCTGGGCCTGCAAAGACAATTTATGACCCCCCGACCCTTAAGAGTCAGGGTATTGCCAGAGACCCATTGACAATGAAAATAACCAGGACCCGCGTCCTGGTCCTCTAAAGTGTTTCTCAACACAAAGATTATTTTTGCTTATATTAGATATGAAAAATCCAACATATCCCCCACCACTTAAGGGCCCGGGATGGTCACGTGACTTTTTAATTAATAATTTCCATTCTTCAGACACAAAGACTTAAGTCTTGGCTTGAAACTTGTCACATTTTGTGCTCCGTATTATCGATATTATGAATGTAAAGAAAATATTAAAATAGTATTTCTTTAATTTATTATTTGGCGGTACATCTTCAAGTGACTTTTTTCATTCAAGTAAATTTCTCTTTCGAACGAGTCCTTTACTAGCGACAAAATATTCCTATATTCCTATTTTCCTAATATTCCAATATTCCTTAAATGAGGACGAAAGCTTGGGGCACGTGAAATAATTTTTTGACGGTAACGTAGTCACTCTACCTTATCGGGAATCCACGAAGCCCCGGCTACTTAACAACGAGCGTTTTAGCGTGTAGCCTGCATACCGGCGGTCGTATCAATTAGATTAGAGGATTTATTCGCGGTTAGGCGAAAAGTTTTCTGTATCGGTATGCCTACTCGACCGGTACCTCCTGCCATAGGCTCGTGTGTTATGTTGTGTTGTGTTGTGTTGTGTGCATGCTCGCGTGTGCTGTTACAAAGAACCGCCGCGCCGGTACGTGCCAGTATCTTATTAGGGAAAGGCCCCTTCCCCCCTTCTCTCTCTCTCTCTTTCTCCTTCATTCGTTGTCCTCTAACGACCCTCCTCCTCCTCCTCCCCTTCTTCTTTTCCTTTGCGCCTTGTTCCGTACGCGTAGAAGAACGGCACGTATCCTAAGCTCCACGGAAAAACATGGAACGGAACGCGTGTGCGGACGGTATGCAATCATGTCATTACACCGAGCTGTCCGCCGAGGGGAAGGGACGCATGCAGACACCACCGGTGGTTATTTATATGGGACACCGTCGGCCGACGGCCAGGATGAGGGACACTTCCTCGAGAGCCTTCCTGGCCTCGTCAGCGAATTCGGAGGAGACTGTGAGAATACCCTAATCCCGAAACTGAAGGCGCAGGATGTAGCAAAGGAAATATTAGGGACCCTCCTGGCCAGCTCAGAAGCCACAGCAGATTTGCAACAGGCTGCAGTAGGCCTTGGTCCCAAAACAGATGAATGCTAGCTGGATTTGTGAAAAAAAAATATTTTGAACTTTTGTGGTGATCTTATTCACCTTGGTGATTGTGGAACAGGATTAAGGAAAATCTAGTTCTCGAGGAAAAAAATACAGTAAGTTTTTCTGTATATGTCGCCAAGGTATATGCATAATGATACATAAACATTTGTGTCTTTTGAGGGGGAATGGCCTTAAAAGACCTGAAACTAGGGCGACACATTAGATTTTTTTTTAAACGAACTACTCAGGCGATTTTGTTGAAACTTCTAGGATCTTTGATTGTATATTTCAGGTATACGTTCAAATTTTCTCTTCGAAAAATATGCAACAGGAACGAAGGGACATAAACATTTGTGTTTTTCGACTTTTTGGGCCGTGTGAAGTGAAAAATGCAAAAAGCGCAGTACTTCCACGCTAGTTGTATACATCACAAGGACAGCGATGCCAGCAGCGATTAGGGATCGATTAATCTCGATTAATCGGTTTTTGATAATAAATATTGCGCTTTATATTTATTTTCTTTCCCTACTATTCTCATGGGACAAATTCACCAACCGCAATTATTTTCACGGGACAGGCTAAACGGAATCATATGGATAAACTAGAAATCCATAACGAAATTCCTGAAGTTCATTCCTACTAGAACCTATACGATTCCCGTTCCCAGTGATCGAATAAAATTTAATACACACGGTGACTCCGAAAGATAAGATTCCCCGGAGAGTCGATAAAAAAGAAACGTATTTAATTTCCAAATGAAATGATCACCGCCGTCGAAAGATCCCGTGGTTTCGTTTCGCGAATAAAACGAAGGCATTGAAGCGACCAAACCGCGAAACAATTTTCCTCGGATCGGCCATAAAAAAATACCCGGCATTAGACCCCGCTCGCCCGCGACATCGCAGTGTACACACAGGTACACTGCCTCCCCACGCACGCCATTATAACCGACGCTAAATTAAATTTAATAAACGCCCGGCGGAGCTACCCGGTAGAAAATAAATGTCCCATGAAAAACCATTACCGCGAGCTCGACGCGCGTATTCGGTAACCCGTCTCCACATAACTGTCACCGGTACGACCGTCGCTTCTATCACCAGGCCGTTCGGCCGAGCATCGCTGTTAACAGATCCTTCATAAGGTCCCTCGATTTGCATGAGCGCAACCGGGATCGTCGAACGTTCCATCGGGAACAGTCGAAACGGCTTGCGACGTTCCGACGCGGGGAATCGTTGTCTTTCCAGAGCGTCCCGAAACGGAGCCGACTTCATAAATTCGTTTAATCTCGGTGGAGATGCGAATCTCGAAAGAGCAGCAAACAAGAAGCCGGGGCTCGTCGTCTTCATCGTCGTCGTCGTCGTCGTCGTCGTTGGGGAAGAAGCAGCGTTTTATAACTTAATAAAGCGAAGCAATGAAGCGTGCCGCGTCTCCTTCGACCACGAAGAATATTCCGCGACGACGACGAGGGACGCTTTTAACGTATCATTGCGGCCGCTGGATACATCGTGTGCGAGAGAGACTCTCTCTCTCTCTCTCTCTCCCTCTCACTCTCTCTCTCTCTTTCGTCCCGCGCTGGAATGCGGAGCCGCCCGTGGAAAAATAAAATCGAACGAGAGAAGCCTCTCGGCAACACGGCCAGGAGAGGATCCGACGAAACGTAGCGTGTCCGTTATGGAAAACGAGCATTCCTGCGGACAAACAAATTGGCCGATACCGGGGACAGGTACGCGCAACCTAGTAATTAATGTCCGCGAAAGGATGATCGTCCGCGGAGGAAGCGATTCGTTATTGGGGCCCCGTTATCGAGCACCATCGCTTCCTCAATATAATTGAATTAATAGAATCGAGACACGGCCCCGCGCGCGCGGTCCACGGATATATCAGCCACCTCCCCGCCGCCATTTTACAACCGCTCAGACCGCCGGACACCTCAAGAGGACAACGATCCCGAACGCCTTTGCGCGAAAACTGAAACTTTCCAGCCGCCATTTTGGTCCCCCTCATGCCAATCGATGATGCACCGGACCCTTATAGCAAAATATAAATTTTCTCTGTTATAAGACAGAGGACCCCTTCCTTTTCCGAATTATTTAAATAGTAGCAATATTGTACCAGCCAATCATTATTTCCATAAATCTCATAATTATGAAGCACATACCCCAGAGAAGGTGTTCAGAAAAAGTCCCCCTCCCATGGGGTGGGTTTTCCAGAACTTCACAATGACTTCTCGATATATGTCAAGAACACGGGTCTTGCCAGCGACATGTATCGTCCAGGAGACCTTCCGTGTTATGTTTACACCTAGGTGGTATAGGTTGCGATAGTGGGGATAATTCCGTGACGTTTAGCCCCCAGGCCTTGACGACATATATAGAGGAGTCACTGTATTTCGAATCGGTATAAAATTGTTTAAAGAATTTGAGATCCCGTATCTCTACGTCAATAAAAGTCCCGGGCCGAGAGAGTCCCATAATTATGAAGCACATACCCCGGGAAAGGTGTTCAGAAAAAGTCCCCCTCCCATAGGGAAGGTTTTCCAGAAGTACTGAGCAACTTCTCGATATATGTCACCAACACGGGTCTTGCCGGTGACAAGTATCGTCCAGGAGACCTACCCGAGCCGTGTCATGTTTACATTCATGTTATCTACGCCACAGTAGTGAGGATAATTCCGCGACGATTATCCCCCATATCTTTGTGACATATATAGAGTCGCTGTATTTTGGATCAGTGTAAGATTGTTTAAAGAATTTGTGTGCAGCGAGATACGCCGTCCACGTTCTTGAGATCCCATACCTGTACAGCAATAAAAATGCCGGGTTGAGAGAGAGGGCCGTTTAACGGCGCTCGATCGACAAATTAACGCCGACAGATCCAGCTACCGATACACTCTGCGAGAAGAGAGACCCCGGCCCGTCGATCGGCGATGAAGAAGCGCGAACATTCGACCCGATCCGAGGAAAATATTACACGACCAGACGCGGAGGCCTGTTCGAGAAATCGCCGGCATCTATTAGCCTGAGCGCCTCGCGTCGTGTTCTTAACACATCCCGGCCGGGACGATGAAGAAATTACGCTGGAAACGCTCCTGGATCGACGATTTATTCGACGGCAACGGTATTCGCATAATAGGACGCCTCTGAACGAGTCCTTTTAATCTTCGGCTTTCCGAACGATTTGCTTGCATTTGTCATTCGACTGCGTTCTAACGTCTGTGTTTTCGCTTGACAGCTCCTCACGGGCGCGCACTATAATCTTTTTTCGGAAGGGGAAACTTCTTTCGATATTAGACGATGTTTTGGGACGGTTTCCGACGTATTGCGGATCAGGGTGCCTGTTCGGGTTTGTTCTCGATAGGCTCAGAGAGGTTTATGGGTCCCATAAAATTGTCTGGGGGACCATGAATTGTGTGATGTCTTTTGTCAACAAAGGGTCTACCCATTGTAATTAATATTAATTATTAATCTTTCTATTATATTTTTGTAATATATTAATATTCTAATGTACCCTCTTGTTCTGGCACTAAGCAGAGATAGAAATTTCCCATGCTGAAAATAAATATAGTGTCTACTCGATACATGTCCGAAACACGGGTCTGACCAAGGACATAGATCGTGTAGGAGATACTATTCTTTAAAAGACAAGAAAGCTCTAGTTTACACTCCATGTTTACACTCCTCGGCGAGCAAGGTCACTCGAGATTCGGGGGCATACCTTGCGGTAGTGGGGATAGTTCTGGGACTTTTATCGGTTAGATGTTTGTGACATATATCGAGTGAAGCCCGCATTGGTGTCGTTTTTCGAGACAGAACTGTATTCATAAATTCAAGACAGTAAAATTAAGCTTGATATATTATCTTCAATCTATTAAGATTAATAAATAAGGACGAAGCTTCCTATTTCTCGTCTAGTGATCGGTTTAATTAACAGATTTGTTGTTAAAATGTCCCAAAAATATTTGAATCGCAGACCTGCGTGTCTAAGATCGCGGAGCATCGGCTGAGCGGGTCTAAGAATCGAATCGCGGAATTTCGCGCGAAACCTGGCCGTTCCCGTTGTGAATCACGCACGCACCGGAGGCGTGGATTTATTTTGCGAGTCCATTTCGTAGCATCGGCTCGCAGAGGATGAGTCATGGTGGTATTGTTCGGCCGGACGGGGAGATACAACACAAATCATTTCCTGCCGTATCCCTATCTATCTGCCTTCGCGTTTACGCGGCTGCGGCCGTGTGCGTATCCGCGTGTCCCGTGCACACGCGTACCGATATTCGCGAACCTCCGACCACGTTGGTCGTACGTACACGCACCTACACAGTTACCCGGGGCACATAGGTGCAACGACGCACAACGCATCTCACGCTCGAGTGCGCGCGTCGCGCAATCGTCTAGCGTCGGACGCGCGTGCACGCGACGCTTTGCGAAAACCGTTTTCTTTCGCGAACGCGATACGTCGTTGCCGGGCCCCACCGAAGCTTTTTGTTCGATTTAAGAAAACGCGGCACGCGCAACGCTCCGCAACGTCAGCTGCCCGCCCCTCTCCTCTTCCTACGAACGTCCGTCTGTCTTGCGCCTTACCCGCCTCCTCCATTGGTTGCTTCCTTCCGCGTCCTCTGTAATCGATGCATGCGAATGACGCGGTACGCAGAAATTGAGGGCCCCAACGGCTTATTATTGCCACGATGTACGACTCTGTCTGCTGTCCGTTTCGTTTGCGACGCTTCCCTCTTCCGTGTGCATCTTCAAATACAGTAAGGAGCAACACTGAACCAATAACCACTAGTTTTGTATAAATCTATTCTTTTATTATTGTTCCCCTCAGGGTTACAATCCTCGCTATAGGTTCACACCTAACCTATGCGTTCACCCATCTTTCGACGGGCCCCAAACCAACGTCGCTTAACCTCCATGATCACCATCCCACAACACCACCGGACGATCCACCACCGGACGATCCACCACCCGCCGGCAGTTTTGTATAAATCATTATTTATTTCTAGGAATATAGAAGAATAACAGAAAATCAACATTATAATTGTTTTTGTCATAGATAGAAGTAACTCAAGAATTTTTTTCAATGATTAATGTCTCCTCGTTTAGCAATGGCAACAAAAATAGACTTCTGACTATGACAAAAACAATTATAATGTTGATTTTTTGTTATTCTTGTGGTTATTGGTTCAGTTTTGCTCCTTACTGTAGGTCGCGCCACGGAGTTTTCCCGAAGCGACTATATCCTGAATAAAACTTCAAAGAATTGAGTAGTCACTGCAATCGAGACGGCAGGGCCACAGCAGTTAGCCTAGGGATCGCAGTGAACTCTCGATATAAGTCATCAACAAGGGTCTAGCCTTCGACATATATCGTCCAGGAGAAATTTCCCGAGCCGCATTATATTTACCGAGACTTCTCGAGCTTCGGGGCTTCTCACAGGGTATACCCCTCGGCAGAGGGGATAATTCCGCGACGTTTATCATGCAGGCCTTGGCGACATATACAGAGAAATAGACATCCGAGTTAAAGCTAGAGGAATCGGGGCACCTACAATTGGAGCATGGCGAGATCAAAGCATCAGCAAGTTAGGTCCCCGGATAGTGAGCGAAGCATCATCAAAGATTATTGTTGGGAGGGGAGGGGGTATCCTCTAAAATCGGTATGTTCTGCGGTCCGGTCGTTGCACGTGCGTCGGTCGGGCTCGGGTTTTTGCCGGGCCGTAGGAGTGAAATCGTTCTCACCAAATCCTTTGAGTGCGGTGCCACCGGTTTTTGCCGGTCAGTTGAAAATCGGTGGACACTGGAACCGGGTCGATCCGCGTATCGGGAAGCAACGGCAGCGTCGGCCCAGGGAGCTCTGCGGTCGTGTTCCGGCCAATAATTGACCCCGACGCGTTTCGGCCCCGGCGCGTACATTATAAATGCGTGCGCGGCTACCAAGCAGCAACCAGGTATCCGTCCCGACCCTAGCGGGTAGTTAAGAAGTGGCTGCAGCTTCGACGTGACGTGTTATGGCTTTAACCGCAACAACGCGCCTCCGACCGCAGGAGCCCTTTACTTTGCTCTTTACTCTTGGCCCTCGCAACGCGCCGTCTCCTCTTCTCCCTCTCTCTCTCTCTCTCTCTCTCTGTTCGTCTCCTATCCTCTGTGAGGCGAGCCGCATCGCGGCGGCTGCCTCGCCCATAATTACTCCGCGATGATACCAATGGTATCGATCATCATCCGGCTACCCCTTCGTTCTTCGATTCCTCGCCCGGTTGTAATCCCCATTAGCCAGCCGTAATTACGACCCCGTATTATGTACGGATGCTGCGCCGCGTTTCTACGGACGTCACGACCACCGATTCTTTCTTTCTTTCTTTCTTCAGCTGCTTTCTTCCCTTTCCTCGACAAGAAAACTGGATCTAGGTCGACCATGCCCTGCTTCTTACAGACGCACAGAACCTGGACCAGGACTCTGAAAACATCGACGCAAATCTAGTCACAATATGTACAGTAAAAGAAATACATCTGTATCGGGATAATATTATAGGTTAGCATGGGCGATTGCAAGAAGGATGGAAAATGTGCTAGGATAAAAGAAAAGTGGTTTAGTAAACAGAAGGAGAAACACAAATAAGCCCCGTGCAGTCTGGTCTCGCACTATATACACACACACTTTTTTCGCTAGCATACATAACTCTCGCTCATGCGACCCCTAGCTCCGAACTGACTATACCAAAACAACTCGTGTTACTCTCCCCCCCCCCTGTCCCCTCCTCTCGGACCATCCCGACTACTGCCTCGCGCTTCCGCGAACCTATAAAAACAGACAACAAGCGCTCGGTGACGTCATCGCCTGATCGGCTGTTCCTACAGTCAGTGTCGCCAGGTGAGGGCAGGGAGGACAAATTGAGGGAAAACAGAAACTCTCTTTCTACCAATATCCGGTTAGTCACGTGACAGTGACGGAACGCGTCACGTGATCGGTCCATGGCGGAAGCGTGGGGGAACAGCGCGGTGGAAGGGGAAGTTAGAGTGGGGGGACAAGTGTTGATCTGGCGACGCTGCTTACAATATAAATTAGACTACAGCCGTATATGCTGAATAATAATTGTCTTTGTTCTAAGCGAACTGCGGATATTCATACAATCTTGCTAGATAAATTTTCAAGAAGGTACCAAATGTCTATTTTCAATTTCAAAATAAATAAAAATCGTACTAAATTCTGTCGAATTTAATGCTCCATCATTTTTTTTTAAATTTTGCAAGCCACAAGTACTGCGGTCCAGTTATAAGACGGAGGAGGAGTCATTAAAGAATGTTTTCTCGTTAATCGTTTTCCGGGGCCAAAATTCACGCAGCATTTCCGACCAGAGGAAGGTTGCGGCGTTTCTAATACGTGTAATTACAATGCCACCGAAGTAAACCGTGGTTACGACGGCAAAAACTCGGATAATCGGTACCAGCAATCATCACAGTACGTACGCTCCCGGGGTTTCCGAGAATGGTACGTAATGAACTCGATCTCCGAAGGTGTAGAAATAAAGAATCGGCCGTCGGTTTTCCGTCGAGAGGAGTCCTTGCGATAATCGATGAAACCGCGTCCCGATTTTTCTCGATTCGTCCTCGCCGCCTGTCCTTGCGCGGTTCGAGTGAAAACAGACCGCTCCGTTCAGAGGTTCGATCGATTGCGACGTTTCCTCGGCTGTTTCCACATTTTCTTTCGAAATTTTTCGCGAAGGAACATGCTCACAGATTTTCTAGATCCTTATCCTCGACGTGGTGGGGATAATAATTTCATTTCGAAATAAGAAAATCCCCTCTTCTCCTTCTTCAACCGAAATACGGCGAAAGCCGGTCCCGAGTCATCGTCTTGTATCGAGAGAAAACTGTAATGAAATATCGGCGTGGGTCAGAAATGACCCGGGCATAGGAACTCGCAGAGAGCTAAGGATTTTGTACTGCACTTGAAACGTCTTCTGTTGCTCTGTGATTAATAAAGACGATTAACAAAGTATCGTGTACGGGACTATCTTCGGCGAGAAATATTTCAGATTCCTGGCTGAATAGTTGCAATTGCAAAAATAAATAATACGTCCTGCGAGCAACTATATCGCGAGAGATAGGATCGATTAAGATCCCAAGTAATCGACAATTAATCTCCGTTATTAATTCCCCGGTTCCGTGTAATTCCAGACCATATTCCACGTCGTTTGCAACAACACGTGTACGCTGAATTCGAAACAAAAAATAGTCGAAGCCGAGGCAGGAAACGATTTGCCGAGCATGCGTTTAATATTAGTTCAATTCATCGCGCGGATAGCTCGGTTCGATACTGTGCTCCGTTCGAAAACAAAACTGTTCGAGTCTGTAGAATCTAATTAAGCCTTGTCTTCTGATAAGAAATCTAGCAAAAAGGATGATTACTGGGCTGCTGTTACATAAAGTGCAGTACGGAAAATCGACTAACAAAATTGCGTTTTCTACATCGGAGGCCTTCTAGTTCGATCCTTTCCCTATCCGAAGAACATTTTAACCAAGAAAAAATTCGTTTTCTCGACGCAAAACCTTGACGATTCTTTTAATCACGGTGTAATTACTGAACCTCCAACTTTCTCAAACTGGAGCACGTAAAATGTTGGAATAATCGATAAAGAAGTGGACCATGTTTACCAGCATTTTTAATTTACAGACTGTGAACATTCCCAAGAAATAATTCGACAAATTTATTTCTCTTTATTAAGAGAGAAATCTTTTTCTTTTTATTCTTTTTTATTTCTTTTTAATATAAAGTAATATAAAATCACTTTTAGCGTTCTGCAAACCTTAAAACGAAAATGAATGGAACAGTACTTTTATCGAGCCTTTGACGCGTTAAAGTAGATGGCGCTGAGACAAGCAACGAGTGCTGAAAGAGAGTGAAATTGATATCATAATTCGTGCAAAAATGGAGCTTTGCTCGCGAAACTTTGGCGACAACCCTCTGCTGCCATCTGTGCCACGGTGGCTCCGAACTTTTGTCGCCGGCAGCCTCGGTAGGTAAGAACGGGACCGAATCGTTGCACCGGAAGCCGCATCGACTCCCGGAATACAAGATCGATGCGTAAATCAGCCTTACACATCGATGATCAATGACCGACGATGCTCGCTTGTCAAAAACGCGTGGAAAGAACGTAACGGCCGTCTCCCACTACGGTCCGCCGCGTGTTCTCGTTAATAAACGCCAATTAGGCGAGTGCTACACCTACTCGACATATCGAAGAAGCTTTCCGCGATCCCATCGTCGATTACGTCTAATGTTGTGATCGTGCTCCCGACTTATCAATCGCTGCTTAACCTTCTAGCCAGCGAGATTTCAATGGTGCACACCGATCTTGTCCTTTCACTGATCGTTTAGAAAGTTATGCGTAAACTGGGAAAGAATGTGGTATTATGTATATAGATATAGCACGACGTGGACGCAGTTGTATGCACAGATTCGATAAACCTGCAGCATTATGGCTGTGGTAATGGCGAGCACCGGCGAAGGTGAAGCTGTGACGAAATTCGTGCTGATGTATGTAGGGTGTGAGTTGTTATAAATATTTCCGTGGCGCGCGGTCGCCGTTTCACAACAAACAAGGTTTATCGAGACGAAATCATTCAGTGATCGTTCTCCTTCGTATTTGTCAAATCGCTGCCAGGCGAATTCATAAGCACTCTACTTCTAATTCCAATTGTTTTAAGAGTCTTCTTTGTTGGATAATTTTTTAACGGAATCTAGAAATATTTTCTCAGAAATGAAACCATTGAACTACAGTGAATTCTCGATATACACTCCCGCTCATAAGGACACCTCTGGTTTTTAGTGAAACTCTGGTATTTCGTATAAATTATGAACCTCTAACTGTATCAACTACACAATATAAATATCCTCATATGCTCAGCAATAATTACAACTTCAATGTAATAATTCATTATAAATTATGAAATAGCCACACCAATCACCAGATTTGATTTGATTGTGTATGTCAACAACATCGTCCTGGAGACATACCCGAGCCGTGTTATGTTTACATCTTTACTCTCATGCTTTGTGGCCCTTCACAGGGTATGCCCTGCGGCAGTGGGGATAATTCATATACAGAGACATATACAGAGAAATTACCGTACTCTACAGGGCCCAATTCGCATGGGGTCTCTTGAAATTTTTGTGTTTCGTGCCCTAATAGTGATAAACGAAGGGTTTAGGTTCCCGTTCGACGTTTAATGGCAATGATGGAGGATTCGGAAAACAGAAGGAAATTGAGGATGTTGACTGGGGATCCAGCAGGCTGGTTGCCGTTCGCCCGGCATTTCTCGATCGTTTCGAGAGCGATCGGGACACGGGCGTGTTTGCGTCGACGTGTGTTGCACGTGGGCGGCACGATATGAGAGATCGCCTCGTTACCTTCTAGCGTCTATACACCCGCTTCCAGAACAGGGCACACTGCCGCACTGCACACAAAACCGTCCGGGGGAAACAGGTTAGCCGGATACACGGTTTATAAATGTTTCTGCGTGCGTTCTGAGATATTGCTTTTCCTGGTTAACTAGTTGGGTGTCCGAGATATCGGCCGCGGCCGCGGAAAGTTGACGTCGAATTGCCGTCGCGTCAGGCCCCGGTAATTAAAATGGCTTTTCCCGCGGGCGGTGCGTATTTCAAACGCTGATAACGAGAAAAGAGAGAGAGAGAGGGAGAGGGAGAGAGAGATGCTATTTATAGTCCCTACGGTAAGTATCACCGGGTCGTGTGTACACACTGTATATGCGTTGCGCAGAATCTATCTAGAAAACACGGTTCCACGGGTAACACGATATCGGGCAATTCCGGCCCGCGACGGCCGCTTGCGTCAATCGCGAGAAAAACCCGATCGGCGTGGGCCGTTTCGCGGATCGCCATAGTGAAAGACGGCATCGAAAATCGGATCGACTAGCTATGCCTGCGATCTACAATGTAGCACACACGAACCCACCGTACCCATTAAGGACCGCAAAGAAATCTGTAAGACATACCCCTGGGACCGCACGTTTTTGGACAACCTTGTACGTTCACGAGAAAACTCGTAAGCGGTCCTTAATGTGTTAATCAGTGCTCTTGCGCTAATCCGATTAACCGATCTCTTGTGTCCTTTCGCAAAATCAAAAAGCAGAGGTTAATTGTCGCAGGATCGGAAAGATTTGCACGGTAGTTGGCGGTGGTTCCTGGCGAGACGAATCCGCGAAGAAGCTGGATGGGGCTGGTCGTCGATTAATAATGGTTCCCAGCGTCTAATTCCAGCCCTTCGGGAGGTATGACGAATAGGCGCGTTATCCACGCGAGTCCGTGCTCGGGTTTCGGCTTGGTGAGACCAAGGGTTTAACCTATCTCTGTTTCTCTCTGCTACTCTCCCTCTCTCTCCACCCTTCGGTCTCTCTCTCTTCGCAACAGAGAAGGGGGTTGAAGGGGGTGGCAGATTGATCCGTCACGGAGCGCGAGCACAATCACCCCCATTAGACATTATGTGCCTCCCGGCCACACGTACACGCACTTACGCCGAGCTCACCTACCCTGCGGAACACGCGCGTTCCTCTGTGAGCGTGTGCGTGCGTGAAGCGTTACCGTGCCGGCCACCGAAATGCATCCACTCTGTACAACAACGGCTCTGAGCTATGATACTAGTGCTGATCTACGGTACTGGCCGCAACGGCGCTGCAACAAATCCGGGATTCAGGCTGGTTGCCGTCTTTAACGCCGGATCGGTTGCTCTAGCTCCTATGCGCTCCGGGGCTGAAAAAGCAACGCGCTTTCTTCGGGGGTGCTTAACCCCTCAATTTGAAAGCATCAAATGAAACGAAACGATAAATTAACTGTGTTTAGATCATTCTATTGTCAGAATTATTCCAGAATAGTATGCGCTCAAATGGGGAAGATGGGGGTAAAAACGGGTTTGCCACCCTTACGGACGTATAGTTACCGAACATTCCCAACCAAAATCGACCGAAGCGCGCTAACCGGTTAGGCCCTTTGCAGCATCATGTCCGCTTTCGATTTTTCTTTGCTGGGAAGCCACGATCGCACAAATCACCGTTCTCCAAAATTCCAGCGGCTAGCGTGTCCACGGTTCGCGACCGCGACGGAGGATTGTGGAATAAATTCAGGACGGGGCATCGGAGCATCCTCTCCAATCCAGCGGAACATTCGTTCGATTTTGCGAGGGGGGAGGGGGAGAAGAGCCGCGCGCGGGTTCCATACACAGGGTCCCAGATACGCGGTTGTTCGAATTCAGCCCGCATCCTCGCTTGATTCTGAAAACCGAACGACACGAAAGCGCGTGCGGCGACACGGAGCGCTGCTCACCATTTCCCGCGACTGGGCGAAGCCACCCACGTAGCCCGACGCTCGTTTGTCATCCGACAAATAGCCTTTCTGCCGACCGCGTTACACGAGAAGAGTCAAGTACGTGTGTCGACACGAGCGCGAGACCCGCGCCGTACGCGTGTCCCCCCTCCCCCTCCCCCTCTCCAAGGATTCGCACTCGTAAGATTATTATTATCTTAACGGCCACGGCCGGGCCCGGCCCGGGCCGACGATATTTCTCCGCAACAGAAATACCTTCCTATCCCATTAATTCTCGCCGGGCAGCCGCGAGCGCACTGTCGATCCTGAGCCCTGTACCCTAAGCCCCATTACGACAACAATGCCAGAGCAAGACTAGCAAACCGTCCGAACCTTTACTTTCGACTGAAGAAAATGATTAAAAGAACGTTCTTGACGCCAGGTTCACTAAATGTCCCTACATTACTAGGTTTTACATTATAAAAATAACGAAAATGTATCTTTCCTCAATCATTTCTTTTACAATATATAGTGAGTTCTCGATATATGTCAACAACACGGGTCACGTCAATGTCAGGTACTGTCCAGGAGACTGCCCCCCGTCCGAGTTATGTTTACACTCCTAGGCCTCCATGGGGTATACCCTGTGGTAGTGGGGACAATTCCGCGACAATTATCATCGAGGCCTTGGCGACATACACATACAGAGAAATCACTGTATTCCCAAAGAAATAAATTGAATTTCTCATTCTTGCATCTTTACAATTTCGATAATTGTGCTGTAAACCTAGTGTCAAGTGGCTCCTACGTTTTATAACAAATATGGAAAATTTTTATGTTGCTTAAAAATCCGTGGGCTAACTGTTCCACTCTAATTCGTGATTTCTGGCAAGAGAAGTCTAAATTCGAGTATAGAATTCACGGAACAGTGACACGAGGGTGCCAGACGAGAGTTAAGGGTGAAAAGTAGGTGCCTCAAGTTTTGCTGCACGTTTTTCGTCATCGAGATCCTTCATCGACGCGCTTGCAACATCTGGCCGAGAAGCAGGGCGAGGTGGTAAAGTCGCGGCGAAGAAAAAAGCAACGTGGTAAGCGATACGAGAATTCACTGATGGATTAGACGCTATTCGAGGAATGCTTGAACGGCGACCCCGGCATCCGGCTTGATTGATGCTTTCTTCTCCGAGTGGTCTGCTGGCAATTATTCCTGCCAACGGGCGAGTCACCGGTGAATCTGTTTAGGGGTGGATCACAGGTTTCCGAGAGACAACGGGGACGAAGGAAAATTGGTGGGAAGACCCTGGAAAAAAAACGCAAGAAATCCCAAGCTTTCACTGGGTGGGACAATTACTCTTCAACCCTTGCATTCCTCTTTTTGCGTACGTGAAAAATCTCTTGATACGTTTGGTTTCTACCTGATTATGTTCTGGGACGTTTCTGAGATTTCTAGAAAGTAGTGAAAAACCACCCCTTAAAATTTTCTCTTATGTACAAGTGACAAAATCACCCCCAAGTCACCCTCTCTTTTTATTCTCCCTTCGCAATCGATTTCAACTTCTCGGAGGTTGTAGACAGTAATTATACGACCCTCAGATTTGTAAAATAAAATATTCTGCAGAGCAGGAGTCAAGTTAAAAATAATTTCCTCGTCAAACAATTTTAATAAGTTCGAAATCCATGTTTCTAAATTCTCTTAATTTTGCATTTGAAATTCCATTTCCGCCACAAACGCCTAAAATCCGCAGTCTGGTAATTAGCCGAAGACTTTTTCTCCCGAAGGACACTCCCGAAGCTTCAGCTATTAATCACGGCGCCCACGGGGCCTTCGAAAATTTTTTTTCCAACCCCGTAAAGATGGAAGCAGCCGAGATTCTCTGTCGCGGGGGATGAAAGGGCGCCCGAGGAAAAGGGAGAAAGAGGCAGGGATAGAAGGGAG
Source organism: Seladonia tumulorum (assembly GCA_913789895.3). NCBI lineage: Eukaryota > Metazoa > Arthropoda > Insecta > Hymenoptera > Halictidae > Seladonia > Seladonia tumulorum. The sequence continues at coordinate 7,562,162 of OU565280.1, forward strand.
GAGCAAGGACGAGGTGAGATGAATAAATAAGAGGGTTTTGAAAGGCGCTCGCTGTGGTCTAGGAGGTTATTACGTGGCGTCACGCGATGATGTATCCGCGCTGGTTCAGATTGTCTCCGCGAGATGGGACCACCAACCGTGAAATATGCACCAACCCCCGGGTTAAACCCCCTTGAGGCACAACCAACCCCCCACCCCCTTATTCACCACCACATCACCACCTTCGGATGCCGAAAGAGATCCTCCTAGCGTCTTCTTGTCAGAGGCAATCTGCGTTGTATCCCCTGACCGAATTTCCATATTAATCTTGCGGAGCCTGTGTCCCGAACACAATTAATCTGTTATCAGCCCGACCGTGCATAATTTTCACAAACTTGCGTAAATAATAATTCTCCTCGTTGTGCATATCTATTCCCTCCTCAGCAGTCCTTTGAGATTGAGAGTGTTCCTTCAACTGTAATATTATTATAAATATTACAAGAAGTATGTATATTAATATTTTCTTTTTAAACCGAAATAAATTTTTTATTTAACATTTTCAGTCGCACAACTGGCGACCCATGGGCCGCACACTGTTTCTTTCCACTGTTCTCACTGCCTACAAGTGTCCCCCACCATTCGACTGGTATCCTACTGAAAAAAATAGCATACTGGACCCAGTTCCCAGGCCCTGAAGATAAAGTCGAAGATAAAATCGTAAGTGGTGTCGACGAGTGGGAGAACCGGCTAAATTAGATCCTGTTTAGTGCCGTTTTAATCAGAAAAAGTGCCAGGAATAAGTTCTAACTCCGATAAAAAAATAATTAAAAATATAGGAGTTTTGTAATTGGCTTAGTAGTGGTTCACACCGATATATTCAACCTGCCTACGCTTATACTACTCGAGGCAGCTGTCGAGATATGCCCCCCAGTGGAGTGGATAGGCAAAGTGACTAAAATCGTGTAGTTTCGTTCGGCTTAGACCGAGGCGTTACTGTATTTTCCGAGGATATGGGAATTATTGCTACGAAAATATTGTTGACAACGTTTCGTTTGTATTAATTTGCTGTTATGACTGGCTTCGTGAAGCTGCAGGACCGGTGAACATTTTTACCATAGACGAATGACTCTCGCCATTAAGGGTAGACCGCGGTCGATAGCTTTTAAAATGTTTTGGCAAATCGAAGCGTCGACCCTCCTCCCAAACTGGAATATCGCGATGGTACATTAGAAGGGATATATTTGGCCGATGTAGCAATAATTTCCATGCACATATACATGTATATACATATACGTAGGTGGTACAGTGACGGCACATAGATCACAAGGGCTCGCCGACACGCGACAGCACGTGCCCCATCCCTCTCTCTCTCTCTATTCTCTATTTCTCTCTATCAAGTTCCACGTGCCTCTGTACTTAGGGTGAACTTCATGAGCTTTCCACCCACTACAAACGACAAACCACTCGAGTGGATCCCCCTTCGTTTTCGTATGTGGCATAACCCTTCTTCCAGCCATTATGCTGACGCTATTCATGCTTAATACAACGGATCTCCGGGAGTATCCGCTCGGCCCGTGGAAATTCCAGGATGCGGCACGCTTTCTCGGAAAATATCGTCCCGACATTAGTGTATCCGGGGAAACGGAAAATTTGCATGAAAGCTTCTGCGGAACGGTTCGATAAATTCGCTGAAATCTAAATCCGTTTACCCGTGTCTCGTCACAGCTGTTAATCTCCGTATAATTTAATTGTGTAACATGCTTCACGTTAGAAAAGAAATTTTATTAATCTGAATTTAATAATCTGACTTAATGATAGTTAAACAATGCTGATGAAGGTAGACCCATATAAAAAAGTTGTGAAAACTCTTTTTTTAGTACCTTGTCTGCAATTCCGGCTGGCAATTTTTTCAAAATATTTGTTCACGTCATCCAGTAAAATAATTTCTCTGTTTTCTCAAAAAATTGGTATGGTCCCATGTTCGAAAAGTTATCGTCTTTTTAAGAGTGTCCGAATACTACTGGGAGTTACTGTATGTGTGAGAATGCTTACAATTTATAATGTACGTTTGTCTTGATTTTTTTTTTCTGCAGAACACAAGTGCAAAATTTCTATAAAGTCGATTATGTATTTGTCATTAATGTAATTAAATGTTATATTTATGTTTCAAAACCGAGGTGTTTCCTTTTTTTTTAGGTAATGCTATCAAATACAAATTTTTCAATGCCACGGTATAATTGTAACTTTATAGAAATTTTGATTACCGTAGTACCGAACCGCGGTCGCCCGAAAGACGCAGAACGTCAATAGTAAATATCATTGAGGCGACGATCTATTCATCAACGGACGCCGATCGACGGTTACAACAGTCGGAGGGATTAATCGATAGTAAACAGCCGTGAGGATCGGTCGTCTCGTAAGATTTTTCGGGCTCTGTGATCCGGTATTTTAATTTGTAACTGTGACAAGCTTCCGTTGAACGGACAGTGACATGTCGGTGATAGTGGATTTTGGACTATTGAATATTGATTTATGGACCAGTGATTATGGGATAATTCAATCGAACTGCGAAAACAAACGAGGCTCTGAAGTATTGCTTACACCGTACAGTAAGTCAATTTAAGAAAATTTTTGGATACTTTCAAAAAATATCCATAGTCATTTCTAAAAATATAGTTTACAAATAAATTATTATAAATTCTCTTGACTTTTTAAATAATTGATACTTGAAATATGGTACTTGGATGTTTAGAAAAATTCTTGGAAACTCTCAGAAAATATCCACAGTCATTTCTAAAAATGAATTTATATTTTACAAATAAATTATTATGAATTCTCTTGTCTTTTTAAATAATTGATACTTCAAATATGGTACTTGGATCTTTAGGAAAATTTTTGGAAACTCTCAGAAAATATCCATAGTTATTTCTACAAATAAATATATATTCTCCAAGTAAATTATTATACATTCTCTTGACTTTTTAAATAATTGATACTTGAAATATTGTACTTGGATATTTATTGTACTCAGAAAATATCCACTCTTATTTCTAAAAATAAATTTATATTTTACAAATAAATTATTGTAAATTCTCTTGACTTTTTAAATAATTGATACTTAAAATATGGTACTTGGATCTTTAGGAAAATTTTTGGAAACTTTCAGAAAATATTTACTCATTTCTAAAAATAATTTTATATTCTATTAAAATGAATTATTGTAAATTCTCTTTACTTTCTAAATAATTGATACTTGAAATATGGCACTAGGATAATTAGGAAAATCGGTGAAAACCCCCAGAAAATATCCACCCTTATTTCTAAAAATAAATAAGACAAATGTCTTTGTCTTGATCTTTTAAACAATTGGTAATTGAAACTTGAACCGTGGTACTCGAGTATTTAGGAAAATATTTGTGAACCTTCAAAAAATATCTACAGTCAATTCTACAGTAAATATATATTTCTCTGAGCTTGTTAAACAATTGGTGCTCGGTGCTTGAAAATTAGTGGAAACCCTCAAGAAATATCAAAGGATTTATCGGCACTACGTCGCAGGTGTTTTTCTCGATATTTCGATGATATCGACGATCCGCGGGTTTCCGGTTAACGAAACCGCGATCGGTGCCGGATCATTCGATTTAATTAAGCGGCGAAACCCGACGGTGCTCATTAAGCTCCGCGGCTGACGGAACAGGAGGTAAACCAAACTGTTCACCATCTCGTAAATTCGTCGACGAATTGTAGCCCCGTGCACGCACAATAATCGCGTCTAAACAAGGGGATGACGGACAGCGCGTAATCATATTACGATGGCATGGCCTTTAGCTCTCTTGGGGATCGAGGAGGGCTGCGAGTTTGACATTTAGCATTTCCCTGCAGAGAGACAGAGAGAGATAGAGACTTCGTCTATCGTCAGAAGGATCCCACTCTCGTAACATTTGCCAGATATATGGCGCGTTTTCCCGGCTAGAAGAACCTGCGCACGCCAGTCGGGCTCAATTTGATTCCCGGGCTCGTATTTTCATAAGAACAGCCTTGCGGGACATTTCGAACTCGAGATCCAACGATTTCCCGCTGTACAAACTCGTTATACAATTGAAAAGCTTGCAATTTATTTATTTTGCACGAATATACAGTGTTTACTCGATATATGTCGCAAACGTTTACTCGATATATGTCGCAGAACTATCCCAACTGTCGCGGGTATAACCCCTGAGTAGCCATGAACCGAGGTTTCTAGATTTTCGTTGTCCTTTCTGATATTTGTCTCTGGCTAGACCCACATTTTGGACATAAATCGTGTAGATACTGTATTTCACCTTTTGTGCTTGAAAATTTTTCAAAATTTTAAACAGGGGAGTAGTTTGTGTATCAGAGTCTTAAACAGTGGGGAAAACGAACATTTTTCAAATTAAATTGTAATTTTTCCAGTAGCCAATTTCCATCGTTAGCTATTTGCATTAGGTTAAAACGAGGTAGCATAATTAGCGTGGTTGACGGAAAGTTGGCACAGAAAATCGACACACGGAGTCATCGTTACCCCGGAACCAGCAGAAAACCGGCGGATAATTGATCATGTCTGCGTCCTTAAATTTCACTCGATCGATCAATCTTCCTCGGGAGTTCCATTAAAGCATTGACATTCGTCTTTTCCTCTCGATTGCCGAATCTATCTTAATCTTAACGCACGCCATTCAATTTCCACGGTTCCTCGACATTCCTGTCAGAAACCCAAAAATGCCCTCCGGACATTTTAACACTTTTTCCAGAAAGCTGTGTCAAAATTCTGCCAATTCTCTTGCGTGTGTCGTCACCAGTATGCCCGCACAAAAATTCTTGCCCGATACCTGCATTTTAAAAATGGACGAAAACAATGGGACACAAACTTTGGTCCGCAAAGAAGAATTTCCACAAAATTGTCCTTGACCTTGACTTTCCAGGTCAAATTTCTTTAAGTAAACAAAACAGACAGTGAACAAGAATTTGATCTTGAATCTGAAGGTCAAATTTCTTCTTACTACATTATACTCTAGGCGTCATGACAATAAACAAACATTTGACCTCCAATTTCAAGGTCAAATTTCTTCTCACTGCACTATATCTTATGCATCACAACAGTAAACAAAAGTTTGGTCTTGAATTTTAAGATCAAATTCCTTTTTACTGCATTGTATTCTAGTCACGACAATAAACAAAAATTTGACCTTGAAATTATGGTCAAGGACAAATTGAGGCAACCTTATTTGCAGATCTTCGTCTTCATTTCTTCATTTCTTTGCACCGTGTGGATCGCGGGGTAGCGATGATTGAAATTCGGGGAAAATGAAGTGCTCAAGGGCTCCTCGGGCAACCCCACGATAAACGAGATTAATGCAGCGGTTGGCCCACGGATTAGGAAGGATAGGAGGTCGTCTAGGCTACTGATTAGGGAGTCAGGAGCACGATGCAGCCGCATTAGCCCAATGATCGATGCACCCGGAGAAGCGGGCTCATCTGCATCTGCCCCCGCCGATTCTGCCACCGTTACAGAGAGAGAGAGAGAGAGAGAGAGAGAGAGAGAGAGAGAGACGTCTCTGTCTCCCGAACCCTCCCAGATAGAAGCCACGGGACACCGCGTCCACCAGAGCCCAGAGCAGCAGAGTAGCAGAGTGCGTCCCCCATTCCCCATTCGGCTTGCGAATGTGTCTCGCGTCTAGCGCCCGGTGCAGTCATGTAGAGGACATATTGCCCGTCAACGCGACCAGAGCCGGTCGTTCGTTCAGCCAAATGATATGCCAAAGTGTAATCTCGCCCGGATCCTCCAGAGATTAGGTCGCCCGACGCCGGTAATGACGAATGGTCCTCGCGATCTTGGCCTTTGTTCAGCCAGGTGAACCACCCCTCCCCCCTCCCTCCGAGAAACTGTATGAAGAATCGTGACCAGAAACGAACTCTTTGCCTCGTAATTCTCATTGCTATGTACATCCCTGGGCAAGATTATGCCTTGGGACAGCTGGTCCCAGAACAAAGTTTGATCGCTCAACTTTGAACACGTGTCACTTTTCAACTGGGGCATTCCTCGCCTTGAAACTACGATTTTTTTAATTACCTCTTCAAGATGTACAGAATGATTTAGAAAAAAGTTCAAAATTTCTGGGTTGCCAAGGCGAAGTTTAACCACTCTACGAATTCTAGGTCCAACGCAATATATCCATGAACTGTATTTACTCATTTGCATCGTTAAGCTGGTCACTATCACCAGAGCTGTATGCATACGCTCAATTTTCCTGGTCACTATCATTATTCTTTAGCTAAAAAATAGAAATGGGTGGTGTTGTTATTAGGTAAAAGTAGTAATTCTGATTTTTTCTTATAATGCTGAAGTTCTGAAGTTCTGTGAAGTGCTAAGAATGTTTGGTGATAAAGGCCTTCTTTTCATACAATATTTTGTTATGATGCAACTGGATTAAAGACGTTCGTAGACGTCTACTTAACACGGATTTAGATATTGTCTGATCTATTGAGGATTGCACGGGTACGATTAACGTTGTTAGAATTTCTGGGAAAAATGTGGCGGATTGTTTGACAGTCCCCGAGAGGAAGATGATCGTTCGACAATGAGAGACAGAGGGTCGTCGTCCGAGAGACGTATCGCGCGGGCTCGCAATTTATTTTTGTATCAAGCGGATGTGTCTAACTAGTTTGTCCCGGGCGAAAGTAAGAGCCTCTCCTCCCAAGATTAACGATACTTTAGTGCTGTTTTAAAGAGGTCCATCCCCCTATTCCCGGACTTTCGCTCGGATACTTGCACCCCCTGCAGAAAATGCTCAGGATCAACCTGCTCCACCTCTCGCTGGCTTCCTTCGGCATAAGAGAGAGAGACTCTCTTTGAGAGAGAGAGAGAGAGAGAGAGAGAGAGAGCAGCCTCCCCCAGCTCCTCCTGAACTCACCACTTCGTTATTTCCTACCGCCGCACTACCCTCGAATGGCAGGGTGACTTGGAGAGGTCAGAGAGTGTGCGGCGGGAGGGAGGGAGGGGTTCTTGGAGGAGAGAACCAGGAGAAAGAGGGGGGAAAGAAGAAGAAGAAAAAAAGAAAAGAGTAGCAATCGTCGGAACTTGAAAGCAGGGCATTTTATGATGACTACAAAAGTGGTCCGGCCACTGTTAGGGTGGCGAGAAAGAGGGTGGCGCGAGGCGAGAGTGAGTTACTACCCCTACCCCCGCGTTTTTTCCGCTCTTAGCTGGATCGAGGTGAGAGAGAGAGAGAGAGAGAGAAAGAGGAAGAAGTTGGAGCGCGATTCTCCCTTAGCAAAGGACGCTATAGCCGGGGACTTGAATTGATTGCTTTCATTACGCAAAAAAGTCACTTCCTCTCTGTCTCCTCCTCCTCTCTCCCTCTCTCTCTCTCTCTCTCTCTCTCTGACTCTCTCTCCGGGCTGTTCCAGCATCCTTCACCTTGGCCTCCGTATTTTTAACTTGTGCCGTGCGACATTGGCGCATAAGTAAGTGTGCTATTTACATCAAATCCCGTAAGTTATCGCCGTCCCTACCCCCTTCGTCGCTCCATTTCCCCTTCCACCCCCCCCCTCTGGTAATACGGTTAGAGGGTAATCTTTTGCGGAACAGTTCCCGAATTCCGCACTCGTCGGGCTCGCGGTTTTTGCGAGCCGGAGCAGAGCCAACGGAGGGATAAATTCGTCCGGCGTGGCGCGCGGGCATTTTTGTTCTTTTGCTTTCTTTTTATTGTTTTTTCTTTTTTGTTCGTTCGGCTGTTTTTTTGTTGTTTTTGTTCCGTCGTCTCGCCACGAGTGTTTTGCCGCGAACGAGATTTTCATCAGAGACCCATTATCCCCGGCCCGCGAACGGGCAAACAGAAAAATAATTCTTGCCACCGTGAAAAATGCGTCGCTCTGCTTTCGAATCTGCTAATTGATACTCCACCCGATTCCCCCGGGGGCAGTCATATTTCACGCGATTTTCTGCAACGCTGTTCCGCGATCATTATGCACCGCGGCGACCATTCGATGCAACGTTTTTAACGCTGCCACGCTCGAAATTACCGGTTCCAGACTTTTCATTTTTAAATTGCTAAAATTAGAAAAATACTTTCGTGGGAAATGATTAAATAAGTTCAGTAGAGAATGCATTACAATACGAACCGTACGAAATCTAAATACAGTGATTTCTTTGTATATGTCGCCAAAGCCTGGAAGATAAACGTCGCGGAATTATCCCCACTAGATTGCAACTTTGCATTGACGCGAACAGTCACCAATTCGAGCATCTCCTGTAATGTAATAAAGCTTATTTTATTACCACATTTGACCTTGCATGACCTTCAATGATAACTCGCTGAAATCGTCTCAACACTGGCTATTACATCGTGATAAAAAAAAAAAACATAGCATTCCATTTAAAAAAATAGAGATGACCTTGAAATCTCCTCTATGCCTCCACCCAAGCAGAAAATGTTTGTGTCACAATATGTCCCCCTCTATACCGTGCACGTTTTCTATATAACATTTTTCCATATTATTACAAATAACGGCAATATTCAAAGTGGACAATAGTTATTGCCCCACCCTGCATAATTAACACTAGAACTACCGAGTGATAAATACAACTGATGTATATTGTAATGTTGCTTTGTAATGATGACAAGACTACATCTATTCAACTCCAACATCATTCTCATTCTAACGTGTGCTTCAATGAAAAATTTCATTCAAAAAATTCTGATGAAAACGTTTTTATAATTTCAGTAATTGTGGAAGATTAGGAACCAGTCATTTTGACTAGTAGTTCTAGTGTTAATATAGACACAGTAGAGATTTTACATATGGAACATACTTTATGCACTTAAACTCGATAATAAACTAAACATACCTGCAAGGGTATTGTGTAGTTACACTTTCAAATGTGCCCATAATTATGAAACTGGTCTAAGTCATATATTTCTCTCATTTTTTTTACATTGGATAAATTTAGTTTAAAATCATGTCGTGTGAGATAAGTGATAAATTCATTTTTTTTTTTAATTTTGACTTAGACCACTTTCATAATTATGGGCACAAATAGAAAGTGGTACAAACAAAAACACAGTTGGTACCCACACAGTAATTGGGTACCCTGGGGTGCGCTTAATACAAACACAGTACTTGATACCCACACAGTAATTGGGTACCCCGGGGTGCGCATCTAATTCCTGAAGTTCCAAGCACGTGATTCAGTGATGCATCGAATAATTTGGCCCCGTGTAATATATTTCGCGGTGCAACGCGTTTGTTCGTGTTCTGAGGGATTGGAAGGGATTCTGTAGGAACGGTTCCGTGTAGGCCAAGTTTCCCAGAGACCGTGGTGGAGTCGTTCGAAAAGGATGGCCGCGGCGCAACAAAGTCTCTCGCGAAGGCTGAAGCGCAGCGGCGTAACAGGATGCGGTGTCAGGTGGAAATCGATCTCTCTCTCCCCCGTCAATTGAAAACGCAGAATCGGCCGGCTAGGAAATTACGACGAGCCCCCCTCCACCCCTTCCACACCCCCCCTCGGATTGCGAGTGTCGGGTACACCGGTTGCGCAACGACGCGGCCCGTTTGACGACAAGACGCCCGGCGTCGTTTCCCGATCTCATGTATCTAATGTCATCGTGTTCCTGAAGAGGAGGAGAGGGGAGGGGAGATGGTAGAGTACGAAGCGCGGAGGAGGAGGAAAAGGAGGAACGAAACGAAGAAAGGAGTCATGAAAGAACGCACTCGAATGTAAACCGGACCCTTGTGAGATTCGCGGCCCGGCGACGGTCCCACCGACGGTCCCACCGACGCCGATGGCTGACCGCACCTTCCGGGCGATCCAGCCGATCCAAGTCTCTCTTCGAACCTTCCCAGTGCGACATTTAGATAGGTGGGGGCCCCCACTGTGGTCTCACCGGGAGATCCCTGCACAGGGGGGCACCAGCTTTTTTCCACGGATCTCAATACACCTTCCGTCTTTTACCGGTGCGCCGAATTGTATCTATTTCATGCACCATTTGAACAGGCTCACTTTTTTTCGCCGTTCACGGCCCTTCGCGGCCCTAGCGTCTTTGCCATCACGACTATATGCTCATCGTCTACATAGAATTTCATTAGATTGCGGATTTTATGCGTTTATGACGAAAATGGGTCGACACAATTTAAAACAGTGGACTTAGTAAAAAGATTTGAAGATGTCAACGTATTGGTTGAAGCTTAATAATATAATTAAAGGGAGAAATAATTTTTTATTTCAACGTTTTGCATGAAGATCTGCAGTGTAAGTATCACAAACACACTTGTGACAGGAGTGAGCGAGTACGATTTAAAGCAGTGGACATATAGGAAAGATTTAACCACGTAGGTGTATTAGTTCAGCTTAATTAGATAATTAATCGCTTGCGCTCGAAGCTGTTTTAACCCCAAAACGAAATATTTCTTCCGACCTAGAATATTTCACTTCTGTATACTTTTTTTTAATTTTATACGTACGAAAATGGTGCAATTTATTGGTAAAATATTGAAATGTTTAGTAATTTATCGAATACAAACAAATTTAGTAATGTAAACAATATTTTTAATAATATTATAGTAATTTTTAGTGACGTCTTACAATCGCCACTCGAGTGCTAACAGTTAATAACATACACCCAAAGAAATAAAGTTGTTGAACAATTCCTCATGGATGTATCCTGAGAATCTTAATAATTGTAAATAAAAATATTGGAACCCCCCATTTAAAAGTCTAAATAAATTAACACCAGAACTACCTAATTTTTTTCTTTTAGAAACAATAAAATTGTAAACATGTTTTCATGAGAAAATTTTTGAATAATCTTCTCTATCGAAGTAGATATTTAATCAAGACTGGTACGAAATCTAAATAACTGCAATTCTGTTGTCGTTATAAGGCAATATATGCCAGTTGCATTTACTGCTTGGCAGTTCTAGTGTTAATAATTGTAAATTAAAAATATTAGAACCCGTCATTTGGACCGCTCAAAGTCTAAATAAATCAACACTAAACCTACCAAGCACAAAACATATAAAAGTGAAACGTCTTATAGAAGGGAGAAGACTGAATTTATTTATACTTTGAACGATTTCCATCGTAATATATGATGTTTGAGTAAAGAAGTCAATTCAGTGATTTCCTATAAATACGTTTTTATAATTTTCACTGTGGTAGGTTTACTATTAAATCTTGTCATTTTTATAAGGCAACATGTGTGCCCATAATTATGAAAGTGGTCTGTCATAAAAAAAAAATTACATTGAATAGTTTAAAATCATGTCGTGTGAAATAAGTGATAAATTCATTTTTTTTTTAATTTTGACTTAGACCACTTTCATAATTATGGGCACATGTATCTGTCACATTCATAGCTCTGTACGTTCAGCGTTAATACTCGTTTCGCGAACAGTCTCGCGAATCGTCGTCGATTCGCCTAAACCGCATCGGCGTTTCCGCACCGAATCCCGGCGTCGAGTAGAAGATACACATTCCGCGAATCCTCTTGACACAGTGCCGGTTTTACGAGCGAAACTCGCCGACCACCGGGATTTTTTGACCCGCGATCCGAAAACTTTTCCATAAATCGTCGTACGAGCTTCCGAGACTTTATTGCCGGGCATCGCCATAATCCCCGGAACGAATATACCCGCCGCCGGTGATCGGGAGACGCGTAATCTCGAACGGCCAGGGGGTGGGCCAATTAGAATGCATTCGGTCGCATTGCCTAACTTTCTCGGGTGTACTTACATAAAAGTGATAAGTTTCTTCCGGCGAATGAGCATCGATGGATCAACCGTGGATGTGTTTATGCCCTCCTCGGGATAAGTTTCCCAAGGAAAGTATACCCGGCGCAGTTTGCAAAACCAGTATATCCTCCCCACCTTTCTCCCTCCCCCCTCCCACCAACGCGTGACACGCATAACTTGCTCGGAATCCTAGCCCTTTCCTCCCTCGTCCACCTTGACGTCCCTCCACCTTGCTGTTCGCCCGCGGTGGACACTGCCGACAGGTAATCAGTCTCGTAATTAGCCGCGACCCGGCCTGATAGCCCCAACTCTCCCGCTCCAAAAATCAGTATTGCAATTTTACCGGAATAGTGATAGGTACACACAAATTCAAGAATCCTCAAATTACAGAATTTCGAAATCATAGAATTTTCCGGGAAAGACAGAATCGGTCACGCGAATTTTGCAAGTGAGTTGCAAGTGTTAAGACTACCCCAATCTCTGGCCAAGCAGAGGAAGAGGGGACTCTTAAATAAACAAAGTCTTCAAATTCAAGAACTTCCAAATCATAGAATTTTCCGGGGGGAAAATCGGTTGCGGAAATAATTACCGGGAGGATAAGTGACACGGTGAGTTGCAAGTGATAAGACTACCCTAACCTCTGGCCAAGCAGAGGAACTGGAGGATCTGGATGGGGACTCGAGGGGGACTCTTAAATAAATAAAATCCTCAAATTCAAGAATTTCTAAATCACAGAATTTTCCGGGAAAGGCAGAATCTCGGTCACGCGAATTTTTCCGGGAAGATAAGTGACACGGTGAGTTGCAAGTGATAAGACTATACCCTAACCTCTGGTCAAGCAAAGGAACTGGAGGATCTGGATGGGGACTCGAGGGGGACTCTTAAATAAATAAAATCCTCAAATTCAAGAATTTGGAAATTATAGAATTTTCCGGGGCCACGCGACTGATTCCCGGGCAGATAAGTGAGATTTGCAAGTGATAAGACTACTCTAACCTCTGGCCAAGCGAAGGAAGCAGAGGATCTCGAGGGGGACTCTTAAATAAATAAAATCCTCAAATTCAAGAATATTTGTAAATCATAGAATTTTCCGGGGCCACGCGAATGATTCTCAGGAAGATAAGTGACACGGTGAGTTGCAAGTGATAAGAGTACCCTAACCTCTGGTCAAGCAAAGGAACTGAAGGATCTGGATGGGGACTCGAGGGGGACTCGAGGGGGACCGTTAAATAAATAAAATCCTCAAATTCAAGAATATTTGTAAATCATAGAATTTTCCGGGGCCACGCGAATGATTCTCAGGAAGATAAGTGACACGGTGAGTTGCAAGTGATAAGAGTACCCTAGCCTCTGGGCAAGCAGAGGATCTGGAGGATCTCGATGATCGAGGACCGCGAGGGAGGCAAAGGAGGATCCGGTGACGGAAGGAATAGCGAGGTCCCGCGCGACAAAGGGGTCTCTGTTAAATAAATAAAATCGATAAGGCGAGACACATCGTATCCAAGGAGCAAGGTGGAGAGTCTGCCGGTGTGCCGGGTACAGGGACAGGCTCATGAATAAGCAGTGCTCACGGGGGTGTGCGCCGCGTGATTTCGCGTGGGACTGTTGGCGGTAGACCAGCCGGCGAACGTTTATTTCGCAACCTTTGCCTCTTCCATCCCCGGGATATTCCGCCTCTCTCTTTCTCTCTCTTTCTCTCTCTCTCTCTCTTGCGCGCAGCGGCGTCTCTCGGTCCCTCCAAAAACCCCGATGCCAATAACGACGTTATCCCGCGCGACGCTGTCGCCGTTTCCGTAGAAACCCCGCGTCGCAGTGGACGCCCCACTACGGGCTCACGTGACCCTCCCAGCCGACCAATCGGCGAGCAGACTCGTCCCGTTCGGGCGAGCGTCGAGGGATGAAAAGGGCGGAGCCGAGGAAGAGCGCGTGGGGATGAAAGCTCGCCGAAACGAGGCGGGGGTCGAAAAGCTTGGCGAAGTCACGTGTGCCCGCCGTCAGAAGCCTCGTTCGTGCTTCCACGTCGTTGTTAACCCGCACCGGCCGTGCCGCTTTTTGGGGTCCAGCCACCGTGTCACCGCCGCTGATAACGATAACGAGAGTTGGACGTGACCGACTACCACCTTTTTACACCCTGCCCTCGCTGACGAACGCACACCGCAATTGTCCCTACCCCACCGGAGCACTGTTTCATTTTTTTCGCATACGGGAATTCACCAGCGTAATCGGTGACAATTACGCTTTGCGCGGTTTGTGGATTTTTGGGAGTTGTTCGCAGTGACGCCGCGTGATCGCGACTCTTGGATACGGTGAAGTGTTTGCACAGTGAACGCGTGGCTAGCGTGACGTAGTCATAGTATACTTGTCTTGAAACTGATGCAAAAGGTCAGACACCAGGAATTCTGGGAACGGTGGACAGTGACAATTAACGGTTCGGCTAATTCGCGTTTGGACATTGTCGAACTCGGGACCACGGTGCGATCAACTCTGGGAACAGTGGACAGTGACAGTAGAGTTGTTTATTGAAACTGATGCCCTGGAATCTCGTCCCCCAAATTTTGGGGCCAGGAGAATTCTGCAATATTGACAATTAAAACAGTGATAGTTAATAATAGTTCATTCTATTGAAACTGATGCTCCAGAATCTCGTCCCCCAAATTTATTGCCAGGAGAATTCTGGAAATATTGATAATTAAAACAGTGACAATTAATTATAGTTCTTTACTGAAACTGCCCAGAGCCCCAGAATCTTGTCCCCCAAATTTAGTGCCAAGAGAATTCTGGGAATATTGACAATTAAAACAGTGTGACAATTAACAGTTCTATATTGAAACTAACGCCCCAAAATTTCGTCCCCCAAATTTAGAGCCAGGAGAATTCTGGGAATATTGACAATTAAAACAGTGTGACAATTAACAGTTTTATATTGAAACTAACGCCCCAAAATTTGGTCCCCCAAATTTGGGGCCAGTTGAATTCTCGGAAATATTGACAATTAAAACAGTGTGACAATTAACAGTTCTATATTGAAACTAATGCCCCAAAACCTGGTCCCCCAAATTTAGGGCCAGGAGAATTCCGTAAACGCTGACAGTTAAACCAGTGACAATTAATAATAGTTCTTTCGATTGAAACTGATGCACCAGAATATCGTTCTCCAAATTTAGGGCTAGGAGAATTCTGGAACCGCTGACAATTGAAACAGTGACAATTAATTTCGGTTGAAACCGAGCTCTTCGGGAACTCACGAGAATCGTGAGATTCCTGGAGGAAGCATGAAGAGTCCGGTGGACGATTCGCGGGTCACGATCCGATTACTGTGGATAACGTGCGAAAGTGAGTCGTGAGAGTCAAGAGTGTGATGTGTGCGGTGAGAGAGGGCCGAGGATTCTAGGTGTCCCATAGATAGTTTCCCGCGGATTCGGTTCTACCAATTCACGAAGATGAAGAGACGGTCGACGACCGGGTGCTCGAAGCCACCCGTCGTCCGGCACAAAGACGTTCCTGATGACAGTCATTGTACCGCGTCGCCATAGACGTCGGCCACAGCGTTTGAGAAAGAGACGGGAACCACTTTCTGGAAGCGTGTAAGAGGTCTTCATCGGCGGTCAATAGGGCGGACCGTCTCTCTTGGATACAAGGAAAATATTATATACATATATACATATATTGTGTGTGTATATATAAATCTGTGCGGCGGGAGGAATCACCTGGATTCGCACAGCCGACGGCCGTCGGCTAGGATCAGCGATGGACCTCAGCACTGCCTACCGATACAATCAGAATATGATGGAATATTACACCTGTAAGCTCTTCAACCCTTCTTCTAAAGAACCGCCGATATTCATTTTATTAGCTCCTCGAATTTCCAAAGAATTTTGCCAACCCTTCTGGAAACAATGACCACGAATTTACGTCTCTTCTTAGTCAATGCTTTGCGTTGTTCATTCCGAGGGAACGCTAAAAATTACCACACTATGATTCAAAACAATTGCTAACCCTTTGCCGACACATGCTGCTGATTATCGGCACGTTTGACTATGAATCGTTTCTAAAAAAAATTTTACCAAACACACCCATTTAATTATTACACACCATTTAATTATTATCCTTAGCTTTTCAACACGTAAGTCGACAAGGAAAATTCGATCCATTGAGAAATATGATAACTAGACATTTATGATAAACATTAGTAGATGAAATACAAAATAGTACAAATACTTAAAAGTACTGGTGTGTTGTTTCCAACTCGTTAAAATTATTAAGAAAAGAAACAAATGTCTGTGTAGCCTCTGTTCCCTGCAATTAATTAAGCGCGAACATCAGCAGTGCATACTCAATCATAATTCCCGTCCGCGAAGATTTAATAAATTATATAGTCTAATCAGATAGAATAGTCTAAATCAGATAAAATTTGTCGAGTGCATCAAAGCAACTTCGAGTGCTCCAAAGCATTTTCGAGTGGTTCAAAGCAAAATCGAGTGCTTCAAAGCAAAATCAAATGCTTCAAAAGTAAAATCAAATGCTTCAAAGTAGCTTCGAGTGTTTCGAAACAGAATCTAATGATTTAAAACAGAATAGAGTGCCCCAAAGCAAAATCGAGTGCTTCAAAGCAAAATCGAATGCTTCAAAGCAAAATCGAATGCTTCAAAGCAAAATCGAATGCTTCAAAGCAGCAACGAGTGAGTGCTTCAAAGCAACTTCGAGTGCTTCAAAGCAGCTATGAGTGCTTCGAGTGCTTTGAAGCAGCTTTGAGTGCTTCGAAAGAGCAAGGAGTGAGTGCTTCATAGCAGCTAGAAGTGCTTCGAGTGCATCAAAGCAGCTTCGAGTGCTTCAAAGCAGCTTCGAGTACAAGCAATTGAACTTCACACTGTCCAATCCTCGCGCATAATCATCTTCTTTCTTTTCAACGTAACAACTGAGTTGAAAATTTGATGCTTTTACTGCAAAAATGAGTGAAGTTAGTAGAAGACGAATTGGCTTCAGCAATTCTTGATCCGCGCAGTCTAATGAACCCAACAAGAACAGGATTTCCGTGGTTATCGATAAGCAATCCCCGAAGATACATGCATTCGTTCGAGAAGCCATAATTATCTCACTCTCTCGGTGCACTCGGAACGATTCAAAACGATTGTACCGTGTCGAAAGGGTAGATTCGCGGCGTACATTCTGCAACTAGTTGACGGGCTCGCATCTTTTTCGATCGACAAGAGTTTTTGCAGCCTCGGGGCAGGCCGAGCAGTCGGATAATGGGGTTTCGAGCGGCGATTCGACCGGTTGATGAAGAACGAGAAGCGAAACAATTCGCTCATTTCCCCCCCCCCCCCCTCCCCTAGAATCGTGAGAGACCGGGCTCTCTCGGTGCGCCGTGAAGATCGATTTCTCTCACACTTTTCTGCCAATCAACCGGATCGTTGAATAGATAGGAAAGTCGATCGTCCGGAGACAAATCTGCATTGTCCGACAAACTAGTCCGCCAACGGCAAGAAACGCGAACGACCTTCATTCGCAGTTCGATCCGGTAGCGGTACCGTGACTCGAGGAAAAACCGAAACCGCAACGGTGGCAGGCCTCTATCTCTCTCTTTCTCTCTATTTGTGTCTCTTTCCCTTCAACCGTTCCCTAAATTCGCCAGTGAAACTCGACGGAAATTTTCCGCTGAAAAACAGACGCAATCCTCCGCACTTTCGTTTTCTTTCACTTTCTTTTTCTCCCCCGAGTAAAAACCGCCACGACCGGTTTCGCGGTGAAATTTCCGGTAGGGGAGGGGATAGAGGGAGGAAATACGTATGAAAATAATCCTGGAGCGTGAAATTCGCAGCAAACCTAATCCGATTATGCGCGATCGCGTTCGGTCTCCGAAGCGGAAAGCTGTAAAATTAGAAAGAATCCGCGGGCAGCAAAAGGTGTCCGGGCTTCCTGGACACACCGGCTCTCCGTCCA
Organism: Seladonia tumulorum; assembly: GCA_913789895.3. Taxonomy (NCBI): domain Eukaryota; kingdom Metazoa; phylum Arthropoda; class Insecta; order Hymenoptera; family Halictidae; genus Seladonia; species Seladonia tumulorum. The sequence continues at coordinate 7,579,832 of OU565280.1, forward strand.
ATTAGGCGAGCCGACTGTATTAATTAGGCGGATCTGACGTATTAGAGTAGCAACGATCGAAACCGCCACGCGTCCCGCACGCTCGTTTACGGCCACCGACGCGGTCCCGCTCGGACTAATGGGACGATAATAATTATGATACATTAACAAGAATGGCGCGGTCACCGGGTGCAACGTAGTTGAATCGTTTTGCGACCGGGCACGTCAATCCCTTTCCCAGAATGCACGAAATTACCGGCGAAATTGGCGCAATTGAACGCCGCGCACCCGCTCGAACGTTTTAAATGGGCACCGTTGCGATTTATGACGGCGTTTCCGATGCTAGCCTGATTTTGCGGCTGCTTAATTGCTAAAAATCGCCGCAACAGGCCAATTTTTACGTCTATGACAATTTTCAAGTCTTGCTGCACACACTGTACCAAGTTGCATACACTATACTATGCCAACAAGCCAATTTTTATGTCTAATGTCCATTTTCAAGTCTTGTTGCACATACTATACCAAGTCGCATACACTATACTACACCAAAATGACAATTTTTATGTCTATGTCAATTTTCAAGTCTTGCTGCACATACTATACCAGGTTACATACACTATACTACACCAAAATGACAATTTTTATGTCTATGTCAATTTTCAAGTCTTGCTGCACATACTATACCAAGTTACATATACTATACTATGCCAAAATGTCAATTTTTAGGTCTATGTCAATTTTCTAGTCTTGCTGAACATACTATACCAAGTTGCATATACTATGCTATACCAACATGCCAATTTTTATGTCTACACATATGTTAATTTTCAAGTGTTGCTGCACATACTATACAAATTTGCATATGCTAAACTATATCAATATTGCAATTTTGATGTCTGTATCAATTGTCAAGTCTTCCTGCACATACTATACCAAGTTGAATACAGTATACTATACCAACAAGGCAATTTTTATGTCTATGTCAATTTTCAAGTCTCGCTGCACACACTGTACCAAATCCCATTATATCATGTGTACCAATTAACTGGCGACACTCACAGTTAATCAATTGTAATTTTCCAGTTGTAAATTTACAATTCATGTATTTCATCCACCAGATTGAAGATTCATCTGTGAGATTATTTTGGAGGTGTTTTAATTGCTCGTCAATAATAGGCAAATCCAATAGTAAAATCGTGCAACATTGACCAAACGTTAACGCGGGTTTTCGAATGTTCTGGTGAATGTTATGGTTCGACGTGTGGGTGTCGCAACGAACGGCATTTGGTAGCAACAAATTCCCGGAAACAAGTAGAACAGGATCGAATTTTTCCTCGATTTTTCAAACTGCCGGAGTAATAAAGCCCGTCGTCGTGTGCCGGAGCAATACGTAACGCCGGATCGTAATGCAATACAGAAACAAAGCTGCTGGAGAAATATCGAGTGACTCTGCCACGGGGGAATCTATATCAAAGTTCTTGGCTGGTGATGCTAGCCGCCGGTACATTCCCGCGATCCTGTGCGAACGGTAACCTTCTTTCTCGTAACAGAAACACCGTGTCGCATCTTCTTCGGGGTGGGAGTTTCCCTTCCGCCGGAAACTGGAACGCCGTCGAACGAATTCTCTGTGTCGTTTCGCTCGAATGACGCGCCCGCGCGATTAACAAATCGACGATTTCTAATTGCTGCGAGCCGATTGTCTTCTCCGTACCAATACACCGCGAACTCTCCAATACACCCATTCCTTCTTTTCATGGTCTAAAAATTTCTATTTAAATTCATCCTCATAAATTTAAAAATTCAATTTATTATAAAATTTTCCATTTAAATAATTTTTATTAGATTGCGGATTTCGTGCATTTATGACAGAACAAAATATTTAAATTATTGGGGAGAGAAAGAACTTTTTATTTGCCTCCTATTTTTAGTAATTTATACAGAATATTTTTATATTTAATAAAGATCAGTTTGCAAGTTGTTAATAGCTCAGTGGCCATCTTCTTTACCACTTGCATATAATTCCTGATTAAAATCGAGCTGATTTTGAATGTTAAAAATTATATTACGGTAACTTAAAAAATTGGGTGGAGCTACGTCGGGATACAAAGTATAGAAATTGATAGAAAAGGCAAAAGAATTTCAAACCCCATGTACAAATTAGTGAAACGCAAGAGAACGTGTATTATAATAATAAAGAATCAATTGTAGGGTCCAGTAATGGACAAAAGAAACGAATGCTTATTCCGATTCGTCAGAGATCACTTGGCGGCAGTTAATTCGCATAAAAGTTCCCAGCCCGGTCGTCAATCCCCGTGTCGAATTTTTGTTTCGTTAAACGAATCGGTTCGATTCCGCGGGTTTTTTACGCCCGTCGTTCGGCGACGAACGCATTAACGGATATCGTAAACGAAAACCGTGGCATCCCGGAAGTGAGTTCATGCCAGATCGCCTAGCCAGGTCACCTTGTTTCGCATTGTTTTTCTTGCCGTCGTTGAAATCGCGACGAATTAGGAAAGAGTCGTAAGGCTTTCTCTGTCCGTGAAACCGAATCGAATCGTCGATAAACAGTTCGATCCGGAAACGATCCAAATCGTTACGACGATCGATACTCGCATATCCAATCGGCGGGTAAATAAATCTGTCGTGGGAAAGAATAGTGATTCCGAAGCGAAACGTACTCGGTCACTATGAAACCTCCGAAATTATGGAAAAGATTTTCGATCGAGGAAAAATCAAATGAAAATGCCACCATTCCATTTTTAATTATCTTCCATATTTTTAATTATTTTTAATTATTTTTAATTGAGACTAGGTTTAAGTTAAAACTAGATTATTTTAGAAAAATATCAAGAATATGTTCAAGCAGAGATTTTAGCAGTTTCCAACATAATATTTGTTCCAAGGAATAAATGTGTTAAATAAATTTCCTATAAATGCATTTTCACAATCACAATAATTGTAAATTAAAGAATATAAGTAGAATCCGTCATTTTGACGGGTCTCATAAATCTAGTATCAAAATTGTCAATTTAAAATTCAAAATTTGTCTCAAAATTCTATAAAATCAAGGATTCTAAACAATTAATTCTATAAAATTAATTTATTGAGCGACATAAAAATCGAAAAATCGAAAAATGACGTGAAAACCCTGTCACTCTTTTAACATTTCTCTGATCGAATTTTCTAAACAATTAATTCTATAACATTAGTTTATTGAGCGACATGAAAATTGAAAAATGACGTGAAAACCCTGTCACCCTTCTAGAATTTTGTTAATCGAATTCTCTAAGCAATTAATTCTATAAAATTAATTTATTGAACGACATAAAAGTCGAAACATTAAAAAACGACTGGAAAACCCTGTCACCCTTTTAGCATTTCTCTGATCGAATTTTCTAAACAATTAATTCTATAAAATTAATTTATTGAGCGACATAAAAATTGAAAAAAGCCTGGAATCCCTTTCACCCTTCTAGAATTTCGTTAATCGAATTTTCTGAACAATTCATTTCATAAAATTAATACATATATTGAACAAACAAAAATTTGTTTGCTGAACAATTCCGTCTCCATTTTTTGGAAAACGTGGCACTGAAACGTGGATCGTTTCAAAAATCGTTTGGGTGGAGTTTAATGGTACATTCCCACGAAGATCGGATCGAAACAATCGCAGCTAATTACCGCGATGATCCGGCCATTCGGATCAGAAGTTTCATTGTCAATGTCTGTGTTTTTCTTTTTTTTTTTTTTTTTGCCCCGTCGACGTATCGCATTGCGATCTCTCGGTTGGTCCGTCGCGTCGGCAAGACAATGAGGGATCCGCGATCATTACTAGAAACGATACTCGCTTTCCGGTCGCAAATCAATTCGGTCTCGCGTTTATGGTCGCATCCCCGCGGCGCGGCCGGTAGTCAGGGGGATACTCGGTTGGAAATCATGGTGGCTCTGCCACCGGCAAAAGCACCATGACTAGCCTGCTCGCACACACGCCGTCACGGCTGCCTGACCACAACTATACGAGAGCCCTGAATTCAGGACCACCCCCGGGCCGAATTCGGAGCTACTAGTGCTACGAATCGTCTCTACCGACCGCTGCGTCAACGAACCTTATTACTGGACAACTATAGTCCACTGTAATCTTCCTCGAACCCGTTCGCCTAATCGCCACACGCGTCCCTTACCGTTCCATCCCCGACGCCTGAAAAGAACTCTCCTGAAATAATTTTCCACATCCTCTCAAATTCGAAGCGATTGTATTTCTCTAGAAATCTGAAAATTTATATAAACTTTATGAATCAAAACATTGTCTTAATATTTTCTGTAATATGAGTCGCAGAAGTATTGTTAGAAAGTATAGAAATTCTGAGGAAAATTAATCAGGTGATTACCATACATTGCACCATACATTGGGTCCCAAAAATGTGTTTCCTTGAAAGGGGTAATTCCTGAGGTGATTCCAAGAAACTTTTTCCTTTGCGACAATATTCTCCTCCGCTTCGTTGAGGAGTTATTAACGAAAAACACGGACCAATCAGAACGCAGCTAGAGCGGGCAGACTCCGCTTCGACCAATGACAGCGCCACGCTCAGCGGGAACCGCCGAACCAATACGTCCGCTGGGTTTTTCGCTAATATCTCCTTAACGAAGCCGCGGAGAATATTTTCGCAAAGGAAAAAGTTATTGCAAATCACCTCAGGAATCGCCCATTTCAAGGAAGTGCAGAATTTCTAGGACACCCTGTGGATTTGATGCATTTACAACAACAATCTTTAGGCCAAACACGAGATGGTGAAGGTATTAGAAGAATGTAAAAATATAGGCTCAATATTTTTAACACGTTAAAATTATTAACAGGAGAAATAAATTTCTATTTAACCTCCTCTTCTTGCCAGCTATAATAATTTTAATTTGCCATAAAAGTCCGCAGTCGAATCATTTAATATTTCAATATGTCAGAACAGAAATCTCCCCTAAAATAGCTATAATAAAATAATAATATTAATTTGAATTTTAAAGGAAATAAAATTATTTTAATTGCTCCCGCAGTTTGAGTGATTCCAGTAGAATAGCCCCGCACACGTCAGACACAAAAAAAGACGCCGAATCAGTCATACTCGATCGCATAACTAACGCCGAATCTAAAATTATTATAGCAATTCCTCCTTTTCCCTGACTAGTATCTCGGATACTCTCGTCTGCATTATGGTTGCGGAGGATGTAGATTGAGACGAAACACAGACGAGCGGGGGATGAATCGCAGGCTTTTGTCAGGCTGTTAGAAACAACGTCGATCATCGAATCATCGACGCACTGGCACGAACACGAGGACATATGTCGTGGTCCAGAACACCCTCCATTACGATATTAGATCGAACTTATCGAGTTAGGCTTTAACGCGCGCAAAATAAACGGGACACTCCTCGAGAAAATTAGGCGATGATGGGGTGAAACTGAATGATGCGAAACACGCTTCCATTATCATCAGTGTAGCACTAATATAATTAACGAATGCTGGAAACACTATAAAATATTATCCATGAACGATAGATGTGGAGTCTATCGTGGGTTTATCATTACAAACTGGCGGTGCTTATTGTTTATAAATAAATAATAAAATATGAAAATATAAATTGATCGAATTATTTCCTGCAAATGCATCTCAAATTGGATTGCACATTTGAGGATGAGAAAAATGAATAAAGCAGAAAATATTCCGAATAGTTTCAAATACTGTTTTTTTTTTTTTTTTGATTCACTACAATGGTTGAGGAAATAAATAAATGTTTTTATAGCCACCGTATCTTGCGAGGAATGCGGACAAGTTTTATCTTGCATAAAAATCCGCAGTCTAATTATATTAATTGTAAAGTGATTGATATTGGACATATATATATAATATATCACTATATTTATTGAATGAGACTCGGATATCAGACCTGTCAAGTAAAAAAGTAATTTAACTATATAAATATCAAGTTATCAGTACCCATCATGGAGTCCTCAATGCAAACTTAATTTTTTAAGTGAAGTATTTGCAAAAAATAACCTCTTTGTCAAAGTTCGTAGTTTTTATAAATTAAAAAACTCAAAGCTAAAATTAAGATAGTTCCTCATACTCGATAAGATATTTTCCATTCTTCTCTACTATTGTACTTTTTGCTATTTTTAAGGTAACTTATTCCAGTCCAATACAGTGACTTCTCGATATATGTCAACAACAAGGACCTTGCCAATGACAAGTATCGTGCAGGAGACCTAACCGTGTTATGTTTACAGTTCTTGTTGTCCGAGGTCTCTCGAATTTCTTGGCACCTCGTGAGTGGTAGTGGTGATAATTCCACGACATTTATCATCGAGGACCAGGCGACATATATCGAGAAATCTCTGTATTTCGTCGTTTCTACCCCAAATTTGTATCATGCGAGGCGTTCACGTTGATTCTATGAATCAGGGGAGGAGGGAAGGTAGTGAAAGTATCAAGAAATTCGGGGCAAGAGCCGAAACAGTTAATCGTCCGAAGTTGTTTCGCGAAAGTGGCGTGGAAGCGAGGGGGGCCAGGATCCACGCGACCGAATCACGATTTCGCGATTTCACGGCGGAAGATCGTCGCTCGGGTCTCTCGCCCTCTTGCAGAAATATTCTCTCTCTCCCACTCTCTCAGTTCTCTCTCTCTCTCTCTCTCTCTCTGGGCTAATGCACTATCGATTTCCATTTTCCAGGCCACGGTGGAGTTAACCAGCTCGGCGGCGTCTTCGTGAACGGAAGGCCCCTACCGGATGTAGTCAGGCAAAGGATCGTCGAGCTAGCGCACAGTGGCGTCCGACCGTGCGACATTTCCAGACAACTCAGGGTATCTCACGGCTGTGTATCCAAGATACTGTCGAGGTGAGTACCGACACCGTTCCGGCGCCATCCAGGTCTCCACCGTATCCGTTACAACCGCAGCCCCTGCTGATGTCTCCGTCGTCCGACGGCAGCCAGCAGACAGCAACACACTTCGCTTTTCCCTTTTTCTTTCGGACCTTTTCCCGTCGTTTGGCGCTCCAACGATTTCCCCGATTGATTCCCGGCCTCGAGGATCTAACTCACGCTAAAATCCGGATCGAACGGATCATCCTAGCTGCCAGTTGCCACTTGCAATAATTTCAGAACGCGAAAACGACTTTATAAAGTGGTCTTGACCTTGAAAATGACCGACATGTACTGCTTTATGGGGATGACAATATTTTTTCCAGATATTTTGCAATTTTTAGGGAGCTGTGAGAAGAGTAGATGGAACACAGAACAGTGGAAATATCAGATTTTAAATATTTTAAACTATTTTCAGCTTATTAAAATTATTGACCCTGTGTATGCTATGCCCGAGTCATTAGTGACCCGTAGTGGTGGGGATAATCTCGAGTGACAGTCAATATTTGTACAATTTTATCTCGATATGAGAAAATCGCCTCTTTTTCTTCTTCATCCGAAATAGGGCGAAAGCAGGTCCCTAGCAATCGCCTTATATCGAAAGGCGTGAAATATCGTCAATATGCACAATTTTATTCTGATATGAAATGACGATTTTTATCTCGAAATAGCATCTCTGAAGTATGATATAAATAAATCTCTGAAAAAAAATTATTTCTGAACTAAGAAAATCACCTCTTTTTCTTCTTCATCCGAAATAGGACGAAAGCAGGTCCCTAACCATCGCCTTATATCGAAAGGCATAGTGGCATAGTTATTCTTGTGGATCAGAAAGGACTCCGGCATAGGCCTACAATTTGCAGGGTTCCGACGAGTCCGTCTGGAATAAAAAAATGTCTTGCGTCATGTCCTCTAAAATTTATAATTTCAACAATTTCGAATAATAAACGATCCGAGACCGCCGGTTACGAAAGGATACTCGAGACACTCGATTGCCCGTCGCAAGTTGGAGATTCTCAAGTTCAGTGGCGGTCGAACTCCCCTAAATTCTCCGAAGGAACGTTTCACCCTCGGGGTCATCTAAATCACCGATTCGAGACGAAAATCCGTGACGCGGAAGCGCGAATGATTTAGTGGAAGATCAAGCTCCTTGCCAAACGTAACACCGTAATTTCCGCGCGAGCTCGGGCAGAGTGGTCGAGGAGGCAATCGGGGTGGCAAGAAAAGAAGAGCACAAGGAAAAACAGAGAAAGAGAGGAGTGCTCTCTCCCTCTCCCTCTCCCCCTCTCTCGGCGCAAAAAAAGGAGACTATTCCTGGCCCCGGGAGTGATTTAATTAAAGACGCTGTTAGGACCACGGAGGCGAACGAAGCAAACGAATATCCCGGCACCGGGACCCCGGGATATACGAAAACTGCGACGCCGGAAGGAAGGAACCACCCTTCTTCCTCCCTCCGTGGCAGGGGGTGCCAGCGGGTGCGACGATATGCGGTTTCCATGTTTTTTCCAGCCCTCCACCCCGCGTTACATAACGGGTGGCCTCGTGCCGTTTTGATGGCCCGAATGTCATACGTACCCCCGCGTACGAATATCATTGTCGTACGCTGCACACTTCCACGAACTGCCCCGATCCATAATAGAACCCGACGGATTATTTACTACTTTGCTGCTCTCCGAATCAGGGGGTTGCATTATTTTACCACGATGACGTCCAGTCGTGGGATTGTTATTCAGATTCGCCTCCTTCGCGATCCAAGGTTTCTTTAAAAAGAACGCGAAAATATAGTCATTTCTCGATATATGTCGCCAGGGCCTCCATCATAACTGCCCCGGTTCATAATAGACTCCATGATAGATTGCTTACTACTTTGCTGTTCTCCGAATACGGGGGTTGCATCATTTTGTGATTTTTTGTTTTTGACTGTGTGGGTTACGTGATTTTTCGATATATGTCGTCAGGGTCTCCATCATAACTGCCCCGGTTCATAATAGAATCAATAATAGATTGCTTACTACCTTGCTGCTCTCCGAATCGGAGGGTTGCATTATGTTGTAATTTTTTGTTTTTGAATTTGTGAGTTACGTGATTTTTCGATATATGTCGCCAGGGCCTCCATAATAACTGCCCCGGTTCATAATAGAATCAATAATAGATTGTTTACTACCTTGCTGCTCTCTGAATCCGAGGGTTGCATTATTTTGTGATTTTTTGTTTTTGGCTTTGTGAGTTACGTGATTTTTCGATATATGTCGCCGAGGCCTCCATGATAAATGTCGCAGAATTGTGCCCACTACAGCGAGTATATGGGGCTAAGAAGTTCTAGAGGCTCAGGTATGTCTCCTGCACGATATACGACGCTGACAAGACCCATGCTGTTGACATATATCGAGAATTTACTAGAGACCGTTGTAGGACAAACCCTGGAGCGTTGAGAAAATATTTTGTTTTCATCCCTTCGACCCTCGGACTCCTGCAATAGTCCTAGGCCTATGGCAGAGTCATTTCTGACCACCGCCGATATTTTACTACAGTTTTCTTTTGATATAAGACGACGGCTCGGGACCGACCTTCGTCGTATTTCGGATAAAGAGAAAGAGGCGATTTTCTTATTTTGAAATGAATTGTTTCTATCCCTTCATTCAAGGGTGAAGTATTGTTTCGAACGATAAGTGTCATATAGATCGTGTGTACTTGGATTTTGGATTTTGAAAATGTTTAGTGAAATCCAATAAAATTTAGTAGGAACAGGCTGTAAGCGAACGCGCAGGTTAAAGGGTTTTACTGTAATTCGCCGGTCTGACAATTTACGGTGGCAGGATATTAACAGCAATGTGTTATGGGCAGAAATTAACAGTTCTATTAATTGCCGCATTTATTTTCGAATGAATTTACAACCAGACGACCATTTGAACCGTGCTTATCAGCTTTTATTGCTACGTTGAATTGAAGTGCTGTGGAAAAAGTGTTGTTCCACCATCGATTTTTTAACAGTCTATTCAGAAACGTTTGCATGAATAACTTCACCTAACAGAGAATGCTCATTCTCATTGTAGATTTCATGCATTTGTAACAAAAATTAGTCGATGGCACATATAAATATATTATTTGGAGCCTATAATTACAGAAACAGTGACAATTTCAGCTTCTGTTACAAATATTAAATATAAAAAATATGTTATTCAAAATATTATTAAAGAAATGTTAGAATATAAAATACGACAGAATTTGTATAATATTTTATTCGAGATCTCCAAAGGCTACTGCCACTAAAAATAAAATTTTACATGGTTCCACAAAATTTGTCTACAAAAACTGAAATTTGCATAAACATCCGCAGTCTACTCATGACTGTTCCTGTCAATTTTTATTTTGCATAAAGATCCCCAGGTTATTAACACGTTAACTGCCACGTCAGTCACATGTGACTGACAGTGACTTTTGACTAGGTTCAGAAATTCATTTTCATCAGATAAACCGAACTTTATTAGGATCTTTAGAATTCAGGGGGGTTAAGACAGCATCCCCTATAATACATTTTAAATGTCTACTTTCGGTTTGATTATAAATATCCCCTATAATACACTTTAAATTTCTACTTTCAGTTTGATTAATTAACACTAGAACGACCAAGCACTAAATGCAACTGGCATACATTGTCTTATAATAACAACAAAATAAGATTTGTTTAGATTTCGTATCAGTTTTGTTTAAATATCTACTTGGATAGAGAAGTTTATTAAAAAATTTTCTCATGGAAACATATTTATAATTTCAATATCTCTAAAAGACAAAATTAGGAAGAGGTCATTTTGACCCATATCGGTAGTTCTAGTGTTAAATTACACTGATTTTGTGAGAATCTCTGGATTATTGGCACTTGACGTGTTAATTCACAAAAATGTAGTTGACAAACCAGCCCGGAACCCCATTTGTCCAGTGGTAAATTTATTTATTCTCGGACAGATTGATATTGCGAACCAGCCAATGAGCAATCAGCAAAGTTGTTTAGAGCCGATTCGAACAGGCTGCCGCGTGTTCGGTGGCCGGAGAGCCGCTGATTGTTCCGATCATCGAGCCACCGTCGCAAACGAGTACATTGTCCCTATCGGAGCTTTACAACCGTTAAGTTTACTACCCGAAAAAGCGAAACTGTGTCGAAAACGGCGGCGATACCTCGGCGACGAGACGCTGTTAACACGCCGCGGCGAGGTTTACGCAGTCACGCGTCGCTGACACGTTAGCGACGGCGCGCGTTCCTTCGCGGAATCGCGACGATTCCGGCACGCGGCGGATGCGAACGATTCCGGCGAGTTCGTAAACTCGTGAAAGACGCCGCTGAAAGACCCTTCGAACCTGAAACCTTCCTCGGCCCTGCGGACGGCACAGAGAAGAGTGCCTTTTTGGAAAGAAGTTTAGGGGAGCGTCCGGAGAATAGCTCTTCCTTCGCCTTTGTTCCATGTGGGATCTCTGCGCGTTTGGACTCCTCGTTCTCAATTCCTACGACTTCAAAGTCTCCCTGTAGGCTCCATCGCGGTCGCGAAAACTCGTGCAGAAATTCAAACTGCCTTATCAGCTTACACATTTCTCCATTTCTTAATAATAATAATAATATATTGCTTTATTCAGCCTTACGGCCAAGAATCGAACTCGGTTTACAATAACCTATACTTACAAATAACTATCTTAACCACTTACTCTCTCTCCCTCCCTCCCTCTCCCCCTCCCTCTCTGACTACACTATTTATATTCAGCCTTTTCCTATTCTCCTCCTGATTATTGCACCTTTTCTCTATTATCTTTGGTTTACGCTTCATTATGCTTTTAAATTTCTGCTCTTTTCTCTCTTTTTTTCCTCAACTTTTGCATCCACGCTTCGACATTTGCATCTCTCCTCCCACTCACTATGTCTTCCATCCTGATCTTCCCCTCCATTTCCCTGCACTCTCTTGTTAGATGCTCCAGACTGCCATACCTGTCCCCACACAGGTCGCATCCTCTTGCCTCGTCTTCCAGCCAGTATTTGTTCCAATTTTCTGTATTTCTGACTTGTGCTACGAGCTTTTAGCTTTCCCCTCTTCCCTCTCCATTTCTTAATAATAATAATATCTCGTCTGTCGAAAATCGCAGCAAAATCTGTGCGGAGGTTTCCTGGTGGACAAATTTCTGTGAACGCCCTTGGATATTTATGCAAAATAATTCACTAAAGATTGAAATCAAACATTTGGAGAGAAATAAAAGATTCTTCCGTCCTTTGTGATAACTTAACTCAGGTCATAAAATAGACCCATGTTGCACAGGAATTTTATTGCGTTTTAAATCAAACAAAATTGTTATATTTTTATTAATAAAGGTATCACATAATGTGACAAAATAATATAAAATAACATAAAACCATAAAACCTTCCGCTTACAACAATTGTTGAACCGGTATCGGCATGTTGAAAGTTGCCAACATAAGTGCATACATTTGTAACATTGGATGAATATATTACGAACTGCTTTCCGTAAATAAGACGAAATATAAATCTACACACATGCAGCTATTGCAAAATTTCGAGGTGGGATTAAAAATGTCCCACCATGCATTACGGTCCATCAAAAAGGTGGGACACTTTTAATCCCACCGTGCCCCAAAGAGTTAACCCCCGGACTCCGGGGGTCAGTTCTCGTGGGTCATTTCTGACCCACGCCGATATTTCACTACAGTTTTCTTTCGATATAACGCGATGGGTCCGGAAAAAAAGAAAATCTAAAGCGGTTTTCTTATTTCGAAGCAAAAAGCCGTTTTTTCTTGTATCGGAATAAAATTGTACAGTGATTTCTCTATACATGTCGTCAAGGCCTCGAGGATAAACGTCGCGGAATTATCCCCACTACCTAGAGAGGCCTCAGACACCGAGGAGTGTAAACATAACATTATACGTAACTCGGTTGTATCTCCTGGACGATATATGTCACTGACCAGACCCGAGTTATTGACATATATCGAGAATTCACACATATACACATTGGCGTTCACCTTTATCCCCACCGCTACGGGGGGGTCAGGAATGACCCTCCAGCAGATGGAGGCTTGGAAAAACGAGGTTCGGTTATTTTCCAAATTCTCCGATTAGTTCTTTTTATTTATAGAGATTCCACATTTACTATGATTCCTGAACGGAATCACAGTAACGCGCAATAAAAATGATAAACACGAACCATATTATTGGTAACATAATTCGCATTGGTCCAGCCGTCGGTGAGTCGATTTCTGTTTTAGCTGTTTAAAATCGGAATTAATGCACCGCGTATGAACGATGGCGGGTCAATTTAAAAAATCGCGCGCGCTTAATGGGCATTTCATGGCGGAGCACGGGGGCGGAACAATGGGGGTGAAATATCAACGGGTGAGCATCGACATGTGGACCGGGAATATGGGGTTTTATGGCAGATATAATCGTAATCATTCCGGGATCGGGGTGACACGGCCTGTTTAAGGAAACCCTTCTGCTTTCGGCTGCAGGTTCGACTGTTTTTTTTTCTTTCTCCATTGGGGCTGTTATGCGACTATTGTCGAACGGTGCATTGTTCGCGACTGGTAACGTAATTTAACGCGTTCGGGTCAACCCAGTCGACTGGTGCGAACGATTTGGCGTTCACCCCAAGCTATACTATTTATTTTGTGATTATGATGATTGGAAATCCTTCGTCGTTCAGAATTTTATAGAAAAAAAAACGGTAGTTTATGTCCATTGTATGCCAGTATTTTCTCCAAACGATATACAGTGACTCTCACTATATTATTCGGACGCTCTTAAAAATCGCATAAGTTTGCCAATATCGGACTATACTACTTGAATTTTTTTGAGAAGTTAGAACAATTGGTTTGCTACGTAACGTGAAAAAAAACAATGTCTGATTAAAATTGCAATTGGTCGAAATTGCAGAGAAAGTACATATTGTCATTATAACAAAGCAGTACACGTCGGTAGTTCTACTATTAAATAATTAATAATTTAAAACATTCAATGTTTGATTAAAATTGCAATTGGTCGAAATTGCAGAGAAAGTATTGTCATAATAACAAAGCAGTACACATCGGTAGTTGAACTATTAAATAATCAATAATTTAAAAAGATTCGTTCCACCTGCCTTTATTTCAGAAATGGCGGCCCTAGTTGCAATATTCTATCAAATGTAGATATTCATTTTTCACAAGACGGTCTTAGCCAAAAAGATCAGAAGAGGTTGTGGACTGAAAGGGTGATTACTAGACTGCGGATCTTTATGCAAAACAAAAATCGTCTGCATCGATTTCGAAAAATAGAAACCAAGTGGAATGTTATTTCTTCACTTGCTAGTTTCAATATACGAGAAATGGTGTATTGACATTTGAAATTGTCTAAATTTTCCTACAATTTCAAATTTGATATACTCGATTTTGTTATAAATGCATAAAAATCTAGTGATCACATATTTTACTTTTAGAAGAAGAATTAAAAGAATAGAACTAGAATGGTACAAGAGAATAGAAGAATTAGAATTAGAATTTGAATGGTACAAGAGTTAAACGGTACGAACTTAGGGGACGATCTAATATCATTGTACAAAAATTCATAAAACCTCTAGTTGCCCTAATCACTTGGTTCCTTGACGTATTGGTCGATCCAAGACCGCGTTTCCTCGAGAAAGAGAATGTCAACTGGTGGAGACGGTGGTTATACAACCAATTGGAAATACGATTCCCTGCGTATCGTTCTCAGACACGGCTTCCGGCGGCTCACGGGTCCCAAACATGATATCGAAAGGAGATCTACGTTTCCATCGTGCCGTGGATCGTTCGAACGGGAATCAAAGGGGCAAAGGGGGGAACGCGAACGGGTTAAAGAGGGACACGGTAGCGATCGTTTTTCCCGCGGTGGGCGGCCAACGTCGGAATAACGAATCGCCGTCCAGCGGCGCGTCAACGACCGGCTGTTTTAAAACAAACGGGCCTGTGCCTCCCCGCTGTCCCTACTATTCTCTCTCCCTCTCCCTCTGTTTCTCTCTCTCCCTCTCCCTCTGTCTCTCTCTCCCTCTCTCTCCCTCTCTCTCTGTCTCTCTCTGTCTCTCTCTCTCTCTTGGTCTCCCTCTCTCACTCACTTGGTCTCCCTCTCTCTCTCTCTCTCTCTCTCTCTCTCTCTGTGTGTGTGTGTGTCTCTCTCCCTCTCTCTCTCTGTCTCCCTCTCTCTCCCTCTCTCTCTCCCTCTCTCTCTCTCTTGGTCTCTCCTTCTCCCGCTGTCCGCCTCCGAACGTGCCGGCGTCTCTGGCACAGCCTCCCACCAGGTTTACGTGCTGTGCGCGCGCGATGGCCAATCGCGATTGGCCCGCCGTGAACGCACCCTTTGTGCCTAATTAGTTAAATAATATCTTCGCTGGTGCTTAAATTCAATTACGGCAGAAAGCCCGCAATAATGGCGCGGTTGTGGGCCGCCTTGATGGATGTGGGTCCGCCGCCACCGGGATGTATCTCGCCAATTTTGTACGCGCGCGTTCAACGCCGTGACCGCTTTGCCGGCGGATTTTAAATCACTTGCCCGAAACGATGGACAATCGAGGCTGTCGTACACCACCTCCCTTTGACTCGGATCTTTCACCGAACACCGGTCACCGGGTTCCTCGCGTTTGATCGAACCCCGTGAAGACGTCCGTCTGTCTATGGAATGCTAGATCCTACGGCTCGGCGATCGACATTGTCAACCGCGGTTTCTATTTCGCTGGTCTCATCGAGCCTGTTGTTCCTTTGTGGCGGATCTTGATCGCCTGGATCGTACCCTAAGCGTTTGATCGAACCCCGTGAAGCGGAATGCTAGATCCCTAGGCTCGATGATGGACATTGTCTACTCGACTGATGCTGCTTGTTGCTTTTTATTTTATTATTCCGGATTTTTATGAATTTATGACAAATTTATGACATTTCTTGGCGAGAATTAAAATTTGTCCAAATTTTAAAATGAATTTTTACGCTAATATATGAATTGTATCAATTTTTTTAAAGATCTGTAAAATGCCAGAAAGTTGGAGGACCACTCAATATCGTACATATAATTTTTTCCAATTTTTATTTCATTAAATAACACATTAATTTGATGGAATTTTTGAGGTTTCTAGCTTGGCAGTCAAAGTGTTAAAAGAGTAGGAATATTGAAGGAATTTTAGAATGTCAGTATATTGACTTCTACTTGTCTTAACAAGTCTTAAATCTCAAATGTCTCTCAATCTTAAGTCTCACAATCTTAATTGTTAACAGTAGAACTACCAAGCACTAAATGCAATTGGCATACATTGCCTTATAATAAGAACAAAATATGATTTGTTTAGATTTCGTATCGGTTTTGTTTAAATGTCTACTTCGATGGAGAAATTTGCTAAAAAAATTTCTCATGGAAACATATTTGTAATTTCAATATCACTAAAAAAGAAAATTAGGAGGAAGTCATTTTGACACATCCGGTAGTTCTACTGTAAAAGAAAAAAGAATGAGAGGTCTCCATGCAACATAAAATTGAGTTAATTGCAAAACATAGAAGCGCCCAAATAGTAATCTATTTCCCTCTGTATTGATTTTGTCAAGTAGTGTGACACGTGTTGGTATTTTTAAATTCTTTGAGTCTTTCTGTTGTTTGAAATTACACCTATTGCTGTCATGAGTCCATTCATCACGTTCGTAAAAACATTGTTTAATTGTTAGCGGAGGAACCGAGTATACTATTAGGTAATGTGTTAAGGAGATGAAGACGCGATAAACGACGCCACTGGTGTAGGGAGCCTAGTTCCATGATCCCAATCGTGACAGAATCTTTTCAACGATCTATCAGTTTGATCTTTCCTGTCCGCAGGTATTATGAAACCGGCAGCTTCAAGGCCGGCGTTATAGGCGGCTCAAAGCCGAAAGTAGCAACTCCGCCAGTCGTCGAGGCGATCGCGAACTACAAGAGGGACAATCCGACAATGTTTGCCTGGGAGATTAGGGACAGGCTGCTCGCCGAAGGCATTTGTTCTCAGGACAACGTGCCATCCGTCTCCTCCATCAATCGGTAAGTATAATCAACATATAAAAATTCTATATTCATGCAACCAAAGAAACCAACGCTGAAGATAAAGTCTTCAAGAATCTGTATAAGAACCCTTCTACTGTTTCGATATTACATCAACCTCCTTTTTAAATTAGGAGTTGAATGTTTGAGTGATGCGTCTGAAATTGCATTAATTAGATCTTATGACGTTTGGCTCCAACGTGTGGAGGTCTCCAAAAGCTTAGTGTCTCCCAAAGCTGAAAGTTTTTGAAAGCTTGAGGTCTCCGACATCTGGGGGTCTCCAAAGGTTGCGGTTTCCAAAAGGCTTGGGGTTTCCGAAAGCTTGAAGTCTCCGAAAGCTTGAGGTCTCCCAAAGCTTGGAGTCTCCAACACGTAGGAGTCTCTGAAAGCTTAGAGTCTTCAAAAGTTTGGGGTCTCTAAAATTTGGGAGTCTTCGAAAGCTTGGGGCCTCCAAAAAGCTTGGAGTTTCCGAAAGCTTGAGGCCTCCCAAAGCTTGAGGCCTCCCAAAGCTTGGGGCCTCCCAAAATCTCGATGTCTCCGAAATATTTGGTTCTCCAAAAGCTCGGGGTCTCCGAAAGCTTGAGGTCTCCGAACAAAGTTTGAGGTCTCCAAATGAAGCTTGAGGTCTTCGAACAGAGCTTGAGGTCTCCGAACAGAGCTTGAGGTCTCCGAAAAAAGCTCGAGGTCTCCGAACGGAGCTTAAGGTCTCCTAAAGAAGCTTGAGTTCTCCCAAAGAAGCCTTCAGGCCTCGAGATCTTGAGATCCCCGAGAGTTTCGTTAGCTTTCTTCCTGAAACAGTTCTTGGAATTGCGAAATGCTTGCACCTCGAAGATAACGAAACATAAACACGTTCAAGTGTCCGCGTGCCACGTCCTCGATGCTCGATGATTTCCGAAGGATCGTATCGATCAATCGGCGCGAACAATCACTTAGGGTGCAAGCACGTTTTTCCCGTGAAGCGGTTTCCAGCACGGAGGAGCATCAGCCGTCTCCTCTATCCATTGCTCGCCGAGCGGAAATACATTTACGCGGGCGCACAGACACACGGGTCCAGAAGGTTGCGGGTTCGGTGTACGTGAGTGGGTGAAGCTAGGTTGGATAGGTGAGCATGTAGATAGCGAGGTGGGTAGGTAAGTATCCGCGGGGTAAGTTTTTCCAGGCGATCTGTTCTCCGGATTCAGATCAATACCCGCCATCTGGGCCTTCGGTCGGGGGATACGGCCAAGAAGGAAAAGGAGAAGGTAGACGACGGGAGGGAACGAGAGGAACACTAGCCTGGGGAAGAGAGCGAAGGAGAGAGACAGAGAGAGGAGAGAGAGGAAAGAGAGAGCGAGTGAGAGGCTGTTCGAAGGTGGAGGAGTCACTCGAGCAACAAGCCACCGCCGCACCCTCCACTGCAATCCTAGACACATCGAAAACCTCGGCCAGAAAGCAATTCCTGTAGCTACATACGCCCACGTTTCACGCTACCGTACCTGCCACGACACTGCTTCATCTGCTCGAATTACTAGGAATTCACGCCAGATGAATTGTTGAAAGAATCTATATACTTTGTCTGATCATAGAGAAGTTCTTCAACACAAAACCTAAAGGCACTGAAAGCGACTGATGCGCGCAACAAAACCGAATTTATTTAGATTTATTTAGGAAACGAGAATCGCGAATCCAACGAGGATCAGTGCGATACTTTCTGCGGGTGGAGGCTAACTAATTTGCGTGCGTTTCCATTAACGCGGTGGCCTCCGGAAATCACGTTAGCGGATTTCACTTGCAGGCCAATTCGATCCGCATTACGCTCGATTACATTATCAGGCCTGCGGCCTGTAGGGTTGTCGAAATGAGGGAGGCCGAAGTAGGTGCGTACAAGGGAACTAAAATGGGAGATAAGGTCTTAAGTAGCGACTGATTAAATCTCGGGACATATGTGAGTCGATCAATGGGATTCTCTCCCTCTTTGTTTCTCCAACGTTGGTCTCCTTTCGAATGCTCTTTCTCTCGGTTGGCTTTTCTGTCGCTCGAAAGGGGGATGATCCACTCGTTCAGTTTGTGCGGTGCTGATACGCTGTAATGCTGTCCCGTGGGACTTGGTGCTCCCTGTTAGAGCATCCCTTTACCCGTGGATATACTTGTGTTCTCCAGCCCTGTACACTGTGCACCCCTCACCATCGCGACGGTTCGATCTACCGGGCGACGTAAAAACACTTGAATTAATCGGCCCATTCCCGGAGGAACCTGCGAAAGGTCAATGGGATCGGGGTGTCGCCGGGTGTGCACTTATCTGGATGCAAGTGCAGAAGGGGGCCCACCACGTCGACTGCTCCACTGGTGTTAGATAACTAATCGGTCCCATTGGCAATTGGTCGCAGCATATGCCGGGAGCACTTAATTTCTTCGCTCGTTCCTCACGATAGATTTCGCTCCTCCAACGACGCGCTCAGTGAGACGCGAATGGGCGATGATTGATCCGATTGATCAACGGTTTGCTTCGAGGACGATGGACGTACAGATCCCGTTGCCAGACAGAAATTTACAAGACCTGCAAGTCGATTTAGTAGATAGATTGCGGGGTTTAATCACTGAACACGGAAAAATAAGAAAAAGATGGATTAGTTGGTCGAGAGGAACTTACTGAGTCTTGGAGACGTCAAGGTTTTGGAGACCTCGAGCTTTTGGAGACGTCAAGGTTTTGGAGACCTCGAGCTTTTGGAAACCTTAAGATTGTCGAGACCTCGACCTTTTGGAAACCTCAATCTTTGGGAGGCATCAAGCTTTTGAAAACTCTAAGATTTTGGAGACCTCAAGCTTTTAGAGGCCCCAAGGTCTATGAGACCGCAAGCTTTTGGAGACCTCAAGCTTTTAGAGGCCCCAAGGTCTATGAGACACCAATCTTTCAGGAACCCCCAAGCTTTGGGAGACCTCAAACTTTGGAAAACTCCGAGCTTTCGGAGAACCCAAGATCTCAAAGACCCTAACTTCTCAATGACCCCAAGCTTTTGGAGACCTCAAGCTTTTGGAGATCTTTAGCTTTCGGACACCTCAAGCTTTTTGAGATCTCTAGCTTTTGAAGATCTCAAGCTTTTGGAGATCTCTAGCTTCTGGAGACCTCGAGCTTTTGGAGGCCCCAAGATCTCTGAGACCCTAATCTTTCACAATCCCCCGACCTTTCGGAGACCTCGAGCTTTCGAAAACCTCAAGATCTCGGGGGCCCCAAGCTTTTGAAGGCCCAAGATTTCGGAGACCCAAAATTCTCGTAAACCCTCACACCTAATGCCAGCGAATAGTTATTTTAATCGCTCGAGATGTTCCATTATTTCGCCAGAGAATCCGAAAATGCGAAAATGGGAGAGGAGAGAGACATTACGTTTAAAAATAAAAGACAATTCGAACGGTCCGGTCCGAAGGAGTCGGGTCGGTTGACGCGAAACGACCCGACGTCGAGATATTGGGCAAGATTTCTCTGTGTGTTAGCAGGAACCGGGAATATCAGTCGGCGAGGCCGGGATTTCTTCCATTATGAGCGTGTCTCGGTTTTTCTAGCTCCGGGGCTGGTTTTCGGTGCGGAGAAATAATGATACGGATAATATAATGTATTGTCTCGCTTGGCCGGGGCACTCCGAAATGGGACCGTCCGCGAAGCCAGAGAGACAGAAGCCCCGTCTGGAGAAAGGAAACGGTGAGCCGGTAAAAAAGACCGCGGCGATGGAGGGCGAAATAATGGAGTGGCTTTCGCGAAAAATAACAGTTATATATCCTGAGCATGAGACACGGGATCCCGAGGATGGCGGAAAAACAACCGGAGAAACGGGGATAAGATTGGACGCTAACTGGTCCCGGGGCTTACGTTCTGCTTTCGGGAATCGCCTCCGACCGGGCAACCCTTTCCAGCTCGTTTTTCCCTGCTCTTTAATGAACGCGGACGCGTCGAATCCGTGTCCCGGTTCATTCGTTCCGGAATCTGTACCTGGAACCACACTTATGCGAAGATCACCCTGCGTTTTGCTGACACACAGTCGTTTAATCCTCGCCGCACCGCAGTCGGCGCGGTCTCAAACGCGCAAATATCGTAAATTGCGTTAATAGCGTAAATTGCACAAACCGTTTATGCTGTATCTAGGCGTTGTATTTTCCTGAGAAGATTTAACCCATAGATTGGACACATTTTACACTACCCTTGAATTTTAAAGGTCATTTTCGGCTAAACTCGAATAATATAGTGATTTCTCGATATATGTCGCCAAGGCTTGGATGATAAACGTCGCGGAATTATCCCCACTACCACGGGGTACTAATTCTGAGCGGCTAAGGAGCTCGAGAGGCCTCGGACGACGAGGAGCGCAAACATAACACGTGTTTTTGACATACATCGTGCTGGTGACATATATCGAGAATTCACAGTAGTTCTCAATTTCTCGATTTACACGACTCGTCAAAATGGTGGAGTCGAAATTTTCAAATTTAGAATTATTAAGAGTGCAAGGGCGCACTTTTGAAGAATTGTTCAATAGATACGTTTTTTTCTTAGGGCATATTAAATTAAAAATGGCTGAAAATAACTACAATTTTGTAATTTTTACAACACAATGAAGAACTTTCAGAGCTCCGTGAACCTTGTGTTATACAATCTGAAAAATTTGACGAATAAATTATGGAAATATGTTATATTTGCAAAGAGGCGAAATATTTGCAAACACGTTCGTTGAACGTTGAGCGACCGCGTTTACGGTGTTTGTCATACGCGGTGTCTAGCACTGGGCAAGGCTACGGTTTAGAAGAAGGAGAAATCGTGGCAGCCATCTACAAGATTGTCCAATTAGCAAAGACGAACGAGGAGCGTTCCCGCCATTCGTCAGGAGCGTAAAGATGGAGGCCAACGGGGCCAAAGAAGTGGAAAATAAGAAAAGAGAAATTGCCAATGGTACCGCGGCGGATTTCGGGAGGAAATATTGATAGGCTCGGCTTCGGCTGCGGAGTCACGCTCGAGTAGCCGGCTCTCAGTCGAGGTCTATCTTACACGTACACAAACGCGCGAGAGCTCTACTCTCTGCTCCGTGAGTCTCTCTCACTCTCTCCCTCTCTCTCTCTTTCTCTCTCTCTCTCTCTCTCTTTGGTCGGGTTTCCTCGTCGCGCTCCCGGCTTCTTGGTCGCACAAGTCTCAGGGGCAGATCGATAAGGAGCGAGGTTCGCCGAGGGCTTTACGCCGGGTTCACAGCCTCCTTCTTCTCGTTTCCTCGACGCAGCCACCGAAGTAACGGTCTAGCGTGTGCCTAGGCCCTTCTTGCGGCTTCAATGAAGTCGACGGGGTCAGGGGAACGCTACCCCTCCCACCCCCATCCCCCTCCCCGAGCTTCTACGTTGTTCAACTTCCGAATCCTCTCGCGAGATTCTAGCAATCGATGCAAAAAAGTCTCCTGGTGTCTCTTCGACAATTCTTAGGAACCATCGTCCGCGTTTTACGCAAGTTCATAGAGAGGGCTCTTGCACCTCGGAACGTTCCTGAAAGGACGAATTGATAGTGTTCGGCAAAGTTAGCCGCGATCGACTTCGTTACTGTGATTTCTCTATACAAGTCGCCGAGACCTCGATGATAAATGTCGGGGAATTATCCCCACTACCCAGGAGTATACAGTAATTTCTCTTTACAGGGTGAGTCACATAACGTTTTCATCTCAAATTGTTGTTTACAAACACACATTAAATGTCTTGAGGACAAAGTTGTAAGGTAAAATGGGACTCGTGCGATTTCAAAAAAATTTTTGTTTTATGTCACTTTTTTTTTTTTTTTTTTTGGAGAGATATCAAGGTCACCTTTATTTTTTGAAATGGAACCATTCTTTTTTAAACACCTACAATGATAGTCCCTTTCATCATGAATTCGGTGACTAGAATTACTCGAGGTCATTCAGGGTCACACGCAGTAGAAACGTATAAGATTTAAAATATGAGAACAGAATACTTAACACAGACCTAACCCAGACCACCCTTTCTAAGCACACACGATGACAGTCCCTTTCATTAAGAGTTCAGTGACTGTAATTAGTGAAGGTCATTCAGGGTCACACGCAGAGGAAAACATATAGGATTTAAAATATAAGAGCAGAATATCTGTATTTCATAAATGTTCGAAATTATTTCTTACTTATTATTATTTATTATTGCATTATTATTGTTTACGTCGACACATTTTTATAAATAGACTCTAAAGGAATGACGACCTCTGACAACTACATCCGAGGTGATATTCGTACATACTGTGACGAGACTCTAATGCATATTTTCAACTTTTCATCAGCTTCAGCACTCATCTATACGATATCGTTCCGCAAAAATAATCTTTTTAAATTTTCACGTTTCCTCTGTCTGTGACCTTGAATGACCTCGAGTAATTATAGTCATTGAATTCCTAATGAAACTGAACATTGAATTCCTATCACCATAGGTATTTAAAGAGAGGTAGTCCCGTTCGAAAAAATTGAAGGTGACCTTGATATCTCTAAAAAAAGATGACATAAAAATAAAAATCTTTCGTTTTCATAAAAAAAGTATTGCGTGAGCCCCATTTTCCAATTAACTTTGTCCTCAAGACATTTAATGTATCTTCGAAAACAACAAAGATATTTGAGGTGAAAACATTAGGCGACTCACCCTGTATATGTCGCCAAGACCTCAATGATAAACGTCGTGTACCACTACCACGGAGTATACCCCGTGAGGAGCTACGAAGCTTGAGTGGTCCAGGAGTATAAACATAACACGGGTACGTCTCCTGGACGATACATGACGCAAGGGCCGCGTTGTTGACATATATCGAGAGTTCGCAGTATCCAAGATCAGTGAAGTTCACCGCGACTCATCGGGTCCAGGCTGTCGGGTATAATTCGCCGTAATGATCACCGGAGCAACAACAGTTGGCAGGAAATCTGTCGCGCGGCGACTCTCGACGGAATTGTATCAATCTGTCATCGCTCTGTCCGGTGAACAGCAACGACTCGATTCTCTCTCTTTCTCTCTTCTTGTTCCACAATCGCAAGGGTCAATCTTCTCGCATAGGCGCAACCGGGTCTGCTTCTCTCCATTACTTCCATATCATTTCGCACCCCCGGAACCTCCACGGCAGGAGCAGCAGGAGCAGGAGCAGGAACAGTAGCAACGAGAAGCCATATGGCCGGCTGTTCTCCAACATCCCGGCATGCCAGAGGCAGAGGGGGACAGCCAATAGGACGGCGCTGCTACTTTCATGCCACTTTCGGCTTTCCGCTCGGCGTCACTGCTATCTCTCCCTGTTCATCTTTCGGTTATTAAATTACATCCCCATAAATAACGCCTGCCTACCGACTGCCTTATTTACCATTCCATCGACTCCGCGGGAGGAACCTTGCCTTCGGGGATCCTCTCCTCGTCTTCTACATCGGGGTCCTGACGAATCGGTATTCCGCGTTGGTTTCGCCAAGGGATGAGGACCGGAGGAGAGACGGCCCCTTTCTCTTTTCATGGTGGCAGGACGGTTTATGAGTGCGATGCACCCTTTGAAATATCTCGACTAGCTGCCAGCGAAAATGTCTTCTTCGCTATTTCGAATGAAGGTTCGATCGATTCAGTGTTATTAAATTGAGCTGTAGGAGCCCAAAAAACTCTTCAATGCCAATTCCAAGTGGGAGTCTCAAATAGTGGTACCTTGCAATCAGCTTCTAGGCATTTTTTACCTGGACAATTAAGACATAGGATGGTCCTGTAAAATAGTCATCCTTCGCAACCGAAAGTAATTGACTCAGGGATTTAAGGTGACAGTTAAGTAGAGGTATCTCTATATGGACCACCCTTTACATATAAGAGAGACCCTCTGCCTTGAGGACTATAGTTACCAAATCGGTAATCACTAGAAAACCGAAGAGGCCAGTCAGTTAGTTACCATGACCTAATCTGGACAATTAAAGTGTACCTCAGTGGTCTTGTAAGACGAATATCCCTTAAGAAGGATACAAATATCCTTGAAGGACACAGTTAGGTAGCTACCGTGATTTCTCTGTATATGTCGCCAAGGCCTCGATGATAAATGTCGTAGAGTAATCCCCACAACCGGGAGGAATACCCTGTAAACGTAATACGGCTCGGGTATGTCTCCTACACGATATGTGACGCTGACAAGACCCCTGTTGATGACATATATCGAGAAGTTACTGTATCTCTAGATCAATGTACCTTGGGTCCGGGCATCATGGGCACCCCCATCTAAAAATGATTTTTCTCGTGGCCCCTTGAAAAGTGTGTTTCTATTTCTTCGTTTAGAAAATTATTTATACGTTTATTTTTATTGCAAGATAATTTATTTATTGAAAAATAAATTTTCCGCCAAGAATTTCGAAACTTCTCTCGCACCCCAGGTTAAGAACCACCGATAGACCACCTTGTAGAAATAAGTTTTCAATTTTTGTGATCCAGTTGAGCATTGATCGCGTCTATGAAGCGATTATAGATGAGGAGGATGATGAAGATGGGAGGAGGAAGGGTGCGGGTGTTGTCGCGGTGGTTAAAAGGTGCACACGCGATTGGAGGGGAACAATATGGTGCACGGTGCCGTTGAAGTTTCGTTAAAGCAGCCATATTTGTAGAACGAGGAAGCGAGAGAGTGAGAGAGAGAAAGGGGGGAGAGAGCGGATAAACCCCTCCTACCTTATCGTCGAGCACCCTCGGGGGTTGGTAGGAGGATCCGGTGGTGATGACGCTCCGCGTTGGGAGCAACGACGGTGCTGGTGGCGGCGGCGCGTATCCATAACCGTCCTTTGTCTGGATAACACAATTATTACCGCGTTTCATCATACCCCTCGGCCGAAATTAGCCTCAAATGAAGTTACAATTACGGGTCCTCCGTATCCCTGTTCCTCGGCAAACGGAGGGGAATGATACCAACGAAGCCATACAGACTGAGTCAACTAGAGAGTGAGAGAGAGAGAGAGAGATAGAACCCACGAGAGAGAGTATAAAAGCTAGGGGAGGGAGTGGGGGGGGATGAAGAGAAGAAACCGGAGGGAAAGAAGACATTCAGAGGTTGAACGTCGATTCGACAAGCAGGACGACGACAACCGCAACAATGACGGGAAAGACAACGACGAGGAGAACCACGCCGGCCGAGATACGCAATCCAGGTTGCCGTGGAAACGTCAGAGGACAGACAGAACCGCAATGAAACCGGATGGCCGCCTACTCTGCCGGCCTATAATGCTCCATCCCCTTTTGTTCTTGGCCGAGAGCTAGAATACCGAAGTTACTCGGCCAGCACACCGTCAAAATCGTACCGTCCCGTCCCGTCCCGTGCCGTTCCGTCCCGTCGGGCGACCGTCAGCATCGATTCCGTTGAATATTTCCAAAGGATCCTCCAGAAACTGGAGCGCAGAAATTCCGAATCATTTCCATACGATATTGTACCGATTCGAATATTCTGTAGCATCTTAGACGAACCGAAACAGGAGCTAGCAAGACCCATCAGAAGATATTCGTGCTCCCAGCAATTTTCTACTTGCTTTCTGTTTGTAACAGGAGTGCACCAGATATGTAGTATACCAGAATACACAAGAACATACTAGAATATACTATAATATACAAGAATATATCAGAATATACCAGAATATACTAGAATATACCAGAATATATCAGAATATAGCAAAATATACCATAATATACTAGAATATACCAGAATATATCAGAATATAGCAAAATATACCAGAATATATTAGAATATACCAGAATATACTATAATATATCAGAGTATACTTGAATATACCAGAATATACAAGAATATACTATAATATACCAGAGTATACTTGAATATACCAGAATATACAAGAATATACTATAATATACCAGAGTATACTTGAATATACCAGAATATACAAGAATATACAAGAATATACTATAATATACCAGAATATACAAGAATATATTATAATATACCAGAATATACAAGAATATACTATAATATACCAGAGTATACTTGAATATACCAGAATATACAAGAATATACTCTAATATACCAGAGTATACTTGAATATACCAGAATATACAAGAATATACTATAATATAGTAGAATATGCCAGATTATACCAAAATATCTCAGAATATACCAGAATATACTAGACCATACTAGAATATACCAGATTATACTTGAATATTCTAGAATATACCAGAATTTATAATTTTTGTAGAAAAATTTTAAAAAATGGAATCAGATTGACTCTAATTTTCAGTGGTAGTAGTCTTTCCAGTTCTGAAATAAATAAAACCCATACCAAATTCTGTGTAAGTTCACATTCCAGTATTTTTCGAAAATCTTCAGGACCTACAACTGCACAAAGATATTCAGTCCACGTTGTTAATTATATTTTGCATAGAGTCCAGTTTGATCGGTGAAAGATTGTACGCGTATCACCGCTATGCAACAAACGATTCGCCATAACTAACAAGAAGGACGACCCGGCGATGGTTAACGATACTACTAACGAGGAAAAAGACGGGACTTCTATACGGCGAGCGATGACTCGCGGGAATAGGCGTTTAATAGCTCGATGACGCCGGATGATTGACAGTTAATGAACCGACGAATATTCGAAGATTAATCGGCGATCTGCAATAAAGTAATCACACAGAGAGAAGTTTAATCGAATATTATTGTGTAGCGCACCGCTAACGCGATATGCCTAGTAATCGAGCGTGGCACAAAATGGCGACGTCAGCGGCCACGGCTCATACGCCGCCGCAGATTACGCCATACATAATCTCGTAGCGGTTGCCATCTGGAATTGCTAAAACTCCTGAACCTTCGGCAATCGAAATTCCCTCGAACATTATCAACTAGCATCAACATAGTGATCTTATCAGCTATGCTAAATTGCGTTGGCGCTCTTTTCAAAAATTGCTAAATTAATTACGACGTGTGGTTATGACGAGTTATGAGTTATGACAAGTGAAATGTTTTTATTAGGTAAAACAGACAATAAAATAGCTCTGTGTAAAATAGATCAGTGCTCCGCGACCGCTGTGTTAAATGAAAACAAACCTGACCTTTGTTTAACCTTGGCGCCTGAATGGCAACTGCAAGGCTTCATTAAAAATTGCTGTGTCCTTATTCAAAATATTTTTGCATTACTATTATTTTCATTATTATTTTCATTATTTTCATTATTATTATTTACAGTGTTATTACATTTTACATTATTATTATTTTTACATTTATTATTTCCAGTTTCTATATCTTAGAAGTTTGTTTGTATTTAATAAATTAGTAAACATTTCAGTGTTGTACGTGTAAATTGCACCATTTTGGTATAACATTAAAAATATATATTTGGAGTGAAAATAGCTTCGAGTGCAAAGGGTTAGAAACGAAGATTCAGTGAAAGGCGAGAGCCGAGCAATTCGAGTGGACGAGAAATTTGAAGAATCGATAGATCCACGGAGGATCGGTGCAGGCATAAATCAGTTGGTTTCGGGACGCATAATGGTTAGTAGATAGCCTACTCTCGACTGGATCCGAGGGGTGGTAGGTGTCGGCAAAGGCGATATATTATAAATCGCGTGTTACATTGTGCTTAGAGGATCCTCGGTGACTGTTGACTCGCCGGTATCATTGTTCGGAGGGCATCTTTTGTTGTTGGTTCGCCGAGAATCGCAAACAAACACACGCATACACGCGCGCACACACATACAGACTACGAACGGTGCACGTGAACACGGTCCACTCGCAGGCAACACGCGTTATGGTAGCGGCTTCGTCGTAGTTAATATAGTTGTGTGTACGAAGCAGGCAGCTGCTGTTTGACAATGCGAACTACGTCCCCGGATATAATAATGTACTCGTCTCTGGGTACTCGAGAGCGACGAGAGAGAGAGAGAGAGAGAGAGAGAGAGAGAGATCAGAGTGGGGACACTTCATCAAAACGTCTAGGATGCGGTCCTGGGGTGTGATACCGTGATGCTCTGCTTTAGTACAACTTCTACCTGGCTTCCTAGGGCGCATTAGACACACCCTCTGTGCCGGGGAAAGCTTTGACACGATGTTCTTCTGCTCTGCGGCCCGACAAACCTAACGAAATATTCCTACAACTGTTATTCCTCTATTTAGTCCCGTTCACCGTCGAATCAACACTGAATTTTTGCATATTTTATATAAAAATTGTAGGCAACCCCCTCCGAACCTTCAAAGTATCAGCCATTTAATTTCTGCAAGTGTTCTGCCATTGTGACCGAAAATTCAGAAACTCCAAAACCGAGAACTCATTACAGTGATTTCTCCATATATGTCGCCAAGGCCTCGATGATAAACGTCGCGGAGTTATCCCCACTACGGTGGAGTATACTCTGTGTGGGGCCACAAAGCTCGAGAGACCTCGGTAAACATAAAACGACTCGAAAATATCTCCTGGACGATATATGTCACTGGCAAGACCCGTGTTGTTGACATATATCGAGAATTCTCTGTATAGATCATGAAATGACAGGTTCGAATTGAATTAATTCCTAAGCACTGTGTTTCATCCGTGTACAAATGTTTGTACCGATTTAACACTAAACCAAGCATTAACAATATAATATTCAATATTTTTTACTTTCATGTCTACATCTACACTTGTATTATCAACTTCTCCTCTATAAGAAATACCAGCATTATTAATCAAAATATCAACTCTTCCATGAATGTCAATTACTTAATAATTTGTGAGCATTACTTTTATGATAATATTCAATATAATAAATGCAATTTTAAATGCTATTTTCCACAAATGAATTTTTACAGTTTCAATAGTTGTAAAATATAAACTCTTTGCACTTTGCACTTTATACTTTGGATTTGTTGCATTTGTGACAAAAATGGGTGAATGTAATCTAAAACAGTGAAAACGTGAAAGCAATTTAGGAACACCGTTACTTCCAATTTATTACAATTGTTAAAAATAGAACGAGGCCTGTATACGGTTTCTGTGCCTTATAATTGACAGAGAAAATTTTCATTTTGCACAAAAATCCTCACTCTAACAATGCCTAATTGAATTAAGAATATAATATTCATAAAATAATTTTAAAATAATAGTTTGCAAAGTAAAATAGGTTCGCAGGCCAGAAAAGTGCGTTGTTCGACTGTTCAGGATCGGTCCAGTTGATGCAGGATGTTTTAAATTGATGATTAGCTCGCCGGGCGAGGATTTACGGCAGGAAAATAATTAATCCCAACGCGAAAGACAACGCGGGGGCAATGGTAACGGTCGGCGTTTCCTCGGGAGCAGCTTTTGTTCAAGAATCACACCGTGCTATAGCGAGAAGCGGCAAGTACAGCACGCTCGGGGTATATTACAGCTTCTCTCGAGAGGTGGTGGAATATCAGGATACACCTTTTCCAGCCATTGTGTGGCTCTGAAGGGCGTACAATGGCCGTGGAGCGAGTCCCGTATTGTGTCTACAGCTCGACAGAATAGTTCTGCGAGTCTCTCTTCCCCCCTCCCTCTCTCCCTCTCTCCCTCTCTCTTCCCCTTCCCTCCTTTCCACCGGTATTCGCAGGTTCGCCTCTCTCTTTTCTTGACTTTGGGTTCAAGAGAAAAGGGAGCACCGACTCACTGCTACACGCTCGCAGCATCTGCCCCCGAGAATGGTAAATCCTGGAAAGCCACCTGAAAATCCTCCCCGGGACGTATAATGGGACGTAATAACTTTAAAGTCCGCGTTAGCGCCGCGAATGAGCCGGATTAACGTGATCAGACCCCGATCCAGCGCGCTATAGTACGATCCTGAACTGGTAAGGGGTTGCTTCGGGACAACCTATTGCATCAGGTATATACCTAGTGTACCACAGTGGTGTACCACATCATTGAACTCGTCTTGACATCAGCTACAACATTGTGAAGTGAAAAACATATGGTGCTATTTAAAAATCATCGATGACCTTCAAAAGTCCTTGAAAACAACTACAATCGAAACATTTTTTTATATCACCATATTTTCCCCCTTTAACGGTACAACTTTTCTCTCTAACATTTTCTTCTACCTCTAGTCCTAACGGAGTTATTTAGGTGGCCTGTTTCTCGTGAGACACCCGGTATATTCTATGATTTTCTAACCCTATCCCCCACTTTGAAAAATTGTATGCTAACAACAATAACACGAGATGCTAAAACTGTGAAAATACACACACTGAAGTATCAGTACACTGAATTCACGATATATGTCAATAACACGGGTCTTGCCAGCGACATATATCGTCCAGGAAACATACCCGAGCCGTATTATGATTCCGCGACTTTTATCAGCCAGGCCTTGGCGACATATACAGAGAAATCACTGTATCTCAGAACTTCTGCAAGAAATCGGTACTTTTAAACTTCTTGTATTTTCTAAAATTCGATTTCGAAGCTGAAAATTCTGAAAAAATTCATAGATGTGCATTCTAGTACCAAAAATATGCCCGATTTTTTTCAGAATTTTTAATCGAAGGGTGTAAGAGAAATTCCGGAAAAACCAGATTTTCTTCCTTACCCCGTTACTACCCCCCTGGTCGACATACAGGGTTGAAAATTGGCAGACAGTATTTTCTTCGAACAAGCTATCGAATGGCAAATTCAATTTAGTGGGGCACTTTCACCCCCTTATGTTGCCACACCCTTTCTGAACACCAATTTTCTTAGAATCGAATTTTCGCTTCTCAGGAACTCGAAAAATTGTGGCTGCTGATTTCTAGTGAGCGTACTACAATAAGGGTCATTTCCCGAGTACAATCGTGATTCGCTGACAAGTAGCAGCCCCCAAAAGACAATAAACTATGACGATCTCGGCGTAATAACTGAGAAGACGTAGGAAAAAAGCGGGAGTAGACA
Organism: Seladonia tumulorum; assembly: GCA_913789895.3. NCBI lineage: Eukaryota > Metazoa > Arthropoda > Insecta > Hymenoptera > Halictidae > Seladonia > Seladonia tumulorum. The sequence goes on from OU565280.1 coordinate 7,611,630, forward strand.
AGACGGGCGCTTAATCCGCGGAAATTAGCCGGGTTCCGGGGTAGAAAATTTAAGTCGGCGTCACCATCCCCTGCGCTGAACTGTCAGAGGGTGGCCGAAGCCAGGAGGAGTAGTCTACCGGGCGAAATGCGATAAAGTTGGCGTAGAGGTAATTTGAGTATAAAGTTTTATTCGCAATAATTTAGCCCCGCGTTGGAACGGGGGAGTGTAAGAGCGAGAGAGAGAGAGGGGGGAAGATGGAGGGGAGGGGAAGAAAGAGCAAGAGAGAGAGAGAGAGAGAGGGAGAAGGTGCTCGGCCCCCCGGGGGAAGCGTGCAGGAGCGCAGGTCATATATTTGATGGGATACTTGGCATAAAGTCGCGCATAAAAGTAATGCCAACATTAAAGTTTGTGGTTCCAGAGCCGTGGCACGAACCCACCCCCTCTTTCCCCCTCAACCCCCCCTCTCTCTCTCTCTATTCTGCCCCGTACACTGTGAACGTCTTCAGCTATTCTGCTGCTCGAGAGGCAACGAGAGACTCGAGGAGTGTCTTAAAGTATCGACCTGAGATGTTAGATGGTCGTTTGTGCCTCGACGACGCGCTGAAGACGCGCGTTGTAAACTCCGTTACGATTCCGGACGATGACGGACGCGTCTCGATGACGAAGATCATCGTAACAATGATAAAAATCGCTGTTACAATTACACGGGAAGCTGCACGATGAATATTCACAGGTTCAGCATACATTCGAAATTCATTTCCGAAGAAAATTCATTTCCAGGCCGGGGAATTTGTGGAGCGTGAATCGAATGTGAAAGAATGTTGCATTTATTCGGGATTAATTATTGTTTTATGAGCGACATTTGCGCGCTAGGTAGGATGCCGGAGGAAGGTCGGATTGGTGGCACTTCAGGGTAGATAGTCGAGCAGTTTAGTTCAGGAGTGGCCGTTGGGGAACGATCTGATGGCGCCAGGGGAGGCATAGCTTCTTCCCACGTGGCACCCTCGACACGCTCTACCCTCATAATTCTGCCTAGCCATCCTCTGGGCGCCACCTCTCGCTTCTCCGAGGCGTTGTAACCGTGAGAGCGACACGGCAAACCCGAAGAAGAACCTTGCGGCAGAGAAGGAGAAGCCGAAGAGAGGAGGCTTTCTCCTCTTTCACCCCCGCGAAGGATTGGCGAGGATCCGAGACCATCCCCCTCGTGAATGGAAACCGCCATGTGATTTTCCAGCAGCGACAGTTTCACCCTCTTTCTGTACGGCCGCGAACCCCCAATAAAATCCACCGTTGCTCGGAATTCGAGGATCGTGTTTAAAAAGCGGTCGAAAACTAAATTCCCTAACTGGGACTGTAGTGACGTCCTTGAGACTTCTCCTCACTGATTATTAATTATTAGAAACGTTCTTAATAGCTCTGTATTCAGTTTACGATTTCTTGTTGTTTCTTTAATGGATCTGTAATAGTTCCCATTAATGGTTTCGAGCAATCTCCAGTAATTTTCTGCAGTCACTGTTTTTAACGCGGTTCTAGTTGATCTGTTAGGTGAACAGTTTCATTCGTAACCCTTCTTTCTTGGATTTGGACAATTTTATTTGTAGCCCTATTTTTTTTTTTAATTTTTGTACAATTTTATTAGTAGCTCTTTCTTGTTAAATTTATTCGTAGCCATTTCTTTTCCAATTTTGTGCAATTTTATTTGTAGCCCTTATCGAGTTTTGTACAATTTAATTCGCAGTTCTTACTTTTCGAATCTTGTGCAATTTTATTCGTAGCCCTTACTTTTCGAATTTGTGTACAATTTTATTGGTAGCCCTTTCTGCTCGAGAGTTTTGTAGAATTTAATTCGAAGCCTCTTCTTCTCGAATTTTGAACAATTTAATTCGTAGCCCTTTCTTTTCGAATTAGTGTACAATTTAATTCGTAACCTTTGTCGAATTTATACAATCTAACTCGTAGCCCTTTCTTGTTAAATTTCCAATTTTGTCAAATCTAATTCGTAGCCCTTTCTTCTCGAATTTTGTGCGATTTTATTCGTAGCCCTTGTCGAGTTTTGTACAATTTAATTCGTAGCCCTTCCTTTTCGAATTTATGTACAATTTATTTCACAGCCCTTTCTTTTCGAATTTTTTGCAATTTAATTCGTGGCCCTTCCTTTTCGAATGTATGTACAATTGAATTCGCAGCCCTTTCTTTTCGAATCTGTGTAAAATTTAACTCGTATCCCTTCCTTATTAAATTTTGTGCAATTAAATTTGTAGCCCCTATCGAATTTATATAATGTCATTCGTAGCCTTTTCTTTTCGAAGTTTGACAATTTAATTCATAGTTCTATCGTGTCAATTTCTATGCAATTTAATTCGCATCCCATCTGCAATTTTGCACAATTTAATTCCTAACCCTTTCTTCTCGTATTTGTGAATCACTTGCCCAGCATTGAGTGTAAACGTGCATACAGCAAGAGGTAATTTTTTTATTCGAATATGGTTCGTAGAAATGGCCGTATATAGAAGCCCGGCGAAGTGAAATAGAGTGTGTCCGGTATAAATTTCTCGGGGTTGCATAAATCATGCAACGCGTTGCGCCGAATCGGCTAACGGTCGTTAATACTTATAAATGCATCGATAACGAACAAGCACATCGAACGCGATGCTAATTAGAAAGAGGAGGTACGAGGAGGCTCGGCCCGCGACGCGCGACGGTCTTCGGCGAAATGCTCCCGTTTGTTCGACTCTCGAATACGCGCCGTATGGCAACGGTTCACACCATCTGTACGCTGATAAAATCTGCACCTGTTGTACGGACACTCTCCGCACGTTGCACTTATTAGACCTGCTGATCGTGCTCATTATGCTCGGCCCGTTACGTTCTGCAAAATTTCGCGGAAAACCGTGCCCCTAATTTCCAACATTCAGCCTCGATTTTTCACGAAAACTACAATTTTCTTCTTCGCCCTATTATTGCTAAAAAAATCATTTTATTCGTCAATCATTTAACTCACCTTAAAAAATACAGCAAAGATTCAATCTAGTAAATTCTTTTATTTATTTTACGTCAATTTATTTTACGGTTTCAGTGACTAGAACTCTTTTGTAATTAGTGATTTCCTAAAAAAAAGGAGAAAATTTATATCTATTGTATGCCTATACGTTTTTCAATAGCTAAAATAGAATCTCATTTCGGTTTAAAGGAAATTAATAGCATAAATATTTATTAGACTCTGTTCAGAATCCTTATCACGAGTATGACTCGATATTGCAAGGCGAGGAGTTAATATTTAATTTTGCAATTGTAAAACTAGGACTGCAAATGCTTTCTAAAATACTGAAGAAATTAGTAAACTGAGGAAACAGCTTCAAAATCGATCCAAATTTTTGATAATATAATCTAGGGAAGTGTTTGCGCAAGGGGTAATTATTTGGCTAATTAATCAGGTATTTTCGATTTGCTGCTAATCAGCGTTGCGGAGGAGAGCAAGAGGTCCGAGATAGCCGGGCAGAACAACGATTTAGGATCCCCGGGTATCCAACCCACCCCAGAGCCCTAACCCTGATAAGGATCGTTGCTAATTGTTGCGAATTGGCGAAGGTGGCGAACGAGCCAGGGAGATTGGGCAACAGGTGTCATCTGATTGATCGCCGTAGCTCACACCCCCACGATTACCTAGCCCGCAAACACATCCACGACAGAAACGAAGGACTTAATGTCGATCCGTTACGCGCCGGCTCGTCCCGATGAGAAATCACTCCCCCATTGCACGTGTACGTAGGTGGAGCTCGTCGAAGAGTTACCACTGGGACCACTAAATCCGGAAAAACATACCGCAACATATTTCCACCGATCCTCCATTTGCAACTCGTCAAACAGGAAAAACAAGTTCATCAATTGCTTCTTCGGCGTTCATCATTTCCCTATACGCATTTGTTTCACATTTATTTATTTCTCTGTCTAGTGTCATAAATATGTAGGTGATGAAATTATTTCTCTAGGTTTTAATATTAATTTTTACGTTATATATTCATTGTGCTAAACTTGATTAGGATCTGTAAAATGCAAGACAGTTGAACGACTGCTCAATATTGTACCTTTAATTTTTTTTTCAATTTTTACTTTGGTTTTATGGAGTTTTTGAAGTTTCTAGTTTGGCAGTCAAAGTGTTGAACTGTATTGATTCGTTCGAAATCTAAAAGATCACGAATGTGGTGTACCAACTTGATTAGATTGATTTTTTAAACAATGGAGAATTCGTGGTAATTCTATGGAAAATAGTAGGAATGTAAGAATGGTAGTTCTACGATATTCTTTCAATTTTAAAGATTGTTTACCACAAAATCCAACGAGCCAGATGATAGATACAGGGATTTCTCTATATATGTCGCCAAGGTCTGGGTGATAAGCGTCGCGGAATTATCCCCAATACCGGGGAGTGGGGATTTTATCGCGTTAGAATTGACACCGATGAACGATCGCATATTGAACCTAACCTCTTTTCATTTTAAAGACTGTCCACCCCAGGACCCAATGAGACAAATAAAAATAAAGATTCTTCAAATAAAATTACAATGAAGTAGAGCCAACAATTCTTTTGCACAGTTAACAATTTATCGCGTTAGAATTTGTCCCGGATGAATGATCGCATATCGAACCTAACCTCTTTTCATTATAAAGATTGTCCACCCCAGAACCCAATGAGACAAATAAAGATTCTTAAAATAAAATTACGATTGAGTAGAGCTAAAAATTCTTCTGCACAGTTAACAATTTATCGCGTTAGAATTTGTCCCAAATGAAAGATCGCATATTAAACCTAACCTCTTTTTATTTTGAAGATTGCCCACCCCAGAACCCAATGAGACAAATAAAGATTCTTAAAATAAAATTAAAATTGAGTAGAGCCAAAAATTCCTTTGCACAGTTAACAATGTATCGCGTTACAAATGGCCCAAATGAAGGATCGCATATTAAACCTAACCTCTTTTTATTTTAAAGACTGCCCACCACAGAAAATAAATAAGATAAATAAAAAGTTCCTAAAATAAAATTAGATTTAAGTAGAGTAAAAATTCCTAAAATAAAATTACAGTTAAGTAGAGCCACAAATTCTTTTGCACAGTTAACAATGTATCGCGTTACAATTGGCCCAAATGAAGGATCGCATATTAAAGCTAACCTCTTTTTATTTTGAATATTGTCCACCCCAGAACCCAATGAGACAAATATAATAAAATTAAAATTGAGTAGAGCCAAAAATTCCTTTGCACAGTTAACAATGTATCGCGTTACAATTGGCCCAAATGAAGGATCGCATATTAAACCTAACCTCTTTTTATTTTGAAGATTGTCCACCCCAAAAAATTTTTTTGCACAGTCAACTATTTATCGCGACAGAATTGCCCCCGACGAAGGATTGCATATTGAACCTAACCTCTTTTCATTTTAAAGAGCGTCCACCTCAGAAAACCAATAAGATAAATCAAAAATTCCTAAAATAAAATTACGATTAATGAGAGCCAAAAATTTTTTTGCACAGTCAACAATTTATCGCGTCAGAATTGGCCCGGACGAAGGTTCGCATATTGAACCTGAGAAAGTTTCGCCGAAGCGTCTGTGCTGGAGGACTTCCGGTGCAACCCGGAAGTGTCCCCAGCATCTTCCGCGACTTGAACGGATCCTACCTGGGATCCCGCGAGATTAACAACGGCACGGTGAACATTCGCCAGGATAATTGATACCGACGTCGAGCCGGCTGACCATTGAAACCGCACGCACAATATATCATGGATAATAAGCATAGTCGGTGCACGGTGCGCCGGATGGCGGCTTAAAGGGCGAAGGGAGATGGACTTGCGGAACTTCGTTATAGCTGCTTGATGTCCGCGGACTGCTCCTTGATGTGATTATGATACGCGACCGTTCCGCAAAGTCACGTTAGGCTATTCTATATCGAAGGCGGGGAGGCCTGTGTCCCGTAACAATAGCGAAAGAGGAAGAGAGATTGAGAGAGGGAAACACGCACGATCCTCCCTATACACTGTACAACGCTATACTAGCACTCGCGAAGAGTGCTGATGCGTACTCGAGTGCGTGGCCACTACGGTAAGTGCACTGCCCATAGGAGAATGATTCGGCGCGAACTGACCCGCGTAATCGTAATTAATCATCCCGTAACCCCTGACTCGAGCACCGAAGTCTAATCATTCCAGAACAGGTTCGGAATTGACTATGACACGAAAAACTGCCGGCTTGCCATTTCTACTCGGAAGTCCAATCGAAATCACAGCGATCTTCTCTGTGATCCTTGAAACTTTGTACTCGATCATCCTGAGGTGTGTAGACATATGCTGAGGTGTGTTGGTCCGCAAAATGATCCTGCGTTATCATTTAATTTGAGGAGTTGCTAAGCAGCCGTGAAGATGGTTAATCTGACTTCGAAATGACGCCATTTCGTACATAATCTTGATTTTTTATTTATTTTAGGTGAAACTATATTTATACTAATTAACGAACAATTATTCCTGTTTTACGATCAGTAGAAAGATCAGTAGAAAAATGAAATATTTTTTTGAACATACTCTATATAAAAATGTATAACTCGTGCAATTTCGATTATTTTTACTTGGAAAAAATCACAAGGTTACTTCAAACATTAATGAATATCTGTGCAAAATCCTAATTTAGGGGATTCAATAGTTCTCCGGAAAAAAATTCCCAAATCCTAGCAAATTTGGCACTCAAACCCACTGAATACCACTTGAAAACATGCTCTATCAAAAAACATACAACTCGCTCAAATTTGAATATTTTTACTCGAAAAAAATCACACGTATGCTCCAAATGCTAACTAATATGTGTGCAAAATCCTAATTTCAGAGCTTTAATAGTTCCCCCGAAAAAAATTCCCAAATCTTAGCAAATTTGGCACTCAAACCCTCAGTGTACCGTTTGAAAACATTCCCTCATAAAAAAATGCACAACTCGCTCAAATTTGAATATTTTGACCGGAAAAAAATCACACGCGTACTTTAGATACCGATAAACAAGTGTGCAAAATTTCAAAACAAAAAATTCGATGATTTCCCTGGAAGAAATTCCGGAAGTGTGTCGCGGAAAATAAGAACGGCCCGTTAAGCGGTGGGCGAACGTGAGCCGCGTTTGGTCCTTTTTCCGATGACCGGTAACTGTATGCAGTGTCCTGGGCCATTGTTCGCAGGATCGTGAGGAACAAAGCGGCGGAGAAGGCGAAGCACGCGCATCAGCAACAGCAGGCGCAGCAGCAGCAAGGTCAGCAGCAAGGTCAGCCAGGATCAGGCGGTTCCGTGTCGGTGATAGCCCATGCACCTGCAACGGCTGCGGGTCATCCTGCAGCGACCGCTCCCAACGCTTACAGCATCAGCGGCATCCTGGGAATCCCTGCCCACCATCAGGACCCGAACGGCAACAGCATCAAGAGAAAACGCACCGACGACGGTGAGTCATTGAAAATCCTCCGGTGTCGATGATCCTGCGATAACGCTCGACGATGACTCTCTCGCGATCAGAAAACGTCATCCGCGAAAACGGACACGGTCTTTTAGCTGGGAAACGAGAGAACCGTGTTCGCCCCAACGCTATAGTAGGGGTTAGAAGAAAAAAAAAAAAGAAAGAACGCCGAAGCTTATATAAACTCAAAGATCGGATCGCAATGCATCGCGGCTACATTTCACTTACAATAGTTAGCGCGCGGCGTTATATAAAGTGAGGCAAGAAACAAGATATCACTTGTTGGATCGGGCCCCGGTCACAGCCGAGTAAATCGGCACGAGTTTCGCCGAGCAGCTCGCAGAAGATAACAATGGAAGAGTTGAACCGTTTTGCCGACGGAAACCGGCCCGACGATGCTCTCTCGTCCTGCTGAATTTCTAAGATCTCATTGTCCCGGGATTTTCGTCTTATTTAACGCGAGACAAAAGGGCCGCGATTATTCCTCCCCCCCCCCCCACCCTCGGTCTCTTTCTCTCCCGAGGAAAGATCCGACGATCGATCGATCCCCAAACAATGCTGTTTATTTCAGTCGGTGGTTAGCTATTATTTCCCAGGGTAAACAGTTTCTAATCTGATCGAAAGGACGCCCGTGTGCACGATCATCTTATTTGCCAGCGATCGAGCCGCCTCGAGTTCTCCCGCTCCTCTCGATCCGACCAAGATTAGCCACACACACGGCAAGGTTATCAGTCAAATGTCGGGCAGCACGTGCCGCGATTCATTCTCCTGTCGTTGCGTGAGTAACGCGGCCCGAAATATTCCCGACACGTGCCGCGTACACGTGACTAAGGCCGCCGCGAGCCCGAAGCGAACCGAGACTCTAGATTTTCTGCAACGCGAACCTGCAGCGATCGGCTATTAATTTTTCGAGGTGCGAACGGCTCGGCGAGGGCTGCTTTTGCGACCCGACCGTGCCCAATTCACTTTGCTTTTGTTCTTCCGTGAACCCACGACCCGTGCCTAACCCGTGCACTCAAATTGTTCTTTTGCGTACAGGGAGAATAGGCTAATTTGCCATCTAGGCTCTAGCATCAGCATATTTTCAGGAATAGAGATTTCTTTATATATGTCGCCAAGGCCTCGGTGATAAATGACGCGGAATTGTCCCCACTACCGTGCAGGAGACGCACCCGAAGTGCTCAATACATATTCACAATTCAATATTCTGAGCTCAATATTTACAATTCAATGTTCTGAGCTCAATATTCACAATTCAATATTCAGGGCTCAATATTAAGGACTCAATATTCAAGACTCAGTATTCAGAGAAGTGCTTAATATTCAGATCTCAATATTCTGAGCTCAATATTCTGAGCTCAATATTCAGAGCTCAATATTCAGAGCCCAATATTCAGAGAAGATCTCAATATTCAGAGAAGTGCTTAATATTCAGTATTCAATATTCTGAGCTCAGTATTCATAATTCAATATTCAGGGCTCAATATTCAGAGCTCAATATTCAGGACTCAATATTCAAGACTCAGTATTCAGAGAAGAGCTCAATATTCAGAGAAGTGCTTAATATTTAGTGCTCAATATTCTGAGCCCAATATTCATAGCTCAATATTCAGAATTCAATATTGAGAGTTTAATATTCCTCTCGAGTTTCTAGGCCCCTCACGGGGTATACCGCGCGGTAGTGAGGATAATTGCGCGACATTTATCATATAGGTGTTGGCGACATGTATAGAGAAATGAGTGTACGTCGTGTGGTTTTCTTTTCGCGGAGATTTTTGCCGAGCGGAGTATAATAGAGTCCACCGCAGTACAGAATGATTGCTCGTTGAAATTCCAGCCGGTTAAAAGGTGCTCTCGCGGATACATCGATGATCTCCCAGGAGGACACAGGGAGACTAATGTGTCGTTGGGTTCGGTATATAGAAGCTTGCTGTGGTCTGTGAAGTTTATAATCTAATACGCGTACCCTCCGCGGCCGCAAAACACTGAATGCTCTCGCCGCGAACGCGACCACTTTTGCGACCGCATATCGCCGCTCTCATAATCCGATTATATCGAATTACTCGTGTACCATCGGCACCGCTCCACTCGCCACGTACGAATCGATACACCTCTCGACACGAAACGCCGTCCATGGGACTCCTCTTTGATCGAGGACACGCGAACGCGATCCACGGAGCACCGCTTTTTGCGAATCTCGCGGGAACCATGCTATTCCAACCACGCGAAATTCTCCATAACGTACCAGTCGCCATTTAGTTTATTTTTAATCGCATCATTCTTGCCACATTCTTGCCCAACCAAACTCAATATTTTTTGTTTGTTAAGCTAATCTTTCTTTTCATTTGGCGTTGGACTGGACAGCTTAGGGCAAATACAGATTTTACATAAAATTTTATGAATGATAAATTTAAGGAAAAATTGCTTTTACTGTTCAAAAGATTCGTGCACTATTCGGTTTAAATATATTTCATTTTATTTGGCATTGGACTCTGCAGTTTTGTGCAAATTCATATTTTTACAAAATGTTATGTAAGCTTGAAAAATCAGGGAACAATTCCTTCCATTGTCTCACAGATTTGTGCACTATATAGTTTAAATACATTTAATTTTATTTAGCATTAAATTATACAGTTTTGAGCAAACTTCCAATTTCATAAAATTGTATGAAGGCTGGACAAGTCAGGGAAAAATTTCTTTCATTGTGCAAAGTATACTGTAAGCAATACTGCTTACTTAATGTCCATATTGAACCTTAATGTCCAAAGTCTTGAAAGTCGGTTTTCGAGGATTTTCCCTGGGAATGATCTAAGACACGTAGTGGATCGAAGGATCCCCAGGGCTTATTACGAATTTAGCTCCCGAGGGAAGCATTGCAATCTATCGGGGCTGTTTGTTGTCGCGTTACATCTGCGCGCTTTTGCCCCATGCGGAATCCAAAAGGCCCGGCCGTGTCCCACCCTATATTCGTGGACGGGGTGTAGGGGACGCACGCACACAGGCACACCGGGACCAGATTCACCCCAGAGTCCATTATTACCCGTGTATTGTATTGCTTAACATTGACTCAATTGCTTTCGAATAACGCGGATGCTCGGTTGCCGGCGCGCGTACGCTTTTGCCCTCTCGGGCATCAATCGAATTATTCGATTTACTGCTCTTTTCGGAGGGGGAGAATCGCTGACCTTCCTTCCGCCATAACTCAGCCTCTGTCAAATCTGTCAAGGACCAGTGACTGGTCGCGGAAACTACAAGAATTTGCATTAGACAGCACATAACCCCGAATCGATACTCCCGATCCCCTCTCTTGTAATCGATTTTTCCGAAGCTACGTCGATTCATCTCCGTCCTCGCGTTTTAATTACATAACCCATCGTGATCGAAATACTTCGGTGCGGTCGCATATACAGGGTGTTCAAAAAAAGCCGTTCAATGTTTACTTGATATACAGAACACATTGTACCGAGTAAAAAAGCCTTGGTACACATGGGTCAAAAGGTCAACCGTTTCTGAGATATAAACATTTTTGTTTTTGCTAGCGTTATGATCAACTTACAGTGTTTTCTCTATATATGTCACCGAGGCCAGGACGATAAATGTCGCGGAATTATCCTCACTACTTAGGAGTGTAAACAATGTCTCCTGGACGATACTTGACGCTAGCAAGACCCGTGTTGTTGACATATATCGAGAATTCACTATACTTGCATCGCATTCGTTCAATGTTTACAAACAGCGTTCTGAATGTCATTCAAGTGACAATAGATTTCATCCGGAATAAGTCAGTTATGTATCGAAGGAAGAGGGACACGTGGAAAATCTTCTGCAAATGTCGAAAGGTCAGCAGCAAATGAGTCATGATGTTAGTAAACAAAAATGTTTACACATCTCAGAAACGGTTCACCTTTCGACCTCTGTTTACTAAAGCTTTTTTACTCAGCACAGTGTGTTCTACACGGTATATAAATATTGAATGGTTTTTTTTATCACTTTGTATGTTATGACAAAAATTAGTAGATCAAAAATACAAAACTGACATTGGGAAGAATTCAAGGACACTGTTGTCTCAAAAGGGAAAAGACACATTCATTTATAGGTTTCTCTCACAGTCGACTTGAACAATTTCTGCTCTGCATAAAAATTTGACATGATCAAAAAAAATATTAAAATAATTATTAAATTAATTTTGTGCGTGCCGTGTTTATTCTACCTTGTAGGATGATGTTCGGAGGACTTGTAATTTTTCGTTTCATTTAACAAGACAGTTACCGGGACTATCGAAATAAATACCGAGCAACTGTTCCCGCATTAGGCGACACTTAAAGCAATCGACGGTCCACGCGGCCATTTTTCCGTGACGCGTCTCGATCGTCGCGTGTCAGTTAGAGATCCCACGGGGATCCCGGTGATGATCGAGATATTTCGAGCGCGCGGGAATTATACCGGGTCGCCCGGTAATTCCGATTCTTAGCTATTAAACGAACTCCGGCGTCCTAAACTCTAATGAAATCTGCGCGTTACACGAGAGCCAGCCATCGCCCGGCTAGGTTAGCTACCAGAGAGCACGATTAACTCGGCCGATCGAATCGTAAAATTCAAGCAAGTTCATGGAAGCGGGTACACCGGTGCTACCGTGTTTGAAACAGTGAGGAGGGGGTCGGTGGTGGTGCAGAGGGGGATGGACAGAGGGGGTTTATAGCGGTCCAGGAACAAACCCTGCCGGTCGAATGGTGCCGGGACCGTCGGCCGGCTGGACAATCACAACTGGACAGGGAGGTTTAACGAGCCCTATGCTAGGTACTCCACCCATCTACCCTCGGATGGTCATTTAATTATTCGAGATACCCGAACGTTGGCCCATCTACCCCCGCCCTCAAAAACTCGTTCTCTCCTCCTCCTCCTCCTCATCCTCTTCTCTTCCGCAACCCCCGTGCTACCCTTCTCTCGAAACGTTGGTCAGTTTCCATCCTTTCCCCTAACCGACCACCCCCGCGAGTAGCCACTAAAAGGGTATAGCGGTGTGGAGCTTCCACCCTCACTCTCCCCCTCTCCCTCCCCCTCCCCCTCCCCCTCCCCCGACATACCGTCACTCGTCCCACATGCTTGTTTCTATATTAAACCGCTGGGATGGCCGAGAGATAATAAAGACATATAATGGAATCGAAATTGTTTCTCTATCTATCAATGCCATACACCGGCGTCTACGGCCGCGGACCCGCGCCGCGCCACCGTTCAACCCGTCCGACAGATTCAATTTAGCTTCATCCGGCCACGTTTAATTTGTGTCTTGATTCGTGGTCTAACACGCCGACATTTGACCATACACGTATGCTACACAGACACCGATAACGCGGATCGCGCCGCGAGATAACACACCGGGCCTGTGTTGTGTTTTCACGTTGGCCCCGTGTCCACGATTATTCCACGACACGATATTTCGAGAGGACCAGTGTGCCAGGCTCGATTATGCGACCCTGGGGAGCGCCTGAACGCGTGCGAACACGCTAGCAAGAACTTGCGAGATTTTTTCTTTTATTTTTCTGCTAGTCGAACTCACTAGCAACAGTTGCACACTGACTTCTCGATATATGTCTACGACACGGGGCTTGCCAGCGTCTTGTATCGTCCAGGAGACATTGTTTGCATTCGTCAGCGTGCGAGGCCAAGTAATCAGTAAGAGCGCTCTTTTTGAGTCACCCTGTATTGATTCAGGAACGTGCTTCGTCGAGATTGACGCTGATCTTCTTATTGGATCTGATGGAAATGGAAGACTATTTGGCTCAATATTCAGGGCTCAATATTAAGGGCTCAATATTTAGAGAAGAGCTCAATATTCAGGGCTCACTAATCAGTACTCAATATTCAGGACTCAAAGAAAAGCTCAATATTCAGAGAAGTGACTAATATTCAGTGCTCAATATTCTGAGCTTAATATTTAGAAAAGTGCTCAATATTCTGAACCCAATATTTAGATCTCAATATTAAGGGCTCAATATTCAGTACACAATATTCAGGATTTAATATTCAAAGAAGAGCTCAATACATATTCAGAGAAATGCTTAATATTCAGTGCTCAATATCCTGAGCTCAATATTTAGAGAACTGGTAAATATTCAGTACTTAATATTCAGAGCTCAATATTCAGGTATTCAGGGCTCAATATTCAGTGCTCAATATTCAGAGAAATGCTTAATATTCAGTGCCCAATATTCTGAGCCCAATATTCAGAGGAGCTCAATATTCAGTGCACAATATTCAGAGAAATGCTTAATATTCAGTACCCAATATTGTGAGCTCAATATTCAGAGCTTAATATATTCAGGGTTTAATATTCCTCTCGATCTTCGGGGCCTCTGACAGGGTACGCGCCGCGGTAGTAGCGATAATTCCGCGACGTTCATCGTCCAGGCCTGGGCGACATATATATTGTACTGTATTCACAATATTTGCGAACACATGTACACGCGTGGTGCTCTCGTGGAAAACAAGCGTTGGGTGTGAGTGTATGCTAGGCTGGAGAGAGCTTAAGAGTGTACCACATCGTGATAATTGTTTGTGTGATTGCAGACGACAACCGAGACCTGAACGACCACCCCGAGGACGACTTGAAGAGGCAAAGGAGCACCTACAATGGCGACCAACTTTACTCGAACGTAAGCATTTCGGTTTCGACGTGACAGTCTGTATAAAATGATGAACAATTAATTCGGAAGCAAACAAATTGGGAAGCCTAAAATATCTGACTATAGAGTGCATCATTAAAAAATTGTAGAAAATTTTGGTTACTGACGTGGCATCGGAATCTTTCATAGTCAGAGGAGAATTCTCTAGGGGTGAGGGGGGTAGCTTAAGGAAAAATGGAGAGGAAGCCTAAGTCAATCGAAGCTGTTCGGAGCAAGTAGCCGGTTCTCCGGGCACTCGAACTTTGCCTGAAGCATCTCCACCTTCTGTTACAGCTGTGGTCGAGTAAATGGAGCATCAAGGACGAGCACAAACTCCTTTCGGAGCTTGGCGGCGGAGGCGGCGGCACGAACGGCGCTGGAACCGGCGCTGGAACCGGTGGCGGAGGTGGCGGAGGCGGTGGAGGAGGTGGCGGAGGCGGCGGAGGTGGTGGAGGTGGTGGAGGCGGCGGCGGAGGTTACTACGAACACGGAGGATTCCCCGGGAACGCGATTGCCACCTCCGCCGAGCTCTACGACTCCCTGGGCACCATCAGCACGATGACGCAGGCGCAAACGCCCCATCTCTACACCCCGCCCATAGGGGGCACCATAGGTGAGCAGGCGGTTGGATCACTCTATCTCTCTCTCTCTCTCTCTCTACATCTCGCATTCTCTCTCTCACACACACACACTTTTCAACCCTCTGGCACCCTCCTTTCTGTCAACCCCTCCTTCGGCACAGGACTCTCCGGACACTGTGCACCACAGCCTCTTGTATATAATGCCCCGTGTACCAGGACTCCTTTCGTCCTACCAAACCACCATCATCTCTCCCTCTCTCTCTCTCTCGACTTTTCCTCCCCTTTCTCTCTTCTCTCTCTCTCTCTCTCCACCGTTTTCTCCACCTCTTCTCTCGGGCCCGACCCTCTTCCCTGTACGCTTATTATTGCGGCTTACGTCTGGCTTTGCATACCCATATCGGCTAAATACATGGCTTTAATAATGCATGAGCTGTGCTGCTGAGCAGCGGCAACGACGCCAGAAGAGGTGGCGGATACACACCACTCGGTGGTCGGTCTACTCGTTGGACTCTTCAGGGTGTTCTCTCTCTGTCGCCACCCCCTAGGTCTATATCCTCGCTATCTGGTCTGTGCTCTATCCGGACCTGTCGGAGACATCTCGCTTGATCCTTGCGTAGTCTGGTGGTTAGGGTATCCCCTTTTGGTGTTGTCACTTTCTTGGTCCAATTCTCTGGCCTCTTCTCCTTGTCAATCTCTCGCAAGGTTCTCCTCACTTTCTCAACTCTCTTTCTTTGTTTCTATGTCTCTATCTCTCTATCTCTCTATCTCTATCCTCGAAACGGCGGACGATCAACGGCGGAACGTGGGGAAAAGACGCACCGAGAAAATAACCGAAGCAATACACCTAGACGCCCGCGCGCGCTCATACACACACACACACACACACACTTGGAGAACTTTCTCCAGAGCGGCGGGGCACGTGTTGCGAGCAACTCGGTCACGCCGTTCCGCGGATTCTTTTCGTTCGGTGCTTCTCGGAATGGACGAAGCGAGGCGTGTAACGGCCGCTTCATCTCATGAAATTCAATCGGCGGATCTTCGGGGCGAGATCGAAGAATTTTTGAAGGACGACCCGGGGCCCGGGCCAAGTCGATTCCACGGCTTGCTGGCTACCCGTTAATACGTACGGTAGCGACGTCGAGATTCTTTGATCGAGTTTCCCCCCCGAAGAGAGTCTCTAAACCGTTCGCCATCCCCGGAAGCAAGTCTCTGTGAAAGATCCGACAACAAACAACAACCATGAATTCCCTCTATTCGATCGAGCCGATAGAGGGTTTTCAGGCCGGGTCGAATAAGATGGAGCAAGTTGAGGTCCCGGTACAATAGAGCCCGCGAACGTTCCGCCTTGACCGCCCTGCCAACCATACCAGAATCGCAATAACAGAGAAATGGGGATCCCTTAATGGCAGGTGGTACTTTGACGCCGCTCGCTCCACTGACGATGCAAGAAGTTAAATTTAGCCAAACATTGGACGGGGCTAACATGTCTCCTTACCACACCAGCGGTGAGTTCGCCACCTCTTTAGTTCTCTTACGGCAGGACACTGCCGGCCAATCAGAATCCTCCGCCATGATCCAGACTCTTAACGATCAATGTACTCTAACCGTGTGCGCCCCACTCACAGCAAAAGCGTTCTCCTCTCCGCACTCCGTCGAATGCTTCTCGAACAATCACACAAATTGATTCTACCAAGATTAACATCCAACAATATTTCACGACCGACATATATAACTAGGAGGAATCCATTTTCCTTGGTTGGAAACGTTATCCCGATCATCCTGTCCCGGCTCTTACGGAATAGACTGTGAGATGATCAATACAGTGTTTTCTCGATATATGTCAAAAACACGGAGACATATATCGTCCAGGAGGTACTATTATGTTTACACTCCTCTCGAGACCTCTCAAGCTTCTGGGCCCTTCACAGGGTACACCCCCCTGTAGTGGGGATAATTCCGCGACGTTTATCACCGAGGCCTTGGCGACATAATATATCGAGAAAAGACTGTGAAGAAGATTAACACCCCGGTTCGTTTCCGAACAACGTTTTAAGAACAAGAGGAAAAGGCCGGTGTCCCTCTCGCAACGGTTCGAGAAAGTCCAGATTCGTACAGCCTAATTGCGGCGATTATCCTCGTTCGAGGAATCGCATGTGGGTAATTATGGTCGGGTGAAGCAACTCGCCGAAGAAAAAGTCCGCGCGTCGCGTGTCGTTGGGTTTCACCGGCCGAGGCGAAATTCCGTAGGATCCTCCTTTTCCCCTCCCCCAACCCCTCGTCGTCCAATCCCGACGAAGAATTTAATTAAGCTTTAGACGTAAGGCGCTGATCGTTAGCTAGTGCTTGACTCGAATGTCGTGTTGTGTTGTGCATGGCCATAGCAGAGAGCAGTACCGTCGCAGTGTCGTATGTGGGGGTGGGGGCCGGTGGGGGCGAGCAAAGTCCCCCGATTTCGTTGCAGAACGAGACAAACGCCACCCCCGCGGCCCCAAACACCCCCGGAGGCGATCCCGGACTGACGGTCTTGCAGCCGCCAGTTTCCCAGCCCCAGGTAGCGTCTGCGATACCACCGTACTCCACGATGCTTCCCAGTTTTGGACATTACGCCACCGGTGAGTACCACATGGAAACACTGCTCTCCAACATCACCCCCCACCCCCTCCACCTCCCAGATCTGAATATCCCAAGTCTGCCGAGCAAACACACCCCTTTACCAAAGGGGCGAGTCTGGCTTGTGACCCTCTGCGGGACCAGCGTTCGCAAAGGGTAAGTCAGAAATCTGTAAAAAGGCTCCTGACTTACCGGCTTCGCAGCTAGTTCGACTCCTGAGAGTCCTGTCGGTAAGCGGTCGCTTACCGACCGGGGAAATCACTTTTTCAAACTTCTTTTATCGATCCAGCGGAAATTGTAATGTGCATAGGGTACTAAAAGAGCTGGCTTGAACGCATCTCCTTTATTTTTAATAAGTGGACAATACATTCTAAATTCCCTTAGTCTCTTGACTATTTTAAATCGCATCCCCCCGTGAATGGAAAAGATCCTGACAACCAAAAAAAATAGTCGACTGAATCGTGTCTTCCAATTTAAGAGACTTGCACAAGCTGCCACTCTTTTAAAACACCCTCTACATTACAAACTACACTTTTATAAAAAAAATTGCCATTTTATTTCACTTGTCAATCATATATACAGGATGTCCCGAAAATAATATTCTCCCTAAAAAAAAAGTGATCTGTGAGATTGTTTGAAGTAATCTTTTCCTTTCCAAAAATGCTCTCCGTGGCTTCGTTAAGGAGTTATTAACAAAAAACGCGGACCAATCAGAGCGGGACCTGTCGGCGAGGCGGAGCCCGTCCGCTGTAACCTTGCTTTGATTGGCCGGTGTTTTTTGTTAATAACTCCTTAACAAAGCCAGGGAGAACATTTTCGCAAAGGAAAAAGTTACTTGAAATGATCCCAGGAATTACTCCTTTCAAAGAAATACCATTTTCGGGATAAGCTGTACATAATGATTAGCACTAGAACTAGCTAAATAATTAATACTGAACGTTCAAAGAAAATGTTCGCGACTGTTTCGACACGCTGTGAATCAGCAACCCGGCGATTCGGCTTAGAAAGAATTGAGCGAATACCAACGGCAATGATAGAATCAACCTGCACTTTCTAATTTCGCGACTAGTCCGAGATACCATATATTCTAACACGGCTACTATCAATATTTTTTTTTTGTAGGTGGCGGTGACTACGCGTACAGCGCGGCGTACTCTCAATACTCGAGCGCACCGTACAGCGGCTACGGTTATGGAGCAGCGACAAGCGGGTTGCTCAGTAAGTAAACAGTGAGTATGAGTGCCGATTAGATTAGGGTCAAGCGAAAATGTCAAGTGTTAACTCATCGATACCCGCGAACACCGCTACACAATATACATATACATATATGTGTATACACACGCCGATCAGATAACGCGGAAACGCTTCCGATAAAAATCGAATCGGACTTTCTAAAAGTGTGGAAATCTATTTCGTTCGGTTTCGAGACAACGAGGATAAGCATCGATGCTGCAAAAAAGCTCGCGGAATCGCGGACAGACGGTGCCCCCACACGATATATAGAACACGTCTTTCATAATGAAGGATTGCGGGTATACTCCCCATAGATCCGCGATACCTTCCAGTGAAATGTGCTCTGGCCGCGTAAGAATGAACGGAATAATAAACAATTTTTTATCGGACACGCGATACGTTACCGGGCTCGTTCCTGGCGCGTGACGTAACGGCCGACGTTGGTGGAACTGAAGTTTCGCAGCAAAGTAACTTTTCCCCTTTCTACTCCGCGATTTCGCAACCGGCGAACACGCCGCTGCCGGCCCAAAAGCAGTCTCGGTCTGCAAAAATTCGTATCCCAAACATTCGAACCAACAATTAAAGATAGCATAATTATACTGGCTGAGTCACTTATAACTGTGCCGCCTAGATTGCAGGTAAAAGTTGCACGGTTTCAAGTCTTCGTAAATGGTAAATTTCAATTTTATGCTTCAAGTGGCAATTTAAATCTCGAGTAAAAAGAAGCGGGTGTATGGGCCGAGAAACTAATTGATAATTAGATTTTCTTCTAATTAAAGTAATGCTCAACCTGTGTGACTAACCCTGAAGCCAAATTAAGATTTCGTTTCCGAGAAATACGAGTTCAAAGGTGCCCTACTATAGTAGGGACAGAGAATCGTAAAAATGTACTTTCTTGAAAGAGGAGATTCCTCAGGTCATTAGAAGTAACTTTTTCCTTTGCAAGAATGTTCTCCGTGGCTTCGTTTTCGAGTTATCAACGAAAAACGGAGACCAATCAGAGCGCGGCTACAGCAGACGACTCCGCCTCGGGGGCGGGCCCGCCGAGCGTGGCGTTGTCATTGGTCGGGGTGATCTGCAGCAGCCGAGATTGACGCTAATCTGATAGAAATACGACACTAATTGTCTCAATATTCAGGGCTTAATATTCAGGACTCAATATTCAGGGCTCAATATTCAAAGCCCAATATTCAGAGCTCAATATTCAGAGCCCAATATTCAGAGCTTAATATTCAGGGCTCAATATTCAGAGCTCAATATTCCGACGTCAATATTCAAAGCCCAATATTCAGAGGTCAATATTTACAGCTTAATATTCATGGCTCAATATTCAGGGCCCAATATTCAGAGCCCCATATTCAGAGCTCAATATCCGGAGCCCAATATTCAGAGCTTAATATTCAGGGCTCAATATTCAGGGCTCAATATTCAGAGCTGAATATTCAGGGCTCAATATTCGAAGCCCACTATTCATAGGTCAATATTCAGAGCTTGATATTCAAGGCTCAATATTCAGGGCTCAATATTCAGGGTTTAATATTCCTCTCGAGCTTCAGGGCCCTTGACAGGGTATACCCCGCGGTAGTGGGGATAATTCCGCGACGTTTATCGTCCATTCCTCGGCGACATATATAGAGTATCGGTCACTGTAGTATCGGTCACGACGCACATTCCGTTCTACAACTCGGTTCCTACCGAATAGAGTCTGCGAAGCGATGGTTAAAACTTGAATCTAGTTAATTCGCCCCATTGTTGCACTTTTTGAAAAAATCGCGGTCTTACGGGTACATGATCGATCGGGATGACATGATTAGCACACTTGTTAGTTAAAACCGCGAAGTAGAATACGGTGGTGTAGCACGAGATTAAGGGTGTCGGTTGCGCGTTGTTTGTTGCAGACTCGACGTACTATTACTGCAACGGGGACACGCTGGCGTCTTCCCACAACAATTCGCAGCAGGGCAACAATCAATGCAACAACGGTGGGCCAGACAACAGCACGGACGTGGCTAGTCGCTCGCCATTGGCGGCAACCAGGGCGAGCAGTGGCGCGAGCGCGGCCTCGCCGACCGGAAGTGCGTGTACCAAACCGGATCACACTTCCACGCCGACGGATCTCTATCTGGCCTGATTGATCGACGACGAAGACGACGACGACGATGACAACGACGAAGACAAAGACGGTACGGAAGTCCAGCTCCGGGCGGACTGTTCTCCTGAAACGGGGACATCGACCAGCAGGAAAGACGGACGCCATATTACGAGGAACCACGCCGAGGACAAACAATGATCTCTTTTTCTACGGGCTCGAGGACGAATTCTAAAGGAGGATCAGAAGGACACACGCACACGGGACACCGTGTGTCAAGTCCGCCGGTGTATTTCAAAGCGAGTGGCCAGACACACAGGGTGTGCGACACTTTGCAAAACGATCCTGGACAAACACGATCTCGCCGAGACGTTCGATTATATAATTGTCGTGCACGACAATTATCCCGAGAGAGATAGAGACTTGGACCGCTTCACTCGACTTCGGTGTTACAGGACGACTCTGCGTGGTGCGCAGCGTGAACCATCGGTGGAGGATGATCGGGTGTATACATGCATACTGTATCGAGAGAACTATCGGCGACGGAGCATCCGGGATCGCATTGTCGGGAGTAACCGATTAAATCGGTACACCATCGGGGACTATCGTCCGACGCGACTCGACGAGTGTCTGGCCCCGGAACTGTTCGAAGGACGACGCTGTCGAGGCTTGGTGTCAGGTCTGAACGAGACAGTGTCGATACTCTGTAGAGTGCGCGTTAAACCGTAGGTAGATTAATTAATAACGATCTTCGGTTAGAATAATTCTAAGAGTCGGTCGCCCCTCCAAATATGCCCGCGCATTCTACGTGTTTTATTCCTTGACGGATGGAGAGAGAGAGAGAGAGAGAGAGAGAGAGAGAAAATGGTAATTGGTGAAGAGAAGATGCAGTCGGGCACATTTGTCGTCGACGGTATTTAGAACGTGTGTGTATATATATATATAAAAAAAAAAAGGAAATTGAAGAATCACATATATATATATACATATATAAATATATAAATAATACTATATACTCGCGTAAACAGACAGAGTCAACTGCCGCAAAAACGATGGCACATTCTTTCTCCTAAATAAGCACCAGCCCTACTACCAATCTCCCTAATTACCCCCAAAATCCCCTCCCCCCAAAAAACGACATAGAGTATATGGTAGATGTAATCGATAAGTTTATTGAGACTTTTAAATCAGGAATCGACGGAACGATCATTAACTGTTAAGGATATTATATATATTTTTTGTAGAAACCAAAGACCACAGACACTGATTGCCGATATGATGGTTGCGTGCGTTGCGTAGCTTAGACGGGTGCACAGTTTTTAAAATGGCGGTTTCGAGCGACACGTTTACAGATGTACAGGTCCGAAGATATGCATACATACAGTGAGCATTTTAAAACGCCACCGTGCGAAGCGTACCACCACATTCTCTTCCGGTTCGATCATGCGACTATCGGTATACAAGACGAACGTTTTCCGCGCGCGCGCACACTCGGTGTACGCAACCGTCGAATCGATCGGGATTTATTCGACGGCCTCGCCGATCGATGGTACCTTAAAAACCGCGCAGAGAAACACAGTTTTACAGGTCAATAGACGCGAACGATGTACCGTGAGAACAGCGCAGAAACCTATGAATTGATTGCAGGCAATGTAATTCGGGAAACACCATTTTACAGATTAACAGACGCGACGAAATTTCGCGAGCAATGTACCTTGAGAACGGGGCACGATTCTGTGCATTGATACAATGCGTGCGATTCGAGAAACACAATTATCACTAGAACTACCGAGTCATAAATACGACTGATGTGTATTGCTTCGTTATAATGAGAAGACTACATCTATTCATTTTTATTCTAACATGTACTTCAATGAAAAATCTCGTTGAAAAAATTCTAATGAAAACAAATAATTTCTAATTTCAATGATTGTGAAAGAGAAAATTAGGAGTCATTTTGACTGGTTCGGTAGTTCTAGTGTTATGTAAGTTCAAAGATGCGACGAAATTTCGCGAGCAATGTACCTTGAGAACGGGGCACAATTCTGTGCATTCATGGCACGCGTGTGATTCGAGAAACGGTAACTTTGCAGATGAAAGACCACGACAAAATTTCGCGAATAATGTGTCTAAAGACCAGCGCATAAGTTTGTGGGAATTGCACATCTGCCATAACCTCAGTTTTGTGTTCGTTTTGCGTGTGTTCTAAAACCCACACGGGCAGAATGCAGTGACATCACGCGTGCAATTCGTGAAACACAATTATCACTAGAACTACCGAGTCATAAATACAACTGATGTATATTGCTTCGTAATAATGAGAAGACTACATCTATTCAATTCTAATGAAAACATTTTTATAATTTCAGTGATTGTGAAAGAGAAAATTAGAAACCAGTCATTTTGACTGGTTCGGTAGTTCTAGTGTTATGCAAGTAAGATGCGACAAAATTTCGCGAGCAATGTACCTTGAGAACGGGGCACAATTCTGTGCATTCATGGCACGCGTGGGATATGAGAAACGGCAAGTTTGCAAACGAAAAAACGCGATCAAAATTTCGAAAACAATGTACCATAAGAACAGCGTATAATTGTGTGCGAATTGCACGCGTGCCACAGTTTTGTGCTCGTCTCGCGTGGATACTGAAACTCAGACGAGCGACACGCTGGATCGACGAAAACAATGAAGGGAATTTAAATTTGCGATCGGGAAAGCGTGAAAGGTGAAACGGAATAACGAGTCTCTGAATCGTTTGGGGGGAAGATTAATGGCTCGTAGAGCAGGTAAAAAGAGTTTTCTATCGCACGTTCGCCGGCTGACAAACATTTTCATCTCCGGGCAGGATCTCTGCAAAAGCATGAAACGTATAAACAAACTCTAATCGTGTTTCTAGCGTTCCGTTCGACGCCTCCGACGCGAGCACACCGGAAGTGGCGTGTTGCTTCCGGCATAGCATTATGCGGAACGCTCGAAAAACGCGAAAAAGAGGAAAGAAAAAAAAACGTACCAGCCGCCGAGAGACCGTAATTAACGTCCGACGAACGGCTCGCTTTAATGAGAAGTTACGTGTGCTCGCAATTTCTCGATGATTAACGGGCGAAAATGTTAATTTGTAACCTTAATAAGGAAATTTACGGAGCGCTCGAATTCTCGGCGAACGTCGCCTCGTATCTTTGCAAATTGGAGCCCAAATTGTGTTCTCATCTTTCTTTTTTCTTTTGTTTTTTTTTTTAACGTGTATTTATTTATTCGGCGTAATTTATTTGTCGGCTAGCCTGACCCGTTCCCGGTGCGAGCAGTGCAATCTTCAGCGCGTCGAAAGACGGCGGCGGCGCGGCGATTTTAATTAATGATTTTCATAATCAGCGCAATCAATTAGAAGTACTCGGTCGCGTCCCGGCGTTCAAGTGATTATAAATGGATCTGCGCGCCTCGCTTGAGAAATTCACCGTGAAATGGGTTTCCGAGCTCTCGCATCACAGTTATCTCATAATTAGCGAATGATTTTCGAGCGCAGCACGCGTGAACGATAACAGGCCGCTGCTCGACATTCCCTGTTGTTATTTAGTTTAATCGCGACCATTTCTTTCTTTTTTTTTTAACAGATTTTTATCCGTCTATATTATTTATTCGCGCGTTCTCCGGATCACCTGGACACGTCATCTTTTGCAACCCCGTGCTTCGAGCAACAATCGAACAACGTCGATCCGAAGCGTGCTCGCAAAAATCCGTTGTTCGTAATTGCGAAATTATAATAGTTTGCGTACAGGTGTTATGGTCCCGTTACCGATGAATTGCCGATCGAAAGATCGTCGCGTCGAAACTTTGCGTATCGCAAGGAAACGTTGGAAAAGGTTTGTGTATAGCAAGTGGCGAGCGAGAATGAATGGGAGAAACAAATTGCAATCCTGTTGGATACCGTGTCGCCAGATCGAGACTCGGTTCCCCCACCCTAGTCTCCCATTCCACCGCGCTGTTCCCCGCGCATGCGCCGCGCTGGCGGGTCACGTGACGCGTCCCGTCAGTACCGGTATTGGCAGAGAGGGGGTCACTTTTTCCCCTCGATTCCTGCTCCCTTCCCCCTCCTCGTCTGGCGACACTGATTGGATATCCTCGAGTCTGCAAAATCCGCTGTTTCGCTAATCGTAAATCGCGGTCTATACCCTGTTCGCAACGAGGAAGCAATGGCCGTTCCTCGTTCGAAAGGTGTTAACTCATAGGAGCAAAGCTCAGCCGGAAGTTAAACTCGATCCGACTCCGTTCTCAATACGATTTATGATCACCGGGATTGTAATTGTGACTAATGCGTACTTTCACATTGTTACTCTATTACCTATTATCATAACTGATGATTCTTATTATTCTATTTTCTATTATCGCTACTTTCATTATTATCACACGATTATTATTATTATTATTATTCTAATTATTATTATTATTATATTATCATCATTATTATTATTATATTATTATTTAATTGCCTTTATTATTTATTAATTTTAACGACGACCTATGTGTAATAAGTTTTGCCAAAGAAACCCATTGAGAGAGCAATATCGCAGTAAAACGTTTCCGAGTTCCCCCCATAGGATGGGGGCGGTATTTTTTTTTTCTTTATGTATGTTTTTCTTTTTTTTTTTGTAAACGAAGCGTAACGAGGAACAGCACGACGATGTAATGTCAATTCGTAAAATGGAGAAAACCAATGCATCGTTACGAATGGAACTGAAGCACATTTTTTTCGCGCAGCATTCAAACGAAGGGAATGTTTATCACCCCCCGTACCCGTTCCCTCTTTACATATACAAAGAGTACATACATACACGCATACGCTCGTGCGCATACGAACAGCCTGCGAAAACGGTTGCGAAAAACACGTACATACGAAATCGAGACTTCGGCTTGGATGCTGCGCCCCGCGGACCTTTCTCATCGAGACAACAAACATGTTTCTGCCTATTATTTCTCTTTCACTTCGTACACGTGTGATATTCTTGTTCCGTGCGCCGCTCTTGCCGAGTCTCGCTGTTGATACTTGCAAACAAAACTCTGTACATCCTTTTTAAATAAATATGAGGTTTATATGAATGTTGCTCTTGTCATTTGTCCCAGATTGTGGAAAGAGGAAACGCGAGGTTGATGATTAAAATTACAGAAAGACCACAAACCAACTGTTTACCAAAGTTCGCTTGAACTTTGTGTAAACATTTTTGAATCGGTAGTAAAGAAACAGAATCTAAACAAATTCTTTTAATTTCAATAATTGAATCTCTATATTGAATATAGAGTATATTCAAAATCGTACTGCCGTGAGGTGATTCTACGTTTAAGAATCAGTAGAAAAGAAAGGGTAACTTTTTTTTGTTTGACGCCTAGTTTTCGATGAAATCGAATTTCAAAATCGAGTACGTGTCGCGCCCTAGTGGACGCAGTAAGTAGATTCGGTTGATCGTGACCGGACCAGTGTAGCCAGATGAGAGGAGGGTGTCACGTGACCGGACGGAAGCGTGGGGATTGGCGTGGTAGAAGGTGAAATTAGAGTGGGAATACAAGTCTTGATCTGGCGACACTGGTCTAGACACTGCTGTCTATTTATAAGAGAACGTTGTTCTTTCCTTTTGACATCATCACCCGTTACTTTGTACCTGGTACCTTGTTTTAATTGCTTCAATTCGTCCTGATGATGTCATACAAGTCTTAACATCACTGGATACTTAATGAGATGTAGAAAGAGCTCTGTTTCTCTGCGTAATTAAGTGGCATGCAAAATGATTTAGGAATTAATAATATTTTTAAGAATTAATATTTATTTAAATCACTACTGAACTTACAGGATGCTAATTGTAAGTTGCAATGTGTACACCCAGCGATCTCGTGCGATACAATCAGTGTAGTGCTGCAACCTACCAAGAAAGAGCCTAACTATTTCCTCTGTAGCATAAACCAGAACCACTCACGAGGTATAGAAGTGGGATCGGCGCAAAGGGTAGGGGCGTCGATTGTTACGTGACAAAGGCAGGTTCTTACCTGTTTACGAGGGTCGCTGTGCCGCCTTTTTTTTATTTTAGATGCTATTTCCCTTACATTTAAATCAAGGTTCTCACTTGTCGCCCATAAATTTACACTGTCGCATATTGACTGTTTTTCTGCAAATTGTTCGCAGGTATACATTAATTTATAATTAACTTATTCGCAATAATTTCCGGCCTACACTCTCTCTCTTATAGCCGCCTTGCCGTCTTGCCGACTCTGTAAACATACGCACATAGAAAAAATCCATATACACAGGCTCACAAAGCTATTCGAACACTTTTCAAAGCTGTGTAACTTTTTTTATATTGATCAAAACGACCAGACCTTTCTCGAGCAATTCGAAGAATTGGTTTACCGAATGACGTGCAAAAACGATTTTGATTGCTTGGAGTTATAAAAGCAAACAAAAGGGCACTTTCTAAAACTTTTCTATTTGAGCCTATACAATGAAAATTTAAAATATATGTTTTGTAGATCTATGTTGTACACATGCTGAAAATTTTCTCGAAATCGGTTGATACAGTAAAAATGTATTGTTTATAGTATATTGTATCGCGCGACGCGAAACCGATTCACCTTCTCAAGGACGAGAACTTCCTTAGTGGTCTTCTGCACCGACGAAATACCGTAGTTGGCCTTCTGTTTCTTACTCCAGCCAAAATCTATTCTAGGGGGCGGTAGAAAACACCATATATTTCTAGATACACGTTCTCCCGCTCGTCTGTGCCAGTATAGTGCTGCTCCCTTTTAGCCTGAATCAGAACCTCCATCTTTTTAGCTTGGATCAGAACCTACATTAAGTAAATCAGTACATGGCAGATTTTATGAAGACAAGTGACCAGAAAGTGACGTAATAAGATGCCTACTTTTTTATTCAATGGCTCATACGTAGTAACAATATACATAATACAATCTTATAAAAAATGGAATATTTGCATTATTACATATGTTTCGCATTATCTACGAAGGCATTGTACTTCGTACATATACATATATTCTTAGGTAGTCTGTTAATGATTTAGTAATTCTATAGCACAGGTAACGCGATCCAACTTAGCAATAACTTGTCGCCTTAAATTATTAGTCGATGCTCATTTCTTGTATACGTAGCTCTCTGCGCCACCCCGTCCGAAACCTGCAACGAAAGCAAACAAAATTTGGTAGTAAAATGTGCTTGAAAATGGAGAACGTTTTATAGAATTTTCTACAATGATCGCTTACCTCCAGGACCGAAAAGGGCTGCGTAACATGGATGATTGCAGTAAGGCTTGCCTTCGTGTTCAGAATGGCTACCGGGTGTCAATGTCTTGTTACACTTCTCGCAGCGGAGGCAGGAACCGTGCCAGTCCTTCCCCAACGAAGTTTTCCTTTCAGCTGCAACCAACAAATAGACAAAACATAAATACTCCATACGATGTTTGGTTGTAAAAAAAGAAAATGTCACGAAGGTGCAAAATTGGTCAATTAAACTCCACGAAGACCGTTATCGGCGACAATTAATCAAATTACGCAATGGCTCACAGAAAAAGCGACAGATCAGATCTGTGCGTATAACCTGAATCCCCCCTGGACGAATACAGTCGCATTCTGGATAAAGAAGTTAAAAGAATTTTCATCAGGGCCCTGCTACATTTTGTATAAACAATGTCCCTATCGTTGAGAGATAACGAGTTGGCCCAAATTAATCTAAACCCTCCACCGCAGTGTGAAACAATCGTTTAACGACGAATTAACACGGCTAATGCCCCTTGTCAGCCCTGAAAGGGTTCAGGACGACGCCATCATCTACGAGACCGGATCGATCCATGGGAACAATGTCCTACGCTTGGTGGTTCCGTTTAAAAAAATCCAGAGTTGATCAAAATGCAGAAAAGCATCCCTCATCCGGGACTGCAACTCGTCGCAAGCATCCTCGCAGACGTCTCTCTCCCCCCACCCCCTCCACTCCGTTGGCAGCTCCATTAGCAATTTCGTAATTATGAAATTCAATGGGCTATCCTCGGAGGAGATCCGATCGGTGATCTTCATTCAGGCAAGGCGCGAACTCGATGCACCCTCCGGACCGTTCGCGTCGACGCAGGAAAATAAAAACAAAAAGAAGGCCGTGTCGCCGCTTTACAAAATTCCGTATTCCGACGCAACCCTGTATTGTTCGCGACACCCCGATGAATTCCCGCAGGCGGACGAATCGCGCCAGAGGATTCTCCAGGAACGGCAAGAGTGAATGATCGCGGCAAGGGACGCGAAAAGCGCGACGCTCCAGACAAGAAGCTACACGCTTTTGTTCTACGTTCCGAGTGACGTGTGCAAGTTGCTTGATTAACCGAAAGCATTTCGATCTCTGCTAGCAGAGGACACCCACTGGCGCGACGATTCTGGCGCGAGGATTTTTTCTAAACGTCGCAATAAATATCAGACACAGTGTTTACTTCATTTGTGTTCCAAATTTCTAGCCTATAAAAGTCCCAGACCTATCCGTACTGCCAAAGGGTATATCCCGTGAACGGCCACGAACTGAGACCTCTAGAGCTTTGCTGTCCTTTTTTACGTTCGGCGTGGAATAAAGTGTAGAGTAGCATCTCATATTTTGAGTAAACACTGTATCTGTATAACTCGAAGCAACGTCCACGCTGAGGCAACATCGAGCAACTGTTCATTGCCCCTTATTGCCTACTTCCTGATGTACAAAGTTTCTAGATGTCGCTTCGGTGTGGACACGAGTTTTACATGTTCTAACCTCGCAGCTCTAGCTCACCGTAACCCTAACCCCTTTTGTGTACGTCTCATGGAAGTAATTGATGGAAGCCTCTAGAAAACAAGGTAGGGGTTGGATGCACCAAAGATATTAGTACTATCGATCGTGGTTCCCGAAGTGTTAAAATGAAATTAAGGTGCGACAGGTGATGATGTCAATTCTGAGGGGTCTGGACGCAAGGAATAATGCGACGTAATGTTTATTGGGTTTCCGGTAAGAAAATCGGTGATGCGACGGATTAACCCAACGGCCAGGCGAGAGGCATCGACGTCGGAAGTTCCCGTTAACCGTGTATCCATCGGATTTTCCTCGGCGCGGTGGCATTCGGATGTCGCGTCGCGGCTCGGCGCATACGCTCGGCCGGAAAGTCTACAAAAGCGAGCGGAGCTCTCGGAATCAGAGGAGCGCGCGTACGTTTTTCTTCTCCGTGGGTGTGTCGGGCTGTGCGTCATGCCATTACGGCATATCAAACCTCGCAGGGAAGACAAAAAAAGCCACGGACCGTGGCGGGCTGGCGGTTGGCATTCAAACGTTCCTCCGCGTCTAAGAAGGAGCACAAAGGACGCTGGTGCCAGTGAGGGGAATTGGAAAATGACGAGAACCGGAGAGACAGAAAAGGGGGGTCTAAAGGGGTCGACGGTGTAGGCAGGGAGGAGGAGGAGGAGGAGGGTGTGTGGACGGACACAAGATGGAGAAGGAGCGAAACGGGGGGAGTGAGAGCGAGAAGGGAACGGAAACGAAGAATGGAACACCGGAGCCGTAGGAAAGAGGGAAAGAGAGACGGGGTTGCGCGGTGGGCTACGGTGGGCGCGGAGGCAAGAAGGGTACGGGTATAAAGGGCCATTAGTTAATTAACTCCTAATTATCTGGCGGCAGAGAAGCGAGTGCATAATCGTCAAGCATTGCTGCTGTGCAGTGGTAACGCGAAAAAGGCAGACAGTGCTGTGCACGGATCGTTGCGCTCGGGCGCCAAACAATCGGCGGCTGCTGATTGCATAGGCTCGGTACATCATCCCCCTTGGTCTTTCCTGTTTCTCTTCTCCTTCGTCTTCTTTATTTCATCGGTAGACCGTTTTCCACCCTCTCTAGCCGCCACCGCCCACTCTTCATCCCTTCTTTCAAAACTGCCGACCCAACCACCACCACCACCACCTACCCCCGACTACACAGAAAGTCCCAAGCGAAAAAAGAAAACCCCTCTCATCGTAGCTTTCTTCCGGCAGCATCCTGCGTTACGATGCAACGAAAGAGAAAGAGGGCCTCGACGTTCTTCCCCCCACCTCCTTCGTCTTCCTCTTCGCCTTCCCGTTCGCCAACGCGACCCGGCCATTCTTCTGCAAACCTGTTTCTCCTCTCAGTTCTTCTTATTATTAATACCCTCCCACTCAACCCCCCACGGCAAGGCTTGTTGTCGCTGTCCCCGACGCTGGACACTTTATTGTTGTTCCTTTCGATGCAACGCGACTCGGTACCGTCCCCTCGCCGCTTTTTTCCCTTTTCGCGCGGCCGACCGTAAGAGCACGAACCGAGCCCCGTTGCATTCAGAGGGATGACTGGATCAAGCTGGTTACGCTGGGCTTATAACCATCTTTTTTTTTCGCTCTCTTTCGATGAAAAAGATTAATGACTGATTACCGTGCAAACAGCCCCCCCCCCCCATAAAAACGCTTCCTTACGCGAAAGAATTTCTGCGTCCCCTTCGCTGCAACGTTTTCTTTATTTTTTCCAGGTCATCGTCGACGGAATAATGGCCGCTTTGAAATCCGCGGAGATATAAGTGGGATGCGGAGGAACACGATAACATTGGCACAGTGAACAGTACTCAGTTCGTTCCTCTTTCACAGAATCGATGCACAGCTCCCCCCTCCCTTGGAAAATGCTAGGTAGAAAATCGACGCGCATTGTTTCGAAAGTTACTGTCGCCTTCAGTCTGAGTTACATCTTCTGCTTAGAGTACAGTAAAGCCTCGATCTAAGCCACACGGAGCTACGTGGTCTTAGCAGGTCCGCCTATCCCCTCCACTGGGGGCGTGCCCCGCGGGGGCCCACACGCTCGAGCTGCTTCCTATTCTTTTCTACCGTTGGCGGGGTCCACGCGGTTACAAGGAAATAGTAGCCCTACACGATATTGGTCATAGGAGGCACCCGAGGATTGGGCTTAGTTCAAGATTTAGTGGTCTAATTGAAGAATATTGTTGGAAAGGCCCTTTCTTTCCTGTCTTTTACAGGACTCTCTCTCTCTCTCTCTCTCTCTCTCTCTCTCTCTCTTTCTCTCCCTCTCTCATTCTCTATCCGTATTGTGTGCTGTATTATTTCCCCAAAGATCGATTTGCACGTTCTTGGTCCTCGAAAATGAAGTTGCCCGTAGCAAATCCATTGTTTTTTAAATTACTGAGAGTATAGTGGTCTAATAAGATTGGAGGGTATCGTTGGAAAGGAGGCGAATTTTCGCGGAGCATTCGTAAAAATTAAGGGGGCATACCACGCGCTTCGGCAAATGCTAAGAAATCATTTAAACGCGGCTTATTTCAAAGCTTTCGGTTCTCATTTCTCAAAGGCTACCCGGGATCTTTTGCGACCGGCTCAAAAAGCACTCGGCTTTGCGGCGCGCGCCCGTTGCTGCGGGTGTACTCCGGCTCGAAACAAAGAAAACGCAAGGTGAAAGCCACTAGGTGGGTGCCTTCTTCGCGAGCACGGCCTCGCGATCCAGCGCACGCGTTCCTGCAAAAATTACTTTGCTCGAGGAAACAAGAGTCAAAGATCCGCGTCGGCGATTAATTAAATGCGTCGATGAAGTCGAGAATTCCAATTAACCCGGTTAGTCCGTACGTCACGCTAACGAATATTAACGGTCTTTGATATTCGTACATATTCTGTTAAACGTCTAGAGCGGTTGAGAAACCGTTAATTTAAAACAATATAACATAAAGTCTGTACAGGGTGTTCCAAAATTTTGTATTTCCTTGGAAGGGGCGATTCCTGACGCAATTTCATGTATCTTTTTCCTTTGCGAAAATCTTCTCCGCGACTTTATTGGCGAGTTATTAGCGAAAAACCGTGGACCAATCAGAGCGCGGCTACAGCGGACGGACTCCGCCTCGGCCAATGACAGCGCCACGCACGGCGGGACCCGTCCCCGAGGCGGAGTCCGTCCGCTGTAGCCTCGCGCTGATTGGTCCGTATTTTTTCTTGATAATTCGAAAACAAAGCCACGGAGAACATTTTTGCAAAGGAAAAAGTTACTTCAAATGACCCCGGGAATTATCCCTTTCAAGGAAATACTACATTTTTGGGACACCCTGTATAATATGATCTTGTGCTCTTCAATAAGCTATCGACTGATTTTAAACAAAACTGAACTGAAAGAGATGTAAAACGTAATTGTATTGCATTGAAGAAACCGGTTTGATTTTGTCGCATTGTTCTCGAGAACAACAGCTGCATTCGGATGAAACAGCATCGGAGGAATCGATAAGTCGGACAAGTATCGAAAGGCAGTCGATGCCCCCGAGTCGAGTAATGTACAAAAATAGCAGCAATCGTATCGCATTAACGACGCCGAGAGCCTCGAGCGGTTTCCGTTATCGTCGCCGATTTCGCGTGGCTTGCGAAACGATGTATGAACGTCGCACGAAGAAAATTGAGGGACTAAAATCCGCCCGATACCTTCCTCGAGTATCACTGTATCGTACCACGAAATTCCGAAACTCTCGCGCGTCCGTACTTCCGGGAATCTGACCAGGCCCGACTCGGCCCGCCCAGGCCCGAGTTCCTCGCGCGCCACGAGTTTTCTCTACAATTTTCCTCCACGCAGACACCGCGACCAGGGATCTGTCGCTGAATGTCTTAGAATCGTGCCCGACTAGGTTCCCCGTCGAAATTATGCGAACTTGCGTTTTAAAATTAGGCGACTGCGTTTCCCTTCGGCGCACGAGTGGAGTATTAAGAGAGGTTCGCTTTTAATTGCGCGCTTCCTCTTTCGAGCAGCCTTTTAGACGGCTGTTAAAGCACTATTAGTGCTGAAAGCGGATTTTTCTGAATGTGCTGCTGCTCGCTGTACCCGGTTTCTGCACTTTTCCGCGTGCGCGCGCGCGCGCACGAGCGAGTTCGTCGGTTGCGTTACACGGGGCTTTTGAGATCGATGCAAGTAGGCGTGCGAGAAACGGTGATGCCGAGGGGGGCGAATTAGAGGGACGACACTCTCTTCTTCTTGTGTACATCACGGCGAAAAAAACGTCGCAAACAGGAAGGTCACTGACCTCTAAACGCCGCCACGGAAGCGCGGCCCGCGTTTAATCCGCCGGCGGGACCTGCGTTAGGGTACGTTCAATTGTTGCAGCCGCGATAAACGATCGGAGCGACGCGACGATGAGAACGCTGCATGAAAATACTCTCCATTATGCTGGAACGACAGCGTTCTGGAACGAGCGGGCTGGAAACCCGTTCTTTCCGGGCCAACATTGTTTTAGCAAGGTTTGTAGTAGGTCTTCGAGTTCGTCTCGACAATGCTCTGGAGTCAAAAGTATTTAATATTTGAAAGAACGGGATCGCCACCACTTTTCATAATAAAAATTTTCTCTTTCAGTTCGTAGAATGGAAGACTTCATTGGGACTTTGAAGTACACTTCTATGAAGTTCGTTCTTCAATTATTGGATGGCAGCACATGCTCGTTTCTACTTGGAAGCGTCCTAGAGACAAGCATGTAACATCACAGACGAGGAATAGGAATAGACCAATCACCATATGGGATTTTCTGTCTCATACAAAAACAACTCGTTTACTTGCGCCCTCTACGCTGACAAACAATAAATGTTGGAACTAGATCCACAAGAAGCTTAAACCATATACCTATCATCACAGACGGGATAGGATACACCTAATTACGAGGCCAACTTTTGTGGGGTCACGTAACCCCATTACCATTTTCGTATCACATCCTCAAATTAGTAGATATTTGAAATTTGACCACCAACTATTACTATATTTGTTAACACTAAATAAAAGATTCGACTTAACATCCGCTACAACAATATGTAATAAAAAATACTTAGTTATATATTTACTTAAAAAATTGGAAATTGCTTGTTATAATGCATGATTTGAAATTATTCTATTTGTAATAAATAAAGTAAGACAAGACAAGTAAATCAAGAATATAAACTATCTGCAGGGGAAAACTTAAACTGCTTCGAAATTCTTGTAAAAAACAATTAGTTAAGCAATTATCTTAATACTTTGTTATGTCGGAGAAGCATTCTAATTTGTCTTGATTTTAAAATTTCTTGCGAATCGTTCCTCGTGTTGCCTCAGGCAAAAGTGCCTCGCGAGGCAAGGAGACAGAGACTCGTAGAAGTAGAAAGAAGAAGAAGAAGAGGATGAGGATGAGGATGAGGATGAGGATGAGGATGAGGATGAGGATGAGGATGATCAGGATGAGGATGAGGATGAGGATGATCAGGATGAGGATTCATTTTCCTCCTCTTAACCCCGTTTATTTCGTTTTGCTTCGTTAAAAAAAAGTTCGATTTTCTAGCACAAAGTCCTAGCACAAGTCTTAAGTTTTTAGCACAAAGTCTTAGCACAAGTTTCAAGTTTTTAGCACATTCAGTCTTCTTAGAAACGAATGGCTGAGTGATCATCTTTCTCCTCCTTCTACGTTATTATTGCTGTGCAAGAATTTTTATATTAACACGTTGATTGCCACGTCACCCATATGTGGGTGACGGAATTATTTGTCCAAATTTTGAAATGAATTTTTACGTTAATATATTAATTGTATCACTACTCAATATCATACATATAATTTTTTTCAATTTTTATTTCATTAAATAACTTACATTAATTTGATGGAATTATTGGGGTCTCTAGCTTGGCAGTCAAAGTGTTAATTGTAAAAAGCATGTTCTGGAATATACAAGAAAACCACGCGTTTCAAGCTCGACGTCTTTGGAAAAGTATTCAAACTACGTCCACAAAGTAGGATTTATGTTTTACAGGACGTAATCCTGCTATAAAATATTCTCGAAAAGTGAAAGCTTAAACCTCCTGCACCTTATAGATCATTTTTGACCCAGGCTTTGATTTCCGTAAATTTATTACGCTATTGCGCAATATTTTCTAACCGATCCTGTGCTTACTTTTTCAAAATGGTTTTATGTTTGTGAAAAGAATCGAAAAGTATTCTCAACCCTTAACTTTTCAAATGTACTTTCAACAAAAAATTGGTTGAAACTAAACCAACCATCCGGATTATATTCAAGAGCTTATGGTTGATTTAATCCTCTTCTTTTCAACGCTCAGCTTTGTTTGCTTACCACCGGAGTTTACACATACTCTGTTTTCAATATTAATTTATTCTTCGTTATTCTCCGATTTATAGCGAATTTAGATTCGTTTTTATCAGAAAAACATCTCCAATCGGCTGATAAGATTTTCATTACGATATTTTTTATAATTACACAGTTGGGTTCTGGTTGTTCATTATTAATAGGCAATGCGTTACAATGTTGCCTTTCGTACTCTCTTCCGATCGAGGTCTTGGGAATTTCAATGGCTTTTTGTGAGCCAGGCAAACAGCTACCGGACACAACAATGTAAGCTCATAAGCATTGCTTACTAATGAAAATCTAATTTTTGCAATAATTTATTGTTATGGTATGAAAATACGAACAATAAATTGTAAATATTTTTCTGGTAAAAATGAGTCCAAACACGCCATAAATAGAATGAAAAGGAAGTTAAGGAAATGTGTAGGAATAAAGTGTAAATAAATACACATAATTAGGCTGATTATTTACCAAAAAAGTAACATTAATGATATATTTAAATATTAGCAAAAATTCATAATAATGTTTTTAATATGAATTCCTCCGAATGAGTGTGAATTTATGCTTCTTGATGCTCGCTATACATACATGTACATTATAGAAGTATATGTATGCACATGATTTACTTGAATATAACCTTTCTCACGTAGAAATGTTTCCTTCGATGCAGTCGCGTTACAGGCATAACGAAATTAAAAGAACACAACATTCCTTTGTTTCATTCATCATTTATAGAATCTCCGACATGAGATTTAAATTTCTATCAGCAACAGCGCCGTTCTAGAATATTG
The DNA here is from genome assembly GCA_913789895.3 of Seladonia tumulorum. Classification (NCBI taxonomy): domain Eukaryota; kingdom Metazoa; phylum Arthropoda; class Insecta; order Hymenoptera; family Halictidae; genus Seladonia; species Seladonia tumulorum. The sequence continues at coordinate 7,648,172 of OU565280.1, forward strand.
GTTCCACAATACTGCTTCTGGCCGTTACGGTAGGATGTGACACGGAATGGTAAGGGGGCTCTAGAGCCCCCCGAGCGTGAGACAGAAAAAAACATTGGGTGATTGGTCTATCCTATACCTCGTCGGTGGTAACATGATGCGAGGCCAAGATGCATGCTGGGATGGGTTCTAGGAGATTTTGAGAATTGTCCATGTGTTTGCTTATGTAAAATACTTATTTGTTTTGCGTTTTGGTGAGTTGTTGTTTCTAATTATATGTAGTTAAAAATAAATAAAATAAAAATAAAATAAAATTGAATAAAATATTATTGAAAAATTATATATCATAAAATGATAATATAAAATTGTATATGTTATGAATAAACTGCGGATTTTATGCATTTGTGACAAAAATGAGTAGATGTAATTCAAAACAGTAAAAAGATTGAAAGAGTCTAACAATGTCGATATACCATTTTTGACATATAAAAATTACTAATGAGCAAAATAAATTTTTACTTAGCACCTGTAGATTGCAATTGATGCAGAAAAATTTTATTTTGCATAAAGATCATATTATATAAAATTATTTACTATTTCGTGCTTGGGACTTCAAAGTCCCAAATTATTCTCCATGTAATTAATGACCGTGGTGGTAACTTGTAATGAAAATTGTGCTACAGGGTATTCACTTGAAATTAAGTATTTAACAGAGTTAGCACAAATTGACAAAACTTTTTAAAACACTGTAAATGAAGACTTAACTGATACAATATCTCAGTAAATATCCTTGCAAATAGAATATATTTATATTTTCAAATATATATAAATTTAGCAAATATATAAATTTATACTTGTGCGAATAGATATTTGTTTAAACAAGTACTGGATTGGGGAAGATCCAATTTGAAGATCATTTGAGGATTTCGGTACTGAAATATTGAAATACTTGGACTTATTTCGAGTTAACAATGGCGGTTTCCTGGGAGCTTGGAATAGTTCGAAAAAGGGCGGCGGAATCGAATGCATGTTAAAATAGTCTGGAATATAAAGAGACTACTTTTCAGGGTGGTGAAACCGGGGTCACGTGGAGGGTAATCAAGACCGCTAAAGGTTTCTTTGTAAGTGACGACTGAAGTTAGTAATAATAATATTCATAAGTGTTTTAACGTTGTTTTACATCTCCGGCATTGTGTTATTCAGTGACCGGCGATGTAATCAACGTGTCTCTCTCTCTTTTGCGAGCTGATATTCTGCAACGTGTACAGTGCATCTGCATAATCACGACTACCGTGCATGCACGAAAAAAAACCCAGCAAACTGCTGAATATATTTCTGAATAATCGAATGGACTTATCAGGCATAATGGACACGCGTTGACTAAAAAATTTGGAAAAGCATCGCGAACATGATAATTCTATTTTGAGTCAACTATACGGAAACTTAATGCGAGAAATAAATACGTAAACGTCCTCGCGATACAAAATATGTATCTCACTCATAGCAATTTTACTAATCTTTATCGTCTGTAGTTCGACCGTGACGGCAATGGCTGTCGATTATTATTGTAATCAGCACTGTTGTTCACGTTATTGTTGCCAGGAATTTAGAACAATGGCTGGCTTTTAACGCGACAGATATTCCGACTTAATAATTCGAGATACACGCAAGTCAATTATATAGATCGCGTCGACCCGCTACAGTATAAAATTTCCTTCCTAGCGACTCGTATTACTATACTTGTGCCGCACAGTTTGTACACAGCCGAGGCTCGCATAATGTTTGTCAAGGTGGACCACGAGGACGCACAATGACATCATTAGTGTCGTCATTCGAGAACTCGCCGGTGACAGGTTGTCGTTGCGACACGTATTTTATTCCACTGCCCCGAAAAAATTGACTAATACGCTTCTTTATCTTAATCCAGTGTGAGATTCGCCATCTTAATACTAAACGATCAAAGTGGTCGACTTTTTATTTCAGAATTATTAGAAATGTGTGAAAACTTTTTCTTGGGAAATTACTGAGTTGACTTGTTTATCGAAGCACACGTTATAAGGAAAATTGTACAAAGTTTAAGTAAATGCAATCTTCTACATTTTATAAGACGTTTCAGTTTTATGTGTTCTGTGCTTGGTAGTAGTGTTAATCCACTGAGATGAGTTAGAAACTAATTTTGGAACGAATCTTGCAAGTATATCTTTAGAATTCCACTAATTGTCTGTGCAATTTTAGATTGTCCAATTTTTAATAATAGGGTAAGGGGCTCAGTTACTGTAGAGGTACCAATTACTGTGTCTATATTAATTCTACTTATTTTTTATACTAGATTTACAGGACCTGTCAAGATGACGGATTCTAATATTTTTAATTTAGGAATATTGAGATTGTAAAGATGCATCCATAAGGAATTATTTAACAAATTGATTTCTTTGGGTATATATTATTTAAAAAATGCCTACAAATTTTAATAGATACATTTATGTTATTTTTACAAAGTAATGTAAAGTAGTAATTTCTAGTCCTCTGTAAACCTAGTGTTAATTTATTTTTAAAAGATATTAAAGAAGAGATATATAACATGAACTGACTTTAATAGAAAATAATTTGATATCTTTCTTTTTTAATATTATTAGGCTCCAAAAATAATTGTAATTAATATAGACACAGTAATCGGTACCTCCACAGTACTAGGTACCCCCACAGTAATTGGGTCCCGTGTCCCAGGAGTTAATTATCGACTCCCAGCGGCAGTATTAAATTGAAAGTAAGCCGACTCGTCTGCGGTGCAGGAAAGTATGTATTGAGTAACGCAAATATCTGTTCGAACGATTGAATATTTATCCTTGTCTCGCCCGAACGAAATCGACACGCCTTATGTCCATAAACGGAGTAGCATGAATATCCACAATAACTTTTTTGTCCGATTCCAAAAAACAAATGTCGAAGACGAACAACGGAGAACGGGAAAATGTTCCCTATGTGTGTTCATGGTTTCCCTTGCATTTCTGATGTGTCGACTCACAAAGTCATAGTGAAGGTATGAATATATGAATGACGTGGCTGTTACATACAAATCGAGTACCGTCAAATTAAATTCTCGGCCGTTTCTGGACATTCTTACAGCAGATATATAAAATTGACCAAGGTCATCGCACTGCTCAAAACCGGCAACAGATGAAACTTTCGCACCGGAGCGTTAAATCGTCGGCTAATTAACTCTACTACTGAAATGTTTAGCAATTTATTAAATACAAATGAATTCAATGTGAAAAATATTTTGAATTCAGCAATTTTTACTGGTGACTTACAGTCGCTATTCGAGTGCTAAGTGTTAAAGTACCAATTATCACTCGATGAACACTGAAGGGATTATTTATTTGTAAATGAAAATGTGTCTACGAATTTAATTTTTTCACTGCAGCCACGTCTGTGCAAAGAAAGCATGATCGAATCCGTTAGTCCCAGAAAGAGTAATCTGACTCGAATGGGGTGACGTATTTCCACTGATAAGAGGGGGTAGGGGGGTTTCACTCACCGAAATAAACGGGCTTATCGCACTTCGGGCAGTTGGGCATGATGAAGCGAGGTTCCTATTCCTTCGAACGGTTCGTTGAAGCCACGAAGAAGATCCTCTCGGCTGCGTGGTCAAGCACGTACTGAGCCCGAGTTCTGCAAGGTAACGCGATATTATTCTCCAGTTGATTGAGCATGCGGACGTGTCTTCAACCGGGCTTACATGTGTGTGCGCGCGCGAGCAATCCGCGTTAAGGTCGCGTTACCTCCGGACTGGTATCCCAGATTGGCCTACCTGCGAGCACACCTGAACTTTCAGTCGAAATTAGGACCGGAAGATCGTTCTTTTTGAGGGCCCGGGACAGTCACGTGACTTTTGCAGTATAATTTCCATTCACAGCCTCCGGACACAGACTTACACTCCTCGTCGAAAAGATAGCCCAGGTGTGCTATCTATAATTATAATATCTTTAAGTATAATATCAAAACATTATGTGTTTAGAATATGCGGCTTGCTGGAAGTAAGAAATATAATATAATAAATAAACTGTTCCATACTAAGGTCAAAATGATAGCTCACTCTGTTAACATGTTTAGAAATTGCTCAGTATTTCATGATCCACCAACGAGCAGAGATTACAGTACAATATACTATAAATTTTTAAGTATGGGGCGCGGAGAAAAATTAATAATATAATAAATAAAACTGTTCCATACTGAGGTTGAAATGATAGCACACTCTGTTAACATATTTAGAAATTGCTCAGGGTTTCACAATCCATCAACGAGCAAAGATTACAGCACAATATTATATAAATTTGTAAGTATGGGACGCGGAAAAAAATTAAACGAGTCTGAGAGAAAGCAAATTCTTGAACTAAAACAGCAACAGTTATCAGTAGCGAAAATATCGAAAGCAATAAAAAGAAGTCGTAAAGCAATACACAATTTCTTAAAAAATGTTGATTATTATAGCAAAAAGAAAAGTACTGGTCGGCCGTCATCGTTATCCGATCGTGATAAGCGAGCAATTTTGCTTCCAACTCGCAGTTAACAACGAAGCAAACAATGGAAAAATCTAGTGTTTTTTTTTTGCCTACTTCTATCGCTTATATTATTAAATATGTGCATAATCTCGTCAGCTCATGATCAGCGCGTGTTAGATTGAACCTTCCTCTTTCGAACGAGCCCTTTCCCAGCAAAAAAAATATGCTCATATAAGAACGAAAAGTTGGGGCAGATGAAACCATTTTTCGCCTATTTTTGTCGGTAACGTGGTCACTCTACTTTATTGCAAATCTACGGAGCCAAACCCCTAGAAACAATATATATGGTCGAATATGAAATATGGTCAAGAAATTTTTATCTCACATTTTTAGGTTAGCTTTCACAGAAAAATAATTCCACCCGAACGAACGAGAGCATTGATTATTGCTAATAAGATTACGCGCGTCACCAAAGACACTGGATTCGTGTCAAATTGCGTGGGTCAAGGATCCGTCTGCGTTCCCGTCTTCCGTCTGCGATAGTAACGGTGGTCCGATGACAATGAGAGCTAACGAATCAGTCCTTGCCGACGCCCGTGACGAACCGTTAGCCATTGTTGACAGATGCAACGTCGAATGTGCATACCCAAGCGCCGGTTCCTTCATGAGTATTCAGCACGATAGGTTAGCTCGCGAGTAACGGAGCACCCGGCGCTTGAAACGCAATCTGGAAGATGCAAATGGCGCAGCAAACGTAACAGGACAAATACTATTATGTCATAAATGGTATTATGAATAATATAGATAAACAAGTATTGTACCAGTTTAGGAGCGTGGGGTAACAAATGAGTTCATTGACAACAATCTATAATATGGTAACGGTACAATAACAACAAATGGAAAACTTAACAATATTGGGAACAATAATGGTAACAAACCTGGGCAATGGTCTCGAGAGTATATGGAGGTCTATATACATTTTGATACACTAAACGTAACAGGTTAAATAGTATTATACCATACATAGTACTATAAATAATATAGGTAAACAAGTATTATACCTAATTTAGGAGATCCTGTTAATGTTCAGAAGTTTCGCGTGGGATAACAAATGAGTTCGTTGACAATAATCAGTGATGTGGTAACGGTACAATAACAACAAATGGAAAAATTAACAATATTAGGAACAACAATGGTAACAAATGTGGGGCAATGGTCTATATATGGAATATATCGAATACATGGAGGTCTGTACATCTTGATGCTCTACCGATTCATGACGCAGAAGGTGACCTTGTGTTTTTCAAGGTGACCTTGAAATCCCCGAAACGCCTTCACGCGCACAGACAATGTTTACATCACAATATTTCCCTCTCTACACCATACCACTTTTGTCTACATCATTTTTTCCATTTCTTTTTCTACTTGTAATGAAAAATAAATATTCAAGGTGCATAAACCACCTTGTGGTTTATCAAAATGAGGACAATTCTGCAACGAAGTGACTAACACGGAACACGTCTGAAACCGATAAAGAGCCGTTGTTGACGTGCAATTAGACCACTGCGTCGGTCTACTAACGTAAAACACCACCACAGTCTCCATTCGCCACATCCTGTCATTTTTAAGTTCCACGATATCAGTTACCGAAACGTCGTCGCGACGAAAGGATCAAGCGCCTGCGAGCTTATTAACTGAGTAAAAAAAAAAATGGATCTCCCCGATCAACATCTCTACAAGCTGCTTACCAAAATGGTGGACGACGACGTACAATCGGTGATGGACATTCTGACTACAAGATTCGATAAGAGACTGTTGCAACCGTTCGGCCGACTGCGAATCATGGTGGTCCATATAGCAGCTTGGCGAGGTAGAATGGAGTTGCTGGAGCTGTTCCATAGAAACGGGGCCGACATTAACGCGACGGATGCGATCGGAAGATGCGCATTGTTCTACGCCGCTAATCGAGGAGACAGCGAGATGGTGAATTGGTTGTTGAAACAAGGGGCGTACACGGAGCACAAAGTTCAGGTCGAGAAGTGGTACCGGAACATCGGCAGTTTGTTCTTGGCTGAGTGTCCTATAGGCAATAACGTTAGTCCTGATAATTAATTAAACGTCATGTGTTCAGTAAAGTCTCGAACTACACGGTCCTTGTCAGTTCGCCTATCCCCTTCGCTGGGGGGAATACCCACAAGAAGCTGCCTCGGTGGCCGAGCCAGATGAGGGGAGGGGGCACCAAGTGAGGGGAACAGTCACCCCCTCTCTGCCAGTATGCATGACTGAGACGAAACGCGTCACGTGACTGAGCTGTGGGGGAATAATAGCGCGGTAGAAAGGGAAATTAGAGTGGGGTCACAAAAAATGGTAGCCCTACACGATCTAAGTCACATCCCCGGAGAATTAGATCAAGATTTCACTGTATCTGTTTAGCACCGATTTACCCGAGCATGCTTCTTCCAGCTACCTTCTCCGGAGTGTCTAGACAGAACAGCTCTGCATCAGGCAGCGAAGAACAATCATTCGGAGGTGGTGAAATTGTTGGTGGAAGTTGGTGCCGATGTTAACGTCAAAGACGAGCGTGGATGCACCCCGTTGCTTCTGGCAGGCTCTCTCGAGAAGATTCGAAAGGATGCTACTGAGATGTCCAAGTTTGTGGATATAGTCAGGACTCTTGTGTCAGCGAATGCCTCGGCGACTGTCTGTCGTCCAGACACAGGTGAGAATTAGTTAAAATAATAAGCAAGGTCAGAGTCTAAAGTAACAATTTGGCCTACCAATTAGAGATTTCGAAAAATAAAGATGATGAAAATTTTAATGAAGGCACCACCATGTTGCACCTCGCAGCAGAACTGGGCAACGTCGAGGTAGCAAAGATACTATTGGATGCTCGCGCATCCCCTATTGTGCCATGCAGGGTCCACGGCAACACTCCTCTTCACACGGCTGCCTCTGCTGGCAACCACGAAGTTCTGCTACTTCTTCTGGAAAAAACGCACTGTTTCAAAGTAGACATCACCAACCACGTACGTACGTTCAAGCCTAGCCCATTTGAAAATTGACTTCCAAGACTCAATTTTTTTTTTCTTTTTTCTTAATTAGATGAAACAGACAGCTCTTTATTTGGCCGCATGCGAGGGCCACGACAAGTGTGCTAAAGCCTTGATAAATCATGGTGGCAGTTTGGCCGCGAGAACCGATTACGGGGAGACCGTTATGGACGTGATATTCACGCACGTGAGGAGACCGGAAGTGTTCCTGACCGACATCTTGGACTCAGGGGTGCAGATAGTGAACAAGTCGACAGGCGAAAATCTCCGAGTAATGAGAAAGAACGCATAATTACAGAAAGCTCTAAATTTTCTATTGTTAACCCTTTGCACTCGAAATTATTTTAACTCCAAAACGAAACATTTCTTTCGACCTAGAATATTTCTCTTCTACGTATTTTTTGTTCATGTTATACATATAAAAATGGTGCAATTACTCGTACAATACTGAAGTGTTTAGTGATTTACTAAATACAAACAAATTTAATAGTGTAAAAAATATTTTTAATAATACAGTCGTCATTCGAGTGCTAAGGGTTAATTGTCTGCTTTGTTGTTCTCCGCACAGATCATGGTAAATTTCAACGTCCTCACGCCGGAAGTCGAGAGGCAAATGGCGGTGGTGATGTCGCTGATCGCCGCAGCACCCAACGTGGATCAATTAGCAATACTTCAGCATCCTCTGTTAGAAACGTTTCTGTTCTTGAAGTGGTCAAGGCTCAGGGTGTTCTTCTTCACCCTGATCTTCGTCCACGCCATGTTCGTCTTCTCGCTTTCCGGTTACACGATAATGTTGCTGCAGTACGAGACGGACTATACCCCACTGAAAGTGATCCTGACGTTCAGTTCGTCGGCCCTTCTTCTTCACAACATGGCGCAGGTGTTGATGGTGCCCAAGTAAGCATAGTGAAACGATCATTGCCAAAATGGACGCTGAACGTTCATTTTCCTTGCAGATACTATTTGAGACAGTTCGAGATGTGGATGTCCTATGCATGTGCGACCGTTACGATGGTGATCTCGCTTGGAGGGGTTCCCACGGGAGAAGTATTAAATTCCCAAGAAGTATTAAAAGCCCCTCCTTACCACTCGGAATGGAGGTTGCATTCCATGAGCGTGGCGATCCTACTCGGCTGGATACAAATGATGCTGATAATCGGCCGTCTCCCGACCTGCGGATATTACGCGCTCATGTTCTCCACGGTGTTGAGAAACTTCCTGAAGGTCAGTCGAAGGTCGAGACGCGCGGTGGATATCCGACGTTAACGAGTATAACGAGCGCACACCTCGAGTCTCTCCCTCCGTGACGCGACGGAACAGACACCGGGTGAATAAAAACCAGACGCATTCGAGCAAGGTAAAACGTTTTCACGACGAGCCCCTAACAGGGACAACGTTAACCCTGATTTAATACCGGCCGGGGGTGGGTTTTAATTCCCGGCTCTGTGCGACGGGAAGATCCGCATTTAGTCGAAAGGTAAGAGGGACGAAAAAGAACTCGTCCCTTCGACGAATATCGTTAGAAATGAAAAGCTGGAGGAACCAACGGGGTTCTAAATGTCTGCTCTCTCTTTCGGGCTCCCATCAGGACCCACTTGCCTATCACCGACACGCAAGCCACCCTCTCTCTCTCCCTCCCCTCCCCCTTCTCTCTTGCGATTATGACAACGCGGGGGCTTTTTACTTCCTTTTCAGGTCCTCGCGGCGTTCATCTTTCTGATTGTCGGATTCGCGTTGAGCTTCACCGTTGTGTTCCACCGGAACGACCAGTTTCAGGATTCCTGGACCGCCTTCGTCAAGACCTTGGTAATGATGACGGGCGAGTTCGACTACGAGGATCTGTTCACGACCAAGAAGGGTGCCAGCTCGCCGCTACTATTCACGGGCAAGGCCGTCTTCCTCGCTTTCATCATGCTTGTTAGCATCACGCTGATGAATCTGATGATCGGTCTGGCGGTCAATGATATACAGGACCTCGAGAAGCAAGTGAGACACGCGCCAAGCACAATTAAACAATTGTTCCTCTAATTGGAACATGGTCTAGAGTCCACAGTAAAAGTGCTACGAAAAATTTTTTAATTAGAGCCTGTACATTAGGCCCAAAACAGGCCTGGACAACTTCCCACCACTGGCTACTTCACATCACCCTACCATGCTTGTATCTCTTCTGAAGAAAACCTCCTTTGGCCTAGGGGGTCCTATGCTCCTATATTCCTAGCCCCAAGCCCCCTTCCCCCATACTCCATGGTGGGGGGCCTCAGGAGTGGGAAGAAAACTCGCATGTGTCTCGCGGGCCACCAGTTGCCCGGGCCTGCTCTAATTTGTGATTGCAAATTTTTCAAAGTTATACACCTCAAATTTAGTTAGAGCTTTAGTTTAGAGCTATAAGAGCCTAAGATTACTTCCATTGCAGGGACACATTGATCAATTACTGAAGCAAGCAGAGTTCGTCAGTCACCTAGAAGGGTTGATATCGCACCCAATCTTCCACTGCAGTTGCCTCCCCCTGAGGATTCAATCGTTCCTCAACTTGAGACGCAACATTCCCAGCACATTTCACTTCCATTATCACAAACGCAGTTCGAACCGTTCGAACAATTTGTCGGCGGACATTTCGGCGTACCAGAAAGAGGCGCTGAGCTTGTTGGCTTTCAGAAACTCGCGCGACAATAAAAGGTGGGCAAGCTGTCGACGAACCAGAAACACTTTGCGCATTAATTAATGATTCCGCCTTAACGACAAACTCTGAGGGAATACGTTTTCTTTGCAGTTTGATAGCGTGCGACGAGTACAAGTACAACGACAGCGACGGGGAGCTGACATCGTTGCTCAAAGAAGTGTTGTTACTGTTGAGAACAGATTACGGTCCTAACGCGATGGGATCGAAATTTTCGAAACCTCCGGAAAGGAGAAACACGCTGTATCGGAGGAAAACTATGAACGTGTAGGTTATTGAAAAGGTAAACGATATAATTAATCGATATTGGCGGTATTACTTTGAAAAGTGTGCTTGAAAATTTTTTGATAAACATATGTTTGTACTCTGATAAGATACAAGGCAGGTTCCGCTCGAGCTAAAGCCAATTTATTTTAGCATTTAATGTTGATTATCAGTGAAATTTATTGCACCAATTACGCAATTTTTTACATTTTCACAAAAATACTTTACGACGCACTTTAATTTATTGATGGTCGCCTATCTTTCGAGACTTTGTTATTTCGGTTAAATATTCGAGAATTATTCATTTTTTATTTTACATTATTGCCTAAAATAGTAGTATATATAAAGAGCATATTGTTTAAATATTCAAGTGGTTGAGGTCTTCAAAATTGGGCCCCTGCAATTAGTCTAGTACTTTTAGCTCATAAAGTAATCAGTTTGGGTTGCAAAAATATATTTCATCTATTCTCAAAATTCATCTATAGGCTTCATTCATTCCTGTTTACAAAATTTCCAAAGTTTTTCAATCTACACGACATTAAATAAATGTTGATAATATCGGTCTCCCGCAGTACCGACGCAATACGATGCAGGTTTCGCTATATAGTGCACTAGCGACTCGATAGATGTCCCTGCAAGACCGTTTTCAAAAAGTACTCTTAAACTAATATTTGAAAAAGGAAATACCAACAACTAATTTAACTACCCACTAAAAACAATGCCATATCATTTATTATCGTATTGAAATATTTCTCCTTCCCTGTAAATTCTTAAGCCTTGCTATTATATTATATAAAATTCCTGTTTATATTTTAAGCGTATTTGTCGTTATTTATCCTTACGCTTAAAATTATAATTATACTACTTTTGTGTCAAGGATAGAACCATCAATCTACAATATTATAATCTACGATCAATATACGCATTTTAAGTACTGATAAGTATGACGGGAATGGGCGCACATGTTACCCACGTTGTACCCGTGAAATTATCAGTTTCAAGAGTATCCATTTTCAATGACTTTAATCCGTTTTCAAAGATACACATCTATAAATTTACTTTAAAATAACAAATTCAGTAATATCGAATGCATTAATACATAAAACAATTGTACTTTCATAAAAGTCAATATACAGCGGCAAAAACCTTATCATAATACATACAATATCTACTTTAAGCAAGATTATTTTTACTTTATAACAGAGAGTGTTCGAATAAAATATTGCACGAACGCAACAAACTCTAAAACTCGTTATTATCCGCAGATTTTCAAATCCGCGACATCTAAAACGTTCTCGCGCCCATACGGGTAGACTACTATGTTTATTTTGTGTCTGAACACTCCATTGTAATTCCCCTTCCACATGTTGCCATACCTTGTACGGTTTGCCCTCTCTTATTTTCTTCGTTTAGTTGATTATTCCACAGTGAGTGATAACGACGTGTTTCGCACGCAAGGATGAGCACAATCACAATTTCTCCTCAAGATGGGGCAGGCCAGATTCGCCAAAAACAAATTCAAATCAAAAGAGGTACGATTAAAATAAGACTGGGACAAAAAGCGACCAAATTACAACAAAAATACGATTTATACTTGTCGATAAAAATCTCCTTCAATGTCGGTGACTCGTTGCTCAAAGCAATAGTAGTGTGGACTTTAATTCGTTAAGTTAATAACAATAAGTGTATGGAATTTAAAACATTAAAAGAATTTAAGAATGTGTATGTACTGTTTTCATCTCGTTGGAAAAATGACGATTTTCTTTGTCCGTATTTCTTACAATTGACTTAGACAAATTTTATTTTGCATAAAAATCTGCAGTGCAGTAATAAGGTTGCTTTTTGTTCGCAAAAAGTTATGATTTACAACGGTGACAAGGTGGGACATTTTTACAGTTAACACCACTCCCTGCACCACGAGGCAGCAACAGTTGGAGTGGAGTTATGGTAGCGCCATGTTTAGTGGTGGCAATAGGTTCGTAGTGGCGGCAAGTTTTCTGGTGGCAGCGGCGATAGCGTTCACGGTAGCGGCAGGTGTTGAGGTGGCAGTAACGACAGCGTTAATGGTAGCGACAGGTTTTTTTATGGCAGTGGTGGTAGCAACAATATGGTTTACAGGGTGCGCAGCTTGTGGAGTATTGGCGATAATAGCATTCGCGTTAGGATTGGCAGTAGCGTTGGCAATAGGGTTGACAATTCTAGTTGGAGGGACATTTATAACGGGAACGGTAGTGATAGCGTTTCTAATAGGAGCAACAATGTTAATCGGAGGGGCGGTAATGGTAGTCACAGTCTTAGCGGTGATTATAAGTCCCAGGAAACACGTTAAAAGCAACGCTCACTACTAGTTACCTCCGCGATTCCACCCACTAACCTAACCTTTCTAACTCTCCGAAAACATATGCTACACCAGAAGGAAAGTATTGATGGTACAATCGTGAAGGTGGGCGATTCTACAATGAAAAAAATATGGTATAAAGTATTCTCATTTGACGTCACGTTTTCGAGAAAATCGAGCTTGAACCACTATTGTTTCTGCTTACTGTAAATACCAGAGGACCCGAACCTCGATTTCCTCGAACACAGGGCACCAAACCACAGACGAGGTATAAGGATAGACCTATCATCTTATGGGATTTCATGTCCTGAAATATCGAGTGTTAAAAAAATCGGAGGCTTTTAGAATTATTCGTTTATTTTGCAGTGATTATATATAGCTATTTTTTATTTTAATTCCTACCACTGAAGATGCCGTCAACAAATTTTAGTTACAATTGGTAATACAAGATGTGACCCCAAAAAGGTGGGCCAGAAAAATACATTGGATGATAGGTCTATCCTATGTCTTGTCTGTGGTCAAACGAAAAAATGATATTCCCTCTTTCCGACTTGCATATGGAATCATCATTCGAGGCGCTTGTACCATATACTTTAAAAACTCGAGAAATAATCTCTGTTAGATAATGCTTTAACCCGGTAGTATGTACGTAGACGTAGAAACGATCATGGGACAGGAATGTTAATGGGTCTCTAGGATCGGTAGGAAATCGGGCGAGGATGCATTCGGTGTAGGGTGTGTAATGCAATATTAGGTAGCGTTGTCGGTAGCGATGTGCGTGACTGCGAGAGGATAGGGGTTGGTAGCGGCGAGAGAGTTGACAGTGGCGGTGGCGGCGTTGACGGTGGCGGTGAGGATGGCGGTGGTGGCGGTAGCACTGTCGGTGTAGTATCTACGAGGCGACGAAGAAGTCTGAGCCTGCGACGGAGACGAGGCTAAGAGGTTCGGGCATGGTCGTCGGGGCTCGGGCGTCGTCGTATCTCGCCGCCTTGCCTGCCATGACTGGCCGGCCTCGGCCTCGCGGGGGGTGAGGTGCCGCGTCTACGAGGGAAGCATCGGCGGCGAATACGGCTTGCTGATTGGTCGGCGCGTGGGAGAGCCGCCCGCCCGAGCTCTCTGTGGCCGGCAGTCGGCACCGAGCATCCAGACAGAGCACATCGAGCCATCGGAGTCGGTGTGATAGACGGAAACACGCACCTCGGGACCTTATCACGGGCACGATGGCCGTCCGGCGCGTGCACCGTCAACATCAACAACCGAAAACAACAACGTCGTCACCGTTGTCGGGGTGCCGGTACTTGTCGCGCGTGTAAATCCCCATTAAATACATCGTCGTACACACATATTACACATCTCACACGACACGCACACACACACGAAAAAAAAAACACACTCTCTGACACACACGGGATATATATCATAGAAGCCGCATTATAATAAACGTACACCGACCACCGTGTGTGTGGCTAGCATCGTTGCGGATACGTGGCGCGCAGATGGTGCACGCAATAAGAAACGAAAACAGAAAACGAGATCGCGCGACGCACGGGATACTCGCGATTTTCACCGCACGCTACCGCATCACGTTCCACGACATCACCTCCTCGTTGTTGCCCTCTCGTTCCCATCGACCGTGAACGCACACCTCCTATCCTGCTCGCGCGTCGGCCTTCCCACGCGGTCCTCTCGTATCTTCGAGATTACGGTTTCGGTTAGAGTATACCCGCGGCGAGGCACACGAAACGCGACGCGGCCGTGTTCGAAGCTCGTCGTCTTGTCGTCAAAACGCGTCGCGCGTACGTTCCCGTTGTGTTTTTTGACTGGTGGTGCAATTTTATTCGTTGTCTCGCGCGCGCGTTTCTCGTTCGGTGCAACGTTCTTGTGTCGTCGTCGTCGTTCCCCGTCCCCCCTTTCCGGGAAGTGTGTTGCCTTATAATCAGCCTCTGTCAACGACGGTGGCGACGGTATTCAGTGCGAAGGCAGAAAAGTGACAGTGACGGTGAACCATTTGTATAATTGCTCTGTGTTTCGTTCGTACGCGAGAAATATTGTATTCGTTCGTCTTGTGCGGCCTGGGATCAGTGAGACAGAAAAGGGCCCACGGTGTGTCTTTTCTGACGGTGGTAGCATAGTATTCGCCGGGTCCGACGGATCCTCTATCTTTCGTTTGCGGTAGCCGCCGCGAAACACGTCGTCCTTTATACTCTTTGTCACGGTCCGTTGGAAACGGTGGCAATAGACTCGCGGCCGGTCGCGGATCCGGGGACCGGCATTCGAATTTCCCGCGTCGGCCGGCCCCGGCCGCCTAACCTCTCGTTAGTCCGGCGGACACACCTCTCGCGTTAA
The DNA here is from genome assembly GCA_913789895.3 of Seladonia tumulorum. Lineage (NCBI taxonomy): Eukaryota > Metazoa > Arthropoda > Insecta > Hymenoptera > Halictidae > Seladonia > Seladonia tumulorum. The sequence goes on from OU565280.1 coordinate 7,663,328, forward strand.
ATCAGCGGACAACGAGAGAACAGAGAGGAAGACGGTGGCCGTCGCTCGGCCAGCAATAATGCCGCACGTGAGCAGCAGCGGCGGCGGCGACGATCTCGGCAGCGAGGACGAGGTCAAGGTCTTCAAGGATGAGGGCGAGGACGAGAAGAGGTCCTCCGAAAATCTCACGGAGGAGAAAAGCTCCCTCATCGACCTCACGGAGTCCGAGGTGCGTCTCCATCCCCCCCGTACCCCATGCAACATTGTTTGTTTACCCGCCAATCTGGTCGGAAGAGTTTTGCGAATCGCCTAGCGTCGCCTACGTACACACGACCAATCAACGTCTTCCTTTATCCGACCGGAGGCTTCTCGTCTTCCGTGTGACAGCCTAAGGACGTCGCCATTAAGTGCGTGCATGTGTGTTGCAGGAAAAGGGCTCGCTCGCCGGTGGAACTTATGCGACCACAGGCAAGACATCCACGAGATCCGATCTCAGCCCCGTTTTCGGTGAGTTTCAATATCTGTTTTCCCATCTATATTGTAAGCCTCGATCTGGTCGGGGACCGACAGAATCGGTGCGCGTCATCGATGCTGATGACTTCCGGAACACGCCGGAGACTGCGTGCGTGCGTGCTTCATTCGATAACATGTAGTTTCAGTCGTCAATGAACTCGTAGTCATACATACTTGAAACGTTCACGGATTTTTATGAAATTGTACCACATTGCGTTCAGAAAGGCATCATTTTTAGCATATGCGAAGATTTAAAAGTGCTAGAAACGTTTGAATCGGTTTCACCTTCTGCAATCTTTATTGCCGTGCTCGAATGGAGTCATTTACCGATTCATTTCTCATAGAATCTTCTTTATAATTTAAATTATTGTAGTGATGGGTGGTGGGTTTAGTGTTGTAGGATTTAAAATGAAGTTAGGAAATAATTGAACATCTGTGTACACTTATTCGCAAAGGTATTCTCACAGTTTTATTTCTGTATGGAAATATTATATCTCTACATGGCTATCTAGCTATATTTCTATATGGAAAATCGTAGAATAGCGTTCGGGTAGCATTGGACACGAAATGGCGTTGAAATAAATATCCAAATCGTAGTTAGCAGACCAATCAGAAGTGCAAACAAATGAAAATAATAGTAGTAGCAGAAATTTGGCGATATCGTGGCCACATCTGGAATGGTGTTCGTTGCAGAAAATCGTGAATTTTTTGCACACGCTTGGCAAAGAAGTCCGCGGAAAATCGCGATAGCAGATAGTCGATGGTATCGCCGATAACGAGATCAGAAAGTCGTCAAACGTATATCTGCCGTCGGCCGTTTATCGTTTGGCTCGGCTATGAAATCTGATAACGTGTTATGATATCGTATGCTCGTCGCAGAGGCCAGCTCTGATTCATATAAATTAACGTCATTGTAGGTGGTTATCTTATGATCTTGTAACATAATCTACTCATGGCAAATCGCTTTTATGTCCTAATGATAATTTAGACGGGTCGCGTCGGGTTCGATTCAGCGTTTGTTCCGAAACGTTTTCCGTCCCCGCGATCAATGATGTCGCACACAGACACGCACACACTCAGAATAAGATTATCGGCATCGCGTTATCGTTTGTTGCACCGTATCTCTCTAGAAAACAACGGTTTTCCCGCGTTTTTTCCATTCCGATTTCGTCTCGGGCTCTCTCGCTCCCGTCGAAAACGCAGCGCCGGCTTCCGGTTCGACTCTCGTTAAATACACGCCCATTTATCGTGCCGACAATTATTCTACCCGTGTTGCGACGAGTAATTGGAATTTCGCGATGGAACATCGATAAAATTCCGCTCTCGTATAGTTTTTTTTTCCCAACCCCTTCGTTCTCTTGTTCCGACGGCGTTACCCTGTTACCGGCATAATATTTTTGCCGCCAGAAAGTGTTAACCGGAAAGATTTTCCTGATTTAATATTGCAATTTGTGCGACTTTAACTGCACTCTTACGGCATGTTGCAATCTTGTCTTATTTTGTATTATTTTAAAACAAAGTATTCTCTCCTAAACTCTCACGCTTCATTTACAAAAATGTACCAACCTTTATTGCGACTAGATTATTAGGTAAAGAATGCAGTATTTTAATAGTTCAATAGGCAATAGTTCACCGCAAAAATGACTAAATGAAAGTCCACTGTTTAAGCTGACGCGTGAACTGTTGCCGCCCGCGAGAATTTTCATTCATTAAATTGCGATCGAATCACACGGACGCGTTGGCCGCGGCGGCGTTTAAAAAAAAAAATGAAACAGTGTTTTCGATTTCCGGGAAATATCGGCGGCGCGTATCGAAGGTATTTTCAAAGAAAACTAGGCGCCACTGTGGCCCCGCCGCTGCTTTTACAAAGGCACACAATACCGTTTCTTTCTGTCGCTTCCAAATATGGCGACGCTCGGGTTCGCGGAAACGGCAATAAAATGCGTGCCTCCCCGACGTATCGCTCACAAAAATTTCGAAGCCGTTTTATTGGCGTTCGAACTACAACGGTCCTTTCTGTTCCATTTTTTTCCCCCTCGACAAGCTTTCGAAAGTTTCGTGTTTCTTTATTTTCGGCGACGTGTTCCGAACGTCTAGGCGTTTCAAAAGTCAACGGTGGTCGGTAAGAATTACGGCAGCCATAATATTCCGTATGAAACTTCAGTTTCGTTGATCGCGAATTATTTAATTAATTCAAGGGTCGGTTTTAAATCCGTGCATTTCCCGACGGGATAATGTTTCTTTTCGGAATTCTGATGCGGAACTCGATGAAAAATTCCTCGACCGGTGTTTCCGCTTTTGCAGGGTCGGAAAACATTTTGAAAATTCATGGTGACTCGGCCACGGTCGTTCATTCGAACCCGGGGGGAGGAAAAACACAGCCGAAAGAATGGAAAAGTAATGGCGCGGGCGAGAGGAAAATCGAATTGGCGCGGTTAAAAGCGAAAAGGGTTTTCGGCGAGAAACCGCGGGTGAAAGTTAATTCCAATTTGCCGAGGGAAATTGACCGAAGTTTACGGAACGCCATTATTCTCGCGACAGGTTTGAAACAAATTGTAACTCGTTAGCGACGGGGCTATACAATGAAACACTCCGGATCCGCCGCGCCGGCTGTGCCCGGCCGCTTCTTCCTCTCACCGTTGCCGACTTTGTCACTGACAAATCGATGTCGTGCCGGCGAACACGCTGTCACCGTGTTGCCAAAACACTTTAACAAGTTACGGACTGTTTCGCCGGGGATTTTGACTTGAAACGCACGATCTACGTGCTCGGAACTGTACATACTCCAACGATGAATCAAAATGCCCCCCTTCCCCTCGATTGATCTTCGCAAACCACAGGGTTAACCCTTATAACTCGAATGGCCACTAAAAATTGCTATATTATTACTTAAAACAACTTTTACACCACGTTGGTGTTTGAGAAATTCACAAAAATGACAAGATTTAATTTATTTAGACCTTGCGCGACTTACTTAGACTTTGACTTTGCTACTACAGATATTTATTGAATCATTGCTCATGAAAGCATCTTTGTAATTTCAAAAATTGTCAAATAAAAAATCTAGAACCTGTCGTTTGACCGGTGGTGGTAGGTTTAGTGTTAATACACGTCATATAGGAAGTCGTATAGAAGGAAATACATTAGGAGAAATATGCTAGGTTAAGAGAAATGTTTTTAAAACAGCTTCGAGTGCAGAGGGTTAACATTCGATTCAATAATATTTTTTCTGGCGGTTCGGACCGAGATAAGGACTGTCGGGAACGTAGACTATACTTTTAGACAACAAACCCTGGATTCAGATAACAAATCCTGTTCCGAGATTATATCATTTGCCAGATGATGCTTGCGGGTAAAGTTCTATAGTCCGTTGAGGAGTCTTTTTATCTATGGATGGAGGGGAAAGGGGAATATCACATTCTGTGTATAAATATTTTATTCTTCGCTCAATTTCACTTTACTTTTATCATTTGAAATAACGCATTTTGTGAATTATAATGAGGGAAAGGTTAAATTGTAACGTAACGTATTACGCTTCTACCGTAACACGTGGTCCGTCCCGTGCACTATCAACCATTTTGGATTATCTTGTGACGTCAGTTGAGGACACCAGATCACCGTCCCTGAGCACATCCTATACCTATGCTGGGTTCTATTATGGTTCTAGGTAGGATAATAAAGTTTGAAGATTCTGAAGATTGGGTATTTCAATCGGAAACTATTGTGACGGCCGTCGGGTCATTTTCGACCCGTAAATTTTTTTCAACGACCTCTCATAGCATCAAAACTTTTTGTATATGTCAAACATTTTACACATACATGAGATTCTTAGCGAAGTTTTTCTGTGAACATTTTCAAATAAGGACAACAATACTGATGTAATGTTTTACAAGGACTAGGAGCAGAACAAAAACGATAGCAGTTATTTATGGCAGATTCAACGCCGCACACCGAGGTAGTCGTCTCGTCGGTTAGCGCAAGAAATTGTTTGTCGGACTGCGGTCTCGGTTTTGTTAATAATTTTCCACCGATACGTTCCTCCATATTCAGAACCATTCGTTGAACAACACGTTTGTTGCCATTTCTGCAATATTGCAGATTCCTCAATCATAAATTGCTCAGAAAGAGATGCATCGAGCATGTTCAAGCATTGCGCAGTCGAAAAGGAAGATCATTCGTCTTGCAGCGCAACAAATTGCGCCGTGGCGTAAGTGATTCCCGACGATGTATTTTAGGAAAACCATATGTTACGTTAAACGGCGGCCGGCGTACATTGTCACGTTCCATAAAAGTGTAAACGAAACCGCGGAGTGTTAAATTATTGTAATTTGTCTTGTCCGTGGACGGTAGCCGGCCCGCCACGCGAAAATCACTTTCTGTGACGTACAATTACGCGCGAATAACGCGCGCGGATCAGAATTCGTTGCACTCGCCGTCGTGGGAGGGTGAACGCCAACGAGAGAGAGAGAGAGAGTGATGGTGGGGGGAAAGAGGTAGGGGGGAGGGAGGGAGCGTACAAAATATTACGTCGGGATCCGTCGTAATCGCTTAAGTGGTTAATTATGGTGCTTCGAGGAAGGCTAGAGGAGGCTGGAGGTGGGATTAATCTTGGCATCAATTACTTCACTGGACCCTTTTTTTATGCAGACTGAAACTAGTTTCCCGCTAGCAGTATCCTGAATGGCGGCGCGTGATACCTACGATGGACCTTTTTTTCCATTCATTAGACAGCCATATACTGCGCTACACCTCGTTAGTACCTAGCATTATTTCCTCGACGATTGTTCGACGAAACGCTCCGCTCTTCCCCGTAAAAGTGATCTCTCTCTTCTAACCCGATGTCCTTTCAATTAAAATCAGTAACTCGCGAATCGTTCCCGGTCGATTAAAACTCTCTAATAATCGCAATCTCTGGGGGTAAAGAAATTTCTAGTGTCAAGCTTGGGCGCAAGAATTAATAATTTTATTCGATATTAGTAGCGTCATTTAGAAATAAGAGAACTGCTATCCCCTCTTTTCTTCGTCCGAAATACGGCTAAAGTCGATCCCGAGCCTTATATCGAGAGAAAAGTGGAACATCGGCGTGGGTCAGAAGTGGACCCATAGGCCTAGAGCTGAAGGAATTAAAATTCTACGCATCTTAAAATCGATGACAGGTTTCTGGAAATATTAGGGGGGCCTATAAGTGATCAATTATTTTGAAATCCAAAACAATTCCCAGAGATTCTTACAAGATCAGAGCAATTTAATTAATGAAAGCGAAACTAGAAATTTTGAATGTACTAAAAGGTTTAATATGAAGGTTAATACCGAGGGGAGGGGGTTAGGGTAATTTAATGGTTTTAATGTAAGGTGTATCCCACTTTAAATAGTGCAATAGAGGATTTGTTTAACATGAAGGTTAATACCTGGGGGGGGGGGTTAGGGTAATTTAAAGGTTTCAGTATAAGGTGTATCCCACTTTGACTAGTGCAATAGAGGATTTGTTTAAAGTATTACGCCTCAAGTTCGCACCACATTTCGGAGAATGCTTCATCGGAGTCAGGCATAAATATTCGGCAAGTTGTTCCTCTTTGTAAGTACGTCCGTTTCGCGAGGGTCGAAATTTTCGGGCCATAATTTAGCAGCATTGCGTGTTCCGCACCCGAAGGTGCACTAACGATGTATCGGTATAATAGCAGAAAATGCAAAGAAGAACGTGGTCGCGACAGTGCGTGCTCCTCGCTGGCAAAGTAATTTCAAAATACACGAACGCGCCCGAAATTGCGTCTTTCGGCGATGCGCTTGCTATCGACACGGTAAACCGTGCCCTCGGAGAAATTATTATTGCACACAAACGAGAGCTCGACGACGCCCCTCGATCCCTCGTAAATTTCGTGTTTCTTAGAATCTCGATGGGAGCAATGTTTTCGCGTCATTATCGAACACTCGCCGTGCGCGCAGCGAGAGCTTCCAGATAATTTCTCGAATTCTGACGGGGGTATTAAAATTATCTCTCGTTCGCCATAATGGCGGTGATACTTGCGCGGTTCTAGAAAGCCATCGGTAGACTTTATGCGAGCTTCAAGCAGCAGATAAATTAAAATAATTCTCGAGCTACGCATTTACGGCTGTGTGTTAAATTATTCAGCGAGGATTGAAGTTTCTATTAATCGACTGCTGTTTGTCGTAATTGGTGCAAATCATTTTCATTCTGCATAACAAGAAATGTTAGAAATTTCTCCTGTACTGACGCGATAGTTTAGCATTTTTCTTTTTAGATTGCATAAAAATCCACAGTTTAGAAATTTCTCCTGTACCGACTCTTGTTCTAACTGATGCAGATAATTTTTATTTTTGAGAATTTTAGGATTTTTTTTTGGATTGCATAAAAATCCACAGTTCAGTCATCAGATGTGCAAAGTATTGTACGCTAAATTGCTTCGTGAACTAGCATAGTCTCCTGAAAATCTGTTTCCGGCAATTCTCGTGACTGGCCGCCTCGAGCCACTGACTTGACAAACGTTTCCAATTATTATACTTTTCCGCAGTCACTCAGATTCGCCAGATTAGCTTGGTTCGTTGCGCTCTCGGCACAGGGGTCTGACAAACCACTGATAATTATCGGACATGCCAGGTTTGACGCAACGATGGGTCCAAGCGCTACACGATCTTAGTCAGTTCGTCTATCCCCTCCACCGCTTTGCTGCACAAGAAAACAGTAGCCCTGCGCGATCTATGTCACAACACAGAGGATCGAGGGTTTAAAGAACGTTCGAAATCAAATCGTACTGAGAAAATCCTCGTCAAGTATCTTCTTCAGGATTGCGAAAGATCCCGCGGTCTGTGTTATCTGCATTGACGACACCAGTAAAATAAATATTAGAGAATTACATGACCGGGTAAACTTCCGTCAGTTCTAAGCATATGCCTAGCAATTCTCTTGTGTCTCTCGAGGCTCTCCGTGGCACTAGAAAAGAAACCATTAGCGTCAAATGCCTATGCACAACTTCGCAATTTATCAGCTGTCCATTGTTTCTTGAGCAACAAAATACGATTCCCTCGAACATTGTATTTTTTGATTCTTACTAGGAAACGATTGTGGTTAATGTTCTGTAAGTTCTATAAGTTCTAGAGGAAACCGTAAGAGTCCGTATAATGAGAGTAACTGGATTACTGGACGACCTTCATTATTCTTCATGCAAAATAAAAATTGTCTGCACCAGGACACGGGAGTCACTTAGGAATATTTTTTCCCTCTTTAACAATTTAAAAAAATTGAAAATTACACGTATTGGGCATACACAGCACGGCGGGCACAAAGTCACGCCCTTCGGGTAGAAAGCCACGCCCCTACGGGTAAGGCTGCTTGTCACAGTCAGTGTCGGTAGATGAGGGGAGGGAGCATGAATAGAGGGGAAAAAGTTACCCTCTCTCTGCCAGTGCCGGAGCTTAGAAATTTATGCTTAGAAACTTAGGGAATAGTGCGGTAGAAGGGGAAATTAGAGTGGGGGAACAAGTCTTGATCTGGCGACACTGGTCACAGCTCCGTGGCTAACTATAGCTATGCTAGGCCTATCGCTGCTATCTCCAAATGGTAATATTTTCTCAATAATTAATTTTTCGAATTCAACTTTTCAATAAGTATAAATACTAACAATTTAAAAATAAAAATTAGCTACTGTTCCTACAATTTGAAATTTCCCCCACTAATTTTCCCCCGTAAACGCATAGAACGAGTCTACTAATTATAGTAGCTCGAGGAAGCAACGTTCTCGCAAGACTCGCATAATCCGAGGGAAACGTGTAAATAATGAACGCCGCGGGTACAGCGGCGCGGATTAACGCACACTTTCGCGGGGTTCGCTGCTCGTCGAAGTTCGCTAAATGAGATTTTTAACGGCAGCATCCGCGCGTGTTCGCCGGAAATTTCGCGCGCAATTTCAGCGCGGGGCGCGTTGTGTTCGAGCTTGGAAAAAAAAAAGAATTAAGTTCGAAAACGCGCGCGGGGGCGTATCGCGTCGGGACGCATTCGCAAGTGGGTCGCTCGTTTTCCGGAAGCTCGAGCTCTCGGGAGCACACGAGATTTTCCGTGCTCGTGTATCCCTCGCAATCCTCTGGTAGCAGCCGAGCTGGCAAAAGCTTGCTCGCCGGCCTGATATACACTTTGTCGCTAGTTGGAAAGTGCCTCCGCCTCCGGATTGCACCTCGCCGCAAATATCGTATGCAACCCGGTCGCGTCGACGGTGCACACTGCCCTGTGGAAGCTCGTTCTTTTTTTCCTCGCGAAAATTATTCTACCGTTATCTCAAGGTTTAAGGTTCTACCATAGTTGGCTGTTCGACTCGAGATAAGAATATTATTAAACATATTTATTAACCTCTCAAGAATCGCGGTAGCTTCTCCTTTTCCTTAGAAAGAAAATATTTATCTTGAAATTTGACATTCGACTCTAGCCAAGAATATTATTAAAAATTTATATCAACGTTTCAAGAATCGAGGTAGTCTCCATTTTCTATAGAAGGGAAAAATTGATCTTGGAATTTGCACAGCCAAAATCTTGAAAATTTGACATTAGACTCTAGCTAAGAATATTATTAAAAATACAATATAAATTTACATTTCCAAAATCGAGGTACCCCCCATTTATCATAGAAAGAGAAAATAGATCTTGGAATTTGCAGAGCAAAAATCTTGAAATTTGCCATTCGACTCTAGCTAACAATATTATTAAAAATATATATTAACGTTTCAAAAATTGAGGTGCCTTCCATTTTCTATAGAATGAAAAAATTTATTTTGAAATTTGCAGAAGCAAAATCTTGAAAATTGCCATTCGACTAGAGCTAAGAATATTATTAAACATATATACATTAACGTTTCAAAAATCGTGGTATCCTGCATTTTCCATGGAAAAAGAAAATTTATCTCGAAATTTGCAGTCAGCTGATCAATTTTTATTTGGTACATTTTCTTGCCAGATCGTAGAAAAATTTCTGAAAAATCCTGCTAATGATATCGTGGTCTGGAAAGGACTTTTTCTGGGCAAAATTGAAAATTTCGACGAACAAAGAAATACTCAAAACAATAACTGAAAATCATACAGCTCTATTATGTACTTCAGGCATCGGTTTTTGAAATTCGTGCAACTTAGAAAGTCGCAGGTTGTTGCACTTGAAATTTCCGATTCATAAAATTTCTTATTTCATGCTCTATAATGAGCAGACTACAGATCTTTAGACGAAATAAAAACTTTCTACCTGAATTGCAACAAGCTGGTATAAAATAAATATTTAAAAGTTTGAAAATAATATAATACTCTATTTAACTTCGTCAAACGATTTTTGGTGCCTTACATTAGACCTTAAATTTTTTCTTCAATTCTTAAAATAATTATTAGTCACTATTAATAATAATTTTTTTCCCTTTGAACTTCTAAATTTGGTCTTCAGAGCAATGTCCTCTCACCAGGCATCGTCTAAAACATCCAAATTTCGAATTCTTAACTATCTGGGGGCCTATCGATGTGTACAAAAAATTAAAAAAAATTCAATTTCGGCCTGTTCCGCTGTAAAGAGCAAGACCAAGGGAAATAGAAAGAGAAAACGCAAGGGAAAGAGTGGGGGGTGGTGGTGGTGGGGGGATTAGAAGGAACGAGGAACGTGGAGGGAACGTAGGACCGAGGGGAGAGCCATAAACGATGTGTCTCGTTGTGCGAAGTAATTGACGAGTTCGCGTGTAGGCGGTTGGGCGCCTAGATCGCCTCGAGCATACCGTAGGCTTATCCTCGGAGACGAAAAACGAAACGAAACGAAACGAAACGAAATGAGCAGCTCTCTGATACCGGGGCGAGAGAGGAGCCCCGAGAGCTGAACTGAACCGAGAGCCGTGTCGTGTCGGGAGAAGCGGAAAGGGCAAGGAGGCAGAGGTTCGGGTCGACGCATACACTATACGCTACACTATACCTCTGAACGCGAGGAAACGAGACGAGAGAGAGAGAGAGAGAGAGAACGGTGGTGCACGTCCGTGGAAAGGGACGGAGAGGAATTGATAGAAGAGAGTCGGTTAGCGAGAGAAGGAGAATAGAAATTGAGAGTGGGTTAGAGCGACGAGGTGGACGAGGAGCGAACACGAGCGTGTGCGCGCGATAGAAAATTAGTGAAAGAGACGGACAACAGAAAAAGATAGAGTGAGACAGGAGAATGCGAAGAGAGAGAGAGGGGGGGAGAGCTGCATCACCCTGAACTTGCCCGAATACCTTCCTCCCTCCGAACCTTACAGTGTGTATCCGCTCACCAATGCACATGGCACCCAAGCGAGTTCTTCTATCGTTTCCTCTCGCTCTCTCTTCCCTTCTCTCCTCTCTCTCCTACCCTCCTCTTCACGCCTGTCTCCTCTCTCACTCTCTCTCTCGTTCCTCCTGGTTCCCCGGTTCTCTTGCTCGTTCCTCGTTCCTTCGCCTCGAATCTCGCTCTCGCCCTTTCAGACCCGCTTCCTTTTCTCGTCTTACTCTTCGCCTTCTCTCGCGGAGTTAACCCACCCATTTCTTACGCTCTGCATCGTATACCGGGTGTCGCCGCGTAACACCCGAGGATATAGATAGCAACCACGCCGCGCGGCCACTTCCGGCGCGATGTCGACCAGACGCCGGTTATTGCTCGTCGACCTTATATCGTCCTGAACCCCCCACCCCACCCCCCCGGTAGGTCGAAGATTTAACGAGGATACCGGGAACACGTCGAAATAGACTCGTTGCCATATTTTTCGAACCCTTTTTCCAGCCACGTTGCTCGAAATTAACGCGCACGTGCCTTTGCGCCGCCATTTTCGGTTTTTTGTCGCGGAAAAACTGTGTAGTATGCCGGAAGAAACGTGCCCAATTTATGACAAATAGATTGCGGACGTTTCTTGCTCTCCAACAAGTTTCAGAATGGACCCTTTGTCTCACTGTTTCTGACGTCACAGTCCGGAACGCGGTGTTAGGGTTTATCTCCCGGAGAAACGGGCCTGTATGTATTATAAATGGATTGTTTTCAGTGTTTTCTCGATATTTGTCGCCGAGGCCTTGATAATAAATGTCGTAGAATTATCCCCACTACTCGGACGCCGAGGAGTGTAAACATAAACACGGCTCGAGTACGTCTCCTTGACCCGTGTTGTTGACATATATTGAGAATTCACCGTAATTGTCAATTGAACACAGGAGCCGCTCAGGAATTTCTTTCTTTCTTCTGAAGCATTGATCTTCGATTTTAAAAGGACTATAGATCCCTTATAATGCGGTCAAGTTACTTGAATGGAGGCCTCGAATACTCATTCAAGGGCCCATTCAATTGTTTAAAAAAGATGCATCTTCGTGAGTGCATCATCTTTTTAAACAAGCTTTTGTACAATTACTGCCACGTCATGTACTTTTTCGTACAGCGTTGTGCAAAATTGCCGGTACTGCAAGTGTTAAAATATTTTCTTCCGAGTCTGCAAAGCTCATTTAATATTAAAAAACAAAGATTAGTATTAGACTATACTAGGAATCGAATGTATGCTAATTGTAGGAACGCTTGGAATGTAGAATGTAAGGAAACACCCTAATTCCGTGGATAAATAGTCTAAGAAAATAAGTTGTATGCGTCGAGGAACGCGTTAAACGAGATCAGGATAAAATAAATATCGGGTAAACAGAGAGAGAGTAAACGAAAGTGTCCGGGGCGAAGGTTTCACGGGAATTGTGGGAACACCCGGTACATGAATACAGACACACCGACTACAGTCAGCATTATACACCTACCCTGACTCGCCTCTACCTACCTACCTGCTCGCTAACGAGCCTACCTGCCGGACTTCTTGCATTCGAAGAGGTTGCCCAAGAAGAGGGCCCCAACCCTGGCCCCCATCTCCTCCATCCCCCATCCCGTGTGTATCCCCCATAGGGTCTCCGGCAAACCAACTACACCCCGCGGTGGTGCTTGCGCCTTCCTTTAGAAACGGTTAAACAAATTTCCCCTGTAAAACGGGCGCGTTCCTAGAAAAGAATACGAGAACTGTCGAGAGGGAGGGGGCAAGGAATACACGAAAATCTCTCGAACGGTGGAGACAGCCTCCGCAGGAAATATGTTTGCTTTTGCCACGGCGTGTTTGCGGTCATGCTCTCTCTCTCTCGGGTTCTCTCGCGAGAGATCGGGGATTTTCGAAATTTTATAGCCGAGCATAAATTGAATTTATTGACACCGAATTTCGGTGCTCTCGTGCTGGCGTTTACGATCTATTTTCGTTCGACGATAGCCGTCGTTTCCTCGAAATGTATGGCGTTCGTAGGTTTCTACGGTGACTTTTAGAATTGTTTATAACGCCCGGCCGGAGAGAGAACGTTGCCCGTCGAGTCGAACGTGAATGCTACGTTCGAACCGGGCAACACGCCTTTTCGAATCTCCTGCGAATACCATTCGAACGCGTTGCTTATGCATTTCGAATCATTCTTTTCGACGTGGGTCTCCCGATCCTGGACCGCAATGCGGTCGGAATCGGTTGGAAACTCGCGGTTGCATGATGTAGAAGTTATTCGGACTCGCAGTTCTTTAAAATTGATGGCGACAGTCTCAGAGCACAACAATTTCCAGAATTTGGAACTTTTCAAGTCGCGGAATTATTCCCCAGTTGTGTGGGGGCCTCGTCTTTTCAGCTTCTTGGCCTAAAGACAGTGGAGGATAGCTCTGGGACTTTTATCGGCTAGGGTTTGGGGACGTACATAGAGTAGACACTGTGTGTTAGAAAAGAGCTCAATATTCAGAGCTCAATGTTCAGAGGAGTGCTCACTATTCAGAGCTCAGTATTCAGAAAAGAGCTCACTATACAGATATAAATATTCAGAGCTCAATATTCAGAGGTCAATATTCAGAGCTCACTATTCAGATATTAATATTCAGAGCTCAATATTCAGGGAAGAGCTCAATATTCAGAGAAGAGCTTAATATTCAAAGCTCAATATTCAGAGAACAACTCAATATTTAGAGCTCACTATTCAGATATAAATATTCGGAGCTCAATATTCAGAAAAGACCTCAATATTCGAAGCTCAATATTCAGAGTTTAATATTCAGAGCTCACTATTCAGATATCAATATTCAGTGCTTAATATTCAGAGGGGAGCCCAATATTCAGAGAAGAGCTTCATATGTATTCAGAGAAGAGCTCAATATTCAGAGCTCACTATTCAGATATAAATATTCAGAGCTCAATATTAAGAGAAGAGCTCAATATTCAGATCTCAATATTCAGAGCTTAATATTTATAGAAGAGCTGAATATTCAGAGCTCAATAGTTAGAGCTTAATATTCGGAGCTTAATATTCAGAGCTCAATATTCAGATCTCAATATTCAGAGATCAATATTCACAGCTCACTATTCAGAGAAGAGCTCATTATTCTGAGAAGAGCTCACTATTCAGAGCTCAATGGAGAATAGCTCAATATTCAAAGCTTACCATTTTCCAAGCCCCAGAACTCTAAAAAATTTACTCAAGTATCTTACATTTTTTAATTTCTTGAAAATTTTAGAAATTTTTAGAAATTTGAAGTTGCTTGGAAATTTGAAATTGCTTGAGACTTACTCAAAAATTTTCAAATCTGCCTGTTCCCACTGATCTCTCAGATCAGTCTTTCCTGGTGTTTCCGAGACAGCAGCTTTGTCCCGCTCGAAAACGAAGAGACATCGTGCGACATCGTGCGACATCGTGCAGTCGCAGTTAGGTTCGCGGTGCACGTTTTCACCTATCGGCCATGAATCGGTCAACAGAGTTATCTCGCGTTCTCTCTCGGAGTGCGTCGACAAACATGTTGAACATTCGCGGCCGTTGATAACGCGCGACGATACGCGCGCCGTGGACAAACATTCTGTAGGAGTGCAGGAGTATCCACGCGCCGGTTTCACGCAAGAAGATCGGTGTCGAATCGCTAGAAAACCCATGCTAGACAAGACCTAACGCTTTGCCAATGCTTTGCCCCGACGATAATCCCCAGACGCGCGACGGTAATCGCGTGATCCGATCAACGCCGATAACAAGATAAGCTCTCGGATACGCTCATACGTCGGCTAGCCGCCGTACGCTATCGTGGCTGATCAATCTTCTCGCGGAGGGTCCGATCTTTGACCATCGGGTCACGTAGGGACGTGATTTTCCTGGTTTCTGAACGGATTTGCCCGACGATCTAGCGCCCTAAACCTCGTATGTGACCTGGCAGCGAGATCTTCGCGATCTGGGACCGATTCCTCGATCGTTTGGATCCTCGGACGCTTGCCATATTTGTTTAATCCTTGGATAACTTGCGTAAGTTATTGGAATGGTCCAATTGATCCATTGGAATTCTTGCGCGACTCTTGTTGTTACTGTGTTGTATAAACAAAGTGGAGCAGGAATTCAATGAAAAATTAACCCTTTGCACTAGAATTTATTTTAACTCCAAAACGAAATATTTCTTCCACAACCTAGAATATTACCCTTCTCTATATTTTTTTAATTTATTAAGTGAAAACAAATTTAATGATGTAAAAAATATTTTGGATGACGATACAGCAACCTTTAGTGGTGCCCCACAGGCGTTCGAGTGCTAACGGTTAATAATAATTGATTGATAATTGTTGTGGTAGTTTTTTGGTTCAGTTTCTTCGGGTTCGCCTCGGCCGGTGGCTGTCGCACTAAATTTCGAAGTGCGATCCCCGTGATCGCGTGGTTATGGTCCAGGATAGCGTTTAATAACGTTGAATAGCGTGATCTCGCAATATCGCGTCGCGCGACGCACGGCACGCGCTGTTTACACGCGATCGGTGTACTTTGACAAGATTAATAATAGCCGGAATTGAATAACTTATTACGCGAACGCGTACGCGCACCTGCGACCGCCTAGTTACATCACGGATAAACATTAACGTTATTTAAAGGTCGAGATCCATTCACTGTTGACACACGCACGCGCTGCTTCGCCGCGGCGGTTCCCGGTTGACAGTAAAGTGGATTCCTGAATGCTAGTGTGACGTTCGTCGATCATTTTCATAGTTCCCCCTAACGTTAGAGGTCAGTTGAAAAGCTTTTCATTAAGATAGGGTCATGAACTTTTGCATCAGTTTGTTGCGAATTGGCGACCGTGGATTTTTAGGAAAGAAAAATTGTCTGAGGAGCAGAATTCATTATTATAAAATAATTCATACTCTGTCGCATAATAATAGTAGCACCTGATGAATTTAATTTGTCCCGTGATAATAGTTGTAGCGGAAGAAAATAAATATAGAACGTAAGATTTACTGTCAAAAAGCTAGATTAAATTAAATCAATAAATTAAAAATATTGCTGCTAATTTTTATTTCGAGTGTGCAGATGGTTTCTGGATTTTTCAATAATTTCGTTACTGCATTTTAAACTTGTAGGTAGGTTTAAGGAGCTTAAAATTATTGCAACCATTGTTCTTCAAACTCTCTTTTTTCCATCTTACTTTTACAATGCGTAAAAACAACTGAATAGGTATTCGACTGAAATAAATTAATTGATTTCGATCTGCGGACGAAATTAGAAGAATAGTTGTCATTTGTAATAATTAGGATAACCTAAAAAAATAAGTACTATTTAAATGTTCATTTGCTACTATTATTGTGGAGGAGGGAGGGGAGGAGTATCTCTTACAAATTGAAAGAAACATTGTGGAAGAGGGAGGGGAGGAGTATTTCTTACAAATTGAAAGAAATATTGTCGGTGCAAAAGTTCTCTCTAAAAAAACAAGAATGATTTATCGTGCCACGAACTTTTGCACCGACCTAATAGAATCGAGCGACGATTCCGCGGAATCTAATTCTAATTGATTTTAACTGCAGCGACAAGTGTTTTATTATATACGAGCGCGGGACGTGGGGGGGAGGAGGAACGGGTCTCTAAAGAGCATCGTCGCGTGTCGTAAAGTTCTATTCGCGAGCCCCGGTGATGACTCCCTTTACGCTTTTATAATATCCGCGATCATCAAATTGCCGGCTATGGTACCCTAATAAACGTATTAGCGTTACGATCCGCGCGTTTTATTCGAAACACCGTGCAGAGAGAGAGAGAACACCCCGTGAATCGAAGCGAGTCTGTGGAACACAGAGAAACACAGGGAGAGAGTAAACGAGAGTAAGAGAGAGTAAGAGAGAGAGAGAGAAAAAAGGGGAATCATGCCAGCGCGCGCAAAAGAATGAAAAAGCAAAGAGGCGCATATGATAATCAGGCATGCCCACCGAAAATACCGGTTTCCCTCTCGGACCCGTGGTTACGATTCAGGTTTGTCCCGGGCTGTTTCCGAGGCTCTGTCGAAACGATTTTCGTCAAACAAAATCGTTCGACCGTACGGCTCTTCAGTCAATTAACGCCAGGAGACCGTCGTCGACCTGTTGTCCAGCCCCGGGACCAACAGCTTCTCCCGAGAAACAAGAAATTTCGGAGGGACAAAAAGACTGGGAACGCCCGCGTTCTGATCAATCTTCGAACGTTAATTGCTCCACTTCCGTCGCTCGACGGTACACCGTTCGGTAATCATCGAAACCAACTGCTGCTATTGATAGTCGCGCAAATGTACTTTGCTGTCGACCGCCTCGTGATTTTTACTGAGCTCATAGCGATATTAGAAGCTTTGGAAATTAGAAGTATTGGAAAGATGAAAAAAAAAATTCAGAGACCAAATTTCAATGGGGTCTGCACAGAAAAACTGATGTAAAAGAAGAAAAAGAGGATTCAGTCTGTTAAAAAGAAGACTGGCTCTGCTAACATTTTGATAGTGAGTCGATAGCAACACTAGAAGCGTCTATTGC
Organism: Seladonia tumulorum; assembly: GCA_913789895.3. Classification (NCBI taxonomy): domain Eukaryota; kingdom Metazoa; phylum Arthropoda; class Insecta; order Hymenoptera; family Halictidae; genus Seladonia; species Seladonia tumulorum. The sequence continues at coordinate 7,680,620 of OU565280.1, forward strand.
TCCACCAGAAATCTCGATGGTGCTAAACATTTGATTATGGCTGAGCTCCAACGTGTTCCAAATAGAACTGATTGCTCCCAAGATGAAAGACAATCGGTAAAAGAAAGTATAATTCCTCAAGATTGTCACTGCTACTAAAAAGATAAGCTAGCTAGCTAGAAGAAGAAAGAAATGCAATTCGTTGAGACTGTCGCTTGGACTAATATCAACGTTCTGTACACCTAATAATCAAACAGACTAGCTATAAAGAACACTTCAAGCAACGTGCAATATTTTTGCGAAAAAAGAAAGTAATTCCTCAAGATTGTCACTGTTACTAAAAAGATAAGCTAGCTAGCTAGAAGAAGAAAGAAATGCAATTCGTTGACACTGTCGCTTGGACTACTATCAACGTTCTGTACACCTAATAGTCAAACAGGCTAGCTATGAAGAGTACTTCGGGTAACGTGCGATATTTTTGCGAAGATCAAGGTTGGCCGTCGATTGGGGAAAACACGCCGAGCCCGGGCTAGAAGGTCCGAGCGTAGCTGAAGAAACCCGAGGCAGTTGGAGGCAGCAGGGACACACAGGTATGGTTTAGGAGCGAACAAGAGGAGCCCGGCAGAGAACGGAACAAGGAAAAAGGAAAGAGGCGAGCAAAGGAGCCCCGTTGGATGGAAGAAGGAAGCAGGCACGGACGCTGGAACGAACGGAGGAACACCGAAGATGACTGGCGCGGGAGGAAACAAGACGGGAGGGAAGAGCCCGGAGAGTAACGAGAAAGGACTAAACGAGGACAGTGAACGAGCCTCGGCATACACGAGCGTAGAGCGAGCAAGAGAGAGAGAGAGAGAAAGAGAGAGAGAGAGAGGGAGGGAGATACAGAGAGCGCACGGGCACCCGTTGAACGAAGGTTAGCAATCTGCGTAGTGTTTTACGACAACTATAAATATGGCTGTAAAGCTCTTTGTTTAGAGCAGCTAGTCCGGCTTTCGAAACTGTGCCCTTCTCGCGGCCATTTAGGCTTCTACGCCTCTCTGCCTCTGTGTAACCGATGTTCGTCTTCGATCGGGAGATCCATTCTGGAGAAAAAATTCGTTCTAGATGGAGAATAAAGCTTCTGGGTGATGGAGGAAGCTTTTCGATGAAGAAGAACGCTTCCAGATCAAGAAGAATGCTTATAGTCCAAGATAAGGACCTTCTGGATGAAGAAGACCGCTTCTAATTGAAGATGGAACCTTCTATATTAATCTAGCTGAAGAGTAAAGCTTCTTGCTGAAGAATAAAAATTCTAGCTCACGAATAAAGCTTCTTGCTGAAGAATAAAAAATTCTAGCTCAAGAAAAAAAGCTTCTTGCTGAAGAATACAAATTCTAGTTCACGAATAAAGCTTCTGGCTGAAGAATAAAAAATTCTAGCTCAAGAAAAAAAGCTTCTTGCTGAAGAATACAAATTCTACCTGAAGAAGAGAGCTACTACCTTCAAAATAAAGCTCCTTGCTGAAAAATAAAAATTTTCTAGCTGAAGAATAAAAATTCTATCCGACGAATAAAAATTCTACCTGAGAAAGAGAGCTTCCAAAGACGGTACCCAACGGAACAACGTCACTAACCTAACGTCACTAACAACGGAAGATCGGTTCTATCCGAAGGTGGGCAGGTTATCGAAAGGATTCGAGCGGGAAAGATTTGCAGGAGATCCTCCCGGAGCGGTTTCGCGGAGAAACGCGCCGCGTTTACACGTGAAAATTATCGACGACTGGTCCATTAAAAAGGAGGAAAAGAAGCTGGCTCCGTCCAGTGGCATCTGCTAACCATATGCTAAAATGACTGAGCCCGGATAACACCCTGTCACGCTAATGTCAGGTTAAGCGGCGGGAATGATTTACAAGCGGCGAGTCCGAGCGAACCGGCAACGTTACACCGTTCTTTCGGAACGCTGTGGTTCGGTCGTTCGTTGCCTGGTTGGACGCCGGTGGTGTGCTGGCTAGGGCCGGCTAGCTCGGCTCTCGTAGCCCGCGATAGTCGTTACAACAACGTTATTGCCCGGGCGCAATTAACGTCCGCTAGATACGCCGCGCAGATAGGTTAAACGCGCGAGACATGTCGCGTGGACGCGACGCGTTGAAATAATTTATGTCTTCTCCGGCCCGATCGATCCCCGGCACAGGATACGCCTGTTCGTCGATATCCTACGAACAGGATTCTGTAGGATGTTTCCTTTTTCAGCGAAAAATTATCTCCTGGAAATCCTGAAACATCCTACCATCAGAGATAGCAGATTCGTCGTTCTAACACCTGAGCGAAATAAATCCCGCGCCAGATAATTTTCTTCCGATCTATATTCAGAGAAGTGCTCACTATTCAGAGCTCAATATTCAGAGCCAAGTATTATTGAGAGCTCAATATTCAGAGCTAAGTATTGAGAGTTCAATATTCAGAGCTAAGTATTCAGAGCTAAGTATTCAGAGCTCAATATTCAGGGCTCAATATTCAGAGAAGAGCTTAATATTCAGAGCTAAGAATTCACAGCTCAATATTCAGAGAAGAGCTTAATATTCAGAGCTAAGAATTCAGTGCTCAATATTCAGAGAAGAGCTCAATACTCAGAGCTAAGAATTCAGTGCTCAATATTCAGAGAAGAGCTCAATATTCAGAGAAAAGCTCAATATTCAGGGCTCTATATTCATAGCACAATATGTCTAAAATCTTGCTCCTGTTAAATTAATTGCACTACCTGAATAAACGAATAAAAAAAGAAAAATAAAAAGCTTGTAAATAGGTCTTCGTTTCGATAGCTTATCGAGACGTCTGTTTATCATGGAGCGGGAGTTATGTGACGGCGCAGGGGGGTATCGTATGTCGTAGAATGCAGCACCCGGAAGATTCGGCGCGCATCGGAACGCGTTCCGAAAGCTCGGAAAGCATCGGCGAGGAGGAGTATAATAAAGGGTCTGCCGGGTAGGGTGTTCCGGCGCGAAAAAGGTGATACGTCGGGTGGAACAAAGGCGAGGACGGTGAGGAGGGCCTGATCAATCGGATCCTGTGCCATCCGGCGGTCAGTTAACTAGGACTAAATAAGGTAGCCGGCCGGTCTCGGTAAATAATTGTATCTCGTAAAGCGACTAGGTAACTGAGGATTTATATGGGCGTAGCCGACGGGGCCGACACTTGCTACTTCGGTACACGAGGCGCACACAGCGGCCTTCTGCTCCTCCCCTCTTCTTCCTCCTACGGTTCTTTCTCTCTCGCTCTTTCCGCTTCTTCCACCTTCGACGCGGTTGCTCTTCTTCCCTCCGTCTGCTCCTCCTTTTCTTTCCTCCTCTCTTTTTCCTCTCCTCCGGTCAAACATAACCTGCGAGTAGCACACGTGGCACGAGACGGTTGCCGAGGGGACCTGTTCCCTCTCTCACTCTCTCTCTCTCTCTCTGTCTGTCTCTTCTGAGCTCCTCTCCTCTCCGCTCAATGTTGTATCAAAGGCTTAGCTTCACTCATGCAAATGAACCGACGATAACCGAACCAACGGCTAATTATATTTGCGAGATTTTATCGTTTTGTTGTGACTCGCCGATTTCTCAGCCTGGCCCCGTTACGCTCCACAGATTAGATCAGGTGGGGGCGGATGTTTCTCGTTACCGGATTGGAATTCGTCGGATAAGTGTTGCTGGTTGCCTGGAATTTCCTATCGTTCGACATGTTGTGTTTGCACCGGGCCTCGGGACTTCTGATCCACGAGTTGAACCGAGGAAATCACGGCATGTTCTCTTTTGTCTCTCTGTTAGAGTCGGGAATCAAGTCTGTAGATCCTCCCGACGACTGTGCATCTTCAATGGGGTTGTGATCGTCCGAGCACACCTATTCCTCGTTACTCATGCATTTTAAGCAGTTTTCCTTTCGGAGATTCCAATTGTCGTTCTTGCCAAGAATGTCTGTTTAGTGCTCACTATTCAGAACTTAATATGCAGAGAAGAGCTCAATATTCAGAGCTCCATATTCACAGAAGAGCTCAATATTCAGAGATGAGCTCAATATTCAGAGCTCAATATTCAGAGCACCATATTCAGAGCTCCATATTCACAGAAAAGCTCAATATTTAGAGCTCACTATTCAAAGCTTAATATCACATGGGGTGCTCAATATTCAGAACTCAATATTTAGAGCTCACTATTCAGAGCTTAATATCACAGGAGTGCTCAATATTTGGAGCTCAGTATTTACAGAAGAGCTCAATATTCAGAGATGAGCTCAATATTTAGAGTTCAATATTCAGAGCTCAATATTCAGATTTGAATATTCAAAGCTCAATATTCACAGAAGAGCTCAATATTCGGAGGAGAGCTCAATATTCAGAGCTCCATATTCACACAAGTGCTCAATATTTAGAGCTCAATATAATATTTAGATCTCAATATTTAGATCTCCATAATCGGAGATCAATATTCAGAGCTCAATATCCAGAGAAGAGCTCAATATTCGGAACTCTCAAAATACTGTCGCACCATCAAGTCAAGTTCGGGAAACTTGAAGACGTCGAAACACCAGCAATTTATTCTGACAATTTTGTTTCACGATTTTCCTCACCCCGAGGCACGGATTGATCCGCCAGCGTGATTATACTCTTGCTTTCGATGCACGTTGCACGCGTGCACATCGGGGGCCCGCATCAATTTCTTCCCTGAAATGCAACAAAGTGAAAAAGGTAGGCTCGCCGCGCATCGTTGCGCCCTTTACTCCCACGCGTCGGCAAAAAATAGCTCACGCGGGAAAAAAGAACTGCCCCGATCGTTGATCAACGATCTGGGAAATTAATTATCGTACACGAAGAAGCCACCCGGAGATTATTAGTCACGGCTTGTCCGCGATCCGCTCCGGCTGCGAGAGGGTCCTTCGCGTGCTCTCTCGCCGGTTAGTTCACGCTCGTGGATCCGCTAATCTCGTCTATGTCCAGATAGCGTCCCATTCCGCTGATAATCATCGCGGCCCTCGATCCCTTTTAAAGGTACGTCGCCCCGCCCCGCCCCTCTTTTCCAGGAACGTTGATCTACCAAGCTGTGGATCACGGATTTTGCAACCGGCCGATTTATTCACTGGAAATGTTACGGCGCGTAGACCAACCGGAAGTCACGCTTGTGCGTGTCCTGTGCCACGCGTGACCATCCTCTTTTCTAGCTTCTAGCGGCCGATTATGCTTTCAGTGTCGTCTTCGTCGTGCTATGCGAAAAACAATGGTTCCGATAGACAAGGTTTCTAAAAGCAAATTCTCGAAAAGTAAATTCTTGAAAATTATCTGGTACATCCTGGGTAAACACAATTTGACAAATAGTGGGAAGTATGGGAATAGTGGGAATTATGTTTTTAGTTCTTTGCCGCAAAAAAAAAAGGAAATAACTAAATTTAAAGTACAAGTTCAACATGAAATGTGCATTTTCTGTTATATGTCTTTTGCTTCTCTGTGCAGTACGTAATTGAAGTATCAGTTTTTATCTTTACTCTGTCCCGATAAGGTAAAAAATGTCAGTGAAAACAAATTCATTCATTATCGCGGAAGATCCCGCGAATCGTTTCATAGAAGCGAGTGGATATTGCGAAATCGTTAGCGAAACAATGGTGGTGGTATCGTCGGAGGCGCGTGAACCTACGCGCATTCGAAATTCCGATTGGAATTCCTCGGGGCCTCTCCTCTGGAAACTGGTTAATTCTAATATGTCCATTCCCGAACGGTTCAGAGCGGAGCAGAGGCTGTGGGCCCCGGGGGAGTCCGCGGCGCCCGAGGAAGGAGGCCCCTAATTTGGGACTTTATCGTCTTGTTATCCTTGCACCTTATGATGCTGATGACCGAGCTCTGGATACCGTGGTGTCACTGTGCTCCTCGCCACCTTTTGGTCCCGACGGTCGACGAGAGGGGCCCGGTGCTGCGGGCCCCGGGAATGCACCGATACACGACCGGCTACTAACGCGAATACGTACGCGTGAAACAGGCCGAGGAGGAACGGAGTGCGAGGGAGGAGTACACAGAGATCGAAAGCGGGAGTAGAAGAGACGGAGGGGGGGGGGGGAGGGGGCCCAGTGAGAAAGAGAGAAGAAACGGAAAGTGAAGCGAGAAAAGAGGAAACGAGAGAGGAGTACTCTGGTAAGAGTGGGTGCCCGTGTGTCTCCTTGCCCCTTCCCCGGCACACTCGGGCCCAGTGGGGCCCACTCGGGCCCTAGCCCCGTGCCCCCTCTCTCCGCAGGCTGCCCGAGGCCAAGAACGCAGGGCCGTAGGCCCCTGCCTCGGCACCGCCGGTTACTCGCTGCTTTGCAACGTTGCCGAGTCCTCTTGCCCTCGCACTATCCTCTCGAAGGGCCTACTTTTGCATAACTTGCTCCAATGTGAGTCCCACTGTTCACCTATTTGGCGGGAAAAGCTCGTATCATGCAGTTGCCATTCAAGATCTACATCTTCAAGACTCCATTCCCCCACACTTTCGTTTCGTGGGGCTCGTTTTTGTACAATTTTCCCAATGAGGCCCAATATTGGCAACCTTTAGGCGGGAAAAACTCATTATATCACACGACCTGGTTATTCGAGACGTTTCAAGGGAACCACTCTCGTTTCGAAGGGCCCACATTTGCACAATTTAGTTCACCATGAGGCCCAATTTCCGCGAGCCTTGTGGCGGGAAAAATTCATTATATCACACGACCTGGTTCCTCGAGACTTTTCAAGGGACTCACGTTTCGAATGGCCCACTTTTGCACAATTTAGTTCACCATGAGGCCCAATTTCCGCGAGACTTGTGGCGGGAAAAAAATTCGTCCCAAATTGACCATTTCCTCGATTCAAGGGAATACAATTCTTTATGTCCATCATTTGTCTTTGTGTTCTCGGTTTTAGACGGGCCCATTTTTGTGTAAGTTGTGTAGTCGTGAGGCCCGGAGATTTTGGCGGGAAAAGTTCGCGTTGCAACGGGGAGAAGAAGCGTTCGTCGGACACGTTTCGAGGGAACGTTACCTCTTCTCGGAACGCTTGACGCGTGTTTTCTTAGGGAATATGGGCGGACGCTATAGTATCGCGAAATTTATCGAGGACGATCTTGTCACGAGACCCGGTGGCGCACAGCTGCCAGCTCCAGCAGGTGGATTTGTGTGCTCGTTAGCTCGTAATGGAGATTGCCACCTTAGATTTCAACGACCACCCGGGCTTCCCTCGAATTCTACGTTTCTACGGACTCTCTTCGACTCGATTCCGTCACTCTTCCCGAGAACTGCACCCATCCCCTGACAGAGCATCCCTGACCACTGAAGTCAGTACCCACGATCATTCAAAATTGCTCCCATCACTACAATTCTGACGTATGAATGATTTCTAATCACTCCAAACTATCTCAAAGTTAACAAAGTACCCGAGGTTTGCTAAATCGGCGATATTCGAACTATCGTAATTTCGTAAAAAACAATCGTACGACAATAAACTTAGACTCATTTTAAAGCTTGAACACTCTACTTTCGCTCACTAGTGTTCATTCTCCTCTATGATATATGCACACGATGCAGAAGACGAGAAACCGGAGACCCTTTTCTCCTGTAAAATGCTAAAAGTTCAAACCTCTGTAAAAATGTTGAAAAATTTTTTTTCTGAGCGAATCTTCCACAGATTTGAAGGTTGAAGCCTCCCCTTTGCAACGCTATTTTGAACATTTCTGCGCGATTTTTTTCACTTTTTTATGGGACCAAAAGGAGGACCAAATTCGAGGGTGTATATCATCTCCCTCTCGAATAGATTATTTCTTCAGTTCAAACACATGCTGTTGTCGGATCTAACTGTCGTCGAACGTATATTGTGATTTCTCGATATATGTCAACAACACGTTATATATCGTCGAGGAGACATACCCGAGCCGTGTTATGTTTACACTCCTTGGTGTCCGAGGCCTCTTCGTGGCCCCCCACGGGGAATATCCCACAGTAGTGGGGATAACTCCGCGACATTTATCATGGAGGCCTTGGCGACATATATAGAGAAACCACTGTACTAACCCCTTCATGTCACCTGTTTATCATGAACAGACAAGATGACATTTCAGTGCTTACTATTTAAAATTAATTTTTGTTAAAATGGCGCCTTGCAAAATTCAGAGGATTTATCTTATTAAGAGGATTTGTCCTGGTCGTTTTATCAATTTCGTCAATCCAGAAACGCGACGTCTCCAATGAATTTGGTGATGTTCGAAGGGATATTTTCTTGGTACTAATTTTTTCAGCCACCAAAATCAAAATAAATAAATAATTCGGGCACTCGTTGGTCTCGACCCGAGCGGATGTCGGGAGCGCTACTGCTTTCCGGAGGGAAGGTCGTCAGACCGAAAATATCGCGCGTGCACGGCCCGACGGGAATTCCTCGGTCGGTTTATTTCTTTCTGCAAAAATTACCGTCGGTCGCGTTTCTGCACGGACGCGTTCGCCTAAACAAGAAGACCGTGCGCGCCGCGCCACCCTTTCGCGCGCGTTCTTTCTTTCGTTTTAGTACGCCCACGAGGAGGCACCAGCCCGGTCGTTGGTCGATCGGCTTCGATCGGCGTCCCGAGGCTTCGTTTTCACGTTTCCTGTCAAACTCCATGCTCGTCAGACCTGGTAGCCCGCTACCTGCGGCAAAAGACGATCCCGAAGAGGGGGGGGGGGTCCGAAACTCCGAATAGGTTTTGACGCTCCTCGGAGGTCCATATTGTGAACCGGATGACACGGATCCCCGTATAGTCGCGGAAAGTTGAATCGTTTAGCGCCGATCTTTCAGCTGGAAGAATGCTGGGGAACTTCGGGAACAATCAGTACCACTTAATCGGTGTGTATCGACACTCGAAACCTTTACGAGATCCCTTCTTTCTTTTTTTAGGATCGATTTTGATTGTTCGAGACAGACGACGATCGAATTACCTTCACTACTCAGCTCCCTATTCAGAGCTCAATATTCAGAGAAGAGCTCAATATTCAGATCTAAATATTCAAAGCACAATATTCAGAGTTCAATATTTAGATCTCAATATTCAAAGCTCCATATTCAGGTCTCAATATTCAGAGCTCAATATTCAAAGCTCAATATTCAAAGCTCAATATTCAGAGTTCAATATTCGGAGTTAAATATTTAGAGCTCAATATTCAGCGAAGAACTCACTATTTAGAGTTCAATATTCAGAGTTCAATTTTCGGAGTTCAATATTTAGAGCTCAATATTCAGAGCTCAATATTCAGAGCTCAATATTTAGGGTTCAATATTCAGAGCTCAATATTCAGAGCTCAATATTCAGACCTCAATATTCAGAGCTGAATATTCAGTGTTCAATATTTAGAGCTCAATATTCAGATCTCAATATTCAGAGTTCAATATTCGGAGTTCATTATTTAGAGTTCAATATTCAGAGCTCAATATTTAGAGTTCAATATTTAGAGTTCAATATTCAGAGTTCAATATTCAGAGCTCAATATTCAACTCCTCGGCGACCGACTCGTATACACCGAAGAAGTGGGGATAGTTCTGGAACTTTTAGCGGCTACGTATTTAGGACATACATGGAGTAAACACTGTATATGTGTCGTTCATTTAAGCACGTATTATATCGACACTCGAAACCTTTCCGAGATTTCTTTTTTCTTTTTTTTTTAGGATCGATTTTGATTGTTCGAGGCAGACGACGATCGTATTACCGATTTCATTCCCGCGCGAGCGAAAGCGTTCCTATTGGCGGCTCGCGCCGGGAAATAAGGAAAACGGTGAACCCCCCCTCTCTCTCTCTGTATCTCTTTCTCTCAGACTGGCTTTCTTTGATCGGCGGACTGTCCAAAGAGATCTCGCTCGATTAAAAACTCATCGCCGAGCAATAACGGACGCGGGCGGTGGCGGCGGCTACTTTCCTTTTTTAACCGTTATCACGGATAACGTCTCGCTCTCGCTTTCTTCCCAAGGCATCCCCCAGGTTATCTCGGCTTTATCTCGCCCCATTACCATCATAAAATTCTCGGCTACGGGAACGCCGGGAAGAAAACGATTCGCTTTCCGGTGTGTTGTTGCTGCGCTCTCCTTCTAGATCCTCTTTGTTCCCGAGAGCAGGCGCTTTGGCGAACCTGACCTCGCCAAATAAGACTTTCAGATTTAGACATTACTTCTAGTATAAAATAATTTTTCCTAACCCCCTACAGACAGTCTTGACAATTTGTGACTGCTTGAATTTGTAATTTGTACGGGGTTGGGGATCTGTACGAGGCAAGGGAAAATTATTTTATACTTTTCAATCTATCTTAACACGTTGATTGCCATGTCACCCATATGTGGGTGACGGAATTATTTGTCCAAGTTTTAAAATGAATTTTTACACTAATACATTAATCGTACCAAATTTTATGAGGATCTGTAAAATGCCAAAAAGTTGGAGGACTGCTCAATACCATACATATAATTTTTTTCAATTTTTATTTCATTAAATAACTTACGTTGATTTGAAGGAACTTTTGAGGTTTCTAGCTTGGCAGTCAAAGTGTTAAAAACGTGGAACATTTTTGTCGAGCAAATTTTCGTCGCCTCTTATCGCAAACAAACTATGGCTCACGGGGGCAAATGTGAAGGTACAATTAAGGTAAAGGCACCAGTAGTTGACCATTTTATAGAAAAACATAAAAAATAAGGTTTTTATAAGCGCACTTGTAAGTGCGCTTTTGATGAAAATGAACCTCGGATGACATGCCGTCTGTTGTTTAAATTTCAAAACGATAAGAACATTTCAAACCTTATTTTTTATGTCTTTCTATAAAATGGTCAACTACTGGTGCTTTTAGCATAGGTGGGTTCGTAGGGTCCATCGAGCCAGTAAGGGATTGTCAAGGTGGATTTCAGTGAAAGGGACGTGTGGAGCGATTTATCGTTGAATTGGTCTGAAATGCGTCGGAAAGGTGCCGTTTGATTGGTTTTGCGATCCATGGAATCCCGAGGAAAAGTTTTTGGGGTGGATTCCGGTGGGAAGGCTGGCGTTCGAGGATTTAGTATGGGATTGGTGAGAGGCTGGAAATATGCAGGTTTGGCGGGAATTGGGCGATTCCGGCAATCGTAGATGGTGTTTCGAAGCTGCGTGGACTGGCCCAAGCAGCCTTGGCAGAAGGCGCTGGCACGGCACCCATTGTCCGCGCCATCTCTTGTTACGAGACGAGACGAGCCACTGCGGGAGCGACGGAGAGAACCGATTCGGAAAGAAAGGTAGAGAGAGAGTGAGAGAGAGAGAGAGAGAGAGAGAGGAGTCTCTCTCTCGAGAGAGGCAGTCAGGCGGCGGTCAAACAGGCAGACCCAGGCTCTTTCCTCCTCGTTCTCTTCCCTCTTGCTCTTCTCCTTTGGTCCTGCTCGTCCTCTCTTTCTTTTGTTGCTTTCCTTCGCGCGGGTCTTGCCAGGGGACCGTGCCGAGTCAAAACCACCTATGTGTGCCTGGCGAGCAGGCCCCCGGCAGTAGGTCTGCTGCCTCGAGGGCCCTGGCCTCTCTTCCTCTCTTGATTCTCTCTTTTTCTCTCTACCTACCTCCCACCCTCTCTCTCTCTCTCTCTACCTCTTGGCTCGCGGTAAGATTGCAACGAGGCCCCGACGGCCGGGCCCCGAGACTTGACCTCCGATCAACCCGGGGCCCCCTCGGCTTTTCGTACGCGCGCGGTTTCGACGCGGGGAACGCCGATGACAGAAATTGAAAACTCTCGAAGGCGAGAGAGAAAAAAGAGAGGAGGTTCAATTCCGCTCCGGGGCCCACGAAAATTTATGCGCCCGCTTGTCCGCCGCGAGTGGGCCCGGCCTCAAGGACCCCTTGGTTCGATTTATGGAAATCGTCCGCGTTTTGTAATTCCCCTGGAATACGAGAATCGTGTTTCTCAACGTCGTCTGCTCCCTCTTTCGGCTATCCTACGGGCGAATCTCGCCCGGGGATTTCGTTTCGCTCGTAATCCGAACGACTTCCGGTTGGGCCTGAACCTCTCTCTCTCTCTCTCTCTCTCTCTCTCTCTCTCTTTCTCTGATCGTGCACCGTGAATCTAGAAGGAATTGCTCCCGACGCGTTTGATTGCTTTGATTTCTCTCTAGGATCGCAAACCGGCACGTCGCCGGTCTGGGTCCCCTGGTACGTGACATCGGGGACCGTCGTGTTCGGGCCCGTCAGGAATCTACTCCGGGGCCCCCATTACGAGGGTGCGCCTTTTGTACGGAGAAAACCCGTCCCGTTGTCTCGAGAGCAAGGCTCGTCGTCGCACGTGCACGCTTTTCCGACCACCGTCTTTCATCCCGCACTCGCCGTGGAACTAGTTTTCGCGCCTTTATATTATGCTAATCCCGTTCGCCACGATAATGGGATTCCAGTCTGCGCCTCGCCGAATAAATAATTGCCCGCGCTTTCTAATGAACGGCCCCGGCCTGGCAATCGACGCGCCATTGTGCCCGGCTGGCCCAAAAGTTTCTCTATCTAGCCATCTACATGCCGAACAATTCGATCATCGTCCTTCATTTGAAATTTCTTTCTTCAATAGTACTAGTAAGTTCAATATACTGCGAACTCTCGATATATGTCAGCGTCTTGTATCGTACAGTGAGACATAACCGAGCTACATTCACTATTCACTATTGCTAGGTCCCTCACGGGCTCAATATTCAGAGCTAAATATTAAGGGCTCAATATTCAGGGCTCAATATTAAGGACTCAATATTCAGGGCTCAATATTAAGGACTCAATATTCAAAGAACAGCTCAATATTCAGAGAAGTGCTTAATATTCAGCACTCAATATTCATAGCTCAATATTCAAAAAAGAGCTCAATATTCAGAGTCCAATATTCGGAGGAGTGATTAATATTCAGTAGTCAATACTCATAGCTCAATATTCAGGGCTCAATATGCAGAAAACAGCTCAATATTCAGAGTCCAATATTCATAGAAGTGCTTAATATTCAACACTCAATATTGAGGGTTCAATATTCGGAGCTCAGTATTCAGTGTCCAATATTCAGAGAAGAGCTCAATATTCAGAGCTTAATATTCAGGACTCAATATTCAGAAAAGAGCTCAATATTCTGTTTTTGCATTATTATATAAAAATCACAAGAACGTGCTACCTACGTTTTTAAAATAGTATATACCCAATGAAATAAGTTTGTTAAATAACTTCTCAGATAATTTCTCATGCATCCCTAGAATCTGAATAATTTTAAATTAAAAATATTAGCCCCGTAAACCTAACGTTAAAATTGTTAAGAATTCTATGATATTTGGTTCATATTTCTAGCAGATAATTTTGCACAAAACTTCGCTTGTTATAAACCGCACTGGGGTCTTTGGAAATGCTGAGCTCTGACGAAAAGGAGTTTTCCGAATATTTGTACCTTCTAATGAAACACACCAAGGAAAATGGCGTCGCCATTGTTCCATAGTTTTTCCTCGGTCTGTCCATCCATCATGGTTCAAGTGTACGGGGGGGACCCTTCGAAATGCTAGGCAGGAAGGGTGGGGGGAGAGGGAGGGGGACGGACAGATTTCCTGGGAAATTCATCAGAGTCAACAAGCACGCCGTGACCGCGACACTTGTTGCACAAACCAGCCTGTCCGAGGATCCAAGTCGTCCGAGTCTCTCTCCGGGTGCCCCCTCGGATATCTGTTCTCGAGGCTTCTTCGTCCGCCTGGTACCCTCTAATTTCTCGTACACGGACCTCCCGCGTCGAGGGTCACCAGGTTACACGCCGCCGCGCATTCCCATTTCGGTGTTTCACCAAAAGCGTCTTCCGCGCTAGAAACCCGACTCCTGAATTTCTCGGAGCCACCGCCCCCCCTCCCCCCGGCCCCCGATCGCAGAGATACTCCGGCAAAAAATTCCTACGCTCGAGCCAGAGTCTTCGCGAGCCGCTTGATGCTACCGCAGGCTTGCTACCGAACTGGTGTCCTCCGATTTCACGTGAATTCGCGCTGTAAGTCCCTTTCGAGGGCCCGGTCAGGGACATTTAGATGAAATCTGCGGTTCTCGTCGAATTTGAGATGCACGGCGCACGCTGGCAATGTAAATGACCCTCGCGTCTATATACCCTGTAACTGAATGTATATTTGCGGTGGTGGGGGTAGTTTCAGGGACCACAAAATGCGAGGATTGTGGGGACTTATATTGAAAATTCACTGTATCGATTTTTAGAGGTAAATTGAGGACCATATTAAATACACTGAACCATCGTGTACAGGGCGTCAAGAAATATTTCTGAAAGAAATGTTTAGCCTTGGCTGCCTGCCATAGGCGTATTCTATATCCTCGGATAGATGAAGATTTGTAAAAATAAATTAGCAGTAAAATTGTCTTTAATCTTAAATTTCAAGGCCAAATGTTTTCATTGACGTGATATTTAGAATACAATAATATACAATATAGGAAAGAAATTTGACCTTCAAATTGAAGGTCAAAGACAATTTTTGCAATTTTTTCTTTTATTTTTCCTATGACAGCCAAGACCGAACATTTCTTTAAAACCCTGTACCTCGATAATGGGAAAATAATTGCCGTGATTTGGGCAGAAGAATTTTATTTTCTTACGAAATAAAAATTGTTTTTTCAAGAAGTAGGACCCAAATTTGATTCCACCCTTAATAATTTATGGGCGTTGCTTAGGGCCGTAACAAATGCGAGGATATTTACATTCTTTTAATTTATCTATCATTTTTGTTAGCAATATATGATGGGCATATTTACATTCTTTTAATTTGTCTATCATTTTTGTTAGGAATGTATAATGAGTATATTCACATTCTTTTAATTTGTCTATCATTTTTGTTAGGAATGTATAATGAGGATATTTAAATTCTTTTGATGTGTCTATCATTTTCGTTAGAAATGTACAATTTTCAAGTTTTCATCGATTAAAAATTTTTCTTGGCGTTCTCGCCGCCAATGGCAGCCATTGCAGCAGCGAGCGTTCATGAGACGTCGGGAAATATTGTTTGGCGCAAACATCTGCAGCCAAGACGAGGCACTTGTTGCACAAAGGGTGCCCGGGGGACGAAAATTCCTGGCCCCCCTGCCCTCTGATTTCCGTCCGACCAGGAACAAGGCCCCCCGCGTCGAGGGGTTACGGAAACGGCCCTCGCCGAGAGACATAAGTACAGATTTCTATTGACACAGGCCGATAGGTCGGCTGTGGCCTTCGGTCCTCGCAGGAATCTGTGTCCCTTTTCCGGGGGTACTGGTAATCCTCGGCCCTTTTTCCTTCGAACGTTTTCTCCCGCGGGAAACACGTAGAATCGTCGGAAAAACGTTGGGGAAATCGTATTCTCGACGCGTAGGCGAATAAATCCGACGAGTTAACGGAGAAATGAACGTCGCTGGGAAATTGCATTGTTGGCGCAACAATACGAGCGTTCAGATTTTGTATAATATTCCATACTTGATCGTTCCCTTAGCCCTTTCTTTGATAGGCTGATTGCGATTTATGCAGTCAAAAATTCTCTAGATTTTAAAAAATTGTGAAATTGTTATCTAAATTGTCTCAAAATTTTTTCACGTCTTAAATTGCACTAATTTTTGTCATAGACATACTCTTAAGAAATGTTGATCAGTCACTGATCGTCAATTACAACAGATGGGAGTCATATACAGTGAATTCTCGATATATGTCATCAACACGGGTCTTGCCAACGTCATGTATCGTCCAGGAGATATGCCTGAGCCATGATATGTGTATACTCTCGGTAATCGAGGCCTCGATAGTGGGGATAATTTCGCGACATTTATCATTTAGGTCTTGGTGACATATACAGAGAAATCACTGTATACATTTAATATATTTTTTAATAATTTTAACATGTTGAAAACAGTGTACCTTTATTCCACAATTATCATAATGGTACTCCAGTTTTAAATAGTACCAATTTTTATTAAATTTTTAACAATGCAATTCATCCTTGGACCGTATAGCAACAATTTAACGGTTCACCATTCCAGTTTTACTCACAACAATTGCAATGCGAGTCTCGAAAGAATTTTGGGATGCAGTTAAAGGGGGGGGGTTAATTTGATATTTTTCCCGTGATCGTCGAATCGATTGAGATTAGGGGAAAAAAGTATTATAGCGATGATTTGGCCTGGTAGACTGGAGAAACCCGTCGGGCTGCGGTGTCGGCAGGTCGGTAGGCAGGCGTACAGCGTTGATGGACCAGAGCTAATCTAAAAATCGCCGGAACTTCACAATTATAGTAATTTACCAGCCGACAACAAGCTGTACACACAAGCTTGCCCATAATGGCATTAACGGCACGCTCTTTCGCTCCGTGTCCTTTTTAGCTGGAATCCAGCCCTGATTCCAGGCCCGAAACCGACCCGACTTTACGATCGTGGGTTCGACGGGATCCTTGATCCTCGCGCGACCACCCTAAATCCTCTGGCTCTTTCCTTCTAGATCCTCGCGGAATATAACCGTTTTCCACCGTAAGAGGCGTCGTTTTAATCGGGTGGGGGAATTTTGCTCGCTGCTTCTCGGTGACCATGGTCATCGCGACCAAAGTGACTCGTTATCCGCGTATTACGATCGTCGCGATCCCCTCCGAGGATTACTGAAGCCAGAGATCGCGGATGGATCTATCGTTTTTAGTTCGGGGGGGGGGCGAGTTTTCGCGTTCCCATTAAACGAAAACGATCCTAAGCAGACAATGCTCTCGCTCGTAACATGCTCGGCTCGAAAGCCACTCGCAGGAGAGCATACGAATCCATAATAATCGCTTCGCGGCTTACGGCTCTTCGCCTTTTCTGTCACCGGACGCCACCTTTCCACGAATGGCTGACCTTTGCAGAATCTGCTCAAGTATGAGGATATAATTCAGCACTCAAATCAAGAAATTTCTCAATATTCATAGCTCTCTCTCTCTCTCTCTCTCTCTCTCACTATTCAGATCTCAATATTCAGAGAAGAGCTCACTATTCAAAGCTCAATATTCAGAGCTTGATATTTAAAGAAGAGCTCAATATTCAGAGCTTAATATTCAGAGAAAAGCTCACTATTCAGAGCGCTCAATATTCAGAGCTTGATATTTAGAGAAGAGCTCAATATTCAGAGCTCACTATTCAGAGCGCTCAATATTCAGAGCTTGATATTTAGAGAAGAGCTCAATATTCAGAGCTCAATATTCAGAGCTCAATATTCAGAGCTCACTATTCAGAGCGCTCAATATTGAGAGCTTGATATTGAGAGAAGAGCTCAATATTCAGAGCTCACTATTCAGAGTGCTCAATATTCAGAGCTTAATATTAAGAGAGGGGCTCAATATTTAGAGCTCAATATGTATAGCTAAATATTCAGAGCTCAATATTCAAAGAAGAGCTCAATATTCAGAGATGTGCTCAATATTCAGAACTCAATATTCGGAGCTGACTATTCAGAGCTCACTATTCAGATCTCAATATTCAGAGAAAAGCTCAATATTCTGACAAGAGCTCAATATTCTGGGAAGAGCTTAATATTCAGAGCTCAATATTCAACTCCTCGGCGACCGACTCGTATACCCCAAGGCAGTGGGGTTAGTTCTGGTACGTTTAGCGGTTATGTATTAAGGACATAAATCGTGTAAACACTGTATACATATGAGTCGTTCATTTGCGCACGTATTATAATGAAGATCGTTACAAAGTTTAAGCAATTCAGTCTTCTCCCTTCTATTAGTCGTGTGTTTTACTTTTATATGTTTCGTGTTTGGTGGATTTATCGTCGAGTGTCTGACACGTAGTGAAATTTCGGCTTGCACCACTTTTAAACGGCTCCCCAGCACCATAATGGTTGGCAACGTCGAAGCATCTCGGCAACGATCCTGACGCATAGAGAATTCGACGAGAAGGCAAGAGCCTGACGACGGGGGTATAACAACCTCGGCAGCCTTGAACCTGCTTCCTAAATCAATTAGCTCCGTCGGGTGCGCGGGTTTTCGCGCAGTTTCTCGGAAAGGGATCGCACACCGAACGGTTCGAGCTTGTAAAAAGGAGGCCGTGAAACTCTATCCAAAATTTCGGCCGGGCAGAAAAAGGGAAGCGTTGTCTCGGGCTGCAACGGACGGAAAGGCGGGCCTCTCTCTCTCTCTCTCTCTCTCTCTCTCTCTCTCGTTCCTCTCTTTCCGAATGCATATCCTGAGCGCGCACATGTGCGCCACACTCCTCGCGCCAAAGTTTATTGCCAGTTCTCCCCCTCTCTGCCCCCCTCCTCCCCTCCCACCCTCCCCTCACCGTCCTTTCCATCACGATCGTGCGCCTCCTCCTCCTCCGCCTCGTCCTGCTGCGTTCCATTGGGCTTTCATGCAACACGCATTCGCATTCGACTCGAATCTTCTCGTGTTCTCTCTCTCTCTCTCTCTCTCTCTCTCTCTCTCTCTCTATCTCTTTCTCTGGTTCGATTCTCTCCTGCAGGTTTGTTTACTTCGCAGTCTTGTTGGAATAATACTTCACCACGGTAATTATAGACACCCCGGGCACACAATGCGAACTTCGGTCGCGCGACCCGACTCGAGCCCGAAACTCTTCGGGTTGTTCCTCAGGGTAAGAATGAAAATTTCTATTTTCGACGCACGTGTTACCGCGGGAAATCCGCTCCAGAGTCTCGGCGCACGCGCGCGATTTCCATTTCCGGTAGAGGACCCGAAAAGACTTCAATCTTTTTCGCGAGCTTGACACAGCGTTTATTGCTTGCCTGACTTGTTGAAACGTTTTCGTCCTTTGTAAAATGTCGAGTTCATCTAGCGGAAGAAAGGACTCTTCGGATGGTACGTTGTGTACCATAACTTCCAACGACAGAAAGCGTGCGAAATTAATCCAACAATTTTCTGAATTCTCGATAAATGTCCACAACACGTCATATATCGTATAGGACAAACTTTGATTCAGGACAGGGAAGCTGTAGCGGCTTTGGTTGCCCAGGAATGTGTTCTTCTGAGAACAGAAAAAGAGCAAGATTTATTATAGCAAAATATATTATTCTATATTTATTTATAAACAATTTTGCTTCGCTACATGGATTGTAGCAGAAATTGTTCGTCAAGTTTGGTTGCTAAATTATCCAACGTGGCAATATACAATCCATTTGTGAATAAAAGACGCTCCTGCTGGAGACAGGGAAATGAAATAAACGAATAAATTTGTTAAATAGATTTGCACATTTATGTAACGATAGAAATGGCTGGAATACTAGTAAACCTGCTCTTCTGAACCACGCTTGTATAACACATTAGAGTTGGTTTTAATGCCCGTTTCTAGTGTTAACTGGTGGACAATTTAATGAATCGTTTTATGATTCAGAAAATAGCGCGAAATTGTCAGTGCACTTGGTGCTATAAATCTTCATTCCCACAGTTTCTTGGAGATGAGGATTTAGTATTCGCTGAACCTTCTTGGACACGATGATTTGCTGATTTGCGTTGAGTCAAGTTCACTGCGAGAAACGTATCCTCTCATCGCTAGGCTTGCTTCTGGCAGTCATTTTAATTTCGGAAAGAGTGTATTTTCGACACGAATTACTCTCAATCCTAACATTGGTCCTAACTTATTGCAATAACGTAGATTGGTCCATGAGGTATTACCGTTCTCATGAGCGTCAGGTTATGAACTCGATACAGTGAATTCTCGATATATGTCAAAATCACGGATCATGCCAGCGACATATATCGTCCAGGAGACATACCTGACCCGTGTTATGTTTATAATCCTCAGAGTCCGAGGCCCCTCACAGGGTATACTCCGCAGTCGTGGGGATAACTCCGCGACATTTATAATCGAGGCCTTGGCGACAGATATAGAGAAATCACCGGTACTATTCTTTGGTCTATTTTACACTCCTTGAAGAGTGTAGGACCAAGGTCTCTTGAGCTTTGTGGCCCCCCACGGGGTATAACCTGTGGTAGTGGGGATAACTCCGCGACATTTATAATCGAGGCCTTGGCGACATATATAGAGACAATACTGTACTATTCTTTGACCCACGCGTCGTTACACTCCTCGAAGCGTGTAGGACCCCAAAGACTCTCGAGCTTCGTGGCCCCTCACGGGGTGTACGACATTTATAATCGAGGTCGCGGCGACATATATAGAGAGATCACTGTATTCCGGTGGTTCTGGTGGCGGAATCGCAACGACACTTTTACCGCGCGGCGTCGACGAGCCGAGCGGAGCCGAATCCGCGGGGCGTCGACTCATAAACAGATAAAACTTTCATTAAATTGGACGCCTATTTGCTCGCGGGGATCGGCGCGGCGGTGTGCGACGCGACGACCGCACGGGGCTGCTACGGCTCGCGGTTTTCATCGGCGCAGTTCGCGATTAAACGAGGGAACGCTCGCGATTCCGGCGAAACTCGTCGGAACCCGGTATGCGTGCGTGTGTCGCGTTATTTATAGAGTCGCGTAGCTGACAATTTAATCGTCCGCAGTCGTGTGAATTGCGCCGATCCGTACGGTTCGTTCGGCTACGAAGGCGAGCGCAGAACTCGTCGTGTTCGTGTGTTCGTGTCTTAATAAGTTGAGCGAGAGAGAGAGAGAGAGAGAGAGAGAAAGAAAGAGAGTGTGGCGAAGAACGGAGACGCTTCGACGAGAAAGAGAGAGAGAGAGGGGGAGAGAATGAGAGAGAGAGGTGGTATGTGTCTCGCTACTCGGAAAAGGTCAATGGTCTTGCGTCGGGGGACGATCGAGATCATCGCGGAGGAGCCTCGAACGGAGAATTAACTCTTTCATGGTCGGTGATGCTCGCACGATTCCACTCGAGTCACAGAGTCTCTCGCGGTCAACTTCGATGCACCCGCGCGCGTGCAATCCCCCCTCTCTCTCTCTTACTCTCTCTCTCTCTGTCTCTCTTGTCCCCTCTTTTTCTCTCGCCGCCGAAGTATTAATTAAGCACGCGGCTCTCCGACTGATTTATCACCGTTTACCGCTAGCATCATCGGTCTCGCGTTGCTTTTGTTGCGGTTCGTTACGCCGCTATTACGACCCATTTTCGAGCCTCGATAAGAAATCAACCGATGCTCGCCGAGGAATCTCCGATCGAAAGAGAGATCCCGGCCGGGCAAAGAGAAAGAGGAGATCCCAAGGAAGAAGAAAGCAGAGTCGGGGAGACAGAGCAGGGACAGAGAGCTGCGAGGGGAGGAGAGCAGAATGAGAGGAGATCCGCAGAGGGAAGAGAATTAAACTGACGGGATAGAGGGAGTGCGGAGAGTACAGACAGAGAAGAGTGAGAGAGTGAGAGAGAGACAGAGAGAGAGAGAGAGAGAGAGAGAGAGAGAGAAGAGTGAGAGAGTGTGAGATTAGAGAGAGAAGAGTGAGAGAGTGTGAGATTAGAGAGGGAAGAGTGAGAGAGTGTGAGATTAGAGAGAGGGGAGCAGAAAGTATTGCTAGAGTAAAGGAGAGTAGAGTGAAGAGAGCAGAGAGTATAGAGCAGAGAGTATAGAGCAGAGACTATAGAGTAGGGAGTATAGAGCAGATAGTATAGGACTAAGAATATAGAGCAGAAAGTGTAGAGAAAAGAGTACAGAGCAGAGACTATAGAACAGAATATAGAGCAGGGACTATAGAGCTAAGAGTATAGAGCAGAAAGTATAGAGCAGAAAGTATACAGCAGAAAGTATAGAGCAGAGACTAGAGAGCTGAGACTATAGAGCAGGGACTGTAGAACTAAGAGTATAGAGCAGGGACTGTAGAACTAAGAGTATAGAGCATATAGTATAGAACTAAGAATATCGAACAGAGAATAGAGAGTATAGAGCAGAGACTATAGAGCAGAGAATATAGAGTAGGGACTATAGAACTAAGAGTATAGAGCAGAGAGTATAGAGCAGAGAGTATAGAGCAGAGAGTATAGAACAGAGAGTATAGTGTAGGGAGTATAGAGCGGAGAGTATGGAGCTAAGAGTGTAGAGCAGAGAGTAGAGAGTAGAAATAGAATGCGAGAGAGTAAAAATAGATTGTGAGAGTAGAAATAGAGTGGTTGAGTAGCAATACAGTGGTTAAGTAGAAATAGAGTGATTGAGTAGAAATAGAGTGATTGAATACAAATAGAGTGGTTGAGTAGAAATAAAGGTGGCGAGTAAAAATAGACTGAGAGAGTAGAAAGATGACATTCTCAGAGAGAAGAAAGCACAGAGAGAGAGTGTAGAGAGTGAGAGAGTAGAAATATGAAGTGAACGAGTAGAAACACAGAGCGAGAGAGAAGAGAGATCCTCTCCGAGACAGAGATGGCGGCTTCCCGCGTCAGGTGTGCAGGATAATGCTCAGGCGTGGCTTCGCAGAATCGCTTATCGTGTGCACGCTGTGTTCCCCCTCCCCTCTCGCTCGGAATTTTTCGAGGTATCGAGACCACAGTTGTTGCATTACTCCGAGTTCTATAACGTGATTGCGGCATTCGATCTATCGCGGTCGAGCTTAATAGCCGAGGCTCGACCGCGAAAAACCCGCTACCGGCGGCGCTCTCTCTCTCTCTCTCTCTCACTCTCTTTCTCCCTGTACGATACTTCACCCGCCGGAATAATGGCGTTGCCGATCACCTAAAGATCCTCGTCGGCAGGTGATAAGATCTAGACCCCGGGGGTGGTGGGAGTCGCACGATGGCTAACCTGGTTGGCCAGATCCGGAGACGATACTTATCAGTTCGAATCCTGAAAGCAGGTTTCTGCCGCTTGAAACGATCGAGTTTCGCGGAACGGACCCTCTCCTCTCTCCCCTCCCCTCCCCCCTCTCCCCTCTCTCTTTCTCTCTTCTCCGCTGCTCTTGCTGGTGGTTCTCTAGCGGGACAGGATCCGCCTCGAGTAGATCCGAACGACGCTAACCGAAGATGATCGGTATCACTCGGACCTCCTCCTCTCCATGCGGATTCTTGTTGATCCAGTTTGGTGGATAAACTCGAAAGATTTCCTCTGGATCGCTGCGTTCGTCCTCAAGGTTGGAGGTCGTTGCCGAAGAATGCGTCGCAAGGCACGTCCGACGATGTTTCGACACAAATTATACAGTGAATTCTCGATATATGTCAACAACGCGTCATATATCCTAGAGGAGATATACTCACGTTGTGTTATGTTTACCGAGGCCTCTCGGACTTCCTAGTCCCTCACGGGGTGTATACTCCACCATAGTGGGGATAACTCCGCGACGTTTATCGTGGAGGCCTTGGCGACATATACAGAGAAATATTTATTTCTATCTTGATGGAACTAGGCAAAATAGAAATATCCGGCCTCAATTTTAGAAAACTGGGGCCAAAAGTTCCCCCTCCCTTAAATAAGTTGAAAATTTTTGTTGTTAAATTCTCTTAACCTTTCTACTATTTTAAACCGTACCATTTTTGTCATAAATGAACAAAATCCGCGTTATTGGTAACAGCGGGTCGTCGTGCAAAATAAAAATTGTCGTTATTGCAATTGTTTCTAATCTTGTAAATATTATAGGACATTTTCACTACACGCACGCACGCACGGTAAATACATGATCCGCATGGATTGAATAGAAAATTATGCGAAATTGGCGCTCCACTCGACGTAATAAAGGGAATTGTGTTTAACGAGGAAAATTGAATGAAGCGTACCAACGCGAACCGTTCGATACCATTTTTCGAAAATCGTTTGTTCAAGAACGAACTCGAACGCGAAGATTTGTTTAAACAATTGCGGCGTGCTTTCGCCGGCGAGCGATTAATAATATCGGTGACGCGATCCCTGCGTATAAAAAGTGAAGCAGAGAGCCGAGTGACTGATATTCTTTTTTGATTTTTCGATGAATGGGATGCTTGACGTGTTTTCTTGTTGGTTTGATAGGTAAGGTGGATGCGGCGCCGCATACTTCGTCGTTCAACATGGGCTACCTCGTCTCGCCGTACCCCTACACGAATGGCGCCGGAGGACCCATTCCTGTTTCTATGGTGAGTCGATTTTTTCCCTTTTTTCTTGTTCCGAAATTCTCGCTTTCTCGCTAACGAGGATACATCTGGAATTAGGTAATGCTCACCTTGCTACACGAGTCTTTTCGAATACAGAAACGGCTCCGAAATTCGAAAGACACGAACGCTCTTCGATAGGCTCCTACGTGTGAGCAATTTTGGGGACTGAGATAATTTAAAAAATACAATGCAACAATTGAACTGGATGTTTAAACCAATTTTCTACGAGTTTCTGAAAAATTAAGGAAAGTAGATTCAAATTTTTTTTTCAAGTTACAGTGGTTACTCGATATATGTCCAAAAGACGGGACTAGCCAGGGACATATATCGGATAGGAGATAGTATTCTTTGATAGTAGAAAAGGACAACGACGGTCGGGACTCTTTTAGAAACGTAGTTGTAGGACTTTTATCTGCTAGGCTTTTGGGACATATATACAGTAACCACTGTAATTTATTTAAGGCTGAGTCAACATTTCAGGTTATTAACGATCACGTTACGTTACGTTACATAACGCTACATAAGTTTTGGGTGGTGTACTTCGGGTATATTTCCAATTTGTGAACTACAGCAAAGTCTTGATGTAAGCTGAAGGGAGCTACAAGATCTTAGTCACTTCTTCTATCCTCTCCACTGGGGCGCATACGTTGTGAGGAGCCAAGAAGTACGTTTTCTACGCGGTTATAAGAAAATTGTAGTCCTACACGATCTATGTCACAGTACGAGAAATAGGCTTAGATCAAGACTTTACTGTATCTACTACTCCCTTACAAAATGAACGATCTTAAAAAAGAAAAATAGAAGTGAATGGAGGTTATAGAGAAGTTCGAAATATTTTTGTGAAATAAATAGTTCGCTTTTGTTGCTTCAAAAAAATTGAATACCCACCCGCGGAAAGACAGTGAGCGAAAACAGTGAAAGGAAAATCGTCGAGCACAACTCGCTTATCGTTAACAAGCCTTCAATGACCAAAGCACGAGCACGAGCAATTCAAATTCCATGGTGTAAGATTGTCGCGCGATCGGGGACGATCCATTAATCCTTTCACGAACGATTCGCGGCAAGATAAGCAAAGTATTCGCGAGGTCCTATTAAAATTTTAATTGTGAGGATCGTTTTCGAAACGCTGGAGCGAGAAAGAGAGGCGGCGTACAGGTCTCTCGCGATCCCTCTTTTGTTTGCGGAGAGAGTCCAACTCTCCGAGGCGTTCACTCCGCACCCTGTGAATCTTGATTCCGGTATTGATTTATGATGCCCGCAAATTGGATTCACGATTTATTTACGAGCGAGCGTTCACGCGTTCGCGCTCGCTTCTGCGCGCTCGCGCGCGCCCGGCCCCATGACAAAGTGCCGACTGTGGAAACTGCGCTGGAATTGTTTCTCTTTCCGCGATGCTCGCATCCGCGAGCTTTTAAATAATTAACCGCCTTGCCAGAGAGAGACACAGAGAGGAGCTTGGCGCCTTCTAACAACCGGGAAACCGGGATTCCTCTTTGATATTTCCATTGCGCCCGCCCCTTGTTAACGCGGGCGTCGAACTTTCCGTGAATTCTTGCCGATTTTCACTGCGGAACCTTTAACACCTCCCTGCGTACAGTGTTTGCTCGATTTATGTCAAAAACACCGGTCCAGCCATGGACATGTATCGTCCAGGAGATACTATTCTTTGATACACGCGATTCTTCTCGGTTAGGCATTCAGGACAGATTAAACACTGTCTAGAAAAGAGCTCAATATTCAGAGCACAGTATTTAGAACTCAATATTTAAAACTCAATATTCAGAGCTCAATATTCAGAGCTCCATATTCAGGGCTCAATATTCAGAAATTTGTTCAATATTCAGAGCTCCATATTCAGGGCTCAATCTTCAGAGGAGCTCAACATTCAGAACTCAATATTCAGAGCTCAATATTCAGAAATTTGTTCAATATTCAGATCTCAATATTCAAGGCTCAATATTCAGAGAAGCGTTCAATATTTAGAGCTCAATATTCAAGGCTCAATACTCAGAGAAGCTCAATATTCACAGCTCAATATTCAGAGCTCAATATTCAAGGCTCAATTCTTCAGAGGAGCTCAATATTCAAGGCTTACTATTCAGAACAGCTCAATATTCAAGGTTCAATATTCAGAGGAGCTCAATATATAAGGCTCAGTATTCAGAGAAACTCAATATTTAGAGAAGAGCTCAATATTCAAGGCTCAATTCTTCAGAACAGCTCAATATTCAAGGTTTACTATTCAGAACAGCTCAATATTCAAGGCTCAATATTCAGAGGAGCTCAATATATAAGGCTCAGTATTCGGAGAAACTCAATATTTAGAGAAGAGCTCAATATTGAAGGCTCAATATTCAAAGCTCAATATTCAAATCTCAATATTCAAGGCTCAATATTCAGTGCTCAATATTCAAGGCTCAATCTTCAGAGAAGTGTTCAATATTCAGAGTTCAATGTTTAGAGTAGAGCTCAATACTCAAAGATCCATATTCAGATCTCAATATTCAAGGGTCAATCTTTAGAGAAGTGTTCAATATTCAGAGCTCAATATTCAAGTCTCAATTCTTTTCCTCTCGTGAGGTGTATACTCCACGGGGAGTGGGGATGGTGCTGTGACTTTTATTGGCTAGGAATTTGGGACAAATATAGAGTAAACACTGTACCTCATTGGTAGCTGAACGATGCATTTCTTTGTCCAAATTTAAACATTAATATTTGCACGTTGATAGACAATTCATAGAATTTCAAGAAATACGTTTGTCTCGATAGATCTGATCGATACGGATAAATCAGGAAGTGAGGAAGTCCCCAGCTGCTGCACTATTATCCTGTTTATGAACAATCATTCTTCCCCTGTGATCGTTGTCGAATTTAGAAACGTAGCAAACGAGTAAATATTAGTCGAGCAAGATTTTATAATACTTCAGTACTCTCGCGTATACACGAAGTCGTCATACTTCCTACATAGCGTTCACTCGTCAAAGCAAGCTATTTCCGTCTCGCACATGGTAGCACGGTGTCTAGAGACCCGGAGGATGGAGGAGGGAAAGTGAAATAGAGGCTAGGCTGCCTGCCCCGGAGTTCACGGTGCTCAAAACCGATCCGAGGAAAGTAGACTATCGCGGCGTGTCAGCCGCGCAATTAGCGCCATTAACGATTACGCGAACGGAATTCGCTCGGCGCTCGAGCGTAGCCCACCTTCTTCTTACACTTTCCATATCACCGCCCAACAAAGAACCAAACTGATCGCTCTCTCGGAACTGAATCCAGCTTCTATAAAAAACTGATTTTTGCGAATGATTTCTACGCAAAACATTAGCTGTTCAAATGGCCGATTTGAGGTATTCTATTTTACAAATCTTGCTTTTCAATAGGATTTCTTTATTGTAATAAAACTTCCGCTGAATAAATCAAATTTTGTTATTTTCACAAGACCATAGCATGCCATGGCCATTTTTAATGCTCGCTAAGGTTAGCGTTGGACATGTGACATTAAAAAGAGTAGGCTTCCTATATAGTAGTGTACCAATTAAGGGTAAGGTTATGCTAGGCAGGTCAGACGATGAGGGTCTATAAACGCTAAACACAAAAATAAATTCGCGACAGCAATTTCAATAATGAATAGTTTCAATAGTAATAATGTCAATAGCATAATGGTTTCAATTTTGAATTAATAGTTTTAATTGTGAATTAATAGTTTCAATCGTGAATAAACAGTTCCAATTGCGAACTAATAGCTTCAATTGAGAATTAATAATTTCAATTGTAATCTCTCAACGAAGTGATTACACTGTTTACTCCATATACGTCGCCAAGGCCTGGATGATAAATGTCGTGGAGTTATACCTACTACCTAATACCTAGGTTAAACCCAGTGAGGAGCATCCCACGGCTTGGTGTATCTCTCCTGGACGATATATGTCACTGACAAGACCCGTGTAGCTGACATATATCGAGAATTCACTGTAATTTGCTTTCTAATTTTGCGACGTAACAGATTTCTGCCTGCGTTGATAAATAGTGAAAAAAGGCAGGCTCGTGCGAGGCTCTCTCGTACTATGTTCGGTCGCCGTGGCACGGCATGAATGAAATTTGCAGATTCACGTGCACGCGTTCCGCGAAACGAGCCGCATTGTCGCATGTGCGCACATGCGCCGCAGACCCGTTTCGATGGACGGCTAATTTGGCTGCGGTGAAGCATGGCGTTGCTAAATAGTGGGCAAAATTGGGCCGATCCGGTGTTAAAGAGAGTGTGATCGACTGCGCTGTCGCCGCTGTGTCCCTGTTTGTCGCTCTTGCGCGCAATTTCCTGCGCGATTCCACCCAGAAAGAGAGAGAGAGAGAGAGAGAGAGAGAGAGAGAGAGAGAGAGAGAGAGAGAGAGAGAGACAAAACATATTCGCACGGGTTCACACTCTTCACGGTC
Source organism: Seladonia tumulorum (assembly GCA_913789895.3). Lineage (NCBI taxonomy): Eukaryota > Metazoa > Arthropoda > Insecta > Hymenoptera > Halictidae > Seladonia > Seladonia tumulorum. The sequence goes on from OU565280.1 coordinate 7,708,929, forward strand.
GACGAGCATTTATCTTCGAACCCCGGCGCCGATAGATCGTCGAAGTTCCCGTAGATCGGATCCGGTTCGGTGCAATTGATCGTCGCTCTCTTGCATTCGTAGCCGCTCATAAATTTGTTCGCACGTTATGTCAGAATGAAAAGTAGGTGTACGTGTATCTATTACCGAGCTAATAGCTTAATTGGATCGCTGGTTTTATGCAATTAACCGCGTGTTGGCTAATAGAGCGAAAATTATTAACTGCTTCGGGCGATCCTCCGAGACGACGAATTTTGCAATCCGCATTATATTTCGAAAAATACATGAACACTCTTTATAAACATTGAACGCGTTAGGCGAGATTGTTCCCTAATTTTTCGATAGCCAAGGATTTTCTTATAACTTCCCCAGTAATAGTTTTGCTTGGAATTAATTAATATGATTAAATTTAAGCTTCCTCTTGGTACAGCACGGTTATCGAAGACCTAACACATCTCATAATTGAATCCTATTAATCTTCCGATAAATAAAGTCTTGAAATTCGACTGAAAAATCTCTGGACTTTATTTAGTTAATGTGTACCCCTTGCACTCTGCGGCAGTAAAAATTTCCAAACCAGTCAAAACAATTTTTGTACTATTAAACTCGTCTGTATAAATCGTTAAAACTGGCTTCTCGAGAACAGGCCTTGGCGACATATATAGAGAAATCACTATATTCCCAAGGAAATAAACTTGCCAAATTATTTCTCATCTATGCATCCTTAGAATCTTGATAATTTTAAACTAAAAATATTAAAACCCGTCATCTATCGAGGTACCGTGAACCTAGTGTTAACACTAAACCTACCACGTTCAGATGACCGGTTTTGTATTTCATGATTATTGAAATTATAAAAATTCGTTTATGGAAAATAGTGGAATAAATTCCTTGTCCAAGCGTTTATTATACGGAAAATTACGGACAATCTCAATAAATTTAGAGTTGCCATTTTTATAAGGCAATATTTTCTTTCCAAGGCAATATTATCTGGTGATGCTGTTAACGCTTGGTAGGTTTAGTGTTAACATATAATGTCCAACGATAGTTAACGAATTTTAAGATGCACCTTGGGCTGTGGATTAACAGTTCACAAACAGCAACGTTCAGAATATAGCGTGTTGCACGATAGAAATGGCGTCGACAGGCTCGTCCGGGAATTGCCATTTCTCACAGCCGATAAATCCCGGTGTTGCAGTCGAAAGGGATCGATTCGGGACGCGCGTGACGTAACGGGCAAACCGATTAACCCGGGGCCCCATAAGACAGATTATCCAATAAACTGCATCAATAAGCGTGAAGCGTCGTTGTGTGTTGGCCGCTCGACAAAAGTCACGCGACTCTACGCCGAGAACCACACGTTTGCACGGGTATCATTCGCAATCTTGCAGGATAGTGTGCGCGAAAGTAAGCATAATTGCCCGGTGCAGAGAGATGCACCGGTGCCGAGCATCGGTTCCAGAAAACCGGCAGCCAATGCTCTTTCCGCGAATTTTCTAATGGAATCGCAGACCGATCGTTGGCCGACGGTAATGAACCGTAAATAAAATTAGACCGCGTTGCCGATAAAGGGTTGCGTGACGTAGCCGAAGAACTCCGGAGAGTGCCTATTGAGGCTCTCTTCAACTCCTCGGGACTTGATGAACCACCGACCTACCCGGCATGGTCAACGCTTCCGACTCCGGGATCTCTCTCTCTCTCTCTCTCTCACTCACTCACTCACTCTTTCTCTTTCTGCTCTCTTGGATACATCCTACCCAAGACAGGTTTCTCTTTCCTTTGTCCTTTTCTCCGTTTCTCTCTCTCTCTCTCTCTCTCTGAAGCTTCTCTCCCGCTCGCTCGTCCCGTACCTTACCTCGGATTTACCTACCTCGGGCACTCATCTTCTACCATGTCATTATGTCGTTATTTCCGACAACGAGCGTGTCTCGGCTAACCCTCGTACGCTTACCTCCAACAGAAATGGGCGCGAAAGCAGTTTCGCCCGAAATCCGACTACAAACACGGCTCCGTGAATGAACCCAGGTCTCTCTCTCTCTCTCTCTCTCTCTCTCTCTCTCTCTCTCTGCCCGATCTTCGGGAACCACGTCAATGGGAACGGCGATTATTCTTTTTTCCCCCTTTTTTTTCAACCCTCTTCTTCTTCTTCTTCTTCTTCGTCGTCTTCTTCTTCTTGTCGTTTTTTGCCAGCGACGCTAGAAACCCGTGTGCTTCTTGCCTCGCTAAGAGGACCCCATTGTTCTCGCGAGATTACTCGCCCGCCCGGTTTTTTGGCCTGGTAGCTCCTCTACTCGGTAACGGACTGATAATTCCTCCTTTTCCCTCGGCGAAAACCTTTCGCGCCGCGAAAACCCACGCTGCAATCTCCGACGCGCGGATTCCCCGATTTTTGCAATCTTCGGCGTTCACGCTATTCGGACGCGCTGCATAGAGCTATTATTTAACGTTCTCTGCGCGAATATTCAGTCGAATTTTTTTTAATTTTGGTTCTTGGAACAATGTTTGTAAGCGGAAACAATATTTGTGGGCAATTTTGGGACGAGAACCGATTTTGGGATCTTCAAGGTCACGCTTTTCAGCGGTCGCCGAGTTACAGATAGTATTTATTTACTGTTTTGTGCGCTCATTTAGTGGAATTTTTATTTACTTCAATTTTTGCAACAATATTTGCAATTGGAACCAACACGTATGTGTAATTTTGGGACTCGTAACAATTTTGGGATCTCCAAGATCACGCTTTTCAGCGGTCGCCGAGTTACAGCCAGTATTTATTTACTGTTTTGTGTGCTCATTCATTGGCATTTTTATTTACTTCAATTTTTGCAACAATATTTGCAATTGGAACCAACACGTATGTGTAATTTTGGGACTCGTAACAATTTTGGGATCTCCAAGATCACGCTTTTCAGTGGCCGTCGAGTTACAGCCAGTATTTATTTACTGTTCTGTGCGCTCATTATTCATTGGCATTTTTATTTACCTCAATTGTCGAATCAATATTTGCAAACGGGGCACTCGTTCGCTCCGCCCATCCCCACCATTAACACTCCAGTAGTCCAATGCTTAGGCTTTGACGTCACACGTTGTATAGTATGTGCGATCGCTGTAGCCAATAGCGCAGCTAGAGGCGTGTCCCTTCTACTTTGACCAATCAGCTCCGCATTCCTTTCACAGGACTTTTTGTGCAACATGCACAATGCATGCAATTTTATGCGTTCATTTATTCCGCATTTTTATTTACGTCAATTCTTGTAACAATATTTATAATCTGAAACATCTACTGTCCGTGTCTAAGAAGATGTCTCGCGCTACAGCTCAAGGGCAAACGGGGTAATCGTTCGCTCCGCCCATCCCCACCAATGCTTGGGCTTTGACGTCACACGCTGTATAGTATGTGCTACCGCTTTAGCCAATAGCGCAGCTAGAGGCGTGTCCCTTCCACTTTGATCACTCTGCTCCACATTACAGTGCGTGCAATTTTGGGTCGCGCACCGATTATGAAATCTTCAAGTTCTGTACGCTCATTTCTTCAACTCAGATATGAAAAGTAAATTTACTAAATTGCTGGGGGATATTAAAGTTCAGTTTATAACATTTTCTCGCGGATATAAAAATTCAAGTTACAAAATTTTCTCGCGGATATAAAAATGCAATTTAAAAAATATTCTCTCACATATAGGAACATCCATCGTTTTGACAATAAACGAAATAAATATTTGGGAAATTGTCATAGAAGCATCTTAGTGAATCGATCGGGGGGATTAGCCAGATGTGCATTCGGTTTGTTATTTTTAGTGTCGAAGTGCGTCGCCGACAAAAAGGCAACAAGCCCGGGCAGAGCGTGGTCACGAGGAACTAGCATTTCTCGGATGTCAGAAGCCGAAGTTAGCATTCCGTGGCTGCGAACAAGCCCGCTGGCTCGCTCTCCTCAGGCCCGTAGGCAGCCGATTAAAAACCTGTTAACGATTCGACGCAGCGATTCGGACTTGTTTCGCGAAGAATGTTGGAACACGCGCTACAATCTCGACCACGTGCGCCTGCTGGCTTTTCACCGGAGTTTTGTCACGGTAGATCCTCGAACCGTTTCGAACGACTATCAAACAGCGTGCGGGTACGGGTTCGGTGTTGCAGGTGCGATCTTCCTGGGCTGATTAAGCGGACCGCGCGGGGGCCAACGACAATTTGCTAAACAACGCGCGTGTCCCGTGGCAACGCTGCGTTCTTTGCGGAATACAAAGTGCCTTGGCAACGCCTTTGAGAGTGGCATCGCGGGGGCATCTGAGGTTTCGTGGCCGGGGGCTTTCGTGATAAAAGACCGCGCGTGAAATGGCAATTAGGTGACCAAGAATCTGCCCGCGGATTCTTGGGAAATCGCGGACAAATTAGACGCTGCGGTTTTCCCTCTGAGCCGGGTCCACCCACACCCGCCCTTCGGTCCTTTTTTATCTTTGTTTGCCGCGCTGCGCAAACTCTTGTGGTCTCGTTACTTCGGGAATTCCGCGAGCCTCTCGCAGATTTAACTGTTTTAATGACGCTAATCCTCTTCCGTGCTCGACTTTCCCTAGTCTGAAACCGAAGATTTTAGTTGCCGACGAATTTATGGTCACTTGTCTGTGACAGCAAGCACGGTGTGATTTTAAACTGTATTGAGATTAGGAGAATTCATGTGCAATTTTATTTTATTTTAAAATCCTCGGTACATCCATCACATAAAGTGACACCACGCTATACATCTACAGGATACTATACTTGTATGTGTCAAAAATGAGTTTCCTTGACAGGGACGATTCCTGAGGTCATTTGAAGCAACTTTTTCCTTTGCGAAAATGTTCTCCGTCTCTTCGTTAAGGAGTTATTAACGAAAAACCACGAACCTATCAGAACGCAGCGGGTAGCGCGGGTACAGCGAGTACAGTGGACTCGGCCAATGCCTACCGCCGGCGCTCGACGGGCCCCGCCCCCGGAGGCGGAGTCCGTCCGCTGCGCTCTGATTGGCCAGTGTTTTTCGTTGATAACTCCTAAACGAAGCGGCGTAGAAGATTTTCGTAAAGGAGAAAGTTGTTTCAAATGACCTAAATAATCACTCCTTTCAAGTACAACATTTTTTGAGCACCCTCTACACATATTATTGGACAAATAATGATAATTACAGATTATTATCGACTGTAATTCCCCAGTTTATGGATACCACTTTCAATTCTCATTGATCTCTGTCCGTGGACACTGTAGTATTCCAGTGATCCATGGAAATAATTCCCGCCGATCTACAGAGGCTGTCCGGCGCGTGAAGCTCGATCCGAATGAAAGAAACGATCGCGTAACAGGTTACTTAGCGTGTCGATCTTCTCGCCAACGGTCAACTATACGGATACCGATTCTCGCCGGTGACCGCACCGGGGCGACAATAAAACGATCTCTCAATCGTTTCTCGAGGGTAATCGATCGGAAATGGGCGACGCTTGCGGGGCGGGGCTGAAAAAAACGTAAAAATAAGACAGCCAGAGCGGATTCTCGGTGCTCATCGAGGACGAGGTGGCGTTATTCGATAAAACGTGTGGCGCTCGCCACAACGCTCTCTCTCTCTCTCTCTCGTTCTCTCTCGCGACACCTTTTTGTTGGGATTCTTTGACGCAATCATTGTCGGGGACAAAAACCGGGCAGCCTGAAACAATTGATCCGAGAAGAGGAGCGCCCTGTATGCTACAACGCTGGGGGACAGTCGGGGGGTTGGGAGGGGGTGTGGGTGGGGGTGGTAGGGGGTTCCTCTCTCCGCCATTAACGCGCGCCTGCATTCCGAGTTTGTCGAACTCCCGAGCCTCGAGAATCGACGAATGCTGCTCCTCTGCATCTCTGCCTCCAGAGCTCCGGGGGGCTGGAAGAGAGTATAGTTGCATGCTAGTCCCGGGTGACAAAGGAACGATGCCTAGAATTCGTGCAGCAGCCGCCGCCGTCGAAAAAACAACGGCCTACAGAGAGAGAGAGAAAAAGAGAGAGGGAGAGAGAGAGAGAGAGGAGCGGGGGTAGCTCTCCGCGGAGAGCGCCAGGAAGAGAAGGGCGGAAACGAACACGCTTGTACACAGAAAACGAGAAAAGAGGAGGAAAAAAATCGTACGGACGCCGGGGTGTATGCGCACGGAAACGCGCAAACGTCCCACCAATTAAAAAGAACTCGATTCGACGGGGTTGCTGAAAATAACAGGCGTATCGGAGCGCAGTTTCGCGGGAAAAGGGAGAGAGAACGAGAGGAATAGAAAAATGGAGGAGAAGCGAGCGAACGGTGGTGGAAAGGGGTGAGTAAACAGAGAAAGAGAGAGACAGAGGACAAGGGCTACGAACGTGACGACCTATAGGGCGGCGAAGGGAGAGGACGGCAAGAGGAGCAGGAGAAAGAGGAGTAGGAGGAGAGAGAGGTTTGGGGTCGGTGGATGCACGTGAAATCCAAAACCCTTATATTAAAACACAGCCCAGCCAACCAGTCACGGCGCGCTTAATTCAAAACAATATAATGGGCGCAGCAACATAGCTGTTGTCGCTCCTCTCTCTCTCTCTCTCTCTTCACCCTTGCTACTCTCCTCCTCCTCCTCCTCCTCTTTCTCCTCTCCTTCCCACCCCCTTCATCGTTTTCTCCGTTGGTCGTGTGTGTATTTGTATGTGTGTGTGGCCGCGAATCACCGGCGAAAATGTTCGTATTAAGAGAACGCTTATAATGCTCTCTCGGGTTGCTCCGGGGATTGGTCCGGTTCCTTGGCCGGACCCAGAGGCCCGAACTCTCCCGGCAATGAGGATGGCGACGGCGATATGGTGACGATGGTTTTGTCGTGTTGGAACCACCCGGGCTTTGTCTGTCCGTTCCGGCGGAAGACCAACGCCATTGTTCTCATTGTTTCGTGACACGAGCGAGCCGGAGAGAACCGAGAGGGTTTGGCCGAGGACTCTCTTTTTCTCTCTCTCGCTCTCTCTTTCTGACGACGGTGAGTTAGGGGGTAACTGTAAAGAGAGTGAGAGGGAGAGGGGGGAGAATAGATGTCCGCGTGATACACACGCCTGTCCCCGTGTTTAGTACTTGATCGTGCCCTTCTAGCACCGTCAGCACCGTCCTCTTTGCTAATTGTTTGCCAATCAGTCCTGCGAGTCTAGCTCGTGGGAAGAGAGCCGAGGCCTGGCTTTTCTTAGCCATATTGGGTAGCTCGTTTTCTGCCAGCTCTACTACCGACGACTAGCTTTCAAAGAACCACCGAGCGGCTGCCAGGGATTTCCACCGGGGTCTATGCCTTTCTCTCTTCTTCGCTCGATCCTTGTCCTCCTTAGACTCCTCTCTTGGTTCAGCTCTCGGTGCATTGGTTGAACTGCTTGATCTGTGAAATTCTTCACTTTGATTTTGGGTATTGGCCCCAAACTGAACCCAGTATTGGCCCCACACTGACCTTGGGTTGCTTAGATACCCCATATCTTTGTCCTCACTAGAGTCTCTTGGTCTAGCTCATGGTGCATTGGTCGAAAGACTATTCTGTGATCTGCGAAATTGCGTCCTCTCCTTCTCTTCTTTGGATAGTTATCCTTCAGCTCAATATTCAGGGCTCAATATTCAAGGCTCAATATTTAGAGCTCAATATTCAAAGCTCAATATTTAGAGATCAATATTCAGGGCAGAATATTCACAGCTCAATGTTCAAGGCTCCATATTCAGAGCTCAATATTCAGGGCTGAATATTCACAGCTCAATATTCAGAGCTCCTCAACATTCAGAGGTCACTATTCTGAGCTTAATATTCAGAGATCAATATTCACAGCTTAATATTCATCAAGGCTCTATATTTTGATCTCAATATTCAGAGCTCAATATTTACAGTTCAATATTTAGAGCTCCCTATTCGGAGCTCAATATTTTCAGTTCCATATTCAGGGCTCAATATTAAGAGCTCAGTATTCAGGGCTCACTATTCAGAGCCCAATATTCAGAGGCCAATATTCACGGCTCAATATACAAAGCTCAATATTCAGTGCTCACTATTCTGAGCTCAACCTTCAGAGGTCAGTATTCACAGTTCAATATTTAGAGCTCCATATCCAGAGCTCCATATCCAGAGCTCAATATTCAGTGCTCAATATTCAGAATTCAATATTTAGAGCTTAATATTCAGAGTCAAATATTCAGAGACAATATTCAGATCTCAATATTCAGAGTTCAATATTCGGAGCTCAATATTCAGAGAACTTGGACGCGAGCGGGTGTCCAAAGTTAACTAATAACGCAAACTACGAGTTCCACGGGGTAAACAGTGAAGCAGAGGGTATGGTCAGAGATTTCGAAAGTCGATATCCGGCCGCAGGATTTGCCGGCGCGAAGGCGCCATTAGGTTTCGGTGTTCGTGTGGTTAAGTACTTTTGTGTTGGTGGGGCCTAACCAAGAGAGAGAGGTCCTCCATCCCCCGCGCAGCTTGAAACCCGAGGATTGTCCTTTTCTGAGGGATAATACCGCGTGGCCCGTTAATGCCAAGATGGCTGCGCGATACGCAACTCCATTACACACGGCTACTACCTAGCCTCCCATCTTCGGGACCCTGCTAATTGTTCTTCTGTCCGTTCATTTAACGTGGGAATATCTGCGAGATGCGCGATCCCTGATGCCAATCGCTCGACCGAAAATGGCCCGCGGGCCACTGTGAAATCTCGGGAGATCTGCGATTATGCTTTTCGGTAAGCTGACGTTTAAAAAGGGTTGGCGGAACGATTCACAAATATTTGTTTCTTACCCTGCCAATTTGTTTATTTCGTGGACCATCCCACACTTTGTGTGCTGCATTTCTCAAATATTACTGGATTTGTTATTCTGTGATTTTAAAATTTATTTCATTAAATGATTTCGGGGAATTATTTAGGTCGATTAATTTATTTGTGTTGTTTTATATTTGCTCCAACGTTACATCTAGCGAACCCCGAAAAGCGACGGTTGTCTGAAGAATTTATTTACGTCCTATAGAATATCAGGTACATGTGCTAGAGAATGAAATTTATTTTCCACGGAAGCGCTTACAATATTGCAAGGCAACGTGATCAAAGACGAGGAAATTACACGGTGTGACAACTAATGTTGCCGTGCGTGAAACAAACAGCGTCATTGATTGCTCCCGTACGAACATGTAAAATATTATTTTAGGAATCTCAGGGCACGCTCAACTATCCGGCAAACTTATTCCCTCTCCGTTGCATACCTCCGTCATTTACGCAACCAGTCCACGAACCGAGCAGTTGAAAATACATTCTACGGGAACCGGAAGTCGCCGGTAAATTTATTTAACTTCGCCCCGAGTTTATGTTTCGCCGCGAGTGCCAAATTCTCCGCAATCTCCAACAACCAATAAACAACCGTGCGAGACAAAACCGAATAGAGCATGATCGGGGAGAGTGAAAATCGTTAACCCTTTCCGGGGATCATTTTGATAGCGTGAGATTATTTTTATTCGCGTTGGCACCTCGACAAATCTCTGTCGTTACCAGCAGAAATTTCACCGTAGATATACTGAAACGGTCTGCCAGAACTTGTTTCGTTCCTTTGCGTTATGTTCGACACTCGTCCATCTCGCCTCGAAATTCTCCGCTCGGCTAGAGGTCGTTTGACATAATCGGACGAGTCGGATTTCAGGAATCTCGTTCGGTCGACGATATTATGCAAGCTTCTCGCGATCTTCCGTCTTGGTGGCTGATCGTTCATCTAACCGAGACGAGACCTGGCTATTACTTTCCAGCGAGTTTCTCGATCTTCGAGCGACGCTTCTCTTTGACGGTACCCTTTTGACTGCCGGCAGCCGAGCGTTTCACCAGCGAGCACGCGACTCGGAAAAAGAAATCGCGTTTTCGGTGCTGCGCATTAATCCTCCGATCACGAAACTCCCCGTGGTACAGAGACTTCCAATACGACTCCATTCGCCCTCTCAAATCACAAATATCGCGCGGGTGAATTAAACCAAAGGCACAGTGTTTACTCAATTTCAATATCGAGATCAATATTCGGAACTGAATATCAAGGCTCAATATTCACAGAAGAGCTCATTGTTTAGAGCTCAATATTCACAGAACAGCTCTATATTCACAACTCAATATTCAGAGTTCAATATCCTGGGCTCAATATCCAGGGCTCAATATTCAGAGAAAAATATTTAGGGCTCAATATTCAAGGCTCGATATTCAAAGAGCTCAATATTAAGAATAGTGCTCAATATTCAGTGCTCAATATTCAGAGCTCAATATTCATAGCTTAATATTCAGAGCTCAATATTCAGAGCTTAATATTCAGAGCTTAATATTCAGAGCTCAATATTCAAGGCTCAATATTCTCAGTAGAGCTAAATATTTAGAGTTCAACATTCACAGAAGAGCTCAATATTTAGAGTTCAATATTCAGGGTTCAATATTCAGAGCTCAAAATTTAAGGCTCAATATTGAGTCCCCAATATTCAGAGTTCAATATTTAGTGCTCAATATTGAGGCCTCAATATTTAGAGCTCAATATTCAGAGTTCAATACTCAGGGCTCAATAATGAGGCCCCAATATTCAGAGTTCAATATTCAGAGCTCAATATTCAGTGCTCAATATTCAGAACTCAATATTCTCAGTAGAGCTAAATATTTAGAGTTCAAAATTCACAGAAGAGCTCAATATTTAGAGTTCAATATTCAGGGTTCAATATTCAGAGCTCAAAATTCAGTGCTCAATATTCACAGCCCAATATTCTCAGTAGACCTAAATATTTAGAGTTCAATATTCAGGGCTCAATATTCAGAACTCAATATTCACAGTAGAGCTCAATACTCAGAGTTCAATAATCAGGGTTCAATATTTAGAGCTCAATATTCAGAGCTCAATATTCGGAGTTTAATATTCAGAGCTGAATATTCACTTTTATCGAGTAGGAATTTGGTACGTATATCGAGTAAACACTGTAAAACGCCTGGAGATGTCTGGATTACAAAAATTAGCGAGTTTTTATATCTTTTCTTTTTATCCTTCGGGACCATGATCCGTTAGGTTGGTGCAAAAGTTTCGAGCAAGCACTTTCTGGTTGTCAGCTTCCGACTTTTCCGATGGTATCTTCTTCCCGGAATTTCTGGACGATCGGATTCCAACGCGGCGTTAAAGACGGGCCCCACTACACGTTTTTAGTTAACACCTGAGGCCTCCCCAGCGATTAGGCGTGTTCGCGAAGGGGTCGGAAAAGGTTTGCCTCGAATGGAGACTCTATCCCTTCTCTCCCTCGAGGGACAAATGAGCCAGAATAAATAGCCGGGGTTGGCTCTGGTGAATATCGGAGAATGTCCAGAACTAACCAGCTTGAAAAACGGAAGCTGAAATGTTTGCGAAACGCCGGGGTTACGGAACACCGAAGGCAAAGAGAAAGAGAGAGAGGGAGAAGGAGAGAGAGTGAGAGAGAAAGAGGGAGCCGATCGTCTCTCTTTCCCCGGTGACTTTTTCTTTGTAAACGGTGACCGGTATCTCTCCGCAAATAGATCGTTCCTCGCGTTTCCGGCCCGATGGATTCTTTGGATCCGTTCCCCTTGGCCGGTCCTCGAAACGATTTGTGACAATTACCGGGTAAATCACGCGCGAAGGACTTTCTTCAGACCGCTACAAAGCGGGCCCGTTGCTGAAGAAGTTTTTGCGAAAGACACCCTCTCGGTTCTCTTCCGTAGATCCACGGTTGAAACAAATGAGCAACCTATTGCCCAATTTCCAGACCAGGCTCTTCCTGCAAAATAAAAATTGTTGACATCTTTGACAATCTTAATAAGTCGAAGACAGTATATTCATTGCAAGGTTAATATTTCTACTGTTTTAAATTGCCCCAAGTTCTCTCGTAAATGAATAAAATCCTCAGTCTATTCGCCCCGTTAAATTTGATCTCAATTCCATTATTTTCTAACGTACCAATATTAACAAATTGTGCAGCAAATTTTCACGGAAATGTCCGAAGGTTTATAACGTCGATGGCATCCTCAGTTTAGCTAGATTATAGATGATTTATTATGGGAACAAGCAAGCTCAAATAAAAATCCAGAGGGTACAAAATCGCGAAGATTGTACTTCTAGAAGTTGAAGGATGGGGTGAGATTTTGAGGGTAGAAAGAGGAAAGAAGAAGAATCTATTGAATCTGGATCGTGAACACTATCTTTTCTAGGAACAAAGAAGCTAAAATAAAAAACCAAAGGGTACGAAATCACAAAGATTATGACTCTAGAAATTGAAGGGTGGGAATAACAGTTTGGGGGTAGAAAAAGAAAAGAAGAAGAAACTATTGAATCTAGATCGTGAACACTATATTTTCTAGGAACAAAGAAACTAAAATAAAAAAACCAAAGGGTACGAAATCACAAAGATTATGACTCTAGAAATTGAAGGGTGGAGATAACAGTTTGGGGGTAGAAAAAGAAAAGGAGAAGAAACTATTGAATCTAGATCGTGAACACTATATTTTCTAGGAACAAAGAAACTAAAATAAAAAAACCAAAGGGTACGAAATCACAAAGATTATGACTCTAGAAATTGAAGGGTGGGAATAACAGTTTGGGGGTAGAAAAAGAAAAGGAGAAGAAACTATTGAATCTAGATCGTGAACACTATATTTTCTAGGAACAAAGAAGCTAAAACAAAAAAACCAAAGGGTACAAAATCACAAAGATTATACCTCTAGAAATTGAAGGGTGGAGATAACAGTTTGGGGGTAGAAAGAGGAAAGAAGAAGAAACTATTGAATCTAGATCGTGAACACTATATTTTCTAGGAACAAAGAAGCTAAAACAAAAAAACCAAAGGGTACAAAATCACAAAGATTATACCTCTAGAAATTGAAGGGTGGGAATGACAGTTTGGGGGTAGAAGAAGAAACTATTCAATCTTGATAGTGGACGACACATTTTCTAGGAACGAAAAAGCTAAAACAAAAATCCAGGGGATACAAAATCGCGGAGATCATGGCAGAAGAAGTCTAGTGGAGGGGGTAGGGAGTTTGGAGGTAGCTGATAATTCATTTATTGGCCCATCTACTTAGCCGCCGAATTCAGAAGCACGGTCTCCCCGGCCGGACATTATAAAACTCGTTCTATCGGGGTTCTGGGGGGCCCGGGGTATGCGCGTTCATTTCCATTTAATTGGGAAATCAATCTAGCGCGAGGCATCGTTACGGAATATTTATAAGGGCCGGGGTATGCGGGTAATACGGGTTTCAATTTCGCGCGCTCGTTCTTCTTCGGCCGATCTTTCCGCGGTACTTCTTTAATCTCCTGCGCCGGGGAACACGTTCGCGCCCTTTTGCCGTTTTCTGATTAATAATTCAACATACGATGAAGAATTACCATCGAGACGACGCACACGGATACCGGCGTGCCCACACGGACAGAGGACACGGGGCGAAAGAGATACGCTGTGTTATCCGTCGTCTCTTCGGGTTCTCTAACACGCGACACTGTCTCTCTCTCTCTCTCTCTCTCGCTCTTCGTGTACGTCGTCATCGATGCGTATGCATATTAGTCCATCATAAAGCTCCTCTCCCGGGCCATTATATCGGGTCCGCTTCAAAGCGGCGAGCCCCTGCCATTATTGCCGGCCGATACGTGTATCACACGACGCTCGCCGGTTCTGCGTTTCGCTCCTTTCCACCCGAAGAAAATAATCGTAATTCACGGGGTGGCGCGTTTACGCCTCGTTAACCGGTGACATACAAGCTACACGCGAAAAACTATGGTTGCCCGCAGACAAGAGAGAGAGATGCACCGTAAATCGTATTGTTGTCGCAACGGTTTGCCAGAGAGGAGAGAAGGGAATGCATCCCCGTTCCGTCGGTCTGTCTCTCGTTGTCGTCGATCGAATCTGGGACAATGTCGACCATAATTTCAACGCTCGCCTGACATAGGGAATGCACCCGTCTCTCGGCCGGGCCCGTTACCGCTTCGATCCGCGCCTGTACACCGTTTATTTATTAATCGATCCGCCTGTCGATCGATCGATCGATCCACGGGCTCGCTACCACCACCGCTACCGTTACAGACCACGCGTTATAGACAGGATCAAGTGGGTCACGTCACCCGTGGTAACTCGCCGCCACGTGACCGAGAGATAATCCGAGATCGACAGCTGCGAGAAACACTGTCGACTCGATCGTGCCCTCGGTTAGGCTTGTCTCATTTGGCGCCATGTCGCTCGAGACAGTCGCGTTTTTCGAGTCCCTTTCGCTGCTGATGGTTCGCCATAGTCTTCTTTCCCGTTTCGTCGATTGTTCTATCAGTTGTGTGCATCGTGCATGAAGATGTTGGAATAGCAATGCACTTTGGGCTTTCGGTCTCTTGGACCGAGTATAGTGTGTGACGAAAGCATGGGACAATTTGTTGATACGTAAAACTGATAAGAATAAGTTCATGTTGGAAGACTAATACGACTTGGATGATGTACGCAATGGGTCCTTCTTTAGGAGATAGACTTCAGATATAAGTTTAGTTTTCTATGTCTAAAGAAGGCTTAGAATGAGAAGTACGAAAAGTAACATCAAATGGACAAAATATAGAGAAACTTGCTTTGAAGTCCAAGCAGGAATTCTCGTTGGGTTCAAGCACAAGTAGGAATTCATGTTGGGTTCAATATCCAGAAGGAATTCTTGTTGGGTTCAAGCCCAAGTAGGAATTCTTATTGGGTTCCAGTCCAAGCAGGAATTCTTCTTGCGTTCAAGCTCAAGTAGAAATTCTTGTTGGGTTCAAGTCCAAGTAGGAATTCCTGTAAGGTTCAAGCTCAAGTAGGAATTCAGGTTGGGTTCAACTCCAAGTAGGAATTCTTGTTGGGTTTCAGCACCAAGTAGGAATTCTTGTGAGGTTCAAGACGAAGTAGGAATTCTTGTTGGGTTCAAGTCCAAGAGGGAATTCTAGTTGGGTTCAAGCTCAAGTAGGAATTTTTTTTTAGGTTCAAAAGCCAAAGCAGGAATTCTTGTTGGGTTCAAGTCTAAGTAGGAATTCTTGTTGGGTTCACGTCCAGGTACGAATTCTTGTTGGGTTTCAGCGCAAGATGGAATTCTTTCTGGGTTCAAGTCCAAGTAGGAATTCTTTCTGGGTTCAAGTCCAAGTAGGAATTCTTGTTGGGTTTCAGCCCAAGTAGGAATTCTTTCTGGGTTCAAGTCCAAGTAGGAATTCTTGTTGGGTTTCAGCCCAAGTAGGAATTCTTGTTGGGTTCAAGTCTAAGTTGGAATTCTTTCTGGGTTCAAGTCCAAGTAGGAATTCTTGTTGGGTTCAAGTCCAAGAGGGAATTCTAGTTGGGTTCAAGTCCAAGTAGGAATTCCTTTTATTTTGAATTCCAATAAGGAATTCTTGTTGGGTTCAAGCCCAAGTAGGAATTTCTGTTATGTTCAAGTCCAAGTACGAATTCTTGTTGAGTTTGATCGTTTCTGTACACGAACGTTGCAGTACACGTCTGTACGCATTATCCACGATTATGATGTTTATAAAGGGAACATATCTGGCTGCAGTGCCGCTGTGTTTGGATGCAAGAGTATCAAATGAAATGGATTGGCACGTAACAAGGAATAGATTTGTCGCCTGTCGCGTTTCAGACAGCACTCTCTGGCGAGCTAACGAACGACGTACATCCGAAATAGAAAAATTGTGCGTCAACTGATTACCAGAGGGACACGTTTCCCGTTTGAAGAGCTGCTGTCTGTCTTCTTTCGTGTCTTCCCACTCTGGGCTGCCTCTTCGTGCCCAAAATCGTGCCACGCTATAAACTTCCTGCGGGGCGAGCAGCTTAAAATAGCCGGCTTCGGAAATGTAGAAGCGGAAAGGGCGAGTCTGGATCGTTCTCTACTTCGATTAAAGGGTTCTATCAGGGAGTGGAGATTCATTATTCAATTACACGCGTTACTCCCAACCTGTTTCATTACTCGGAGATTTTTCTCGTCTCGAGGATTTTTCTACTCGACACCTACCACTGTCACGGATAAGTGGCGTACAGAATTCCCTTAAAGTTACTGAAATCAATTTATATAAAAATTGTGTATTAATCTTGATATAATATTTCTAGAGACTCTATGGCTTTGTTTTGTTAAAGTCGTCAGTGTTTTATTAAAAAGTTCACGAGAACATTTCAACCAAAATTCCAGCGGGTTCGTATTCGTTTAAATTAGGCTACGAAGAGAAATGTGCCGAGAGGGGGGGAGAAGAAGAGGTTCGCTTGGTAGACGAGAACGAATCCGAAAGCTGAAAAAATTTCCGAGACGCCTGCAGTTCAATTTGTTCGCGGTTCACGCTTCGTTATTGGCTTTAAATCACGAACGGCAATTTCGATCTGCGGGTGGTACCAACTTCTGTAAACAGGTTTCCTCTTCCACCTCGTTTTGCTTTTCTTACCGGACCTGTCCCGATGGGAGTAAATTGAATTTTCTGCCCGAAACAAAAGCCCACGCGATGCTGTAAATTTTCTTATTAAACGTCCGCAGCCACCTGCCGAACGTATTATCTTCCGTTACTTTATGTGCTGCCTCGCTTGTACTCGTTGCTTTACTTTTATAACTGTCCTCGAGGTGCTGCTGTGCAGCTCGAGAAATCGCTTCGGGATTTTTCGGCGAAAAATTAATACCTGGCGCCGACTGAATTTTATACAGAAAAATTTAATTTTACTCAAAACTAATAACTTGTAGAATTTTTCCATACTACATGATTTATTTTGTACAAGTTTATTACTGTTACGCAAAATTTTGTGAATTATTTCGATACAAACATGTATATATAGCTCTAAATATTGTTATAACTTACAATATTGCTATAACTCTAAATATTATCATAGATTCAGATATTGCTATAGCTTTCTATAGTTCTAAATCGTTATGTACCTCTAAATATTGCTATAGCTTTCTATAGCTCTAAATATTTACGTAGCTTTGAATATTGCTATAGCTCTAAATATTGTTATAGCTTCAGATATTGCTGTAGCTTTCTATAACTCTAAATATTGATATAGCTCTAAATATTGTTATAACTTAAAATATTGCTATAACTCTAAATATTGTCATAGCTTCAGATATTGCTATAGCTTTCTATAGACTGTGGATCTTTATATAAAATTGTTTGCAAAGTGGCAGAGGAGCTGTTCAGAAGATACAAACATGGGGATGAAAAATTGTTTTAAATAACAGTGGGGCAATTTTTGGGAAGAGTTAGGAGGATTAAAAATTTTCACTAGTAGACTGTGGATTTTTATACAAAATTGTTTTCAAAGTGGCAGAGGAGCTGTTCAGAAGATACAAACATGGGGATGAAAAATTGTGACAATTTTTGGGGAAAGTTAATTAGACTCTGGACACTCGACTAGTGGACGACAATTCCGCGACGTTTATCATCGAGTCCTTGGCGACATATACAAAGAAACCACTGTCATTCTTGTTACTGTACAGTAACTGTACAGCAGCATCGTCATGCTTACGTTTTGGGAGTCGATTATTATGGTTCAGACCTGCAGCTATTATGGCAGCAGGTATCTCTTTCAAAAAAAAAAAAAAAAAACCGGTCGGAATCTCGAGACACCTAGCATCCAAACACATTCGTTCCCCTGGTTCCCAGTGAAAAGCAAACAAGCGTCCCCTCGAACATCAAACATTGTAGCTCGTGGCCATAGATCACGGTCCGAGGATCCAGAAAGGTGGTTGGCTCGTTTCACGGAAGCAACAATGTCCTTGCCCGTTGGATTTCTTCACGGTTCATCGGGAACCTTGCTGAGAGAGAGAGAGAGAGACGGGGGGTTGGATATTGGTCAGTTTCGAGAAATCGTAAAGCAGAGTTTTTACGATGAAGGGCAGGTGCGTGAAAAGCGACGGGTAGGTGGGTGGTAGTCTCTCGGGTTAAAGGGAAGGTAGGGGGAAGAGGATTGCCAGAATGAGGGGAGGGGGTTGTGGAGGGGAGGGGTTTTACGCGAGGCTTTGGCATTTTGCCTTCTTTAAATTGTCGGCCGACCGTCGATACCTAGCCGGTGGACACAAAACATGCTACTCGCTGTTTCATTCGAAAGGACAGAAAAAAAAGCGACGAGGAAGAAGAAAAGAATACGAGAGGGAGAGAGAGAGAGAAGAGGAGAGGAGAACCGGGAGCAGTCTCGTCGGTGGAAATGCTACTCGACAAGTACACAGGGAGGCGGGGTTGATTCCCTCCACCCCCTGGGCGCCTTCCTCCCCGGTTCCTCCTTCTTTTTCCCCGGACGTTTTGCCTCCCTCTCTCTCTCTTGCTCGCTCTTCAGGTTCCTCCTTCTTTTTCCCGGACGTTTTGCAATGGAAACGGCTCCGACGAGGCTCTCGGTTATTACAGCGCGAACTCCGAACAGCCCGTTTCGACTACGCGCCTTGCGCACAGAAGCGGTTTAAGCCGCAGACACTCCCGAAGAGAGGAGAGGCTTAAGGGGCTGTCGCGACCCGCAAGAATTTCGAGGCGATACCGGCCTGTCGGATCGCATGATCGATCACCCTTTACCCCGACCGGAAAGACCGGGAACAACAGACAGACAGGGAGGAAAAAAAAAAATTACAGTGGTATCCTCTCGAGTAACATAATTTCAGTTTTCCTTCTCGCGCTCGCAGGGAACGCGACGAGCATAGACGGAAGGGGTTCGGAAAGTAAATGGAAACGACGCGTTCATTATCTCGCGGGACGGAGATTAAGTCGTTAGAAAGGCGGGCTAATGAGCCACGTTTCTCCTCCGCCCGGGTGTGATTAATCGAATACGGTTTTATCCGTCTCGCGACCGGTCGCGTTCGCGCGACGACCGGTCGCCCGTCGAGAAGTGGTCGCCGTTGCGACTCGTCGCGATTAGATAAAAATAGTGTGTGTGTGTGTGTGTGTCTCTGTGCGTATGGCTTACTCTGTGTCTGTGTGTGTGTGTGTTTGTCGTTTGCGTTTATTGGGCACTCTACTACGCTCCGCGGCAGAAGTGAACGGATGCAACGAGCCGCACGCGGGCTGCAAAAGACCGTCGACCGCATTGGCATTTGCATCATTCACCTTGAGAAGTGAATATAGTACGGTGGAAAGCCTTGTGTCGCGCACCGCGGATTACGTTTGAAGGAATTTATTGTGCGGTTGGTAACGGCCGCGACGTTTCCCCTCCCCCTCCCCCTCCCTCCCCCCGCTGTCTCCTCTTCTCTCTTTCTCCCACTCTGCTTTATCTCTCTTTATCCATATCTCGTAAGGGCCGTTGCTCGAATCCTACGCTGACGCTTATGGAATACGTCGAACGGAGCGGAGTAATTTGAGATCAACGCTCCTCCCCGTCGACAGATACGTCGGATGTATCCTGGATTCCGAGTCGACGACCCTGACGACACTAACCCGCGGCTGGATTTAGCGAAATTTTCACAGTGGTTCTCAGCTCGGGCTCCTCCCACTGCCACGCGACCTTCGAACAGTTCAAGTTCGCGTCTCCTACTGTATTTCTTCAGTAATTGCAGATTTTCCCGTTCGTATGAACCTCGCGGGGAATGCACGTGACGATCTCGTGGTTGCCACGACTAAGTCCATTCTAATTCTCGTGTAAATTGTACGCTGTGTCCCGAAAATGTATTTCCTTGAGAGGGGTAATTCCTGAGGCGATTTGAAGAAACTTTTTCCTTTGCGAAAATGTTCTACGTGGTTCCGTTAAGGAGATATTAACGAAAAACATGGGCCAATCAGGGCGCGGCTATAGCGGACGGACTCCGGCTCGGCCAATACCAGCGCCGCGCTCGACGGGACCCGCCCCCGAGGAGGCGGAGTCCGTTCGCAATTGACGCGACCTGATTGGCCCGCGTTTTTCGTTGATATTTTCTTAATCACCTCAGAATCTCGACGATAGAAATATGACACTAATTGGCTCAATATTCAGAGAGAAATATTCAGGACTCAATATTCGGAGAAGAGCTCATTAATGAGAGAAGTGGTTAATTATTTACATTAGGGGCTTCCTCACCGATTTTGATGACCTTGAAATATGTTGTCAAGGTCATCATTCTGAACAACTTTCTCCTATACATGTTACCGCCGCTCAGGTTTAGTTTCCGAGATATTCGCAAAAAAGTTTCAACATCTCAAAAAGTGATCGGAGTAGGTGTGGTTAGA
Organism: Seladonia tumulorum; assembly: GCA_913789895.3. Taxonomy (NCBI): domain Eukaryota; kingdom Metazoa; phylum Arthropoda; class Insecta; order Hymenoptera; family Halictidae; genus Seladonia; species Seladonia tumulorum. The sequence continues at coordinate 7,729,054 of OU565280.1, forward strand.
TTTGAAGGTAAATATTTACATAAAAAAAATCTACATTACAAAATAATAATGTAAAGTGTAGAGTATGTGAGATGGAACATAATCGTGTGCGTGCCTCGAGACAAACGAAATTTGACACTAGGTTCACGGGGCCTGTCAAAATGACGTGATCTAATATTTATAATTTACAATTATTGACATTGTGAAGACGTATCCATGGGGAATTATTCAACAAAATTATTCTTTTGGGTATATATTATTTAAAAAATTGATACAAATGTGGATAGACACGTTCTTGTTATTTTTGTAAGAAGTGAAGTGAGTTTTGTAAAAACTGTGTAATATTCAGGGCTCAATATTTAGTCATGAGCTCAATATTCAGAGATGTGCTTAGTATTCAGTGCTCAATATTCTGAGCTCAATATTCAGGGCTCAATATTCAGGGCTCAATATTCAGACCTCAATATTTAGGGCTCAATATTCAGAGAAATGCTTAATGTTTAGGGCTCAATATTCAGAGCTCAATGTTCATGAATGTGCTTAATATTAAGGGTTCAATATTCGCAGGAGTACTTAATATTCAATGCTCAATATTCAGGGCTCAATATTTATAGAAGAGCTGAGTATTCAGTAGTGGAGCTCAATATTGGTAGACACTAATTGCCCATAGTAAGAAAACTAGAATTTAGACGGAACGTTTCCAGTACTGGGGTCAAAATTGTCCCGAAGATCTGTGGGTTAAGCCAGGCTACATTTGACGTGGGATTTCGTTTGTATTCCTTTCAGGGTTAATTGAAAACGGTCTGAGGAGATTAAAAGAACCTGAGAACGTTAATTATTTTTAGCTGGCCGAGAATCACGAGAAAAATCAATTCGCAGGTAAACGATTTGCAGTCCGACTATAGTCCAGGTTCCGGCGTTATCAAAATCCGGTTCTCTCTCGCGATTTTGAAAGGAATCCGCGCTCGTTTGCTCGCTTTGTGGTCCGGGATAAAGGCGCGACGTTTGATACCGCTCGAGTAATTTCATCGGCGCTCGCCATTAAAAAAAAAAAAAAAAAAAAAAAAAGAGAAGACGAAGAAATTGAAAACGTGTGGTACACGCATGCTCTCGCATACGAAGAGAAAGGGGGATGATTGTCGGGGAAATAACGGGGTGGCGTTGGAGAGGGTTGCGATGTCCACTTTGTTTCCACGAATCGCCGGATACGAGACGCGGACGCTCGCGCGCGCGCGCGCGCACGCACGTCATGCCACGCCGGAATTATATAAGCGGCTGGTAATGCAATCGGGACGATCTTCCAATTAAAATATTCTGCCTGGTGGCTTTAAACAGTTTTCTGGAGAAGGGGTTGGCCCGACCGTTGGGAGTCGTCGCGTTGAAAACGGCGGCGCGGGCATTACCGGAGGCGTGTTTCGCTTCCACGCAAGAGCAGATTCTTTTTGTGTTGGCCGCGGAACCGAGGAAACGGAGAAAGAAAGAGAAAGAGAGAGAAAGAGAGAACACTATCGCCGGTGTGTGACTGCGGAAAGAGGAGGAGAGAGAAAAAGGAGAAAAAATTCCGTTGCTCTCGGCAGCCCTCTAACTACGGGAACAAGTTTTCCCTCGCTGCCTCTGCTTCCCCTCCCCTCCCCGCTTCACCCCTCACTCTGTCTCTCTCTCTTTTTTTATTTTTCTTTCCGTTTCGCAGAGGAGCGGGTTTTGCGGCGAGTAACGTTTCAAGATCGGGAAAAGAAACAGAAAAGTGCGCGGGACAGAAAATTTCCCCAGTTAACCTAGGGTGGGGGTAGGAGAGGGGGAGGGAGGGAGGGCAACGGATTAATCCCGAACCCCGGGTGATTTAAAGTTCAAGTCATTTAGTCGCGTAACTACTTGCTTAATAACTGTGAAATTGTCCCGGGGGGGTTTTTTGTCCCATTGAAAATTACACGGTATCGGGAGCGCGACAAAAAGCTGGCCCGGGCCGGGTCGGGCCGGGCCGAGCCGGGCCGGGGGGCCGGGGGCCGCGATAGCGAAAATTATTCAGTGTCGGCGCGGCCGAGTGGCATCAATCCAGTTAAATGGTCCTCGATACGCGTTTCATCGGACCTGTTTTTATAAGCACTACGCGGAAAACAAAATCGGCCACCCCCGGAACTATACTGTTCATTCACCGTCCACTGGATTTCGGTCCACGGCTAGTTATCCTGTCCCGCTAATCGACTCTACGCGTCCTTACGCAACCCGGACGTTTTTCTACGCGAACGAGAATCGCGTCAAAACTCGCCCGACCTGTTCGCTCGCTTCTTAACCCCTTGACGTACAAAAATCTACGCAAAAACTGACGCGATGTAACAAGCACAGCGCATCGTTTGGTATTCTGCTCTTTAAGCAAGGAGATTATATACGAAAATTCGTACAAAATGGTACTACAGTGAATCCTCGGGTCCTTGACATAGATCGTGTAGAACGTTCTATTTTCTTGCGAACGTAGAAAAGGATACTGCATGTATGTAAACGCAGACCGAGGTAGCTCGAGCTTCTCGGCCCCAGTGGAGGGGATAAGCGAACTGACTAAGATCGTGTAGCTCAGCTCGTCTTGGATCGAGACTTTACTGTACTTTCTGTTAAACCGAAATAAGATTCACGTCACTGTTTAGCCTTCAGAGAACACATCGACATTTTCTGTTTCTTCTAGGAAATTACAACTGAGCTATAGTCACCGGAACAGTGACATAAATCGCAGTAGTATAAGTAGTATAAGTGACATAAGTCGCAGTTGTATTCTGTTCCACTCTGGTGAATTCTAGTTTTTAGCAAGTACATGTGCATGCAATTTGACTTTCCTGCAGATTTTAATGCACTCATTTCATTTCTATGTCTGCACAATTTTTATTTTTATTTCTCTCTATATATGTCGCCAAGCCTTGAATGATAAACGTCGCGGAATTATCCCTACTACCTCGGAGTATACCCGTGAAGGATGCCGAGGAGTGTAAACATAACTCGTGGACAGTATACAGGAGCCGTGTTGTTGACATATATCGAGAATTCACTGTACCTGTCCAGCTTTCAGCACAGGTATCGAATTTTCAACTTGAGGTTCCCCAGTCGAGATCAATTTTTGTTTTCAAGAAGTCTCATATCAGTGTGCTCCAGTCTGTCTTCGAAAGTCGAACGATTAATACAGTGTTTACTCTGTATATGTCGCAAATGCCTAGCTGATAAAAGTCCCAGAACTATCTAGAGATTTGTTGTCCTTTTATTACGTTCGGAATGAATCAAAGAATAGTATGTTCTGCCCGATATTTATCAGTGGCTAGATCAGTGTTTTGGACATGTATCGAGTAGCAAAAATCCAGCAGTTTAATTTTTGGGACTCGATGGAATGTTCGAGTGCATCGCAGCTGGCATTTGTTCGCGTAATCGTGGAAAAGAATTAGCGAGTTCGTAAGGTGCAGGGGTAAAGGGCGAACAAAGAAGGAGAGACGACGACGGTGAATGGGAAAGAGCGGGAGACGGATATAAAGAGAGGGAGAGAGAGAGAGAATGAGCTAGCGGAGAGAAATGTATTAGCGTGGTGGTGAACGATGAGAGGGGCGTGCCAGTCACGGTAATAGCTGGTAAGCTGTGCTATTATGAGCAGCCAGCAAAAAAGTGACGTCACGCTAGGCCACTCCTGTGGTTGGCCAAAACGAAAAAAGTGTATTACAATTCGTCGCTTCTTATTGTTTACCGCAATTGGCTGGCGCACCGTTCTCTCTCTCTCTCTCTCTCTCGCCGTTCTTCTCGCTTATTGTTTAGCCCGCGTTTTCCGTTTATTATGCCCTTTGTCCGTCTGCGGACCGCTTTCCGTCGTCTCTTTAATATTTATTCCTTCATGGCGCATGTGCTGCGCTCTCCACAGCTTGTCACTATTTTTCAAAAATTCCAAATTTTGTATAATATACTTACGAGCAACTTGTGAGTGAAAATGAAAAATTACTAGACTATTGTGCGAAATAAAAGTGTTCCATTCTTCACAATACATAAAAATAAATTTCCTCTCAATAATTTTAACATGTGCAAAATGGTTTCAAATTCTGCTTTCTATTCTTTCTTTTCTCTTTTACATCATCTACTAATTTTTATCGTACATACATAAAATCCGTGGTAGTAATTTCGATTCACTAAATTAATTAATTTTCAATTTTCTTCCGATATAAGACACTCACTCGAAATACAGCGAAACCCGGTCCCAAGCCGTCGTCTTATATCGGAATAAATTGTGAAATATTAACACGAGTCAGAAATTACATAGGCCTAGAATTCGCAGAAGTCCTACTGTTAAACATTGATTAATCCAGTCGTTACAGATTGGGATTAGGCGAGAACGGACTGTCGATCGTTTCCAGTCGATAAGAGTACGCCTAATTGTCTTAACCTGGTTGACGCATCGTCTCGTCAGAACCATTCGCGTAAACGACCCGCGAGACTCGCAGACGCCTGATAACTATTACACACCTGCACCTAACTAGTTCCGCTCGGGTTAGTCAACTTCAAATATGTCACGCGGAAGTTTTCCGAGAGTTGTTTCGCTTTCAGTGAGTTGGCTGACACCGGTGTGTGTCGTCTACGATCATTCTCGTCGCATCGTAAACTTCTCGAAGGAAGCGAATAAATTTGATAGGTCACTGTAACTAACTTATAATCCCATTTAAATTCACCGTAACTTCGTCGGTCTCTAGGAATTGATTTTTTACTTCTACCTACTCGCAGCTGTGCCTTTTCCTAGGCCTTTGGATTATTCACGTTTGCTTAACCCAAAAACATGCTCATTCGAATAAACGCGCTTCAGACCTCAATAGTCAGAGCACAGTATTCACAGAAGAATTCAATATTCAGAGCTCAATTTTCGGAGCTCAATATTCACAGAAGAGTTCAATACTCAGAGCTCAATATTTAGAGCTCAGTATTTAGAGCTCAATATTCTCAGAATTGTTCAATATTCAAAACTCAATATTTACAGAAGAGTTCAATATACACAGTTCAATATTCAGAGCTCAATATTCAGAGCTCAATATTCAGAGTTCAATATTCTCAGATCTTCTCTGAATACTGAGCATTCAGAGCTCTATATTCAGAGAAGTGCTCAATATTCAGAGCTCAATATTCAAGGCTCAATATTCAGAGAAGATCTCAGCATTCGGGGCTCATTATTCAGAGCTAAATATTCAGAGAAGTGCTCAATATTCAGAGCTCAATATTCAGAGTTCAATATTCAAGGCTCAATATTCAGAGAAGATCTCAGCATTCGGGGCTCATTATTCAGAGCTAAATATTCAGAGAAGTGCTCAATATTCAGAGCTCAATATTCAGAGTTCAATATTCTCAGAAGAGTACAATATTCAAGGCTCAATATTCAGAGAAGATGTCAGCATTCGGGGCTCATTATTCAGAGCTAAATATTCAGAGAAGTGCTCAATATTCAGAGCTCAATATTCTGAGAAGAGTTCAATATTCGGAGCTCAGTATTCAGAGAAGATCTGAGCATTCGGAGCTCAATACGAAAGTTTGTGCTCGTTTTCGGATAAAATGGAGCATCGTGAGGGAGGGATGAAGCCGTTTCGTCAGAACGTATGACACAGTAAAAATTCTTCTTGCGTCGCGTTGCATCTGCAGCGAAGGGTGCGCGCTATACCGGAGCGTTCGCCCACGTAAGTCTAATGTTAGCCTCGGCAAAAATTAGCCATTTCTTTGAGACGCTTACGCGTTCCTTAACGACGCCGCGGGAGAAGATTATGATGGGCTCGGGCTCGGAAGAGGCGCGGGAATTAATATTTATAGAGTACCTCGTCAAGCCGATCTCCTCTCCTCTCCTCTCCTCTGCTCTCTGGTGGTGCGTGAGTGCACGCTGTGTCCCCCTTTCTTTCGAGAAACCGAACGCGCGCGCGACAATGTGTGCCACGTCGCGGGGAATATAAATCCCTCGGTCATTTCTTTATACTGGAACGGATCGGGACGCGGCCTGCGACCAGGGGATCTATTAAAACTGAATGTGCGAAAAATCGATCGACCCGCGCGCGCACGTTTCGCAGTCCCGCCACGATGTGCGACCGAGCCAAAGAAACGCGTCGACGAGCTATGCGACGAGAATCTCCGGGGGCTTTCGGTGCATAGCCGTTCTCGGAGCTGCTGGAAAAATACGATTTTCTTCTACGGAAACGAGTCCTCCTCTTATTCGTTCCGACAAAGGTGACGACGCACAGCACAGTAGGCAAAACAGTTCGCTACACTGTTCTTCCAATCGAATTTTTTTGGCAATAACTAGACCGTAGTGTTGTTGACATACATCGAGAATTGACTGTATCAACCCCTTGCACTACGATTTATTTCACGGTTTCAGTGATTAGAAGTCTTTTGTAATTTGTAATTTCCTAAAAAAAAGGGGGAAAATTTATATCTAATGTATGCCTATATGTTCTTCAATAGGTGCACATTAACTACGCCAAAATAGAATTTTATTTCGGTTTAAGGGAAATTAATAAGAAACATATTTATTAGACCCTGTTCAGAATCTTCATCACCAGTCTGACTCGATATTGTAGGGCAATGGGTTAACGCTAAACCGAGCCTTAAAAGTAACTTGACACATGCTGCTTTATGAAATTGAGGACATTGAATTTATTTAGATTTTGTGCGGTTCGTATTACAATACATGCTTTACTAAACATATGTATTTAATTATTTCCCACGAAAGCATAATTTCAATAACTGTACGTGGAGAGGTTGTAGAGGTTACCTTGCTTGTTTTAAACTATACGAGAAAGTGTTACTTGCAGAAGTTGTGGGGTTTAAAAAATTGCTATGATATTTCATATAAATGATATTCTTGCAAGTGGAGGTGTGGAGAGGATGTAGGGGTTATCTTGATTGTTTTAAACAATACGAGAAAGTGTTACTAGCAGAAGTTGTGGGGTTTAAGATGCATAATATCATATAAATGATATTCTTGCAAGTGGAGGTGTGGAGAGGATGTAGGGGTTATCTTGGTTGTTTTAAACAATACGAGAAAGTGTTACTAGCAGAAGTTGTGGGATTCAAGAAACTGCTATGATATTTCATATAAATGATATTCTTGCAAGTGGAGGTGTGGAGAGGATGTAGAGGTTATCTTGATTGTCTCAAACAATTTCAATAACTGTAAAACAGAAAGTGATGGGTTTAACGTCGAGGAAAGATTGCGCACCAATGAAATTCTAGAAATTTCATTTGCGTTTATGTTTCAACGAACGTGCGCGCAGACAACTGCCAGACAAATGCAGGTTCCGATACGTGCGCGAACCGGGGAATTCCGCGCGGCCCGCTGACAAATTAAACGCTCGCGGAGACCAAGGGCGTGCGGCGGCATATTTTCTTGCGATGCGTAAATCGCCGGGGCCGGGGACTCAACACGTTGCTACAAACAGTTTGAACGGTGCGCATTGCTGAATTACTGAAATGCCAGCGAGTTGTTGACAAATGACCTAACCGCCGGTGCTGAATAGCCGCGCGCGCCGGCCGAATCGAGAAGCTTTCGTATAGCCGGGTAAAGTCGCTCGGGTAGCTTCTTCCCGAAGCGATGAGAATTTCGCGTCAGCCCCCGGTCGCCTAAACGCTTGATATATAGCCGTTCCCGTCACACAAAGATGACAACTCGGACGCGTTTAATTAATGACCGCCTACGAGTCGAAGGGAGCCCTCGAACAGCACCGGGCAAGTTTCGCGAGGGGTTAGGTTCTGTCGCGTGACTCGAACCTCTATTTTGCGGCCATCTAGGCGACTATTTTACGTGTCCTCACGTGACAACCGACCCTTCGCGGTATCGCAAAATCGTAACCGGTTCGAATTTCTTTCCTTTCGGCCGCTGCGCCCGCTTCCGCGACGATCTCTCCATGTTCTCTACATTCGAACGCCTGTGGAATCGTTGATAAATTTTTTCTCGGAATGAATCCAGCGCAGATTTCAAGATTAAGGTCTCCCCTTCGCAACGAGACCTTAAAACTCGATCTACGATTTTTTTTGGCCGATCCATCGAATTTTCAATGCAAAGTAGAGTGTTATTTAAATTCAGTAGGACTGTACAAACTGTGGCACATTGAAACTTCTGTAAAATTGTTGATAAATTTTTTCCGGGAATGAATCCAGAGTAGATTTCAAGATTAAGGTCTACCCTTCGCAAAGGGACCTTAAAACTTGATCTACGATTTTTTTTTGCGGATCCATCGTATTTTCAATGCAAAGTAGAGTGTTACATAAATTCAGTAGGGCCATACAAACTGTTACACATTGAAACTTCTGTAGAATCGTTGATAAATTTTTTCCGGAGATGAATCCAGGGTAGATTTGAAGATCAAGGTCTCCCCTTCGCAACGAGACCTTAAAACTCGATCTACGATTTTTTTTGGCCGATCCATCGAATTTTCAATGCAAAGTAGAGTGTTATTTAAATTCAGTAGGACTGTACAAACTGTGGCACATTGAAACTTCTGTAAAATTGTTGATAAATTTGTTCCGGGAATGAATCCAGAGTAGATTTCAAGATTAAGGTCTACCCTTCGCAAAGAGACCTTAAAACACGATCTACGATTTTTTTTGGCCGATCCAGCGAATTTTCAATGCGAGGTGGAGTACTACTTCAGTTCAATAGGATCGTACAAACTATGGTACATTGAAACTTCTGTAGAATCGTTAATAAATTTTTTTCAGGAATGATTCCAACGTAGATTTGAAGATTAAGGCCTCCCCTTCCCAACGAGACCTTGAGACTCGACCTACGATTTTTTCTGACAGTTTTATGCAACCAACATGCGGGTCAAGTTTGATGTACGTTGTACCTTCTACCACCGTTACAACACGGGCAGCGCAGTTGCTATAAAAGCTCGATAACTCGACTAGAAAAAATCGTACATCAATTTTTAAGCAATCGTTGTAAAGAGGAAGCTTCGATCTTCAATTCCTTAGTAGATTCAATCCCGGAAAAAATTTGTTAACGTCTTCCCAGGCGTTCAAAGTTCCCCTGTGGTTCCCCATCTTCATCGCGAAAAATCGTCTCGAAACGAACAAACGTGGCGATTAAATATTTCGGTGACCCACTGCACGCCCGCGAGGAAGAATTTCCGAGTCAGTTCCTAGGTTGGCGCAGCGTCTCCGAAGTGAGCGTCGGTCGGCATTAATTAATCAGAAATTAGAAATTAGGTTCGGTCTGAGAGCCGGTCTCAATTAGACTACTTCCCTTCGTATTTGAATTTGCATACTCCCGCTAAAATCTGCTCGAGTATTCGGGCACGAGCATGCCCGCCTAGGAGAGGTGCTCTAATAAATTCTAATAAACTCTTCGTTCGCGTATTTTCGAAACTTCGCTCGAAGCGGAACACATACGGACTTGTTGTGCGGTTCGATTATAAATTCCCGTTTAATCGGATTTTCGCATTAGCAAACGATCGCTACCGTTCTACCTGTCCCCTCCCCTCTCCCGCCGAGAGGTATAATTATCGTCGCCGTATGCAAATCGACGGAGTCATTACAACGGGGATAATTACGTAGGTCGGGCCTAATGAAAAGGGAGTTAGAACGCGAGTGTCCGGGCGCGTCTTAATTTCCGTTTTTGCCGTGCGGAATATTGAAAACCGGGGGAGGGGGAGGGATTCCTCTTCCCTCTTCAGCATCGTTCTACCTTCGAGGTAACGCGAAGTTAAACGCCTCGGAAAGAAATCTCGCTCCCCCGAAACCCCTCATTTCAGATTGTTTATCGATACTTAAGTTGTACCTTGCCGCGGCGCGCGGCTCCTCTATTCCGAGAGGAACGCGGCTCCGGAGATAAGAGCTATTGCTGAAATTTAGCAATATTCCTGGACAAGCGTAGCGGTGATGTGGTGATGGTGATCATGCTAGAGCGATGGTGGTGTGCTGGTGGTGGTGTGCTGGTGGTGGTGTATCGTTCTCGGAGAGCGTGTTCCCGATGAGCAACCGATATGGTCGCTATTAGTCTGATGCTCAGAAGCACTACGGCCCATCTTCCTGTCCAAGTGAAACAGAGGATGAGGCGAATGAACCGGAGCCGAGTATGGCTTTTCGGGGCGTAGATAATAGCGAGAGAGTGGCCATTAAGGGCGAATCCCGTACCAGGAAGAAGGCCTCGCGAAACTTCGCACCTGCCTTTTGCCGGGGATATATATTCATGAATGGAACGCGACGAGGACAACGCTTCAAGGACCTCACTCCGGTCACTTTTTAATAATCGAACTCCAATACTCGCCATTAACCCCAAAATTGCGCCCTGGGGGCAAGAAAAATTCTTCACTCCAATTCTCGCTACTTGGAACGATAATTTTACTCCCTCTTGTGTTTAAAAGTGTCACAGAAAATTTTTATTCGGCACGAGATTCCACTATTCGATACATGTCCAAAACTCGGGTCTAGCCACGGACATGTATCGGCGAGGGCATGCTAATCTTCGATCCACGCGATTTTTCATTCCTCTCTTGACCCCTCACGGGGAATACTCCGCTGCAGAGGCGATAGTTCTGGGTCTTTTATTGGTTAGGCATTTGGGACGTATATAGATCAAACACTGTTTAGAGAAGAGGTCAATATTTAGAGCTCAATATTTAGAACTCAATATTCAGAGCTCAATATTCAGGGTTCAATATTCAGGGCTTCCTATTCAGAGCCCAATATTAAGGGCTCAATATTTAAAACTCAATATCCAGTGCTTCCTATTCAGAGCCCAATATTAAGGGCTCAATATTTAAAACTCAATATCCACAGCTCAATATTCAGGGCTCACTATTCTGAGCTCAACCTTCAAAGCTCAATATTCACAGTTCAATATTTAAAACTAAATATCCACAGCTCAATATTCAGTGCTCACTATTCTGAGCTCAACCTTCAAAGCTCAATATTCACAGTTCAATATTTAGAGCTCCATATCCAGAGCTCAATATTTAGAGAAGTTCTCAATATTCAGAGCTCAATACTCAGAGCTCAATATCCAAGGTTCCATATTCAGAGAAGAGCTCAATATTCGAGGCTCAATATTCGAGGCTCAAATTTCAGAGAAGTGTTCAATATTCAGATCTCAATATTCAAGGCTCAATATTCAGAGGAGCTCAATATTTAGAGAAGACCTCAATATTCGGAGCTCAATATTCAAGGCTCAATCTTCAGGGGAGCTCAATATTTAGAGGATAAGGTAAAGGCACCAGTAGTTGACCATGTACCAGTAGTTGACCATTTTATAGAAAAACATAAAAACGAGGTTTGACACGTTCTTATTGTTTTGAAATTTAAACAACAGACGGTATGGCATCCGAGGTTCACTTTCATCAACAGTGCACTTGTAAGTGCGCTTATAAAAACCTTATTTTTTATGTTTTTCTATAAAATGGTTAATTACTGGTACATGGTCAACTACTGGTGCCTTTACCATACTATGTATTCTTTGATCCACGCGACCTTGGACTCCTCTCGAGTTTCTTGGGCCCTCAGGGGCTACACCCCGCGGTAGTGGGGATAATTGTGGGACTTTTATCGGCCAGGGGCATATACAGAGTAAACAGTGTGTACCGTACAGCTCTTAATTTCGAATGCTAATGCCGGACCTTGCGCGGGGTTCTCCGAGTGGTCGAGAATAATGATATTATTGCGGAGCCGCTTACGGCTTACGGCAATTAAAACTTTGGTAATTGCTGTAGCGAATTACGTAATTACGTAATTACTACGTCCCGAAGTCGCCGGTGTGCAGTTACAATGCCGTGTAATATCTCGGTTTTTGCTCCTGGTCGGTCTCTGCCGATGCCCATTCTTGATTACCGGCAACGGTCAACGATGCCTCTAATTAAGACCGGCCAGCGGGCGGTTTTACAGTTCTGACAAAACGAGATTTCGTCGTTTTTCGCGGCGCGGCGTATGGCTACGCTCGATCGTTCGCGCAACGCCATAACCGGCAGCCACTTTCGCCCGCCGTTTATACCCTCGGCCGCTCCATTTCGTCCGGATTAACGAGATCGCGTTGTCGAACGGGCCGCCGTTTACGTCGAACTTCCCCCACTTCGCCCGAAATATTCTTCGGCTTCAAGGCCACCGACCAAATCCCTCGACGACGGTAATAAATCCTATCGACTCGACAATGAATCAAAATTACGCAATAAACTGAAATTAGATTAATTAACTGGAAAATGTTTTATTTCCCTGGAAAGGGTGATTCCCAAGGTCATTTGAAGCAACTTTTTCCTTTACAAAAATCTTCTCCGAGTCTCCGTTCAGAAGTTATTAACGAAAAACACGGACCAATCGCGGGGCGGCTACAGTGGACGGATTCCGGCGCGGCCAATACCGACGCCGCGCTCAGTGAGGCACGCCCCCGGGGCGGAGCCTGCTGCATTTCCGTTGATAACTCCTGAACGGAGCCGCGGAGAACATTTTCGCAAAGGAAAAAGTTTCTCGAAATGACTTGAAGAATCTCCCCTTTCGAGGAAGTACATTTTTGGGACACCCTATATAGTCGTTAGAGAAATTTAAATAATTTCCCACGGAAATATAATCCTCATTTCTATAATTGTAAAATTAGTAAAAATTAGGAGCAACTTGTACAAAGCACCAGAAACGTGCAGTTGGAATACTACATCCGTTTAAAAATCCTCGGAATGAAGTTTTTTATTTTAGAAAAATCTAATCACCGTTGCAACGGTTCCGGTTTCTTTCCCGATACCCCGAGAGCACCGTGGAGCTCGCATATTCCCGCACGGACGGGGTCCAGTTTATACCCGAGATCATCCAGTTTTCGCTCAATTTCCATCTAAATTCAACGATAAGCGTGCGCCACCCCGGCTAGAATTTCCCTCGTCTGGTTCGCCGACAATGCCGAAGAGGGAAGACAACGGTATCATTGTTATCAGGAGAACGTAGGACGTGTGCCCTCTGGCCGGTACGTCATGAAACGCCCACAGCTTTAAATCGCCTCGCCTCGCCTCGCCTCGACGAGAGTCTGTTAAGCCCTTCATGGTTAACCGAGGCTCGCCCTATACAGTCGCCTCTTTGTCGATTAGTGCGGCAACTCGCGCCGGGGATATATCGAGACCAGATTTCTGCTCGGTTCGAGATAGCCTTTACTCCTCTTCTTCTTCTTCTTTTTTTTTTCTTAAATTGCAAGACACGCAATCCTTTTTTTCTTGGACGAGGTCTAGGGGGACACTTTCGTTCACATTCCTCGGTGCTTCCAATCGGAATCACCACAAAACCAATGCAAACCGCTCTGCAAACGTATTTGTCATTGTTAAAAAATATCATTTAAATTTAAAAATAATTCTAATTTATTAACGCAAGATATTCTTTTGACGTCTTCGGGGCTTTTAATATTGGATAATTCTATAACCTTCTTGTTAATGTCATTTTATTTTCATGAGTATTGACTGTACTGTACACAAAAATGCAAATAAAGTTTTCTCTCGATATAAGACGAGGGCTCAGGACTGGCTTTCGCCTTATTACGGATGAGGTCCTCTATTCGGCTTGACATTGTCCTAGAGTGGGCCCTGTAAAGTTGTCCAGCAGACTATAAAGTGGAAGAGGATATGACGTATCCTCTCTCATTCTGTCACTAAGCAGTATCAAGCGGACAATTAGGAAAAATGGGGAGGGGATAGAGACGTTGCAAAACAAACACCGTCGTCTTATGACAAAAAAAAAAGACTACACCAAGTGTTGTCGACATCTAAAATACTCGGAGGAGTCATAGAAAATTGAAAACAGACACACAAACATTGAAGGTCACCTGGAAGGTCATCTGGAAACACACGTTCCAGGCAGCCCAAGTGTCGGATGTATTAGAACAAAGGTGATTGGAGCAAGATGTATTGGTTCAATCAACAAAGTTGATTGAGAGTGGGCTCAGGGAAAATTGTTTGAGGTTGTTTGAGGCGATTCCGAAGGAAATTCGCGATGAGATTCCGAGCGAGGATGGTTCGTGTCCACCGGGCTCCCAGAATAGACCTCGACCGGCGACTTTCGACCTTCGATTCGCGTACGCGAACGGCCTACCTATACCCTAAGGTAACAGCCGTACAAAATGGTCTGCGAGGCACACGCACGCGTGCATGATGCGTGTGCACGCGGAGGTCTGTTTATATCGGCGCCCGGCGAACTTCCCGGCCACGGCTTTATCATTATCGGATGTGACTAATGTGGCGTTTAACGCAACCTCATGTTAGTTATTATTATAGCCCTTGGCAACCGGGCCGCGACTCTCTGCCTCTCCGTCACCCCCCCACCCCCTTCTTCTTGGGCTCTCCGTTTCCCTCTCCCCTTGCCCCGCCCGCACCGGGCCCTTTTCCGTCCCATCGCGGACGAAACGCCCTTTCGAGTCCGCAAGGGGCCCCCAGGCCTCTCCGAAACTCTCTCCTGGACACGCTGGTTTATTCATTCAGTGAACTAGGGACCGACCGATCCGCAGGTTTCGGTTATTGTTTCTCGGGTTCCGAACACGGGGGACCCCGGAAAAAAAAGAACCTCCTCGGGGGCCCAGGCATCCACGAAACCATCGGGCCCCCGGGTCCCCATGTTGGTTTTCGACGAAATCCACCGAGAGAGCGACTGCTCTTTGTCTTTTTATTCTATCGGCACGGGAAGATCGTTCGCTCAACTATGGTTCCCAAACCTGCGGAAACTGAACCGATCCCTGAGGACGATGACTGCCAACCGCCGGCCATTTTCATCGTTTAGCTCTATCTTCAATTTTCAGCTAGTCAAAAATTTATGACACTTATGTCAGGGTGTCCAACTTCACCTCTGAAAACTGCAAGGTCCCCAACATTTGTCAAACCACTCTCCACTAGTGTTATCAGATGAGGGGAGGGAGCATCAATCGAGGGGAAATAATTACCCTCACTTTGCCAGTAATGGCCCACAGGTGAATAGCGCGGTGGAAGGGGAAATTGGGGAAGAGTGGGGGCAGTACCTAAGAGGGGAAGGAACCGCGTGTGGCTCGCGAGCCTCAAGTTGGAACTCTCTGCCTTATGACCAAATTTTCTACTATTCAGTTCCAACGCGTTTTCAGCATCGAATGTAAATTAATCTATTATTACTGGACTGCGGATTTCAATGCAAAATAAATATTGTCCAATTTTAAGAAACAGGAATTGAATGAAAAAGTAATTCTTTCATTCGAATCTAGTGTGGGAATGTTCTTTACAGTTTCATATTTCATAATCATATTCATATTTCCATTAATTGTTATTGTAAATGTCGAAATGTTGAAAAATATTGCTGCACTATTTTCGACTGATTAAAATTATTCCCTTTTACTTAATTTCTGCTTCTCACAATTAACCTAGACAATTTTTATTTTGCATATAAATCCACAATCAGATCGCCAAAAAATGTAAAACCTAAGATAATCTTGCCAACACAATAATCATTAAATAATTTCTAAACAGAGATTGAAAGTGCAGCTAACCCCGGATGTTGCTTATTATTAACCTTTGTTCCTGGGCAAACACCTTTAGTGCATCGACTATAGTTATAGCGTCTCAACGCAAGGTAAACAGTTTACCAATAGTCACAGATAATACCTGCTCGTAGTATAGAGTTCATGACATATGGATCGGTTGATTGGATTGCACAAGTGGGGCGGTTATGGCTTTTTCAAGTGACCTATGGTGGTCGCTTAGGTATTCTTTTCGCTGATCGACCAACATCTCGTTTCTCGCGACGGCAAACTGTGCAAGGTAAATTGCCATAACATGCGGTTTCACATGCGACAGGCGGGGGTAATAATTGAATATCCAAGAAACACCTGGCGGGTCGTCTGACGGTGCTCGACCTGGTTCCCACTGTGCATCGAGCGCTCGTCGTCGTCGACGACGACGGAGGCTGTTTGCTCGACGGCGCAGACGTCGGGACGTCGCTGCGTTATCGAATACTAGCCGCTACTGTTTACGAATATCTTCCGTGTTATCGCCACCGCGGGTACGAAACTGCGACCGCTTATCTCCGAGACGAGTTCTTCGAACTTCTGTCTCTGTTACTTCTCGGTCTCTCTGTCTTTTAGGTTTCGTGTTGGTCCCTCTTTCTCTCTTTTATAGGTTTCTTTATTAACTAGATTTTTTTCGCTCTGCTAGGTTTCTCGCTTTTATAGACTTTTCTCTCTTTGTTAGGTTTTTCTCTTCTAGGTTTCCCTCTGTTTTAGATTTTTCTCTTCTGGGTTTTCCCCTCTTCTAAATTTTTCTCTTCTAGATTTCCCCCCTCCTAGATTTTTCTTTTCTAGGTTTCCCGCTCTCCTAGATTTTTCTTTTCTAGGTTTCCCCCTCTCCTAGATTTTTCTCTTCTAGGTTTCCCTCTGTTTTAGATTTTTCTCTTCTAGATTTCCCTCTCTTCTAAATTTTTCTCTTCTAGATTTCCCCCCTCCTAGATTTTTCTCTTCTAGGTTTGCCCCTCTTCTAAATTTTTCTCTTCTAGGTTTCCCTCTGTTTTAGATTTTTCTCTTCTAGATTTCCCTCTCTTCTAAATTTTTCTCTTCTAGATTTCCCCCCTCCTAGATTTTTCTCTTCTAAGTTTCCCCCTCTTCTAAATTTTTCTCTTCTAGGTTTCCCTCTGTTTTAGATTTTTCCCTTCTAGATTTCCCCCCTCTTAGATTTTTCTCTTCTAGATTTCCCCCTCTCCTAGATTTTTCTCTTCTAGATTTCCCTCCCTTTTTAGATTTTTCTCTTCTAGATTTCCCCCTCTCCTAGATTTTTCTTTTCTAGGTTTCCCCCTCTCCTAAATTTTTCTCTTCTAGATGTCCCCCTCTCCTACATATTTCTCTTCTAGATTTCCCTCTTCTACGTTTTCTTCTCTTTTCTAGCTTTCTCTCTTCTAGGTTTCCCTCTCCTTTATATTTTTCTCTTTTTCCCAGGTTTCTCTTTTTCCCAATTTTCCGTCTCCCCGCTTCCGGCCCCGAGTTTTCGAGTGGGACACCCGGTACACGATCAGCGAGTCCGAGGCAGCGTGAAGAGGAGTCCTCACGCTACCGTGACTGCTAACACGGGTTAATCTTGCTTAATAACACTGGCAGCGCCGTGTGCGCTCGCCTCGCCCTTTGGCATTGTTCATTATCGTTCGCATAATTTTTTACGGTTCTGCCTCGAATAAACGATATTAATAATACCGGTAATTAGACCAAGATAATCAGCCGTGGGGAGTATTTGTTAATTATCGATTGACGTCGTGTGATAACGAGGATGGCAAAAGGGGAGGAAAAACCATGGTGGAGAGGCACGGTTATTTATTTTTCTTTTTTTTTCTCTCTCTCTTTTTTTACGGGCCAAGTTGAAACTCGCCTACCGACCGGCTACCGTGTGGGTCATGTTACATTGTAAATGAATGTTAATTATACGGAACGGCTTCACCCTCGCGTTATCTTTTTCAATTAACCACGGACGAGAGCCGCCCTGTTTATTTTCAACGCGAAACCAAGCGTTCGATGTCGTCTCGATTCATGTTACGAACTACGATCACATTTATCCGCAGGCTTCGAGAATACAAACTCGTGTTACAAGATCGTGTAACGATCTCTGCACGGAATTACAGAATCGTGCGAAGAAGCATTGTTTCCCCTCGTCGATGCGCGCAAAAGAATTTGCTCGGAAATCGTCGGTGACAATGTAAACCACTCGCCAATTAGTTGAAATTACTGCAAATTAAACCTTGCCGTCGCCCATTTACTTCGTTACGATTGTTCTATCGCGTGGAAGACGTACTCTGCTAACAACGCACACCACAGGAAAGATATTAACTCGATCCGAGGATGCTCTAGGTTTAAAGACCTTATTGATGCAGGCGCAAGGAAATTCTAGGAAAACCAGCCCGAGCAATCGCCTTATATTGGAGGAAAACTGTAGTGAAATTTCGGCCTGGGTCAGGAATGACCCCAGCACGGGCCTAGGACTGGCAGGAGTCCGAGGGCAAAAGGGGGACCACCAGCAATAATCAAAAGCATTCACCAAGCATTCAATGGAAAATTAAGAGGTTACATTCAATGAAACAAATAAAAAGGATAGAGAGAGAAAGAGAGAGAGAGAGAAAAGAAAGAAAGAAGGGGGGAAGAAAAAGGGTATGTAGGAAATAAAAAATTGTGGAATAGTGAAATATCGGCGTGGGTCAGAAATGACCCCGGCACAGGCCTAGAACTGGCAGGAGTTCCAAGATTAAAAGGAGACCATCAGGAAAAATTAAATTCACCGGTGGACACTTAAGAAGTTGCATTCAATAAAATAAACATAAAGTAGAGAGGGGGGCAGGAAAAGTGAGTGTGTAGAAAATAAAAAATTGTGGAATAGGGAAATATCGGCGTGGGTCAGAAATGACCCCGGCACAGGCCTACAACTGGCAGGAGTTCCAAGTTTAAAAAGGGTCCATCTGGAAACATTAACATTGCAAGCATTCAGTGGCAAATAAATTCACCGGTGGACACTGAAGAAGTTGCATTCAATAAAATAAATATAAAGGAGAGAGAGGGGGGGGTGAAAAGGGGGGAAGAAAAAGGGTGTCTAGTAAATAATAAATCGCGGAGGGTTTATTACCGGGGCGCGTAACCGCGGCCTAACGCGGTTTATCGATATTGATTTATTCATAACGAAAAGCGAGTTCGTTTTAGCGTCTCGTTAATCTTGGTTGCGGTTGATTACCGGCGCGGCCGGTCTGCGAAAACGTTGAACCTCCTACACGGGCTTGATCCTTAAGCCTTAAATCACCACCGTCCGATAATTGAGGGGGTCCTTGCGCTCTGCAACGGCACCTCGTTTTAGGCGCACCCCGCGAAATTGGGAGAACGACCGGTGGCCGCGCCCTTGTCCCGCCCTTCGTGCGTCGGCGCCAAGCTTCCGTGATGCCGGACCTTTCGCCATCATCGCCATCGCCAAATCGCTCCTCCACATTTCTCCAGACGCCCACCGTATCCCGACACCATCCCCAAAACGTCCCACAACTTCTCGTTCAATAAACCCAAATCGGACAATTTCACCCTTGCAACTGGGGGTAGTTTATGCCAAATTAATCTCTACTTCATTTCTCCAGACCTTGACTGTTCTAAAAGCAGCATGAAAAGTAGAAGTTAGAATTAAGAAGTTGAAAGTTGATCTAACTTGAGAAGTTAGAAAGAAGAATTTGTCATTACTTTAGAAAAATTGCAAGGAAGTGTCCATCCACGTTTTTAAAATAATATACTATAATTCCTCGTGGATGCATCTTTACAATCTCGATATTCCCAAATTCAAAATATTAGAATCCATTTTGACGAGTCCCGTCATTTAACCTTGCAACTGGGGGTAGTTTATGCCAAATTAATCTCCCCTTCATTTCTCCAGACTAAAGCTGTTCTAGTAAAAGCATCATGAAAAGTAGAAGAGAAGTTCTTTCGATTATACGATATTGGACTGCAAGGAATTTTACATTAGTTTAGAACAATTGCAAGAAAGTGTCCATCCACATTTTTAGCCGTTTTTTTACAAATAATATAATATAATTCCTCGTGGATGCATCTTTACAATCTCGATATTCCCAAATTAAAAATATTAGAATCCATTTTGACGAGTCCCGTCATTTACCCTTGCAACTGGGGGTAGTTTATGCCAAATTAACCTCTCCTTAATTTCTCCTGATCAAAACTATTCTAAAAGCATCATGAAAAGTATAAGAGAATATAAAAGAGAAGATATATAAGAGAATATAAGAGATTATACAATATTAGACTGCAAGGAATTTTACATTAGTTTAGAAAAATTGCAAGAATGTGTCCATCCACAAAAATAAATTTGTTGAATGATTCCTCGTGGACGCATCTTTACAATCTCGATATTCCCAAATTAATAATATTAGAATCCATTTTGACGAGTCCCGTCATTTTGATAATTTTACACTCGATCCCCCAATTTTTCTTCTAAATAAAATCCACCGATGTTTCTTTAGAGGGGAAAAACCAAGTACAAAGTGTTAAATATTTTTAAATGTTACATTCGACCCACCAATTTTTCTTCTAAATAAAATTCAGCGATGTTTCTTTAGAAGGGGGTCATTCGATTGCAGGGGGTTAAATATTTTTAAATGTTACACTCGATCCTCCAATTTTTCTTCTAAATAAAATCCAGCGATTTTTCTTTACAGGGGAAAAACCAAGTACAAAGTGTTAAATATTTTTAAATGTTACATTCGACCCCCAATTTTTCTTCTAAATAAAATTCAGCGATGTTTCTTTAGAAGGGGGTCATCCGATTGCAGGGGGTTAAATATTTTTAAATGTTACACTCGATCCCCCAATTTTTCTTCTAAATAAAATCCAGCGATTTTTCTTTACAGGGGAAAAACCGAGTACAAAGTGTTAAATATTTTTAAATTATACATTCGACCCCCCCAATTTTTCCTCTAAATAAATTTCAGCGATGTTTCTTTAGAGGGGGACAACCGAGTGCAGGGGGTTAAATATTTTTCAATATTATATTCGAACCCTCAATTTTTCTTCTAAATAAAATCCAGCGATTTTTCTTTACAGGGGAAAAACCAAGTACAAAGTGTTAAATATTTTTAAATGTTACATTCGACCCCCCAATTTTTCCTCTAAATAAATTTCAGCGATGGGGGCACTCGCGATCGAAAAACTGTACCAACGAATCGTACCAAAAAACAAAATGGTTCCGAATAGTAGAAAACGTTGACTCCACCACGAGTTGGGACGCTTCGACTAGTTAGTTGTCGACGCATGTGAACTGCTAAGCAGATCGGGGGATGGGGGGATGGGGTGTGGGGGGGTGTAGCCGTGGCAAAGTGGGAACGGAGCGAAGGAAACGGGGAATCGGAAGGTCGCGACATAATTATAGTGGTGGCAAAGGCGTAGAGAGGCGCACGGGTTCCGGTGCGCGCTTCTCGACGCGCCTCGCATTAGCATTTAATGCGAGAGAAGCCCGCCGGTAAATGAAGCTTTTTCTGCGTCCGAGTCATCCGTCTGTGGTCGAAGCGCGCGCGCGCGCGCGGGGTT
Source organism: Seladonia tumulorum (assembly GCA_913789895.3). Classification (NCBI taxonomy): domain Eukaryota; kingdom Metazoa; phylum Arthropoda; class Insecta; order Hymenoptera; family Halictidae; genus Seladonia; species Seladonia tumulorum. The sequence continues at coordinate 7,750,034 of OU565280.1, forward strand.
TTCGAGCGGGTGTGTGCTTGTGCGCTCGCATGCTCGCGAGACCCACGTGCCGATGGGATCGGGCAAAAACCGACGAGGGAAATGCTCGCGAGGAAGAAGAAGAAGAGCACCGGGGGACCAACGATACGAACAAATTGCGAGGGGCACCGATGCCATTAAAGGAGCGAAAGCGGCAAAAATGTCTGCCACGCGGTTCTCACTCTCTCTCTCTCTCTCTCTCTCTCTCTCTCTCTTGCTCGCTTAACATCTTCCTGCACGAGCAACGCTCCCTCTCGGCGAGAACCCTCCTTTCGCAATTTGTTTCCGCCTCGTCCCGACAGCGACTGCGAGGACGGCGGCTGCGACACCAGCCGAAGAAACGCATCGCCAGGTAATGACACGTGAAATTCACCGGTACACAATCCCGCGTGTCGTCCCGTCTCGTCACCGTGTTGTATTATCCGTTCACCGAGTCGCGGAAAAGGGGGAGAAAACGCAGGCCGAGAAGAACGAGAACTAAAGAGAGTGAGTGAGAGAGAGAGAGAGGGGGGGGGGTACAAGTGGTGATCGTTATCGGGATGATATCCAATTCAGCAGGGCGTTTAGCGACATGCAACCGGAGTAATTCTGCCTTGTTCCGATGAACGGGCCCGCCGGGTAAGGACGATGCATTAATTGTACCTGCTAGAGGAAAGAAAGAGTTTCTTCGAACGTCTCACGCACGATTCGTTCACAGGAGTTTGTTGCGTTGTTACTAGAACGCGGATTTTATGCAGTTATGATAAAAATGGGTAAGCACAATTTCAAGCTGTGGATATATTATAAAGATTGTAGAGCAGTGTATTACTGGTTTTAGCTTAATAAAATAATTAATAGGAGAAAGAAATTCCCATAGGAGTATATTCCCATAGGATTTTAATAGGAGAATGAAACTTTTGATTCATTCCCATGTCTTGCAGTCAAGGTAAATATTTTTTAGTTTGCATGAAGACCCACAGTCTACGTTATTACATAAGTTTGCCTTATGACCAAATTTCCAACTGTGCGGGCCAAAAGCGACACCAAGGTCGGTCGCGCGGCAGGGACGTAATGTCTTGTTTATGTTTCGCCAGGTAGACTTACGACGACTCTGAGGCGTCTTATTCGTGTTTGGTCCGATAACCTTGCGACGCCTCTGAGGCGTCTTATTCATGTTTGGTTCGATAACCTTGCGACGCCTCTGAGGCGTCATTGTAAGCTAAGGGGTTAAAAGGAGAAAGAAATTTTTGATTCATTCCCATGTCCTGCAGTCAAGGCAAAATATTTTTTATTCTGCATGAAGATTCGTGGTCTAGTTATTACCGAATCGCAACGAGAAATGCTCTGTAATTATTAGATTGTGGATCTTTATACAAAATAGAAATTGTTTGTGTCAACTGCGACAAACAAGGGTTATATAAAAATTTGTTTTCATTCTTGATCAATGTTCATAAGCTGTAACTAATATATTGATGTTCTCGAATTTTTTTAAATCTGTCTTCTGTTTTAAATTGTATCTACTCGTTTTTATCATAAATGCATCAAATCCGCAGTCTAGTGACTATGTAATTTAGACTGCGGGTCTTTATGCAAAATAAAAATTGTTTGCAACGACTGCGACAAACAAGGGTCATATAAAAATTTGTTTCATTCATGATTAATGTTCATCAACTGCAAGTAATACATTGATGTTCTTAAATTTTTTAAATCTATCTACTGTTTTAAATTGTGTCTACTCGTTTTTATCATAAATGCATATAATCCGCAGTCTAGTGATTAATTTAGACCGCGGATTTTTATGCAAGCTAAAAATTGTCTACCTGTAGTGCATCAGACTGGAATGAAATTGAAATTGATTTTCTGGCTTGATATGTTTAATAGGTTGAAAATAACGTAACAGTGTTTTAAAATTTTTCTGATGTTTTTACCGTTTTAAAATACGCTCATCCATTTTATGCATTTATGACAGAAATGAATAATAAATGTGTCTATATAAATATGTGTAATACGGTCTAATTTAAAACAGTAAAATCATCACAAGAATTTAAAAATGCTGTTACTTTATTTTCAAACATATATCTATCTATCTATACACATATATTTAAGCCAGTAAAAGCATTAGAAAAATTTAGAAATTGTACTGTTAAATTATTTTCAAATATGTACATATTTAAGACAGGAAAAGCATTACAAAGATTTAAAAATACTGTTACATTATTTGCAAGTATATATGTATATATAAGACAGTAAAAGCATTAGAATAATTTAGAAATACTGCCACATTATTTTCCAATATGTACATATTTAAAACAGTCAAAGCATAACAAAAATTTAGAAATACTGTTACATTATTTTCAACCGTTATTAAACATATTAAGAAAGAAAACAAATTTCTATTTCACTCCAGTTTGTTCCAGTTCATGTAGACAATTTATTATTTCCTCGAAAACCCCCAAAAATTCCATCAAATCGAAGTAAGTTATTCAATGAAATAAAAATTGGAAAAAATTAAATGTACAAGACATTGTCCTCAACCTTTCCTGAATTTTACAGATCCTAATCAAATTTCTTACAAAGAACATATTTAAAACCAGGACAAAAATAATTCCGTCACCCACATACGACTACCACATGACAATCAACGTGTTAAACAAGTAGCTACAAATTTTGTAAAATAGTAATTTTCAGTGCTCGGTAAACCTATCGTGAAATCGAGCCGATAGATAGCCTAAACAATGGAAGTGTCAGCAGTTGAAAGTACCAGCTCTGAGTATCGGCAGTTAGGTAGGCCCGTTGAACGATTCAATTCGGCGCGTCAGAAGCGATTCGAAAGTTGAAATCAGACTCGGTCACGCTATAGCGATAGATGCTCTCGGTCCCGACGGTGAACCTTTAATGCGTTAATGACAGGAAACGAGTTGACTATGCGAACGGGCTCCGGCGTCCGTTTATGGATGCGACCGGCAAATTGTCTAAGGAGGGGCAGGAATCCTAAAGAGTCCACCGGTTACAAAGGAACTGGGGACTCTTCCAGCAAAACTTTTTTGCGAGCCGTAACGCATACAAATGCCCCTCCGGGGACGGTAGTATAGTGGACGAGTTACGCGCGCGCGCCTGGGCTCTTTTGCTCGGACGATGATCGTTGAAATCTAAACTCGACATCTTCGTTCCTACCGTTCTCACATTTTTCCCGAGCAGATAACGATCGATTCGAGCGAATTCGCCCGGTATCTATCTATCTACGAATGTACGCATAATTCCAGCTTTTTCTCGGTGTGCTCGAGCTGATTACCACAAGTATCGCGCAAGATCATCGTGTTCGGTAATACTAATTGTTCGGCGAAATTCCGGGTCGGGAACGCTAATTTCTTTTCGCTCTAATTAGGAAGTGTCGACGCTCGATTCTTAGCTCACCTGCTTTTCTGTGTACGTTTGTGGAAACGCGAGAGAACGCTTCCTGTGTATGTATATCGTATTTTATCAAACGACAGTGGAAGACCTGTTTTTCTCGAACGTTACGCGCGCACCGAGGCAAAACGAAGAACAAAGACGTTAGGACGTTATCATACTCGTTGACGTTTGTGTTAGGATCGGCGTCGGTATTAAAATATTATCCGAACGCTGCGCGGAAGATACGGAAAGATAACGCGCGGCGTAACGATCACGGCAATTTGCATATATGCATGCGAATGTTTACATGTGTCGGTCCGCGTGTCAGAAACGACTCTGTCCTCTCGTCGCCGTGCTGACATTCGATACACCTAATCTAGCCTTTTGCGGATCCGACGGGATTCCTCTCGAGCTTCTTTTTTTCCAAACGAGGGACAGCGTTCTTTTCTTTCTTATTCTCAACGCTGAAATGATTCAGGTGGGTTCGTTAACTTTTTGTTTGCAATTATAGTGAAAATGATACGGGAATTAGTGGGACACCGGTGGGAGGCTAACGTTTCGGGATATGGAGTGGCTATGGGGTCCCAGGGATTCTAGAAAGGAACCACTAAAAATTACTCAAAAATTCTATGATACCAGGGATCCTAGAAGATTTAGGGATCTCTCTATCCCACTGGGACCTTCAAAAATTCCTCGAAAATTCACTGATACACTCTATATAGGACCACGGAGGGTTAAACACAATTGATCAGAATTATAGAGACCATAGAGTCCCATTGGGGGCCCATTTAGGGATTGCACTGGGACCTCTGAAAATTTCAGAAAACACAAATTCTCACAAAAATTCAAAAAGTCAATGAAATACTCGATATAGAACTGGAGAAGGTTAAACACAATTAATCAGAATTATAGAGACCATAGGATCTATAAACACCTCCACAAATTAGTTTGATTCCTCAGAATATGATGGAGACACTTAGGGGTCCTAGGGATCCTAGAAGATTTTGGGATCTCTCTATCCCACTGGGACCTTAAAAAATTCCTCAAAAAATCACTGATACACTCTATATAGGACCACGGAGGGTTAAACACAATTGATCAGAATTATAGAGACCATAGGGTCTATAAATACCTCCACAAATTAGTTTGATTCCTCAGCCTATGATGGAGTCACTTAGGCGTTCTAGGGACCCTAGAAGATTTAGGGATCTCTTTACCCCACTGGGGGACCTTCAAAAATTCCTTAAAAATTCACTGAAATACTCGACATACGACCTCGGATGGTTAATCATAATTATATCCACAAACTATATTGATTCTTCAACCTATGAAAGAGACACTTGGGAAACTCAGGGATCCTAGAAGATTTAGGGATCTCTCAATTGTACTGGAACCTTAAAAAATTGCTATAAAATTCACTGAAATACTCGGTATAGGACCGTGGAGTGTTACAACGAATCATAATTAGAATTATTTATTTTTAAACATTTTTTTTCTCAACAGGCTTTGAAGGAGAAACTTAGGGGTCCCCAATTTAGACACACAATTTAACGTTACCAAGCACAGATATACCAACAAAGCTAAAAGAAACTTTATATTTACAATAACACTCTGCAAGGCTGGTACAAAGGTCACTGTACACATAGGAAATGTCCCTAGACTGGTACAAAAATTAGTGTGCAGAAAATTGTAGCAGGAAAATTGTATCAGGGGTCCTAGGACACCATTAGAGGGCCCACATCTTGAGAACGAAAAGACAAGGTGTGTTCATCTCTAAATTCATCTTAACCCTTTGCACTCGAAGCTATTTTAACTCCAAAACAAAACATTTCTTATGACCAAGACTATTTGCTTTGTACATATTTTTTTTTTTATGTCATACATATAAAAATGGCGCAATTTACTCGTACAATTCTGAAGTGTTTAGTAATTTACTACATACAAACAAATTTTTTAACGTAATTAATATTTTGAATAACGATACAGCAATTTTTAGTGGCGCCGTACAGTCGCCATTCGAGTGCTAAGGGTTAATTCACCAAAAATCTGTATTGGTAATCAAAATGGTGCCAAGAGTCAGACCAGTAGGCGACGACGCCTCACAACAATAATAAATGTGGTATCCAATACCAATGTGGTATGTCATCTCTCCTAGATTCCTCCTGGTCCAAGAAACAGTGCAGCAAAATTCCACAAAACCCAAAAAAAAAAAGTTCCAAAAAATGTGCCCAGTCGTCAGTCTCCGGGACACCAGGTCCCAAGAACGAAATGGGGGTGTCTAGAAAAAGCCCAGGGGTAAAATGGCGACAGTTCGAGAGGCGTCGCAAGGATAGACTTGAAGTAGACGCGCGGGAGCCGGCGCGCGGCACGGCTCGGGTAGCTTTTCGGCGTTAGAAAAGCAACTAATTAATTAGTTTGCGTGGCGTGGCGTGACGGTATCGCGCGCAGCGTGTATCACAGCGGTGGCGGCGGCGGTGGCGTCGCGTCGGAGGTGGCGGCAGGATGCCCGGTGGGGTTGATGTATGAGAGAGAGAGAGAGAGAGAGAGAGAGAGAGAGACGCGAGGTGGCGTTGGCAAAACTGTGCGTGCGCGTGTGCCAGCGTATCGGTGTGTACAGCGTGTGTACGATCAGATGGAGGCCGTCGGAGTGCGCGGCGGCGTTGCCATACCTCGCGCACGCACCAAATATTTGACGCTAACCATCGGTGAAACACGCTCTCGGTCCCCGGGGCTTACTATCCGGTACGAAAACATCGCCGCCTCCTGTTATTTGCATTCCTATATCCTCCGCGCAGCGTGCCGGAGCGGTGGCCGTGTCATTGTCTCTCGGTCTGACCGTCTTCTTCGGTCCCTCTTCCTCAGACCCCTCCTCTTCTTCTTCTTCTTCTTCTTCTTCGTTGCTCTCCGCTACGTCCTTAACTGGCCTCTTCCCGAGCCACGGGTCTCTCTGTAGAGCACGCCGGAGAAGGTTTAACCATGAATCAGCTACCTCCCGGAGACAATCAGCGACCCGCAAGAAAGTTCGCTGTCTGCGAAAATTTGTTGCTTCGACCGACTAACAAGGGACGTCGCTTAACCGTCCCCCACCCCTACTACTCGATTTTTCGGGATTTATGGGCTAAACGATTTTTGGCGTAATCGTCTAACCGTGCCCCTGCAACAATGTCCTCGATTCACGGTGCTCTTCAAGTCTGGGAAAAAGTTCTCTGTCTTTTTCTTATTCTCATCTGTGCTGGAAATTAAAGATAAAATTTTGTAAGGAAATTTCGAAGAATTGTTTGAATATAAAATTTATGAGTAAGGAAATTTTTTAATTTATATGGAAATTTGTAAGGAAATTTTAATGAAATTTATGGGGTAAATTTAGAAGAATTGTTTGGATATGGAATTGATGAATACATTAAATTCGTGAGAGAAATTTTATTGAAATTGGGAAAATTTATTTGAATATGAAATTTATGAGCAAGGAAATTTTTTAATTTGTAATGGAATTTTAATTAAATTTTAGTTAAATTTTAAAAGAATTATTTGGATATGGAATCTATGAATAAATTAAATTTGTAAAAAAAAATTGTACTGAAATTGGGAAAATTGATGGGTAAGGAAATGTTTAAATTTTGATTAAATTTATGGGGATAAATTTTAAGAAACTACTTGAATAGGAACTTAATAGATAAATTAAATTTGAAAAAAAATTTTATTGCGATTAGAAAGAATTGTAAATATAGATTGGTATATAGAATTAATTTTTGAGAATTTGGGGTATTTTAATCAAAAATAATAAGTTTATAAAACTCATAATAATAACTTATGTGTTAGTGACGTAGAATACTCACTTTTAGTGTTAAAATGAACTTTGAAAAGTGCCTGTGAAATGTTTTCGTGGGTTTCGAAGGTGGGTCTGACACTGTGGCTTGAAATTGTCCGAATTGACGAAATTATAATTGGGATTTGAACAATCTCCTTTCCAAGAACGATATCGAAACTTCCGCCGAGTTTCTCTTGAAAGTATGTTCTTAAAATTGCCCGTCACGGTATCTCAAGATCTACTTATCTGATTGACTTGATCCTTGGCACATGCCGTCAGTACACCTGTCACTGTGGCCCGTATTGTAATGAAGTCATGAGCCCCTGCTGCAATTCCTCCAGCCATAAAAGCGTCCCAAAGAGCCAAAAAACATTATCTTACAAATTAATTGATTACTTAATTCTTCTGCCTTCGACGGTTGACAGTTGGAAAAATTGTTAACACATTATCTTACAAATTAATCAATTCGTTCTTTTACCTTCCATAGTCATCCTTCGCGGTTTAAACATTAAATCGAAGGTACATTAAAAATTGCATTTTAATCATAGTTTTATGTATTCATAGAAAAGATGGGTATTTTATTATGAATCAGAGAATTATGAGAAAGTTATTACTAGAAGAGGAAGTAATTCAAAACAGGAAAAAGATTAAAGCAGTTTAACAATATCTATGTACAATTTTTAACATATACAAAAATTATTAACGAGCAAAATGAATTTTTACTGAGCTTCTACAGATTGCAATTGGTGTATACAAATTTTATTTTAAAGATCCGCAGTCTAGTCATTACAAATCGTCGAGAGAAGAATTTGACGTCTACGTCTCTGCATGGGACAAATTTGAGTTTTTCATTAAAATTCGCAGTCGAATGATAACGAAGATAACCGATCCCCGAAGAAGCGGTGATTAATGAGAGTAAACATTGATCACGGTAGGGGTTCGTGCTGTTGTACTTAGATAAAGGCCGCGATCATTTGGTTCTTAACGTCTTCGAGAGACTTAGCCTTATCAACTCGACTAACAAGTATCTCGAGCATTACAGTGTTTACTCGATATATGTCCACAACACGGCCCAGAAGATACTACTCTTTCACACATAACCAAATATGGTAAAGTACAGCTTCATGTACCCCTCACGGGGCACACTCCGCGGCAGTGGAGATAATTCCGCGACATTTATCACCCAGACCTTGACGACATATATAGAAAAATCACTGTATACCAGCTAGAAGATACCAGTCCTCGACAGATTGCCAAATATAAAAAAGGGCAGCTTCTTGGCCCTTCACGGAGCACACTCCGCAGCAGTGGAGATAATTCCGCGACATTTATCACACGGACCTTGACGACATATATAGAGAAATCACTGTATACCAGCTAGAAGATACTATTCCTCGATATATTACCAAATATAGAAAAGGATAGCTTCATGTATCTCTATATAGTTCTCAGTGGGAATAGTACCGTGACTTTTATCGTCTAGGTACAGTGAATTCTCGATATATGTCAACAATGTGGGTCTACCCATATATCGGCTAGAAGTTACTACTCTTTCACACATAACCTAATATAGTAAAGTACTAGTTTTAGGGCACCTCACGGGGTACACCCTGCGGTATTGGAGATAATTCCGCGACATTTATCACCCAGACCTTGACGACATATATAGAGAAATCACTGTATACCAGCTAGAAGATACTATTCCTCGATATATTACCAAATATAGAAAAGGATAGCTTCATGTACCTCTATATAGTTGTCAGTGGGAATAGTACCGTGACTTTTATCGTCTAGGTACAGTGAATTCTCGATATATGTCAACAATGTGGGTCTACCAATATATCGGCTAGAAGATACTACTCTTTCACACATAACCGAATATAGTAAAGTACTAGTTTTAGGGCACCTCACGGGGTACACCCTGCGGTATTGGGGATAGTTCTATGACATTTATCGTGTAGATAAATTCTCGATATATGTCAACAACACCGTGTTATGTTTACACTCATCGGAGTCCGAGACTTTTTCGGGGACCCTCACAGGATTTACCCCGGGATAGTGGAGATAATCCCGCGACGTTTATCTTGGAGGCCTCTGCGACATATACAGAGAAATCGCTGTATTTCGCTAGTAGAGACTGTATCGCAGAAAGGTTTTTCCGTCCATCCGAAGATCCCAGAGTGCCGTGCGCAAATCACATTCGAGTGGTTCGCTCGATTCGTTCCTGTTCGTTCGATTGCACATCGATTCCTCTCGATGGCGTGCTCCATCGAACTGCATCGTCCCACTTCGCGGCTCATCGTCTCAAAGATCGAGCCTGCCCTAACGACGGGACCGGCGAGTGGTTCGCCCCGTGGTTCAGGTGTTCAATCAATAATCGTCACGCGCGTTTTCCCTGGCTCCCGTCCGCAAAGACCAGGTGTGTCCCCCACGCGCTCACACACGAACACACGTAGACACACACACACACATACGGGTTTTTGATTTCCGTTCGATTGCACGCCGGGCGCGTTTGATTCAGCGGGGCTGTCGACGCGTTCTTGAATCAAGTGCTGGCTCAATTAAGTATATTCGCGTTGGATATTCGCGAGCAGATAAGCGAATCGATCCCCGCGTGTTTCACCACTGGCAAGCCTGCCTGCCTGCCCCGTGTCGTTTCGCGTCAATTGCTCTCCGGGGCTCGTCGAAACAGCCCAATTAGTCGTCGAACAAAGTTGTTACGTCATTATCGCGAAAACGTCAAGTAGTCATTTACGACTGTTCGGTGTATCGCCGCCGCCGGGCAATCTCTCTCTCTCTCCCTCTCTCTCTCTTCTCTCACCATCCATAGTAATCTTCGGATAGTCTCCGTCCTCCTCTCAACACGTCAGATCCGTGCGGTTCAAAGAACGAAAAGGTGCAAGAGAGCGTGCGTGTGCATCTCCCGATGCACCTTCAAGGATTCGTGGGGCCGTGCGCGCGAGAGTGCGTTTTTCGGTGGAATATTTCGCGCCAACACACACACACACACACACACACACACACACACACTCTCGCACACGCGTGCACATGTACATGTTTCGGAGGCCCCGGCCCTCTACAGTAATTTATGAGCGATCGTTCGTCGAATTCCCCGATGATATTTTGCCTCGCGGGGCACAAGCGAGGCACACACAACTCTTGCTCGGCTCCGGCGCAGCTGCATCGCAGTATACATCGCCAGGCTCGCCGATTTCGACACCTTTCGGCGATCGTTCGGCTTCTTCCGTCGCTTCGGTACCGATTCCCCCCGTAAAACACCGGGGAACCGACCGCGGGTTACCGATCGGAACGATACCGGGCCGATATCCTCTCGCATGTTCCGTAAATTCTCTTCCCATGGACACAACGTTCGGCGTCTGTCCGGGTTACGTGTGTCAAGTACAGTGAATACACGATATTTGTCAACGACACGGGTCTTGTCGGCGTCTTGTGTCGTCCTGGTGACGTAACCGAGTCGGTGTTATGTTTACACTCCTCGGCGTTCGAGGACTGTATGTCCCGCGGTAGTGGGGATTAGCCCGCGACGTTTATCGTGGAGGCCTTGGCGACATATATAGAGAACTCATTGTATATCGATTTGGTTTGCTTAGACTGTTTTAAATTGCACTCGATTTTGATATGAATGCACGAAAGTCTGGTTCTGAGTTAAGGCTTGCTAAGAAGGGGTACCAATTGATTAAATCAGCACAATTAATGTTTATCCATTTGCATTATTAGTGTGTATATATATGCTGAATTGGTGTAGACAAAAATAGGGATTGTTCTAATCGCGCATTGTTTTCATCGCACATTAGTTTTTCCCAGAACCGCAATGACCTCAGTGAATATAATTACACATAAAAGATATTTACTTATTGTTTTTTAGATTAACTTTGAAAGAGTTTTATTATATATGCTCAATTTATCTTTTCTTATAATGCTGAAATATGAAGTTCTTTTGCTGGTAGTCATTTTTGTACTTGAATATAATAAAAAAGAAAAGATTGGTGATAAAGGCCTTCTTTGCACATTTCCTTATGATGCAAATGGGTTAATAAATTGAAAATATCGACATGGTTGGACTATGCCACTAATCATTTCTTACTAGACTGCGGATCTTTATGCAAAATCAAAATTTTCTGCCTGAATTGCAACTGACTGGAGTGAAATAATAATTTATTTTCTTTGTTAATATGTTTTTAATAGGTTGAAAATAGTGTAACAGTATTTTACAAGTTTTCTAATGTTTCTATCATTTCAAGATACCCTTATTTTCTCATAAATTCATAAAATCTGCAGTCTCTCTCTACATATATAGTATATAGGCTAGAAAAGATACTATTCTTTGATACACTGTCGAACGTAGAAAAGGACAATGAAGCTTCTTGGTTCCCTATGTGGTATATCGCGACGTTTATCACCGAGGCCTTGGGGACATATATATATAGAAAAATCACTGTACCGGGGGGACGATTGTCAATTGTATTGGCTCGGATAATAACTTCAAGCTACCAAAATAAACAAATTTCGCGATCGAAAGGGTTTTCGCTGGAGCAACGCGAGTTCCCGCGAGCAGCACAGTGGCTAGGCTCTGCTGCAGAGCTGCATTTTGCTCCGGTGTTTCGGCGCAATTACGTCTGTTAATGGCATCTCGCGGCATTATGGCGTCACACGGCTCCCCGCGAGAGCACGCGAACTGCTCGGCGAAGAGAAGTGAACAGAGAGAGAGAGAGTGAGAGGGAGAGAGAGAGGATGCCGCATAACGAAAAGTGCGAAGGCACCAAAGTTACAAGAGGATAAAAGGATGCATGCCTCGAGCTTTTATGGACGGCCGATGGTGAAGTGTGAACAGAGACGGAACACGAACCGAGAGAAGAACAACCGTGGACAGAGAGAGGGGACGCGCACGCATTATCTAAATGCACGACACTCTGCCGGTACACGCTGCCTCGCGCGGTGCACACCTCCTCCTTCGCTGACAGAAGCTACCAGATTTCCCGTCTCTTTTTCTCCCTTTTCTTTTCTTCTCTCCTCCTTTTTACGTTTTTTTTTTGCCTCCTCCTCTTTCTTTCTTTCTTTTTTTTTTTGCTGTATCGTCTCCCCCTGGCACTCGTGTTCCCCTGAAAAACCTCGTTCCCCCCTCGGTACCGACCGACTAAGAACCGCTTTCGAGTGCTGTCCGACGACCGTCAAGTGGACAATCTTCCGAGTCGTCCTGCGGTTCGGACCCCGGGAAACAACCCTCTTTTCGTTCACAGAGCGATCCCTGCCGTTCACGCGTCTCCTGCCAATCTGTCGCGAATTTGACGAGGATCTGTCGCGGATCTGTCGCGAATTTGACGTGGATCTGTCGCGGATCTGTCGCGAATTTGACGTGGATCTGTCGCGAATTTGACGTGGATCTGTCGCGAATTTGACGAGGATCTGGTGCGGTTCTGCCGCGAGATTTTCCACCATTTAGTCCCCCTGGACTTTTCAGACTAGGAAGTGAGCCGTTTCCTTATTTAAACGGTAGCCGATTTTTATAGCTTTGCGTATTTATGTAGATTCAGTGAGAGTTACTCTGGTTATTCTTTTGGAAGTTGCAAACGAATTTCACGCGACCACTTTCGAACCCTTGCTGGTTGTTTTGGATAACGTCGTGCGTCGTGTATTTTGTATTCTGTTAAACAATAGCCGATCTTTACAGATTTGCACCGAGTTCCCTCGGAAAATGAACTGCATCCTGAAAGCACAAGTTTCCGACACGCAGTCGGTAGCAAACTTTTATTCCCCGCAGGTCTTCCCCCTCCGCAACTCTGCACGAGTTGCGAGCGATGCACACAATTTTCCACTCCCGTGATTTGCAACAGACTTCTAAATTATTTAACGATATCTCTTTCTTCGGGAAACTCTAAATTCGAGGAATTTCTAATTTTGTCTTCGCGAATAGTTTATATGTCGCAATCGGGTACGTTGTATGTACTAACCGTCGGACTCTCAGCGAGTTCCAGGCCTATGCCGGGGTCATTTCCGACCCACACTGATATCTCACTATTCCACGATTTTTTATTTACTTCACACCCTTATTTCTTCATTCTCCACTGAATGTTTGCACTTATGAATATTGCTGATTAGGTCTATGCCGGGGTCATTTCTGACCCGCACCGATATTCCACTATTCCACGATTTATTACTTCTTAATTCTCCACTGAATCTTTGCACTGTTGATTATTGCTGGTTGTCCCCTTTTAACCCTCGGACTCCTGTCAGTCGTAGGCCTATGCCGGGGTCATTTCTGACCCACACCGATGTTTCACTATTCCATGATTTTGTGTAAACTTCTTCATTGCCCACCGAACAATTCACTTGCCACTGAATGCTTGCAATGTTGATTATAGCTTGTGGTTTCCTTTTAACCCTCGGACTCCTGATAGCCGTAGGCCTACGCCGGGGTCATATCTGACCCACGCCGAAATTTCACCAGAGTTTTCTTTCGATATAAGGCTCGGGACCTTCGCGTTCGTCGTATTTCGTGACGAAGAGGCGATAGCGATTTATTACGAAATAAAAATCGTTGTCTTACATCGGAATAAAATTGTACATATTGACGCAGGGACTTCGTTGAACGGACAATATTTAATATTCCCGAGAACAGTCCAATTACCGGGGGATTAACATAAAAATACGATTCGTCGGTTCGTATACACGGGACGGCATGTGCTTATTAAGGTGAAAGAGAATCGGATTTAAAAGGTTCGGGAACATTCGTCGGAGCGTTTCCCAGCTGGCGATGCTCGTCTCATTATCCGGTGCCCGGTTCTATAAATCGGATCCCTCTCAATTTATCTGTACTGGTTCGACGGGGCGAACTTGTCGCCGATTCGCTTTTTGCGATCTCGATTAAACGTATCGAGCCGGCTCGGACACCTGGACTCTTTGTGCTCTCTGCCGACTCTCTCTCTTTCTCTCTTTCTCTCTCTCTCTCTTCGGTTCCTCTGGGATACGTCGAAAAATTTATTCGCTCACCTACCGAAGACGAATAATGCTACCTCACCGATAGACCCCGAAGAGAATACGCCACGGTTTCGCTTCTTATTTCATGCGGCGCCGATGTCGGTCGCCGCGGCCACCGAGAGTTCAGAGCTCTCCTTCGACGTTGTCTTCAAAGTTGCCCGGCTTGTTACTCGAGGGAGCGACCTCGGTGAACGGCACGATTTACGATGGGTAATTACCGACGGCAGTAGTCCCTTTACTAGACTCTCTACCCAGCTTGTATATCAGCCCGACCAGCCTCGCACCGAAACGCCTCGATAGTCCTCACCATTGTTTCCGCTCGATGCTCTGGTCTCTCCCGGCCTTGAACCGGCCTGCCAACATCCGCTAAAATACGCTCCGACGTCCCTCAAATTTACCCACGATCTTTGCTCTTTCGTCCGAGGAACCTACTCAAAAATCTTTGCTAAGCTTCGTTAATCCCTCTGCAAAAAGTTACAAGCGATTGAGATAGTCAAATATACAGGGAATTCTCGATATATGTCAAAAAACGGGTCTTTCCAGTGACAAGTATCGTCCAGGAGACTCGAAAAGCTTTGCGAAGCTTCGTCAGTCCCTCTGCTAAAGGCTACAGGCGATTCAGATAGTCAAATGTACAGGGAATTCTCGATATTTGTCAAAAACATGGGTCTTGCAAGTGACAAGTATCGTCTAGGAGACATATACGAGTGTTATGTTTACATTCCTCGGCGTCCAAGGCCTCCCAGTGGGAGTAATAGTAGTGATGGTATTGGGTAGTGGGGGTAATTCCAGCGACATTTATCACCCAGGTCTCGGGTGACATATATAGAGAACTCACTGTACCCCCTAAAACCTAATCTACCTTTCGAGTAAAGATCGACTGATCTAGCTTGAATAAATTAGAAGTTAAAAATACAGTGACCTCTCTATATATGTCGCGAAGGTCTGGATGATAAAGGTCGCGGAATTGGCCCCACTACCGCGAGGGGTCTGACGCCTCTAAACATAGTCTGAACAGGTAAACATAACACTGCTCGGTTATATCTTCTGTACGATGCGTGGCACTGGGAAGACCCGTGTTGTTGACATATATCGTGTATGCACTGTACCGAATTTCAGCAGGTCCTGAGAGAGTTTAGCAAAACTCGACGGCAGACTGTGTGATGGCTGCAGCGGGATTTGACGTGGAATGGCGTTCCCGGTCGATTACCGGGCAGGCTCGCTTCCTCCCTTTTCGTTAAATCCCCGGGCAAAGAAAATACGCGTCGTATTTCCGTGCACCGATAAATCCCGTTTTAACGAAGTAGTCTCTCTCGGCTTTCCTCATTATCCGCGATCGAGTGGCGGCCTTTCGATGCAGATCGCGCCGGATGAAAAGCGGCGGTATCTCTAAACATGGAATAAAAACGAGCTGGCCTCTCTCTCTCTCTCTCTTTCTCTCTGTTTCTCTCGGTGAATACGTATCCATTATCGAGGCAAAAGGAAAACGGATCTTTTCGATCCGACAAAGACAGAGAGATGAAGAGGGAGAGAGAGAGAGAGAGCTCTCAATTATATCGGGGCCGTCTACTTGTGGCTCGGGCAATTGCGAGAGACCACCCTCCGTCTCGGAATCGTCGGATTGTTAAACTTGAAGAGGTCCACTTTTGCCCGATCCTAGGAGATTCTTCGCGGTGATGTTCCGACTCTGTCGGGGAGCCAGGACGCAGACCGGCGCAGAATGTTAACCTCTCCGGTCCTTCAGGAATTTCGAAATTGTTCCGACGTACCACCTGCTGGTCCTTGCGAGTATTCTCCGACGGACGACTCCATTAATCCTCCGCAAACAATCGCTCCGTTTTATGGAACCGTGGGTGTGCACCGCAAACCTGTCTTCTGACCTACAATAAATCCACAATGCAAAATAAAAATTTCCCAACTCTTCAATTTTCTACAACTTCAAACACCACTTCTCAATCGTCCCCACGGTTCTATTGTGACGATACACCGACTTCTCGATACATGTCAACTGTACGGATCTTCTCGGCGACATATATCGTCAAGGAGACACTATTCTCTAATCCACGCTTAAAGTCCTATGGCTTGCAGGCAAAATTAGTCTTGTTCTACTTGAATTCGATCAATGCTCACCCAATACAGTGAATTCTACATATATGTCAACAATATGGATCTTCGCAGTGACATATATCCTCAAGGAGATACTATTCTCTGATCCACACCGGACCTATAATAGAAAATTAGTCTTGTTCTACTTGAACTCAATAAATTTTATCAAGTCGCACCCAGTACAATGAATTCTTGATATATGTCTACAATGCGTATCTTCCCAGCGACAAATATCGTCAAGGAGATACTATCCTCTGATCAACGCTGAACATCCTATGGCTTTTGGACCTATGGCTTCCAGGCAAAATTAGTATTGTTTTACTTGACTTCGATAAATTCGATCAATTCTCAACTAATACAGTGAATTCTCGATATATGTCAGCAACGCGTCATATATCGTCGAGGAGACGATACCACCCTAGCCGTATTACGTTTAAATTCTAGGCTCCTCACGGGTCATACCCCACAGTAATGGGGATAGTTCTGCAACCTTTATCAGCCAAGTGTTTGCGACATATATCGAGAAAAGAATAAATCCACAATATTCTGTTTCATTTCGAAACGCAAATTATTCCGAGACTCGTTTGAACAATTGGAAAAGGAACTGCACTTTTGTTTGACTCCAGTTGCATGCAATCACGGTCAATTTTTCTTCCGCGACCTATCGGCGCGCTTAGGCTACCAGGATGCAGTAGAGGCACACTGTCGCGGCCGGGTACACTTCGGCGTAATTGCATTTCGCCGGGCCACACCCTCTTTCTTCATTCCCTTTAGATTTCTCGACCTCGACTCGCCTAATGGTAATACACGCGGGGCCCAGCGCGCGATCATGCTCGTGGATCGGTGCGGCGCGGGCGCGCTTAGGCTCTCCCCGCGTCGGATCGTTCGTGACGCCGCGCGGCGTGGATTGCGAAATCGGTTCGCGAACACCGAAACCAAGGTTACCGACGACAGCGGCCGGTAACGGCAGCCATGACAGAGCCAGCACAACCGCTCGCAGCGTAAACGGCGTGTGTTCACCCGGAGTCAAGGTTGCGCGCGATCGAAACCCGAGAAAACGAAAAGATCTTTCCGTGATACACCGAACGATTCGGCTTGGTAATGGAAGGGAACTCTCTTTGTCAGGGTCCAGGTACCTTTTTTATTCGGACTCGTAACGGTTAAATGATTTATTGCCCCGTACGGTTATGGGAACGTCTTCGAACTGTCCCTTCTCGCCTCGTCCCATCGAGGCCCGAGAGGAATCGTTCATTTGGAAGTGTAGTTAATTAGGGACTGGTCTACCGACACTGTCCACGTATTATTACCAACGTTGCTGCTCGATAATTCAACGTTTCCGAAAGGGGATTAGACGGTGGTGCGCGCGCGTCAAGATTTATCGTTTTGCTATGTGGTATTGTGTGGCCATTCGTCGATGAAAATGAAAACTGAACACAGCCTCGTGAGAAAATTTTAACCAATTCAGAAAAAATCTTGAAGATTTTAAAAGAAAATCTAATCTCACAGGATCGACAAGAATTAAAAAATATTATCGCCTAGAAATACAGCAATTTCTCCATCGTATATATCGCTAAGACCTACAGGATAAATGTCGCGGAATTGTACCCAATACCGCGGAGTATACCCCTTGAGGGGCTAAGAATTAAAACATAATACAAATCGGGTAGGACGAATGGCGTGGATCAGAGAATAGTGTCTCCTTGACGATAATTGTCGCTGGGAAGATCCATCTTCTTGACATATATCGAGAGAATACTGTACGTCGCGGGGTATACCTCTTGAGGGGCTAAGAATTAAAACATAATACGGCTCGGGTGGATTAGAGAATAGTGTCTCCTTGACGATAATTGTCGCTGGTAAGATCCGTCTTCTTGACATATATCGAGACAACACTGTACGCCGCGGGGTATACCTCTTGAGGGGCTAAAAATTAAAACATAATACGGCTCGGGTGGATCAGAGAATAGTGTCTCCTTGAGGATATATGTCGCTGGGAAGATCCGTGTTGTTGACATATATCGAGATATTTCTATATATCTAGTATACTCCTTGAGGGGCTAAGAATTAAAACATATGTAATATGGCTCGGGTGGATCAGGAAATAGTATCTCCTTGAGGATATATGTCGCTGGAAAGATCCTTGCTGTTGACATATATCGAGACAACCTAGTATTGTTACATCGATCCGTGGGAACTATTGAGAAGTTACAAGGTGACTACAAGGAAACATAGCAAGACTCGGGTGTGTCTCCTGTACGATACATGACGCCGGCAAGGCCCGAGTCGTTGACATATATCGAGAACTCTGTACTGATGTTTCGCCGGCAATATTATGACATATCTGGGTCCCCGGACCGGGACCACCGGTGAATGAAAGGGGCCACCTGGACAGTCCCAATTTCCTAGCGAATGGTTCGGATGAGTGACGTCGACCTTGTCTAGGAATGGCACCTGCCTCCTCCCTCGATTTCCTATTGCGTAACACGGAAACTGGAGTAGTGTACAGGTGGATGAACGTGGCAGGCAGCGAGTAAAAGGGGGGCCATCGGTGACGAGAGTCGCAGAGAAGGAGGAGAAGTAGAAGAAGAAGAAGAAGGAGGAGGAGGAGAAGCAGAAGAGGAGCGTAGGTGTCTCGTTTCGGGACGAGGGGCCCCACCGGTCGAACACTATTATTTGGGCCGAGGGTCGAGGGATTCGCGTTATAAGCGAGAAAGAAGCGAGGAAGGGTCCCGTTAGCAAAGGGTCAAAACTCCTCCGCCCTCTTTTTTCGAGGATACCATACCTTCCTTCTCCGTTCCTCCTACAATCTACGGTCTCTCCTCTCTCGGCCTCTTCTCTCCGCGCGGTTAGAGGGCCGATGCTTTCTCATCTCGTTCTCGAAGGCGAAGACTGAAGGCCCTAAGGCAGGTATAATATAACCTCGGTCGTTCTTCTCTTCTCTTCGCTTCCCCCTCCCCTCCCCGCCCCCTTCCCCCTCCGTGTGTTTCCATCGCGCTTCTGCCCTTCTTTCTCCGCCTTGCGAGCCTCGAACACACCGTCTCTCCGCCATCGACCGGCCGAGAGGAGGTTATTTATTACAGGTTTGGCGTTTATATTGGATTTACACAACTTAAATACCGAGCGCGCCAGCGTCCACGAAAATATTTTGTTTCCTCCGGACCCCGATCATTTTTTCCACTATTTCGAGAACCCTTCCACACAAATTACCCCGTGACCCCTCATCTAGCTCATTCGTATGTCAATTACATAAAAAATTAAACAATCTTTATACTTACTCATTACCGGAGGATTTTTATAAAATATAATAATTGGATGAACCAGATACAGTGGCTATATTCGAAAATATTTTCTCCGTTTTGGTTTTCTGTTAACTACAGCGTCGTTAGGAGTAGTGTACAGGTCATAAAAGACCTATGACCTTAAAGAAAAATTTCTTAATAATTCTAATAAGTTGACAGTACAGCGAATTCTCGTTAGGAGTCAGTCCCGCCGTTCTTTTTACTGACTCTTACAGGAAATTGGAGGTTCTCACCGAGCGTGGCATTTGAAACCTAAGAGTCATACCGGTCTACAGGTTATAAAAGACCTACGACCTTAAAGAAAAATTTCTTAATAATTCTGACAAGTTGACAACACAGTGAACTCTTGATATATGTCAACACGGGTCTCGTCGTGTATCGTTGAGGAGACACACCCGTTATATTTACACTCCTCTAATATGGAGTGAGGAGAACTATTAGTGGGGAGAATTTCGTGACATTTATCGTCCAGGTCTGGGCGACATATATACAGAAGTCACTGAATTTTCTTTCCAAATTGTGCCATAATTATATGAAATCGGTAGCCGAGTAATTTTTGTGTACTACCTGGTCAAATTTTCAATCCCCACCCCCTTCCCCTGTGTAGTTATGGGGGTTGGCATAATCTCGCACCCCGGTAGTATGTTTCTCGTGGTGGATTCCGACAAAGGCAGGCGGTTAGAATCCTCGGCGAGGATCGGCCGCGGAGGATTCTGGTCTCGGGGCCGGACAGCCCTTAAACGGGTCCGCTAACATATTCCACGGGGGCCCGCGAAGCGTCGCGTCGCGTCGGATCAGTTTTTGCGATAAGTGGTAACAACGACACCGGCTACCGCTGCCGGGGGACATCGTAGTCAGTGTAGGAAGAACAGAAGGCGTCGTGGCACGTCGTCGAAGCAACCGAGCAACCCAGCAAGTCACAGCCAGTCATCCAGTCATGCAGCTGCAACGAGAGAGAGACTCGAGCGCACGCCAAGAGGGCAGCAATTCCCCTGGCGCGCGTTTAGAGCAAACCAGCCGCGTATAGCAATCATTCGTCTCCTTATCTAGCGATGGAGGCAAACGTGTAGGCATTCATCCATCATCCAGTAGCGTGGAAAGCACTCATTTAGCTGCTGCTCCGCTTTCAGTGCCCCCGAGTCCCGCGAGGGTATCCGGGCACGAGGCGAGCGCGAGCGCGCGCGCGCGCATTCAACGCATTTCATAGGCCCGCCGATGCGATACGCGGCGCGATATCCTCTACGAGACGAACCCACGGGAGAAGAAACACTCTGCCACGCCGATAGAACCGACCGAGCGAACCATCCGACGTACCGTTGCCTGCCGACGAGCTCCCTCGCGCGATTACCAGATCGCTAGACCTGCAAAACTTCTGAAACCCCCCTCCCCACCACCAAATTCCCGAGCTGTAACGATCCTCTAGGATTTTCCTAGTCGAAACATGACTAGTCCCCCTTTTCCTAGTTCTCCTCCGTCCAGAAATTTCGAAATACAGGGAATTCTCGATATATGTCACCTAACACGTCATATATCGTCGAGGACACATACCCCAGTGTTATGTCTACACTCCTCGATCTACGAGGCCTCTATACCTCGCGGTAGTGGGGATAGTTCCGGCGACATTTATTATGAAGGCCTTGGTGACATATAGAAATCACTGTGCCCCCTCGCCAGTGACATATATCGTCGAGGACACATACCCCATTATTATGTTTACACTCCTCGATCTCCGAGGCCTCTATACCCCGCGGAAGTGGGGATAGTTCCGGCGACATTTATTATCAAGGCCTTGGTGACATATAGAAATCACTGTGCCCCCTCGCCAGTGACATATATCGTCGAGGACACATACCCCACTGTTATGTCTACACTCCTCGATCTCCGAGGCCTCTGTACCCCGCGGTAGTGGGGATAGTTCCGGCGACATTTATTATGAAGGCCTTGGTGACATATAGAAATCACTGTGCCCCCTCGCCAGTGACATATATCGTCGAGGACACATACCCCAGTGTTATGTCTACACTCCTCGATCTACGAGGCCTCTATACCTCGCGGTAGTGGGGATAGTTCCGGCGACATTTATTATGAAGGCCTTGGTGACATATAGAAATCACTGTGCCCCCTCGCCAGTGACATATATCGTCGAGGACACATACCCCAGTGTTATGTCTACACTCCTCGATCTCCGAGGCCTCTATACCCCGCGGTAGTGGGGATAGTTCCGGCGACATTTATTATCAAGGCCTTGGTGACATATAGAAATCACTGTGCCCCCTCGCCAGTGACATATATCGTCCAGGAGGCATATCCGAGTGTTATCGGCGTCCGAGGCCTCCCACGGTAGTGGGAGTAGTAGTAGTGGGGTTAGTTATACTCCGTGGTACTGGGGATAATTCCGGCGACAGTTACCACCAAGGCCTTGGTGACATATAGAAATCACTGTACCCTCCAAAAACTTAATTGATCTTTCATCATACTATCAGGTAGAGTCCTCGAAGAAATTGTGGCGACCTACGAGTCTGTACCCTTACAGGGGTAGTTATAGGGTGGTTTCTTTTCAGTTCTGTTAGATAGAAAATTACGAAAAAATTCATGAACATTCTATCTAGTCGCGCACACGGTTGTGAATTTTTTCAAATTTTTCCCACTGCAAAAGCCATTGTTAAACAATTCGAGAAGTCAGAGAAAACGTTTGTAGCGTCTGATGGTGTATTATTTCCAACTCGTTTAAATTGTCAAGGAAAGACACAGAGGAGAGATTTTTATTTGCATAAAAATTTGCAGTCTTCTTATTACGATTACTTTACTGTGTACATATGTCGGCAGATCAGGGGAATCGACAGATGAATGGAGGGGAAATAGTTAGCCCCTTTCTGGTGTCATTGTGACACTTACACGTTGCAGAGTGGGGACACTAGAGTTTGAATCTCGATCGTTTGCTAGCATTTCCGATATTTACGAAACTAGGGTGAAATGGAGGGTCGAATGAACGAACGTTTAACCCCTTCTGCACCTATTACTGATACTACTACTCCCCCCACTCAATAAACTCATAGTTTCCAAATTCTATCGATAAGGTATTATAGCAGGGCACGTGTCGTTCGCTGAACAGTGGTCGGCGCGTGTATAGATGTTCATTGTTTCCCGAGGAGACGTCGCAACGATTGCATATACGCAAGGTGCACACACGAGCGTGCGCTCGCGCGCGCGCACGCCAGTCGGTCGCGTTTTCGAGAGCGGCGTTATCGACGTCGGCCAAATAAACCTCGGATTTATTTATCGAGTCGAGTAACGTGGTTTCGTGTTCCGATAAACTGTTACGAAGTGGCGACGCCCACGCAGAGAGACCGGCCACGCTGCATCTGACGCTCCAGAAACTGTTCGATGCTCGCCGCCGGCCAACTACTGTTCTCCTCCGCGGTTCGATCATGCTCTCTCTCTCTCTCTCTTTCCCCTCGCGACCCCGCCGAGAGCGCATTTTCGCTAGAAAATGTAAATGAACTTTAACCGTTACTCACTCGCCCACGAGTCCAGCCACGCGAGTTCCGCCTCGTGAAACGATCATCGACAAAGGACTGTCGCATCGAAAGAATCTCGGACGCACGTGTATCTAATGATAACGTCCCTTCGACGGCGCGCGTGGGCGCCTCGGATTTTTTAGTGTCGGCCTAAATGGACGCCTCGGATCAATTGGATCGATGCCCGATAGATTCCTCGTTTTCTCTGGTTGAGGCGTTGGTAATTTTCCTGTGAGACGGTTAACCCCTTGGACGTGTGTTTTGCACCGACTCTAGGGAATTCTCCAAAATTGATTACTGGATCGCGGATTTTATGCATTCATGAGAAAGATAAGTAGGTGTAATTTGAGTTAATAATAATGAGTTCGCAATTACTGGGGATGGCAATTTGAAAAATGGTCAAAACGGTAATTGGTAAAGGCCGTTGCAAGTTAACCCTTTGCACTCGACGCTATTTTCATTCTAAAACTAAATTTTTCTTCCGTCTTAGAATATTTGCATTTATTCATATGAAACTGATCCAACTTCCACATATAATATTTAAATGTTTAGTAATCTATTAAATACAAATTTTCTAATGTAACAAATATTCTGTAATATTTTTTGTAATTTCTTTCAAATAATGCCATAACAATTTCTAGTGGTGCTTCAGAGTCACCACTCGAGTGCTAAGGGTTAATTGAAACGGATCTTCACGCAAACGAAAAATTGTCGAGAAATAGAAACTACATTGTTTCTTCCGTCAATAACTAATATCGAGGGCGCATCGGGATTACAGGTAATTGACCCCTTAACGCACAGTTCTCGAAGAGAAACGTGCTACGCGCTCGAATTAACTCGAGCGTACAAGTTAAGGGGTTGAATTAGAGATAACACGATTAATTTGCAGTAGGTGATCAGGAGCGTTGCATATAAAAATGCGTCACTTCCTAAGAATGAAAGATCCCTAGCCCCTTGCCCTACAATAACGAGCCAGGCTCGTGATGAAGATTCTGAATAGAGTCTAATAAATCTGAACGTTATTGATTTCCTTTAAATCGAAATAAAAATCTATTTTATTGTAGTTGATATATATCCTTTGAGGAAAATGTAGACATACAATAAATATATAATATGTGATTTAATTATTATTAATCTAGGGCAAGATTAATATAACAACAAACCGAAACGTTTCTCTGTAAAAATGAGATTTATTATATTATACAGCTATTTACAGTAATCCCCCCTTATTTATAAGATAGTTTACAAACCTGTAAAAATGAGAAACAACATTCAATGTTTATTAATTACAATCTTGTCCCTCACAGGTTACAAATTAGTTCCACTTTTATATTGCTCAGAGCGTGCTAATTACTCTCTAATCTGCTGAGTCATATTTTATCCGTACTCTACTTTACCTACTCGACTAGCGCGGTAGAATTCGAATGTTTAAGAAGTATACTTCTTATAAATATTAACTATCTTTTTTTTTCTATGAAATTCTGAACGATGAAGAAAATATCTAATCATTATAATCACGCAATAAATAGTAGTGCAAGGGGTTAGGAAAAATGTCGAATCTATAAAATTGTTAAAAGACAGAGGTCCACCAGTCACCCTCGACCCTCCAACGACCATGAAACCACGTACTACGTTGAGGCAGTGACGGGGAAGATTTCCCCCAATTTTAACGATCCAGATTCGACGATAGGATCGCGCGAAGAGGCCGATCCCGCCGATCCATCGGAGACGACACGTCCGAACAAGGGACCGGTCCGTGTATGGAGCGGTCTCGAGACGCGTTCACGGAAGAAACTCGCCTCGGTCTGCTGGTGTCTGGCCGTCTATCTCTTTCTCTCTCTGAAGCGAGCGATTCAATTAGCCGCGCGAGCGCAGGCGTTGCAAATCGCGAAGCACGCGACGAATCCGTGAAGTGGCTCTAACGGGCTGCATACGCCCCTGGGTTCGCGGCGGTGCCGCTCGCTCCGGACGCGCGGCAACATTGTAAAACGGGTAGAGTATCGGGCCGGTCTCTCGCGGGCGAGAGCAAGATAGGGCGGCGAGGCGTAGAGAGCACAGAGAGAGAGAGAAAGAGAGAAAGACGACAGAAAGAGGAGAGAGAAAGAGGGCTTCCGGAGAGGAGCGAGGCAGAGGAACAGAGAGCAGAGCGGAGAGAAGAGGACGCTAAGGGCCGCTCGCGCGTGAGCGAGCGAGCGAGCGGAAAGAGAGAGAGAGTTCGCGATTTCGCGAACGGGGCGAGCCAGAAATGAGATAAATGGTAACGTACGAAGAAATATGGCTAGACCGCGCGGAAGATGCTCGACGAGCGAAAGAAGGGGACGAAAAAGGAGAATATACGGGAACACTGAGCTGAGTCTGCTGGGTTGTGTGCGGTCACACACACTCACACACATTCACACGTGTTGTAGTGGGTGTCGCCTTCGCCGCCGACGTCGCTGCCGTTCCTCGTTACCGACGCAGTTGCCGGACGCCCTCCGCCAGCCCTCGCGACATGATCTATCAGCCTTTTCTACAACTACTCCCCTACTCTTCCTCTCCACCGGCGCGCGTTCTCTTTGTCCTCTTTCTTGCGCGCGAGAGTGTGTACGCGCCGCTCCAGGCGGCGTCGGCGGCGGCAGCGTGTGCTTCTCTTCTCGCGCCGTCCTCTCTCCTCTCTGCACGCCTCTAACACGCACAGACACACACATATACTCTCTCTCTCTCTCTGTCTCTCTTCACTCTTGGGCCAGGAGAGCAGCCGAGAATAGGGAGAGCGAGCTTGATAAGCTCCCTCCACTTCGAGATTTTTTTCGGATCTTGGGAACACGCCCGGGGATCCCTCGGGAGAGGCCGTAATTGGAGTCGAGGACCCGGGGTAGCAGAAGAAGCTGGGGATTATGAAATTAGTTCGATTTCGGCTCTGATTCGCGCGACATCTTGCACTCCGCCACGGGCCCCCTCCTCGGCTGACAAAAGACACCTGTACTCGGCCCTCTTCTTCTCTGTGCTCTTCTTGCTTCGTTCTTTCGCGTGCCGGTACCACCGAGCGATTTAATTAGGCGATCTGTACATACTGCGCATTTTTTTTTTTTTTGAAAATTTTCTAATTGGAATTGCGAAAGATTAACCGCTTAAGCTGTCCGCAACTTCGTCTCGCAGGGACGACGGCGCTTGTCCGCGAGTGTGCCTCCCAGGGACGGCGCGTGTAGCCGCGCAAGGCAGAAAAGCCACTATAGTGGTTCTACTGTTCGGACTGGTGCTTGCCACGGAAAGCCACTATAGTGGTGTTCCGATCAAACTGACGCTCTCCACGGATAGCCACTATATGGCGGCGTACAGAATGAACCATTTCTTGTTACCTAGAATATTTCCCTTCTATATGTATATATATTTTTTCATGTTATACATACGAAACTGGTGGAATTTACTCGCACAATGCTGAAATGTTTAGCAATTTATTAACCCTCCATGGGCCCGTGTAACTTTCAGGTCACATGCTAATATATCGACATTTTACCAAATAATTTTAGTTTCTTCACAAGATGACGTCTTAATTATATAACGTCTCTGAGATAATCAACAACAATATTGATATTGTTCGCAGCACCATCAACTTGAAATATATCAAAGTAAATGCAAGTTGTTTGCGGATAGAGGGTTAAATACAAACAAATTTAATAGTGTAAAAAATATTCTGAATAATATAATATAGCAGATTTTAGTGACGTCTTGTAGTCGCTATTTGAATGCTAAGGGTTAAAGGAATTGAATGATATACATAGTATTTTCGACTTGACAAAATTATTACAGAAGGAAGGAAACTCCTAAGAGATTTTTATTATAGCAAACAATTTTTATTTCGCATAATGATCCACCAGGTCTAGCCATCATCGATAAGTATGAGAAGTGTCTTATATGACATTTCCTGATGAATGAACTGCATCTTCAATCTCTCTATCTTAGAGATGCAGAATTATCAGGAAGTTTTTTAAAAAGCCACAGCCAGTTGCTATTTCTTAGCTATTTTCTGTGTCACTAAATTTGCAATTATTTCACGGAGAAAACTGAAGACAGCCGAGGTACCACAATTGATTGACTGATTCACGAATATTTGGCACAGCGTATGACTCAATTCTTCCCGGTATCTTGTCTCTCGAGCGCATCGCTGTCCCGGGCGTCGTGCCGAACGCGAATCTGCCCAATTCGGAAAATAAAAACCGCAGAGTTTAATTCTCCTTAAACCGAACTGATGAGACCGTGGTTGCCGAGAAGAATGCGAATGACGCCGGCCGTCGTTGTCTTCGGCAGTCCAGCCGAACGGGAAGTTCGAGTTCTAGGAACGATCGCCCGTTTCGATTTCACGAGACCGGTAGGCGAAACCGCATTATATATCCTCCTGCCGATGCACAGTCGACGAAAATTAACCCTCTGAGAACAAATTGGCTCGATGCTAACCAACCTTGGACCGCGGTCTCATACTTCGGCAAAAACGAAGTTCTGAAGATTTTCGATCTGCCGGGGAAATTTGACTCCTCGGCCACCGGACGGATTATTTGCCTTCCAGGATTCCAGGTGGTCCCATGAAACTTCATGTACACGTAGAATCTTGCTCAACGATTAAACATAAAGGGACAATTATCCGAAAAAAAGTTTGCTTGAGCCTCCTTGAAATCTTTGATTTTTTTTCGGTCACTGGAGACGGTGTCCCTTGGATAACGAAGGCAGCAAAATTAGTAGAAATATCAATATCAATATAAATATCAATATCAATATCAACATCAACACCAATATCAATATCAACATTAATATCAATATAAATAGCAATATTGATAGTAATATTAATATCAATATCAATATCAACACCAATATCAATATCAACATTAATATCAATATAAATAGCAATATTGATAGTAATATTAATATCAATATCAATATCAACACCAATATCAATATCAACATTAATATCAATATAAATAGCAATATTGATAGTAATATTAATATCAATATTAATACCAATATTAATATCAATATTAATGGTAATATTAATATTAAGCTGAACTGACGAGGGCTCGCAAATTTTTGTGCCTGTCAAAATATTAAAGTAACACACATACACATCAATATCAATATCAATATAAATATCAATATCAATATCAACATCAACACCAATATCAATATCAACATTAATATCAATATAAATAGCAATATTGATAGTAATATTAATATCAATATCAACACCAATATCAATATCAATATCAACATTAATATCAATATAAATAGCAATATTGATAGTAATATTAATATCAATATTAATACCAATATTAATATCAATATTAATGGTAATATTAATATTAAGCTGAACTGACGAGGGCTCGCAAATTTTTGTGCCTGTCAAAATATTAAAGTAACACATACACACATCAATATTAATATAAATATTAATATTTCTCTAGCAAAAAGTGTGAACAGGGAAGAATTCTGGTAAAAATAGTCCACCTACTGGAGAAAAAGTTTTTCTATTGATGGCAATGTTAATATTGATATTAAATTTAATATTTTTACAGGCACACAAATTTTATGAGCCCTCATCAGCTCGGCTTAATATTAATATTGATATGAATATTAATATTGATATTACTCTATTAATATTATACAAATATTACTCTATTAATATTATACAAATATTACTATATCAATATTATATTGATATTTCTCTCGCAAAAAGGGTGAGCAGGGACTAGTTCTCGCAAAAATAGTCCACCTGTCGTAGAAAAAGTCCTCCTGTGAGAAAGAGCGAAGAGGGGGCAAATCTTCAGTAAAAATAATTTCTCTGAAATAGATTTTACGTTTAAAAATCGCGTTTCCCGCAGAGGAAGAAGGATGGAAGGTCGGAGGCTCGCAAAAATCCGGGCACGGCCCTGCTGCCGGCTTCCTCCCGCGTTGCCCTTCCCCTCGCCCATCGTCCTTTGCCCCTCCGCCTTGGCTCCCTTTTCCCAAGCCCTCTCCGCTGTTGCGCGCCGTGAACGTCGTCTCCTTCGTCCCTGCTTCTCCTCTCCGTTCCCGCCACGGCGGACACGAATCTTTCAGCGGTTCTCAAACCAGGCTCATTTTCGTTGTCCCCGGAGAGAGAGAGAGAGAAAGAGGGAAAGAGAGAGAGAGAGAAAAAAGGGTGTCCCTTCGGGCTCGCGGAGAAACGGGGCCCGGTCGCGTTTAAGGTCTCGTGCGTCGGAGAGATCTCGAGCGCAACGAGGCCGATCGTGTCACGTGCCGGCGAACTCGTTAACTACCCTAACGACCAGGAATCCTCCACGTGGCCGGCGTGGTCTCGTCGATAATTGGCGGTGGGCCGGTAGATTGCCGCCTTTTCGATATATGTTAGCGGGCTCCGGTGGTACAACTCGCGACACGCGAATTCGCGGACGTGTCCCGGCGCTCGAAAAACCTTGCCTCCAATTATCCCTAATTGAGCTGCCAACGCCGGCCCCGGGGAAAATGTTATTCGACACGACGGATAGTACGCGTCATTTTTAGACTGTACCTTCGAACATGAAATACACCAATTTCTCTATATATGTCGCCGAGGCCTGGACGATAAATGTCGCGGAACTATCCCCACCACCTTGGGATATACTCCGTGAGGAGCCAAGAATCTCAAATGGCATTGTATCAAAAAATAGTATCTTCTAGCCCATACTTGTCCCTGAGTAGACATATATTGTTGTGGACATATATCGAGAAGACATTGTATCGAGCTCTTTTCTGAATTGTATAGAGAGCTCTGAATATTGAACTCTTCTGTGAATATAGAGCTATGAATATTGAGCTTTTCTCTGAACACAATGTTTACTCCATATACGTCCCAAATTCCTACTTGATAAAAGTCCTAGAATTGTTCCCACTGCTGCGGGGAGTACATACCTCGTGATGGGCCAAGAACTCGAGAGGCCTCAGTTATCTTTTCTACGTTTGGCAATGTATCAAAGAATAGTATTTTCTATCCGATACATGTCCCTGGGTAGACCCTTGTTGTGGACATATATCGAGAAGACATTTTATTGAGCTCTTCTCTGAATATAGAGCTCTGAATATTGAACTCTTCTGTGAATATAGAACCCTGAATACTGAGCTCTTCTCTGAACGCAATGTTCACTCAATATATGTCCAAAACACCTAACCGATAAAAGTCCCAGGACTATCCCTACTGTCGCGAGGAGTACACCGTGAGGGGCCAGGAAGCTGCAGAGACCTCTAAAGAGTGCAAGGTCGCGTGGATCGAAGAATAGTATCCCCTTCCCGATATATGTCCGTGGCTAGACCCGTATTTTGGACATATATCGAGTAGAAACTGTAATTCGCTGAAATCCGGTCATGTTCTCCACTTTATTTGTCTGAAATCAAATTGGCTGGACAGTGACAATAAAACGTGATGGAAAAACATCTCGCAAATCCTTGTAAATGAAGCAATAATTGAAAACGAACGCAGCAAAAATAATCGCCTGTTTTGCGGGAAAAATGCACTCCTGTGGGAGTCTGGTTTTGCGGGAACGGTCGGTATTTGAGGCATCATGGTTGCGAATATCCCTGATAGTGCGTCTCCAGGCAACGGGTAGTATCGGTGCGAGGTCGCTTATATTACATATGCGAGACGCATAAATCTTGCAGCGAGGTAATACCGGCGACGCCGGCATACTATGTCGGTGAGCCTTCTCTCTCTCTCTCTCTCTCTCTCTCTCTCTCTCTCTCTCTGACGTTCTCTCGCTCTCGTTGCGCAGCCACCGACACGGAGCAAAATCTATGGCGCAGGCGTGTTAATTCTTAATGCTTAATCAGTGCACCTTATCGCGAGGCGAGCGAGCGAGAGCCGCAGCCTAGGCGTGTTCTCGCGACCATGTGCCCGCTTACGGGCGCGCGTATACCCTCTCTCTATCTTCATGGACTGGCAAGTCTGGGCTGGCTGGTAAATAGAGGAAACGCGTTTGCCGCCTATCTGACATCAAAGGCGGCCGACGCCGCGACTGTTTTATACACTTAATTTACGAACAATATATACATACACACCGATGTTGTCGACCTACCTCGATTCTGGCACCTCTCCCTCACCCGTTCCCGGCGCCGTTTCCTTCTCCCGTCGTCAAACACTTTAAAACCGTGGAGAGAGACTGCCGATAAGAAATCCTACCCTTTATCATTTAGCGGTGTCCCGAGCGGCGCGTTACCAGGCCGCGCGTTATCTCGCTGTCTGCCGCGTTCCTTTCGTTCGAGCGTGGCCGATTCGATTGCCATCGCCACGCGCCCCAACGGTCTTTGACTGGCCCGCGTTTGCCGCCGCGTTCTGCCTCCGGGATTTCTGACAACTCTGACCCATTTCTTGAAAGACCCCCGGCGACCAATTAGCTACGTGCCAAGAGACATTTAAAAAATAGGAGTCACATAGCTCTGTCAATTTTTCGATTACGAAATCCGAGGGCCCTGAGGCTGGCCCCGAATCTAGTTCAGACCCCGAGTTGCTTGATCAGGGGAGGGGACACGAATTGAGGGGAAAAAGTTACCCCCTCTCTGCCAGTACCGGAGTATCCACTGTGGAAGGGGAAATTAGAGTGGAGGAATAGCGCGGTATAAGGGGAAATTAGAGTGGAGGAATATTGAAATAGAAGGGGAAATTAGAGTGGGAGAATAGTGAGATAGAAGGGGAAATCAGAGTGGGAGAATAGTGAGATAGAAGGGGAAATTATAATGGGGGAATTTTGCGGTATAAGGGGACATTAGAGTGGGGGAATAGTGAGATAGAAGGGGAAATCAGGTGGGGGAATAGTGAGATAGAAGGGGAAATTAGAGTGGAGGAATAGCGCGGTATAAGGGGAAATTAGAGTGAGGGAATAACGCGGTAGAAGGGGAAATCAGGTGGGGGAATAGTAAGATAGAAGGGGAAATTAGAGTAGGGGAATTTTTGCGGTATAAGGGGACATTAGAGTGGAGGAATAGCGCGATAGAAGGAGAAATTAGAGTGGGGGAATAGCGCGATGGAAGGGGAAAGTAGATTGGGGGAATTGTGCGGTAGGAGTAGAAATTAAAGTGGGGGAATAAGTCTTGATCTGGTGACACTGGGCACAGCTACGGGCAAATGCCTAAACGGAGTAGGGGTAACTGTGACCAGTGTCGTCAGATGAGGGGAGGGGGCACGAATTGAGGGGAAATAAAGTGCCGAAGTTTAATGTCGAACTCGTTAAAGCGCAGAGGATTTCCGAATTAATCCGGGGCAACTGTTGGACCTCAGTTCTTGATCTCAAATTTTGCAAAGGCGGAGGCTAGGATCAAGAAGTCCCCCAGAAATGGATCTTCAGGATTTTGTTTTTTTTTTCATAATTCGTACTCGACGAGTCCTAAAGCGAACGGCGAACGCGCGGATTAATCCGGGAAATAAAATCACGTTGAACTCCCGGTTCAATTTCGCGTCAAACGCTATTCGATCGTCGATTTTATGGAAAAAAAAAAGGACTCGGATCGCAAACAGCGACGCGCACGCACACACGCGCGCACAAGCGCACGCACCTATTCACCGTGTCTCTGAAACTCCGTGTCAGCATGCTTTGCGATATAGACGATAATTGGGCTTAATTGGAAGGAAAAAAGTTTTTTCCACGATGAAAAAAGGGTCGGCGGGACACACGCGAGCAACACCGGGCTGCGCGCGCCATTTAAATCTGCACCGCGGGATAATTAATTAATCTCGTATCGTCATTTCCATCGGTGCGCGTAAAGCGCGGCAATGCATTATTTTAAAATTCTGTTTGCATAATTTTTCAAACGTGAATAAACGAATTCCACGCTAGACTCGTTTTTTCCTCGGTAAAAAGCCCGCGCGCGATGCATGCTGGTCGGGGCTCGGTGCTACTGCTGCCTACTGCTCTGATGCTGATGCTGCTATGCACCCCGTGTGTGTGTGTGTGTGTGTGTGTGTGTGTGTTGCAGTCAGGGGCCATCGCGATTTTTCCCTCTGCCTACGCCATTGGCTTTTATCAAGGGGCCGCGTCGACTAACTGGCTTTTTGGAGCATTTTATTATATCGTGTAATGAGTCCCTGCGCCTCATCACCGTTGCTGCCCCGCATCTCAAAGGGACGCTCGCCATTCACCTAGCAAAACGAACATGAACGAGGAGCGGGGGCACTTGGGTAATCACGACGATAAAATGTGACGTGTCTTGCATGGATCCTCGGCGCCTAGCCTCGCCTCCGAAAATCCTGATTCCACGCGCACCTAACCTAACAGGCTAAATCACGTGACGTCACGGGTCCTCTTCTATCTCGGCTTAGCGCGAGCTTCCGTTCGATATTTGCCCTTGAAGGGTCATTATTGGATATGAAATATTTTTACTTTGCTCCGGGGCACTTCCCACTATTACTGAATATTTTATTGTAAAGGAAAAGCGGTAATATGCTCTACTTTATGTGCACGGTATAGTTGTACAGAATCAGTAGAAAAGGAAGGTGTTGTTCAGACTTTCTGTGCTGCAGCCCAGGGTCCCCTTCGTGGTGAAAAAAATAAGAATAGAAACAATTTCAATTGAAAACTTAAGAAAAGATAGATTATTATAAAAATTAATAGAAATGATAAATATAAAAATTGTTGGTACTTGGGTTATTTATCCAGGGCCCCAAACAGCACTAGCCTAGGGCCCCTAAGGACCCCCTCCGCGGTAAAAAGAAAAGATAAGAATAAAAATAGTTTCAATCGAAAACTGAAGGAAAGATGAATTATTACAAAAGTAAAAATTGTTGGTACCTCAGTTAATTTGAGTTAATTGTCCAGGCCCCCAAACAGCACTAGCCCAGGGCCCCGAAATCAACGGTCCGCCACTGCATATAATTTATAAGAGTTACATACATGCTGTATGAAACAATTTTTGAAACACATGTTGCGCAGTTTCCAAAAGGGCATACAGCGCTGTAATCTGTTTATTGTTGTTCCGATTTTTTTTATCGAGGGGCAATTTTTTTAAAACGGAAAATCCTGCGTAAAAACAGTATTGTATCAAATATTACTAGGAAAAATATGTGTCGAGGATCTCCGAGATTGCTGGCGTCTTTGTTAATAATTACCACTAATTATTCTTTCCACTTTGACGAAACTAATGACCTGGCGGCCCACCTGTCAGCTCGAACCCGTCGAACACCTCAGCCCACAAAAATGGAGCTCGATCGCGACCGTAGAGATTAATCGATCATTCCCGAAGTACCGATGAATCCGGTTGTGCCCCGAGCACCATTTTTCAGGCAGATAATCCTCGAAGACGAACGAAACGATACACGCAGTCCATTAGTCATCGGACGCGTCTAGCAAACGAACCATTATACATTCCGTTCATAGAGCTTCGCAAATACGGCGACCTTCATCAACACTTGATTCCCTAACTTGCACACGAAACATAAACTGTATTTGTATTTAGCTGCTAAACAATTAGAATTAACACTACGCAAAGTGAATGGCTTAACGTTTGCACCTCAAATCACTTTGTTGTTTTTACAGACACGGTGACTGTTTCAGCGAGGCTCATACTATGACATAGAAACATTCGTTTATGTTATTTATCTTCCAGAAATCTCAAGGTCACCTTTACTTTTTTTTTGCGGGACAACCCCCTTTGAAACACCTACGATGATAGTCCCTTCCTCTAACAATTCAGTGTCTGTAATGGTGACTGTAACTGCCAAGGTCACTCAAGGTCACAGCCAGAAAAAACGTGTAAAAATTAAAATTTAAGATTCTCTTCAGCGTCTGTGCTGTATGCACAAGGAAACTCGATAATTTTCTTATTAAAATAAGAATGTCGGAAGAGGTTGCTGCACCCCACATCGATTCCAAAAATTTGTTCATTCGTGAATGGAGTATCAGAGGAAACGTTCTATTTGCGGTTATGTGGAAATTGTGCAGTGTCTTTCGGATGGCGTCTGGGGACTTACGGACGACGGTGCACACGAGGCGTTCATAATTTACGCGTTGCGCAACGGCAGTCTCTGAGATCTCCGAGTCCCAAATGTTTACCTACGTATCGCGTGCGTAACGAGCCGCTCCCAGCAAATAATAGAGCCGACGGGAAGAGCGTCGTTACCGTGGCTTCCAGATGATCGTGACGACTGGGGCGGAGAGGGGAGGGGAGGGGAAGAGAGATATTCGGTTATCCCACGACGAGCAAGAGAGAAAGAGGGGGGGGGGGGGGTATTAAAACTATAACCGTAATACGACTGTGGGGGCCTTTGTCCAAGAGTCGATGGACTCTTACTTAGCCTCGATATAGGTTCGTCAGACCATAATAGAATGAGAGGCCACGAGAGTGTTGGCCGAAGCACGGGTTGTGGGAAGGGTGCATTAGCCTAATCCGACGATCCTCGTCGACTGTGAGAAGTATCGTATTCACCCCACCGAATCAATCAGCATCTATCCGTAACGTCTACCTTCGTGGGTGGCCCATAGAGAGAGAGAGAGTGGGAGGAGGAGAGTGAGAGAGAGAGAGAGAGAGAGAGAGAGAGTAAAACGGGTAGTTTTCTCCGGACTTGCTGTAACGGTCGTTAAGTGTAACCTACTGCAGTTACGAGAGCCCGTGTTCCGTTTTCTGTGCTGAGGCAGGCGGTCTCTGCTCTCCTCCGAGGCTCTACGAGACCCGATTTGCATTCACCGGTCGCTCGTATCTTCGGCGAACACGAGAAACTCGCCGGCAGCTACAGCCGGCTTCCGGCACGCGCGTTCGTTAATCGATTTCGATCGATCGCCCCACCGATTCCTTCCGATTTCTATTTTTACCGGAGCCACTCTCTTCTGGATACTGAGCTCCGAATACTGAACTCTTCTGTGAATATTGACATCTGAGTATTGAGTTCTGAATAATGAGTTCTGAATAATGAGCTCTTCTGTGGATATTGAGCACTGAATATTCAACTCTGAATATTGAGGTTTTCTGTGAATATTGAGCTCTGAATATTGAGTTCTTCTCTGTATACAGAACTCTGAATATTGAGCTCTTCTTTGAATATTGAGCTCTAAATATTGAGCTCATCTGTAAATATTAAGCTCTGAATATTGAGCTCTCCTTTCAATATTGAGCTCTGAATATTAAGCTCTTCTGTAAATATTAAGCTCTGAATATTGAGTTCTTCTCTCAATATTGAGCTCTAAATATTGATCTCTTCTCTGAATATTGAGCTCTCAATATTGATCTCTTCTTTGAGTATTGAGCTCTGAATATTGATCTCTTCTGTAAATATTGAGCTCTGAATATTGAGCTCTGAATATTCAACTCTGAAAATTGATCTCTTCTGTAAATATTGAGCTCTGAATATTGAGCTCTGAATATTCAACTCTGAAAATTGAGGTTTTCTGTGAATATGGAGCTCTGAATATTGAGGTCTTCTGTATATATTAAGCTCTGAATATTAAGCTCTTCTGTAAATATTAAGCTCTGAATATTGAGTTCTTCTCTCAATATTGAGCTCTAAATATTGATCTCTTCTCTGAATATTGAGCTCTCAATATTGATCTCTTCTTTGAGTATTGAGCTCTGAATATTGATCTCTTCTGTAAATATTGAGCTCTGAATATTGAGCTCTGAATATTCAACTCTGAATATTGATCTCTTCTGTAAATATTGAGCTCTGAATATTGAGCTCTGAATATTCAACTCTGAAAATTGATCTCTTCTGTAAATATTGAGCTCTGAATATTGAGCTCTGAATATTCAACTCTGAAAATTGAGGTTTTCTGTGAATATGGAGCTCTGAATATTGAGGTCTTCTGTATATATTAAGCTCTGAATATTAAGCTCTTCTGTAAATATTAAGCTCTGAATATTGAGTTCTTCTCTCAATATTGAGCTCTAAATATTGATCTCTTCTCTGAATATTGAGCTCTCAATATTGATCTCTTCTTTGAGTATTGAGCTCTGAATATTGATCTCTTCTGTAAATATTGAGCTCTGAATATTGAGCTCTGAATATTCAACTCTGAAAATTGATCTCTTCTGTAAATATTGAGCTCTGAATATTGAGCTCTGAATATTCAACTCTGAAAATTGAGGTTTTCTGTGAATATGGAGCTCTGAATATTGAGGTCTTCTGTATATATTAAGCTCTGAATATTAAGCTCTTCTGTAAATATTAAGCTCTGAATATTGAATTCTTCTCTCAATATTCAGCACTAAATATTGAGCTCTAAATATTGATCTCTTCTCTGAATATTGAGCTCTCAATATTGATCTCTTCTTTGAGTATTGAGCTCTGAATATTGATCTCTTCTGTAAATATTGAGCTCTGAATATTGAACTCTGAATATTGAGCTCTTCTTTGAATATCGAGCTCTAAATATTGATCTCTTCTCTGACTATTGAGCTGTTCTCTGAACACAGTATTTACTTAATAAATCGCCGGGGAGTGTGGATCAAAGAATGCCATCTCCTATTCGATACATGTCCGTGGCTGGACCCACGTTTTGGACATGTATCGAGTAGACACTGTACTTTGCTGGTGTTTTCAACTGATTAAAATTGCGAGAATTTTCTGGGAAGAAATTGCTGAGACAGGGTGGTCGGTGGATCCACCCCCATAGCCAGGATAGTGGTTTTATATTGTGGATTGTGGCGGGCGAGCACAAAGGAGGAGGGGATGCATATATATATGTATGATAGACAGCGTGCAATTGATGGGGTGCAAATGGGGTCGACCGCGCTTCACGGCCTTTCCTAACAGCCGTATTACGCTTGTTATATTTATTTAATACACGCACCGGGGTCCGACGGGGGTTCCGTGGCCGCGCGAGTATTACACGAGTTATTATTTCTGCTTGTGGCGAGGGGGTGCGTTCCTTCCCCCTATGGCGTGGTGTGGTGGTGTGCCGTGGAGAGATGTGCGGCCCCATTGTGCCGCAGCCGAAGTGGGCCGTTTTCACGCCCGCTGGGGCGAACACGATACTTCTCACAGTCGGTCGAACGGGAAACGATACACGTTGGGGAGGGAACGATTTGCTCGGATTAGGACAAACTGCCACGCAGCCCGTGGAAACGCACGCGGCTCGAGCCTCGAATCTGTCGATCGCCGAGCTTCTTCAATTTAACGCTCGTTATACGGCTGAAGATGGGCTTTCGTTAGTACAATCAGGCTGGGGCGGATGCTGCAGGGGTCGATAGAATTGATACGTCTTTCATTGATTTAACCCTCGGACTCCTGCGAGCTCTAGGCCCGTGCCCGAGTCATTTCTGACCCACGCAGACACTTTTCTTTCGATATACATTCTTTATTCGATATATGTCGCAAATATCTTCCGATATAAGTCACAGAACCGAGGGAAAAGTATACTTTTACTGTCTTTTTGTACGTTCGGAAGTGTATCAAAAATTAGTGTCTTCTAGCCGATATATGTCCCTTGGGTTGTGGACATATATCGAATAATCACTGTATTGCCTCGGGGTATACCCCCTGAAGAGCCAAGAAGCTCCACTGTTCTTTTCTACCTTCGGCAGTGTATCAAAGAATAGTGTCTTCTAGACGATATACACTCCTGGACAACAAGATAGCACAAGTGTGCTATCATTTAGTTTTCAAGGATAAATCAAGAATTCTCTAAATTTTACAATTGGTATTTACGTAAATATCATGTTACGGTAATATATTAAATAGCGATAAATTGGAGCTACGCTGTCCGTACTTGTATTTATTAACAACAATCTCGTAGCGGAGGTCGGCACGGAATAAAAACTGTAAGGCGATGAAGACGAACTTTTATATCGGAATAAAATTGTACATATTGACGGTCGACTAGAGCTCATCCCCACCGCGACAGGTCACGAATGACCCCGGCATACTGAGGGTTAAATGTCATCTTTTCTTCAACCCCCACGCATCCCTGGACCGGCCTATTCATTTTCCCGTGTACAATCAAAATGTATCTTTTCGTTCTCTGTGATTACACTGCGGATTTGACGCATCTTCGAGCAGATTGTGAATACATATTTCAATTTCCCTGTCACGGATAAGTGTCACCCATAACCCCAGAATTTACTTGAAGTTAATTTCATGCATTTTCTTGCCTCATAGTATAGTGCACTATGCGATATAGTGTACTATAGAATTCTTTCAATATTTTACGAAGGGGGTGCATTTGGTAAAATATTTTAATAAACAAGATGGACGCCCAAGGACGAGGAAACGAACGTGTTACATTACTTTCAACTCGGCTACGATGATACTTTATTAATATAGATCCTGTATTGATTATGTATCGTGCGATTAATCCGGACAATTTTTATTTTCAATAAAATTCCACCGTCTCTTGCAATACATAGACCAGGACAGTGGTGTAGAATATAGTTGCGTTATTACGTGCTGGACAGGTTAGGTTGATCTTCTCCGGCCGTGGCGCATGGTGCACCGTCTCTCAAGTCCATGGGAATTTCGTAGTTCCGAGTAGCTTCGTTGCGGCTGTATATTGAGGCTCGCGTGATTAGAGCTGTGGTATCGACCGGGTCGTTGACATGTCGCTTGTGATGTATGCCGTGGGTGATACGAAAGGTCGATACGTGTATGGGTCGCCGTTCTTATTTTGTCATTCGCGCGGCCAGCGCTACGCTAACGTTATTTATCGCAAATCTCGACCACCAGTGTTCTTGACACTCCCCAGTGTTCTTGCCGGTATACAACAATATTTCAACGTTACAAAACCGTACGCCAAACTTTAGAACTTTGGAAATTCAATTTTAGTTGAATTCCACTTCACTTGAAATTTATAAGAAGCGAGGAATTTCTTCTTCTTCGAAAAATAAATAATTCATTTATTATATCGGGTGATTTTTTCTTTGTTGCATTGAGCAACGAATTGTACTACGTTCTCCTGTAAATTTTATTCAATAATTAATAGACTGTGGATTTTGCATTTATGGGAACTTAGAATTAAAAGTTAAATTAACTTAATTTAACTTAGCTTATTAGAAAAATTTAAGGATATTTCTATACTGTTTTTAATTTTTTATAAATGATTAAAAGAGAATTCTCGTCAGCCTTCTACCCGTGATTATGTTAGTAATTACGTTTTAATTAAAGTTTGATTTGTTAACCCTTTGCACTCCGAACCTTTCTGGCAGAAATTTAAAAATTCTCGTATTATTTAGTATAATTTTGGAACCAAGTAACGTATTATAATGATATTGGACTTATATGAATTGGTTGACATCGAGGAATATATATTTGCAAAAAAATCAATATTTTATTTAAAGTTGCGCTGGAATAAATTAATTCCCCGTAATCGCTAATAAACTTTAATGTCCCCTGAGAGGGGACAGCGGAGTGCAAAGGGTTAAATTAACTTAACTTGTTAGAAAAATTTAAGGATATTTCTATACTGTTTTTAATTTTTTATAAATGATTAAAAGAGAATTCTCGTCAGCCTTCTACCCGTGATTATTTTAGTAATCACGTTCTGATGCAAGTTTTGATTTGTTTATTGACTATGGGAGTCGCAGGGTGAAGTCAACGACTATTAGGAAGAATTAATTGGTTTGAAGAACGGCAGTTCCGGTGGCACTTAGGGGAGCGAAGCGGGCCGGAACGGTGGCCGAAAATCATCGGGGCGCAAAATGGCGATTGTGTGTTGTGTAGCTGGCCCATTCGACGCCCGTCACGATTATTCTCGGTGATCCGTGATCCATGATCCGTGAATGGGAGTCTCTCGGTAAATATGGCGTGTCGGGGTGATCCACCGACGACGGTGCGGTGTGTTGTTCCCCTCTCTTGCGTTATAGTATGAATATGATATCGCACCCCGCCACTTACGAAATGATTTATCAATTGAGCACCAGCAACCCCGGGGTACTGGTGTTGAAATATTATAACATCGTCTCCCCCCCCCCCCTCACCCCTCCCGGGCTCACCCTAATATTATCCCCCCGGACCGTCCGCCATTAACATAACAATGGTCGACCTAATTGCGGCCTAATCGGCGCCAGGGGCTAAACCCTGATCGGCTACACTCGAATCCTCTTATTCCTTTTCTTCTCTCCGCAATTTTTCTAAACTGATTTTCTCTTTTTTTCTTTTTATTTTTACATTTCGTCGGGTGTCAACCACTCCCTGAACGCCTAATCACTATAGACTGTCACGTCTAATTACGATTACACGCGCTCGACACTGGGTCTACCAGTTTTCAACGACAAAAAACTATTTATTACCGGTTTGATAATGACAGCTAATCGATTTATGCAGTCACGCTCTAACCATAGCTCGTTTCTAGTATTCTAAACACATCATCGTATTTTTAATTTGCATCTGTTCATCACTAATAACGCTTAGCACTCGAGTGGTGACTCTGAAGCACCGCTGGAAATTGTTGTGGCATTAGAAATTCCAAAAAATATTACAAAACGTTTGTTACACTACAAAATTTGTATTCAATTGACTACCAAACATTTAAATATTATAAATAAAATGA
The DNA here is from genome assembly GCA_913789895.3 of Seladonia tumulorum. NCBI lineage: Eukaryota > Metazoa > Arthropoda > Insecta > Hymenoptera > Halictidae > Seladonia > Seladonia tumulorum. The sequence goes on from OU565280.1 coordinate 7,791,591, forward strand.
AAATATTCTAAGACGGAAGAAAAATTTAGTTTCAGAATGAAAATAGTGCCGAGTGCAAAGGGTTAACTTTGAATATTTATTGGGAATCGTTTGTTTACCCGCACGGGAATTATTTGTCACATGAAAATTCTAGGAAAACTTCAAACATTCAATGCAATCTTTTTCCACTTACTATGACAGTTCAGAAAAGAAGTTAATTCAGACGGTACACGGTGAAAATTATTTTTGCAATAAAAATCGACGGTCTAAGTCTGTCGCAAAAAGGGATTGGCAAACCGGTGGCGCGGATCGTTAGGAACGGCGCGGCGCGGCGCGAGCTTTACTTTGCAGATTAACGTTTAAATTGATTATTTATTGGACACCGTTGACAATAGCCGCAATGATTACATGGCCGCAGCCCGCTCATTTGTCCGTATGCATATAGTATATCTCTCTGTCCGTCCGGGTCTCTTGTTCAACGGACACGAACTGTTTTTATTTGCTCGTTCTTTGTGCAACTGAAGCGGTCAATGAACAAAAAAACCCCGGGGAGGGGGTGGTGGTGGAACGGTGGCGGGGCGTGGAGGGGCGTGGAGGGGAGGGGAGGGGGGCGCGAAGAGGGGAAAGAATCAGAAAAAATAAGAAAAAAATCGACGAGAGGCGAAACACACATTGGTGATCACTGGACAATAATTAACTTAATGACGTTGCTTTGCCCGGCCGCTCGCTGCGCCTCGCCGAAATTTTCTGCGCTGAATTATTCAAGTGTTTACAACATAAACGCGCTCCGTCGGATATGCGCGTGTACCCGTTTCCGCTCAGTATGAATTTTACAGCGATTTATCGAGCGTAAAGTATGCCGTGCCAATGAGCTTTGTCTTCGCTAATGAGCTTTCCCGTCGAAAGGTATCGCGAAATCGCTGAAAAATTCAACTCTGCCACCGGCCACTTCTACTTCGCAAATTAACTATACCTACAGCCACACACAAACCTCTCCAAACTTGTTCCCCCTTGTCGATTTCAGTCCCGGCTAAATGAAATTTAACAACAATTTTTCTAGTTGACGTCGCTAATCACGAGTTGGAAAATTTTCGTTTTAAAAAGTTACTTAAAACCTCCTACTTTTAATTGTACTCCTTGAAAACTACTACTATAATAAAATAGTTAGATTTCTCGATATATGTCGCCGAGGCCTGCAGGATAAATGTCGCGGAATTATCCCCACTACCAAGGGGTATACCCAGGCCTCAGACGCCAGGGATTGTAAACATAACACGGCTTGAGAATGTCTCCTGCACGATACTTGTCCCTGGCAAGACCAGTGTTGGTGACATATATCGAGAATTCAGTGTATTGTACTCGGGAGAGTCTACAGAACGATCCTGCTGACGTTCTATTCTCTTAGGCATTCTAATTGGGTTAGAATAAATTGTCAAGGTTGAAAATTTGACCCTTTTCTTCGGAATTGAATTCGGAATGAATTAAAAAAAAATATAGTTAGCTAACTGGACTTCTAAAATTATCAATAATCTAGTGGTTATGGAAACGCGATGATTGATGGTGAATTATGTTTTTTTTTCGGAGTTCTGGGGGTAGGGGGGTCTCTCTTTCAATTAATTTGCACAAAGCTTTTATAATTAGGTTAGAATAAATTGTCAAAGTTGAAAATTTGACCCTTTTCTACAGAATTTAATTCTTTGAAGACTGTTATGATTATAGCGAAAAAAGGCCTCCAGTATTTGATGCATCAAAATCATTAAAAAAAAAATATATATTATAGTTGGTTAGCTGGACTTCTAAAATTGTTAATAATCTAGTAGTTATGGAAACGCAATGATTGATTGTGGATTATGTTTTTTTTTTTCGAAGTTCTGGGGGTGGGGGGTTCTCTCTTTCAATTAATTTGCACAAAGTTGATCGTTCGGAGGCCTGATCACGATCCAGAGGAGGTAGTATCGGCATTCCAGGGATCGAGAAAATCCGTACGATCGGAAAGCGGGCTTACCGCAGTTACCGAGCCCGGGCAAAAAAGCAGCAGAACCTGGCTGGAATTATTACCGGCCAGATATCTATCCGGTGGTGGGCAAACCGAGAAAAATCCGAAGTTATGATTGTCGACCGAGAGAGAGAGAGAGAGAGCCTAGGGAAAAAAGGTTTCGCGGCGATGCCAGCTGGAATTGCGGTAAGTGGTCTCCGGGGAGCGAATAAATGAAGAAGAAACGGCTGCACTCTGCCCGGGAATGGACGAAGAAAAGGGCTGCGAAAAGATTCTTAGTCGTTCTGGCCGCACCGCGAGCACAGGCGACCGCAAACTCGTGCCGATGCTCGCGAAAGATCGTTACACTGCGTTCCATTTGTTACCGTTTCGCCGACTCGAGATTCGCCAGATACTTCATTCGCTATCAATAACGACGTTGTAACAGCGCATTGGAAACAACATTAGTTGCCACTACGGTAAAGCCTCGGTGTAAGCCGCAGGGAGCTACAGGATCTTAGTCGGTTCGGATCTTAGCCTCCACTGTGGGGGACATACATTGCGAGGGGGTGAGATGTTTAAACGGTCACAAGAAAATAGTAGCCCTATACGATATATGTCACAGTACTAGAGGGTTGGACTTAGATATCAAGACTTTACAAATTCAGCAAATGCAGATAGATGAGATAGCAAATTCTCGGAGTGAAAATTTGTAAATTGGTCCAAATTGTAATTGAGAAGGTTCTTGCAAGTGAATTGCAACAGATATTTTTGCAAACTAAAAATTGTCCTAACTGTCAGAAATAGAAACCAAATGCTTTCTTCCCTTAATAACTATGTTAACAGCGCATTGGAATTAACAGTTTCGATGCAGTCATAACAAATTAGTAGCCCTACACGATCTATGTCACAGCACCCTAGGATTGGACTCGGATCAAAATTTTACAGATTTAGTAAATGTAAATAGATGAGATTGAAAATTCTCGGGGTGGAAGTTTGTAAATTGGTCCAAATTGTAATTGGGAAGGTTCTTGCAATTTAATTGCAACAGATATTGTTGCAAACTAAAAATTGTCCTAACTGTCAGAAATAGAAACCAAATGCTTTCTTCCCTTAATAACTATGTTAACAGCACATTGGAACTGACAGTTTCGATGCAGTCATAACAAATTAGTAGCCCTACACGATCTATGTCACAGCACCCTAGGATTAGGCACAGATCAAAATTTTACGGATTCAGCAAATGTAACTAGATTAGATTAAAAATTCTTGGGGTGAGAATTTGTAAATTGGTCGAAATGGTAATTGGGATAGATTGTTGCAAGTTAATTGAAGCGGATATTTTTGCAAACTAAAAATTGTCCCGAGTGCAAGAAATATAGTTACCAAATTATTTCTTCCCTTAATAACTAATATTAACGGTGCATTGGAATTAACATTCTACAAGTAACATTCCCGACGTGGTCACAAGAAACTAGTAGCCCTACACGATATATGTCACAGCACTTTCAGATTGGACTGAGATCAATACTTTATAGATTCAGCAAATGCAAATGCACGAGTTCACAATTGCTAGGGATGATAATTCCTAAATTGGTAAAATTGTTAATAGTGTCCACCCGTATTTGTCAACAAACAATCATCGCATGGTTCCATAAAAGTGGACGTTTCGTAAAACCGTGGCTGGATCGGTAAATAACGATCGTCGAGGCTCTCAGAATTTCCAGAACCCCGTTCGGGCCGAGCGTCATTAAATCACGTGATACACCTACGTGAGCGGTCCCGCAACTATTACCACCCGTACTCGGTATTAATCACCGGCATCATTCTCATCAGTATCCGCGGCGGGCACGCCCAGTTTCTCAGGACGAACGAGCCGAGCGTCGCGTTTAATCTCACTTAGCGTGCATCCCCGTTGCAGCTCGCTTTCGCGGCCATCATGGTGGTTAATCCGAGGTCTGCGGCGCTCAAGAGAAAGAGAGAGAGAGAAAGCAAGAGAGAGAGAGAAGAGCCGGTCCATCGTCGATACCAGTGTGCCAACGGGGGATAATCCTCGATCGTCGATAACTCGATTAATCCGGCGTTAAGCAGCCCGGTTTGCGCAACAATCGGGCTCCTTGAGCCTCCTGCGAGAGACCCGTGGCTCTCCGGGTAATTCATTATTTCCGCGCGGATGCGCAGCAACCGCGTCTACAACCAGCAGCAAAAGCTTACACAGCCGCAGCAGCAGCACCGAGCGAGCGAACGTAGGTCTCCCCCCGACATTTACGATGACCATTCGACGGGATCCTAGAAAGAGGGCAAGGGAGAAAGAGAGAGAGAGGAGAGACAGAAGGCGAGGCCGAACGCGAGAGCACGTTACGCTCGCATGATGTATCCCCGGTATGTATGCAGATAATGGATGCGGGGGAATACAGTTGGACGTATAAAGACCCCACGCAGGAGATACGACGGAATGGAGGCCATCTCTTCACCCTCCGTCTCCTTGTCTCTCCTCCTACACGCTCCCAACTCTCTCTCTCTCTCCCCCTCTCTCTTTCTCTCTTTTTCTCTTCTCTCCCAGTTTGCTCTCTTTCTCCTCCTATCTCTCTCTCCTCTCTCTCTTTCTCTGACTGACTGTCTCTATCTCTCTCTTTTTCTCTTCTCTCCCAGTTTGCTCTCTTTCTCCTCCTATCTCTCTCTCTCTCTCTCTCTCTTTCTCTTCTCTCCCAGTTTGCTCTCTTTCTCCTCCTATCTCCCTCTCTCTCTTTTTCTCTCCTCTCCCAGTTTGCTCTCTTTTTCCTCCACCTCCTATTTCTCTCCCTCTCTCTCTCTCTCTCTCTCTCTCTCTTCTCTCCCAGTTTGCTCTCTTTCTCCTCCTATCTCCCTCTTTTTCTCTTCTCTCGCAGTTTGCTCTCTTTCTCCACCCATCTCCCTCTCTCTCTCTCTCTCTTTCTCTCTCATGGGCGGCAGCTCCCGTGTTTATATATAGGAAACAGAAGATCAAAGAGCGAACCTTCGCTTAGCTTAGCATCAACGCCGCTCCGCTTGGGGAACCGGCCCATCGTCACCGAGATAGCTCGGGATGATGACGATGGGTGGTAGGCTGCGAGACTCCTCTTCTGCTCTCGCTGGCTTCTTCCGAGGGGTCCGCCAGCGAGACTGAGTTACCGATATAAATGTTATGCCGGCGGAGGCGCAACTCCCGCGACCCAGCCCCCAAAGAACTACGGGGTAAATGGACGGGCGAAACCCATTGATCTAACGAGTTGCATACGTATTTACGGTCCGGGAGCCAGGAATCGAACGCCCAGGGATGGGGATACCCGTGGCCACTTCGCCATTTTCTTCGAGCATCGACTTTTGCGGCGCTTATCAGCCCCTTAGACTCTTCTCATCTTTCGGAGATTCGATCTCCTATTGGTTCGAACGCTTCTGCAGTATGGTAACGTCTACAAAAATCCTGAATTGTCGTGGGACGAATATTGTGATCGGATTTTTTGGCCACCCGGTAGTTAGAACATTGTTGGTAACTAGGAAAATTGTTACCCAAGCATTTCTTTGAGAGGACAGCTGATACGGTGGTTTCTCTGTATATGTCACTTGAAATGTTGTAGAATGAAAATTGTGCTCGGATTTTTTGGCCACCCGGTAGTTAGAACATTCTTAGTAACTAGGAAAATTGTTACCCAAGCATTTCTTTGAGAGGACAGCTGATACAGTGGTTCCTCTGTATATGTCACCTGAAACGTAGTAGAATGAAAATTGTGCTCGGATTTTTTGGCCACCCGGTAGTTAGAACATTGTTGGTAACTAGGAAAATTGTTACCGAAGCAATTCTTTGAGAGGACAGCTGATACAGTGGTTCCTCTGTATATGTCACCTGAAACGTAGTAGAATGAAAATTGTGCTCGGATTTTTTGCCCACCCGGTAGTTAGAACATTGTTGGTAACTGGGAAAATTGTTACCCAAGCGTTTCTCTGCGAGGACAGCTGATATCGTGTTAGTGACATATATAACAACGTGTTTTCTTTTTCATCTGCAATGATCCATGTCCAGGGGATGTGAAAAAATCCACCAGAGATATTTGCTAATACAGGATTTTCACCGCCATGTTTTAGGGCTATTTTCACCCCCTGGATAAAATGATCCAAGTAAAAAAAGATACGTGTTAAGTATTTTTCAAGAAACTACAATGATTTCTCTATATTAGTTGACACTAAACTTACCACGGTTAAAATGACCGATTTTGTATCTCACAATTATTGAAACTAATAATAATATATTGCTTTATTCAGCCTTACAGCCAAGAATTGGCAGTTATTGAAACTATGAAAATTCGTTTATGGAATTGGATTATTATTGTAATGAAAATTACAAACAATCTCGAAAAATTTATGGCTGACATTTTCACAAATAAATATTTACCAGATACTTTTAATGCTTGTTAGGTTTAGTGTTAACAATTCACTGTATTGGGTTGCTAGACGCAAAGAGGGTGACAGTGTCCATTATGACGAATTTCAACTTTCTAATTTCAGTTTCGTTAGTTACATTACTGTGTTTACACGATATATGTCTAAAAGAAGGGTCTTGACGTGGACATGTATCGTGCAGGAGTGAACCGAGAGTGGAAAATAAAAATTGAACTCGCGATCTCGATTCAAATTGTTGCGCAGGGTATAACGGTGTATAGTTACGAGCCTGAGGGCGAAGCTTAAAGTTATGGATCGTTCTTTGCGATGGCGTCGCGCACAGTGATTATTATGCCGTCGATGCGGTTTAACCGTGTGTGAATTTCAGCGGGGAATTAGCTTCCCATCGCAGTTGGATTAGCGGATAATAGGGTTGTAATACACGCATTCCTGCCCTTCCATTGTTTATGCAGATTGCCCGGAACGGTGTCGGTTACGTAAGTTGGAAATTAGCGTAAACTTGTGCCCGGGTCATAATCGGCCTTCCGCGGGCTCGGCCATTAATTCGACATCATCGAATTGTCGAATGCGTAGCGTTTTTCGCGTTATGAAAGAGAGAGAGAGGTGGGGGAAGGCGGTTATGGAAAGGGAGAGAGAGAGAGTATGGGTGGGAGTAAATCAGTAATTCGATTCGTCAATCCAGGAGAAAAATTCATTTACACCTGCGCCCGCAAAAATGATTAAACCAGCTGGACGGGCCCGTGCTCGCGAAAGCAAAAACTACAAAAACGGCCGGCCGGCCATGAAATTGAAAATCAACGTTTTAAATCACTCTGCAGAGATCCGGCTTTTTGTCCGTTAATCTCTTCACGCCGGAAAACATTGACGTTTCTCGATTTGGACAGCGGCGAACACCCGGCTTTTTTTTCCCTCCTTTTTTCCGTTTTTTTTTTCCCCCGCGATTTCGCTTTTACTGCGATTCGTTGTCTTTAGAGGCGTTTTAAAGGCTCGGACCCCGTTTTTCAGCCGCGCGAGTGATTAGAAGAGCCGGGATCATTCCTAAACCAACGATTTCTAAACCGAAAATTCTGGTCATCTTAATTAGCTGATTACGTCAATTTTAAGGTAATGCTAAAACCAACTAGCCTAAGCGTGTTGCCCTAGGGAAATGACAGGATTGATTCTATTTAGAATTTGTAGAATTTTGTGCGAATCATATTTATTATTCCAATGCTTGCAAAATAGAATAAACACTGAATTCTCGATATATGTCAACACGAGTCTTACCAGCGACATATATCGTCCAGGAGATATTCTCCCTTGTCTCTCACGAGGTATACCCCTTGGTAGTGGGGATAGTTCCGCGACAATTATCCTGTAGGCTTCGGTGACATATATAGAAAATTCTCTGTACATGGAACTGATTTTGTATATTTACAACCGGTCCCTACTAATGGTAGGTAAATTGAACAGTTACTAAAATTATCTAAATTCTAATAAATCAGAGGTCCAGCAATAAGTGGAACAATTGTTATTTTAAAATGCAACTGCTTGTGTTTTATTCTCAGTACTAATTTACCTACAATGTTCTTGCGAACAGACAGCTGATTCGACTCGTTTCAACATCAATATTGTTTTTTGACAATTCGTGATTTCTCTATATATGTCGCCAAGGCCTGTACGATAAGTGTCGCGGAGTTATCACCACTAAGGCTTGAATATATTTCCTGGACGACACTGTAGTTGTATTGTTGACATATATCGAGAGTCAACTGTACATAAATTGAGTAGTTGCTGAAGTTATCTAAATTCTAATAAATCAGAGGATCACCAATAAGTGGAACAATTGTTATTTAAAAATGCATCTGCTTGTGTTTTATTCTCAGTACTAATTTACCTACAATGTACTTGCGAACAGACAGCTGATTCGACTCGTTTCAACAGCAATATTGTTTTTTGACAACTCGTGATTTCTCTATATATGTCGCCAAGGCCTGTACGATAAATGTCGCGGAGTTATCTCCACTGTCGATTAGGTATGTCTCTGGACCCATACTGTTGTTGTGTTGTTGACATATATCGAAGATTCACTGTACATAAAATTGTGCGGATTGAGGGGAACGTGTCAGATAAAATGGCGGTACGTTTTAGAAAAATGGATCCGCTAATTCGGACGTGGAGCGGGTGTTATCTTATGGCCAATTAAATTCGGCCAGAGCCCAGAAAAGAGGTGGGAGAGGCCACGGTATCTGCAGGCCGGTGCAACATCAAAGGATTCAATTATACCGCATTTCCGATCGAACCGCAGATCAAGTTGCGCCGACTGGCAGGGGAGGTGCGTATCACGCACCCGACCAAGAAAACTGCATCGGCGCGTCAGTTTCGGCCAGTAATCACGTTAATCCTCCTCGTGTGCTATTCCCGGAGTCATTCCGTGACATAACCTCGAAATCGGTGAAATGACAGCGTGGGTCGGAAACGACTCGGGCACAGGACTGCGGCTCTCAAGAGTCCGGCAGCGAAAACGTTGAAACTAGAAACGTCTACCCGGCAGGCTGTGCTTCGGAACGACGTTACACCGATCGCGCCTGCGTCGCCGGCTAATTAATGTAATCACGCTGAAAAACAACTCGATATCGAATTTGACGCAGCGCAAAGAGGGAAGCGTGGCGTGCGCGACGCCGGAAAGAGAAACACAGAGAGTGAGAGAGAGAGAGAGAGAGAGTGAGAGAGTGTGGGGGTGGAGAAGCGAGAGAGGGTGGTGTCGGGAAACCGTTGCAAGCGACGAAGAGGGCGGGGGTGTGATCGCGAACGCCGGCAACAAAATACGAAAAGTTTGATCGGGTCACGCACACACGATGACACACGCCGCGCGGCGGGGTACGCACACCGTTCGCTGTAATTCGATATCGTTAAACAATGACTATCGAATTCCGTTTCCCCGCGTGCCGCGCGCCGTTAGCATTGCGTTTTTGTGTCTATCTCGGCGGTTGCGGTTTTCCAGCCCGCAAAAAATTAATCGACCAACTCTATCGAAACCATGCACTAGCCTCCTCTAGACCCGGCCTCCGTGCCCCGTTCAACAGACATCAGCCGAAACCCCCATGAAGGGTATAACTGCCCCGGTGTGTATTGCTCCGGTGCAGATAAACCAGTAAATCTACTTGTGGCGGTCAAGTAAATTTTTTGGGGCCGTAATAAAATTAATTGAGCTACTCTATAGAGTCTAGGCTAGGTACCTAAATGTTTCTTCAAGTCTCTGTTCATCAGAAATTACGTAGGATCTTTGTGAAGAGTATAACATCCCCAGGTGCATTGGTCCGGTGCAGATACATACCTGCAAATCTACTTCCAGCAGTCATAAAAATTTTTTGGTGTCGTAATAAAATTATTTAAAAAACTCTACATAATCTAGGCTAGGGATCTAAATGTTTCTTCAATTCTCCGTTCACCAGAAATCATCTGAGACCTTCCTGAAGAGTATAATAGCCCCAGATGTATTACTTCGGTGTAGATATACCTGTAAATCTACTTCCAGCAGTAATAAAATTTTTTAAAAAATTCTACATAATTTAGGCTACATAGGTAGCTAAACGTTCCCTCAATTCTCAGTTCACCAGAAAACAACTGAGACCTTTCTGAAGAATATAAGAGCCCCAGATGTATTACTTCGGTGCAGATATACCTGTAAATCTACTTCCAGCAGTCATAAAATTTTTTGGGCCGTAATAAAATTATTTAAAAAATTCTACATAATCTAGCCCAGGTAGCTAAACGTTCCCTCAATTCTCCGTTCACCAGAAATCAACTGAGACCTTCCTGAAGAATATAATAGCCCCAGATGTATTACTTCGGTGCAGATATACCTGTAAATCTACTTCCAGCAGTCATAAAATTTTTTTGGGCCATAATAAAATTATTTAAAAAATTCTACATAATCTAGCCCAGGTAGCTAAACGTTCCCTCAATTCTCTGTACATCAGAAATCATCTGAGACCTTCCTGAAGAGTCTAACAACCCCAGATGTATTGCTCCGACGAGTATATAGATCGTTTCGCGGATTGATTCGAGTAAAGTAGTCGTGAGATTAATTTCGCGCAAACCTCGCGCAGCTCGTTAGGACGGTCGGCACTATTCCGGGGCAGGTTGGGAAAAGGTCCGAAACGGTTTGTGGGGGTTGTAGAGTGTGCGGGGGTTGGTTTACTAAAGGCCCTCGCGGTGGGCTCGTTTAGAGCAGAGCGCCGTTGCCTGAAGAGGCTGTATTCGAAAGATAAATGATTACGGAAGGAATCCCGGGGCCGAGGGTTGGGATGGTGGGGGGAGGGGGGTCGGCCGTTATCCTACAAAATGGAGAATAAAATAGTTACGCGTTTGTATTTATTCATCCCGCGCGCGGCACGCGGCCTCCCGGATTCTATTCCGAGTCGATTCTCTAGTTGATGTATTCACCGGGTTCCGCCGCCGGAATGAATGGCCGTACACATTCTGCCGCATGAATCGGCCCTTTTACCGACCGCTGAAACTTTTCTCGCTTTCACGGGGCCGCGAGTACTTTTTCGCACGCATCTACGAGCCCCCGTGGCTGCGCGAAACCCGCTCGGGCCCGCCGCGGTGCCTCGCTCGGCACGTCGTTAAAAATACCGTTCCAAGCGGTATTCATTTAAAGACCTCTCCTCCCTAACCCCCCCACCCCCACCACCCCCAACCCCTCCCCTCTCCTTCTCTCTCTCTCTCTCTCTCTCTCTCTCTCTCTCTCTCTCTCTTTCTGTCAATTGTTCGATCCCGTCGTACGTTAATAATACTTGACTAATGAGTACGAGAATGGGCGGTAGCTAAACGCACGGGCACGGCTTCTACGCGATCTTTCTGAATAGAGTCGCGAAAAATGTCGGAACTCGTGTGTTCGCTCCGCGTCCTGACTTTCTATATGAGCCGGCCGTGTATGCATGTGGTAACGATCCCGACGAATTAGTAGTCGCAGACGCGATTCGTAATTCGCGCCATTAACAGCCTGGAAGCCCCGTCGACGACGGGAGATTCAGTTTCAACCTCTCCCGAGGGAATTCTCTAACCCCTTCTTCGGCCGACCTAACGATTCTCTGTTTTAATTGCTCGACTGTTCCCCACTTGCGGTCCTGCGGCAATCATTTTTCCCGGGAACTTCTTCCTCGAATTAGAAAAAAAAAAAAAATAGTTTTCTGCCACGTCAGTCACACACGACTGACACTGATTTTTTACTAGGTTTAGAAATTCGTTTTTGTTGTGATATATTCGGATAAAGCGAATTTTATTAGGATCTTTAGAGTTCAGAAGGGTTGAGGGAGTATCCCCTATAATATAATACATTTTAGATTTCTAGTTTCGGTTTCACTAATTGAATTACACTGATTCTGTGAGAATCTGTGGGATTGATTTTTGGTGCTTAACGTGTCAAGACAGAATGGTAACGGAACAAATAATTGTACAGGGTGTACAAAAATCATTTCTCACGACCACCATAGCGTGATTCGTACGCCACGGGATCGGTGGAGATCTGTTAAAAAAAATTGCAACGTACAATTGATCTTGACCTTCAAAATCAGGGTCAAAATGTTGAAAAATTTGAGTGACGAGTACTATGTATATGATGTTTAAAAAAAAAGATTTTCGTCACTTTGACCTTGACTTTCAAGGTAGAGGTCCATTTTGCGATGAATGTATTTTTAATGTTTGTACAAAAAATAAAAAAATGGAGCAAATAATTAATCTTGATCTTCAAAATCAAGGTCAAAGTGTTGCAAAATTTGAGTGACGAGTACTATATGATGCTTCAAAAAAAAGATTTTCGTCACTTTGACCTTGACTTTCAAGGTAGAGGTCAATTTTGCGATGAATGTATTTTTAATGTTTGCACAAGAAATAAAAAATTGCGGCAAACAATTGATCCTGACCTTGAAGATCCAGGTCAAAGTGTCGAGAAATATTTTTCCATTGCATTGTGCTCACAGTGCTCATCACTCAAATTTTTCGACACTGTAACCTTGATTGTCAAGGTCAAGGTCAAATTTGCAGTGCATTTTTTCCAGAGGTGACAGATCACGCTCTGGTGACATATAATTTTTATGCACATCCTGTAGAAACGTATGTACAAAACTAAAGAAACCACGCAACGCGAGAGTCGTCATCATGAAGAGGAACCGGGTCTCTTCAGCCGCGAATGGCGCCAACATATTTTCCTTGCAATTTTCGCCTAATTCCGAACGATCCCACACACATACACAGACGCACACGCACAAGCACACAAGGGCGTGCGAAAGTACGCGTGCGCAGGCGGACGCCTCGTCTAAAGTCCCCGGATCGCAACGACGTGCTAATTACACGATGTTCCGCGTAACGAGATGCGGGTCCCGAGGGGGTTGCCCTTTTCGAATTAGATGCCAGGCAGACGGAAGGAGGAAGGCCAGTCAGCAGCTCTAACAGTTCCCGGTATATATCTCCCTCTTCCCCCCACCCCCTCCCCCTCCCCTCCTGGAATGGAGGACGCGCCTCCTACGTCTTTCTCTGCTGCGCGAGCAGCCACTTAGCCGAGATATCCTTTTCCTGTGGTCCGGGTTTCTCACCGTGTGTTTTCGACCGTGGCTGCCGTGCCGCCAAAAATTCACCAATTCCGGACCACCGAAATCACCGGGCCGGGGCCTTCGAGGATCGACCCGGGCCCCCGGAGACCCCCGGGCCCCACGGGCCCCATCCGGGATCCTTCTCTCTGTCTCGTAGTCGTGTAATTTATAGCGGAAGAGGCGGCTGCCCTCTCTCTCTCTCTCCCGACTCCGCTTGTGCCTACATTCCCGATCCTCTAAAATGCACAATTAATGCTGCCTGTCACGACTAGTTTCGGGACCTGCCTCGAACCGTTTTCTCCGTAGATCCGATTCATCCGATCTCTTTAAGATCCTCCCTCCACTCCGTCATTCGCCTTTTGCCGTAGATTATACCGAAAATATGGCCTGTGCCGGAGAGACGGTCGCCTTGGGACCCCAGATACAAGACTGTTTAGGGTGTCTTTATGGTTGTCGGATGCTCCACGGTAGTCTCGTTTCCTCCTGAGATACGTCCGCTCCAAGATTTGCGTCGTCAAGTCGTCTGTAATATCTTGGTCGAATGAGTGTGCACAAAAATTAATTAACCTTGCGCTGAAATGAAAGAAAAAGTGAGGAACTGCACTGTTACGAACCCGCTAGGTTGCTCAAAGTGGTTGCTTAAAGTCATTGGTGGATCCAGGACTGAGTGTGCCATATATGTCACCAAGGCCTAGACCGTAAACGTCGCGGAGTTGTCCCCACTACCTTAGGGTATACCCTGAGGGAGTGACCCAGGGGGCACGCACCTCAGGTGGAGAATCACCGAAGCAAATAAAGAGTACAATAACCCCTCTACTACATATGTCATCAAGGTCTACGTGATAAACGTCGTGGAATTATGATTGGCCACGAAACTCCAAAGGCCTCGGACGCCAAGAAATGTAAACATAACTAGGGTACGTCTCCTGCACGATACATGTCACTGGAAAGACCCGTGTTGGTGACAATAATCGAGTATTCGCTATATCGGCCGCAACTGTAGCCTAGCGTCGAGTAAAGTTGGTTTTTGTGGAGAACGTGGTTTTCCAATGGCGTTGTTGAACGGTGTGCAGCATGACTTTTGGCGAGGCATGGTCCTGCATGACGTATCGTCAGCCGCGAAGAAGCCCAAGGAAGGCAGCGGAGGCCCCTTTGTCCCGGTTCGGGGGAATTCTTCGAGCCGATTAATCGGCGATACCTATCCGAGACACCGGGGCGCTTCCGTTCAAAGCACCCCCGGCGTGGGAGAGAGAATATCCAGCGAATCGGTTCAATTAAAAACGGCCCCGTCTCGTCTGCAACGCGGTGCTCAAAGGAAACCCGCAACGGTAAAGGACGCGATTCGATCGGCGGCATGCAATTTCCCGTCGCAACGAGATTGCTTTTCCCGTTGGATCCAGAGAGAGCGAGAGAGAAAGAGAGAGAGAGAGATAGGCTGTCGGAGAAAGGGAACACGGAGGAGAGGGTAACAGAGTAGCAGCGATTCCGAAGCCCCGGGAAGAGGAAGTATTTTCGGGGGGACCTAGAGTCCGGGAGGAGCCCTAGGGGACCATACACATAGTGTGTACGGCCCTGGCCAGTCCTCTATCTCTGTCTCTCTGTCTCTCTTTGCCCTCGCATCCCTGGGTGCCGACAAACAACCTGCTGCTACCGACGCTCTGCCGATGGAGGTCGTGTATTACCCTCTATTAATATCATAATATAAACATAACTCGTATGTGCGAGTCAGCGAGCCCAACGAGCAGAGCCCAGAGCCCTGCACGATGAAGCGAGACAACGTAACCACCGCAGGGAGACGAGCGTGTACAGCTTGATTTTCTGGGGTCGATCCCAGGGGCTGAAGGGGGCACAGGAGGGGAGCAAGTGGCGCGTGATGAGTAGGGTGTGTTACACGCACATTATGCGAGGTCCTGGCTCTATATGTCCCCTGCCAACCCGCCATAACCCTGATCCTGCATACGCGTGTACCCCTTCTTCTCTCTTTCACCCGCGCCATCTCTCTTTCTCTATACCGCACGCCCCAGCCCCACTCGTGCGTCGGCCCTGCATTTTATATATCGATGAACCGTCGAGGGTTACAACTATATCGGGTAATCGGTTCTGCGTAGCGCCAACCCTCGAGAAAACCGGTCGTCGACTTCCCGCTTCCGGGGTAGCCACGGATTCTTCGAAACCGTCCAGACACAGGCCCCCTTTGTTCACTTGTTCTACCGCGAACGTGTCTGGGAAAGCTGCTTGTCCAACGCCCAGGAAATCATCGTTTCTTCAAACCAGCAAATTATACAGAGGATTATACCTACTGGTGAACTCTGCGCTGAAGATAGTGTACTCAAATTGGCAAGTGCTGGCCAACCAATGAGGAAAGTCCGTACTTTGGACATCAAGAGAAGGGGACACATTAGAGGAGAACAAACAATCTTTGAAGAGAGGATTGACGGGAGAAAGAGTCTAGGAGAATGATGATTCCTTGGAGTCCAAAAGCTGGTGGATCTCCAGGTAGCCTAGACACAGCAGACCCTAGGCATGACAGACTCTAGGTCCGTAACTTTGGAGATAGGATTGTCGGGGGAAAGTGTGTAGGAAAATAAAGGCTCCTTGGAGTCCAAAAACTGAACTATCCACATCTACCTTACGCACTATGGACCCTAAGCACGATGGACCCTAGGCACGATGGACCCTAGGTCTATAACTTTGAGGACAGAGTCTAGGTGTGCGAAGGCTCCTTGGAGCCCAAAGCCTGAAGGGTCCCCACGTCCCCTAGGCACAACAGAGCCTAAGCACCACGGACCCTAGGCAAAACAGACTCTAGGTCCATAACTTTGGGGACAGGATTTCCGGGGGAAGAAACTAGGAGTGCAAAGACTCTTTGGAGTCCAAAAACTGAAGGATCCCCATATACCCTAAACCCTAGGTCCCCCTTCCTGTTGACCAGAACAATGTCCACGCGGTTCAATGATATCGTTTCGATCAGGATAATTGCTGGGGCACTTGTAGCGCCAGGACTGGCGTTTCCATCACCCGAATAAGAAAACACAACGGACAGCACGTCGTACGTAGTGGCTGGATTCGCACGCAATCGCGTGTCGCCAGCGTTGCTCGCCTTTCCGATTCGATGTCCTTCGAACAGCGTCGAATCGAGCGCGCGCGCGCCACTCCAAGATCGTCGAACAATCACAGTCAATTAAAACTGGCAGTGAGTGTGCGCGGGTGCGAGGACATATGTATATGTAAGACAGAGAGTGGGAGGGAGAGGGAAAACGTGCGCGCGTAAGCATGAGCAGGAGTCACGTGCAGAAACGTACCGGCGTAATTCGCGCGCACGTACGAGCCGTGACACGCACATGCTAAATTGCGGAGCCGCGCCGTCGCTTTTGAGATAACCGGAAACGTATCTCGACGGTAACGATCGTCTCGTCTCAAGAACCCTGAACGAGGGGATTTGCCGACGTTCGCGCGCGCCGCAACGAGCGAGCATAATTCATTATAATTAACTTCGGCTTCTCTTTAGGACGATGGCCGTGTTCGACCGGCGCTTTTTCGGCTCTGACGCTGATAAAACGCTGGCCGTTCCTTCTGTCTTTCACTGGCCCACTCTTCTTAACGACTATGTATTTTTCAACCACAATTGTTGATGCTCAGGTCTTGGAAAATTTTGTTCCAACTGGGCTCCAAGTACTCGTGAATTTATTTAGCTTGGTTTCATTATTATTACAAAGGATTAATTATTGTTTACTGCGTTCTATAGAGGTGCTAAAAAAATGTGGACAGGTGATTAGTAGACTGTGAAGGTTTATGGAGTTTTCAATTTTTTTAGACAAATTTGAAAAAAGGGGGACCAAACAGAATTCTGTTTTCGTTGGTAACAGCCTTCGTAGACCCAAAATAAATAAAAATCGTATTAAATTTTGTTGAATTTGATACTCTAGTATTTTTTGAAAATTTTCGTAAGCCATATATGCATGAAGATCCGCAGTTTGGGGATTAGGATTAATGTGGATAAATACAGTGATAACTCTATATATGTCACCAAGACTTCTACGATAAATGTCGCGGAGTTATCCCCACTACCGCGAGCTATACCCCGTGGAAGGTCACAAAAGTCGAGAGGAATGTAAACATAACACACGACTCGATTATATCTCCTGTACGATACTTGACACTGACAAGACCCGTCTCGTTGACATATATCGAGAATTCACTGTATGTATACTATCAATTCCCTTTAAATTGAGGGTAAAGCTCTATTTTATCATAGTCAATATTTCCCCCTTACAGAACACGTGATTATACAACAAATATAAATTTTCTATTTTTCCTGGTACACCTCAGCCACCAAAGAAGTTGTAATTATTGTAATCATAAAATAAATTATAGTGCAGGGGATTAAACAGCGAGTTCAGCGAAGTAGCTGCAGCAGACGGAATTTTCATCAGACCGGTCCGTGCCAACAGGTTCGCGGTTGTTTTGGACAAGTGCGAATTACCGCGAGAAAAACATAGCGATTCGTTCGGCAATACGCTCGTCACGTTTCACAGCGTTGTGTCGACGGTTCTGGTTGATCCGCCATGGCGGATGAAACAGTACGCAAGTAATGCAACCTCCGCGTGTGTCTGTGTTGCAAACTGCGAGAAGTATCATCGAGGGTCCGGCGTTCCCGCAACGCGCGCGTTGTTCCACACACTCGACAAATTTTTTGATGATCCTCCCTCCCCCTCCCTGCCGCCCCCCCCATTTCCCGCCCCTA
This sequence comes from Seladonia tumulorum, assembly GCA_913789895.3. Taxonomy (NCBI): domain Eukaryota; kingdom Metazoa; phylum Arthropoda; class Insecta; order Hymenoptera; family Halictidae; genus Seladonia; species Seladonia tumulorum. The sequence goes on from OU565280.1 coordinate 7,809,280, forward strand.
GCGCGTGTGTGCCACCCTGTCCGCGAGGCGCATTGTTTTAACGATCCTTTAGAGTCACCCGGTACATGAGCTCGCGCAGTGGCGCACTTGACTGTAGCACACTCTTCATGCACGCAGGGGTTGAGGGTTGCATACGTTGCGGTATGGATTAGTTAGGCGGACACAATAATTTTGCCAGCACCCACCGGCGATATTCTCCCTCTCTCTCTCCCCTTCTCCCTCACTCTCTGCCCTTCTCCCTCTCTCCTCGGTCCCTCTATCTTCTCTATCACTCTCCATCCCTCCGCCCTTCACCTCTTGGCCGGTCTCTTCGCGTAGCAAAGCCACAATGTTTCGAAAAGGGTGTTGCGAATCTCCTCTGCGCCGGCTTGTGCAACACTCCTGGTCACCGACAATCCCCATGAACATAAACTCGGCTCCTCCATGAAATTCGCATTACTCCACTCGTTATAATCGCGGGACTCCAGCTCCAACCCGAAGTCTACCTGCAACGGTCAATTTTTTGAGGCCATAATAAAATTATTTAAACAATTCTATAGAAGCTAGGCTAGCTATCTAAATGTTCCTACAACTTTCTGTTCACCAGAAATAACCTGGGACCTTCATAAAGAGTATTAAATCCCCAGGTGTATTGGTCCGGTGCACATGAACCCATAAATCTACTTACATCAGTCAAGTAAATTTTTTGAGGCCATAATAAAATTAACGGAGCAACTCTACAGCATCTAGGCCAGCTAGCTAAATGTTCCCCCAATTCTCTGTACATCAGAAATCAGCTGGGACCTTCAGAAAGACTATAACATGCCCAGATGTATTACTTCGGTGGAGATGAACCCGTATATCTACTTACAGCGGTGAAGTAAATTTTTTGTTGCCATAATAAAATTAACTGAGCAACTCTACAGCATATAGGCCAGCTACCTAAATGTCCCCCCAATTCTCTGTACATCAGAAATCAGCTGAGAGTGTTCATGGAGAGTGTAACATGCCCAGATGTATTACTTCGGTGCAGACGAACCCATTAATCTACATACAGCGGTCAAATTAATTTTTTGGGGTCCGTAATAAAATTAACTGAGCAACTCTACAGCATCTAGGCTAGCTACCTAAATGTTCCCTCAATTCTCCGTTCACCAGAAATCAGCTGGGACCTTCAGAAAGACTATAACATCCCCAGATGTATTACTTCGGTGCAGATGAACCCGTATATCTACATACAGCGGTCAAATTAATTTTTTGGGGTCCGTAATAAAATTAACTGAGCAACTCTACAGCATCCAGGCCAGCTGGCTAAATGTCCCCCCCAATTCTCTGTACATCAGAAATCAGCTGAGACGTTCATGAAGAGTGCAACATGCCCAGGTGTATTGGTCCGCCGCATATAAATCGGCTGGCGGATTGATTCGAGTGAAGTAAAACGACGAGAGCCCTGGGGCGATTGCTAGCGCCAATATTCTCCGATCTAATCCTCTGATCTGTGCTCAGCATCCGCGAAGCTGAAGACGCTGTTCGGTCCAGCGGTGGTCGAGCCAAAAATACCGTGCGGCAGAGAGACAGCAGCTGCGGACATTTGGTCATATACGAGACAAAACTTCCGCTTGATAATCTTCATCTGGCTGGACGTGTTCGCGGGTAGAAAGAGGGGTTGGGGTGAGGGAGGGAGGGAGGGGGAAAAAGAAGGACTAGAAGGTGGTCGTCGGTTGGAGAAGGGCGACAGTAGTCCCCAACGAAACGCGACTCGGTTGGAGAAGGGAGCGTAAGGACACGGGTTAGCGGTCGGTGGAGGAGAGAAAGGAGAGAGAGAAGAAAGAAGAAGCGGGGGAGAACCCCTGGCCACCCTTATTAAGATTCCAGCTGTGGAATTCTACCTGCGCCGAGCTCGCTACTGGTCTTAAGTAAATAAAACACGACCGAGCCACGTCGCCTCCGCAACGGCTCCGCTCTCGCTCGACCGGGTTTGCGTAGCTGCTCTTCGTCGTCGTCGTCGTAGTCGTCTGTTCCTTCTCTTCTTCTTCTTCTTCTACTACTTCTTCCTCCACCTCCTCGTTCCTCCTGGGTTCTCCGTGTCTCCCTTTCACCTTGCTCTTCCCGTCCCGGGTACCCGGGCTTCTCTCGTTCCTGTTGCTCTTGCCTCTCTACCGGCTCGCTTCGACTCGTCCACGTCTCGTTTTCTCGTCCATTATTACGGCTGCTTTGCCTACGGTTTCGCTGCAGAGAGCCGCCCCCCTCCCTCCCTCCCGCCCCTCTACACTCCACCGATTCCACTTCGCGTCCTCTTCCTACTTTCATCCTGCCAGCCATCCAGCCAGCCAGATCCTCCTTCTTCGTTCCCCTCTCGACCCTTCTCCCTCGTTTCTTCCACAGTTCCTCCACACCCCGAACCGCGAGCCAGCGAGCGCGCGCGCGCCCGTGTATGCTCGACTCTGACTGGGAATTCGGGACTTCGATTCGGCTCGATCGGCCCTCAAGGACATACCGGAATTCCTCGGGATCGACCTCGGTGCGCCGGGGGGGAACCGTCGGAAGCGTTTTCGGCGACCCAACCCTTTGAACCAACCGAACCTCTGAATATTAGAACGCGCACCACTACGTTCAACCCTCTCTCTCTCTACACCCTGAACGGTGGATGCACGTCGATTTCGCTGAGAACAAACGAATTTCGGCGGGTTTAATTTTGCGCAGCGGTGGCCGGGCCTATGGTGACCCAGGAGTTCGAAAATTATCGGATAGTAAACTACCCGGACCTGAAGAATCGTTTTAATTGGGACGTGAGCGTCGAAGGAGACTCCTGGTTAGAGGTTCTAGCACCGTACGCCATTATAGTGGGTTCCGTGGAAAGTACAAGATAGTACAAGACAGTTTGAACGGTACGAAGCAATATAGTGGGTTCCGTGGAAAGTAGCAGTTGGAATAGTAGGAACCAGTATAGTGGGTTCTATAGAAAGTAGCAGTTTGAACGGTATGAAGTAGTATAGTGGGTTCCGTGGATAGTAGCAGTTGGAATGATACGAACCACTATATTGGGTTCTATAGAAAGTAACAGTTTGAACGATACGAAGCAATATAGTGGGTTCTGTACAAAGTAGCAGTTGGAATGGTACGAACCACTATAGTGGGTTCTGTCGAAAGTAACAGCTTGAACGGTACGAACCACTATAGTAGGTTCTGTACAAAATAGTAGTTTGAACAATACGAACTACTATAGTGGGTTCTGTACAAAGTAGCAGTTTGAACAGTACACCACTATAGTGGGTTCCGTGGAAAGCGTCAGTTTGAACGGTACGAAACAATATAGTGGGTTCCGTGGAAAGCGTCAGTTTGAACTATATACCACTATAGTGGGTTCCGTGGAAAGCGTCAGTTTGAACGGTACACCACTATAGTGGGTTCCGTGGAAAGCGTTAGTGTGAACCTATAGTGGGTTCCGTGGAAAGCGTCACTTTGATGGTTACGCTACTATAGTGAGTTGCGTGGAAAACGTCAGTTTGAACGGTACGAAACAATATAGTGGGTTTTGTGGAAAGCGTCAGTTTAAACTATACACCACTATAGTGGGTTCCGTGGAAAGCGTCAGTTTGAACGGTACACCAGTATAGTGGGTTCCGTGGAAAGCGTTAGTGTGAACCTATAGTGGGTTCCGTGGAAAGCGTCACTTTGATCGTTAAGCTACTGTAGTGGGTTCCGTGGAAAGCGTTAGTTGGAACAGTACGCTACTATAGTGGGTTCCGTGGAAAGCGTCACTTTGATGGTTACGCTACTATAGTGAGTTGCGTGGAAAACGTCAGTTTGAACGGTACGAAACAATATAGTGGCTTTTGTGCTATACGCTGCCAGGCGCCGTGCTTAATCCCTTGCGCTGGAATTTATTTTACTGTTTCCGTGACTAGAACTTTTTTGTAATTAAATTTCCTTAAAAAAAGGATAAAATTGATATTATTACTATTGACATTTCTTAGACTCTGTTCAGAATCTTCGTCACGACTATTACTCAATATTGAAGTGCAAGGGGATAGGAGGTAAATATTCGCTCTTGAAACTTCTTCAGCAGGGAAGTTAATGTGATAGAAAAAAAATTGTTCCAAAATTGCAATTGGTGGGAATCCTATGAAAAAAGTTGTAAAACACATTTTCTTCGCAATCCAATTTAAGAAAAACTGGTATCGTATCGGATCCAGTCGAAACTCCCCGGTGGCCATCGACAACTCGAAATACCGTTTCGAACTCGGGCGAACCGTTTAACTCTCGGCGCGAACACGCGCGCATCAACTTAGCCACCTCGTGCACCGGGTCCGGCATCCGTTTATCGGTCTCCGGGGAGATTGGCAGTCTGGCGCCTTCAGCTAGGAAGTCCGCGTGAACGCGTCAGGTGGGTTCGTTAGGCGAGTACGAGGACGAACGACGAGGAGGACACGGGTTGGGGGGATGGAGGGGTGGAGAGGGTTGTGTGTCCTATCTCGTTCGTCGCGGGGAGTGGTTGTTGCGAGCCGATGGGCGATGACACAGAACCCGGGGGCTTGTTATTCGTCATGCTTACGCGGATGCCAGCGTATCCCTTCAGCCTCATACTTCTTCGGGCCCGACAGTGTCCCACGGAACGTTTTTAATATTCCCCGGGGCGGTGTTTGCGCCCGTTGTCATTCAAGGTTCTCCCCGGCGCGAGCGAGAATGACGTCTACGGTGAAAGAGAGAGAGCGAGAGAGAGAGAGGGGGGGATAGGTAGGAGCAACAGACACGTCCTCCGCGCACAATGCATCGGTCCGTGACGGTGACGAGGCGGACGGTGACGACTGTTGCTGATGCTGAAGCCCTCCAACAGCTTCCACTGCTACTGATGCTCTCTGCCATGGTCGGTGGTGTGGTATCCTTTAGTAATGCGCGCCGGTTGCTGCCGGGCCTCTTCTCCTAGGCTGATGTGCGTGAGGATCGGTGTGTCCCGATCGCTCCGGGCTGCGTGATAACCACGCCACGCCACGCCACGCCACGCCGTACCACGCCACGCCGTTTCGTGTCGTCCTCCTTACACACAGCCTGCTACTGCTGCTGATGCTGCTGCTACGCTCTCTGCCTAGCGTCCCTTCTCGCGGAATCAGACACCGAGGACACACGAATACCCGGCCCAGGAGATAAAGAGAAGACTTCCGGGCATAATCCGAAGCGTCGCGCGGCGAGCCCAGGCGCTAGAACAATCAAGCCGCTTCATTGTTCCCAGCCCCCGAGCTTGCTTCCTTCCTTCTTTCTCTCTACAGGTTCTTTCTTTTTCTTTTTTCTTTTTTTTTTTTTCAACGACGATTGGCGCGAACGGGGCTGCTCTCCCAACCACCCCCGCTCCCAACCGCCAACCGTGTCCGCTCTTTCCGCTTGTTCGTCGTCGACGACGACGAGAAATTTCGCGCTACCCGTTGTCTTCGCCTCGGAACGCTTGACGCCTGATTTCGTTCGATTCTTTGCCCCCAGGCTGTATCTCGACGCGGTTGCGCAAAAATCGATCGACCGTCGAACGATTAATCGAGTCCCGTTTGCGATTTTAAGAGGTTCAGACGAGTTGCGAGCGAAATAAAATTAATTAACCGGCCCGGGGACACGGATTATGGTGTTTTATAGAGAATTTCTCGATATTTGTCAACTACGCGTCATATATCGTGGAGGAGTCATGCCCGAGGTGAGGTGAAAATTAATTAACCGGCCCGGGAACACGGATTATGGACTTTTATAGAGAATTTCTCGATATATGTCAACTACGCGACATATATCGTGGAGGAGACATGACCGAGTCGTGGTGTGTTTATACTCCTAGGCGTCAGAGCCCTCTTGACCTTGGTAGCTCGGTATACCCCTCACGTGGTGTGCCCAGAGGTAGTAGGGATTACTCTGCGACGTTTATCGTCGAGGCTTTGGCGACATATATAGAGAAATAGATATCTGTAGTACTCTGTGCGAGCTTCTCTATTCTTAACCCTCCACTGCGGTGCAGTTTATGGTTGTAGCAATCTGTGGATTGTGAATTTTAGGTGGTGTATAAGTTTTCTGTATCGATTCCGAAAAATTGTAGCCTTTTTTCGAAAATTGTAGAATTTTCTTTCATCTTTTAACGCTTTGATTGTCAAACTAGGAACCTCAAAATTTTTGCATAAAATCAAAGTAAGTTATTTCACGAAATAAAAATTGAAAAATAAAATTAAATATATAATATCGACTAGTCTCCCAACTTTCTTGCATTTTACAGATCCTAATCAAATTCGACAATGAACATACAATGAATATATTAACGTAAAAATTCATTTCTTAACAAATAACTCCGTCACCCACATATTTATGACATGACAGTCACCGTGTGTTAATAATGTTCATAATATTGATATTGGTGCATTATTTTTTTTTTTGTATCTCGTTTTTGTCTTTAATCTGTAGTCTATTAAAGTTAAAGACTGGATAATTTCATAGAAAGTTTGTACGTATATATTGTTGTGCGTTTACTTGGCACTCTGTAGTTCAGCATTGAGAAGGACTGGAGCGACTTCGTTGTCTTCTAGCACAGCTCATCTCGCGCAATAGATTACGCATTTATCCTTGACAGAAAGAAGAAAGCTGAACGCGCACAGATTGTGCCCGGTCGTGTGCAGTTTGCGCAGCAGTTTTTGCATATACGTCTGGCGCAGCAGTTTTTGCGAAATCACTGCGCCACCGGTCCGAAGAAATGTCGTTTTCAGAAGAACAAGTTCCGTTCTTCTGGCCATTAGTCCCCGAATAAGAACTTCGGACATCATCCTCGCAGGTCCATCAATTTTACGAACTACGCCGCGATGTATTGCGGACGTGTTCCTTGGATCTCGGATCAAGTAAACGAATCCTTAAAATAAAAATATTTCACTTCAATTTACAAAAGCTAGGATCCAACTAAAAATAAATAAATAAATTCATTCTTGAGCAATTTTAATAAGTTGAGAATAATACTCTAAGTTGTTTCGCTATTTTAGACTGCACATTACATTCGTTAGATTGCGGAATTTTATGCATATTTAGAATTACATTAGTTACGAATATAATTATATTTATCACAAAAATGGAATGCAAAATTGTGGAGACAAGTGAACGATTTTTCTCGGTACTTATTTGAAGTATATTTTAATATCGAAAGCGTTAAGTATGTTTCACTATTTCACTTGTTAACCCTCTGAGGCCTGCGAGTTCTAGGTCTATGCCGGGGTCACTTCTGACCCACACCGATATTTCAGTTTCATACCGATATTTACCACAAAAATGGGAATGCAAAATTGTGGAGACAGTGAACGATTTTCCTCGGTACTTATTTGAAGTATATTTTAATATTAAGAGCGTTAACTATATTTCACTGTTTTATTTCTTAACCCTCGGAGGCCTGCGAGTTCTAGGCCTCTATGCCGGGGTCACTTCTGACCCACACCGATATTTCAGTTTCATTCCGATATTTACCACAAAAATTGGAATGCAAAATTGTGGAGACAGTGAACGATTTTCCTCGGTACTTATTTGAAGTATATTTTAATATTAAGAGCGTTAACTATATTTCACTGTTTTATTTCTTAACCCTCGGAGGCCTGCGATTTCTAGGTCTATGCCGGGGTCACTTCTGACCCACACCGATATTTATTAAAAAGGAAACGCATCTAAACTTCCAGTGAAAAATTTCTGTTTCTCGAAATCGTCACCGACAAATTTTTCTTTTTCAATAATTCATCCAGCCTGTGCCTGGTAAACGCATAAAATCCATAATCTGGTAATAAGAAGATGCGCAAGGATATCGGATCTGGCGCCTCGAGCGTATCTCCGAATCGCGTTGGTAAAATAAAGAAGAGAGTGTTGCAGCGGAGTAAACGATGTCCCTAACGACTGGTAGAATTCGCCACGGTGCCGCGAGACGGATGATAAAACCCTCGAACGCGATAAAAGACGTCGTCGCAGTCTCCGGTTCAGCTTGGACTTGGCCGGATGCGAAATTTCCTCCTGCCCGACGTTATTATCCCATTAAATCCAGCTCGGGAAATATGCGATGCAGATTAGAAGGATTTATTTTAAATTCCCTCGTGTATTCCCTCTCCCCCTCTCTCTCTCTCACTCATTCTCTCTCGTTTTTACCTTTTCCTTTTTTGTTTCCCTTTCGCATGCCGGATAATAGCCGAGGGTAGAGCGAGAGAGGTGAAAGAGATGAGAAATTTCCGGAGATTTATTATAGGGAGCAGAGCGGATTGAAGCCACGCAAGGTGATGCCCAATCAGTCTCCGGCGCTGCTCCATCACGATCGAGGGTGATCCTCTCTCTCTCTCTCTCTAGGCTCTCTCGCACACACACACACACACATACAGCACGGAGGACAATAAAAGTCTTGCCCGGCCCCGACGTATCGTGATTCCTTGTCGTACGAGAGAGCACCCTTGCTAGACCATCTCCCGAGCAGCCCCGCCTGCCTACTTTTCTGTTTGTCGCGATTCATCCTTAATTCATAATTGCACGGTCTACCGTCCCGCTCTCCTCGTCGTTGATTGAAGATTACAGCCGTCTTCGCCGAGCGTTTCGCTGCCCTAGTCCTTATTAATCACCGGTTCTTCTCGTAGAACGGATCGCCGGGAGAAGAAGAAAAAAAAAAGAAGAAACGCGCCAAACGATGCCAAACGACATTCGAACGGAACACCTCTTTCTGCTCCGGTCCCTCCAAAAACAATTCCCAGCATGCCGCACTGTGCTCGTTTCTATTCGACGCAAGTGCTGAAAAGAGACAGGTGGCAATTTCAGAGTTCTAATCGAATTTGTCGAATTTATTGAACTTCCGGATTAAAATTAGTGTGCTTTCAAATTAAAATTAAATTGTACTTTCGAATTAAAATTATTTAACTCCTCCCCAATTTAAAATTATTGAACACACCCCAATTGAAATTGCTGAACTCCCCAATTAGAATTATTGAACTCTCAAATCAACATTAAACTGAACTTTCAAATCGAACAACTTAAACTATTGAACTTTCGAATTGAAATTATTGAATTTTCAAATTAACAGTAGGACTGCCGAGTAATAAATACAACTGATGAATACTGCTTTGTAATGTTGACAAGCCTACACCTATTCAAACCTAATACCATCTTTATGATAATATATATTGGGTTGGCAACTAAGTAATTGCCGATTTGTTCAATGAAATAAAAGAGTTTTTTGTTTTACTTGGAATGAACTTTAATCTATGATGTATTTTCCATTTTGTTCGATGACCTTTTGCCATTTTTCTGACAACTTGAAAATTCCACGCTCGTAGAAAGTCTGATCCTTTTCGGCCAAAAACTGAGTCAAGTTATAGTTTCATCTATAACTGAAATCGGCAATTACTTAGTTGCCAACCCAATAGTAATACCATCTCAAGAAATGGAAACATATTTCTCAAGGATATGCGAGAACTTATTTGTAGATTTACACTACCGGCCATAAGTGTTTACCCACCCACATATTTTTTAACATTGTAGTCCACGGTTCTACGGTTCAGCTTCAATAACTTTGCTATTTCTCTGTTACTTTTTCCGATGCTATGATGGGACTCTATTATAGCGCGCGTTTCAATCGATAATTCTTTTCTCCCTGACATTATTTGAAATTTTCGCAAAATTCTTTAGGCACGTGAAAATCAACTGTTTACTGTATGAAAGCTTAATGCAGTATGAAATTTGAGAAGACTAAGATACCTGTATTACCTGCGTTCATATTCCCTACTGACCGTTATAAAAATTTCAGAAAAATGGGTTTCTTTACCTGAACTCCAAAATTGTCGTTTTTCATAAAAAGCTGTAAACTCATTTACAGTTTACCTGATTGTGTATGTACAGAATATTTTGGATGTTTTTTATTAGCCTTATAATTAGGATTTAATGCTACGGACATTTTCATAAAAATAAAATACCTATTATTTGAATAGTAACGAAATTTGAAGGTGGGTAAACACTTATGGCCAGTAGTGTATACTTATTTATAGGGGGTACCGATCACAGAAAAGGTTGAGAACCACTGACCCACATCATTTTTGTCTGTTTCTCTTGTCTTTGATTTCCATTTTTCCTTTTGTTTTGTTCCTTTTTGACACTTTTGTCGCTTAATTTCAAGAGCAAACGTGCTTGCAATTCCGAGCGCATCATGTATTGTGTTTCCGTCTTCAGAATTTTGCAATAGGATTGCGAGGTCCGCCGAGAGTGTGCGGTCTTTTTCTAAAGTTGTTTCCCCGGGTAACTCGAAAGCCCCATGTGGTAGTTTTACGAGGAATTACCAGTTGTCCAACTTGCGAGTCGTCGTTTCGAGTCTCCTCCCGAGCATTACGTCGCGATTCCTAGAAGCCCCCCCCCCCCCCGAACCTTTTGGTCTTCTTCTTCTCGGCCCCGCTGGCAAGACACAATGCATACCGGTCCCTCCACGACCGACTCTCCCCCACTGTTTGGCAAAGTCCTTCGTCCTACGCATTTTTTACGAGACAGTTAGGCAAAGGCTGGGCTTTCTCCCGCCACGGAAAGTCCCTGTCCGGCGAAACCGATCTTCCATAATAGCTTCGCCAAATTCGCAACACAATTCTACCGATCGATTCGTTCGAACCGATTTCTGTGGAAAAATAATCGAACTTGTTCACTTTTACTAAAATTGCAACGGGACTAATTGGAATCTTTGCTGTGTTGCTACGATTTTTAGTTGAGTTGTGTTGGTACGATTGACCAGTTACCCTAGTTACCCTTGCTCAGCAAGTCCTACATTTTTAATGAAACTTTTATGCATTTAGGTTAGAGACAAGTGCAATTTAAATCAGTCCAACCACGTCGATAAATTATTCCCAATTTATTAAGATTAATTGTGCTGTTTTAATCAGTTGGTTCCCTTGTTCAGCAAGCCCTAATTCCTCAATTAGGCTTTTGTGCATTTATGGCAGAAATGAGTGCTATTTAACCTTCTGAATGCTGGGGTCATTCGTGACCCGTCGAGGTGGTTATCCCCTCTTTTTCTTCTTCATCCGTAATAGGACGAAAGCCGGTCCCTAGCCATCGCCCTATATCGGAACAAAACTGGATTAGTGAAATATCGACGTGGGTCAGATATGACTCCGGCATAGGCTTTAAACTCGCAGGAGTCCGAGGGTTAAAACAGTCTAACCACTTCTATATTTCCAATAAATTAATATTAAAATTAAAATTCATTAAAATTCATTGTACTAATCAATTGGTACCCTTGCTCAGCAAGCCCTAACTCTTAACCACGCTTCGGTGCATTTATGGCACAAAAACGAGTGTAATTTAAAACAGTCTAACCTCGTCGATATACAGTTCTCTATATATGTCGCCAAGGCCTCTACGATAAACGTCGCAGAGTTATCCCCACTACTGCGGGGTATAGGTATCCTTGAGGGGATGCTCGAGAGGCCTAGGAATGTAAAGATAACACAACTTGAGTATGCGTTCTCGACGATATATGACGCTGGCAAGACGCCTCGCCAAGGTCATTCAAGGACAAAGGGAATTTTAATCTGCCTTCTGCATTTTTATTTTCTGCAAAGATCCCCGGTCCACTTCTTCACATTTCTATGACCAGACTGAGGTTGTTTATTGAAAAATTGTTTGCATCGATTGCAACAAGCAGGGTCCAAACGTCTTTTTGGAGGTTTGTGATGAAGTGGAGCCTGAAGAGTATCGAAGCAGGATATGTTTCCATTTGCTTGCGTTAGAGGCTGGGTCCCCGCAGCAGCGAGAAACCGCCTTATACAGGCCAAAGAGAAGTCTCCACGGAGACTTGTCGCAGGCCTCTAGACAGAATGGCAATTAGCTCCCCGAGAAGAGACACGCATTACTGTACCCCCGTCGTCCTCTCTCGGTTCTATCGCTTTGAGCTGTCAGCCAGGGCCCCGTGCATCGCGGACAACGCTCTCGGTGGACAGGTCCGATTGACACTGACGAACAGTCCCTGATGAGCTATTCGCGGAGACTCGAGTGACTCGAGTTTGTTCTACGAACGTCTGTAAAAGGTTCATCGGCTGGCTCGGCTCGGGGAGAAACATCTCGAGGAACCTACACGATTAACCCTTGTCTCCGATGAAACAGCAGCCGGCAGTAACGGCCGTAGGAGAGTGCTAGCCCCCCACCCCACAACCCCCTGCTTCTCTGAATTCTCTGTTTGCCTTCAATCTTTGTCACGCGAGCTTGCGAGTTCTCCTTGCGTCCGCGAAACAATCGGAGGACACGAACAGAGTTCCATTGTGCCCCGGTAGAATTCATATATGCGACGCAAAAAGACACCAGCACGTTCTTCTTCCGGAAAACGTTGCTGATGAACGTTGATCGACCAGTCCATGAGCTTCCTCAGGGACGATTTTACGTGTTGGCACTGAAAATCAATTTTCAGGTACTGAATAGTCAAGTCTTCATTTAAGACAGTTCGGGACACATAGTGATTTCTCTATATATGTCGCCGAGGCCTCCACAATAAACGTCGCGGAGCTATTCCCAGTACTGTAGGGTACCCTGTCTGGGGCCACAAAGCTCGAGGGATCCCGGTAAATATAATATGGTTCGGGTATGATTCCTGGACAAGCTTGCAAGACTCGTGTTGATGACATATATCGAGAATTCACTGTAGATCACGTGGGGTTATTATGGCCTTGTGAACGCATTGTCCTCTCCGAACGTAGAGAAGGACAGAGGGAGTAAACAAGGACCTAGGCAGCTCGCTGGGTATGCCCCCCAGTGGAGGAAATAGTCAAACCTACTAAAATCGTGTAGTTCTATTGGGCTTAGCTCGAGGCATTACTGTACACACAATAAGCACGTTCCATTCTACGCTTTTGATCGTTTGGAACCCTGTGGGACGTTCATGGGCGTCTACCGGCTTCTTTGTGTACCACTTCTGATGCCAAATAGTCAAAAGGTCATTATAGAAGGTCAAAGAAAGTCTCCTATACACCTTCGGTTAGTATATATCACCGAAGTGATCCATATAAAATCTTGCTAGGCTAGGAAGGAAGACTCCTAGGTCTTCTTAGACTGCCTAGACTAAACTGAATAGAAATTCACTTGTGCCTAATTTCTGTGCCTCAGAACGAGTTTAGAAAATGGTTCATGAAGATCTCCAGAGCCCACTTATTATCAGTTTTGGTAGTAGAGGTTTGTAATAGTGAGTGGGGCCAGTATTTTGGCGGACCAGGGACTTGGGGGGCACCGGTTTTGAAAATCAATTGCGGCTCGGATATTGTGTAACGAGCGCACACAAGGGTGGAACAACGTGGGAGAAGAAAGGTCGGTGGCGTGTTAGGGGGCACGGCCGGGTATGTGTATCGGGCTCGGGGTACTCGAACGAGAATGTGCACCAATGGCGGGAGGGAGGCTGGGTCAGGAGGGGCGAGAAGAAGAAGAAGGAAGGAAGGAAGGAAGGAAGGGGTTGGCAGGTCGTTGAACATAAAAGTGGGCACGGAACGAGTCACGTGTACACCGGGCGCATTCAGACGGATCGACAGGAAAACCGTGCGCGACGTTGGCAGCGGTAACAGAAGCTCCTGCACACCGGTAGCTATGAACGAACCTAGGCTAAGCTGGTTGACTGGTTGGTTGACTGACTGGCTTGCTTACTTGCTTACTTGCTCGCTGTTAACTTCTCTCTCTCCCTCTCTCTCACCTCTTCCACCTTGTTCCCCCTCCCCTCCCATCGCCTCTTCTGCAGCGATGTTTCTCTCGCTCTTTCCCTCGCGAGACTCACGAGAGTCCCCCTCCGGGTTGCGCCACCAGTAATTGCTTCCTTTGAGTAGCTCCGGAGGTGTAATTTAGTCCCCGACCAACAACCTTAACTAATTAACACACCGAGTAGCGAACGAGTGACGGAGAACGAGCCGCGACGGCTTGACTGACGGACTGGCTGGTTGACTGGCGGGTTGGCTGCCTGACTGATTCCTTCTTCTTCTTTTCCCTCTCCTTCTTCATCATCGACTACCAATCCCCCCTGTCCCTCTCTCTCACTCTCACACTCTTTCTACATTTTCGTCTCTCTTCAGCAGGTTGCTCTCTCCTCGATAATCGAACCCAGACGAAACACCGTCAACGTAAGCTCTGGTGTGTGTGTGTGTGTATGCACCTCGGCTTTGCTACCCTACCCTCCTCCTCTTCTTTCTACGTCCAGAGCCGCCTTCAGGGCTCCTCTCCTCGCTACTCACCACCTTTTCTTTCATAAGCGAACCTCGTGACCTCGCGAGTCGCCTAACCGTGCCACTCGAGGCTAATCAGTCACTCGTCGGCCTCCGATCGAACCGGCAACGCCAACGCGCTATACCCCGGCCCACGATAATTATGGCCGCCTAGCCCCCGGGTGGCTTTTCATTCGGACTACGCTTTCTGAACCTGCTGCCTTCCTTCGGGATGCCGCCACTTCCATTCAATTCGGGATCCGGGACCTAGCAAACAACCCGTCCATGAAAACAGCTCTTCTGGGTGTGGGACTTGAAGAAACGTCGAACTGGGATTTTTGTTGTCACGCGAACAAATGACTTTCTTATAAACCTAGCCACGGATGTCCGAATTTCTGATGTCATTAACACTCTGTCATTATTGACGACTGCTGTCCATGAAAACAGCTCTTCTGGGTGTAGAACTTGAAGAAATGTCGAACACTGATTTTTGTTATCACGCGTAACGTCGTCACTTAAATAAAAGACTTTGTTATGAACCATCTAACCACGGATGTCCCAGCTTCTGATGACATTAACACTTTGTTGAGTGACTACTCGATATATGTCACTCACACGGGTCTCGTCAGCGACATATATCGTACAGGAGGCATACCCGTTAAGTTTACACTTTTTAACGTCCTAGGCTTCTCCAGCTTCATGGCTCCTTATATGATGTTATACCTCGCGGTAGTGGGGATAATTCCGCGACATTTATCGTCCAGGTCTTGGCGACATATACAGAAAAATCACTTTGTCTTTAGTAATTAATTTTGTTGATTGAACCGAACGTCATTGGAACTTCTACGACCTAGAAGAGGTCAAGAAGTAACCCCTGCGATGAACTGTGACTCTGTAATTTTGATTTGAACGATTAAATTGCTTGTGGGACTTTTGGGGGATGATGAAGACCGATCTCGGTGCAGTTTGGTGAGCAAACGTCATTATTGCAGTTGTCCTTTTCGCGTCGAATGTCACACCTGTCGCCCGGTATCTAAGTCTCTTCTTCCTCCGTCTTCGGCAACGAGTTCCGAAGATGGTTTCGTAGGAAGGTGTGTGAGCGTCGGAAAGTCGAGCGCCCGAAGGCTGCCTTATGCGGAGAAAGAGGATGAGAGGAGTAGGATAGAAGACGAAGAGGAAGAAGAAGAAGAAGAAAGAGAGAGAGAGAGAGGTAGTACACGGGAGAGGCCGATACGTCGGTGGTGGGAATACCGAAGGTGTGCAACGATGCTCGTATTTAACACCTGATTAAAGGTGGGAGAGAGGGGTAGCGTTGGCGTGACCAAAGCGATTGCTGCGAGATGAGCCTTGGTCCCCCACCACCGGGGCCCCACAGGCCCACCGGCCATTTCGTCTTTTACCCGTCGTCCTCCTCGCACCTCGCACAGTCTCCCGGACTGCTCGTCCCTCTTCACGGTTTGAGGACATAAGGTGGTCCAGTCGGTTCATCACGGTGCTATAGTGTGAGGCCCCCCCGTACGTACACACACGTGCGGGCCCCTTACGTAGACACACACAGACTGGGGCCCCGTGTTCGTTTCTACATTGGGATCCTGTGGCGAGACCAAACGGGATACGAGGAGAAGTAGAGAGGGGAGGTGAAGGAGAGGGGTGGGCCCACGGGGGATGGGACGGGCCCCGAGCGACAGCGTAATCACCTGGACGAACTACCACAAGGCACCGGTGTGGGCCCCGGCAGTGGCGTAGCCGGAACGAAACGGGCGTGTGTGTCACCTGAAAATTGCGGGGCCCCTTTCTTCCCCCCCCCCTCTCTCCGTTGGGCCCGACGATTTACGAGGGGTCCACGGGATTTCGTGGCCGTCGAAAACGCGACGGGGACACGCCGCGCGCGTGATTCAAATGTAAATTGGACGTCGATCGTGCGGAGACAACAGTCTCCGGGGCCCGTTTGGTATGACGTCGGCGCCACGTGGATCGTGTTTCGACCGACGCCTCCGGCAAGAGTTATCGGCCGACGTTTCTTTCTTGCTTTTCCATCGGGCGTGGGTGCAACGCCGCGCGGAATGGCTGCCGTCTCTGACGATCCACGTCCAAAGAATAGCAATCCTCCGATTCGTTGGAAACCTGCCCTTCGGGCCTAAATGACCTTTTTGGAGACGGTCCCCGAGGACCAATTTTCAGGGTTTGCTGCCACTTTTGATTTTTGATATGTAATTGTTTTCTGTTACCGAACCACCGGTTACATATTTTTCGGATTTTAATTTTTTAATTGTAGCAATTTTATTTTACTTTATCCAAAAAATCCAAAAAATTTAAGAACCGATAAGGAGATCGATATATAAATCACTGTAATTGATAGAGCTTGGGACCAATCGTTCATAGGGTGTACCCCGTGATAGTGGAAACAATTCCGCGACATTTATCATGCAGGCTCTGGCGTCATATATAGAGAGAAATCTCTGTATCAGCTGTCTTCGCAGAGAACAATATGGAGAATAATATAGTAATCGCTGTAATTGATAAAGCTTGGGACCACTCGTTCAAGGAGTATACTCCGCGGTAGTGGGGACAGTTTCGCGACATTTATCATCGAGGCTTCGGCGACATATATAGAAAAATCACTAAAATCAACAAATTGATGGACAGGGGGCTACGAATTAATTCGTACACCTAATAAACTTGTGTCTAGCCCTCAGAAACCCCTAAAACCAACCCCTAAAAAATAATTGAAATAAAATAAATAATTTTCCACAAAATATATTCTGTTTTTCTTTTTTTTTCAAGGAGGTCCGATGCTCCTCGGTCAGCGTTAAAATTAAAATTCGTAGAATTGCGGGAAAGTTAATTCAAGCGGTGTAAATTCGCGGATTGAGGCGCGAATGCGAAGAGAGCGGTCGGGTAGATGGGTGGACGCTTGGTTTTGCCGCGGACTATACCTCTCATTCAGAGCGTAATCCGTCGATCGCGAGCGTCGACGCGTCGCGCGGTCGTTTCGCATTCGCGTTAAGCTTCCGCACAGAAGCGGCGTTAACCGAAGAAAGTACGTCGTTAACGAAGGTGGGCCCCGTCGTTCTCGCGCGCGCCTCGTGTGGCACACTTGCGCGTGAAAAATTAAAGGCTGAAAGCAAACGGATTTCCCGGGTGGCGTGGCGTGGCGCGCGCGCGCGGGCGCTTTGACGAGGCGCGGAAGGACACACGGTCCTGGTTTCGTCGTCGTCGTTCGTCGTCGTCTCGTGTCCTTGTGTTTCGCGTATTTTTACCCCGACGACGCTTTTCTCGCGGAAATTAACGAGGGAATATTTCATTTTCAAAGGATCGGGTGGAGCAGCGTGCGCAATTCCGCACTGCTGCTGCTGCTCTACTACGAAAGAGTGAGAGAGAGAGAAGGAAATGTTGAAGAGAGAAAGAGAGAATGGGGAAAAAGGTTTTCGAGCGAACGAGCGGTTTGCCACTTTGTTCGAGGCTCTCTCTCCTCCTCCTCCTCCTCCTCGTCCTCCTATCGCGCGTCTCGTCTCCGTTTTGTAATCATGAATTTCGTCGACGACGTCATTAACGTGGATTAACGTCGGCGTTAAGGGAGGAGAGAGCGTGGTGCTGCACCCTCCTGCAAGATGGATATGCATCATCGTAATCGTTTACGAAGACGATTCTCGAAGGGTGCGTTTCTCCCACTCGTCCGTCGCCGGATCCTCGCGAGTATAATGATGCAACGAGACCGGGCTCCTAGCTCTCTCGAGAACCCCTCGAAAATACGGAGACAACAACCCCCTTTCGGGAATTTCACTTTTCTAACTGTTCCTCTAGCTACGACAGAGTGGATTGTCCTGAACGAGCGTGAGCTTCCCGGCAAGATGCAGGCCTCTTCGAGATACAGTGTTCTCTCTATATATGTCGCAGATGCCTCGACGATAAGTGTCCCACAACTACCCCCCACTGATACACTCCGACAGTGTATCTTCGACGTTAACCTCTAATTATTATAACTATTTATATCTATACAGGGTCATCCGTTTTTAAACGGCCAAACGTCAACCAGCTATAGAGGACCCCAAATGAAACAACCCCTTTCACCCCTAACACTTTTTTTGATTCGGTCTTGATTTTTAGATAATTGCAAAAACCTGTCAAATAATCCCCCTAAATATTCAAGGAATGTAACGGGACTCAAGTTTTAAGAATGATTTTAAATACATCTTTTGGGTACGTATTGTTTAAAATATTTTCAAGAAATCAAGGCCGAATCAAAAAAAGTATTAGGGGTGAAAGTTGTTCCATTTGGGGCCCTCTATAGCTGGTTGACGTTTGGCCGTTTAAAAACGGATGACCCTGTATATATATATATCCATTAACCTCTAACTGTCCTTTTCTACGCTCCGCGTGGATCAAGGAATAGCATCTCCTAGCCGATATATGTCATAGACCCATGTTTTGGACATATATCGAGTAAACACTGTAGTTCAGAGGGGATAGCAGTTTCACAGTCACTGCACAGTCCACAGTTTGCATACTGTGTAGAAGTTATAGCAATTTTTGGCACAAGTATATAGGTCAGTAAATAAATTACCACTCTGAAGTCCTTCGAATCTTAAAGGTCGCCTCAGTGTCGTCAGATCAAGACTTGTCCCCCCACTCTAACTTCCCCTTCTACCACGTCCCCACTCCTCCGTCACGGTCCAGTCACGTGACGCGTTTCATTTCTGTTCTGCTTGTGTCACAATGTCACGTTACTAGTCCACGATAGAGAGGGGGTAACCGTATTCCCCTCAATTCCCCTCTGGGGCTCTGGTTCCGCCTAGAGTCGCCAGATCAAGACTTGTCCCCCCACCCTAACTTCCCCTTCCGGTCCCCACGTCGTGGGAGAGAGGGGGTAACGTTTTCCCCTCGATTCGTGCTCCCTCCCCTCATTTGGCAATACTGACCCAGCCCTCGACTTGACAATTAGTTAATTGTAAGCTAACACGTATATTTAGGATTCCACATTTATGATAAATGACTCGCCTAATAATAGAATTACCTGTTTGCAATTTTCGGTAAATTTTGCAATAAGGTAAAATTGGTAAAAATTTCATAAATACGTGTAGTGAGAAGTAGAAATTTTCTTGGGTTTGGTTTAAGTGGCATCGGTTCTGGCCGCGGCAGAAAAATAGTATAATTTGATTCGTCGGTAGGCTTTGTTTTTCGCGGCTTGATTCCGGGTGGGGGGAGGGATGGGATTCAATTATGGTCGCCGAGGGGGTCGATAGTTATCTGTCTGAGCGATCGGGCCCGTTAATCCCGGCGATTTCGAGTTTTATAATTTGTTCTTATCATCGGATGGTGATGGTGGTGGTGGCCCCGACCTTCGTCCGAGGCTAAACTATCAACGAAACGAGGCAAGAAGACGCATTAATAATATGATCTCGTCGGTCATTCCACCGGGAGACGGACGGATGGACAGACAGACGGGAGGGACGGTGTTAGGAACCACATTTTTCAAGTCATGCCTGTTAATGCAGTGAACAAGGGGCTGAGAGAGAGTCCGAGGGGCCCTCTCTCAATGGCGTACGCATCGAGGGTCCCCCCATGACAGACGCGACCGTGAAGCAAAAAGAAAGAAGATAAAAAAAAAAGAATTAATTACGCCCTACTCTCTCTCTGACTCTATAATTCCTGATAATCGATGATTGACACCTCGGCCGTGTAAGACTTCTTACCGCGCCTTCGTTACTGTCTGATCAGAGGAGCCGAGGGCTGTCCTTAGGCCACTGGCTGACTATGGTAATTAATAGTCTTCGGGATCTGTTGATCTAAACGATAATAAAAATAAGGAGCCTCGGCTCGAGAGCTCTAGAGACCGTAAAATATTTTTAACGGGCTCCAAGAAAGTTTCTTTAGTTCTAAAATTATTGTTCCGAAGATTCAAAGACCGAGGACTTGAAATTGTTAACACGAAAGTGTTAACAATGATTATCTTCGGTAGATCATTCTTTTCCCCATTCAAAGTATAGAATATCTTGAATATTTAATTCGTACAGTGCCTACTCGATTTATGTCCAATAAATGGGTCCAGTCAGTGACATAGATCGGGCAGGAGACACTATGCCTTTGATCCACGTAGAACGTGGACAAGGACAGTGAAGGTTATACCCCCCGCAGCAGTGTGAATACAGTGCCTACTCGATATATGTCCACAGCATGGGTCTACCCAGTGACATATAACGTCTAGAAGATACTATTCTGTGACACACTTCTTCTTTATTAGATGGATACTTTGGTTTTCACTCTCCTGTCCATAAAAGAGAAATTCTGTTTACAATAATTGCGCCATTGTCTTGCAATCTTCGTTGTTCTCTATTAATTAGTATTCAGCAGAAACGATTTAAAATACGATTGTAGAATTTTCTAGTACTAATTTTTTCATTTCAAGGCTATAGCATACACACTCTTACACTCTTCTCGGGAGCATAGAAATGATAGATAGGACGAATACGATAATTACGCTATTGTCTTGCACTTTTCGTTGTTCTCTATTAATTTTTATTCAGCAGAAACGATTTAAAATACGATTGTAGAATTTTCTAGTACTAATGTTTTCACGTTAAGACTCCGACACGCATACTGTTACACTCTTCTCGGGAGCATAGAAATGATAGAAAGGACGAATACGATAATTACGCTATTGTCCTGCAATCTTCGTTGTTCTCGATTAATTAGTAGTGAGCAGAAACAGTTCAAAATACGATTGCAGAATTTTCTCGTACTAATTAAATAATCTCGCTAGATTTTTCTGAGCACCCTGGAAACTATAATGATTCCGTCATTGTCTCGGGCTCCCCCGTTATTCTTTAATTGGCAAAAATGGATTAGAGACTCTTCTGGTACTAAAATTTCTTCGAAGCCGGACAGAGCGCTCGTTCATTTGGTGAGCATAAAGATGGCGGACAGGACGAGAAGAAATGGGTAAAATATTAATCAGATTGCGCGCGAACGTGGTGCGCTTCACAGCCCCCGGTTTGACCTTCTTTCGGTAGCATAAAGGAAACAAAAGGACAGCACACAGAAGTCCAGGTTCTCTTCATTAATTCTTTCACGGTGAACAAAGGCAGATCGATCCGGCCGTCGATCCCCTTATCGAACCGAAAGAACCAGCTTTGTTTCAGCACCGAGCTCGGGAGACCGCGTCCAACTAGGCGGCGCATGGATCCCATTACGTTCCCTCCCGTAATCTTTTCGGGCAACATCTGTCGCGGGCTTGCTGCCGCTCCTGATTCAAGGTCGCCGCGACAAAACCATGCGAAAATACTAAAAAATCGAACACGCTGAAACCGGGGCCCGAAAACGATCAATTTCTTCAAGCTCGAAAAAGATTTACCTTCCACGCCTATGCGCGAGCAATTTCTTAGTCACACCAGAATCGCCAGATAAGGGGAAGTGACTCGAATTGAGGGGAATACGGTTACCCTCTCTTTGCACTCGGATTAGTCACGTGATCTTGTGACGTATGCAGCGTGTGAAATATTTCTTCCTAATATATGTACATTATATACATTACTTGGACACTTCTATACATTTCTACTTCTATGAATTTTCTATACATATTTTTCTATACATTGCTAGGACATTTCTATACATTTCTAGACTTCTATGTATTTTCTATACATATTTTTCTATGCTTTACTAGGACATTTCTATACATTTCTAGACTTCTATGTATTTTGTATACATACATATTTTTCTTTCGGGTTATACATACATACAAAAATGGTGCAATTTACTCGTACAATACTGAAGTGTTTAGTAATTTACTAAATACAAACAAATGTAGTAATGTAACACTTTGAAAATATTTTGAATAATGATGCAGAAATTTTAAGGGTTAAGAAAGAAAATAAATTTCAGTTGTACCCCAGCTAGTTGGTATTCAGGTGGAAAATTTTTATTTTGCATAAAGATCCGCAGTCTACTCGTACTCACTCGAGGTACTCACTGAAAAAAGCTTAAAAATAGCTTTAAAAGTTAAAAATTGCTCGGAACTGTTAAAAATTGCCGTAGAAGCTTGAACAGAAAACGCAATCTCGATTATTAATATTGCTTAATATTGCTTTGGAGTAGTTCTCTTTATTCAACACTAGGATTTGCTTCAGCAGCAACCTTCGCAGCTACGATCCCCGTGCAGTATTCTATTTGAAACGCGAGTCCCGATTAAATGCACCCTCTGGTAAAATATGAAAGAAAATATCGTCACAGAGTATAGT
The DNA here is from genome assembly GCA_913789895.3 of Seladonia tumulorum. NCBI lineage: Eukaryota > Metazoa > Arthropoda > Insecta > Hymenoptera > Halictidae > Seladonia > Seladonia tumulorum. Next base: position 7,831,670 of record OU565280.1, read on the forward strand.
TGCAACATTCCCGCTGTAATGCTAGGATTTGTGTCAGCAATCCACATTTACAGTCGCAGTTGCACTTTAAACGCTAGTCCTGATTAAACGTACCCCCCTCGTGAAATGAAAAAAGAAAATTTCGAATAACTGCGGGAAATAAATTTAATAAAAAGCTGTTAGTTAAGTTTGCTTATCACAGGTGGTGGGGGGAATGATTAAAAATGTCGGTGGCGAGGCAATGAACTTGTCCGGCAATTTCCGTATCGCGATCCAGGGATGATTTACGATCCGGCGAACGAGGAAACGGTTAAGTATCTGGGACGAATATTCGCGCAGCGATCCTCGGGTATTGTTTTCCCGGAGATGCACGATCGATTACTATCCGATGGCAAAAGGGGTATAGCGAGGCCTGGCCTCTAGCTCCCCGTGGCAGACCTTGTCCGGAGACAATAACCGAGGTCGAGGCAGACGGAAGAATAATCCGGTGCAGCAGCATGATCTCCATTTCGAGGCGAGGCAAGGCGTGGGCCTCTCTCTCTCTCTCTCTCTCTCTCTCTCTCTCTCTCTCTGTCTCTCTTACTCTCTGTCTCTCTGGCCCGGTGAAACAATGCATCGCGTGGGATCTCGTTCCCCGTAGATCATCGCCGTGCCACTTAATACTTCTCATTTGTCTTCGCGGCCCGGAGCAGCAACGCTTCTTCTTCTCTTCTTCTTCTTTGTGCAGGGTCGTCCGCGCTACTCTGACCTTTTCTCGTAATTAAGGATCGGTCTCGCGCTCGTTAGAGATATTGCCCCCCCCCCTCTCCTGAGAAGAAGACACTGCCTGCGCCGGCTCTTCCTCCACTGGGCTACCAAACTTCTTTTTTTTTTCTTTCTTTTTTATTTCTCCGTTCCACACGGCAAAAGCTTCGCGCAGCTTTTTCTTTTTTTTTTTTTTTTGTTTGTTTGTTGTGTGAGCTGGGGGGATCAACGGAGCGTTTGAAGCTGCTGAATGGTCACGAGTAATTATTGTTAGTACTCGCTCGCTTCTAACAGGTGTACGTAGGACGACGGCTTTAACTGGTTGCCCGTGAACAATCCCGAACTATCGTGTAAAATAATTCAGTGACCAAAAGATACTGTCAAAATTGAAATAAGGCTGTTCTATCCTGATTTGGACATTTTCGGAGCCGGGCTTTTGTGCTTGAAGCTGTTAAATTGCTAGTGACCAGAAATTATTGCTACTCTGTTCTGACTGGGTCTAAAAAATTCCAAAGAATTGGAATAATTCAGTTCCATCCTGATTTGGACATTTTTGGAGCCGCGCTTTTGTGCTTGAAGCTGTTAATTGTTAGTGACCAGAAATTATTGCTACTCTGTTCTGACTGGTTCCAAAAAATTCCACAGAATTGAAATAATTCAGTTCCATCCTGATTTGTCCATTTTCGAAGCCAGGCTTTTGTGATTGACGATATTGATTGTTAGTGACCAGAAATTATTGCTACTCTGTTCTGACTGGTTCCAAAAAATTCCACAGAATTGGAATAATTCAGTTCCATCCTGATTTGTTCATTTTCGAAGCCAGGCTTTTGTGATTGAAGCTGTTAATTGTTAGTGACCAGGAATTATTGCTACTCTATTCTGACTGGTTCCAAAAAATTCCACAGAATTGGAATAATTCGGTTCCATCCTGATTTGTTCATTTTCGAAGCCAGGCTTTTGTGCTTGAAGCTGTTAATTGTTAGTGACCAGAAATTATTGCTACTCTGTTCTGACTGGGTCTAAAAAATTCCACAGAATTGGAATAATTCAGTTCCATCCTGATTTGTTCATTTTCGAAGCCAGGCTTTTGTGCTTGAAGCTGTTAATTGTTGGTGACCAGGAATTATTGCTACTCTGTTCTGACTGGTTCCAAAAAAGTCCACAGAATTGAAATAATTCAGTTCCATCCTGATTTGTCCATTTTCGAAGCCAGGCTTTTGTGATTGACGATATTGATTGTTAGTGACCAGGAATTATCGCTACTCTGTTCTGACTGGGTCTAAAAAACTCCACAGAATCGAAATAATTCAGTACCATCCTGCAAGGGACATTTCTAAAGCTGGGTCCAATTTTTGAGGTTATTTAAGCTGTTAAATGGTAATAAGTAATTTTTTTTCACACTATTCTTCCTTCTATTGTGTGTGCCTTTTACAAAACCATGATTCTGACTGGTTCCAAAAAATTCTACAGATTTAAAATAATTTAGTACCACCCTCCTCGGGCCATTTTTAAAGCTAGGACCAATTTTGAAGTTACTGAAACTGTCAAGAATGATAATAACGTAGACTGTGGATCTTTAAGTAAAATAAAAAAATATTTGCATTGATTGCAAGACATAGGAGCGAAGTAAAAATTTCTTTCCTCTTTTTATTATTTTATTAAGCTAAAACCAATACGCTGGTGCCCTTAAATCTTTTTAATATGTCCTCTGCTTTAAACTGTGCTCAGACATTTTTGTCATAAATGGATAAAATCCGGAATCTTGTTACTAATAAGTAATTTTTGTCACACTTTTCTCTATTATATCAAGTGTGCCTTGTACAGAACGACGATTATGACTGTTTGGCAATGAAAAATCGTCCCCAAAAAATTCCCCAGAATCTAAATAATTCAGTCCCACCCTCCTAGGGCCGTTTTCAAAACCTAGGTCCAATTTTTGAGGTTATGGAAGCTGCTGAATGGTCCCAAATAATTTTTGTCGGGTGTGCCTTGTACAGAACGACGATTCTGACTGTTTGGCAGTGAAAAATCGTCCCCAAAAAATTCCCCAAAATCCAAATAATTCAGTTCCACTGTACTAGGCCCGTTTTTAAAAACTAGGTCCAATTTTTTAAATTATGAAAGCTGTTCAATGGTTCCGAATAATTTTTGTCACACTTTCCTCTTTTCCATCGGGTGTGCATTATGCAAAACGACAATTTTGACCATTTGGCAGTGAAAAATCGTGCCCAAAAAATTCCCCAGAATCGAAATAACTCAGTTCCACCCTCCTAGGGCCTACTTTAAACCTAGATCAAATTTCTAAAATTATGGAAGCTGCTCAGTGGTCCCAAGTGATTCTTCTCACCCTATTCTCAATTTTATCCACCATGCACCGTCTACGACGACGATTTTCTCGGTTTCCCATCGAGCAATCATCCCCAAACAAGCATGCTCTTATCTCCCATCTGCAGCACCGGTCCAGATCGATTCGATTTCCATTTACATCGGCGAGAAAATCCGGCGGAGGAAAAAAAGCCTAAGTGTCGAAAAGCAAGAGGTTGTTCGGCGTGCCAAATTGCGCGCTGAATAATTCACGGGTCCAAGGTTATGTGCTCGGTTCCTTCCCGGGGGTAGAAAAATCCGTCTTAAAACGGCTTCTTCCGTGATCCGCGAATCGGATTCGCGGCCGGAAAAACAGCCCCGGATTTCCGGTCTCGGCCGGAGCGAGAAAACGTAACGCAACCGCGTGTGTGTGTGTGTGTGTGTGTGTGTGTGTGTGTGTGTGTGTGTGTGTGTGTGTGTGTGTGTGTGTGTGTGTGTGTGTGGCGTCGGTGGTTTTCCACCGGTGGAAAAAAGAAAAAAGCGTCCCCGATAATGGCAACGGTTCGCGCGCGTAAGAACTGCTTAAAGTTTAAACGCGCTCCGGAATACACGGGTTCGCTTCGATCTGGGCATCCATTATTCAAGCCGACCGATCAAGCAGAATTTTCCCCGGCGTTGAAAAGTCGTCGTCGCGGAATCGCGGACCCGTTTTCCCTCCTCGGACGATCGTTTCATAATAAATGGCTCGTAGCACGGGGCTCTCCCCCTCCATTCCCTCCCCCCACCCTTCCCCTCTCCCCTCAATTGGCTTATGTAGGGGCGAAATATTGTAAATCGTTTATTTTCGCGGTAAAATTTGAATAACAGTATCTTAAGTCGTACTGGTACGATTTAGGAAACCACAGTGTGGTACGATTTGGGAAAAAGACGTCCCGCTAAATAATTGAAGCTAACCTTTAAAACATTATCAGCATGTTTTATAAACTAAATAGAAATAAATAATATAACATAGCTAGTTTTTAAAATATATAAGACTACCTCAGAAACTGTAGATTTACAGTGAGCAACGAAAGTATTCGAACGCCCTTTAAATCAGTATAACTGTTTTTTTTAAGTGAATCAAACGACCTGACTTTTTTGAGCAGTTAGAAGAATTGGTTTTCCAAATGATGTGTTAAAAAGATTTTGAAAAAATTACAATTGGTAAGAATTACATGAGAAATTAAAAATGGCACTTTTCACAATTTTTATATTTGAGCCTGTAATGAAAATTTAAAATATGCGTTTTTTGTAGATCTCTGTTAGTTATACACGTACTGAAAATTTCATCGAAATCGGTCAACGTTGCAATAAACTACAAACATTTCAAAATGAGAGTTTAAGGGTGAAAGTCGCAGATTTTTCATCTTGCCAGGGAATTTCGCCCTTATGTAATCATCTTTAAACGTTTGTATCTCATGACAACGTTAACCGATTTCAATGAAATTTTCAGTATGTATATAACTAACATATATCTACAAAACGCATATTTTAAATTTTCACTACAGGTTCAAATAAAAAAGTTGTGAAAAGTGCCATTTTTATTTTCTCATGTAATTCTTACCAATTGCAATTTTTTCAAAATCTTTTTTACACATCATTTGGAAAACCAATTCTTCCAACTCCTCAAAAAAGTCAGGTCGTTTGATTCACTTAAAAAAAAAAGTTATACTGATTTAAAGGGCGTTCGAATACTTTCGTTACTCACTGTATATTTAATTCAGCCGATTAAAATCGTTTAAAATTGACATCAGACTTGCCTGATTTCTTTGTGCTTCTATCATTCACAAAACAACACTTCATGCGAATGATTTTTTGGTCCTACTTTATCGACATAAATAAAAGTTCATATCTTTACCACCAAGAGGCATCAAAAAATGCATTAATTTTTAAATAAAAGAGGTGGTACGATTTAGGTGACCAGTACGCATTTGGCAACTCTCCCCTACAACCCTCCCCTACGGTATCGAAACCGTGATGCAAATTGTCGTCAATTCTGCAGTCGTGGTCGGTCGTCGATAAGGAATTCACGAGCTGCACGGTGGCAACCTTGGGGTGGGGGCAAGGGCAGGTCAGGTAACAATACCTCTTGAAAATGTGCCCCGGTGGCTGCCGGGACTGCCTCAACAACGGGGAAAGAAAGAAGAGCTTAACGCTGTTACTCGAACCGGCAACGGTCGTTCCGTTTCCTTTGGAGCTCCGCGAATTACCCTCGCGGGGCTCAAAGGAGCCGAATTACCGTTCCCTTTCTTCCGGAAACGGTGGGCTTAACACCTACGTGGCTCCGGGCTCGTTTAAATCATCGTTCCACGACGTACGCGGCCCACGGGAACCGCCGAGAGCCGCAATTATTACTTGTCAACAGCGTTTAGCAATTTCCGAACGTGAATGTCTGAAAAACTGAATTATTTCTCTGCGATTTTAGTTGCAATCTTCTGTCAACTGCTCTTGGGTCCAATACACCCGGGAAAACATTCGAGCAACGCTCTATATGGTTTTGATAAACGATTACTTCTCACGAAGTTTACTTACATTGTACAATGTGTGCATAAGCTGTCAACTGCTGTTGACACTAGCTTGAAGACGGTAGCAGGACTGAAATTAATCTAACTTGAATCAAGCTAAATAAAAATTATACGAATTAAATTAATTAATTAAATTTAATGAATTAATTAAAAATGAATTAATCGAATTGAATGATTTATTATGTCTCGCAACGAATAAGTACAATTTGTATTTCAACATTTTAGTAATACTCTTAGTAGTCACTCGATATATGTCGCCAAGGCCTACACGATAAATGTCACTGAGCTATCCTCACTGTCACAGTGTATACCCCATGAGGAGCCATGAACTATAACCTCTATCTGTTCTTTTCTACGTTCGTCGTGGATAAAAATGAATAGTATCTCCTGGACGATATATGTCCATGGGTAGACCCGTCTTTTGGACTTATATCGAGTAAACACTGTATCGTGAAACAAATCACAATGAAACTAATGTATTTCTTTTTATTGTTGTTTCAGGTAAGTGTCAAGGCTGAGCTGATTTCACAGATTCCACCAATGTTTGTGTTCCACCTATATTTGTAAGTACTGAGAAAATAGTAATAAATATTCGTTAGGTCCGTCGTTTTATTCAATAGCTTATAAACGACGCAGAAAATGTTCAATTTTTGCACAGAGGTCCATTAAGTTGAAGTAAATCCACCCCACAAAATTAAATTTAAATAATTTCCAAACATGATTCAATGTAACAAGTTAGTTTGAAAAGGCAAACCTCATCTTCCACATTTTTTTCATAAAGATCCGCAGTCTATCGATAATACACAAGTACATATTTTCGTTTCCATACTTGATATAAGAATGTTGAGTCCACATTTGCATCGTAAGGAAATATGGAAAAGAAGGCCTTTGTCACGAAACTTTTTTTTTTAATTATATTTTAAATACAGAAATGAGTACAAGTAAAAGAACTTCATATTTCAGCGTTATAAGAAAAAATCAGAATTACTACTTTCGTCTCCAACAACACGCTCCGTTTCTATTTTCTAGCTAACGAATAGGAAAATTGAGCGTACATATAATGATGCAAACGGGTCAGGGGTTAAACGGCAATTCTCCGAGACAAAATGAACGAAAGCCGTTCCACCGATAAGTCGAAACGCGTTGGGACCCGGTGCTTCAACGGTGATTGATTGTGGCTGTTGGATTACCCGAAGGGATTCCACACCGCAGGTGGAGAGTCGGTTCGCCGCGGACCTTCCGCAGCTTTTATTTCCCGTGTGTGCGTTTCCCGTCCCGCGTGTCTGTACAGACGTCCGTGCGTGCACTGTGTGTGTGTGTACATCGGCGCAGCCCCCGTGTGTTTGTCGTCGGCGCGCATCCTCGAAACGTTCGCATGTAATCCGGGGGTTAGGAACATTAATGTTGCATCGCTCGCAGGGGATGACTTTGTGTCGTGGACAACGCGACAACTAAATGGGCATTATCCGTTGGTCCCCGAATCTCGACGCTTGCTTTCGTGAAAGCTTGCAACCACGACACCCCTAATACTGCTTCCTTTCGTGCGTCACGAGGCCGGTGATTTCTTCGATTTCTTTTTTCTTTCCATGCACCCTCCATCCCTCCCTTCATGTCCCTCCTCAGGGTCCTGGATTGATCTTGCAAAAATTACGTACACAGCTCCTCGTGGAATATATTCCAAATATATTTATTATTGCCTCGGTACTCAGACTCTAGACTTTATATATTTCTTTTTTATAATATTAACGAAGTCTATTCTCGGTCTTTATGCAGAATAAAAATTGTCTATACCAACTCCAGGGAGCCATAAAGTTTTTCTTCCTTTCTCCGGAATTTTAAAATAATTTACTCACGTCCTCCAAATATTTTTAATCTTTTTACTACTTTTTACTTTGCTTCAACTCGTCTTTGTCTTAAATCCATAAAACCCATAGTCCATTTCGATAATTATTTCACTTCCACTCGAGTGTCTGCGTCAATCAAATGGTTAAATAATTGATCCCGGTAATAATTATGGTCTTGAGCTTTTTCTTTTCTTTCAATTTCCGAGTATGCATAATTATAGCTGAAAACGTCTTGTATGAAGTATTAACAGTATATAAGGCGTCACTAAAAATTGCTATATCGTTATTCAAAATGTTTTCAAAATATTACATTATTAAATTTCTTTGTATTTACATTTTCGTATGTATAACATGGACAAAAAAATATATTAGAAATATTCTAGGTCAAAGTAGCTTCGAGTTCAAAGTGTTAAATAAAAACCATTAGCACCTATACGATGTCAACCGGATTTTTCTTCGTATCGATGTAGAAATAATTTTTCTAATATCGAATACTATAGTAAATGAATATTTTCCTATTATTGAATAAAATCTTGTACCCCCTTGACCTTTCGATTACCCATTAACAGGTAGGCCCTGGGTTGCCATAATTTTTCTAGATTCGATGATGGGACTCGTAACCCGCGCATACTTCCCGGCGCGTTAGCGTTGTTTGCGTTCATTAGTACACGGGGCATGCACGACGTTAATCGTAACCTAACACGGGCCACGCTTCTGCCAGTAATTAAATCGTCAGCACGCGGACACTCTGCGCTTTCACATTAATTATGTAACTTGGAAATTGAATCCCGCTCTGCCGCGAGTTTTGTTAATACCGGTTACAAAGTAACCGGCCGTAAAATTATTCCCCGACGCCAGCTGTCATTTGAAATTCGACCGTGTTTGCGTGCGCCGACCGAAATTAACGGCCGACGGACGCGCGACGATTTTTAAATCCGTTGCTTCATTTTCTGCCCTGCGAAAATCCCCGGATCCACCTGCATCCGCGATCCGATCGATCCTCGATCTTCCTCACCGATCTTTGTCGAGCATCTCTAACGATTTGCTCGATTCCATTCGTTCGATTAGCTCTAACTTAAAAATCTAATTTGTTCATTTGGTCGAGACGCTTGTATATACAATTTTTGAAAATTACAGTTTAAAGTTGCGGCTATTTTCTGTAAACATGTTATTTGGGATAATTTCTTATCGTTGGACTGTGCACCTTATAATGCGTTATAAAAATTGTCTGCATTAATTGCAAGGTATAGTAGTTTGAGGTTTTTTGGGATATGTTACACCGTGGAAGATGAGGTTTGCCTTTTTAAGATTTATTGTACTGAATTTTGTTTGAAGAATTTTGATCAAAAATTTGTTACATTGAATTGTGTTTGGAAAATATTTAAATTCAATTTTGTGGAAAGGATTTCCTTCGACTTAATAGACTTTTCGGCAAATTGAAAATTTTCTGCAGTACATTCTACATTTTTCGATTTCCACAGCTTTGTCTCTGATCTACTCGTTTCTCTTGTGAACGCATAAAATCCGCTACTTATGATGGACAGGAAAAGAAAGAAGGTTAATCATCTGCAAGTTAGTTAGTTAATTGTCTGCATTAATTGCAATGTATACGAGACTCATAGAAATCGATTCCTTTTGTTAACAATTTTTGCTAGATCGACAATTTTCCACATTTTTCGATTACTTCCACAGCTTTCTCTCTGATCTACTCATTTCTCTTGTGAACGCATAATAAAATCCTGTACTTATACTGTACAGGAAAAGGAGGCAGGTTAAACTTCAGTTTATCAACCCAGAAATTTCGTAACTTTTTAATATATAATCCCGTCCATTTTGACGAGAGATTGCCAAAAATCGGAGTTTTGAGGGGAGGAATTCACCGGTTCGAAAGTTAAGCGTCTCTAAAGTTGAATAACTTTAACACATTAATCGCCGGAGCTAAAATTTGACTTATCAATGGACCTTCTGCAAGTTTGCGCCTAAAAAGAAGTGAAGAGGCAACGAAAAGAATATTGGAATGAAAGAATACAAGGGCGTCGAATCTCTTGGAATTTTTTTTTTTTTTTATTAAAGATCTTCAGATCCTTAAATGGGTCCATTTCGCTATACAGTATGGCGATACAATGATTAAAGTCGGTGTTTCGATGTTACAGTGTGTAGTTATAACTATTAAAAAAAAAAATAGACAGATAATTTACTCTTGGAATTTCTTAAGGGTTTAAAATTTGGAAAATCTCGGTCCCGGGGGGCAAATCAGAAGCGCGGGATCGATCGATGGATCGCGTCAAAGGCGGCCGGCCGGTGTCATAATGCGGTAGCGTAAATTACACGGCAGAGATCATGCAACACGTTGCGTCCGAAGGAAAAAAGCTCCGCGTTTGAAGAAGCGTCGGGGAAAAGAAATTACTCGTCGCGGGCAAAAGACAGAGCTCCCTGCCGGTGAATTAAAGGTGAACGACGGAGGTGTGCCTATGTATGTTTAATCGCGATCGAGTATTCCGTTTGGAGGGCACGGCCAGGAGGCGCCCCCTACGGTGGACAAGGGACAAGGGAAAGGGACATGGGAAAGGGAGCCGCTGGGGGGCCCTTGGTGTGTCCTGCGAGCTCGATATGTAATTTTCCCTCTTGCACCCTTATCTTTCTCCCTCTCTCTCTCTTTGCATCCCTTACTCTGCTGGCCCCGCGAGGGTGCAAAACGTTCTCCACACCCCCGAGTGACCAGGGTACGGTGTTTATCAGCTACTGGAACTAGGCGGACTAGCCTAAACGCTGTCGCTTTACGGAATTAAAGTACCAGATTAGATCTGGGCTTAGAATATGGGAAAAATAGGGAGATTACGGTACGAACGTTTTTTAACCTTGAGAAAATTCGTTAAAGTTGCACAATTTCCAGAAAATTTTGTTGTTGTGGTTAATAAGCGCGGAAAATTTTTTTTTAACATGCTATATATCGTTTCCCATAGATTTTTTCACGCTGATTTCAAATATGTTTTCAAAATTTGTCTACGACCTCTGGTTTTTGAAAAAAAAAAAATAGATTTTTGTTACACAAATTAATGAAATTTTTTCGTTAAAATGACTTGATAACACACTAGTTTGAAAGTATATCGTATTCTCATATATAAAACACAATAAAAATAATAATAACGAAGTATTTTAACGTTTTTAGTTACTTACGAAACATGAAGCACTTCGCATCTCGTCATCACTTGACGTATCGCTGTCATTACTACTGGCACTTTCTTGAAATTGTGCAACTTTAACGAATTTTCTCAAGGTTAAAAAACGTTCGTACCGTAATCTCCCTATTTTTCCCATATTCTACAAAGTTTCAGCTTTCATTTAAAAAAAATTTCATCGCTCTACCTCATTCCTATCGAAAGTTCTTTGATGTTGAATCGAAAAAGGCCGTTTTTGCCCACTGTGCGCCGTGCTTAACCCCTTAGCTTACAATGACGCCTCAGAGTCGTCGCAAGTTTATCGGACCAAACACGAATAAGACGTCACAGAGGCGTCGCAAGGTTATCGGACCAAACACGAATAAGACGCCTCAGAGTCGTCGTAAGTCTACCGGGCGAAACATAAACAAGACATTATGTCCCTGCGCGCGACCGACCTTGGTGTCGCTTTTGGCCCGCACAGTTGGAAATTTGATCGTAAGGGAAGGGGTTAAGAGGTTAAAATAAAACATTTTTTTTTTTCATTGTTACACACTAAACTTTATAATATTTTTAACCGTTTGAGTGCGGAAGAATTTTCTTATACAAGTGTTTCTGTATACAAATACTCACTCAACTCGGTTAATTATTTTCAACGAACCGCATATTCTGAGCTCATAATGTTTTGAGAGATTATACATCAGGAACGTAAAACGTTACATGCGTCATTGAGAAATTAAAGATAGCACACCTGGGCTATCTTTTTGACGAGGAGTGTAGAAATTCTTTGGAAATAATTGATTAGTTATGGGTGTCCCTAATAGATTGTTGTTGTTGAAACGGTGAAGTTCAGAAACTGTGCAGCAGTTCAGAAACCAGGACAATTGGGTGGCAGAGCAGAGGCAGGGTTTTGCGAGGCAAGAGAGGACCGTAGTCAGAAGCGTGTGGCGGACAAACGGAATTTTTGATGGGGAACGATCCGTTATTCACGTATCTCTCTCTCTCTCTCTCTCTTGGTGCCATTGTATACGATCGCCATGTCGGGGGGTTCTCTTGGCCAAGCGAAGCAACCTGTCCTCCAGGGTTGATCGATGCTACCTCCCGGAAAAAGCTCGTTGGAAAGGGCAGGCTAGTCAGCTTGCTCTAGAACTAGCTGCACCAGGGCTGATCATCAGGATTTCAGCACGTCGATCCCGGGGCTCATTTAGGAATTCTCGACGCTGCTGTTTCGCCCCTCTGCCAGAGAGGAATCTTTGTCACCTTTTAACGATCGTTAGGCTCCGGCACTTTTAGAAGCCTTCTCTCTATTTTTTTTTTCTTTTTTTTTGTTTTTTTTTCGACGTACTCCCGTGCAATTCGATCTATCGCAGGCGTCGTATTCGCCCCGTCGTTCTTTTTCTTCGCTTCCGTGTATTATATTTGAAATTTCGAGTGGCCGTTCGGTCGACAATTTTTCCTCGAAAGGCAAAGGCTGAGCGGCTTGAAAAACGACATTTTTATAATTTTATAGCACCACTTTGGATCTTCTATCGGACTTCCGTGTACTTTGTAGAGTACGCGAGCTTGTTTCCAAAGGAATGGCACTTTTGGTCCGTTGAAAAATAGGCAGCCCAGATTTATTTAAAAATTGAGATTAACCCTTTGCACTATTTTTATTCTAAAACTAAATTTTTCTTCCGTCTTGGAATATTTTCACTTTATTCATACGAAACAGATCCGATTTCCACATATAATATTTAAATGTTTGGCAATCAATTAAATACAAATTTTGTAATGTAACAAATATTTTGTAATATTTTTTTTTGTAATTTCCTTGAAATAATGCCACAACAATTTTTAATTTGGCAGTCAAAGTGTTGACCCTTTGCACTCGGCGGTATTTTCTTTCTAAAACTAAATTTTTCTTCCGTCTTGGAACATTTTGCCCTAGAATATTTCCACCGTAAAATTTTCTTTCACGGTGTACATATGAAAATGGTGCAACTTACTCATAACATATTGAAGTGTTTAGTAATTCATTGAATACAGACAAATTTAATAATGGTAAAATATTTTGAATAATGATACAGCAATTTTTAGTGGCGCCTTACAGTCGCCATTCGAGTGCTAAGGGTTATTATTGGACATCGGATCTTTATGCATTTATGGCTTATGGAAATGTTAAAAAAAAATGCTATAATATAAAATTCGAGAGAATTTAACACGATTTTTATTTGCTTTGGATCTACAAAGGCTGTCCCCATTAAAAATAAAATTTTATTTCATTCCACTTTCTTAAAATGTTTCTATAAAAATTGGAAATTGCATAAACATCCGATGTCTAGTTATTATTTTTGCAGTTGAATTTTATTCGTTTTTTTTTTTTTTTTGTTGAAGATTTCCCAACTCTGAACTTGTTATTTCGTACAGTGTCTAATCTTTTTCACAGTACCAATGCTAGCTGCATTGTGGGGGTGTGTGTGTGCATCATTTCTAACACCAAGTTTTCCATTATGGTCCCGGAAACGTTTCTCCATGGCCGCGAAACGATTCACGGAATCCTGCAAACGCTTTCAGACAGCCGTCGAATGGTTTTCGCGTGGCATCCGCAATCAATATTTTGCGCCGGGCTTTATCAAGCTCGGGCTCTCGAATTCCGCGTATGTAAATGGCAAAAATCGTCGGAAAAAGAGCGGACAGAGAGAGAGAGAGAAAGAGGTGATCATCGAGAAGAAATAAAAACGTCGAACGGTTCCCGAGGAGATTTACGGGCTTCGGGTCGGGCTTCCTCGATCGCCTGGGCCCGAAAGAACGGAGAAAGGAGGCCTGAGCGTTCGAGGCCGCGACTCGTCGTAGCTTTTCTGGAAATCCTCGAGGCGTCCTACGTGGAATTTGTAACGTTGTGAAAGAAACAAGCCCCGGCGGAATACTCGGGCCGCGGCGGCAACGCGGGAACGCGAAGGAATGGCGTTGGGAGCGGCGTCCGTAGAATATTAATAATGATCGAGCGCCTATCTACCAGCCACGGGGACACGGTCTACCCCCTCTCTCTCTCTCTCTCTCTCTCTCTCTCTCTCTCTCTATCGCATATACACACGCTAATCGTCCTCCATCCGGACCCCGGAGATCGTAATCATGCCGCATAATTATTTCATCGGGCACCGCTTTTTGTTCACGGCCCTCGCAACGACCAACACTGCGCTTCTGGAAAACTTTTCATACCTCCGAGCGCGAGGGATCGTTCAACTAAATAGACGCCTGCTTCGATCATTTTTCCCACCACGGAGTACGAAACAGAAAAATTGAATGCGAAAGATGATTCGACGTAGATCCAGGTAAAACTTTTAATTTTATAACGTTGATCGAAAGAATATTTCCAATGAAATGTTCGGGAGCACGTTCCTCGCGTTTTTCCGATTAAAACCAGCCGAAACACGACACCATTAGTTTCGCTTATGCTCGTTTAACCCCTTAACACTACTATTTATTTTGTGATTATAATGATTAGAAATTGTTAAGAATTTCATAGAAGAAAAAGATAATTTATATTTATTGTATGCCTATGTATTCTTCGAAGGACATATATCAACTACAACAAAACAGAATTTTATTTCAGTTTAAAGGAAATTAACACTAGAACTACCAAGCACTAAATGCAACTGGCATACATTGCCTTATAATAACAAGAAAATGAGATTCGTTTAGATTTCGCATCAGTTTTGTTTAAATATCCACTTTGATAGAGAAGTTTATTAAAAAATTTTCTCATGGAAACATATTTGTAATTTCAATATCTCTAAACGAAAAAATTAGGAGGAAGTCATTTTGACCCATCCGGTAGTTCTAGTGTTGATAACGTTCACATTTATTGGAGTCTATTCAGAATCTTCATCACGAGTCTGGCTCGTTATCGTAGGGCAAAGGGTTAAGCACGGCGCGTTTGTCCGCAACTCTGCCTCCCAGGGACGGCGAACCTAGCCGCGCAGGGCAAAAAAGCCACTATAGTGGTTCGTGCTGTTCGAACTAATGCTTTCCACGGAAAGCCACTATTGTGGCGTACAGGGCTTAAGAGGTTCACACTTTGACTGGCAAACTAGAAACCTGAAAGATTCCATGAAATCAAAGTAAGTTATTTAATGAAATAAAACATACTGAAGTGTTTAGTGACTTATTAAATACAAAGAAATTCTATGAGCAATTTACTGGAAAAATACTGAAGTGTTTAGTGACTTATTAACACATTGACTGCCAAACTAGAAACCTCAAAAATTCCATCAAATGAATGTGTTATTTAATGAAATAAAAATTGGAAAAGATTAAATGTGTGATATTGAGTAGTCCTCCAACTTTCTTGCATTTTATAGATTCTAATCAAAGTTGGTACAATTAATATATTAGCGTAAAAATTCATTTTAAAGTTTGAACAAATAATTCCGTCACCCACATATGGGTGACATGGCAGACAATGTGTCAATTAAAGTGTAGCATTTCATAAGAAACTAATGAAAATCGATTTTAGTCACTATTTTAGGCACAGAAATAACAAGCAATAGATTTTGCTTTTATGCAATGCTAATACATATTTCGCAAGTGTCCGGATACTTTTGAGCGGTAGTGTATATGCAGTTCTATGAGCAATTGACTAGAAAAATACTGAAGTGTTTAGTGACTTATTAAATACAAAGAAATTCTATGAGCAATTTACTGGAAAAATACTGCAGTGTTTAGTGACTATATATATTAATGTAAAAATTCATCTTAAAACTTGAACAAATAATTCCGTCACCCACATACGGGTGACATGGCAGTCAACATTGTTTTCACAGCCGGGTAATTTTATTCCACTATCCAAAAGCACTCGTATCTCGGTAGTTCAGATAATCGAGGTTCCATTGTATCGTGGATTAGACGAGCAAATATGATGCAAACTGTATCGTGTTTGGACTCGTTCTGATCGGAAAAATATGACGGATAATCCAGCATCAGTTTCATAAGGAAATTAAAAAAAAAAAAGAAAAGAAATTAAATATTGTTAATTATAGGCGCGTACAGTGACAGTTTGGAGAGCATCGCGGACCGGTATTTATGCGAACGACGAGCTTGCAGACCGGCTAGTTAGCTTTCTCGCGGGGGCCTGTACATATCGAGCCGCGGCTATTCCAGCTGAAATGAGTCTCGGCCGCGGTTCCAGATGCGCAACAAGAGAAAAAGGAGAACCGCGAGAGGTCAGCCGAGGAGGCAAGGTGTCAGCCGAACTATAAACGATCGCATGCGACGGAACACGTTTCGCCTCGCGTTCAGGATATTTGTCGCGGTGGGGTGCCCGTCTACGGAAACCGCGGCCGGATTTGATTTTCTTTCTGTTCGACGGTTGAACGGATTAACGCTTGCGGAGACGAGCTAGTACTCTCCTCTCATTTCTCTCTCTCTCTCTCTCTCTCTCTCTCTCTCGGACGCGTAAAACCGGTACATACACACGGTCGGCGTGTATAATCCGGTGGTTTTCTTTTCCGTCGGCTTGTCCTTTCCACTTCCTCGACGCCGGCTATCCTCCGTGGAGAATTTTAAGCCGCGCCTTTAGCAGCAGCTCGAGTTTTTCCCGGGACTCGGTTTTCTTGGATCGGCGAGAGAGAGCGGAGCGCTCTCTCTCTCTCTTTCTCTCTGTCTTTCTCTCTCTCTCGCGCTTCGCCGCCTCTCGCGGTGCATGCTAATGCAATCGATGATCGCGCGTCACGCCGAGCATTTCACGGGACGCATTAGCGATGCCTGCCGATAAATAACGAGCAACGTAATCGGTCGACTATTTTTAGCGTGGTGTGCGCGGATTCCATAACGGCCGAGGTGCCAGAGCGAGAGAGAGAGAGAGAATATATTCTGTTGTCACCTTGCATAGGATTGCGCCCAAGATCGCTGATGATGAGGGATCTATGGAAGGCTAGGGAATTAGTAGAGCACCTAGAGAGCATTCTAGGCATATCTCAATTACTACAGTAAAGATTCTACTGAAGTCAGTACCCGACGTTCCCTACTTATGACAGTGGAACACCTCACACCACTCGAGAACCGTCGTGTCGCGGCCACAACATTGTCGGCTATATCGGTGTGAGACCAGAAGACCACTACTAATCCAATTACAAAACTTCTTTATTTTTCATTATTTTTTTACGAAACTTTTACCAACATATTCGTGGCATTTTTCTGATCAAAATGATACCAAATATTATATAATTCCGATGTTATTTACTTGTGTAACGAGCGATGAAAGTTACTTCCCATAACAATTACATTGACGGAAAATTAGTGTAAATGTGATCCAAATTATATCGCGTTTGGTATCATTTTAACCAGAATAATGCCACAAATATATTGGTGAAATTGTCATAAAAAAATAATTAATAATAAAGAAGTTAAATTTTTCATTTAAAAGCACCTTCACATTACTAATAACGTCGTAATAGTGCTCTAAGGTAAAGGCACCAGTAGTTGACCATTTTATAGAAAAGCATAAAAAATAAGGTTTTTATAAGCACACTTATAAGTGCACTTTTGATGATAGTGAACCTCGGATGCCAGGTTGGAGGACTACTCAGTATCCTACATTTAATTTTTTCCAATTTTTATTTCATTAAATTACTTACTTTGATTTCATGGAATTTTTGAAATTTTTTTAAGAAAAGTAAAAGAATATTTATATTTTCTTTTCATCGAAGAATCCGCCACGTTTCTTTATTACAGATTCCACTATTCTTGGCGTTCGCGTGATCAATTTTTTCATATATGTACTTTCTGTTGTTATATTATTCCATTCTCGTTCCAAAATAGTCCATAAATATGGTTCCGAAGTAGGACAAAAGTTCCACCTGTCTGTCCAATGCATCCCATAATTTTTCTATGGAGTTCAAATCTGGTGATTTGAGGTGGCTATTTCATAATTTTTAATGAATTTATTACATTGAAGTTATATTTAATACATTGAAGTTATTACTGAACATATGAGGATGTTTATATTATGTAATTAATACCGTTAAAGGTTCATAATCTATATACAGTCGAGTCGGAAAGTAAGTTAACATTTGGTGATATGTAGGCAATGAATATGATGAATAAAATCAAGTTATTGTATTGTTTTTATTTAGGAGGTGTAAGGAAATAAACAAATATGTTAGTAAAACATATATTATCATTATTAAAGATTAAAGACATGTCATATTCATTTGCCTGCATATACCAGTCGTTAACTTACTTTCCGACTCGACTGTACGAAATACCAGAGTTTTACTAAAAACCAGAGGTGTCCAAAGACTTATCAGCGGGAGTGTACATAATTGTCATATCTTGAAAAACTACGAAGTTATACGCGTAATTGTAAAAATATTCGAGGTGCGTACTTTATTTTGTCCAGTACTGTAAATCTCTATACAAATATGATAAAATAATCGATAAAATAATAGGTAATTGATCTTTGACTAATAGACTATGGATAAGTCTATATCCGACTTCGGTGAACTTCTAGTCTTCCTAGTAGATGATGAAGCAAATGCATCGGCATCTTCAAGTTCGTCTGATTAAAATATCGAACGTTTATTAACACTATTCCTACCGATATTTCACGTATACCTATTTCTACCGCGACCGGTCAAATGACCGGTCTTTAACACAATTTATATTTTTTAATATAGAATAAAAATAATTCTTATCAATAATCGGAGAAAATGCCGTCATAACTTTACCTTTCATAATATTTCGTTTACTATACCCTGTTGGGCCTGATGTTCCCCTAAAAATATTATGAATAGGTGCTCTTCCAGGATTAGACTTTTCTTTTACTTCTTGCCAAACAGTTCCGTCTACAGCAGGTTTCGATTGCCTCTTCCTCATTCTCACTATCGGAACTAACTAAAAATCTCCTTCTCTTTCGTCCTCTACGTACGTTCGAAACATACTCCTCGTCCTCATCGGTGTTCGAGTCGGTCTCAAATAGATCATAATTTTTCGCATTGTCATTTTCAATGTCAAAAATTTCCTGATCATCTTCGGAACACTCTTCATCAATATTATTTATTTTCTCTAATAGCAAATTTACGCTCTTCAAACGTCTTGACATTTTGGGAATGAATATTCAAGGGATAAAATAAAAACTAAAATATAAGAATGTAAATCAAGATGGATAAAAGAATGAACAAAAGATAAAATGTGAAACTTACCACGAAGTATTGTTGGTTTGTTCACTTTTTTGAAAATGACACTTATAACACGTAATACAATATAAAATAAAAGTAGAATAATAATAGAATAAAAATACAAAATAGTAAAAGACTGCCGAATATGCTCCTTGTAACTTCTCACGTTTTGATGCTCTCTGTTCAGGTCACAAGACTTTACTGATTTGAATTCGTGAGAAGACGTCTAGGCATCCCCTTCGGCTATGATTTTGTTTATTTTACAGTCATAGTAGATAAGACGGTGTAAGAAAATCCGAGGTTCTGGACCGCTTCGGATACCAATCAGGCAAAAACATCGCGAGGCCGATAGGCGAGCGAGAACTGTAAACACTTTCAAGTGCCGTAAAGCAGTCCCTGGAAGGCACTTTTCGGCTAAAATCATGCCACAACTGCATCACCTTTCGTTTCTAACGACTTTATAGTTTCGGAATTGAGTGTTTGAAAGAATGCTATTACAAAAAGATATAAATCGTTCTACCGGTCAAATGACCGGTCGTGGTAGGTAAGACAGACTACAAATTTTTCTCAGAAAATAAACAGTAAAGAAAGAAGTGAATATTGAAAAATGTATTATACGCATATTTTAGGAAAAGTCATGAAGTTTAAAGGCGATTCAATTACGTTGTATATAGGAAATTCTAATCGAAATTTTAAAAACGGTCATTTGACCGGTCGCGGTAGGAATAGTGTTAAAATATCGAACGTTTATTAAGAAACGCGCGGCGTGCAGAATTCTGGCTGTAAGACAATAAATGCCGATGGCTCGGCGCGGTCGCAAGGTTAAAGGTAATCGGTTGCCGCGCCACGAGGAGCCTCATTATTTTCTAATGCAGTTGTTAATTGTCCAATCGCGGAAACGCGCCTCCCACACCGAGTGGGAGGCCTCTCTGCCGCTTCCTAGTGTTAACCGGGGCCGGAACAATTTAATGATCGGCTCCCGTTACCCTTCGCCGCTTCGTCGGAGATTATTACGACGTGCCCGCGCGACGGTTTCTCTCCTATACGGTTATGCTCCTCGGGCCCAGACTTCTGCACGGTCCTCTGACTCGCATGATTTTCTCTCTCTCTCGCTCTCTCTTTCGCAAGAAGAGCAGAGGCAGGGCAGAGAGGGTTTTAAAAAAATTCGAGCTCGAATCATCCGCGGGAACGCGAAGCGGAATCGAGCGAGTTCGAGGCCGGATCACGAGAGACGGTGCGCTGACGCCCCTTACCCGCGCATCATTTCATCCGAATGGCCGGGAACAGACCGGAACCAACCACTCCGGTTTTCTGTACCACCATTTCGAAGTAAATCACCGTGATTACCGGCGGACTGGGTTTTCCCTTCGACCCGGGATATTCGAGAGGTTCGTTTTTTTCCTTTTTCTTTCTTTTTTTTTTTTTTTTTTTTTGCGGAGGAACCCGGGCTGAGCCACGACCATTTCCTCAGGTGTGTCCCGGGATCCATGGTTGCACCGTCATTTCGCCCTGTTTAGCAGTCACGCGCCGATTTCGTTACCGGATCCCGATCTATCCACATTCGCGAACAGGTTTAGCGTTTGCACTCGAATAGTAACTGTGAGGCACCACTAAAAATTGCTATACGATTCTTCGAAATATTTTTTACATTATTAAATTTGTGTATCTTTACTTTATTCGTTTCTTTGTATTTGAACGTGTCGGTAAGTTGCACCATTTTCGTATGTATAACAAGAAAAATATATATATATATAGAAGGGCAATATTCCAGGTTGGAAGAAATGTTTCGTTTTGGAGTTGAAATAGCTTCGAGTGCAAAGAGTTAAAATTACAGTTCCGTGAACAAGACTTTTGGATGGTTTGAAGTAAAGTTGTAATTTTTTATTTTAGAAATAAATAAAATGTCTTAATCAGCTGGGGCGAGCAGGAGGTTTTTTTTTCATTTCTTTGTATTTAAACATGTCGGTAAGTTGCACCATTTTCGTATGTATAACAAGAAAAAAATATGTATATATATATATATATATTTTTTTTTAATAATACGAATTATTAATACAAATGCCGCCGCAAAACATTTTTTGAAAATATCTCGAGATCTAATAATTTTTTTTGCCATAGTACCCTAATCATTTCTTACGTAGAATGAACAGAAGAATCGATCTGTGTAAAAAAAAAGAAATATGCATTTCTATTTAAAGAAATGATGCAATTGTTAATTGCACATGCACTGCTGCATCTAAAAAAAATTTAAAGGCCTACAGATGTAGTGCTCTTCGAAACATTTATCTTTCTCCTTTGGCATTTTTTCGTAAATGCAATAATAACGGAGTTATGACTTGAAACAATTGCGTGGACCACCCTGTATATATACATATATATAGAAGGACAATGTTCTAGCTCGATGGGAATGTTTCGTTTTGGAGTTAAAATAGCTTCGAGTGCAAAGCGTTAAAGTTACAGTTCCGTGAATTAGATTTTTAGTTCGAAGTTACTTTACAATTTTTTTTTTTGTTTTTTTTTTAGAAATATAAAATGTCTTAATTTTTTTCTTTCATTTCGAGGTTCAGATCGGAAAGAATGTATATTTATTCGGTGGAATGCAGTCGCGGTTGCAATCTGCGTCCACTTCCAAGATCTCGGTCTAACGAAACGGGAATTGAAGTCGGAGATTTACGAGAAAGATTTCCCTTCTGGGAACATTCTAAATTAATGTTAGATGCGGTGATAAATGCCCCTGCTAGTTAGACCATTCTCTCCTCTGACGCGTTCGATCGCCTACAACGGATAACGGGCAGCCCTCGTAACCGATGGAGTGGAATTTCTAGTTTTTCTAATTTCAATTATATTTAGGAAAATAATCATCGCATTAGGTTCTTAATGCTTGTAATAATTACTAGCCGGCGGATTTTCTGCATTTACGATGACGATTAGCTGGTGAGATATAAACACTGAAAGAGGATTATTTAGTACTGAGAAATTCGACGCTACTTCCGCAGAAGTGTTAAAATTGTTGTAATTTTTCTGCCGAGGATTTTATGGACTTTTGACGAGAATTGCTGGCCGCTATTTAATATGAGAGACGAATTCAAATGTTTGATGTAGTATTTAAAATTTTTTTTTAATTATTTGGGTGCTGAAATTATGAAGGTGCTTCAGTGGGAAATTATTAAATAAGTATACAGTGATTTCTGTATATATGTAGCCTAGGCCTGGATGATAAACGTCGCGGAATTGTCGGATTTTCAAGTTTAAATTAGATTTTAGAAGAATTATTATGGAGAAAAGTAATTCAGAGAAATTCTAATAGTATTGTAATTTTAAGTTATAGTTTAGGGGGATTTTCCAGTTTGAATTTTTATATTTTTTGGAAGAATTGTTATGGAGATAAGTAATTCAGAGAAATTCTAATAGTATTGTAATTTTAACTTGAAATTTAGTGGGATTTTCAAGTTTGAATTAAATTTTTTGGAAGAATTGTTATGGAGAAAATTAATTCAGAGTGAAATCTAATAGTATTGTAGTTTTAACTTAAAATTTAGGGGGATTTGCAAGTTTAAATTAAATTTTTTGGAAGAATTATCATGGAGGAAAATTAATTCAGAGAAATTCAAGTCAAGTTTAGATTAAATTTTAGAATTACTATGGACAAAATTAATTTAGAGAAATTCTAGAGTATTTTAATTTTAACTTAAATTATAGGGGGATTTTTTTCAAGTTTAAATTAAATTTGAGAAGCACCATTATGGAGAATCATTAATTTTCACTTAATAATTTTTCGAGCAAGCAAATGACATGGTCAAAGAAAAGAGAGCTTAGGAAATAATAAATCTTTTAACGAGCACATACTCGTCCAGTAACATTCTCAGTACCAATTCCATCCGTGTCGATCGAACAGAACGACCTCGCGCAAAGCGACCGTTTAGGCTCTTTTCCGACCAGGGTCAGACTTAGATTCGTTTTGCCGAAAAGGTGAGCAGGTCGCGGAGTCATTCTCTTTCGATTCTGCTCACGGGCTGTCGACCCGTGTGGCATTCTCCTAAGCCGTGAAACAGAATCGTTTCCCGTCGTTCGTCATCCGTTGGTTCGCGGAATGGTACGAGCCACGATCGAAAGAAGGAACAGCAGGAACGGTAGTGGTCGCGAACGGACTTAAGAGTTAGCTGCGCGACAGACAGCGGATGGAATAATGACCCGCGTCCCCCAAATGACGCGAGATGCATATTTAATGGCTCACGAAACGGCCGGCTAACGAAACGACGGAAACGCAGAGGAAAGACGGCTGGGAAACGGTGCTGGAGATATTGTCGCTGGTCTGCGATCGAAAACACACGATTTAGAATCAAACAAAAATCACAAACGATCAAACTGAAACCCTCATACAGTCAATTCTCGATATATGTCAACGACACGGGTCTTGCCAGCGACATATATCGTCCAGGAGACATACCCGAGAATTGTCCTTTTATTGTACTGACTGCGAAATTCAATGCTACTTCCCCAGAAGTGTTAGAATGCTTGTAATTACTATACTGAGGATTTTATGCATTTACGACAAAAATCTGCTGCTCAGATATAAACACTGAGGATTTTATGCATTCACGATTAAAAAAAAATCAGCTGGTAAAATATAAAACAGTGAGAGAATTAAAAGAATTTGAAAGCATTGTGTTAGTTTCAACTTATTAAAATGCTTAAAAAAAAAATGTTTATGTACGGTTAATCGAAATTAGTGCAGAGTTTATTTTGCACAAAAATCCACAGTCCAGTGATTACAGATTTGGAAACAGCCAGAAGCAGAATTACCGATTGTAGCAATTACCAGAATTGTGTTTAATTGATTAATTCCAATTGTCCCGGTAGACTACACTCGTTTCGGTTCCTTCTGGTGTCCATTTTTTTTTTTTTTTTTTTTTAATGTACGACGATGTCGAAAATTCGGAGAATCAGTTTCCTAATTCCGAGCGATGTAGATTAGCTGCAGATAACAGCACGAGTGAAATCGATTCGGAGAAAGAGATTTTGTATGCGATAACGGAGGTGTATCGTTTAACGATCTGAGATTGCTATAGTCGTGTGATTAAACCCGAGGGATCAAGTGTCGAAAGTGATGCTTTATCTGGGTGCTCGATAACGAGGAAATCAAAGTGTGTATCATAGTGTATCAAAGAATTTGGGGGTCCCGCTGTGTCAACAGTCCTCGATATGTCTAATCTCGTTCTTAGAACTATCACAAGAATTTGATAGAGAAAGCCATACACTCTTCTTCACACTCTAATCTGTGGAAACGTTTGAAGAGAATTAGTTCCAATGGGGTATAGCCAGATAAGGAGGTCAAAAGTGGCTTTAAATAAAATTAAATTTGCAATGGGCCATTCGATTTCTTATCTGAAGAAAACACTTTTTGCCAATTTTCAACCCTGTATGTCGACGTGGGGGGTAGTAATGGGGTAAAGAAGAAAATCAAGTTTTTTCGAAATTTCTCTCGTCCTCCTCAATTGAAAATTCTGAAAAATATCAGGCATATTTTAGCCACTACAATACATACCTGTGAATTTTTTCAGAATTTTCAGCTTGGAAGCCCGAATTTAAAAAAATAAATAAATCTTGGTTCTACAAGAAATCGGTATTACAAAGCTATTTTTATTTTTTTAAATTCGGCCTCGAAGCGGAAAATTCTGAAAAAATTCACAGATGTGCATTATAATATCTAAAATATTCCAGATTTTTTTCAGAATTTTTAATCGAAAAAGGTAAGAGAAATTCCGACAAAACCTGATTTTCTTCTTTACCCCATTTCCACTCCCCATGTCGACATGTAGGGTTGAAAATTGGCACAAAGCACTTCCTTTGGATAGGCTACCGAATGGCCCACTGCAAATTCAATTTGACATGGGGGCACTTTTTTAAATTTTATTATACAATTACCGTAAACAACTTTGTGCAGAGCCAAAAAGTAACGTTACCGTGCTTCTTCTGAGCCGTAAACTTCTTGATTGAGCTTTTTCAGAATTTCCAGGTGATAAAACGATTTTGCACTCACTTTTTTCGGTGGAGGGGAGGGGGACACTCTCCGTGGCTGTGATAGTGCCGATTTGTTTCGTGCACATACACACGTACTGGAAAGGGCTGTCTGTCGGTGTGGGTACATCGTCACGCTTCTTTCCCGCAGCGTTCTTTTCCCTTTCTTTCTCGGTGCCGGGAGGGGGATATCGAGTGGCCTTAAGTGGTTTATCGCTCCCAGGCCGTCTTGTTTTTATTGAATGACGAGTCGTGATGCGATTTCGCTCCAGCGAATAACCAATCGATTTACCCGAAGACATTAGGAGGGCGTCTTCCGGTAAACGTCTTTTAATTTCCTCGATCGTTCCGGTCGGAGAATCCGCCCGGAACCAATCAGAACCTAATTCCTCCCTGTTCATCGATTACTCTGGTCCATTCTGCTCCGTCGAATCCTACACGAAACCTAACCCTTCGGCAACAAACCGCCGACCCATCAGACTGCACACCTGCTTGATTCGCGATACACAAAATACTTCTAAATTGAGACCACTGGGGAAACAATAAACTTACTAATAAAAAGAAATATTTCTTAATAAACAGAAATACGTACTGGGACAATTTTGAGTGACCCTCTTTTCGAAATTGGCTCAGGAACGAAAAATTCAATTATTTAGAACGGTTAATTTTTCATTTTAGTCAGAATTTGATTAGCTAGTCGGTGCTATTTTAACCCTCCGTATGCTATATGCAGTATAGTATAGTAGAGTAGAGTGGGGATAAGTTCGAATAGGTGTCAATATGGTTAGAGAAATATTAGCATGAGTGGCCTTGAGTCCCCACTCTACAATTCCCCTTCTACTGCGCTGTTCCCCCACTCTTCCGCCACGGGACTGTCACGTGACGCGTCCCGCCTCTGTCCTGCGTCTGTCTCAAGGTCACGTGACTAATTCGCGTACTGACAGGGAGGGGGTAACCGTATTAGAGTCCGAGTTATGTCGTTGTCTCGATTAGAGTCAATTCTCCTAATTTGGCTATTCTCTGGTGGGGGTTGAAAATGACTCGAGCATAAGTCTAGAGCTCTCAGGAGTCTCAAGATGAAAACAGTGGACTGTATCACAGTAATTAGCTTATTGGAGTTAATTAAGAATTTTTTATATGGTTTCTATTTCTGATGCTAACAATTTTTATTTTGTAGAAATATCAGATTGTGAATTGAAAGAATCTATATGAAATAAATCTTCGGTTACATTAATTTTTGCAAAGATTCCCGGGCAAAAATTTGAGACTCGAAACGACGTTTAAGATCGGGGTAGGGGGACGGATTAAATCGCGGATCAATGAGAGAGCCACGGGAATTACAATGGGGGTTCCTTTCGGTGGTGGTGCTCGACGGTTCATGGTGGATGGCGGCTCTCGGTGGCAATACGATCTGATTTTTGCGAAATCAGCGAAAAACCGAGTCGAATTCGCAGCGCAAAGAGAGTAAGAGAGAGAGAGAGAGAGAGAGAGCAATGGCTTTGCGTCGAGGATGAGCTGGTTTTATTAATCTGCCTCACAAAGAGCTTTCGCTTTTTTCGTAAATACTCGCAATATCGGTAACCACCCGCGACCAACGGAGAAAAGAATCCGTCACCCCCGTTCTGCAAAACCCATTGTTGTACGCGCCAATATATCTGAAGATGCGTCGCGGTCGTCATTGCGTCGACCATGGGGTTGGGAGAGTATTCCCATAGAGCCTCCTAACGACAATGACTTACGGATTCGCGTGACGAGCGGTTTATATTTTTCTCAGCTGGCAACGTCCCTGTTAAATTAATTTTATTGCCTCAGCTTTGTCGCGTTTTGTCTTATTGGAAGATCAGTCACGTTGTTTCGTTATCTCTGATATTTATTAATAGACATTTTATAAGATGCATAGTGTTACCACAAATAAAACAGTGGTACCAAACCAGTTAATTATTAATAAATCTTGTACTGATCCATCGTCTTCTCTGTTTGTTTCAGGTGAGTCCAGACTATCTTAACAATTTCCGTGAATCCTACAATCTAAATGTCGTGAGTACCCTAAATGTCGTAAATACTTGAAAAGTTTCTAAACACAAAGAGAATTTAGTGTGCTCAATTAGGTAGCTATAGTTGTAGCCCAGTGTCGCCGGATGAGGGGAGGGAGCACGAATCGAGGGGAAAAGGTTACCCCCTCTCTACCAGTACCGGGTGAATCACGTGACTGGGCCCTGGGGGACTAGCGCGGTAGAGGGGGAAGTTAGAGTGGGGGAACAAGTCTTGATCTGGCAACTCTGATTATAATTAGTATTCATCGTAGTTAAACAACGACTATTTAAACAGGATTTCACCTGTACGGTGAATTCTCGATATATGTCATCAACACGGGTCTTGGCAGCGTCATATATCGTCCAGGAGACATACCCTAACTGTGTTATGTTTACTCTCCTCAATGTCTTGTATCGTCCACGTTTTGTTTACACTCCCTATGTTTATACAGTAGTGGGGATAATTCTACGACATTTATCACCTAGGCCTTGGCGACATATATCGAGAGGTCACTGTACTAATGACTATTTTATTAACTCCCGATAGTTAGAAAATGATTGAAAAGCGTGAAAAGATTCAAAGCTTCAATTTCAATTTCAATTCAATTTGGATTAAATTCCAAAAAAATTAAAATGCAGATTAGAAGAATTAGAAGAATACCCGACGCACGAATTTCAATTTATCAAAGGAACGATATTTTCATTTGCTATTAATTTTCGAAAATTGATGCATGTTCACTTCAAATTCGTTTGGATCTGGATTTTGACATCAGTCAGATGCCTAAGTGGCCTGTCGCAATACTATGTTCTTCTTTAACACCTATTTCGTGTTTCCCTCGGTCTCTCGCGTGTCACAACGACGACTGTCGAGGTTCCCGTTGACAATGAAACTCGTGTTCCCCCGTCCCCATCGATGAATACTTGATGGCCCGGTGTCAGCGTGCCGCCGCGTACTCCACCTACAAGATTATGCGGCAGCGACGACGATTTCATGCGTGACGAGGCTGCAATTTGCGAAATGCCACGTATCGAAGGCGAATGACCGGCATTTGCACACTTCGAACCGGGAATGATGGATAGGTTCGACCGACGGGGAACACCAACTATTTCCCTTGGTCCTCCTACTCGGATCGCTCCGGCAAGAAATATTTTGGTCCTTCGTTTATAATAAATCCCTAAATGCCGATAATACCGCGTATTTTCCCAAGGTGACTCTAGGACTCCGGAGAACCGAGAGAATTTGCTTCGATCGAGCCGATGCGATGGATATCATTGGATTGCGAATTTTTATGCGAAATGCGAAAACTTGCGGTCAATAGAAAATAGAAGTTAGACTGGATATAGATTAGAAGATGATGTAGCAATATTTTTGAAGTCTTGGAACGTCCCTACAAATTTTTTGAGATATAGACTAGGAAATGATGTAGCAATATTTTTAAAGTCTTGGAACGACCCTACAAATTTTTCGAGATATAGATTAAAAAATGATGTAGCAATATTTTTAGTCTTGGAACGTCCCCACAAATTTTTCGAGATACCCTTAAAGTTTCGTTACAAAATATAAGTCAATAGAAAATAGATATTGAACTAGATATAGATTAGAAAATGATGCAGCAATATTTTTGAAGTCTTTGAATGTCCCTACAAATTTTTCGAGATACTCTTAAAGTTTCGTTACAAAATAGAAGTCAATAGAAAGTAGAAAGTATATCTTTATATATATAAGAATTACGTGTCACGATATATATATACTTTAATATTTAATAGTGCAGAATCAAGGAGAGACAAATTAGAAAACAGCTGAGAATTATAAAATTCTTGACTAGTAGAGGTACAAAGCTCGGTCTGCTTACAAAGATTTTTCAAAAGCATGGTTTCTGATCAAATGCGAAAGTCTAGAACAATTTACAAAATTGCTAAAAAAAAAAAATGGTCCCCTAAGCGTCGCAGAAAAATGATTACTCGCTCCCAAAAAGTGAAACGAAGCGTAGGGCAATCCTACGACTGTGAAACGCCAGTTATCCGTGCGGTAGGTGGCCAGCCATTCAATAAAATCGCAGAAGTCACCAAACACGAAGCGTTCCTGAAAACGGTGGTATTAAACCTCGAGAAGAACAGGTGGCACTAGTCATTTCGCCAGGAGGCAACCTGTCAAAAGCGTCTCCTCTCGAGCCTCTAGAAGACGCACGGCTGATTAGTCGAGCAAGAGGCAGTGCCCCGGTGCGTTTGAATTGGGAAAATCCCGAATCCTGGGGCACGCATCGTTGCTTCACCATGCCGGGTCCTCGGCACAATGGTGTCGGACGAACCGGAACGACAACGCTTTTCTACGAGGGTTCGGAGACGGTGGAGAATCTCAAGAAAGAGAGAGAGAGAAAGAGAGAGAGATGGAGGCGCCTCGTCTTTTTCGCACGACTATGCGGTTTATAAATTGCGGGAGTTGTGCACACAATGGGGCCAGGGTAACTCTGTTATCGCGGTCCGGTAAGCCGCCGGACAATGTCCTTCTGGCCAAAAGCCTTCTTCTCTGCTTCATGCACGTCCAAATATTTGCCCCGAAATCTATATCGCTCCCCTAACTCGCCCAAAGATCGTGGGAGTCTTTATTATGCCGGAATAATCGCTGCTCGCTTCATCAGCTCCGCGAGAAACCCCGAACTCGGTGTACGGTAAGGTCATGATCTACGCACGCAGCGACACGATCTTAGTTCGCCTAACCCCTCCACCGACATACTATTCGCGACCGCCCGAGAAGCTCGAACTGCCTCTGCCTGTGTTTACACGCGCTGTCCTTCTCTACGCTCGGTCGACGCGGTCACAACAAACTAAACCTAAACTTCACTTCATTTATTCTGCTGTTGTACTTCGATACCGGTGCACCTTGTCATTGATTATTAGACTGCGGATCTTTATGCAAAATAAAAATTGTCTGCATCGACTACAAGAAATAGAAACTAAGTAGAATGTTATTTCTTCACTCGCTAATTTTCATAGACGAGAAATGGTATATTAGTAATATATTAGTATAATAGTATATCAGTTTTAAAATTTTCTAAATTTTCCTACAATTTCAAATTTTATCTTCTCGATTTTGTTATAAACGCATAAAGATCCGCAGCCTATTGATTATTCACTGCTTCTTCGAGTCGAGACTCCGATGGACGATAGATTTATGGAAATTATTTTATTCGAAGTCTGTTCTTGATATTTTATTTGTTCTTCTTTGAGATTTCGCACTGGGTTTAATTGCTGTATAATCTCAGCCGCCGATCAAAGAGTTTTTAATCATTTTATAGAGGGCGGCAGAAAGTTTATGTTTATTTTAACTGTGTATTTGGTTCTGCGCTTCGATATCGTAAAAAAAGAAACGAATAGCATTAAAATACACAAATTAAAATTAATTAGATATACAACTCGATTGCTTCTTTTATAAGACTATTAACAATAGGTTTCCGAAGCACTAAACTATATCTAGACTGTTTTGCATTACTTTATAAAAATAACAAGCAACAACGTGCTACGAGAACATTTGTAGGAATATTTTAAAAAATAAGATTACATTCCCAACGAAATAAATTTGCTAAATAATTTCTCGGGTATGCGTCCTTAACAATTTTAATTAATCTTAATAATTTTAAAAATAATTCCAAAACATTTCAGACAATTATAAAAATAATTTAGAAAATTTCAAATAATTGCTATAGTAATTTCAAAAAATTTCAAATAATTGCAATAATAATTTTAAAAAATTTCAAATAATTTCAAAAATGTAAGGACCAGTAATTTTGAGTTTCCTTACAAACCCAGTGTTAAGAACAAAGCGACTTCAATCGGAAGAGGTGAACGGGTGCTCGAACGGGTTTTTAAAAAAACTAAAACTGCGTTCAAAAACTCGCATACGTTCAATAAAAATCCGTGCTCATTAGAGGCGCGGGAAGGCAGGCGAGTCTTTCCGGGAACTATCGAAGAAGAGGCGGCCCGGATCAGCAAGAGGCGTATTCGACAAAGGCGTGATATCGCGCCGGTGAAAGTCGATTGAGAGAGGCCCATATATCCTGGCCAACGACCGTGGGTCTAAATATTTATACGGTATGCCCATGCGTCGGTTCGAACATCAAAGACGAGCCTCCGATCCCTCCTGCATAGTTCGTAAAAATAAATTCCCGGTCGGTCTGCACGCGCTGCTCTAACCCCAACGCGTGCGCTCGCGCGCGCGCGCGCGTTCATCGGGGGTCTCTCTTCGTGATTCAACGTCACGGGGTCGTTGTCGATGCTCTGTCGTCAAACCTTGCTCGTCGTCTGTGCCCCCCCCCTCCTTGCTCCGATATTCAACGGGACCGAGAGAGGAAAGATCCAACCCCCTACCCCCATTGAATAAGGGTGCCTAAAAAAAAAGCCCCACGGCAGAGAAACGCCGATACCCACCGCGGAAACACAAGTTGTGTGCGATCGGCAAACACACCGCGGAGGAAAGAAGTCGAGGAATCCGCTGAGACGTTAAAGCAAACATCGAGAGTCACACGTTGGGGTAACTCTTCTCTGGCAGGAGGCTCCTCTTCTTCAGGGTCCTCTTCTTGGGTGGGGTGGTTCCTCGCGACCACGGGAAAACATTTGTTCCCCACGAAGAAACCACGAAAGGGGGTGGAGGGGAGGGGGTATAAGATGCAAGGCAGCCATTGACTTATGGAAATGATACAAATGATAGGCTCAGGCTTGAGCGGAAATGATACACAGGCGTGGGTAACTTCGAGAGTGCAATTAACCCGCGGTGGTTCACGCCTCGAGATGCATTTTCCGTCCCGATTCCGTTAATAAGCGTGCATTAGGCGCCTGTTTCCGGTGTTTCTTGCAGTCCGAGACGCTTGTAGTTCAATTCCAGCTCTCGTCTTTTTGCGTCTGCTGCCGAGCGAGAAACGGTCTTCGCGATTCCCGGCGGACTGCTATTAACACTCCGGAAATCCAGTTTTGCGTGACCGTTCGCTTGTGCTCCGCCATTCCCCTAACCGCTTGCAAAAGTGTTCGTACATCGACCTTGTCTTAGCTGTTCCTCCCAAGTCTTACAATTTTGTCTACAGCGTACGTTAAAACATCCAATCTTAGAATTTGTTCAACAATTTTCTAAGCGAAGTAAAGCAGTTTCTCTATATATGTCGCCAAGACCTCGACGATAAATGTCGCGGAGTTATCCCCACTACTGTAAGAAGTTATCCACACTACGCCGCTGAGAAGTGCAAAACACAACACTACGGCTCAAGTATGTCTCCTGCACGATATATGTCAAAACACGGGTCTTGTCAACGTCGTGTATCGTGCAGGACACTGCAACATATATAGAGAAATCACTGTATGTCGTGTGGTTCTGTTCTGTTTGCTGACAAGGTTTCCCTTTCTCACCTAAGCTGTCACTTATAGTCGAATGATCGATTTCATATACTGTGATTTCTCTATATATGTCGCCAAGACTTCGACGATAAATGTCGCAGTTATCCCCACTACTGGGTCGATCCTGTGAGGGGCCATGAAAGCCGCCACCGCTGAAAAGTGCAAAACATAACACCACGGCTCAAGCATGTCTCCTGCACGATATATGTCAACAACACGGGTATTGTCAACGTCGTGTATCGTCCAGGAGTTATGTTTGCACTCCTCGGCGTCCGGGACCTCTCGAGGTTTGGTGCCCCTCACGGGGTAGACCTCGTTATAGTGGGGACAACACCGCGACGTTTATCGTGGAGGCCCTGGTGACATATATGTACAGAGAAATCACCGTGTGTCGCGTGGTTCTGTTCTATTTGCGGACAAGGTTTCCTTTTCTCCCCTAACTCATTTCATATACAGTGGTTTCTCTATATATGTCGCTGAGATCTGGATGATAAATGTCGCGGAATTGTACACTCCTCGGCGTTCGAGGCCTCTCGAATTTCTTAGCTCCTCAAGGGGCACACCTCGCGATAGTGAGGATAATACCGCGACGTTTATCGTGAAGGCCCTGGCGACATATATATAGAGATCACTGTGTATGAAGTCGAAACGGGTTTAGAATGAAAATCGAGGACCGTGTGATCGCGATTTTCGTGTCGGCAAGTTCCAAAAGAGGGTACCGGTTATAGTAATCGCCGGTGGCCAAGCATGATCGGCGAGATCGGCCACCGCGTCCGTGTTTCGCGACGATGCACACGCAGGAATCCTACTCTCGGCAAGAATACAAGGGGCTAGGAAGGCGATAGAGCCCCCGTGGAGGGGAGGGAGGAGAGGGAACAGAGAGGGACACGGGTCTCGTGTATGGAAAGTGAAAGAGACACACACAAGCGTCTCTCGCCGGCTAATGCAGCGCGGTGAAATATTCATCAGTCTGCCTGCCTGCCTCGGTGGCGCGGGCTAACCCACCCTTTATATTTCGTAATTACCCTCCCAGCCCCGTTCTTCCACCTCGAGCCAGCCGCTCTTCTCTCTTCACCCTCCTGTGTTCCTCCTCCATCACCTTCTACACTACCCTGCCGTCGTGTGTCCCCTCTTCGTCATCGTCGTCGTCGTCGTCGTCGTCGTCGTCGTCGTCGTCGTCGTCGTCGTCGTCGTCGTCGTCGTCGTCGTCATCGTCGTCGTCGAACTACTCGTCTCCGGGGCCCCCTCTAGCTTTTCTCTCTCCTCGCCCCTTAAACCCCTCTGAACATCCCCCCCTCTCTCTGCCTCGTTTTCTCTGGCATTTCCAATCCCTGGTCTTCCGTCACCTCCCCAATGAGCGACGCTCTAATTTCCGACAATATGGACCATGTGCCTGGAAACTAACTCTCTGGGCTAGGTCTGGATTTGGGCCGCCATGCTCGTACGAGATTCTTCAACCGTAGGAAAATTCTACGGCGAAAAAACCAGCCGAAAAGCGGAGCACATATTTTTCGGTCGGGTTCCCGAGAATGTTGAGTTTTAGAGGTCCGTCGACCTCGTGTGAGACGGCAGAAGTAGAAACGGTCAGCCATTGTCAGACGCATCGGCCATGCGTGGAACACGAGTGATAATATTGTGTTGAGTCAATGTTGAAACAATCGGTCCAAGATTGGAGGAGAATATATCTTATATAAACTGTACCACAATATCATACTGCTCGCACTGCTTCACGATACAGCTGAACTCTGTGAGACAGCTTTTCAACACTGTTCAACACTTTTCAAGGCAGTGAACAGTTTTCAACACTTTTCAACACTGTGAAACAGGTGATCAACACTGTTCAACGTTGTGATACAGTTGTCCAACACTGTGAAACAGCTTTTCAACGCTGTGAAACAGCTTTTAAACACTGTTCAACGCTGTGAAACAGCTTTTCAACACTGTTCAACGCTGTGAAACAGCTTTTCAACACTGTTCAACGTTGTGAAACAGCTTTTCAACACTGTTGAACACTATTCAATGCTGTGAAACAGCTGTTCAACACTGTTCAATGTTGTGAAACAGTTGTTCATCACTGTTAAACGTTGTGACACAGCTTTTCAACACTGTTGAAAACCATTGAACTCTGTGAAACAGCTGTTCAACGCTGTGAAACACTGTTTAACATAAGTTAAACGTTGTGGGACGCTGTTGAAGGCGATTAAACGCTGTCCAACGTTTATGAATGCTGTTCTACACTCCCGTCGCTGTTCAACAATGTTAAATGTTGTTCAACGCTCTTCAACATCGCTTGAACAGCTGTCTAACACTGTTCAATGTTGTGAAACAGCTGTTCAACACTGTTAGACGTTGTGGAACAGCTGTTCAACACTCCCGTCGCTGTTCAACCATGTTAAATGTTGTCCAACGCTCTTCAACATCTCTTGAACAGCTGTTCAACACTGTTCAACGTTATGAAACAGCTGTTCAACACTGTTAGACGTTGTGGAACAGCTATTCAACACTTTTAAACACTGTGGAACAGGTGTTGAGTACTGTTCAACACGGTTAATCGTTGTCTAACACTGTTCAACAGTTCTTCAACATCTGTTCAACACTGTTAAACGTTGTCAAGTGGCTGTTCGATGCTATTCAAGGCTATCAAATGTTGTTCAACGTTCTCCATCGTCCTTAAACGTTGTACAACGCTCTCGATCATAGACAGACTTTATCCAACATTGTTAAACAGCAGTTCCCCACTGTTAATCGTTGTGGTATCGTTATCGAACGCAGTTCAGCGCTATTTAACATTCTCGAAATTTGTCTTTCACGAGAGCAGTTCGCCGTGCACAATACGCCGGAATCCGGAACCGTCTTGGGCTGCGTCGAAGCAGCAGAATTTGAATAACTTCGAGACGGCGCGGGTCCCGATAGGGTATTGGACAAAATTCCAATGTCGGGGGGAGGTGGTTGAGGAGATGTCGGACAAGAAGAGGGTGGAGGGGGGTGGCTCCATTTTCGACGGTGGTTAGTCGTCGAATACGGAGCGAGCCCCACGGTACCTGGCCCTCTTCACCGCTTCGAATATAAGCGAGTACGCGCACACGCGCTTGCAAACGCGCACCCATACAGCCTCCGAGCCGAGCCGGGGGTAACGCGTGCACATCACCCTTTTGGCAAAGCCCTAGCGGAGCAACGGGCGAGCCTATCGACGGCAAACGGACTACCACTTCACGTCTGGCGACCCTTCCGTCGTGCACATTCGAATTTATTGGCGCGTGTTCGAATATTCATAAAAAAAAAAAAAAGGGACTCCGTCGACGGAGCAACCGGGTTTCGTGCAACCCCCCTGCAACCCCCTGCGCGCACCCTCTCCGCTGCGCCCTGTCCCGGTTCCTCTGTCGATCTCTCATCTTTTTTTATTTTTCCCACCCCGTATTTGGTCCGGTGGTGTGCTCCCCTCCCCTCCCCTCCCCTCCCTCCGCCCCCTCGCTTCGTCCGCGCGCCCCCTGTCGCCGCGACGAATATTATTATACCGGATTTTTTAAGTGGCGGGAGACGGTTGGCTGCGGTAACTGCAACCGGCACTCGTTGTTATGATCGAGAAATCGATTGTTCGCGCGGACAAAGTGCTCACTGACTTCGCAGTCCCCGCTCCGAGGGCTCCGAGCTTCACTTCTACGCTCGCCGTGCTCGACGCTTTCACAGCGAGCCACGCTCAATACACCCCTGCGAGAGTTTTCCGTCTGATTATCGGTGAATGAATCAATTTTCCAAAATCTGCCCGATCCCGTTTGCTCGATCTCCCACTCTCTCTATTTATCACGCTTCCAGGGGGTGTTTACGTGTGCTTTGCGTCACTGTCAGGCTTTCAGAATTTTTTCCTGGAAACTGAAACGCTGCTTCGTGTTGGGTTTTTGCACATCTATTCACTGGCATTCGAACTGCATTGCATATTTTTTATAGGCCAGAATACTAAAAATTGAGACAGTTACGTGTCACTGTGGTTGTTAACCCTTGGCACTCTATTGGCGACTGTAAGGTGCCAATAAAAATTGCTGTGTCAGTATTGAAAATATTTTTTACAATATTAAATTTGTATTTAATAAATCACTAAACACTTGAGTATTTTACCTGTAAATTGTACCATATTTGTATAAAATATTCTAGCTTGGAAGCAATGTTTCGTTTTGGAGTTAAAATAACTAAGAGTGCAAAGGGTGGTCCTGAAGTCTATCAATATTGCAGAGATTTCTCGATATATGTCGTCAAGGCCTGGACGATAAATGTCGCGGAGTTATCCCCACTACTTGAAACTCGAGAAGCCTGGAGTGTAAACATAACACAGCTCGGATATGTGTCCTGCACGATACATGACTCTTGTAAGACCAGTGTTACTGACATATATCGAGAATATTCACTGTATATAGCCAGAAGAAAAATTTTGTAATTTTTTTCCCCATACGTTCGCGATTCGTGTTCACCCTAAGTTCGATCGCTATCAATCCTCCTGCGCATTTTTCCAAAAAATAATCAACGCCAGTCAATCTGTTATTAATTCATTAACAACTCTATCTCTCTATCTCTCTCTCTTTCTCGATAACGATCTCTCGGTCGACTCTTCGGCAAAAGGGATTGAAAAAGCAGCGAGATACAAAATTGGCAAACGCCGGATTCGTTTAGAAGAACCGCGGCCCGTTTTTCGGCTTTTGAGCCAGCTTGGCCGTGAAATTGCGACCGGGTATTTTTTTCTTTGGATGACCATACGTCGATTTATATCGATCGTGTCCCTCGCACGTGTTCCGGTATCGGTTCTCTTTCTGTGTGTATGTGTGTGTGCGCGTGGCACGTGTATATGTTAGAGCCCGAAAAATACGACCAGGCTCATCTTTATAGTTTGCGAATTTATATCGTAACCGGGGCCCGCCACCGGTGAATGATCACGAGTCAATTACTGTCGCGAAACCTGTTCCTTCTTTTTTTCTCGAAGGTGTACACGCGAGCCGACGCCATCACCGGCACGTCATAGCTTCAAATTAATCGACCTGCGATCATGTTATGGCGATTACGCCCGAGCAATTTTGCTGCACGGTTTTCGCGAAGTTAATGGGAGGATGGTATAGTGTTTACCGGGTGGTTACATTTTGTCGCCTGCGGAGCTTCCGTCGCTATCCTTTTGCATTCTCTTTATGCTAAAACGTTCAACCCTTCTGCTTTATTTTTTCGAAAACAATTATTCTTCGGAATTCTTTTTAATATGCAGGATCACCCTGTTAATCGTTTATGCAAGGTATAATAATCATTCCTGTTATGTGATTATGTTGCAAGTTATTTGCCGTTGCAGTGATTTTTGCGATGTAGCAATACAAAGTCTTGAAAATTTGTTTAACACGTGTGTTTGCAATTTGTAATGAACTGGTGCGAAGGCGGGTTGTTTAATAGTCGACTGAATCTTATTATATGAATGTCCTTCAAAGTATAATTTTGAATGTAGCTTAAAATATAATTGTTAAATAATTTCCTCGCGAACAAAACACTTAATTTGCTATAGTACATGCACGTGTACATACAATTTCAAAAATTATACCATTTCAGACTATTTGCTATTTTAATACCAGGTTTACGGAGCACTAAAAATCAATATTTTACATAACTTTATAAAAATAACATAAAAATGTATCTATCAATAATTTGTAGCCATTTTTTAAATAATATATACCCAAAGAAATCAATTTGTTACATAATTCCTGGATACATCTTCACAGTCTCGATATTCGTAAATTTTAAAATTTGAAGCCATTACTTTTAGTAACACATACCCGAAGAAATCAGCTTGTTGAATAATTCCTCATGGATGAAATAAATAGTTCCTCATCTTTACCTTCCCAATGTTCGTAAATTAAAAATATTAGAATCCGCCGTTTCGACAGGTCCCATAAATCTAGTGTTAATAGTCGTCGGAATCTCAACGTGTATTTGCAATGTCCTTGAAATAAAATACAATTTTTCAAACCTGTTCTCCCGAACGAAACACTTCATTTGCTAAAATATAATTTTCAATGTCAATTAAATTCGACTACCTGCTATTTTAACACTAGGTCTACGGAGCACTAAAATTCCCTATTACTACATTATTTTATAAAAATGATATAAAATCTAATCTACAAAAATTTGCAGCCATTTTATCAATACCATATACCCAAAGAAACCTGTTAAATAATTCCTCACGAACGCGTCTTCACAATCTCGATGTCCGCAAATAAAAAAAAATACTAAAATCATCCATTTCGTCTAGTTAAAATCAAAAATCGGAACATTTTGCTCCGAACAAAATAACAACAATCGAACGGAGAAGAGCTTCCGGAACAGAGCGTAGAAGTTATACATAGTGGTACTCGAGGTATCGAAACAATTCGATTCTCGCGCGGAATTGCGAGAGGCTGATTGAAGGTACACCGAAAGATCGGATATAGACGAGTCCGTCTGGTTTCGGGGCTGAGGCTGCTTACGAGTGTTTGAATAAGGGCGTGGAAGGGTGCGTGTAAGGGCACGCGGTGGAATAGGTGTGCTCCCGGTGCTCGCGCGTGTGTGCGAGAGCGCAAGCTTGACGGTGAGTCACCTAGCGCCCGTATTTTGCCAGTGGAATTCAAAGGCGAGCAGGGTATTGTTTTTGGCAAAGATCAGTGTGATCGGTTCGCTGGTCTTCCGCATGGAAAGCCCGACTAGGCTCTCCTGCTGCATTATTTGCTCCGCTAAACCTGAAGAGGTCCATCCCTCTGCGACTGCCTTCTCTCTCTCCATCCCTTTCGCACCCCCTCCCCTTCACCCCCCTCTCTCTGTCTCTCTCTCTCTCGCTCTCTCTCTCTCTGTCTCTTTCTCTCTGTCTGTCTCTGTCTCTTTTTCTCTCTCTCTGTCTCTCTCTCTTTCTGGCTCTGTCTCTCTCTCTCTGTCTCTCTCTCTTTCTGTCTCTGTCTCTCTTTCTCTCCCTCTCTTTCTCTCTCTCTCTCTCTCTCTGTCTGTCTTTGTCTCTCTTTCTCTCTCTCTTTCTCTTTCTTTCTCTCTCTCTCTCTCTCTCTCTCTCTGTCCCTCTTTCTCTCTCTCTCTCTCTCTCTCTCTCTCAATCTCTCTCTCTTTCTCTTCCCCCCTCTCTCTTCCCCCATCTCTCTCTCTTCCCCCCTCTCTCTTCCTCTCTCTCTCTCTTTCTCTCTCAGTCTCTCCTGGCTGTTTCCATCCACCTTCTTTGGCTCCTCGAATAAAACCAGTGTTCCGTCTACCGCGTTTGTTCCTCCGCGTCCCTAATCATTCGTCTCACCGATTAGTACAATCTGCCGAGGTAGATAATAAACGCCGATGGCCACGGGAACACGGCGAGCCTAGAAATGTTTTAGCAGTAATTATTTTTCCACCATCGTTTACGCGTTCTCTGTTTCT
This sequence comes from Seladonia tumulorum, assembly GCA_913789895.3. Taxonomy (NCBI): domain Eukaryota; kingdom Metazoa; phylum Arthropoda; class Insecta; order Hymenoptera; family Halictidae; genus Seladonia; species Seladonia tumulorum. The sequence goes on from OU565280.1 coordinate 7,871,265, forward strand.
TTTTTGTACCCCTGTCCCCTCTCTTTCTCTTTTTCTCCTTCCCCTCCTTCTCCTCCACGGGTTTCGCTTCTTCCCTGTTTCACCGGCAACGTGTATCCTGCGCCGAGAGCGGTTCAGAGGATTACGCGGCCCGGGAAAAAATCGTCGGACCCGTGGAAATTTAAAGTGTTTGACCAAAAACAGTTTCATTCCGATGAGCGGCTGAATATTCATGCAGATCCTTCTGAATTTGTTAGCGCGGCCCGAGCCGACAAACGGTTTTGTGTGATTTTAAGCCGGCCAGCGTTCCCGAGGATCATCTGATCTTTCGTAATTTTTCGCTAATTCGTTATTCTTCCGTGATAGCGATTCAGCTTCATTTTTCGGGGAAATCGCTTTTCCCGCAGACGGTAATTCTTTCCGCGTTCCCTGCGATATACCGTGGTTTCTCCATATATGTCGCCGAGGCCTCGATGATAATTGTCGCGGAATTATCCCCACTTTTGAGAGGTATTATAAGGACCCAGACGGTTCGAAGCGTGTAAACGTAATACGCCTCGGTTATGTCTCCTGATATGCGATACTTGTCGCTGGCAAGACCCTGTTTTGTTGACATATATCGAGAATTCACTGTAGTGACTTGATATATATTCAAAGTGTCGAGGACAAATTTTTCCATTTCAATTTAGTTTTGATTTTTACACTTTGAGTGCCAGCTCAGCAGCCTCAGAAATTCCATAGAAGTAAATTATTGGGGGAATTAAAAATTTAAATATTGAGATTGTGCCAACCAACTGGATTGTTCATTTATAAATATAGAAAACTAATTTTTAGGTTGTGGATTTTACAGATTTCTGACAAAAATGGTCGAATATAAAGACCTCGGAAGAATCAGCTGATGTTGTGACACTATTTTCGACTTTCTAACATTATTGAAATGCATATTTCTTTAATTTCTCTTTATAACAATTGAAAAATGTTTTGAGTGGCGTCCACAGTGTCAAGGGAGAAATTCCATAAAAGTAAATTATTGAGGGAGTTAAAAATTAAAATACTGAGACTGCTAACCAACTCGAATATTCATTTACTAGTATAAATATAGAAAAGTAATTTGATCAACAAACAAAAATGGTCAAATATAAAGACCTCAAAAGAATCAACTAATATTGTAACACTATTTTCGACTTTCTAACATTATTAAAATGCATATTTCTTCAATTTCTCTTTATAATAATTAAAAAATGTTTTGAGTGGCGTCCAACAGTGCCAAGGGAGTAATAGCGAGAGGGTTGAAGGGGGTTGGAGGTTCCTCGAATTTTTACCCCCAGGACACACAATATTTTGTCTGTACACCGAATATTCTCGATGGAACAGTGATCGATCAACCCTAACCTTCACGGTGTCCAGCGGCATCGAAGTTTCTAGATCGCCGGTGAAAGAAGAAAGGGGATGCAAAAACTACCGGAAGTGTACTGGTCCACGTAATCGGGCTACGCTCGAACAAGAAGACGACGAAATTTGTCGGTGGACGATAGCCGTTTTCTGGAGCAGGGGTGTGTATAGTTTGCTAGGGGTGGTGTCACGGGGGTTTGAAAAGCTCGGTTGACGTGGAAGGGATGACGAAAGGGGTTGGGGTGGAGGGGGTGGATGGGGTGGCAGGCAGGGTAGGATCCGCGAGAAGCGTGGAAACGTGCTGCGGCGGTGTTCCGCGCGGCCTCTTCGTGGCCGGTAGAATTCTGTAGCGTTAATATAGCGAACGCTGAGCCGAACTGCCGAGCTCTTTGCCACTCCACCGAGCAGAAATTGATAGGATAAATTCCGGGTCTGAATTGGCTCCATCGAGCTGGAAACCCTCCCTCTCCTACGCCATTTCTCTGCTCCTCTTCCGCTTCGTCCTCCTACACCGACGCTCTTTCTTCCCCCTCGACCCCCACCCCCTCCACAGGCACCCTACACCCTCTCGTCTCCGCCTTCTCCTCCTCTTCCAGTGCTATAACACATGCTGGACACTGTACGCGTTCGTCGAGTTGCGATTTCAAACGTTACGCCAATGGAATTGCGATGAAAATTCCAATTTAGGTAAACAGTGACGTCAAATAGGTCTGTGCCACGTCTCCATCTTCTGATCCTCATCTGTAACGCATTAAAGTCACATTATACACTGAATTCTCGATATATGTCAATAACACTGGTCTTGCCAGTGACATATATCGTCCAGGAGATATATCCTAGCCGTATTATGTTTACACTCGTCGGTGGCGCTACCTCAAATATACTCCGCAGTAGTGGGGATAATTCCGCGACATTTATCGTCCAGGGCTTGACGACATATATAGAGAAACCAAATTCAGCCGTCAAAATTGGTTTACTATTATATTAAAACTTGTTTGTTTGCCCAATATAATCTGAGCCTTATACGAGCAAACTCAAGATAGAAATTCCAATTACGTAAACAGTGAGACCATTTAGGTATGTGACAGGTCTCCATCTTCTGATTCTCTCTAGAGCGCATTAAAGTCAGTGACATGTATCGTCCAGGAGATATATCCTAGCTGTATTATGTTTACACTCGTCGGCGGCACACTGTCTCATGTGTACCCCGCATTAGTGGGGATAATTCCGCGACATTTATCATCCGTGGCTTGACGACATATACAGAGGAACCACTGTTCTAGGCAGGTCGAATGTTGAGGGTGTGTACATGCTAGATACAAAAATAGGGTAAACAAATTTTGTCAATAGAATTGACCCTCAGGCGAGCAAACTCGGGATGAGAATTCCAATTATAGGTAAACAGTGACGTCACCTAGTTCCCTGCCAGCTCTCCATCTTCTAATCTTGTTCTGGAACGCATTAAAGTCACATTATATAGTAAATTCTCGATATATGTCAGCAAAACGGGTCTTGCCAGTGACATGAATCGTGCAGGAGGCCCTAGCCGTGTTATGTTTACACTCCTCGGTGGTGTTGGCTCGTGTATATCCCATAGTAGTGGGGATAATTCCGCGACATTTACCGTCCAGGTCTAGGCGACATATACAGAGGAACCACTGTTATAACCACTGTTCTAACCACTTTTTTTTGTATACATGCTAGATACAAAAACAGGGTAAACAAATTTTGTCAGTAGAATTGACCCTTAGGCGAGCAAACTCGGGCTGAGAGTTCCAATTAGGTAAACAGTGACGTCACCTAGGTCTCCACCTTCTGTTCCTCTTCTGGTACGCATTATGCGAGCAAACTCGGGATGGAAATTCTAATTAGGTACACAGTGACGTTACCTAGGTCCGGGTCAGGTCCTCATCAGCTTCGGGCACTCGCCTACTACCCATAGGTGGACAGTGAACTCTTTCGTGAATTTGTGTCCTTGTCTTTAGGCATCATGCGATCATAGAAGAAGGTTCCATTTGAGTAAACAGTGTTGCTATCGATTAGGCGCTTCTATTAATTCCCGCTGCCCGGTGGTTGTAGCTCTGGGTACTCTGCGATTTTTCAGTGGGTTTTCTAAACGACAATTTAAATAAATTAATAAATAAAATTAATTTTTTTAATTTTTATACATTTTTCTTTTCATTGTTTAGAGCTTAGTACAATTTTAACACTAGAAATACCAAATGCAACACATTGCCTCATAATAACAACAAAATTGTTTAGATTTCTTGTCAGTTTTCTTTAAATATCTAGTTCAATGGAGAAGTTTGTTGAAAAATGTTCTCATGAGAAACATATCTATAATTTCAATATTTCTAGAAGAAAAAATTAGGAGCCAGTCGTTTTGATTCATCCAGTAGTTCCAGTGTTAACTAAATTAGTTAATGGAATTAACACTAAACCAACCACAGGCAAAATGATCGATCTTATAATTTTACAATTATTGAAACTGAAAATTCATTTATAGAAAACAGTGGAATAAATTTCCTTACCCGTACATTTATTATATTGACAATTACGGACAATCTCAATAAATTCAAGGTTGCCATTTTTATAAGGCAATATTTACCAGATAATATCTAGCGTTAAGAAGTACAATTTTTAATAAAGATCCAAGTTTAATCGATTACATCAGTGCAGGTACAATTTATCATTTTGACTGAAACGGCGGTTTTGAGATCGATTTGATCCTTTCGGATCCATACCAGATTCCGACCAGACATAGAACGTGTACCACGCGAGGTCCATAGGAAACACCCTGTCGTCCATTACACGCTCGATGGTGGTGGATTGATCGAGTGAATGAAGCGATCATCGGCATGCGAGAGAGAGATTTATTTAATGAGCCGGCTCGGTGTTAAACTGGTTTAAGGCGGTGCGCGCATACATTACGCGAATCCAGGAGGTTCGGCTATTTTTCCTTTCGCTGGATCCCCCGTATCCGATCGCGACGCCAAAGAGAGAGAGAGAGAGAGAAAGAGAGATAGTAAGTCGACCGGTGCTCGTCACTGTGCCCGACGTGAATAGAGATTGATCGTCGATTCGGTGACCGATAAAAGCCTCCGGAATGCCGAGGAAACGCTTGTAAACCGCCCCGGGTACCGAGCGAGTGACAGCCGGCTGACGGTTGTCTCGGTTACTCGATACTCGGACAAGTTGTTGCTGCTTGTAACCACGATACGGTCGCCCCTTATCAACGGAAAGCTCATCAACACCGTTCTGTTAGGCGCGCCCTGAAGAACGATTCTGGCGGCTCTGCGCCTCCATTACTGCCTCGGAATCCACCTACTGCAACATGTATGTCCGGTTCTGGACATAACGCAGCCAGCGTCCCTCGGTAGATAAGCTGCTATCTTCAACATTATCACGAAAACCTGAAGAACGACACCTAACTCTGCCAGTCTTCAACGTTGGACTTCCCTGAAGAACACTCACTGACAAGTGTCCGAATACGACACTGAAATGTCGACACATCAATGAAATTGACAGAGGATGTACAGTGGTTTCTATCGTATATGTCGCCAAGACCTCCATGATAAATGTCGCGGAATTATCCCCACTTCTGCAGGGGAAACTCGTGTAAACACTCGTGTAACTCTCTTCCTCGTGTAAACATAACACGGTGGGTCTCCTGGACGATATATGTCCCTGGCAAGACCCCTGTTGTTGACATATATCGTATATATTTTGACATATATGACTACGTCGTACATATGTATTGACGAAATTGAATATAATATTGAAAAATATTGAAAATAAAAATACAATATTGAAAAATATTGAACATAAAAAATATAATATTAAAAAATATTGAATTGAATATTGTTGAAAAATATTTCACACGTATTTCCTTTTGCAATGTTCCATATCCAGGGTGAGTAAAAAAATCCACCAGAGATATTTGCTAATACAGGATTTTCACAACCATATTTTAGGCTCTTTTCACCCCCTGGATATTGATCCAAGTAAAAAAAAAACACACGTGTTGAGTATTTTTCAAGAAACTACAGTGATTTCTCTATATAAGAATGAGTGGTCGTAAACTCTATCAGTTACATTGATTTCTCTATATATGTCGCCAAAGTCTGGATGATAAATGTCGCAGAATTATCCCCACTACTCAAGGTCGAGAGACCTGGGACACCGAGGAGTGTAAACATAACACTGCTCGGGTCATGTCTCCTGGACGATACTTGTCACTGACAGGACCCGTGCTGTTGACATATATCGAGAACTCACTATATGTCACTTGGATGATGTCCCCCGTGAGCGAGAAATTTAATTTTATGCAATTTTATTTATTTTTATTATTTTATCACCATCACTACTCAATGTTATTTATCCACGTTATTTGTCAGGTTGGTCCCCAGACAGGGTTCCATTTTTCCCAGTAGAATGAAGGAAGTTCTGAAAATTTTGGAACGCAGATTATGCGTTCTCCTCTCATTGGTCAGCGTCGTCTTCAGGGCCGGAGTCAACGCGAGCAAACACCGCGCTCGAGTTTTCGAGGATGCCGCGACAGTTTCGTGCAGGAAAGGGGATGATCCTGGCACAATGCGCCCAACTGTCGTGCCTCCATTATGCGCACTTAATTAGGCTACGGGCGTGTCGTGCACGGAGTATTAACCGGGGGGACACGCGGGCTCATCCGTAGAGACATCGGTAGAAAGAGAGGAAAGAAAGAAAGAAAGAAAGAGACAGTATATTTGTTAGGGTGGGGGGGGGGGGAGAAGGTAGGAGACAGTGTTGGTTCGGTTAGTCAATAGCTGAACAAGATACACACAGCCCGGGTACCTAGCGTGTACACAGATAGGGTGAGAGAGCAAGGTGAGCCGAGGACACGAGGCTAGACCGAGGATGACACGGGACACAGGGGTGGAGAAAGCCTCTACCCCTAGGGGGTAGACAAGATTATAATCGGCCCCATTATTGTGCCATCGACGTCCCGGGGGGGATTTTTCCATTGGACAATGCAGTTACACTTTTGTGCATTTAACATCCCTGTCCCCCTCTCGATCGGGCCAGTTTTCACGGTGCCCCTCTCTTTCTTCAACGTGGGCTTCGTCTTCATCGAATCCAGAGGGGAAGGACAGAATGTGTGTGGAGATCGGGACGAGTCAGGCAGAAGTTCATCGGGTCGGTAGGGTGGCTCATCATCATCCTGCTAAACCGAAAAAAGGGGTCGTCGGCTATAATCCTACCTGCATATGATGTTCTCAGCTTTGTTTGCCACGGCGGACATGTCAGTATGACATACGCGGACCCAGAAGGGCCACCCGCCCTCTCTCAGTTGACAAAATGTGCTTAAACGGCGCTCCCATACTGCCGTTAGGGGATGAGCCTGCACTTGGGGATGACCTGTCCCACAGAACTCGGTCCTGTGTTCCATTAGGTCGTCCCATAAGTTCCTGCCGTGGATATGTTTATATTATTCCTTATTGAAAAGTATTCTAATTTTAAAAACCGCAGACATTTTTCGATAGTGACGATATGATGTCTTTGCCAAAAAGGTCAGAAGAGGTTGTGTGGAATTATGCATTTATGACGAAAATCAGTAGGTGTAATTTTAAATAGGAAAAATATCAGAAAAATTGAAGCTTACTATTATATGAAATATTTTCAATCTGCCGGACATAAGAAGAAAGAAAATAAATGTCTATTTCGCTTCAGTTCGTTGCAATTCGGGTAAACAATTTTTATTTTGCATAAAGATCCACAGTCTAGTGATTACATATTTTATTTCTAGAATTTAAATGGTACAAGAATAAATGAACTTATGGGACCACCTAATAGTACGATTTCCAATTCGTTACAAAACTGAGGTACATTTTTTTACCCTGGGGAAAAACCTACTGGGACAAAAAGGGGGATTTTTTGGATTTTTAGTACGATTTCCGAAAGTGATTTCTTCAAAAAGTATTGATAATAAGATTTGAAGTGGAGGTCTGGTTCTGGTTTTGAGTGCCAAATTTTACCAATATTTAGGAATTTTTTCGGGAAAAACTGCCGAATCTTTTGCATTCGAATTTTGCAGATATATGCATCGGTATCTGAAGTAGTCCTGCGATTTTTTTGAAGTAGAAATTACCAAAATTATGGGAGTTATATAATTTTTTCTGTAGAGCCTGTTTTAAGACAGTGATCTGGCTTTGAGTACTAAATCTGCCAATTCACCGAATATTTAGGAATTTTTTCCGGAAAAACTGCCGAACCTTTTGAGTTCGGATTTTGCGCACGTATTCGTTCTTATCTGAAGTACATCTGTGATTTTTTCCAAGCAAAAATTATCAAAATTACACGAATTATATATTTTTTTATAGAGCCTGTTTTAAGGGGGCGGTCTGGTTTTGAGTCTCAAATTTATCAATTTTCACAATATTTAGAAATTTTCTCCAGAAAAACTGTGGAATCTTCCACTCGGATTTTGCACATCTATTCTTCGGTACCTGAAGCACACCTGTGATTTTTTCCAAGTAAGAATAATCAAAATTACGCGAGCTATATTTTTGTTTAGGAAACCAGTTTTAAGGAAGTGATTTGGTTTACAGCGTCAAATTTTCCAATTTTCCCAACATGTAGAAATTTTTCCAGGAAAAACTGTCGAATCTTTTGCCCTCGGATTTTGCATACGATTTCCAATTCTTGGAGAAGAATTGTGTTCTTCTGGGACAAGAAGGGGCAAGGGATTTTTGATGTTTTTTTATTATTATCGTGATTGCGCAATGATTAGGGGCGTTCGGAGCGTTTCGCGATGGCAATCGATAGCATTGCGATCGACAAGATCGACGTGTATCTACGACAGGACGATAACCCGCGGTTCTACGACTCTCCGGCGTGCATCGGATACACGTATACGCGGCTCGCAGGCATGTATAGACGCACGCGGCTTGTATGTCGCCCCTATTACACGCTACATTACCACTGTCAACATACGCACGCACGCACAATAACGGTTATTAGATATAGCCTGGCCGGTTACGGGGTTTGCCCTACGCATTACCCGCGTCACCCACGGAATCGAGCGTCTGAGCGAGTTTCCTAGGAGCAGCGCGCGCCAAGCGCGTTGCCTCCGTCGGCCATGCGGGCCCACAGGTGTTTACTCGAGTTTGGTTTACCTTTGAGAGGAACAACGGGGAAAGTTTGCCGGGTATCTGGGTCGTGTGCAACTAGTAAAGCGATTTTGTGAATGGGATTTTACAGCGGCGGCTCTCTTCTTTGCTCGACAATCGACGCCCGGACGACCACAGACATCGCCGGAGAGCGCTTTAAGGCGACACTCTGGTTTTGCACATTTTTCCGGGGAAAAACTTTCGAACCTTTTGCATTACGATTTTGCACAAATATTGGTAGATATATGAAGTACAACTGTGATTTTTTTCAAGCAAAAATTATCAAAATTGGGCGAGTTATATTTTTCTTTATAGGGCACGATTTAAGGGGGCGGTCTGTTTTGAGTGTTAAATTTATCCAATATTTAGGAATTTTTCGGGAGAAACTGCCGAACCTTTTGAATTGCGATTTTGCACACGTATTCGTAGGTGTCTGAGGTACCTCCGTGATTTTTTCAAAATAAAAATTATCAAAATTAGGCGCGTTAGACTTCTTTTTATTGAGCATGATTTGAAGGGACGAGCTGGTTCAGGTTTTGAGTGCCAAATTTTCCCAATATTTAGGAATTTTTTCGGGAAAAACTGCCGAAACTTTTGCATTCGAATTTTGCACATATATGCATCGGTATCTGAAGTAGTCCTGCGATTTTTTTGAAGTAGAAATTGCCAAATTTATGGGAGTTATATTTTTTTCTATAGAGCCTGTTTTAAGGGATAGTCTGGTCTTGAGTGCCAAATTTTCCCAATATTTAGGAATTTTTTCTGAAAAAACTGTCAAATCTTTTGTATTCAAATTTTGCACATATATGTATCGGTATCTGAAGTACGCCTGCGATTTTTTCCAAGTAAAAATGATCAAAATTACGCGAGTTATATATTTTTTTATACAGCGTGTTTTAAGGGAGTAGTTTGGTTTTGAGTGTCAAATTTGCTAATCTTCCTAATATTTAGGAATTTTTTCCGAAAAAACTGTCGAATCTTTTGTATTCCAATTTTGCACATCTCTGTGTCCGTATCTGAAGTATACCTGTGATTTTTTCCAAGTAAAAATAATCAAAATTACACAAGTTACATATATTTTTTTATAGAGTCTGTTTTAAGGGGGCACCGTCTGGTTTCGTGTGCCAAAGTCAATTTTCACAATATTTAGAAATTTTCCCTAGAAAAACTGTCGAATCTTTTCCACTCGGATTTTGCACATCTATTCTTCGGTACCTGAAGTACACCTGTGATTTTTTCCAAGTAAAAATAATCAAAATTACGCGAGCTATATTTTTTTTTAGGAAACCTGTTTTAAGGGAGTGATCTTGTTTCCAATGCCAAATTTGCCAACTTTCCCAACATTTAGAAATTTTTCCGGGAAAAACCGTCGAATCTCTTCACCTCGGATTTTGCACATCTCTTCGTCGGTATCGGAACTACAGCTGTGATTTTTTCCAAGTAAAATGGGTGGCTGGTAGGATATGCAGAGATTCTTTCAACGAATTTTTCTCACGGTGAAACAAAATGTCTTGACCATGTTCGTAGCAGATTGCCCAATTAGCGATCGGCGAAACAGGTGTTCGCAACCGGAGCAGGTCGGTTTGTGACGCAACGCTAAACCGCGACGGCGACGACGACGCCTTTGGTTTTTCGGATTTCGACAGTAATGGATACCTGGCGGCACGTGAGGACAGATGAGGGCCAGTCGGCATAACCTGTATTTTGCTACGTAACTGCCACCTATCTGCGGGTCGGGGGGGGGGGATGAAAACAATGGGACGTGAAAGGGAGAACTGGTCACTCCGTACCGAGAAAGAACTTATGATTGTCTCGTTGATCGTTGCACGCTCTGAAAGCCGAGTCCTCGGTCCCTGGAACTCCGATTCGTAATCACCGTGTACGTGTCGGTCTTGTTCCCAAAGAAATTTAGACTCGCGACGAATCATCTTCCTGGAAACATGACTGGATCATTCTTACGATTCAAATGGAAACATTAATTACAAATAGACTACAGATTTCTAGAAAAATAAAAACAAAATGGCAAAATGCCACAATTGTACGTGTCCTAAGTGTAAAAATGTAATTAAAATTTTTCAAATGTCTTCACAGTTTTGCGATTCATCGATACTATCATAAACACAGTTTTATGGAACCCTGGCTGTTTTGAACTGACAAAAACAATCTTCCTGGAATCATGACTGATCATTCTAACGATTCAAATGTCCCTGTCTGGGAACATTAATCGTAAGTAGGATCTCTAAAAAAAGTCATAATAAAATTGCAAAATGTCACAATTGTACGTGTACCAAGTGTAAAAATATAATTTAAATTTTTAAAATGTCTGCACAGTTTTATGCTTCATTAATTCTGTTATAAATGCATGTTTCTCAAACCTTGGCTGTTTGTAACTGACAAAAACAATCTTCCTTAATCGTAAGTAGAATCTCTAAAAAAAATAAAAATAAAATTGCAAACTGTCACAATTGTACGTGTGCTAAGTGTACAAATATAATTTAAATTTTTCAAATGTCTTCACAGTTTTGTGTTTTGTTAATTCTGTCATAAATGCATATTTCTCTACCCCTGGCTCGTCGTAATTGACAAAAACAATTTTTAAACCTACGTTTACATTGATTGCAAGACGTAAGAACCAAGCAGGAATCTATCTCTCTCCTCGATGATTTAATTATTTCGCAAAAAATCAGTCTATGTAAAATTCTTTTAACCCTTTGCACTCGAAGCTATTTTAACTCCAACTCCAAAATGAAACATTTCTTCCCACCTAGAATATTGCCCTTGTATATATATATATTTTTCATGTTATACATACGACAATGGTGCAATTCCCTAGTACAATACCGAAATGTTTAGTAATGTATTCAGTACAAACAAATTTAATAATGTAAAAAATATTTTGAATAATGATACAACAATTTTTAGTGGTGTTAGGTTACTGGTTTCACAGTCACTAAGTTTTGTCAAAAAATTGATCAAATCCGCAATTTAATTACGAGAAGAATTATGTCATTGCTAGTAGCAGTCGCTGCTAGTTTAATTTCGTGAAAACGGAGTCGAAAGAGTTCGGTTCGATGTATTTTTCTTCGAGGGGATGACAGCGACACGATTGGTTGATCGGCTAATGATCCAGCCAATTAATCTCTCGCCGAGCAGTTGGGAACATTTTGTTCAGCGGTGGGACACGGGGGATGACAGCTTTATGGATACACGGGGCAACGCGGCGGTGGCTCTCTCGCATGGTGCAGTGTAAACCGGCCCATACGTGGGCAAATATAAACGGTTCATCGTGCTTAGTCCGAGCGTAGAACGCCTGTCAACATGGGAACGGTAAACACGGGATCGGGCCACGGATATAGATAGTATTGCAGCCGAGTAAATAATCGGAAACTCTCACCCCCCGTCTGCACACGCGTGTTATGTAAGCCCGAGCACGCGAGACGCTCCAAAGATGACTCCCCTTTGGCCAGCGTTGCCCTAACCGGTCCCGGACCTGCCTGCCCGCAAACGTCCCGGACAATTCGTCGTTTATTTCCGGATATACTTGTCCCGCGGAAATGGCCCGTTTATTCTGCAACCATAATTGGGACGTCGTCGTCTAAAAATTATTGAAACCATCTAGGCTCACCGGTGACATACACGGTTTACTAAAAATAAATTTACTCTATTTACTAATAAATTTACTCTAATTTATGTTCGATATGAACGACTATCTAACGTTAATTTATAGAAATAACAAAAATGTGCTCAACAAATTTTTAGCAATTTTCTTTAATGACATATACCCGAAGAAATAAATTTCTTGAATAATTCCTCGCAGAAAATTTACAAATCTACTCTCTAAATTTAATTTATGTTCGATACGAGCGACTATTTCACGTTAATTTATAGAAATAACAAAAATGTGCTCAACAAATTTTTAGCAATTTTCTTTAATGACATATACCCGAAGAAATAAATCTCTTGAATAATTCCTCGTGGACGTATCTGTAGAATCTTAATAATTGTAAATTAAAAATATCAGAACCTATTATTTTGACGGGTACTAGTATTACATAGGTAAACCTAGTGTTAAATTAATTATTTATTTTATATTTTTCTGTTCTTCTGTATTTTTCTGTGCTGTTCGATTGATGTCGAATCTCGTTCAGTAGAATCGATTATGTTGCTCGATGACACTTTTTTCAGCAGTCAGTTCGGAGCGTTCGGATAACAGAGGTTCCAAATAACCGTGGATTACTCGGGCAAACGTGATGCAAATTGCACGGTGTCGGGTATCGTTTTAATCGTGAAAGAGCGAGGCAGCTGAAGCTCCTGTTAAAAATTAATTAAAACCAAGCACATAATTAAAATATGCAACCAAGAAGATCCGTATCCATCGGATCCGTGAAACGAGATAGAGAACGGGACGTGCCGCATCGTCGGATCTGTTTTTTAATAAGAAAGTAGTGACTTTCATTTCGAAAGTAGAAAGTGTCTCGCGTCCCTGCACGGGGGAGACCTAATCACACGAACCCCTATTCACCAAGATTTTCCGCGTCGAGCGTTGGTTCTAACGTTGGCTTTCGTCTGCTTTCAGGTGAGTCCGAAAATATTATCTGAACGAAAACTCCGAGGCCAGGTAGAGAGGCACACGTAAGTAATTCATACGGCCGCGGTGGAAGGGTTGCATTCAACCGGGCGCGCGCGCTCACGGTATAGTTTTATTCGCGCGCACACGTGGCTCGGTATAAACGCCGGGTATCAGCGACAGCGAGCCCGCGGTCGACCCGACCCGTCCGGCGTGCGCGGTTCGGGCCGCAGAATAAGAGTCGATAAATCCGGCTTTACCCGCTTAACATACAAATTCCAAGCGGCGGCGACCAGGCCTCTGAATGGCCCCGGCGCCGCGATTAATATCGTTGAACCCGAGCCATCTGCGATACACAGACAACCATGGCGCCTCCCACTATCGCACCCCCACCCCCCACCCCTCTCCGAAAGCAACGGGTCAAAGCAACCGGATTAACACCGTCGACTTTCGAGCGTGGTTTCTACTATTAAGGTAATTCACCGTGGGTTCACGACCCGCGACGAGACTCGCGTTTCGATTTTCACGGTGATTTCGCGCCGGGGAAATTGCGAGCTCGGTGCCAGGCACCAATGCTTGTTGATTTAACGCTAACGCTGGCGCCCATCGCTCGGGAGTACACCGATTTTCTCGATATATGTCGCAGAGTCCTCTAGGATAAATGTCGCGGACCTATCCCCACCACTTGTTGTCCCGCATAACACTTTTCACGAGTTTTCAGGCACTTGCGATAATCTGACGAGGAAATATTTTATACAAAAGTTGTTCAGTTTTCGATCGGCTATAAATTTCAATAGAAAAAAAGTATGAAAAATATTATTTTTTTAGTATTGTCAAGGTCACCTTCAGTTTTTTCAATGACACTTTGTACTTTTGAATTGACGCTATTGTAGCCCGTTTCGAGACGCGTTCAACGACCTAGCATAACATGACCTTCGGATGACCTTGGAGGCAAACAAATGAAAATTTCAACGAAACATGACAGTGTTGCTTGAATGGGTGCTGATAAGTTAATTGATAATGAGCTGTCGAGTCAAAAGTACAGTGTCATTTAAAAAGATGAAGGTGACCTTGACAATATCGAGAATTCACTGTATTTTTATTACAATTGCTATCAATGGGAAAATTATTTTTGTCGATGAAACAGAAGATTTTGAGTACATTAGAAAAATTTCAGGCGACTGCTATTGTCATTTCTGGTTTATTAAAATTATTTAATTTAATTCGAGAGCAGTGAAATGACAGTGTAATATAAAATTTGTATTTTAGTAAAACTAGGACGCTTTAAACATTGAGCAACGAATTAAATTGTGTTTGTGTGGAGCGAGTTCCCAGAAGCATAAATTATAACCAACGGCTAACGTCTAATTTCTGAATGACACTAGATAGAAGTTATTTTTGTGGATCCTTTTCCCCGTGATTCATGGTCAATCTCCGAAGTTAGAAACGGAAATAGGATACTGTTAGGGGAGGGGCAAGAAGACAGTCTGCCCCTATATACTATGCCGGACCACCAGCAATTTTCGGGCCCCACTAATTTGAAAGGATGATGGGAGAACCAGGAAATACCAGTTTGTTCACATTCCCGGGGACCCAATAATTCACACTTCATTCACGAGAACGGCTCCACGATGAGGAACGAAGGAACCGGTGTTTCTAATCTTTTGACTTAGGTTTTCTCAAACCCTCTGGTGATTTGAACCCGCATCGAAAAGTAGGGTAATAAATTGTATCTATTGGAACGCGAAATAGAGTGGCTATTTGGGGTTCGTTGATCTTACAGTCCAAATAACTGGATCTGGGTGATTAATAGGATTTTATGCTCTAATGGAACAGAAATGGGCAGGTGCAATTTCAAATAGTAAAAATATTATTTAAGACTCAGAATTTAACACTATCAATACGTTTCAATATCTAGGAATTTCCTCCAAAAAAAGTATTGGACCTTTTGTATTTAAATTTTGCACACATATACATCTGTATCTGATGCACACCTGTGATTTTTTCCAAGTAAAAATAACCAAAATTACCCGAGTTATATATTTTTTTGTAGAACGTGTTTCAAGGAAGTAGTCTGTGGTTTTGATTGCCAAATTTACTAATTTTCCTAATATTTAGGAATTTTTTTGGGAAAAGCTGTCGAATCTTTTGTATTCAAATTTTGCACACATATGCATCGGTATCTGAAGTACACCTGCGATTTTTTCAAAGTAAATATAATCAAAATTAGGCGAGTTATATATTTTTTTTATAGAACGTGTTTCAAGGAAGTAGTCTGTGGTTTTGATTGTCAAATTTACTAATTTTCCTAATATTTAGGAATTTTTTCTGAAAAAACTGTTGAATCTTTTGTATTCGAATTTTCCACACATATGAATCGGTATCTGCAGTACACCTGTGATTTTTTCCAAGTAAAAATAACCAAAATTACCCGAGTTATATATTTTTTTATAGAACGTGTTTCAAGGAAGTAGTCTGGTTTTGTTTGCCAAATTTACTAATTTTCCTAATATTTAGGAATTTTTTTGGGAAAAGCTGTCGAATCTTTTGTATTCGAATTTTCCACACATATGCATCAGTATCTGAAGTACACCTGCGATTTTTTCAAAGTAAATATAATCAAAATTAGGTGAGTTATATATTTTTTTATAGAACGTGTTTCAAGGAAGTAGTCTGTGGTTTTGATTGTCAAATTTACTAATTTTCCTAATATTTAGGAATTTTTTCTGAAAAAACTGTCGAATCTTTTGTATTCGAATTTTCCACACATATGCATCGGTATCTGAAGTACACCTGCGATTTTTTCCAAGTAAAAATGATCAAAATTACGCGAGTTATATATTTTTTTATACAGCGTGTTTGAAGGGAGTAGTTTGGTTTTGAGTGTCAAATTTGCTAATCTTCCTAATATTTAGGAATTTTTTCCGAAAAAACTGTCGAATCTTTTGTATTCCAATTTTGCACATCTCTGTGTCCGTATCCGAAGTATACCTGTGATTTTTTCCAAGTAAAAATAATCAAAATTACGCGACTCATATATGTCTGTCTCTATTCGGCAATTTTTATTGTGCCTAAAAATTCCGGTAGAATAAATTGAGATTTAGAATCGAATAAAAATTTATTAAAATTGTGGAAGCAAGGGGAAACCGTTCCGTGTCTTTTAACGAGAGGTCCAGTTGTCCAGTCCACGTGGCGTACGGCGAACGAAATAAACGCGGTAACCGATAGACACCTATGCGACGCCTGCGTGGAAACGACGGGGGCGTACCGAGTGGCAGCGCAGGAAGGACGGCACGCAACTAGTCGCGATTCGCGATTAGCGTGGCGGAGGAAGACCGAAACAGTGAGGACAGTGGGAGGGAAAGAGATGACGGTCTAGTAGCTGCGCCGCCAGCACGATAATGAGCTAATGAGCGGTGTCTGGCGCTCCGCGGCGCCGCAATTTTCCGCTTGCAAGGACGCTAGATCGTTTCCAACCATTTACACCGACGTCTTTTACGCCTTGTCGTCGATCCTGTTGCCGTTCAGCTAGTCGATCCTGCTTCCTCGGGCTTGTCCCACTGCTATAGCGGAGCACATGCGAGTTTAACGCCACGCTACCAACTTGCCACAGGAAAAGTTCGACATCTTTTAATTGGGGAAACGTGTTTCGGTCGGATCGGTCGTTTTGGGGTTTCGAGGCGAGAGCTCGTTTATAACGCTCGGTTATAGTGATCGCAGATTCTGTAGAACCTTGCCGGTTGTGTACATCTTTATGTAAAGTCCCCTTTAATCGCGTGAAATGCGAGCCCGTTTCCTCTGTTAATGACTTTAACAAATCGGAAATACTGTGAGAATGTCGCTCTTCGGTATTTTCCATTTACATTTGCATAGTGTCCGCTGACACGATTAGGCTTGTAATTAGAGGTTCGATTCGAACGTGTTTTCTAATCTTCGATAACTCCAAATGGTGTTGCAACATCTCTGGAAATGCTCCATCCTGATTGCAACAAGTAGGAACTCAATGAGAATGTATTTTCTTAACGCTCGGTCTAATATTTTTAATTCAAAATTACTCATTTATTTCCTTGAATATTGCTAAAAATGTGGGTAGCAGGTTCTCGTCATTTTTATCAACTAATACGAAATGGTCACTTTTAGTGCTCCGTGAACCTAGTGCTTATAGCCTGGAAAATAATGTAACAGCATCTTCAGAATCGTCTGATATTTTTACCGTTTTACTCTTCACCGATTTTGCTCCAATTTACGTATGTTATAGTCCATGTGAAATTAGGGGAGGTTTAAGTCATCGTTTTCCTGGTTCAGAATTTGTTTAAAAATTACAGGCCTTCCAAGTTTACAATTTTTGCTCATTTAGCGATTTTTGTTCACTTACGAATTTTTATCTCGGGAACTATTTATCCGATCATGCTAATTTTTTTTTCTTTTATTCAGAAAGGATTGGCCTATCGTAAAATAATTTTTTCAACCTCGATAATTGACTTGATAGTGTCGAATACTCCTCGGAGACCAAGGTCACTCGTGGGGTATACCCTAGTGGAGACAATTTCGCGACATTTATCCTCCAGGCCTCGGCGACATATATCGCGAATTTCTCTGTAGTGTAGTCACCTGGCCCCTAACGAGGTATATCCTAGTGGGGACAATTCCGCGACGTTTATTCTGTAGGCCTCTGCGACACATATCGCGAATTTCTCTGTAGTGTACAGTTTCCTGGCCCCTCGCGGGGTATACAGCCTAGTGGGGACAATTTCGTGACATTTATCCTCCAGGCCTCGGCGACATATATCGCGAATTTCTCTGTAGTGTAGTCACCTGGCCCCTAACGAGGTATATCCTAGTGGGGACAATTCCGCGACGTTTATTCTGTAGGCCTCGGCGACATATATCGCGAATTTCTCTGCAGTGTACAGTTTCCTGGACCCCCTCGCGGGGTATACCATCGTGGGGACAATTTCGTGACATTTATCCTCCAGGCCTCGGCGACATATATCGCGAATTTCTCTGTAGTGTACAGTTTCCTGGACCCCCTCGCGGGGTATACCATAGTGGGGACAATTTCATGACATTTATCCTGTAGGCCTCGGCGACATATATCGCGAATTTCTCTGCAGTGTACAGTTTCCAGGACCCCCTCGCGGGGTATAGCCTAGTGGGGACAATTTCGCGACGTTTATCCTGTAGACCTCGGCGACATATATCGCGGATTTGTTGTAGTTTTCGGGGAACCGAAAAGTTTCTGCGAATTTTAATTTCCAGGATCGTTCGAAGATGGAGGAATTATAAGTTGAGAATGTGAGCTCGGTGTTCGACGGGATCCCGGGACAACCAGAGTGGGAACAGGTCGCTCGTTGTTCTTCCTGGTATGGAGGCGTGTAACGCGTGGCATACCGTACAAGTATACTCGTTCGCCGGGGTAAAAAGCGTTGTTCGTCAGCCACGAACGTTTCCCTTCTTCGTGATCACCGGCAGGCAAGAAGCCCGCGTTGCTCGAGTTGCGTGAGAACAAGTCAGCCCGGGACACAGGAGGCGAGGAAAGAAATTTTATGGCTCCCCAGGGTCTGCCGATTGGCATCGCCCAGAAAAACCAACCCCTTCCCTTTCGCGTCGTGTGCCCTCTTCGACCACTTAAATTCTGCTCGGAACGGGCCGAATCATGCTCCCGCTTCGTGCCATCCGACGACGAGGTGTACCATTGAAATCTCCGCAAGGTGAACCAACAACTCTGCCAGCAATGTTTATAAATAAATTAACAGAGATGTGGCGTCGCCCTTTACAACCCCTCTGCTTTGAAAATGACTTTCATTTCTTAATGAGGTTAGGATATTTTTCTTAACTTAGGAATGGTACCTTTTACCACTGTAGGTGCAGGGGAAACATTGAGAATAAGTGGACAATTATTTATTACTAGGGGTTTTATGCAGTTCTGAGAAAAATTAGTGCAATTTGGCTCGGTAGACGAATTGAAGTGTCAAAATGACACTTCTAGCAATATCTTTAAAATAATTTATACTCTCAAAGGAACAAATTTCTCATGTATGCACTCTTAGAACCTTAATAATTTTAAAAATAGTATTAGGTTGTAACATATGAAACGTCCGATTTTTAAGATTAACTTTAAATGAACACAACGGACATTTCATATGGTACAACCTAATACAATCCTATTCTTATTATTAAGGTATAATTACATATTATTAAGATTCTAAGGGAGCATAGCTGAGAAATTGCTTAGAAAATTTATTTCTTTGGGTTAAAATGACACTTTTAGCAATATTTTTAGAATAATATATACACAAAGGACCAAATTTGCTAAATAATTTCTCACGTATGCACCCTTAGAACCTTAACAATTTTAAATTAAAAAAATAGTACAATCTTATTCTTATTATTAAAAGGTATAATTAAATATTATTAAGATTCCAAGGGTGCATAGTAGATAAGAAATTGCTTAGAAAATTTATTTCTTTGGGTCAAAATGACACTTTTAGCAATATTTTAAAAATAATATACACCCAAGGGACCAAATTTGCTAAATAATTTCTCACGTATGGACCCCTAGAACCTTAATAATTTTAAAAATAGTACAATCCTATTCTTATTGTTAAGGTATAATTAAATATTATTAATGTTCTAAGGGTGCATAGCTGAGAAATTGCTTAGAAAATTTGTTCCTTTGTTGTACGTTATTTTAAAAATACTGCTAAAAGTGTAGATAAACCAGGTGTTAAAATTCTAAAGAGAAGAATGAAGCTTCTTTGTCTTGTAATCAGTGCAAACAATTTTGCATAAGGGTTCGTCCAATGCTCTGTAACTGGCAAGTTCAATTTCCAAGAAACATTTCCAACAAAATCACCAAGGTACCAAAAGAACCTGGAAATTCTATTTGCAGAACAAAATCTGGAAGAAGACCTGGTCGATAAAGGAGAGTTCTAGATTACCAGCTCTAAAAATGGCACGCAAATTGCGCGAACAACAGCGAGCGAAATTCTATTCGCGGCTGCTTCCAGGAACGGGATAAACGTTCCTGAAAACTCTCCGGGGTCTCGCGAGGTAAAAGCGGTGGACGCTTCAGGGTGGTGTGGCGGTTAGGGTATCAGCGGCAAGAACTCGAGATTCTCCATATACGCGCGGGCAGGCAGGCTCGTTTTTACCCGGCTACCGGTCTGCCCGGGTTTCGAACTGGGTTGACCCAGTTGTTCATCCCCGACGATGGAGACTGCTTTTCACCTCTCTTGTTGCCGATCTCTCGCGTGATGACGAAGAAGAAGACAAGGCAGGAGGCATGTGTGTGTGTGTGTGTGTGTGTGTGTGAGTGTGGAAGAGAAGCAAGCCCCGCCGGTTGTTGGGACTCGTGGGTGGCCCACTCCGCGTTCGCGGCACGCCGCCCGTAATTATAGGTTCCTTATTTACCGCCTGTTACACACTTCGTTAGCACATCACTTATAAAGTGGTCGTGTACCACTTAGTAGGATCGTCGTCGCTCTTTCTCGCTTTTCGCCTCTCCTCTCGTCCCGGCCGAACGAGCTGCTCCTTCGAGGACGACCACACCGAAGAGAACAACCAGATCACGCTCGGATTTTCCTCCGAGAATGACCGATCGTCTCGCTAATCGAAATTTTTTGCGGAAATTTAATTCTTCCAGGAAGAAACTCAACGTTTTGATCAGGACTATACATGCACGGTAAAGTTTTGACCCAAGGATTCAATCCTCGGGTCCGTGCTGTGACATAGATCGTGTAGGTTTACTGTTTTCTTGTCACCCCTGTTGTAAACACAGACCGAGGCAGCTCGAGCACTATTGGCCCCTTAAGGGGGTAGTGACCACAAGTGGAGGAGTGGACTAAGATCGTGTAGCTCCTTTCAATGCTTAGAGCAAGACTTTAATTCTGTACAGTTCATTTTTTCCAGTATTGAAGACTTCAGTGAAAGACTTTTCTAGTATTGAAGACTTCAGAATTTGACCTTGGTGTTTTATAAAATCCTCCTCTGCTAAGGGTCTGTCAATAACAGGTAGACTATCTTTGCAATTGAAAAGGGTGGGGGCTTAGTTTACCAGATAATACAAAAATTAAATTGTTTAGAATCATGGAGAACATAGTGTTTACAAGTCCTTTGAGTCAGTATCTTTGAGTCAATATCTGGTCATGTACATTATGGTGTATTAGTACTTTTCTAAAATTGTGCAAAAATTGATAAAAACTTTCGACTGGAGACTGAAAATCGTAAATGTTCCAAACCAGTTTAATTTCACGTTTTCAATTTTTTTGTGGTCGTGATAGAGCCCAAAATAAAACGGTTGAAAAAGCTATGAACGAAGCCTAGCTACAGATAGACGGACAATAATAATAAAATTAAACTATAGAAGCCATGGAAACCAAATATCATGAAGGGTACAGTAAATTCTCGATATATGTCAACATCACGGGTCTCGCCAGTGACATATATCGTCCAGGAGACTCTCCCTAGTCGTGTTATGTTTACACTCCTTGGCCGAGGCCCCTCTTGCTTAGTGGGGATAATTCTGCGACATTTATCATCGAGGCCCCGGCGACATATACAGAGAACTCCTTGTATTATGAGCTAATGTTGCTCATGCTTACAGTATATAATTGAATATAAGAAATTGAATAAGAATTTAATATAATTGAATATAAGCGGCTAGTATTCCCGAGACGGATAGTCCCAATTTAGGGTAGTTCTTCGATAGTGGGACAAGATCGAGTGTCCTTGTTAGTCGAAGGCACGCCTAAACGGGGAATGCGATCGAACGACGCTGCTAGAAAGCTGATTTGAATAGAATGAGAATCGTTTCGGTGTCTGGTGGAAAGGGATTCGGTTGCGTTCGCGGTAGCCGAAACGTTTGGCCGGTGTCGATGGGACCAGGCCCCGTGCGTCATTCCCAAAATTGTATTCCGTCCGAGCAATCCTCAATGCCGGCATCGTTTCGACAGATTTGTATTCCTCGCTCGCAAAACCCATTTGGCCGGACCTGTGGCCAGGAATATTCCTTCGATTTCAATTGAGGGGGAGGGGCTCCTTCACTGTCTAGAGGTCGCTGGGGCCATCCTAGGGAATACTTTTCATCATGATCTACTCATTATCGTGTCCTTTGTTCTCCAAATAACTCATTTTATTCGTTTCGGAAACACAGTTCAAATTATACCGTGTATAGTGTCGTTTTAATCAGGTAAATGCCACGAATAAGTTGGCGAAAGTCCAATAAAAAAAAAAGAAATAATTAAAAATACAGTAGTTCTGTAATTGGATTAGTAGTGGTTCACACTGATATACCAGACCCATCTACACGCTATTTTTACGGGTTATGCCCCTCTCCCTCCAGTGCAAGGGGTAGGCGAACTAAAATCGTATAGCTTCTTTCGGCTTAGATCGAGGCTTTACTGTACTTTACTGTACTGTACTGTACTTTACTGTACTGTACTTTACTGTACTGTACTTTACTGTACTGTACTTTACTGTACTGTATTATACCTCATGCATACACCTGCTGGTTTCCAACGAATTCAGCTTCCTTGATGAGTAGATTGCATTTTATGAATATATAATACAATATTAGGTGCAATTTAAGGTAGTGGAGAGATGGAAAAAAACTCCAGAACGTGAATATACTAGTTTCAGAATATTAAAATTGATGAAGGACGAATGAAATTTCCACTTGGCTCCAGTTTATTGCAGCGGATGGAAACAATTTTTATTTTGCACAACGATTCAAAGACCAGCGATGGGTCCGGTTTGCCACGAGTTTGTATGATGAAGAGTTAGGTCAGTCATGAGTTTCTCGGAGTGCAGGAGGTTGAACTTGACGGATGCACGGCGAAGGTACGGGTGCATTCGATCGAGGAACGTTGCACCGTCGCCTCTGGATTTTATGAATGAATCGCGTGCGTGCCAACTGGCCTATTAGTGGCGAGACCCTGCCAACGGTAGCCAAGTCGTGTTCGAACACGAGAACGTTTCTCAATTACTCCGCAAAGCCTCGCAATAGGTGTATATACCTACCGCCGTGATTATTACCGAACCGTGACGTGCCCTCTCTCTCTCTCTCTCCCTCTCTCTCTCTCTCTCTCTCTCTTGCCACAAGCGCAAGGCTTTGCGAAGGTCTCGGCCAAGGTGCGCACACCGACCGCCATCACGATTCGCTTTACGCTTCTGCCGGATATTTTCTCCGGTACACGAGGCCCGAACAGATCCAGATTTTATCGACGATTTTAATATCAGCCTCGACGATTCTTTAGCTTAACTTTATTAACCTTATCAGATCATCTGTGGACTTCGGCGTAGCCTCGTAAATCCAAGAACAACGCCTTCCGTCCTGACAAGCCCTGTCGAGAAGATTCTTCATTCTTCAGCAACTAGTTACCATGAAGTCTGTGGGAAACTTGTCTGCGAAAACGTGATTCCTTTGTGACATTGTTAGTTAAATATTGGTGACATTTCTCTGAGTAAAATGAGCCCAAACACGGTACCATTCTGATACTTTGTACTTGTAGCAATTGTTTATTTAATGGCACCTCTGTTATCCGAACTGACGAAACTATTGCCTTCATGTTGGTGACATTTTTCTGAGTAAAAAGAGCCCAAACACGGTACACTTTCGATCACTTTTACTACTACTAATTGACGATTTAGTAGATTTCCCATTACCCTAAACGATGTCATCTTAATCCTCGTTTTCTGACTGATAATAGTCCGAAATCTGAACCTAGATAAATTACTGCACAATACACTGAACATTTACTCTATCACTATTTATACACTCAACTGTATAATCGCCTAAACACATATGCCCCACCGAATAGTTCGCATAATCGAGATTCCCTACAATCGTGGATTACTCAGCCAAACGGAAACCAAACAGTATCGTGTTGGTACTCAATCTACTCGTCAGAAGGTCACCAACAGCCTCACAACACTTTCGCAAACAACCAATCAAACTCCCGAGCACAGGATCCAAAAATCCCAATTGTTTCACATTTGTCGCGCAAGTTGTCGCCAGTTCCGGCACCGTTGGTACCAGAACGAGTCTCCGCGGGGCACTTGATCTTCCCGGGGCGTGAGAAGTCGCCGCGTCACAAGTCTTTTCAGGCATCGACGGTGGATACCGCTCGATCCGAGACCTGCGCGAGCGTTTCTTTCCGCTTCCGTCGTCGTCGTCGCTGCCTAGTGTCCTCCTCGCCTTTCTTCCTGGGCTCCTCTCGCCGGCTTCCGTCTACCGGTAATGAGGTTTCGAAAAAGCGACCGGGGAAGAAGGCGAAAAAACAAAAAAAAAAAAAGAAAAACAAAAACGGGGAAGAGGGTGTACGCCGGTGGATTAGACTCGCGGACGCATGCCACGAGAGCCTGCATCAGTCCTCTTTCTCGTCTCCGGGGCCATTTGTCGTCGTCGTCGTCGTCGTCGACGACGGTGGAGGGATGATCACCGACGGGGTAGTACGTGTCGTCGGATTGTTAGTCCGCGGGCATTCAGGCAAAACTTTCTTGGGAGGATAATTGCGATTGTAATTAAAATTCTCCGGGGTGAAAAGAAGAGAGCCAGGCCCCGTCGGTCGGTATCCGCGTAGAAATGAGCAAGAGAGAGAGTGAGAGAGAAAGAGAGGGCGCTCTGGCTTCTGGGGGATGAGAGTGGAGAGCAACCCGGTTCGAGGCTCGACAAGCCGGAGTGCCATAATTGGAACGGTCGCGTGCGCCTGCCGCAGGACAATGGACTCGTCCGAGTGCAAATTATTAACGCGCCCCTCTCTCTCTCTCTCTCTCTCTCTCTCTCTCTTTTCGTTCCCGAGTTTCCTTCTTCCACCATCCTCGAGAAAATCTCATTCTTCGCGCCCGAGAAATATCAGAGTTCTCTCTCTCTCTCTCTCTCTCTTTCTTTCTCTCTCTCTCTTTCTTTCTCTCTCTCTCTCTCTCTCTCTCTTTCTTTCTCTGTCTCTCTCTCTCTCTCTCTCTCTCTCTCTCCGTCTCTCTCTCTCTCTCTCTGGCCGATAGAAAATATCCGAAGGTTGAGAATGATCAGCGGGTAGAATGATTTCGAAGTGGGGTGGGTGGGGGGTGTGTGTATATTGTATACTATAGTCGTAGGGGAGATATGTAGTGAGCTACTTGAGGATCGAGTAGGGTGTTGACATGCTCATTTGCAGCCTGTATGGATGATTCATGCGCACCGGATACGGCCACGGGGATGCGGAGCTGATTTGAATGGGGTGGTGTGTGTGGTGTATGTGTTCGGAGATCCGTATTTACATGTGGGGAAGCGGTTTCTTTGTACAGGAAATGATCACATTATGCGAGCGTAATAGCTGCGTTACTGCGACAAACTGATATGTCCGATATTGTTATCTGCTTTCCCGATTACTGTTCTGCAGCTGAGAATCGTGACGTACGGGTTAGGAAAAATTTTGTTATTACATTTTTTGGAAATGTAAAGGCATTTGAAGATTTTGCAATCTTGTAACGTGTTCATTCGATGCAAAGTTGTTCGAGCGCGGAATTTTCTTGGAACACAGTGATTTCTTTATATATGTCGCCAAGGACTGGAGGATAAATGTCGCGGAATTGTCCCCTCTACTCGAAGCTTGAAAGGTGACATACGGTGATTTTATACGAAAGGTGATTTTAATTGGAAAATGATATTATTCTTCATATCCTTTAGATAATTTCTTCATGATGTTATATTGATGCGTGTTAACGCATGAACAACGATAAACTGATAACTACTGCGCTCCTGGTCGTGGCATTGACCGTGATCGACTACCAAATTGTTTACAAAATCTGTGTTTACAGTTCCTATACCCGAGAATCTTAGTGCGGTGCAAAACCGACTACACGAAAAAAAAAAAAATTGTATGAAACGAAATAATAGTGATATCACAAATGTTAAATTTCTTTTGAAAAGCCAGAAGATTGTAGACAATACTAAGTATTTTGTTTCTTTTGTATTCTACATGCAAATATTGATTAAAAAATTATTTTTGTTAAAATGTCGTATGTGTGTTCGGTTTTGCTCCTTACTGTAGAGGAACGAGAGACGCGGAGAGGGAGGGAGGCGTCACGCGTGTGCCCGCGCCGCGGTTAATTCGAGCCGGTCTGGTTCGGTGGCGAGGGTAGAGGATATTATGAACGCGTTCGCTCACGCACGTTGTGCGTCTGGGGAAACGCGGCGGGCGAAACGCAGGCGCGTATACACACAATGCCCCGCGAAAGCCGTAATTTTTTCATTATATCCCGGCGGCGGAACAAATAACGCTGCCGCTCGCGCGCGCGCGCGCGGACAGCCGCGCTCGCGGTGCTGAAGCGGGAAGCTGAATCCTCTTGCGTCGTCGCTCTTCCGTCCCATCGCTGGCACTGCCATAACTCTTTCTCTGTCTTCTTCTTCCGTCTTTTCACTTTGCCCTCCCGTTCACTGTTCGCTTGAACTTTTCAAATCCTCTTCCTGCTGCTCTTCTCTCTCTTTCTCTCTCTCTGGTTTTCATCCTTGAACGGCACCTCGAGGACAAGCACAATACCCGGTGAGGCGGAGAAGAGCCACGGCCCATTAAAAACTTGCAATTAGCATTTAAAATATAAACCTTCCGCGAGAACCGGGGGTTCGCTAAGAGAGAGAGAGAGAGAGAGAGAGAAAGACAAAGTGAGATTTCTAATGAAAGAGAGGAGGCTTTTTGGATTGGCTAAATGCCTTTCAGCCGCGGCTGAGCACCCTGAGCCCGCGGTTTAAATGGAACTCACCCCTGATTGGCCACCCGCAACCACCGGGGCACCATTAGCTTACCAGCGTCGAAACGGGCGCCTACGGTTCTCTAGGCTCTTCTCTCCTCTCCTCTCTCTCTCTCCCTCGGTTAGTTTTGCTCCTTCGCATTCCTTCACCTTCGCCCAACGCCATTCACCCGCTTCCTGTTCAACAGAGAGAGAGAGAGAGAGGGACGCAGGAGAGGGAAAAACGTTCTCATAAACCTCTCTCTCTCTTTCTCTTACTCTCTCTCTCTTACGCGCGCGCGCGTGAGAGGCCCGTCAAGGGATCAGAAGGATTTTCTGCACTTGGATTCGTGCCGCCATTTCTCTGCTTCGTCTCTCTTTCAGCCCTCCTATTTCCACCCCTATCTCTCTCTCTCTCTCTCTCTAGTGCTCCATTCCCGGGGTTTCTTCTCTGGAGGCCACCCCCGAGCTTTTTTGCGCGGATCCATCGCTTTTCTCTGCTCGCCGTTGATCCCGGATAAACAAAGGAGCGGCCGTTTCTAAGTATCGAGAACGCGCGAGCGCGCCTCTCTCTCTCTCTCTCTCTCTCTCTCTCTTCGGTATTTTGCGAGCAAAGCTCGTCGACATTTTTTTATTTTTTTTCTCCTCTTTCTTTCTTTCTCTCTCTCCCTTGGCCCGTTTCGTTTCGTTTCGTTTCGTTCGGTTTGCTCTCGTTCTTCTCCGTCTTTTCATCGAGGCAACGGATACACGCGCCGCACACACCGCCAGGCGGACGGTATTCAACGGTTGGCCGCCACGATTTCCCCGGGATTACCCGGGATACATTGGGAATTTTAAGTTACGGCCCGATGCTATCGGACCCGTGGAATAATCCTGGTGATCGGAGGGGCTCGCGAACGCGAACTCGGTTTCTTCCTCGGGTTTGCCGAGGGATGCTTTTTGAAAGAGGTGGTGCGCTTTTCTATGACAGCGCATCAACGCTGAGGGAAGATACACGATTCCACGATCCACCGGGATTCCTTGTTCTGTGATCGTTCGGGCTGGTTAAGTCGTTTCTCGGGCCGTTCGTTGGATGCGCTTGTTCGTTTAGACGTATCTTTCAGAAATGAACGAGGCCTTGGAGAAACCTTGGCGAGACCTTGTCTGTTACTGTGTGCGTTCGTCCATCAATTTTCTAAACGTATTTCTTAACCCTTAACGGACCAATGCTGCTGTATAAGCGACAATGCACTTTTAATTACTGGTTCCAATGATTACTTGTTCCAAAAATCAATTTTAAATCATTTTGTTATTATCCTATTACTCTGAATATATATTCTGAATATATAAATTCTTCTCTGAATATATAAATTCTTCTCTGAACATATAAATTCTTCTCTGAACATATAAATTCTTCTCTGAATATATAAATTCTTCTCTGAATTGTAAGATAAGCTGTAACATATCCGCCACTGTATATATTGTTCATGTTGTTAACAAATATGTTCATGTTATTGATACGACAAACGATTCATCGGACAAACGAATGTGTTGAAAAAAGAAACAAACAGAATGAAACAAGGACGAGCAATCTCGTCAGGTCCGACACCAGAGAAGGACGTATAATTACATAATAAACTGTTTGCTTTTATCCCGGCCATTCCTTACAGAATATATAAATTTTCTCTAAAATATAAATATTTTCCTTCCTATACTTAATATAAAAATGTTGAGTCCACAGGTTTCCCTTTGTATGAAAAATAGCTTGGACCTGGTGGGAATTGAACTTGAAATACTTCCGGCAACTCTACTTGATTTAATTCGCCATGCATTCGGTGTAATTGCACAACAATTTTTCTGTCGGGTCAAAATGGACCCGGCCACCGTCCAGGTAGACGATAAACTTCGAAGGGTTAGAAGGTAATATAAATCATTCGGACGTACAGTTGTTCTAGTGTCTACAAATCGCGAACGTCTGATACAAACGCATTCCGACTGGGTTTTCTGAGATTTCTTATTGAATTTACATTAAAAAAATTAATTATAGTGCAGGGTGTGTATAAAACTTGATACAACCAGCAGCGGGTGATTCTACATGTAAAAATGCATCGAAAAGAAAGAATAAAATTTTTTGATGTGACAACTCGTTTTCGAGAAAATCAAGCTTGAAGTACGAAGTAGAATAGGCTAGCCATGACCAGACACGCCAGAACTCGTATACGTACTACTTGAACTTTCAACTTCCATTTTTTCGAGAACAAGGCGTCCAATAAAAAAATATTATTCTTCCCTTTTGACTCATTTTTGCATGTAGTTTCATCACCTAACCGCTCGTTCCATGATCTCGAAGATAGTCTACGCTTTATGTCTGTTTCATTCGTTACTGAAATCGTGCTCCGTGAAACATGCACTGAACAAAAATGAACAAGCTTCGATTCTAAACTCTGAAACGCCACGATAGAACTTGTAAAATACATGGGACCTCGACGAATTCCTACAAACATTCATATATGCCTTTATGGCAAAAATGGTACCTATAAATTTCAACTTGAAACACCCATAAACAATATTATACAGAGGAATAAATCCTTGCAGCCGATACAATTTATTATTTCACCCAAAGCTCTTCAATCTACCCATCACCTAAACAAACATCCAACAAGCATCCAAATAAACAAGCTTCCAAAACAAGAAAAGAGGATATTAATGCCCAGCAGCGATAGTAATTAATTCCAGCCACAACCTAAAAATCTCGAGTGCGGTTCGTCTCCGGCGTACATGCTGCACGTTTCTTTTCACGTATCGCGCGTACGAGTCGAATAGAACTGCAGAAGACGAAGAAGAAGGAGAAGCTGAAGAAGAAGAAGAAGAAGAAGAAGGTAGCGAGGAAGAGAAAGAAGTAGCATGATCTGAATGGAAGGAGTAGAAGACGAGAGGAAGGGAACGAAAGTCGGCGTAGGAAGCTCGCGAAAAAAAAAGAGAAAAAAGAAGAAGAAGAACCGCGGAGGACGGTCGCATTATTAGCACGTCGAATGCTCGGAAACTTTAGTTAGAAAAGCACATTCATATTTCAGGCTGAATGGCATTATGAGAGCGAAGGGACAGGGCCGCGTGAGCTCACGATAACGAGGTTGTCACGACGTTTCCCGCTCAAGGAACAGACGACGGGAGAAACGAGATGAAGAGAGCCAAGGGAGAGAGAGAGAGAGAGAGAGAGGGACGAGAGAGAGATGATGGGACACACAACGGCGTGTGCAAGAGGCTTGAAAAAGAAACGAAAGAGAAAAAGGACAACGACATTGACGCGAACCACCGGCAACGACATCGATGGAGCAGGAAAAACGCCGGGAGGAGGAGCAGAAGAGAGAGAGAGAGAGAGAGAAAGAGGCAGGCTTCTTCAGGATCCTTGGTACCACCCCGCGGCACCGGGACGCACTACTGAAAGGAACAACTCGCCGTCGAGAGGAAGAGGATTGAAAAGTGCCGCGGCTGAAAGCCCGATTATTTTCCGCTCCTTGTCGTTCCCGCCTAATCAGCGAATTAAAGCAAGCCTGCGGGGCCTAGCTCTGTCTTCTTCGAGACGAGTCTTCTTCCTTCCTCTTCTGCTCTTCTGCGACCACCACGGTGAACACGCAACCGACCCTATAGACACCGAGACCCACCCCCATGGAACGGGCAGGAAGTCGATTGTGTCCGTCTCCGCAACGAGACGGATCGACTTCGGAGGAAACAGGGACGACCCTTCTTCGGCGAAAAGTCACCGAGAATGACCATTGTCGGACCATGAACCTACACTCTAATTTCCTTTCGCTGCCGGATGGACCGGCATCCTTCGACAGCATCGGTCTTCAGGGTTTTCGAAATTATTCCGACGGCACGGGAATATCCACCTCCCTGTTTTAACATTTTAGAGGACGCGTAGCCGAACGACTGTTGTCGAGGATCACCACTGTCGACATGGACTCTAATTTGCTTATCCTTGAAGAAGTGGATCGGTCTTTTTGGATTTTTAAGAGGATCCTTGCAGAGGTAGATCGGTTTTCGGATCTTGAAGAGGATCCTTGGACATTCTTGAAGAGCTGAATCAGTCTTTTTCGATTTTCAAGGGAATCCTTCTTGAGGTAGATCGGCTTTCGGACCTTGAAGAGAATCCTTCTTGAGGTAGATCGGTTTTCGGATCTTGAAGAGAATCCTTGTTGAGGAAGATCGGTTTTCGGACCTTGAAGAGGTAGGATGATTTTCGAACCTCGAAGAGGTATGTTGCTTTTCAAACCTTGAAGAGGTATGTCGCTTGTCAAACCTTGAAGAGGTAGGTCCATTTTTGAACCGTGAAGAGGTATGTCGATTTTCGAACCTTGAAGAGGTAGGATGATTTTCGAACCTCGAAGAGGTATGTTGCTTTTCAAACCTTGAAGAGGTATGTCGCTTGTCAAACCTTGAGGAGGTAGGTCCATTTTTGAACCGTGAAGAGGTATATCGATTTTCGAACCTTGAAGAGGTAGGTCGATTTTATAACCTTGAAGAGGTAGATCGATTTTTGAACCTTGAAGAGGTATGTCAATTTTCGAACCTTGAAGAAGTAAGTCGATTTTCGAACCTTGAAGAGGTAGGTCCATTTTTGAACCTTGAAGAGGTACGTCCATTTTTTAACCTTGAAGAGGTAGATCGATTTTCGAACCTTGAAGACGTATGTCAATTTTCGAACCTTGAAGAGGTATGTCAATTTTCGAACCTTGAAGAGGTGGGACGATTTTCGAACCTTGAAGAGGTAGGACGATTTTCGAACCCTGAAGAGGTAGGTCCATTTTGCGAACCCTGAAGAGGTAGGTCGATTTTCGAACCTTGAAGAGCAAGGTCATACTCAATGAAAGTCGAAAATCCAGCGAAACATGGTTGGAAGAAATTGCAAGAGATTTTTTCATGGTTGAATGGAAGAGTTCGTAAAGAGAAGCGGAGGAGACCCCCGCAATTCGCGAGTGGATAGCGGGCTTAACGGCTCGTGGGAGTTTTCGCGCGATAGCCGGGGCCACTCGTGTTTAATGTAAATTCGCAAATTGGAGGGGCCTGGGTAATCAACTAACCGCCAACGAGTAACTCCGGTAAACTCATTGAAATAGTTCATAACTTCGCCGCTAGTTTTGGAGTTCTGCCCGGGCCAACTTCCGCGGAATTTCCCACATCATACCAACCGACCGACTGGCCCGGCATTGTTACGACGTTCCTGCCAACTTCGCCGCACCGTTTTCGCCACAGTTCGACGATACACTCGCGAAATCTCGGGGAAAACGCTCTCCGAAGCTTCGATCGATCGCGTGCCGTCCTTCTTATTGCGTTACTGGTTCGAAAACAGCACCCCTCCGAACCGGAACGCTGCACAATTTTTAATAAGTACAAAAGTTTATTTTACGCTAAATAAACATTCCTTAACAATTTAACGATTTAAGGTATAAAGATCCTTTAACAATTTTAACGGGTATTAAATTAGTCACGGGGAGGGATTAAGCGTGCGATTTCGGGATATCAATCAGGATCGTTTATTGGTAGGAGGAGAAAGAAAGATATCGGTGGTGCCGGGACACCTGACCTCGGAAGCGAAGCCAATCGAATCGATTCGCAATCCCGTCGCGAGATTCCTGGCACGGATCCAACCGGGCTCACCTCTCCCGGGAGAGGAAGAAGAACAGGACGAAGAAGGAGAAGAGCAACCGTGTAAATGAATAAAACCGTGGTGCGGATAAAGAAACCGAACGCCGCGGGAAAACAAGAACACCGGGAGATGTGTTCAGGCATCGCGAATCAACCGACGGGAAAACAAACGAGCCAGCGGTGTTCCGAGATCAAATCGAGACGTTCGAGACCCGTCCGACTGGAACTTCCTTCATGATCATTCATTCGGTCATTGTCCCAAGAGAGAAACAACTGAACGGTGCTGCCAGAGAGAACGTTTCTTCAACGTGCAGCTATTTTTATTTTCGACATGGAACTCTGTTTCTTTCGGACTTCAGTATTCCAAAAGTCCTTTGCTACACGATTGCTCAACATTGAAGTTTGCTACAGCAAAAATCCACACGAAATTGTATGCGTTTGAAAGGGAAACAAGTTGGTGGAATTTTAAAAAAAGTTATTAAAGAAAGAAATTTCGAAGTGGGTATTAGAAGTCGATGCAATTTTTATTTTGCATGTGTCGAGTCTATTGACCCTTATAGCTCAAAGCATGACTCCTGGAGTGTGACATGAAGGGAAAACTTTACACACGCATAACTTTTGAACTGTTGACCTCCTAGGATTGAAATTTGGATTTCCAGCATTCTGTAGGCAAAATTTACAGGATTGCATTGAAAAAAAGTTTAAAATGTCTGGTTTCTTCAAGTGAAGTTTAGCCATATTTTCTTTAAACTGTCTTTGCCACGGTTCTGTGAAAACTTTGCGAATACAAAAGCATAGCGATGTCGATCACGTAGATTTGGCGGCGCCCTTATACCTGTCAAAAACTATTTGCACACGCATAACTTTTGAACTATCGACCTCCTAGGATTGAAACTTGGATTTTCGACATTTCCTAGTCAAAATATACAGAATTGCATCGAAAAAAGTTTAAAATGTCTGGTTTCTTCAAGTGAACTTTAGCTATATTTTCTTTAAACTTGCCACGAGTCGGTGGAAACATTGCCTAAACATATGAGGCACAATACGGTGTAGCATACAATGGAAACAACCACTTGCGATCAGTATGCCGCCGGTCCATCAGCATATTAGTAGAAATATCCTCTGGAGTGGTCGAGTGTTTGGTGGCAGAGCTGGAGTGCGCCCGACAGAATTAAGGAAACGGAGAGCGGACGGCTATCTCATCAGATTAAAAAGTTTCAGGAACGTAAATAAATGGGCTGCCGTGCACAATGAGAGGACGCATCCTCAGGGATGCGGAGAAGAAGAAGAAGAAGTAGCAAACGAAGAGGAGGAGGAAGTGTACGAAGAACTGGTCGAAGAAGAAGAGAAAGGAGGAGAAAAGGGGAGCTAGAGGAACGTTGGTTAGAGTGGCAGAGAGGCAGCAACAATGGTGAAGCAGCACACCAGCGACAGGCGGCAAGCAACAACGATGCCAAACAGCGGGGGACTGGCCGTGGACTCTTAGTATATTGGAATCAGCTTCCCTTTAGCATCCATACCGTGTTCCCTGTCGTCTCCGCTCGACGTCGTCCCTTCCGTCTTGCCTTACCATTCCCCTCCCCTCCTCCCCCTCTCATGGTTCCTCCCATGGCCCTCTTGACAGGGCCAAACTCATGCCTCTGCTTTTGGATTCCCCCTACCAGCCCGGGTCCTTTTTTGTTGGTCCTCTTCTTGCATCGCTTTTCGTATTTCATTATGCGGTCCTCTCTCCTCTTTTTCTCTTCTTGACTTCTCCACCAGCTCCCCCCCCCCTCTCTCTCTCTCTCTCTTGCGTTCGCCTTTTTCTTCCACCGGGATGTTTTTCTGCCCACCCTTTATTGCCTTTTGGTCTTATACCTTCCACTCATTTTACCCTTAGTTACCGTTCTTTTTTTTTTATTTATTTTTTTTTTGTTTTTTTTTCGAGCTTGTGACCGCACTTCGGTTTGCGATGGTTTCTTTTAATCTTTTTAGTCCCGTGTTTGCCACGGTGCCCTAACCCTTCCTCGGGATGTATGATCAGCTCGCGTCACCTCTCCTCCGCTGTTTTTCTTTTGCATTTCCTTCGTCTTAATTACTTTCGGGGTCTGGATTTTCGCCGCAGTGGATCATTCGTGCTCGAGTTGATTCTTCGTGTGGGTCACATTTTAAAATAATTTTATCGATCCAAGCTCCTAGCACGTTCTACGATTGTCTGTCAACGTTTCGCAAGCTGACCGAGCGATTCTCGAGCCCTCCTTTCTAAGACTGCAACGGTTTTCTTCAAAGGGCTCGGGGTCTCTGAATATCGAGCAGGGATGTTTGCAATTCAACAGATTTTGGCAACAATAGATCTGGAATTTTTTATGGAAAATCGTCCAAGTCTATTGCAAGAGACTGAAATTGTATTTTCGGTTAAACTTTGCTTCAGGAAACCGGAAGTTTTCAACTTCTTTTTATATAATCCTGTAGATTTTGGTGAGAGAATGCCGAAAATCCAAGTTTTAGTGTCAGGAATTCACCGGTTCAATAGTTATGTGTGTTTAAAGTTGAGCGATCCTAAGCATTTTTGACAAGAGCGCCGCCATGTTGATTTTTACGAGCGGAGTCGCTAGATGGCAGCACAAGCACACGGTGATGTCGATAACGTCGATTTGGCGGTGCCCTTACCTGTCAAAAACTTAACACACGCATAACTTTAGAACTATTAATCTCCTAGGATTGAAACATGGATTTTCGGCATGTTCTAGCCAAAGTCTACAGAATTGCCTAAAAAAAAGTTAAAAATTTCTGGTTTCCTCAAGTAAAGTTTAGCCATATCTTCTCATTTAACGACCTCTAAAAGTCGAAAAACCACAGCCCAGTTATGAAGAATCATTTCCTTGCATCTCAAGCTAGTAAATTTACGCTAGTACACTAATCTAGTGCTATAAACTAATTCAGAGAGACGGATCTCGTTAATGGATTTCGCGGAAGACTGTGCAAAATTCAACCGGGACTCGTTCCAGGGTGGAATGATGCTACCACAATTCCAATTTACTTTCGTAAGAGCCGCACTATAAACACAAACATAAACGGGAGGAAGACGCGGAATGCCAGAGGGCAGTAACAAACGTAATTATCGACACTAAAAATCGTCGGGAATTTATAGGACGACCTGATATAATTTCTCGGGGGCTCTTCGCCACTCGATACACTTCTTCTCGGCTCTTCATTAAAATTCTCCGCTCATTATTTGCAAACCGCTTCGTTCTTTTCTCCCGATGTGTGTGTGCGTGTGTGTTTTCTGCGGTATCTGTTTCTCATTTTGTATAGTGCGTTTCCGTTCGTTTCTCCGCAAGACCTTAAATATCTTTCGGTCTCTCTCTTCCCGTGTCCCTTTTCTTTCCCCTGCCCCGAGAAGAGCTATCCAGGACCCCTGGCCACGTACACAAAGCCGATCGGGTCTCCGGGCTTATATTATACGGGAGAGAGATACGAGAGATAGCCGAAGACCCATCCCTCTGCATGTTCCTTACCAGCGAAACTCGACGATGTGACGTTCGAACGCGCCCGCCACTGTGCAAGGCCTATTGGCAAACTTTGCGAATCTTGGATCACGACGGATTAGCTACCTACAGCAATATCCTCGAAGCCCGTGGAATTCTATGAAACGGGTCCTCCCCCATCGAGAGAGCTCTCTTTTCTGCCTCCATTCAGATATTCGCCGAATACGCGCGATTCTTACTCCTTGGTCTCGCTAATTTCCTGAAAAGGCACCGCGCCGTATAGCATGAATCGAACTGCTCGCATAAATTCGAATTCAATTAATAACTACCCTTTGGCTTTCATAATTAAGTATTTAAAAGTGAAATAATATTTTTAGGCTCTCGGAATATTTTTATTTTGACCTGCCCACTTCTAAAAATTGCTAAAAATTTTTTACTTCCTCTAAAAGAATTCCTGAGATCATTCCAAGCAACTTTTTCCTTTGCGAAAATTTTCTCCGCCGCTCCGTTCAGGAGTTATCAACGAAAAACACCGGCCAATCGGAGCGCAGCTGCAGTGGACAGACTCCGCCCCAGCCAATGCCAGCGCCACGCTCCGCGGGGCCCGCCTCCGAGGCGGAGTCCGTCCGCTGTGGCCGTGCTCTGATTGGCCGGTGTTTTTCGTTAATAACTCCTCAACGGAGCGGCGGAGAAAATTTTCGTAAAGGAAAAAGTTACTTGAAACGACCTTGGGAATCATTCTCTGCAAAGGTACAACGTTTTCGGGACATCCTGTGTATTTAGTAGGTGAAATTGCAAGGTTAGTTTTCGAACTTTTGAAAATTTGATATCGTTAGTTTTCTTAATCGCGTAGAGAAGCTGTGCCCGATTTCTCCGCAGACATAAATCGATTAGGGGATAGCTCATGAGATGGGATCGGGTATGGGAAACTGATAAAGCAACGAGATTGGATAGAACGGGAAGCTCTGTAAAGTGGATGAGAGTCGAGAGAGCACACGGCCCTCTCGTGCCGCCCCCGCGAGAATGGGCTTCGAGAACTTGCCCGAGTAAATTACACTTTCCTTTTTATGCGATCCACCGAAATATCTGATCAATCCATTCCTTGAAGAAGCGGGCCACTGTCGATTTTTAATATCGAGATAAATCCCCGAGTGATCCCCTCGGCGTTCAAAAAGGAATTCGATAAACACTGGAATCGAGAAACGAATATAAATCTCTTACATACGATGATTCTAAAAAGCTGGAAAAAATCTGAGAACTCCAGTACGTTGTTTTCAACTTTAAAAAATTAAAATAATGAGAATAAAAATAATTTGAGAACTGCAGTACGTTATTTCCAACTTTTTAAAATTTAAATAATGAGAATAAAAGTAATTTGAGAACTGCAGTAAGTTATTTCCAACTTTTTAAAATTAAAGTAATGAAAATAAAAGTACTTTGAGAACTCCAGTCCATTATTTTCAAATTTTGAAAATTAACATAGGAAGGACAAAAATTCTATTTCAATTCTAATACGTGGAAAATTTTCGTTTACATATAGAAAAATTAAAAGAATATAAAAACTTCAATATATTCTTTTAATTTTACTTCTACTTTAAACGACACCAGTTCTGTGACAAATTGGCAGTGATTATAAAAAAAAAATTATACAGAGAAGAAATTAATTTTTACGCAACACATTTTTGTATCCGTTCGCATAAACACGGTTAGTCTGGGCGGTGACGCTACAGGTCACAGACAATTTCTAAACAAGAGGAATTGTTTACTGTACCGTTTAAAGCTTGCAGCGAATACACACACAACGTCACGGAAGGACTATGAGCGACAGCAAAAATGGCGGACAAATCTTCACGGGCCGCACTGTTCCCGAACGGTTCAGCGACGTTTCGCACCAGTCACCTGTAAATAACGACACACGGTCGCTCACTTTCTATTTACATAGTGCTGTTCGTCAAGGTGTACGTGCTCGGTGTGTGTTCATCAAACCGTCTCTCCTTTGGAGGCCGAAAACGGTTCGGCCGCGCGACCGATACGAGAAAACGTCGTCGCTACGTAAAAAATTCGATATGCGGTTTTCAGAAGTTCCTCGTGCAATTTTCATGGGGCTAGGGACATAGGTGTGAACAAAGAGGGACAGAGAGAAAGAGAGAGAGAGAGAGAGGGAGAGAGAGAGAACAAACACACGGGAGGTAGGGAAGAGTTCGAACGCGAAGCTGTCGGGCGCGAAAGCCAAAACCGCAGAATGAAATTACTCCTGCTCAATCGTTTATAACTGTAGGATAAACGGATTAAACTGTCGGCGCACAGCTCGCAGTTTATTTGTCATCGTGCGCAGAGTTCCATCCGGTGATCGCTTGTTTGTGCGCCCTGAAAGTCCCGTGACCTTGACATCGAAATGCACATTCGACACTGTTTGGCCGAGCACGGTCCATCATTCTTTCGAGATCCCAGAATTTCTAATTGAACTCGATTAAAATGTTTTTCGGGCCAATCAAAAATTGCATTAGAACGCAAGCCTCTACAGTAAAGCCTCGATCTAAGCCGAATGGAACTACACTATCTTAGTCGGTTCGCATATCCCCTCCACTAGGCTACGAAATACTCGATATATGTCTCCAGGGCCTGGATGATAAATGTCGCGGAATTACCTTCAGTAATAATACCTCGTATATACCTCCTCGGACGCTTAGGACGTCTCCTGGACGATACATGTCGTTGGAAGGACCCGCCTTATTGACATATATCGAGAATTCACTGTATTATAAATTTATGCGTACCTTATGTGCAGTTTAGTCGGTTCGTATATCTCCATCACTGGAGGCAGCATCATTGGTGGGCTGCGGAATACAGGGGGCTCTCGATATATGTCGCCAAGGCCTGGATGATAAATGTCGTGGAGTAATCCCCACTACCGCTGAGTGTACCTTGTGAGGAGCCATGATAGTCGAGAGTCCTAAGAGTGTAACATAACACGGTTCTGGTACAAACGTCTCCTGAACGATATATGTCACAGGCAGGACTCGTGTTGGTGACATATATCGAGAATTCACTTTACTATGAATTTATGCGAACCTTGTGTGCACTTTGAAGATTGCATTATTTCGTACCCGTTGAAATTGTTAAGAGGATTGATCTTTGATTTTCGTTTCGCATAAAAGTCCCGCGGTGCATTGTTAACTGACCAGCTTGCATTCCGGATTGCACGAGAAAAATTGTTTAATCGTTCTTTCGGGGGACATTAAGCGTCGCGCGCCTATCGGCGGTTATTTTCGTTAATTACTCCTCGGACCGCGGTTTTCCTGGGATCTCCCGGCATTCCTGGGATCTCCCCGTCTCCGCGCCGTTCACGAGAAAGGAATCATTTAGCCGGCGGCCGGTGAAGTATTGAAGGCATTACACGTGTACGTAACGAACCTACCGGCTGAAGTGAAATATTACAAAAGCCGGCACGAGGGCTTTTTCATCCCGAAGGGGGAGGCTTTCCGTTTGCGAGCCACTTAAATGGCCGAGGAGAGAGAGAGAGAGAGAGAGAGAGAGAGAGAGAGAGAGAGAGAGAGAGAGGAGAGACAGGGCGGTGGTATATGCATTACAGAACCCCACTCTGTAGAAAGAGTCCTGCGTACGATAACGAAACCGCGGCAAGTTGTAAATCCCCAAAGTAATCACCGCGAAGTGGCGTGTTCGTGCGTTCATGCGACTACATAGCTTGCGAGACGATTTCCGGCTCAACGTCGATAATAATTGACCAAGTGTTCAAAAATTCTCAGCTCGGAAAGTCCACACAACCAAGCCGTCAAGTTGACCAAGTGTTTAGAAATTCTCAGCTCAGAAAATCCACGCAACCAAGCTATCAATTTAACCAAGTATTCAAAAATTCTCAGTTCAGAAAGTCTTTTGAGGCTCTACATTTTTCTTGAGCCTCTAGACTCTATAGATTTTTCTTGAGCCTCTAGATTTTGTAGATTCCTGTTGAGCCTCTAGATGATTCGCAAGCCTCTAGATTCTCTAAACTCTTGATCTACTAGATTCCCTAGATTCTTCTTGGGCCTCTAGATTCTCTAAACTTTTCTTGAGCCTCTCTTTCTCTAGATTCTCCTTGAGCCTCTACATTCTTCTTGAGTCTCTAGATTCTTATAGAGCCTCTAGATTCTCTATATTCTTCTTGAGCCTCTAGGTTCTATAAATTAACCTTGAGCCTCTACATTCTTCTTGAGTCTCTAGATTCTTCTTGAGCCTCTAGATTCTGTATTCTCTTTCTGAGCCTCTAAATTCTCTAGATTCTTCTTGAGCCTCTAAATGCTGTAGATTCCTCTTGCTCCTCTAAATTCTTCTTGAGCCTCTAGATTCTCTAGTTTCATCTTGAGCCTCTAGACTCTATAGATTTTTCTTGAGCCTCTAGATTCTTCTTGAGAGAGAGCCTCCAGATGCTCTATATTCTTTTTGAGCCTCTAGATTCTCTATATTCTTCTTGAGCCTCTAGGTTTTGTAAATTACTCTTGAGCCTCTAGATTCTTCTTAAGCCTCTAGATTCTCTAAACTTTTCTTGAGCCTCACTCTCTCCCTCGTTGAGCCTCTAGACTTTTCTAGGACCTCTAGACTTTCTTGAGCCTCTAGATTCTGCAGTCTCTTTCTGAGCCTCTAAATTCTCTAGATTCTTCTTGAGCCTCTAGATTCTCTAGTTTCATCTTGAGCCTCTAGACTGTCTAGATTTTTCTTGAGCCTCTAGACTCTCTAGATCATCGTATTCAATTGATCTTCGTATTCAAAAATTCTCAGTTCAGAAAGTCCACAAAACTAAGCCGTCAACTTGACCAAGTATTCAAAAATTCTCAGCTCAGAAAATCCTCCCATCCAAGCGGCCAAACGCGGAAAACTTTGAGCTCGGTCAAGGGTACGGGGTAACGTCAGTAAAATTAAAAAAGAAAAAAAGTCCCAAATTGGTTCTTTCGCATTTCCTGGGTCACGTGTCGCTGCTCACTTTCTCGAGCCAATATTCGCGCCGTTAAAGAAAACTCGTCGGCCCTTTCGCCGTGTAACAACGGGGCGCCTCGGATGCAGTAATGAAAAACGCCACGAAGGGATGGCTGGTTGATACGAAAAGGTGGATAGACAGTGGCAGAACGGGGACGGCGATGCCCCTGGACCGAGACACGGGGTTGGGGGGTTGGAAACGTGGAAGCCGAGGCACTAGGTGTTCATATCTGCGAGGGGGCCGCTGGAACAAGGGTGCAAGAGTAGCCCGGGTATTGTTTGAAATGCGAACACTTAGTAAACCGGCAAGTGAAAAGAGACCCGGATGAGAGAAGGAAAGACACACTTCGAATACGTGTGCTCTCTCCCCCTCCTCCCCCGCCCCCGGAACAGTAGCTAGAGAGGAGCGAGAGGGGTGGGGGTGGGTGGTAAAAACGAGCAAGAAAAGTACCGTGTGTATCCCCCCATCTAGCCGTCCCCCCCAAACGAGTGGCCATGGCAAAGGCTTTTGCTTTACGCATTGCAATTTTCTCGTCGCAGATCCAACCTCTTTCTCTTTCGTTCGTTCTTTCTCTCGTTTTCCATGAAATGCTGATGGACAAGCGTTATCGCGAAATATCTGCAATCACGATGCATCGTTCGAATAATGAGTGCCACCAAACGCTAGGGCGACCTCGTTGTCGCTGCGGGGTGCAATAACTGCTTCGTTTGCAACCATCAGTGCGATCGGGTCTCCATCTTTCTTGGGAATTTTTATTTTTATTTTAATTGGGGCAGATTGAAATTTAATTCTCTGCCATCCTTCGTCTCATTTGTCGCCGTTCGTTGCACCCTTCAGCATCAGCTGGCTATCTGTAGTAAAATCTTGATCTAATGCCAATTTTCGTACAGTGACTTATATCGTGTAGGGCTATTATTTTCTTGTGACCTCAACGAACGTAGAAAAGCGTAAACACGAACCAAGGTGGCTCGAGCTTAGAGTACATATAGTGGAGTTGGCCCCCCCTCCTAGCTACGCGAACCTACTAAAACCGTGTAGCTTCGTTCGACTTAGATCGAGGCTTTACTGTACTCGCTTCTTGGCGAATTTAGAGCAGCCTGTGTACTGTATATTTTTTAATTGAAATTCTTTGCAAGTTCTCATCTCATTGATTTATTGCTAGATGGCTAGAAAAGGAATTTGTTGCTATAAAATTGTAGGTTTTATAATTTTATTAACTGGGAAAATTGAAAATTGCGAGTGACCATAATATTTGTCACCAAAAGCTGTATGTACTCACACTATGCAATTACACTGAAATAATCTGCCTAAAATTGATATCTTAAATGAGCTATGATAAAATCACCTCTCCTAAAATATAAATTTTATTGCAATCAATTTTGCTCCTTTGCAAGTTGCTAACCCGTTCGCTCCAGATTCGTCGGTGCGTCGCGAAGGGCGGCGATCGAAGGAGAGGGTTGTCAACCCCTTAGGCGAACCAGCCGACGTAGCGAAAATCCACGTTTATGGCTTTCGCAGGCAGACGAGTATGGCCCTCGCGCGCGTGGTATGGGAGGGTCCATCGGGAAACGTCTTCCGAATCGAAAATTCGCGACTCTTTCTTTCGTCGACGCAGACGATCGTTTTAACAATAACTCGGGTTCCTTAATATACCGGGGATAGTCTTCGCGCACGCACATGCAAACGCGTCTCTGGGAAAATGAAAAGAGCGAAGAGAAATAAGGAGCTCTCGTCGAGAGAGGGGCCAGCGAGATCACAATGGGGGACCTAAATCGTTGGACGGCTTAACCGCTTTGATTTTCATCCTGGAGACAGCATTGTGAATACCGGATGCTCTGCAATCTCGTCGTTGCCGATATTGGATGTGCCAGCGAATCGCTTTTAAGGTTTGATCCACGGATTAATGGGATCGAACGGGATCATTGTGGGGGGGGGGAGGTGGGGATGGTGTTTTCAAGGAAAGGCAATTCCCTGCAAGATTCGGACGAATGTAGAAACCTCTTGATTAAATTACCGAACGAGTTACACTGATTTCTCGGTATATGTCGCCCAGGTCTCGACGATAAATGACGCGCAATTATCCCCACTACCGCGAGGTATACCCTGTGAGAGGCTCGAGAGGCCACGAAGCTCGAGAGGCCTAGGAGTGTAAGCATAACACGGCTCGAGTATGTCTCCTGCACGATATATGTCACTGGCATGACCAGTACTGTTGACACGTATCGAGAATTCACTGTACTACGAATTTATGCCTAACTTGTGTGCACTTTAGCCGGTTTTCTACCCTCTCTACTGGGGCGCATAGACTACGGAATACAGTGATTTCTCTATATATGTCCTGCACGATATATGACGCTGGAGAAAACTCGCGTTCTTGACATATATCGAGAATTCACAATTTTATGAATTTACGCCTAACTTATGTGCACTTTAGCCGGTTCCTATCCTCTAAACTGGGGCGCATAGACTACGGAATACAGTGATTGCTCTATATATGTCCTGGACGATATATGACGCTGGTGAGACCCGTGTCGTTGACATATATCGAGAATTTTCTGTATTCGGTCCGGGGTCCTCGTCTTTGCTTTGGACGATCGTCCATGAAAACGTGACCTATTAGAAATGTTTAGTTCCCTTGGAAATTTTATTTTATATTAAATTGCAAAATTGAGTAATTCGAAGCGAATAATTCTGATTGGCTCCTATTCGTGCCGGACTCGGTAACAGTCGATACCACAGTGATCTCGGTGAAGGGGGCGGGCATGAGGCTGCGCGGGCAAGCAAATCATCCCCTAGCAGAGGGTGGGAAAGTAAAAGCAACATATCGCACGTCCCCGAAAAATAAAATGGCGGTCTCGATGACTCCACTCCTCCACGCTCCCGCGATCTCCTTCTTCGATCCTCCGTTCGTCTGTGCGTTCTCTCAGAGAGCACGCTTTGCTATTAATCCGCGACGCTTCTTTGTCTCCTTGCTGCTTCTTCAGCCGCGTCGGTCCCTCTCTCATTCTCTCGTTCCCCTTTATCTCTTTTCCTCTTTCTCTCTTCTTCTCTATCTCTGTCTCTCGTCCCGCGTCTCTTTCTCGCGGTTAAACGGGTATGTAAATCGTGTGTGAGTGCGTGCGTGCGACGGAATCGTGTGTCACGGTGAATTTAACTTGAGCACGACCGGGGAGGTGTTTTCGAGGCGTCCCATAACTTCGTTTGTAACGTCGCGTGAATGGGAAGAGCTACGAACTTCTTTTTTTCTTTGTCTCTCCTCTCCTCCCCTCCTCTACCCCCACCCCCCCAGACGCTTAGTTGAGGAGGAGGAGGCGACCATTAATTTCTGTTCTATTAGGGTCGAAATTCGAGTTGTCCGCCTTCGTAATACACGAAACGGTCATAATATATTATTTTTTTTAAGTCACTGAGATCATTATATTATTGAATAATGAGCAACCTAATTGATCGTCGTTCGGAATATATGTCGGTGCGTTCTCGGAATTAATCGAAGCTAATTTCGGATATGTGGACATCATTAGTTATTATACTAAACATATGTTTGCGATGTGCAGTATTAATATTGCAACTATTTGCCACCGTGATGTC
The DNA here is from genome assembly GCA_913789895.3 of Seladonia tumulorum. Lineage (NCBI taxonomy): Eukaryota > Metazoa > Arthropoda > Insecta > Hymenoptera > Halictidae > Seladonia > Seladonia tumulorum. The sequence goes on from OU565280.1 coordinate 7,915,710, forward strand.
AACACGTTCGTGCAAATGGTTAAATATTAGATCAGCTATTCCTGAGTTTCGTTCACGGCGAAACCTGATGATCAATTTATATTTACCGTGCATTTTGACATTCGATTATAGTCAGTTCTCGATATATGTCAACAACACGGGTCCTGCCAGCGACATGTATCGTATATCAGGAGACATAACCGTATTATGTTTACACTCGACGTCCGAGGTCTCTCGAGCTTCGAGCAGTGGGGATAATTCCGCGACGTTTATCGTTCAGACCTTCGCGACGTATATCGAGAAATAACTTTATTAACGTCTCGAAAAATATTTTGCATCGAGGGATGTGAATTCTGGACAATTATCAAAATTTTTCAAGCACCGGGACACGGCATCCAACGCATTGGCGTAGCCTAACAATTTCTAAATTTCGTAAACAACACCAAGATTTTTCAAGCAGAGCGTCCAACTCATTGGCGTAGCCTAACAATTTGCAAACGATTTTTCAAGCAGTGCATTCAACGCATTGGCGTAGCCTAACAATTTTCAAAGCTCGTAAAGAACACCAAGATTTTGCAAGAGGAGCATCCAACGCATTGGCGTAGCCTAACAATTTTCAAAGCTCGTAAAGAACACCAAGATTTTGCAAGAAGAGCATCCAACGCATTGGCGTAGCCTAACAATTTGCAAAGCTCGTAAAGAACACTAAGATTTGTCAAGCAGCGCGTCCAAATCATTGGCGTAGCCTAACGATTTTCAAACTTCGTAAGGAAAACCAAGATTTTTTTCGAGAAGAGCGTCCATGGGGAAATCGCGTTATCCTCGAGCTACGATTTGAATCGTTCCGCCTAATCGTTGGGTCGCCGGAAATTCGCGGGTTGGCCCGACACCGCCGTCAGTCGAAAGGTTGCTAGGATCAGCTTGTATCCAACGCATTGGCAGTGACGTAGCCAGAGAAAGGGCGGGGGGGTTGAGGGGAGGAGGGGAGGGGGAAGCCGCGACGGCGGCGTCGCTGTGTCGCCGCTAATGAGCGGGACTTGCAGACACCCACACCACCAGCCCCCCCCCCCCCCCCCGGTAGCGTCGAAACAGCGTCGTCCATCGACCCGAACCGGAGCAACCAACCCTTGGAATATGAAACCACCTGCCCGACCATTTGCATTTGCTGCCAGAGGATTCAGGTTCCTGCTAATTCGGCAAACGGCCGCTTTCTAGCTCGGGCGTTCCTCTGGCCAGAAACCGGGCGTTGATTGGGGATTAAGGCGGGGAACCAGGGAGAGAAACGATCTGTCTAACTCTCGTCGAGGATACACGGGACGGCGCGGCGCGGCGCGACACGACGCGACGCGACGCGGTGGCCAGACAATCAACCGGATACGGACGCAAAATCTCCCTCCGCAACGGACGATACTAACTCTCTTTTATACCGAGATCGACGAATCACTGACCGCCAGCTGCGGCAGCAAGTACCAGCAAACGAGACGATTATCTGTTTCTTTGTTTTCGGGGGATTTGTATCGGTGGGGATGCTGGTGGAACCACGGGGCCCGTGAACCTCGCGATCCTTATAGATTCTATAGTATTCTTCGGCCTCTAGACTATTCTTGAGCATCTAGATTTTTTTTTAGGCTCTACATTTTTCTTGAGCCTCTAGACTCTATAGATGTTACTTGAGTCTGTGGATTCTTCATGAATCTCTAGATTCTTCTAGGGCCTCTAGATTCTCTATATTTTTCTTGAGCCCCTGGATTCTCTAAACTCTTCTTGAGCCTCTAGATTCTTCTTAAGCCTCTAGATGCTCCAGATTCTCCTTAAGCCTCTAGATGCTCCAGATTCTTCTTGAGCCTCTAGATTCTCTAGTCTTTCCCTGAGCCTCTAAATTCTTCTAGATTCTCATTGAGCCTCTACATTCTTCTTGAATCTCTAGATTCTTATAGAGCCTCTATATTCTCTAAAGTTTTCTTGAGCCTCTCTTTCTCTAGATTCTCATTGAGCCTCTACATTCTTCTTGAATCTCTAGATGCTTCTAGAGCCTCTAGATTTTTCTTGAGCCTCTACATTCTTCTTGAGTCTCTAGATTTTTCTAGAGCCTCAAGATTCTTCTTGAGCCTCTAGATTCTTCTAGAGCCTCAAGATTCTTCTTGAGCCTCTAGATTCTCTAAACTCTTCTTGAGCCTCTAGATTCTTCTTTAGCCTCTAGATTCTCTAGTTTCATCTTGAGCCTCTAAACTCACTAGATGCTTCTCGAGTCTGTAGATTCTCTAATTTCATCTGAAGTCCCAAAATTCGCTAGATTCTTCTTGAGCCTCTAAATTCTCTAGACTCCTCTGGAGCCTCTATATTCTGCAAATTCCTCTTGTGATCCCCTAGATTCTGTAGATTCCCCTTGACCCTCTAGATTCGTCTTGGGCCCCTAGCTTCTCCAGATTCGTCTCGAGCCTCCAGCCTCTATTCTCTTCTTGATTATCTACTCCCTTACGATACCTGCAACAGAGGCAGCCAGCTCTATAGTCAAATTGCCTACTACCTTACTTCATTTGTGGCCAGTGGTAATTTTAGCAGCAGCTCAAATAAAACATCTGAGCAAAATGTTCAATGACATCAAGTGAACAGGCCACTCTACAGAAACAACAGGTCGCAAATGGGTTTTACGAGGGAATTTGGAACTCTCAGGAGACTCGCCACACTGAGCGTTGCTCCAATGTCAAAATTCCTCCTGTTCGTCCGAAGAAACTTTTATAGCTGCAGCAAATAAAGAAAGAGAACGGTGTGCTCAGTTTCATACAAATGGTTCGCCGAGGCAGTTTAATACGCGAGAAAGGGGTAGGGTTAACGACCCGCGGTGGAGGACTGTCGTTTAATTACCGGTCGGAATTAAATATGGCATCGATAATGGGGGCCATCGTTCCCCGGCAAACACGCCTCTCCTTTGAAGAATCGCGAAGCACTACTTGGTGACCAACTCTGCGGGGGTTGTTCCGTATACTATACATACCAGAAAGAGAGAGAGAGAGAGAGAGAGAGAGAGAGAGAGAGAGAGCGAGAAGAACGGAGCACCGCGAAATATGCATCGTTCGCGGCCGCGCCGGTAGAGAACGTTCCGTTTGACGGTACGACGAATTCTGCATTAAGAGTAAGTCAATTATGCCGGGGAATCGATAATTACCGAACTAATTGAACGAGCCCTTACCGGGAGGAGGCCTCTGGCCGGGTTTATATTGATCAGCCGGAGACGGAGAACTCGAAGAGACCGGCCACTGTTTTTTCCGCGCGCGAGTGTCCTCGTCCATAAAAACGCTCCTTAATCTTTCCCTTTTCTACATCGAGACTCTCCACCTCCTCTCTTCTCTCTTTCTCTCTCTCTCACTTCATCTAGCCTCATCGTCTCGTGTACAAGCTGAAACTGGTGGTCGCGGGCAGAAAGCGCGGCAACTTAATTGCCAGGCCGTATCAAACGTGGCACAACGTTCACAAACGCAGCCAGCACACCGGGATCGTTCATAAAGGCTGCTGCGCCAGCCGCCGCCCGCCGCCGTTGCTCGGTCGAGAAGGTGAATTCAATAGGCGACACGAGGAAACGGCTACGGCGACGGCGGCGGCTACGGCCACGGCGGCTACGTTTCACCGTAGAGCTATACTCACTCTCCCTCTCTCTCTCTCTCTCTCTCTCTCTCTCTCTTGCTGTCTCTCTCTGTCGTTATTAAAAGATTCGTGAATAGGGAAATACGTGCGCGCGGGGGCGAAACGAAATATAAAACGGGCCCATTGTAGCCAGCAATTAAAGTAGCTGCGGCTCCGCTGCCCCCCCTCCTCTCCTCCTCTCCCCTCCACTCCTCTCCTCTCCCCGGCTCTCGACATCGGCGTTATTCAGCTGAAGCCACTAATTTGTGTTTTAACGCCGCGAAATACCCGGTGAAACAATCCGCCGCTGCCATTACCCAAGCTCTTTCGCGCCCCGGGACCCTTTGTGTTCGATGCGTTCGTGCTCCCGCGACACTCCACCGTGTGCTCTCTTTCTTCTCGATAATGCGAGGCATTATGGGCGGCAATCGTTCCTTCTCGTCGCTGGTTAAACTCCGGCTGCCTGTCGGCTTTCCGCGTTGCTCGTCAGAGCCATCTCGATACTATGCCGAGAGATTCCGAAAATTAACCAAACCAATGCTGTTTGGTCGAATCGCTTCGGCGAAGATCAATGAAGTCAATGGGGGTGCTTGGTACGGGGTGTTCGAGAAAACCATTCAATATTTTTAAGTGGTGTATATAACACACTGTGCTGAGGGAAAAAGCATTGGTGAACGTGGGTCAAAAGGTCAACCGTTTCTGAGATATAAACATTTTTAATCTGACTATTTGACTGGATATCTACAACCCTCAGATTTCTACACCCCACGATTTCTAGACTTCCTAGTCTCCTACGCCCCCTAGCCACTATACCCCCTAGTCACTACGCCGCCTAGTCACTATACCCTCTAGAATCCTACACCCCCTAGTCACTATACCCCCTAGTTACTATGCCCCCTAGTCACTACACCCCCAGATTTCTATACCCCCCAAATTTCTAAACCCCCTAAAATCCTAAACCCCCTAGAATCCTAAACCCCATAGAATCCTAAACCCCTAGAATCCTAAACCCCATAGAATCCTAAACCCCTAGAATCCTAAACCCCATAGAATCCTAAACCCCTAGAATCCTAAACCCCCTAGAATCGTAAATCCCCTAGAATCCTACGCCCCCTAGCTACTATACCCCCTAGTCACTACGCCCCCTAGTCACTATACCCCCTAGAATCCTACCCCCCTAGTTACTATACCCCCTAGTCACTACACCCCCAAATTTCTAAACCCCCCCAAAATCGTAAACCCCCTAGAATCCTAAAGCCCCTAGAATCCTAAACCCCCTAGAATCCTAAACCCCCTAGAATCGTAGACCCTCTAGAATCCTACGCCCCTAGTGACTATATCCCCTAGTCACTACGCCCCCTATTCACTATACTCCCTAGTCACTATACCCCCTAGTTACTATGCCCCGTAGTCACTACACCCCCAGATTTCTATACCCCCCAAAATTCTAAACCCCCCAAAATCCTAAACCCTCTAGAATCCCACACCCGCTAGTTACTATACCCCTCAGATTTCTACACTTCCCAACCTCCCGCACCCCCTAGAATTGAACTTTCGGACAACGCAGGATGTCGCTGCGGATGTCGCCTCGGTCTAAATAAAACGGGGACGTCTCCGCGAAGAAGAAGATCAAAATAAATCGGCTTTCGCCGAGGCTTCCGGGGAGCTGGAGGCCACGTAGGGTGGACGTCGAGGGGTTATTCTTAATATTTGTAAGGTTTTCATCTCGAGGGGGTGGGTCTCCACAGTCTCCAGAGAGGGTAGAACGGGGGAGGGTCGCAACCCTCGAACATCGCTCGAAATACGCAAATCCCGGATTAGAGGGCCAGGAGGAGGATCATCTTCTCGCGTTCGGAGCGTTTCAAACATTTGTTACATACGTTTCGATCAATTCGGACGATCTTCTCTATGGTGGAAAGAGGTTACTGACGATGATGACGATGATGATGATGAGGCGAAGGTCGAAGGATGATCTTGTTTCAATCATTTGTCCACACGTGTGTCCCGATCAATTCGAATTTTTCTCTAGTGGAAGAAGTGTGCAGATGATGATGACGATGACGATGACGATGATAACGACGATGTGCAACGACGGAAAGAATTAATTAACGGTCTCCGGGGATGTTTGATCCAGCTCTGACGGGGAAACTCGGCGATTCTACTTTGACAATTCGAACGTTAATTTGCGGGAAACCGGATTGAATAATTAGCGAGGGTCGCGGGATCACGAGATCACTCGAGGTTACTGTATTAGTATAAATTCGATTTTCGTCAAAATAAAAATTGTCTGAATTAATTGCACGACGCAGAAGTTAAAAATTTATTTCTCCCTTCAGTGGTTTTATTAAATCCTGAGGAACATGTTGATATTGTTGAATATTTTTAATCCTTCCACTATTGCACAATCCTTCCAAATTGTACTCATTCATTTTTACCCCGAATGCAGCAAATCTATTACTGCAATGACAACCCTTGTCAAATAGTGTTGACAATTTTGGGGATGTTAGACGATGTTCTTCCAGATCTTTCGCAGACTTTCCGAGGGGTGGTACGTACGTTGCGATCGATGCATCAGAAACGGTTTCGGTTAGCATGATCTCCGGGTTGGGGGGGCGGGGGTGGTGGTACACGGACGATTTTCCAGGTTGGGGGTGGAAATTTCGTGGACGGGGGTTGAACGCTTTGTAGCGGCCGAGTCCGCGAACGTGACAAATGGAAACCGGTGGCTGTTGGCAGCTCGTTCGTCGGTGCCTCGGCTGCCCGAGAATGACGCCGGTGGTTGTAGTTGCCGCTGTTGCTGTTGCTGTTGTTGTTGCCAGTAGACGAAGAGGTAGGTTTTCGGCTGCCCTGGGCTTGCTGCCGCACAAGGCTCACGGCTACGTAACTAATTACTTGATCCTACCGTGAACAAGTGGGCGAGTTCATTGGCAAGAGAAGGGAGGAAAGAAAGAGAGAGAGAGAAAGAGAGAGAGAGAGAGAGGGTAGGTTTCGCCGAGGGGGAGGGAAAGGGGCGCATTGGGCTGCTGTTGCTGACACCAAAGACTTCTCAACTTCCAACCGACGCTCGACTCTCTCTCTCTCTCTCTCTCTCTCTCTCTCTCTCTCTCTCTCGCTCTCTCTCTCTCTCGCTCCTGGTGCCAGCCATAATACAACTTCGTCGCGTTATACGAATATTTCGCCGGAAACCACGGTCGACCTCGACGCCCCCCGGTATCTCGATCCTGATGACCACCGCGGAAAACGAAATAACTCCACTACTGTCCGTTTGTCTTCCTCTTTTTTTTTTTTTTTGTTCAAAATGTTGTTCGACATTTTTCCCGGGGAATGTTGAACCGGTAATTAAATGCTCGAAGAACAATCGCGAAATTGCGAGCACATTATAGAACGTTTGCCTGGTTGCCAGCCACTTTTGAGTCGGCCCTTCAGCTACACGTTTCGAGTAAATTAATTTATGGTCGCAGTCTAGAGCATATCTACAATCATTTCTTCCGACCTAGAATATTTCCCTTCTATAGATTCTTTGTTCAAGTTATACGTATAAAAATGGTGCAATTTACTCGTACAATACGGAAGTGTTTAGTAATTTATCAAATACAAACAAATTTAACCCCTTGCACTGCTATTTATTTTGTGATTATAACGATTAGAAATTCTTCGTCGTTCAGGATTTAGAAAAGAAAAGGTGGTTTATGTTTATTGTATGCCCATGTTTTCTCCAGAGGATATACAGGGTGTTTGGTAACTGGTGGTACGAGCGAAAAGGGGATGATTTTACATGAAAGAATAAGTCGAAAATATAGAATAAACATTTTTCGTTTGATGCTTTCTTTTCGAGAAAATCGACTTTGAAGAACTGTCAGGTTTGTGTGCTTTGGTATACGCAGGAAGTAGATTTGGTTGGTCATGATCAGACGCGTCAGACAATTCCTATCGAATAGCATGCTGCACTTCAAACCCGATTTTCTCGATAACGAAACTTCGGATGAACAAATTTTATTCTATATTTTCGACTTATTCTTTCATGTAGAATCACCCCCTTTTCGCTTGTACCACCAGTTACTAAACACCCTGTACATCGACTACAACGAAATAAAATTTTATTTCGCTTTAAAGGGAATTAATAATATACATATTTATTAGACTCTGTTCAAAATCTTCATCACGAGTCTGACTCGATATTGTAGGGCAAGGGGTTAATAATGCAAGAAAAATATTCTGAACAATGATACAGCAATTTTTAGTCGCGACTTATTATTAATACGATCTTATAGTCATAAAATCTACTGATTACATTTGAGACAGATTTCAACGCAGCAGAGTACAGTAAATTCTCGATATATGTCACCAACACTTTTATTTGACCTAATTGGCACAGCTTGGAATTTTTAATTCTTTGCGACCTTTCATCTATCATTCTACAGCTGTCATTCCATCAGCTATCAGACTATCATTTTGCAGTAAAGTCCTGATCTAAGCCCTGTGACATATATCGTATAGGGCGGCTGCAGTTCTCCGTATTTGTCAACAACTCGGCGTCATATACAGAAAAATCTTAGAAAAACCAGAGAAAAAGCGAAAAATCCCCGAAGGAAGCGTTCTCTTATTTTGCATTAAAGTCCTGATCTAAGCCCTGTGACATATATCGTATAAGGCGGCTGCAGTTCTCCATATTTGTCAACAATTCGGCGTCCGAGGTCCCCGAGTTTCAAGGCACCTCTCGGGGTTACACTCCACGACAGTAGAGCCACGGTAGTGGGGACAATTCCAGGACAATTATCATGGAGGCCTCGGCGACATATACAGAAAAATCTTAGAAAAACCAGAAAAAAAAGCGAAAAATCCCCGAAGGAAGCGTTCTCTTATTTTGTAGTAAAGTCCTGATCTAAGCCCTGTGACATATATCGTGTAGGGCGGCTGCAGTTCTCCATATTTGTCAACAACTCGGCGTCCGAGGTCCCCGAGTTTCAAGGCACCTCCCGGGGTTATACTCCACGATAGTGGAGCCACGGTAGTGGGGACAATTCCAGGCCAATTATCATGGAGGCCTCGGCGACATATACAGAAAAATCTTAGAAAAACCAGAGAAAAAGCGAAAAATCCCCGAAGGAAGCGTTCTCCATCCAATTTCTCCGCCCCCCTGACCAAAAAACGAAGCAACCCCTGCAGCACCGTGTTCCAATCTTAAAAACACAGATTCTCGACCTTCCCGCGGGTGAACAAAAAAAAAAAAAGAAAAAGAAAAAGACAAGAAAACCTATCATCACTCCCCAGAACCACGCGTAGGCTTCTCGCGGCAAGAAGCATGATCGGGGCGGCTCGGGCGATTCTTCTCCTCGTTTCACTCTGTCGAATTACTACTGGGACACGCGAGGTGGAGGGGTGGAGGGGGCAAGGAGGGGGGATCCCGTCGCGTCGCGTCGCGCGTACGTTAATTCGCGAAAGCTTTCATCCGTTAAACTCCGTGTGGCTCGTCGCGAGGCTCCTACGGCTGGAAAGAGAAGACGAAGAAGACGATGAAGAGAGAGGAAGAGAGATGGAGAGTTGGCAGTCGTCCGGTGTGTAATCACATCACGCTCTCCTCGAGCGAGCGCGAACGAGAGGCGAAACGGCGTCCTTAAACCGGAACGCCGTTTGCCACGGATTGAAATCACCGCAAATGGATCCGCGGCAAAGGGAACCGGTCTGCGCGAACCAAGAGAGAGAGAGAGAGAGGGAGGGGGAGAGAGAAGGAGGAGGGCTGAGGGTTTAGAGAGAAGGGGATGGAAAAAAAGAGCAGCAGGAAATTCCTTTTCAATGACAAAACCGTCGGTGGCCGATGTATATGGGAACTCCTCGTTTCTGGCCACATCAGACTGACGTGTTGTCATATCGACCTCCTCTCCCTCCCCCTCCTCCTCCCCTCTTTTTCTCTGTTGCTCTCTCGGCAAGGTATTTATACCGAACAGGTCAGAGTCGTGAGGGTGAGGACGCAAGGACTGCAGTAGGTGGTCGGAAAGGACGGAGAACAGGGAAATACAGGGAAACGAACCAGCGGGACCAAACGGAGGTTTGGAGAGGGAATGGGGATCGATCCAATTTTACAATCTCGGGCTCTCCGAACCCCCTCCACCCCCCCCGTACCTACCCCTCCTTCTACCTCGTATTTGAATTCCAATGCAAGCCTTCTCGCGGTTCTCGCCGTCTCTCTGCCGTTTCCACGTCTCGCTCTCTAGCTGGACACTACCCTCTAGCCACCCTCCCTCTAACCACCCCATAGCGTCGTGTACCTGTCCGGACGTTTCCTAACCCCCGGCGAATTTGTACACGAGCGTGTCGCGACAACCTGCACACGGTAAATGTTTAAGGTTGTCGCCTAACGATCTGGACCAATGTTTTCTTAGCTCCGGTGCTACGCTAAGACGTTGTGTTGTGTTTGTTCCCGAGGACGTCTCCGACGTGCGTGGACAGGGGATGTTCCCACGAACTGTCCACAGTGGACACTGTCTCCGACGGTACAGGTCTGTTGCGGATGTACGAATTTTATTTGCAAAGTGTCCGTATATTTTACTTGTCAATATACAATGTTGAATATTGTACATATATTATATATATTACAATATACAATATATGTATATATTATATGTCGCCTGGACGATAAATGTCGCGGAGTTATCCCTACCACCGCTGAGTATACCCCACGGGGAGCCGCCAATCTCGAGAGACCTAGGTAAACATAATTATTTGTCTCCTGTACGATACTTGTCGCTGGAAAGACCCGCGTTGTTGACATGTATCGAGTAGACACTATACGGAGCAATGAATGGTCTTCGGAGTTTGCAAAATGGAAACGTCGTACGTCTGTTACAAACAGAAGCTATCTAATTTCTTTTAATAATTCAACAACGTCAATTTTTGTCAAAATAAAAATTTATTTCTCCTTTCGCTGGTTTTCGTGGACCTATGGAATATACAACCCTCGAACGTTTCAGTCCAGTTACTGTACAAACATTATCCCAGATAGCACGACACTGGCCATCTCATTAGCAAATGAGAATAAATTGTATCCACCCTTCGCACTCGGTGCAATCTCGAAACCAACACATTCGACCTGGGACAGCTTTACTGTATACGACTTTGCATCCTTTAATGAAGTTCCTAGCTGCTACTTGTACAATAATTTGTAGAAATCTCCGAGATCAATCTCTCAAAAAATTCTTTTAATCTTACGTTCCGAGGAGCCCGCAGAGAATCCTCTCGGAACATCATCACCGGTATTCCTGGCATTAAACCTGAACCGCAAAAAAAGCCGACTAATCCCGCTTGCTCGTCTCTTCAGTCCCAGAACAATCCTCCAATCTCTCAACATCATGATTCAACGATCCCCTACTACCATCCTGTACGAACGCGTTTCCCGGCCAGCCCTCTCGACCACGAGAGAGAGAGAGAGAGAGAGAGAGAGAGAAAGAAGAAGCATGTTACGTAAAGCTCGCATCGCCGTCGAACCGTCAAGGTTCCTCTATCAATCCGCGCAACGCGATATATAGAAAGACTGGGGAATAAGAGCGAAAAGAAAAGAGAGAGGAGGCGTTCGACGGACGAACGGAACGGAACGGAAAGCGGAGGAAGAGGTGGAGGAGATGGAGGAGGAGGAGGAGAAGGAGGTGGAGGTTGTTCGGGGAGGAGAGGGTGGGATGGATCGATCGTATTTTCCAATCTCGGCGGAAACCTATCTAGCCTGGAAAGCCCCGGCGCAACCCTCGCAGTCACTCTCCCCGACGACTGTATTTGAATTCCAGCACGTAGCTTGGACGCGAGGCTGCCGAGCGCGTACAGAGCATAGAAGCTGCAGCAGCTGGTTACTCACCCTGTCGACGTTCATCCTAGGGGGGGTGAGGAGGGGGTGGCCAGGAATATCGGCGGTGGCCGTGGCGTGTCAGACCAGCCGGGATATCCTGGTGCCCGAGCTTGCACCCCCTAACCTCCCACACCCCCAGCATCCTACACCCCACACTCGCTACACCCCCTAGTCCTCTATACCCCCGAGCCTCCTGCACACCTAGATTTCTACGCTCCCTTGAATCCTGCACCCCCCAGATTTCTATTTCCCCTGATCTCTGCAGCCCACAGATTTCTACACCCCCAAGTCACTATGCCCTCAGATTTCTACACTTTCTAGTCTCCTACACCCCGAACTCACTATACCCCGCATAAATCTACATCCCCGAGTCACTAACCCCCAGATTTCTACACCCCCAAGTCACTATGCCCTCAGATTTGTACGCTTCCTAGTTCTCTATACCCCCCAATCACTATGCCCACATATTTCTACACCTCCAGTCACTATGCCCCCATATTTCTACACCCCCGAGTTACTATACCCTCCAGATTTCTACACCCCCAAATCACTATACACCCCAGATCTCTACACTTCCCAGTCTCCTACACCCCCAAGTCACTATACCTCCCAGAGTTCTACACTTCCTAGTCTCTTACACCCCCAAGTGTAACCCAAATTTCTATACCCCCAAGTCACTGTACACCCTAGTCGCTATACCCCCAGATTTCTACACTCCCTAGATGTCTACACCCCAAGATTTCTACAGCTCTTAGTCTGGTATACCGTCTAACCTCAACATGGACAACTCATGTCCGCGTCCTCCAACCCCTGTCCCTCAATCTCTACCTCCAGTTCTCTCTCTCTCTCTAGTGCTCTATCTTTCGCTCTCTCTAGCTCTCTCTCTAGCCCTGTCTTTCGCTCTCTCTCTCTCCCTCTCGCCCCGGAACCTCATCCCCCCGCAACCAGTCCTCCCACCGGCTTTATGTGGGTAACTGCGGCCGGTGCTGCGATTGAATGCTAGGAATTTCATCATGAGTTGAGTCGTGGAGACGACGGCGGCGGGGCACGACGTCGGCTAAGCGAACGGAGGATGAGAATCGCGGGGATGCTGGCGGAGAACCGCCCCCGGGGGTTACTACCAACCCGCTCTCCCCCTCCCCCTCCGTCTCTCTTGCATCTCCTCCTCCTACCTCCTCGTCCCCTGCCCCCCCTGTTCATCCCTCGTCCACCACCCCCGCAGCAGCAGCAGCAGCAGCAGCACAGCGGACACGAACCCAACGGGGCCAAGCAGCAGCCCCTTGCTTAGCAGCCGGCCGGTTCCAATCATGATTCCACGCTCCACCGTTTGAAGTCTCGATTGAAAAGGGGTGGAGGTTTGACTAAAGAACGAATGCTACGGCTATCGTTTATTCCTGAGCTATCTCTCGCGCGCGCGCGCACACACCGAACACGTGTGCGTTAGCCCTTCTCTCTCTCTCTCTCTCTGCTTCAATCTCCGTGTTTCTCTATCTCGTTTCATCTCCCGATGTGTCCAGGTCCGATACACATCTACGTGCCCCGTGGCTCGACGAGGTAATACACGAAGTAGGTCCTGATGGATCTACCGCGATGGATCTCTCTCTCTCAATCTCTATCTCTCTCCCCTGAGCGATCAACGCGCAATGGACAGTCCCGTTAATGAGTTCGCGATCCTCTAAGTTCGTGTCTACCGTGGAAAGTGGGCGGCCGGCGCGATTCCGTGGCTCTTGTTTGCGCCTCGTTAATTGGAGAATGTTATTGATGCTGTTGCGCGCAGGCCAGAGAGAGAGAGAGAGAGAGAGAGAGGGGAGAGTGAGTTTGTTGCGCGCCCAGGGAATTACGGAATGAAACGCGGGTAATGAAGAGAGCGCGAACGTTATTAAAAGTGGGTAACTAGCCGCCGCCGATGGTCAAAGGAATATCGTTGGACTTAGTGTTTCGTGGCCCCGTGGAAATGAGATACCGCCATCGGTCGGGATTGCGGAGAATTAGGTGTACCTGTTACGCTGGTTTAGGTGGAATAGAAATTTTAGTAGTGAAAGACAACGACAGAGATCCGGCTGAGTAGTCGCAGACTGCCTGTGGTCAGACCTGATGCTTCCTTTGTTTCCGTGTGGAATATTAATTTTGTAGCTCGAAACTATACTTGTGAAATTTGTTCCATGTTCAACTCATCTTGTTGTTTATATGTCTGAACAATAAAATTTATCAATTTAGCAGATCCAAACTTCAAGCTATGAGTTGAAATAGTGTGGACATTCTCTGGGCCTCTTGACAACATTAATATTGTGTAATAATAACTCATAGCTTGAAGTATGGTAGATAGTGTGGACATTCTGTGGACCTCGACAATATTAATATTGTGTAATAATAACTGATAGTTTGAGGTATGGAAGAATAGTTTGGACATTCTCTGGGCCTCTTGACAATATTAATATTGGGTAATAATAACTCATAGCTTGAAGTATGGAAGATAGTGCGGACATTCTCTGGGCCTCTTAACAATATTAATATTGTGTAATAATAACTCATAGCTTGAAGTATGGAAGATAGTGTGGACATTCTGTGGACCTCTTGACAATATTAATAATATATAATTTTTAAAAGAATTTGGTTAGAGAAGATTCTTTTTTTAATTTATATAATTCGAGAGCAGAATTTCATTTCAGAAATTTTATCGCTTATTGAATTTAAACTTATTTATTGATAAGTGATGTTATTAGTATGAAAATTTAAATCATTTGAAAAATTGTCGAAATAACGATATTTACGAAAAATTAGAAAACGTTTTATTGACTATATTAATATCATGTATTAACTGATATATTATATTACAGGATACTATATTAATGTACCTTATATTTATCATGTTGTTGCGAATATTCGAAACAATATATTATACAATGCATACTTCAAGCTGAGTTAAGATAGTATGGACATTCTCTGGACCTTTTAACAATGTAACATCATGTATTAATTTATGTATTATATTAACCAAAAACATGTATACAGCGTTCGAATCTTGGTCCATTCATTGTTTCCAATTAATTACCCCCTGAGAAGAAAGAAAATTCAAAAAGTTATGACTAGACTGCGGATCTTTATGCAAAATAAAAATTGTCTGCATCGATTTCAAGAAACAGAAACAAAGTAGAATGTTATTTCTTCATTTGCTGGTTTCAATAGATGAGAAATGGTATATTCACTCCAGTTATGACCCAGTGAAAAGTGTATACATCTTTAGGCTCACCCTGTACTACTAATTTAAATTTGCAACGTCCAGAAGATTTCAAAAAAAAAAAAAAAAAAATCTTTCCCACCCGTGATAACTGATGTGTTTAGAATAATTCCCAAAACAAACATCGTCGATTCCACAATAGTGAAAACAGTCCGTTTCAAAGGGAGCAAAAACGGCCACGTCAGTCGACACATTACCATAATCGACTTTCAGCGTTCGGAACGCAACATTCTCGCATCTCTTCGCGAGTCAATCGCGAATCAAAACGAGAGTCTCGGTGACTGTTCGAACCTGATCACGACCATGCGAGCGGCGCACGACGGTAGCAGTACCCGGTAATAACACTGGCCGTGCAAAAGCCGTGTGCCACCCCATTACCGATCAAAGGTCAAATCAATCGGGCAGGCCTGCTGTGCGCGAACGTTGCATATCAGTGAAAGCAACGAGCTAAAAAAAAAAAATGAAAAAAAAAATGGAAAAACAGAGAGGAAGAAAGTGGGAATAAAAGGGATCGCAAAGCTGCCTACGCGCTCTGGTTGGTCGAGCTCTGCTCATAACATCCGGAACCCACTCTATTAATCACCCATACCCGGAAGCGAATCAGTGCCACAGTTTCGATCATGCTAGAGACCGGGGGCGATTCTTCCGCTTGACCCGGTGCTGCTTGTTCGCGATTCATAAAGCGAACGCGCTCTGGAACGCCTTATTAGCGAAATGGGCTTCGCCAGAGTCCTTGGAAAATGGGGGGGTCTTCTGGGGGGGACCCGTCCACTCTCCCCCTCCCTCTCTCTTTCTCTATCCCCTCTCAATCTCTCTCTCTCTCTCTCAATCTCTCTCTATCTCAATCTCTCTCTCTGTCTCTCAATCTCTCTCTATCTCAATTTCTCTCTCTCTCTCTGTCTCTCTCTCTCAATCTCTCTCTGTCTCTCTCTCTCTCAATCTCTCTCTGTCTCTCTCTCTCTCAATCTCTCTCTCTCTCTCAACCTCTCTCTCCCTCAATCTCTCTCTCTCTCTCTCTCTCTCAACCTCTCTCTCCCTCAATCTCTCTCTCTCTCAATCTCGCTCTCCCTCTCCCTCTCTCTCGCTCTCCCTCTCCCCCCTCTCTCTCAATCTCTCTCTTCATTGCTCCGAACCCATCGACACAGAGAAGCGTGTATCATTGTACCGGATCTCATCACAAAGAGTAGCGATAGCATCGGGCCTGCTGTCGATCTCACGTCGCGAACCCTCCAGAGTCCGACAACCCCTCAACATACACACACCCCCTCCTTCCACGTTTCTTCGACCATTCAACCACGTTTCGGGCGAACCCTGCTCCGTTCTCGCGATCGACGCGCACCTAGATCATCTAAGGGCTGACTCCGCCCCGGTGATCCCCGTCCGAAATTACATATTATTATGACGTGTTATTAAACGAGTAATAACCGGGCCGAGGACCGATTGCGCCAGGTGGCCTAGAAACGACGCTTGATGGATCTCTGTTTACCCGGAGTCCAGATAAGATCTACGCTCGGACGCGCGGGATTTAGGGTGCCCGAGATTCTCAAAGAGGTCCCGGTGAGAAACTATGAGAACGGCCCGGTACCCTAAAACGTTCAATTTTTCTGTCAACGTGACGATCAAGATCAATTTTTACGACGATCCCCAAACAATGCAGAAAAGCATTGATCTAAGAATTTGATCTAGGAACAGGAAGAGGATCGTGAAAATAATTATAAAACAACGTGGATAAAACATTTACAGAATTTAAGCGAGAAATCTAGCGTAGCAATCAGGCCAATTTTATTAACATAACTTTTCAGTTCCGAGTGATTTTGTTATGAATAGACCGCGGATCTTTATGCGTTTATGACAAAAATGGGCAAGCACAATTTAAAGCAGTGGACATATTAAAAAGATTTAACACGTTGACTACTCACCTAAAATAAATTGTTACGTTAATATTATGTAAATTGTACCAAACTTGATTAGGATCTATAAAATGTAAGAAAGTTGGAGGACTACTCAATATCATACATTTAATTTTTTTCAATTTTTATACCCTCAAATAACTTACTTTGATTTTATAATTTGGCAGGCAAAGTCTTAGAAGGAAGGAAGAAGTTTTTATTTCGCTCCTGTGCCTTGCAGTCAATGCAAATATTGTTTATTTTGCATAAAGATCCGCTCTATAGTTATGAAACTTTCATCAACATATTCCTAACGTTTTCCCGATTAAAATGACCCCAAACACGACCCAGTTTGGATCCTGTAAAGATCGTGCAGGACCCTTAGAAAGGCCAGAAGAATTGAGTACATCAGTGAGATAATGCGAATTTTGTGCCATAACTTTTTCGTTTAGACTGATTTTTCGATAACACCTTTATCACAATATTCCTTACACTTTTCTGCTTAAAATGATACCCAACACGACCCAGTTTGGATCTCGCGTTTTCGTTAAATCCACGATTTAGTGGAGCCTCTATTATCCGAACCGATTCTTTGAGACGATTTTAGTATGCGTTCCGGTAGGAATTTTTCGACGTTCGAGGGCTCAAATTAAAGGCAAAGAGTTGCGCTTTGTGATAAGGGTAATTAGGTTTCAGTAGAACGACGAGAACATGAGGAGAAATCAAGAAGGTTGGTGACCGATTTTGTGTTGCAATTAACGCGGGCAATAAAAAGCGAAGTTATTTCTGTGACGACGTGACACATCGTGCCGTTTCACTGCATATAATCTCGAGAAGAAAATGAACAAGAAAATAAGTCGTTACTTGCCGAAGAAGGACAAGAAGAAGGAGGCGGAACGGAGAGGTGTATCGAGGGCCACACAAAGTGCCGGAGCTAGTTTGCGCTATAATCTACTATCTCGTCGTTTGCAATTAACTTCTCTTGATGATGTCACGTTTCGTTCGCGCCTCATTTCCAGCCGTGCCGTATAACAATCTGCCCGGTCCCCCTCTTCTCGGGACGATCCTTTTAACGCTCGCTTCTAAATTTCGTAATCAAGTTTTTCCTCGTCGAGGAAATTTGCGAATTTCTCTCCGTGTCCCTTTCCGTCACGCTTCTTTCTCTCTCCTTTCTTTTCGTCTCTTTTCTTAACCGATCTCTCTGTCTCTGTTACCTCCCCAACGGTGGATACCCCCACCCCTCCCCCTCACTCCCCCTCTCCTCTCGCTCTCGTACTTTGATGTCAAGCCGTGAACGTCACCAGCCGACCGTTTAATTTATCGGTCGATGTGTTTGAAAGACCCTCCTCCCTTCTTGACGCCCATCCGACATCCGTTTTTGGATCGTCGGACCGCCTGTGTTCCACTTCCTTCTACCGTGTTTGTCACCCTTTCGACCTTTCACCTAAACCGCCACCTGCCGAGAACTCATTTCCCCGGGTAACGATTTTTGCAATATCATATCGTTCTCGAAATTCAAAAGCTTCTACCAATCGTCCGCGCGAACTTCTACATTTCTGCCCGAGTTAATCAGCAGAAATCTCCGTCGTCTCCACTGAAAACCTTTGCGGAGACGTAACTGCTCTGCACTTTATCACAAAGAGCCATCCTTTACCTTTAATTCGAGCCCTCGAACGTCGAAAAATTCCTACCGGAACACATTCTAAAATTGTCTCAAAGAACCCCCTTAAAATCGAAGAAACCGGTTCGGATAATCGAGGTTCCACTATATCGTGGATTACGCAGACAGATGTAATCGTAAGTGGGTCGTGTTGGGTATCGTTTTAACCGGGAAGGAACGAGGAATGTTCCGGGAAAAGTTTCATTAAAAAATAATTACTATTCAAAAAGTTATGTCAATAAAACTGGCATGGTGTCATCGATAGGCGTTTATTTCTTCTATTCACACGTTTCTCTGAGCTAAAACTCAAAAATTTCTTTTAGAATCCTCGAAGGCACTATTTACTTAAAATTCTCAATTATTTATTCGCATGAAATAAAATTGTTTAAACAACAATCGAGAGCAATTTCTTTCGTCGAGTCTCTAAAATCGAGGGGCTCGTTGCGTTGGCCGTGACCGGGGCCTAGATAAGTAGTATCAGAAGAACGAATCGAGCGTGGCGCGCATCAACAACGGCTTCAGCATCAGCACGAAGCGTCCGCGGGCGTCAGGCGAGTGGTCGTAATTGATTTCCACGGCGCGTCGTCGCGCGTCGCTCGTTAATCATAAATCCAAGCCTCACGCCTATCCGAGTAAATTATACGCCGGTAGGACGAGCCGGAACGGACAGGCGAGAGAGAGAGCCTAGCTAGCCGGTATCATTGATTCCTCGGACGCGGATGAATGGCGTGGCGAACCGGCGACATTGAAAAGTTTCGCAGCCAGTTATATATCCTCCGGCCTGTCGACCGTGGCTACCTGCTAATATACCTGTTCTGGACGCGAGTAACTGATTCCTGTTCGATGAATGGATATATCGGTCGGCTCCGGATCTTGCTAACGTCGCCCTACCTACCTACCTGTCGTCGATCCTCCTTCAATACCCGAAGAACATCCTGAAGACCCTTCCACCTTCCAACACAATCTATTCTACACTCGTTATGTCCCTTTAGAGGGGACATCCGACCTCAAAGGGTTAAAATCAGTTAATAATTTCCATTTCTGAAGTCAGAGGTCACCTCAAGGTCATATCAACACTACCACTGCCGGTCAAAGTGGCCGGTTCCAGGTTTTTTATTTTACAATTATTGGAATTATTAAAGAAATAGATCTGGTACAGCATTTACTATAATCTGAACCGCACAGAATGTAAATAAATAAAATTTTTTCATTTTTATAAGACAACATTTATTACTTTTAAGGCTCAGTAGGTTTAGTCTTAACACAAAAAGTGACTATTATACATTACTTTATAGAAGTAAGAAAAGTGTGGCCTCCAAATTTTTAGCTATTTTCTTTTTTAATAAAGAAATTAATTTGTTTAATAATTCCTCATGGATGTATCTTTAGAATCTGAATAATTGTAAATTAAAAATATTAGAAACCGTCATTTTGACAGGTCCCCTAAACCTAGTCCTTAAGGATATAGTCTGATCTAGGTCTAGACTTAATAATTTAAATAATTATAAAATCGAGTAACATATAATATATGAAAGAAAATATATTCTTGCCTAACATTGCAATTATTTGTTTGTTCCAGGTGAGTTTTACCAGTGTCATTTCCACGATTGTTGTCGCTCCGTACCGTAAGTAATCTTCTCGATATATGTCAACAACGTGGGTCCTGCCAGAGACATGTATCGTACAGGAGAGCCGTGTTACGTTTGCTTACTTGTAGTGGGGATAATTCTGCGACGTTTATCATCGCCTCGGCGACATATACAGAGAAATCACTGTACTTTCAAACAAATTCAGCGGGGCTCTGATCAGAGTGCTTTTGTAACAACAATTCCTTGGCGACTGAGGTCACAGGATTTGTTTCGTGAAAAATTTGTTCGGCGGCGCGGGTCGGTCAAAATCGATAGTAAAATTCATTGTCCAGCAGTGGAACCTATACAGATTTCTTCTCTTTTTTTTTCGGTTCGGTTTAATGGAACCGTTCGTATCTGTACAAGAGTAACAACGTAAACGAAGTTTAGCGTCGAAACTTTCGCTAAAGTGACTCTTCCTGTCCTCAAACGCTTTGAAATTTCATCGAGTCGTAGTTCGATAGAGTTTAGATTTAAAAGAGTTAGTTCGACGAAAAACAGTTCGCCCGGAGTATTCGATTAAACTGTGCAGATTAAGACGATAATGGAACACAGACACACAGACAGACAGTGAGAGAGAGGCACACAAATACACATGGATAATACGGTATATCGACGAATTCGAGCTGTCGAAATCGAAATCCTTTTCCGATTCTTTTAACGCGCGATAATAGACTTCGATAGAGAGAACACAGGGAAAAGAGAGAGAAGCTCTCGAGTTTTATTAACAGATTCTGTATCCTTGATCGGCCTGGGAATCGCGCTTTTTTCGTCCCCGATTGGATGGAGCTTTTTAATTTCGTTTTCGATGGTTCGCCCCGGAAGTAGCGTCGTCGTGTCGGGATACTCACGCGGAAATTGATTTCCCGTTAAGGACCGTATAATTCGTGCGCGAGATATCGGTTCCATTTCGATTTCCAATAATTAATCTGTGGCCTTATTTGCCCGGTGCCGCGATTTAACTCTGCTTTAGCGGACGCGCCCGATTGTCAAGAAATTAATACCAGATACCAGATCATTTTTCTCACCGGCTAAACTAGAATTTGTTTTAAACAATATTTTATCAGAATTCGCCACTCGCATTTTTAAATGGATATCTGTAGGTGTACAGAGTACTGGATCGTGTTGTGAAACAAATTCTTTTTAGTGAGCATTCGATTTTGTTAACACTAGGTTAAAATTGACCGGTTCTAATATTTTTAATTTAAAATTATATTAAGATTCTGATGATGCATACACGAGAAATTATTCAGCAAATTTATTTCTTAGTGTGTATATATTATTTTTGAAATATTGCTAAAAATGTGGTCGGCAAGTTCTTGTTATTTTTATAAACTAGTGCAAAATAGGATTTTTGTGGAAAATAAAAATTGTCAATAAAAGGAGAGTTACATAAAAATTGAATTCTTCTCTTAATAGTAGGTTTCAAATAACGTACCGGTAATATTCAAATAATTTTTGCCATAAACGCAAGAAATTCGCCGTCTAATAAGAAGAAGACTGAGAATATTTATATAAAATGCAAGTTGATTGTAAGGAATAGAAGCCAAACGAAGATAAATTTCTGCTTTTAATCATTTTTGGGGGCGTCGACAATAATAAAACTAGAGAAACAGTTTTCTCTCCATTTCACCTATTCGTTCCTTTGCCACGCGTGGCCCATCACCCACATTAAGTAGAATCAGTCAGCCATGATCAGACGCGTCAGACTCTTACTGAACACGACACGCCTAACTTGGGTCTAGAATTTTATTGAATTTCATCTGTTATATTCAACCCTTCAGGGACGACATTTATTATATTAATTCGAGCCTCGAGCCAAAGAAAATTACTGGATTTAGAATTTCCAAATTCTTAACCCACTTTCACCCTTCAGTTCTTCACACATGTACATCTTACACTCTTCTTTTATCTATAGGACTGAGTTGATAAAAAATTTGATTTTCCAATCGGATTAATTTTTTTAATTCCCCTCCCCTTTCTCTTCCATATTCGACTGTACACCACGTGGTCGCTAATGACCCAACTGTTAATGCTACCACTTTGAAATAAACGATATACATAAAAAATAAAACTACAGTAGGGTTTGCAAAATGATACAACGTTGGTACGAAAAGAAACTGGGGGTAGTCCCCGAAGGGTTGATAGACGGCGTCACCTTTTCTGCTCGGCGTCAGCTGACCTTCATCGCGACCTTCGTCCTGCGGATCCAGGTCTGGCGAAGATGCTAACACAAACCGGAGAAAGTTCGTCGAAGTTTCGACATCCGATGTAGCTCGATATGCATCGGGGCTTGTGCGGCAAAGTATGCCAAAGTCGAGGGCAAGCTTGCTAGATAGAGGAACGAGAGAGTGAGAGACAGAGATAGATAGATAGATAGATGGATGGACGAGGAAACGACGACGGTGGCTGCGGAATCGGCGAGGAAAAGCGAAAGGCGGATTACTGGCTGGGAGGTGGCGGATAGAGGGGTTGGGAAAGAGGGTGGCGAGGGTGGCTAGGCAGGCAGGCAGGACGGGGACCCAGAGGCATAGCAAGTGGAGCGAAAATCAGATTTGCTCGTTGTCGCCTCCACCCACGAGCATCGCCACCCACCCACCTCCGGTCCGCCGGCTCCATTCGAACCCCCTACAACCCCCGTGCAACCCCGTGCCGCCCCACCATGGCCCCGTTACCCCCGTCGAACCCACGCGTCCCTCGCCTCGAAAGCTCGAACGAGCACCGCCCTTTGATCCTGCCGACAGCCACCCTCCTCGCCACCCTCCGCCGCCGACCTAACTCCATCCCCTATGGTCCCCAGGCCCTCGAACCAAACCACCCTTCTTCCCCTGCGTCCTTTCGCCTCTACTCTCTCTCTCTCCCCCCTCCCCTCTCTCTCTCTCTCTCTCGTTCTAGCTATCTTCCTCTCCCTCCGCGATCGGACATTCTTTCTCCACGGTTGATTTTCCAAGCTCTCGCCGAGAGGACTTTCTTGCCCGCCTCGTTTCCCAGCCGATTTTATCCAACCCGCCCCCGCGCCACCCCCGTTTCCACCCATGCACCCCCACGCCCACAGAACTTACTTTTCGCGCGAACCGTAATGGAGATCGCTTGGGGATGACGCCGACTACCGAACGTATGCTCGCCAGTTTTCACGATTTTCCGGGGTGGGGGTGCGTTTAGGCTCGTCTCGATAAGCTATCCTGCTGTCCACAGGCGCCTAAAATTATACTCATCTACCGGCAATTATTCTACGATTTTTATCCCAACATTTTCTTTCCAAAAAATAATGGAAACTTTAACCCCGGGCACTTCCAAGCCTCGAGCCCTCAATCCCAATTTTGGATTCAAAAAGAGAGGTGGGGGTGTCCTCGAGACCATACTTTTCTTTACTCATTTCCCCAAAAAGAAATTGTTTTTTGATAAAATTTTTGTAATATTGAAGAATCTGACACTTTATGGACATTTCACGTTGCATTCAGAAGCCCAGTGAATTCTCGATATATGTCAGCAACACGGGTCTCGCCAGCGACGTATATCTTATAACTTCAGACTATCTATAATAAGGACTATATCTATCTATATCTGTCTATAACTATCTATAACTTCAGACCTCTCGAGCTACGAGTAGTGGGAATAAGTCAGCGACATTTATCGTCCATGTCTTGGCGACATATATAGAGAGATCGCTGTAATGCCCGAGCCATGTTTTATTTACACTCCTCTAGGTCCAAGGCCTCTTGGTATATAACAATAACTACTATTGGGATATCCGGTTGCAAGGATAATTTCGCGACATTTATCATCCAAGCTTTAGCGACACATCTAGAGAAATCACTATATATTTATTTTAACAGAAAGTAAATATGCAACTCTCTTCTCTCAGAATGAATATTCGCTTCTGACTACACTGAATGCTTCACTGCAACTGAAAATGCTAAAAAAGGCAATCAGTTCTATGATTGAATTCTTAGCTCTGGGATTATTTGTTATTCTTTGGAGATGAAAGGACTGTTTGAAAAGTACTGACGCCGCGATGCATTTTTCCTACAGCAACGGGATTTCGGAATATTAAACTTAAATGTACAAACAACTACAAATAATTTTTGTGAGAATTTTTCATCCAAGAAAAATTTCGTGTCGTACTAACACTAAACCTACCACAGTTAAATGACCACTTTTCTTTTAATGTCACAATTATTGAAATTGACTACTTTACACAATGAAAATTGCTTAAATAAATTCAGTCTTCTCCCTTCTAAAAGACGTTCCACTTTTATATACTTTGTGCTTGCTAGATTTAGTGTTAAATAGGTCTCCAGAGAATGGAAATATGAATTATCAATTAATTATTATTACTTATGGGAGTATAATTATCTAATTAGTATTAACTCTTTGCACTCGATTGGGACTCTGAAGCGCCACTAAAAATTGTTGTGGCATTATTTCGAGGAAATTACAAAAAATATTGCACAATATTTGTTACATTACAAAATTTGTATCTCATAGATTACTAAATATTTAAATATTGTATATAAAAATCGTTTCGTATAAATAAAGTGAAAATATTCTAAGACGGAAGAAAAATTTAGTTTCAGAATTAAAATACCGCCGAGCGCAAAGGGTTCAATTATTATTATTATTTATTTAATTCGTATCTAGTTCCGAAGCGAAAGAGACGCAGAAATGGCCAAATAATTTTTGCTATCCCGTTACCAAAGTGCCCTTTGCCGAATTTCGGAGTCAGGAACAGCTGGCCCGATATCGGTGTCGGTTTAAATTTCGATCGGGCAAAGACTCGGGGGAAGAAAAGGCGGGCGAAGTTATTTGCGCCGCAGGTCGCGTCAAGGAAGTCTCCGGGCAAACGAAAGTGCAGCCGCCGCCGCCGCCGGTCCTGCGCCGAGCCCGTAATTGCTACGAACCTCTATTAACTCCCGCGTTTGATCCGCGCGCGCGGCTCCGCTCGTTCTTTGTGCAAACTAACGCGAAGTTCGACGGGCGCGGGCGCAACAAACATATTAAACTTTTCTTTCCGCCGCGGCACCGCACACCAACCTGCACTCCTACGCTCCTGATCTTCATGGAAATTTTCCGTGGACGCGTGTGCGTGTGGGACGTTGATTAACCACCTGCGACAACTTCGCACTTTCGATACTTGGCACGTGCATTTCGTGAGGTCACAGCGAGTCATTGTTCTAAATTGTTTGGAATTTTACTCCTAAAACAATTTTAGGGCCTTCCTAAAAAAAATTTTAAGGCCTTTCCAAAAGAAAAAAATTTTTAGGGACTTAGCGTGGGAGCCCCCTTATTTTTTGGTTAATAAGTATATGAGAGAAACCTCTATTTTTTACTAAAATTAATTTTAGGGCTCTATAATTCTTACCGCTCGGGGCCCCCACTCGACTAGAGCCATCACTGGCTGTTCTACTTATCTAACTCAGACCCCCACTTCAAGGGCTGTCATATTTACAAATGTCAATATTTGTTAATGAAACTTTGGGAGAGTATACCTGAAGATATGTACTACAAAATGGAGTCGTTCTAATTTGTTTGGCATTTTATTTCTAAAAAAATTTTAAGGCCTTTCTAAAAGAAAAAAATTTTTGGGGACTAAGCGTGGGAGCCCCCTTATTTTTTGGTTAATAAGTTTGTGAGAGAAATCTCTATTTTTTACTAAAATTAATTTTAGGGCTCTATAATTCTTACCGCTCGGGGCCCCCCACTCGACTAGAGCCATCACTGGCTGTTCTACTTATCTAACTCAGACCCCCACTTCAAGGGCTGTCATGTTTACAAATCCTAATATTTGTTAATGATACTTTGGGGGAGCGTACCTGAGGATACCTGCTACAAAATGGCTATAAAGTATTTTTGTAAAAAAAATTGAATGCCCTTAGAAAAAATAGGTTACAGCACCCTCCATTATGAGCCCCCAATCGGGCCTTGTAGAGAGATTTGCCGGGAGATTTCTCGCATTGGCAACCATTTCGGGGCAAAAAGGGATGGAAAAAAATTCGGTGGGAAAAACGATTGTTTTTTTCACGGGCAGATTAGCCGACAAACAGAAAGTATCTGATAATGTTTTAAATGCCGGGAGTTTTCGGTGGTTTCGTAATGGTGCCATGTGATTTCATCACGCGGATCGCGCCTCTTCGATTCACGGCAGCCCGTTTGCTCTCTCCCTCTCTCTCACTCTCTCTCTCTCCCCCCTCTCTCTCTCCATCTCTCTCTCTCTCTCTCTGCTCTGCACTCGATCGTTCGATCACCATACCTGCCTCTCTCTCTCCCTCTGTCTCTCCCTCTCTCTCGCTCGGCTCTCTGCACGAGCGGTATTGAGTTTTCGCGGTAACTCGTTTAACTAAGCAGCGCACCGATATCGGTAATCTGCCAATGGCCATTTAAATACCCGTGTACTCCCGCGGACCGCCCCCGACCTTTTTTTTTCTCGCGCTCGCATTTTCACCGGCAAATGTCATTGTTGACTCTGGCGGAACGTTTAAAAACCGGTCACCACCGGTATTAAAAGCTTCCCACCGGGAAAAGAATGAAATTATTCCGGCCACTCGTGGGGCCCACCCCCGACCGAAACTTTAACACAAATTAAAGAAATTATCGTGTGTCCGCCCAGCACGTTGATCTCCACTCCTTTTTTTTTTTTTTTTTTTGTTCACTATCACATTACTCTGTGTGGTGTAAAAAAAAAAGGAGAGAAAAGAGTGTCGCAGAGAGACGTGAAAAATTCGAACGCGCAACATATTTTCGCGAGCGCGCGTAATGCTCGGCATAATACGCGCGACGACTATGGCGGCGGCTGCTCGCATCTCTCCGTAGTTTTTCGTCGTGCGTGCGCGCCTAAAGGCCCGTTTTATATTTATTCGAAAACAGAATTAACGTAATTTGTTAAACGCGACGGTTCCCCGGGCCGTTTCGCTGCTCGTTAAAAACCAGTTAATGCGACGCGCGCCAAATTAATATTCCCTCGCACCGACTGGCTCGCGAAATTGCGGATCGCGTCGGCCGAGATTCGAATGGGAAACGTTTTAACGGTGGAAATCGGTTGTAACGGGGTTAATTTTTGCGATGGGACGAGCCGGAACGCCGGCATATACCGCTGCACATATATACACACGTCTATATATACATACGTATATATTTGTTTTAGTCATTTCGCTCGCCGTATGATAATTTTATAATTACGAAAAATCTATGGCCGCGTAATGCGAGCCGCTCGGACGAGGACACGCGCTCGTCGCGAATATTATCCGATATATATTATATATTTTTTGGTCGTTCCCTGCCATTTAATTGTGTCGCAAAATTCAACGGTTCCGTAAAACAAAAAAAAACGAAACTTCATTTGTATCAGCAAACGCGATCTCATCTTTCCAAACGCTGCAAATCGAAACGGTAGACAACAATTATTACTGTCTTTTCTCGATATATGTCGCAAATACCTCCATGATAAAAGGCGCACTACTGCAGGGTATACCTTTCACGGGGTCCGAGAAAGTCAAGAATACGGATCGGGTACAACGTTCAGGATCGAAAATAGTATCTCCTACACGATATATGTCGCAAATACCTCGCTAATAAAAGGCGCAGAACTATCTTCACTACAGAGAAGTACATATACCATGTGAGGGGCCAAGAATACGGATCGGGTACGAAGTTCTGGATCGAAAATAGTATCTCCTGGACGATATATGTCGCAAATACCTGCACGATAAAAGGCGCAGAAATATCCTCGCTACCACGAGGAATACCCTTCACGGGATCCATGTAATGCCATAAATACTGGATCGGATCCGACGTTCAGGATCGAAAATAATATCTCCTACACGATATATGTCGCTGCAAGATTCCTGTTATTGACATATATTGAGGAAATAATTTTCGCTGCTACTATTTACGCCACCCTGTACATCGAGGTGAGTCGAGTTTCTAGCAACGGGGTTTTTAGCAGCCCCGGAAGCGCCGGGCGCGACGCAAAGGGGGTTTCGCGCGTTTTCGCGCGTTTCAAGAACGGAAAGAAAGCCGTGCGACATCGACGGTGGCCCGGATGCCGGAGCAATCAGCCACCTAGCGCGGTGCGTTTGATCTGCGAAATCGCGGCTCGTCGTAAACGAGGTTTCCATCGTGCCAGTTTTCGACCTCCCTCAACCTTTCTCCCCCTCCACCGGTGTTCCCTCGCGCGAATTTCTCTCCTCTTCCTCTCTCGCGACGGGAAATTTTTTCCTTTGTTTCGCGCCTCGCGACTCGATTTTTTCGCACCTCCGCGATTCTTTTCCGCGAAGTTGAATTTTCCTTTCGTTCCCCCGTGTCGTTTCGCGCGACTCGAATTTTTTTTTTCGTGGTTTTCATTGTTCTTTCTCCGCAGTATCATCTGCTCTTTCTCCCCCCTGTTCCGTTTTCCAGGTTTTAAACACTGACTCCTTTAATTCCTCTTCTCTCGATTCTCTCTTTTCTTCTGCCCCCTCTCTTCTCACTCCGGTTTCCCAGTTTTTCCCTTTTCCCGGAAACCTCCTTGTCGGCTCGTCTACCGGCTCCTTTAGCGGCGCGAGTAAAGAGCCGTGGCGCTCGAAAACCCGTAAGAGAGAGAGAGAGACTCCGTGTGTATCTGTAACGCGCGCAAGGGCGCCAGTCGAGAAAATCTCTGTAAACGAAAATGTATTAAGCGCGGCCACCTAAGCCCGTAATTGCCACGAGGCTCAATTAACTTGCGCGTTTGATCCGGGACTCCTCGTTGCGCCGCGCGTTTTGCGATCACGCGTTGCTTCCTTTGCGTCGAATCTCGCGGAGAGACGCGGAAATTTCCAGGAGAAACCGCCGATGAAGATTAAACCGACGAACCTACTCGACTTTGCCCAATTATAGGCCGACAATTCGCAAAACTTCGCAGTGCAAAATTTTTTGAGCCATCTGTGTCAACCTGGTTCACTAAAGTTTAAACTTTTGCTGAGGAAACCAGAAATTTGTCACTTTTCTTCACGCAAACCTGCAGATTCTGTTGATAAAATGCCGAAAATCCAAGTTTTAATTCTAGGAGACCAATAGTTCAAAAGTTATGCGCGTTTAAACTCGAGAAAGGCCCTAGCGAATCAGTGTCAAGCACAAGTGTTGTCTTCTATCGACTCCGCTCGCTGAGTGCATACCAACATGGCAGCGCCCTGTCGAAAACGCTGAGAATCGCACATTTTTACGCATAACTTTCGAACTACTGATCTCCTAGGATTGAAACTTGGATTTTCGGCTTTATCTCGCCAAAATCTACAGGATTACATTAAAAGAAGTTGGAAATTTCTGGTTTCCTAAAGTGAACACCATTTTCACAATAGAATTTTGTACGTCTGTTGATATTGCAAATTTAGGACCAAAGTCAATGTTAAAGGTGCCTCTATTTTGCCACCCACCGTTCTCCAAATTGTCTTTCCGTGGCGCGGAGCTTTCTCCGTTCTTTTCGGAAGATTTTCGCGTTTCCCTTCCGCTTTCTCTGCGTCGGAACCAAAATTGAGTGCGAGCAAACCGGATTGTTTGTCGCGGCTTCTTGTTCCTTTGCTTCACGCGCGACCGGTCGCGCGAAAGAATGGAATAAACGCGCGCGGATCCTATCTTCCTCAATTTATCCTCTTCCCGTCCGTAACGAACGAGACGGAGAACCGCAGACCGAACGGAAGACACAAAAAGACAAAACGGCTCGCGAGCCGGGGACTTCGTTTCTCCGGCAGAGAAACATCGTAGCGATAAAAATTTATGCGCGTCGTCTCTCCTTGTCGCTCGCGTTCGGAACGCCACGAATGAAAGAAAGAAGGATAAAGGCGGGTGGTTTCCGGAGGGAGGGATTGGGGGGAGGGGGTGGAAAATGGCTGTAGCAGCCCGGGCCTTTGATGCCATTCTTACTCATCATTCTCTCTTTCTCTCTCCCTCCCTTATTCGGCCAAATAGGTTTTTCAGATTAAATAAACTGTTTGCACCCTCGAAGGCAGCCCACTTTTGCCCCCGGAACACTTACCAAAGTGAGCGAGCCGCCACGCCCGGTGGCCGAATAAAAAGCTTTCTCCGCGTTTGAAACCGCGCGCGCGGTGCACGCCCGGAAATACCTTTTTCACCCCGGCTACTTCCTCTTTTTCTTTTCAATTAAACCGTGCTATTGCCTCCCCCCCCTCTGCCCCTCTATCTCTCCCACACCCCCCTATATATCTCTTTCTCGCATATCCAGAAAGCTGCAAGAATGCGTATGACATTTCATTTAAAAACGAACCGGTTACATTGCTCGCGAGCTGCCCTGCTAAATGCGAAATTTCTTACTGAGTGCCCGCTCTATATCGCGTGATTGGCTATTGAATGTTTATGGTATAGTTGGACTACTCGTCTCTGTATAAATGCGGATTTTTGCAGAGAGAATTGCACACGTAACCCTTTGAATGTATTCTCTTAAATACGTACGCGAAAGTATATTACATATAGATTTTTTTACATATTTATCATGTTATAGTATACAATAGCAGTCTGAAACTCGATATTCTATATCGAATATCTAGATATTTATGCTGTGATTGAAATCGAATCTCGTTAAATTCCATGACACTGATACTCTTTCTCTCTCTCTCTTAATGTGTAATTTCATAAAATACGATATGAAATAGCTAAAGAGGAGAAATTAATTTAATTCGTCAATGTTATACATGCATACACTAATGCTACATTATGAAATACTAGTGTAAAGTACACTTACAAATTTTTCAGAATAATCTGTTCCTACGTCGAATCCACAGCACACTGTTATCGACTCACGTGAATACGTCCGAATAATTGCGCCTGGCTTTCGAAGTCTATTTTCGAAGTAGGAAACACCACAGTTCGAAATCACAGTTTCACAATCACTAAACACTACACAACACGGTTTACGAAATCGTGACAGCGAACGAGAAGAAGTTACTCCGACCACGGTCAAAATAATACTGTGATTCGAACCGCTTCGCTCCCAAGGACGCGAGGTATGTAAACAAATTCTGGCGGCCCGATTTCCCGGAACTCCCCGTTTTCGTATCTAGTGTTTATAGACTCCCCGGCGTCTGACCTGCCTGGTATAACGTGACGTCACACGTCACGAAGCGAAGCGATGAAAATCACAGTATTATTTAGTTCGTGGTCGGAGAAACTTCTCGTTCGCTGTCGCGATTTTGTTAAGTGTGTTGTGCAGAGTTTAGTGATTGTGGACCAATAATAATATTATTTTGTTCGTGGTCGGAGTAACTTCTCGTTCGCTGTCGCGATTTTGTTAAGTGTGTTGTGCAGAGTTTAGTGATTGTGGACTAATAATAGTGTTCTATGGATCCGACGGAGGAACAGATTATTCAGAAAAATTTGTAAGTGTTCTTTACATTAGTATTTTGTAATGTAGGTTTAGTATTCGTATGTAGAACATTGGACACGAGTTTTTCTTTCGTATTTTGCAACTTCTAATTTATGATCCTAAGACGAAAGTCCCTTTAAGCTTCGTTTTTTTTTTTTAGGCACGCATACGATTACGTTCCGTCTCATCGACACGTATCAGGTGGACTGTAGTAGTAGGCTTTTTTCTATACGTGTAACTCCACACAATCAAATTTTGCGAAAACTTTAACGGCTTGTATTTCGATAACTATTTGTTTGTGACGTATCGTTCCTTTCAAACTTTTTCTTTTCTCGATGTATAAAAGGTGTTGATGTAGAGAAAAACTTTAATAACAATTTTTGTTTGTTATAAACAATTTTGTAGCGAGTTTCTCTTTGACAAATGTCCACCGATCCAGAGGTATAGATTTTCCCTTAGAGCGGATGACCATTACTTTTCATAATTATATTAGATAAATATCATTAGATTACAATATTAGAATAATTATCATTAGACTGGTGATGTTCATGTAAAACAAACATTTTCCACCTCAAGTACAACTGGGGTGAAATGGAAATTTATTTTCTCTCTTAACCCTCGGACTCCTGCGAGTTCTAGGGTCATTTCTGACCCACACCGTCATTTCATTAACACAGTTCCGATATAAAACAATTTTCTTATTTCGAAATAAAAAGCGTCGTCTTATACCGCAATCGAATTGTACATATTGATGGTCACGAATGACCCATAGCATGCGTTAATATGTTTAATTGGTCGAAAAGAGTATAACAATATTTTTAAAACAGTGTTTTTAATGTTTTTACCCTTTTAAACTACAACTAAAAATTGTTGCTACAAATGTTAGAATTTGTCCTGCGACTTACCCAACAAAAAAAAATACCTACCTTTTAATAAATATAGTTTTGGGCAAATCGATGGGTCCATATCCGCAACAGATTGGCAGCAACTTGCCGAAATTTTAATTAGCAGCCGGTCGTCGCATTTTCAACGAATTAATTACGCGAATTTATGCGTCGCTCGACTCTCTCGCGTGCGAATTACTGCAATTAGTCACATAGTTGCTCCCGTTCCTGTTTTTTTTTTTTATTTTCTGAAAGCGTAAAATAAAAATTCTGTCCGGTTAAACGGAGGATACTTGTATCTGCTCGGAGTGCGTTCTCGTTAAACGGATAACTTGTTACCTCTGTCAGGGTTACGCGGATGGTTGATGCACGTCGTTGTAAAATGAAGCATAAAGTTGTTCGTGGAGAGCGGGGCCGGCAACGAGAACAGGAAGCGAAGTGAAAGTGGGGAGCCCGAAAGTTTCTGGCCGACGCCGACGCCGACGCCGACCCGACGCCGACGCTCGTGGAAACGCGATCCTCGTGATCTGTTTACGATCGTTTGAGAGCCGACGACGATATTTGAGCAACCATTTATTCGCCTCTCGGTTGACGGTCACGTTTATGCAGTTTCTGCACAATGGAATCCGCGAAAGGAATTTACAGCTATTGTCAAATACGGTATTAAGCAATTTCGCCACTCGTTTGTTCATTCATACGTTCATTTGTTCGAGCGTTCATTAATCAACCATTCGTTTACTTCTGAGTACAGTGATTTTTTTATATATGTCGCCAATGCCTCGAGGATAAACGTCGCGAAATTATCCCCACTAGGGATACTGTACGGCTTTCTGCAAATTTCTGTCCAGAAGAAACATATTTACAGCTATTGGCAAACACTTCATTAAGCAATTTTTCATTCATTTAGTTACTCGTTAATTGTTATTAGTCTGAGAGCCAAAAACGATGTTTGAACAACCATTTATTTACTTGTCAGTAGACGGTGGACGTTTAAACAAGTATACACGAAAGACTTTGGATCAACTTTTGGAAACAAAAATACTTTTCACGTTAAATTCTAATGAAAAATTCACGAAATTTTCTGCAACACTATCAATAACGAAAAAATAATATTGTCTATTAGTAGTAAATTAGTAATATTACTGTCAAGTTCAAGCAGAAAAATTTTCAATAGCAGTTTCATCACAAGTTTGATTGTCAGAAGAGTTTAAGATTCTTAATAATGTTGTTAAATAACCAAATATTGTTTTGTGACGTTGGCTTTTTAGTCGGTCGAATTTTCTGACAAGCAGCACGCCGCACAGAGAAGGCACGTTGCATAATCCTCGTGTTTAGGGTTAGCAGGCAGCACAATGCGCCTGCGCCGACGAGGGAGTGTCCGCCAACCCTCTGCGAAAGAGCTCTTTCCCCTAAATCTTCTCAGACTGGCATTACGTAATTATATATTTCATGGAAATGCAAAGGCAAATGTAATGGCCCGCGCCATTGTTCCACAATTGTCCAAGGCCTGGACGTTTGCGGAACCCGTAATTTTTCTGTTTTCACTTTCTCGGTGGCGTTCATTCTCGGGCATTTACGGGCGATGACATATCCAACGTTTATGAGACAAATGCCGTGTTATTAACGTCCGCACACGTTCCCTATTAATAATTCACACAGGATTAGGACAGAACATAATTGTACCGATAATTGTACCCACTTATTAGCCTCACAGGTACAGTACAGTCAACTTTGTGATTTGAGTTTATATAAACACAAGTACAGTACTCAACTTTGTGATTTGAGCTTATATAAACACAAGTACAGTACTCAACTTTGTGATTTGAGCTTATATAAACACAAGTACGGTACTCAACTTTGTGATTTGAGTTTATATAAACACAAGTACAGTACTCAACTTTGTGATTTGAGTTTATATAAACACAAGTACAGTACTCAACTTTGTGATTTGAGTTTATATAAACACAAGTACAGTACTCAACTTTGTGATTTGAGTTTATATAAAATCGCTAAAAAAAATCTGCAGAAACACATTTCTGTTAATATTATGAACTAAAATAGTCCTCCATTGAATTCGAGTTCTAGGCCTATGATGGAGTCATTTCTGACCCAATATTTCACTAATACAGTATTATTCCGATATAAGACGATGACTCGGGACCAGCTTTCGTCTTATTTCGGAGGGTTAATACACTGTGAATTTTATGCATTTATCAGGGACAGACAAATTGGAGCAATTTACAAGAATAGACACAGATTTGAACAATTTAGTAATGCTGACGTGGTTGGAAAATTTTTTAAATTAAAATTGATTTAAAATAAAATTGGATAAACCTGTGAACAAATATTTTACCTTTCAATTTTTATTTAAAAATACTGCAGACTAACATTCTCGACTTGGGATAATTAAAGGCAGAAGGAAACGTCCGAATAACCATTGAGCCCCACTACTGTGTACAAAATGGTGGCTTTCTCAGTAGATCAAGTCAAAATAACACCGCCAGCAGGGCCAGCAAATCGGAAAATTCCTTCGAGTCAAATTTCCGGCGAACTCCTAAGACTTTCGGTAGGGGTGGGTGGGGGGTTGTGACCCATATTCGGTGTAGATGAAGCGGGTCCGATAAATCTGGCAAATTCGATTGTTGACGTTCACCGAGGGCAAGGAGAACGAAGCGATCGAAACGGTCTCTCAGCGGGAATCGAGCCTTCCGAAACTGTCGGCCGCAATTTAGACGCACTTATCCTGCTACTTTCCGGTGAATGGGCTTCTTTTGTACTTCGCGGCGAGAAGAATAGGGGCAAAGGGGTGGTAGAAAGTGGGGTGGGGGAGTTGGGGGCAAAGGTTGCAGGGCAAAGCAGAAGAAGAAGAAGAAGAAGAGAACCGCCACCGGGTAGAAGCAACAGCTAGCTCTCTGGCAGCGGCGCGGCTGTTGGCGCATTCGGTTTTAAGTTTGTCACAGTTATACTCGCCCCTCTCCCCCACCCCCAGAACCACCATCCCCCTTCCCCGTCGGGCGAAAGTGGGTTAAACGAAGTTCCATGATACTTCGCGGTAGCACGGTTCGTCGAGCAGAGCCGCTGATTCAGTTCCTGTGCCGCGCGAGAGGAAAGAGATCTCACAGAGGATCCGAGGAGATCGTCGATTAAACTCTTTCACGCTCCGGGGAGAAACTAAGGAAGCGAGCGTTGCTCTTTTCTGTTTCGCTCGCTTCTATCGGCCAAACCATCCGCTGTTATACTTCTCTTAACATCGAATCCAGAAATCTCCCCGAGATTTTGTCTCATTTTGATTTTGTGAGAAATTGTCCCCGATGCTGAGACACTTTGTTCAGGAACCTTGGGATCTTCTTCGTAGGCAAATTATTTTGGAAACTGATTTTGAAATGTTCATTGATTTTCGCCACTGGGCCAGATTGAAAGAAGTCGGGAGCTTTCTGAAATGGTTAGTGTCGGTGGGAATAAGCGTCTACTCGATATATGTCCACAATACGGGTCTCCCCAGGGACATAGATCGGGCAGGAGATACACTATTCTTTGATATACTGCTATTGAAGAACAGCGAAGCTTTTTAGGCTCTCATCTTGTATACCTGGGGTAATGGGGATAGTTCTGCGACTTTTATCGGCTAGGTATGCAATATTTACCCGATATATGTCCAAAACATGAGGTATATATGTCGGCTAAAAGATACTATTATTTGCTGTCAAAGAACTCCTTAACGTAGAAAAGCACAGCTACTAGGCCCCTCACTAGGTTCTGGGACTTTTAACGGCTAGGTATTTGTGACATATATCGAGTGAAGACTGTATGTGCAATTTTATACCGGTATAAGACGACGCTTTCTATGTCGAAATAAGTCCCCTCTTCTGCTTGTACTATGTATACATAGTAGAAACATTATTTATATGTCGTAGATTTAAGCACGTTTTCTTAGGTCAAGCATTTGCCGTTGGAAGCTGCCCGAGTCGGTTGCCGAGTGCTCGCGCGCGTGTATTTACATTGTAGCGCGGTCGAGACGTTTGATCGGCCGCGACAGTTGGGATCGGTTTCCATGACGCACGGCCGAAACGTTTGAGCGGCCGCGACAAACAAAATCGGCTTCTTTGTAATGCGTGCACGTGTACGGAGTGACTCTGCGGAGTGGGGAAAATGGGATGGCCCGAGATCGGCCGGCAGATTTTGTTTAGCACTCGAACGATCGAGATCAGTGTCTCCGCAGAGTCAATCAGTCAGGGCAACTCGACAACTCGACAAGATGAAACGCGTGAACTCCGGGACGCGTCAAAATGTTCGCGCTACGACATATAAATAAGTCCCCACTTTTACTTCTACTATTCTTCTATTATATTCTTCTTCTACTATGGATTGTTTAACACTGAACCTACCACGGTCAAATGACCGCTTTTCTATTTCACAATTATTGAAATTATAAAAACGAATTCATACGGAATTACTGAATTGACTTCTTCAAGCATATATTGTAATAAATTCAAGCATATATTATAATGAAAATCGTACAACGTTTAAATATGTAAATTCAGTCTTCTAAATTACTGAATTGACTTCTTCAAACATATATTATAATAAATATTCAAGCATATTTTATAATGAAAATCGTACAAAGTTGAAATAAATTCAGTTTTCTCTCTTCTGGAAGACGTCTCACTTTATATGTTTCTTTTTATGTTCTTTCTTTATGTTCTTTCTTTATGTTCTCTTTTATATGTTTTGTGCTTGGTAGGTTCGGTGTTAAAACTTTTCACCTGACCGAAATTCTGAGTCAACGGAAAGAATTCTGAGAAACCATGCGCCACCTTGAACAGAGTAGCCCACAGAGAAAACTAGGTGAACAGCCTGGAGACTACTCGTCGACGTAAATTCGCAACCCTTCGAGCACGCAGCACAAGTCTGAGAAAGAAAAGCTTCCGAGAGAATGGTTGCAAAGATAAATCGTATTAACGCCTATCTTGCGGCACACAAATCCACGCGTGGTATACACGTTTATATACCTGGGATTCGGTGTACATGGCGTGTACATAAGTGGCCCCCGTATGTAAACGGTGTGCAAGGAGGGTAGGGGTAGGTGTAGGTGTACACGTACATCAGTCCACCCCATATGTACGAGATATTTGCACATTCCATAGGTGCACAAACACCGCGATGGTTCTCGTCTACTTGCTATATATTTAAATACATAGAAGCCGGAGAGAGAGGGTTGCGCAGGTGTGGGAAGAGGGAGAGAGAGAGAGAGAGAGAGAGAGAAAGAGGGTGGTGTACGTTTGTGCGGAACGTCTGCATGCAACCCGGTGGACGCAGGCGCCGGTAGCCATGGCGACGATTCCTTCGGATTGGCCGCAGCTTCCACTTGAATCCCCGGCGTCGACCCCCGCAGCCGGCCTCCGGCTCTGACGTACTATCCGCCACCATCGATAACCCCTCTGGCTCGTAGCTATGCTCTCTCGTCCACCCCCGTTGCTAGTCGAGTCTACGGAGATTCACCCTCTCCCTTTCCCCTTGCCTCCACCACCCCTCACCCCCCTCGTTTCCTCTCTCGGGAAGATATTCGGTGCTGCTTACTCGCGCGAAGCTCCCACCAACTTGTCTTCCACGTTGTCTCCCTCTTACGTCGTTCTTCCTGGTCTTGAACTTACCCCCCTTCACCCCCCACGGGTGATTGCAGTCCTCTTCCGGTTCTGATCGACCAGGATTTTCTTCCGTTTTTGGTCGTTAGGCTCTTCGTGGTTCCATATCTGTGCTGAGAAGAGAAACACACTGTACTGGGTCTGTTGTTCTTCTTCTGCTGGAAGATTCTACTTTCTTCAACTTTTGATTACGTAACGACACTCTTCCGGTTCTGATTGGTTAGTGTTTAGGCTTAACGTGCTTCATGCCTGTGCAGAATTGAAGCACACTGTGCTAGAACTGCTACTCCTCTTCTGATAATTTTCTCTGTCCTCTTTTCGGAGATTCTACTTTCTTCAACTTCTTGCTGCGTGGAACTCCTCTTCCGGTTCTGATTGAAGCACACTGTGCTAGAACTGCTACTTATCTTTTGATGATTTTCTCTGTTCTTCATTCGGAGGAGCTTCTGCTTTCTTCAACTTTTCTTGTTCAGTAGCATCCCCCTTCAAGTTCTGACCAATAGACTGCGGATGTTTATGCAATTTTCAATTTTTGTAAGCAAATTTTAGGAAAGTGGAAACAAACGAAATCTAATTTTCAGTGGTAGTAACCTTTGTAGATCTGGAATAAATAAAAATCGTACTAAATTCTGTGGAATTTAATATTGTAGCATTTTTGCAAAATTTTCAGAAACTGTAAATGCATAAAAATCAGCAGTATACTGATCAATGAGGATTTTACGTGGGAAGATCTATTAGTAGCTTAACAGGTTCCATCTTTGTGTAATATAGAAGCACACTTCTTCCACTTCTGATGGTCTTTTTTGTCCTCTGCTTCTGATTCTGCTTTCTTCAACTTTTTATTGAGTAGAATCCCTCTTCCGGTTCTGACCGGTTTTAGGCTCCTGTTGCATTTACATAGGAAATGGTTGGTCTTCAGGGTCAAGGAAGATCTATGAAGGTCTAGCAGGTTTGACCCCTTGTAGAACAGGGTAGTGGTAGGTGGTACTAGGTTAAGGGTAGTTCTCTCTAGACCCTTGTCTACCTCAGTCTCGCTCTTCAACTTCTCTCTTGTAACCTTCTCCGTCCTCTCCAGTTTCTGGTCTTGAACTTCGTTTTATGGCAATCTTCTTTTCCCTTTGGCTAGGATTGTCAGTGTGTGACAATCTTACTTGATTGTGTGTGTGTGTGTGTTGTCTTGTTTGTCCTATTTATTTATTTGAGTATTAAGAAATCAATTAAATGATCAAGTGACTCGTGTTCCTTGAAAGTGTAGCAGGAAATTTTTGCATAAAAATTGGCAGTGTATTTGTGAGCAGAGCCTGTGTTTGTTGTGTGCGAGGGTAGTTAAACAGATTCTACCCTTGTGTAAACTAGGAATGCTCAGGGCTAAGTGCTCGAGCCCTCGCCCTTTAGTCTAGACTTTGTTGAAGATTTCACTGTTGAATCGTTTAAACAGAAAGCACGATTGTTGTCGAGATGACTGGTCATTTAATTTCTAAATTTCATTGGAATAATAATACTCCTGCGCAGCACGGTTACTCGACTATATGGTCTAACCGCATATGGTCGCGCCGTAGCCACAATCAATTAATTGGCGAACCACTTTCCAGCTGTTTTGTAGAGGGGGTATTTCGAAAAACCATGGGTTCATTCACCGACCGAAATTTATTAATT
Organism: Seladonia tumulorum; assembly: GCA_913789895.3. Taxonomy (NCBI): domain Eukaryota; kingdom Metazoa; phylum Arthropoda; class Insecta; order Hymenoptera; family Halictidae; genus Seladonia; species Seladonia tumulorum. The sequence goes on from OU565280.1 coordinate 7,955,073, forward strand.
TCCACTGATAGAAATAATTTTGAAAACGAAAGATAATTTCGGATTCTTTTTGCAAAACCTACGCTCAAGGCTGGAACCCTGGGTCACTCACGACCCTAGTAAAATTAGTATTTTACTATAATTTCAAAAAACCATGGGTTCATTCGAAATTTATTAATTTCCTGTAATAGAAATAATTTCGAAAACGAGAGATAAGTTCAAAAAGAATTTGAAATGTAATTTTCATAATTTCGTATGATTCTTTTTGCAAACCCTAAGCACAACACTGGAACCCTGGGTCACTCGTGACCCCAGTAAAATTAATATTTTACTATAATTTCCTTTTTATTAGTATTTCTTTTAGAAGCATAATTTGAAGAAACAGCATATCATTTCAGGATCGATTTACAATAAACAGCGCCCACTTTGGTTCATGAATACAAATTGTTACAAAGGAACTTTCTACTTCATGCTAACCGCGATCGGCAATGCGCTGCGATCTTAACAACAAATTACCCGAGTCAGAAAGAAAGCATTACAGCAGTTCGAAAGGATCGAAGCCGGAAATAAAAGGACAGTCTCTCCCCCTCCCCCTCCCCCTCCCCCCACTATCTGCAATTAATTAGCTTCCCGGTGCATTACCAACGTTATTAGTGTCCTGTATCCACGACGCAGCGGCTGCCACATAAAGCTAGAGATCGCTTCCGCATTTGCGGGCCACGGCTAGCACGCGGAAATGCGTGCCCCCGACCAATTAGTATACTATTTAACGCCGAGATATCCGATTCGCTTCTTTCCATTGTTCTTGATCGTCGTTGCCGTAAATCTTTCGTCGTATTTCGGATGGGGAATAGTGATTTTCTTATATCGGAATAGAATTGTACACACTTTAACCCTTAGCACTCGAATGCTGCGTGTAAGGCACCACTAAAAATTGCTGTATCGTTATTCAAAATACTTTTTACATTATTAAATTTGTTTCCACTTAATAAATAACATAAACATAAACATTTAGGTATCTTTGCACCATTTTTGTATGTATAACATGAAAAAAATATGCAGGGTGTTCATGCTATTACTAGCCAGCGTTTTTCTTGCAAATAGGAAATATTAGAAAAAAATGAAAGAGGAAAAAGTACTACTGTCTTTTATACGCAACACAATGGCGTATGTAATTTTGTTGTGTTTATACTATTTTGTTAGATATGAAGGTGACCTTCAATTATTTAAATGAAATGCTGTATATTTTTTTATATCGCATGAAAGCGCGTGTCTAAACGAATTCATCCGTATACTGCACAGTGACCTTCAAGGTGATGCAAGGTCAGAAATGGAAGAAACATTTTGAATATACTTGGAGTGCAAATACTCTTAGAATGTAATTACTTAGAGTGCAAATACTCTTAGAATGTAATCACTTAGAGTGCAAATACTTAGAGTGCAAATACTCTTAGAATGTAATTACTTAGAGTGCAAATACTCTTAGAATGTAATTACTTAGAGTGCAAATACTCTTAGAATGTAATCACTTAGAGTGCAAATACTTAGAGTGCAAATACTCTTAGAATGTAATTACTTAGAGTGCAAATACTCTTAGAATGTAATTACTTAGAGTGCAAATACTCTTAGAATGTAATCACTTAGAGTGCAAATACTTAGAGTGCAAATACTCTTAGAATGTAATTACTTAGAGTGCAAATACTCTTATAATGTAATTACTTAGAGTGCAAATACTTAGAGTGCAAATACTCTTAGAATGTAATTACTTAGAGTGCAAATACTCTTGGAATGTAATTACTTAGAGTGCAAATACTTAGAATGCAAATACTCTTAGAATGTAATTACTTAGAGTGCAAATACTTAAAGAGCAAATACTTAGAGTGCAAATACTTGGAGTGCAAATGCTTGGAGTGCAAATGCTTGGACTGCAAATACTTGGAGTGCAAAGGGTTAAAATTGTACAATTTATTCCAACTGTCCGGAGTGTCGCCATTAAAAAATTGCATTCACGGTCAAAATTGGGTCCGAAAATATTTTGTCCAGTGAAATGAAAGTATAACTGCAGGAGCTGCTGCAGCAGCTGTCAAGCTCGCAGCTTCCTGACAGTTGTATCCGGAACCGTGGACGGTCGTGGATCCGTCGCGGCTCGTCTCCGGTAAAACTATCGATCATCGGCGCGTTCCTCGTGAAAACCGGTAGCGCGTTGCAAACTTCTAGAATTACCGTGCCCGAGTAATCCAATCCAATCCGCGGAGAGCGAGCAGGAAAGAGAGACTACAATCGTGCCGGGGAATCGGTAATCGTGTAACACGAGCGCGCTGCCGGGGACCGAGAATATTCAATACCGGAAATGAGAATCCTCCCGGATGACGGTGCGCTCGCCCCTGGGTCGTCCGTAATACCTGAAGAGGCTGGAGAACGCGGCCCACGAACGCTGGAAGCTGTCGATGAGCGTGAAAGTGTCTTACCAGGCTGCATTCAACGAAAGTCGTGTTCTTCCAAGCAGGACAAGAGAGAGAGAGAGAGAGAGGGGTGGGGGTATCATATTGTTGAGATGCTGAAAAGAGTGCAGGACCTTGCAGGAAAATTGCAATTGCACTTGGACCTCGCAGTTTCACCAAGGTCTCAAGCTCCAAACTCTCTTCTTCTCTTCTGTATTGTCAATTCTCGATATATGTCAACAACGCGTCATGTATCGTCTAGGAAACATGCTCGGCTCGATGGTTCGTCTTATCCTCGACGTCCGAGGCCTCTAGAGCTTCGTTGTACACTACCGGCCATAAGTGTTTACCCACCCACATATTTTTTAACATTGTAGTCCACGGTTCTACGGTTCAGCTTCAATAACTTTGCTATTTCTCTGTTACTTTTTCCGATGCTATGATGGGACATTATTAGAGCGCGCGTTTCAATCGATAATTCTTTTCTCCCTGACATTATTTGAAATTTTCGCAAAATTCTTTAGGCACGTGAAAATCAACTGTTTACTGTATGAAAGCTTAATGCAGTATGAAATTTGAGAAGACTAAGATACCTGTATTACCTGCGTTCATATTCCCTACTGACCGTTATAAAAATTTCAGAAAAATGGGTTTCTTTACCTGAACTCCAAAATTGTCGTTTTTCATAAAAAGCTGTAAACTCATTTACAGTACCTGATTGTGTATGTACAGAATATTTTGGATGTTTTTTATTAGCCTTATAATTAGGATTTAATGCTACGGACATTTTCATAACAATAAAATACCTATTATTTGAATAGTAACGAAATTTGAAGGTGGGTAAACACTTATGGCCGGTAGTGTATACCTCGCGGTAGTGGGGATAATTCCGCGACGTTTATCCTGCAGGACTAGGCGACATATACAGGGTGTCACGGGTTTTAATGGACAAACTTAAATCATCCGATAAACACGTTCCACCTTTCAATGTTCAGTAAAGTAAAATCCACCGTCGTCAATTCTAACTTTATTTGCTTACAACTTTGTAAAAAAGCGTTCTGAGCAAACTTCAAATAACATTTTTTTTATTTCCAACCCGGGACACCCTGTATAGAGACATATATAAATACATTGACAGAGACCTGTATATAGATACATATAAATATACAAAAGTGGGTTAAAATTTTCAATCCGGAGATAACGGTGAATTATTTTCGGAGAACAAAAAAATCGAAGATACGGCGTATTAATTTTCTAATTACGCTCCCGTTCCGCGAACCTCGTTAGAGTTCGCGTTACAAGGTTGGAGGAATCGCGAGCGATGCCCGAAATGCGGGAAAATTTCGTTCCCGTCGTTCCTCGGAACGGGAACTCGATTTTCGGGCGAGAGAGAGAGAGAGAGAGAGAGAGAGAGAGAGAGAGAGCACTGGTTTGAAACCGTTCCCTCCGTGTCTTCCCTTCCTTGAAAATTATCGGCTGCACGCGCGTTCATTAACGAGCAACGTTCATCGCCATCGAAACGTTTACAGCCGCGACAACGTGTCTCTCTTTCGCTTCTTTGTCGCGAGACCGAGCGCCGCAAAATTGCCGCGGCAGTTTCCTGGCCCGGTGCAATTGCAATTAGGGCATAGACGGTCGAAAATTCCCAAGAAACCGAATCTTCCTGCATAGTTTCCGTTGTCTGACTGCTGCGAACTACAGTAACGCATCGGTACATGTGAAGAAGCTAGTAGAGAGTTCGTGTCAATTTTTATGACACAATTTTTCTCATTTCAACACGTCACTTATCTAATGACGTCGTCCACCGGTGACTTGATGGTTCACAACTCAAATTGTCGTTGCTGTTGCATGATACATTAAAAAGTTTTCTAGACCATAGACATTTAAAAGTTCTTAAATATTCGCCAGTTTGTAATGTGTTAATTACTTTTTGATGAAACATGTACGAAGATATTCCTGACAGTCCCACTGCCGGGAGGTGAAAATATTTTTTATTTCAATTTGAAAACCGTTGTCTTATACCGGAATAAAATTTTACATACAGGCTTCACTCGATATATGTCACAAATATCTGACCGATAAAAGTCCTTCGCTGTCCTTTTCTATATTTAGCGTGGATCAAAAAATATTTTCTCCTGTCCGATATATGTCCCTGGCTGGACCAGTGTTTTTGACATATATCGAGTAAACTCTGTAGTTTCTTTAGTAGAGGAAAGACGCTACAAATTGTGATTCCTAATGAATACAGAGCGATAAAAGAGATTTTCCAAAGGGGTTTAATGATTTACAAAAATAGTTAATTGAATTTTGTAACTATGACGACTGTCACCGACGTAAACGGAGGCAGCGAGTGTGTTAACGATGACGCAAATGGGTTAAGCACCGATGCCCATGGATCTCGGAACAATAGGAACAACTTGTAGCGGACTATTTCCTCGACTGCGATTGAAACCCCACCACTATATCGCCACTATTATACCAACCAGCGTCGGGAACACGGACATCATCGATACCTCTGTAACGAGTGCACACAAACAGAGACAGAACACGACCGACTTTCGAACAATTGATACTTTGACACACTGAGATCGTTTGTGGCTGATCAACTTTGTCAGAATTATTGTTCCTGTTGCTTGGATCCATCGAGCTCGATCGTACAAACCCCCGATTATTATATTCGACTGTTGTGCAATATTTAGTTTACCAATTTCAATATTTCTGATGCACAAATAGCGACAATGTGACACAATATTACCCTTGTTGCGTCTATATTAATTTTTTTGACTGGGGAAAATTATTCTTTCCATTTCAATTTTCCTTCACCTCATAATGTTTTGTCTTGTACAGTATACTCGATATATGTCAACAATTACAAAAATTATGCGCTTTTATTAGCAGTGGTGTGCCACTCTTTAATGCTTTGTCGTATCGGACAGAATTGTGTACAGCGAATTCTCGATCTATGTCATCAACACTTGCCAGTGACATATGTGCCCATAATTATGAAAGTGGTCTGTCATAAAAAAAAAAAAATTACATTGAATAAATTTAGTTTAAAATCATGTCGTGTAAAATAAGTGATAAATTCATTTTTTTTTTTAATTTTGACTTAGACCACTTTCATAATTATGGACACATATATCGTCCAGGAGACATAACCTCGTTATGTTTACACTCCTAGGCCTCTCGAGCTTCGCGGTCCACCACGGGTTATACCTCGCGGTAGTGGGGGTAATACCGCGACATTTATGATCCAGGCCTCGGCGACATATATAAAAAAAATCACCGTATTTTTATAAAGTCGTGTAAAATTGTGATTTTTACTGCTCCGTGAAGCTAGTGTTAAATTCATTGAGACTTTCCGCAATTTTTTATCACAACTACTGGAGCGATTCGTTCGATGGTCCCCCCCACAAAGGGGTCTCTAGAAAATAATCTCCAAATTATATAAAAATTGTCTCTAAATTATGAAGTACAAGCTCAGGGTTCAAAAAGGTTAATTTAGCAGGACCGCGCGGTGAAGGCGATTTTTTTTTTTGAAAATTTTTTTCCCTGGGTTTTATCCACGGTCGTTAGTTTACCCGATCCGTCATCGACTCTGCGAAAAAGGTGGTGTGTCTGCCTCGGAGGAGGATAGGCGCGCGGATGCATATACAAGTAGGGAGACGCTGCGTGGGCGGATTGCACAGGTGGGCGGCTGTGCATACGTGTGCACGGTCGAATACGTATGTATGCACCACGGTAAATATGTGGGCCGCAACGAGGAAGCCCGTGTGCACGCGCGGCAATCGTGCTCCGGGATAGTGGTCGTCTTTAAAAATGAAAAACGTTGGATGCGCCGCAGAGCGACGAGACCCAAGCCTGCTGCTTTAAATATGAACGCTCGATTATTTCTCGAGCTGCGCCAACATCAAACAGTGACGAACAACTTTCCGAACGACCCTGGTGGGTGTATATCGTTCCGGAAAAATTTTTCGAGCCGGATTTTTCCACGCCGATTGGATAAACTTTGCCGCGTCACGCTGTCGAGGAATGCCAGCCCCTAAATTACACCGAACTTCTGTACACTAGAATCAATTAGCGAATGAATTTTACGAAGGAACTTATTTTTCACGGGGGAATTCCGTTCGAAACTTTGTTGCCATCAGTTGTTCGTTTATGAAACTTTCACTGGCATGTAGGCGACGCTTTCCCGTTTAAAATGATACCCCACACGATACAGTTTGGATTATAATTGTCCCTGTAGTACACGATACAGTGGAACCTCGCTTATCCGAACGGGCCGGACACGATGTTTTCGAAACAGTTTTAGTATCACTTCCGGTAGGAATTTTGCAACGTACGAGGGCTCGAATTAAAGGTCAAGGATGGTACTGTCTGATAAAGGTAATCACTTTTGGAAAAAACAACCGTGGAAGCGTCGGGAGTATCAATTTGCAGACCGCCACAGGGAGTAACTTAAAAATTCGCGGCGGTTTCGCGGATATTGGATCGATGCTCAACTATGATCGTAATACCGTGAAAGGACCGGGCTACAGGTGGACGCGCGATTAATCCTTTCTGGGTAACCGGTTTTCCGGCGAAACCAAGGATTTGTGTGTCCCTTTTTTCGATATATATATCTGTGCTTTTTTTGTTGGTCGATTTCTAGCGTCCCTTTTTTTTTTTTTTTATTTTTCCGCCGGTGATGTACGGCGTGTCCGGACTCGATATTGGTAGGGAAAATCGCTGCGGGAAGCTCGCCTCCATTGTTGATTTTGCAAAATCCTCTCTCGGCGCAGAGGAACAGCTGTCCCGACCGAGCCGGGGCGCGCAGGAAGGGATGAAAATACTCGATGGATTCCGGCGAGCATCGCGGGCGCCGCTGATAATTATTTATTTTTCCGAATTTAGAGCGCACTGCATTTTTCCGCGAATTTATTAAAAGGGTGCGGCTGGAGGGGGTGGGGGGAGGCGCGCGTGGCCCGCGTTTAATTGAAAAAGCTGGCCGCCGCACGGACCCGTGGGTTCAGCGTTAAATAATTGTTGTGTTTCCCAACGCGACGGAAGAACGTAATTTCGAGCGCAACGCGGCGAAAAAATTCACTGTCCCGGTCTGCATAGCTTCTGCGGAGGTGTCGCAATGATAATTCCAACCCCTAACTTGCGACATTCGCTTGCCCTTTAAGATCCAACCCTTTGGGGACGAACTTCCTGAATTGCAAATAAATCGTTCTACGTGTCAAGAATAAAATGCATTTTCCCCAACGTACGAGCCATTAATGAATCTCCAACATGGTGGTTGATGGACTTAATTTCGAAATAAATTAGTTAATAATTTAAGTTAATTTTTACACCTCATATTGGTGGAATAAATGAGGTACAATCTAGCTCCTGCTTGCTGCAATTCACAGAGAAAGTTTTACCTAACGATCCCTAGTCTAATGATTATACAGCGTCTACTCGATATATGTCCAAAATACGGGTCCAGTGAGTGACTTATATCGAACAGGAAGTGTACTATTCTGTGACACACTGCCATCGAAGGACAGCGAAGCTTTTCAGGCCCTTACTGGGTATACCTGGGGCAGTGGCGATAGTTCTGTGACTTGTGTCGCCTAGATATACAGCATCTACTCGATATATGTCCAAAACACAGGGTCTATCCAGGGATATATGTCGGCTAGAAGATACTATTCTTTGCTATCGAAGAACTGCTTAACGTAGAAAAGTTCAGTGAAGCTTCTTGGCTCCTCACGAGGTGCTGGGACTTTTATCGGGTAGATATTTGTGACATATATCGAGTAAAGACTGTATGAAGACGATATATGTCCAAAATAGGGTCTACCTTGGGATATATGTCGGCCAGGAGATACTACTCTTTGATACACTGTCAGAAAAAGGTATTGGGTATACCCCATAGTTCTGGGACTCTTATCGTCTAGGCATTTGCGACATATATACAGTAAATACAATAAATACTTGACGTGTAGGGGTGAGATAGAGACACAGGGTCGAAGGATAGAGGGTGGTTACTGAACGATGATATTCGCAGGAGGGTGTCCATGTTCGGATCGATCAAGGAGTCGCAATGTTTCTGAAGGAACAGCCATAAATATCTGACGTAGGGGATGAAAGAGGGTGGGGGAGGTGGTAGTAAAGAATGATATTCATAAAATTGTGTTATCTAAATTTGGCTGCACACGAAGGGATCCGAATGTGTCTGCAACAACCATGGGAACAACCTGACGTGAAAGACAGGGTTGAAAGAGAGGGTTGAAAGAGACAGAGGGTAGTAACTGGACAAGCAAACAAAGTACGGGCACGATGTCCGAAGTGTGCGCCGATAGCCGGTGGTTCTGGAACGGTCTAACCAGTTGTTGCACCCCTCCTCGGACTTCTTGCACCCCGCCACCGAGTCGCGGCAACCACCCCCAGGGCTCCCTGGGAAGCTACCCTCTCTCGCTCACTCTCTCCTCTCTCTGAACCCTCGTGGCATGGCCCTGGTCGACCGAACGAACGAACACGAACGAACCCTTCCTCTCCCTGCTCTGGGGTAGAGAGCGCCTACGCCTCCCACGTTGCCCCGGCAACCCCCAGCTTGGGGTTGGCCACCGCCTCCTCCGTGCACCGCGGCTCCATTCACCAGCAACCCCCTCTCCACGTCATCAGCTTCTCCTCCGGGTTCTCCTCATCTACGGCGGAGAAGCGTGTCGTCGTCTCGCTTCCTCCTCTTCTGGCTCTCACCCTCCCACCCCCTCGTCATGGTCTCCTAGCTTCTACTCATCCAGCCTCACCTGGCCCTCCACCCTTGCAGAGTGCTGCTTCGACCCCCCACTCTCGTTCTTCCTCCTCTTCCTCTTTCTCTTCAGCGTTCCTCTTTCAGAGGGGGGAGGGCTTTCGTTCGTTCGTTGCTCTTCTACTACCCTCCTTTCTCAACGCGTTGAGAGACGGATGATCACTGTCCTCCTTGCTCTTCGTCTTCTAGCATCCCCTTTCCTCGTGGTTGTCCATCTCTCTTCGACTCTTGGGGCCAAGTTGGAGAGAGACGGGACCAGGATTCGTTGCCGAAGAGGGTGCGAGGAAAACAGCGTCATGGAGGGTGGCGGCAGGGGAGGAAGGTCGATGGAGGATTTCGGCAGCGCTGGAAGCCAACCGGATTAACGTATCTCGAATAATTTATGCATATTCGACGGGAGAAACAAACAGCGTCACTCAGGACCAACTTCAACCCTCTGACCCTCTAACCCCCGACGACGTTCTCTCGGTGAAGTCGATACAATTGCTCTGTATTGAGAAAATAATATCGATCCGTCAACCCTCACCCCCACTCCCACCCCCGGGAGGTGAGAATTTCATGTACTTCTGCCACCGTCTCGTTCCACTGGCACGGTTGTCTCTTCCTACACGATTGATGTCGTTCTCCTCGGATGCGCAGTTCGGGCACGAGTCGTGGGGAGGGGGATGTCACTCGGGGAAGAAAAGTTGAAAGGGCAAATTTAGATTGTTAACGTGCGACGAATGCGTCGGTTGGGGCGGTGTTTCTCTGCGGGGGTGGAATATGTTCCGGGGGTAGTAATGGCAGTTTTAAGGGTGAGTCCCGTGGCTGCGCAGAGACCGGGAACGCTTTCTTCGGGGTGCTCGAGGCGTAATGCGTTTATCGCGACACTCGGCCGCAAGAAAGATTGATTCGGGTAACTCGTTACTTTGTCACTAATTTGATTCTGTAATTAGTTCGTTAATCAGTATAACAATTAAATAATTGTTTACCCAAAATCTTCGACAGTCGCGTGACTGTTATTCAATATTATATTAATTCGTTGTCCAATTTTTTACCTGAAATATTTCATACTCGTCAATTTTCATAAATTTTAAATATTTATTTTTTTAAATAAATATTTTAGTTAGGGTCTACCATATACGAGGATGTTTAAATATTATTCAGTTTTATTAGCAGTGTTGTGGCACTCCTTAATGCTTTCTTGTATCGAACAAAAATTGTATACAGTGAATACTCGATATATGTCAACAATACGGGTCTTTCCAGCGACATATATCGCGTAGAAGACATACCCTAGACGTGTTATGTTTACACTCGGCCTCAGGTGTTTCTTCAGCTTCGTGGCCCCTCATAGAGTATACTCTGTGATAGTGGGGATAGTTCCACGACATTTATCATCGAGGCCTCGGCGACATATATAGAGAAATCACTGTATTATTAAACTGCAGATTTTATTTAGTGATTAATTTATTTTAGTGGGAACTTGGGTTCAATATTACCTGCACAGTATTAACAACTTCCTGAAAAAAACAACAAAAGAATAAACAATCTTTGTTTATATTAAAAATAAGTTCGTCCCGTAGCTTAAATTTTCACATGGGCCCGTGATGATACTTCGCTATAGCAATCGCAAACTCTCCCACGAAAGTTGCTCGACGCTTTGATTCGTTCGATTGAGCGCGGCGCCATTGAGTCACTTAAAATCCGCCACTTGGACGTGTGCAAATCATTTCGAGCAATCAAATTCGAAAACAGAAGGGTGTGTGTCAACCTTTCGATTCTCCAATTTGGTTAAGCAAGCTGTTTCCCCAATCAAATGGACAAATTAAATTAATGCAAACGTGTCACTTAAGTCGTGTAAACATCTGTTGCAATGCGTGCTTAAGTAAACAAATTCATCGAAAATCGCTTGGTGCCATTTAATACAGTGAAAATATTTGAAAAATAATATATTATAAAAAGAATTAACGTAACCTCTCCCCATCACTTGAAATTACTGCAGACAATTTTTATTTTTCATTTTAACCCTTAGCACTCGAACGGTGACTATAAGGCACCACTAAAAATTGCTGTATCATTATTCAAAATATTTTTTTTTCAAACATTTCAGTATTGTACGAGTAAATTGCACCATTATCGTATATCGAAATATTCTAGGTCGGAAGAAATGTTTCGTTTTGGAGTTAAAATAGCATCGAGTGCAAAAAATGTTTATTTTATTATTTTCTGAAATGATAAAATATTTTTGTTTTGCAGTTTGTTCATGAAAGATACCGTTCGCAGTTGCCAAGTCGCTCCCCCCCTCTCGTTATCTGAGAAACTATCGTGCCGGCTCGTAATAATTTCCCCCGTGAAAGAAAACTCGGTTCCGCGAGAGGAATAAAAAGAATGGAACAACCGACAGCCCCTGCGCGCCGTTTGGCAAGCATGGCCTCAGAAGGAAACTGGCCGTACCCGTTTCTGACTAAACTATTTGAAACCGGGGAAAGTGGTAAACGGGAAACGTTCTATCCGAATGACGTGTTTTCTTTGGGCCGGTGTGCACGGCCGTGTAACTTTTAATTGGGTTATCTGTCCCGGAACGCCGTCAATCCCGCGCGCCACGGTTATAGCCCCGATACATAGAGAGCTTTTCCATGTACCGCCGCGCCGGTGACCCGAATAACAACGTTTTAAAGACGGCAATCGCGTATACAACCGGCTGAGCCGAGCCGAGCCGAGCCCTTTTCCCCATTCTGTCATCGACAGAGAAATTAATAACAGACCTAGCTAAATAATCCAGCGTTACGTCGCCGCCTGCGATTCTCTATTTGCAACGTTCGCCTTGCACAGACTACAATCCCAGATTGCCATGCTAAATTGCTTCCGAACCTGCTAACACGTGTATCACATTCAGTCCTTAAACTAATTTATTGACATAACTTTTTTCTTCTGGATTATTTATTTACCAAACCTTCACTGGCATGTAGGCGACGCTTTTCCGGATAAAATGATACCCCACACGATACAGTTTGGATTAGAATTGTCTGTGTAGTACACGATACAGTGGAACCTCGCTTATCCGAACTGGCCTTACACGATGTTTTCGAAACAGTTTTAGAATCACTTCCAGTAGGAATTTTGCAACGTTCGAGGGCTCGAATTAAAGGTGAAGGATAGCAGTTTGCGATAAGGGAAGTTGGGATTAGAAAGAACCACGAGAACTTACGAAAAAATTAACGAAACTTTGTTACTTAATTTTGTCTTTGGATAAAGCCTTGAAAAATTCCCCATTTGGTACCGATTTCTTGGACCGTGAACCCCCTACTGTTTCAGAGAATAGCACACACACACACACAATTTTGCAAAGGATCGCCGGAGGAATTTGCGCGTTTGAATAAAAATCGTTTGACGATCGAGAATGTACTTTGAAGAGGCTCCCCGTAACTTTCCACATTTTTCTCGTCCACGGGCATTGTTGGAACCATCGCTATCAGAATTGTCTCGTAGATTTTGAGTCCCCGTTTTATGGAGTTTGCCGTCGAATTAACCCCCATCGGAGACGAAGAAGACAACGTTTCTCTTCCTCGGACGGAGAGTCCTCCATCCGGAAGATCGAATCCGAACGTTCAGCCTCTTACGCGGCGTCAATTCGATTCACCCTCTCCTCGGAGATAGAAAAATGCGTCGATGGCAGCCCGGGTTACACCCTTCCGAGGCTGTGCCAGGCCACGTAACATCGTAAGAGACTCCACACCGACGACTAAGAGGGTTGTCGCTTTTTCGGGGCTCGGGGAGAGCAAAGGGGGTGGTGGTGGAAACACCCGCCCTCTTTTCGCTTGCAGTCGACGCACGTGGAAACTCAATTCCACTCGGGTTGGTCCGTCCTCGCTGCATTCGAAACTACTGTCTACGATTTTCTCGTAATGTCACGGGTTCATCGATCTTCCGTTAGGTCACAGGGGTTGTACAGCAACCTCTCAAAACTTGAGACCGTACCCTTTTTATTGATAAAACTTTGTTGCTCCCAGTTATTTCTTTACCAAACTTGCACTGACGTATCCGTCACTCTTTTCCGGTTAAAACGATACCCAACACGACGCAGTTTCGATCACAATTGTCCGTTTAATTCGCGATATAGTGGAACCTCGACTATCCGAACCGATTCTTCGGGACGTTTTTGGTATGCCTTCCGGTAGGAATTTTTCGACGTTCGAGGGCTCAAATTAAAGGTAAAGAACCGCACTTTGTGATAAGGGTAATTAGGTTTCAGTAGAATGACGAGAACATGAGGAGAAATCCAGAAGAACCCGACCGTCAGCTGGCATAAAACAAAAATTGGATATTACGTTCCTCAGCTTATTTATTCATCGTCAAAATTGCCATTAGGTCTCCATAAATTTCCAGCTGTGGATCGTAAAGGATTGAAAGCCTACTAAATAGTTTGTACCAACTGACAGAAACATTTAAAGAATTTCAAAATTCAGTTGCAGTTGAAAATTGTGTAGTTGGAAATTAATGTGGACAACGTTGCGCAACAATCCGCAGTGACGAATGTTGAGGTTATGTTTTTAGCATGAAAATTAGGCTATATCATAGCGCGTCATCCTTCCGGGACGTATGGCGTCCAGGTTATTAGCCCAGCTTACGAAATGCCCCTGTTTGCCGGTGAAACAAGGTTCCATATTCCACGGACCTCAACAAGGACGAGTTCTATGGGGGTGGTAGGTGGTGTAGGGGAGAAGGGGGAGGGGGAGAGGGAGGGGTGCCTCAGATCAAATCAACGCCGAGGCCCGACGGTATGCGAGCCTCGAATTCCGGACGCGGCGGAGACAATGTGCAACCGGAAAGTAATCACGCGTACGGCCGTACAGAGGACCCGATCGATTATCCTGCATCCGCGGTGTGCACGGCGGTGCACGGGGGATGATGGTGCATAGTGTGCTGCACACTGCACACGGTGTATACGGTGTACGTACGTACGCGCGCGCCAGCCGCCGCGCACCGCAACTACGTGACAAATATTATCGCGATCGACCAACCAGCTGCGTTTGATGTGGACGCGTTTATGAAATGCCGACACGCCGATAATCATGCGCGACCAGCGCCCAAGGCTAAATCCGATTTGCAATATTAAGCTGCCCCCTATCCGTCCTCCTCCTACTCCTACTCCTCCTCTTCCTCTTTCTCCTCCTCTTACTCCTACTCCACCCTTTCTGTCCCTCCCCGAACCTCGACGACGCCATGTTCGCTCTCTTGCACAACCCGTGTAAACCAGTCGATCATTTTTCGGCCCTCGCCTAATTAGCACGCTCGATTAAACCGGCGCAACCAATGCCCGGGAACAACTTACACCTCCTCTACGAAATGTTGATCAATCGACAGCTTCGACACTGACCTAAAGTATTCGTAGATAGGGGTAGAAACTATGTTCCCCAGATTTAGGGTTGTTTTTTTATTGTGTCATTTTGGGGGATATTGAATAAGCACTGGGACCCCTTTGAACTTACCTCATCTTCACGGTTTTCCCAAATACAGTCGTTTCTCTGTATATGTCGCCAAGGCTTGGACGATAAATGACGCGGAATTATCCCCACTACCACGGTGTATACTCTGTGAGGTGCCACGAAGCTCGAGAGGCCTAGCAGTGTAAACATAACTCGGCTCGGTTGTGTCTCCTGTACGATACATGTCACTGGCAAGACCCTCTATGTTGACATATATCGAGTAACAAAGAAATGTCACTAAACGTACCGAGCTATAAATGTAACAGGTACATGTTGCCTTACAAAAATGACAAGATTTCATTTATTTAGACTGTGCGCAGTTCTTATTGCAATGCGTGCTCTACAAAATATATTTATTGAATCATTGCTCACATGAAAGCATCTTTATAATTTAAAAAATTGTCAAATAAAAAATCTATAATTAGTCAATAGAAAAATCTATTTTAACACTGGAACTACCGGTGAGTCAAAATGTCTTCTTCCTAATTTTATCTTTTAGAGATACTTAAATTATAAATATGTTTCCATGAGAAATTTTTTTAATAAACTTCTCTATCGAAGTAGATACTTAAACAAAACTGACACTATTTTAACCTATTTTATAATTTTCCATCGAGCATTTCTGTTGCATGATCGATAAAGCATGAGCGCAGCATCTGCTCCGAATCGTTCCCAAACGGCGTCTGATCAGTCAGGTCTTATTCCCCTGAAACAACATTACGGGAGACACACGTCTACGGGGGCGCTCGGGGCGCTGATCTTTCGCTCCAGTTGCGAAAAAAAAGTCGAGTCACATGCATACACAGACACACACAGAGATACACAGACACAGGTGAAGCGTGCCTCTGTCCCGTGCAAATTGAAACACCGATAGAGAGAACACCGTGGCGTCGATCGCCCCTCTTTTCCAAGGGGAACACGTCTATTCCGGTAACTGCTCGTCCCATCCTCGACGAGGTACCCTTGCCGGAGCATTCTCGATCAGAGAGAGTGACGGCACCGTCCGCCGGTAATGATTTTGCCAGCGTTTTGCTGTCTTTTCTGTCGCGAAACACGTTTCTGAAACACGCCTTAAAGGCGGGACGTGCTGTCCTATACTACTGACCCACTGCGCCAGACTTTGAGCGTCAGTAGTATAAGAAGACGTTTTCCCCAGTTGGAGTTGTTCGGTGCTATGTGACTATGTACTATTGTGACTTAAACTGCCAATGATCATCAGTGGAATATGCAAAATAAAAATGTACATTGATTGCAAAAATTAGGAGCCTAGTGCAAAAAAAAATGTACATTGATTGTAAAAATTAGGAGCCTAGTGCAAAGTTTTTCCTATTTTTTTTTTTAACCTTAGTAAGTTCAAAATGAGACATCGGTGTCTCTAAACTCTGTTAATCTTGTCACTACTTGAAATTGTACCTATATTATAAATGTCTACTTATAAAAAAAAGAAAGAAATAGAAATATAAACCTGTGAGAACATTCACGAATTTGAAATTGTTCTCGTATCGACACGTTGGAATGATTAAGAGAGAGAGAAATATTTATTTATGAAAGTTAAAATACTTATTTTAACCTAGAAATAGCACTAAATTATTTAGCACAAAATTATTTAGCACAAGGATCCGTTAGTCTAATCACCTATTGCCCCCGATTTGTTCTAAATAAAGAAACAGAGCTGTCCACTCCTGGCCGATATATGTCCGTCGCTAGGCCCTTTTTTGGACATGTATCGAGTAAACACTGTATCTAGCCGATAAAAGTCCTAGAAGGTCCTAGAAGACCGTGAGGGGCTAAGAAACTCGAGAGGAGTGTCGAAGGTCGCGTGGATCAAAGAATAGTATCTCCTGTTCGATATATGTCCGTGGCCAGACCCGTTTTTTGGACATATATCGAATAAGCACTGTATCTAGCCAACAAAAGTCCTAGAAAAAGCTCGAGAGGAGTGTAAGGTGGGGTAGATAAAAAAATCCATCTCCTGTCCGATATATGTCCGTGCCTAGACCCGAGTTTTGGACATGTATCAAGTAGACACTGTATTTTTCATTTCCTACTTCCCATTATCTTTTTTTATACCTCTACGTACAACCGTAGAAAGAAAGAAACAAGTATGAAACATTAGGAAGTGACACCAATCCTAATGTTCTAACTATTATTATTCAAGCATTTTGTTAACAATAATCATGTTGCAAAGTTACGCCGCGTTCTGAAGTCACACAAAGCATATTCCCATTCCCAGGATTCAGTCTCGGCGGATCGCATAATCTCCATGGTAAATTTTATCTTACGCAGAGAGGACTATGACGCATAGTCATTGCGCAAGCACACTCTCCTCTGGCCTTGACTCGCCGCTCCAGGTCCTTATCTCCCCGTTTATGCGACTCCTAGGAGTTCGAAGTCTCGCCATTTCGGTAATCCCTAAAGTACCTCTTCTCGCTTTCGAACATTTCTCCGATAGCTCGAATCGAACCTTCGAGATAAGAGAGGACAGTCGTAAATAAAGTTTTAAGAAGCCGATATCGATCGATATGCCACCGCGCGCGCGGTGTGCTTGTTTTGATACAACCGCGGCGCCTTTCATGCTGTCACACTTGACATTTTTACGACCGCTTTGAATCCGCCGCGTGCCCGATCACGACCCAACACAGTCCCATCAATTCCGATCATATTAATCGCTCGGCGAGAGATGACTAATGAGAAACTTGCGCTTCGATCCTCAGCATCGCCTGTTCGCCCTTCACCCCTTAACGCACTATGACGTGTGTTACATACATCATGCCCATGCACCATTGTGCACGTTCAAGCAAAACATTGATCGAACATTAACAACAAATCAGCCACTTGTCACATCATTCATCATTGGTGTAACGGGTAAAATTAGGGACTCGGGTACTTGTGCCTTATTTCGCCCTTGAGACTTTGACCCTTGGGCTCGTAGGAGTTCTAGACCTATGGCGGAGTCATTTCTGACCCATAACGATATTTTACTAGTTTTCTTTCGATATAAGGCAATGGACCGGGACCTGCTTTCGTCCTATTTCGAATGAAGAGGAAGAAAAGGGGTATAGCGATTTTAGAAAGTGTATTATAGAAAGTGTTGTCTTATATCGGACCATAATTGTATTGGCTCGAACTTATCCCCTACGGGTCACGAATGACCCCGGAACAACATACAGAAGGTCAACGTACAAATATGTCTCAGATGCAGCATATGGTTCCTTGTGAAACTATGTTCCTACTAAAATATTGTTTGAATATTAACAACAAATATTGCCAGGAACAAAACGCACCAATTATAAAGAGTACCATCATTGATGTAACGGGTGTCAGTAAAATGAGGGACTAGAGTAAATATACCTCATTTCGCTCTTGGACCTTTGACGTACCAATACATCTCAGATGTATCATATGGTTCCTGGTCGAACTAAAATATTGTTTGAATATTAACAACAAATACTGTGGCGACCGTCGTCCGCCGACACTTCGGCGAAAGAAAAACATACGAAGGCACGCATCCTCGCGCACGGCGACCGTCGCCCGCCGAAACGTCGGCGAAGGCAAAATATACAAAGGCACGCAGCCTCGCGCACGGCGACCAACGATCGGCGACGCAACATTGTATGTCGGTATTTACCCGCGTCGTCGAGTCGCCGAATTCGTTCGTCGAAGGTTAGTTCGTCACGAGACGCTCGACGAGACACACGGAAATAAAATCTGCTGCAGCGAATAATATTGTGTGGTGATTTACATCCCGACTACCTCGTCTAACGATACCACAAATACCACCAGCAAAAAATGCGCATTAATCATTAGTGTACTATCAACTAGTGTAACGGGTGTCAATAAAATAGGGGACTGGAGTAAATATGCCCCATTTCGCCATTACCACTTTACCGTACCAATACATCTCAGATGCAGTATATGGTTCCTCGTTGAACTAGAACATCGTTTCAATTGGTATAACGGGTGTCAATAAAATAGTGGACTGGGCACTTCTCCCTTGGCCCTTTAACGTACCAATACGTCTCAGTATATAGCTCCTCGTCGAACAAAAACAATTCCTTGAACATTTTCAACAAATACTACCAGGAATACCGCCTAATTGGTCGCTGTGATATTATTGGTGAACAAAGTGGGATTCAACGGACCAAGAAACTGGAAGAACACATAAAACTGTATATTTTTAAGAGGGCTGCGTAATTCCACGGATTTCAGTTCTACAGTGCGTGTCCCCGATCCCCGCGCGGTTCGAGGAAGCAGCGTACATCGGTCCGGTAATGGAGCCTGTCGCGTTGCGTGGACGTCCTCGAACCCGGGTGACCATACGTCCGTGGTGATACGTCATCTCGTTCCATCGTTGCTCTCCCGGTGACGCTCTGTTTCTCTCCGGGGATTTCCTCTCCTTCTCGCGTCCCATCGGTGTTGTCTGTCTCTGTTGGTTACGGGTGGCGCTTGCTTGGCCGTGTTCCCGTTCCTCTCTCTCTTCATCCCGCGAATCCCTCCCGCAGTCACCTCTCTCTCTCTCTCTTTCTCACTCAGTCTCCGGTTCTCTCTCTCTCTCCGTGGCATGCCAACCAACGAGTCGGGTCCGCTTTCGTTTTGTGCGCGCCGGGGCGGCGGTACATCAAAGCCTTCTAGTTCCCGCTCCGGCCTTTGACGGCTGCGTCGCGGCCGTTCGCTCAGTCATCGCTCGGTAGGCGAAGCCGGCACGCCGTGGATGAGCGGGTCGCACGCGCGCGCGAATCCTCCCCGAAATTCGCGAGACGCGTCGCGTCAACGGGAAAGTCGTCCCGGGGACACGGAGAGGCACCTCAAGGACGACGGAGTCCCCGGTGGTGGTGGTGGTGGTGGTGGTGGTGGAAGTCCTTTCCACTCGAGGGTCATGTCCCCCCGCGGCAAGTGTACCTGCGGGGCCGGGAAGCTCGCAGTTCCGAAAAGAGGACACAATCATCGTCATCATCGATTCGCCGAGGACCCACCAAGGAATCCCCCGACCAGCAGAACGATCATAGCCAACAGCACGGCCAATAAGTCCGTGGCGGCGTGCGAGGGTCGATCGTCGTCGGAGCCGCGCATGCGCCGCACCGAGATTATTCAGCCCCGTGAAAACGGCATCCGGCAGCAGCATAGATGCCAGACGAAACGTTGGCCCGATCAGGCCAGCCCGTCCAGAGACACCTCGGCCCCGTGTCTCCTTCAGAACCATGGCGACGTGTCCTCCTCGACGCATCTGTCCTTCGGGGGCTGCGCCTCTCCGCCTTCGACCGCCTCCTCGCCGACCTACGACCCGGCGTGCATCGCCCGGGAGAAACCGGCCATCGACGAACCCAGATACGAGGTCAGGTTCGAGCCCAGTCCCGAGGACAGGTCCGCTGTACACAGTGACCAGGACAGGCGGTTGAGGAATCGTAGATTGGAGTGTGCCACCAGGTCAAGGTTCGACAGGGACTCGCCGGAAAACTGTTCCGCCATCTGTGCGCCCTCGTCCACCATATCCTCGTCGTCCTCGTCCTTCTCTTCGGTGTCCACCAGCTCGGAGACGATCGCCGACTCGGGTCAATCGAACGCGAGAACCTCCTCGCAGGATGTCGAGACCCTGAGGACGGTCCTGGAGGGTTACAGCCGCGACCGCATCTACCTCGCACATGTGTCCTTCCTGGATTGGCGGGACCTGCCGGGATGTCATCGTGGCGCCACCGTCGGCCCAGCTGGCAACGCCGAGAGAGTGTGGGTGGTGGGTGCCGCTGATCACGAAGGACACCATCGAACCAGACTGCTGGTGACCGGCCGCCACTGGCGGCCCCGTTGCCTCAGACGCGTAAACATGCTGAGCCAACCGGTGATCTACGCTGGCGGCGGAAGAGGATCCCTGACCGTCGACCTCTTCCTGTGGTGGTTCCACAAGGAGTTCGCGGTGACAGCCATGGCGATGCACCCGGACGGCGCGGTCCTCGTTGCGGAAACCGCGGACTACTTGCCCCCTGAGGTCGACTGCGTGGCGGCTGGGGGCCTGGTCAGGTTGTTGATCGTCCCAAAGGACTACCTGGAGACCAGGATCGTGATCAAGGAGTTGAGAGTCAGGCTGGCCACCGGTGTCCTCTCCAGGGCCTCCTACGGCGTCTACCAGAGAACCGAGGACGAGTCTCTGTTCGCCTATCTGCGCCGGTTCACCCTGAAGGAAGCGTTCGCTGACCTCCACAAGGCCTGGTTGAGCGTCCGCTCGGAGACCTTCGCCAGGAGTTGGATCCTTGAAGACAATTCTGTCGGGTGTTCGAATCCCGGGCTGAGTTTGTCGCCGAGGGTCCAGGTGTTGGCCGACCACGAGAAGGACCGGTTGTTGTTGATGAAGCTGCAGAGCCTGGCGCGGGAAGTGGGTCTAGAGGTCGGCGAGGAGGAGCTGGCCAAGTGGATCCTGGACGAGGAGAGCGAGCTGGCACGTGCGCCGAGGATCAAGGAGCTCGAGGAGGATCGTTGCCGCGTGAAGATCGAGGCCGAGGAGAGGTCGACCGATCACGAGGACGCCGACGAGCCGGAGGACGAGGACCCCGAAGACGAGCCGACCGCGAAAGAGACGGTCGGTCTGCTGTCGAGGGTGCTGACTTGGATGGAAAGGGAGCCTCTCGATCCAGGACTGTTACTCGCCGTCAGATCGATGCGCGATACCGCCGCACTCATGGTAAGCACCGACTGATAAGAGACAACCACTCGGGCTATCGATCGCAAACCTCGAAGAGGGGGTAGAGTGAGAGAGAGTGAGGGAACCGACCTTGTATCGGCGTGGTGGCCAGATTGAACTAATTCTCATCCGTCGCTCAGACTCTCAGGAGAAAAAGGTGGAAAGGGTCAAAAGGACCCGGGAGATGGGTCGCGCGAGAACGCTCGAGGGTCACTTGAATTCGGCGATACACCCCCGCAGACGGAAAAGCCGAACGAACCCCTCGAACCGGTTCGAGGAGCACGCGCGCCGCCCGTCTTTGCAAATTAATGCTACCAGGCTCCTCGTCCTCGATAAGCTACCCCCACCCCCACCCTCGAGGGTTTATTGAATTGTATAATATATCTCCTCTTTCCCCGAGGGCTTTTTACCCTGTCTCCTGATCCTGGTCCAGGCTGCGGATGGAAATGAGGCTAATGTCTATGTTAAACAGCCCCGAGGACGGCGAACGGCACTACAACGCGATCAAAGAACTCGATCCCGTGGCTGATCGTTAAATCCGAGTCTGTTTATTTCACCGAGATTGCTGTCGTTAACGTTCCCGTCTAGGATAGATGATGTCTCGACTGCGACAGTTGCATAATCGCCTTGTCTGCATTTTACGCGTTTGTAACGAAATAGGACGTCACGTTGAATAACGGTGCAAGCTTAGCTGTTTTTATTTGGAAAAATAAGTAAGAAAAAAATTATTTTCTTGGCTGACCATGGTCAGATTGATAATAAAATACGCCTAACCTAGGTTTTTTGTCTTGCAAAGCCCTGGGTGTCCCAAAAATTGTATTTCCTTGGACAGGGTAATTCCTCAGGTGATTTAAAGCAACTTTTTCCTTTGCGAAAATTTTCTACGCCGCTTGGTTCAGGAGATATTCCCGAAAAACGCGGACCAATCAGAACGCGGCTCCAGCGGACGGGCCCCGGCTCGGCCAATGCCACGCCACGCTCAACTAGTCCGGCCGCTGTGACCGCGCTCTGATTGGCTCGTGTTTTTCGTTGATATCTCCTGAACGAAGCCAAGGAGAAAATTTTCGTAAAGGAAAAAATTACTCCAAATGACGTTTGGAATCACCTTTTGTAAGAAAATACGAAATTTTTTGGGACACCCGGTATGACTAGAAGATTGCTGGTTAGTGAAGAACGCACGCAATCATTCTAATGAAAATACCATCCGATTGCCGGTGGTTAGCTCTGATGAATATCTCGACGCCGAGCGAATTAGAGGCGGTTTTATAACAACGCTATCGATCATGCTGCAGAAGGAAAATATTAATTCGTGTCACGCAAACACCTGTCGACGCCGCCTCGCTCCGAGGCTTCCGGGGCATCCGTTAATTAATTGATAATCCTCGGCGGACTGCTAATTAGCTGGTCACATTAACGGAGCATTAATAAACGTGTTATTAATTACTTGATAACGATAATGCTAGGCTATCACGCGACTCTATAATGTCCGAGCCATTCGCCTACGGTAGTTAAAACTATGACATGAAAAATTGTTGCAATTTTCAGCCTGTACAAGACAAATATAATTAACAAGACATCAACGTGCTTCCTTTGTTAATACTGAACCTACCACGGTGTCACGTTACCGGTTTCATATTTCACATTTATTACAATTATAAAAATTTATTTATGGAAAATAATGAAATAAATTTTATACGGCAACATTTACCGGTTATTTTTAGTGCTTGGTGGGTTTAGTGTTAAATATGTGGCAAATGGAACTCTGTAGCACTAAAATGGCTACTACAACAAGGATCTCTGTAAATAAATCTTCCTTTAATTAAAAACTTGTAATCATCAAGTTTGATATACGTAGGCTGCGGATTTTTATGCAAAATAAATATTTTTGTGAATTGTCAGAAACAGGAGCTAAGTAGAAAATTGTTTCTTAAATCATTTTCACTAATTGTAAAACTGATTGTATTTTCTTTAGGTTTCTGAGATAAATTGTTATAAGGAACTTTAGAAACATGTCTAAGTGGGTTGCAAATTTAGCTGTTTCAAATTCTATTTCAATATGAACTTTGAAAGAACAGCGATTGTGATTGTCATTTTCATTTATGACAAACTGCGTTCCCTTTACACTTCTAGGACACACAACCCTAATAACCTGCGGATATTTTTATGCAAAATAAAACGTCTCTGGAGCAAAATAAAAATTGATTTCCCTCCTTAATAATTTTAACAGATGGAAAATAATATTCCAAAAATTCTAAGTTCTAGTATTTTCACTGTTCCCAAGGGGACAGAGTGTACAGTAATTTCTCTATATATGTCGCCAAGGCCTCGATGATAAATGACGCTGAATTATCGCCACTACCGCGGGATGACCTTGTGTAAGGTCACAAAGAGGCCTCGGACGCCTAGGAGTGTAAACATAAAACGGCTCAGGCATATCTCCTGTACAATATTTGTCACTGCCAAGACCCGTGTTGTTGACATATATCGAGAATTCACTGTATTGAACGGAAAATACAAGAGTTCTAAATTCTGGTATTTTCATTCTACTTTTCCCATAAATTTTTATCATAAACGGTGTTATGGATTTATTGGACGAAGAGAGGGGGTATTGGAGCAGAGACTAATGATTATTTTGTTTTCTGTTCACAGGCGAGCAAGATGGGCCTCGCAGGGACGCATCCGAGCGGGTTGCCGTTCTTTTGTCCAAACGGGGACCATCTGACTCAACCACCACCAGCCCATATGGGGATTCCACCTTATGGGACGTTGGATGCGGGCAAAGCGGCCGCAGCGGCCGGTGAGTACTGGTCATCAGCCACCCCTGGACAACCATCACCCACCCACCCCGAACACTGGAAACGTCTTCTAGCTGCGGCAGCCTCCACAGGTTAGCTCCTCCCCGAGGTTCCTCGATTGGTCCTTGATCCTCTGATGTAACGTCCTGCTCTTCCTCCCCCCCACACCTCCTCCCTTTCCCTGTTGAGCCACAAGGATGGAGGACACTCTCTATGGTCTACGATCTTTTCGGCGAAAAACCTGCCTCTTTCTCGGAGATCTTCTCGATTATCGTCCACCATTAATCACTATACTCAGACCTCTACACTCTAAGAAGCATTCAAACGCTTCGCAATTCTTGTTCGACTTCGTGTTATTCTTTCATTTATTTTTAGCTCCTTGTTTTTCAGATGGACGTTGATTATTGTTTCATATTCATTTTGGGGGATACTCTTCAAAGTGCAGTAAAGTCTTGATCTATACCCAGTTCTAGGGTCCGGACATGTATCGTGTAGGAATATTATTTTCTTGCCACCTCGTCGAACGTGGAAAAGCACAGCGTGTGTAAATATTATCGGGGTGTGCCCCCCAGTGGAGGGGATAGGCCAACTGACTTAGATTGTGTAGCTCCGGCTTAGATCGAGACTTTACTGCAAATAGTTACTAATTTTGGAAATCTCTCTCTCTCTCTCTCTCTCTCTCTCTCTCTTATTTATTTCGGATGTCTTAATTTTTTCAATGATCGCTTCGAGTGCAATGGAGTGTGTCTTTTCGACCACAGAAAAAGAGAAGAATTGGTGACACGACTTTCATTATTGTTGCTCGTGTCTTGTTAATCGTGTTCTACCTGTTCTGTTAATTTAATTGTGCATATCTAGTGACGATTCTATGGAAAGAAGCATGTTTTTCAGTGGTGTAAGGGTTGATTGGTAAATTTAGTTGGTACACCTTGAACAAGCGGGTTGGCTCAACAAAATGGTGGTAGTAGCTAAGGTGGAGGTTGCTCTCGCGTTCCCTATGTTGTCTGTGCTAGCATCTACAGTGAATTCTCGATATATGTCAACAACACCGGTCTTGCCAGTGTCATGTATCGTGCAGGAGACAGACTGCTATGCGTGTGAGGACTCTCGAGTTTAGGGGCCCCACAAGAGGTACACCCCGCGGTAGTGGGGGTAATTCCGCGTCATTTATCATGGAGGCCTTGGCGACATATATCGAGAAATCACTGTCAATTCGACTTTCAGATGGACTGAACGTTCAAGGAATCGAATAATTAATATTCCAATCGAGTGAAAGCGTGTCTTAATTCCGACGAATATTATTGCAATGAAAATAGCTGAACGTCAAAACCTCCCTCGCACGTTCTTGGGCAAAATTCAAACAACACACACACGAGAGAGATTAAACAATAAAATCAGTCGGAATAAAATGGCGAGTGTACACTCGACATTCCGATATTTTTCGCCGACGAATTTGATCAATTGTAAATGCTAACGAAATGAATCTTAAACATTGGAATTCATCCGGGGGGTATTCGACTTTTACTGCGCCACGGGTGCCGGTTTACACTTTAATCAATTATGATTGCTCAAAGGGGGTCCAATGCAGAGTTCGCGTTCGTATGTTTCTGCAAAAAATATATGCGCGGATACGTTTTGCTCTCTCCCTGCTCACCCCCCCCCACCTCTCTCTCGATGATATCACGTTTGAATCAATAATTCGTTCGGGAACTTGAGCCGCTGGTGTCGGCGCAAATATTGACAACCCTCTCGAATTGTAATTGATGGAATACTTCTGGTCTCTTCTGGTATCGTTTCACCGGTCCGCGCAAACATCAACACCCACGTCATATTTTATACACGCGAGGAATATCAACATGATTTCGCCTATGGCGGAACAACGACCCGGAACGCTTCCAATAATTCGGAATAATCGAATTTACGTTTCTTTTGCTTCGCTGGACGTTCCAAAATGCAATTCCGAATTTACACAAAGATTAGTTAAATCAAATAATTCTGTGAAATAGTCCTCCTAAATTTTTTAGGTATACCGTGATTTCTCGGTATATGTCGCCAAGGCCTCTACGTTAAAAGTCGCGGAGTTATCCCCACTAGAGGAGTGTAAACACAACACTGCTCCTGGACGATACATGTCGCTACCGTGTTGACATATATCGAGTATTCACTGTAAATGACCGGTGGGGGTATAAAGGGCCTAGCCGATTAAGATGATGAAAACTGCCCTTATAGAGGTTTTTCAATTATTAATGAACCATTCGAAAGCTGACCAAGAAAAACCCCTCTGAGCAAAATTTCAACCCCCTATCTTGCTCGCGAGGGTAGTTACAGGGTAAATTAGATTTTTAGCTTTTCCGCGAATTTCCGCGCTCTGATACTTCCTAAAATTCTGGAAAAAATGTGGCATATTTTGGACCCTAAGGCAAATTTTTAAGAATTTTTTCAGATTTTTTGGATGCAGACTGTGGTCGTAAAAAACGAAAAACCCCCCAAAAACATGCTATTTTGCTGTTTAGTGCCCCAATATAGTACTACAACAGGCGGTGTTGTCAATTTTTTTTAGATTTTTTCAAGGGTTCAGCAATGCTACCTTGGTCTCGAATAAGCGTTTCCATTGACCGTGCTCTCGCGGCGAATTAAAGAAGAGTCCTCGGCGGAGTCCGTTGTTGGTGGCCGTGCAAACATTGATATTTCAGCGGGCTCCTAATTGAAGGAATATTTCTTATCGAGTCAAGGGTCTGAGCCGATGCCGCGGCTCGAACGAGGGATGTGAAGAGGCCGAGGCGTCCCCAGAGGGTAAAATACAGGGAAAACGAAGGAGAGAGAGAGAGGAGAGAGGAGTGGAGAAGGGGTAGAAGGGCAGGGGAGAGAGAGAACGGAAGTGGCGGTGGGATAAGAGAGAGAAGAGAGGCTCGCGAACTGGCGTCAAGTAGGAGAATAAGAGGAGGACTCACCATTAGGCTAATCAGCCAGGCATGCAGCCTCCCTCTGGCGCCGGGTCAAGGGGGTTTCAACCTGCCTCTCTATTTCTACAGCTTCTCTCCTTCCTACGAACGTTGCACACGCCTCCCAGACCATCCTCCAACCCTGAGGAAACCCCTGACTATCATCTTTGTGTGTCGGTGTGGATTAACAATCGATCGACGATCCGCTTCGACGATTCATCAGCCCGATACCGTGACAGGTCACGTGGACCCACAGTCTTCATTATCCTCATCCACGCGAAAGCTGAACCGTAATTACTAGACAAAATTTCCCTTCTTTCTTGTGAATGATTTTAGCCAGTTAAAAGTACTGTATCGTCGCTGTTCAATTCTTTTGATATGTTTATTGTTTATTGCAAATGCATTACATCCAGAGTCTAGTAATTACGTTGACAATTGAGGTAGACCATACATCTATACAAGCTGGAGAGAGCAGCTACAATCATCAGCACAATGCTTTTAGAGCCAGATGTATACCACTTAAGTAACTAATGACAGATGTTATTTAATGGCACTACTCTCGTGGTTTTATTTATTTCTTCATGAAACCTGCACGGGAACGTTCCTGACACTTTCACGATTAAAATGATACCCAACACGATACAGTTCGGTTTACGAGTGTTCGTGTAATCCACGGTATAGTAGAACCTCTACTATCCGAACGTATCGTCTCGATTTTAAGGAGATTCTTGGACACGCTTTTGGAATGTGTTCCAGTAGGAGTTTTTCAACGTTCGAGGGCTCAAATTAAAGGTGAAGGAAGGCACTTTCTCGCGAGGGTGATTAGGTTTCGATATAAAGCTGTCTATATTTGTCAGGCGAATAAAGCAAATTAGATTGAAACATTAGGCTGGTATATTTCGCTTAGATGATAATTCGGGGCGCGGACGCAACAAAGGGACATCCTCGGCGTGGAAAGCCGTGGTCCCCGTCGACATTCAAAGATGTCCGCCGTTTCCGGCGTCGATAACTCTAATTACGGTCCATTAATCCGCCGGGCGAAGGGTCTCACAATAAAATCCTTGAAACTGAAGAATTCTAATTCAGTTCGGGCGGTGTAGTCGTCGTCGGAGCTACTTCTCGGAGGGCTCGGGGTATCTTTTCACCTCTGCGAAGTCACGGACCAGGAAGAGAGAAAAAGAGAGAGGGAGAGAGGGTGAGGAATGGAGAGAGGATGAAGAAGAGGGGTAGTTGGGACGTATTTGCGCGCGCGCTATCTTTCTCTCCTCTCGTTCTGCCTCGGGCCTGGCCACCCCCCGCCCCCCGCCCCCTCGTCACCCCTAGAATATGTAGATGGGGTTGATAGCGTTTATGCACAACTACGAGTTCGTACGGCGGCTCGGGTTCTTTGTCTTGCAAACGAGCGAGCATTTTACCCCCACCGGTGTCCGCGGACCCTCCGGCTTCCTTCCTTCATCCCCCTCGGAGTTTCACCCTCGGTTTGCATCCCTCCGTCGCTCTCCGAACGACAGTGTTCCCTATCTTTCCCTCCTTCTGCCACCCCTCCTCCTCCTCCTTCCCCCAGAGAGCAGAGGTGGCGGCAGTGACTTCCATCCCTCTCTCGTTCAGACCCTCCCCTAACTTCTCCGCCTATTCATCTTCTTCCGTCTTTCCCGCTCCAACGTTTTCACCTTTCTCTCTTTCCGAATGCTTCTCTCTCTCTCCCTCTCCGAGAGTTTCCACGGTGGTTCCAGCCCCCTCGTGTCTACCCACCCTCAACCCCTCGGTGCCGCGCACGGATCTCTCCCGCTTCCACGAATATATTTCTAATTAGCTCCACTTTTCGATCTCCGCCGCCGTGTTTATTTCAGGATTCCGTGGAGAAGAGCAGACGCGAGAAGGGAGGTGGGGGGAGGAGGTAAGGGTGCGAGAGTGAGGGGGAGGGGGAGAGGGACCGCGATTCCCGGTATGAAACGCCGGCAGTCCGCCATTGATCCGCTTAATTTTTCTCTTCTCTAGTCAGCCGCCGATCCCCCTTCCCCTCCATCTGTCCTCACCCCCTCCCCCCACCGCCACCCCTCCGAAGCCCTCTCTCCACAGCCCCCGGCGATCTCCTTTTTTCGCGATTATGAGGCGTTCCTCCTTCTCGCCGATTTTACTGCGATCCCTCCCCCCCACCCCCACCCTCGGTACATTTTTTAATCTACCCGCTTTTGTGCCGGCTCGGTTTCCCTCGAAAACACTTACCAATTACTGGAATGCCTCGCTCTGTGTCACCGAGAAACGGAAAATTTGTTCCCCCGTACCGTGGCCCGTAGATGCGAGCTTGATTGCTGAGCACCGGAACTGTGATCCGATCGCGAGACAATGGTAATTTGATGACAATGATCGCTCGGTTTTGTTTATTGCTTTGCAAAACTTCACTGAAAAACGCAGACAATCATATAAAAAGCTTGAGTACTGTTTTGTGCTAGCTGAAACTTGTAGACGATACTTTGAAGATAGAGAGAAAAGGGGGAAACGGTTTCAAGATTTTCGAAAACGTCATAGAACTTTTTTGTTTATAATTATTTTTTTGTAAAACTTTCCTCAGCACATGCCTGACACTTTTCCGGTTAAAACGATACCAAACACGATTCAGTTTGGACCACAAATGTCCGATTAATCCACGACAAAGTGAAACCTCTGCTATCCGAACCTATCGTCAAGATTTCAAGCAGATTCTTCGGAACGATTTTAGTATGCGTTCCGGTAGGAATTTTTCGACGTTCGAGGGCTCAAATTAAAGGCAAAGAGCCGCACTTTGTGATAAGGGTAATTAGGTTTCAGTAGAATGACCAGAACATGTGGAATCTGTGTTTCAAACTGGCACACTTGCTCGACCTAAGAATGTACGAATGGAAAACTTGAAACTTCGAATATATCTTGATTACCACTATCACCATAATTCAGTTAATGTTGCAAATCTGGTTGAACGTTGTCGCAACAAATTCCGAAGCAGAAGGGAGGAGGCTGTGTTAGGGGTGGCAATTTCGCAACGCGTCGAGGTCCAATTCCAGATCAATCGTCCTTGGGGAACCGGGCCTAAAGCCACAATCGTCCCTTTCTCAAAGGGGTGCAACAAATCCCGATATTTCTTGAACAACTTCTCTCCTCGGGGAAGGAATTACTTAAGACATCATCCCCTCCCGGTTCTCCGGTCGTAGGACGATTCATTTACATTCTACCATGAAAGAGTAGTCCGGGGGAGTGGGGGTGGAAGAGTATCCTGAAGTAACTAGGAAGAATCGAGGTCCCGGAAGAGGAGAGACGACGAGGAGAATCGATATCGAGAGGGACCGGTTGCCGAGGATCGGCGACGGTTAGGCGAGGGGGGGATGGTTTCTGAAATGCTCGCAGGAAAGGGTCGTTATCTGTCCAATATCGTGTACGAATAAGGCAAGGGACGAGAATTAGACGATATCCCAGCGTGTCGGCTAGGTAGGAGGAGGAGAAGAAGGTGGATGTAAGGGAGAGGTAAAAAGGGGGTGGACCGGACGGGGGGAGGCGGGGGGGTTGAAGGCAGAGAGAAGGTGGAAGGACGGCGGAGGTGGATTGAAAGGGGTGGCTCGTAATATCCTGGCGAGTCCGCGGGCTCCGTCATGTGTGCTTAATCACTTTCCAGTCGACTCGGCAGTCTGCAACCCCATTATCGGGGTCTCACCACCCGGAAAATTACTCTTTTATTCTCGAACAACTCGAGCTCCCGGTGTTCCGTACACCGCGATCATTCTCTGTCTTTCCAACCTGCAGCCTTCTCGTCCTTCATCATCCCTCTGCTCCGACGACTTCGATGGTTTTCGACTTTTTTTCCCTCCAAGGGTGAGAGGGAGGGGGTGCAAGAGAGACGGGGTGCAAGAGAGAGAATGACGGTTCTGTGTCTATTTCGCTCTATTAGAGACTATCGTTAGCATTTACTCGGCCGTGGTTTCTCTTCGACGTGCGTGTCTCTCGATGAGGGAGGAAACGCGCGCAGGATTTCGACAAAGGGATGCTCCAACGTGAACACGATTCACTGGGCAGGCCACGACTATCTCCAAGTTTTAATTGGTCTTCCGATTGGTCGCGGTTTTTCTTACCTCGGGTGGGAGTGGTTTGCGGATTTTAGGGAAGCCATTTTTTTTTTCATTCGGTCGAGCGGGTTCGACGGTTTTTTAGAATTAATTGCACGTTTTTATGTCATGCTCCGGTGACTTTTTCCGCGACGCATCTTGCGACGAGAGATCCAGTGAGATCTCTCTTGCCCCGATTTAGATTGATCGATGGAGGAGCTTGGTTCTCGCTTGATTTGTCTTCAACCCTTTGCACTCGAAGCTATTTCAACTCCAAAACGTAACAGTTCTTCCGATCTGAAATATTTCCCTCCTATATATTTTTTTTCATGTTGTACATACGAAGTTAGTGCAATTTACTCGTACATTACTGAAGCGTTCAGTAATTTACTACATACAAACAAATTTAATTTACTACATACAAATAAATTTACTAAATACAAATAAAAAATATTTTTAATAACGATAGAGCAGTTTTTAGTGGCGCCTTACTAAGGGTTAAATTGCGGATTTGAAGTAAAAATTGTTTGTGTAAGTGCAATTCTACTGGGGTCAATGGAGTGAATTATTTTAACAAGTTTAGACCGCGGATTTTAGGCACTTATCGTAGAAATCTGGATCGAGCTTGTCGAAATCGTTGAAGAAGGAAAGAACCAACTCGTTTAATCCTCTGAGCACGGTTCGAGTGTCGGTTGTGTCAAGAACGTGTATCGCTGGGAGCCTTTCCTCCTCCTCGGAGAATAACCTGGACTCCTGTGTTCAATCTGGCCTCTCGAGGGACACTCGAGATACTCTCGCAAGGAGGACACGTTCGAGTGGTATTTTAACACTCGAGCCGACGGAAAAGCGTGTTTACGAGCCACCCGGTATAAAGATACCGCGCCCCGTCCCCCTTATCTCATTCCTCCACTCGTGCAAACCAAAATCGCGTTTATTCGAATCGATTATCTCACTCTGGGGCCGTTTTATCAGCAAAACAGTTGAGCGTCACCGGACCGTTCGGATAATAGAGGTTCTACTAAATCGCGTTTTAAACCGACAAATACAATCGGACCTATATCGTGTTGGGTATCATTTTAATCGGAAAAATGTCGGGAATAGGATGCTGAAAGTTTCTTTCGAAAATAATTAACGACAAAAAAGTTATATAACATTTTCTAGATTGTTGTCACCGTTTTCCCTCGTTTTCTCTGTTTTCCAAGCTTCGTCTACAAATTTCAGCTGGAATATGGCAGGATTTAAGTGTTTTGTAACCTAGTGTACAGTTTTGAGAGTACGTCACAAATATTTCATCTAGTTTGAAGGAGTTTGGGGATTGGATTTGCCAAGTTTTGGCGATTTCGAGCGGTGTTGTTTCACAAACAGAGGGTCTGGCGATCGGCGGAGGCCGAGGACCGATCTCTTTACGGTCCAGGAACAGAGACGGTCGTTATCCACGGGGGTTGGGGAGTGGCCCTATCGCGGAAAACCACGCGTTGACCGATTTCGTGCAGGCGAACAGAGCCGAGGCTGGTGATTTGCGGAGAAACACGCCTCCCGGACATGTTCAACCGCGAAAAAGGAGTCTGAAGAGTAGTGGGTTCCGGGGAGAGGGGGGGGGGGGTGGGTTGAAAGTGAAAAAAAGAGTCCATCTATCCAGTCCATACGCCACAACGAGGACGATATAGAAAGAGGTGGTGGTGGTACGGAGGGTGGGGGGCGGTCGAAGGGGGTAAAGTATTGGCCTCGTCAAGCGGTTTCAGGCTTGCCGATATTCCGGGCCGCTTCTCGTCGACTCTTATGAAGCCAATTACACTTTGCCTCGCCAAAGGCACCCCACTTATACCAGCCAGCCGACGTTTCTGGGGTTCTTCGGGGCCGATTCCGCAGCACGTACCCGCTCCGTATTAGATACCGCTACTATAAAAGCTGCTGCCACCCCCCCCCCCCCCACCCTTTTCAATCGCTCTGCGTGTGTCTCCTTGCGTAATGACGATCGGACCCCGGGGTTGCAACTATTAGTGGTCTTGGGTAATTCTGTCGTAGAATTTGATACAGACACTTTAACGAACAATGACGATGATCACTAGCAACCTCGAGAATATTGAGAGGGGTTACTTTACTTGGGACATAGGCTGTCTTCAGGTGTCCTGCACTCAGAATCCACTGCAGCTAGCGTTTTTAGATTTTTGGAGCTTCTAGTACCATGCCACAGGTGTATTTTAGCTAAAGGGAATTTTGAAATACCGCATGGAAGTGATTATGTGACCCTATGAATTTGTTAAAGTGAGAATTAAGGGCCATTTATTGTGTTATATGGAAAACATCTTCAGGTTTCTTGTTCTCAGAATCCACTGCAGCTACCAATTTCAAATTTTTGGAGCTTCTGGTACCATGCTGCAGGTGTATTTTAGCCGAAGGGAATTTTGAAATACCGCATGGAAGTGATTATCTGACCATATGAATTTGTAAAAGTGCAAATTAAGGGGCATTTCTTGTGGTATATGGGAAACAGGGTGTCTGTAGGTGTCCTGTACTCAGAATCCACTGCAGCTACCAACTTCAAATTTTTGGAACATTCAGTGTCATGCTAGAGGTGCATTTTAGCCGAAGGGGCTCCTTAAACAAACTAGATATCGAATAGCAAAAATTATCCAAACCTAACAATGTACTTCTTTGCTCACCTTTAGCCTGCTGACAAAATGCTGCGTCAATACGATCGTAGCGCGAATTTCGAAAAATCCTTCGGCTAAAATACTCTTCACCCTCCCTACTGAACGCAGAAAAAATTCCAACCCCATCGACCCACTGCTTACCGAAAAAAAATTATCCAAGTCTGTCAATGCACATATGACTTCTTGATACTCTTATCTCGAGTCTGCTGACAAAATGCTGTGCCAATTCGACTGTAGCTCGAATTTAAAAAAATCCTTCGGCTAAAATACTCTTCACCCTCCCTACTGAAACTAGAAAAAATTCCAACCCCATCGACCCACTGCTTACCGAAAAAAAAAAAAATTGTTCAAGTCTGTCAATGCACATATGATTTCTTGGTACTCTTACCTTGAGCCTACCGACAAGATGCTGTGCCAATTCGACTGTAGCTCGAATTTCGAAAAATCCTTCGGCTAAAATACTCGTCACCCTCCCTACTGAAAGTAGAAAAAATTCCCACCCGATCGATCCACTGCTTACCGAAAATGAACGAACACGAATCCACCCAATTTTCAATGTACCCGTGGCCGTTTCTCTCGATCGTTTCGATTAAAAATGTTTTACGTGCGATCCAAGGTATATTCAACGAGCATCCTGATTTCTGTTGCAGGTCTGACGAGGGCGCCGATGTATCCCTTCTCCGCGGGTCAATATCCGTACCCCATGCTTAGCCCGGAAATGACGCAAGTCGCCGCTTCCTGGTAAGTTCAATACACGGCATTCGCGGATTGAAAAACGTCACCGGCAAACAGCTCCGATGATGAATCTCATCTTTGTCTTCCGAGAGGGTTTTACGGGGATCGATCTTCTCCCACCCGGAACGCTTCTTCTGCTCGGATAAAAGGAACGATTAAAACCCATACACGTGCACCAGCATCAACTCTCTCTCCCTCCCACTCTCCCTCTCTTGCTCGCGCACGTGCAGACTCGAATTAACGATTCCGCGAACCGTTCCGCCGGTGGGAGTTCATTAATCTCGTTACCGCGAGATAATCCGACAGGTTGATTGGAATTTTTATTCCGAAAGCTAGATTCCACCGATTAGCCAGATTACAGGATTTTTTCAAAACTACGGAACCAAGAACAAGCATCGAAGTACAAGAATTCAAAGTGGAAGGGTGAAAATGGAGAAGTCAGGGGGTGGAAACGAGGGACGGGGAACGTCACAGGGTCGTTCTGATTTCAATACACTTTTGCAGTAATAAAGTCCGATGCCAAGTGGACCGATTTGCATCGTAAACGCTCGGTTTTGAGCGCTCACTAACGACTGCTACCATCTTTGCGATTTTTATTATTTGGCCAGCGGTAATTCTTCCTCCGTCAAAGTTCCCCCCCCCCCTCCCCTCGCGTCGGGAAACCTGTAGAATAAATAAATATGCAATTATTCTTCGGTCAAACGCACGGAAAAATCGCGCAAGCTCTAATCAATTCGCTCCCATAATTCCTCTCCGGCGCACGCGTCCTCAGCAGTCTCCATAATGGTCAGCCATTAATTTTCGGATCGTCCTGTGTGCTCAGACTGCGGATTTTATGCATTTAAGACAAAAAATAGAGGGTGTAATTACAAGTAACAAATATACAGTGATTTCTCTATATATGTCGCCGAGGCCTGGACGATAAACGTCGCGGAATTATCCCCACTACCGCGGGGTATACTCGGGTATGCCTCCTGGACAATATATGTCGCTGGCAAGACCCGTGTTGGTGACATATATCGAGTATTCACTGTGATCGAAAAATTTGAGCATACTGTTATATTATTTTCAATCTGCTAAATGTAATAGAAACTTATTTTCCTTTTTATTAAATAGAAACTTGTGACAAATATACAGTAATTTCTCTGTATATGTCGCCAAGCCCTGGACGATACTTGTCACTGGCAAGGCCCGTGTTGGTGACATATATCGAGTATTCACTATATTCGAAAAATTCAAGACTATTATGTTATTTTCAATCTGGTAAATGTAATAGCAACTTATTTTCCTTTTTATTGAATAGAAACTTGTTACAAATATACAGTAATTTCTCTATATATGTCGCCAAGCCCTGGACGATGCTTGTCACTGGCAAGGCCCGTGTTGGTGACATATATCGGGTATTCACTATATTCGAAAAATTCAAGACTATTATATTATTTTCAATCTGATAAATGTAATAGAAAACTTATTTTCCTTTTTATTGAATAGAAACTTGTTACAAATATACAGTAATTTCTCTGTATATGTCGCCAAGGCCCGTGTTGGTGACATATATCGAGTATTCACTATATTCGAAAAATTCAAGACTATTATGTTATTTTCAATGTGATAAATGTAATAGAAACTTATTTTCCTTTTTATTTCGCTGGAGTTCGTTGCAATTCGGGTGGAAAAATGTTATTTTGCATAAAAAGCGCAGTCTGGGATTGGGCAACATTCGGCACGCGTTTGTGTCGCAAATGGAAAAGCTTTCGAAGTGTCGAAGCGTCCGATGGCCGAGGGTTAATAGCCAGGGGTGGGATTCCCTATTCGTATCCCGTTTCTTCGAGGAAAATCAGAACGGTCATCCCTCTCTCTGATTTGGCCATAGCCGGTCATCCTCTCAGTTCCGGTCTATTAGAGCTAACCACCGTCGTCGTTGGTGTTCCGAGACGCTATATAACGCACGTCGACCGCAGAAAATTCTCCTCGAGCGTGAGCCGGAGATGGATCCCTCATCCTGCCCTCCTTGTTATTTGCTTTCTGCCCGAACCGCCCCAAATTGAGATTTTCCACAGATGATTAAGCCCGTTCTTCTCAATTAGGAGGGCGGAACCGTGTTTTTTTCGCCGGCCTGAACGGGCAATGTGACGAAAGCTCGTTTCTGTCACGAAAAAGGACTCTGGCAGAAGTGCTACATTACATACTGTCATTTTCATTCGTGTGAAACAAAAATTAAACACGAAAAAAATTTAATTCTCTTTCACAAATGCTGATTTAACCCTTTGCGTCAATAACTTGTGATTTATATGTATATAATTGTATGTATATTTATAGGTTACTGATTATATTAAGTCTGATATGAATGTCTAATAACTAGTTTAACTCTAGGGTTTATTTATAAATGGTTACATTCGATGATATTGATATTTTATTTAGATATATGGTATAATATTAAATTATTATTGTTCTACTCTAAAGATCTAAAATGACGTCAAGTACTTGCGGTACTTTCTTCCAATTTTTTAAATATTTTTGTTAAAAAATGCCAAAATTATTCCTGCCGATTTCCTATTGAAATGTAATAAGGGACCAGGCACCAATTTTTGCACTGACCTAAGATTTTTCCATGTTTTGACAGTCACAGATTAATTGCTGGGTTCTTGGCATAACTGCTTATGGGCAAGTTAGGGCGATTTTGACGGCATACTTTCGTTTCAGGCATACACCGAGCATGTACCCAATCTCCCCGGCAAGCGCGGGCTTCCGAAGTCCGTATCCGACGAGTTTGCCCATCACAAGTTCTAGTTTACCAAGGTTAGTAGGTGATCGAAGTCGAAGTTATCCACCGTACCACGAAAATTCCAGTTACATCGCTCGAGGATCTATCCTAATCGCCGAACGTTCCAACGTTGATCGCATAACGCCCCTGAGAAAACGCGTACACTTTGTCTCTGGTCTTAATACGGTACGGTCTCGATCTAAGCCCAATTCTCGGGTCCCGTGACATGTATCGTGTAGTTGTACTACTTTCTAGAGACCGCACTGGACGTAGAAAGGACAGCGAGTGTAAACACTGACCGAGGCAGCGAGGTATGCCTCCTAGTGGAGGGGATAGGCGACCTTGACTTAGATCGTGTAGGTCCGTTCGGCTTAGAGCGAGACATTACTGTAGTTTTCTGAACCCTGAAATCTTAAAAGATTGAAACTAACTCTGAACAACGCTTAATATTTGAGTTAAGTGTAAAGGCTAGCCTTAAAGTGGACTGAAGTTTTCCGAAAAAAGCATTTTTTTTTAATTTGAGTCCCAAAATTCAATTTCCAGTGAACACAAAGAAATCGATAGGTCTATTTATTGTTTCGGAAGTTTTTCAAATTGATCTGATCTGGAGACACAAAGTAAAATTTGAAGGCTATGGATTTCCTCAGTAATTGTGGTCCCATTTTTTGGGACCGCGTTGGAACGTTCGTGAAACGATGCGTTGTTGCGTGAGAGTTCTGAGGAACACGATTATTTCCAGTGATCTCTACCGGTTTTCGCCGACGGGCCTGATGCCCCCGCATCCGGGCCTGAGTCCGCACGCACACGCGCTAACGTCACACGCGCTGGTGCCATCGACGCCGAAAACGGACCATTCTTCCTTGGATCACAATCACAGGTTCGTGTTACTTTCCCCATTTTCTGCCTATTAGCGACACCTGAATCACCGATTGCGAATCAAACGGCGTTCTCGTTCAGTAACTCGTTCAGATTTATTCGGAATTGTCCTTGTGTGCACCCCGAAGTCCACGATTTACCATCAACCAAACCGTCAGACCATCAACCACCATCAAATGAACCATTCATTCTAAAAATGGTTCAAATCCATTAAAAAAAAAAGATATCACATAATTTGTATATTTATACTTTTTTATCAACAAAATAATGGACTTGCGCCACTTTCAAAATAAACGGTCCAAGTGTCCCATCATGTGCACCCCCCACAAATAAATTCACCTGGAAGAAGTCATTTGCAAATTAATTAATTCTCTATGACCTACACGAAGTGTAAGAACAGAATATGGAACACATTTTCAAATGATCAGAAAAGTACAGTGTCAATTAATAATGTACAACAATGACATAGTGGCACAATGTCCGTGTATATGTAATAATGAAAGTACAATGTTCATTCATATGTGACAATGAAAGTACAATATTTATGCACACGTGACAATCAAAGCACAATGTTCCTGCACACGTGATAATGTCAGTCAATGTTCGAGTCTATCAAAAGTGCCATTAGTTTGTTGACTGTCCAAAGCTTATGTCAATAAACGAGTATCACACCTACACTGTATATGACTACAACCAGCCAGACAGAACCCGTCATGATTAACTGAAGAAATGGATCCTCCAGAAACACAAGAGGCTAGAATTCCTGGAATCAATACCACGAACTCGATACTGCACGTCCACCTACAGTGTATAAGTCACAAACTTCAACAAACAAGCACACGGGAAGAATGGGCAGCAGCTGTGTACAAAATTCGATATTTATTGCTAGGTCTTTATGCAAAACTTGCGTGGCAAGCTATACAAGCTAAAAATTTTAATTTTTAATTTTTTTTAAATGATATATGTCGACATACAATTTTTTTACTGCTTCGAATCGCACCTGTTCTTATTATATTTAGTCGTTCCATAAGTTCGTGCCGTGGATATGTTTATATCATTCACCATAGAAAACTATTTCAATGAAAAACCGCAGAAATTTTATAGCGACGGTATGACGTCTTTGCCAGAAAGGTCAGAAAAGGTTGTGTACTGAAAGGATGACTACATATTTTATTTCTAGAATTTAAATAGTACAAGAATAAAAAGCACAAACTTACGGGACGACCTAATAATTGCACAAGAGCAGTATATCGTCGTCGGTATATTATTCGGATGCTTGTGCAAAATTTTGTGCAAAAATATTAAGGGGCCAAAATGAAAATATAACAAGGACCAAATAAAAGAAGTGCTATGCAACCTTGGCGATTCTACCAAGTTGGAAATAAGTGGAAACGCGGAGATCCGACGGCAAAGACGAGCACACAACAGCTTGCGGATCGATCCATCTATTGGATAACGAGCCACCGTAAGAGGATAATATAAAGTCCGTAAACGGCTTCTTTCGCGGGACGAATCAGCGACGGTAGGCAACCGAAAAATTGCAGTATGTAGTTCTGTTTTCTCCCATCGATAAACCGTCGAGAGTGTCGTCTGCTAGTGAGTCATCATTCAACGGTAGATAAAGAAGGCTCTGGTGTATCGGGCGATGGTTTTGACGGGCTAGTTTCAGGGCCGACCATAGGGGGTAGCACGTCCCTGTGAACGGTGCTTTCAAGCCCGTCGTTGCCAGTCGTGTTTCCCCTTCGGCGTTGCGTCGCGTATATAACACTTATTGAATGACTCTCTTCGCACAGCGTCTGCGCCTGTCGGCCGCCACCGCCGCCACCGTCGCCGCCGGTTATGTATTGATCATTACCCTCTTAAACAGATTTCTAATTTGCATTAGTAGCAGGCCGATCGGCTGGCCCCCGACCAGCACGCTGTGACAGAGAGACAGTATAGTAATACACCAGAGCCGGACGCATGCACGCACGGGTTGTTGTTCGAGGCACGCGTGCAACCATGGCTGATCAGCTGGCCCGTTCTGCTTGTTCTCGCGAGCCCGGTCAGACACGGGACTATCGGACGACGCCGACGCTGACGACGACGCTGACGACGACGCCGACGACCACGTAGACGACGCCGACGCCGACGCTGTCAAAACTACACTGGTTCACGACCTAGACAACGACGTGCAAAACGGTCCACTTCTTCCCCCGGAGTCGTTGCCACCGTAGACGACCGTATTGACCTTCGGGTGTTCGGCCACGTGCTCAAGACCTAACCCTGAAGACCTGAACCTGAAGAGCATAAAAGAAGAAATAAAAGCTGGTGTTCCGGGACGAGCACACGTGCCCGACACAACCCGGAAGACAATTATCGAGGTCGAGGCAGGTTTCCGGGGTTAGAGCATCGCGTCCATAAACCGTGGAGGATCGTTCGGAACGTGCGCCAGCTGATTAAAGCTGAAACAGGGTGAGAGAGAAGACAGAGGTTTTAGAGCATCGTAAGGGGCTTCTTCAGGGTGCACGAACGTGGACCAGCTGATCGCGAACGGTGCTCGGGATGGTGTTTAGACGTGTCTGAAGGGGGAAGACGCCGGGACACAGAGACGTCGACAGCGACGGCAGCGCCGCGCAGCCCGCCAAAAAAAAAAAGGTCCGCCACGCAGGGAAAGCAGAGAGAATGCAATCTTCACCCCCCACGCGCGAATTATACATCGGCGGATGGTAGGGTGTCGTTGCTGCGGAGCCATGAATCGCGATGATGGCCCCACGGTGCAACCCTCCTCCTCCCCGCCGCCCCTTCCACACTCGCGGATAATCAATCGTCGTAACACCGCTCGGTGATTCCGCCGACGCCAGGAACGACGCGTTTTCCGGATCCGGATAAGGAACAAACAGGGTACACACACGGAGACGAATTTTCAATAAACCACGAAGAGACTTCCCACCAGGTTTTCTATTACTCGAAAAAAGAGGAGTCGCACATTTTTCGGGAGGAGACGGACTGACAACGGGCGACACGACGCTCTTCGGGTACGTGTGTGCCGCCCCTGGGGACATTTTACGGGCGAATTGGCCATGAATGTTGAACAACGTCCGACGATATGGAGCCATTAAGATCGAACAGGATAACCGCGGACAGTGTCGTTTCGTCCTCCCTGGCCACCGGCGTCCAGCTTCTATGAACGGCACGCTTCTCCCAATCGTGCGGAAATCGCGCGCGCGTGTTGCGCGAGTACGTGCGAGCTCGCATCAGCCCACGGTACGCGTGTGGGTGTGCGTGAGTCCTGTCCGTGTCAGTGCGACGTTCGTGCACGCGGCTGTTTTCGTGATAGAGCACGATGACGAGTCTTCCCAGAGTTTCCCGAAGAGACCCTAGAGCTGGCTGCGACATGAGAGCAGTGTGTTGTCAATTAGCTACCAATTGGCTTGAGAAGAAACTGGTTTCCTAGGTCTGGAAGAGGTCTGCTAGGACCCAAGGGCAACATGAGGACACTTTGTGAGTTAGCTACCACTTATCTTGAGAGGTCCAAGTAGTTCCTGAAGAGAAGATTCCATAGATCAAGATGAGCACAGTGCAAGAATTAGCTACCGACCAGCTGAAGAAACTGATCGAAGGAACTGAGTCCATGGATCCGTCTGGATCGTGCCTGTTCGCGCCAACATGAGGCCCCCAATGCGGAAATTGTTCATGAATTGACTGAACTAGCAGGACCCAGATTTCGAGAGTGATTCCATGTGGGTGTAATTGGGCCCACATAGCGTGTGTGCAAGCACACGTGGACCTCGCGCACCGGCGATGGAGCCCGAGTGTCTGGAGCCACTGAACCTGGTGATCAAGAAGGACGACACCGCGGGGATCGAGGACGCGACGATCGAGACTTCGAGCAGGATCGAGGAGACCCTGAGCGGCATCGACGAGGAGAAGACGGAACAGGAGAAGCTCGAGGACAACATGACGATACTCCAGGAAGCCGTGAAGGCCGGCGAGGCTGGATTGCCTACTGCTGATCATAAGATCCTCACGGCGCTCTACATGAGCAGCCTGATGCAGATGTCGAACATGAACGTGCCCAGGAGCGTAACACCGCCGCCGTACGGCGCACAGCATAATTTCGTGCAGTTGTTGGCCATGGTGGAAGCTAGACATCGCATGTGGCAGCAGATCAACTGGCCCATGCCGCAGAATTTTCATAGGAACCCGCTCGCGATTCCCCAGCCGTATTTCGACGGACCTGGGTCCAATCTTGCCGAGCAGCTGTGCAATAGTCAGAACTCGGCGACCGGGTACTCTATGCCCTGCGCGAAGCCCGAGCAACCGATTAATCATGAGACCAAGCAAGGCTACTTCAAACGGTAATGAGGGTGATTCATGGTCTGATCGGGGGGAGACCTGGACGATCCTGAACCACTCTGATCCTGAAAGGTGTCTGATCCTGAACGACTTTGACTCTGATCTGGACGGGACTTTGATCCTGAACCACTCTGATCCTGAAACACTTCTCACCTTAAACAATTTTTTATGCCTATCCTGGACCACTTCTGGTTCTGAATGATTCTGAAAAGTTTCTGATACTGCAACATTACTGATCCTGAAACATTTCTGAGCCTGAAACATTTCTGGTCCTGAAACATTTCTTATACTGGAACATTTCTGATCCTGAAACATTTCTAATCCTGGAACACTGATGGTCCTAAACAATTCTGATTCTGGTATATTTCTAATTCTGGAACATTTATGATTCTGAAACATTTCTTATACTGGAACATTTCTGATCCTACAACTGCTTAAAATGTGACATAGCAAACCTTTCTAGTCTCGAATACACTGGGTGATCACGCAGTAGCTACAGTTAATGAACTTGTTTGTGCCTTGATCATGAATTTACTGATTCCATGCTAGAAGACATTGAACTTTAGAGCTGAAGGACTTGAGCTAGGTTGCGAAGAATTTCAGCTATGTTCGCGGTTAGATTATGCGGTTTCGTGACTAATAGTTGTTAATTCTCGACAGGTCTACGGTGGAGCAGAAGAACTCCGCGTCGCTGGTGAACCCGGACAACGGGAAGTCCGTGGACTCGTCGCAGCAGAATAACCAAGGTAAGGATCGTTTAATGAACCTGGGCATCCGTGATCAGTTTATCCTATGATTTTCACTGTAGAGGCCACCTCTCATACCATACATCGATGATGTTTGCACAGATAAAAAGAAACCCCATATAAAAAAGCCTTTGAACGCATTTATGCTGTACATGAAGGAGATGAGGGCGAAGGTCGTCGCTGAGTGTACCTTAAAAGAGAGCGCTGCGATCAATCAGATATTGGGAAGACGAGTGAGTAGCTGACATACTATTTCCATCTGAACTTATATATATATATATCTATACAAATCTTCTAGTTTTCGGACGCTTCTGCTACCGGGCTGCCAGAGACTGTTCAAATTCAACGACCTTATTCAATTATTAAAATTGATATAAGAGTCGCAGATGCAAACCCACTACTTCGTTAACACTAGATTCACGGAGCAGTGCGAGTGACTGCAGTGAATTCTCGATATATGTCAACGACACGGGTCTCGCCAGCGACATATATCGTCCAGGAGGCACTCCCGAGCTGTGTTTACACTCCTAGGCCTCTGGAGCTTCATGGCCCCATACGGGGTATACTCCGTGGTAGTGGGGATAATTCTGCGTCATTTATCATCAAGGCCTCGGCGACATATATAGAGAAGTCACTGTATTCCACTCAATAAAAGTAACGAATCTCTAGCCACTTTCTAAACAGCCCACAGAAAGATATTTAGATGCCGTAAACCTAGTGTTGTTGAAGTTGCAAATATAATTTAATCAGCAAAACAAATCAGTATTCTCAGGTTCTCCTAGAACCCAAGTTCTTTCCGAGACAAGTTGTCCTTTTGTTAACTGATCTTCGTGATTATAGAGTTTAAACTGATTTCAAAATGTAGAAGCACTGCACAGCCCGGACGCGGAAGCGACAGACACATGCCAAAGTCAAGATTTTCTTCTGTTTCACCTTTTTTCTGTTTTCAAACGCGTTGCCGTCGTTCGATGGATTCAGACTTCGTCGACAGAACCACTTCCTCTATGATAAGTCACGCAAACTCGTGCCTCCGAGGAGGCGACGATTAAGCTCACTATTATATCAGCTGTTGTGACGAGCCAGTGGCGTCGACCCAGTCTACGAACATTCAAGACTAATCTTTGAGACGAAGGATTCGAGGAGCTGATCGACACACTGCGGAACCTTTATGCGAAACAAAATCAAAATTCCTTCTGGCGGTAATTGCAATGCTCCCTAAATTCTTGTGTATCGACAATAATCGTGTAGTCGATTTCAACTAGAGAAAGAATCATAAAGTCCGCGGTTTGCCGATCAGCGATCCAAACCGATCCAAAGGACCATTCTTCGGATTGCCTTGACGCTCGGAAGCAAAATGTTGACTTGGCGCCCCTCCCCCCCCCCTCGAAACTATATTTACTTATCCCCCCAGGCCCTCTCCAGATGTGTGTATAATCTGTATATGTATAAAAGTTGCATGCGTTTCAAGTTATACGATTTCGAGGCACTGCGAGAATAAACAGAGTAATACGAAAAGAGAGCATCGATAGGTGGGATCTATGGAAAAATGAAAAAGTAATCGTAGGAGGGTTGGGGCCGTCGAGAATAAAAAATATCGTTCGTAACTGTTTTCCGGACCGATCGAAAACATGCTAATGATCGACGGCGAGAAATAGTAAAAA
The DNA here is from genome assembly GCA_913789895.3 of Seladonia tumulorum. Classification (NCBI taxonomy): domain Eukaryota; kingdom Metazoa; phylum Arthropoda; class Insecta; order Hymenoptera; family Halictidae; genus Seladonia; species Seladonia tumulorum. The sequence goes on from OU565280.1 coordinate 7,999,990, forward strand.
AAAAAGCTGAATAAAATAAAAAAAATAAAATAAAAAAGCGTGGATAAGGGACACGGTGCACGGCTGGAATACTGTGAAACTGAGTCTGAATTTTGGGGGTATGACACGCAGTGGCACTCGCTAAGCCGGGAGGAGCAGGCGCGGTATTATGAGGCGGCCAGGCAGGAACGCCATCTTCATCAGCAACGATACCCCGGCTGGAGTGCCAGGGATAACTACGGATACGGCAGCAAGAAGAAGAAGAGGAAGAAAGAGCGCTCCGCAGATCCCACCGGAGGTACCACTTTCCAGTGCTAGAACAGCAGGCCCTTAATAATTCATATATATAAAAATTATATATATATATATATACATTACATATATAATTATATAGATCACACCTATACAACTGGTTCAACATTTGAAACGATCAAAGTTTCTTTTTTTTTTTTTAGTGCGTTTTCTTTCACTTTACAAATTTTTGTGTTCACATCTCTTTTTTGTTGATTTTTTCTCACAATAGTTTTTGTTTCTCTTTTTTTTTTTGGTATACTTCTTCGTTTTTTTTTCTTCTAATCTCATCGTTGTTCGTTTGTTGCCTTTTTTTTTTTTTGTTAATATATACGCTAGTCACTTGTTTCTCTCGACGATACAACATTCTTTTTTTCGTTCGCTCGGTTCCGGTCGTCGTTTGTACCTTTCTTTTTGTTGTTTATCAATTTTGTCGATTCTGGTCGAGGCTCTCGAGAAAAGAAAAGAAACGAAAGCAAAACGGAGCATATAATTGTTGTACCTAGAAGGAAAAGAAAGAAAAGAAAGAAAAAAAAATAACGAGAGACCGCTTTCTTGGCGCGTCGAACAGTTGTTTTGTCCGAGCAACAGTGCCGCGCGTCCTGTACGCGCGTCCTCAGTGACCTCTACACGCGTCCTCTGTGTGACCTCTAGGCGTACCGCGCGCGTCGCACTGCGGCGTTCTCTTGTAGATTGTTTCCGATTTTTTCGATCTTCGATTTTTGTACCATTGGATTGTCTGTTGGGGAAACAAAAAAAGAAAAAATGCATTGTCGTTGTTAAAGCACTGCGGAGACGACGCCGTCGGCCGCAGGGAGAGAAACGGACTCTGACCGCGGGTAATCCATACGTAATATGCGAGACCATCGTTTCACGATGATTGTATTGATCTATCTTTTTTGTTTTGTATTTGGCCAAACTCCCTAAAGCGGTATCCGTTCACGTATTTTTGAAAAATAATCGTGCATACTGAAAGAAACGATCAAGTATACGCGGGCGAGAGATGTTTATATATTGTGCCTCAAGAGCGACGAGTCCTGCGACGACTCGATCCAGAGACCCGAAGAGTACCGAATGTCTGATAGAGCGAGGAACAATGATCGCTGAGATTCATTCTAATTCTCCGATTACATTTTACAGTCTGACGAAAAGCCTGCGTCGATTTCCTTTTTTTTTTTAATACTTTCTTCTCAATGTGTTTTTGACTTTGCGATTTTTAGCGTCCCCTTGACCTTGAAGGGTAAGTCTGGTCGATGCAGCTTTCTGTCGACTGTAAAGCGCCGGTTCTGAGCATGAATACACTGAGAAATATGTTACTGTAATTGTCTGAATCTTCTAAGGATTTAATTATCTAAGAATATTTTTTTTTCTTGGTGACTACGCCACTGCACAGAGATTTTGTGAATTCCCGAGCACCTGCAGACCGTGTTCGCAACCAGATTCGGCGATAATAAAATGTTACAGAAAAAATATAAATTATAAGTTTGAAATAATTAATTTTATTCTGTACGCGACACTGGTGGCGAACGCGTTTTGATGTATTAATATAATAGACCTTGCTGTGTATTGTTATAAGTAGACTGGGGATCTTTATGCGGAAGAAAAATTGTCCAACAAATGTTTAACAATTTTAACCTCTCAAGCACTGTAAGCCACTATAGTGGTTTTCCGTGGAAAGCGTCGGTTTGAACAGTAACGCCACTATAGTGGCTCTTTTGCCTTACGCGGCTATGCGTGCCGTCCCTGGAGATAGCTTCGCGGACAAACACGCTGTGCTTCAGAGGTTAACAAAATTTTTATAATTAATTATCGTAAATGCATGAAGCTCCTGCAGTCTAATTATTCTAAACAAGTAGGTGTCTATGTAGCCGTTGTACAGTCGTTCCTCAAGATGCTAGGCGTCTCGTACTTGCAAAAAACTCTGTGTGGCCGATGCTGAAGACTTGGTTTCTGAGAGTGTGTAAGAGGTTGATTTGTGTTTGCATTTACAGTATAATTTTTCCAGTGTATAGACAAGCCAAGACACCAGACAGCAGGCCGCCATTAAATAGCCATTTGTAAGAACACGAGCGATGACATAGCGATCGATGGATCCTCTATCAGACAGGCTGTACAAAAAATCGAAAGTTGATTTGATAAAAACGACGAATAGCGGTGCGACCGAGGGGGAGGGGAGAATCTAGGCTGTTCTTCTAGCACTTTAAACGGAAAGTAGGGACCCCAGTGTTACCGAGATGCTAAACAAAAAAAAAAAAAATATAAAAAAAATGCTATGAGAGAATGCGTCGAACGCATCGATACGTTGTACCATGCTACGTATATACGTATATAAATATAAACTAATGAAAAAAAAAAGAACCGAATTTATATTTATATATTTATATACACGTAGACCAAATAAGAGAAAGGAATATATCTTTCGAGTAATTCCGAGCAAAAGCAATCCCAGGAAAAAAGAAAAGAATTAAAAAATATATATATACACAGAATTGTTCGAGCATATATATCCAATTAGGGTGGCGGCAGTAGCGTTTAGTGAAACTCTCTTTTTTTTTTGTCTTCTTGATTAAACTGTTGTTTAGCCCACGGTTCATGCACAATTACAAATAGTGTTTGGTTCTCTCTCGGTAGTGGCACGCGCTAGGGCGAGAGGAACAGGCCAAGTATTATGAGTTGGCGCGACGGGAGAGACAGTTGCACATGCAGCTGTACCCTGACTGGTCTTCCCGCGCAAATACCAACCGAACTAAGAAGAGGAAGCGCAAACAAGACACAAACAGTGATCCTGGAGGTACCCACATGCCTCACATCCACACATTCTTACAGAAAAATACTCCTCCCCCCCGAACCCCCACCCCCCCAGAAACCCCTTTTTAAATTACAACAGCAACAATCAAGAGATCTTTGTCGACAAACAACCCCCCTCAGCAGCCCCCCCTACCCCCTCATTATTACATATACTATATTATAATTATTATATACATTCTTATATTGCTACACTACATTATGTTGCATGTTTTCCCCCCGTCTTGGGGTTTTGGGTCGATATTATTATTATTATTATACATATATATATATATATACTCTATATATACAAATTGTCACATGTTACTACCATATACGTGCACATACATATATGTATATATGTATATATATATATATATATATATATATATATATATATATATATATATATGAATATATGTAGACTGCGGATCTCTATGCAAAATTTTCTGTTATTGATCATTTCATTATTGTTGAAACTAATATCTTTGAATTAATTTAATCTTTCCATTGTTTCGAGTTTCACTGAAACTGTAAATCCTGAAATGCAGTAATCATGAACGCATAAAATCGGCAGTCTAGATATAAGTATATATATATATACAATATATATATGTATGTATATACGTATACGTATGACTATATCTATTATCCGTACTTTTTCTTTTGTTTCTCCGTTCCATGTGTGTGTATATATATATATACGTATATATGTATGGATATATGTATGGATATATATATATATATATATAGATACTTTTTCGTTTTACATTTTCTTTTTTGTCAAGATAAAAAGTATCGTGGCTGAAGTACAATCGACGAAAGAAGAGAAGAATTTATTTCGTATATATATACATGTATACATATATATATATGTAGAACGGCGACAATCGAAAAAAAAAAAAAGATTCGCGCGGGCGTGCACGTACGCATGCGCACGTGCGTGTCCCGATGTGCTTTGTTCAGAACAGATATTTTCCATTATATGTATAGATTTCGAGGATATATATATATATAACGGGAAGCATCGAAAAACACGAGCGCGCGTATTCGGTACACACGTACACGCACATGAACACAGCATTTATTAATTATTAATTACGTATACAACTTTGGGGACGCTGGCCATCTTGCATTTTTACAGGGACCTACTCCGCAATCAGACAATCCTGAGCGTTTTTAATTTCCACTCAGTCTGTTTCTGTTTTTCTCTCGCTTTCCTAGATTTTTTCTGTCCTTTCCTGTCTGTTTCTCTCTTTACGTGTGTATGCGTGTGCGTTTGTGTGGGCGAGTGTGTGAACGTGTGTTTTCTATCCTCTTGTCAATTTTTTTCACTCTTCTCACTCTGTACTTTTCCAATTCTTGTCTCCCCCACTCTTTTTTCTGTACGATGCTGGTTGGTTTTCGAATTTATTTCTTCCCCCTCCATCTTTGATCGTTTCAACGTTGCCTGTTCTTCCCACATTGATATTTTTACTTCTCTGTCTCGCTCTTTAGTCTTGTACGTACCCAATATTTTTTTTTTATTTTTTTTTTTTTGTAATTACAATTTTATTCTTTCTCTCTTAATTGGGATTATTCATATAATTATTCTGAAACCCCCCCCCATACAGTTCTTTTTTTCTCCCTCCCCCCCCCCCTCTCGCTCTTTCTCTCGTTCTCTATTTCTTCCGATTAGTTTGTTTTTTACTTTCCTCTTTTCGTTGTTGTTTTTTTTTTTATTTTTTTCTTCGACATTCGTCTTCGATATATTTTCTAGAGGCTTGCGTTTTAATACAGAATCACGACATTAATTGAGTAGATATGATCTTTGATCGTGTTTTTTATACGCCGTTTAACGTTTTTACGCTGCATGCCGTTTATTACTCAGCTTGACAGAATATATATATATCTCTTTCTTTTGTTTCATCGAAGCGGCGGACCCTTCTCGGAAGAAGCCCTGTTTCTCGGGTTACCGGGGAGAGAGATCGTTTTCGTAATCGTTGACAGAGTTGTTTAACCCTTCAGTGAACAATTAGCGCCCCACGAAAATTTCTACCGTCCGTAATATAATTATTTTCGGATTTAGATTGGAATCTTACTATTCAACCGATGCAGGCGAATGTTAACACGTTGACTGCCATGTCACCCACATGCGGGTGACGGAATTATTTGTCCAAATTTTAAAATAAATTTTCGTGTTAATATATTCATTGTACCAAATTTGATTAGGATCAGTGAAATGTAAGAAAGTTGGGAGGACTAATGAATATCATACATTTCATTTCTTTCAATTTTTATTTCATTAAATAACTTGCTTTTATTTTGTGGAACTTTTGAGGTTTCTAGTCTGGCAGTCAAAGTGTTAAATATGAATTTTCTTTGCATTTTTTGAAGTAGATTTTTAAATTATTTTTCACGGTCCGCTCAAGGGTTAATTAATTGAACCAACATTGTCTTCCGAGAAGGTCCCTCGTTTCGGATATATTGTCAGATTTCCGGACCGTTTGAGCTTGGACACACGAGAATTTGTTTAAGAAACATTGTTTAGAAGCAGCGCTCCCAGTCATTAATTTACCGCGGAAACGAACCCGACAGCCGCGTGGAAATAATGTTTCCGGTGAGATGAGAGTTCATCGGCGAGCCGGCTGTCGTTAATCGGAAAAATCACCGGCCGTCATTAATCAGATCAAGCTCAATCGGTCGCGATCGTTCTGTTACACGCATGACTAGTTGACAAACGTCGAATTCGCTCCACGTTCTCAGTATTGTCCGTCCGATGAACATTGCTCTTTTCCAAAATAGCTGATTTCATACAGTCCTGTACAACTTGACCAGTTTTTCTGCCATTAGCAACAAATCAGTCTCAAAAGATCCGTAAACAATTTATAACCGCTGTTTAGGAACAATTTTATAATTTATTTATTTATTTTCTGTATCATCACATCTACTGTCCAATGTACAAAATTATGAAATGTACAGAGCCCTGTTTAACTGTAAATGTTAATTGCCTTATTGGAACATACATTTTATATGGGGAAAACAATTTGCCACCATTTTGGAACAGGAGAGAAATTAAAACAATTTAAAGACGTCGGATATGCTATTTTCAATTGACAAATCAACGTCAATAAAGTTGTAGAATAATAGAAAAATGTCTACCGGTGTTTGCAATTGATCCAAAAAGTTAAACAAATGTAAGAATAGTCCAGTAGTTGATGTTAGAACAATTCGATCAGGTTGTACAGGATTAATATAGTTCATTGACCGGTGGTTCTTAACCAGAATCTAAACTGGAAAATTTATTTTTGAATAAATAAACTATCTCGCAATAATTTCCTAAATAAATAAAGAAATGGAAACACATTTTTCAAAGGGGTGGGAGAACTTATTTTTTTGACATTCAAGGGGGTGCGAAATGAAAGGGTTATGAACCACCTGGCATTGAGCAGGTTCTCAAGTTCAAAGAAATGATGAAGAGGTCTTCTTTGAGGTCAACGTTTGTCAATTATTCGTCAGACAAAACGAGTGAAACGCGACAATGTATAGACGTATATTCGCCATTCCCCCCCTCTTTAAAAACACGTTTGCTGGAGACTAATCGACGGAATTTCTCGTTTTCTAGGTAACAACATGAAGAAGTGTCGCGCCAGGTACGGATTAGATCAGCAAAGCCAGTGGTGCAAGCCCTGCAGGTACGTGTGCATCGTGTAGAGGGTTTGACTCGCTGCTTCTTGAGAGGAGAATTACATACCGTCTTGTCGACAAGCTGAGCACGCTGTTCCGGTCGCGTGTATATACGTATTCGATCTTGAGAAGTGTTGAGAAGGACCTAGAAGTCTCACGTCAGTCATGTAGTTCCACTAGAAGAAGTTACTTTTTATATGTGGTGAATGATTGGTCGACTTGCGAGATAGTTGAGCTGCTCGATCCCCTTCCTTCCAAACGATTCGTTCCAATTATCGAACTGGACCTTCGGATTCAAACGAATACCAACCTTGAAGAATCAACTAACTGGGACTCTCGAACCCTGAAGTGCTGTCAGAAAATGCTACAGATTTTCTGTAGATCAATCCTTCTCACAGAAACTGCAAATGTTTGAAACTGCAAGTTTAACACTAGGCTTACATTTATTTATTTATTAATTGTGGTAATATTATCGGCTACATATACCTATTTATTAATGTTATTAGTCCTCCATGTTTTTTTTAAACAACTACTGATCCAATAACAAAACTTCTTTATTTTATATATAATATATTTGTGGAGTTTTTCTGATTAAAATGATACCAAACACGGTACAAAACGGATCATATTTACACTAATTTTCGTAATTGTGTCATATTTGTTATCAAATTCATTAGAAAAATTCCACGAACATATTGACAAAAGTCCCAAAAAAAAAATAATGAAAAGTAAAGAAGTTTTGTTATAGGCTACACAGTGGAGATAGTACTGGGACAATTATCGGCTAGATGTTTGGGACATACATCGAGTAGAGACGATATTTACACTGTAAAAATACACAACGACGAGGAAATGTCCACTAGATTTATTTCTTTCGACATATAAATTATGAAAAAAATAAGGGAAATGCGTCTATCAAAATTGTTAACCAAACTAAAGTAAACTAGTCACTGTTAGTGTCACGTAAGCCTAATGTCAAGACACAAGTATGAAGTTTCCTGGACTCCTTTGGGACATTTGTGGTTTCCAGTCTTAAACTGCAGTGGTCTCTCTATATATGTCTCCTGTACGATACATGTCGTTGGCAAGACCCGTTTCGTTGACATATATCGAGAATTCACTGTTTGAATCTGTCTCGGGGAATTTTCATAGAATTTTAGAATGCACCAATATCGTGCAGTGATTGTGGCAGCATTGAGGGGTCGAAGTTCACCGAGAGAACGTTTGACGAAGGTGTTCGAGCAGGCCGAGCGACCGGATCAAAATGTAAAATACGTGGTGAATCGGGCCGTCACGTTTCGTGAAGTAAGATACTTGCAACCCGGGCACGAACATAGTATTCTCGATGATCACCACTTCTTTTTATTGTAATCGTCTACTCCGTTCCGTCATCCACATGTTATCGTGGAACTTCTGCACGTGTACAAAAATACAGTAGCCTGAAAGAGACTGTGTCTCGAAACGTCGTCGAGAGCGGAATATATATATCGAACGCCGGAGCAAATCGATAATGATATGCACCGTTCAGAAAATGTGTCTTCCAAAAAATGCAGAGCGCAACACGCGCGTTAGGAACAACACCGTAGAGATCAGAGAAAAGAATTTCGGGGAGGAGGATCCTCCTCTTCCCGTTGGAACGAATTCCAATTATCCGCTGTACTTTGCTTGTAAATATATACATATATCTATATACTCATTAGATGAACCACGCTGTAGTGTTTGCCGTGGCGGCGTCGAATAAACAATTTTGTTCACTTGTACATTGCCGCACTTGTGCGCCCGAAACGCCCCGACTCCTGGGTTTGTGAATCACATGGACCTCATTAAAGGGGCGAGAACGAATCCCAGCCATGATAATATAGCTGTCCACCATTGGCTAACATTCGTCTAAACCGGTGACATTATTCCTAAGCTTGAAAAGACGCTGATAGGGATACCTTCAGATCCTGGTTGGACTGCAGATTTTTATGCAAAATAAATACTGTCTTCGTTCATTGCAAGATATAGGAGTTACATAATATTTTCTCAGTGACTCTAATGAGTTGAAGATAGCACAAAAGTATTTTTAATACTTCACAGTCCAACCATGATACTGTACACTACTGTTGATTAATTTTTACGTTAATAATGTTAATGTTGAGCATATTCTTCACTGAAATACAATGAAGTTGTTATTGTTGGCTGTCTCCGCTGTTAGAGATTAACGGAATCAATTCATAGTCACTAAATTTTCGAGTAGAGTAGCTCTTTGATCATTTGCGACACAGCAGCGTGCCGGAGGATGAACATTGTCCAGAATCTGATAAGTGCGGACATTTGGGAGACATATTTTCTGATACCAGAAAGATCTTGAACACGTTCGGTTACGGATCGGCCAGATTTCTCTGATAACGACTCGACGTCGTGCGACTGGAGGCACCAGGAAGATCCCACACTGGAACTGGACCGGTTCAGTTCAAGCTAGATCAATAAAACTCAAGCTAGACCAAGTCCAACTCAAGCTAGACCTGTCAAACTCAAGCTAGATTAAATTCAACTCAAACTAGATCAAATCCAACTCAATCTAGACCAGTCAAACTCAGGCTAGACCAAATTCAACTCAAGCTAGACAAGTCAAACTCAGTATAGACCAAGTCCAACTCAAACTAGACCAGTCAAACTCAAGCTAAACCAAATTCAACTCAAGATAGACCAAGTCCAACTCAAACTAGATCAATAAATGTCAAGCTAGACCAGTCAAACTCAAACTGGACCAAATTCAACTCAAACTAGACAAGTCAAACTCAAGCTAGACCAAATTCAACTCAAACTAGACAAGTCAAACTCAAGCTAGACCAAATTCAACTCAAACTAGATCAAATCCACTTAATCTAGACCAGTCAAACTCAAGCTAGACCAAATCCAACTCAATCTAGACCAGTCAAACTCAAGCTAGACCAAATTCAATTCAAGCTAGACTAAATTCAACTCAAACTAGACAAGTCAAACTCAAGCTAGACCAAATTCAACTCAAACTAGATCAAATCCAACTTAATCTAGACCAGTCAAACTCAAGCTAGACCAAATCCAACTCAATCTAGACCAGTCAAACTCAAGCTAGACCAAATCCAACTCAAACTAGACCAGTCAAACTCATGGAAGATCATTCCAACAAGTACAGCTTGCATAAATTTTCATCGAATCTGAGTCTGACCCTAATTGCTTGAAGTCTTTGAAACTAGGACAAGTTCCTGGTGCCTCGACGTGACGAATCGTTGACGTAAGATGTTGATGCGAGTTTGCTAGAGGTCCCTCGAAGATGATCGCGATTGCGTGTGGGTGACGAGGACACGGTTGTGGGATTAAGGTGGGATTAAAGTGATAACGTCGATGCGACGAGCGCCCCTTTAATGGCTGGTGGTTGGTTTTGGCAGCCCAGTGGAGCATGGAGCGGGGATGGGCATCCACGCGAGCATAATCCATCACGGTGTGGGAAGTAGCGCGGGGGCAGGGGTCGGGGCTGGAGGCGGTGGAGGGACGGTTGGGGCACCGACTGCCCCCCCAAACACCAACACTGCCTCCAATGCCTCCTCGCCTCAGCAAGAACCCACTTATGTTAATCTCTAGTCAAGCCTATCGCCTCCCTTCTACTGCAACACTTCTTCTTAAACAGTGGTCAGTCCCGACTTAAACCTACGGGGTCGCTAGCCCTCGCTATCCCAAGCCAACTCTGCTCGTTGGCCCCCATAAAACTGTAGTCCTTGAAAAGAAAAAAAAAAAAGAATCAAATTGCCAATGACGGATACTTAGCAAGCTTCGAATCTGTAAAATTTAGTATAATCTGTAACAACTGAAAACGCCTACGAAATTGAAGAATAATTGTAATCTTTTGAAGAATAGTTGAAACAGAGGTTTTGATTTGACACCATTTTTTGGCAAAGAGAGAGAGAGGCAGAGAAAGCGAGCGGGGATGGCATAGTGAGCGGCCCAGCGACGCCCTAATGCTCGCATTGTTTCTCATTGTTGTGGCTCTTTGCAGCTTATTATTGTTCTTTGATTTACCCTCGTTTAGTTGGACTTTACTCAGTGTTGCCCTTAGCATGGCTGGTCTGTAATACATATATATGATCTATATGTATATATTCTATATATACCGTGTATGTTGTTTCTATATATAAAATATATATATATACTTTTTGTTTAAATATGTATGTATATATAAATATATACATGTCTTTTTACGTACGTCTTATATTATACATTATACTGTTTAACGTGTAACCAGATTTGTTTCTCTCTTTTTTCTTTCCTTTTTGTTTTCTTCTTTTTTTTAGTTCATTTTTTTTTTTACATTTTACCATTTAAGTTGCATTTTTTTCATCCTCGGTTCGGAACGTTTGGCATACATATATATATTATATTACATAGTATTGAACGATTAATATACATTATATATACTTTGTGACTCTGATTTTTTGATGGCATGGCAGAGCTCGTCACGGTTCACGACGACCAATCTATGTGTTGTAACCGTTTATATACCTATTTCTCTAGTAACGTGGACATTGTTTTTTTTTTCATTTTTACGTTTTCCTTTCTTTTTTCTTTGTTTTTTTTTTATTGTTTTTCTTTTTACTGTATTTCTTAATTGTTTGTTCCTTTGATATTGGACTATCTGTCACTTATACGACTTCTCGTTTTTCGTTTCGCTGGCAGTTTTTTGATCATTGTGGTTTTTACTTGTAATTGTTACCGTACGTGGCCGGGCGTAGTCGTTGAAAATCAATGGTACCTTTAAATGGACAGGAGATCTTGACCTTGGTCAGACCAAGTCTCGGAGGAGCTCTCATAACAAGTTGACAATTTTCGATTATGTCTTCCCCCGCGAATTTTGGGAAAGTCATCGCGTTGATTCGTGCTGTTCTAATCAGAAGAAAGATAGATAGAGAGAGTTTATGCTAGTCGTTTTGTCCTAACCATGATCGCAAAATTACCAAATTAATTGTGAACGGGATTCGTGCTTTTTTCGGTACCATTTTTATTGAACTTTGCTGGATGGAAAAGTAAGAGAATATTTAAACCCTGTGCAATTTATTTCCAGCATTCATCATATAATTTTAAAAATGTTTAATGTTTAGGTACTGATATATAATACGTTGTTAAAGTGTAAAACTATATCATTAATTACGATGATACAGTAAAGTCTTGATCTAAGCCCAGTCCTCACGTGCTGTGTCATAGATCGTGTAGGACTACTGTTGTGACCTTGAAAACCAGCTCAAATTATATCGTGTTTAGTGTCATTTTAATCAGAAAAATATCAACAATAAGTTGGCGAAAGTCCCATTAAAAAATAATCAAAAATAGGGAAGTTTTGTAATTGGATTAGTAGTGGTGCACATAGATATAGCCGACCCGGTATCGGATGACGTGGCATGTTTATACTGCTCGAGCTTCTCGGCCCCTCGCTAGGTACGGCCCACAGTGGAGGGGATAGGTGAACTAAGATCCTGTAGCTTCGTTCGGCTTAGATCAAGACTTTACTGTACTTGTGTTTGTTCCTGCAGACCCGACGCCTGAGATCCAAATCGATCAAGTGAAATTACTCGTTCTGCCCACAATTCTCATTTCTTTTGAACCTACTGATTTTGTAATACCAAACACCAAAAAAAAAAACATTATACTTTTCAAAATTTTTGAATACCCTTTCGTCTCACGAATTCGCAGATGAAACACATTTCTGATACATTTTCTGGGACAGATTACTGTTGAAATATTCCCGACAAACAATGAAAGCTATTTTATTAAATTATTACGTGATTGAAAAGGGGAGACCTCTATCGTCGGATATCGAACAGCACGAATCATTTGCAGTACTCGAAGTTAGCATCATCAGCAAATGCTTTTACAACCCGGTGTAACCTCCGAAAATCGACGTGTGTCCCGCGTGTCCTGGGAAACCGTGTTCCACGATAACCATGCAAAAAGACAGTCTACTATTAAGAGTCTTAATCAGTCTTCTACCTGGCTAAGAGATGAATAATGAGAGCCAATGGCAGAGCGATTGAATGTCTCGACTGCGATGGCAGTTACCACACGAGGTCGGTCGGGAAAACACACTTTTCGGGAACTTTGTGCAGTAGCTCTCCTTCGTTTTTTTCTCGATAAACCAAAAAGAAAAAAAAAGATAGAAAAAGGATAAAACAATCGTCAGAAGTCTCTCGATTTTTCCCCAATTTATTTCCACTCAATTCGGCCATCACACCAGAAGAGACAGAGGAACTCTTTTTTTTTCCGAATCAAATTCCACAAGTAACATCCGAGTAGCAAATCGTTTGCAAAAACCTTTGACACCGATCGAGTAATCTTTTTCACAGCTCCGCGACTTCTTTTTTTTCGAGTTTTTTTTTTTTGTTGCTCGAGACACCGTGTAGTTCTCGCCTGCGGAACATGATAATGAACAACGTTAATTAATTACCCTTCCACAACCACCCCCCACCCAGCCCACCTTGTGCCCCGGCATACATATATATATATATACATATAAAAATATCTATATATATATATTTCAATTGTTTTGATTCAGACTTTCGTTTTCCACGTATACGTTTATTACACAGTTATTATTGCTTGTTACGTCCGAACGTTTTGAGCATGGCATTTGCAGCGAGTGATCCGTGTCGAACAAGTTGAACCGCGCTGGTTGTGCAGAAACACTTGAAACCGATTGCTATGGCGGAAGATCCTGGATTTCTCTATATATGTCGCCAAGACCTGGACGATAAACGTCGCGGAATTATCCCCACTACCGCGGGGTATGCTCTGTGAACGAGTGGCCCCAAAACTCTACCAGTTACAATGACTTCTCTATATATGTCGCTGAGGCCTGGACGATAAACGTCGCGGAATTATCCCCACTACTCAAAGCTCCCCAGCAAGACCCTTGTTGTTGACATATATCGAGAATTCACTGTACAATCTTCACTTCTTAATCGTTCACGCGCAGCATTCATCAATTTTGGGAATTAGACCATTAGACCCTTGCACTGCGATTTTTTCTAATGTTACAGATTTATTAATATTAATTTACTCTACCGTTACTGTTACGATCAATTCATATTTGTCCATAATTTCCTACAAGAACAACTGTTACAGATTTACTCTACTTTAATTGTCACAATCATTGTCGTTCATACATCTTTATTGATGACAAATTCCTACTAGAAGAACAACATTCAGACGCCTATGTCTTACAAACACCGTCAATGTTTTTGTAAACAAAATTAGTAATAAACATATTCAGTAGATTCGTTAAGAGACCACTGAATCACGACTACTCTAACTGCATGTGCAAGGTCACAGTGCAAGGGTCTTCCGGACTAAAATGTCAAAATGATTATTAATATAACAATTCAAAAACTGGCGCATAGTATCGCTCAAAAATTCCCCCCACCTCTACATCATCACCTGGTGACCTAGACCACCAGTAATACTTTCGCCACGAGTCCCCCCAAAGACGACAATCTCTTCAGCAAGCGCATAGAGACCATAAGATCCATAAGCAAAGTTTCAAGTACCCTCTTCTGCGCAGCCAGGCTTGCAACGACTCCGAGTGAAAGCATGCTCTTTTAGTTGGTAATCATTCTGAATGTAACCTTACTCGTCGGATGGAACGTTGTTGCCCCAACCCACACGATGAAGACTCCCCAAACCCACAACATACCCCAAAAACTAAGAGTCTTCATCATCCAGAGCTACAGACTCTTGCTAGCCTAGCTAAATGTCCCAAAGTCTTCGCCAAGGTCAGGGAGTCTTCGTCAACCGGGTACCGCAGGGATGAACGTTCCAATCCCGCTATATAACCATCAGCTGAAAACAGACGTAGAGACGTTGAAGTGGCAGAGGGGTCTAACCGTTCACCGCTTGTTCGCAGACGTAAGAAGAAATGTATCAGATACATGGGGGAGGGAGGAGACGGCGATGGCGAAGGTGACGGCGAAGGCGAGGACGATCACTCGGAGGACAACCTGGGCAGCGTCGGGGAGGCAGGCACTCCCGAAGAGGACGAGTCTCTGAGCAGTCCGGGTGGTTTGTCAGCGTTGTCTAGTCTGGCTAGCCCGTCGCTGGTGTTACCGTCGCCCTCGAGCCTGGCCAGCCCTTGTCCTTGCCCTCTGACGCCCCCGGTGCCGCCTCCGCCGTTGTCCGGCAACCCTAACAGCCAGCAGTCGATGAACAACAGCCAACAGCCGGGCCAGCTGCCGCCGCCGCACCGCAACCCGGTCGGCACGAATCCCCACGACATCAACAATCCCCTAAGCGTGAACCAACTGACCGGACAGTGTATAAAGAGTGAAGTGGTCCCAACACCATCGGGCACCTCGAACCCGGCGATCAGTGTTACGTAGCCCCGGCCGGACCCACGTGACAAGACTGTTGCAATACACCGTGTCATCCGCAGGGTCCGTGTACGTGTACAGACGGGAATTACGGTGGTCAAGGCCATTTGGGGAACAATGCCGAAGATACTCGCGGTGGCCTGGCGGCTGGTCCTACTCTTCGGGATGTCCTAACGACCCGAGGAACTTGTCCACAGTCTACCTCCGGGGCCAAGGACGCACCCAAGGACGTCCCAAGGTGTCCAAAGGACCCCAGGTCGTCTAGAGGCTGCAGGGACACCTCCGTGTCCTTGACAAGAAGAATGGACACTTCCCGGACCGAGGTTTCTCCACACAAGGGAGGGTCAACCAACCGGAAGACAGTTAGGGTCTAGGACACAGTGTCAGAGCCTCGCCGCGCTCGTTCGCCAGGTTTTTACGGCCCGGGAGCCGAGTTATGGCTGCCGGGAGATTGGACGTTCATGCCGTGTGACGAAGAACGAACAAATACGAGAAACACGAACAAATTCGAAGATGAGAAATACTCAGGACCAAGTGTCTGGCTGTAGTCACCCGCTCGAGGAAATTCTGCGTGCTAGAGAGAGGATGCGCTGACGACGATGACGACGACGATGATGATGATGATGATAGTGGTCCGATTGAAAGAATGAATGAATGTTGCGTGAGAGAGAGAGAGAGAGATTTGACGAGAGAATGTTAGGGAGAATAGGCCGACGAGAAAAGAGAAGGTGCGCGTGACACAGCTTGTAGTCCTTGTTACGTTGTGATGCCAATGACTGAGAGGTCATGTTCCTGTGCCAGGTACTATATTCTATAAAGTAATTATACCGCAGACGTATAAGCTAAAGGTAACACGAGCAGAATACAAGAGAAAGAGAGAGAGAGTGCGAGCGTGAACATGTGGACGCATGATAGGGGAGAAAATGAAAGAGAGCGTGCGAGAGAAAGAGGATCGAAGACGATGATCGGTAGACTGCGGACCTTTATGCTGAAGACAAATTCTCTGCGTCGATTCTGAGTAGCTACAGCGAACATAGACATTTGTTTCCGCTTCCGGTACAGTGCTTACTCGATACATGTCCAAAATTCGGGTCTAGCCATGGACATAGATCGTCCAGAAGGTCTCTCGAGCTTCTGGGCCCCTCACGGGGACTTTTGGGACTTCTATCGGCTGGACATGTATCGAGTAAACACTGTACATCGAATTACATATTTGTGCAAAATTGTTTGCATCCGTTTGCAAAATAGAGGGAGCTATACAGTTGTAGATCATACAGCAGGGTGTTTGAAATTCTTGAAATGTCTTCGCTGGTTTTTCCATTGGCATAAAATGTCTTCGTTCAGGAGTGTCCTTGCTGCTCGCAAGGTCGCATAAAAGCCGCAGTCTACGACGAGTCGCAGAGCGGGACATTTGATTGTCATTCATTTATTCGACCTCACGGTGTCAAGATACCTATCTTCTGTATGTAATTTGTTATTTTTTTAAAAGTCTATACACAGTGCGATTAATTAGCGTGTAAGATCTCTTTCGTTTAAGCCCCCCTCTCCCCCACCACCGTCCTCGTAACTTGTAGATCGCGACCCCTTGCCCGCTACCTAAAAATCTTCCAACGTGTCGTTGATTATACTTCGTTCGACGATCGTGATCGTCAGAGATCGGCCAAGTCCTTTTCATCGCAGCTTCCGGGGAAGAGGTGATGAAAAGACGGTGACCTTGAGGATCTCGAATCGAAGAACGATCTCGGTTCTTTCTACCGTGCATGATCAACGCGATCGTGTAGGATCTAGGAGCTCCGTGATCTATTAAAGGATCATGGATCTCCATTGCATAATAGACTGCGGATCTTTTTGTAATGCTAAATCTACCGGGTCCTAGCGACTGACTTGTACAGTGATTTCTCTATATATGTCACCAAGTCCTGGGCGATAATTGTCGCGTTACCATGGGGTATATCCCGTGAGAGTCGTCGGACGCTGTAATAATAACACGATATGTCTCCTGGACGATACATGTCACTGTGAAGACCCGTGTTGTTGACATGTATCGAGCATTCACTGTACTTGTGAAAATCAAATGATTCAATTTAGTCAATCATCTTAAACAATTTAATTTCTTTCTACAGCGATTTTAATCAGATGAAAGCGACATTCTCAAATTATTTTACCCCCTCTACTGTTTTTAATTCGACCCGGTAACGTTTATTGTTAATCCGCAGTCTATCGATGAACGTTTTTAGGTAAAATCTCAGGAATAATATGTCCAAACTCGAAATTAACGATTCTTTCGTGAACGATCACCCTTTCGAAAGTAAAATCCGGCGATCCTCGTTTCGTTCCTCCCCGTTCGATCGACGATCGAGGGGCGATCGAGACGAACGCACTTTCGATCGAGGACAATAACCACGGGGGAAAAAAAAGAGACTGTTCTGAAATCCGAGCGCAATCGAGAGCTTCCATTTAGAAATCGTGTGCGTGCAGCGTTCGATCGGATCCGTCTTCGTGATCGTTCACGATCGAGAGGATAAAAACCGCATTAATTTATCGGGCACGATGATACGCTTTTCTTTTTCCACGGCGGCATCACCTCCCCCCCCCCCCCCTTTTCATTTCCTCGATCTTCCCGCTATAAGTCCGTCTAGATCGTCGAGAAATCTGGATAGATCTTCTCTTTAAATTTTCTCCTAAGATAAGATCGTTAAGACGCGCGGAAATGGGCAAAAAGTCTCGAATAGAATGAACAAAATATTTTATGTAAATAAAAGGAAATTGTTTTTGTATTAAATGTAGAAATTCATTCGTAGCCGTCGAATTTATTGATTATTCCAAATCATGAGTTTTTATGGATCTTTTGTATGTTACAATTAATAAATAAATCTCCGATACAGGGGGTGTAACGATCAAAGTATAAAATTATGTTACTAGTGATTGTTTGAGCTACGAATTAATTTGTACACCTAATGAAACGTTTCGTTTTACATATGTTTAGTTGAAAATTGCATGCTTAGATAATTACCTTTGCGCGTATGAAATTGTTGTAAAGCAGCTGTTCAACTTTCTGCCCATATCCAGCTGTTCAGAAACTTTAATTTGTCAGAAGCGTGCGAAGCGTGTAGCGCGGAACGAGACGAATCGGACCACGGATGTTTATGCAAATCGAAACGGGCGTTTTTTTAATCGAAGTGCAACAATTTGCCGATGATGTTATTTTCAACCTATTCGATTCCATTTTGTAAAAGTTCTGTTCGATGCGTTAGAACTGTTAATATTTTAATCGATGTTTTACGTTATCCTTGCGTAAATGTCCGGAAGTCCAGCGACATTTGTAAACATTATGAAAATTCGGAAAGAACAGCGCCTCTGGGAACTCGAAGAATTCGATTCTTTTCCAAGCATGGTCCTTCGACTTATCTTTCCTTTTGTTTTTTTTTTTTTTTGTTTTAATCTCTCTTTTACGAAATGTTCATTTATTATTTCGCCCTTTTAATCAACACGTCGCTCGTTAGGGACGACCTTGCAAATTCAACCGGAAGCGGCAATACCGTTGTTATTAATAAGTCGGAATCGATTTCAATTGTCCTTTAATGTGCATTTTATTTTCTCCATTTCTTTTTGTTTTTTGGAACCTTGTTGCTGTAAAATAAACGACGAATCGGAGATTGCAGTCGCTACCACGGTTTCTTTTTTAGTCGATCACTGCGAAATTTTATTCAACAGAAAATCGTAATTGTTGCGTTGATTGTTCTTTAACCGTCTCTTTGCCATCAATTTTTGTTCATCGGGGCGTTGAAGAATATTAAATTTCGGCACTTCGTTTGTATTTTAACGTTTCAAGGAGCTCTCAAGGACACTGATGAAGTCCACAAAGATGGCAGAATCATTTAACGAGAAAGCGCGCGCAATTCAAATCGTTCAAGCGAGAAAATCAAGATCAGAACAAGATTCTCAATCAAGATTCTCAAGATTCTTATCAAGATTCTCCTGCGTCGTTTAAACAATTGCCGTTCCGTTGCATGATTCTGGCGGTTCACCCCCCAACCCCCTCCGTTCCTCAGTTAGTAGATCGAGCATAAATCAGCCCCACACAATGAAAGAAAGAACAAGCAAAGAGATCGAGCAGTAGTGAAACCCGAGAAGAAATCGTTTTGGTGCGTTTTTGCGTTAGGGTGCAGCTTTTGTACATAAAATAAATACATTTTAAGGTGCATTTGTTGCGTCGAATGGGAAAGTGCAATGGAGGACTTTGATAACGATGATACGCTGACGGGAACGATGTAATTGTGTCGGGAAAAGGAAAGAAACGAACGAGCATGGAATGGACGCGAAAGAGTATGTTGTAAAACGCGAGAGAGAATGAGAGAGAGAGAAAGTGTGTGTGAGAGAGAGAAAGAGAGAGGGAAGAATCCGAATGAAAGTGATGCGTGCGTGAGACAGAGAGCAAAGACAAGAAAGAAAGAACCTTCTTTTTTTTGTTTAGCGATGCATTTTCCTCTTTATTACGTCATAGTTTCTTTCTGTTATCTCTTTCATCTTTCGAGACGTTCATTCACGACACCCTCTATCCCCCTTCCCCTGAACAACCCCCCACACAAACACGACTGAGCTAAACCACGATGTCTGTATAGCGAGAAACTTAAGATAAACCTGTAAACGCGTCAATGAAACAGTAAACTAAACGTGCCATAACGACATCATGCCAATATTATTGATAATACATATTTTTTACAATTAACGCTCTGTTCCCGAGTTCGTTCTGTCAGCGACCACGGCGTACCGAGATTTACACGCCTATTGTCGCCTGGTTCTTTCGCCGTGTTTTTACGTGTTCTCTCCTTCATTTGCCTCGGCGAGTCTCGATCGATGACTCCGTCGATGACGTCATCGACGATCATCAGACTGTTAACGGAACCATTCCTGAATCGCTCTGATCTAGGCCAAACCCTAGGGATAGAACAGAAATTAGGGGTAGACGAAACGTGGGAAATAATTATTTAACCCTCTGCACTCTGGAATTTTGTAAACTTTTTTTACTAAATTTTGTAATCTTCTGTTCAGTCAGGTCCAGTTCATAGCAATCTTCTAGCCTTTCTCTGCTAATTTAGAGTATCAATCAAGGACATATTTACCGCAAAAAAATTTAAACAAATGCAAACCTCTTGAGTCTGCTAGTTTGACAAAATTCTTCACAAAGAAATTCCCAATTTTATTATAATATTGTTACATTTTCCAAGATGTTCTGCCAAGTGTATTTCATTATATTTTTGTGAAAATGTTTATTAAACATTGCTACAAATCGGCAAGTGTTCAGCGACTTGTCTAAATATAATTAAATAATAGTTCTAATGCAAAATACTTGAGAAGCACTGGATCAGAAATCATTTTGGAGATACCCAAAACAAATTCACCAGAAACATGATTCAGAATGAAATCTAAAAAATCTACCAATGTACCCCACACGGGCTCAGAACTGTCCCAATTTGTAAAAATCTGGAAAAATTATTGTGAACATTGCAGAAGCAAAATTGCTCTTTCCACCGCCATATTTGATCTCCGTGGAGAGTCTTCAGGAATAGTTCGCTGCGAGTTTAAGGTCTAGAAATTTCTAGGAATGATCTATCGATCGAGAAGCCGAGGCAACAAACGAGTAAGTACGGGGCAAGGACGACCATCGGTTTCGCGGAGATAAAGAGCGCGAAAAAAAAAGAAAAAAGAAACGAAAAGAAGGACTACCGGATAGTACTGACAGACGTTAAGCCACAAAGAAAAAGACTCTTAAAGCCGTGCGATGTATTATTCCGAGTGTGATTTTGTATGCGTGCGAGTGCGATTGCAGGTGTGTGCATGGGACACGACGATCACTGTTGTACGAGGATTGCCGGGTTGCCAGGGCAGAGGTGCAACGCCGAGTGCATTTAAACGCATTTACGTTGCCGGCCATTGTTTCGAGTTGCCGATGAAGAATAGCAATAGAAAGTTCGACAGAAACTTCGCTCGACCTTGTACGTCTCTTCGACAATTTTACCAACGTGTTTTCAACCGTGTTCAAGCCTTTTGCAACAGAAATAGTTTTCAAATAAGTCCTGACCTTCCTTAGGGGATACTTGCAATATTGTAAAAACGATTCAGAGGTTAGAAAATTTAGAGGTTAGTTAAATTTGAGAAACTGGAAGGACAAATTCTTTCACTTCTTCCTTCAATCCGAATAAAATTTAATTTTCTCTAATACATTACAGTTTACAATAAGTGCATCAATTGTTAATATTATTTAAATTCCTTACGTGATTTGAAGAAATAACTAAATAATAATATTATTTGAATTAGAATTAGTAAATAAGAGTCCAGATTCGTACATTTCGAGCTTTTATCTTTTTTGTCCCAAAAATGTATTTCCTTGAGAAGGGCGATTCCGAAGGTCATTTGAAACAACTTTCTTCTTTACGAAAATGTTCCCCGCTGTTTGGTTACGGAGTTATCAACGAAAAACACGGACCAATCGGCGCGCGGCTACAGCGGACGGATTCCGGCTCGGCCAATGGCAACGCCGCGCTCGGCGGGGCCCGGCAGCTATAGCAGCGCGCCGATTGGTTCGTTGTTTTTCGTCGATAACTTCTGAACAAAGCTGCGGAGAAGATTTTCGTAAAGGAAAAAGTTGTTTGAAATGACCTTGGGAATCACACTCTTCAAGGAAATACGTCTTAGAATCCCATGGCTTGAACAGGGTTGAAATGAATTGCCAACGGTAGAGGGAGTTCACCCAGAAGTGGAGCCACGAAATTAAGTTAATTTTTATCAGATCAATGTTTAAAATTCCTTCTTCTTCGTGGCTTCAGGGGCTCCTGTATCGTCGCGTACGCGTAGTAGTTCAAGTTTTTATTGTTCTCGACAATGTCCAGCTTCGTTAAGAATTCCCAACCGGATTTTGAGTGTCCACTGCCCTGGCAACTCGGCGCATTAGTTCACTTTTGCGAGGAATAAGACGACGTCACGAGGGTGGTCCGTTTCGGTCCCCACCGATGGTCAAAAGAACGAGGAAGCTGTTCTCACGATATCCGCGAAATTGTCGTGCGAATTTTCACTGTAGATGAAACAGTATAGACGAAGAAGAAGAAGATGAAGAAGAATACGAAGAAGAAGATGAAGATGTTATTCAGCGTGGTACAGCTTCCGAGATCCGGTAAACACGGCCTACAGACCGCGCCAGACGTCATCGAAATGTCGCTCGAGTATATAAGCCTAACCGCGACTGATCATCGCGAAATAAAAGTAAACACAAAAATCTATGTATCTTTTGCAGGACGACAAAGTGCATAATAATAAATAAATAAATAAATAAATGTTGCAGTCGCGGCCGGGCTCGTGACTCTTGTCGAAAGGGAGTATGCTTGTAACATATTGTAAAGTATCATCGACAGTTTTCAGCTGCGTTGTACAGTGTTTTCTAAGTATCTAGTTTATAGTGTGTAATTGAAGACACATTGTATTTACACTAAATAAGTGATCTGTATCAAATTCATTCTCGTATAACCTGTATCTCCTACTCATGTAGATGCTAAAAGTGATTTGTGTCATAAAGAAACCTATAAATAAAATTAGCAATTTGAGAATGTTGTCGAGCGCGTCCATTCATTTCGCACACACGACCATCACCCCAAAATGGCGGAGTTAGACGGATTAGAAGGATTAACACGAAACAGTAGATTAGGCTTGCGAGAGCTAACAAAAGTATACTGGTTTCTTTCATAGCTAGCATTTCTAGTTCTGTCAATAAAAAGATCTACATTCAGAAAATGCAGCTTCAATTATTCCCCTTCCGTTCGAAAATCGCATAACTTTTGAGCCAGTGAATTCCTAACATTGAAACCTGGATTTTCGGCATTTTCTCGCCAAAATCTACAGGATTACATAAAAAAAAAGTTAAAAATTTCTGGTTTCCTCAAGTGAAGTTTAACTAAACATCCTTTTCGAGACCACCATACACACTTTCTAAAGCTAGCCAAAGATACAGACCCAGTTTGTTTAAATACACGAGTATATATTTCCAAAACAGCTTGTTCATCCCACAAAATGGTGCACCAAGAACAAAAGACATTATCAAATACATGTTTAACATCTATCTATGCAACAATGTATAGAACCGTTATGCTCTTCATTGCTCGCACTTCGGTGGGCAGCCAGTCTTAGCATCAGAGAAGAAGAACAGGCTCAGAACGTTGATAGCGTTCAAGGTGTAAACGTTCGGGGTCTTCAGGTTGCAGTTGGTCACGAAGACCTTGGCCATCTTCATGATACTCTCGCACTTCATCACGCAGGCAGCCCCGTCGAAGTTGGGCCTTCCTTGGTCGTCCCTCGCGCAGGGATCGAAGAGATAAAACTTCCCGTAGTGCTGCATCACAGCAACGGCGAT
Organism: Seladonia tumulorum; assembly: GCA_913789895.3. Lineage (NCBI taxonomy): Eukaryota > Metazoa > Arthropoda > Insecta > Hymenoptera > Halictidae > Seladonia > Seladonia tumulorum. The sequence continues at coordinate 8,023,486 of OU565280.1, forward strand.
GTTCGTCGTATGAAGAATCCCAGCGCAGTTGGACTTGAAGAACATGGCCAGCGACTCCGCAAGGTCGAAGGTGAGAAGGAGACCAGCTGCGGTGTGGTTATGAACATGTATGGTGGCTCGGAAGTCTCCTACGATGAAGACGGTGAGGAGTTCGCTGGGCGAGAGGTTCCTGGAGCCTGGTCGAGCAGCCCTGACGGTGTCCATATGCAAGAGGTTGCCGTACTTCAGTATGGCGTCGATTAGTTCAGGTGTCCAGGTGGAAGGGACATGGAGGAGGCCAACGACGATAGCAACAGCGGCTATGGCAGTGCTCTGGTAGCCTCTGCTGGTGCTGCTCCAGGTACGGTGGTTCATGTGCAGGGTCCCACGCAGGACACTTAGCTCCTCATCAACGTAATTATACTCTGTCACAGTCTCCACGTCCAGGGTGGTGTTCTTGTTCCCGTGTGTGACAGGAATCGGAGGAGCGACGCAATCGAAATGGGGCCTGAACCCAGCAGGACAAGGCAGAGGCTCGATGTTAGCGGTCTTGATGATGACCCTGCAAATCTGGTAGCGTCCATACTTCTCCTGCTCGTCGATATTCGTGAACAGAACCTCATACAGCGGCTCTATGCAGGCAAACCACATCACGCAAGAGGTCCCATAGAAGTCCGGCAGGCCCTGGTCACTGCGGGCCCTGGGATCGTACATGAAGTAGATGCCCATGTCCTTCCAGATCGCCACAGCCCCCCGATCAGTGACCAGGACACCCGCCCGATTGTTCTCGAAGAACTTCGGAATCCCCTTCTCTAACAGGATCGGTGGAGGAGGTGGTGGACGAACTCTGGTAGGTCCCCTAGCCTTCTTAGACCTCCTGCCACCTTTGGCCCTTCTGGCTCCTCCTCGCCTCTTCTTCTTCTTGTCCTCAGGCTGGGGAGGGGGAATAGCCACTATACCGGTCACGGTACTGGCCTCTATGTCAGCAGTTAGGATATTCACTCCCACATAGAACACCCGGATGATGTCCTTAGGCTTGATCCTGACAATGGTCGGCTTGGCCTTCTGGGTCAGTCTGTGCACGTTAGCACCAATCGCTAGAATCTCATCCATGGTCCTCTTGGTCCAAGTGATCGTGTTCTTCACGACGGACATGCCGATAGCTACCACGCAATTGGCTGCCGTCTGCTTGTTCCTGAACGACTCCGGGAAGATCCTGTCTCCCTGATGGTAGGACCCACGCAAGATCGCTCTGGCCTCGCCCTGGACTCTTCTGTAGGCGTTCAGGGGAGGAAGATTTGAAGGACGAACAGCTGCGCTGGGGTCGAACTTCCATGGGGGGAACTTGTTCCAGTTGAGCACGTCTATGACGATCATCTCATAATCACTTTCGGTGCCCAGGTGGTCTATCAGATACTCCACCAGGATCTCCGTGTTAGCAACCCTCAGGACCTTCGAGGCATTCGACGGCTCCTCTTCTGGGCCACCCAACAGATCAGGTATGACGGTGTAGTAGAAGTTATCGAACTTCCAGACGGGTATGTTCCTATTCCCGCTGACAGTCAGCGCCCCTGACGAGTATCTCGCAAAGAACTTGTCGATCCCATCCTGCAGGCCTTGGACCTTGGGCGGCTTGGCTGTTAGGCTCCCGGCTTCGACACAGTCCTTGATGCTGAGGTTGATGCGTCGGGTGGAGAGGAAGAACTCCGTCATGATCTCATTGATGCGGGGAATAGCTCCCTCGCCGAGTCTGTCCACACATTTCGAATGCAATTTGTCCCCGGTGACGATCACCTCGTCCAGGACCTCCTGAGTCCAGTACCTGGGCTCGTAGACCTTCGCGAACACTATAGTCATCACCGCAACAGCGGCGGTCTGCTTGTTCCGGTTCTCCTCGTTGAACCTCTCGTTGTCCATTCTGATTGTCCCATCAATCGCCCAGACTCCGTCCTTCACCTTGACGAAGTGGTACCAAAGACTGTCCCCTGAGGTCGGCTTGGCTGCTCGCTCCTCCTCGGCTACTCTGGTCTCGTAAGCGTTGCTCAACGTGACGGAGTCTATGACGAAATCGTCGCCAACCGCCACCTGGGCGATCGCTGCTACCAGCGACGGGATATCTGTGAACCACATGATCACAGCAGCGCCATCTTTCTCCCTAGGCTCGCCTCTCGAGTCCCTGCCTTTGGGGTCCATCGTGAAGAACGCCTCCCCCTCCCGCCAGAACGGCATCATGATGTTCTCCTGCCTGAAGATGCCCATCATGTTCGCCTCGAAGAAGGTCTCCAGCTGGCTCTCCAGCTCCGTCATCCTGCCGCTGGCGTTTTCAGCTTCCAGCTCCACGTACATCCTGTTCACACCCACGTTGAACTCTTCTCCAATCTCATCGGGTAGCAAATACGTCCTGGGTGTTTCTTCTTCATCGGTCTCCTCCACTGGGAGGTTCTCCAGGTTCTCGGTAGCAATCTTATCTCCTATCTTCAAGATGTCGTCGACGACTTCCCTGTACCAGAGATGAGGATTGTACAGTTTGGTCATGGCCAAAGTGGCCAAGGCTGTGGCGGCTTGCTGCTTGTCCCTCGTCTGGCGTTTGAACATGGTCTCGCTGGCCTGGTTGAAGCTGCCCATCAAGATGGCTCCGGTCTCCCCTAAGCTCGAGTAGTTGTTCAGATCAGGCTTCACCGGGATCAGCTTGTCAGCTTCGATCTCCTCCTCGGTCAGCTCGGTGCCGATTTGTATGCTCTTCATGGCGTGAATAGAGAACTCGTCGCTCGCGGGAGCCTCTTCGTCCTGTTCCGCGTTTGCTTTGATCAGTTTAGCTAGGACAGGAAGAGTCAGGGTCCTAACCACGCAAGCCACGGGGACGTCTTCCTCATCGGTCTCCGATAAACCACGACTGTTCCTCGGGTTAGGGTCAAAGCAATAGTAAACTGGCTGCTGGACTATCTCCTCCTTCTCCTTGACATCCTCCTCCATCTTCCAGACGGCTACGCTCAGGTTCTTCACGTCGACGATCCCGTATTGATAGTCCTCGAAGAACTGCGCCAAGGCCCTATTCAGGTTCAGAAAATCGCTATCGTCCGCCGCGGACAGGTTCCCTATCACCGTGCCCTCCTCTATGTCGATCTTCACTTTTCTATTCTTGTAGTACAGGTTCTTCTTCAAGTTCGTCACGAAGAAGTACCTGGTCTCCTCCTCCTCGACGTCGGTTGCCGGGTTGCACCAGGTATAGTAAGCGTCGCCTTGGTGGAGAGCAATGTCGATGGTCTCGCTGGTCCACTTGGCAGGCGGTGTCTCCTTAGCGGCGATCAGGCCAACTACCGGCATGGCTAGACCCTGGTTCCCCCTGTTCTCATCCTCGAACTCTTCATCGTCGTTCGCAGTAGTGCCCCGAAGAACCCAAGTCTCTCCCGCTGTTCCAGGCTGGAAATCGTTCCAGGTCCTGGTCCCTGGAACGTCTTCCAATATAGTGATGTGCCTGATGGTGAACCTATCGTTCTTCTTCAACAACTCCAAATCCTTCCAGAAGAGGATGGCGAGGGTCTCTGTGCTGGGGAATCTCATCACACAGCAATTCCCTTTCTTCTTGTCCTCCTCGTTCCCTTTCCCCTTCCCCTTCTCGTCCCGAATCCTAACGCCGTTAGGGTCGCATTGTCGGGGATCGAACATGTAATAGCAATCGTCCTGGCTCCAGATGGCGACGGACATCGAAGAGGACTCGATGATGCCTTCGGTGTTGACCAAGAAGAACTCCTCCAGAGCCTGCCTCAAGTTCAGAACTGTGGGGATCCGGGAGCTGACGGTCCCGGTGGCAGTGATCAGATCCACGTCGATCACCAGCTTACGATCCTCCAGCTGAATCTTCACGTCGGACAAGTCCGAAGCGGTCATGGACTTGATGGTCGGCTTCTCGGCCTTGACGTCAGCGTAGAGGTTATCCCCTAACGATAAAATCTCATCCAGCTTCGGCCTGAACCACGTCCTCACCGGGTGGACCTTCTTCATGGCGATCGCCATCACGCAATTGGCCACGTTCTGCGCCCCCTTCCCCTTGTAGACGTCGCTGCCCTCGTGAGTCAGACCATGAAGAATCGCCATATACCCTGGCAGCTCCCGGAACGTTGAAGGGACATTAGCGTGCATGTTCTCGTATGTGTACCCGGTGTCGAATTTATTCTGATCCACCAGAGGATCGGTGGCGAACTTCTTGTCGATGCTGTAGTTGGATATAGTGATCGATAGAGGTTCCCTGTGGATCTTGGCGGTCGTCGTGCTCTTGACCTTGTCCCCTTTGGGGACGGGTTTCGTACAGTCCATCTGGTTCTCGTCGATGTCGACGGGATTGATCGCTCTTAGGACACTTTTGTCGACAGTTAGGCGACCGCTGCTCGGGATCCGGTCTATGTATCCTTTGCCGACCTCGCTGACCCGTTGAACGGTGACCTTGTCGATGCAATACCTGGAGTCGTATCGCTGGTCCATACTCTTCAGGAAGTGATCCCGGAGGTCGTTCATGCACTTGAACCTCATGGCGCAGGCTACCCCGCTTGCTTCACGGACACCCTCTTCGTCGCATGGGGAAGGGTCGAAGTACAGAAAGCCCACGTCAGGTTGTCTCCACATGGCGATCGAGGTACCTTGAGCAGTGATCACCCCAGCGTCGGACGCCTGGAAGAACTTACGTAGGCCATCGGCGAAGTCCGGACAGCCCACGGTCTCGCTGAAGAGGTTCCCGTAGATCCCAGTCTCTTCGACGCACACCATCACCTTGTAGTTCGATATGTAGAACTCTGGGTGGATCAGTCTGGCCCTCATATACTCGTCGTCCTTCACGCGGTTCCTCATGGCGCTCGTGCGGTACACCTTGTCACCGTTCTCCAGAATCTGGTCCACGTAGTCCTTGATCCATTCTTTCGGCTCGAACAGCCGGCCATAGACGATTGCCACCACCGAGGCCGGGGCTGCTTGACGACCTCGACTTCGGAACTTGAAGTGGGGATCGGTCATCGCGAAGGACCCACGGAGGATTGCCGAGTTTGCCGTCAGGGCGCGGAACTGGTGCCATCTCTTGCCGAAAGATCTCTTGGGGAACCTCTTCGGGAGAGCGTCCCCTTCTCCGACTGTTCCTGGAGCGTCTTGAATTGATGGGCTTTTGGACGCTTCCTTCTTGGGACCCTCCTTCTTAGGTCCTTCCTTCTTGGGGACTTCCTTCTTAGCGGAGGTGGCCATGTTGTGTCTGGACTAATAGCATCGTTGCGGAGAATTAGGTTAGGTTCGTTGGTGTGTTTTAAAATTGAGGAAATTGTTTTGGGAAGTGGGGAGTTTCGTCCGGAAAAAGGATGCAATGCTGAAGAGGAGGATTTCTTTGGCAAATTCTTAGACTCACATCGTTGTTACAAGAAGAATTATTTTAATAATATGAGTTTTAGAATCAAGAAGGTTATTTTGTGAATTGGGGAGCATACAGTTTCATCCAGGAAGAGGACATAATGCTGAAGTGGATTTCTTTGGCAACGAAATATTTTAGACATTTTTTAGTATTGTTTAGAAAAGAGAACTGTAGAATAGATAAATAGAATTAAATAAATAGAATAAAATGATGTTGCTCTAATAATAATCAGTTTAAAATGTAAAATATATATATATATATGCTTGCCTGTTTCTTTCGGTAGTTGCAAATCCTAAACCATTGTTTTCGATAATCGTAGAGATTCGGATATTAAAAATTTTCTTTTCCTTTGTTTACTTGTAAAATTTTCTACTCATTACAAAACTTGTATCAAAAATTGTCGTCCCTTTTGTTCACTTGTAAATTTGTCTACCCATGTATGAAAATTAACCAAACGAAATGACAATTGATCTTAATATCGATACATTGAAGTTTGTCATCAAATTCACATCACTTTAATCTGATTTTCATTGCAAAAGCAACTGAACATAATTTATTGTTAGCTGAATACTGAGTAACTTTTGTTGGAAATGTTTTCCCAATATATTAAAAATAATAGATCAAATATAATAAACGTTTTATTGTAAATCTATGTAAGAAATAATAAATACATCCCACAAACTAAAATTATGTAATTAGCATGTTTAAGTATTTAATATTGCGTTCATTACATTAGGTTCATCACTAAATGCTTTCTTAGTATGAAATGGTCGAATCAATAACTTTACTTACCTGGCAAAGTGTCTCCAAAGATTTATTTAAAACACAAATTATATATATACACTGATCATATATACAAGTACATAGAACCACATAGCATTAACAAATACAACATAAACAATAAGTAACATACCGAATGAACAATAAGATACAAACAGACAAAATATAAACTGTCGGGTTAAGAGAGGGGGACGCATTGTTGCAAAGAATAGCCGTAAACTTTATTCCATCAACATATAAAAAAACGTAATAAATATTATAAATATAAGTATAAAGTAACAGGAGTCGAATATATAATAACTTACTATTATATCTTTCATTATAATGCGGAGTAGCGGCGAGGACTAAACGGCAAATCCTTTGAACGAAATTAATATTAATTAATCGCGAAGATCCTTATAAGTGAAAAACAATGAAAAACGAAACTGTATGCAACTTTGTTAGCCATCCATCGACGATTAGGAATAGTGTAGAGGCGCGAATTATCGAACAAACCTGTTTATATATACTATATCGATACAAAGTGGTCTCTACAATTTTTCATTAATTACTTTTTAATTACTCCTCCTCTCTCTCTTTTTCTTTCTGAAACAGTTTTGACGAGGATCTATACCTGGGCGACGAAAAAGCACGTTTCGCCGTATCTACACTCGTATTTATATTTATACATGTATTGCTCAATTATTGCAACAATTTGCCAAAAAATATCTACACGTAAAAATATATATAATATGTACATATAAACACACATACACAGTATGTCGCTCGTGTATACGTGCGTGTGCCACGAGTTCTCTTCGTTCATTTTCCCTTCGCCATTTTCCTATTAATTACGAGTCTGCAGGGAATCGAAACCGAAATAATTACTTTACCGACACTGTTCGAAATTTTTTAGCAACCAGAAGTAATTACATACTCGGTGAAAATATTTTGGTTTCCACTCCCTGATTTATTTTAACTTCTCGTTTTTCAAATACAGTGATTTCTCTATATATGTCGCCAAGGCCTGGACGATAAACGTCGCGGATTTATCCCCACTACCACGGAGTATACCCCGTGAGGGGCCACGAAGCTCGAGAGGCCTTGGTAAACGTAACACGGCTCGGGTATGTCTCCTGGACGATATATGTCGCTGACAGGACCCGTGTTGTTGACATATATCGAGAATACAGTGTAATGGATTTTTCACGCAAACCGTCGCGTTATTCGTGGTACAATTAAACGACTAAAGGACGACTCTATGTGCAAAAATAATCGCTGAAAGTTTATCTGCAAATTCGAAGTTCCAAAAATTCATTCAAGGAAAGATCCGATTCAAAAATTCATTACTAAATGTATTATTTGTCTCGACTGATTTTTAAATGCTCTACTAATTCCTCCAATTTGTATTTACTTGTAAAAATTAATTTGAATTCTTATGATCGATGGAAAAACAATTTGAAATTTTCATAGCAATAAACATTTTACAAGGAAATCATGAAACAGACTTTTAACAGGTTCCTTCTAATGCAATATTATCTCGCCAACAATTCATTAAAAATGTACATGTAAATAAATCATGGAACAGTGGACAATGAACTGAAGAATTATGGAATTAATTAATTAATTACAATTTAGCTCGAGGGATGAAGAAAACACATCATCGACTGTACAAATAAATTTTCTTTCAATGGCCATACAAGCGACATACAATCACATCTGTTCGAACGAAAACAATTGTTTTCTACGGATGAAGACAATTTCATTCTGCATTTTCATTTTGGTTTGCTTCCGCAATGATACCTGCTTATATACCACGAATAACGCTACCTCCCCTATTTTACAATGTCCTTCCTGTTCATGGAAGAAGCGTAATTCTCCCTTCGTCGTGTGCGTGTGAATTAATATGTTCCCCACGTGCGTGCACGCGCGTGTGTACACATTGGGATGACGACATAGCGAGTCAATTAACAAGAGTTTCGTTAAAAACGATTTCTAAAATTAGCAGAAACTGTGTTCGAACTGATACATCGTCTAGAGACAAGCGCCGAGTTCTGTCGAATTACTATTAAAAATTATTAAAATTTTGGATTGATAACGGTGGGACCCATGTCTGCAAATATGCTTTTTAAAATTAAAAACTTGACGCAAGCTCCACCGACTAGCACTGAGTTGTTCGTTTAAATTTCCGTGAAGAATAGTTGCTAAACAAATTTACAAATTTTATACTAAATTATAAAGTATGGATATTGAGCTACCCAGAAGAGATCAAACTGTCCACAATACCCCAACACAAATCCTGAATTTCTAAAAATTCATTATGTCACTACAGTGTCTACTCGATACTTGTCCAAAAACGGGCCTGGCCAGGGGCAATTATCGTCTAGAAGATACTATTCTTTGATCCACAGAGCAAATATCATCGGAATTGTCATATTTGGTGTCATGTGCAACAGAAAAATTCCACAAAAAAATAATGAAAAATAAAAAAGTTGTTATTGAGTTAGTAGTGGTCTCCTGACCTAACATCGATCATGTTTACACTGCTCGGCGACCAAGGTCACTCGAGTTCACGGACCCTGACGGTGTATACCCCACCGCAGTGGGGATAGTTCTGGGACAATTATCGGCTAGATATTTGTGACATATATCGAGTAGAGACTGTATGTATCTGCACAACAGAGCTTGTAGACCAGTTTAAGAATGTTATGGCAATTGTTATGGCCCCGGTGGGTTGTCTACATTATTGCGAATCGTTACCCCGAGGTGTACATGGTACACAAACGTTTATTGTTCATTGTTCATTCGCTGGATTGACTGTACATATCGGTCCATCGCGTGAGTACACGGTACACGACGCGCGTGCATGTTTGCACCGTTCGTTTGTTTTTTTTTTTTTACTTTTTTGGCTCGAGCTCGCCGCGCTTTTATTAACATCTCACTGGCAGATTGTGACAGGTTCACTGACAGTTTTTGCTAATGGTTTCGACGTCGCACCTAAACGGCATAATCGTGCCGTTCACGTCAAACCAATCAGAGGAATAACAGCTACTTTGTTACAGATACACGGTAAGCGTTCGCGCTCAATCTAACCGGTTTGCTCCGATTGATTGGTAATTGGACTGCGGACTTCGCGTTTGACAATAATCGTACAGTAAACGAACGGTCGGGAACGATCCACTTAGCGAGAGCATGAGCGCAATAACAAATCTCAATTCTCACTGTGTTTAACAACACCATCGAACGGTTTAAAATCATCAACTGCTCTTCGACCAGTGCTTTGAGAATCGCGGATATTTATTTGCTGATCTTACGAACGAATACAATAATAAAAACAATTCTATACAATCTCTTTCTCTCTCTCTCTCTCACACACACACACACGCAAACACATTCGAGTCGGTGATCCACGGATTCGAAGCGAAACTTAAAGGTCCCTATAATCCTTTGGCTTTCCGTCTCTCGGAATACAATGAAAATAAAGCTACAAATACACATGCGATAAAGTATAGTATAATTCGTGTATAAAATTCCGGGGCTGGTAAGATAAGACAGCGTAACAAAATTGTTCATAGAAAAAAGAAAAAAAGACGAGCTAGTTGATTTCGTTTTTTTTTGTTTTTCAACTAACGGCGCAGTCGCATCCACAGTCCAGTTATAGTTAATGCGCTACATGTACTTGTTCTATTACACGCACATTGAAAAACATAGTCGGACGATCCGCGTTTACACTGCGTCGCACAAGAATCGCTACGAACCACATTTAATCTTAATAAAATATATCGGATACACGCAGCTGAATGTTAACCGTCTACGGGCCAATCAGGACGCGCTCTGATCACGGTGGCGATTCCATTAGTAATGTCGTCTTTAGAAGTTGAGAAATATTATCAAAAAATCGATAATTTCACTTAAAAATCAAGATTCTTAATTCCTTTCAGTTCGTACTGATTAATGAATCACTTTTCTTTTAGTTTCCTATCGGTAGAAAGACCCATGTTTTCCAAAACATACTCTACAAAACAAAAATATATATAACTCAAGTAATTTTTATTGCTCCCGCTTGAAAAAAATCATGGTTGAACCTCAAATACCCTGGACGGTGTATGTAAATCCGCAACGCAAGAGGTTCGATAGTTTTTCCGGAAAAAAATTTACAAAAATTCGAAAATAAGAACGCCTCGTTAAGACTGACCTTGAGAAGGACACTACTAATGAAATGACCCGATTCGCGGTTGAATCATCGAGGATATCACAGCGAAACTGAATTGATTAAGGTCGCGCTTTCCGTTCTGAGTCACACTTAAGATGATCAGTCGACGTCCTGGCGTCCTTGAGAATTCCGATTCGCCTGTGAATCCTTTCCCCGCCGCGGGATCGATTAGGTCAGAAGAGGGAAAACGGCAACGTTGGTTGGTCCGTAGAGAGTTACGAGGAAATATCAGTGGTCGTGTGTCGAGTACATGGATCGTGTTCAACGATTTATTAATCGCGCGACGACAACTCGTTCTCATCTATCATCACAGACGGAAAAAGACTTAATTATAATATATGTAGCGAAGGGTCGACGAGTTCCGTCCACGTGTGTTCGTCTCGCGTGTCTTTCTGTACAGTCTCGATGAAGCTCCATAGCGAGAAACGCAGTACTCGCACACCGAGAGACGCTCCGAGTTCGCTTCCTGGTTTTTTTTTTCGATCCAGACAGTTTTACGTTCTTCGCCGTTTCTCGTTTGTTGTAACGTTTCAACTTTGACCGGAACGTCGACGACGGATGCCGGGAAACAAAGGCGTCCATCGGGACACTCGCGCGACGATCAACGGAAAAGATTCTGCACGAGCATTCAACAACAATAAACCATGTGTGCAGAGGACAACAAATCGCTGGTTAACGTCGGTTAAACTATGCACGAGAATCCGCAATTTCTAAAACCGCCGAGTCGTTCAACGCTCTTCTCTCTTAAACTCACTCACTCTCTCACTCTCCATTGTACTGGACAAGTTCCATCGTACCCGCGCGCGAATAAACGGAATTCATTGAGATTCACTGAATGACCCCCGAAAGCGTTTGTGCTAGTAGCTCGATGATGAGATGAAACTGAAGCTCATTGACGTCAGAGCGGGGCAAGAATCGCAAGGAATCATTGTATCGCGAAATAACGAGATGCTAGAAGACCTGGTGGATCAGCGAACCGTGCGGAAAAATCCGTGTACACAAACCAAAAACGAGCACCGTTCTTCGTTCCTCCCTCTTAGATTTTTCTGTGAAAATCTGCAGCCTATTACATTCACAAAACATTGCGAGCTGTACCAATGAATTTACAATGACAATCGAAAAGGAACGGCTAGACTGCAGACACGCATAAGCACAGTTAATGCAATTTTGACTGAGTTGTGTGACAAATTTTATGATCACTAGACTGTGCATCTGTATGCATTTATAGTCAATTTATATAATTCAAAGGAACGACTAACCCAGCTCAATAGCAATATCATGAATATTTTTGATTTACTGTTATTGAAATTGCAAAGATGTATCCAATACAGTGAATTCTCAATATATGTCAACAAAAATTAGAAGTCACTGTATTTAAAAAATTGCTAAACATATGTATAGATTTGTATGATCTAGAAAATAGTAAACCGTAATACTAATGCTCCGTAAACCAAAATATGACTACCTAGTTTCATCGTTGCGAAGAACATAAATTTGCATGAAGACCCACAGTCTAATATCGATACACTACTTCGTCATAAGTTTGTACGTTATGTGTGCTTTTCTATTGGCAGAGATAGAAGCGTCCCGAGCCCTGAACAATGGCACATTATGGTGTTCGCACATTATGCTTGTTCGCACGGTTCGCATCTCCATGATCGTGTACGCGTGACAACATTTGGTGTGTATACAGAATTCAAAGACGTCCTTATTCCGAGGAATCACGAATTTCGCAGTTGCGTAATTAGCATCTTATCACAATAGATCAAAGTGATCGGAACCGCCTTGAAGCGTCGGTTGTGATTTCTTTTTTTCGTAAGCCCTTCGAATAGAACACATTACAGTCTCTCCGATCGACAACGTTTTAAAAAAACTATCATCTAAAAGAAAAACTAGAGCAACTGTCTTATTATCGTAACACTCTGTTCATTAAGAGTCCAATGGCTACTAACAGATCCTCGAATTACTTTCAAATCGGTTCTATACGTTACTTTTTGTTTTGCATTTTCTTTTTTCTTCTTTTGCGTATGTGTGTGTTGTGTCTCTGTTCTCTGCTTGGTCCCACGAAAATTGCGCGATCGCTCGAGAAAGTACACAAAGTGAGCCAATTACCAATGATCTCTGCGCGAATGATCAGAGGATACCAATTTTCTACGATCATGTTACGAACTAGAGAGAAACGAATACAGTAATTGACCAATCAGAAATGCAGAAGATTCTAATACGCATTCAGTTGACTTTCATCGGAATAAGGCATGCCGCCGTTTTCGTTTTGTCTCACGGTAATTACAAAAAAGAACGACATCGTCTTAGTTAACTTGGAAGTCGATTGAGATTAATAACACGCTGAAACGTAGCTACCACAGGAAGGTCTCGCGGCATACTAAGCAGACCAAGGCGCCACTCAACAATACAATTAATATTTAACATCGTTTACTGTTCATCTATTAGCTCAGGCAGATTAACACCAATTTATTTATACTTTGAAACGGAGAGAACGTTCTTTAAGAATATCTTGAAGGGCATCTTTTACCACTATCAATTGTGCCGGTGCTTGCGAAAGTGGTGTCGAAAAAAAATCTGTGTACCAAGCAATCAATAATATAATTTTCATATTTATCCGCGGAAACTTTAGTTATGCGTGCGTTGCGAAATTTCGGTGGTAGAGGGCAGAAATTAATTAATTACTTTTCCGAAACACTTCGCGCATAATGGAAAAATATATTCGAACGCAAAAGTCTAAATATCTCGAAAAAAAAAGATACGTACGACTCACGCCATTTTTATAATCACCGGCACAATCGATGCAAAGTACAATTCGCTAATGTTTATTATGTATCGTTCAGTTGAAATAATCGACGCCCAGGCCTGAAATAAGACTGCGTCCCGCGTACATCATCGCGACGCCTCCGAATAATATTCTCGAGTAGTGTCGTTGTTCGAAAGTTTACAAAAGAGCCCGCTATCTTGCGACATGATTCTATGTTATTAACAATTAGTTATACAGTTTCGCGAGTGGTAAACACGCTGGATCCAGCGATTTAATCCTAAGTATCATTCACATCTCGGAGTATCTGAAAATAGAGATATCTAAGCATTTGTTTTTTGTTTCCTTTCTTCTTCGTTTTATACACTAATCTGACCGGTAACTCTTTGAAATACCCCCTCTTTCTTTCTTTCTCTCTCTTCCCCTCCTACTCTCTTTCCACCTCGTCGTCTCTAATATGAATTCTCCTGATAAAGGACTAAACGTCAGTACTATCGAGTTGCCTATCCCTTACATTTATGTATAAGTCGTATCAAAATCAAGGAAAAATAGGTTTCGCGATTGGACGATAACGAACGTGATAGTACGAGCGTGTCTCTTCCGGATGGTGAATGCTTCTCTCGTTCACGTATATTTTTGTTGTTTCTTTTTTTTTCTCTCGCTCTCTCTTTCTGCCTCATTTCTTTTTTTTTTTTTAATTTTCTCGTGGCCTATCTGTTCGTGTCGTTTATAATAGTTCTCGAGGAAGTGAACACTGCTGAAAACTTCTGTCAAGACCTCGGCATGGAAGCTTGACGGAAGCTTGGGCGCATCTCTTGTACCACATTTCTAGTAAAGCTTTTATATATGTTTGTATATATACAAATACAACAAAAGTAACTCTGTTGTCTGAGAGCCTCTATCGTACGATCACGGCGAACATTAACTGTCCCGGTTCGGGTGCTTGGCAAGGAATCGTCGAGGCCAGGGTAGAGGCCAGTCGTATTGTCGTGGCACTGTGCCGCCCACATTTTTCTCGAAATACTTGAACATACGAAACCACCAGAGCCGGGTCAAAAAGTTGTTTGGTTCGTATTGCTGGAAAAATCAGAATAAGCCCATTAATACAGCTGTCCTGTTAGGTCGGTGCCAAGAATCGAGTGATCTATACCATATTCCACGTATTAACACACAGTTCTAAAATTTAACGATAATGTGGCTAGGGATTTAGTTGGAGAATGCATGATAGTGGAAAAACATGTGGTTCCATAACTCTGTTTCTATTTATACGTGTGTACGGATGCTTATGGAAGTGATCCAAGTCCTTAGCACCAACCAGGTACCGTTTCAATCATTTCCATTAGAAACAATGATTTCCATAACTCGATACGTTCACGTTCACTTACCTTGAGGTGAGGATTATTGGCTAACGTATGATAAATATACCATAAGCGTGTGGTTACGTAGTAAGCTATGAGGACGTCCACTGTGTAGTGTCCGTGGGCCACCAAGACCATAATTACCCCAACGAGAACCGTGATGCCTGCTAGCCAATGAATTGGTTTACACCTTTTTGGCGAATCTAAAACAGGAAAACATCCACATCGTTTTTAAATCACAAATCTCACGTTCGTTACATAAACTTTCAACAGTGAAACCTCGAGTAAAGTATGAGTTCAGACCGTCTAAACGAACTATCGTTTCATTGAACTAAATTGGGGACAGTGTCAAGGAACTTGGTATTTAACATTCGGTTTGCGGGACTGGTCGAAATGACGCGTTCGAATATTTTTAATGTACGATTATTGAGATTGTACAGATGCAGCCATGAGTCAGACATAGACAGATCATGGGTATACAATGAACATAAATCTCTTTGTTCTTCGAGGAAATTATGAACGATGATTGTTTGGAGTTTATGTAACAATTGTTTTGTATACATAGAGGTACGTACACTCCTGGATAATCAGGTAACTAAGTACAAGCACGACCGTGTGACCGCTGTAAATGTAATCCCCGCAGTAAGTATGCTTGCCGTTTATAGACAAGCCGAAGCCAGAAATCAGCTGCAGAACCCTCTTCATAACGAGAAGCGGACTCGTGTTGTTCGCTTTGGGGCTGCAGAAATACGTCTTACTGGCTACCGGCAGTACTGTCACGAACATCGTGACGCTCCTCATCATGTACAACAATCCCATCAAGAGAAACACTCTCCTAACAACGATAAACCTGCAACAGACCAAAGCCCAATTATTCAAGTGGTAATCGTTCTTCTTCAATGGACTGGAAAAATAAACCAAGTATCTTTATGCAAAGTAAATATTATCCATTAAAGGGAACAAATAAGTTTCTTCCTTTAATACCATTAACAAGACTAGAGTTATGATACTCTTTGATTCTTTCTATGTTTCTACTGTTTGAAATTGCATGTAAGCATTTTTGTCATAAATCCGCAGTCTGGTTGTTACGTACCTATGTTTATGGAAAATAATAAAAACCATGGCTAAGTTGGACAGTATCATAATCAGAACTTCCGACACATTAAGGGCCCAATCCTGAGCAGCAACGTTGTCCAACACCACATCCGGTAGTGGTCCGTACGTTTTTCTGTCTGGGACCCTTTCGTGCACCATTGCAAGGGACGCTGTCGTTAATATAAAGTTCACTACCATAAATAAAAATGCTGCAACAGAAATCATGCAATTCGTTAAATCGTCGTTCAATCTATCCCACTGTGGAGCAAGAAATTGTTCTGTAACTAACTAAACAATTCTTGCACAGATTTCACAGTCCTTTTAACTGAACTATCCAAGTACAGTTCGCCATAGAAAATTAATGTTAAATTAAACACGCAGAACATTTGAACCAGTGAATTCCTAAAATCAAAACTTGGATTTTCGGAATTTTCTCGCCAAAATCTACAGGCTGACATAAAAGAAAGTTAAAAATTTCTGGTTTCCTGAAGTAAAGTTTAACCCAATTCCATATTAAAGTAATCGGGCACGAGCTTCCGCATCGACCTAATATTTTCTGCATTGTTAAATTCGTCTTATGTACTATCAAATCTTGAGAAAACGTACAGAATGTTCTACTGAAGTTGTTATTGAAATCAATAGACGTCACTTCATGTTCTCCTATCAAATCCTTGAAGCACCTATCTAGCCTCCTTTCCGGGAAGTACACCCAACATACTGAATCATCGATTAGACTACAAAGCATCACGCTAGACGATGCCCTTATGGCATAACTGATCGAAATAGTGCTACCAGGAAGCCACGAGCTCGAATAATAATGGAAACGGACGTACAACGCAGCGAGGAGATAACAAAAAAATTGTGGAATACGTTATGAAGTAGCCGAGTGAGTCAACGAAGAAAATGCGATAACCAGAGGCGCATAAAACAGACTGTAAAGAACATCGATTATGTTACAAAACGCAATTGCAACTTTGAAGCAAATAGGTGCTGCATTATACATAGGATGTATACCTGATATCAATTCGCAAAGACAAGAATGGTCTTCAGTAGACCACGTCGCATTTCTAAATATTTAGTGTACGAGACTGTATATCTAAATATTTCTAATAACTATGGAGAACATTTTGTGTTTTTAAATATTTGGTCTAAGAGACTTCTAAGATCATCAGAAACGCCTGCGCGTCTATTCAACATTGTGCGTTTCTCGCAGGTTCGCCGAAGAAGATTACAAAGCGACCAATTAAACGGTAGAACCAGTCTCCCCGTTCTAATGAATCGGTCGCATCCGATTCATCGCCGAAGAACGCAATGAACTGCACTGAATCAGGCGCTCTCTCGGTGCAGCGGAATACCAGACCACGCGATGACCTCGATCTCGATCGACACCCCGTCGTGCGAACGAATTGCGAGCAGCTCTGCCCTAAAGAGTTCATTGCCGGCAAAATTGCAGGAAAAGTTCGCCACCTACTTTCTCACAACCTGTTTCGTAACGCGCTGTCATAACTCCGTAGACAAACAAACCCGTTCCACATCTTTTCATGTACGTGACATGAATTATGTATGCGAACGGAGGTGGTCGAGCTTCGAGACGCTACAATAATACTAATTTGTTGACAAAACTCCGTTATCCCTAATCATTTCTCCGTGAAACATCTGCCGGCACATTGGCGACGCTTTGCTGATTAAAACGAGCCCCAACACGGTACAATTCGGTGCGCGTTTGTTCGAGCAAAACGCGATAAATTGGAACCTCTCTTATCCGAACTAATGCGGATTTTATTGTACACGCGATGATTCAATTTAGAACAATTCATATAAATTGACGGAGATTCGAATGACTATCGGCAGAACAGGGTTATGTCCCTTTGAAGTGGAAAAATGTTTAGTTCGGATAGTAGAGGTTCCATTAAATGGTGGATTACACGGGCAAATGGGAACGGAAGTGTATCGTGTGGGGTATCGTTTTACTCGGAAAAGTGTCGGCCACACGCTGGTGACGGTGCAATGACAAAAATT
Organism: Seladonia tumulorum; assembly: GCA_913789895.3. Classification (NCBI taxonomy): domain Eukaryota; kingdom Metazoa; phylum Arthropoda; class Insecta; order Hymenoptera; family Halictidae; genus Seladonia; species Seladonia tumulorum. The sequence goes on from OU565280.1 coordinate 8,041,062, forward strand.
ATTAGAAATAAGAGAGTTTTATCAATTTTTCGGTCGGAGCTAGCGGCGAGAGGTCAATTTATGTCTGGATTTTCTCGCGTGTCTTGAGAGATTGCTGCGGGAGGTCAACGGGGGGTTCTTCAGGATGCTCACCAAGGAAGGATTTCCACTTTTCCTTGGGGAACCTGGGCTCCTCTCGCAGAGGCGCCGGTATGTCCAACTTGACGATGCCGTTCCCGGAGCCGTTCGGTATCCCGGGATGCCGTCCGAGGCCGTCTATCTTCTCGTCCTCGTCGACATAGTAATCCGAGCTGGATGCCACCCCGGACCACTTGTCCTTCCCCTTGGCCGGTGCACCGGGTAACAATGGCTGCCGTTGGTAAACGTCGCTGGACTGTGCCATTCCGTTGCTACTTCCATCAACTGCCGCCTCGACGTCTCTCTCGTGACCCTCGCCGGCGCCCAATGGTCGATCGAAGCTTCCGTAATCGTTATGCAGACTTGTGACCTTGGGGTCCACTATCATCCTGCGAACAAAAGCCGATCGGGCGCGTGAGACACAACTGGCAGCGAGATACAACCGATCGAACAAAGAACACACGATTTTCCAAGGAAATCGAACGGCTCCTGGATCCCCCGGATCCGGGGGATCCTAGATCGCGAATTCCATGGAAAAATATTGATCAGAGGAGACCTAATGCACACGGACCTTCTTCTTTCTCTCGAGGAATCGGAGCAAAGTACGTTGCAGAGAGAGAAGCACGCTTTTTGTCTGTCGTTCATTTGGAGACTCGAGTAAGTTTCTCGGTTTATGTCTTTTTCTGTTTCTTTTTTTTTTTTTATTTCTGGTGGTAATAATCGCGATCAGAAACCGATCAGAGTGATCGATCGTTTCGGATCAATGCGAGTTTCGGCTGGGTGCCATCGGAAGTATCCAATCGGTTTGGCGAAGTCGTTTCTACGAGGACAATGATCAGACTGCATACTTTGCACAAACAATATAAACGATTTAATTTTGTGTTTTTCTAAAGGTCTATCGTAGGAAACCTAATCGTTGTCTTTTCGTTCAAGCAGTCGCAGTCTAATCACGATAAAATACATGCATCGAAATTGTTACTAATGAGATGAATGTATTATTTAAACGACCATGGCATTGCAAAGTGTTCAAAAAAATTTTAAGGGACAAGCTATTGCCATTTAGCACAGTATTTTGGAAAATTGCTTACATTTTTCTCCGAACTATAGCTCAAAGCTGGAACTAGCACTAAAGGTCTGTAACTATAGTGACATATAGAAGTCACTATAATCACTCAAGAAAGAATACAGTATAAGTAAACAGAGAAACAATAATTTATATTATTAATTTATGCTATATACAAGCTATAAAATTGTATTTATTCCAAAATTTATTCGGTAGGAAGTTTAACAATTTACCAAAATTATATTTATTCCCAAGTTTGAACAGTGATTATTCTAAGAAAATTGCACTAGCCCCCCTAATTTAGTTTCGACGAAATTTCTTTCAAGTAAAAGCATCTTTACAACCATAATCTCCTCGTTTTCACGGAGCTCGACAGGTGATGTTAATTCTGCATCGTCATTTTGATTCTTCGCAATGCGCAGCCGGAAGATTTGACGTAAGCACGATGAAAACATTACGGACTTATTAACGAGCATGCAAAGAGTATCTATTTATAAGCATATGCGAATGAACTATGTTTCATTATCGCATGCTGGAACACAACACCGAAGTGAAGTACGTGTAGTACACGTATTGCCTTCTAATTGCGTTATCGAATCGGACTCTGTGCTCTCATATCTACATGTTATTTCCAATAAAACTATAATCATCTTCGATGCATTCAAATTTGGTTTGTTCAGAATGAAAATACTGCAGAATACTGGTTTTTTGATAGTACATCAATTTAATACTACAGTAAAGTCTTGATCTAAGCCGTGATGGGACATAGATCGTGTAGCGCTGCTACAGTGTTTACTCGATGTATGTCCAAAACATGGGTCTAGCCACGGACATATATCGTGCACGAGATTCCCGCAGTAATAGACGAACTGACTAAGATCGTGCAGGTCCGTTCGGCTTAGATCAAGACTTTAGTGTACTTTATACAATAAGACTTTGTTTATTCCATTTATGTAAAAAGAGAAATTTTTTGTATAGCTCCCCGTAAATTCCACCTTTGCAATTTTTGATAATTGTGAATTATGGGTTCCGACAAAATGGCGGAAACTGTGAAATAAACTAATACAATTCCGTTAACACCACACGAACCTTTTCACTCACCGGATAAAAATCACAAATAAATTGTTTAACATTCTAAACGCTGCAAGTTTGAACGAAACAATTAATAAACAGTTTTAAACAGTTTGTACAACATAATTGGTACATTCATAAATTTCTACGGACGTTCACAGCCTACTTCTCAACCGGTCCAATTTGATTAATACCATTTCCCCCGGAGCAGATAAGTGTAACATTTCGTTTCTCAATTAAATATTATCTCTATCAGAGGCCAAGTACTCTAACGGAGTCAATTGAATACAGTGGTTCTGCGGTATTTACCTCCGCTATCTGAAACATTTTTGCGCTTGTCAATCGTTTCAATGGATATAGCGGAAAAATGAATTTTCCGTGAAAATATGAATTCGATAGGTATATCTAATCTCTACGGGGACGATGTCAGCTTAGGTTTTTATCGTTCCACAAAACATGCAGCCCGCATGCAGCCGGCTCGTTGCACGCTCAACGATGCATCTCGCTGTTATAACGTTCCGCTTTTCAGTTATCATCGCAACAGCCAGCGAAAGGTTATCGTGTTAAGGATACTTGACGACCGTTCTCAGGAACAGGCTTCCACAAGATGGGCGAGGCAAAAGCTATCTGGATGAAGGAAAATGTCCGCGAATAGCTCGCAGGAAACGGATATTGCAAACTCGCCGACACGCAAAAGCACTGGAATAAACGAGCCCCCGAAAAGAACTATAAAAATGTTCCCCATTAAGTTCCCCCTCCTCGTTAATTTTATACGCCATTTAAACTCGGAGGACTGCTAACAGTGCAGGTAAACAGCAAAACAAAGGCTGATTGCCCAAAGAAATAATTTCATTCAATTAAATAATTAATTAGATTTTTTGTCTTTCTAAATGCTGAAAAGATAATAAACAGAGATTTGATACAGTTATAATAAGAATGGGTAGCTCAAATGTGAAATAGAAAATATATTTTAATGAATTTAAAAATGTTTATACAGTGATTTCTCTATATATGTCGCCAAGGCCTACACGATAAATGTCGTGGAATTGTCCCCACTACCACAGGAGGTATAGCGAGGGCCCCTAAGCTCGAGAAGCCTCGGACATTGTGGAGTGTAAACATAACACGGCTCGGACATGTGTCCTAGACGATATATGTCGCTGGAAAGACCCGTGTTGTGGACATATATCGAGAATTCACTGTATTATTTTCAATTACCAAGAAATGAAGGTCTACATCCGTGTCTTGCAATTAATGCAAATTATCGCACGTAGATCCTAACAATAAATATCGTGAGTCGGTCAACGCAAAAGCATAGTGAGCGAAACCCAAGAGAAGCGTCCAAGAATGAGTCGCAGAAAAGGTTTCCTGGGTTACATAGAAGCCTAACTCCGTCTTGGCAATTTTTTTTTTTTTAACGCGATAAACTTGTCCGACAAATGTTCGAAGCAGCCAACCAGGATGCCTGACCAGTTCGAGTTTAATTAACTCGAGCCGCGTTCGTTCGCAACGATTAACTCGAATCGTGGTTAATTGCTGATTTATCTTAGCACGCCCGTACGAGCATAACTTCGTTCCCCTTGCGTACAGAGGCGGTGAAAAATTATACGTGGGTGGACAGCCGTCTTCCACGTAGGCGGATCCCATTGCATTTTGCACGCGCGATAAATTCCGCGCAGATAATCCGCGATCGACGCTAAGTCCGTTTATGCGAATCGGAAGAGGGGAGATCGCTATCGGCCGCGTAGGTACGCCAGGTACGCGTTTGCTATAGTGCAGTCCCGGCTCGGCCCGTGCGGGCAACTAGCCACGCCCCCTTTCGATGGTTCCGCCTATGAGAATATTTTCGCCGCTGACGTCACAATGCCCTAGGCTCTGCTACAAGGGCAGTTGAGCTATAGTGAGTTTCAAATTGAATCTTTTGGTCGCAAGCTTAGTGATTTTTTTTCTCAGAATCTACTATGGCTATCGACTTCAAATTTTTGGAGCGTGTGGTGCCATACTATGGGTGCATTCTAGCCAAAGGAAATTTTGGAAAGGGAATTTAAAAGCCGAAGGAAATTTTAATCGTTCGGTATTACAAAATTATGCAACCCCACTGACCTAAATGATTTTATGGATCCAGCTGTGGTTTGATTTTCGAAAAATCCTACAACCAAAACGCGCATCACTCCTGGCACTAAAAGCACAGCAAATTTCAACTCGATCAGTCAAACAGTTTTCGAGAAAAAGGAGCCTCGGGTTACCCTGTTTACCGCAAAAATGGTAAAACGAGACATCGCTGCATTGCCAGAAAAAATTATAAAAATTTATGTTATAGTGTCGCCATTGGCAACTAGGACAATTACCAGAAAAGATTTTCTAATTTTGGCGGCCGGGGTGTTTTCGACGGTGTTCAATCCTCGCGCGGCAACTTGAACTCGGTAATCCGTTTTAAAAAGGGGTCGCGTATCGAGCCGCATCAAGTATAATTTTAGAAGCACTTCAGAGCCACAATAGCCGCGCGTCGTCCTTAGATTAGGCGTCCGTCATAACGCAAAAAGCTCGGAAAGCGGGCCGACGGGCCGTTCGCCTAAACGGATCAACCGGTAGTCTATTTATTTACGGGAGGGTACGAATCGACTGTTCGCGTGCGGTTTGATAACCGCGATCGTACGAATTCGCAACAACGACGGGGAAAAGAGGCTTAACCCTAATTCCGCTCGTATCGTTATCATGCAAGAACTATCCGCGGAAGCCTCTCATCGGCAGACAATAAATTCTTTGTTGACCAGCGAACTGCGTTCGCCCGGTTTAATTATAAACTTTGCGTCATCGTGTTATTCGCGTACCGGCGATTTGGTCGTTCGCTACCGTACCGACAATTAGCATGCAGTCTCATAATTGATGGCGCCGACGATAAATCAGAACAACTGAGCTATTGTCGTCAACGAACGATGGGGTTTCAAGCTTAGTGCTCAGGTTACAACCTAAAATGCCAAATCATCGTAATTGTGAACATACATTAATATCAAATCAAGGGATTTGCACGATTGTTCACGTTATATTATTCAAAATATACCAAAAATGTTGTATTTCCTTCAAAGAGCTGATTCCCAAGGTCATTTGAAGCAACTTTTTCCTTTGCAAAAATGTTCTCCGGAGCTCCGTTAACGAGTTATATATATTAACGAAAAACGCGGACCAATCGGAGCGTGGCTACAGCAGACGGATTTCGGCTCGGCGACGCCTTCCGCTGAGCGGGGCGTTGGCATTGGCCGAGCCGGACTCCGCCCACTGTTCACCGCGCTCCGATTGGTCCGCGTTTTTCGTTAATAACTCGAAAACGAGGCAGCGGAGAACATTTTCGTAAAGGAAAAAGTTGCTTCAAATGAACTCGGGAATCGCGTCTTTCAAAGTACAACATTTTCGGACACCTAGTATAAAAGACTCGCAAGTAGTACGACGCATTGGTTATACGTAGCGATTAAACGGGAATTATTTTTGCTATTAAATTGTCGTTACCTCTGAAAAATTGCCAGGAGAAGGATGCTTGCAGAGTATTCGAATTTTCAGAGCAGAGATTCGCGTTACGTGGAAGGACGAGCCATTATCTGTTTACGCAATAGCTTTTAAAGAAGTGCTTACTCAATGTACACCATGTCCGCGAGCTGTTTGTGTTCGTTTCCTCCAAATAACGTACGACAATGCCGGATGAACCACGGTCAAACGTCCGCCTGACAAAAGATGAGTAATGTTCCCAAAAACCACAGTTTAAAATATTTCTTCTATGGACAACAAACACAAATAAAGATAAATTTATCGGTTTGTAGAAAAGTTTACTGTCGTTCTCATCGATTCAACAGCGTTCAGCCTATCGGCGGTGGTTTAGCAACAGGTTAAAACAGCGTGGGGCCTAAATTAACTTGCTTTTTTTATTTTCCGCTGGCACGTGGATATATTTAAACTATTTATAAGTAGGATATAGCGATAATTATTAACAGACTGCGGATCTTTAAAATAATAAAGAGCAGGGCCTAAGTAGAAACGCACACATTAATAACTTTAATATATTAGCACTCTCAAAGTCGTTTAATTTTTCCACTGTTTTAAATCACTCAAACTTTCAACTTGTCGGTATCATCAAAAAAGGCAGGCTTCCGTTGACCTTGCAACGACCTCTGTGTCTTATAACCGACGCAAACAATTTTTATGTCGCAAAAAGATCCGTGATCATTGCTATACACTCGGAGAATTTGCATTAACATTATCGGTATACTCGTGCAATACTCCCTCCCCATAGGCCTCCAGTTATAGTCATCGTGATATGAAATGGATAGTGGGCGGGACTTGGAGAGAAAAAAAATCCGAGACTATCGATCAGTGCACACAGTGGACCATTAACCGATTGTAATTTTTAGTTTGACAGAGCGACAGATGCCGACGATTATAAAAATGAATTGATCCAGCTGATCGCTGTCGATCAACGTTGCCGGAGGTCGATCAATCCGCCGCAGCGATTTTGATAGAAGAGATTTTAGCGAAGGCGAGATCGAACGGGAAGTTCTATAAAATATTTATTCGAGCGATTCCCGTTTAATATCCACGGAACGATGCACTCGAGACCGGCACCGAAATAAACACGTTATAGGAAATCGATGGAATTGCGCATCCAGCAAATCGAAGGACGGCGTGACGCCACGCTAACCGCTCTCATGCTGTTTCCGAGCGATTTTTTCGAAAGCGCGGAACGATCCGTCGCGATCGATTTTTAATTAGTCGACGCGCGCGCTCCGGTGAAAGTCGCCAGCGAAAAGTTCGATCGCGTTGTTGCATGCAACGTGCGCTTCTCTGTTCGCATAACGCCGGGAGATTACAAAATAGAGAAAATGTAAAACAATGTTCGAGAATTAGGGGAAAGCCGCCGAGCGCATACCGACCGCTAAATCATTCTTCCACGTCAATTATATTTTTAGTTATACATTTCGTAAAGCGGCGAGAAGTTTTTATTTAAACTATGTGTACTATTAGTATTATCTGTACTGTTTGTACCATACTACTTTTTTTATTTATAGTGAAATTTTCTAACTCGCCGAAGCTATTAAATTGTAACGCCATTTATTTTAATGGCACTTGTACACGTTAACTGACTGGTATCGCAGAAGGAAAATGGCAAAAGTGGACACACATGGCCGCCATTAGAGACCATTAATTTAGTGCTGGGAACTTTGCAGTGCAACTGCACTTATCAGACCCGGGAAATGTACATGCACCGGTTACACAACGGGAGGGATGCTAATTACATACAATCAATTCGGCGGGTGTCTTTTTTGCAACGAGTAGGAGAGAGACCTGTGTTTTTACCGAAAGCGACAGATAAATTAATGATTTTTTCTGTCGTAACAGCAGTTTGCAAGTCCTTTCTGCGACTGTTTTCTAGCGAACACGAATAAATAAAAGAGTAACAGGGACCCCGTTACTGTGAGGGTACCAATTACTGTGCACATAATAATTGTAATTAAAGCTTATTTTTGCTGCTTTTGATGCATAATAAATACCAAAAAAGGTATATACATATCCTTTTTAATAATCACTGTGCTTTGAAAATAAGTTTAACTAATATAGGCACAGCAATTCGTTCTCCCACAATAATTTGCGTCCTTTGCCCTATTTTTCTGTCGTAACAGCAATTTTACTAATTTTTTTCTGAACACAAATAAGTAAAAGATCAATATGGACCCCATTACTGTGGGGGTAGCAATTACTGTTCCTATACTAATTCTAATTAAAGCTTATTTTTAAAGCATAATAAATACTAAAAAAGAGAGGTGTATATATTAACTGATTTTAATGAAAAAAATTTAACCTCTCCTTGTTAATAATTCTTAATAATCATTGTGCTTTGAGAATAAGTTTAACTAACATGGGCACAGCAATTGGTGCCCCCACAGTAGTTTGCCCGAGTAGCTGTCACGCCGTTCAATTCGTTCTCACACGAGAAACGAACCAGATTAAAAATCATTAGATCAATTGCACGGTACAACGACAACGCGTCGGTGAAAGGAGCAAGCGTATTACGAACTCAGTCGAAAATAAACATGATGCCAGAGCGTCACACGTGTCCGGCCACTGTGTTCACTGTGCTCATGCTTCTACACGGACTATACACGAATTGTTTGATAGCTGCCATCAACGAGCAACAATAACGGTTATCTAAACGACCATCAGAATCGTCTCCGTTACGTCAAACGCCAAGTTACGTTTACGCCTCGACGGCGGTCGGTTATTTATTATCCCCCTGGCTGATAATTATCGTCGAGACACGATCGATGAAAGGCGTCACGTGAAATCGCACGGAAACAACCCTCGACCAGAATCGATACTCTCTACAACGCAGATACTGCTGCAACGGTGTTTGATTTCGACGATAATTCAATTACCGTTGCGAAACGGTCCCTAAACGTGTTCGCCTAAATTCCATCCGAGCTTCTTCGATGGGGCAATGATCGAGATCGGCGAAAAAATCGTTTCCGGTTGCCATTCAGGTTAATGCCCTCAGCCGAATTTATTTATGTTGCAACAACTGTTTCACGGATCGACAATTTAATTGTGTAATAATTTCAAAATAGTCCCGGATGTTAGCGCGATTTTTATCCGAGCTCCTTGGAGGGGGAAAAGAATTATTAGAAAAATTATTTCAGGTGGCCATCAAGGTTACTGCCCTCAACCGAATTTATTTATGTTACAACAACTGTTTCACGGATTGACGCGAGAATTTAATTATGGAATAATTGCAAAATGGTCCAGGATATTAGCGCGATTTTTATCCGAGCTCCTTGGAGGGAGAAAAGCATTATTAGAAAAATTATTTCCGGTTGCCCAGACGTTACTGCCCTCAACCGAATTTATTAATATTACTGCAACTGTTTCACGGATTCACGTGACAATTTAATTATGGAAAAATTGCAAAATGGTCCCGGATGTTAGCGCAAATTTTATCCGAGCTCCTTGGAGGGGGGAAAGAATTGTTAAAAAAAATCGTTTCCGGTTGCCCCCAAGATTATTGCTCTCCACCGAATTTATTAATATTACTGCAACTATTTCACCGATTGAAGCGAGAATTTAATTATGGAATAATTGCAAAATGGTCTCGGATGTTAGCGCGAATTGTATCCGAGCTTCTCGTGGGAGAAAAAAGATGGAGATTATTGTAATAAAAAATTGTTTTGCTCTGAAGTTTGCAGCATTCAAGTTCGCGACTCTGCGAGGAATTGCGAACAAGCACGAACAACCGCGTCCGCCTCGCATTCCCTCGTGTACGTCATACATGTCGTGACGATTCACGGTAAAGCCGCGAAAACGCGGCATTCGTTGCAGGAGCAGTGTTTACGTCACGAATAATCGGACCCGGCTCGTGACTCACTTCCTCTTTCCCCGTATAACTGATTCACTGCTCCACCTACAACGATTGACGCACTACGCAGATACACTCGGATCGGCGAATCCTTGATTTGCGAACGCCTCGACTCTGTTTTTCGTCGAAACGTTCCCGCAGTTCTCGAGGCTTGCCCAGGCCCGACTCGCGCGAACCTGTTCGAAACAGTTTTCGGCAGCCGTGAAAACAAACTCGGAAGAGTCAACAGACACTCAATCGTGCGCAAGGTGATCCGAGTGAAGATACTACTTAATAGACTGCGGATTTTTATGCGAAATAAAAGTAAAAATTGTCCGTATTAATTTAGTAAGTTACACGTAGACAACACCTTTCCTTAACAATTAGAAAACAGTATTTTCCAATTTTTTAAACGCTTCCACTATTTTGCATTTTTGTCAGAAATGGGATCCGTCGTCTACTAATTAAAACACATCGTAGATTTTGGAGAAAACGTGCACAAAGTGATCCAAGCGAAGACATCAATTAAAATGCTATAGCAATCGACACTTACTAACGAGTTTAAGCATTGTTGACGATGCTCAGAACGGATTCGAAGACTTCCGAAGACCCGAAGATTTTCTCTTCAACTACACCGTGAATTGTCACTTGACCTTCGACGATTCCTAACCGGAGGGAACTGCTCTTTCAGATACCTGTGCGCGTGCCGTTGGTTCCAGATATCTCGGCAGCGTATAAATAAATATCAAAAAGTAGCGTGACACAGACCGTCTTTTATCGCGCCTCTAATCACGATCACGTGACGAACTGTCCACGTTCAGAAAACAAATATCGATAATCTCTAGCTCGCCGTGTCGGATTTGACCGGGTCTGTGCGATAAAACAAGCCCGAGATTCCCCGTACCGAAATAAAAGAAACTATTTTGCAAATCTGTCACCCAGTTATTAACATTCTGCGTAAATTATTTTCAGTTTTTCTGGCTGCAAGTTGCAAAATCGATTCGCCATGATATTCGCATTGTTAAGGTATTTGTTCACACGAACAGCCATGATTCACCGAGTTAACGCTGTATATGTATGCCGGGGTCATTCGCGACCCGTGGGGAAAAACTCGAGGGACATTTATTTAAAAATAAGAAATACGCCTATTCTTTATCTGAAATATGACAAAAGTCGGTCCCGAGCCGTTGTCTTATATCCAAAGAAAACTGGCGTGGGTCAGAAATGACACCGGCATAGGCGTAGGACTCGCTGGAGTCCAAGGATTAATATTCACACTTCCCCTTATCAAGAACAGGCTTTTTAGTACGGTAATTTAACAATCTTTTGTTTCTCCCCCATTGTTGAGCCGTATCGATTCGTTTTCGCACTGTTCCACGGTGCAACATTGTGCTCGAGACATTGTTTCCCGGCGAATGGGAAGCCCGCCGAGGTCACGACCAATTATTACGTATCACCAGAACAAACAAATCGATGCTAATAATTTCCAACGCGGTGAATTGTATTAACTACTCGGGCAAACAGCCGGCGATTAGGCTAAAGTCGGAATTACACTCGCTCGCAGACTTTCAACGGCCTCATTCGGGATACAATTGCGAAGTTGCTACTCGGGACAATTCGGAGCTTTGCGGACGCATTGTTCATCGGGAATTTGTTATTTGTCTTCAAAGAAAATTTATTTTTTGGAATGAATTTTTTTTTTAATTTATCCGTGAAAGAAGAATTGTGTAAATTTCTGCAGTTTTGTGATAAATAAAAAGCCGCTGGCATCAGCCGCTGGTTTGCTGTGTGCGACATTGAGTTCATTTTAGTACCATAATAATTGAGTCTCTCGCATTGTGCATGTCCTTCGGAGGCTTTATTGCATAAATGAATTGAGAAATACCTGTTTTCAGGCACCGAGGCTCCCCGAGGCAACAATTGAAATTCCATAGCCGCGAAACGGTTGTGCAAAATTCTTATTTAGTCGATTCGTTTATTAATTAGCGTCGATTTACGCTGCCCGTTAACGAACCGCCCTCTCGATTCCAGGCTACTTGTCCCGATGTAAATATCAATGCTCAACACCGGTGCACAAATTCCTTTCAACTCCGCGGCACCATTGTTCCCGCTGACTCAACATGCTCGATTATGCGTACACAATTTTATTTTCGGCCGAACGCGATACAGTCGGTGAAATACGATTTCCGGCCGAGGCAGAACGCGAACGGCTTGCAATCGTACACGATACTGAGCCGTTCCGTTAAACAGGCGACCAGACATTAATTTGTTGCAAGGAGCAATTTGTTACTCGATCGGAAAATGTCTCCGTCAACTGGAATCGGCACACGTCACCCGATAACTCGCAGCACGCCCGCATCGTTTGTCGCACGCTATGATATACTTGTTTCCCTCCTTTTCTACGTTTTTTCTTTTTTTTTCAAACGTGAAAAATGTTCTCGGAGAGCGGCGCGAACGCACGGCCGTAAACAGAAAATAATTGCTCGCTTACGTAAGCCTGAGCAAACGTTTCCCGCGAAAGGATCTAGGAGAGAGAGAGAAGAAAAAAAGAAGCGAACCAACACCGTTAAACCATTGTTCCACGGTGAAATTAAAAAAGAAAGGCAAACACCCTGAAACGCTTATTTAGACATCGTTAGGCTCGTTTGGATACTGCTTATTTCAGTTAGATACCACTCGTTTCGTTTGTCCAGTTATCGCTCGTTAAATGTCACCGTAGGAAAAAAGAGAAATCAATTATTGACTGCAGTCGTTCAGGTTCAGAGGTCGAATTTCATCACGGCACTTGTTTACTTTTAATTGTTGCCTCGTGGAACGATTACTGGCCTGTTCCTGACACTTTTCCGCACAAAACGATACCCAACACGGTACCGTTCGGATCATGCTAGCCCGAGCAATCCACGATTTAGTAAAACCTCTATTATCCGAACTAACTCCCCACTGGAGTTTCGCGTGGAAAATTTGATCCGAAATGACTCGTACAGAACACGATTCACCTTGAAAATTAATGAAGACACTCTAACAATGTAGCTAATTCCACTCGACCAGTTCGGATAGTAGAGGTTCCACAAAACCGTGGATTACTCAGGCAAATGTAAACCCAAGTGTATCGTGTTTGGAGTCCTTTTACTCGGAAAAGAGTGGCACATATGCCAGTGCGAGTTTCACACAGAAATCATGAGGTGTAGAAGAGTTATAGATCATTTTCCACGTCAAATGCCAACGAAGAGAGATCAAAGGACGTTTGTACACGATATGGGACACATTTCGGTCTGGTTTTCGACAGTTAAGAAATATCGAGGCGTCAGTGGACGCTCTGTTTGTCGCGGGGTCCAGCAAAGCGAGAAACACGAGCTGAGAAAGTCCGGCGAAATCTTCTACTTACGCGTCCAGGAAAATAACAGTTTGCACCGGCTTCATGTTCGCGCTGAACGTAAATACTACGGGCCACGGAGCTCTCGGTAAGTAGGCAGGGGAACAGAAGGAAGACGGAAAAGGAGGCTGACGCGAAGACGAAGAAGAGGGAGCGAGAGAGCGAGTGCTACGGTATGTGACCGGTAAAGAGCGGCGCGACCATATTACTGAAAACAGCAACTATAGTCGTCCTACATGCGCATCGATATGCACTTCGTTGGCTCCCTGCGAGCAGGCCTCGAAGACCGAGCGAGATCGCAAAGTCTGACCCTAAACAATTATCGAACCGGGCCAGAACGAATGGAAACGGGCCGGGCCGGGCCGGTTGTGTCGAAAAGATTTATAGATTTCGGGAAGATCCAGAGGGAGATTGAACGACGAAGGAACTTGGTTTCCCGAGCTTCGTGGTCGTGATCACGTTTGCGACCCGTGGTCCGTCTCGCGTTGTTGGCGCCTTGACGAGTGGTATCAACGATGTCTATACACGCATAACGACACGATCGATCTCCGATGCAATCCAGATTCCGACGCTGCCATACGGTGTTTAGGCGAGCGCAATCCGGATCGAATGTGTCTGTGTATGTGCGCGCACACAAGGTCTCGTGAAAGGCAAAACTGGCGGCACCCGAAGGTTCCCGGCACGATTTACGGCCGCGATTCTCAAAATACTCGACGCATCCGGGAATATTTCTGAAAGGTAGCATACTCGAGGCTGTCGAATGACCGTAACTGTGCGGTCATTATACTCGTTGGATTCGTCTCGTCGTGCTCTACACGACTACCGAAATAGTCGTCCCACGGCAATCGTCGGTAGCTTCCGATACAGGGGTCCCTATAAAAAGAAAACACCGACGACCTTGAAATCTCGTTAACAAATTTGCCGAACAATTTACCCTCGAGAAAATGTTTACCCACTGCTGCACGCGTCTATCCCAGCGTAACTTCGGAATTTTCGTTCATGCAACGGCGAACGAGGCGGGTGCTCGGGTGATTCCATTTCGCGTTGTTTCGCGCGCGTGAAACCGAACGGATTTTACGCGAGGCCATCGCCGCGACTTTGATTCGCATACTGAGGCGATCGCGCGGCAAGGTCCAAGCGATGGACGCCAAAAATACACCACGAAACCGCGTTGCAGCGTACGCGGGTCGCTCGGCGTCGAATCGAATAGCCCGCGCTTCTTTCCTAGGCGAGGCGGCTCGGTGCACGTGCACTCGACCGACCACGAGGACGCGCGCACTCGGAACGCACGTACAGGTGGTTCGGACTAGGTCGGAGGTTTGCGCCTTCGTCGCCCTTCGACAGGCCGACCGCAAACGATCGATCTTGCTCCTCAGAACCCGCCGATAATGAATTTCCGTTCCTTGCCTTCGAAAGTGATAACGCGCTTCGCTTCCGATTAGCTTTGTCCGCTCACCTGACTGTGTCTAGCAGAAACCCTACGTGCAAATCACACCGTTCGAATTATCCAGGAATTTATACGAAATAAAAATTGTTTGCAAACGCGTAAAATCCGCGACCGAATTATTGCAGTCAGTACAAAAATAAACAATTCTGCGACCCTCCCCCACCACAATTTCGGAAAAACAAAACTCTAGGGACCTGTAAGTCCCTAGATTTATTTATAGTCCTAGATTATTTCCCTAGAAATAATTTCTAGCCCCACCTCTGCACCTCAGCTCTCATTTTTTTTTAACATGGTGATAATCGCATTACGGATTCTCCGCCCTGCCTGGGGATATGTGGGACTCCCCCCGAAGGTGTATACCCGCTAACTCCACTACGGTGACACTAACTCCTGAGGGAGAGCCAACTCCCTCCACGCTCGCCCCCTTTCACGCTTTCTCCTCATAAGTTTCTCCATAGCACAAAGCACAAAATTATTAGCACTACCCTAGTTTTGCTCAACCTATTTTTCAGACATAGCTGCGTTAGGTACACTCTGCATTCCCCTCCCTTTAATTTCTTGTAATTTCAAACATTTTCTAGTTGGTTATTTATTTTATTAGCCCTGGCCCCTGTTGCCCCCCTTCTAAATCCGCCACTGAACTTGTATTTCGTCGCTAGAACCACTGCGCGATTTTCGAACGGTCAGAATCGAGACTTACTTGAATGAATTGGAAATTATGGTCGCGAGAGGCCCCCCGGGACAACGCGAGAGCCGCCGAGCTGGCCGTCCGCAAGAAAACTACGCGAAAGGTTCGACGTTATTCGCTGGAAACGAGAAACCGGGTGGTAGGAGTGTTGTGTGTATAGGAGATGGACAGGAGCATGCAGCTTGCATTAGGTTTTATGACTGTCAAGGCCATTTGCTTTCCATAAGAATGGCGGCGTAAGCGTCTTAACGTTGGGGCTCAATTAACCGGAGAAGCACAAGCATTCAGCGATCGTTGGAACAACGAGCCGCCTTCTTGTACGAACAGTTAGCGAAATACCCCATTCTTTTTTGTCATAGGCAAATGCAAGAAATTTACCGTTTAAACATTTCGGTCCTACGAACGATTCACCTAATTTCGCGACGGTCAATGACCAATCGAATAAACGACCACGGAAGACCTGTGTCGCCAGATCGAGACTTGTCCCCCCACTCGAATTTCCCCTTTTACCGAGCTATCCCCTCCGCCAGCCGGTCACGTGATGTGTTTGGTCTCCGGCACTGGAAGAGAGGGGGTAACTTTTTCCCCTGATTTGGTGCTCCCTCCTCTCATCTGGCAAATTATCCTGGTATTTCAATTGCACTATCGGCCGCTGTTCTTTGTAACACCGTGTGAATAAATGACGTCGTTTATATATCGCATAAATTAGCGGCTTGTAAATATCGGTTCTGGAATGATCAGATGGCGTCAAGATTCACGATTCAGTGAACTCTGATACCTGAATAGATTAGACGATGATTAATGCGTTCTCGCGTTCATATTCAACATATGTTACACGAAAAACAATGTATAATACAAACCTTGAAATGTACGGCGCAGATACGCGCCAGAATATTGTTTCACAAATATTTTCTAGCTAGGCGAATTAATAAGAACGGATAATGTCACGTTTGAAGAAAAGAAAAGGAGCCGCCTAATTGTTCCAACCATGCAGCAACGATCCTCTAAGCCGAACAATTACGCTATATAGCGATTTTCACGCGAGAGGACGGAAATAGATTCGAACTGCGTACCCGAGACATAATCGCGTGTCTCGTGCAACACATTTACAAGAGAAATGCGGACCGTCTGGATTCCATTCGGCCATCATTGTAGCACGGTTGTTTACAATCTGGATGCGACGAGCTTGAACGGCACCATGCCAATAGTGAATCATTATAGCGTAAGGAAAAATCGTGAGAGAGGCATATAGGAGCAACAGTATCGATACTCTCTAGATCAAATATCCACCATACCTTGTTATAGCACTGGGCAATTCGACCTTGACAGGCAATCTTAACTTGTGCATTTTACTTTGCTACGTACACGCACTACTTGTATGTATATCGTTCTAGTCTCTCCACTACTTTCGGTACGTGCTAGAGAAGCGTGCGATCTTTTACGGCAAACGGATTCGTAATAGAGAACATAACCAATAAATGGCAGAGGGACAACCCGAGAACTCGAGGACCCATTCGAGACCAATGGCCCGTCCACGAGTGTGCAACAGGAAGGCGAGAGATTAACGAAACAAAAAAAAACACATTTAACAAACAACACATAAACTAACCAACAATACTTCAAAGGGGGAAGAGTTTTTTTTCTAGTGAATGAGTTTTACATGGACACTTGGATGGCTAACGACTTCTTTATGGCTCGCAATCTTTCAGGGATGTAGGCTAGAGTTACGACGATGCAAACTCATATCGCGTTTTCACACAATCATCGTTTCTCGGTCCCGGAACGAACGGTTCAGCGTTCGTTCATGTCGCACTTTCGCTGTCCGCACTCACAACACCACGATTCACTTGTACTTCGATCGTGTGCAATTCCGAGAAGTTGACACTTTTAAACAACAAAATAAAAATAAAAAAAGAAGAAAAAAGATGGCGTCAGCCGGACAGCCACGAACGAGAAGACCGAGAGGAACGGGTCGAGAAACCCGAAGCGTTCTGAAACATCGTCAAGCTTTGCTCTCGCGCTATCCATCCGATTCTTCGAGCGCCGTGAGCGTGGTGGCGATCGATTGAAGTTCGACGAAGTCAATCAGCACCGTTTACCAACCGTCGGTACACGCGCTACCCTACCGACAGGGAAAATGGCGGTAAATTCGAGTCGATTTTTCCAAGAGAATTCATGAAAACAAATAAATCCTTGAACGAGCCACTTATTCTATAGACGCTCTCATTAACGACACTGAGGACATTTCGTGGCAAATGCGTCGAACAATTCGTAAAACAAAGATCTATAAGATGAAGTTCAACAGATGTACTGATAGTCGAATTATTGAATAACTGTGTTTAGGAATTATGCGATGAAGCATTGAGATAATAACATGACGCGATTACGACTGGCAGGGTGAGTATCGGCAAACAAGCTTAACGGGCAAGTGCTAAAGACATAAGCAGCTTGGTGAGAATGTTGCCAGCTTACCTAAGCAACGCTTTCCTCCAGCAGTATTCCGTTTCGATAACAAGCAGCTGTAATTTCATCATATACGCGAACGTGGATCAGAGGCATGTAAGATCGTCAGATGCGTCGTTGGGTGTTCTCGCTCGAGGACACCGATACAAGCTCGAATCTCTTCAGGCTTTCTTCAGGCTTTTACGTATGTTTCCACAATTCGGGGCGCGACTCGTGGACGACCTAGTTCACGGTGTTATCGATCAATCGAAAGTGAAGCGTGCTCGTGCACTCGGAACGTGATCGCACGGAACAACAATAACACAACAAACGGAAACGATACCTTTACTTTAGCAACTTTTAGCTTCCGTTTCGAAGACCGCCGCACGGTTATGCGAAATTTCGAGCACGATCCACCCGTGCACCAGGATATGCCGCGACGGAGTCACGAGTATCGTAATACGACCGTCCCCTTTTTTGGCGACGTAAGTTCACGGGCTCATGGTTTCGCTCGACTCTTCTGAGGAAGATTGTGGTCCGACAACAGGTGCCACACGGTCACATCTCGTTCTCGTCGCAGGGGAACTTCGAGCTGTGACCGAAAAGGCACCGGAGCCTCCACGGAGTCTAACGAAAAAGCTCGCAAGCGCCGCACAGGGGTCGTCCCGAAAAGCGCAAGCGCTTCTTCATAGATCGCGCTTTTCTCATGGACGAACCTGTGCCGGGCCGATGGTAACCAATGACGTCATTGCGGAAGGAAAATTCATTCACGAATGTTCGACGCTAAGGCCAAGGACCTTCCCTTGGAAACCAACGATACGCGTGAATTAGCCTCCGCTTACACCCCCACGGATGTTATCAACTTCCTGCACGAATATCAAGAACCCAAAACACAATGCTAGAGCGTTAAAAGATAAATACGCATTTCCTACTTCATGAGCAGCATTTACATAATTATACGCATTGCAATCAATTTCAAAAATTAATCTCCTGAAGATCATACGTAGGCTCAAACTATAGAATATCATTTAACTCTTTACACTCGACTGTCCTTCCTTTGGCACTCTCTGAGGCACCGCTAATCATTATTATATATCCTTGTATTTAAAAGTTCCTGCGTGGTACGAGCAAATGCACTCATACATAAATGCATTTTCATATGGAGAAGGTCGTTTGTGTAACAAAAATATTATACCGGAAATGTCCGAATTCTTGAGTATATATATATTAGCTTCGAAAAGGGTTTAAACTTTCGAATTTCGAAGCTAATGCACAGAAATACCTTGCGAGACTTAGCACACTTTGAAAAATGTTGTTCCTACAACGCTTTTGAAATTAACATGCAAATATTTAATGCAAGCCGGTTTTTTTTTATTTCAGAAACTGGCTTGTATTAAAACCTCGCATTCTCTCTATCTTAATTTTAAGAGGGTTCGCAAGGATTGCCTGTATAATGTTGATATTAATCTACTTAGAGTTTATCAGTTTGAACAATCAGCGCATCGTCAGCGTATTATCTGTAATTCTTGACATTACCATTTCTGATAAGATAGAAAATCAGCGCGTAATTGGTTGAAAAATTGGGTAATTCACTACATGTAAATATCGCGTATGCAGTCGAAAAGAGGGGCCAATCGTAAAGCTTCTTTTATACGACACAGATGTCCATGAATGTCTCCCTTACTTAAATTTTTCCCTCTAACCTGTGAATCAGCAACACAACAACAATCGAAGGAGGCTTGTCAAACGCTGCTTGATAGTCGTTCTTATCAGTGTTAGTTGTAATAGTATTAAATATATAATGGTAAGTTTTGATTGATATTCTATTATTGCTAATAACATTTAAGCAGTTTATTTCAAATTTGCATAACCTCAAAAAGAATCTTCGTTGTAGGATGTATTTCTTATGGTCCGACGAAAGAATATGACTATATTTACTAATGCGACTGAGCATACCTCGGTTTTGGAACTGAAGAGTATGATCGAAGGTAAAAATGCATAATCTATACATCCGCAAATAAATAAAACTAAATCTGACAATTCTCTCAAGTATGACATCACTGTTCAATCAATACTGTCAGTTTTTTCTTCCTGACGAATAAATGTTTACGTATTGTCGAGTCAACCAGACATAAAATAAAAATTCTAAACAAGTAATAGATTAACCATTGTTTTGTAGGTATAATAAAAATACCACCTGCGAATCAACAGTTGTACAACAAGGACAATATAGTGATGTCAAATGGATCGAGCTTATCAGCATATGGAATTACATCGGCAACAGCAAAACCACAATGTCCTGCATTGGTGGGATTGGCTATACGCGAAGAAAATGGTCGATTCGAACCCTTATCAATGACTCCTTACTCTTTACCTCCTGATCTACCGGATGTGATGAAGTCTCAAGAAAGCAGTGATTTCGAACATTTGCCTAGTCTCATTCCTAAACATTGAGTCAGTTGACAATAAGTTGTTTAATTGAATATAATTTTATGATTGTTAGCTTGAGTAAACATGAGGCAGATCTTAGAAAATAACATGAATCTGTTATAACTTGGTTGCATAGTCTCAAAATATTGTCTGAATATATTTTATTTAATATTACAAATTTTCAGAAATTTCCAATGGAACACGAAATAAAAGATGAAATTTTGCTAAGTATCAATAAAATTGATATTTATCGTATTCATGCAATGAAAATACACTGATCATGGAAGCATTTAAATATTAGTTTGTATAATCATTTACGTTGTATAATCTACTTGATAAACAATCATTTTGATACACAAAGAATGTGATTAATACTTCTATTACATAGAATTATGAATGCAAAATTTCTATGCTATTTGTATCACAAAAAATGATAAAACATCTGAAGATAAAATTGGATTTAAACTATGAGTAATCTGAACCGAAGACGATTTACGGAATTTAAGTATTCACATGATATGTATGTAAATTTGTGTACACTTAAACACAATGGTGTAGAATTCATTGAATGAAGATCACTATTATCAGCATTATTAAGGACATTTCATATATAACGCCAATAACATGTATGTTTTTCTGCAATAGTAAATTATGCAATAAATCTGCATATTTTAATTTAAAAAATTATGGTGAATTACAGTATACAAACCAATACAGTTAATATTTGCTCGTACATACATTCAATATCTGATACTTACATGAAACATATGTATCATCTTAAATACAAAGTAATACTCTTTTCACGAGAATATGCATGATCTGAATAATGTAACTAATGTAAGAAATTAGTTTACACTGCTCCATCGAACAACATAAGGTATGATTTACTACATTTTAGTTTGTATACATAATCTTAGGTTCGAAATCACGAAACTTTCAAATTAGTGTAAAATGTTCGTTGTAATTTATTGCATTCGTGTTCTTAGATTGATTGCTATATAAAAATCTAAATACAAACGTTTAATGATTTTTCTAATACATATTTTATGGTGTTTGTATTTGATTGTTTAATATGAGTCAAATCTACTAATATTACGAATTTATAATATTTAATGTTTTACTAATGATTATAAATATTTTAGAATCCACGAAAATCTGAACTTTTGTTGTATGCTAAGTGACAGAACAAATGGTTCACATTGAAAACAAATAAAATGTGTCTATAAGGAACTTCGGTTTTAACAAAATTTAAAGATTCATTTTGTACACATGCGATTTGTAAACTATAAATATTTAAATACAGATCAACAATAAACTAATCAATTACAAAACTTTCTATGGTCTATTTCTTGAAAAATAAACTTAAAATATACTAAATCAGCACAACAGTATTATTGTAACATTGTTACGTGTTGTGGTAATTTTTAAATATTCCCTCGTACAATAAGTAAACATTAACAATTATTTTTTCTTTTATTCAATAACATTTCCATAATAAAGTCTTTGTAAAACTCCTTTTTGCTTGGTATATAGTGACCACCTTCATGCTTTACTATCTTCTTATTTATGAATAATTCGTGAACTTTTTCTGCCATTTCTGTAAAATAACAATATTTGGATAGTATATTGCTAAAATTTAATTTGATAAATGCAAAACTGACCTGTTGGGATAACTTGATCAGTTTCTCCATAAATATGTAAAGAGGGTATATCTAGTTTGTCATTATAATATATTGCATGAGGTGCACATAATGAACGGAATCCTGATATAATAATTGCAAAATTAAATGCAGCTTGCAGTACTGAAACATAAATGCCTTTACTTACAATTTCTTTGCACAGTGTATACTACCAAAATATTTGTTTACCTTTTTTCTGTTGCATGTAACAAAGTATAATAGCAAACGCTGCTCCTTGCGAGAATCCCAAAATACCATCGAATGGTCCAGATTCTTGCAATGTTTTTTCAATTGAAGCTACACTATCTTCAAAACCTACACATAATTTACTTGGTACAATTGCTTTGAATACATGGTCTTCTGTATTGAACCACCATCCATATCCTAAAAAACAATATAAACTGCTGTTTAAAATTTATGTAGCCACTCATAGTTTTATAAAAACTCAGTGAATGTTTACTTTACAAAGACAACATTGTTTAACTGATACCTTCGTCTGATTCATCGATACCAAAGTTAAGTTTCATTGGAACATTATGCGGTGCTCTCAAAAACACAAACTCCACTTCTTTTTTGAATCCTTTCCTCAAGGAGCCCAATTTCGTGTAGAAAATAGTGTCTGATTGAGCATATCCGTGAATGGCAAGTATCTAAAATGTACATTTTATGAAGACGATGTATATTTATTTATACTTAAAATTGTTAACAATTGCTCACCCTTAATTTTATATTTGCCATAGCTCTGATTTGATTTATTAGAAAATAAAACACTGGATCACAACTGCTTCATAAGCCATTCATACATTGTGTATGCATACAATATAAAATAAAAAATATAAGTTGTTTGGATATTTACTCGAACGATGACGATGACACTTAGTGGTTGTTGGTGGAAGCCAGTCTCAACTGACTGACTGAGCGCGCACGCTAAGCTCAAGTGGAGCTCAAGCTAAAACCGGAAAGGAAGGTTCTGATCCATGCTAAAAATCATGTATGTAGGTTCTAATCAATGCTAAAAATGTTGAAAATTGTAACGCAAATAGGCTTTATTGTGTTCAACATCCACGTGGACTATCTTCTCATGTATAATTAAACTTTTTACATGTTACATGTAATGAAACACAGATCAAATGGAAAATGATTTATTGACTTTGGGAGAATCATAGATAAAAGAGAAATATGAATTAAATATGAATGTTTAATGATTTCTCCAATATCTTTCCCTATGAAAATAACAAAGTAAATATGACTTATACCAATTTTTCTTTTCGGAAACGTAATTCCGACAGCGTTAAGAAAATAATATTTCTTTACACCTTAAAGTTAAAGTATCATCCTTAAATATAAGATAGCACGTGAATTGTAATGGTATCCTTAGCAAAACATATATGTATGCTTAAAGATCACTGAGATCGACAGCTTCTACTTGTGTGCTAATGGTCTCATCATTATCAACACTTTCTTCGGTATTTATTTTATTTTCTCTAGGGAAATATAATTTCACCCATGAACCAGGCTCTGCTTTCCTCAATTTGATTTCTACTTTAGTAGGAAGCATATTAACACTACTTTGTGCAATATCGACAACCTACAAATATAAAATTATAAATATGTAGTGTGATACCTCGTTAAAAGATTGTTTCAGACTTCAAATACCTACCCCTCTTAATTCTAAGTCACGAGAGTACCTTGAATTATCCTCTGCGAAAGATAAATCCACAGTTAAGCGTATAGGATTCAACTTAACTGTGGACAAGTCTGGCAGATACTTCTTAGCAAAAACAGAAACAACAACGAATGTTCCTGTTTGATGCCAATCCAATCTGCATTCTTTCGTTTTACCAGCAGTCTGAAAAGGAATCAAATTGTTAATATATTTTGCAAGTACGGAATAATCAAAATTCTCATTTCACCTTAGAGATCCACGTATGTTGTCCTTGGGTACACCCTGGTTGTTCTAAGAACGTAGAGAAATCTGTAGTCTTCTTCTGACAACAGGACCAATACTTCATGCCTTCATGAAAGATAGGTGTGCCAGGATGATGATTACAGATCTCATTATTAGATTCTGGCCCATTATATGTAGCTTTACATGCATTATTTTTACAGGACTGTCCAATTTGAATGTTAGCTTCAGACACAGTTCCTAGTTCTAATGACTTTAATCCCTTAATTTGTTCTAACAATGCAGGCGATACAGTTGGTGTTAAAGTAACTTGTGGAGTGTCAAAAGGAGGCCTTTTCAGAGCAGGTACATTATTAAGAGGCTGGGCAATAACTTCTATCATTTCATTGGCCTTAGACTTATCCACCGCAGGTTTCTCTGGCTCAGGTGGTTTCACGTTTGAGTGGCACGATTTCGTACAACCCTTAATATTTAAGAATTCTGTGAAATCTGTACATTTCTTGTTACAACAAGACCAGCCTTTGTAAGCGTCGTGAAACACAGGGTGGCCAGGGTGATGAACACAATCGTCTAAAAGTAGGATCATAAATTACGACAGGAAATAATTTTATATCATTGTTTAGATAGATATATTTGCAAGATTTTGTCACACGAAATTGAATAAAATACCTTCTTTGTTGTTATTGGGATCGAATTTCTTCCCACAACCACGGTTATAGCAGTGTAAAAGTGTTGCCTCTTGCGACATTTCTAATTTGATTTGAATGAAAAAGGAGGCAAGTTTGTTTCAATTAATTTTGCTTGACACTGTACGTCACAGGAGAACTCGAGTCCGTCAAATTCAAGAGAGAATCGTGACACTTCTTTCCTCCGATAGATCAGAACTGAATATATCGTGATATATCGTCGTCTCTGAACCTGCAGATCCGAAAAACTTCTAGCACATTCTAGAAGATCTATACACGATTTCTAAATGCAGCATACGCATAATATGCAGCAAAAGTCCTCCGTGATCGCGGCATCTGTACAAAATTTGGAATCGATTCATTTTTCATTTAACTCTTCCACCGTGACGAATACAATATTTAAAAATAGACACATTACCCTAATAGTCCTGACCCAAAGATTTTTTTCAAGAAAGTTTAACAATATTTTACTCCTGTTACTTACGCTATATAAATACTATATGTAAATATTAGAACGTGGAATTCATGGATATCAATTTACATTCCTATAGATTTGTAATTAAATAAAAATTTCGCCTTTTTTAAGGTTTTATTTAATTACGGATAAAATATATCAAATTTTAATTAGTTCATCGTGCACCAATAATAAACTAAATTTTATAGTTATATTTCAGGAACCAAAAATATACTAGAAGCAATATTTACCGGAATTTTAGATGGTCGTGCTTCTAACTGTTGCACAAGCGATAGTAGTGCACCAAGCGGTTAATTGACGTAATTAGTATTAACATTAGTGTGTACATTTACGACTCGGTGCAGCACTATACTTGATGCACAGAAACCATAAGCGCGTACACTCTCGTTTCTGGTATCAGCTGATATCAGTATGACTTGACAATGAGTAATTTGTTTGGGGAACCTATTTGACATAATCTAGAAAAATAAGAAAAATAATGTGTGCTACATGAATTAGGATCCCTGCAATAAAAGAGGAATGTGTCAGTATTATAATCGTACTATACGTCTGTGTAAAACATGGAAATTCAAATTACTTTGATGATATACTGCATGTGTTTTGTTATTCACCACAGCAGTAAGTATCCTCTATTCCCAATGTATTATTATTTTATTATATAATTAATCCTAATTCAGTAAATTATTTTTAAAAAGATGTCATTGTAGACGGACTTCATAGAAACTTGAGATACTACGAAACTCTTCATTCGTCTCATTTGCAACACAAAATTGTTAAGCGGGGTATCCAACACAGTTATCACCCTTATAATAAAATAAGCGAATTGGAATTTTATTCCCATGGACGGTAAGATTATTGTCATTTATCAATTACTGCTTATCAAAATATATAAATTCTAGTATATATTATAAAATAAATGAATTGAGGAACCATTTTCATGTACCTCTTTTCTAGATACTTTCGTTTAATTCTAACACCGAGAAGGGAAGTCATTCACTCGAAATTCAAAGCATACGAAGTTAATGGCGATGGAGAAGAGAAAACTGTTCACCTAGGTAAAATAATACATGTGTATTTATGCAGTACATGCTAAAAAATTCTAATATTTCAGACCATGAAAGGTTTTATCACGGACGTGTATTCGGTGAAATTGACTCTCATGCGCAAGTGCACATAGATGATGGAATTCTTACTGCCAGTATTACAATAGCTGATGAAACGTTTCATATTGAGGTATTATTTTCATCAAATTTCAATGAATGATTCGTTCTTACAGTAATTACAACTATGTTGTATATTTAGCCATCCTGGAGGCACTTGCCTCATTTAGGTAATGAAACAATGATTGTTTATAAATCATCAGACGTTAAATTAAGTTGGGAGCATATTGAAAATGGGGAGGGACATACTCATGGTGCTCCTAAAACTTGTGGATATGTAAAAGAAGAATTAGGTTGGTCACTATCTGTCGTAGATTCTTATTTCAACAATGCTCTGCTTTTATTTATTCGTCTGTATATATTACAGACATTCCAGTAGATATCAGGGAAGAAATCAAAGAAGGAGTTACAAAAGACAAACATTCCAGAACAAAAAGACAAACAGAGACATACGAATATACACCTACAAAAACAAGATGCCCTTTGTTACTAGTCGCTGATTATCGTTTTTATCAAGAGATGGGTGGTAGTAGTACAAAAACAACTATCAATTATTTGGTAAAACTATATTCCTATAAGAATCTATTGCTGTGTCTTGTTTCACGATAATGTCCTTTATATCCTTCGTAGATAAGCTTAATCGATAGAGTACATAAAATTTATAACGATACCTTGTGGCAAGATCGGCAAGAACAAGATGGTTTTAAAGGAATGGGTTTCGTTATTAAGAAGATCGTTGTTCATAGCGAACCAACCCGCGTAAGGGGCGGTGAAACGCATTATAATATGGTCAGAGAAAAATGGGACGTGCGCACATTACTAGAGGTACATCTTTTAATCTTTGTTGAAAATGTTTCGTAATTAATATAGTTTCATTTAGGTGTTCAGCCGGGAATACAGTCATAAG
This sequence comes from Seladonia tumulorum, assembly GCA_913789895.3. Classification (NCBI taxonomy): domain Eukaryota; kingdom Metazoa; phylum Arthropoda; class Insecta; order Hymenoptera; family Halictidae; genus Seladonia; species Seladonia tumulorum. Next base: position 8,067,878 of record OU565280.1, read on the forward strand.
GACTTTTGCTTAGCTCATTTATTCACCGACTTAAAATTTGAAGGTGGTATACTGGGATTAGCGTATGTAGGTTCACCTCGTAGAAACTCAGTGGGTGGAATTTGTACACCAGGTATATTAAAAGACGTTTTTTCTAACATCAGGTTAGTGCAAAAGTTCGTGCCTAATTCACATTAAAATACAACACTTTTGCATTGACCTAATATTTTTCATCCACGAATATTACAACAAACTTCAACGAATACTGTTGCAGAGTATTTTAAGAATGGCTACACACTGTATCTTAATTCAGGACTGAGTTCTAGTAGAAATCATTATGGGCAAAGGGTAATTACCAGAGAAGCTGACTTAGTTACTGCACATGAATTTGGGCATAATTGGGGTTCTGAACATGATCCAGATGTGACGGTAGAGCATCTATTTTTGATCATTATTAAGTAGAACGTTAGGGAAAAAATGATTACTTCTGTGGATCTCTAATTGCTTGAAAATTGTGAAAATTTAATAGGAATGCAGTCCGAGTGCTAGTCAAGGTGGCTCTTACTTAATGTATACATATAGTGTTAGCGGATACGATGTGAATAATAAGGTAAACTATCATCAGATAGCGGATTTTATGCATTTATACTACTACTAATTATATTATTGGCGCAGCGTTTTTCACCCTGTAGTTTAAGATCTATTCGGAAAGTTCTACAAGCAAAATCAGGTCGTTGTTTCTCCGAACCGGAAGAATCGTTTTGCGGTAATCTGCGCGTCGAAGGAGACGAAGAATGCGATGCTGGGTTACTTGGAACCGAAGATAATGATGCTTGTTGTGATAAAAATTGTAAATTACGTATTAGTCAAGGAGCAGTTTGTAGGTGAGTAGCAATATAATTTTTCAGTTCTCATTGAAACGTGATAAACGTGAAAAATAAATTTCAGCGACAAGAATTCACCTTGCTGCCAAGGATGTGCATTCATGCCACTAGGTGTGAAGTGTAGAGACGCTCAATATGCTACTTGTGAACAAGAATCACGTTGCACGGGAGCGTCCAGTGAATGCCCTAGATCTCCACCTATGAAAGACGGAACAGGTTGTCTCGAGAGAGGCCAATGTAGACTTGGAAAATGTGTACCATACTGTGAGACACAAGGCTTGCAAAGCTGCATGTGCGACACAAGTACGTTCATTTTTCATAGTACCATTAAGGTGGTATTTTTATTTTCGAAGCTGTTTTTGCAAACATGTTTGCATAAGGTTTGCATAATAAATTTTTATTCACAGTTGGAGATGCATGTAAAAGGTGCTGTAGAATGAGCTTGAACGAAACATGCTTCCCCATAGACCCTCAAGATATTTTGCCTGATGGAACCCCATGCATTCAAGGCTTCTGCAATAAGGTAAAATTAGTCAGCTACACCGTGTAAATGTACAAATGTAAAGTTTGAAAATATTTTTAGGGTATCTGTGAGAAGACAATTCAAGATGTGGTTGAAAGATTCTGGGACATAATCGAGGATATAAATATTAATAAAGTGATGCGATTTTTAAAAGACAATATAGTAGGGGCAGTTATCATTATAAGTGCCATCGTGTGGATTCCGACTAGCTGCGTTATTAGTTACATCGACCACAGGCGCGTCAAAGAAAGTGAAAAGAAATGGCGCTGGAAGCATACGGAAGAACTTATTCATCCTGACGAACACAGACAATCTATTTATATAGATCTACAAAGACAAAGAATGCAACAAGTGTCACAGCAATCGTAAATTATTTCTGCACACTGTACCATGTGTAATGAAGTTTCTAGTCATGCATGTTCTCATGTCTTACAGTGCATACATTTTTTTATTTGTTATGTACATAAAAATATTATTTGAACGATGAATACAGTAATATATACATCTAAATAATTTAAGTGAAAATGCACCAAATCAATCACAACATGTATATTTCATAAGACCTACCGATGTACTTATTATATAACTTTATATAAACACAATTACATTTGTATTCAGTTTTATTTACGACCTACGCAAAAAAAAATCGAAAAGCTGCCCAAACTGCAGCATTGCAATTTGTTTGAAAGGGTACGTATAATGTACTCTACAAAATTAGTGTGACTTTATATAGATTATATTTTTTATTAAACAGTTTAAACAATATGGAGAAATTGAAGATCGGAAATTGAGTTCTATATACATGGCTATGCAATTTTATAAAGTCCAAGATTACATGTGTATGATCACTTAGTGTGAAACAATCTGCATATATATGAATCTCCAGGTCATAGGTATACACCTGCAATATTTAAAAGATTAACAATAAATAATCTATTGCTAGTTTAATTTTATCCGTTAGACAACGGTTAGAACGTTGCGTATTGCATGATATCCGTAATCTATATTTGTGTGATTTTGTTCAATAACATTTAAAAATTGAACCTAAAGGATGAGGTTCTCAACCTTAGTACTATATCTCAACAGAGAAATATTACCTTCTCAGGCACACGTGTTACGATTTATAACGCTAACCTCTCCGAGATAAGATTACGTGTGCTGCAGTAACGTGTCTTTCATGCATGACATTTTGAACCTTATTGTTGCGTCAGTACCAGCCGGTACCAAATAATTTTGGGAAACATTCGAGTCGAAGTACCCCGAAAAATGATAGAAAAGCTGCCAGAAACGATTAATTTTCCAAAGGAGGAAGAAGCGATTTTGGGGTTGTGGAAGAAATTGGATGTTTTCCAAAACTGCCTGAAACAGTCCAAAGATAAACCGAAATATGCATTCTACGATGGTCCACCTTTTGCCACCGGTTTGCCTCATTACGGACACATACTAGCCGGCACGATCAAAGACGTTCTAACCAGGTATGCTCACCAATCTGGTTATCATGTGGAGAGAAGGTTCGGCTGGGACACTCATGGTTTACCTGTCGAATACGAGATAGACAAAACACTGGGTATCAAAGGACCTGATGATGTCGCTAAGATGGGTATAGCAAATTACAATCAGGAATGTAGAAAAATCGTAATGCGATATGCAACCGAATGGGAGTGTATTGTAACTAGAATTGGTAGATGGATAGACTTCAAGAATGACTATAAAACTCTCTACCCTTGGTACATGGAATCCATTTGGTGGATTTTTAAGGAGATGTATAACAAAGGTCTCGTCTATCAGGGTGTTAAAGTAATGCCTTTCTCGACCAGCTGTAACACACCGCTCTCTAATTTCGAATCAGGACAGAACTATAAAGAAGTCGTAGACCCCTCTATAGTAGTCTCATTTCCTTTGGTAGATGAGCCTGGTGTCTCTATTCTTGCGTGGACCACTACGCCTTGGACCTTACCCAGTAACATGGCTCTTTGTTGCAATCCTAATTTCGAATATGTAGAAATCAAAGATCAAGCTTCTGGTAATGTCTATATTATATTAGAATCGAGTTTAGAACTTGTATACAAATCTAAAGACATGTACACTATACAAGGTAAAAGGAAAGGGTCAGAATTAAAGGGGAAGGCATACGTACCTCCTTTCCCATATTTTCTACACTTGAGAGAAAAAGGTGCTTTCAAAGTATTAAATGATACTTACGTTACTGCAGAAACTGGTACCGGTACGGTTCACCAAGCTCCTTATTTCGGTGAGGATGATTACAGGTGTTGTTTAGCAGCTGGAGTCGTAACGAGGGATCAAGAAATGATATGTCCTATAGATAGCTGTGGATGTTTCACAGAACCGGTTCACGATTTTGTTGGGAAATATGTAAAGGATGCTGACAAAGAAATCATTAAGTATCTCCAAACGAATAAAAAATTAATTCATTCTGGTTCTATTAAACACAGCTATCCATTTTGTTGGAGATCCGACACTCCGTTGATTTACAAAGCCGTACCATCTTGGTTTATTCGAGTAGAGTCCATGAAAGATAAACTTATTGAAGCCAACAGCAGTACTTACTGGGTACCGGAGTATGTTAAGGAGAAACGATTTGGCAATTGGTTGAGGGACGCCCGTGATTGGGCTATTAGCAGGAACCGTTATTGGGGTAATCCGATTCCTTTATGGATTTCAGAAGACGGACAGGAGGTCGTATGCGTGGGAAGCATCGCAGAATTGGAAGAATTAACGAATACAAAGATAACGGATATTCATAGGGAAAGCATAGATCACTTGACCATTCCCTCGAAACGACCTGGATATCCGCCATTGAAGAGGGTACCCGAGGTCTTCGACTGCTGGTTCGAATCTGGTTCCATGCCATACGCACAGATGCATTATCCCTTTGAACATAAAAAGGAGTTTGAAGACAATTTCCCAGCTGATTTTATCGGTGAAGGTATCGATCAAACTCGTGGATGGTTTTACACTCTTTTAGTTATATCGACTGCTCTTTTCGGAAAAGCTCCGTTTAAAAATCTTGTCGCCAACGGTTTGATACTGGCCTCAGATGGACAGAAAATGTCTAAACGTAAAAAGAATTATCCAGATCCGATAGAAATCGTGAACAAATACGGAGCGGATGCTCTTCGTTTGTATCTAATTAATTCACCTGTTGTGAGAGCTGAGAATCTACGTTTTATGGAGGGAGGAGTTCGAGATGTTATAAAGGATGTATTTTTACCTTGGTACAACGCGTTTAGATTTTTAATGCAGAATATCGAAAGATTCGAAAGAGAAGAGAAAACTACTTTTGTGTATGATGATGCTAAAGACGTAACTTCTAGTAATATAATGGATAGATGGATTCTATCTTTCACTCAAACGTTATTACAATTTGTTAAGAAAGAAATGCAAGCTTATAGATTGTACACGGTGGTACCGCACTTGGTGAAATACATAGATAATCTCACTAATTGGTATGTAAGAATGAATAGAAAGCGTATCAAAGGCGACGGTGGTTTAGCTGATTGCCAGCAAGCATTGAACACATTGTTTTCTGTTCTTTATACTATGGTACGTATAAACGCCCCGTTCACGCCATTTTTAACAGAATTTATGTTCCAGCATTTGGTAAAATTACTTCCACCGTCTAAAACAAATATGGACAGTGTTCATTACCAAATGCTACCTCAGCCTTGCTCTCAAGTAATTAACACGAACATTGAGAAAGCTGTATCATATATGCAAACAGTAATCGAATTGGGACGCGTTGTGAGAGATAGGAAAACAATGCCTATTAAATATCCATTACCAGAAATCGTGGTAATTCATCAAGATGCTGAAGTATTGAAGGAAATAGTCTCTTTAAAGGCGTATGTTCTCGAGGAGCTTAACGTGAAGGAATTAACAGTTACCACGGATAAGCAGAAGTATGGTGTTACACTGAGAGCAGAACCAGATCATAAAATACTCGGAGCACGTCTCAAAGGAGAATTCAAATCTGTTATGCAAGCTATCAAGGAACTTTCCGATGAACAGCTGCAAACGTTTGTTGAAACAAAAGAAATTATGGTGCAAGGACACAAACTGGGAGAACAAGATCTACGTTTGATGTTTAGCTTCACTGGACCAGCAGCTGAACAATTATCGGAACGGTACGAAGCGCATAGCGAAGGAAATGTTTTAATTCTGTTAGACGTTACTCCGGACGAAAGTATGCATAACGAAGGAATAGCGAGAGAAGTAATCAATAGAGTTCAGAAATTGAGGAAGAAAGCACAGCTGGTTCCATCAGATGAAGCGATTGCGTATTACGATATTCAAGATAAAACTAGTAATCTAACGAAAGTGATTGTTAGCCATAAAGAGTTTATCGAGAACTCGACTAAAACGCCTCAAGAAGAGATGTCCAAGATGCCGAAAGGAACAAGCATAATTATAGAGGAGATGCAGAAGATCAAGGGAGTAAATATGAAATTGGTTTTGGTAAAATCTGGGCATCAGAATAATACAACAAATGCAGAACCATTATTAAAATACGTGAATGTTGAAATTGTGGATATAAAACCGAGACTTGGCGCAACAAGTTCTGTTGGTACTATTTTATTAGAAGCTCCAAAAACTTTAACTCCTATTTCGTATGAACAATTAACGCGAGAGGTTGAATTGCTGTTTGGTATTCATGGCTGTCCTTATAAAATGTACATCAATAATAAGCCATTGTCGGGAATAACTAACATTTCCTTGTTACATAAACAAACTATACAAATATTTAAAGCTGGAACACCTGCAAATCAATCGTCGCCTATTTTATCAGTACCGGCTTGTAGATATGTTAATGTAGAAAATTCTACAGCTAAAGGTACTATATTCCTAGAAAATCCAAAAGAGAGCTTCTGTTTGGATCATGCAATGTTGAAACAACGATTAAAACTCTTTTTCGATAAAGTAACTATTTCCGAAACTTTACCGGCTGTGTTAAATCAGTTGCATGGCAAAACATTGAAGTTGAGTTAACTTAATTTTTTTCCTCGTTTATTTATTTACCTAAAATATTGTAGTCCAATTGGCTAATTTTGTCTACGAACTATACTTATTTATTTTACATAGGATAAAATAATTTTTTTTTGCGAAAGAACAATGTAATTTTAACAATTTTGTATAATAAAAAGATAATAAATGACTACAATGCGTACAATAAGTAAGTACATTTTTAATACTATTACATATACATCCTTCAGTTTCCCTTTGCTATACGCGAAAAACAAAAGCATTTACATTGTATATATATATAGATTCATACACTAAAAAACATACGAATGCAGCGAAGTAGTGTATAGATATTTATTCACATTCAGTAAAACAACTGCAATAATGTTGCGTACTTACATTTCTCTAAAAAGTACTATAGTACAATGTACTTAGTACAGAGGTAATAAATCCTCTCTTCGAGTTCCTTTGTTGACGCTATTCGACAGAAATAGTAATGAAATTTATTTTCTGGAAGTGATAAGAAGTGTATCTCACAGTAAAGTTACAATCATGATTATTTTTAATGCATTTATGAATTATGTATATATATACACTCTTGATCTCAGTTATTTCTCAGTAACAATGAATATAATGGTGCTTAAAAATATCTTCACATTTAACTTTCACATTCTAGAATTGTAAGTTTCAATGTTTACAACTTGCGCTGAAATTAAATGTTTCATTCTATTGGTAACTACAACCTATAATTATACAATTGAAATTCATTGATGAATCCAATAAACGAACCACAAACTTAGAAACATGTAACAAAACGTTTCGTTTGAAAGTAGCAATATAATACAGCACCATTGTAACCACAGTACATAATATTTATTACACAACTAATTCAACAATCGAATAATATTTATCAAAGAGTAATTTCACATATATTGAAACAAACAAGTATTGTCTACTCGCTAAAGGATTTCTCGGTACAAATTTCATGTGATAACGTACGGTTCTCTTAATCTATTATACCTTTATGTTAACTCAAAAAAAGCTTCTCTACATACATAAATTAATTTCGAATATATTACAAATTCATTTTAACTGAAACGCAGCCATACTAACTATATATGTATACATTTGTATATATACATATATATAGGGTGTGTTTTATTTCTTACTCAAATGAGTTGTTTTGAACAATCAATAAAAATCACAATAGACCATCATGTTCTCTTCGTAATGTTAGGAACATATACGTTTAAATGATGTTAATATTACTGTTACAAAATCATGTTCGAAAAAGTACTTCTTGATACAGCTAATTTACATTTATTCAATGTTTCTGATACTATCATGGTTAGGAAAGTAATTGCTGAACAATGAAACCGTGAATATTGCAGTGAGCGCGTATAATGCAAGCGTAGTAGTTGCGGTAAAAAGTTGAGCATAGTGGTATCTAGAATACCAAGCTAAACATAACATTAGCGTCAAAATGCTCACTAACAGTCTACTCAAATTCCATTCGTTATGTACTGAACGGATCCCTGTACCAGCAGGTATGTCCGAGAATGATTGAGGATTGAAGTAAATCGACGATGAATTATTTAGCGTCGACGTTTGCGGCGATACAGAATTAAGCCCAGGTTGATGTACCAGGCAGTGAACTACACAGTTATTGTACAATCCGCATTGCTCCAATGTTTGATTGTCAGGCTGCAATACCCGACCTTTAAATATTAATCGCACCTTTTTCTGTGATTCAAGCTCTATTTGGAAATGTCTTCTGTAAGAGTATAAAACGTGATTATACTTTTGTAGCATTTACATTCATGCAGAGAATTTAAAAAATAGTAACCTTTTAAAGTCTCCAAGCAGCTCTTTGAGGCTACCAGTGACTACTTTTTGATCATCGTTTATAAATATCAGCTTTATGCTAATTTCATTCGCATTATTCACTGAAAGATTTTCAGCTGGACATTCTATCGTATCATTGTCCGTCGATGGTAGTATGTTACTTTCCCCTGTGGTGTTTACTTTAGTTTGTCTCTGCAGCAACGTTGTGTTATCATTGGTAAATGAGTCCATAGCTTCGATGAGCACTTCCTCTGTAGCAGTTGCCTCAGGTGTTCTGAGCGTTTCCGGAGAAACTCCACCGTTCGTATCTGTTACAACAAACGATTGTTAATCTTACTGATTCTATAGCAGATAGAATAATGAAGGAAATTGTTCATACGCTTGATACGTCTATTGTATAATTAAATAGGGTATATTACTTGTAACAGGTGGTTCAGGATGACTTTGTTCATTCTCACTGCTCTCAACCGTGATCGGTTCTTCAAATTCTTCTTCTCTTATTTCCATGTCTGGATGACGATCAAAGAAGAATTCACTTGCATGAGTAGATCGAAGCTCGGCCAATTGTGTGCGTGTACGATGTTGCAAAATAAGTACTGTGCGTATTAACGGCTGATCTGTAATACTTGTAGAACACCAGGCAAGCCAGCCTATCAAGAGCACGACCACAACAATAAAAAAATCTGTGACTTCGTCTCCAACACCCTCAATAAGAGTCATCTCTATAATTTAGGATTAACTTGTGCAAGTAAGAAAATAGCAATCAATCCTAAAACAATAATAATACCACTGTGAAACACATAGTGACATATGTCTATATGTGTTTATGTTTATTATCCATATATTTATATGCGAATTAAAATTGCAAGCATTTACATATTAGAAACAATTGGCTCTTCGTTAATTAGGAAACTGTACGAAATGTTGATGCTACAGGTTTCCCCAGAAAGTTTGTCCAGTTTGTAAATGTGAATTTATAGGTCTTAATTCGTGAAACTTTCGACATAAGACGAAGAAGACCGCAGCGATTAACCAAACTACATTTGTATTACTTTTTTTCGAGTTTCCCGATGTAGCAAATGGATATTATTTACACGTATCAAAAAATCTGCGTGGAAAGAACGATCCCATATATATTTTTCCGTTACATTGCAAAAGAAAATTCAGATCGCCATTCTTGTATTTTCTGGTCACTCATTTGTCACTACTCTCACCTTGGTTTATACGAAACACAAACAGAACGAAATTAAAACTGCATCAAAAAACACTTATAAAAATTTCATCTACAAATATCTGGAGATGACGCAAATAGTTTGTGACAGACAGCGATGTACGTGAACTAGTTCATAATTAATGGAAACATACACGTAGACGAGATGCGTTTTCTTTTAATGATTCGAAAACGAAATATTCATAGTCACAGTTCAATTATACAGCATTAAAGTTTCTAATACGCGAGATGGAGTGCTATAATAAAGGAGCCGATAAAATATAAATTGATTTATTCAAATCTTTTGTTAGGAACTATATGCGTCATGAAATAAAATTGTAACTATGCTTTTTAAACGTTTACACTTCGGAAAGTGAATTAATAAAATGCGTTAATGTATGAACCATGTATTATATTGAACGCAAATTTTATCCCACGTATATGCGTATTTGTATATGCCTGTACATAAAATGTATATGTGCGTATAAACACAGCGAGGTATAGACCTCGTATAAGTGCATACATACTTTCATTTTTATATATGTAATTACTATCAAGGATTGTAAATGTAATTCATACGGGACGTTGTTTTTAAAATTAAGATTTTCTGTGCATAATTATATATAGGTCAACAATTTAAAAAGAACATATAGTAAATAATTTTTATTTTAAATCTTGTTTGATAGAAATTAAAATAGAGTTCCTTTTGATTTTCGTTCGTAATAACATTTAATAATTAAATATAGTTTAATTCATTTCGAATTGCTTTGAATTATCGCTTATGGCAAAAATCCAGAATATGCGAGTGCTGCGCTCTGGTGGACCAGTACCGAACCGGTTCCTGCGTAGCATGGACTGGAACCCATACAATATGGTATAAAAGTGATTTGCAATACCGATGTCAAACGAAGGTCTGCAGTTTCTGCATTTTGTCAATGGAACGCTGCCATCGTATCTTCCTGCTGCAACTTTGCTTTGCAACTCTGTTTTTATTATTCTGTGGTTCAGTTCGCGCAGGCGTCAACATTTTCATACCTGGTTCGCGCCTTCGCGGCTTCGGTAGAAAAATGGCATTGTGGAACAAAGTGTCAGCAGGATTTGACAAAGACGAGGAAACTGTCAATTTTGGGACACGAACGGTCGCAGAGAATAATGGCTCTTTGTACGAAATTTTCACGATTGCTACCATACAATCCGATGGCCAGGTAATTTGTTTTATCTACTTTGTTTCGATCGAGTCTTGTTTGCCGGCTTGCAACGGTCACTTCAAATCCTACTGAATTTGACCAAAAAAAAAAAAAAAACGGGACTGTGTTTAATACATATATACCCGAAGAAACAGATTTGTTGAATAATTCCCCATGGATTCATCTTTACAATTTCAATAATCGTAAATTAAAAATATTAGTCTAAAAAATTATTGTCTAAAATGCTAATTGTTACAAGCCTGAGCGGCGATATCTTGACGATTACTGTCTATACCTCAATGCTGACTACTCAATAATTATTAACTATCTTTTCAAGGTGAAAGAACAGCCAAATGTTACAGCATCTGTACAATATTCAAGACTCTGTGTAGCAATCGATAAGTCGATTACTATATTCGAGAATGATACATGTGAGAAAATGCTACTAAGTGCAACCTTCGATTTGCCAATAGTAAGTTATTGTATTTCTGCTAATGGTTTGTATCTGTTTGTTGTGCTGTCGAATGGAGTTTTATATTGTCTTCATCTATTAGCCGAGGAACAAGTAATCTTTACAAAGTAAGTATGAAAACCGTATTAAAATATTACACATAAATTATGAACATAATGGGTGAAACTTTATTTCTTTTAGAAATGTTACAAAAGAGGAGGATCCTGTAGTGACAATATTTCTGCAACAAGAATGCGATGAATACATTGTGTATCTTGTTGTAAAAAGTGGAGCTATCTATAGGTAATTGTATGAGAATTTTAATATAATTGTTTATTACAGTCACTGTTATGTTATAGGGTAACACAGTTCAATTATAAACTTTTTGAAGCTGCTATCTTGGATGGAAATAGTACGACAATAAAAGAACTTGCAGGTCAAGTGCAATGTACCCAATTATTTAAAGGCTTTATTCGCAATAAGGTTGGACCTTGGAACTTATTTTTAATTTTTACATAAAATGATACAAACATTAAATATATAAATATTTTATAGGTAATACATGCTGCTATAGGTACAATACATGGAGAAACAACAGTAGCTATATTGTGTTCGAATATGCTGTTCATGTGGCCCAGAGAACAGTATTCTAATTTCAATGGAAAGTGTTACAATTACACCAAAGTAAAATTTCTTAAAAATTATGCGTGAGTAGCTACGAATTTTCGTATTATTATGCGAATTAATAATAACAGTATGTCATAAATCTGAATGATTACAGTGCAGTGCTATGCTTATGTGCAAATAACACATTAAATATGGTATGTCCCAGAACTTTACTTGGTTTGAAGATATACGAAGAACCAGTATCAGATTTTGCAATCATCGAAGATGACAGTAGTTTGTGTCAAATTCTTATTTTAACAGCAAATAATGATGATTGTAATATGCGTAAATTACGTGTTCTTTCATTTCCGGGTATGTAACACATTTATATTCTATTTCTTCTTTATCTCGCCATCTGATACTCTAATTTTTTAACTTGTTTTGCAGATTTTGAACAAAAATTTGAAATAGATGTCCCCGTCACAGCGTATCTTGTAGAAATCACGGATCTACGTGATGAAATAATCTTATTTTTGGAAGGAATTAACAATTGTCAGAATGATACTATCTACACAGATACGATTAGAATAAAAGCTGTATCAGAAAGTCTTCCAGAAGATCAATTGCAACGTTTAATACGGAAAGAACAGTTCGAAAAAGCCGAGGAATTTGCAATGCAATTCAATTTGTCAACAGAGCCCATTTACTTTGCGAAAGCGTCGTTGCTTATATCTCAGTTTGGGCCTTGGGCAAAGAAAAATTCAGATTTAATCCACGTAGACGAACTTCTGAATATACTCGATAAAATTACAAATGTGCAACACATAGTAGAGTGTTGCAGCAAAGTTCTCGTGCCACAGTATAATCAGATGAGGAAGATTTATTTGTATGCGAGGACAAGAATAACAGAGAACATTGCAGTAATTAACTTTTCAATACACATGCAAGACGTTTTCCCGGATGATTGATTATATTATTGATTTTAGAAAATACCATCCGAGGATCACCTGAACTTTTTGGATTTAATTAACAATATATTGCATAAGTTAGAAACATTCCATTTGATTTGGGGTTACAGAAAGAATTTCGATTGTTATAACGATGACACTATGAAAGAGTGGATACGATTTTCAAAGGCAAATTTGATGCAAGAGTATATGTCGCACCTAAGTTTGGTAAGAAAGATTCTTGACGTAGTACGATTTATTTACGAATAGATAATTAAACAAATAGACTTGCTTTCTAGGGAGAGATGGAAGCTGCTACCTTGATTTGGTCCAGGCATCTTCCAGACATAGCAGAACATTTATCTGTAGAACTTATAAAAGATACATTTTCAACTCTCCCGGAGAATGTTTCGCCAACTATGCTTTGGCCGTGGTTGTCGCATTTTATACCCACCTTGCTATCTCTAATTCCAAGCGCGATGTGCGAAATCATCATGTGGGGATGCGAAAAGATTAAATCGTTCGAACAATCGTATCGCAAATCATGGCCTCAGATCGGAATCGATTTTAGCAACAGATTCATAAGATTGCTCAAATTCGAAGAAAATCATCAGTTTGCAGATATTTATCAGGACTACGTGAACAAAGAATCGATTAATTTGAAGCAACTTGTTTCTTTGAGACAAGCTATGTCTGATATCAAGAAACTAAAAGATAATTACAGGTAATCCTTTAGATAATAATTCAAAGAAGCGCACATAAAAATAATATGTACATACAATTTGTAGATTAACCATATCTCTTTATGCGTATACTGGAAACCCTATCGAAGTGTCGTATATATTACTGGATAAGATAAATGTTAACATTATTCCGAATTTTGTGGATAATTTTTTAAAGCAGTATATGTTAAATAATTCTTTACAAAATGACTATATTTTTTCTTCGTATGTACAGGTATTTATCTTATTTATCGAAGTACCAGAAATATTCAATTTTAATTATGATCATATTTTTATAGAAAATTTTAAAAAGTTCTAAAAGTTGGTGGTCCGGCGAAGAGGCTCCGTGGGAGAAACGAGTTGTTACAATAATTGGTCTAATACAGGATATAGAAGTATTTTTACACACAATTATACATTATCTTCAGTTCGTGCATCATTCTAATTCATTTATATTCCAGACTCGATTGCAACAAACATTGGAAGTATTAAAAAAAGCTTCAGTCCCATGGAGTTCAACTATGGTGAATCTGGCAGAAATAAGTAGCAATCTTGATCATACTTTAGCATCTCAAGTTAAGATAGAGCTTAGTTGTGTCTCGATAAAGCTTATATTGAAGAAGTATGGATATGAACGTATTGGTATAAATGATGTTAGTGAGAATTGAAAATACTCTGTGATATTTATCGGTTGAAGCTAAACTAAATACTTGTTTCTCTTCTTGAAGAAATTAATCTGTCGCATAATAAAGGAAAATCGTGAAAATATGATCTCGGATATTCAACAGATTACGAAAAATGATCCATCATCGCAAAAAAGAGCGTTTTCATTGTGTATAAATCACCACTTAACTAGCGGGTGAGCGATTTAAACTAATATACACATTTGGAGATTTATGTACTGAAATTAATGATAGTCATTATTTTGTAGAAATATTTCGAATGTAATGAAAATATTCAATTGCATAGAGACCAATACTTTATTATATTGTTGCGAACAAATTGTGAATTATGTGTCTGCTAGCTTAACATTGAAGGTGAGTCATAACATTCTATTATACCGAAAACTCAACTTTAAAATTATTATATTATTTGGTATTTAGACTACACCTAAATATGTTGAACACTACATCGAAATGTTCGGTTGGATAAACCTAAAATTGGAAGATATTTCGAAAAATTGCAAAGCCCAGTCTAATTATTGTAACAGTGTCATTATTGATATGACCGAAGTGAAGTCACGATATCTATTAAAAACTGAACTCCAAATTCACATTACTATAAAAGAATATCTGTTGGAGAAAAATAAAGTATTGCAAGATTACATTGAAACATTGTGCAACGGTAAGAGATAATAATTTTACACTAGAAATGATAATTGTTTAAATTTTGAATCGTTCGTAATCAAATTTTAGAGAATATGCCAAAGGATAGTGACTTTATTACTGCATATAGAAAAATTATAAAAATTACTGACTTGCTTAAGTTAGAACGCTTCAACGCTGTATATATGTTGTTGGAGAGAACGAAAAATATAGGCATATTTAAATACTTCGCCAGGTAAATATACTTGCACACATAAAAGTTGAGTGTAAAATAATTTGTTCTTATTTATTACTGCATAGATCTATAGACGGGCAATCAAGTTTGATACCGGATGAGTGCCAGTACATATACAAGATGTGTTTAATGATTTTGCAGCATGCCGAAGTGGATGAACACACTGCAATTGCTATGCAAAATTTAAGTTCTTCCGCGTTGCGTGCTTGTGGAGATGGTTCGTTTCTTTCATTTAACACTATGTTTACGGGATGCGTTCTAATTAAGAACATTCTTAATTTACGATTATTGAAATCGTGAAGATGAGGAATAAAGATTTCGCGTGGTAAAAATAAAATCGTGTTTCAGGCGAACTGCAGTCTATATTATCGTTGGTGGTTTGGGTAAATTTGTATCAGGAATGCTTCAATAAAGGCAACAAGTATGGCTTGCATCTCTTAGATGAACAACAGAAAGAAACTTCGAATTGGAAATTATACACAGTATATAAAGATTTAGCTGCTGCTGCAGAAGAATTCTTGTTACCATTGTTCAGAGATATGATCTCTATGCAACAACTTCATCTGGTCACACCGGAAGCTTATGTTACAAATTTAACAATGGTTGAAAATGAAAAAAATTCTGCTCAGGAGCTATTAAAAAATGTACTATGCAAGATGAGAAAATTAACAGCGGAACATAACGATTGTTGCTTGCTGCAGATTATCAAGACTTTATATTTTTATTCTTGTATTATGTCGGAGAAAAATTCTGAAATTAAAACGGTCTATCACCACTTTGTAATGATACTGCTAAAAAAGGTAATCAGTTCGCGAACATTCGATCTTCATCTTGGATTGTCCTGTTTGTTCATGCTACCCGAATCGGATGCATGCAAATGGATTTCTTCTGCTTGCAAAGCGTACCAGGTGGATTGCACTCGACACTTGAGAATATCGATTCTTGCATACGAATACTATCGTTTAAGTAAAAAGCAAACGTATTTAAACATTTACAAGGACAATATAATGGTGCACTCCTGGGCACAGAAACTATCGAAATACTCCGTCTCGTACACAGAAATTTTAACAAGCGATGCGACGTCCAGAAGAGAAATACTGCAACATGTTATGCGCTACAGTGGAGACAATACGATATCCTTGTGCCAAGATTTTTGTACCGATTTTGGTTTCGATATCCAAGACTGTTTGCTAATCTATCTGCAGATACTAATCAAATCTTGGAATCCGAAATTAAACTTATCCAATTTGAACGGGAAGGAAGAGTTGCACATCGACGAGGATGACGTGAACGATCTGAGAAGAAAATGCACAGTAGTAGCTGCAAAAATTTCGAGCGAAGTGTCCTTGAAAAGTTTCGTCACCACTATTTTATCGAAAGTGAATTTTTATTATTACGAAGTATTTATAATTCTCATGGATCTCGTAGAAGATAAGAACGTCGAGCATAGAAATTACTTATGTTTCTTGCAAAATTATACTCGGAACAGTGAACCCACGCAAGTAGAACGCGACGAGTGGATGCATCTCAATCCGGGAAACACTTCTCTGCCGCATATAGCAAATTTTCGATTACCTTTTCTGCCTAAAGTCGAGTTATGGACACTCATAACTCCGGAATTGAACTTGAAAAGTTACGATACGTGGTTGGATATAGCACCCATTTTGAATTTACAACCGCATATTATATGCACGCTGGCGATCAAGGGAGAAGTAACACGCACGTGGGGAAACAAACCTAAAACAGTAGAGTGGAGCCTGTGTCCGAAAAACAGCAGCTTGTTGAACGATATGAAGAAGTGCATAGAACGAATGACTGGGCCAAATGCGTTGTACTATGCCACTGCAGCGTTATACTACGTTGTAAATCATACACCCCCCGGTGCTGATCGCGTAGCTGCTGTCAAAGAATGTTACAAGCTCGCTCTGTTATCGGTTCAGAAGTCTACCAAGTTCGAAGAGGGAATGCTGGAGAAAATCAAATTCAAATATTTAGATTTCACGTCGCAACATATTTTACGTACTTACGGCTTGGGAGTCCCAAAATACCTATCGTTGATCGGAAACCCGTATAAATTAGTTCGCGAATTATACACGGACGAAACTATACCGCAAAGGTATCGATGTATTATTGATCACAGGCCTGATATCAATTCGGCGGTTAATGCGATCAATGAACTGTTCTCCATAAATATAGTGAAGCTGCGGATGGATTTATTGCAAGAATGGCTGCAGCCAGACGCGAGATACATGAAACTCAACCAAAGTATTACGGACACATTCTCGATGATCTCGAGTTTAGAACCGAACTCGAATTCTGATGATAATTTATGGAGGTATAGAGTTGTATTTGTAGAGCTGTGTCTTGTAAGCTGGGTGTTCATTTTTTTTTTTGAAGATTTTGAAATCCTGCATAATGTATTTCTAGGGCATGTTACATCCTGGAATATGGAGACATTGAATTGTCGGCTAACTTTTTAATAAATATATGTTTCGGTGAGAATCACGAGGACAACAGCCCTGAAACGTGTTACAAAGCTCTCTACGTGTTGCAGTCCATAGTTGACACTGTTCAACTGGAAGATTTAACTAAACGCAGTATTCAACAAATTAGGTTCGTACATATACATTCGATTTCGATTGTTCGTTTAATAATTTTCGATAATTACTTCTCAGGAAATATATGCACTTTCTGAGGTACATATATAAACTAGAATCTTTAGGAATAATGTATAGCATAAATACATTCACAACAAGTTCCAAGCATGAACTGGTGCACTTGTTAATGAAAACCCAGAGTCATTCGTCGCAAGCTCTTGTTCTCGTTGCACAAATGTGCGTAGACTTTAAAATATACGAATACACTTTGTGGAATCAAAACTTGACCAAATTAGCCAAGTTATTAATGGTAAAGTTTTACAAAGTTGAAAGACAAATGCGGAAATGTCGGAACTTTGTGTTCTTATATGTTTCTTTTTTAGATCAATGAACTGAAAAGGATACTATTACAAATACGAAACGTAAGTACGATTGTAAACTGCGATGGATACTTGTTAGGATGGCAAGCGATCATTTCAGAGCCATTCAGAAAAATGGATTTCAGTCCCACTCAGGAACAAATGGACAATTGCCTTGAAGCATTGCAATTGTTATACTCGTGCCCTGTTGTGCATATGTTACGTTTTAGTGACATTATAAAGTACTGTTTCCAGTGTCAACAGCCCCATTTAGCTGCTGCAATTTTACCTTTTCTAAACGACAGTGACAAAGAATACGTTTTAGAGGTGAGCAATTTTATTTTTAATTCACCTTACGATTTTTCAGAATCTATAGATTATTTCTAAAAAACTGCATAAATGTTTAGAAAATCAAAAAAGCAGCGAATTTTACGAAAATTTTGGAAGACTTGAACAACTTATCATTAAGTGGAATACTTTGTGTGCCTTATGTAAGTAAAATACTAGCAGTCAATTGTTTGAAACTTATGGAATAACATTAATTGTTACTTTTTCAGTGTAATAAAATGATAGAAAAAGCATTGGTAGGGACTGAAATTCAATGAGACATAAATAAAGTATTATATCATAAATTAAGTGATAACTCTTCACACAAATTATTTATTATCAATCAGCAATATATACATCTTACCCAATGATTTTATGAAAAATTACTCGACTACACCATTCCATGGATCATCATAATCTTCGATTAGCAAGTTCTTATTTCTAATTAATTGTATTTCTATGCTTTCCTCGGCTGGCTTAACAGACATTAAAATGCAGCGATGCACTGTTAGGAATGCAGGATTACTATTACTCCTGCCAATCACTAAATCAATCTCATCTTCAACTTGAATCTAAACGTATGAAATAGTTAATAAAAAATATAAGAATTAATAAGTCCATTCATTGCAAGTCCATGATGGTACTCTTTTCTATTTTGAAAATGATCCTCACCGTACTGCTCTTTTTTAAACATTTTTCTCCATTTACGCGAAGATTGCTATTGTAAAATACTTTGTCTATTTTGCTACAATTAAATGAATTTAGAAGTTATGCACAGGGTGTAAATACAAGTGTGTAGAATTAACTATACAGTTACTTGTTTAAATAACGTGTAATAGCAATAATAACCTACTTGCGTGACAAACCAAATCCTGCTTTAGCAATGGCATCTAACCGAAGGGAAGGCACAGAGGCCTTTACCACTTTCGCACCCGGTGTCTGTAGATAATTATCAATCTCTATAGAATCCTCTTCATCATCGCTACTGTCTTCTACCTATAAATGTACAGATAAATACATTTCGTTTTTGCCGAGGCCAATATGAAAGATAATTTTATATCATTGTAATTACTTGACTCGAAACTTGCTTCTTGCTTTTGAATCTTTTCTGTGTAATAGGATCGAGGCTCTGTCGTAAACACGAGTAGGTTGGACGCAACTTATATTGTTGGCAAATAGATATCGGAGCTGTTTCGAATGTATGAATTATTCGTTTATTTTTGTATACCGTGTGTCGTACGAGATTCAAAGTCGTTCTCCACAACATCGTGTTTTTAGTATTCTTCAGTTACAATTTACAGTAGAGAAGAAATTAGAGTACTCATGATTAGGGTTTCATGTCTCTGATCCTGCAGCCCGGTTGATCAGAACCCAACTGATTTGAAGAATAATCACAAACGAGGTCATTAACTTGGTGGCGCCTGCTAGCGGCAGATCATCGAAACTTCTAATTACGTAGTATCACTGATCGTCTGTCAGATGACGCCACCGAGTCAATTTTTATTAAAAAAACTACAAAGTGAGAGGAGATATAAAAGATAATATTTTTATATCTCATTTGCGATAGTATCTCGTTGGTGTCCAGGCTAAAGATGATGTAGGTTCTGACCCAAGCTAAAAATTAGCTTAAGGGGCACACCAGAACTATCTTTTTTGGGTGAAAAATTCTCAAAAAGTTATTTAATGTTGTTTGTACATTTAAATGTTAGATTCCGAAGAAAGGATTCCATAGAAAGGAAGAACGCTCTTTTTATCTCCAAAGAATAACAACTTATAATCTCAGAACTAAGAATCTAATCACAGAATGCGAATCAAAACGATGCAGCATTTGCAGTTGCGGTCGAGCATTCAATGGAGTCAGACGTGAATATTCATTCTGAGAGAAGAGAGTTGTATATCTACTTTCTATTTTATAGATATACATCTCAATGCAATGGAAAATGTTCATAAAGTATCACACGCTTAAATATTACAAAACTTTTTTTTTTAAAACAATTTTTTTTAGGAGAAGTGCCAGGGTTAAACAAAGGTCAAGGCAGATTAATTCTCTTTTTTTTTGCGGCGGTATAATTATCGGCGAAGAAAAATGAGTTACATCATTTCGAAATATTTATGCAACCGATGGAACAGTTTTATCCATTAGACGCTCGGTAATTATGATCCTTTTAGAAAACCGTACACTTTCCCAGGCATTATCCGCGATTGTAAATCTTGTTGTATTCTTTCTCCAATGATCTCATCGGGTCGTTCGTTTATAAATTATGCGATTATTACTCCGACGTGTACCGGGGAATGCGATAATATTATACGTGTGGAAACCAGGATATTGCGACAGCTACGAATTTATATGATTGGAGAACACGGAGAAGTGTTTCGTGTTAACGTCAGCATCCCTTCAACAAATCTTTTAGTAGATCTCGTAATAGTGTTCGTTAATGATGATCTATATCAAGCTGGACAAACCTATTTTCAAGATTTCACGTAGCACAGGTTTAATTAACTCGGATAGTAACCCACCATTAGCAAGAGCCCGGCTTTGGAAAATATTTCTTGCAGTTCCGAGTTAAATCCTTGCAAGAAGAAATTTCGACATCGCCGATTCGACGTCATGCCGTTAATTGTAATTATTCTATTATTGCTTGCTTGAGGAAAACTAGAACATGTTTATTACAATACCATCGCGTACATTTACCGTTTTATGATTCTTCTCGTTCTGTTATTCACGTAAGTGCCGGTTGATACGTACGCGACGCAATTGTTCAGCAACAGAATTTCGAAATTTTATTATTTTTATTTGTTTGTTACAAGTACCGTGGGGGTGTCAATTACCGTGCCTATATTAATTATACTTATTTTTAAAGCATGAAAAAGAGATATCAATTAAAAAAATTAAGTATCTCTTTTTTAATATGTGCTATGCTTTAAAAATAATTGGAACGGGCACAGTAATTGGGTCCCTAACCCTAGGGAAAATTTCAACAGGTTGCATTTCCGTGTAATATTCTACGTATTATAGGAAATAAAAGGGGAGAATGAAATATAACTACGCGAGCAGAGATTTTTTGACTTGATCTTGAACAGTTTCTTCCATTTCGCTGCGAGCAGACGGTTGTTCATTTTTGTAATGATTATAATTAACATTCCTCTCACCGGCGAGTCGTTACCTGCCTATCTTCTGTTCGCATTTTCTCGCATAACATGAGTCAGCTTGTTACTTTTACTTCTCTCAATACCATCGAATGCACCTTCCTGCAAGATTTTGTTTCGCCGTTTTTTAATCAGTCGCGTTTAACATATCGGATTCCTGCGTCGATGAAAAGAACCGGGCTTCCGGTACAGATAGAATTGCAGCGAAGGATTTAATTGCGAGGAAGTAATTGTGCTCGATTACACGCGAAGAAAAGTTGGTCGAATGTGTTCGCAGTTTGCAATTTTGATAGATGGTCTACCGTTCGAAGAGATAAACGCAAACGAACAGCGATCGATAACGGCTCGTGCTTCATAGATCGTCGATCCGATTCGTGTCGATTCGAGCCGAGCCACGTTCTAATTTTAAGCGGTTCCGAGGAAACATAGTCTTCCTCGCGATGCACTTTCTCCGTCTGTTTCCGCGGAACGTATCCTTCTTTTTTCTCATCGTGCCTTTCGAATATCATCGAGGAACTTTTCTTGTCCGAAGTGTTTCAGCGTTTTTGTTCGTTTGGTCTACACGGCCTTACACGACTCCCCGTTGCCAATTAATTCCGTACAGTAGCATTATTTATTTATTAGTCCCTCCCTTTTTGCTCAGTGACATGAATTATTTTCCAATCCAATTCTTTATTATTGTTCCCCCCTCTGGGTTACAAATCCTCTATAGGTTCTATATTCTCTATATAGATTATTATTCTATTAGAGTTCACACCTATGCGGTCACCCATCTTTCGACGAGCCCCAACCAACATCGCTTAACCTTAACGATCACAATCCCACAACACCACCAGTCGAGCCACCACTCGCCGGCTAGTGAAATGAATTATTAGATTATATATTTTTTCTCTTCAGCAATACTTTATATATCTGGAGTCGTCAGATGTGGAAGTTGACATTACGTTTACAATAACATTAATTTCGCGAGCTCCAGTAACGTTGACTCGTTGCATCAACGTCTCGCGATTAGTCAACGTTGCTCGTAACAAAACGATTTGTCGCTACTTCCATGGCATAAAGTGCCAGTCGTAAGAAAAAGTACGCAAATTAATTAGCAACTTAAACAGAAGCCGATGCGGAAAGTAAAAATTGTGTACCACTTTCCTGCACTCCGTACGGTATCGTAAAAACTTCCTGCTCCTGAATTTTTCCCGGCGAAGCGTGTGTCGTAATGAAGGTAACAAGAATCTGGTAATTTCGAAAATTGCTGTGATTTTTTCTGCGCGATAAAAAGACTATGGTCGCCCCTTGAAACTCTGGTTTATGGGGTTTTCATAGTTCGTTTAGAACGATTACTGCACCCTTCTGCAATATTCTCGTGTAGCCGTGCATTATTTCGCTCTGATCGAGTTTTCGTTTCGGCAACGAATTCCGGGAATCCTTTCGCAACGATTTGAAGACATTTTCGAGTGTAAACTAGTATTCAATTTTTTTCAACGTGCCTAAGTATTAGAGGGCAAGGACGCATACAGATCTACAAATCGTACTTTCTCAATTTTCAATGTAACTCCACATAAAAAAGTTGCAAAATACAACTTGTAATATTTTCTCTGCAATTTCGACCAACTGCAATTTTAGTCAAACATTTTTCTCAGATAGTGATTCAATTGTGCCCATAATTATGAAAGTGGTCTAAGTCAAAATTAAAAAAAAAATGAATTTATCACTTATTTCACACGACATGATTTTAAACTAAATTTATTCAATATAAAAAAATGAAAGAAATATATGACTTAGACCACTTTCATAATTATGGGCACAATTGTTCTAACTTCTCAAAAAAATTCAAGCAGTATAGTCCAATATTTATCAAGTTATGCGATTTTTAAGAGCGTCCGAATATATTAGAGTCACTGTATGTGCATACTGCTTGTACATAAATTAGCACAGAATAATGGGTTTGTTCTCGAGCGACGAGGATGTTTTTAGAGATAAATGTTTTCTTGTTCGATTGCGTTTTTATCGATTCGAAAGTTCAGGGACGCTGTGTATGAATGCATTTTTGATTTTCATTTCGCCTAAACTACTTCGCGCTAAGTACCACTTTCCGCACGCTATTCCTAGACGGTAGAAAAACATCTGGTGGAAAGAAGGACACAGTTTCACTCGTGTTATGTTATAATAGAGCACGGGCCGAACTGTGTGATGCTCGGAACAGGTTTCATTGGCTTCCAGATTTCTTTGACTTATAAAGAACCGATCGAGCAACGGGTTAGGCTTGAATTTTGTGCTAATGGAAGTGTGGTATGCAACGGGTTACTTCTGTTTCATTCATCGCACGTGTCTCCGCTTCTTTGGAATTCAGATATTCGATGTTCTCGCTGTTACCAGCATCATAAATATTTATCCGAACTCGTGTGTCAAATATTATAATTGGCTGTCGTATTGAACGCGTCAATGCATTGAAAAATCAAACGCAGTACATTTAAATTTCGATATACATGCATTGAATTATTATAAGTACCATTTTGTTCCATAATCGTTCTCTGTCTTTCACGGAAATTGCGTTTTTTGGCGAAAAAATTTTTGATATGATTTTTTAATATGATTTATGGAAATTTTGTGTTGACCTAAAGGGATGAAAATCTAAGGGTGTAATGTCTGGTTAATGGGGTAGCAACAAGCTTTTGGAAGAAAAAAGCATCAAATGCCTATAATGCACTCTGTTTCCCTCCACATTTAAGAGCATATAAAGCTAACAAAAATCAATGTAACCTAATCAAACTTTTTTCTAAAATTGCCTGAAATATCACATTCTAGACTATGTACACATTTGTTTTGCAACACTCACTATTTACTTTTCTCGTCCGAGGATCATGTTTCATTTCTCCAACTTTTACTTTCATCGCCCACAACATAGAACGCAAAAAAAACGAGCATCGACATTTCACCGTGCGACAAATTCGAGCGTTTCGATTTCGAAACTCGCACAGGCTCTTCCGCGATTCGACGAATGCATAAACGCACATTCTCGAAGGCGTGAAACTGTGAAACAGAGCATGCCAGTCGTTAAAAAGCCAACTTGCCATCCTCCGTTTTTCTGTTTCCGGCCGCTCGGTGAGGAACCGTTAAAAAGACAATGATGCGACGTCCGGAAGAGAAATGCTGAAACATGTTATGCGCTACAGTGGAGACAATACGATATCCTTGTGCCAAGATTTTTGTACCGATTTTGGTTTCGATATCCAAGACTGTTTGCTAATCTATCTGCAGATACTAATCAGATCTTGGAATCCGAAATTAAACTTATCCAATTCGAACGAGAAGGAAGAGTTGCACATCGACGAGGATGACGTGAACGATCTGAGAAGAAAGTGCACAGTAGTAGCTGCAAAAATTTCGAGCGAAGTGTCCTTGAAAAATTTCGTCACCACTATTTTATCGGAAGTGAATTTTTATTATTACGAAGTATTTATAATTCTCATGGATCTCGTAGAAGATAAGAACGTCGAGCATAGAAATTACTTATGTTTCTTGCAAAATTATACTCGGAACAGTGAACCCACGCAAGTAGAACGCGAAGAGTGGATGCATCTCAATCCGGGAAACACTTCTCTGCCACATATAGCAAATTTTCGATTACCTTTTCTGCCTAAAGTCGAGTTATGGACACTCATAACTCCGGAATTGAACTTGAAAAGTTACGATACGTGGTTGGATATAGCACCCATTTTGAATTTACAACCGCATATTATATGCACGCTGGCGATCAAGGGAGAAGTAACACGCACGTGGGGAAACAAACCTAAAACAGTAGAGTGGAGCCTGTGTCCAAAAAACACCAGCTTGTTGAGCGATATAAAGAAGTGCATAGAGCGAATGACTGGGCCAAATGCGTTGTACTATGCCACTGCAGCGTTATACTACGTTGTGAATCATACACCCCACGGTGCTGATCGCGTAGCCGCTGTCAAAGAATGTTACAAGCACGCTCTGTTATCGGTTCAGAAGTCTACCAAGTTTGAAGAGGGAATGCTGGAGAAAATCAAATTCAAATATTTAGATTTCACGTCGCAACATATTTTACGTACTTACGGCTTGGGAGTCCCAAAATACCTATCGTTGATCGGAAACCCGTATAAATTAGTTCGCGAATTATACACGGACGAAACTATACCGCAAAGGTATCGATGTGTTATAGATCACAGGCCTGATATCAATCCGGCGGTTAATGCGATCAATGAACTGTTCTCCATAAATATAGTGAAGCTGCGGATGGATTTATTGCAAGAATGGCTGCAGCCAGACGCGAGATACATGAAACTCAACCAAAGTATTACGGACACATTCTCGATGATCTCGAGTTTAGAACCGAACTCGAATTCTGATGATAATTTATGGAGGTATAGAGTTGTATTTGTAGAGCTGTGTCTTGTAAGCTGGGTGTTCATTTTTTTTTTTAAGATTTTGAAATCCTGCATAATGTATTTCTAGGGCATGTTACATCCTGGAATATGGAGACATTGAATTGTCGGCTAACTTTTTAATAAATATATGTTTCGGTGAGAATCACGAGGACAACAGCCCTGAAACGTGTTACAAAGCTCTCTACGTGTTGCAGTCCATAGTTGACACTGTTCAACTGGAAGATTTAACTAAACGCAGTATTCAACAAATTAGGTTCGTACATATACATTCGATTTCGATTGTTCGTTTAATAATTTTCGATAATTACTTTTCAGGAAATATATGCATTTTCTGAGGTACATATATAAACTAGAATCTTTAGGAATAATGTATAGCATAAATACATTCACAACAAGTTTCAAGCATGGGCTGGTGCATTTGTTAATGAAAACCCAAAGTCATTCGTCGCAAGGTAGAAGTAGCACGCAGTTAACGAACAATGGAGTCGAAATTTGTTGTTGTTTATGTTTTGTTTGACTGGAACCTCGGACATCTGGACATCTGGATGTCCACCGGCTTCCTAGATCGGGTTTGCAATGGACCGTGAGTTGCGCCAGCGATGTTTTCTTGCAATCGACCGGCGATAATGTCCCGCGGGCTTCTCGGGCCCGGCCCGTCGTGCTCCGGGGTTCGGTCATTACCGGAGGCAGAATTACTTTAAAAGTAGGCAGCCACCGGCCGTCTGCTTGGCTAGCCAATTATACGGGGGCAACTCCGACTATATAGAAGAGCCGGCGCGGCTCCGTCGGCTGATTTCCACGCACAGACTCGCGAATCGAGCATCCACGTTCATCGTCTCAACTGCTCCTCTCGTCTCCGACAGCCATGCGGTTTCGTGTGAGTGCATTCGATCCTCGAACTCCTATACGTCCTGACGGATTTCTCAGAGCCATCGGATCGGTCTCCATAAAATTACACAGGGTGTCTCACCCGATTTTGACGATTTTCGTTCTACCGAAAAGTGTACCAGATAAGAATTGATCGGTGCTGAGTGGGGCTTAAGTTAAATGGGAGTTAAGTTAACTTATGCCCCACTCAGCACCATTTAATTCTTATGTGAAACATTTTTTGGTACGACTAACAATAGTCAAAATCGGGTGAGACACCCTGTATAGTATACTCTCGGTTTCGTTGCCGATTGGGGGTAACAAAATTTCGCGAGTGACGTTCAGGCAAACTAGTGAATTCGTGTTTTCGTTAGACCACTGAAACCGAGTCTTGTCTCTTCAAGTGTTGAGTTCTCGAAAAAAGTGATTTCGAACGTGACGCGTTCGGTACCCCTTCAATTTTTCATTTGTGTATGCAGTTTAATCCCGTTTTGCTTATTTGTTTTGCTTGGATTTGTGAGTTTGGCCATTCTGTTCGTTTAATAGTTATGAACTTCAATTTTGATCGTAATTCGAGCATTTCGAACTTGGACATCGAGAATTGTAATCAACTTTTAAGCATAACAAAAGCCTGTCAAAATAACGAGTTCTAATATTTTTAATTTACAATTATTAAAATTCTAAAGGAACTCTAGATTCTTAAGATTCTACGAGGAACTATTCAACAAATTTATTTCTTTGAGTATATGCTACTAAAAATTGGGCAGCACATTCTTACTATTTTTATAAAGTAATGCAAAATAGTCACTTTCAGTGCTCCGTAGACCTAGTGGCAAAGGGCCCACTAAACCCTAGGTAAGGTAAACCCTAGTAAAGGGTTTATCAATACCACAAAGCACAAAATCATTAGCACCACTCTAATTGTGTTCAACCTATTTTCTAGATATGGGGGAGGGGGATTTAGGTACTTGCATTCCCCTCTCGTAAGCTTTATTTAAAATCCAAAAATTTTTAAAATTTTCCGCCTTGGGCTATAGCCACCCCCCCCTAAATTCGCCACTGCCACGGTCCCAACAGAATCGTTTCTGATTTGGAGGCCCAGTATCCGGTTCCCTCGTGGAGGAATTCCCAAGATCCGGTTATGAAACCGTTTCGCATTGTTCGTTCGGTGGAGCCAGCGGCAGTTTCCCACTGTTAAACGTTACTTAAGAAACGATTTGCTCTATTTTATGGTTTTCGAGCCAGGCCGGGTTTAATTTTATGATAATATCGGTTCCGTAGAAGGAAGTGAAACGTTAGGTGTCTGTTAGAAACCGGGGCGGATTGTTGTTTCTGACGCGGTTCCTTTGTACACACAGGAGTCTGTGTGTACATACAAAGTAACGGGACAAAGGCGGAAACACCGGCAGCGCCACTCAAATGTTTTATCGTATACGATCGTACGCGAATTCTCTTCCGCGTGCGACGTCCTCCGCTTCGGTTTCCAATGTTCCTATTGGTCCGAGGTGAAGGGAAGACCGCGCTCCGTCTACGGTCTACGGAGTCTCGAAAGATTTCGCTTTCGAACGGATCCCGTTACCGTGCCACAGCATCGCTGCATTCATCCTTGTCGATCGCCGGTTCCCAGGCCGCGTAATTTATTCACGATCGAATCTATCTGTTTGTAGATCCTCTTCATCGCCCTGATTACCACGACGCTCGCGCTCGCGCAACAAGAGAAGCCGAGCAGACCCGCGCGGACATCTCAGGCGCAAATCAAATACAACGACCCGAACGGTAAGCCTTGGACACTTCTTTGCATATACAATGATTTTTCCATATATGTCGCCGACGCCTGGACGATAATCGTCGCGGAGCTATCCCCACTACCATATCCCCACTACCGGTGTACTCTGTGAGGGGCCGCGAGGCTTGGAGGGCCTAGGAGTGTAAACACAACACGGCTCGGGGGGCCTAGGAGTGTAAACACGACACAGCTCGGGGCCCCCCTCCTACAAGATACGTGACGCTGGGAAGACCCTTGTTGTTGACATATATCGAGAACTCACTGTATCATATTCGTTTCCTGGTTCCATTTCATAACCATACCAGCAACTCAATAACGACTCTCTGAATACCATTTCAGGTTCGAAGGTGGACTGGAAATTCTTCGCCCCGCAGAACCAATGGCGTGCTCATCTGGAAGCCTCGCAACGCACGCAGCGAGGACAGACGGAGTACGTTCATCCTCAGCAATCGGTGCAGAGAGCACACCAGTCGGAGCTGGTTCAGCTGCAGCTGGACCCGTCCCAGTATAAAGTCCAGTATCAGCAGGCCCAAACGACGCAGGCGGACCCGAGTCGGTACAAAGGGTATTCGCAGACTCAACTGATTCAGCCAGGCTCGCAACAGTACAAAGGCTATCAGCAAGTTCAAGCTCAGCCGCAAGCCCAGCAGGAACAACCTGTTCACGTAGAGTACAGACCGTATCCGCAACCCCAGGCTCCGGTGGACGCTCAACCAGCTCCTATTCAAATCCAATACAAGACGCTCTCGCAGCCCCAGGCTCCGCAACATCCGGTGGACGCGCAACCAGCCCCTGTCCAGGTCCAGTACTCGCAGCCCCAGTCGCGAGTGGACACCCAGTCCGAGCGGATACAGTACAAACTGTACCAACAGGCCCAAGCCCAAGCGGAACAGCAACCGGAACAGAATCAGGTCCAGCAGAAAGCGTACGTGCAAGCTCAGGCTCCTCAGGAACCCGTTCAGCAGTACCGACCGCTCTCAGAAGGGCCAGCGTACGTGAAGCAGTTGCTGCTGGAGAACTACAAGCCTCAACGCCCTTTCGTGGACCCAGCCGCGTTCTTGTACACCACCAACTTCGCAGTGCCCCAGCAGCACGATCAGCAATCGGCGAACGCCGAACTGTCGCATTACCAGCAACCCTCGGAGACCTACGAGCAACAGGAACAGCTGAAGACCAGGCGAGAGTACACGGACAGAGAACTCCAGGGTAGAATCGTGTACAAGGACGATTACAAGCGACAGGAGCAGCAGCAATCGCCGCAGGTCCAATACGTTCAAGTGCCGATAGAGAAGATCCCTACTCCGTCTCCCCAGAGACTCGTCTTCGACAAGAACATGCCTCCGGAGATCAGGCAACTTCTCCAGTATCAAGCCCAGCTGCCGTACGACGTCATCGCGAACAGCATCACCTACAAACCGAAAACCCTCTTCATACCCAAACCCCTACCGCCGGACGCCAGTGGACCGTACCAATACCGCAGCCAGGTTTACTACATGAACGACGACCGATACGAACCGGAACCCGAATACGAGACGGCCAAGCCTGTCCAAGAAGAGCAGAGGCATTGAGGAACCACTGAGAATACAGCACAGCCTTGGTCCAAATAGGATCCATGGCATAGATCATGTAGAACAGAGGACAGCGCGCGGAGGCAGCTCCCTGGCCCCTCGCGGGGTACGTCCCCTAGTGTAGGGGACTAAGATCGTGTAGCTCCGTGCGGCTTAGGTCGAGGCTTTACTGTACTTTCAATCTGGAAGCGGATTTTTCTCTATCGATTCTAGTATTTAAAGGCGGCTTTTATACCTGTTTGTTAAGAACCGACAAACCCTAGCAGCATCGTTTAGCATATTACAGCGTAGCGGTAACAAGTAGGCGATTGTTATAGATGTTTATACATGCCGGTCATCGGTGGTGCCATAGGTGGCACCGCTGGTGGTCAGGTTTTCTATTATTTGCGGAGTTTTCGAAAAGTGACTACTCGCTTGCTTCAAGGACAACCGATCGTTAGCTTAACACGTTAACTGTCGCATATGACTGATAGTGATTTTTGACTAGGTTTAGAAATTAATTTTTATTGTCACCTATTCAGAATTTTAATAGGATCTTTAGAATCCGGAAGGGTTCAAAGGGTTATTTTTAAATTTCTAGTTTCGGTTTCATTAACACTAAACCTACCCCAAGCATTAACAGTATCTGGTAAATATTGCCTTATAAAAATGGCAACCCTAAATATATTGAGATTGTCAAGGAAATATATTCCACTATTTTCCATAAATGAATTTTTATAATTTCAGTAATTGTAAAATATAAAACCAGTCATTTGACCGTGGTAGGTTTAGTGTTAATTACACTGATTTTGTGAGAATCCCTGGGATTGATTTTTGGCACTTAACGTGTTAAGCTCTCTTTGACCAATCCTGCAGCTTTAAAAAATAATTGTTATACCTTTCGGTTGACGTTACAGTTACAGTATTAAATATTGTTGCATTTACGTGAGATTAATTTCGCTGAATAATTCCGTGAACATTTCAATGTCTCGCGTTCGATCGTATAAGTATACCTAAGTACCATTTCGACTGCGGACGTTTAGGAAAAAGTCTATCGCAACGGAATGGGTGGGTATAATGTTACATCTTGCACCACCGTTGGTTATTATGATTTTTTGTTCACACGAACTGTTGATTAAATATTTATCCCTGTACGTAAAATATCGTCAAATAAACGACTGGAACGTGTTGTGCGGCGACATTCATTTCCCATTTCTACGGCGCCCGTTCCTTTCGCGCGACAGCGAGCGGAAGCGGCGCGATGTGAACGGAACTTCCGGCGTAAAAGTAACCTCGGTTGCGGTTACGAAATGGTCATCGATCTATCGAACGCCACTTCCGAGCTGAATTCACATAGATCTCGAATGCAACCCGAGGAGGAACATTTCGAGCGAATTAACGGCCACGCAGCACTGGTTAATGGACCTGCTCTTATTAAACTTCGTTAGAAAGTAAAAGATGGCTTCCACCTTTCTATTAAAGACCCGTGCCTCGCTCGAAAACGGAAGTTGATGCATCGCGCGTTCATCGGCAAACGGAAAGCAGCCGCTCACGTTTATTTCTTCTTGGTTTGCAATATCCATTGAGAAAGTTAATGATACCTTGTCTGGCACACGTCGGGGCGATTGGTTGATGTAAATTTATTTAAACTTTGTCAATTCAGTAATTTCCTATAAATACGTTTTTATAATTTCAATAATTGTGTTGAAAGGGAACGGGAAACACTGTGACCCGATGGTGGTAGAATTTAGAAAAAAATTTCTTTCTTGTCCAAAAAATCGAAGTTTTCAAAGATCTCTTATCGGTGAAGGGGGCGGAAGTGTCGTTTCTCTGAAACAAGGAAGAACGTGTGCCCGGGTCTGTTGGCCTTCACGCATTCCGCATCGATTCGCGTTACTCTCGGCGATCGGGATTATGCGCTGCGGTGTAACTTTCGTTTCTTCGTGGCTCCCTCGCGCAAATGCATAACTCACCCGAGACTTCTCGGAGTTCACCGAACCGCCATTGAAAACGAGCGATACGTGGACGGAGAAAAATCTTCATTCTTGCCGTCTCTCCTCGCCATCTATTGCGAAACCTATTAACTCTTTTCTCTCGCGTCTACTCTATAACCTCTAAACTCTATAAACGAGATTGCGTTAAGTGTATCCTCTAATGCGGAGATGAATTGTTTCCTGCTAGCGTTGCATAACGGTTTTCACAAGGATCCGCTTTCTTTTTGGATCTGTAACGTTAACTAATATCTGCACGGTTTTTTAAAATAAATTTTCAGTTTTCCACGAAAGAGCTCAAATTGGAATCTTCCAGCGAGCACGAATGTTGTAACTTAATAATACACCCGCCGCCATAATAAATTATATAACCGGGAGAAAACGCATTGTTTGTCATTTTCAACAATCACGGCGCGAAAGTGGGACATGGAGTTCAAGTTTCTCGTCCACGAATATCGCGGCGGACCTTTTGGTGGACGATTATTGTCCCGCGAGTGGTTTACGGCCGTCCACGTTTCCATTATTTCCTTTTACTCGAGTCCCATGCACACGGGTGCATTAATTGCCACCGCGCAACGGTAACCTTTGAATAGGTGTTCTCTTGGGAAACGTATCGCTGAATCGCATTCCTCGCGGATACATTCAACATTTTCCGAGGATGCAATCCGCAGACACTTCGAACGGGCAAGGAGAAACCGAGGTGTACGCATCGAGTTACATTTCGTGGCGTACCAATTACCTTCTGACATGCGTTTAACCATGCGCCAATACCGTGCAATTTTCCCGGATAAAAATACGCTTATGAGTCCGGACGATATTCCGGCGACTTTAGCATCGGCGAGATAATATATTTCTCGGAAAAGTACTGTCGCTTTTTCGATGCACCGATTGTTCCGCGCGGATAGAAACTGCGAACGATCGAGCCGTGCAAGAACGAAGGTGTAATTTAAAAAGGGGAAAACTTTCGTTAACAGTTTCTTGCCAAAGCTGCGGGTCTTGTTAGAACGCGGATCTTTGTGGGAAATAAAAATTAGAACCACGGAACCGTATAGAAATTTATTAAGCGGTTATTTTCACTATGAGACATTCTCAAGCCTTCACTATCAGGTATGCCTTAAACAGATTTTATTTGTCGTTTCTTGACAATAGATTCTGAGCTGTATTCGATCGAAATAAATCCTACGAAAGGCAGTAGGATTTCCGTGGGGGCCAAGTCGTCTAGGACCTCCGGTAAGGTAGAGTGACTACGTTATCGACAGAAGTGACGAAAAATCGTTTCAGGAAAGTTTTCGTGTTTATATATCAAAGAGGTCAATGCAGAGTGCAGTAGACGTGATTTTGTGATAAGATTATGCAGATATATATTATTTGTTAGAAGTAGGCCAAAAATCTTTCTAATATATTTCTAATCTATTGGATGAGTTTCCTGATATTTTGTTTTGGTTCTCTGAGAAATAAAACCACATAAGTCTAAATAAGGCCCTCAAGTGAAAATTGTCTCGAAACTCCGTGCGCTCGGTTCGAGCTTGAGAATGAAAATCCGCCAGCTGTGCCGCGGCACAGTGCCGGCGAGCAGATAAGATGGAGGGCTGGTGTGGAGGTGGCAGGAGAAGTCACATCACATCCCCGTCGCCGAATGCCGCCTTTTACGCCTTTTACGTGGCCGCCTATAAAATTGTTTCGGTGACGGCGCGGCCGCCTCAGAAACGCTCCACCCTTGAACGCACAGAGCAGCCTGCTTTCTCGCCATGAATTTGCTCGTAAGTAAATTTTCCGCATTCGACAACTATACGTAGGCATCGCCTAAAATATGCAGCCCGATCTCTTCTGCTTCTGCGCACTCTAACTCTCTTTCGTCTCGCGCAACATCTTTGTGACACTAATCGCCGATTCTCTGTTCCCCGATGGGTTTTGGTTATCGGAAGCGCATCGCGCGCAGCTAGACGAATCGCGTGCGGTTAATCGCTGCTGAGACGTCACGTATTGCTCTTGGATTTCACCGGTACCGGGTAATTAGCGGACGTGCCTCGCGGACTAATTAATTGGGGGAAAGCACTTGGCCCGAGAGAAAACTTGGTTTTGAATTCGTTACGGTTTCATAACTGATCGTGACATTGTTTTGTTGCGTAAACGGTTCTTGCTGGCGTTGAACGTCTTCGACATTGATTGTCCATCGTTTCGTTGTTGTTCACAAATAATTATTCCACTCGATGGGTAGCATTTCGCAAAACCGTGATCTACACGAATTTCGAACCCGTTTGTTTGACGCAGTTCGGGCACACGCGACAGCTCCGGCACGAACTCAATTCACGCTCGGACTAATTGACACGATCGTAGATAAGAACATGTAAGACAACGGTATTTACAATCGATCGCGAGCGGAATAATCGAGCGAAACCTTTTTTTCTGCCGTATGTTTTTGTTTACCGGTCGCTCATGCAAGAAGGCTTCATCGTGCCGAAGGGGACAAAGAAAATTTCTTCGGAATAAAGGACGCAAAAGATACCATTCCATTCGATCTTACAAAGGCAGGATTTCTATCGCCTCGATAAACCGGTAAAAAGGATAGAATAACTCGGGCACTTTCGATTCTATGCAAAACGGGTTCGAGAGAAATTTCACTCGAAGAAATCGTAGTTTTGGGTCGTTAATATTCCGTGACCCGGCGATTTTCTCGCGTCTGTCATTGGGGGGATACATCTAGCTGGGGCAAGCTGTGGTTGTAGGTGCCCCGCGAGCCGATAGCTATTTCTTTCTTCCTCCAATCGGAGCAGGCGTGTCTTGCGGGTTAATTTATATTTCACTTTCTACCGGCGAGCGAGCGTGTAATTCGTGCGACGGTGTGTGCTAGATCGTTCCACCGCGGTAACTTAGTCCCGGTTTCCAGATAGGTCTCGTTCCTTTTTCTTTGCCGCGATGCTGGAATGCGCGCCGGCTGTTCGGCCTGTTCGGTGGTAAAGGCGCCTTCGCGTCAACCTTTTCCCGATTACGGAAACCGCTTTTGCCGGTCGCGGACGCGGTACGTCCCCTCCCCTCAAACAGAATTCCATCAACGTCAGGCCCAATTAAAAGTGTTCGCGTTTCCTCAGTTGCAAAACCAAATCCCTTTTTGCGCCTTCGAACCGAAGGTTCCAAACACCATGTTGCATCGAAATGAAACTTCCAAAATTTTCTTCTAAATAATAGACGAAACCACTCAAAGCTACAACTTCCCCCCCCCCCAAGATAGGATTCCACCGTGGAAACGTGGTGTGCGCTCGCAGACATGCCTGTTTCGGAATCGAGTTCCATTAGATAAGACCAAAATCCGGTATTAGGAGATTACAGGGATTATTTAATACACACCGTTCGAAGTAATTAATTGCGCGATACCTTACGAACTCGGACCCTAACCTTCATTTCTATCCATAGAAATGATTCTTTTGTTTTTTCCAGTTTCTATTGCTAGTAGCGCTTCCTATATGCGTGGCGCAATTTCGAATACAGGGGGCCAGCGACGGGAACAATGCTGCCGAGAGCTTATCGGTAGACGACGCGGGGAATGTCGCGTACAGTAGGCACAAAGGTAAACAAGAAGATGTCGCGAGCAGTTGCTCGATCGATAACTCGATAAATAGGATATTTTCAATATTTCTACTCGATCGATGCTGAAAAATCTTGCAGCCCCATCGACCGGAGGCTTTAGCATTCAGGGTGCCAGCGATGGTCATTCGAATATCCAAGGCGCCAGCAATGATAACTCCAATTTCAATATCCAAGGCCCCAGCGATGGTCACTCGAATTTCAATATCCAGGGCGCTAGCGATGGTCACTCGAATTTCAATATCCAAGGCGCCAGCGATGGTCACCCGAATTTCAATATCCAGCCAGCCAGTGCAGGTGACAGCCACAGATACCTCCATCCAGCAGTGCCTGCTCCTCCGGCCTTCAGCATTCAGGGAGCCACGGATGGACATAGTCAGATCCAGGGAGCCACAGGTGGACATAGTCGGATCCAGGGGTCCTACGATGGCCCCGGTTCCTCGAAATCGTTGCAATACGACGATCCCAGTGGTAAATCTCGTTAGTCTTTGCTCTATGCGTTAGCCAACAGTTCTGGAATCGTAATTTCCTCCGAAAAAGGTTATCGAGTGAATTGGAGGTCGTACGATCGACAAGTGCGGCCACCGTCGCAACCGGAAGCGCAGTATACGGAAGTGCAGGCCAGTGTACCGCGAGCCCCCCAACGACAAAGGGCACGAGCTCGACCGCAACAACATGCCCAACCGCAACCACAACCGCAACCGCGACCGCGACCGCGACCGCAACCGCAACCGCAACCGCAACCGCAATCGTACGAACCGTTCGAGAACGCCCCACCCGAGATCAAACAGATTCTTCAATACCAAAAGATGTTGCCCTACATAAACATCATCCCCGAGCCGTTCAGGTAATTTCCACAGGTTGAGTTGAAGCTGGTCCTCTTAGGAAAATAATATGCACACGATCTCCAGATACGAGAATATACTAGGGGAGCAGCAGCAACAACCTCAAGCTCAGTATCAAGCCGACGATCAGCCGCGACACATTCCGGAACCAAGACGTCCCTCATCCCGTGGGAAGGCGCGTATCCCGTCGAGACAGAAGCGACAGGCGCAACGACGGCCGCCAGCCGAACAGCAGCCCCACTACTCCCCTAATCACCCTCCGGCGATTACACAGATACTGAAATACCAGCAGCAGACTCCATACATTAACGGAATTCCCGAACAATATAGGTGAAGTGCGTTTTGTTTCATTAGTCCCTCAACGCTGCCCCAGTGTCTTTGTCCACGTTTCTTTGACCAGTAACCACGACTTTGACACATATCGTCAAGGACATTTCCTTGCAAAGTGTCCTGCTGGTCCTAATACCTCCAATTCCTATTAGCCCAGTATCAAATCTGTAACACAAGGAATAAAACAACGATGAAATTAAAGGTTCAACGTGGACGCAGCGGTGAGGGACCAGGCGGACGCGGTCCGTGCTCACTTGCGGGAATTGGCGAACGCTGCTCCTCTCCAACGGTACGGGCCGAAATCCAGGCAGAGAAGACAAGCGCAATACTCTCACCGGCAACAACAGCCTCAGCAACCGCCGGCAGAGCCTCAGCCGCAATACTCGACCAACCTGCCGGGCCACGTGAAGGATCTGTTGAAATTACAGGCTCAGATTCCTTACACCATCTTTCCAAACCTGGTCGGCGTTAGGCGTCCCGAGAAACCGTACGTGCCTCAACCTGTTCAGAGTCCAACACCGTCGCCCGTTCCAGCATCACTTCCCGCTGCCCGGCCTCAGTATCAGAGCCTAGCGAACGCTTATCAGGGTCAACCACAGTATCAAGGACAACCGAATGTCCCGTACCAAGGTCAGGCGCAGGCGGCGAATGCGTATCAAAATCAAATAGGCTCTTACCAGAACCAAGCGGGCGCTTACCAGAACGAAGAAAGCGCGTATCAAGGTCAACCGAACGTCTACAAAAATCAAGCGGACGCGTATCAACCTCAGCAGAGCGCGTACAATCAAGTGTACCAGAGCGAGCTCAAGTATCCGCAATATTCTCAAGGTCAGCCTGGCCAAGGTGGCGTACGCCCGGTCACCGAGAATCAATATTAAAACCGACGCGACGCGACGGTTCGCGCATTAACTGTTATGTATGTTCATTTAACCGCGTAGATCGATATAGTAGCGAGGAGCAAATGATAGCGAGTAAACATATTGCTGCGATACGAGTACACACCGTTTGGTAAGAGAGACAGGGTCGATGTTTCAAACCGGTGGTTCTTAACCCGGGGAGAGAAGTTTCTAAATTTATTTCTCAATAAATAAATTATCTTGGATGTGATTTTATAAGTAAAGAAATAGAAACATATTTTTCAAGGGGGTGCCGATCACTGAAACAGTTGAGAACCATCGTTCTAAAGGAACATCGCGCGTGAACACGATACTAAATAATTTAGTAGAGATAAGAATTCCGTCTCGATAATTTACTACATGTGATAGCTCGGTAATAATCTTATTCTGTAAGCTTTGAGTAAAACTTCGCTTAATCTTCCGGTAAATGTGATTTCTATGTTACGACAATGGTTTTAGTAAGGTGTGGTTCGCTCGAAATTATTGGCATTTATTCACTGCCCATTACGAGACATCTCGTAGTGAGCGTATGTACCAAGACTGGACTACGAGACATCTCGTAGTGAGCGTATGTACCAAGACTGGACTACGAGACATCCCGTAGTGTACCAAGACTACGGGACATCTTGTAGTGGTTTTTTCGTTTTCAAATTACTGTGAATGCTATTTTAGTACTACAACGTGTTTTTGTAAAATTCCGTGTTTCTTTGAAAATAAAATCTTGGCGCCCAGAATTAGCCTGACAGTTAATGGGTTAAATGGTTCGTTGAGAATTATCGACGCGTGTCGGTAATGTTTGTACCGTCTGTGCGGTGTCGATAAATTAGAATTTTCTAGACTTGTATGTATCAAAATATACACTGTTTCAACAAGTTTTGCATATCTACGTATTCCCAACGAATACATTTCATGGAAACAGAACGTCGACGAAGAGTGACAGAGGAGGTGAGTTTGCCAGCGTGATGTCACAGGTGAGTAAAAAATGGCGGGCAAACACAGTAAGCATTGCCTTTCTCCGAACGAAATGCGAACGAGTTAGGAGATTAATGAACAAGTAAAGGCGATTAATGCGATCATCCGAACAGCGCGAGCAGCTCGTGACCTCGGATCATTAAAGAAACTGCGCTCGGTCGCGCTACGTTGCACACCATTTTTCCCAATTACAGACACGGTCCACTTTTTCCTCTAATCAGTTTTTCTCCCGCGTAACGACGAGTTAATCGTCGTAACGATTTAATAGTTCGGAAAGCTGGCTTAATTGTTCGAATGTTAATAACGTTATGGAAAATTGCCGTTTTGCCGACATTGTAACGCCGCGAGCCTATTAATTAGCTGGCGGAGTCGATGACTTCACGGTTAATTAAACGATTCTGCAAAGTCATGGAGTTGATCGCGATCGATTAACAATCTGCTAACGAGATGCGTATATGCTCGCGTCATGGACATCGTGGCGTCGCTCATGGTGTATAAACTGGTCCGATTAAAACTGGGTTTTGCGCAAAGTACTAATGCGATCTATGCAGTTAGGAATACGGAAGTGACCGCGCGGCGGCGCTTATGCTTCCTGAAACTATCGGCCGTACTGTTACGTGACTAAGACATGCGTGTTCAGTCGCGTGTAGGCATTATTCGTGATCTATATTTGTATCGATTTTCGATACCATTCACTGGATTTTCCTTATCGAGTTACCATTCCGTCCCTTTCCCTCGCGACCATTTTTCTTTCCAATTTTCTAACGCGATTTTCATTTCAACTTTTTCATCGCAGGGACCCAATTACTGTGCGGGTGCCAATTGCTGTGCCTATATTAATTTACGTATTTTTAAAGCATAATGAATATTTAAAAAAAAGGATATTCAATATGCAATATATGTTATATGTTTTTCTTTTTTAATATTCATAATGCTTTAAAATAATTGTAATTAATATAGGCATTGTAATTGGGTCCCTTACCCTATCAAATTTTGGACCCACTAATTTATTTTTTCGAATGAAAAGGGGCCCAATTACTGTACCTATATTAGTAATACTTATTTTTAAAGCATAAGTATTTAAAAAAGAGGTATTCAATTTTTTTCATTGAAATCAGTTAATGTTTAATATTCAGTATGGTTTAAAAATAAGTATAATTAATATAGAGGTATAGTAATTGGTTCCCCCACAGTAATTGGGTCCCTTAACCTGACGCTCGTGTTTCGTGTTTAAAAAATTCGAGCAACCTCTATAGAGGTTTCCTATAGGAAATTGTACGAGCGCCGTCGGGCGCGTTATCATTTGTTAATTTAATTCCTCGTCACGGGCAATGCTGTTAAAGGGAAAAGTTCATTTTCACGTAACTCGAATCGGCTTCTGATATAATGCGCAGTCGGGAAAAGTCGTTCTGGTTTTTACACGGCGCTGCGTAACAACGACTTCGTTAGGAAAGTTCGTTGAACGGTTATAAATTTATTGCATCGAATAATTTCAATTCACAGTCTTGACCTCGGCTGCAACAATACGTAACAAAAAATTCGTAGTGACATTTAAAAAATTAAGATGACCACAATTCTTTATTTAATAAAGTAGGTAATTGGACTTGTGTTGACCTCAGCTGCAACAATACGTAATAAAAAATTCGTAGTGACATTTAAAAAATTAAGATGACCATTATTTTTTATTTAGTAAAGTAGGTAATTAGAGTCTTCTTGGCTCAGCTGCAATAATCCGTTATAAAAAATACTTAGTGACACTTAAAAAATTAAGTGTGACATTTTTTATCAAACAGCAAAAAGATTTTTTAATTTTTTTCTACTGAGAAACCTCTCAATAAAGGGAAAGGGTTTCGAATGGCAGTGTTGCAGCTAGAAAAGTGCTGTTATTCAAAGGACCATAGTCCGTTATGGCATAATATCGATTTCGTAATGTACTCCGCAAGAAGTAATATGAAACGCGTGAACCGCGAACGTATAATTACGTCCAGCAGTCGACGTGTCAAGAGCAACGCGTAAAAAACTCTATTTTTACATTTTACTTGCAACTTTCTCGCTTATCTAGATTATCACAGGCTATAGCGCGCCATATAAAAATAACATACGTGCGGAATATGAAATTATGTAAACTACCGTTAAGCTCCCTTTCATTTTTTTTTTCATTCTCCAGTGCACACAATTTTACAAATATTTAACCGTCAGACTTCGGCGAGTTTCTATGCCCGGGTCATTTCTGACCCACGCCGATATTTCCCTACAGTTTCCTTTCGACATAAGGCGACGGCTCAGGACCGACTACCATCGGATGAAGAAGAAGAGGGGGTAGCGATTTCCTTATTTCGAAATGAAAAGCGTCGTCATATATGTCCCAAATGCCTACACGATGAAAGTCCCAAAACTATCCCCACTGCCGCGGGGTATACAGTGTTTTCTTGATATATGTGTCCCAAATATCTAGCCAATAAAAGTCCCAGAACTATCCCCTCTAGAGTTTCGCTGTCCTTTTCTACGAATAGTATCTCCTGGGCAATATATGTCCCTATCTAGACCCGTGTTGTGGACATATATCGAGTAAACACTGTACTCCATGGGGTCCCAAGAAGCTCGAGAGACCTCGGTCGCCGAGGAGTGCAAGGTCGCGTGGGTCAAACAATAGTATCTCCTGGCCGATATATGTCCGTGGTTTGGACATATATCGAGTAAGCACTGTATACTTAACATTTGATGAATATTCACGGAGTTATCGGTGGACTGCGATTGCGGGACACGGGTCAAATATAAATGAGAATCCAATGTTCGTAGTAACAGTGTCAAAAGGGTTGAAACATTTCCGACCCGAGCGGCCCGAAACCCCATAATTGGCTCGTTAATTCAGTCACGGTATCGAGCCGAATTGTCGCGGCCTCAGATTTTCCAGCACAACCAGCCGAAACACTTCCTGGGTAATAGAAACTGAAACATTCCGTGCATACGGGGCTAGTGCGTTACGTGACGATCGAACGGGGTACCCTGTACGATCAAAGGAAAAAAGATCAGTCGAAATCGACCAACCGTGAAAGTTAGTGGTCGGCCGGACCATTTACCCTACATACGCTCGTCCATATAGAAGTGCGTCGCGACCCGGCCGCCAGTTTCGTTCAGCTACCATCCAGAAATCACCTACACCTTCGCCATGCAGTTCCTCGTGAGTTACTTACCAATAATACCGATCGCTTACCGATTACTGTTCTTCTTGCTCTCCTTTGTTTCTAATTTGCTTACTCCTCTCAATTTTTACGAAATTTTGACATTCTTTATTTTGCACTAATCTCGACTTCCTCGCTCGTTAGATGTTATTATGTGTCGAACCATTTTGTAGAAAATTATACGATAGAATCTGTGCTTCCTATGGAATCGATTCATTTTTATTCATCGGAGAAGTAATTTGTGCAACTTCCGTGTTTGCAATGTTATGGGATAGCGAAGACAGCAGAAGACAAAGTTTGATAGTGGAGATTGTAATAATTGTGTCCGCCTTTAGAACGTCCTGTGGCTTTTTGAGTCACTAATATTATGTGTTAATTATTCGGACGTTATAGTTGTCGAAAAC
This sequence comes from Seladonia tumulorum, assembly GCA_913789895.3. Classification (NCBI taxonomy): domain Eukaryota; kingdom Metazoa; phylum Arthropoda; class Insecta; order Hymenoptera; family Halictidae; genus Seladonia; species Seladonia tumulorum. The sequence continues at coordinate 8,110,013 of OU565280.1, forward strand.
AGTGATGAGCAACCGGCGGCCCGCGGGCCGTGCTTGCCCCTGTAGTATACTACCGGCGGCGCACGAGCTTAGGGACAAAAATCATAACCTTTAAACTAGTCAATTTTCGACATAGGTACCTTAATAATTTTTCAAGGAGAATACAAAGACGCATTTGCGCAAAAAATACGATTTCATAACGAGAATTTAAAAATCACACTTGTCTTCTATTGTATAAAAGCTTTCACGAAAACTTTCATTAACATAATTGTCCATAATTCATTACTGTTCGCTGAATACTGAATTTGTTGGAAATTATAATATATTTTCTAGCAATAAAATATAATAGATCAAATAAAAGAATAACCAATACACCCGACAAACTAAAATTATTTGATCAGTATGTTACTAAGTATTTAAGTACTTTTAGGCTTCCACTTTTTGCCCACTATAGTCCGCGGGTTGCTATCTCTAGAGCCATCGAACAATATACATTTACAATCAAGTTCGCGAGCAGCATAAGTGGAATATTTTTTGGCCTGCATTGTTCCGTAGAAAATCTCAATCTCTTATCAGCAGCGTAAAATCGCCTTGGCATTCGAAAGGTGGTGGGGTAAAATCAAGTGCTTTCATCCTTTCGCCACGCTAGATACCAGTTGCTATAGCTCTGTTTGCACGAGCGTGAATACTAAGAAACCGCTAATACAACAACGTTGTCCGACTTTCTCGATCGGGATCGATCTCGACGGCCGTTAGCAGCGTTTAAAAATTTCCTTAGAGCCGAACGGGCGGCCCATTCGTGACACACAATTCCACATAAACGATCCCACGAATCGCGCCGGCAGAGGTGAAATGAAAATAAAGTGGGTCGCGTTGCACCGTCGGATCTAGGGAAATGGAGTAGGCGTGAAATGTTGCCGGATCTTCCAGATGCGCTTGCTCTCCCACTGTTTAATAACTGCGCGCCGGGGAAAAGGAAACCTTGAAGCGCTTGAAACTTTCAATTCCAGATCTTGAAACTCTTTTCGATTCCAGGTCTTGATACTGGCTGTGCTACCCATTTACGCGGCTGGCGATCCCCTGGGCGAGGATCACCGATACACAAGTCTTGGTAAAGTAGATTCTACAATAAAAAATTAATTATTCACTGCGAGGATAAAACGTTTTTCAATATAAAAGTTTTTCCTGGACTCCGGTTGAGAATCTTGGAATTTGCAGGTCACCTCCGCGAGAAGAGGCAGCAGCAGAACTACGCCCCGTTGAATCACGGGCCGCCCCATATCCAGCAACTGCTGCAAGCTCAAAACGCGCGGACCCCGCTGGTCAATATCCCGCACCAGCAAGTCCCGAGGCTGGGATCGGGTCAGCCAATTAAGCCGCAGTATGTAAATCAGGCGCAGGTCTCCCAGTACCGGCCGCAAGTCTCGCAAGGGAACGCGGGCCAGCAGCCGATTTACAAGAAACCGATCATCCCGCTGCAACGTGCCCCCCAGCCCGCTAATTATCCCCAGCAGTCCTTGAGACCCAATTACAAAGTGCCGCAACAGCCGCAGTACTCCTCCAACTTGCCGCCCCACGTCCAAAAACTGTTGCAGGTTCAGAAAGGCTTGTCACAGTAGATTTATGTCCATCTCTTCCATGGTATGATAATTTCCAACAGTGTACGTTCCAAACAATAGCGGAAGTAGCAAATTAATACTCAGTAGGACGTGCTAGAAATGATAGTAACGTTTCCTTTCTTCCAGTAGATTCGTCATTACCCTCGCCTCATTGATCCCGTTATGCGAACGACCTCGCGCCGTTCCTTCTTCTCACATACCATCGCTTTCCTTTCCTTGTTTCCATCGAGCAGTCTGAAATGGAAATTTTGTTTATCCTACGAATGTATTTACTTTAGAGATTTATTGTATCTGGGATATCCTATTAACGAAGGTCTATATCGAATAATCTAAGGGTGTTATTTATAGTATTTTTATTTGTTAGCCGATAGTTGATCCTGTAGCGACTTACCCCCGTTTGTTTTAAACGTGTACCCTTGTATGTCGATATTATTGTACTTTATTAAATATTTTACCAGTATAAACGGTCAACGATGTCCACTGTTCTCCGGTTAACCTATTCCTGTTCCCCTACGTTCCGGTTAACCGTAGTAAAAGTATGTACTAAGATTGCCATCTACATGTATCACGTAGTAAGCGTATGTACCAAGACTGCCGACTACGAGACATCTCGTAGTAGGCGGACGTACTAAGACTGCCAACTACGAGACACCTCGTAGTAGGCGGACGTACCAAGACTGCCGACTACGAGACATCTCGTAGTAGGCGGACGTACCAAGACCGTCGACTACGAGATGTGACGTAGTAAGCGTATCTGCCAAGACCGTCCACTACGAGATGTGACGTAGTAAGCGTATCCACCAAGACTGTCGACTACGAGACATCCCGTAGTGTTTTGTTTTCATTTTCAAATTACTGTAAATGCCATTGTAGTACTATAAACTGGAACTAAATATTATTAGATTTTGTGAAATTCCATGCTATCATTAAAATAAAATCTCGGAGCCCAGGGCAAGATGCTCTAAATTTTCTTGACAGTGAATGGTTGCAGCTATGGGTAAAAACTAAAACAATTACTATAAATGCCATTTTAGTGATATAAGATGGAACTAAATATTATTAAAAAATAAAATCTTGGCGCCCAGGGCAGCTCTAAATTTTCCTGACAATGAATGGTTGCAGCTATGGGTAAAAACAAAAACAATTACTATAAATGACATTTTAGTGCTATAAAGTGGAACTAAATATTATTAATAAATAAAATCTTGGCACCCAGGGTAGGATTCTCTAAATTTGCCATGCAGTGAATGGTTTAACCGCATCCGAAATAAAGTTCTGCTATCGGTAAAAATGAAAATAATTAATGGGAACGACCAACGATGATTTACATTGCAGAGATAGCTGATCGACCCATCCGCCACAGGAAGGGGTTTCGGGGCCGACCCGGTATTACGTCAAATTACGTCGTTAAACGCGGCGTGGCGCATTAAGTGCATTGAATTCGTCACTCGAGAAATCAAGGTATCATCGCACCGATGAATCCGCACAAGGGGCGTTTCTACCGTTCCTCGTTTCTCGTGCGGATGCTACGGGGTAGTCATCGGACCCCCCCTTCCATTGTCGCCCACCCTGCGAACGACAATCCACGCGTTGCAGTCTCCGGTCTCCGGTCTCCAGTTTAGGGCCAGAGAACAGCCCTAAACTGTGCTCGTACCGCAGTCACACCACCCTGCCCCCCTCCCCCCTCGAGTTTTACCTCTATGCGTGCCCTGAATACGTTCCCCTTGTCCCGGATGGACTCACCGACAAACAGGGAAGAGGATTAGCGAGTCCATTAAAGTCGCGGACTCTATTATCCAGAGGACACGGCCATGGTGACATCAACCGCTTGCCACTGGCGTAGACATCCTGCTTGGGCCCCCTTAACAATAAAAAAAAAGAATAATTGTTTATCGATGGTAACGAGGAATTGTTCATCCCGAAATGTTTTCTAAACGCGGGAAATATTAAACCCTAGGAAAATTAAGACTGTGACATATAGCGTACAGAAGAAACTAACATGGTCTAGAAACGGAACTGACGTAATATATGACATATATTGTACGGCAATATAGATCATATAGCGATACTTATTAACCCTGGGTGATTTGTGACCCGCAGCGTTGGAGATAAAGCTCAAGTCAGTATGTAAAATTTTATACCGATATAATATTCTATTTCGAAATAAGAAAATCGCTGTCGCCTCTTGGTCCGAAATAAGACGAAAGCCGGTCCCGAGCCGTCGTCTTATATCGAAGTGAAATTAGGGCAATATCGATGCAAGTCGAAAATGACTTCCGGCACAGGTCTGAAGTCCGAGGGTGAAAGAGAAGCGCGGCTATAGTAATTTGTCAGCGCGGATGCATACGCGTGCACGCGAGCACAAAGTCGGTGCGCGCGACGAGTGAAATCGACACGCTTCTTGAATTCAAAAGTAGATCATTATATAAGCGTAACTCGGGGCAACTACCTCTGAATTACTTTTTTTCGGAATGATCGCTAGACGTTCGCACGATAGTAACATTGACTTCGATATATGACATACCGAGTATACGACATATGTATATATGACAGATATGTATATATGACAGATATGTAGATATGTATATATGACAGATATGTATATATGAGATTGGCAGACGCGACTTTCGCCACCGCTGTCGTGCGATTCTTTTCGAAAAATCGACGCCACTGGCTGGGTGGTGGGGCGATGGGCGAAGGGCGAAGGGCAAGGGGCGAGAGGGGTCACGGAGGCAAATTACAAAGGGAGGATTACCGGCAGCTGGGCTACCAGGCAACCATCTCTTTTCTGGGTCTCGCTCGCGAGCCATCCACGTCGCTCGAGAGCCCTTTGTCCTTCGACGCATTTGTAACATAATTATCGGAGTTATAGCAAGCCAAAACCCAATCCGCATGTGAAGGGGGACGCATGCGACGCCCGGTTATGAGTTGATACCGCCGTGCAAACTGTGCCTGCCCCGCCTGCAAGTTCGTCCAGCGACACATTTGCAAATTTCCGACGCCTACTTCAAATTTCATGCCCGCGATAAGACAATAATTAATAGCATCGTCGTCCGGACTGCGAATGTGTCAAGGCTCGATCCACAGACCATAAGATAGAGTACCTAATTACTGTGGGGACATCAATTACTGTGCCTACAGTAATTACACTTATTTTGAAAGCGTAAGGAATATTAAAAAAGTGATATTAAATTAATTTCATTAAGAATAAGTACTATTAATGTAGGGACAGTAATTGACAACCCCACAGTAATTGGGTTCCTATCAAATTTTTAATCAACGCATGCACAATAATTAGTTTCTTTGAACGAAAAGGGACCCAATTGCTGTGGGGGTGCCTATATTAATAACACTTATTTTTAAAGCATCATAAATATTAAAAAAAGAGGTATTAAATTTTTTTCATTAAAACCAGTAATTATTACAGGCACAGTAGTTCGTACCCCCACAGTAATTGGGTCCCTTACCCTATTTGACGCTGAACTCTGGAGCACAGAGCCAGATAGATATCGTAAAACTGCGAACGGTTCATTAAAAAATGTTTACAAAACAGTTCAATTAGCACTAACACTATATACCTACACTATACAACACGATATACCTAAGTTGTTTCAGAAATCCTGGGAAGCTTCCCTTGTACACAATGATCCCCAGATATTACTTGGGAGAAACAAGTTGTCGAAGGGACACTCGAATTATGTCTAGGAAACCTACCGGACTCGGTGAGACAATATTGTTGTTCGATTTTTCCGTTGAGGAGCCGAGTCGATAACTTTCATAACAAGATATATAGAGCGAGCGTGTGAAACGGGTTGCGGTTCGCCAGAGTGTTCCAATAATTGTGCTTAATCCTTAGGGTTGCGGCACGCGGCCAGTAATCGTTGACAAATCCTAGTTAACCCTCTCTCGCTCGAACCTTTCCTATCCAGTGTCCTGTGCCGAGTCGAAAATTTCGTCGTTCACCGTGCTCTTCCGAAATTCTGAAACAGTTCCAAGAAGATTGACTAAATCAAGAAACATTTCTTTAACGTATACACTGATTTCTCCGTATATGTCGCCGAGGCCTGGACGATAAACGTCGCGGAACTACCCCCACGCGGGATATACCACGATATATATGTATAAGATTAACTAAATCGAGAAATATTTCTTTGACGTATACACTGATTTCTCTGTATATGTCGCCAAGACCTGGACGATAAACGCCGCAGAGGGGCCACGAAGCTTGAGAGGCCTGGGACGCAGAGTAGTGTGAATACAACACGACTCGGGTATGTCATATATCGAGAATTCTCTGTACAGTCTTTTTCTCGATATATGTCCCAAATATCTAGCCGATAAAAGTCCCAGAACCATCCCCACTTTCACAGGGTATACCTCGTGAGGGGCCAAGAACCTTTGCTATCCTTTTCGACATCCTGTATCAACGAATTTTCTGGGCGACATATATCCCTGGGTAGAGCCGTCGTGTGGACATATATCGAGTAAACACTGCACACGCTCGAATCGGTTACGTACCTGTTCTCCTCGGACGTGTTTACCTTCCGCAGAGTTATATTTCTATCGTTCGCCTTGGATACAAAGAAAAGCCGCGCGCAAAGAGAAAAGAAGAGCACATACTAGTAACAGAGAAGGGGAGGGGAGTGGGGGGGGGGAAGCCATGGAAGAGTAAACAAAGCCGAATTCGACGATGTACCGACCCTTTTTTCCGGGTACCGCGATCACCATTGTGAAGAGAAGCTAGACCGGAAAAATCCAGCATGGCCGACGAAATACGGGGACCAATGGTTGTGTGTCCCCGCGACAGCTGCGCATCCCTCTCGGCGATCAAGATTTCGGGCTGGTATCCCTTCTCCGTTTGCGAGACGCCCTAGCTTTCTGATTTTTGCCTTACGGAGTCAGCCATTGTGAAGGGACCCGGTTTCCCTTGAATATCGGCCGAGGTGCAGTCTTCGTGTGGTCTTAAGCCGACATGCGGGACGTTGCGTTTGCGTTGTTGCTCCGCGATTGTGTCTGCACACGAGCTTTATGTCGGCCCGATCCTGTCCCGAGGCCATTTTGTTTCCGAACGTTATTACGTCACTAGCACCCATGAGCCAAGCGCGCACACCTAGACTCTCCGCTAGATCGATAAAGATTCTTCGTGAGCACTAGCACCGATAGAGAACAAAAAGAAAAGAAAACGTAGAATTTCTAGATCGGATCGAGCCGAACAATTGGGGTCTCGTCCGACAAAGGGATCGATACGTTTAAGTGGGCAGTGTCTTCGGGTCAGTACACCTGCCACGCCCGTTCCTTGGTCTCGCCTGGGCTCGTTCTGCCAATTTGAACAATTAAAGTCAATAATATCGGGGAAACAGATTACAAGCAGGGTGATGATCCCGGCTCGGTGAAGGGCCACCCCGGCCCTTTCTCTCTTCGACGGCCTAGTCCGGCGTGATCTGCTCTCTCTGGGGCCCTCTTAATCCAGCAACGAGGTAAGACCGCAAGATCTATAATGATCGACACCTGTGACCGAGATTCTCGGCCACACGGAGCCTCGGAAGGACGCCCTCGGATAATGCCGAAAAGGGGTGTACTTAGATGGTTTAAGAAACAACAGCGCGTCAGGTGTAGAGAGGCCCAGGACCCCCTGCGGTACGCTTCTAATGCACTTTCACGAGGTTAGCGTACTCCTGTGTTCGTGTGCGTGTTGGTGTTGGTGTTGGTGTTCGCGCACGTCCACTGCCACCGGAATAGTTAACGCGAAACCTGTGAACCGATTAAACGGGTTCGTTAAGACGCGCTCCGTGATAATTATCGAGAAATTACGGGTCGGTGATCCGTTGTATTAACATAATCACATTTCCGGTCGAAAGCGGCCTCTCCAGATTAAAGTAAGACGCTACTCCGGAGGGGGGATCATCTTTTTTTCGTGGTAAGGCGGTACCATTGTCCGCTAACGTAATTTGACCAGTGACGGCGATCATTATAATCGATCCGTTGTTCTGTGCTGGAAACAAGAGTTTTATAATGTGGATCATCGGTGTTATGTTATTATTTGGAACCCTGTTTGTTTTGAAAATTGCGGTTCGTCCGACTGGTTTGTCGAATTTTCGTGGTTCTTGACCTTGTACGACCTTGAGATTCACAACGTTGCATTACTATTCATTCTTTTTTCGGAATTTTCATGGTTCTTGACTTTGATCGACCTTGAGATTCACAACGTAACATTGCTTTCCACCTTTTTTTCGTAGTTTTCATGGTTCTTGACCTTGTACGACCATGTGCCAGTAATACGAGTTGTATAATATGGATCATTGATATTATATTATTATTTGGAACGATATTTGTTTTACAAATTGCCTTTGCTGTTCATATAATTGATTAGTCGAATTTTTATGGTTCTTGACCTTGTACGACCTTGAGATTCACAACGTTCCATTGCTATCAATTTTTTTTTGGGGGAATTTTCATGATTCTTGACCTTGTACCACCTTGAGATTCATAACGTTACATTGCTTTCCACCTTTTTTTCGTAATTTTCATGGTTTCCTGACCTTGTACGACCTTAAGACTTCCAAAGTTCCATTGTTATCCAAGTTTTTCGAAATTTTCATGGTTCTCGACCTCGTGCGACCTTGAGATTTAAATGTTCGGTTGGTAACGTTCGAAATGTTCGTTGTTGCGTATTATAGCGAACCGAGGACAAGGAAATGGCACGTGACGGCGAGAGCCGCGCGATCTCGAAAATAATGGAATCAAATCACTCGACAGCGGATACCCTATTTTTCGATCGGTGACATTTCACTCGGCAACCGGTAAGAGTAGTCAACGGCGGGACACGATCCGTCGTCCGATATAATTTATTCGGACAATAAGCGTGCGCCCCAGTTCACCCTCCTTTTCTGCCCTGTGCCTTTGGTGCCCTTACCCTGTGCTGCCCTGCCGTTCACGGCATCAGTGTCATGGCGGTGATGAGCCCCTCAATGACAACGACCAACATAATCTGTTCCCATCGGCGAGTAGACATAATGGACGCGTCGACGGGGGCTAACAATGGGGTCGGCATTTTACAGGAGAGCGCCGCTGGAACTCGAAAAACCCCCGCGAAAAAGTGGGACGCGAAAGAAAGAAAGAAAGGGGGATGCGAACGCGAGCACTCTATTATGACGGACAAAATTGCTGTCTAAGCTTTTGGTTTACCGTTGGTGCTAATTCCACTTTCTTTTCCCCCCACCCCTCCCTCGACCTGTTTCGCAAAATAATCTATGCAACCCCCCGATGTTATAAACGTTACGGTATATATCACACAAAATACAATTATTCTTTCTCTTAAATCACATTTCTTGGGCCAAACAATTATTTGTTTGAATGTAATAATCTTAAAAATGACTTAATATATGCTTGCGGTAAAATCAACAAGTGTAACTTTCTTCCTAATAACAGAAACGTCGAAAAAATTCGGTTTTTCTTCTTTTTGACAATAATGTTCCGCAACAAAAAATCTAAAAAAATTGACAACACTGCCCGTTGTAGTACTATATTGGGGAACTAAACAGTAGAATAGCATGTTTTCATATTTCTGAGAAACATTGCCTTTTTTCGATTTTTTGGGGGTTTTTCATTTTTCACGACCACAGTTTGCATCCAAAAAATCTGAAAAAATTCTCCAAAATCCGCCTCAGGGTCCAAAATACGCCACATTTTTTCAGAACTTTAGGAAGCATCAGAGTGCGGAAAATGCGCCGAAAAGCGCAAAATCTAATTTACCCTGTAACTACCCTCACAGGCAAGATAGGGGGTTGATGTTTCGCTCAGAGTGGTTTTTCCAGGTCAGCTTTCGAATGGTTCATTAATCATATTTTTGAGAAACATTCCATTTTTTTCGATTTTTTGGGGGTTTTTCATTTTTCACGACCACAGTCTGCATCCAAAAAATCTGAAAAAATTCACTAAAATCCGCCTCAGGGTCCAAAATACGCCACATTTTTTCAGAACTTTAGGAAGCATCGGAGTGCGGAAAATGCGCCGAAAAGCGCAAAATCTAATTTACCCTGTAACTACCCTCACAGGCAAGATAGGGGGTTGATATTTTGCTCAGAGTGGTTTTTCCAGGTCAGTTTTCGAATGGTTCATTAATCATTGAAAAACCTCCAAGGGCAGTTTTGTTCATCTTAATCGGCTATGCGCTTTAAAGAATGTTGATGCTCCGAGCAGGAATTAGAAAAAGCACGTTAGCCAGGTAAATCGAGGACATTGCGAAGGGTAGCCGCCCACCTGGCATCGCTGTTCCCTGCGATTCTCTCGAAACGGTTGGAAAACGTACGTGCAGGCGGCCGACCTCGGCGTTTTACTTTATTAAATTCCTGACACGAGGCGGCCCGGGAGCACGTGCAAATATTCATTCACGACGCAAAAACTAGGGTGTCTCACGGCTCGCGGCGTTTACGAGGCGCCTCGACGCTACATTCAAGGCGTGCCGACGCGTGTGATTTAGCTGCGTTGCGCTCCCTGTAAATTTTAATACACCACCCCTCGCCTCCTTCAGTTTTCTTGGCCGCGGACAAAGTTGAAATACTCGCGGAATCGGAATTTTAATCGTCCTCGGGGACAGAGTTGTGCTAATTCAGTTACGTTGTAATTCGATTACGTATTTCAATTACATTGTATTTCAACTATAAAGTAATTCAACTACATCATAATTGAATTGGATAATTCGAACCTGTCAGTTAATTCCATTAAAAATTATTTCAATCGGATGCGTAATTGAAATACAATGTAATTGAAATACAATGTAATTGAAATATTTTTATCGGTTGTGTAATTGAAATACAATGTAATTGAAATACAACGTAATTGAAATACAATGTAATTGCAATATTTTTATCGAATGTGTAATTGAAATACAATGTAATTGAAATATTTTAATCAGATGTATAATTGAAATACAAATTTAATTGAAACCATTATTTTTAAGTATTATTTACAAAGTATTCGTAATTGTACTCCATTGCAATTACGAATTACATTACATTTGTAATGTAATTTGAATGAAGATCTGAATTATAAATTACAATGTAATTGAATTACAAAGTATTTTGTAATTGTACTCCATTGCGATTACGAATTACATTGTAATGTAATTTGAATGAAGATCTGAATTATAAATTACAATGTGATTGAATTAAATGTGATTCAATTACTTTATAATTATAATTCCTGGAGTAATTCAATTGTAATTCTGCATAACTCTGCTGTTTTTAATTCCTGCTAAAAAATTCGAAACGACGAAGCAAGAACGCTCGACAACGAAGTCATTTCTCGTGGAAAAATGAATTTTCACACGAGCAGGCCACAAAAAAATCCGCGATTCGACAGACCCGTGAAAACAATGAAGCTAGTTGAAGTGCCGGGGTTCATTCTACGATGTAACGAATCTCCCTTTTGGCAAAAAGAAGTTACCAAAATCTAGATCGGTGAAGTGGAGATCCCGGGTGCAGCAGGCCTCCCGGTTGCTCCGCTAATTGACTACAATGCCGGTCGCGTATGGAGCGCATTTTCTGTTTTGTTACCTCAAAACAAAGCCGACAATGCGGCTGATCCGTGAGTGGCCACTCGACCACCGTCGCACCCTTTCCCCCTCTCCTTGTTGCCTCTACCGGCCAGCGATTTTTCCCGTCGTGCCCCGGGACCTCCGAGTCCTGTGCAGGACGACAAGTCGCTCGAGGATCGAGCCACGAAATCGAGATTGTAACATATAGTCGAGTGCCCTTTGTTAACTCGCCGACGGAGAGCGCAATTACATCCTCGCCCCCATTGTGCCTCGACAGCTTTTTGTTACTGTTTCGTCCGGTTACCTTGTTCCGAGGGATGCCCGAGGGGGTACGAGAAACGGGGAGAGAGAGAGCGAGAGAGAGAGAGAGAGACGCACAGTGGGCATTTTGGACAAAATCAAAATCAAAGAACTTTCGATAGAAACGAGGTAGAGCGATGAATTTTTTTTTAAATTAAAGCTGAAACTTTGCAGAATATGGGAAAAATAGGGGATGATACGAAAGTTAATAATTATTCTACATACTAAGCGCGAGGCGTCGCACAGTGGGCAAAAACGGCCTTTTTCGATTCAAAATCAAAGAACTTTCGATAGGAATGAGGTAGAGCGATGAATTTTTTTTTAAATTAAAGCTGAAACTTTGCAGAATATGGGAAAAATAGGGAGATTACGGTACGAACGTTTTTTAACCTTGAGAAAATTCGTTAAAGTTGCACAATTTCAAGAAAGTGCCAGTAGTAATGACAGCGATACGTCAAGCGATGACGAGATGCGAAGTGCTTCATGTTTCGTAAGTAACTCAAAACGTTAAAATACTTCATTATTATTATTTTTATTGTGTTTTATATATGAGAATACGATCTACTTTCAAACTAGTGTGTTATCAAGTCATTTTAACGAAAAAATTTCATTAATTTGTGTCACAAAAATCTATTTTTTTCAAAAACCAGAGGTCGTAGACAAATTTTGAAAACAGGTTTGAAATCAGCGTGAAAAAATCTATGGGAAACGATATATAGCATGTTAAAAAAAAATTTTCCGCGCGTATTAGCGGCAAAAACAAAATTTTCTTGAAATTGTGCAAAAACGAATTTTCTCAAGGTTAAAAAACGTTCGTACCGTAATCTCCCTATTTTTCCCATATTCTACAAAGTTTCAGCTGTAATTTAAAAAAAATTTCGTCGCTCTACCTCATTTCTATCGAAAGTTCTTTGATTTTGAATCCGATTTTGTCCAAAGTGCCCACTGTGCGAAGTACCGAGAACTATAATCGATGTAATCTCTTAAAAAAAAAAAAAATAATGACAAGAACGACTTGTCCATAGAAGGAACAAGCAACACGTTGAGCGTCACTCGAATTTTTAACCCCTCGCACTACCATTTATTTTGTGATTGTAATGATTAGAAATTCTACATCGTTCACAATTTTATAGAAAAAGAAAGACAGTTTATATTTACTGTATGCCTATCTTTTCTCCAAAGGATATATATCAACTAATACAACAAAGTAGATTTTTATTACAGTTTAAAGAAAATTAATAACATACATATTTATTAGACTCTGTTCAGAATCTTCATCACGAGTCTGACTCGATATCGTAGGGCAAGGAGTTAAGGAAATTCCCGTCAGGCCACGCGCGCTGCTTACAATTAGTGGAGCTGGAAAATTGAGTGTCAGAGTGAACGTGTTAACTTATACCTTCGTTGGGAATTTGTGGTCCGTTCGATTAGACGGGAACAATGTACACATGGAGTGTCGCAGAATCAATTTTCCAACCACCGTGTGCAGGCAACGACCCCCGGTAATTAAAATGGTAACGGGAGGGGAGAAAGAAAGCAATAAGACACAAGAAAAGGAATAGACAGAATAGAGCAGAAACAAAAGAGGCCGACGGGAGACGAATGGCATTGTTTCGCGAAATGACCCGAGTGTTACGAATCCCATTGGCCGTGCTCGTGGCAAGGTGCTGATGTGCTCGACCGGTGGGAACCACTTGTCGACTTGCTATACAAGGCGGACGAGCCAGGCATGCTTGCCGTGGCGCAATTACGCCGTCATATCGTTGCGACTGACTATGAACGCCGAGTGGGGAGGTCCCTTTTTTTTTTTTTCAAATCGGACCGTAGGAATTCGAAATTACACCGGTGTGACGTCTCCCAATCGTCGCCGTGACCCGAGTGCTGTCGTCACTGTTGGCCCCGTTGTTTTCGTTGCGATCGCCGCCATTGCCCGTTGCGCGAATTCTATACGAAGTACCGGGTCTCACCATCGAGATCGGGGATTATTATTCGCTCGGCCGGAAACGTTACAGTATTACATGTGCTGAAAAGCGCGCTGCCTCCTCTCGAACAGAAGCACCACTCTTCGAGAAGAGTGGTCGCCGCGGACAGGAAATTGCAACATACGGTGTGCTCTCGAGAGGGTTTCATTAAATCGAGATGTTAATTGTGAGCCGCACGATGTGCTTTGATTCCTCTGTTTTTACCTGATCACTCCGCCATTGTTTCTCCGGCCCTCGCGTTCTTACGATATTCTTTCGCGGCGAAAATTCCTAACACGCTTTTCAAAAAATATTATTAGTGTCGCGAGAATGTAATTTCGGTATTTTCAGGTGAAATGACATCAAATTCTTTTTATCAAAGCAATGAACTTTATCACTTTGAGCCCCGAACAAGAACCCTAAAAAATTCCATGAATACAAAGTAAGTTATTTAATAAAATAGAAATTGAAAAAAATTAAATGTATGAAATTAAATGAATCAAATTTGGTACGGTGAATGTATTAACGTAAAAGTTTATTTTAAAACCTGGACAAATAATTCTGTGACCCACATATGGGCAGAACGTGGCAGTCAACGTGTTAACACTTTGAGTGCCAAATCAGAACCCTCATAATTATTTTCAATTTTTATTTCATTAAATAACTTACTTTGTATTCATGGAATTTTTGACATTTGACAAACTTTTGACAATTTTTCACATATAATTATTTTCAATTTTTATTTCATTAAATAACTCACTTTGTATTCATGGAATTTTTATGTGTGATATTGAGTAGTCTTCCAACATTCTTGCATTTTACAGATCCTAATCAAATTTGGTACAGTGAATGTATTAACGTAAAAGTTTATTTTAAAACCTGGACAAATAATTCTGTCACCCACGTATGGGTGACATGGCAGTCAACGTGTTAACACTTTGAGTGCCAAACCAGAACCCTAAAAAATTCCATGAATACAAAGTAAGTTATTGAATTAAATAGAAATTGAAAAAAATTAAATGTATGATATTGTGTAGTTCTCCAACATTCTTGCATTTTACTTGCATTTTTAATTACTTGCATTTTAAAAATTCATTTTAAAGCCTGAACAAATAATTCCGTCACCCACATATGGGTGACATGGGAGTCAACGTGTTAATCAAAATTACGTGTAATTTGCTTCAAAGGTAACCTAAAAGATGCAGTTATAAAATGTTAAAAAGAAAACAAACGCAACGTTAACAGGAGTCAATCGAACAAAACATGAAGCCAGGTATCAGTGAAAACCGAAATTACTTTCTTGCCAACTTAATATATCACAGTTTCGTGAAATGCTCATCCCCCAAAAAATTCTGCGAAACGTCGCCCCGGGGGAAACGCTCGATACTTTTGGGCGGACTGTTTACCTGAGTAATTTGTCAGCGTACAATGTTCGAATCCGAAATCCTCGAGTCCTGATCCCCTGGGTCTTTCATCCTTACTGCGAGACGAATGGGCCAGCCTCCGACATTCGAACCGCTTGTTTGACATTTTCAAAATAGGCCTGCTTTTCACCTCGCCACGTATACTCTCCCAGCGCATGAGTTTTCTAATTGCGTGTCGTTCCGTATGTAAAGTGCGCCACCATGTCCTACGTTTTGTCGCGCGAAAACGTTCCAACGAATTTTATTTCATTGTGCCTCGAGAGACCGAACCGGTGCCTATCGGTGTAAACAATTTTTCAACGGAGAAAGGCTACGGACTGTTAAGTGGCAACATTTCAGGGCTCGCTCATGCGAAATGAGAGTCACTTGAGCGCGCTAGGTGTTGGACACACCGAGACACGTTTTCCCGCATCGCTCTTTCATTTGTTCGTTGAAAGTGTTTGCGTGAGAACGTTTCCCAAGCGCTCGCATTATTAGTAATATTATTAAATGCCAGAAATCAGTTCCAGAGATTCTCACAAAAACATAGTAATTTGATTAATGAAACCGAAACTAGAAATTTAAAATGTATTACAGGGGATGCTTAACCCTTTTCAATTCTGAAGATCCTAATAAATTTATCTGACCTTCTACGACCTTCAGATTCACAACGTCCCATTGCTATCCATCTTTTTCTCAAGAACGTTTCCCAAGCACTCGCTTTATTACTAATATTATCAACACGTTAAATGCCAGAGATCAGTTCCAGAGATTCTCACAAAAACAGAGTAATTTAGTTAATGAAACCGAAACTAGACATTTAAAATGTATTACAGGGAATGCTTAACCCTTTTCAATTCTGAAGATCCTAATAAATTTATCTGACCTTGTACGACCTTCAGATTCACAACGTCCCATTGCTATCCATCTTTTTCTCAAGAACGTTTCCCAAGCACTCGCTTTATTACTAATATTATCAACACGTTAAATGCCAGAAATCAGTTCCAGAGATTCTCACAAAAAACAGAGTAATTTAATTAATCCATTTGCATCATAAAGAAATATGAAGGGAAGGCTTATATCGCCAAACTTTTTTTAAATTATATTTAAGTACAAAAATGACTACAAGTAAAAGAACTTCATATCTCAGCATTATAAGAAGAAATCAGAATTCCTACTTTCATCTCCAATAACACCGTCCATTTCTATTTTTTAGTTAACGAATAGTGACATTGACCAGGAAAATTGAGTGCATATATATGCTAATGATGCAAATAGGTTAATGAAACCGAAACTAGAAATTTAAAATGTATTACAGAGTCTTAACCCTGTCTTAACCCTTTTCAATTCTGAAGATCCTAATAAATTAATTTTAATATATCACAATAAAAATGAATTTCTAAACCTACCTAAGACGTGGCCGCTGCGGTTTCCTTGAACTGAAGTTTTCGACTAAATAAATTCAATTACACCGGGAGAACTGCCAATAAATAAATATCCTTGCCACCGGGAGGATCGTCTTGCCCTGTGTCGTGGGGAGAATCATTGATCATTGATCCAGGATTATCGACAGAAATAACAGAACGTATTTTGCCGGGGTGTATGACGTTCGTCGGACACAAAGACAGCTTCATGCAGACTTTGCCAGCCGACTTTCCGTTCGGATGTTTCCCGGTGCTTTCTCACCGGTCAACCAAGATGATTATTTACCCGTCTTAGTGATTACACCTTGGTCGGCTGCGGCAGGGGAACCTCTAAATAAACTGACAGCCCCGAAGAACTCCGACACGGGCTGCCTTTATACTGCGATTACCACTCAAATCACCGTGAAATTCCCGTGAAACGCGTTTCATTGTGCCGCGAAAATTCAGGTAAAATTTAGATGTTCTTGCTACCCCGAGGAAACTCTCTTCGGGAACCGAAACGCTCCGAAATGGACCGCTCCCGGCCGTGAATGCACTCCGTTTTGTTTACTTGTGTTTTCCTTTTTTTTTTAGACCGAACTAATTTCCCTGGGTATTTTTGAGAAAAAGTGACTATTTTGCGTTACTTTGTCAAAATTACGAGAACGTGCTACTGACATTTTTAGCAATATTTTTTGAATAATATATACCCGAAGAAAGAAATTTGGGAAATAATTTCTCACGTATGGGTCCTTAGGATGTCAATAATTTCAAATTAAAAATATTAGAACCCGCCAAAATAACAAATCCTGTAAACCTAGTATCAATATTAAATGTAAAAACGTTTCTGCATAGTCGAAAAGGTTGCCGAATTCGTGTTCTCAATTTTCGTTCCTTAATATTTTTATTTACATGCTTTATTTATTTTTTTTTTTAGACGGAGGTCCATCCCGCTAATTTCCCTCAGTTTTTTGTAACAAATTTTATATTGCTTCATAAAAATAACGAGAACGTGCTGCTCACATTTTTAGTAATATTTCTAAAAATAACATATATCTCCAAAGAAATAAATTTGGTAAATAATTTCTCACGTATGCGTCCTGAGAATGTCAATAATTTTACATTAAAAATATTAGAACCCACCATTTTGACAAATCCCGTGAACCTATTGTTAATATTAAATGTGGAAATGTTTCTGCGCAGTCTGAAAGGTCAATGTGATGGTTGTTGAATTTGTGTTCTCACTTTTCGATCCGTAACATTTTATTTACATACTTTTAAAGTTTTCTGTACAATCGCGTTATCGACACGATAATATCGTTCACGTATAGTCAAACTAAACATCGTGGAATCGTATTTTACATTTGTACAGGCGATCCCCCTCGTCTTTAGCTCGTTAAACATATTACTCGGTCGCCGTGAACGTTAATTAGATACGCTAATTACTTCTACATCGTTCTCGTCGTGCCGACATCGGAATTTTATATTTCGTATAGTTTTATTAATTTTTTTTTATTTATTTATTTATATTGCCACGAATGCGACTAAAAGAAAGTACTTTGAGTAAACGATACACAGCTACACCCTAATCGTCCTAAACTTCTTAAATCAAAGTGTTCTCTATCATCTGTTTTTCTTTTCGGTACAACAAATCTTTTCCTCGGAGTACAACGGAAAAACTGTTGAAATGTAATTATATAATTAGCGCCGCTGCCGACGGCGGTCACTTATTCGATTATTGCGATTTTTTTTTTATTCGTACCTCGTACGATATTACACGATCGTACAAAAGTAATGGACGTGTGACTTTCGATATAATCGATCGCTTCGATATAATCTATCTACCATCTTTTTGTGATATGTTTCCATCACAGTTAAGTCTTACGTATCGTATATCCAACCGAGACCGGAATTAATAATATTAAATCTTTGCCGGACTCATTTCTGACCCAGATCAATACTTTATTAATAATTTACTAATACAGTTTTACTCCGATATAAGGCGATGGCTCGGGACCGGCCTTCGCCGTATTTCGGACAGAAGAAGAAGAAGAAGAAGAGGAAGAGGCGATTTTCTTATTTCGAAATGAAAAGTGTCGACCCATATCGGAATAAAATTGTATATATTAATGATCGCTCACCCCACCACTATGGGTCACGAATGACCCCGGCACAGCGTGCAGGGGGTTTGACCTATCACGTCAAAAGTATTTGAATTTCGTGTTTTATATTGTACATATTAATGATTGCTTACCCCAGCACTATGGGTCACGAATGACCCCGGCACAGCGTGCAGGGGGTTTGACCTATCATGTCAAAAGTACTAAAATTTCTTATAGCCACTTCCCACAATATTCCTGCTGTTCATTTCCTTCCCAATCATGTACTGTACTGTACATACTGACGGTCGCTCATCCCACCACTAAGGGTCACGAATGACCCCAGCACAGCTTGCGGGGGGTTTGACCTATCCTGTCAAAAGTACTAGAATTTTGTATAACTACTTCCCACAATTGTCCTACTGTTAATTTCCTTCCCAATCATGTATTATCTGTTCCAGCTCAGGTCAGTTGAATCGTACGCTTTCTCTCTCTTTCTCAGACGATCTATTTTGTCCATTACAAGAGTCTAAACTTACAGATAACTATCACTTTTGCACATGATTATACAATCCCGTATCAAGATCTCGAGCCACGTCGTTTCGCGAAGTTTCCAGTTGCTCGAGAGTCTTCGCCGATATCCTAAAGTTGCGAGTACACTGAGTTCTCGATATATGTCATCAGATATATGTCACAGGTCTCGTCAACATCTTGTATCGTCCAAGAGACATACCCGAGCCGTGTTATGTTTACTTTCCTGAGACCTCTTGACCTACGTAGCGGGGATAATTCCGCGACATTTATGATAAAGGCCTTGGCGACATATATCGAGAAACCACCGTCCACGTTCGATACAAGAAAGTTAGAAAATCCCGTTCCAGAGGATCACAGACTCCCAACGAACTGCGACAAAGTGCTCGACAACTTGCCTAAATTTTCCACGCGAATTCCGCCTATGTACACTCTTCGTTTCGAGCAGGACCGTTTCAACCGTGACCCACGCGTCGCTTATAAAAATTAAAAGGCTCTTCTAAACCGACGACGAGTCAACGAGCAACGGTTATCCACCAATTTTCATCATCAAGAGTCGCGTTGAACTTTTCCATCGGAACTACCTCGAAGCGTCAAGGTCGCATCGAGAGGCTCCCGTGGTTCAGGCCGCTTTGTACATGTCGCAAATGATCCTCTCGATCGGGATCACGCCGATCGTTCGTCTGAAGAACAGCTCCTCGATCGCGTTCGCGGACACCGAGCGCAACGACGGCAACAGCAACAACAATTTGCCGAACCTGAGGGCTCCGAACGAAGCTCCGCTGAGCCTCTGTCCTAGGGCCAGTTGGGCCCCGTCCCTCAACCTTGCGACAGCGGCCGCGTCCCTGAGTCTGCTTCCGGTGCTGGGTGACGTTGATCCGTTGCTGCTTCTGCTGCTGGGCAGAGGCTCGCTGTCCAAGCCGGCCTTGAAGAGCACTATCGCACGGATGCACGCGAACTCGTGCTGATCGAGATTCATCGCGTGGAAACCGGCCAGGGTCTCCCTGAACCGATTCACCTCGACGGCCAGGCCCAGGCCTTGAGGCCCCGGCGGAAGTAGGGCAGTTGGGTCCAGCGTTGGCAAAATTTGCGCGGCGGCCAGCAAGAACAATTCCCTCCACGAAGACTCCAACAGAGTTAGCTGGTCTTCCATCGCCAGGTTAGTCCCAGCAGCTAAATCTCGGGCCCAATGAACGTTCAGGAAGAGCAGCCTGGCCGCCTGCTCGCAGATGGACTCTGCGGTTATGGCTGGGATCAGCGGCACCGACGGCAAACCAGCAACGCTCACCGGAATCTGAAAGATCATCAAATGTTAGACTCTTCAGGAACTCGGTACTGGGATTTCTCGATATATGTCGCCGGGGCCTCGATGATAAATGTCGCGGAATTATCCCCACCACGGGGAAGACCCTATGGCGGGGAATACCACGAGCCTCGAGAGGACTAGACAAACATAACACCGATCGGGTATGTCTCCTGCACGATACATGTCTCTGGGTAGACCCGTCTCGTTGACATATATCGAGAATTCACTGTACTCGGGAAATTACAATAGCCGAATTGGATATTCAAGCGAATAGAAATATAGAATAGATATTATTTATTATTTAGATATTTTATTATTTATTTCTTTCCCGTACCTTTGACATGGCGATGCTGTTGCAATAGACGGGGTGCGGGAGGGGATGATGAGGGGCCGGCGCTGCGACGGTAACTCGCGGTTCAGAAGGTGGTTTAGGCAAAGCCAGATCCAAGGCCGCCGCCGTTTGGGGTACCATGTTGGACATCATTTCGGGCTCTTTGAAGTACAAAGCCATCTGCCTGCGCAGAGTCGAATTTCGTGGGCCACGTTCGTGTTGGACAGCTGTAAAAAAGATTTGAAAATTCTCTCGTTAAAAAATCGTTCCAGCGCCCTAACTTGTAATTGTTGTCTTTTTTTTTAGAGTTGGAGACTCACCATCTTTGTTCATTCCAGCCTGAATGCACTTGGACAAGCGACAAGCTCGACATTGATTTCGATGCGTCTTGTCGACCATGCAGCCCCCCTCGGACTTCGCTTTGCAGACGTAATGACGATTTTTTCGTATCGATCTCTTGAAGAAGCCGGCACATCCGTCACACGCGAATATGCCGTAGTGCTTGCCCGAGGAATGGTCCCGGCAAACCTTGCACGGAATGTCGTAAAGAATGCGACCTGAAACAGAGAAAAGACACCGATTAGTTCAATGAATTACGCGAGACGTTCCGGATACAGTGAGTTCTCGTTATATGTCAACAACTTGGGTCCTGTCGGCGTCATGTATCGTCCAGGAGACGTTCCCTAGCTGTGTTATGTTTACCGAGGTCTCTCATGCTTCGTGACATAGATATAGTATATCCCGCAGTGGTGGAGATAGCTCCGCGACATTTATCATGCAAGCCTTGGCGACATATACAGAGAAATCACTGTATGTCAAATTCAATGTTACATCTATCGAAAACTGAGACTCTCAGTAGTAGTGGTAGTGGGGGGATAGTTGCACGACATTTATCATCCAGGCCTAGGCGACATATACAGAGAAATCACTGTATATCAAATTGGACGTTACATATATTGACGACTGAGACTGTACTAGTGGTAGTGGTGGTAATTCCGCGACATTTGTCATCCAGACCTTGGCGACGTTTATCATCCAGGCCTGGGCGACATATATAGAAAAATTACTGTATGTAAAATTCAATGCTACATCTATTGAATGTTACATCTATCGAAAACTGAGACTCTCAGTAGTAGTGGTAGTGGGGGGATAGTTCCACGACATTTATCATCCAGGCCTAGGCGACATATACAGAGAAATCACTGTATATCAAATTGAACGTTACATATATTGAAGACTGAGACTGTACTAGTGGTAGTGGAGGTAATTCCGCGACATTTATCATCCAGGCCTGGGCGACATATATAGAAAAATTACTGTATGTAAAATTCAATGTTACATCTATTGAAGACTGGACTCTCCGTAGTAGTGGTAGTGAGGGGATAGTTTCGCGACATTTATCTTATAGGCCTTGGCGACATATACAGAAAAATGACTGTATTCGCGTTCCCAAAACCGATGGCCTGGAAAAGTTCAACGATCAGGATGACGTTGACAGTTCACTCTCGCGTCCGTCTCTCGATCTCCTTTTGTTCAAATAAAGAATCGATCTAGGGCTGTGCGTCGGGCCATTGTCGCCGGTGGTGAAATCGCGAAGAAAACGTCGTTTAATGCGAAGAATGCCGGGTATTTTGGATCGGAACCCGTTTACCAGCGAAAACACGGACCCGGATGAATGGACCGGGGTCGATGAATGGATCGATTTGTCGCCAAGTTCGAAGGAGACCTCCTGGACGTACGCGCCTTCTGTATACCTGTTCGCGACCTGGTCTCTGCCGTGGGCAACGTGGGACACGGCAGGCAAGGGTGTGGTGCATCTATAATGGGGGTACACCAAACTCTCTCTGTGTGTGTGTGTGTGTGTCGCGGGCTCCGCCCACGCCATTGAACCCTGCCGAGGCTCGTGAATGGGATTGAATGGACCGGATGTGGCTGCTGCATTCACCAGCCCTTAAGTGAGCAGCCCGAAACACGACACTTTGCGTCTCGTATCGCCTGATCTCTCTCTCTTGATCGGTTCTCCCTCGGCTCCCTTTATCTTACTTAACGTGTGGATCTTATTATGAGGGAAGATTAAACGTTTTCGAAACTGGCCCCCGGTGCGCTTGTTTCTTTTCACCCACGAACACGACCGAAACCAAAAAAGAAAGAAAAAAAAAGGGGGGGAGAAGTTTATCCAGATTCTGGGAATATTTGCTCGGAAAGATAAGAACAGATTCTGTTTGGACGACCAAGACGAGTCTGCCGTCGGCTTCCGTTTCTCATGTTTGCACACATAATTGTTTTGTAAGGATCTTCCGAGACACGTGGCGGACACTGACAGACTTTTTCGAATTTATTCGAAGCGATCGGTAGGCGCAAAATAACGGTGAATTCTAAATTTAAAAAATCTTACTTGAAACGAGGGTAAACAACCTGTTGAGTCAGCAATGTAGGTTAATATTGTATTTAGGTTTTGCACTGTTTCTAATTAATATTTTCCAACAGCTCGATTTTTTCCTCGCAAGGAAAGCTTGTCTTTTTGTGTCGTATCATCGGCGAAAGCGTGAGCAGAATGCGAGAATCGCAGTGTATGCTTACTATTGCAACGGGTAAGAATAATAGGGTTGCGCCCTTGGACAGTCGGAAGACCCTTCCGCAGCGAAGGGAAACTACAAGTTCAACTGCTAGTGCGGAGAATACATTGACAACAACTTTTTTCACGGTATTATCGAAATTACACGGTAACAAAGATAAGATCAAATATTAAGAGCCGGGACTACGTAGGTTCCCGGTAAGGTAGAGCGTCCACGTTACCGACAAACGTGCCTCGACTTTTCGCCCTTGTGTTAGAATATTTTTCGCTGGGAAAGGGCTCGTTCGAGAGAGAAGGGCTCAATGCAGAGCGGTGGTCGTGATTTTTGAAAAAATTATGCAGATATTTGGTGATGTACAGTGAGGAGCAAAACTGAGTCCACATTATTTGAAACAACACAACTTTTTAAAAATTGGATCAAATGACTTGAATGTTATCGAGAAGTTAGAGGGATTAGTTTATTAGACAAGGTGCAAAAAATTTGAATTGGTAGGAATCGCAAAAGAAATAGTAAAAGTTGATTTTCTCAGCTTTTTAAAACTTTTTAGAACACGTGTCGAATAAATTATATCCATGCTGAAAATTTCACAAATTTTGGACAATTCAAGCCTAACTGTCGGAACTGTGGTGTGACATAGATCGTATAGGGTTACTATTTTTTCGCGACCTCGCCGAATGTGGAAAAGTTCAGCGTGTGTAAACACAGCTCGAGCTTCTAGGCCCCCCGGGGGGCGTGCCCACACAGTGGGGGGGGGGATAGGCGCGCTAAGATCGAGCAGCTCCGTGCAGCTTAGGCGAGGGCTTTACCGTAGTAATGCGAGCGAAGATCGCCGGACAGGAAAGAGGCGTAAACGGAGGAACGCGGGTTCCTGCAGGCGAATCACGCGATGCCGTTTCCTGTGAGCCTATGAAATTTGCATTCGCGTGGCGTGGCTCGCGAGTCATCGTTTTCCTTCCCGGCGCGTTGTCAATCATTCATACAAGTTTTACAGTGATCGAACTTGTCCCCTCGGCCGGGGGAAAAAAAAAGAAAAGAAAAAATGGGAAACCGAGACGGAGAGAAAGTCAGAGGGAGGAATAGAAAATGAGAGGTGCGCGCAAGTGCACGCTTGCTTGCGATTAGTCACACGCATGTCGCGTGCTCGGACTTGAGCATCGGTGAAGGGGCTGCGAAACGGACTTGTCTTTCTTCGGTACTTTCCCCGGTTCGTTGTTTCTTTTCGATCGAAATCGGCCGGTCTAACGTTAATTGGTCAACCCGTGTTTAAAACGAGGGGTAGCCTATGGGAATCGATTTCACGATAAAGACTAGATGATCGTGAAAAATAATGAAAACACCGTGGACGCATTTTCGGTTGTTCTTTTGACATGTTGAAATTACAGGCTATCGATGTGCCGCCACCCTGAAATTACGACAGTCGGCGGCGGCGGAGGGGCAGCCGATTTCGGCGTGAATTCAACCGGATGTGATTCACTCTTACCGAAACGACAGTTGTATTCGGCGCATCTTTTCATGAAAATCTTATTAGCCGTGCAATTTCGATGACACAGGCCCGCCAACGGTGAACCGGAGGGAAAAGTTTCGGACGCAATTACAGATGCGCCGGTAAGGGTGAAAAAGGGTGAGAGACAGAGAAAGAAAGTTCAGCCATAACTTCCAGTTTCGAAAGTTCCCCCCCACGATAGTCGGGCAACTTCTCGCGGTGCAATCATCGTTCTAATTTATTGAATCGAACCTAACCCCTTGACGTCTCCGACGCTCCGTACAATCTAACCCACTTCTCGAAACGCTGGCGACGGCAAACGACAAAGAAGAAAAACAAAAAAGAAAACGTTAAAAAATTTTTTTACCCCCCTCCCCCAGCAGGTTAATTTTTTCGTCACGATAATTCCGAGGGAGCGTACAAAGCAACTTTATGTGGAGAAGGTAAGCAGTGTTTAAAGAGGTCCGGGGATAATCTTCTTTTGAAACTACCCGTGACAAAAATACCTGAAGAATCTGGGGATTAAAGGGACTCCACTATTGGCGACATAATGGTGAACGTTTCCTCGTGTAATTTCGCGTTGCGGATGTTATAGATAATTTTGTAATGACTGTTTTACAAATTCTGTAATATGGTCATTTGTGTCGTCATCGTCCATCAGGTGCTGATCGTTAGCGGGTCATGGGAATTTCGCGGCATGTGTCGGAGGCCAGAAGCTTTCGTTGCACGCGTGGGTACAGTAGTATACGCGTATAGTAGTGCGCGTATACTATACTATACGTGCGTTCATACATACGTCATCTGTTTGCCCCATAGCGCGCCGTGCGTCGCGCATCGTGCATACCGCGTTGCCGTTCCCGGGGGTTCCGATCCGCCCTCGGGCGAGAGATGCGCACGCATGATTCTTCTCGATCTGCTTTTTTACCTTTCCACCACCCCTGTGCATCGAGTTCTATTATTACATACCATGCTCCCGATAATCGCACGCAAACTTTGCTCCGAATTAATTGAAAACAACCGGAGGCTTCTCTGTGTACTTTTGCGAAACCTAACGTTCCCCGTTTTATACATGTTATAAGTCAGGTCGGGGAAATCGAAATTTTTAGGCTAGGCGAATCACGCGGATGATATGGGCCCAATCACTGTGGGTGTACCAATTAATTTGACTGTATTAATTGTACCTATTTTTTAATTTTTGTGCAATTTTAAATTCTCAGTTAGTGGGGAAACCAATTACTTTGACTGTATTAGTTGTAATTATTTTTAAAGCGCAATGAATAGACTGCGGATTTTTATGCAATTTTCAATTCTCAGTTGGTGGGGGTACCGATTACTTTGTCTATATTAATTATACTTATTTTTTAAGTAAAATGAATAGACTAGGGATTTTTATGCAATTTTCAATTCTCAGTTGGTGGGGGTACCGATTACTTTGTCTATACTAATTATACTTGTTTTTGAAGTGTAATGAATAGAATGTGGATGTTTATGCAATTTTTAGGATGGGACATCCGAGTGCAAAGGGTTGGAATCAGTTAATAATTTCAATTTTGGAAGTCAGAGGTTACCTCAAGGTTCAAGATACTTTATTTTACAATTACAGTAATTATACAGATGCTTTCGCGGATCAATTTCAAATTATAGAAATAAATTTGAAAAAATATATATACCGAGTGAAATCAATTTGTTAAATAATTCCTCTATCTTTACAATCTAAATATTCGCAAATTAAAAATACTAGAATCCGCCATTTCAACTTGTCCCGTGAACGTAGTATTAAAAATAAGCAAAAATTAATATGAGCACAGTAATTGGGTCCCCTGCCCCAGCAAAATTCGCGTTACACGCAGACATACCGATTGGCCCGTGAAAGTGTGTTACGCGGAAACGCGTTTAGGCGAATCAATGACGCGGAGTAATCAGTCCAGGTGGGTTCCGAAACAATCCCCGGAATTATCGGAACCAGATGAGAATCGGGGGCGTTGATTTCTCGACGAACCAGCCGAAATTCAACCACCCGCGACAACCTGTTAGTCCGGGACATGGAGATTCATAGTTGCCGCGTTATGTTCCGGCCATCTGTTGTTATTTTCTCATGAACGAACGCCACGAGGGACGGAATCGTTTAAATGCACTCCGGAGAGGCTTCTACCCCGTTTAAATGTCGCATATGCTATTTATTTCACACGAGATGAGACAACCTGATGAGCCGGCTCACCCTCTCCCCCCCCCCCCACTTATTAATTATCGGCGCGACCCTGTTCTCTAATTGATACCGCGAACGTGAAAAACAATTGCACGGTATACATTATTGTAACCCTTTGCACTCGAAGCTATTTTAACTCCAAAATGAAACATTTCTTCCGACCTAGAATATTGCCCTCCTATATATCTTTTTTTCATGTTACACATACAAAAATGGTACAACTTACTCGTACAATACCGAAATGTTTAGTAATTTATTAAATACAAACAAATTTAATAACGTAAAAATATTTTGAATAATGATACAGCAATCTTTAGTGGTGCCTACAATTTTCAGTGATTTCGACTATGTTTAGAAATTCATTTTTATTGTGAATTTCATTAGGATCTTTAGAATTCAGAAGGGCTAAGACAGCATCCCCTATAATACATTTTAAATTTCTAGTTTCGGTTTTGTTAATTAACCCTTTGCACTCGAAACTATTTTAACTCCAAAATGAAACATTTCTTTCGATCTAGAATATTTTTTTTTTCATATTGTACATACGAAAATGGCGCAAGATACTCGTACAATACCGAAATGTTTAGTAATTTATTAAATACAAACAAATTTAATAACGTAAAAATATTTTGAATAATGATACAGCAATCTTTAGTGGTGCCTACAATTTTCAGTGATTTTTACTAGGTTTAGAAATTCATTTTTATTGTGAATTTCATTAGGATCTTTATAATTCAGAAGGGCTAAGACAGCATCCCCTATAATACATTTTTAATTTCTACTTTCGGTTTTGTTAATTAACCCTTTGCACCCCAGCTATTTTAACTCCAAAATGAAACATTTCTTTCGATCTAGAATATTTTTTTTTTCATATTGTACATACGAAAATGGTGCAACATGATCAAATGGTGCAAAACAAATTAAATAATGTAAAAATATTTCTAATAATGATACAGCAATTTTTAGTGGTGCCTTACAGTCACCATTCGAGTGCTAAGGGTTAAATTACTCTGTTTTCGTGAGAATCTGGGTTTTTGGCACTTGTTAATGAAATCGCGTCCTTCGCGAACATGCAAAGTCAAATTTGCGTTCCGCAGAGAGAGAAAAACAACCGAAGGGGGGGGGGCTCTAATCCTCGGCTGTTTTCCGGATTAGCGGCATTGTCGCCGATCGTGCGAAGGTCTTTGCGATTTTTTTACTCTAACGTGCAATAACCTGCCCCGTCGTAACGGACCGGTAAAAAAGTGGTAGAAGGGTTTTTCGTGAATCGGAGGACCGTCGTCCAGGTACGGCAGGGTGGGTAATTATAACAGCCATCGACGGCGACACTAGGTTCCATGGCCGGCGAACAAAGCTCTTTACAACTGCGGTTTCCGAGCCAACGAGCGTCGTAAACGCCGGTCCCGTTTTATTGTCGCCAGGCCGAAAAACGGCTACCGTTGTGCGCGAAGTCGAAAAACAAACACTTTTGTGCGGACAGCGGCGAAAAGAATACGGGGCTATTACGATAATCTCTTCGAATGACGCTACCTGAGATCCTTGGGGATCATAATGAAAAGTAAAGTCAACTCCGCGTTGAACACGTTTTCTGTCGCGCCTTATGGCTTGCGAAAATGTTTTACCGAACGAAACGAATCACCACGCGCTGCATACGCGAGCTGCGCAAGTGGAAGCATGCGAGTTTCGTCGAACGCGCGGAGAGACACGAATTAAAAATGACTTTAATACAAATGTACATATGATGTGAGAGATTCGAGGCTTGACAATAGGTTTATGGGACCAAAAAATCAAAAATGACGGGTTCTAGTATTTTTAAGACGTAAGTGGAAGCTTTATTTAGATTTAAAAATGAATTAAAAATGATAACTCGAATATACATGTAAATATCGATAGCAGAGATTCGAGGAGAGATTCGATTCCCTTTATTAACAGGTTTTCAGAAACAAAAAATAAAAAATTACGGGTTCTAGTATTTTTCAGACGTGAGTGGAAGCATTCGAGTTTTGTCGAACGGATTTAAAAATGAATTAAAAATGATAACTCTTATACAAATGTACATATCGATGTGAGATATTCGAGGAGAGAATCGATCCCCCTTATCAATAGGTTTTTGAGATCAAATAATCAAAGATGACAGGTTTTAGTATTTTTAAAATGCAATCGTCCGCGAATCTCTACTACCAGTACGGCGTCCTCGTCCGCAAATCTCTCTTGCCAGTACGGCGCCCTGCCCGCAGAAGGCATAAAAGCCACTATAGTGGTTCGTAATATTGAAACTGAAGCTTTCCACGGAAACCACTATAGTGGCGTACCGCTCAAACTAATGCTTTCCACGGAAACCGCTTTATTAGCGTACAGTGCTTAACATTAAACCTACTAAACATTAACAGTATCTGGTAAATATTGTCTTGTACAAATGGCAACCCTAAATTTATTGAGATTGCCCGCAATTTTTCCATAAATGAGTTTTTACAATTTCAACAATTGTAGAATATAAAACCGGTCATTTTTTACCGTGGTAGGTTAGTGTTAAGAGATTAATTCGTGATTATCAAAATTGTGAAGATGAGAAATGAGAACTTATTCAACATTTCTTTGTGTGTGTATTGTAATGGCTAACAATTTGTACAGATTTTCGTTATTTTTATAAAGTAGTGTGGAATAGACATATTTTAAACGGTGGGGAAATAATAGAATAAAAAATGATAGACTAAATAGTTTGAAATAACTTGAAATAATATCTTTGTACGAGGCGACCGACTCCCCACCCTGTTTCAAATTGTAAAGCGACTGTAGACGTCTAGAAGCTATTATATTGCGTCGGCATATTATTATTGCACCGTTTACTATGGTCCCATATATTCATTCAAGATACCCGTAAACCATAAAATATTCTGAACCCATCATAACCGGTCAAATGACCGTTCCCAGACTTTTACTTCTAGAATTGTTAAAGCTAGGCGCCCCTATTCGAAGTGATTAGACACCTTTGTTCGGGTGTCTAAAAGAATATTCCAGCAATCTAAATAAACATTCCAGTAATCTAAATAAATATTCCAGAAATCTACATAAATTTTCCAGAAATCTAAGTAAATACCGGGGCAATTTTTAACGCGACAACGCGTATCACTTTTAGGGGTGGATTCTAGCAATTTAAATAAATACTCCAGAAATCTAAATAAATATTTCGGAACAAAAAATTTTTTCGGGACGACGCGTATTACTGTTAGGGGTGGATTCCAGCAATCTAAATAAATATTCTCGGAATCTAAATAAATTCGACCGTGACATTTTTTCGGGACAATCCGTATTACTTTTAGGGGTAGATTCCAGAAATCTAAATAAATTCGACTGTGCAATTTTTTCGGGGCAACGCGTATCACTTTTAGGGGTAGATTCCAGCAATCTCAATCAATATTCTAGCGATCTAATTAAATATTTGAAAAATCCAAATAAATTCGACTGTGCAATTTTTGCAGGAAAACGCGCACCACTTTTAGGGGTAGTTTTAGCGTAAATAGATGAAGAGTACTTACTCGAAGAGGCGGGCATCTTCGGCTGCGGCACAGGCATGTGGTTGATCTGCGGTTCCGGGTTTTGCATCTTCACTGCACAACAAACACCACCACTTCGCAGCGACTGAAGAAGAGGAATCGTGGCTAGCCAGCCAGAGGAACTTCCGACGACAGCGTGGTGTACAATAGTATATATATATATGTATGTATGTATATATCACAGACGAAACACGATTCGAACGATTGTCATGCGACAAGGAAGGAACTATCGCGCCTCCGCACCGAAGGACTACTCGAAACTGTCTCCCTGCCTCCCGATACTCGAAACGAGGGCTAACTTCGCGGCGAAATGCAACTGACAGTCATCGTGGCCGGGACTTCTTGATGGTAAGCACGGCTGCTGATCGGTTTCAAACAGGCAACGAGCAACGGCGTCGAGTCGCTTCATTGGCCAGCCGGTTCCCTACCCTCGAAAAAGGGCGGTCCTATCGAAACGAGCTGGTTCGTCCCTGGCTGTCCGGGGGTTGAACGTCACCCGAGCCCGGCGGCGGGGAGAGGTGGCGAACTTTACAGGGTACGGGGACGTCAGATATCCCCCACCATCATCCCCCTGTCCTCTTCTATTCATCCAACGCCGAGGTGAAAACCGAGGCACCTCCACCCCTTCGCCGCATCCCTGTGCCGGCGCGCTTCTTTCATCGCGCGATCCTCACCCCCTCCTAAATTCCCTGCCAAACTAACGACGATGTTAATTTTTTTGATTAACGTTAACCCAGGAATTTTGTAAACACCTGTCGAGTCACACTCGCCAGAGTGCTAGGGGTTAATTATGCAAAATTGTCCGCGTTGGCTATTAAAAATAGAAACTCAATAAAACGTTCTTCCTTCAACACTGAACCTACCAACGAAAAATAGTACCCTAGTACCTTCAAAAAATAACACTTAGTTGAAACAGTGTTGCCATTTTTATTTGCCATTCAGGAAATATCTATGTCATGTTACGAGAAAAATATTTTTTTCGAAATATTAAATGAATCTATTTCATATTGGAAGTAGAATATTTTGGTAATTATTTACATTAGGGGCTTCCTCAACGATTTTGATGACCTTGAAATATGTTGTCAAGGTCATCATTATGAACAACTTTTTCCTATACATGTTACCGCCGCTCAACTTTAGTTTCCGAGATATTCGCAAAAAAGTTTTAACATCTCAAAAAGTGATCGGAGTAGGTATGGGTTAGAATTGAAGTTGCAAAATAAGAAAGAAAACCTTGCATCCAATATTCTACATGCGAATAATAAAATATAATACTAATGTACTGCAAACTACATTATAAAATACTAATGTAAAGTGTACTTACTTCTGAATCTTCTGTATCTCCTCCGGATCCACAGCACACAATTATTGACTCACGAGAATAGGTCCGAATAATTGAACAACAATCACTAAACAACACTCACAACACACACACACAACACAATTAACGAAATAGTGACAGTAGACGAGACGATATTACTCCGACCACGAATAAAATAATACTGCAATTTTAACCGTCCCCCTCCCACGGGCGTGTGATACGAAAACAGGGAATTCCGGGAAATAGGGCCAGCGACCCGCCATAATTTTTTTACCTTGGTTTTGTATCTAGTGTTTATTGACGCTCAGCGTCTAACCTTCCTATGATAACCTGACCGTACCACCTGCGTGGAAGGGATCATTGTTAAAATCGCAGTATTATTTTGTTCGTGGCCCGAGTGAAATCTTCTCGTTCGTTGTCACGATTTTATAAAATGTGTTGTGTGCGTGTGTTGTTTAGTGATTGTTGTTCAATTATTCGGATCTATTCTCGTGAGTCAACAATTGTGTGCTGTGGATCCGACGGAGGTACAGAAGATTCAGAAGTAAGTACACTTTACATTAGTATTTTATAATGTAAGATTAGTATTCGTATGTGGAACATTGGATACAAGGTTTTCTATCATATTTTGCAACGTATATTAACGATCATTAATGATTTGGTATATAGTATAATTTAATGTGGTTCAAATAAGATACTACTTTAAATCAAATATTTTTATTTTGATAACCACAAAGATAAAATGAAATATTTTTATTTTGTATTTCGAATATTTCCTTGCAATGAAAATAAGTTGAGCAAGTAGTTAATATTATAAATCATAATTTTTAACATGAGAAGCTATAATAGTTAGCAAAGTATTATGTGTAGTTTAATTACGAATATGTAACATGTTGATGAACAGACTACAGTATCGTAATAACATTACAAGCAACAAAATATCATAAAAATATAAGTTACAAGTAATACATATTCATAGTTTCGAATTTTTGTTATAATTTGAAACTTCTTAAATTTGAAAATTTTATTGAATGTTTTTTAAATATTGAATTTATATTTTTCAAATATTGAATTCACATTTTTTTAATATTTACTTTATATTTTTTAAATATCTAGTTTATATCCTCCGAGTATTTAGCTTATATTTTTTAAACATTCAATTTATATTTCTTGTACATGTATACAATATTCAGATCCAATATTTTTCTCATATGAAAAAATGTGGCTTAAAAAATATTTTTCCAATATTTGAAAAAAATATCTATCCAATATTTGTGTGCTACTAGGGTATGCTTGGACAAAAAAATGTATCCGATTAATTTCCACAAATGAATATTTATAATTTCAAAATAATAATTGCAAAATATAAAACCGGTCATTTGACCGTGGTAGGTTTAGTGTCATAGATCTTGAAAGGCTAAAAATTGCGCGGCAATGCTCCCGTATTTTTATAATATTCAATTCTAAATTCCCCCTTCTCAGTTTTGTCAGTAATCCGTAAAATCTATCGATTACAATTAGCCCTCTGCGAACGAATATTCATCAGGAAAGTGCATCACAAAAGCTCGCTAAAAACCTTTAAAACCTCGCGCAAGTGTTTCGAAAGAAGTGTGTTAACGAACGCATTTCCACCCGTTCAAAAAATCACCGCATAATCGCGTTGGTATGCTCCGATGCACGGGCGAGCACGTTCAGGTAAAGAGGTCGCGAGGGGATGCGCGGGGGTTGAAAAAGCATGAGAAAAGTTGCGCGAAGGTCAAAGATCTTGCACGTCCGAGGGATGAATGGGGGATGCGGAGGCGGTTGTGCAGAACATGGAACGCAGACCGCGGAATAATGCTCGTGCAGGCAGATGCGCCGCTTCCTGACTCTCTGACTCCATCTTGAATTATCTCATGGCCGCTCCCCTCCCTTTGGAAGCGCTCCCCTCGAGCGGAAGCCGAGTTTAGGGTGCATGATACGCGCCTAGGTGCTCTCGCCCCGGACGAGTGCACGAATTACGCGAGGAATCCGTCATAACCGATGCAATATCGTGGAGATTGGATCTTTCGATCCAGCTCTGTATCGCTCGACCCTGGTTTCAAGGGTCTTCTCGATGATATCGCACGGATGCGTGCACAGGAAACGAGTCTTCTGTGCGTGTGCACGGAGATCGGTACGATAACGCATCGAGGGACGAACAGATTCGAGTTAATCGAATGCTTAATTGCACCTCGAGAAAGTCCGAATGAATTCGAGCGCTGATTTATACGCATAGAGCTATTTTATAGTGGTTTTTGTCTGATAACAACATACGAGTATTATTGTAATTTATGTATTTACAAGCATCTACTTACGGGTGGCCGCGAGAATGTCGAGGAAACGTTGGTACTGCGACGTATTTTACAATTTTCCAACAGAATGTATTGCGCTACCTTCTCACACATTCTCAACAAAGTCAAAACCGTATGTGCACACACATCCGAAATACGAGGAGGTGTAAAAACTGCACTCGCGAAATATTTTCTTCGTGTGTCAAAAATAACTCCGGCACAGGAACAGATTTGAGTTAATCCACCACGAACCACCGACCACGAAAAAATCTCAATGGATTCCCCCCCGAAGAATTACTGTCTGATAAAACTGTACGCGGAATTCTCGTTTCTGGAATGTGAAGGAAACCTAGCGCGAATATGTAGAATTTTATTACGGTATAATACGACACTTCTTTCGAAGTAGTTTAGTCACTGCGAAATCGACGATGACTGAGGACGGTCATAGTGTCAGAATAAACCGAACTGTAAATGAAACACCTCGCGCTGTTATGTATACACGCGTGTATGTCCGTTACGCGAGGAAAAAAAAGTGTCGTTCCTCGAGCAATGTTATGACGTGCGGTCGTCGCCCCGTGTTTCGTCACACACAATAGCTGATCGACGACGACACGCGCTACAAGGACAAATATAGAAAAACCGCGGACGATAGACTTCGTTTCGAATAATCCGTTTCGCGAGAACCAGTTAACGTTCACACTCGACAGAGGGCAGTCGATAAAGCATTTTCTAGATTACATGATTCAATCTCCTGAGAAAATTATTCCGCTCTATAGTAACTTCATAGTAGTTCGCGGAAAACCGCTCTGTGTCACAACTAGCGATTGCGGAGCGCCGATTTACATGCATAGAGTTATTTTATTGTGGTTTTTATCTAATAGTAACATATGAGTATTATTCTACTGTATGTATTAGCAAGCTTTTACTCGAAAAAACGTTGGTGTGCCATCATATTCTATAATTTTCCAATAGTTTTGTGCTGCTACTTTCTCACACATTTTCAACAAAGTAAATGGGCATACACTTATGCGAAATGCGAGGAAAGCTAGCCTCGAGCTGTCGTTTTATGTCGGACTAGAATTGTACTTGTGGAATTTTGGGCGTGTGTCAGAAATGACTTCGGCAGAGGCCCAGAACTCGCATGATTCCGAGGGTTGCAGAGCGTTGCGCGACGGGAAACGAATAAAGATGTTGCGGAGGGCAGATATCTTCCACATGCCCGGGTTGGCCCGAAGGATCCAACTCCGGCAAATGTTCAGCGGAGCGATCCCCGTTTCTGGCTTCGCCGCAATATGTCGAAAGAGAAGATTATCCGCGTCTGTTCCGAGGCGGGCATACAAAAACGCGGCCCATTGTCTGTTGCATTGGTGCGCGCAAGAAGATAGAGAGGGGCATAATAGGTTCGAGTCGCTTTGTCAAGAAGGCAAATGCGGCTAAACGAGCCGTAATAGGACCGGAATCAAAATACAGTTGAAAGTCTGTACAATGCATGCCGGATTTTTCTATTTCTGTCCGATTTCGCGGGGACTTTGCGACGCATAACAAAGAATAGCTTTCTAGGTACATAGGTTCTATATAGGCGCAGACTTTACTCGATATATGTCCAGAGCACTGGTCCAGCCGCAGACACATATCGTCCAGTAGATCTCAAGGTCTCTCGAGCTTCGTGGGGGCATACACCTCGTTCTGGAACTTTTATCGCCTAGACATTTGGGACATATACAGTGCCAACATAGGTTTCGAATTTTTATTATTGGAGAAAGTAACCGTATCGCGAGAAATGTTTCACTCCCAGTAGATCCAAATACCGTTGGCTCCCCGACGAGTGGAGCTTTGTGGGTAAAAGGATCTTCCCCTCTCTCTCTCTCTCTCTCTCTCTCTCTCTCTCTCTCTCTCTCAGGTTGCTCTTCGCTCGGCGTGGAGATAGGGCGCCGATAATAGGGTCAGTTCATAAGCAACACAAAGCCAGTTTAGTACAAGCTCCCGGGCTAATCGTGCCACCAATATTGTCGTTAATTCGGTCGACCATCGATCCGGACAAAGAGTTATATAAGTAACGAGTCGACGGGTGGTCTGGTTTGCGGTTCGTCGTTGAAAAAGACAGAAGGATGGTCGGGAGCTCGGCGAGGGAGGAAGCACGGGAAGCTGGAACGAGAGGAACAAGGAAGACGGCGGTTTGTAAGCAGGGCCTGGAAGTGGCCCCGGTGCTTAGCGGTCTAAATCCAAAAACTTGCGAGGCCAGGTATATAGGGAGATCCCTGCGCCTCTCTGTCTTATATCGCCGCTATCTCCGCCGACATCTACGGTAGGCGGCTCGACGGGACCGTCGGAGAAACGATAATCCGCCGACGGGGGCTATTCACTGTTTGCGCCTTGTTTTACTGGTATTGCATTTAACGAGGTTCCGAGGAGGATCGTCCTTTTGGTGAGAGCAGAGCGTAAGCCGCAAAACACAGCCTCCTTTTCACGGCGTTCCGCTCCAAGAAAGAGGACCCGTGACCCTCCACCCCTAAACTCCGCCATCGCAGCGAGAAGCATCTCTTATCTCGCGCCGTCGCGGATTTTTGGTGTATCGATCAACTCCTCCTGTAAAAAAAGGGTTACAATGTTCATAAATTTTGCAGTGCTCCTAAACTTTGCTAAAAATTGAGACACCCGCGTAATCTCGTAACAAAAACGCCACGGGTCGGGGATCAAAAGCAGTGTTACCCCCCCCCCCTCTCTCTCTCTCGTTGAATGAAAAAAAATTGCTAGACCCTCTTTAAGTCGTCCTCGAGATCGAGGAAGAGATTTTGCAAAATTAGGTTGACATTTTCCTAGTCGGAGCGCCTTTTCGTTCGGGACCGTCGGAGCGAGCGCGGGTAATCCTGTAGCAATCACACGGTCGACTTGCCAGACATTGTGGGGCGTCGTAGATTTTGGGTGAAAATTTCGAACGGGCCCCGGAATCGAAAATAAGACGGAAGGTAGAGGCCCCGGGACTGCGTTAATGGAGGATAAGCTCGTGCTTCTGGACTGACTCTGTTTCTGTTCCTCGGATACCCCCGGGGAGGCTGCCTTTTACAGCGTTCACCTGCCGCTCCTCCAATGCCGGCCCTGTTCGCATAACAATCCTTAAATACTTCTTAAAGTATTCCGACGCGAGCTAACGTCGCGACGCTTTGTTACCGCGACGCGTAAAATAATTGTCCTAGGAAATTCTAACCTACAAACTGCGCGCGACTCGGCCGCGCAAAATAGTCACAGACGAGGTACAAGGATAGACATCTTATAGGACTTCATGTCTCATGCTTTGAAATATCGAATATTCAAAAAATCTGAAATTTTTAGAATTATTCGTGTATTTTCTCGTATTCGCGTTACCTCAGTGACTATATAGCTATTGGCTTGGAACGAAAGTTCATAGTATTCTTAAATAAAAATTCAAAGATAAAATTAAAATATTTAGTCATTTAGTTATTGAATGAATCTATGAATAAATATCTCAATTTCATCTCTGAATTGTAATTTCAAAACGCTAGAAACTTTCGTTCCAACACAATATTTTTAATTTTAATTCCTACCACTGATGATGCTGTCAACAAATTGTTCCTTAGTAATACAACACATGACACGAAAATGGTAATGGGGTTACGTGACCCACAAAAATACATTGGATGACAGGTCTATTCTATACCTCGTTTGTGAAATAGTCATCCGACAGAATTCTAACCTGCAAACTGCACGCGACTGGGTCGCGGAAAATAGTCGTCTGACGATATTCTAACCTATACGCGACTCGGCCCCGTCGTACATCGTTAGAAACTAATAAAGCGTGCTCGGCTCGCGTGTTAGGTGAAATCGTTTCATCTTCGCCGCGATTAGGACGTGCGGCAACCTGTTGCTCCTCCGACCAACGAAATAAGTGAAGCATCGTCGTGCGCACGCGAGAAACGCTCCGGCGGAGTTATGGGAAACGCGAAACATATGGTCGGATCGATACTTCATACGCGGCGCGGGCATCGCCGATACCCCGGGTTTTACCTGAACAGCCGAGGGTGGAAAGTGGCTGTCCTGTCCGATGAAACGCGGTAAAATCTACCATATGCGCGAAGTTTATGCTCTCATGAGAACGCTCGAGGCCTCTCCGGTTAAATGCAATTTGACATGGGAAATGATCCACCCTCGCGATCGCCGAAATACTACGGGGCGGCCCACGAATTTTATCCTTCAAAGGTATAATCCCCTTAGATCATTTCAAGCAAACTTCTCCTTTACAAAAATGTTCTCCACGGTTTCATTGACGAGTTATCAACGAAAAACAAAGTCCAATCAGAACGCGACTATACGAATCCGTCTGCTGTGTCCGCGCTCTGATTGGCCCGCGTTTTTCGCTGATAACTCCTAAACGAAGCGACGGAGAAGATTTTCGCAAAGGAAAAAGTTGCTTCAAATCGCGTCAGGCATCACTCCCTCTAAGAAAATACATTCTTGGGACACCCTGTATCGTACTCGTCGATGATTTTCCAGGGTCCTTAGGAAGAATTCGCATCCGGTTTTTCTCCAAAACCGTTCCCAAAAGCATGCTTCATTTTTTTTCTTGCGTTTCACGAGAGTCGAATAGTGTCAGAGCGAAACTCCGGATTGTTTGTGCCGTGCGTTTTATCGCGTCATCTCGCGCCGTCCTCCGTAAACGTTCCTGAAAACAAGTCACGAGATTGAAAAGCGAGGCAACGTCGAACGTCTACGTCTGGCGACGTAGATGTCCGTTAGTCGGCCGGAAGTTCACTGTTATGAAAATCAGTGGTCGGTTGGGTACTCGTCGAGGCGACCTAACGAACTTCTCACAGTTTTCGTTCGGTCGTTTTTTTCATCGGGATGGAAAGTGGGCGTGCACTTACCGGAGTGACAAGTAGCTGCACCGGCTAGCAGATCAGAAATCAGAGACGCTACCACCTCGAGGGGTCGAAGAAAGGAGACGAAGAAACTCCTCGTGAGGTACCTTGCAAGACGCGGATCCATCCTGGGCGGGAACATCCGGCCTCGGGGGCCTCTGGTTACGCATTCAGAGCTATCCTCCAGCTACGAAACTGCTCCTCGTTATTGCCTTGTTGAAAAACCGGGACGATCAGTGGGAATCTTTCGGGATCGATTCCGTTGGTGCCCCCCTCTCCTTTTATTTTTTCAAACAGAAGACGTTCTTCAACGGACGGTAGAGGAGAAGTTCCAACGAAACCTTGTTTTGCTTTATAAATTAATTCTAAATTCTTTTAATTCTTTATGAATTGGAATTTTTACAGGATCTTTTGTAATGGAGGATGCCGATCGATGGGTCATGTGTCTCGATGACTCGGAACAATCGAGCCTAATATACATTTTCCGTTGGTACATCCGATCTGGAATGATAGAATCGTGTTCCATTCAAGCCTTCCGAGCGTTTTCCACCATACGCGAGCAACGTATTCACGATGGCGGGCCAGATTTCGGGATCGGCCACTCCCACCTCTCCTATGAAAGGGCAAAGACGTCTTCTTGTCTCCCGCGCGCGGAGGAAAAAGATCCTTCGAGCGTTCTTGGCTTCGGCTATAGCTGGCGCTCTCCTGCCCGCACTGACTGTGAGCAAACTTTTCAATGGTCGCCCTGAAAAAGCACAATAGCCGGGCACAACCAGTGACGTAACTCGAGCCCGCTGTCAGTGCTGACAGTGCTGACGGTCGGTCCTTTGTCAGCCTACTTGCTGGCCTCACCTACTTCGGCTTCCTTTTCTCTCCGCTTCTCCCGATCGCCATTAGCTCCTTCCTCCCTACTGCTCCCCTTCTCTCTCTCCCTCTATCTTTCTGGAAACATCCCCCGTTCCTCGATTCTTTCTCTCTCCTATTCCGTCACGTTCGCGGCGCATCCCGATGGGAACTGGACGATACGAATCGTTCCTCGTCGAATAGATTTCCGGACCCGTTCCCTGCCAGCATTGGAAAACATCGGGGAATCAATTCTCCACTTTGCTCGACAAGTCGCCCATTGTCAGGTACAAAATATTCATGCACTCTCTTTGAAAATAAGTACTTTTTAAAAATTGGACCAACAGCTGGAACTTTTTAAAAGTATTACAAGAGTTAATTTACTGACGAATGCATGAATAACATTTTCTAAAAATTGCTACGAAAAGTAGAGTTTTACGAAAATTTGAAGGGTACCTTCTGTAGGTCTAAATAAGGTACATACGTATATGTACGAAGTTTTATTGAAACCGGTTGACGCATGAAAGAGTTATAGGCATTGTAAGATGCAAAATGCTCTTTGAGTTTATGGTTTAAATCGCAGTTTCCTACAATTTTTGCTATTTTCAATCAACTAAATTTCCTAGTAACCTTGATCGAGGTCATTTGACTATTGCTCTTTGAGCATCATACAAATTACACTGCCAAAGGACGTGGTTGAGAGTTTCACATTCATATCTAAACCTATAAAACACAGGGTGTCCCAACAATGTTGTGCGTTCTTGAAAGAGGAGATTCCTGAGGTCATTTGAAGTAACTTTTTCCTTTGCGAAAATGTTCTCCGCGGCTCTGTTAACGAGTTATTAACGAAAAACGCGGACCAATCAGAACGCCACGCTCAGTGGAATTCGTTGGCGGGGGCGGAGCTCGTCCGTTGTAACCTCGCCACTGATTGGCCCGTGTTTTTTGTTAATAACTCTTTAACGAAGTCGCGGAGAACATTTTCGTAAAGGAAAAAGTTGCTTGAAATTACCTTGGGAATCGCTCCTCTCGAGGAAGTAAATTTTTGGGCCACTAATATAGGCACAGAATTTACTCGATACATGTATTGGCCAGGAGACACTATTCTTTGATACAAATGCACACCAGGTAATCGTACAAGGTGCAACGGTATTGCGTTACTACACTAAAACTGTTAATGTATGTGAGTATTATTTTTTTTCTGAAAGAGATCGATAGAACGCTCCCTCCCTGCTTCCCAGCGGCGTTCTTATTATTCTCCCCGGGTGTTTTTGTCGAGAGCGGCCCGCGCTGCTGTCATTTCGCCTCGCCGGGGTCTCGAATTACGTCGACGCGCCGTTTTGCCGTTCGCCTCCTCCTTTTTATGCCCGTTCTCGCGGGTCGATTCGCCTTTTGACGAACTGCTTCTTTAGTTTGAAATGCGCGTCATTCGATACCCGCCCGCGCCGAACAAAGCGCTTCCGGAAGCGCCATGAGATTTAACTGCATCGCCGCGACGCGACGCAAGGTAGATCATGCCGACTGATTCCTCGAGTTAACATCACCGTTTTGCGCGATACTACACGCGGCGAAAACTTTTTTATTCACCAACAAACTTCTTAATTTTGTAATCGACAACTATTGTCGTTGATACTTTACTTACCGGAAGCCAATTCATACGATTTTTCCGTAATTATGGTAGTCGCAATTTAGTAAAAAGGAGGCTTAGGAATTTTATTTTACATTATAATTTTAAACGAAAATATTAACCTTAAGCGGGCAACATACAGGCAACATCATACTTATTTATTAGGTCGAATTGATGCCTCCAAGGCGAAAAAATATTTTCGTTGTATATGTCAGTATTAAATATACAACAGGTTTGACTTCGAATATTTTTAACTCGACCCTTAGCACTCGAACGGTGACTGTAAGGCACCACTAAAAATTGCTGTATCATTATTCAAAATATTTCTTAAATTATCAAAATTGTTTGTATTTAATAAATTACTATACATTTCGGTACTGTACCAGTAAGTTGCACCATTTTCGTACGTATAGAAGAAATGTTTCGTTTTGGAGTTAAAATAGCTTCGAGTGCAAAGGGTTAAACGACGCTGTTGACAGTGACTTGTTGGTTGACAATTGAAATTGCTGTAGCTGTTAAAATAATCCTTAAGCCCACGGGCAATGGAGTTTTAAGAAAGGATGAAATAATCGCCGAGTAGGTAATGTATTAAGGGGATAAAAACGAAAGAAGGGTTAAGCAAAGACTGAGAGAAAATTCCCACTTATCTATTCCTCGGGTAATTATTGCGAGGTGTTACAGAATGTTCTTAGCTCGTGGTTCTCCTTAATCGCGCTGCAGTATACACGGTTTATGGGCCCTTGGAGCTCGCTCGCAGATAAACCGTGATTGTTGCGGTGTTTTACGACGGTCGGGTATGATCTCCTCGGCGAAGGTGCAGTTAAAAATCGTAACAAGTTAAGGCAGGCTGAAGGCTGGTTTTCCCTGTTTCGGGACACCTTGCCCGACCCGACCCGATCCGTCGGATCCCTCGGTTGGTCCGGGTTGAAGCGAGTCGTAATTAACGCGCCGTCTCGCTTTGACCAGCTTAATTTATAGACGGCACACGACTAACCCGAATTCCGTGAAATGTCCTCCAAACTGTAGCACGTCGTATCTCATTGATCTTGGCACGCGCCCGCGAATATTACAGCGAGTAATCAATTATTTCGTGAATCCCAAGAATGAGAGAGCTCCCTTGTGGACCTCAATTGTTCTCGCCCTATTTAAGAAATAAAATATTCATTTCTGTAGAGAATGTAAGGAGGCACCTTGAGTTATATTTTGCTTCACGGGTCCCCCCAATATGGGGGACCCCCTAATATGTCGCGAGGTTTCCGCGAAGGCCTCGGACGCCGAGGAATGTAAACACAATATACTCGAGCCGTGTTGTGTTTATAGTGCGAGGCGTCCGAGGCCTCCCGAGCTTCGCGGCCCCTCGCGAGGGGGTCCCCCCATGTTGGGGGGGCCCGTGAAGCAAAATATGACTCAAGGTGCCTCCTTACATCTTCTACAGAAGTGAATGTTTTATTTCTTAAATAACGTTCCAGAAAAGATGATAGTCAGAGGGAGCATTACACCTTTCAAAGATGCCCTCCTTTTTCTATAGTTCTGAATACATTGTAATCGTTCACATATATAGAGAATTATTTTTGTTATACGAGAGAGAGGACACTGCTGACATACCGCTACGTCTTGCGACGGACCATATGTCTCCGGCACGATATTAATATCTGTTAATTCGAGGGATCTTAGAATTTCGAAGATTTCCATACAGGTTGTCTGAAATTTTTATTACGTCCTTCGCGCGTATTTGCCGGAACGCAGCGAATGCAAACCGCCTGGCGATCGGGTATGGTGTTTCGGCTCGTTAATCCGCAGGGCTTAACGTATCCCGGCGTATTGTCGGAGGCCGGGGAATTGTTCTGTTACCGAGGCGAACGGTAAGGAGTTTTCTGTCGATGTCCCGTGTTTGCTGTACGGCCGCGTAAAACAACCATGCGGAGGGTTGCGTGGTATCGGCACCGTGGCTCATCTGCGGTCGGCCAGAGATTGCTGGCTTAAAGCAATAAAAAACGATAAAAAAGTAAAAAAAAACACAGTTCCTCAGGAGGTATTAACGATGGTCGGCGAACACCGTAGGATTAGCTACCTAACGATCCGCCATAAAAATCGGCGCCGCGGAGGGGATCCGAATGGGGAGTGGGAGCTTTTACCATAAACCACCACCGTATGCGAAGGTGTTGCTGCTAATTACCGGGAACGGTTGCGAATAGGCTGCATTGTTACGGCGGTGTTCCCGATGACATAATGGACGTTTCTGGATGCTTATATTATTTTCCTTTTTGTTTTCAGGACATCGATACCGAGAGGTCGATATGTACAGTAAGACGATACGTGTCGCATGACGCTCGTAAATGATCGCCGGTAATGGAATCGGCAATTTGACAGGTGGAAATGATTACCAGCGGTGGGAGACAGGGGAGAGAGGAGATCGCGGGATCCGGTCAACGTTGTATTACGAGATAAACGGAGGTCGAACGAGGGTGAGATCCGGCGCGCACGATGGGACGTGATTCATGCGAACAACGCGCGACGTCTGACGCGATAGGAGAAAAAGATCGAGAGGGAACGGCGGCCCCTGCAAGGAAAAGGAGGGAAAATGGAGCACGTGTTCGTTCTATAGGAGAGTTCACACGGGGACCATTTCTTGTCATCTAATCTAATCATTTGTCCGTAGGATACGCCGCTTGCACGGACCAGTACCAACAAACGGTTGCGGGTGGCAGCACAATTCCGCGAGCGCGAAAGGATTTTTAATGGACGGGTGCCCTTTACGCTTATTTAATTATTTTATTAAATTAATGCAGTGTAATGTGCTATAATCAATGTAGACTGGGTAGTCTTGTTTTCGAAAAATGGGGGAAAATTAATTAAACGTTTGCAGAACTTCTTCGAGTACATATTTGGATTATATTACATATATTTATATATTACTACAACGTTTGTACATGTGTTTGTAGGTACATACAT
Organism: Seladonia tumulorum; assembly: GCA_913789895.3. Lineage (NCBI taxonomy): Eukaryota > Metazoa > Arthropoda > Insecta > Hymenoptera > Halictidae > Seladonia > Seladonia tumulorum. The sequence goes on from OU565280.1 coordinate 8,154,228, forward strand.
TACAGGGAGGAGGTTACCGCCCTCTCGATACATCCCCGTTGGCATCGCCGCGACGTCGATCTATTTACCCCTACGGCACGACACTTCGCAGCCGTGTCAATGCGACCCCCGGTGAGAATTCCATTATCATGGCCACGATTTATGCTCGTCCCGCCTCGGCCCGAGTAAAAATGGAGCCTTTCTGATCCTCCTACGTTACTACGCAATCTCGCCGCTTGTGGGAAAACTAATTTTCGCTTTCTTAAACTGTCCGCGGCATGTAATATACAGGGCGTCCTAAAAATATATTTCCTTGAAAGGGGCAATTCCTGAAGTGATTTGAAGAAAATATTTCCTTTGCGAAAATGTTCTTCGTTGCTTTGTTTAGGAGTTATTAATGAAAAACACGGACCAATCAGAACGCGGCAATAGCGCACGGACCCAGCCTCGGCCAATGACAACGCCGCGCTCAGCGGGACCCAGCACCGAAACGGAGTCTGTCCGCTGTAACCTCGCCAGTGATTGGCCCGTGTTTTTCGTTAATAACTCTTTAACGAAACCGCGGAGAACATTTTTGCAAAGGAAAAAGTTGCTTCAAATAACCCAAGGAGACATCAGTTTCAGGGAGGGTCAACATTTTTGGGACACTCTGTAGAATTATACAGGGTGAATCGCGAATCATGACCAGTAGAGATTACTCTGTTATTAGCAGTCTATCTGTTAGATTACACCCTGTAGAAATCAAGTGAGACGTTTCCTTTGGTGAATTGACTTATTATTACTAGACTGCGGATCTTTATGCAAAATAAAAGTCGTTTGCATTCATTGCGAGTCATAAAAGCCACACGTAGGAATTTATTGCTCTTCCTAATGGCTTTATTAAGTTGTAAGAAATGTATGGACACCCTGAAATTCCCATAATCTTTTTACTGTTCGAAATAACACCCACCCAGTTTTGCTATAAACGCATAAAATCCGCAGTCTTTTATTTTTATATTATGTATTTATTATCTCTCTCTCTCTCTTTATGTTTGATTAATTTAGTTTTGCGTTTATTCCTAGTTTATTTGTATGCTCATTCTTAGTTTAATTTGTTTAGGTCAAAATATATGCATAGACTAGATGTAAGTAGATGTTAAGCAGATCTAGAAATGAGAAATAGAAAGTAACATAATTGTAAGATAGAAGTAAGGTTAGGGTAACCCTAATGGGAACAAAATAAAAAAAATAAGAGGAAGAAATAAATAAAATAGAGGAATTTCTAGCATAAAATCAGCAGTTTAATGATTACAAATGAAAACTGTCGGCAGATAAATTGTCGCCGCACTCTGCAAACTGGATTTGCTAAATTTCCCGTTTCGCATGTGCCATTCGGTGTACTGTAGTGGCTCTAGAAATTCTATAGCTACTCTCTTCCTCTTTCTGCCATTAGCTCCCCCCCGGAACAAGCTCGGGGTGTTAAATGGTGGACGATGAGAAGGTGCTCCACACCTTGATAGAAGCAAGAGTTGCCGCGAATTTCACAATGGCGCAGCGGGCGTCCGCGATATAAATATTTGTCTCCGAAGAGGCTCGGGCAAGGCACTCGCAAGAATCTCGGGCCGACGCGTACGAGGGTCCGGGAATAATGGTAACGCCGCTTCAAGGTGTGTGCGTTGAAACGCGCGCCCGTTCGTGCGTGAATGCGTAATGGCTCCGCTGTGTGTTTGCGGGGAGTTGGTTTTCGTCCGGAGGAAAGCCCTCCGCCACTCGAAAGACAAAAAAGCTACCTTCGCCTCGTGGAGATCGGCCCGCATGTCTTCGCCTGTCAAAAGTTTTGTGGGAAAGTTTCCAGGGAATATGAAATGTCAAACCTCGATTCTCTGTCGGCCGGGGATCTCCTCCTCATTGTTCGGGGACCGTTGGTAATCGAAGATTTCAACATCGACATTTTTTTCTTTGCAAAACAAAATCGAGTCTCTCGGTTTGCGAAATATTTGCATGATTGATTCGCCTCCGGTTTGACACTAATATCGTGACGTTGGCTCATCCAGACGGGACTAACAGCCGCCGCCCTCGCCCTTCCCAGGAATCGGACATCTACATTCGCTTCGCGGGATAATGGCCGCCTCCCTTCGGATGGCAAGGACAAATCGCTTAACGCGATTCCGGCTGCTTGCTCGTTGCTCTTCGCTCGCTTTCCGCTCGCGCTCCGCGCGGTGACAAATTATTTTCCATTACCAGCGTCGATGACGGCCCGCGATAAAATATGCGGCTTCCGTTCCGCGGGGACACATTTAATTAACCGGATGATGCTAAGAGTATCGTTTAAAGGAACCGCGTGAAATATTTTGAACCCTAGGCACAAAATTTTAACGAGAACAGAAACGCAAAGGAGCAGTTGTCGAGGTGACACGAATGGCTCGAGAGTTTCTCGAAAAAAAAAAAAAAGGAAAAAGCGATCCTGATCGAAATTCACTGACACGACAGTCCAGACAACACGGTCATGCGTGCCCGTGCACCTCGTTGGATGAAGATGAAATGTCGTTTTCAACGTGTTTTCTAGGTCCCGCTATTGCCGTTGAAGGGCCACGGAAGAGAGGAGACGAAGGACGGCGATACACGACATGAATGGCCGAAGCATTCATCGTTTAATCAAGGATCTATGACGGCTGAATGCCTCCGAGGAGTACCTTTGTGCCTGTTCGCGTTACGAGGCGAGTCCTTTCTGAAAAATAAGGGCGTGGGAGGAGTGACGACTAGGAGGGACGGGGAGTATATACGAAGTGCCTCTTTCTCCGGACCCTAAACGTTCCGTCGCAGAAGGATAAGGCACAGGTGATCTCTTCGTACCTTTACGCACCACTAATTTCTTCCTCGTAATCTTCCGCAGCCGGTCATTCGAGCTTCCGAACTTCTTCCTCCGCATTTACCTATTCATTGTCGGCTACTGTACCATACGATCCCGTTTCCCCACTTGCACTACCAGTGTCACGGATAAGTGACACCCAAAGCCTCGAAGTTTACTTAAAAATACCCAAATTAATTGGATACAGTTTGTTTTTTAAAGCACACAATATCCAACGAATCCATGACTTATTTCTATTGAACTGTTTTAATATTTCAAGGAAAAAGTACCTTGGATTTGATAAAACATTTTAACAAGGAAAAGAAGCAGAGAAATAAAGGTTACACGTAATAAACGCAATCTGCGGAGTTTGTACCTATGGACTTGGTTCACTCTGCGAGTAACCGAAAGTTTATATCTAAACAAAAATAACCTCTACAAGTCAATCAATGCAACGCCTAAACCAGGCCTGTCCTACCCACGGCCCGTGGGGCATATGTGGCCATATGTGTGACTTCTATATTCCGCTAAAGTCGAAATTAACATTCCTCCATTTACTATTTAACACCGTCATATCCTCAGAAGCACATGATGACATTTGTTTCTATTGCTATATTTATTTCTATTTATATATTTATTTCTATAAAGGAGTCTTTGAGGGAACGGATAGATTGATGCTGGGGACCGCGAAAAGAAGTTGGACAGGGCTGGCCTAAACGAAAAGCAAGGGCGACCAGACAATTGAAAAAATAAAATCAATTCGCTATTCGTCACGAAACCATGGTAAGCTGTTCGAAACCACTTCGTTCGATCCACCCTGTATACGATATTTTTAAATAATATTGTCCCGGTTCCGGCACTCCTCGATACTCGCGCGATTACGTGAGAAAGCCAAGAGCATTCGCATTCGCAGAGTCACGTGCATGCGCAGCCGCAGGCCGAACGCGTGTCGTGTTTGCTTTTCGCTTTTGCGGCCTTGCATCGTGCATCGCGCATAGGCGAATCGTTTTCCGGGGTCACACCCTCTCGAGCACGCATCGCTAAACGTAGTTCATACGTCTCGATTAAGAAGGCTGTCACTGCCTCCGGAATGGGGATTAGCATTTCGATTATTTACTCAACGAGACGAGTTGCCCTGGTTTCTCCGCCCCGCACGCACCGTCTCGTGTCTCCTGCACCGGTCCCTCTGTGATGCACGCCGCGTTCGACATATGCTCTTTGTGCATCGTGGATAACGTCGAGTGGCTGCGCCACGTGGCGATGTTTACTCACCGACGATTCAAACTCTTCGAGAGCTTTTGATCGTGCCGACCGTGCGCTCGTGATCCGGCCGTACCGCACCATGGTAAGTCAGTGCTCCAACCTTACCGACCCCTTGCACGGGTGTATTCCGGGTTGCGGTACCTACAGGTGTCGAGCATTTTAAATCCGTACAAAAATATTGTTTAGCGAACACGACTCTGTTCCCTACCCTTTCAATTTTATGTCATTCAACTTTTTGATGACTGACAACAAGACTAATATTTGTATGAATTTTTTTTCTTATTCCAAACCATAGAATATTAAATCTGGAGTACCCTCTACACGTACATTACTGTGCATAAAATTCGTTGGAAGGATTCCCGCTAAAGTTAAAAAAATACACGGTTATAATGCCGCTTGAGAACAGAGTTTTCTCGCCAAGGATGCACTCTTTGAAAAATGTGGTTCAATTACAAGGACATTAAAGTGTTACAACGACATGGAAGAATCGATTCGCGAACAAACCTGCCATATCGAGTATGGAAATCGACATATGCGTTAATCAACGATTCGTATCGGCGAAGTGGGCGTTTAAAGTATCGAGGCAGCAGCGGTGAACGTGTCCCGAGGAGGAATGATCCCAGAACACCAAGGACGTTCACTGCCCCGCGACTAAAATATGTAGCGGGCCCCGATGGACCCCGATGGTCCCCGATGGTCCTGCCTGGCGCCAGGATAATGAAGCGAGCCGGCCAAGACCCGAGCCGGCGATTAGCCACGGGGGAAGTTAGATTTCGATCGAACCGGATAAATATTTAAATTTGTCAGTAGTACCGTTTTTATAGTCTCCGGCCGAAGTTAACGGACCCGGCCGAATCAAGATCAGTTTATGGGCCCCGTGATGTCCTAAAAACGGAGGTGGTATCGGTACTCGACTACTCAAGGATCGTGTTGTGGAGTCCGGCCAAAAATTGGCCGCCATGCCACCGGTTCTCACCGACGCGACAGGGGAGAGAATAAAAAAAGAAGGTTCAAAGAATTTGACAAATACGGCTCGCATTCGGGAAGACCTGTCCCAGCGTAAACAGGAATGTTCATCCTGCTAACAAATTCGATTAGACTCCACGTACCGGGTGGCGCGGCACCATCCACGGGGAAGACCCATGGGTCCTTTTTGAAAATGATTCGACCGGTCTCTTGAAAAACAACGCGCAAGATTCGTCGGGGATTAACCCTCTATGCCTACGTCATTTCTGACCCACGTCGATATTTCACTACAGTTTTCTTTCGATATAAAGCGATAGCTCGGGACCTCCGTTCGTCCTATTTCGAATTAAGAAGAAAAAGAGGGGATTTTATTATTTAGAATTTAAAAAAATTGTACTTACTGACGGTTCGAGGTCATCCCCACCACTACGGGACACGAATGACCCCAATATAAATACGGTGCAAGTTAAACGTTGGAAATGCAACTAAAGGAACACAGGGAACAACATATAGGATCGCAAGCAAAATAATATCCTCGCAGAAATTATGACAATGGAATTTATTACAATGTTGCTTTCGAAAATAGTGACAAATGGTTGCACAGCGCTACGCATAATATTTCATACCAAACATTAGCTACGGATGTACGTCTAAACGTAATAGAGTCCTTATCGTAAACGATATCACTTGTAACATATCGGAATACTTTAAAATAGGGACAATGAGACGCGCACTTAGCCTAAGAGGATGAGCAACATTTAAACGAACGCGTTCGATCGATTCGATTTTCGACAGCGTCGATGGTCGCCGATCCAGCTGGACGAGATTATTTACCGAAGAGAAGGGAGGATTGTTGTTCGCATTTGATGCTCGTTCGAATTTTGTCCAGCCGGATCGTCGATCCGCGACACCGTGCGTGGACGCGTCCGATCGGAATCGTTTTTCTCATGCGGCGAGTAATGGCCCCGGGCGCCCCGCCGAAAGGAAAAAAAGGTCCGGAGCGGACGCGACCGTATAATTTCAAAGCGAGTACGTGCGTGATACGTTATTTAAATGGCAGGAGGAACTATCTCAAAGATTGAGGTAATGAGGAAGAATGAGCTATTCAACTGTGAATAAAATAGCGTTGTTATCGTCTCTTAATACCTAAGGCGTTCGGGCCATGAACCCGTGGACGCGGAAGACATCTTAAAACGCTAGGGGAGCTTAATAGTTAGGGCGCGGAAAGACGCTGCCGTGACAAGTCAGCGTGTCCATCGCAGCGGCGGAGCCTTCGAGCATGCTCTAGTAGCATTTATGGTTGGGCATTTTTGTTGGGCCTTTGGTTAGAAATAATGTCGCCTTTGTTACAGTTGGGCCTACCGATCACACCCAACGTCACTGAAATACTAACACACACAATCTAATTGGGCCCTGCTGACATATTATTTTGAGCTTCCCTTTTACTGTTGTTTTCACAGTATATTATAAACATACTATAAACAAATTATCTCCGCAATAAAAACTGGAAAACAAATTTCATACCTAAGGCGGATTTGAACACCTGACCCCCTGGGTAGTAACCTAATACGCTACCACCCAACCTAAACAGCTGTCTTCAAATTAGGTGCTATGATATGGATTTTTAGATGCGTCAAAAATTTTAGATCAAAATATCTAAAAAACGAAGGCCCAATCTGAAGAACCTCAAAAAGGTTTTATGATACTACATGAGCACTGCTGAAAAATTAAAGAAATAAATAAATTCGAAGGCTGCAGCACACAATTAACTGACTCTAATAACTGTGGGCCCAACGTTGGCTATTCGTTGGCAAATTTACAGTTTTTCGTTGTGGGCCCTATGTTGGGGATTTGTTTGGCGAAACCACTAACTATATCCCAACAAACTCCCAACCGCCGGTCACCATAAATGCTACTAACGTCCCGGTGAATCAGGCCCAGGCAGCTGCGACTTCCCGATACGCTTTTTCATCACAGAAGCGTCGTCGCGACGAAAGCACGCGGCGCGCGCGCGCTCAGTCAATTCTTATGGATCTCGCGTTGCCTCCTTCGTCGTCGTTCTTTCGTTGGTACAGGTAGGATCACGAGGAATTCTCGAGTCAACGTCTTTCGTGAGCTTGGACCCATCGGGTTCGATGTCTCCGAGTATCAATTAATCCGTATACTTTCGTTCACGACGATTCTTAACAGGCGAATTTTGTTAAACTATAGGATGCAAAATTCGACTCGGAAAGAGTGAGGCTTCGTGTAACACGTTCAACGATACATAAATAAAAATCGATACAAAAAGAAGATGCAAAATTTCCGAGAGATAATTAAATAAGAGAACGAAGAAGCGTATAATTATAATAACGGTATTAATAATAATAATAATAATAATATTAATAATATTTAAAATAATAATAATAACCATCGCCATTATCGGTATCTTAGAACTGACTGAACCACAACACTTTATCGTGTATTCTCCCATTGCACGGTCGTTCGCTCATACATACAACGATCCACCGCTGACGAACAACGTGAACGCCCGCGATTAACGGAATCACAAAAATTAGGCGTTGTCGCGCGGAGCCGAGAGATGAGGATCTCATTCAGGGCAAAAAGAAAATGTCCCCTCTGACGCTGACGCGATCCTCAAAGGCCATCGAGTAGCACACAGAAAAGTTCGTACTTTCGCTACCCAAGGGAGCAACTTTCGTTCGTCAAGTTTCGCAAACGGGAAATCGGTTCTCTTACGAGTTTCATGGCGATCGGATCGTCCGGCGACCTTTCCGTCCTCGGATCGACAGAACGGCCAACGCACTTCGACTGCTTCCTCCGATCCCAGTTCCCAGGGCCGTGCTTAAAATTAATCGTTGAGGCAGTTTTGCGCGCGCGTGGCAAGAAGAAGCGAAACGGTTCAGTCGTTCCCCTTTCATCGGACGATTCGGTCCCGCTCGAGTAAGTTGTCGACGAGCAGTCCTTAATTTCGTATTCTTCATTGTAACTTCAACCTCTCTAATGAAAGACTCGATCGCGAAGCCCGCGAGAAGGATCGCTGTGACCTTTTCCAGACCGTAGAAACGACGGAGCGACGACTAACCGAAGATTAGCGTCGGCATTAACCAGAGCTCAACCTAACCTACCCGTGAAACTTAGGCGTACCGTGCACGTGTATACCGGTAATCGTTTACCCGCGGTTGCGTTTGACACCGAGTCGGACACGTTACGCATATCCTAAGTACAGGGTGAGCCACTTAAGGGCCTAGACTCCGTAGATTCGCGATAAGGTAGAGCGACTACGTTACCGACAAAACTAGACGAAAAATCGTTTCACGTGCCTCAACTTTTTACATGAGAATATCTTTCGCTGGGAAAGGACTCATTCGAAAGAGGAAGGTTCGATGCAGCGCGCGCTGGTCACCAGCTGACGAGATTATGCAGATATTTTAAGTGTTGGAACTAGGTGAAAAATTGATGATCTGCATATCGATAATACAGAGTAAAAAGTGTGACAAATTCGGTCACAGATGGCCTCTCCGCTAATCGTTTCTCGTGTTTCTGGAACCTGGTTCGATCGACGGTCACGAGAGTTTTCTTAGATCCTAAAAATCGGTCGGTCCTTAAAATTAATTTCTGAGGCAGTTGAGTTGGAGAGATAGAGAAACGGGGAGAAGGAGCAGAGGGCAGGAAGAGAAAGAGAGAAATGGAGACAGAGAAAGAGAGCAAAAGGATCAGTCATGTCGGCATCTAGGTTCGTTCCGTCAACTTGGAGCTAAGTCGAGGGACCGTCGACTCGCATCTATATCGCGGTGTTCTCTATCACCGTCCGCGGCCCGTGGCTCCTTCATAGAGCGAGGAACTTCATCAGCGCGTCGTAAATGAGCCGAGGACTGATGGTGCCGTCGGCGGTGTACCGGACACCTCTTAAGGAACCGTCGTCGTGACTAACAACTCCGTATTCCCCGACAATGAAGCCGTCCGGAGTTCTCTCCTCGACCCTGTACCTTCTATAGTTCCTGCCCTCTTCAACGAAGCCGACTTTGTGGCCGTCTTCGACCTCGGACGCGTTCGAGGGCTCGGTGAGCATCATCTGCGGCCCGTGAGCGTTCCCGTTGCTGCTCACGCTGACGGACTCATCGACCTCGTAGTTCTGTTCGTCGGGTTCGTCGCCGCGTTCGTGGCTCAACGGTTGGCCCTCGGAGTCGTACAGCTTGCTGGGCTCGCCGTAGACTTTGGCCGGTTGCGAATAGACCTTCGCCGGCTCGGAGTAGACCTTCGCCGGTTCCGAGTAAATCTTTGAAGGCTCCGAGTACACCTTTTCCGGCTCGCTGTAGACCCTGGCGGGCTCGCTGTAGACCTTCGCCGGTTCGCTGTAGACCTTCGCTGGCTCGCTGTACACCTTGGCAGGCTCGCTGTACACCTTAGCCGGCTCCCCGTACACTTTCTCGGGCTCCCCGTACACCTTCGCCGGCTCGCTGTACAGTTTAGCCGGCTCGCTGTACGGTCGTGCCGGCTTGTAACTCTTGGGCGATTGGGTGTAGACTTTGCTCCCCGGACGATTGTAATGAGAACCGTCGTAATGCCTGCCGGCCTTTCTTCCCTGAGCCGGGAATCGTTCCGATTGGCTCTCTATCGGCTCCTCGTTGTACTCTTTCGGCTCCGAGTTCTCTTCCGGTAGCTCGTAATTCTCCTCCGTCGGAAGGGTGATCATGTCTTCCGGGGGATTATGCGAGCTGACGTTTGTCTCTCCTCGGCCTTGCTCCCCGTCCGCGGAGGTGTGCCTGTTCAGCGGCCTAGGGGTCACCGAACTCTGTGGCTGCCAGCTGGTACTGGGCGATCCCTCGTCCACCGAGAACTCGCTTCTGTTCGATTCGGACACGATGTTGCTGATGTCCTCGGTGACGAAGCTGGACGACGACCGTGGCGTCATCGTCAAGGTCGTCTTGGGCGCAGCAGTGGTTGCCGTTGTCGTCGACGTCGTCGTCGTCGTCGTTCTGGTCGTCGACGTGGGCGTGAAGATTTTCGTGGTGTGCGATCTGGTGGTCGCGTTGTTGGACTCTCTGGAGGAACTGTTGGCTGCGCTAGATAGCCGACCAACCGCGGCAGCATCCGCGTTGTCGTAGTGCTCGACACGAACTTTATACGGAGTCGCCTCAACGGTGGACGTCACGCTGACGCCGATCACCTTCTGCCGGCTGACCCCTTTGTTGGACGAGTTGCTGGTCGCGTTCATCTTACCCAGAGACCCCTCTGGTGGACCCATCGACGTCACCGTGGTCGAGGAACTCTGCGACGCCAACCTTGTCGAGGATATCTCGCTGTTGGTGCTCAGTTCGTCGATTAACGATGCCAGGTTCTGTTGCCTGTTCTCCAGCGTCTTGTGACTGATCGGGTAAAACCGGACGACCTCTTCGCGGCCGTTCGTGTTGCGACCTCTGGGGACCGTTTGTCTGTTGCCAGGGTTCCGCGATATTCGGTAGATCGACGCCTCGTGCTGATGCGATTCCGCTGTCGCGCTATCTCCTATCGCGGCCGTCCCCGACGACGACGACGACGACGACGACGACGACGACGACGACGACGACGAAGACGAAGAGGACGACAACGATGCTCCGTGCCCTCCGCGCCTGAAGCTCCTGCGACGCTGGGGCGGCGTGGCCATGGCGCCGTTTATGAAGACTGATAAGAATTCCGTGCCCGCGAGTATATCGTTCCTCTTCGCCGGAGCAGCGGCTACCTCGTCCCACACCAATGCCGCCTGCAGCAGTACCTGGAATATGTTCGGTCGTTCAATGGAATGCAGAAGCAATTTGCGATACGAAATAAAACGGTCGACGGGTAATGCAAACATGTTCTTAAAGTAATATCTCGGTCTCCGGTCATCCCGTGGTAAATCAATCACTATGCCCCGTTCATGAATATTGTTTCGAACTCTCGAGCTGGTCGCGAAAGGGCGTACCCACCGGGTCCTCTATTAATTCCCTGGCAATTCCCCGGCCTCTTCGATCGCCTTGAGAGTTTCGCGTGCTTCGAGCTTAAACGACCCGAAGAGCGGTTCTTTTCGCATGTTACCGAAGCCCAACCTTGTCTCTTCCGACAGCCAAATTATACGCCTTGCTAATTTCCATCGATTATTTTTACAATGATTCCGAGACTGACATTGAGTGCGCGGGTGGTCCGCGTTTCGATAAAAAGGATTAATAGCTGTGATACGTTGTTGGATATTCGTCCATGTCATAGTACAGTAATGGCTAACCCTCGTGTTGTGGCATATATTATGGTAGGACTATTCTCTAGCGACCGCGCCGAACGTATTGAAGGTCAGCGCGTGTAAACACGGACCGAGGCAGCTCCAGATTCGCGGGCTATGCCCCCCGGTGGAGTGGATAGGCGAGCTAAGACCGCGTAGCTCCGCGCGGCTTAGATCAAGACTGTACTGTACTCGGGCGTGTTGATACGTCATCGAATTTGTTCCATCGCCAATGGACCGGTAGCAGCAAGCGGAAATATGATAATTGGGCCGCATCGAGCTGTCGACCATCCGCGACCGGCTCGTTCCGAGAACGGCCAATTAACCGATGGCTGAAATTGATTAAGCGGCCGACTCGCGGGACGTCTACGATCGGTGAAATAATGAGGATGGATGTGTCAAATGAGCGTACGAAAAACATGTCAGCGGCACGCAGCGCAGCTGTGTTTCGAGCGGCCGCTCTCGACGTTAATATAGAATATTAACAAAGTGTTGAGGGTACCTGTTCGAGCCGCATGAGAACCGTGAACAAGTTCGTAAGTGCTTTGCATTGCGAGGACACGCGGAACATGTCAGACCGGGTTTTATTTTTTCAAACCTCCGCGCGCACGATAAAACGTCCCGACCATTCTGGATGCACGAAGGCCGCGTCAGGTGCATCCATGCGATTTATAAATTACACTACAGCCGCCTTAAAGTTTTGCGAACGGGTGCAGCTTATCGCGTTCCGGCAGGCTCGCGGTTTCAGCATTGTTGTTGCCGGCTCCGTTATCTGAACATTTTATTCCCTAGCGTGGAGAGACTCCCTCGAAAAAATGGTAAATGGCAAAAAAGCGTACTCGACGCTTTCGGATAAAATCTTATGCAAATCCGATCGGCGACTGTATACACACAATGGCGCATCGGCGTGTAACCCTGTACAAATTGTATCATCGAAACGACCGTCTAAATATATGTATATGCATACGTAGGCTATTCGTGTTCGTCCAGGAAGACGAGTTAATATTGGAAATCGTTTCGGTCCCGCCTCGAATTAGCAAACAATGGTCGACGGGACACCGTTTCCTGATGCGGTAGTCGAAAAAGTGAGAATCATTGCCGCCGTGCTAGCGGGACTAGCAGGTGCGAAGACGTTAAACATGACGCGAAGCGGTCAGCGTTGTAATCAATATTCATGTATTCGAGCGTTGTAAATTAAGACTAGAGAACCGTGACTTTGGCCATGAAATTTTCTGCCTTGCAAGCGGAAGCGACCTTGCGAACAATTTCATCGAAAATACAGGGTGTCCCAAAAATGAGCTTCCTCGAAGGAGGTGATTCCCAAGATAATTCCAAGTAACTTTCCCCTTTGTAAAAATGTTCTCCTTGCTAACAATTTCTCCGAAAATATAGGCTGTCTCAAAAATGAGCTTCCTAGAAGGAGGTGATTCCTAAGGTCATTCCAAGTAACTTTCTCCTTTGCGAAAATTTTCTCCGCGGCTTTGTTTAGGAGTTATTAAAGAAAAACGCAGACCAATCAGAGCGCGGCTACAGCGGAGGGCCCCACTGAGCTCGCCGTTGTCATTGGCCGCGCCGGGGTCCGTCTGCTATAGCCGCGCTGCGATTGGTCCGCGTTTTTCGCTAATAACTGGTTAACGAAGCCGCGGAGAACATTTTCGCAAAGGGAAAAGTTACTGCAAATTTTCCGAGGAATCTCCCCTTTGAAGTATAACATTTTTGGGACACCCTGTATATTTTCATTCCCTCCGTTTAACTTTCCGTAGATTGCGGAGCATTTCAAAGGAGAGCCGAGGTCGTCGAAAGTCCGTACTATATTAATCGATGTCACAGAAAAGAACGTATAAAAACGATTGTCTTTATTAAAGTATTTACGACTCGCGGGTACTAAAACTTTTACGACAGGGGTAACGCATGATTAAACGTTTAATGCGTAAACTATTAAATAAATTTGGCGTTTTAGTTATTTCAAAATGCCATATCGATATCTTAATTGCGATCGTACGAAAGGATCCGTCCGTTGTCGTTGCGAAGAAAGAAACGAGAAGCTGTAAATAACGGTTGTCGTTGAAAGGAACGTTGTCAGTCCGGCCGATAAGTGTTAAATATCGTGTGGTCGTATAACGAAAGAATTTCGAAAATGCATCATAGGCATTCCTTTGTGTCCGTGTTCTTTCTGTTCCCGTTCGCGGGTATTTTTGCCGTGGCCAACATTTATGGACGTTCAAACGAAACAGCTTCCAATTTTTTTCTGCCTAACAGTCTCGGTTAACGTCGTGAAGATTGAAATTCTCTTCGAGAACCACGGCCGCGGCCGGCGCGGCGCGGCGGTTTTAACGAGTCAGCGATTTTCTTTTATTTCGTTTGTCGTTGATGGGGTTCGACAATGCCCCCGGTGCCCGCGCTATTTTAATTGGGAGCCCTCGGCGGCGTAATTATTTCTAAATTTCCTGTTGCCTAGATTATTACGAGCCCCTCGTAATACCGATCCCACCGTTGCCGTTCCAGAAGTTTGATTACACGGTACACGCGCCGCCGCGCGAGAGCAGCACGCGGTCGATATTTCATACGCTAAATGGCACGATTACTTTCGCGAGCCACCGCGCATCTATCAAGAAATTACTTGTACGGCCGATCCGATCGCAATGATGTTTCTTAAAGAGACAGCTGTATTTTATCCCCACGGCGAATAAAGATAAGAAATTGTATTTCAAGTGCGGCGCTCGAGCGTAAAAGTCGGCGGGATCGTTTGTCCCGGCTGACGTAATCAGCGTCGGCGACCTTCCGCAAGATTGCAAAAATCCGATTCAGAGCGTTTTACGGCGGCCCAACGGCCGGATGACACGCTGGACAAGAAGAAAAAAAATCGACAGTAAAACCAGCCTCGAGAAGGTACGAGCCTCCGCTTTAAATTATTAACGGCATGACACTTTGCGATCTCGTATCGCGGGTGTACATTTTTACGTTTTTTTTTCCTTCTCGTCGGCCCTACGCCTCCTTTCTCCTCTGTGCGTTGTCTTCCGAATGCCGCGCCGCGCCGCATCGCATCGAAGATCACATAATAACAGCATAAATTAAGCTCCTACGCTTCGTAGAAAGCGCACAACAATGGAAAAGGTCGTCTCTTCTCATCCCAAAGCAGAACTGGAAGAATTCCAATCACAATTTCTGCAGCTTTCGATCGCGAACCACAGGGATGGGCATTTTTGTCCCAATTTAGACGGGACCGTCCCTACCATAGCGCCCACTGTCCTCTCCCAGTGGGCCCCTAAGCGTAGGGCAACGAAGACGCGAGAAAATGTGTGCGGTGCATAAAAGAGTGGTTGGAAGCAAGCGTTTGAGGGGCCCCACCAAGAGGTTGGTGGGGGAAACAAGCGATTGAGGGGCCCCATCAAGGGGTTAATGGGAGAAACAAGCGTTTCAGGGGCCCCACCAAGAGATTAGTAGGGGAAGCAAGCGTTTAAGGGGCCCCTCTAAAAGATTAATGGGGGGGGGGACAAGCATTTGAGGGACCCCACCAAAAGGTTAGTGGAGGAAACAAGCGTTTGAGGGGCCCCACCAAGAGGTTAGTGGGGGAAGCAAGCGTTTGAGGGGTCCCAACTGTGCCCAGCATACTGGTGTGCCAATTTCAATCTTTTAGGCACGGGTGATTATAATGCGTTCCGTTGTGTGTTCCGCGGTTTTAATAATTGCAACGAGCGCTCGCGTGCGCGCCTATAAATCGCGTACACGCCGTGCCGGTCTCGACAGTGTTTAAACCGAGCAGGCCTCTAGAACGGTTTCCTGTTGAAAGGAGAACGCGTATCGTCGCGCGGACACCTCGGATGAGGTCATTCGGTGCACCCACTTGCTTATTACTCTCCGCGGATGGCTTGTATTTCTGCTGGAAGTTATTTCTTTCTTGACAGCGCTTCTGTCAAGGTAGAATGAAATACGCAAAACGATCGGTTATCTTTTTTTTCCCCCCGCCACGATGAAATTTCGTTACCCGTTCGAAACGTCGTTTTATTGGAACCGTGTGTCCGATTCGATCCGGTTGGAATTGCACAGCCGTCCATCCGGACGAACGGGGAGGCCTTGTCAGTGACCTTCTCTCTCCGATCATCTCGTCCTGTCAGCGGAGCCTTCGCGATTCCCGTCCGATTTAATTAAAATCAAGCGACCGATGGGTGCTCGAGGGTGAACGTACCTGGATCGTTTTGCGAACTAGATCGACTGCCGAGCGAGACACGTGCCAAAAAAGTTTGGTACGGGTTCCCGATCGATTCGTCAACGATTTGGATCGCGGTTGGCCGAGAACGATGTTAATAACGGCACACGGCGCGCCGAATGGTCGAATAACAGTTCGAATCGAGGTATTCGCGTGGGTTAGAGAGTATCTATCGTGCGCGTTCGGTGGATCGGGAGCGTTTATGCGTGTTCGCAGGTGTGACAGTTTGAGAAAGGATAGCCCCGTCACCGGAAAGGTATCGTGCTTTTTACTGGGGCGTGAATGAGCTCACGAGTCCGACCGGGCTCCGTTGCTTGCCCGATGAAATTAGATCAGATGGCAACGCTGCTACCGTAAGTCGACGGACGACTGTTACAGTTATAGTGTTTACAGGTCCCCCCACTATTTGTTACTTCATATTACCGTGCTTTTATCTCTCCTGGAGAAAATCTATACACACAGTATTTACTCGATATTTGTCCAAAACACGGGTCTAGCCAGGGACATATATCGACCAGGAGATACCTAATTCCTTGATCCACGCAGAACGTAAAAGGGGATAGCTAGAGACCTCAGTGCTCATGGTCCCTCATACCCCACGGCAGTGGGGACAGTTCCGGGACTTTTATCGGACAGGTATTTGTGACATATATCGAGTAAACCTTTCCCAACGCCGAGATGAGAAAGCACTGAAAGCCCGGTCGCCGCGGGATCCCGATGCCCGGTGTCCAAACACGTTGCGCAACATATGATCCGGCAAACTAGTTTTAAAAGAGTTATTAGGCCTCCCGCCGAACGCGGCGTTAACTAATGAGCTACACCATATCTACGACGATGCGACGCGTCGTTCTGTATCACAGGCGGTCGGTGTGACTGTCCGGTGATTAATCAATACGGCGGAGGATTCAACGATTTCGATTACTTTCAGGCATTTGTAGGCTGGTGCTGACATTGACGCAACCGACGAGCGCAATAATGTAATTAAAATACGATAGGACGCGCGGCGCGGCGTTACGAATGACGATCCACAGGCGCGGCCGTTTTAAAGGTAAACTCATCGCGAAGGAATCACGGATTTGAGAAGATGCAAGTGGGCGCAAGTCAAGTTAATACTGTCGCCCCCGTTTCCAATGTCTTTTTCAACGTGCAATCGGCTGCGTGACCCACTTGCACGACTCGCAACGGCGGCTGTTGTGTGCGCTTCGTCCGCTATGACAAAAAGGACTGTGCGCGTAGTTATAGTGTTTCGGGCGAAGTCGTGGCACCCGAAGATCCGGGAATCGCCGGTGGAGGGGGCGGGGTGACGGCTAGAGCAGACGAAACGACACGCGAGCGTGCATCAGGTTCCGAGGGGATCTACAAAAGAGGCCAATCAAGGTTGCGACTGGGTGTGGTGTGTAATGCGCATGCAGACACACACACAAACACACACACACCACCGACCGATATTTCTTCCTCTCTCGTAGCCGGTCGAACCCGTTCGGTCCAATGTAAGCCAGTCTTTTTTCGACTAATTGTTTCCTTTGTGACGCACTGTCCGTCAACAAGCGCTTTTGTTCCGACAGCTACCCGAACGGATTCAGCGGATTTCATTCCGGTCGTTTCTCTCTTACGGTGCGGTATCGGTGACGGTGCACTTCGCACGCTCAAGGTCAATGCTGTATCTCGCATGGTCTCTCTCCCATCGTGGAAAAATTCGTACCGGGATCGAGGGCTCGGGAGAAGCCGCGCATTCTTCGCACGAATGCTTCGTCCGCGAACGCGTTCGAGAACACCGACGTGGAATATAATATATGTGATGTTCGACTCGAATTTTGTTCTCCGTCGATCGTCAGAGCGATCAAAAAATCCCGATTAACAAGCGAGACGTTGTTCTTGTTGCAACCGCGGGCATTTCATTGATCCGAGCAAGCCGCGCGGAACTCTCCCGACCATTCCCACGCCTCTTTCGAAAAAACTTCGCGGAATGATCATCGAGCTAATCTAATCGCGTTCCTGCAAATGAATACCTTGATACACGGCCGCATATCTGTTCCGCGGAGTACGTACACCGGCCGTACGGGCCGCCTGGTAAATTATTATGTAGCAATGTGGTGCATTATTCTGCAACAACGAAATTGTTGTTGCGGCAACACCGCGGAAGGATTTAGAAACCCCATTTTTCTTCGTTTTGGGGTTAGAAGATCCGAACTTTAACGTCGGTTCAACTTCAACGAAAGTGGGGCAACTTCACACCGCGCGGTGTGACATCTATGAGAATAGCTCGGAACGCGCAAAATATAGAACGCAAATAGGAGCGAGATAAAAGAGTTAACCTATCTACATTTTTCTGCAACATTCCGGACACGTGGAGAGCGAAGACGCGTGAAATATATTTTGCGAAATACGAGGAAAAAAGGAGGTTTAACGGCTGGCGGTCGGGACAGAAAGCAGAGATTAGCCCAGTTCTCTCGGGCACGTTCGTTTAATTAGGAAACGCCGCCTTTTATTTCCCCGACGCGACGCGACGTTCTCTATCTATGAATCGTACGGTTTCTTTTTTCGCGAATATGGAGTCGGAGATAACTAGCCGGCGGGATCGTTCCCTTTCCCGCGCTCGTGTCAGAGAATTCTCATAGAACCGATTAGAATCGTGTCTAAGTTTTAGAATCGTGACGAACAAGGCCAAGGTGGCTGCGGCAGCGACTGTAAACTAGTCGGCCGACACAATTAACCAAACTATAAACGTGAACATCTGCTTCGGACCGTAGACAGAATGTTCGCGTTCCCGATAATCCTCGTCGGGCCAGTCTTTAGCTACTCTTAGCAATTTTATGGCTCCGTTGGCTCTTTCATCCTGCGGCTAAAGGTACATACAGACACATTCCTGTCGCGTTACGCGGAAAGATATCACGTGACAGTCTTAGAATGCGAGCTAATAGATTTTTAAATATACAGTAAAGTTTTGATGTGAGTCGAATCCTAGCGACCGAGGATTGACACAGATCAGAATCAGGCTACTTGTTCCCCACCGTCCCCCACCTTTAATTTGCATATATACCAAAGAGATACTATTGTTAATGTGTGTTTCCTTTTGTTAGTGGTATCCTCTGTAATTTAAAAAAATTCGATTTTTTCGAACTTCTGGTTTCCGAGATATCTCAAAATATTTGGTTTGGATCCCCCCCTTTGAGGACTGTTTTCCTCCCTTTAGATAAGCAATGAAAACAAACGCGTGTCAAACATTTTTCGAAGAACTATGTCTCTGGCATAAGTTTCGTCGAAAATCGGCTTGCGTAACGTGAATACGTTCCGTTGTTAGATCGAGACTTTACTGTGTTATTTCCTCATTGTCAGCTTTTTGTGAAATGTCGAGGGTATACGTAAGCGCGCGATGTACCAGCGTGTCGCGTGGTTATTTCTTTTTTTTTTGCGAGCTTCTCGTCGAGAATGTAGCCGGTACAGGCTGAAACGAGGTTTGTCATCGATAAAAGTAAGGGTCAGTTTTCAATGTCTCTCGCCAGCGAAAGTTTAACTAGCATGCGTGTGCCCGGCAATGCTTACACAATGCACAGTGGCGTAATTTCGTACCTGGGGGACACCGTAATAAATGTTTCAGTCCTCCCACACTCCAGTTCTATATAATTTACGTAAGGTGTGCAGGCGGGCTTTTATACATATAGGCAAACAGGAAGGGAGCAGTTAGGCGGTAATTTTATTTTTTATTCGCCGATTGTTCTCGAATATGAAATTCCCTGGACACCAAACAACAAATACCCGATCGTTCGGACATGTTACCGAATAATTTGCTCGGACGATTCTATCGTCCATACGTCACTAATCCCAATTACTCCAGATAAACGTGATTCGACCGGTATCTGGACTGGCAAACGAACATTATCCCGGGACCAATCTCGCCTAGGGCAACGGCGAGCTCGGCATGGCGCCGCGACGAACACCTACTCCGTTCCCCGAAGCCATCGATCAAATCGAAAACGAACAACGTCACTGAATCACGCACACGGGGTCGCGGGACCTTTCGCTCGAGCGGGAAAAGGTCGCGGCGAAGTGTGTCGACGAAACGCGAATATCGTCGCGGCGACGAGACCGTTTCGTTTTCTTTCTGTGTTGCAGGGCCTATTTTAAAAGCAACCGGTACGACAGATACGATCTTCCGCCGCAGACGCATTAAGGACAGAGGTGAAAACGTTTACGTGCATTCTTTGTTCGGTATTGGATAATCGTGAGGTCACAAGAGCCAACGAGCGCCGGGTGCCGGGGCTCGATCGACAAATACGAAACGACCGGGCAGGGTATTTCTGTAAGAAAGCAACGGATGGACGCGCGATAAGTATTCAGGTCATCGAGCGGTCGAGAGGCATCTCTCTCTCGTATCGGATACATCATCTTAATGACTTCCTCGTGCGTGGGCGAGTGTTTGCATTCTTCGACGCGGTTCCCGACGGCCATGGTTAACGACCGCCGCGCCGCGCCGCGACGTTTTCGACGCCTGGCGCCACGGGGCGCGATCTATCTTCGACTTTCGACACCGCGGACAATTCCCGACGAATCGGGTCCTCGAACGCGTCGCGACGCCCGCGCCCCCCTCGCCAGTACAACCACAGACGAGGTGTAGGACAGATCTATCATCCAATGTATTTTTGTGACCCACTTTGTTGGGGTCACATAACCCCATTACCATTCTCGTGTCAAATCTTGTGTATTACCAATTGGAAATAAAATTTGCTGACTCCAACGCTTTTGAAACGTTTCGTCTCGATGTGTTTGCGGAACGCATTCGACGAAAGCAATCTATAGAAGTGTGTTTGCTGACCGAACGGTAAATCACCGGGCACGGCGCGGAACGACAGACGTCGCCGATTCGATAATGAAGATATCGGTGCAATTAATCTCGCGGCAGAACGGAAAACCCGCGACGGCTTGATTACAAGGCATTATAGACTCATCGAGTAATTTCTCGCGATACGGTTTCGCGTTACACCGGACGAACGTTGGTTAATAAATCTGTCTAGCCTCGATGCACGTGGCGCGGTGTACCTGTACGCGCGGCATGACTTCGTTGCAGAGCACGAAATATGATTGCGACGCGGGTCATTATTGCCGGCAATCCTTGTTTAGAGCCTGCGAAACCCGGGACCATGAACGGGGCCCGGTCGCGTTCGCGAAGTTTTCCGCTCTCGCCGCGGAACAACGTTATGCTAGATAGTGTTCGTCATGTAACCTAAAGTATAGGCGCGCTCTAATTACGCCTAGACACGTCGGTTCGAATGTCCGTCGTTAAAACCGGCACAAATATTTACAGAAACGTCGATGTTTCGTATAATCGAGATAACAATTACGCGAGCGAAAAAGAAATTCTTCGCGTGTAGTTTAATACGGAATAATCGCCCGCGATAAATACTCATCGTTAAAGCTGATAAATTACAGACGGGAAATGTACCGGGTGGTCACCGCCACCGAGGGTCCGGCAGTAAATACGAAATGAACGGCCTACGTCGAAAATGACGGTGAACGTATGCAAATCCCAGTTATTATTGACGGTTCGCCGATTTAATCAGGAAACATTTCTGATAATTATACCGGAGCGGTCGCTGTCCTGTTATAATGTCGGATAATCGTCGCGCATGTCCCTTCGTTTTTCGATCGAATATTGATTACGACAATAAGTGCGGTCCAGCTTTATGCAAACACATTATTGCCAATTTATACGCTAATGAGCCAGATACCCTCTCGCATAAGATCTCGAGATGGTACGTTTTACGTCCGAGAGCGATCCACCTGAATCATTTGTTAAACCGTATTTTTGTTACCGTTGTCCTTGGAAAAATATTTGGTGGAAAAATATTCCAAAAATTTGAGAATCTTTGCCGCAGGATCACAACCAATCGCGCGTGCTTGGGTAGGTATAGTGTGTTGCGGGGAACGCGTACGAAGCTTCGTAGTTCGTGGCTGATCATTATGAAATCAATTGTTCCGAGCGTCCCGGCGACAAACCGTTCGCGTGTAACAGCTTCTTAGCGGCGGCCTTGCGATATTACGTCAGGAAAGCAGAGCAGAGTAGAACAGAGAGAGCCGAGCGGGAGAGCAGCCTTTATCCACGGACAGAGGGTCTGGGGTCTAGAATGAGAAACGTGAACCGCGTGCCCCGTGTCAGCTCGAACGCGGTCTTTGATCGTGTGTGATCGTGAAAGGCTTATTGGAGATAGGCACCGAGAGCGGACACCGTTAGCCTGCCGGGACACGAGGTGTCGTGGCTTTTCGAGTTCAACTACTGTAATATCACACTTTGTACTGTTTATTGCGTCGGTCACTGTTTTTCTTCGCGCAATTACCCAGTAAGCAATTTGCTTTGAATTTGCCACCAAAATTTCTCTCCAAATACCTATCCATATGTTTCCGCATTAGACTCGGTATTTGGATGTATTATAGTATATTATATATATTATAGTATCCAGCCAAATTCGAGCTAAGCCTTGGCTTCGATCAGTCTTCGTTATAGAGGGCAGGTCCGTCGCACTAAGAACAGACGTAACCTTGTTCTGAAAGTAAGTATCGGGAAAAATCGGAATAAACAATTTGTGAACGCAAAACGTGGTGCAAACATTGCGTTAAATTTGTTTGAAACGGCATTTGGCTGACTATTACCGATGCGAACGCCAAGGTAGACAGTGAATCTCGGCGAAGAGCGGAAATAATTACCACGGCGATCGTTTCGCGAAGGGAATCGTCGTGCCAGGAAGAAGGGCATTGTTCCTTTGTAAAAGTCGCTCGCTCCGTGGCGGTGCGCGGCGGTTGTCCGTCAAGGCCATCGAAATTAATCGCGAACCATCTGTGTCCGAGTCCGAACGGACTCGTGAAAGGAGCGAAACGATCTGCGCCGGGAGCACAGGAGAGGCCTACGGAAAATAACCTCCTCTTGATACCCGTCGTCCACGAGCTGCAAAGTAATTCGAACGTCCGGCATTTTTTCGTTCCCGAGAGGGATTTAATTGAGACGTGAAGGCTTCGCACGGGCAACGGAAGGTCATCGATGGACGTTCACGGGGCTTCCGTCGTGACGTCTCGTTACTGCAAATGGCGCACCCCGCGTCGCCCGTTCGACTAAATTTCTCTACCTGTCGCGAACCGTATCTCCGCGCGTATATCGTCCGCGGGACAACCATGAGACGCGAAACGACACCGAGACATCTTTTATTGTCCGACATAAAGTTTGTTTGGTCGACAAACTCCCAGGGCGCCCTGAAAATTACAGGAACGAGCGCGCTCTTTCAATTAAACACAGCTGTTTAATTGTAATCGACGATAAATTAGACAAACGACACGAAAAACGAACACATCGGGAGAAAATTTCAGAGATATATTGAACACCCACAATTTCCCATCGAACGTTCAGCTCTGACGTTGCAGTTTCGTTGCGCTGTATCCGCTTCGCTGTCAGATATCGCTACCGTTCAACTGCCGCGTTTAATAGGCAACGGAAACGGTTAGACTGGAATTCGTATCTATTTATGGTAATTTCGAGAATATCTCCTCTCGTTAGAGTCCCGTCAGATATTGGAAATATCCATAACAGATTAATCGCTTCGGAACATTTGTGTACCGATTGCCCTGGAAATGCTCTGTGAAAGCGACGGCAGTAATTGGAAGTACAGTACAGTCTTGGTCTAGGCCGAACGAAGCTACGCGATCTTTGTCAGTTCACTTATCCCCTCCACTGGGGGTGTACACCGCGAGGGGTCAAGAAATACTAGCTCTACACAGTGATGGGATATTTATGATGATGGGTATCTATGTTGTGGAGAATTATAAATTGTGGAGAAAGATAAATTTTGTAAAATTATTTGGACCAAGGTACCCCACTTTAGCCAATCTTATTACTTTACTGACACCAAAATCTAGCCCCACACAGTGTCGGCAAACGAGGGAAGGGAGCACAAATTGAGGAAATGATACCCTCTTTAAGAAACGCGTAGGAGATTTGGGGAATAGCGGGGTAGGAGGGGAAATTAGAGTGGGGGAACAAGTCTTGATCTGGCGACACTGGCCCTACACGATCTCTGTCATAGCCCAGACCCGAGGGCTTATATCTGGCTTAGAGACTTTACCTTACAGTGTTTACTCGATGTATGTCCAAAACAGAGGTCCAGTCAGGGACATATATCGGCCAGGAGGTACTATTGTTTGATCCTACTTTGACTATTGAAGTCTCTCGAGCTTCTTGGCCTCTAACAAAGTACGCCCCGCGAAAGAGAGGTTAGTTTTGGTGCTTTTATCGGCTAGGCTTTTAGGACATATATAGAGTAAACACTGTAGCTGCGTAAGACTGCACTTGTAAATATTTCGTAACTTGTTACCTAATGCGCAGTGAACTTGATCGCATCCTCAGCTATCTCTATTAGGAAATAGCGTGCGCATGCGAGATCCCGAGCCGCCAGAGTCGCGGAAAATGACGTTCACGATGGTCAGCGATTTATCTTCGAAAACGGGTCAACGTCATCGGCGCGCATTTGATCTTGGCATTTGCAACGAGCAACGCGTACGGAGAAGTACTGTCGCGGCAGCTGGAACGGATTTCGAAGGAAACCGATCGCAAACCTCTCTGCCATCGAACGCACCTCAGCCCTTGCGCACTGAACAATCATTTGTTCCGACATTTTTTAAACAATGAAACTCACACCGCTCTCAAACTATCGGACAGCTATAGTTGATTTATAAATGGCCGTCGTCGAGGAGCGCTAAATATAACGCTACTCTCTCTACCGACTCGTAACGAGCAGAATCCGATCTGTCGAATTATTAATTGCCGTCGATCGATACCTAAATTAAATCGGAGAAAGTCGCGCCGCAGTACACGCGCTTTGAGCCGTCGACTATCGGCCGACCTAATCGTCCAATCGCTTCGGTCGAACGTACATGATCGTTTGCAAAGTTACACCGCTCGGCCGACCTACCTATACACGCACATTATTTGACACGTTATAATATTCAACACCGTGCGCGATTAGTTTCTGACAATTCCGCAAAGTTCACCTTATATAATCTAAAATCGACGTGTTCCCATTCACGGGCTGACCATGGCTGCGGGTCTACGTGTTCTGTAACTGCGATCTGTCTTCTTCCACGGCCCGTCATCGATTGCACAACCGATAACCCGAGACAGAATTTCAATCGGTATCGATAACCGGCCCGTCAAGATTTCCTCGCCGTTTAGAACATTCTCCTGGATGTTATTTTTCATCTAGCCAACTAAACTGAGAGAACAATATTACTCTCTCCATATTTTAAAAAATGTTATATAAAATATCCATAAAAATGATTTTAAATTGGGGTTACAATATTACGCTCTCCATATTTTCAAAAATTTTAAATAAAACATCCATAAAAATCTCCAGATTTTAAATTGGGGGAACAATATTACTCTCTCCATATTTTACAAAATCCATATTGTAAATAAAATCATATTTTAAATTGAGGGAACAATATTACTCTCTCCATACTTAAAAAAAAAAATTTCTCACGAATTCTGTGCCAGGTTATAGGGCGCGTTGCAATCGGCGATCGAGAAGGACAAAACGCTCGATCGTTGGCATCGATCGTTCCGACCGGGATCGAGCGAACACGGACGCGCCAGTTGCTCGACCTTGATGCGCGATATCGTATCGCGAACCGGGATGATTTTTCGACAAAAACGCGGCTCGTCCTGGCACGAAGTTATTACTTCGATTGCTCCGCTGGAATAGATAGGATAGATCTCATCTAGGAGGTGGGGTACGGAGAGCCGCGGCCTGGCATTTACTCACAGTTATGTGAAAGGCATATCGGCCGTACCAAGGTACTCCTACATACTTGCACAATACTTTTTGCACCGGCGTTATTGAGTCCGACCGTCGGCCGGGACGGCAGAATAATTGTCCAGGGTAGAGAAACTATGATTAACCAAAAGGTATCCCCATTTGCCGGGCATTTTTCTTTCCGATCGGATATCTCTTTATCCCGGGCTGTCTCTCTAATGCTCCACACAATGGCGTGCTTCGGCTTCTATGGAAAAACTAATCAGCCGGCCCGACAAAGAGAAAACACTTGTGAAATGGCCCCCCTCGGGACACTTGTGAAATGGCCTGCCATCGAAATGCATCGACGATCTTCGTTTCAAAGAACCACAAAGAAAAATCAAAACATAAACTGATTAGAATTTCGCTGATCAGCAGCGATAGAGCGATTATCGGTCTGCACACCGATCCGTTGGAAACGGCAAGAATCATTGCAGCTGTACGTGCACGTGTAGCGGCGTGTGCGAAACGTAATCGCGATAATCGGTGTAATGTTTCTCGTTAATCGTTCGCTGTAACTCAATCGAGCCGGTCGAACGACTCGTTACGAGCAGACTGTGCCGATCTTTGTGCGGAATAAATATTGCTCGGATTAATTGCAAGAAGCGAAAGACAGATTACAATTTTGTTTTTGTCTCGACGATTTTAAATTGAAAATAATATACGGGGAGCCTCAAAAATATACTTCCTTGAAAGGGGAGATTCCTGGGGCCATTTGCAGTAACTTTTTCCTTTGCGGAAATCTTCTCCGAGGTTTTGTTAAGGTGTTATTAACGAAAAGCAACCAGCCAATCAGAGCGCGGCTACAGTGGACGGATTCCGCCTCGGGGCGGGTCCTGCTGAGCGTGCGGCTGGCATTGGCGGAGCCGGATTTCGTCTGCTGTAACCGCACCGCTGATTGGCCCGCATTTTTCGGTAATAACTCGTGAACGAAGCTGTGGAGAAGATTTTCGCAAAGGAAAAAGTTGCTTCGAATGACCTTGGGAAATACAAGAAAAAGAAGGAAATACATTTTTAGGACATTGTATAGATGTCTCAGGACTCTTTTAATTTCTTCACCGTTTTAAATTGATGGTTCCTGCCATAGGGTGAGGGACCCAATTACTGTAGGGGTACCAATTATTTTGCCTATGTAATATAGCATCTCATTTTTAACATATATTATGCTTTAAAAATAAGTTAATGTATGCACAGTAATTGGTACGCCCTACAGAAATTGGGTTCCCTACCCTAGATGCATAAAGTCGCTAACTATGAACAATTGTTGGTTATGATAGACGTGGAAATAGAGGCAACGAGTCGTATATTCCTGCTCGAACGGAAAAAGGAAAGAACAGCTTCGACGCTCGACTGATTTACGGAGCCTGGCATTTCGAAGTTGCGGATTCCGCGGACGTACGATTGGCTATTAATTAGCAGCGACATTGTAGACGAGCGTAGACGCGAATTGGGAACCGTTACGCAGCCTTCAGACCTTGGCATAATAATTACTTCTCGATTCGATTTAACTGGTTCTACCTGATCCTGCTCGATTGGTATGCGTGTGTATCTCGAGTGGTATACGAACACACACACAATGCTCACAATGACTTTAATGAAGTGTACGCAAACGCTTTGTTACTTAACGCTCACACTTCCCGTTTCGGTCGAAATAGCGATCAATCGATGGAATTAAACCTCCGTAACCTGTGCCCTGGTCATTCGTGACCCACAGCGGTGGGGGTAACCTCGAGTGACTGTCTATGTATACAATTTAATTCCGATATAAGACGGCCGAGGAGATAACGATATAAGACGACGCTTTTTATTTGTGTACAGTGATTTCTCTGTATATGTCGCCGAGGCCTGGAGGATAAATGTCACAGAATTATCCCCACTACCGCCGGGTATACCCCCGTTAGGGGCCTCGGACGTCGAGGAGTGTAAACATAACACTTTTCTTCACTCATTCCTCTCAAAAAATTTTTTAGTTAAAAAAGTATAATGCATAAAGTATAGTGTAATCAAACTGCATAGGCACCCTCATCCGAAATACGACGAGAGCCAGTCCCGAGGCGTCCCCTTGTACCGGAATGAAACTGTGTTGGTGAAATATGATCGCAGTTGTCGATCGTCTATCGTCGAGTGGAAATATTAATTGCGACCGATTCTGATTCTAATCGACGTATCCTTCTGGTAATTTATGCGCGTCAGAATTGTAAGTTCACGTGGCTTGTTGCACTTTGTCCGCCGCTCCGTTGCTCGGCAGCAAGCCGATTATTTCGCCGTAGGTCGGATCGCAATTAAACACTACAGATCGAACGTTATGATGATTACAGGTAGTAAGTTTAAGCGGGCCGACGGTGGAATAGCTGCGATCGAATGCACGAAGTTGCGGCGGGTCGAGACCTAACCGATACACCCGAGCGATGCATCGTACGTCTCCTATTCGTTCGCATTCCCTCCTCCAAGACGCGAACTCCAGAAGACGTTTTCCCTCGAGAAACCTCGCTCTCGTGTATTGGAAGAATTTCGAGGGAAAATCAATTTTTCACCCGGTCTCGCAATGCGATAAAACGCAAAATTGTTTCTCGCATTTCAAACGGTGTGGCGTTTCCGCGTCGAATGAAAAGGTGCCTGGCGAACGATACGCGTTAAACGGTTGAGTCATTCCGAACAATAAAATCGGTACCGGGTCAATAAAAACGGACGGTATATTTATCGTACACGAGGCGAGCTAATAGACCCCAGGCCCGGCAAAGAAATCGCTATTAAATGATCGTCGTGCGTCCCGCACGTAAACTATAAAAGCCGAATAAACCGGCGCGTTTTGTTTCGTTAACGAGCGCCCCGCTAGAATTCTCGAATTCCGGTAGCGTGAGTGTGAGCCGGTCGAGCGAATTCCATGAATATTTCCCGCGATGATAGAGCGATTCCTGTTGCGCGGTGATTTCTTTCGCCGGCGGGCCCGCCCCGTATAATTTACAATTCATTAGGCTATCATTTATTTCCATTATATCATTTTTACGTCCGATTATAAATCGCCGCGTCGCGTTACGAATCGCTTCTGTGTCGGCCGGGCCCCCAGCAAAACCGGGCCCCGACCACGGCCCCGACCGTGACAAATTGCGTGAGATGCAGATCTGTTTAATACCGGGCATCGTCGAACGAAACAACGACTGTCGCCGCGATAAGATCCGGGCACGAAGGCCGGAACAACGCATCACCCGATCGACGACCGGTCCCCATTGCCCGTTGCCGAATTTTTCGATCACCGGGCTAGATTCGAGGGGCTGACTGATGACAGCGCCGCTCCGGCTATCTGCCGCGTAATGGATGCTGTTTCATCCACGACTGACCATGACACCGTCTCATGGATTCGCCTCCTCGCAGTCCGCTTGTGAAACGGCGAAAAACAATGCACCCGAACGAATCTGTCTGGCACTCTGTCACGCGAGTTCGTTAGCTCGTGACGTGAATTATTGTGGAACCGCAGCGCCGCGCCGCGTCCCCGTACACTCCGCCGGCGGCCTCCGACTCCCGACTGGCCACGGTGTTGCGCGAGATGGGGGCTAACTGAACAAAACAATTCACTTTTACACATTTGAAATGCGTATAGAAAAAGAAAAGAAAATTATTCCCAATAAATCGCCCGCCGCCTATAAAATGCAAACACAACTGAAACGCTCTCGTTCGGAAGTTCACTAGGACCCAGCGTGACCCAGTGGCAAGTATAGTGAGTTCTCGATGTATATCAATAACACTGTGTTGTGACTGAGCTGTGTTATGTTTACATTCCTCGGTGTCCGAGGCCTCACGGGGTATACCCCGCGGTGGGGTAATTCCGCGAAGTTTATCATCCAAGCCTTGGCGACATCTGTGGAGTGGCCTGAAACTAGTGGCCCGAACGCATTCCTAAAACGAATTCTCGAGGTACAGATCAGAAAATCGTAAATGTGCGCGTGCACGCGTAGAAATTGCATCGCGTTGGTGCAGGAGGAGGAGGCGTATAACGGGGCAGCTTTGTGCCCGGTGCCGCCATAAATCACGGGAAATATAAGAAGACTTTAATGCCCGTTGGGATTTTTATCTTCCGTCGAAGTGCACCGCTTATTTTGCAGTCGTTTTGGCCCGGCAGGGACAAAACTGTGCAATTCGCTGGACGCGAAGCGTTGAAAGTATTAAATACACGAGGACCTCGCCGCGAATTACGTGAAATTTCATGATTTATGCGGCCCGAGATCATCCGTCCCACGAAAATCTTGTTTCAAAATTGCGTCGCGCTACTGGCAATCGGCCGTCCGATCTCCGGCTTTTTTCGAGCGTATAAATAAACGAGCTGGCCGATCGGCGGCCTTGTAAATGAACCTGAACGCGGGCCGAAACAGTGGTTGTAATGCACACGTACGAGCGTCGGGAGCTCCGTTGCATTGTGGGGTTTATCTCTGCTGGAATAAAATGTCAAACGAAAGAAGCTGAAGCGTCGATTCGACGGACGTTGGTGGAGAAAAGAAATTCGTAAAATTGCGCAATACGACTCCGCTCGGATTACGGTAGCGCTCGCAGCGCCGGGTAACAGGACTATGATACGTTTACGAGTAATAATGAAACGCTTCATCGCCGCGTTAAGTTTATTAAGGAAACCGGCGGAATTTATCGTGCTAGCTGGTACGCGGAGTTTTATGAAACTCGAATGCACGCGCGAACGGTATTCCCGGGGCGTCGTTGTTTGCGCGCACCAACAAGGAAACTGGGAGCCCAATAAAGTCGGATGCAGCGGTTGCAAAATATGACAACGCACTGTCTCGTTGATTATCGTTACGCGCGCGTTCGATGGCAATTTGTAATATAACCCATCTGAAATTATCGCACACTTGAAAACGCAATTTATGAAGCAGATTTAAGCCCGCCATTGTGCGAAGGACGTGTCCAAGTGTCGAACGATAATTCAGCATCGGAATAATTATCGGAGCCTATTACGGATTACGGCCGTGCCGCGCGTACGAAAAATAAATCCTGTTATTCACTTTCGGTAATACGAAAGCCATCTCGACGTGCTTAAACCGCAGTTTTCTGCTTAAATTGTTAAAGGGTATAGCCGGATAAGTAGTCCCAAAGTGTCCTCAAACTGAATTGAATTTGCAATAGGCCATTCGACAGCATATCCAAAGAAAACAATTTATGCAAATTTTCAGTCCCATATGCCGACATGAGGGGTAGTGGGGTGGGAGAGAAAATCAGGTTTTCCGTAATTTCTCTTAACCTCTTCAATTGAAAATTCTGAAAAAATTCATAGACGTGTATTCTGATACCTCAAATATGCCTGAATTTTTTCGGAATTTTCAATTGAAGAGAATAAGAGAAATTACGAAAAAACTTGATTTTCTTTGTGAACCCACTACTACTCCCCATGTCGACTTATAGGATTCAAGATTGGCAAAAAGTGTTTTCTTTGGATAAAAGAATGGCTGTCGAATGGCCTACTGCAAATTCAATTTGGTTTAGGGGGGTGGGAGACCTTAACCGACTAGACCCTTGAAGGCTGGTGCTTGGCCCTTGATGAGTCATATGCAAGTGGACAGATCAAAAGTCCCTTCGGCCTAAAATTGTATACTTTTTACGTTGAATACGCTTTTCAATGTATCCCTTCCCTCAACGTGGGGATTATCGGCTCGAGACACGTGCTAAGCCGTCGCGTTCGTACGACTTATTAGAAGCTGCCCGTAAAGATCACCTAGCTACGAGAACCACGAAATAAAATATCAAGCGAGGAATAAAACGACCTTGTTTATTCCTCAGGTGTTCGAGATATTACACCGTGGTCCGGAATATTTATCGTTGACATTTTAAACACTTTATGCCTATTTGCTTCAGGCCACCTTAAGATATGGTTCAACTCTGACACCGACTCGTTCGTGCGCATTCGTTACTGTCCCTGAAGACGTTCAGTTTTGACACGTATACAAAGGGCACTTAGCTACTTTAACTTATGCGAGTCCGAGATACACATCCGTGTACGAAGGTCTCTACGATTTCGTTCGTCAACTATTTACACGCGCCAATACCCTGCAACTGTTATACCTCTTCGGATATACAGGGTGTCCCAAAAATGTACTTCCTTGAAAGGACTGATCCCCGAGGTGATTTGAAGTAACTTTTTCCTTTGCGAAAATATTCTACGCCGCTTGGATATCGAGTTATTCGCGAAAAACGAGGACCAATAAGAATGCGGCTACAGCGGACGTCTACCGGCTCGGCCAATATCAACGCCACGTGATCTGCTGTAGCCGCGCTCCGATTGGTCCCCGCTTTTCGCCAATAACTCATCAACGACGCCACGGAGAACATTTTCGCAAAGGAAAAAGTTATTTCAAATTACGTTAAGAATCACCCCTTTCAAGGAAGTGCATTTTTGGGATACCCGGTAGCCGAAATAGAAATCAAACCGGAAAGAAGTATAGTCTGTTGGCGCATGCGTTGCATGCTTGCTAATAACTGCACCCCAGAATAGACCAGTCTCGTATGCCATTAGAACCCGCCGCGCTGTATCGAAACAAGGATTCGATCAATCATTTCTTTATCTTGTCTAGAGCGTATCGATTCGTCCGACCGGTTGCCTTTATTCGCCCGATCGCTTCTTTTCCTTTTTTTTTATCACGAGTATAGCGAAACCCTGGACGCGAACCGTGATCCCGGCGCAATCCCGATAGGTCTAATCCCTGTACGACGGTGGGTAGTATGGTCGGTGCGGAGTCGTGATCTTTCACGTGATACAGCGTTAATTAACAACGCGGCCGCAACACATGTTATTCGGCTACGCTTCTGGTTAACTAGCGGAGATAGCCCGTGATTGCGACTCTCGCTGAATGGGACTGGCCGATTCGTTTCACATCCACGTTTTACGAGGTCAAAACTTATCGGCAACATATTGCTTTTCGTCCTCGTATACATCGGTCTCGAAACCGCTGAATCGCAGGGAACTCCGTCCGACACCTTCTCCGCACCCTTTAATTACCACTCGCTAGAACTCGACGAAAGATTTATGGCAGCACGCTTATTCATCCTTTTGTGCCGTGAAGTTAGCTGCCCGGCGTCGGTAATTGTATCGCTCGCTTTCTTATGAAGATATACCCAGTTGCTAAACAATATCCGACTGCTCGTTTAATGGACAATAGCCATCGGCTCTCTACGTCTATCTATTTCTTTCTAGAGCAAGTCGTTTTACCGGATGATGTCGCTATTAGACTAGGCCACTGATGGCGCCACCGAATCGAAGAGCTTTAATAATTCGACCACTGGTGGTACCACCTGGTACCACCGTAACAAGAAAATATAAACGAGTTTACTTCCGCTGTCAATGCGACACTGTGACGTGTTATTGTACCAGGAAAATTGCATCAAACGATAGTTTCTTACTCCCTGCTCTTTTCTTAAAAAAGAGGAGGAGAAGAAATCGGAAGATTCGTACACATCCAATGTTACTTTCAACAGGAGACAAAGGATTATATTAATATTAGAAGATCTGCAAATCGACAAGTGGAGCAACTTGGTTATGTCACTAGTGGCCTAAGCCGTTATTGTCACGTAAGTTTCCGTTCTAAGTACATACAATTTTTAACCGTCCGAGCTTTCGTATTATCACAGACGAGGTATAGACCTATCATCCAGTGTATTTTTGTGGCACACTTTTTTGGGGTCACGTAACCACATTAGTATTTTCGTGTCATATCTTGTATCAGTAATTGAAACTAAAATTTGATGACAGCATCCTCAGTGGTAGGAATTAAAATTAAAAATAGCTATATATAGTCACTGCAGTCTCGCGAATACGAGAAAATAAACGAATCATTCTAAAAACCTCTTCAGAACATGAAACATGAAGTCCCATAAGATGATAGGTCTATCCGTATAACTCGTCTGTGGTATTATTTGAGCGTCATAAATTTGACAGTCGTTACGCAGGCATTCGCGACCGACTATAAACATTTTCGAAACATTTTAAACGTTTCCATACGTGACGTGCATTTCCCGGATTGAATTATGTTCCCTACGGATCGGCAAAAATGCTGCAGCGTACGCGGTAGCAGGGTTCCAGTAGATAGCGGGTATCCAGTTACGAGGAGGCTCGCGAGGAACGTAAAAATGGTCCCTGGCAGTGTGTTGTCCAGCGTGCCAGTGTGTGACGCGGTGTGTGCGTGTGGCGGGTATGTGAACTCGAATTCGTGAAGGTCGTTCAATGCCGTCCGGGTCCAACGCCTCTAAATAATTCCGGCTGGTATCCCGTCTACGGGTGGCTCTAACGATTTACCTTTTTTAGGGTGAAACGCCCAAGAAAACGGCTCTCTCCCCCCTGGATTTATTAGCGGGTCAGTGTAAAACCGCCCGAGGGGGGGAATTTTATGGTTCTAAGTGATATTCCAAGTGGTCATTGACGCCACGGATAAGTGGACATTTTATCCCTTTACGGCGGACATCTTACTACGGTTTTTTCGCCGGTTTTTATGCCCCTCCTCTGACGCGGCACTTTTTTTTACACCGACAGATGTTATTAACCTTTGTCTGGTATCTTTTCGCGTCGCGGAGTTACACAGGAGCAACGGCACCGTGGAATTCGACTGGATCGTTCCTTTGTCCAGAAGCTGATTTTATTCTTTTACAAATTTTCCTGTATTTTCATTGGGTTTTCGTTTTTTTTTTTAGCCAAGGCTAGCAACAATCTCCTGAATTCGTTACATAGACGAAAGAAAGACCTTAAGCCTCGGAGACCACGGATCGGGTATCGTAATCTTCGATTTCAAGAAATTGCCTGGATGGAGATTTGCGTGAAACCGCAAAAGAATTCAGCGGGGCCGAGCGAAATAAAAGTTCTGTCGACGTACGCGCGTTTTATCGTTTTGTCGCGCACACCGTTCCCGCCTTCGGCCCGTGAAATTACGCGGGGAAATATGCTAGATTGTGCGCTCATAAAAACCGCTTAATTGCTCGTAAGGCCCCGCCCCGGCACCCGCGACCATAGGTTACCCGTTCGGTTTAAACGAAGTCTCGCAAGTTCACCTTGGGGATGAGATCGATTCAACTTGTCGCTTCGAGGGAAACGAAAAACCATTTTCGTTGTCGCCCTCGCTTGTTCGTTTGAAGGAGGAACGGGGGACCCCCTTTGTTCTCAAATAAAGCTACTGCACGCGACGGTATCGCACGCGCGTAAGATCGCGAGTTAATGGCGAGTATTTCGTGTCCGTATCCAACCAGCGGATCTCCTTCGACTATCATGGCACCTGTGACGCGTTCGTTCGTTGAATCGTCGCCGCCCACAGTGGGAAATCCAATCGCTCGTGCACAAAGGCCGGAGGAGTTCGTCGTCTACCAGCGAGAAATGGAATTTCTGGAATAGGATGGTTCACGCTTCTGTGTCATCGTCGTGATAACAAAAATTCCACCGACGGTGACTGTCAGGCTGGGCTGGGTCCGTCGGGGCCCGATCGGGCCCGGTCAGGCCCGACCATCGGCCGCCAAAAATTTAAATTGCCGGGGTAAACAGAAAGCAAACAGCGCGCAGGAATCCCTGCGGCTGGCGGTGCCGGCCGCTGCGTACACAAAACGCACAGGACACGCAGAACGCAAAAGGAAAACGGGAAACGGTGGCGGCGCTGGTGGATGGGGCCGGGACGCGTGGCTGTTTATCGAGCTGCTGGGTTCGTTCGTCCTTGCGGAGGTCCTCCAACCCGGGCCATGGGTGGCGTCAACGGCCCAAATATATGACGCAAGGTATAGCCGAGCCGAGATAAGCACAACCACCACCACGATCCTTTCCAAATTCTTGAAATCGGCGCGCGTACGCGAACGCGACGAGACTCGGACGCCAAGCGGGGCCACAAACGGTAGCAAAAATCCGTCAAATTTTACCTGCAAATCGACACCGTGATAGCTTCTAACCTGCTAAAAAAAAAAAACAGCCGAACTGTATTGGCGCAATACAGTTTAGAATGATACGCCAGCTGGAAGTAATATGTTTAAAGTGGAAAGGTGCATCTACTCGGCACGGGTTTAGTCTACCGTGAAATTCCACGGCGCGGATTTTAGCTAACGCGGCGCAAGGAAAACTGTCGACAATTGCTCTTTTTATCAAATCCGCCATCATTCCGCGCGCGGTAAATAAGATTGCTTCAGGGAATCGAACGCGGCGAATGGGCTCTTGGGAAACGTTCGCTGCGCGCGCAAAGTGTGAGATCCAGCGGGGTTCGATGCGAGGAATCTGAAAATCAATATCCATTTCGCGCGAAATTAATCCGAGTCCACCGTTCGATTACGCTATCCACAAAAAGAACCGAAAAGAACCGTACCCATTCCGCTTCCGCTTAGCTAAAATACCAAACCGTTTGTAACTCGCATTCGTGACTCCGATTAATTAGTTTATTTAAAGCTTGTTATACCAGATACTGTACGAACGAGAATGAGCGCAAATTCCGATATTATGTGCTTCTAAACGATCTTTGATTCGTTCCCGGTCGAAACCGGCTTCAATCAAACGGGTCTCTGTGTTTACCGGCTCCAACGGCGGTCAAACGGAACGCGAAAAAGTATGAAAAATCTGCTTTACGCTACACAGGTTTCCTCGAAAATTGTTGAAACGGTGCGGCAGCGGCGGCTACGGTGTAGAAAAGTTCCCAACGATTAAAGGGAACGATAGCCGACCGAATGAAAGAAATTACACGGCCGATACCGTTCGATTAAAATAATTGGATTAAAAGTCGAAATGGGGGCAGCCGTGCAACGCGAATGCGACACAATCTTCGATCTACTTTTCAGCCGACAAGACGATTTACAGAGTGTACTCCTACGCGGTGGCACGCCGCGAAACCAGTACCCATTTTTTTCGTGGCCTTCCTACCGAGAGGCAAGCAACGATCCTGTTGTCGATCACTTAGCGCCGTCCCTGTCTCTGCATAATTTTGCTGAATTTTTCTATCGACTGTATCTATGGTATACCAGTGTCGCCAGATCAAGACTTGGTCCCCCACTCTAATTTTCTTTTATACCGCGCTATTTCTCCATGCTTTCGCCATGGGTTGGTATACGCTGCAGTATACTGTAAACAGCCGATCGGGCGATGTGTCACCGAGCGTCGAAATGTAGACGTGCGCTCGATGCCCGTTTTTTTTAGGCGAAGCCGAGATAAACACCTGCCCTCGGTGTTTGTTTTTGTTTACGCTAGGTTCGTGGACGCGCGAGGCGGAGGTCGAAGAAGGGACAGGGGAGGAGCAACTGCAGTTATTTTGGAGGAGTCGGTTTAGCGCGAGGGGTCGAAGGAAAAGGTCGAGCGTTGTGTGTAAGCTAGCGGAACTGAGAGAGAGAGAGAGAGTATGAGAGCGACAAGCTTGACTTATCGAGCTTATTTGTATCGTTTCCTCCCAATGATTCATTCAATTACTTTTTTTCATCCACATTCGCTATCTTGCAATACTATCCTACAATACCCTTGGCGGTTATCGTCTAAAAACCGAGTACAAAATGTTATTCTGGAATTGCAAAAGCGGTAGATGCAAATGCCCGATTGAAAACATGACAGAACAACTTTTCTTTATTAAGCAATATCAGATGCGAATCTAAATTAGAGAGCTCCGTGGCGCGCCGCGCGGAATAAACTATCGGAACTATCTTTTCCATCCGTTTTAATTAATTCTCGCGTTCACAGTTCGTCATTTCATTAATAACCTGCCGCGCCGGTCAGAAAATTCTTTCTTGAAACAAGAGGCGACGGACGCGCGGCTAAATTGAACTCCGCCTAAAATGGATAATTTCAAATCGAACCAGACGACGAACCCGGACAACGTCGATGCGCGAGAGAAATTACAACCTTGCCGACGGCCGGCCCGATGTCATAACCGGCAACGCGTTTTTATATCTTCCGCGCGCTGCTCGTGTGTCAGGCAATAATGTTTACAACGTCGACGCGTTCCCCGATGGTGATTGAATAATTAACTACTAAAGATTTTATTGACGAACCGCGCAGCCGAGTTTTACGAACTACCCGCCGCGTTGCGTCGGATATCGTATTCATTGAAACGTATCGGTATTCCGACGGGAGAAACGTTGTCATCTGCAATCATAAAGCGGCAGTAAATTTTAGAACAGGAAGAACACTCGTCGCCGCCGGCAACAACGGAGCATTGTTGCCAGATGAGGGGAGGGAGCACGAATTGAGGGGAACAAGTGCCCCTCTCTCTCTCTGCCAGAACCAGAGTATGCACGACACAGACAGAACGCGTCACGTGACGAGGCCGTGGGGGAGTAGCGCGATAGAAGGGAAAATTAGAGTGGGGGATAAGCCCTAATCTAGCCACACCGAGTACAACGTCTTTTGCCAGCGAATCCTCCCTCTTTGGCTAGTCCTGCCGGCTGTTTTTCGTCGTTCTATTCCCGGCCATTAATTCCGAGCAATCTCTGCAATCTATCGCTTCCTAAAATCTCAATACGTTAAAGATCCGACTCGAGCGCGCGCGCGAGTCAAAAGAAGCCGCGCGGCGGAACCGCTTATCTCGGTTTCAACGCCTCTCAAGCAGTCTCAGGCGGGTCGTCGACGTTCAACGGATTCATGGCTGGCCTTATCTCCACTCAATAAACTTGGGAATACTTTAACGCCCGGCGTGGTCCTTGGTGTAAATTAGTCAGTCAAAAAACGTCCGGGTCACGCGCCTCGCCGGGGAATTTCTTCGGGTCGTCCGCAGGCCGTACCAAAATTATGTTGCATTATGTTAATTCAATCGCGGCTGAATCGCCGCCTACTATCTCGCTTTCCTGCTGTGGAAACGTTCGACTGGAATCTTCTCGTTGGGTAAACGCTTTAATAATATAATGGCGGATCGAAGGGGGGGCCAGCCCCTTCTCGCCCGGCCATTTCGCGATGACCACCCTGTACGTGCACGCGTGCACGCGGGCGCCCGCGCGCTCGTCGTCGAGGCGGACGCTCGCAGGACGATTGACACACACCATTCCAGAAAACCGGTACAAGTAATCTGCCTGCATGACACCCTCCGCGAAACTCCACCAACTCCACCCTACGCTGGCATTCGACTATATGTAGAAGCCGGAGAGATAACCTCAGTTCTATTAATAGCAGCGGGGATCTTCTGTCCTCCTCGCAGCCACCCACGTCTCCTTTCATGACCGAGTGGTCTGCGATCCCCGCAGTGGATCGCGTCGATCGCGTGGACCTGCCCTTTTGCCTGCACACACAAACCCCCACTGCGCTCGTTTTCTATCGTCCTACAGGAAAAAAACTTCTGTCATTCGCGAAGAACCGCGGCATCGGTTCTCCGCATCGACAGTCCGCAACAAGGCTCGAAATCATTCCGAACTATCTACGCCGAAGATCAAAGACCTCGAGCGCCTGGATTGCGCGCGTGCAACGGAACAATGCCGCCTATCAATTTGAACGTGTCACTGCGATCTACCCGATAAATCGCCTAATGATACGCGGCAGTTTTTAAGCCGCGGTTGATATATACGTTTGTACAAATAACGTGGTTGCCGGGGATCGATCCGATGCGGTTATTAGACTGGCGAGGGGCAGACAGCCGAGCTTTCAGTTCGTGTGCACAACCGTGTCGCAATCGAGTCAAGTGTTTACATCTTGGATCGGTACACATTGTCTCTGAAAAATCCTTAATCCTTACGCGTCGATCGATTCATGATAGAAATCTTCCAGATGTGGTAAGGTGATATGAGCCCAATCCTCGAGTGCTGTGATTTAGATTGTGTGGGGCTACTATTTTCTTTTGTGACCGCGTCGACCGCGCCGAACGTGTTGAAAGACAGCGCGTGTAAACACGCACGGGCCGAGGTAGCTCGAGTTTCTAGACTCCTCGCGTGGTGCGCCCCCCAGTGGAGTGGGCAAGCGAGCTAAGATCGCGTAGCTTCGCGCGGCTTAGACGGAGGCCTTACCGTATTTATGTTGTCGCAGACAACGTGATTGCTTTCGAGCGGGGATTGCAATCAGGTGAGCGTGACAAAGATCGTGTAGCCCCGAGATTAAGGCTTAGATTGAGACTGTACTGTGCCACGGTGTTTCTAGCTGGTGTGATAAAAAGATTTTTAATTTGCAGGTCCAGGGGTCTACGGAGAAATTGGAAAATGTAATTTTGCAGGCGCAAAGAATCAAAGAATTGTGTATGTCTGAGGCACGAACGAGGCGGCTCTAATTGCGAGTCACGTGGCACAGAAAAAGGTTCCGCGTGAATTATCGCAATACCAGAGCGTGTAGGTAGGCTTTTCTCTCGCAGTCGATGCTGAGAGAGATCAAAGAGTCGCAGACTACAGGAGCGAGACGCGGGGGTGGCTGCAGGCGACGCGACGCCGCGTGACGATCCCGGGGCGACATGCGACATGCGGCTGCGGGGGATTTCGTAAGGTGGTTCGTTCGGCCGGGGACAGTTATTCGCCTGGAATTCAGCCGGTCGTTCTTATCGTTCGGGTTTAAAAATACCTGGCGCCATCCGTTTTGGCCGGCACGAGCGCATCTGGAGGCGGCAAGAGGTGCGAGCGAGACCGGCTGCGGCCCAGGTTATTTCCAGACATAAGCCCTAACCGACGCCCTACCAAAACACGCTGTTTCCGACATTCCATCGATCCCCTTTCGCTGTTCCCTTTTCATCCACCCCCTTCGACCAAAATAGAATCGGGACATACCCGAGCCGTGTTATGTTTACACTCCCGGTACATCCCGCGGTTCAGCGATTTCTTTATATATGTCGCCAAGGCCTGGGTGATAAACGTTGCGGAATTATCCCCACTACTCGAAGCTCGAGAGGCCTCGGACCACGCGAAGTGTAAACACAACACTGGCATGACCCGTGTTATTGACATAGAATTCACTGTAGTGGGGATAATTCTGCG
This sequence comes from Seladonia tumulorum, assembly GCA_913789895.3. Classification (NCBI taxonomy): domain Eukaryota; kingdom Metazoa; phylum Arthropoda; class Insecta; order Hymenoptera; family Halictidae; genus Seladonia; species Seladonia tumulorum. Next base: position 8,194,406 of record OU565280.1, read on the forward strand.
ACGTTCATCGTGTAGACCTTGGCGACATATATAGAGAAATTACTGTATTGTGTCGTTCCACATGAACCGGGGGAGGGGGGTTTCTCGTAATGTTGCTCAGGAGAAATATTTTCGTCCCCATGAAATGACGGCATTGGTGTACGGCGATGGCTTTCATATCGGGCGCGTTTTCAAGCAGGAAATATTCATCGAGGAAGTGACCATTGAATCAATTGATTGCTATGAACATTCGGCTGTGCAACGACAGGAACTTGACAATACGCCAAGCGGGATTAATGGTAAATAAAAGCACTTTGTTCTTGTTATGCAGCGACGTCGGATGTACCTCGTTGCCGACAGAGGAAATGGGGATCATCTGCTATGATTCGTGCGACAAGAACCGAGCGGCGATGCGACGTGCGTGCCTTCTTAACCCCTTGCAATACAATTTATTTTATGGTTTCAGTTAAACTTTTTTGTAATTCATAATTTCCTAAAAAGAAGGTAGAAAATTTGTATAACTATATGTTCTTCGATAGCTGTACATTAAGAACGCCAAAATAAAATTTTATTTCAGTTTGAAGGAAATTAATGATATTTATTAGACTGTTCAGAATCTTTATCACGAGTATGACTCGATAAGGCAAGGGGTTAACAATGTGCCTCTAATTCGAAACTGGACAGGCTCGAGGACAAAACCGAAGAAAAATCCTAGTCATTGTTATTCCATCGTTTGCGTGGTCCGCTGAAAAACGCGTGTCCACGCTCGTCGTGCTCGTTACTTTCATATTTTTTGTACCGACCGCAGAGCACTATTATTCTTTCCAGCGGTATTACATTGCTATCGAGATCGTTGATCCTTCCGTCAAAACTCGATCCAACCAAGTATCGGCGTGTTCCATTGGTTTAACAGTAACGCGGTTTTCAACGCGAAACACTCTCGCGTCCCATTGTTCGAATTCTGTGCCCCGCATACTAAACGTCGAAGAGCTCTCGGAACCATTCGGTGCCGTTGCATTCTGCGTTCTGCATTCTCCGGCCGGCAGATAATCCGCGACCTCTTGGAAACGCAACCTCCTCCGGCCGAACGTAATCTCCGGCGAGCGCTATCATTTTTTCGGGCTTGAACAGCGGTACAGGAGAAATGGGCATCGTTCTCCCCGTTACCGTGTACCGTTACCAAACCACGACGACCTTACGTGCACCTTTTGCTACAATGCAACTCGTGAATTCCGCGCGGTCGTAATGCCTCTTAACGGTACCTCGAACCTACAGACCTATCTTCCCCGTTCTTCCGCTTTATTATCGAAAATCTAACGATTGCGTGCGTTTAACGTCAACGGTACTCGCGGACGCTAACAAGCAAGCTTCCTTGGCTTCTCTCGCTCGGCTTAGCTCGTGAGGTACACCTCTGTTCATCTGGAAATATATACAAGGTGTCCCACAAATATTTCCTTAAACAGGACTACTCCTGAGGTCATTTGAAATAACTTTTTCCTTTACGAAAATTTTCTCCGAGGCTTCCTTGAGGAGTTACTAACGAAAAACACCGGCCAATCAGCGACGAAGTTACAGTGGACGGGCTCCGCCTCCGCGGGGGGTCCCGCTGCGCGCGCATTGGCGGAGCCGGAATTCGTCTCTTGTAACCGCACCACTGATTGGCCACCGTTTTTCGTTAATAACTCTTGAGCGAAGCTTCAGGGAATATTTTGGTAAAGGAAAAAGTGATTTCAAATGACCTGGGGATGAACTGTTCAAGGACATTTTTTGAGACAGCCCGTATGTTTGTTTGTTATGTATGTTTGTTGGATCGTACAATACGATAGAGGTTTCCAACCTAGAATTCGGCGTTGGACATTGCCCTTTGTAGAGGAAAAGACCGAGACAGTGAACGACGCTTTCTACATGCAAATCGAACAGAACTTTTTGGTCAACTTTGAATGCCTGCTGTGTCCTACATCATTCTGTGTAACCGTGCTCTGCGTTACGTTGTGACAGAAACTTTCGTAACGTTCGAGTTCCGGGGCAATGCTTCTATCGATCTTTCATCGAGTCTTACGTTTGTACTTGCAACACTTTTTCGTCCCCGCTGGACGCCTGAATTGTATTAACACAGAAGAAATTATATTGAAATCGGAATGAGATACAATTGCGAAAGGGAATTTCGAGTTCTCTAGACGCGTTACGCGATACGTTTCTTTTATGGAAATCGTGCGTTTCGTGAGTAGCTCGTTTAGAGTAAAGCTGCGTCTCCATTTGACAGTAAAATTGTTGCGAGTCACTTCCTAGAGTCAAATTCGTCAGTGCTCTATTTTACATAAAAGAAATAACACTCTCAAATGCTAAAATGAAACAAATTTGACTCTCGCAATTGACTCGCGACAGTTTTGCTCTCAAGTGGACACGCACCCTAATGTTGGAGGATGATCGAGCGCTGGTGTCCAGCAGCAGTGACCCTTTGTTTATTTTCTATCGCACCGTTGCAACCGTTTCGCGGAATACACAGCTCCGATGACAGGGCGAGCACGATAAATTCCCTCGTAATATCGGTTGACCGGTTTTCACCGAACGTTTCATAGAAACAGCGTGTAAGCCCGCCACGTTTCGCCACTCGAACGAAAAGTGCATCGCCGTGAAACTGAACTATCGTTTCCGGCACGATCGACCCGTTCCCGCGGACTCAAGCTTTTTTTGCATCGGCCGCGACCGTTTCACGAAACGCCTGCCGATTCTCGGTCGAGATACGCCGACACCTGCTTTGTCTATCTCACAAATGGACTGAAAGCGTCAAATACGAAGGAAATTTCCTCTCGAGAGCATTTCTTGCTCCGGACACGAACAGTGTGCAATTCCCCGTTGGATATTTTATTTTAAACATACAGCAAAGTCTCGATCTAAGATCCTGGAGTGCTGTGACCATAGATCCCATAGGGCTACTATTTTTTTTAATGACCACGTTGACTTTGATTTATTAAAAATAAAATATGTAACCACTAGACTGCGGATTTTGTGCATTTATGATAAAAATGGGTAAGCACAATTTAAAGCAGTGGACACATCAAAATGATTTAAATCCACCAGCGCATTCAGCTTAATAAAATAATTAAAATAGCAAAGACACGTTTATTTCCTCCCTGTGTTTTGCAATCAATGCAAATATTTTTTATTTTGCATAAAGATCCACAGTCTAGTAATCACCTCTTCGTTCCACAACCTCTTCTGACCTTTTTGGCAAACACATCATACCGTCACTATAAAATTTCCGCGGTTTTTCATTCAAATACTTTTCAATGGTGAATAATATAATCAAATCCACGGCACGAACTTACGGGACGACCTGATAGAAAAGGACAGCGCGTGTAAGCACGGTGGAAGGTCGAGCTTCGGGGTGCCCCAGTGGAGGGGGCAGGCGAGCTAAGATCGCGCAGCTCCGTGCGGCTTAGATCGAAGCCTTACCGTACATACTTTACAACGTGGTCGCTTTCGAGCGGGGATTGTAATTAAGCGCACGGGGCTCCGCACAATAGCGGCCGGGGGGTTTAATTATGGCGGGAATTGAAAAATCGACGGTACAAAAATTCGTAACAGAAGTTCCACGCGATCTTTCAATGCCGATCGGGGCGTTCGTGTTTCACGCAGGTGCAGCTTCGGGTACCGCACACACGAGACAGTGGGGAGCCTGATAAGGAGCGCGGTGATTTATGCGTGAATTTCTCGCAACCTCTGGAACGCGCGCGCGTTACATGCTTACACGCGAGCGCGGATGGATCTCCGCGTGATCGCGATTGTTCCTACGAAACCGTTGACCCCGAGCGGCCAGGTGGTTTCGTTTGTTTAAACTAACCGGACGATTTGTAAACGTCGATGAGAAGGGAGGAAAAATTCGTGAAAAAGCCTTTAAAAAACCGTGCTCGAAATGATGGTTCAACGGAGGCAAGATTTATGAATCCACGGCCCGGATAAAAGTGTCTCGGGCACCGAGACGACACGAGCGACGCGACGGAACCATCGATTCCGTCCACCGGGGCGAGTAATTTATGAACTGTAGGCCAACGGGAGAACGGGGACAATATATCTCTGGCATTCCGACATTAATTACCCGAGCCCCCGGTACAATCTATAGCAACCGCGATTAATAATAATTCAACGGAATCCGGGGAGCCGAGCAATGTAAATTTCGCCTGTCCGTGTCGATCGCCTGCCAGGCTGACAACGAGATTTTGACCGTGACCTTCGACCAGGATGACCATCCGCGTCCATGAACCGTTCTGTTGACACGCGTTCCTAAAGGGTTGCCGATTTTATGCGCATTCATAAACATTCCTCCTATCGAGACGAATTTATTATACCCCCCTGCAGAGAATTTGTTGCTTTCTCGGTCTGCCATTTTCTACCGGCAAATTATCCTTCTCGCCAAAGAACGTGTAGTCATTAATGTCATTAACACTAAACCTACCAAGCATCAACATAATTAATTAAGTATCTGGTAAATATTGCCTTATAAAAATGGTGACCGTAAATATATTGAGATTGTCCGTAATTTTCCATATAATAAATGCTTGAACAAGGAAATTTATTCCACTATTTTCCATAAATGAATTTTTATAATTTCAATAATTGTACAATATAAAACCGGTCATTTGACCGTGGTAGGTTTAGTGTTAAGGAAACGTGCACGAAGTCATTAATACCAGTGCGATCGAGGCGACTGAATTTTAATTTCATTTTAAAACGCGCGCTTAAACATTAAAAAAAAAAAAATAATAAATTGATGTGTAGCAACACGCGCGATAAAGCTCGACAACATCGTTCGCACAAACGGACATTACGAAACAGGACACGGGGACTTTTATTCGGGACTGCTTTATCAGAGACGGGTCGAGCGGGCCTTCTTTCGGGTTATTTAAACGATTTATCGCGAGCATCGATTGCTCGGCACGTTTTGCCACCGACGGCCGTCCCTCGTTAAAGCAGCAGGGTGTATCAAAGGAGAGTATCAATTTTCGCGCGGTGCCCTGTTGTTCCAGATGCTTCACAATTTAATTAACCGGGGACGGGATCGCGCGCGCTCTATATCCTCGCTTCCACGTTGTCGTCAGCTTCCATTGCGAACCCGCGTATCGTCCGTTAAACCGGCCCCCCATTATCCAATTATCTGGGACTCTTCGGCGCGCTGCTAATTAACTATGCGCCGGTGTATTCGCAAACTTGAACGAATTAAGAAACCATTCGAATGCGCCCAGGTGTGCCACTTAATGTTCCGATTGCATTACCGCTTTGCCGCGCTTAGCTTCTCATTATCCCCTTGCACTACGCCGAAACTCTGAAAAAGCCGTGCCAAACTTGTCCGCCGGAATGGGCAGACAATGAATAAGTCACGAGTCAGACTCGTGATATTCAATTTTGGCACAAAATTTTCATCACGAGTGAGACTCGTTAAAGTAGTGCAAGGGGTTATTCTGAGCCGCTTCCTGCTACCCCCGCCCCACCCTCACAACTGTCAAAATAGTGTGATCGAATCTTGTAATTTGAGCGTTTAGGAAAAGAGCTTGAATATGCATTCTATTAAGCCTAGCACTCTCAAGCCTGGAGCCGTCATATACTCTTTTTTTTTAAACAATTTTCTTAGAAGAAATATGCAAAAAAACCGTTTTTCTAAAAAAGCAATGTTCTAGGAGAAATGTGTGGAAAAAAGTGTTATGTTCACGCCTCTCGAGCTTCGTGCCCCTTCAAGGGGTGTACCCCGTAGTGGGGATAACTCCGCGACGTTTATCGTCCAGGCCTCGACGACATATATAGAGAAGTCACTGTATTCACTTCTGACTGCTTTGAATGCTTGACTGTAATTGATAATACTGCATCGTTCCTCGGCAATCAGTTCTGAGATTCAATTCTTAATTTTGGGATCATTTTTGTTATTCTTTGGAGATAAAAAGAGTGTTGGGCACCGCTTTGCGTCATGGTTTTTACTTTCTATGCGTTGTAATTTGTTTCCTATAGTAATGGGACTTGGGAATATTAAAGTTAAATGTACGAACGACAATAAATAATTTTTTGAGAATTTTTCATCCAAGAAAAATAGTCCTAATTTAAGGATTTCCAAGGTATAGATTCGAGGAGTTCCCCTTCCCTGGGAGTGCTAGCGTTAATTTTAGAATTTTGAAAATTTCGCTTGGGGAGGAGAGGGGTGGATCCCTTCTTTCATAATCGCTGCCCACGTCCCATTTCTCAACATCTGGATGATAAACGTCGCGAAATTATCCCCACTACCACTTATTGATTTATTTTCGAAACGTGCTTATAGAAATTGATCTCCCTGGTTTCCGGCAAAGTTTCTCCGATCCGTTTAAAATTCTCTCGGTTCGATCGTCCCGTACAAGTCTCGGGACAAGGAGCGTGTCTCCCCGTCGACGATATTCGCGCGCGTTCATTCGAATTCCTGACACAATGGCTCGCCCGTATCCTGGAATCGAATAGGAACAATCGAAAGCCAGAATCACGAAAAATCGACGGAATTCGAGGCCGGATACCAATCGAGGAGATCAAATGGCCAAAAAGTGGAAAAAATCCGTAAGAACCGAACTAACCAATAAATTTATTCGAAAATTTGTGGAAAGCGTGCCACAGCTACAACGCTTATATGGAAAAAAATTTCTTTTAAAAAGTTGTTAAACATTAACTAAAATGGACTAATTGAGAACCTCTGCATTACTTTCTATTGTTAGAAAAAATGGTCTCAGTGCCAAATTTCCACGCCTATTCTGCTAAAATTTTGATGTGTACTTGAAAGTACATTGCACAATTAGCAACAAGTATTACCTCGATGCAAATTGACGCAAAAAAGCTATGTCAAATTAAACTTCAATATTCTACTATTAAAAATACTGTTTTCTTCAATTTGTGTTTTAGGGAAATAAACGACACTGCCATTGACTGTATCTATAAACTTATTTTAACGTTTTAGATTCTTGTAGCTCCGTTTATATGTACACGCATTTAAAAGTCAAAATCGCAGGTCATGGCACAATATTCCTAGAATTAATAACCAACCATCTAGTATATGAAATTGTAATGAAAAATCTATGCACCGAACATTCGAAAAAAAGATTTTTTTCCCATTCGCATAACTGTGCGGCGGCGAAGAACGTGCATCGAGACGAATGCGTGCACGTGCCGAGAGCCACGCACGGGCGAACTATGTTCCCAACATTCGCCGCATAATCATACATGGGCCGGTGCGTAATTAGCGGCTGGGAATGACTCGCGACGAGGAATTTCGAAGATTAATGAACAATCGTGGGCGATTAATCATCCCCCCTATTAAGTAACCATCGATGAATACTCGAATGCAATCTACCTTTGAGGAAACGCAAAAGAAGATTCTAATTTTTCGAAACCCTTACACCGGTGGAAGCTTCACTAGTCCCATGCATGAGGTACAGTGATTTCTCTATAGATGTCGCCAAGGTCTGCATGATAAACGTCGCAAAATTATCCCCACTAGGGGTATACACCGTGAGGGGCCTCGGACGCTGAGGAGTGTAAACATAACACGACTCGAGTGTCACCTTGAGGATACAAGACGCAGGTAAACCCGTGTGTTGACAAATATAGAAAATTCACTACACCGCCGTCACGGATCAGACCTTTCCTCAATTTTCAAGAGATCGCAGCCGTATCTAAAATTTCTACGTTGCGTAAGATAAGAAGGTTTGAAGGGCATAAAATCCCGAAGAAATCGGCAGGACTCAACATTCTCGCATAAGGAAGCCAGGCTCGGGGACCGCTTGCACGCGTTTCGAACGTGAACGGGAACGAACGTTCCACCAGTGTGTGCGTGTGTGTCTCGCCGTTAAGTATAAGTATAGCAATCACGGGCAAGATAACGCCTGTATCCTTGACTCTAAGCGCGCGCGTACCGCTGCGTGCACCCCACGCGCTGCGCCACGCCGCGCCACGACACGACACGCCATACCATGCCACGCCAGCCACGCCAAGCTGTGTGCGACCTGCGAATGCCATCGAGTCCGCTCATAGACTTCGCGAGAACCGGAAGAGAGATGCGACACCTACCGATGGGTATACAGTACATTAATATAAAGTACATTCTCGATATATGTCAACGACACGGGTCTTGCCAGCGACGTGTATCGTCCATGAGACAAAATCCAGAGACTCTAACTCTTTCAATCGTTATCCTTCTCCATGTTCAGCACACTATAAAGAACGTAACATCTCTACTGTAACTGTCGCTCGGCAGACCCGGTGATGCGACAGTTACGGAGAGACTCTGTATGTCACCAACAACACCCGAGTTATGTTTACACTCCTCTGGAGATGACCCTCACTGGGTAAACCCTGTAGTGGGGATAACTCCGCGACGTTTATCATCGAGGTCTTGGCGACATATATACAGATATCACTGTACATAGTGACATCACGGAATTATTCCCACTACTTAGGGGGAGGGTTGACATATATCGAGAATTCACTGTACTTTACTATTGGTTTCCTTTTCTAATGCGATTTCTAGAGGACCCAAGGGTGGACTAAGGGCCGCGTGGGGCCCCTGATTACCATGGGTCCCTGAATTTCGTAGCATTAATTTTTTTTTTTTTATAAGTTTATGAGAGTTTGCAACGTATATTTCTAATTCGAGTTTGGGGGTCCAAAATTTTCACCGCAGGGGGCCCTCACTAGACTCGGGCCGCCACTGCACATGGAAATCGACATCGGATTTTTAACGGGCCTTTATCATCGCCCGATTGAAAGAGAAACCGCTACTTTTGAAACCGAGAAGCCATGATCGGGGGGCACGGTGCGAGAACATTGATGAAATCACTGTGGAAAATGTCACGGTTTCTATGTATACAAAGGGTGGTGTTCCTGAAAGTGTATGATGGCTCGCACCGAGGACGCAACAAAGGTTGAAGTTAGCGAATTCATGACATTTATGCTTATGACGTAATTTCGAGTTATTTCGTATAGACGCCGGCCTCGGTGTCTCGGAATGAGGAAATGGTACCGGAGCATCAGGGTACTCTCGCCTGTTGCGTTTCCAGTTTTCTAGTCGTTGCATCTCTCGGGGGACCGAAATTCAAAGGAAATACCAGTGTTACAGAGGAACGGTCACTGGAAAGGTTAAAGTCAGAGATCGGCACCGATCCGCGCGCGACGGGATAAAACACAACGTGTGGAGAGCAACAAGTGGGTTACAAAGTGGAAGGAGATTAGAGAGTGACGTAACATTTTGCACGACCAACGTCCTGTCAAACTCGAGTAATGTCGCCGCGGCCTTTGTTCGCGCCGCCGCCAATCCGAAACCCGCCCCGTAGGTCAGTTTATGGCCTCTGGGGGCCAAAACGGTGACTCACAGTGACCGCGTGCGCGTTTCTGGAAGCATAATCGTACTAAGACACTTCACACCTGAAAAACCCCCTATCTATTCCTGGAGAAGAGGGATCTAGAAATTTAGTTTACCCTGAAGATCCTGGTCCAGAAGACCAGAGAAGATAAGAAGAAAAGCTGTCGGGAACGCGCGTCTTTTCTCGTAGGACATCGCGTAAAAAGTGAAAGTTCCAGGGCCCCCTTCCCGGGCCGGGGGCCCGACGATCGTAGGCTATTGATGCGCGAAATCAGGCACGCGCTAAGTATGAGAGCGCTGGGAAATCGGCGTTACTCACCAGGAGGAAAAATACTGTGCTGGTGGCGGTCGCTTCGAACGATATTCCGCACGCCATTTCTCGCGATCGGACCACCAAGACGACGCCTCCTCTACCAGACCATCCTGGGACTCGTCAGCGAGGCATGCGGCTCCCGGCTTCGTCGCGCTTCTCCTCCGGTTATAAACTCGAACTCACTTTCCCACCATGAAAACCACCACGATATTATTATTATCGAGAACCCTCTGCTTCAGCGCCCGGACCGGCGGCAACCGGCGGACGATCGGCCTGCGCAATTTCTCGATGATCCGACGCACAAATGCTTCTCTCGACCGGTGATCGATTCAGGCCAGGCTCGTTCGTCGCCGATTTTTTGGTTCGCTGACCACTCGTAACGGACACCGTTGAATTGGTAATTCACCCGTGGAACCGCGCGCGATTCCGATCGGCTCGATCGGTCAAAGACGTGGCGAGGACTAGACGACGGCAGCTGATAGGCAAAGACCAGCTCTCGGTCGCTCGAGGACAAGTACGATCCTTCGAGTTTTCTCTCTGTCTCTCTCTCTCCTCGTGGTTTATAGGTGATGATTGCGCGGTCCTAACCGTAGCACAGGGCTCGGGCAACTGACAGCGGGTCAGAGCCGCGGCACACGGCGCCACGCCGCTCTCACAGCTGATCCGAGAGAGCCGATCGCCTCTACTCGCCTCTCTACCCTCTCTACCCTCCGCTACCCTCTCCACCCTCTCTACCCTCTCTCTAACACGCGACTCTCAACCTTCGCCACTGTTCGACTACCTACGATTTACCGACTCGACGCCAACCGGAACACGCTTTTTTCGGGACCGATTTGGACACCTATATCCTACGTTTCTCCATAGGAGTGAACGATTTCTAGATCTCGATCGTGGGATTTGGGAGTTTACCATGAGCTCTTGTGCAAATTTTTTTTTTGCTGCCAAGTGGACTGACAGGTAGCCGCCAGAAGAAAGCGAAGCAAGACCTTGGGAATCGACGGGTACTTTGGGGATGGAATCATCTTTGTCTTCTTCAGGGACTACCAACGTACTCTTCGGGATCCCTTTGTTTGTGGAAATTGGCACCAAGGAGCAATCCGCGTTTGAGAACACTCGTATGCTAACGCGCGTTCGACAAATGGCCATATCGATTCGGCGCATAATTCTTTGTACACGTGATGGGACGTGAGAGCACTCGGACGCCCTTTGACACTGGATTTGCGAGAGCTGTCAAAATGGCAAAGTAAAAATTTTTTAATTTATGCGTGGACGCAGTTGTGAAGAATTGTTCGATAGATGAGTTTCTTTGAGCACATCTCAATTAACTACAATTTTGTTACTTTTATAACGCAGTTTAAAATAGTCACTTTTAAACCTAGTGTTAAAACAGTACGAACTTTTTAAAAATCGGACCAAACGACCTGATTTTGTGTGAGCAATTAGAAGTATTGGTGTACCGAATAACGTGCAAAACAGATTTTGAAAAAATGGCAATTGGTAAGAATTACATGAGAAAATAAACATTGCACTTTCTAAAAATCTTTCTAGATAAAATTTTCAGTACGTGTACAACTAACATAGATCTACAAAACGCATATTTTAAATTTTCATTGGAGGCTCGAATAAAAATGTTTTGGAAAGTGCCATTTTTATTTTCTCATGTAATTCCTACCAATTTCAATTATTTCAAAATCTTTTTGGCACATTATTTGGAAAACCAACTCGTCTAATTAACCAGAAAAGTCAAATTTTGTTTGATGCAGTTTAAAAAAAGTTATATTATTTTAATACTGGCCCGATTTACGGTACCGGTAAAAATGACAGGTTCTAATATTTTTAATTTACGATTATCGAGATTGTGAAGATCCATCTACTCAACAAAATTACTCCACAAATTTATTTCCTTAGGTACACATTATTTAAAAAATATTTTTATAAATACTTTTATAAAGTAATGTAAAATTTAGTGTTCCGTAAACTTAGTGTCAAAGGACATTTTATAACGTAGCAAACGTTCCATTATCCGAATTGTCCGGTAACTGTATCGTCGATCGAATTGCGCAAAATCCACCGAAAGTAAGATCGTTTCACCATCCGAATTTAATAGTGTTAAAAATTCGAGTTTAAAGTGTACTTACGTTCGGAGCATCACGTTCGGCACACGCGGTCCGAATACACAAATTTCGAGTGAGAGTTTTTTTTACCAAAAACGGAGATCCTCGCGCAACTAAACGCCCGCCGCGATTCCTTATATAATTGTGTCCCATGATCGATGAAAAATCCGTGTTCCGATATCGCAGGAAAAAAAGTATCATTTCCAGCACTGTGTGTACCTTTCAAGAGTCGCTCCTTTAACGACAAATCGAGCATAGTAACGATCTGATCGGCGTCGAGGCGCATTTTTTTTTACCGGGGCACTAGTTCACCTCGTTTGTGCGCTAATGTTATGACCGTGATATTCAAGTCGAAGTTTTTGTTACCGTGGTGCATTGTAAGAGAAAGTATTGCGAAACGCGTATTACACGTTACGACGGCGTGGTTTTAACTGGAATGATCGAATCGCCGTCCACGCCGTTAATTTATCGACTTCTGATCAACATAGAAAGGAAAATTCGACGTTGATGGATTATCGAAGATATTACCCGGTGAGATTGTCAGCGTGTCTAACATATTATATATTAATACAACATATATGTACTGTTTGTGAAAAATTCCGTACCCTAATTGGTGGGCCGGGTTCACTAATCAGCGCTGACATTGAACTACAGCGAGACGGTCGAAGGTTTTTTCATCGACCGCACGTCGCGAGCGTGATCGTCCGTCACGAGGTCGCGTACGTGAGCAGCAACAATTAATACCGCGCGTATTATTCATAAATATTAATGGAGGGGTGGGGGGGGGGGGTGGCGCAGTCGCGGTTCGTTACGCACCGCGTTCCACATTCGTTTGTTCCTCGCAGCGGTTTTACGAGCTTGCAAAAAGATATTCGCCCGTTAATTAGGCGGATAACGCTGCTTACCTGGTGAATCGAAGGTCACCAGAGAACTCGACGACGTTCTACGGTATATGTCCCGCGTCTCCGTCTTCGGAACATACCGCCCACGTGCCCTTAATGTCCGTCCTTTCGCAGTACCTTTCACGGTTCCGCAAGATCGTGGCTTTTCAGTCTCATTTTCCATACGGCTCCGTTATGGCCGATAAATTAATTAAAAAGAAAAAAATTAATCAAATTGGGGGCCAATTAATTCCGCTGAATATATTACGCGCGCAGATTCGCCGCTTAAAAGCAGCTGGACTTGAAAAATTGAACTGGAAAAATTGCCGGCGTTATTAATTGGTCTTGTGATCCATAGATTCGGCCATTAAATTAATTCGCAGATAAGATCAACGTGGACGTTCAAACGGCGAAACCGCGGTTTTACCGGTCCTTTAGACAAGAAACAAGTCGGTAATTCGAGTCCTTTGTAGACGTGTCAGGGGACTCGAGAAAGGTAAGGACGACTCGCGAATTTTAACATACAAAGTGTCGGCGGAAGGTCTCCGGACCTTCGCACAGAGTTCAGTTTTCCCGGGACATGGTGCACGCTTTTTATCGCAGCCATGAATCAAGTCCCCGCGAAACAAAGCTCAAAAGTACAGGGTGTTCCAGAAATGTATCTACTTGAGGAGAGTGATTGCTGAGGTCATTTGCAAGAACTTTTTCCTTTACCAAAATCTTCTCCGCGGCTTCGTTCGCGAGTTATTCACGAAAAATGCGAGCCAATCAGCGGCGAGGTTACAGCGGACGGACTTCTCCCCGGCGACGGGCCCCGCTGAGCGCGGCGCTGGCATTGGCCGGGCCGGGGCCTGTCTGCTACAGCCGCGCTCCGATTGGGCCGCGTTTTTCGCTAATAACTCGCTAACGAAACCACGGAGAAGATTTTGGTAAAGGGAAAAGTTGTTGCAAATAAGCTCCCGCATCTTTATCGTGAAGTTAAATAGCAGTAGAGCCGATCATTACCTTCTTCTTGTATTTTTGAGTAGGTGCAAATGTAATTATGAATGTGAGACTCTTAACCAGGCCTTTTGGTAGTGTAATTAGTATGATGTTAAAAGAGTAATATTATTGTAAAATCTTTTCGTGGTAAGGTAAGGTAAGATTTCAGCTGTCTGTGGACATTTCTATGTTTCTGGCTGGGCCGAATGTCAAAGCCTGCACAAGAATTTGACAGTAATCTTTCTAAAAAAAAAATTGTAACCTGCGCGTTTAGAACCAAAATTGGGAAAAAATTTTAGTTTAAATTTAAAAAATTAATTTACCCTTAGTTTAATTGTGTGTGTGTCTCTCTCTTTCTCTGCGTACTGGGATTTTGTTTGTTTCTAACGTTGTAATAAATGTCTTACGTAGGTGAGTAGGTGCGTTGCGCTGATCCCGTGAGTATAGTGGTCGCAGGTTGCACGATCATCGTGTAACACCGAATCGGGCCACGGAACCGTTCTGGTATTTGGCCGGGCGTCACGACAGGCCGCCGCGCGGATGACTATTGGGGAATACAAAGCGATTTAACGAGATCCTTGTGCAATAAGCTCGGATGAATAACCGGCCTTGCGTATATAAGCGGCGCGACCTTCGTTAAGTTAAGAGCGTTAAGGACCCTGCCAGTTTTTCACGCGACGAGGGGAGCTGCCCGTAGTCTCGGGCAGTGTCTCCGGCTCCGGCTCCGGCTCGAATTCGCTCGCATCGTTCGCGAGACCAGCCATCGAAATCTCCGGGAATGCCGGCGAAGGAGGCCTCCTCGCTCCGACAACGTGTACGCCGCTCCGGAATTTATGCCAGGGGATTTTATTTCTCGGCTACTGTTCGACCAGCGACCATATAAAATTCGTCCGACACGTCCCGGAGCCTGTGCTATTAATAATGGGGCTCCCCCCTAACCAGGGCTTTCCAAGGAAATATAACGGTGTCCGAGCGGCGACCGTTCCGTTTAGAAACTTTGAGATCCCGTGGGTGGATCCCCATTGTGTGCCCGTTTGATGGCGTGTTTATCGACACCGAGAATTTTAGTGGCTCATTTAAACAGGAAAAGCAACAAGAAAATCAAAGGTTGCACAATTGATCGCAAAACTGCACCGGCGTCCCTCGATTATCGGAATGCTCTCTGGTGGCCTTAAAAACGGAAATCATGTTGCATTATCGCTCCGCAATAGATACGATTAAAACTGTGGCAGCGAGCCCGCACCGGATACCTGGTACCTTTTCTGCACTCGATCGAAAATTTATAATGTTGCTGGTCGGCTCTTTCCCGCGGGACAATTAACACAAATCCGGACGACTTCGAGAGGTTTATCGAGGGGTTCGTTTTAAGTGGTGTTCGACGAGCATCGGCGACATTCTTCGCGACGTCACTACGGATTGGAAAACAGTGGACGCTTTTTTCCGGAACCGCTAGATGGCGCGGCGGACGGCGAAGCGGTGTACGCCGGGATTGTTTAGGTCGGGCATTTTTCTTTCCCGGCCGCGGAGAGGCGCGTCGAAGCGGCCGCGTCGATCGCGGCGCTAAATTTTCCTTTTATCTGCATCGCTCGGATGCCTCGGCGCGGCTTCTCCGGTTCGCGGTGCATTTGCTCGCGCGGGTCGCACGCTGGAATTCCTCCGGCGTTGCTTCGGCGTCGGTGCATCGTCGGTGCATCGTCGGTGCATCGGCGGTGCATCGCGCCGGCGGCTGCGCGAACGAAGCCTTTAAAGTCGGCTTATATTGGAAGGCCAGCCGCGACCTAGGCATATCTCCGCCGGCATTGTTCCGCCGGCCGCGGCATTGTTTCGTTGCCGGTCAAGGGGTCAGCGCCAGCACACGCTCCAACTCGGATACGTATCTTTCCCGAGGATTTGCTGCTCGGTGTCCCACCGGATAAAAACGAACCGGCGAACACCCCCTTTCTTCCCCCGTATTATGGATAACATCGGTGACTTTCGTCCACCCGCCTCGCTCACTTTCCGATATAATGAATGCATTACGCTCGCGGTATCAGCCGGCAATAAATCCTGCGTCGCGTCGCGCTACGCGACGACGATGACGACGAGACGCGTCGTCGCGAATATTACGGGGCCCCGTTGCTTGTGTATAGCGTATTCCAGATAAAGGTTTGACGAAGGACATGACCACCGCACCGTGGGCGTCTACTGCCTTTCCCCTCCCCTCTCCTCGATCGCCTTTTTCCTTCTTTTCTTCTCCTTTTCTTTTCCCGGTCGTTTATCGCGAGTATTAATCTGTCAAGTCAGTAATCGCTCGATCGAATCGACTTAATCTCCCTCACCCAAGAAGGACGCCCGAGCGACACGACCGCGTTCGAATCGACCAGAATTTCGGACGAAGTTTGTAGACTTTTATAGACGCTGGAAGTCACTCGAAGGACAACTATCAAGTAAGAACTGTTGTTCCTTTGTTTAAATCGCGATATCGAGCACAGCTCGAGCACAGTACAGTCTTTTCTTGATATATGTCCCAAATATCTAGTCGATAAATGTCATAGAACTAGCCCCACTGCCGTGGGTTATACCCTGTGAGGGGCCCCAATACTCGAGTGGCCTCGGTCGCCTTTCCTACGTTCTAGCCGATATAAGTCCCTGGGTACACCCACGTTGTGGACATATATCGGGTTAAACTGTAATTCTGTTAACATAAAATTCTGTTAAATTAAAAAACTGTCAATGCAACTGATATCCCAATTTGCGGATTCCATTGAAAAGGAATCCATGGGTTTTTTATTTACATACACATTCTCTCCCGTCGCCGTTTTGTGGATGTTTATGGACGGTAGAGGTCGTGTGAAGGACAACTTTGTTTTCTCGAACGGAATCGTGTGTTATTTATTTTTTTTTCAGCTCGAGATCTTTTTGAGAATTCGTTTCACCTATCGCGTTCACGTTCTCGTTGTAATTCTTTGCCGGTGTGTTGGCGCGCGCGCTCATGCGCCTACATTATGGGTCATTACTTGGCCATGCAACTGACATCCCAATTTGCAGATTCTATTCGAAAAGAATCCACAGCGATTCTTTATTTGTATACATATTCTCCCCCCGGCGATACACAAAACCGAGAAGTGCATTCCCGTATAAATCTCCGGCTGTATTTCTTCCAATTTGCCAAAGTGCATTCCGATGTCATGGGAGAAGATATAACAGCTCGCGTAACACATAACTTTTTTTCGTTCGTCGCGGCCGCCTGCTCGATTTTGTCGCGGCAGTTTTTGCGATCGTTATAACGTGAGATAACGTTTTTTGCCCGGTCGGCAGAATTAATGGACACCCCCCCTTCGCCTTTGTTCCTCGCCGAAAAATCGCCAACGAAGTTCCTCGGCGCGCGATCGCTTTATCGAGACGTCCCGTCTTCTCTAATTTACCAGATTCCCCGGCGCATCGCGTGCGGTACGATCTCGATCAATTCCGGAGACTCGAGGCTCTTCTGCCTATTGTTCCGTGCCGGTGGGAACGTTACGGTTGTCGCTTTTATTCGTTGTGTTCATGTGGAATTATGTTATCTAGTGAATTATAATAAGTAACCTTCATTTCTGACATCTGTGTATTCTTCAGGCACGTATACATATGCACAGTATTTCGTACATAACCTTAAAATGTTATCTTATTTTAGCTTTATCATTTCTCTTTTATAAATTGAGCATGGCAGAAGCGAAAAATACAGTGATGTCTCTATATATGTCGCCAAGGCCTCGATGATAAACGTCGCCGAATTATCCCCACTACTGCAGGGTATACGTAAACATAACATGGCTCGGGTATGTCTCCTGTATGATACATGACACTGACACGACCCGTGTTGTTGACATATATCGAGAATTCAGTTAGCTTCCACATTGAACAAAACTTGTTTAATATTATGGTGGTTTTACACGTTAAATAAAGAAATACTTTGATTTACAAATTAAGAAATATTATAATTTACAGTTATTAGATTCTGAGGATACAGCCATTAGGAATTATTCAACAAATTTATTTCTTTGGGTATATGTTACTAAAAAAAAAATTTGGACAGCACGAGTAGCAAATTGAAGAAAAAAGGTGAAAAATATATTCGCAAGATAGGCAAGAGAGGGTAGCTTTGTCCACGAGCATTCGCAAATTCCGATTCAAATATGATTTAACTGTCTGCTAAGAGGTTTAGGCCCATTCGAAACTACCGAAATATTCTCGCGCGGAAAGAAATGGCGCCTCTTACCCTAAGCTATCGGACGCCGGGCATCGTCAGGGGCTTGATTTAAGCGAACGTAGACATATATATACCCTATTATTTTTTCGTAAGATTTTTATTCGAATCGGCTACCGGATTCCACGATGGAACGTGGTTCCCGTGATTCTCTTTTTCTCTTCGCTCGGCGACTCGAAGTTCGAGGCTAAAACGCCTAGTGGCCAAAATGTCGGCTACCTGCTGGGAATCCTTCTAATGGATTCGATGATGTTCCTACCGCTGTCCTTGTTCAGCATCCGTGACGTGTTCTCTGCACCGAACTCTCATAGTGTCGTCCAGTGTCGCCAGATCCCCCTCCCTTCCCAGATCGAGTGCCCCCACTCTAATTTCCCCTTCCACCGCTTCCCCACACATCCGTCAGTCACGTGACGCTATCTGTCTCTGTGGCGCATGCGTCACAATGTCCCGGTACTGACAGAGAGGGGGCAACGGTATTCCCCTCGATTCCTGCTCCCTCCCCTTATCTGGCGACACCGGTGTCGTCGATTACAAAGCAATTAGGATTATACGTTTCAAGATTGTGGGGCCAACAATTTGCTAAATATAGCGTCTTTCTCGTCCGACCTTGAACGACCTTGAGCCACCTTCGTAATATAGGTCATTGAATTCACCTCGGAACCCCCATCGATCTCCTACAACCAGCTTCTACCCTGTACCGTTCATCTGTAGTTCCCGCACAAAGAGGAACACCAGACCAGTTTTAGAAAACTAATTTATAACGCTTCCCGTAGATTCTACTTTGTGGACACGCACAACAGAGAGAACTATACTGGGCGAAATTGATTGCTACAATCAGCTTTGTTGGCTGAAAATTCTGTTCGGTTGACATGGAAAAAGTGCACAGCTTTGGGAATGATAAAACACGCTATATTGTACACTCCCGTTCATAAGCCCTGGACTTATTCAAATTTTGATGCAAACGATATTTTATTAAAAGAGGACTAATATTGTGAAACAAAAATGGTACTAAAGTATGTACCGTTGAAATTTTTAGTGACTCGTCGATATATAGGGTGATTCAACGTGACGTCATCTCGTTCGGTCTTCGAAAGAAGATACGTTGAAATCTAGAAATACGTGGAAAGTCCCCTAGAGAACACACTCGCAGACTCATCATCCTCTTAATCATGGACCATTGCCTACCACAATATTTGAACCTTGGACAGTGACGATTCGATTATTCCGCTGCGTCCTCGGCTGAGCGAGAACGTCATTGATCCGTCGGCCATCGTAAGAAGAGCCGGGGGATTCTCATGAATTCATTCACGAGCATAATTTAGTCTCGCGATTAGTAACATCGGGAATTTCTTTCTGCGAAATTATTGCACAAGTCCCCGCTGGCAGAGGTTATGTCTGACGCGTGAGAACCAATACGAACCGAGAAACGTGAATTTTCTGAAAACAGTTTCCACAGTTTAGGTTCGTTCCGGATCGATCCTATTTCGAACGGGATAATTAATCATGTCCGCAGAACCGGTGACCGTTATTACGCAAACCGTGTCGAATCTATTATTATTGTCAACTTTGCACGACTACTGGAGCGAATAATGATGTCATAGAAACGTATAGTAATAATATTCACGGAACTGGCGAAAATTTTTAATATTAATCTGGCACGCCTGGCTACCGGTCGCCGATCGGTTGGGAAAAGCGGGAAACGAGGGAATGCAAATTTTAGTCGAACGTAACCGTACCGAAGCGGTTTCCCAATTACGTTGACCATGAAAATGTCGGTTAATCCGCGTCGAACGCAGGAAAGGTCGTTCGAGAGGCTTTACCTCTTCCGATCGCTCGAATCGGTTGCCGATAAAACTGTAAGATTTCATCGGGCCTTGTAACACCGATTGCGTTAAACGTTGCACGAGTGACGTACGAAATTCCGCTTCAGGTCGTCAGATGCTTGACGTCACAAGGACACGGGTGGGAAAAAATCGGCGAAAATCGGCGCCAACGGAATCGTTTCTGGAAAAATCATATTTCCGCGGACGGCGCAATCGGAGCTTGCAACACGTTGAGTTACGAGACAAAAGCAAGCGTTTTTAAGCATTTGAAAACTTTCGATTCGTAGTACCGACGATTGCGATACGTATTGTGGTAACAGGCACTAATCCAAGGACGCTTCTTCCGATTTCATAGCTTGTTACCGCGACGGATCAGATCTAAAAATAGATCTGCCCAATGATTTATAAAATTGAGACGTTCGTTCCGCTAACGATGGCTAAATGTGTTCTAGGATGTACGCGTCCCAACGCAGGCTAATTTTTCCAGTGGTGTTGTGTTGATCTCCGTCCTCGGTATTTTGTTGTGACCGCGCCGAACGCAGAGAAGGACAGCGCGTGTAAACACGGGCCGTGCTCGAGCTTCCCCGCCCCCGGGGGGTATGCCCCCCAGTGAGGATGGGGGGTAACCGAAGCGCCTAAGCTCGCGTTCGGCTTAGATCAACACTGTGCTGTACCATATTTCATCATCGGCTCGGCACTTCCCACACGTTCGATACCGATTTCCGGCTTCGAATCCGCATAGCATAGCGTGCACGTTAACCCGCGAACAACGGATGGAATAAAACGCAATGACGCATGTGCGGGATAGGATTCCGTAAGGTCGACGCCGGCCGTGGGTTGTCCGTACCGAGCTGAACGCCTTGCCGTTGCAAGTTACGCGGTGTTCGCACAATTAACTGACCGAACGGACGAAGACAGGGAACCAGGCACCATGAAGCATTCTATAGATAACCGTGAGAAGCTACGTGGAAATCCACCCATAGTCGGTAAGTACCGTTTATGGCAGGATCATATTAGGGGTACCCATAAGTAATCAATTATTTGCAAAGAATTTGCTTTGCCTTTAGTTCTCTACCCATTGTTTACAGTTTTCGGTAAAGCAGCCTGATTTAGTTTTTTTTTTTAATTTGGGGATTGGAAATTTGCAGGAATGATGGCAAACTGTCCCCGATAGTGATGGAGATTATATAATAAATTAAGAAATAAAAACTGAATTTACTACAAAGTTTGTTTCAGATTTCAAAATAATTTTTTACTTTCCCCCTAATATAATTCTTTGTCTTTTCTTGAAACTAACATTTGATGCATAGCAACTGCACCCGAGCGGTGTCATGTTTACAGTCCGAGGTTTCCGAGGTCTCTCGAGCTTCGTGGCCCCACACGGGGTATACTCCGAGGTAGTGGGGACAATTTCGCGACGTTTATCATGCAGGCCTCGGCGACATATACAAAGAAATCACTGTATTTATACATGCTCCACTGAATATATTTATTTCATCATTGCCCACGAAAACATCTGTACAATTTCAGTAATTGTAAAATAAAAATTCGACGGTAGGTTTGGTGTTAGTATGGAATCGAGCTTCGAGGGGTTCGTGCGGATTGCATTTTCTCAATTTCTGCTTGGCAATAAGACGCGGCGCGAGCGGACTTCTTTTGTTTTGTCGCGACCATTATGTTTTGATTTTATTGTGTGTCCCTTGCGTAGAATTAATTGGCCGAGCGAGCGGTGGTATCTGGGGTTGGTCCACCGCTGTGATCAGTTTTCGTCGTTGTCGAGCGAGCGAGCACGTAAGACGGTAGCGCGGTTGAACCGGAGATTGACATTAAGATTGGGTGGCTGATATTTATAACGAAACAAACCGGCCCCCAGCCTGTGTCCCTTGCCGGCCGCGGCCACGTATTATGGGCGTCGTTTCGGGTAACTTATGATCGGATCATTATCGTAACATTGAAATTTGATATTTTGTCGAACGCAGAACGGGCGACGCGTTTTTCAAAGAACCGGCGCGATACGATCTAACGACAACGTCGTTCGACGGCACGGTCTGTATCGCGGTGCCATCGACGCAACAGAATCAACACTTTGTTATACGATAATGCGCGCGGTTTTAATGAACATACGCCGGCCATATATTACCATTGAAAATTCGCCGGATTGCGAGCGTAATGCTTCTTGTATCGCCATCAACCGTGTCTCATTAATAATTCCTCTCTCTCTCTCTCTCACCCGAACTTGCAGAAATAATGACCCCGGCATCCTTCTGCTTTGATCGAATGATTTACAAGGCAAGCGAACAGGATTTCACGGTGCCCTGTGGAACAGTTCGTCGCGTCGACGTTTTTCTCAAATAAATAACAACCGCGACCGATCGCGGAATAAATAATATCCGACGACACACATTCAACAATCCGATATGTTTAAATGAAACGCAGTTTTACCCCAAAGAAAAGAGGCGCCGAAAAACATATTTCATTCCCAACGTTTATTTACGATTTCATCGTAATTGTCAGGATCATTTGTATCGACGCCAATTATTTATGGGAATAAATTATAACGTCCGCTTATAATGCGACAAGATACATCATCCGCGGTCTCGTGGATTTTACAACTTTCCGACTCGGATACGAATACTTTGATCGTTCGGAAACCTTCATACGTCACGCGAACAAACGCACAATGAAGCGTTAATTGCCGATTTGGAGGCGCAGCTCGGAGGGAAGCTCGATTGAGAAATGGCCGAAGAAAGTGCACACCACACGTGGACGCCGGGAGGCCGATAAGGGGGCCATTTCTTTGCCCCGGGCGCTCGCATGATCGACGGGACACGATGTTCCAGCGTGCGATCGATAAACGTCGACACATCCGCCCGAGATAATAAATACGGCCGGCGCAGGATTCCGGCAGCCTGATTAATTATGTGCGGGCCGAATCGTCAGCGAGCTTGTTTGTCGACAGGCGTCGATCAGCGATCATGAATATTCACGTGTTCCGCGGCTGGTTTCGACGACGCGTTCGAAAAACGATATCGATAATGTACCCCGGAGGATGTCGAGCGACGTCCAAGCGCGAACGATGTTGTTCCAGCCGGATAATTGTGTCCGCAATCTCGCGCGAAATAGCGCCATCGTGTGGGGCGTGTCGTGAAATCATTAACTAGGCGGTAAAGAAGGTAACTACTTTCACGATAGATTTTTTGGTACGTACGTGCACTTTCGCGGAACCCGAGAGACAATTTTTGTTTGGACGGACGTCGTGCGAACGGAAAGAAACCGAAAACAAAATTCCTGGGATTTTTCCACGGAGATAGTGCGTCGCCGTTTGTCGGGCGCGAAAATTAACATGTCGTTTCGCGCAGCGAAGGATACAATCAAGAGGGAAACCGACGATCCAGTTTCTTGACGCCCGGTGTCTCGTATAATTCGAATCGTCCTTTACAACAGGCGGGAAGAGGCACTCGGAGATTTGCATTTTTCGCAAGGTCAACCGGTGCTTACACCACCAAGACCCGCGTCGCACGGCACGCACGAATTCCCCTTCTGTCAACCCGTTCCCGGTCCCCTATTCGGACACCCCCCGCCCCGCTACAGGTCGAATTTCTGATATACAGAGCCGGGAATGATTTTTCAAAGTCATGCTCGGACGGAACAAGCGCGCCGCGCGCCCGTTGCCCGCCCGCGATTTGCATAATGCGCTCGAGCATGGTCCACTTTTCTGCTCGGGTCCCCTTTTTTCTTGGCCGCTTTTCGGAATTCCGTGTCCCGTGACAGGGTAGCTCGCCGCGATATGACACACGGTTGTCTGCCAAACCGTAATCCCCTCGTTCCGTTGCACGGAATTCCATTTTGATTGTTCGTAAGGATTTATTGGTAAACAAGTAAAGGAGCAAAACTGAACCAATAACCACAAGTTTTGTATAAATCATTATTTATTCTTTATTTATGTAAATATTATTTTGTCATAGTTCGAAGTATTAGGTTTTTCCCTAGGCGGTCACCCATCTTTCGACGAGCCCCAACCGACGTCACTTAACCTCAACGATCACAACCCCACAATTCCACCACTCGAGCCACCAACTCGTCCGTCATAGAAATAACTTAAGAAATTTTTTTCAATAATCAATGTCTCCTCGATTAGCAATGACAAGCACAAGGATTGTGGACGAAATATTAAAAATAAATGATATATTAAATATTGCCAAATATTGGACATGGTGCAAAACCGAGTCAGTCTATTTTTGTTGCCATTGCTAAACGAGGAGACATTAATTATTGAAAAAAATTCTCAAGTTACTTCTAACTATGATAAAAATAATTATAATGTTGATTTTTTGTTATTCTTCAATATTCCTAGTAATAAATAATAATTTATACAAAACTTGTAGTTCAGTCAGAAAACCCACGGATTCACCCGGGTTTACTATTCTACACGGAAATAATACACTGCGAAGCAGCGGATAATGGTTGGTATTTAACGAGTCTCGTTAGAGATAGTTGCGTCGAAAAGCGAACTCGTAAACGTCCCACTAAATAAACTCGCCGTTTACGGGAAAGGGGACATTCCTTATTTAAATCGGACAAGCACGTTCGGATATTCATAAACTTCGTCTCTTCCGATGTCCAACACGCATTCCTGCGTTAACGATCAATTATGCGAGCGCAAAAAACGACGAGACGGTAATTTTTCACGCGCGACACGTCGTGTGCATCCACTCGAACTTGTTACCTTGTCGGACGAACGTGTACAGGTTCGTTCATTTACCGCAGCTCGAGATAATGATCTAGATACCTGATAACGTATAATTTTATTTATAACTTTTGCATCTGAGGGTGAATTCCTGACATTGAAACTCGGATTTTCAGCATTTTCTAGCCAAAATCTACAAGATTACATGAAAAAGAGTCAAAAATTTCTGGTTTCCTAAGCGGTAGTTTAACCCTCATTTGTGTGGTTGTAGTAGTGTTCAGCGGAAATTCATTCGAATCGATTACTTATTCCTCGCTCGATACCTGGAACAGATTCGCGACAAAATAATTTCGATGCAAATGCTCGATCTCGAAACGAATAACCAATCGACACACGGTTTTACTGCGACAGCGGCCTATCGCTTCAAGAGGTATTAACAGTTTCGGCACGGAAATTCATTTGTTTGCGTCCATTCAAGTAGTCATCACGAAAAATCAACTTTTTCTGCATATCGCGCAGGTCGACGTTCCTCTCGTTTGTGGGCGTATCGCGTAAATAGTCGACCGAACTATGCGACACCGTGTTTCGGTTCAGGCTGATGATTCCGCTTTATCAACTCGTTTCTTCACGCAGGAACTACCAGACCACTCAAAACAACTGGTTCCACATATTTTGTTCCATCAGTGACGATGTTATCAAGCTGCTTTTTGTAAGAAAATATCCAATCTGTATTTCGTACATGTGCCCGTACAGTGCCCATGGGCCCACACGGGCCCAATAGCAAATGTAGCTTTCAAGTTCATAGAAATTCTAACGAAAACAGTGAAACGAAGTCCCCAGAAATAAATAATAACACTCTGCATGAAAGACGAAATTTTTTCATATAGTACATAATTATTTCGTTTTAAGTGATGTCTTATACAGGGTGGGTCACCACATTTTGCCCCATTTTGCCACATTGAATTCATAACATTGACCAGAAAGTCGAGATTTCCTAACAAATTAGAATTAAAATATCTCCTAAACTAATGATTTTTTCACACAAATAGATTAATACTTTTTTGTAAAGAATATAAGGGAGCGTCAGCTGATGTAATAAGAAATATATGATTCCATTTAAAAAAAACATTAATGACCTTCATATGTCCTTTACACGTTCACCTACAAAAAAAAAAATGTACCATCAGAATGTGCCCCTCTCAAAACCATTCAACTTCTTCTAAAACATTGTTTGCTATACGTAATAATAATGACGTAAATCTAGATGGCAAAATGTGGTGACCCACCCTGTATAGTATTATCGCGGACTGTAGGCACGTAGAGCAGCTCTGTTCTAAAAACATTTCTCACCCTTTCGAACTGTCAAATTTGTTTCGCATATTAGCAATAATATATATCGGTAGCGTTCTGATATGTGCAGTAAAAAGCCTTCGGATTTGCATGGGAAGCTGATAAATGTGTCACAGCCTACGCGAAATCTAAAATCTCCGCGATTTATGGAATTAAATCGGTCCACGCTTCGAAATGGAGTATTACAAACAGAAATTTCATTGCGCAGGGCCGAGGTAATGATCGTCCGAGGGAGTTCGGTCATGAGTTTACGAAAAGCCACCGGAGTTCATGAATATTCAGCGACCGCGAGTCATACCAGATCGCGTTCGTGTTTCGGATGCAGGGTAAGTCGACAAAGATGTCCCCTTAAGAACATGAATGGTGGGAATGGACGGAGCCTGTATTGTCCGATAGATATTAGATGCTATTAGAGGGCAGTGCCGTTTCGATAGCGTTTGCGTCGCCCATTATGAGAATCGTGGGGGTAGGAACTGTCACGCAATGGCGCGCTGCCGGCAGGAAATATAGTTAAACGTCATTATTAGACTGCGGATCTTTATGCATTTATGACAAAAATAGGTAAGCACAATTTAAAGCAGTGGACATATTAAAAAGATTTAAGGGTGCCAGCGTATTGGTTTTAGCTTGATAAACCCAGATAGCACAGAGAGTCTTAAAGACGTCTTAAAAACGTCTGTCGATGGATTCTCAGACGTCTTGAATGTCCTACGAACGTCTTCTGAACGTTTCTGGAACGTCTTTGTGAAAAAACTGTACGTCTTAAAGACGTCTCGTAAAAGACGTATTTAAGACGTCTTATTTTGGACGTTAAAACGACGTCTCGGGAAAGACGTCTTTAAGACGTCCTACAGGCGTCTTTTTGGGACGTAAGACGTTCAGACCAAAAATGGACGTAAAAAAGACGTCTTTAAGACGTCGCGTGCTATCTGGGAAATAATTAAAGGAAGGAAGAAATTTTTATTTCGCTCTTGTGCTTTGCAATCAATGCAAATATCTTTTATTTTGCATAAAGATCCGGTGTCTAGTCATTATAAGGTATCTCCCGGGTAAAGTATCTTTCAGCTTTTCCTTAAGGTCGATGTGGTCTCGATCGTGTCTACTAGAGATAAAAATCGCGCAACAAAAACGGTGATTCACGATAATTGATTCATTAGCAGGAAAGAGATAAAGAATCCCTGAATCATCAAATTATAGCCAACTTCGCGTTATAAACCTTGAATCGAGGCGGTCTGCTCGTTTCATTTAGCTCGCTATAAAACGGATGTGTCATTGATGATCGCTTCATTCACGTCCCCAACCCGATCATCTTTGAAATTCGTGACTGGTCGGGAAATTTTTGTGACGCGTGAAACTACACGTTCAAATGAACACTTTGACTGGCAAGCTAGAAACCTAAAAAATTCCATCAAATTAATGTGTTATTTAATGAAATAAAAATTGAAAAAAATTATATGTATGATATTGAATAGTCCTCCAACTTTCTGGCATTTTACAGATCCTTAAAAAATTCGATACAATTAATATATTAATGTAAAAATTCATTTTAAAATTTGGACAAATAATTCCGTCACCCGCATATGCGTGACGTGGCAATCAACGTGTTAAATTGTCATTCCGTCGTGCGATGATTGAATTATTTATTCATTCTCGAGAGCATCCAAAATGCCACGCATTTTTCTCGCGAAAGCGATACTCGCCGTAAAGCACGTTTCGTCTTCCCATAAAGTCTCGAACGAGATTTGCAAAAAGAACGCTTTACAATCCACCGGTGCTCTTTTACCGTTGAGCGTAACGAGTCGTAAGAACGAGATCTTTTTCGGCTACCAAGGAACCGCTAATTTCCGTGGCTTCGTTTAAATCATTAAGGGAGCTGATTTATGCACACACACGGTCGCATCGGCCGAACAAAGGTACAAGCTTACACGCCACGGAGCCCGACCGCATTGAATTGCAGGTGCAATTTGATCGCAATCTGAATATACTGGCGCGAACAATAATTGGCTTTCGATTATGATATACGGGACAAAATAATTCGAGCGAAATTGAACCGGTTGGCCAGCCCGCTCCAATGCCATGATTCATCCTTGATTCGAAAGCTAACCACACAATAATCGACGCTCCGGTTAGTACCATCATCGCCGCGGAGTGAACTCTCGCAAACAACGTCCCCTCGGCGAAATTTTTGTCGTTGAAATTTTTGCTACAGAGCGAACGATCTCGATAAAGGATCGAGGAACTCGAGCAGCGTAGAATTTTATTTTTCCCCGCCGGTTTTCGACGCGGAGAGAAAAAGGTGAGAAAGGTTGCCGATAGACCGAACGTTTGCGAAACTGCGAGAAAGCCGCGAAAAGATTCGACTTTTCGACGCTGTTAACACTTTGACTGCCAAACTAGAAACCTAAAAAATTCCACAAAATAAAAGAAAGTTGTTTAATGAAATAAAAATTGAAAAAAATTAAATGTATGATATCGAGTAGTCCTCCAACTTTCTTACATTTTACTGATCCTAGTCAAATTTGGTGCAATGAATATATTAACATGAAAATTTATTTTAAAATCTGGACAAATAATTCCGTCATCCACATATGGGTGACATGGTAGTCAACGTGTTAAAGCGAAAAAACGACGCCTGCCCAAAGGATATTTCGGGTAAACGATGTTCGGATAGTCGAGTCTCTACCGCGTGTTAAAATCTGGTGAGATATTTTTGGCCAGAGGTGTCCCTACTTTATCAAGCCCTGTAATTGCCTGGGCAGAAGGTTAAACCTTCGACTGGTTTCCGTCGACGAAAAGAAACGGTCGAAAGGGAGTGGAGTCGTAAAAAATTTCGATCAGCCGGTCCTTTTTCTCTTCCCCTAACGACACCCACTCCAAAAATGGGTCCCTAACCGCATACCACGACCGCTTAACTTTTTAGTACGACGCAGCATTGACATTTACTGCCTGGGCGTCGCGTTCCAGCCGAAAGAAATGCGCATTCGAGTGCGCAACGATAATACGGGCGAAACGCGCGCGCCTCCACCGTAATTGCCCTTTCATTATATGTCGCTTTAATCTGTTTTATGTGACGTTTCAATTTCGTATATCATGCCCGGGTCCGAGAACGGTCGCGCCACTGCCGCGAAGTATACTTGTCGAGAGCCCGAATGCCTCCGCTAATCGAGATTTGTGAATTGACCCAACGAATGACTCGATTCATTGTCTAGAGTCACGACAACTCCGGCATCCCAGACGCAATTGCTTCGCAGAGGGCGCAAATCTGCAATATTACAGTAACTGCAACATTCTACCATTTATCTTGTTCTCTTCTAATTTGTTAACATTATTTAGGAAGTTACTATTTCAAGAAATACTCATAGAAACACTGCCTACGCTTCTCTAAGCTTATCTGACTATTAATCTATTTTTTAAAAATGGCTTGGTAAACACCACGCTCTTAAATAATGTTCTGATAACAAATTAGGATCCACGCAATGGATTTCCCTTGCGCCTAAATATAGGCTACATCTACGGTACCGTAGCACGAATGCAAATGTGCAAACATGCATCAGGGGTCAGCACACGACCGACACTCGTTATAGTAGGGCTCTAGAACCACCTTACCATTTCTGTGACACATCCTACCTTATCGGTCGCAGATAATATCGTGGAACTAATCAGAATAAAAAATATAAGCGAGGTTCGAGAATCTTGTATACTCCTAATAATCATGAATAAAAGCACAGATTTCAGACTTACCGATCGAGTACCGTATGATAACGATTTGTAACTATAAACTTAATGCGCACTGCACTTTCACGACACGATTTTCTGATCAACGCGCAATTACTAAAACCAAAAGTAGAGCCAACCCCTCGTTAACTTTTTGTAACTTAATGACCTCATCTCTGTGGTCTGACCCACTTATTTAATATAATGTATGGTCCATTCTTACGACTAAGTCTTACAAAGAAATATTAGATCGAGTTGAAAAATCAAAAAACTGCAACTTTGAAAAGATTGAACTCGAATTAAAGGTACAAGTCAGTGCTTCGTCATAGGGATACTTTGGTTTAAAAAGAACACGAGAGCACATGGAAAAAAACAATAGAATCCTGCATATCGAGGTGTAGTGGTTCGGGCGATCAACGTACAGACGTGTTCCATATTAATTACAATTATTTATTAATTCTAGGAAACTACTGTACTGAGAGACTTTCCAACACAAGTACGCTATTTGTCTTAATTTGTTAGGTATTCCGATCTTAACGAACGGCAGCGTACACACGAGTTAAAAGTCTCGCTGGCGAAGGTGCGAATAGCACGGCGAGCTGTTGCAATAAAGTATCATTTGTATCTTTTTGCTGCGAAGAAATCCGATTCCTGGAACAATCGATCCAACACTTCTGTCCAGTACATTCGCTTTCTTTTCGGGTCGATGACGCGAATCGCGGGTCACCCTGTATACATATAACGGGGAAGTCTGACACGCGAATCGGAACGCTAGAAATGTGTGACGCGTGGTCGCAAGCCGGTCGAACAATGTCAGTCAGCGCTGACTGCAAGTACGAGCGAAGGATGTTTACAGGCGACTACAACGAAAGTGAACGCACGCGTTACAGTAGCAGGGAACGTTGACGCTAATATGCGATCGTGTCCCACGTAACGGGGTTGCGCAAGCGAAACAAGCCCGTGTCCCTTCGACGGACGAACGCCGAGCTCTTCCGAATGCATCGTAACGAAAACATCGCTCTCCTCGATCGCCCCGTTTATCATTCCGTGAACACAAATTCCGAAGCACCGTCCTTTCTGACTTTCACTGCAACTGCGCCCGGGCACCTTCGCGACAAACGCATTTCAATCACGTCTGCTCGGAAATCGTTTCTCGTCTTTACGTCGTAAATTCGACGAGTCGAGTATATATACATCGTTGACATTGAAATGACCTTCGTCTAGTATACGTTCCAATGGTTATCAATTATCCTTCCGACCGATATTTCCAGAAGAAGCCAAACTCGTAGTTTGTTAAGTTAATGTGATTACTGACAATATTTTTGCTCGGGGCACTCGATACCGAGAAACGGAAAATGATCTGTTGCGCAACACGAAACTATGGTTTCAAATGATGTGTCTAAACGTGAAAGCCGCTTCCACAGAAATTGATTCTCACGAATCGGCCGCTCGAGTTGCAAGATTGCCAGGGGAGTGTATATTTCACTGAACGCCATATCGCCCTTAATACTCGCGATAAATGTCAAGAAGTTCTCTTGAAGAAGTTTCCCGTTTCACTGGCCGTTTGTGTAATTAGACAAATTTATCTGTTTGCTTCCCCCCACCCCAAGAAAAGGGTTTGAGTTTGTGCTCACTTTTTGCACAACTTTCCTTTGACATTGACACGTTCATCCCTAAAATCGTCACAAGGTTTTATTAATAACAGTGTGTAATTATTTGCAGCCAGGTAAAATGAGAGTTGGTTGTTCTTTACGCTCGAGCGGACGCGGCGCGTGCGCGCAACGAGAAACGCACCGAAAAGTCGAAAACGGAAAACCGAAGACAGGTCATGCTCCGCGGCGAATGAAAATTGGTGCGGTAGAAATGTTCAAAGTTGCGGTTCGGTGCGGTGAACTCGCGCAGTTAGATTGCCAGGAGGTTGAGGCGGTGGTCGGGCCCATGGTCGGGCCCATGGGCGGGCCCCGCCGCCGCCGCCGCTCCCGAAGGGGACCTATATAAGTTGACTCGCGGACGGTGTAACGCGATCCTATAATACAATCGCGTCTGCCTCATCAGCCACCAGACATGCGACTTCCCGTGAGTACTTCTCGACTTTTTTCTCATTTTTGCACCCTGCAAAATCGTTTGCAAATTCGTTTTCGGGACGCTCCACGGGCCGTTGCACCATTACCTGTAAATTCGCGGCGTCCACGCGTTTCTAAAAATCAGTTGCAGCCCCTGAACTCCAGAGCATTATTTACTGAAAATTTGGACTGTTAACCAACTCAGTTATAAAAATTAAAGACGTTGTCGAACGTAGAGTGAATAGATTTTTTCCGAGACATTCTTGGAAGCACCAAAAATTTACAATGACAATTGAAACGCGCGACTCGTGGCGTGCTTTGTTTACCGCGTGACAGGATTTTCAAACAAAGTGAAAACGTTTTAGAATTAAGATCAGTGCCGGATAAACAGGATCGCTCGGCGACACGGTTGAACGGAAGTGGCATTTGAGTTTTCTCGAACCGTCCATGCAAGCTTACGCCAGTGACGCGCACGCGGTGACATAAATAAACATACTCAACGGGGATACAGAGGTCGGGACATTTCGGGTGTAAACAAACGGGCCGTCTTTGTTCCCTAAAATCTCTCTTCTGTTTCGCGTCGACTCGATCCTGCCGCCGCGCCGCGAAGGTGGAAATGTCAAACGCGCAATCATGGCAGCGGATTTTTGCATTACGTGCAACGGACGAGGTTATTGGAAAGTGATTCGAGTGCAAACCGTTTTATGCAAACTTCTGTCGCCAGGTACTGTCTCTCTTGTTTTGCGCTGGCCTTGCGCTCGCTCAGCACAATCAGTACCAAGTGACCACACCGGTGCCCATTTTGAAGCAAATCAACAAGTGAGTACCGTTCATTATCGTACCGTGCGATCATGCTTCCTTCTTCGTCCGAACGTTTCACGCGGCCATAGCGTTCCGATTGCCGAGAAAATTGTGAAAATTAGTTGGCTGCGTGGACGCGCCGCCAGGTGGCGTAATTCATGCAAATTGGCCGTTGAGCAATCGGCGACTGCGAAAACCGCGTTTAACCCTCGAGTGGGCGTGTCGTTTCGCAAGGGGATTCGTTTGCCCTCAATATCAAGGCCAAACACATGCTTGCGTTAGGGTCCGCGATAGGGGGGCCACTGTTACTCTGCTTTCGCGCGCTTTTGTAATTTCTCAGCAACCATTTGTGATGCAATGGCGTCGGGGCGTTAGCATTCCTGTACAGTAATGATTTCGCGATAATAGTAGCAAACTTTCGGCAAATTTCGAAACCTACAATTGCTGTACATTCTTCACATTTCCAGGCACAACGAAGATGGCAGCTACAGCTACGGCTACGAAGCAGCGGACGGCTCCTACAAGATCGAGTCGAAATACGCGACCGGAGAGGTCTACGGGAAGTACGGGTTCGTCGACGACACAGGAAGCATCCGCGAGGTCGAGTACGGGGCGTCTAGACGCGGCTTCGAACCGGCCGGGGCTGGCATAAACGTTCCTCCGCCGACCTTGACCGGAAACAGCATCGCCAACCCCAACCAACCGGACGACGATGGACAATACAGAGAGGATCCTTCGGTTTATTACACCGATCCCCGATTCACCAACGGGGAACGCTACGAGCCTGTACCCCGGCAACCGGTTCAGCAACCGATTCCGCAACAGACGCCGCGTCCGCTTCCAGCACCGATCTACACTCCTCCCAGGTGGGTCTCGAATGTTCTACACTTGCGATTTATATTGTCACGGGTGGATTCTCATGGGTGGAGTACTCTTATGTCCCACTATGTCCCGTTTTCGCTGGCTCTTGATTATTCATTTTTATTTCTAAACGTGCGTTATTGAAAAAGAAGAGTAAAATCTCGTGTCCCAGACTAGAATATCCCCTCGAATGAACTCTCCGAACGTCAAGTACACGAGTCTACGGTGAGCCGCGCAAATGTCAAGTGAATCCCATTCGAAAGTGCAGGGAAGAACGTGACTTGCTCAACCTCGCTGGTTACTCTTTAACTCGCGGGAAATAATCGGGATCGGTTTGCTTCAGGTATCCTCCTCGAGTGCAGTACCAGCCCCAGCCTCAGCCTCAGCCTCAGCCTCAGCCTCAGCCTCAGTTCCAGCCACAGCTCCAGCCGAGGCCGCAGTACCAACCGGAATACCAACCGCAGTACCGATCTCAGTACCAACCGCAATATCAGGGCCAACAGCAGCGGTCTATCTATCCAGCTGCTCCGCTACAAAGTGGACTTCAAGGTCGCCCGGCACCTATTGCTGATCCCAATGCCGGGTTAGCCTCTTACACGGTTAATTACAGGCGATAAACATCTCTCATTCTCTCTCTCGGTCCATTTAACGTAACCACGTGTAAATAATGCGTTGTTGTTGCGCACCCTTTTTCTGTAGATTTCTTAGCTAGGGCCAGTTAAAGCTAAGCATCTTCGAATCTCATCGAAACATGTTACCGAACCCTGTCGTTATCACCAAGGGATCTCTCTTTTATGTGTACTGTGCGTCCATCAGGAGATGGCAGTGACTTCGACAGGGGCGTAGGGGGATTTGAGGCACCCTACTCCTAGGCTCTGGTGGGAACAATAGACCCTGTGCCACCGTATTGCTTTGTTCCAGTTACACTTGATAAGTGCTTTGCTGCCCTCGTCAAACGATTCGGCCAATAGCGGAAGACCTGCAGCGCGAAGTAGGGATGTCTCAAAGTTTCTCACTGCCATCTCCCGATGGACGCATAGAGTCAGTGTCGCCAGATCAAGACTTGCTCCCCCACTCTAATTTCCCCTTCTACCGTGTTATTCCCCCACGAGAGAGGGTAATGTTTTCCCCTCCATTCGTGCTTCCTCCCCTCGTCTGGCGACACTGCGCACAGTACTACGAGGACGATTTTGACTGGCCGCAAGTTGTTCATTCAGGAGCTGTTTGATACCTCAACTGACGCGAGTCGGAGAACATGAATTTTGTTACAGCATCGAGCGCGCAAATGTTTAACCATTAGAAGGTGAATTTTTATGGGTTTCGTGGCCGAACCAAGACACCTCGCGACTCGCACGTAGTACACGCTCGTGACACTTATCTTGCACTTGTTGAATCTTAGTTCCTCTAAGCTCTACCTCTCTTTCGCTCTTTTTACCTGTTTTTCCTACCTCTTAAGCTTCCATAACTCGCTTGCAACTCCTCTAGCATTCTCTGACTTAATGCTCAAAACATTGACATTACTCATTTTGCGGTAGAAGATTCTAATTTATATTTCGCATGCTGAAATTTTAAACTCCACCTAGGTCTTAGGTCCTCGAAAACAATTATCCCCGATTCGACACACAT
This sequence comes from Seladonia tumulorum, assembly GCA_913789895.3. Lineage (NCBI taxonomy): Eukaryota > Metazoa > Arthropoda > Insecta > Hymenoptera > Halictidae > Seladonia > Seladonia tumulorum. Next base: position 8,229,188 of record OU565280.1, read on the forward strand.
GGTACATCGTTAAAGATAGATTGCGTATTTTAATTATTGTACTCGAACCATAATTGATCTCAATTTAGCACCAAGTTTGTCATTCGACTACGGATCCTATGCGTTTGCGAGAAAAATGACTAGGAGAAATTTAAAGCAGTAGAAAAATGAAAAAAAATTAGTGGATGTCGATATGAAATGTTCAATTTTTCAAAATTGTCGTAGAAAGAACAACATTCATAAGTGACTCCCCTGCAGTTGACGCAGGCGATTTTGCATAAATGTCCGCGGGCCATCATACTCGGTAGCAGCGAGACAATTAAAAAAAAAAAAAAAAAGAAAGGAGATTGTTCGATCGCGGAAGGGTTGGGACGCGGATAAGTCCTTCCGCGTAGCGGTTGAACAATATGCAAAGCACGCGCGCGATAAGCGGAATGCCGATCGCCGTTAATCATCGCGTCGCCGTGCAATTACGAATGCAGTCATGGGTGAACTTGACTCGATGGGTAAAAAAAAAAATCGCGCGACGTTGGCATAACTTCGAGCGGCCTTCGCGGGCTATCGATCGAACGCGATGCGAGTAAACGACCCGTCCCGACGCCTGACACCCGGCGTCGCGATCTATCCGCGCGACGTAGATCTCCCAACCCGACCCCAGAAACGCCGAGACCAGTCTCCGCGTAATGTCGCTACGATTTTCCATCGCGACGAACCGATTAGAATTGTAAATACTTTCCGCGTCCGAATAGTTTCAGGATTGCACACACGGCCGACCAGGGTGTAGCGATCGACAGCTGGATGATGCAATTAGTTGATCATTGTAAAATTCCGAGGTTGGAAGCGATAGTGTTGACACGATGTTACGTCCCCGTTACTCGACGATTATTTAATATAGACTGTAATAAAGTATTTCTGGACAAAAAAATCCTCCCGACCCATTATTTCCGGTTCAATGTCGAATATATTCATAAGCGCCTGCTCCTTCGTGGAATAATAACCGTCCCTTCTCCCTCCCCCGTCCTGTGCGCAGCATAACCGTAAGTTTTTCACCGTTCGATTCCCACGGAGAAAGGAAAAGTAGTCCACAGTTTTTAATACCGCTCTGCGTACCGAAATGAACGGCCTTGTCCGCGTAAACGAAAGCCTCGGACGCTGCGGATGCCGTACATACACGTACGTATTACGTACACACACCTATATACCGTGGAAGTTTTTGCGCCGGTTGCCGCCACGCCCAGGAATTTCATCCGCGCTCTTTGACCATCGGATGCATTGTGCAATTATCTGGGCCACCTGTAGGTGAAACTTCCTCGCAGCGTTCCAGGACGTGCTTTTATCTTCGCGCCTTCGGATAGGCATCGTACGCACGCAAGAAACCGTAGGAACAGTCGATGCGTCATCCAGCGACGAAATGTAAACACGCTGTCTTTTTTTAGAAGCGTCGCAGCGGTCAGTTGCGTTCGCCCGTTTTTCCTAGGCTCGCGGACGTCCGAGGCGGAGGTCGGGACCGCTCGGGGCGGAGAGGGGACGGCGGGCGAGTGGCTCGAGTTGTTTTGGTGGAGTCAGTTCAGACCTAGAGGTCGAGCGAAAAAGTCGAGCAAAGAGATAGAGAGAATGCGAGAATGAGAGACGTGCCTCGTGCGTCGTGCGTCCTGCGTGCGTCCTGCTCGTTTGTATTTTTCCCTCCATTTATTGAATTGTTATTTTCCACCCGACCACATTTTCTATCCCACAAAATTGACCCAGCGTCAGCAGAACTCCTGACGAGTGATTTCACGACGGTTTGACCGTCATTTTCGCCCGCGGAAAAAATTGCTTACCTGCGCCTTCGATCGCGAAATTACTGTTTACGGCGGCAGTAATGCGCTTCTGTAATCGGCGCCGGCCCGTAATCACGGGAAATGATCGTTTCGCGGGAGTTACGAAACCCTAAAGAGCACCGTTTGAACGTGAAATTCGCAGCCGCCTAACTTTCTTTTCCTTCCCGGTGTCCTTACCCGCCGAGTGCTCTTGAAGTTTCTCTATCTCGAGGATCTGAACGTCCGCTGACGTCTAACATCGACACAGTTCAGGAAAACTTGGCACGATTCCCGGAGACGTTTCTAGATTCCAAACACCTATGACTCTCTTTCCCGTTTTATTTCGGACTCCACGTTGGAAACGGTGCGAGCTGGAATCAATTGTTCCAACGGCGGAGGGGTGGGGGGATCAAAGCGCTCAGAAAGAGAAAGTAATATATCATAGTTGTGCGAATAGGGGAGCAACGGTCTCCGTCCCCCATGCAGAATGGAACGCACTTTTGCAAATCACAGTTTCCTGTACGCTAAAAGACAACCCCCCTTCCCCCAAAGATGAAGACCCCGGTGACTTCCGCTTTTACATAAGGTTCCGCGCGTAACTCGAAGAACAGAACCGTGAAGTCACCGGCGACAGAAAACCTGAAGAAATATCCTATTCGAGATCGATCGGCGAGCACAAAAGCGTTCGAGACAATCGGTCGATGCGTGTAACGCAATCGGTTCGCGCGGCTCGAGTTTCTATATTTAAGCCGGCCTTGGGACACGTTGACTTTCTTTGTTCCCGGGCGAAAATCTGATTCCAATGAGCGGCTGACGTCAGAAACGGACAATCGACAATTATTCCGGATGCGGGGACGTAGGTACAACAGGAACCGTTCGCTGGCATCTTTCTCCAACCTCTTGTTCTAATCGCGAACTGTCCCGTGTGGAATTGCACGTTACGCATACCTGATACGCGGAGACTGCCACGGACCACCGCCCATGCCCACCTTTCACAATACATGCTCGCGTATTATACGTGCCCTCGCTTCGGGCTTCGGGCTTCGGGCTTCGGGCTTCGGGCTCCTCGATCGATTTGATCTGTGTTTCTCTGCTGCCGCCGGCTGGAACCGTGTCCTTATGCCCTTCACCGAACTCGCGCTCCCGGACCACAACATGCTGCGTTGGACTCTCTCGGTCACACGATTGTACCAGAATTTTTGTTTTTTTTTTGTTTTTATTTCTGTGCGCTGGCTTCACAGCCCGTTTGAATTGCGGTAAATTACGAGATCGATACACGTAATTTTATGTAATATTTGAAACGCCTTTTTGCGGGCGCGCGTTACGTAACCCGAAAAGGAAAGTACGTTGATCTTGTCTCGTGCAACGGTTTCTTTAATTGGTTACGTTATTGTGGATTCTTGCAGGAGGTTTCGGTTACGTTTATCGCGACGCTGAATATGGAATGGTATTCGCCCTATATATCCCGGCGACGACGTCTGGCGCAATCGAAAAATTCCTTATCACCAATCAGTGGGCCAATCTTGTGGGCCCAGTTTTTTTTTTGGTTGGTGGGCCTATTTTCGAAATGTCGGGACACGTCAATACGGGCGGACGCAACGATTCCGCGTTCACTCCCGGGACATTCTGATGCAAGGCGTGGTGCGACAGTTTGCCGAGCCAGATAAAACTTGCTTTCCTTTGCGCGCGCAATACCAGCGCGCCTCTGGGTACTCGACTTTCATCTATGATGGCTGCGTGACTATAACGCTCGCAATTACGGCGGACGTCGATTACGTATCCGCCAGGACCGACCGAGGAACAAATTCGTTCCGATAACGCGTCGCCTGCAGGATTTTCACCGAGCAGCCCCCGGACTATGTTGCGTCGCCTCGATGGTTCCGCCTGTTCAACGAGTTTGATGCGTATCAAACTTTCGCACGTACTCCCCGTTTCTCCCGTTTAATTACGCAAATGTTTTCGCGATGCGCACGCGCATCAAGATGTCCGTGAAACCCCGGGGACGTGAGAGACTAAAAGATGGAGACTAGTGTACCGTTTGTATTGTCATAAGAGGATCACCGGTTGAATTATTCGCGTGATTAAGAATTCGCATGCCGCGGCCTCCCATAAATAACCGATAGCGATCGCTGGGTCGGATGACACCTTCATGGACGGTGCTTTAGTCAGGGAAATCTTTTGCAATGGGAATACTTTGTACGGTACAGTGTTGATCTAAGCCGAACGGAGGTATGCGATTTTAGTCAGTTCCCTACCCCCTCCACTGGGGGGCATACTCCAATGGGGGCTAGGAAGCTGGAGCCCCCTCGGTTAGTGTTTACAAGCGGTGACCTTTTCTCCTCGCACGGCCCTTTGTCTCTTTCTCGCAAGAAAATAGTAGCCCTACACGATCTATGTCACAGCAAGGACCCCAGCATTGGGCATAGTTCAAGACTTTACTGTACCGGATTTCAGTTTCTTACAATCATCTAATAGGTCGTAGACTGGTTAATCTTAAAGACAACTCGTTAAACTCGATAGGAGCGTGCTGTGTATGTAGAGCTGATATTGTGACGCGCGAAGAAAAAGTTGGTCAGGCCGAGAAAAGAATTTCTCAATCACGGGTTGCAGAGTATAGTTTAATCACGTCTTTGCAATAATACTCCCGATTTGGGCCAGGTCAGCGCGATCCTGCTGTTAGTTGCGAATTAGATGTAACAACGTTTCGGATTGTTAGAAATAGAAAGTGGGTTCGATTAAAGAATGCTGCCAGTTGAAAAGAATGCAAGTGGGAGGAAAAAAAAATAACAAGACCGACACAGTGGACATTCGGAAAAATAGCACAGAATTCCTTTGATATGGTAAGATAACGCAGTTACGATCTCATTCAGCTCGAACGAACGAGTTTTTATTCCATTTAGAAGTCTGATAGACGGGAGAAATGGTAATGCAAGTGTAACGCAACGTTAGTTTATTGCCGGCCGTACGAAGTCGAACCGACAATTATTTCAATCGACCGGTGAAATGTGCGTGAATTTAGAAGCCTCTATAAAAAAAAATACTGATCGAAGGTCATGCTGTTTTAGTATTTTAAGCGTTTGTAGAATGTTGGTACTATTTATGCTCGCAGGAAGCCTCGAATTAAGCGTAATAGCGCGATACGGTGTTCTATATTCCTAAAGAGAGTGACACGTGAAAGGCAAGAGTTTGCAGTTCGAGTTGACCTTGCATACCTTCTACCAACTCATGTCATTCTACAGACGCGACGAAACTGACTAATCCTTCGTATGGGATTCTACCGGAAGCGATGGTACAAGCCTTGGACCACATAAACCCATAGACATGTGTATAGTGCGTGTATAGGAAAGCCGAGAATCCAGTGAAGCAAAGATAACGGGAACATTTGACGTCACAGGATAATTGTCCATTCGTTCCGCGTACTGTGTATACGACACGCCCACTGACCCCCCTTCAAGACAATCGTTACTATACTGTTCTTATGGCCTGGGGCAGTATTGCCAGACGAGGGGAGGTAGCACGAGACGAGGGGAAAAAGCTACCCCCTCTCTGCCAGTACCGGAGTATGCAGAAGCGCAGTATAAGGGGAACTTAGAGTGGGGTAATAACACGGTAGAAGGGGAACTTAGAGTGGGGGAACAAGTCTTAATCTGGCGTCTCGGGTCCATGGGTTGATGAGCATAGCTTGTACATCTTTGGAGCCTGTGGCGTCACGGTATTCCTTTACCTTTGCTTCAAGAAAACTAATTCGTGTCGTGTGTATAGATTTACATGATCTATGGTCCTTATAGTTCGTGGGTTGATGAGTATAGCTAGTATATCTTTGGACCCTATGACGTCACGGTATTCCTTTATCTTGAAGGAGAATTATCCCTGTTGTGTCTATATGGCCGAAGGTACAAACGAACGAGAAATCCTGTTCTGTTACGATCTAAAGCTTCGGGTGGATCGATAAAAAAGCAAAAAAGAACTAGGTCGATAGCTGGCAGGCTTCGGGCTGCAACACTTTATACTTGATACAGTCGAAGCTGTATGTTTCGGGTTACGGCTCCTTAAGAATGGCTAAGGGATATCTTGATGGACGCACGAAATTGACCAGTCGATCTACCTTTCACCGGGTGGCATTGAAACCACACAGCCGGAGACAGATTATCGGCGAAATGAAGCTGGTCGGAGGCGTAATTTCGGTCTTTGCCGGCCAATTACCGTGGCCCTTGGTTGCAACGTGCACGCCCCTTTGGCTCGTGGAAGATTTCGTTGAAAGAGATCTTCCGGCGAGCCTTGGAAACGTCATTGCATCGCGTTGCAAGAGGCAAGGCGAACATTGTCATTCGTTATAGCGTCGCAATTACATCTACGTCTGCCTACGTAACAGAATCGTTGTTATAATTAATATGAGAGCCACGAAGGGATCGAAATGGGTCGCGTATGATGTTCACGTGGGAATTTCGGTGGAGGCCGATCTTTGTTGCCGTTAGACATTGAATGGCACGAACGATGCCGTTAATAATTGTGCGATCGAGCCTGGCTTACTTCGACATCCGGTTTTCCTCGCGTTTTCCGACGACCGATCGCTATCGTGTTTTCCCGTTAACTTCGCAAAATCGGATCACAATTGCGTTGATCCTCGGCAGCTCTGATCGAACAGGATCGGGCCACTTTCTATGGACACAAGCCGCTCGATTAATCCTACGCTAACGACGGAAGCGAGACAACCTAGGGATTCGAAGAAAGTTAGAGAAACTGGGCCCGGGCGTAGGAAATATCGATCCGATAACTGTTGACCGACTAATATGCCAATAGAAAGTTACAAAATGTCGATCGGACCGCCGGTTTTACGGTGGCGGCTGTTCGAGCGTTTCGCAAAACCCGAGTGAAAACGCTGACCGCTCGCCGTGCCTCCGCAGGTCGAGATCTGTTGCACCGAATCTCGGTTCAGCCTTGCGCTCGGTCAGTTTCAAGGTGACCAGCCAACGAGTCGATACGCTCTTCGTTCCTTCCCGCCACGCTGTTCGTTTTCGCGTCGAAACATTCGAGTTATATAATATTATACATAACGCAATTAATATTCGACTCAACGAAAAATTAAACGAAGTCTTTAACCGAGTTCTAGGCCTAAAATTGTACAGTGATTTCTCGATATATGTCGCCAGGGCCTGCAGGATAAATGTCGCGGAGTTATCCCCACTTCCACGGGGTATACCCCTTGAGGGGCGTCCTAAGAGGCCTCGGACGCCGAGGAGTGTAACCATAACTCAAGGCCCGTGTTGTTGACATATAGTAATCTCTAACTGTCGCATCACCGGGTCTGTCTAGCGACAGTTACAGTAGAGATGCTACATTCTTTGTGGTGTGCTGAATGTGAAGAAGGATAGCGATTGAAAGAGTTGGGGATAATTCCGCGACATTTATCGTCCAGGTCTTGGCGACATATATACAGAAATTACTGTATATCGAGAATTCTTATCCCCACGGGGTCACGAATGACCCCGGCACACGTTAAATTCTGAATCGAACAAAGCGTAATAGACGTTGACGCCATCACCACGGTTTCAAGACACGTTCTGCGAAAGGACTTTTTATCATTATGTAATCCCATTATCTCGAGGTTCGCAGACGTCCGACAATGCGCGTTCCGTTCGGTTGGCGGCCGTTTCATCGGTTAAATTAATTATATAAACGTTACGTTAATTGACGCGATTATTCTTACGTCATCGAAAGTAAAATCGCAGACAGCGCTATAATTAGAGTTTAAGCGCGTGCTGACTGGCTCGTTCCGTCTCGCTCTACTCCATAAACGCCATGACCAGTCTGCTGGCTGTAAACCGACAAAGTTTCCCCTGTCCGTTCTTAGTCAAATTCATCTTATCGATTGCGTGGCTCACTTCACAGTGCTGCCAGGAGTTTAATAACTCGCAAACGACAGAACAAAATAGAAAATTCGGCTCGAATTGCGGTTTAATTTCAAGAGGGCCTTTTCATTCATCGATCGGCGCGCGTTAATACGTCGCTTGATTTCTATGGAAGTCATTATTCATCCGGCGCAGGAGTTTCTCCGCGAAAAGAACAGTCATCCATTAACTGCAAGGTGATAAGCAGGCAACGTTATTTCTAACGGTAGTTCGAGCCTGACATTTGAACTTTGAAGCTTTTTTCTTCTTTATCGGTGCCGAAGGACATATAATCATTATTACCACCGAACCAATACGTCGCTGGGAAATTTTATTTTAACCAGTTAAAAACTCATTTCTCCTGCTGCAGTTTGGAAAAATTAATTCCTCGAACGTGCATGACTGTGACGAAAGTTGCAGAACCCGTTGAACACTTTTTAATACTTTTCGGGTGGCATTTCAGCTGAATAACTTTTGCCTTCCCCCTTCCCTCGACTCCGGAAACTAGGAGGAAAAGATAAGATAAAAGTGTATTTGGTTGTACACTCAAAACTCATCGTAGTTTACGTTTCTACTTTTACATAATAATTCCGGGAGCAGAACAGTTATTGAGTTTCATTTTTCCTTGATTTTCCCGATGAGCACCTCATATTTTATATTGTTTCGGTTTGAAAACAAATTTACAACGTATGCCGCGATACGTGCGCTAATGAGACACACACGGTGACCCGGTGTGCATGGGGATTGGACAGAGCATACAGTGAAAGGTTCAAGCGGGACAATAAAAATGCTTCGGCTCCGGATCGGCAGTAGAATCGAGAGCATAAGAATGATTTTCAAGAGTCACGAGAAACTGGAACAACCTGCCCGGCGAGCAGGCAACACCTTCTATATGTACGCGCGTGTTACTGCAACGGTAATACAAGAGGACACGCAGACAAATTAGAGCCATTCTCCCGATCGAAGACTCGGCGGCGATCGTGTCCAGCGAGTTACTCGATCTGCGCAAAAATAATCTCGAAAAATGGGGGTCAATTGGAAAGCCCGAAAATTGAGGTTAGAAAGATCGATCGAGAGACGAGCAAACAAAGGAGCCAGCCGATTTCGAAGCATTCAAGATATATACATGCACCTATACCGAACACGCAGGAATGCGAGGTCCGATTGAAATGGGCCCCGGTCGTCAAAGTCGCTCGTGGGGTCCAGAACGGTCGCGATCGATTTTCCAGATTCCCGAGAAGCCGGGGACAGCCTGGTGGGGAATATTTAGGGGATATAAGGTGCTGTAACAAGACAAGGCGGCTGTATATACACACAGGAGTCGAATAGATAGTGAAAGTCCCCCAGAGCTAACAGGAGCGTAGAGGGCGAGAGGGGGGCAGGGTAGGAACGGGGGACCCCAGTAAGGTATATGAGGGCCTCAGTTCGAGCAACCGCTGGTACTCTAGCCTCGCTGCCTACTTACATTCACACACACTAACACAACCCACCACCTGGAACACAATGCACACCGTCTCGACGGTACGTATACAAAGTGAGCCCATCGTTAACGTCGTCGTGGTCGTCGTGGTTATTGCGAAGCCCTTTTGTAAATTTTTCGTCAGCTCTCTGAAAGCCCGGTTCACGTCCGTCGTCTATCATCCGTAACAGCCGGCCGGGCAGTGATAGTGATCGTCGCCCTAATTGTCGCCGATGATCGATCGGTGCCCGGCCTCGCGTGTGATGTGATCGTTTTCTCGTCGTGACAGACGTTGTGCTTGTGACCTGTGCATTTACTATTTACATCCAGAGAAAGAGCAACAGAGAGAGAAACTCTTGCTGCGAAAGTATCGCCGCGGGCGGTCACGGAACCACGTAGTAATTCGGCGCAAGCGGGTTCTCGTTACGCTAGACAGAGGTCCCTCGCGCCAGCTGGAAACGTCGCGATCCCATAGTCATCGATCCCGCGACACGGTTCGACACCACGAAACAAATCCGTGTACGCATCAGGCTCGCGCCGTCGGATCGTTATCTGCCCGTGAAAATCCGCCGGCTGTATTACTATTACTCTCAGCCAACTGCCCAGCCCGGAAACGCTTATTTCGTTTAGTCTTTATGCTCCCGAAAAAATATTACGAAAGCGGTTTTCTGCGCTCGCGCGCGCTCGTGCGCCGCCCAGTTTTCTCCGGCCGCCCACTCGCTCGAAGAAAGAAAATTATATAATCAGTTACGCCAAACAGGAACACGTTCGAGAATTATGTCGGCCAGAATGCGTAGCGGTAGAAACCGTTTTCTCGCTCGTGACCGTTCGCGCGGAACCACGGGAAACGTGTTGCGCAGATGGAACCGCTCCTTGCCGATCTTCTCGGTACCGATTCTTGGTCGCTCTCTTGCTCTCTCGGGCGATTTTTAACCAGCGATCAGGAATCCGGCGTCCTTCGAGTGCGGTTACCTCCTGCGTGTAATGACGTCTGGCGGTTAAGGCTCCGGTGTCGCGGGAGGTCACGCACCGTCGCTCAATTGCAAATCGATAGGACATTAGGTGGAATAGAATATGGCTAGTTAACACGTTCTGTCTTGTCCCGCAGGTAACGTTAATGGTAGCTGCGATACTAACGGTATCGGGCCAGCAATACCAGCAACCGGGTGGCAACTATGTGGACGACTATTCGCCGTACGAGTCCGCGCGACCCGCTCACCCGACCCCGAGGAGTTACGCGTCGGATGCGGCGCCGAATCGGCAAGCAGCCGCGCCGACGACCCCGAAGCCGACCCCTGTGGCGATCCTGAAGCAAATCAACAGGCACAACGAGGACGGCTCGTACACCTACGGTTTCGAGGGCGCGGACGGCTCGTTTAAGATCGAGACGAAACTGCCGACCGGGGACGTGAAGGGTAAATACGGGTTCGTCGACGACACCGGCAAGGTCCGCGTGGTCGAGTACGGAGCGAATCAGTTCGGCTTCCAACCGGCCGGGGAGGGTATCACCGTGGCTCCGCCGACCTTAGTGGACGAGACCCTCAACCCGGAAACTCCTGACGGCCAGGCCTATCAGCAAGCGAACCAACAAGGCGGCAGGGGTGTGCCACTTCGGCCGGCGCCTGCGCCCCAACAGCTACAGTACGACCAGGCAGCTTATCAGCCGGCGCAAAGTCACACGCAAGCGGTCTACCCTGCGGCGAGACAACAGGCTCTGCCCAAGCCGCCGATTTTCAGCCCGGCTAATATCCCCAGAGCCGAACCACCCAGACAATCCTCTATCCTCCAGCAAAACGAAGAACCCGCACCACCCTCGCAATTGTACAACCAAGGACCCGCTCAATTCGGTCCGGCACCCATCCAGGAACACCGATCCCAGCCGCAACCTCGCAGCCAGAGCGGCGGCATCCTCGATCAGCTAGCCAGAGACTATGCTCTGCCACAGGGCGTCGCACCGCCACTGCACGACATCAGCTTCGGTTATTACTAAGTCTTCTAGTCCCTCCTGTGTTCTTCAGGGCGGTCCCCCTCGTTCGGTTTGGTATTTTCGTACGGTTCTTCAAGACGCGACGACCGTCCCTGCGTTCCACCCGTCTCATTCGAGGATGCCTGCCAAGGATCCAACGCCCGGAGAACGAATCGGACGTAAAACTCATTTTTGTCGCGAGGTACAGCGAACTCTCGATATATGTCGTCAACAGGGGCCCTGCCAGCGTACCGTCCAGGTGACGTACGCTAGCTTCGAGGTCCCACAGGGGGCACACCCGCGAGTGGGGATTGTTCCGCGACATTTATCATCGAGGTCTTGGCGACGTATATAGAGAAGGAGCTGTAGGAGTCGGGGAAAGAAATTTTTGTGATTTCGTTGTTCTGCTTCTTTGAGGAGCTTCTGTATTCTTGCCATTTGGAAGCGCGAAAAATGTTGAACGGTTAAACTATTTTGCGTAATTTTGTCCAGGTCAACTGATGTTACATCTCCCGACGCGAAGACCTTTTGTTTAATCCTGTACAACTTTAAATACACGTTATGTTAAACATTAAATACTCGGAGAGGGTTATGGCACTTCTTTGGCCCTGCGGAGGTTGCGGCCTTTTTCTCGGTTCTGGAAATATTATGTTATCGAAAGACTCGGAGAATGTTTAACTATTCGGGATCTAGCGGAGAGGTAATTATGCGTGCGTTTAGGTCCCCGGTCTCCGCAGGGTTAAACTGTTCGCACTGCGGTGAATAGGCGCGTGAAATCTGTATCGCGGCGAGAATTATTGTAAAAACGATGTAAATAAAATTTTACGAACCACGGTTGTCGCACGTGCTGGCTTTAATCGACCCGTTTGCACGGGTCGTTGCAGCGTTTGTCGTTAGAGTGTCGTTTCAAGGAGAACCTCCTCGCGTTCTTCAGCCGCGTCTTCGGGTTCGCGGGACTGCATGATAAAATTCAGCACGCTTACTATTGTAACTAGATTATTGTAAGGTGATTCAAATAATATAAGACCACACAACACACCACTGCAGTGAACATCATTGGATTAGAATTTCAATTAAATTTCAGTCCTCAGCCTGTTGACCGGTCAATTATTGGAACAACAAATAAAATTGAACAAACAAATGGACTCGTTTCTTCCCCGATCAATAAGTCAAAAATTAATTTTTAGAATATGCTGGTTTTCTGGAAAGATCAAATTCTTGACGAATTAAATATTAACCGATAGCCTAGTTTGATAGCGACCAACGAAAACGGCTTCTACACAACTTTCTAACTGTTCCTGTTTTTGAGCTGGTCACCGAGTTATGTAACTACGCCCGACGAACGACCTTTCGAATTATTTCCTAGCCGGCAAAAAAAAAAAAAAAAATTAGAGAAGGTAACGAGACCGCTGCTTGAATTGTATCAATAGCTGTTCCGGAACTACGGCCGCTGGAATTTTCGTTACGAAATTTTAACGGCGACCTTCACGGCTGTCCGACGGAAAGGATACTAAATCACGCAAATGCGTGAACCTTGCGACAATGCTGTGGCCTCACAATAGAACGCAAATTAAGAATGAACCTGTACAATTGCGTGATACCAACCCGTCTGTAACATTTCCCACAGTTATTAAACAATTAAATATATTGTTTCATTCCCTCCAGACGCAAGGTAAGCTGTGCGCACATTCTCTTGGAAAATGATCTACCTGTGGGCAGTCCCTTATGCAGGCAACCGCGGTTGCACTCGCGCACGGAGGACGGTGCAAGTGGTAACTGCAGGGAGTTGCATACAGTCGTGTTACCAACCACAGGCAAGTTTTCTAGACCGAGTTTTTAATTAAATTTTAATATTTTTTAATCAGCCTTAGTAATTTCTGTTGACTTGCATAAGATTTGAAAAACAAACACTCAAATTTTCCACGTGCATCTATTAAACTTGTCCACGTGTCTCTCAAGGTAACAAGTTGCTGTCAAACTAGCATACTCGCCGCGCAAATGGAACTCCTTTCAAAGAGTCGAATATGATATTCGAGCTAATAACCGCTCGACACATATTCGTAGAAATTAACAGCGTAGACGCAACTGTGTAATTACTATTGCTCAAGCTGTCTCCTCGAGTGTTTGCGGCACGATTTATGCTTATCCTAACACACGCGACGCATCGTGCGCGAAATCGGTAGACAGAAAAAATTACATAATCCGGTTCAAGCAGGCCGGAGGACAGTGGTATCCTGTTCTTTTCTTTGGAACCGTGTCCTCCGCGCCGTTTACAAAATATTACGGACAGCAGCGCCTTCCTGAACCGCAAAACGGTGAGAGTTTGAAAGAATAGAATTTGCGCTCGGCTCTTTCACATGGCGAACAAGCTCAAAAGCGAACATCCATTTAATCTCGAGAGATCTCGGCCGCCGAAATTCTTATTGTTCCCAGGCACGACCCTTTGTTGCCACTTCGCAAGTTCTGCGGACGCTTCCTTCGGTGTCGTCACACGACCACCTATTCTCTTCGGCCGCTTGGATTATATTTCGGTTTAACTGAGCATAACAGATACACTACGCGAAATCCTGACGAAATAGCGAACACATTATATCTCACCGGAACGGGCGCGTGACACTGAACACAATGGCCGAATTCAACGATCTGATTCATCTCGAAATTCAGCCGTAAAATCTCCAAAATACAGGTTCTCCGTCTGAAGATTTGAATTCGACCTTGGGAGGACGTTTCAAGGTCACTCAAACAAACAGGTCCACGGCGTTAATTGGAAACATTTCTCCGTTTCATTCACATATTTTTTGTTTTCTTCCAATGTTTCATTGTGAAACGCGTTCCGCCTAGCGGTTAATTAATTGCGAATTCAGTTGGATGCACAGCGATTTTATTTTTATTCTTCCTCGTACGTTAGCAATGCGAGGAACATCGTAAAGTAGTCACGATTTCTTTACGTTCGACGAACGGAATGGTTCCACCCAGAATTCAGTATGAAAATGGTGTTAAAGATTACCAAAGGAATGAGAAATAAATTGTATTGGCAACGCGCCAAAGCGCAAGGGATCGCGTCATAGTGCACCTGTGTTCGGACTGTTCGAGACAGGCAGCATGTACGTTGACCTTCTTCGGTGGGGCACAAGGCTGCCGCCATCACGTTTGCCGCGCAGGTGTAATGTTATATGAAGAAGAGTCGCTTGCATAATCCGGTATAATAATATCCACGCGTGTGCAGAGTCGCTGACTTCGGCCCCGTAGAAAGCTGTGATTGTCCAAAGGATATCAATGCTCTTCCGCGTTCCTTGCGATTGTTCACTTTTTTTCGCGCCATGGGGCGCGGTCAAATGTTGATGTAGATCAGGCGGTTCTAAGATCAGTGGGCTTCCCCCACTCTTGGAGTTTATAGTTATGTAGTAGTGCGTCCAACTTCGTCCCTGTTCCCGTGCCGCTACTGCTGCCCAGTGTTGACAGAACAAGACTTGTTCCCCCACTCCAAGTTCCCCTTATACTGCGTTTATCCCCCCACTGTATTTTCCCCTTATACTGCGTTTATCCCCCACTCTAAGTTCTCCGTATACTGCGTTTATCCCCCACTCTAAGTTCTCCTTATACTGCGTTTATCCCCCACTCAAAGTTCCCCTTACACTGCGTTCATCCCCCACTCCAAGTTCCCCTTATACTGCGTTTATCCTCCACTCCAAGTTCCCCTTATACTGCGTTTATCCCCCACTCCAAGTTCTCCTTATACTGCGTTTATCCCCCACTCCAAGTTCCCCTTATACTGCGTTTATCCCCCAGTCCAAGTTCTCCTTATACTGCGTTTATCCCCACTCTAAGTTCCCCTTCTACCGTGCCATGCCCCACTCTTAGTTCCCTTTGTACCGTGCCATGCCCCCACTCTAAGTTCCCCTTATGCCGCGTTATTCCCCCACTTTAATTTCCCCTTGTACCACGCTATTTATATGTAAGAACAACAAAGGATTAATAGGACCCCCCGTCCAACTATTCGGAATGCGATGACACAATCTGTTCGCCATTGTTGTGATACGGTAAACAGTTCGACAATGTTTGTCATCGCCTAATCGAGTCACGCAAAATGTGCCGACAGGTTTCGACATTGCGGCCTATAGTTACAGAGCCTGCCTACTTTACCGGAATTTATCGTCATCGCTGAAACCGTCGATCGGTTGATGCAAGCTTCCATGACCCAACTCACTTGGCTCCGGAGAAGCGATTGGAAAGACGTTTGGAAGTCGTTTTAAATTTCGCTGTTCCCGTTATCGGCCGATCGACGGCGGATTGATCTAAATAAGAAAAAATATATAGATCGAAAGTGAAACTATATCCAACAAATGCTAACACGAGCAGATTTATCTTGCGGATATTGTTCGTTGCGATGTGAAAACAGCAAGTGTATCGAGTAGAATTTCACTTTTCTTGTGTAGCCTATGCCTTATAACACTTTTTTCTGTCCGACAAGAAAAACAAGCCTGTGAATGGCGAGGGCAGTCGTGTTACAAAAGAACAATGCAAATGAACCCGGTCTGTGCATCCGTCCGTTTCGTTCCTCCTCCATTGATGATGCTGGGAGTGAGTCTCTCGGTTGTTGTCTCCTTCTCGCGGCAATGAAAGTAGATAAGTGCATTTTCTTCCGAGAAACCGGCTCCGCGATCGGGCATAAATCATGACCGATAAAGCAGGTTGTTCGCGTTACAGATTTCGCGTTGCACGTTTTACGTCGCGATAATATCATCAACTGATAAAAATCAAAAACGAACTCGTTTTCCAATTTTCCGGGAGAATCGAGGACGCTCCCGAATTGTTTTCAGTGTTTTCTCTATATATGTCGCCAAGACCTCGATGATAAATGTCGCGGAGTTATCCCCACTACCGCGGGGTATATCCTGTGAGAGGAGTGTAGACATAACACGGCTCGGGTAACACGTCTCCTCTACGATACATGTCGCTGTTAGGTCCCGTGTTGGTGACATATATCGAGAATTCACTGTCATTGTTTCCGCCAATTATTTCGTAGTTTAGGAACCCGGTACTTTTACCTCGCGCAATTTTATTTTGAACTTGCACACTTCGGCGTTGAATTAGATCGCAAAAGTACACTTTCTAAACACAATGTACTGCGGTTATTATCGATGGTGGGATAGTCGAACCCGACGTTTCGGAATTCGATAAATCTGTACGCGCATATTGTTGCATACACCCACAAATCTTGAAAGGGAAAGTCTATCTTCTCATTTTCTCTTTTTGACTGTGTGTGGTCTGTTGCTTTTCCTTATAATTGCTTTTCAGTCTGGAATCCGAAGATTTATGGAATTTCGAATCGCATGGTAATTATATTGTTTGGGCGCGCGTTGGCTGCGTTTCTAACGATCTTCGCAATATTATATGTAAATTCATCCATTCCAATGGACTTGCTCGACTTACATGATTATTGGAGTTGTAATTAAAGACTGCGTGCACACTGGCTTTTGCGCAGTCAATGAACTTGAATTTTCAGACAAAGAGGCCTGTGGTTTTCTGTTGGTCCGCGTTTGGAACTGCACGGCGAGCGTGCGAACCAAGTTTCTACTTTAAATTTAACACACTTCGAACAATGGCTTGAAACTAAATAATTAACGACATTGTGTTTAATTCTCCGTATGCTGTGCCATTCCTGACCCGTATCGTGGATACGCTCGAGCGAACGTCAATACGTGCAATTTTATTCCGATATAAGCTTTTTGTTTCGAAATAAGAAAATCGCTATAGTATAGTCAAGTCATGTATAGTAAAGTCAAACCGCGTGGGAACCCTCATCCGAAATACAATGAGAGCTAGTCCCGAGTCATCGCCTTGTATTGAGAGAAAACTGTAGTGAAATATGTCGGCGTGGGTCAGAAATGACCCCGGCATAGGCCGGGGCTAAAAGAAGCCTACCTATTTCTTTCTTTTTTTAATTTTTTGTTTGTTTTTTGTTTGTTGCCTTTTAGCGTAAAGCCGTAGGCAAGAATTTCTCAGTTTTGCAAGAACGATCAATCATTTTTTCGTACATCGTTACGTCTGGGATTCGAGCTAATCGAATTAGCGAAAGTCTGAACCGGCCTTTCCGTAATTGAAAGACTACGCACGTTCCGTATGCGGCAACGTCAATTACGGCGACTCTCCCAAATTAAGATGCAGCATTTTCAAGGTGCTTTAGATACCGTCGACGATCGCTTCCCGCGATATCACTGTTACTTTCTTCTAATATACGTGTGGATTTACGGGCGAGAACATTCCTCGCGGTTAAAACCCAATGAATTAGACATCAGAGCCACTCAACGAACCATCAAGCTTCCTATTTTCTAATAAACTAACCGACGTTCTACTCACATTTTCAAGTAGATATGACATTATCCTTCCATTTGATCCTCATTCTACCTACAATTCGCGCTTGGCCAATTAGTCGAAATTACAATAGAAATCATAATACTCGTGTGCATGCTATTGTTCGAAACTGTCTTTTATATGTATAAAAGTTGACGGCATTTTCACTGCTTACTTTCTCGAAATCAAGTGTGAAAATATACTGTATTTAACATATGTATACATTTAAAAACAACGCTTGATAATATTTATGTGCAAAAGCAATATGCGCATACATTGTTTAGAAAGCGTATAAATTTATCAAATTAATACGCTTACGGTAATGTGTACACTTGTCCTGTTTTTAGACAAACGTGCTTGTACCACTTTTCCAGTCTGCTGACAATTTAAATATGGAGTGCAAAAATGAACATTGTAGGCACATATTGCTTTTTTATTTCCGTAGAAGTAAAAAAGCTGCCGAGGCTCACAAAGATATATGTGAAGTTTATTTTATTTCACCTAAAGGTAATTATTTACATTAGGGGTTTCCTCACCGATTTTGATGACCTTGAAATATGACCCGACGTGTATAATGTATCCATGGGGAATTATTCAACAAAATTATTTTTTTGGGTACATATTATTTAACAAATTGATACAAATGTGGATAGACAGGTTCTTGTTATTTTTGTAAAATAATGTTAAGTAGTCAGTTTTAGTGATTTGTAAATCTAGTGTTAAAGGAACATTGAAGTTGCAAAATATGAAAGAAAACCTTGCATCCAATATTCTACACACGAATAATAAAATATAATACTAATGAACTACAAACTACATTATAAAATACTAATGTAAAGTGTACTTACTTCTGAATCTTTTTTACCTCCGTCGGATCCACAGCACACAATTATTGACTCACGGGAAGAGATCCGAATAATTGAACAACAATCACTAAACAACACACACAACACACACACAGTATGTAATACAAAGTATTATTTGTAGTTTAATTACGAATATGTAACATGTTGATAAACAGACTACAATATCGTAATAACATTACAGGCAACAAAATATCATAAAAATATAAGTTACTGTCAACTATTTGAAATACTATTTTACACAGTCCTACACACACCTACTCCGATCACTTTTTGAGATGTTGAAACTTTTTTGTAACATGTATAGGAAAAAGTTGTTCAGAATGATGACCTTGACAACATATTTCAAGGTCATCAAAATCGGTGAGGAAGCCCCTAATGTAAATAATTACCCACCTAAATTTGTTCATAGAAATTTTATTAATTGATTTTATTTCACCTAAAAATACCGAAATTACTTTCTTACCAACCTAATAATCGTGTCAGTACAATATACCTGTAGCCGTGCTCGTACAAGGTTTCCGTAGTTGTGCCCATAATTGTGTCTGTAAAATGTTGCCATACAATGTTTGTGCTCATAGTTGTGCCCGTACAATGTTCCCATACAATGTTTGTGCTCGAAGTTGTGCCCGTACCTCGCCCTCTACCAGACACGTTGAGCAGTTCTGTTGACAGCGCGTGTTGACGTGCGTGTTGCAAGTTGCGTCGAGGCGCGGTTCCGTGTAATTTGGCAATGTCAGGCCCACAACTGTACGATTTGGCAATGGCCATGCCGTGGTCTGGTTCTCGGGGGAATCTAATTTGCGGGTGTAATACGGCATCGAAAAGGACGCGACGTTACTATCTGCGGGGACCCCCACTATAAGCAAAAGCGTTCGTATAGGTTATAAAGGACCGAGCTCCGTACTATACGGCTGCACTCTCTCAGTGAAACTCTCGAAGGATCGTTCACCGACCACTCGTTACCTTACCTCCACGCCTGCGAGACGCGTGCACCATGAGGATTATATCTTTGGTATGTAGGCTGTCTTTTGTCTTCTCGATTTCAATTTCAATTGCAATTCCTCTTCGGCACCGTACTCTTTCACTGTCCCTTTCTTCTGCGCAGGGTGGGTCGCGCACCATTCTTTCCATAGCGTGTCCCCTATTATCAACGGACCCAGCTATTACACGCTCACGCACTCTGTCTTTAAACACTGTAAAACAATTGGGGGGCGTTTTTTACTCGCTTGATAGATTTGCGAAATTTTTCGTTCCGTTTAGCACTTTGAGTCCCACCCCCTCGGTTATATACGACTGGCATAAGAAACTTAGTGTTGCAAATATTTTTCATTGCCAGACTGCGCGGATCTTTATGCAAAATTAATGCCAAGAAAATTAATGCGTTAATAAAAATTTATGCAAAGAAACTAGTACTAGTACTATACTATATTTAGTAACTACTAAACTAGTACTACTAATTTTGATACACAAGAAATAGTATATTGGCGTTTAAAATTTTTTTAATTTTCCTACAATTTCAAATTTTATCTACTCAATTTTGTTACAAATGCATAAAGTTCCGCTGTTTATTCGTTACTATTATATTCGTAGTTACATTTAATTTGTTCACATATATCATGTTAGGAGGAGTAATGAAAAACAATGGGGCGGATCGAATAAAATATGTAAATTTCGAAATGTTACAAGTGTCGCGTCGTGATAGGGGAGTCGAAGTGTTTTATGTATAATTTGTGTTCCGAATACAAATGCCGTGTTTGTGGTGTCATCGCGCGCGACGCCTGCCGATGATTTGAATGCCGGGTCTGCAGTGACCGTACAATACAGTGTGTTAGAAATGACATCGTACAGTGTTCGAAAATTACGTTTATTGTTACACGACGATAGGTAATAGAATAGCTACAGTATAGCATCAATTGTTTCCTTAAAAACGATTCAACCGACGCTTATTTTACACCGTATACAATTACAATCATTGTTTTTCTCCGACTTGAATGGACAATTGTGAGAATCGGTCTATAAATAATACCGTCTTCCTGAATAATTTAGTACACAAATTATTATTAATAAATCCCGTAGGTCATGCAAGTGTCTTCTTCTTACGAGCAGGAGCCGGATTCTAATTAAATGAAAAATGAATCTATTGTTCTCGCAGTTGCTGCAGATAACTGTGTACCAGAGAATAATCTCCATCGGCATTTTTCCCATATAAATAACAATGTATTAAAACTCTTTGTACGCGTTCTACGGCTCCTTGTGAATTTTACGATAAAATCAGTCGCAAACGAGAGTGCCACCATTTTTTTTCCAAGAATATTGTAGAATATTATAGACAGGTTTTATTAAAAAAAAAAAAAGGGAAAATTAGAAAACAGCTCGTACGAATCTTTAAATCAGTGCTCCTCGTTTACTTTCACTCGAGTAAAAAATATAGTATAATCCTCGCTTAATTCGTACAGGAAAATAAAAAGTATGACCTAATTGGCAAAGAAGGAAAATTCGTTGGACTTAGAAGACAATAAAACAGAGTTAACGCGAACGAGGTATAGGAAATTTCGTTCGGGGCTATAAAATTGAATTTATTAGCAGAAGAGGACCGTTGGTTAATTTCCGTTCTATTTACGCATTCCGGCTTGATGCGACCGAGGTTCGTTATGAATTAACAAGTATGTATGTGGAGCAACGATCGTGTCGCAATTTTGTGTCGCCTTTCGTACTGGCGCGTCGTCATTCATAGAAAATTAATCATAATTAACGATACGGTGTTTTCCGCCTGGTATACCCGAGGAGCCGTTCTCTCCACCATAATTCCTGTGGGAACTTTCATCAGCTGCGGGTTTCACTTATGAACTTCGCGCGCGTGAGATCGAACAATTAATTGTGTGCGAGAACAGGTATAAAAAACGTGAGTAAAACTGTGATTTCTACGTATTTCCTTTGTGACGTTTGTTTGCTCAAGGGAAAACATTAATAATTCAAGTTCAATTCTACTTTTTTCCACGACGTTTCCATTTCTGTCGCCAACATTGTTTCTCCGATTGAACAACAAATAAGGATAACCTAATTACACTGTGCCTGTATTAATTATAGTTACTTTTTAAAGCACAACGAACATTAAACAGGAGGCATGTAGTTAACTGATTCCAATGAAAGAAAATTCAATGTCACTTTTTTAATATTTATTATGCATTTGAAAATAAATATAATTAATAGAGACACAGTAATTGGGTCCCTCACCCTGTACGTAGAGAATTATGACGAATCGTTCAGGATGTTGTAATATTTTCCATAAATATTAATGTGCACGATTACAACGCGTAATAATAAATTGCTTATAAAATTAGATTTGTCATGTACGTCTAATAGAGTAGAATTCTTCGACGTTTTATCGGCGAAGACACGTAAGAAGTTGGCCAAAGATCGACAAATAGATTAACGAGTTTAGGTTACAGTTGCTTTCACCAATTTAGTATAAAACCTGTTATTTCGGACGTTCTTTCGTGCTGATAAAAACATCGTTTAATTTCACTGTTGTAATTGCGCCGTTTAACAGCTCTGTTAGATGCCCGTCGGTCACGAATGTTATAAACAAACAGTAATATCGAAATCAATGTCGGTATTGCTTTCTGAATTGTGGGAACAATTTAACACTAACATACCAGGTACGTTTAGATTCTTCACAATTTTTGTAACAAAATAAATTCACACAGTTTTTATAAAATAATTTATAAAATTTTTATGAAGGAATCTATTCAGTAATGTCTAACGGAAGCATCTTTGTAACTTCAATAATTGAGAAATAAAAATTGTGGGACCGGAAATTTGTGAAAAAGTTGTCTTCATCGACTCAAATAATTTGTTTCTTGCAATTTATTTCGATCGGAAATTAATATTTATTGGGGAATTTGCAGAATAATGTGAACTTCCAATTTTCTTCTTCCTCGAAACTGTAACTGGCATAATTTATTTTATTTTACCATCGCACTAGACGCGGTTACGTCATCGAGTTTATGGATCGATTTCTAGAGTGAAAATTGATCGATAGGCTTTTCACTTTCGTTTTACTTCGACTGGTCGATCGTAAATAACGGTGGATGAACGCGGTCGAAACCAATGCACCGTTACAACTTGTTATGAATATTTCATATATTCTTCCAGTCCGTTTCACCGCGGTTTTATTCGACTCCGTCCATTGTACAGACTTATGTCATTAATTTTTTTTTTACACGTCGCTCCATAAACCGGACTTCATTTATTATTATTACCGCAACCAATGATTCCGAAGTCGATCATCGATTTTTACGTCGAACGGTCTCAATGAAAAATTCATTAATAACGGGAAAAAGAATTGTACAATGTAAGTCTGGAAACGTCCGTAATTAGCTGCAGGCTGACGTAAACCTCGCGGATCGGTTTTATTAACGGAACTGCTGGCTTAATAGCGCAAAAACAGCGTTCACCGCTGAAACAAGTAAAATTAGAAACAATTATCACGGTTAGATAGCTGTTCTGGAAGCAGACACAATTATAGCCTATTAAATTTTTATCGCAAGTATTAATTCTAATAAAGGTAGAAAAATGTTCGATATACTTTGCAACGAACCACCGAACAAATATTCTGTCTCATTGCAAGTATTAATTCTAATAAAGTTCACGGTAGAAAAATGTCCAATATATTTTGCAACGAACCACCGAACAAATATTCTGTCTCATTGCAAGTATTAATTCTAATAAAGTTCACGGTAGAAAAAATGTCCGATATATTTTGCAACGAACCACTGAACAAATATTCTGTCTCATTGCAAGTATTAATTCTAATAAAGTTCACGGTAGAAAAATGTCCAATATATTTTGCAACGAACCAACGAACAAATATTCTGGCTTTCATTGCAAGTATTAATTCTAATAAAGTTCACGGTAGAAAAAATGTCCGATATATTTTGCAACAAACCACCGAACAAATATTCTGTCTCATTGCAATAATATTAATTCTAATAAAGTTCACGGTAGAAAAATATTCAATATATTTTGCAACGAACCACCGAACAAATATTCTGTCCCATTGCAAGTATTAATTCTAATAAAGTTCACGGTAGAAAAAATGTCCGATATATTTTGCAACGAACCACTGAACACATATTCTGTCTCATTGCAAGTATTAATTCTAATAAAGTTGACGGTAGAAAAATGTCCAATATATTTTGCAACGAACCACCGAACAAATATATTCTGTCATTGATTTAATTCGATGAAATGAAAACGAACGCGATTCACGTGGATCGAAGCAGCGGATCACACACCGGGCAGGAACGTGCTCGTAATAACGATTCGTCGGTTTTGAACGCGTCGTGTCGCGTCGTGTCGCGTCGCGTCGCCGAGACCCAGTTTCGTCTCTTGTTAGAAACCAATGGCGGTGAAACTGTCCGACGATAAATTGCGAAAGCGCGGCTAATACGTACGACTCCGGGGGTAAATCGCGGTTGCTTTCGTCGGGCATCGGCCATCAGGCATCGGGCATCAGGCATCAGGTATCCGCGCTCTCTACCTGTGCCTGTGCGCGGGCACGAGCCTTTCCAGCGAGCCGCAAAAATTATCCCAGCGAAATTAGCTGGCCAGCCGCAAATTAGTCGTTGTTAAAGCTCGGTTTACGATCGTTTTTCTGATTGCACAACGGAAACGTTGCCCCGAGTCCTCTAATGAAATTCAAACAATTAGATCGGCGACGCTCGTTGGTATTAGGCCACAGCACGGTGCCCTAATTGGGCCATTTTATTCTATTTTTATTTGACTTTTTGGCTAGCTCCAAAAATTTAACACGTTGACTGCCATGTAACCCCTACGTGGGTTATGGAATTATTTGTCCAGGTTCTCTAAAATGTATTTTTACGTTAATATATTAATCGTACCAAATTTGAATAGGATATATAAAATGCAAGAAAGTTTGAGGTCTACTCATCATCATACATTTAATTTTTTTCAATTCTTATTTCCTTAAATAACTTACTTCGATTATATGGAATTTTTGAGGTTTCTAGTTTGGCAGTCAAAGTGTTAACTATCCTCTACAAAAGGGTGCCAATAAAAATAGAGTGACACAACCTGCCACAGAATATAATTTCAAACGAATATAAATAAACGGGCATTTGAATGAATCAATTCTTTATTGTTCCCCTCAGAGTCTTAAACTAAAATATATATACAATTAAAGAAATACGAAACAAAATAAAATAAAATAAAACAGAAATCAACATGTTTCTTTAAAATTTTATCTGTTGATTTCTGTTGAATAATTTCGATAATTTCTTCTCTTTCAATGATTTGATTTATTATTTATTCGACCAGCCCATTTGTAAATCCATAAAATCCGATTATGAGAGGAATATTAAGGTTCGATTTCAAGGGGGCAGCCAGTTTTTCTGATCATGGTAATCGCGTCCCCGTTTCTCAACGAGTCGGGACAAATAGGAAATGTCGAAACGTGTCCGGCGCGTTGCCGGCGAGGCTCAAGGAAACCGGTGTAACGCGAAACGGTACGTCGACCGGCACGGTGTCCAATAAACGGCATCTTTAGCGCGCGCGCGCGCGCTTTCCCATTTCAGCACACACGTTCGCAGGAACAGGCTCATTAGACAGCCAGACCGAGGAAAAAGTGAGAGCGAGGATATTTAGCAGTGCGGGAAGATTCGCGATCGACACCGAAACCTATCGCACCGTGGCTCGCAACGAGTCATCGGCTCATTATGAACGTACCGGCGGCGGCGGCGTTAACAAACTCGCAATCTTTTGCTCGTGGGTGAACAGTTATCCTAGAAATCGAGGCTGTAGAGGCTGCACCTCTGCGCTGGGCTAATCTTGTAGCTCAATTAGATTTTAAATGAACTATAACTAATTGTGAGCGAGGCTTTCACAAGTTTATTCGCAACGGTAGCCCCCGTGGTTGTTCGATCGGAAATTGTTAATCTCGGGCCAACAAGTTGCCTGTTCCTCCGAGAACAGAGAACGGGACTAATAAAATTTCATTGCGAGCAAATAATGTGGATCGGTGCAATTAAATAACAAACAAGAACAATTTCAGCTTGGTGTTCGAGGAGTTACGACCGGTTGAAAGCGATTCTAAATTTTCGTGCTCGAAAGCGAGAAGCCGACGAGCAGATCGACGTCTCTAACACGTTAAGTGCCTAAAATCAATCCCAGAGATTCTTACAAAATCAGTGTAATTTAATTAATGAAACCGAAACTAGAAATCTAAAATGTATTATAGGGAATGCTGTCTTAACCCTTCTGAATTCTAAAGATGCAAATAAAATTCCGTTTATCTATATACGTCGCAATAAAAATGAATTTCTAAACTTAGTCAAAAATCACTGTCGGTCATATGTGACTGACGTGGCAGTTAAAGTGTTAAATTATTGCGTGGCGGTTATTTATTTCGAATTGAAAGCCGGCGTCGACGGGGGAAAAGTACAGTAATCGATGGAGCGTGTTTCCGACTTTTTGCGCGGCGGGATAAGCGTGGTTCTTTGTTTGCGAACGGTTGACGGCTTTCCTGGCGAAAAGAAGAAGAAGAAAAAAGCAGCCGCGAATTCTTTTCGCCGTTGTAAAGATACGCATCGGCAGCTTCGAGGGCGTCGCGTCGGTGTTCCGTGCCGCGAGAAATTTTTGACACGCGTTTACCGGCGAAATGTGAGAAACCAGACGCGAAACGGAGTGTGGGAAACCGTGGAAGAAACAGGCGAGAGTGAAAATGCAAGGCAAGGGTTAAACGTGGTCATGGTTGGTTGGCTCGCGACGCGACGCCAAGATACAACGGTGCTCGTGCAATCTAATTTTCCAATGCTTCCTCAATCGATGCCAGATATAGCAACTATTTTTCATCTCCTTTCGCTATCTGTGCTCGCCAAGCGTCCAGGCATCGGATTACAACGAAAACGCCTCGGAACAATGATTAACCGTCGATAAACCGCGTATCGTTTCCGTTGCGAACGATCGAACTATCGATCTATCGACAACCTTCGCGTGGTTTCACCGGAGTTTCTAAAACCGGCAGTAACGTTAATTTATTCCACACGGGAATATGGGCTATGAATTTAATGCACGATTAACGTACGCGAATACGTAAAAACATACTTATTACCATTATCATAGGTACGTAATTATTGCGAAAGTAATAGGCAGTTGGAAAACCAAGAACGAGATCACTTTACATTGCTAAGGCAGAAAGTTACCTGTAACCAAGTAGGAAATTAAATTTACCGTGTCTTTTTATTGTGAAAATCGAGGGGGGCATTACTTGGATAGGTACTTATTTAATAATTAAGCGATTTCAAAGCTTGTTAGTTGTTTCATTTCAGTATTTAATATGACGTCTTTAGTATGAGCGGTACAGGAAACATCGTAGTGAATGGAGAGTAGGAAACATTAGGGGAAATAGGAGACTGTGCGCATAGGACAAGGGCATAGCAATCGTACTATACAGGAGATCAGATGAGCCGAATCATGCATTATGATAGGTTTTCGAATTTGTCATTTTATTCTCTATAAGAATGAGAACAAAAAAACATATGATTCCATTTTTAAAATATCGATCCTGATATCTTGTAAAAAAATTATCTTAAAAAAAAATGTTTACCATCATCAAATTCGCCCCTTGAAACAGTACAACTTTATTCCGTGGAGATTTTTTGTACGACTAATAATAACCGAGATATCTAGGTGTTCCCATTTAAAGTAAAGGCACCAGTAGTTGACCATGTACCAGTAGTTGACCATTTTATAGAAAAACATCAAAAATAAGGTTTTTATAAGCGCACTTACAAGTGCACTTTTGATAAAAGTGGACCTCGTATGCCATGTCGTCTGTTGTTTAAATTTCAAAACAATAAGAACATTTCAAACGTTATTTTTCATGTTTTTCTATAAAATGGTCAACTACTGGTACATGGTCAACTATTGGCGCCTTTACCTTAAATGCCCCACCTTGTATACCAGAGATGCTCAACTGTGGACACAGCTACCAGAGCTACCACAGCTATGAGCACAGATACGAGAACATTGTACGGGCTCAATTATGGGCACATTGTACAGCAACAATTATGAGCACAACTACGGGAACATTGTACGAGCACATTCTACAGGCACAATTATGTGCACAACTACGGGAACATTGAACGGGCACATTGCACAGGCACAATTATGAGCACAACTACGGGAACATTGTACAGGCACAATTATGAGCACAAATACGGGAACATTGTACGAGTACAATTATGGGCATAGCTATGGGTACATTGTACAGCAACAATTATGAGCACAACTACGGGAACGTTGTACGAGCACATTGTACAGGCACAATTATGAGCACAATTACAGGAACATTGTACAGGCACAATTATGAGCACAAATACGGGAACATTGTACGAGCACAATTATGAGCACAAATACGGGAACATTGTATGAGCACAATTATGGGCATAGCTATGGGTACATTGTACAGGCACAATTATGAGCACAACTACGAGATCATTGTAAGGGCACATTGTACAAGCACAAATATGAGCACAACTACACGAACATTGTACAGGCACAATTATGAGAAGGACTACGGGATCATTGTAAGGGCACATTGTACAAGCACAAATATGAGCACAACTACAGGAACATTGTACAGGCACAATTATGAGCAGGACTACGGGATCATTGTAAGGGCACATTGTACAAGCACAATTATGAGCACAACTACAGGCACAATTACGAGCACAACTACGGGATCATTGTAAGGGCAGAGCTTTGGGCACATTATACAGGCACATTGTACGGGTACATTGTTCGGGCACATTGTTCGGTTACATTGTACGGACACATTACCATCACACACTTCAATAGTCAATAGTTTGGCTAGACTCAAAATTGCGTGTGGAATGACGCAATGGGTCAGAGCAGCATTCCTGCAGCATTCCTGCCAGGGACATTCGCGTCACCTCACCACAATAGCTGTGACAATGCGTGCGACAAATACATGCAACCTTGCCCAGAGGGGGTGTGGCTTGGTGTCTGCTGTGCATGCCCAGGGGAGGAAAGTCGCTGCCCGTAGGGGCACACGCTGAAGAGCTGTGGTGTAGAGCAATGCCGAGTGCTCAACGCCCATACGAAATGAATCACGTTCACTCTCGCTGTTCCGCGCGAAGCCATATTTAGAGTCTAAACGGTTTTTCCCCTCCGTTCGTTTGGCCAGGCCCCGGTTTTCTCAACGGGAACGTTTCGCTCTTTACACTTTCAAATATTTGTTACGACCTTACGCGACGAACAATCGCTAGGCGCACAAGCAAGCGAGCTCGCGAGAGCATACCGTTCGAATTCGCGAAACCCTTTCACGTCCCCCTTTGCTTCCGGCGGATACATTTGGCCGGGGAAACGGGACGAGACTGCGTGTGTCATCTCGCATCCTCTTACTCGTCGCCTTATGACTCCGTGGATCTTGAGAAATGTGCCTCGAGTTATTCACCTGCCGCCGCTTTCGCGTACACGATTTATCTGCGAGACCGATCGAGGCTATGAATATCTGATTACGATGAAAACCGAAAGAGGAAACGTTTAGGAGGATGTGTTCTTGGAATACGAACGACAACTGGATGATAATTGCGCTGGAACGAGCAATCGTCGTTACTATTTATTTTAAATTGCACTATTATTGCATTACTATTTATGCACTACTTGCACTACTATTGTACTACTATTTATTTTATGATTATAATGATTAGAAATTCCTCATCGTTCAGAATTTCATAGAAAAGAAAGATATTTGTTTATATTTGTTGTATGCATATGTTTTCTCCAAAGGATATACAGGGTGTTTGGTAACTGGTGGTGCAAACGAAAAGGGGGTGATTCTACATGAAAGAATAAGTCGAAAATATAGAATAAAATTTTTTCATCCGAAGTTTCGTTATCGAGAATATCGAGTTTGAAATGAAGCATGCTATTCGATAGGAATTGTCTGACGCAACTGTCTGATCATGACCAACCAAATCTACTTCCTGCATATACTAACCTGACAGATCTTCAAAGTCGATTTTCTCGAAAACAAAGCCTCAAACGAAAAATGTTTATTCTATATTTTCGACTTATTCTTTCATGTAGAATCACCCCCTATTCGCTTGTACCACCAGTTACCAAACACCCTGTATATCAACTACAATGAAATGGAATTTTATTTCGGTTTAAAGGAACTTAATAACGTTCACATTAATTATAGACTCTATTCAGAATCTTCATCACGAGTCTGGCTCGTTATTGTAGGGCAAGGGGTTAAAGAATACTCACACACCCACACACACAATTTCGTTCACGTGCAAGCCGAGAGAAAGATACGGTGCAACTGTAAGATTGATTCTGGACGCAGGCGGTAATTACACGTAACGAGGTGTTGTCGTACTAATCGCACAAGAATCTTGAATGAAACATTCATTTCGTAATCCTCCTTGTAAACTTCGTTGCGATGTAAATTCGGAGAATATTCTTCCGAATACACGGTTGCCTTGTGCAGTTTAAAAGATCGCATTAACCTATTTGCATCATAAGGAAATATGAAGAGAAGGCCTTTATCGCCAAACTTTTGTTTTCATTGTTATATTTAAGTACAAAAATGACTGCAAGTAAAAGAACTTCATATTTCAGCATTATAAGAAAAAATCAGAATTCTTTCCTCTCCAACAACACCCTCTATTTCTATTTTTTAGCTGACGAATAGTGACAGTGACCAGGAAAATTGAGCGCATATATACGCTAATGATGCAAATGGGTTAAAAAAAAAGAAGAAAGGTTACGGGGACGTGTGCTAATGATACAGTCATTGGCATCGTTAATGAACGATCCAGAGTGAAAATAGCTACCGCAATCGTATTCCCCGTAGTGTGCGTCCGATAAAATTTTATAGATCACTTTCGGTTTCAGGATTTCGTTAGCTAACAAGACCGATAATTTAATAGTTTCTTATGAATGTTTGTTACGAGCATGATCTGCCACGGACCGCACTAAACGGGCCGAAGTAACGGCGGGACGTCCTTTCGTTACGGAGGCTAATTAAAATACGTCGGCGAGTAAATTAATCTGACGCGAGTCATCGATCGTGCGCAGCTTCCGCTACGGAAATACTCGCCGAGGAAAGTCTAGCCAAGACGTTTTAACTACTTCCTCGCTTGAAACGCGATATAATCAAACGCACACGGTTCTCCTCGGCCGTATCTAGA
The DNA here is from genome assembly GCA_913789895.3 of Seladonia tumulorum. Taxonomy (NCBI): domain Eukaryota; kingdom Metazoa; phylum Arthropoda; class Insecta; order Hymenoptera; family Halictidae; genus Seladonia; species Seladonia tumulorum. The sequence goes on from OU565280.1 coordinate 8,259,741, forward strand.
TCAGATATGCGTTACGCGTGCGCCTAGTATGCGCCGCAGACCAGAATGCAATTCGCGAAATGTGACCAGTTAACCGGTGCCACGATTCTTTTTCTTTTTTTCTCTCCTCTGAAAGGCAACGGTTTACCTTCACCGTGAAAGCGCTCGTTTGTTGCTGCCGGTGCTGCCCACCCGCTGTCCGAGAATCGGCGCGCGCGCCCGCACGCTATAGTTCGCATAATATTGCCCATTACGAAACATCTCCAATTAACACTTCGACTGCCAAGCTAGAAACCTCAAAAATTCTATAAAATCAAGGCAAGTTATTTAATGAAATAAAAATTGAAACAAATCAAATGCATGATACTGAGTAAGATAAAGGCACCAGTAGTTGACCACCATGTACCAGTAGTTGACCATTTTTTAGAAAAACAAAAAATAAGGTTTGAAATGTTCTTATTGTTTTGAAATTTAAACAGCAGACGGCATGGCATCCGAGGTCCACTTTCAACAAAAGTGCACTTATAAAAACCTTATTTTTTATGTTTTCTATAAAATGGTCAACTACTGGTACATGGTCAACTACTGGTGCCTTTACGTTAGTCCTTCAATTTTCATGCATTTTATAGATCCTAGTCAATATATTAACGTAAAAATTCATTTTAAAACCTGGACATGGTGACATGGCAGTCAACGTGTTAATTAAGATACTCGTGATATTGCTGGGATATTTTTAACCAGCTCGTTTTTGTGATTCCAAAAGTTGCAGTAACAAGAATCGTGTAGCATTTTGCGATAATGGTTTTCCTGATTGGCTGGAAGTCCGCGTAGCGGAAATAAATCGAAGCGATCGCGGCAAATAGGAACATTGCCCTCGGCTACCCGGCTTGTTCAAACAATAGTCTCACTTTTACTTTCGAAAGAGTAGTTCAGGACGTCTCTCGACCGGCCCGCAGCGTTGCAACTCTTTCTCTTTCTATTAATGTTAATGCTCTGCTCGAAAGGTTGTAAATCCATCGGCGCCATTATTGCGTAACGTGTATTTATATAAGAAAATGTTTGCGCCGAAAAGGTGTACGAGATCGCAATCGTTTTTTAGTCGATAGCGGGCCACGATAAAATCTGAAAGAAATCATTTTACTCCGATGCAACCTCATTTACAAAACCAAAACTCGTAAAACGCCGGAGAATAATGATCGCTAACTGAAACTATCTAGTCGGCTCGTAATTAATAACCATCCGACGAAAGTGCTTCCCCCTTTTCCCGAAGCAACAAAAATGATGGATCAACCATAGTTACACCACCAACGGTGGTGAAAATAATTGCTCGTTCACCGCCGCTCGTTTAAATCGATCGACAATTTATGCGTTCTTGAGGGATTGCGAAATAAAATCGTTCCGACATTGTAGGCGGAATCTCATTGATTCAGACACTTACATGCATACGTATCCACCTGGAAACAAGGGAACCGTGCTGAATAGAGTCTCGGAGAAGTATTTTAAGATAAGACAGGTCTCAGGCGGGCGGCGCTGTTCTTCCTTTCTCTGGAAAGTCAGACCTAGAGGGCCTAGACAAGGCGTGGTAAGAGCCTGGGCCTGAGACGGGGCCTGAGCCGGGGCCGGGGCCGATTGCTTTCAACTAGATCGACCGAATGTGTCCGTACCTCTCACTGTATGTGACTGGCATGCTCTAACGCTGATTATAGGAGCCCTGCCTAGGCGTCACGATTTTCCCGGTCAGATGGAGAGTCATTAGACTATACACGCTTCCATCGAACCAGCCCGCTCCGTTCTCGGTAATAATGACGGACCAGGCAACTGCCACGATTTCGTACGACTTTAATTGAGCCCGCTCGATCATCAACGACGATAATGCACCCACGAGAAACACTGATTTTTCCTTAACTACAGCCAATTCTCGATATAAGTCCATTACACCATTCTGGTGAGAGACGTGTATCTGATAGGAAAAATGATTCTTTGATTCACCCCGAACGTTGCATATGAATTGCGCATTGCACGCTGAAATCTTAATGACCCTATTAAATGAGTGTCCCAAGCATGGAACATACTGCAAATTCTCGATATAAGTCCACTACACAGTTCTGGCGAGTGTCATATATCGAATATCTTTAATTCACGTCGAACGTTGCATGTGAATTGCACACTGCACACTGGAATCGTAGATGACCCTACTCTACAATGTCCCGAACGTGTGAAATACCATAAATTCTCGATATAAGTCCACTACACGGTTCTGACGAGGGTCATATATCGCATAGGAAAAATTATTCTTTGATTCACGCCGAATGTTGCCTATCAATTACACACTGCATACTGGAATCGTAAATGAATGGAACCTACTCGATAAGTGTCCCAATGCATGTGTCATCGCATGGGTCATATATACTGTTGGGGACAAGAAGGCTGGGAAAATGTCTTTCCTTGAATATGATCGGAATGATACCGTGTTTGGTGTCATTCTAATCAGAAAAATGTCACAAATATTCTGATGAAAGTCTCATAAAAAAATAATGAAAAATAAAAAAGTTTTGTAATAATTGGTCTAGTAGTGGTCTTCTGGTCTTGTACCAATACACCTGACCGTATTATGTTATACTTCTCGGCGACGGGGACTTTAGAGCTTGAAGGCCCCTCATGGGGTACACCCTGTGGTGGTGTGGGTAGTTCAGGGACCCTTAAACGTGAGGCTTGTAGGGACTTATATCGAGAATTCTTTGTACTCGATTCTCTACGATGTTAGTCGAATTTTCTCTTCGATGAAAATTTTCCTGGAATTGTGACCACCAATTCTACACTGCTTTCTCGCCTCTGTACAGAAAGGCGGGGGGGGGGGGGGAGTGAGAGATTAAGAGAGAGTGATAGTGAAGTTTCTATCGATCAGTAGAACGATCGCGAACTTCCTTTCAGATCTCTTCTTTCGCCTGCAGTAGCCTTTATGGCAGTCGTTTGTAGTAAAGATCTGTTTCTTCGGAGGCTCGAAAAGTATACTGAATTCAGTGAAGCGCGAAACGAAGTGCGAACACTCGTTCTCGACCAGGTTCTTGTCCCTGATTTCTTCGGCCGACAACTCGACATTTGTCGATTCATCTTAACCTAATTACTGGAACTATCTATTTTCTAAATCGCCCTAAATTGAGAGAGCCTATTGAACGACTCCGATGAACGCTATCCGGGTATTCAAATTCGGCGATGACGTCAACGACCGTGCCGGAAGGGAACATACTTTTCTCGCGTAGCCATTGTCCGTGATTGAGCGACCTTCGACGGTCTCGCGTCGATTACGAAACGCTCGTTAATCATGTAGAAGTCGATTCTGGACGTTTCGTCAGCGAACAGGGGAACACGCTATCCGATCCGAAGAAAGGATAGCCGCATTTTATCACGGGTCGGCTGGAAATTAATCGGCGCACGCTCGGGGAGCATGATGCATACGGTATCGTTCGAAAGTCCCGCGACGACGTGTAGCTCCCCGTCTCAAGGACAAACCGTATGCCAAAGCCGTCTCGAATATTCCGACAGACTCTCGCGTTCACCGTCGTCGATCCAGCCACGCCGATATCGATATTATCGTCGTCATCGCGGAACTCGATATCGATCGCCATTGCGCGCCATCTATGCTCCGGTGCCATTTTACTGGTTGAATTTTTCTGCGGAAAAACCCGGGACTCGCAAACGTGGAACGTTATTAAATTGTTATAATTATGTCGACCGTTACCGTGGCGATTACCTAACGTTCCGACAACAGAAATTGAATTGCGGCGGGTTATTTAATTTTTAAATTACGGACCGAGCAAATAAATCGCGGTGAAAATTCATACGTAACGGGCCGGGAGTCACCGGAGCAGTGAGAAAGAAAGAAACACGACGGAATAATAAATGATTGGTATACAGGGTGCCCAGCTGATCCCTCAGGTGATTTGAAACAACTTTTTCCTTTACGGAAATCTTCTTCGTCGTTCCGTTAAGGAGTTATTAAGGACAAACACGGACCAATCAAAGCGTGCGCACATTGCGACGGTCCCCGGCTCGGCCAATGTCAGCGACCCGCTCAGCGGGACCCGCCCCCTAGGCGGAGTCCGTCCGCTGTGACCTCGCCGCTGATTGGCCCGTGTTTATCGGTTAATAACTCGTGAACGAAGCCACGGAGAAGATTTTCGTAAAGGAAAAAGTTCCTTGAAATTACGTCAAGAATCACCTCCAGGTTTTTCGATATTTTCGGGACACCCTGTATGACGATGGAATTGCTTCCCTTCCTGTCCGTCATCTGGGAACGTAACCGTTCTGGTACGCGAGCGTACGAGTCCGAATAATTAAATCGGGCGTCGGTTTCCGTAGGCTTCTGCGAGGTGTGTGCCTCGGTTTTATGCAAGAATTTTCTCTTACGTCGTGTGCCGGCGGCCGGTTCTACGCCTGGTTCTATTATACGTACCGCAGCATTCCAAAACAAGGCATCGTGTAATCGTACACGCCGATATATATATATATATATATATATATATATATGTATATATGTCTATATATATATATACATACACGTCCCCCTGGAACGGAAACTTGAGAGAACCGAGCCGAGCCGAGTCGGCAGACGCGAGGAAACCGTATTACATGCCTCAATAATATATGAACACGCATTAAGTGTGAAAAATGATCGCGGTCGTTTTTGCTGGTTCTCTCGTTCCACTTAGGGAACTTCGAAAGCCGAACAAAACATCGAGAGTTGAGAAAGAGGCGAGGCAAGAATATACGAGAACGCGATACTATGCGATTTCGTCTTCGCGGAAAAAAAAACGAAAATAATCGTAATGTTGTTACGTGACGATGAAAGGGAAACACCGGGAGAAAGATAGGTCGGGGAAAAAGTGAAATGCAACGAAAGTGTGGGAACGATGCAATCGAAATTTTACGATATCGGTCAGCTAATTGCGGCCTGCTTGTTATTACGTTACTATACAAATTTTCTGGACACAAAAACCTGTCGGCGGGATTGCGCAATCGTTCGAATCCGTTGTATGCAACTGCCTAAATTGCTCGAGATTATCTGATCGCGTTTATAGGTAAAGGCCATGGCTCATTAATACCAAAGTCCGAGGAATAAGCAGAGGTAGAGGCAACGGAAATCCCGTTATAGATGCCTCGGACTCTGCGTAACCGTCGAAAGTGATAGTTGAAACGACAGTGTTTCCTGCAAGTCGACGAACGTGCAGCGATTTTAACGAAGGAATCGAGTTCAGAGAAGCGTGGCTTATAATCACCGTAACAACCAGAGAATTCCGCCGGACTGTGATTCAGTGCGTGAAATGGAACCTCGCTGGCCAAGGTGCATTTGTCCCAAAGATATTTGGACATTGGTGGTGATAAAAAGTATGTAGATATTAGGTTGGCAAGAAAGTAATTTCGGTATTTTTAGGTGAAATAAAATCAATTAATAAAATTTATATGAACAAATTTAGGTGAAATAAAATAAACTTCACATATATCTTTGCGAGCCTCGGCAGCTTCCTTACCTCTACGGAAATAAAAAAGCAATATGTGCCTATAATGTTCGTTTTTGCACTCCATGTTCAAATTGACACAGAACTAACAATTTTAATCAAAATTACGTGTAATTTGCTTCAAAAGTAACCTAAAAGATGCAGTTAGAAAGAAAGAAAAAAAAACGCAACGTTGACAGAAATCAATCAAACAAAACATAACGCCAGGTATCAATGAAAACCAAAATTACTTTCTTGCCAACCTAATTATCTATTATCATAGCGCCTGGTTCTTTGTTCAACGCGAACAAGAGAGGTGACAGAACTTTTCCTGTGGGTCGTCGCTAGGTGTGTTGGTACGGCGTGCTGCGGAGTTGTCTTTTGTGCGAGCATTTGCTCTCGGTTCGGTTCAAGGAGATCCAGAAGCGACGGTGTGGCTCCGGTGAAACAGCGCAGCGAGTTACGACGCTCTGAATCTGAATCTCTCACGGTAAGCACGCCGTGCAGCCATAATCCTGCCTCGCCCCGTATTCGGGTCAACCGAGTAGTAGAAATTACGTAACACGTGTGCGCCGGGGCGGTTCCCACTGACAAGAGTCGCTCTACCGGAAGTCGGGAGCACGTCTTGCCTGCCATAAGGACACACCGCCATCGGCCATGGGAAATCCTGCTTCCAATAGGAAAATTCTCTCGAGGATGAATCGGCCAGAATCGAAAGTATTACAAGGAAATCATGAATCAATACATGCACAAGGATATTTTACAAGATCATCTTATAGATGCTGTTGAAAATATGCCTTTTGAAGACAAAAATGTAATTTTCATGTATGACAGAGACCCTAAGTACACTGCTAAAATTGGCTCAGTACCGAAAAATTTTCTGTTCTGCATTGGCCTGCACAGAGCCCCCCACCTCAACCCCATAGAGGATCTATGGGATTTAGTAAAAAGACAGGATTCATATGACTCCCAACCAACTTGTAGTCATTTTTTTACTTAAGTATAATTAAAAAAAGAAGTTTGGTGTTGAACAAATGGATTAATCACAGTCGCTCGCTGCAGAAATTGTCCGCGATAATGTTTGTCCAGTTATGGCACACTAGTGTGCCGCAGCACAGAAGTTGTGGAGCACTGATCCAAACACATAACGCTTTTTATTGTGTGTTTTGTCCAATAAAAGCGTATACTTATTGTAATTTGTGTATTTACAAGCTTCTACTTGTGCCGCGAAATTGCAAAAACGCTGTTGTGCCGTTGAAAATGAAAGGTTCCGGCACACTGTGTGCCACAACACACACATAAATTTAATAATCTCGATGGAGATTTAAAACAGAAAAGAGTTGTAGTTAACGTTAAGTTTCATGTTCATCAGGATCAAGCGGATCGAAAGTGTTCAGTTGCTCGGACTCTCCTATTCGCTTCGCGTCGTTTATGAATTCTGCTAGTTTTATTACGTTATAAAGATATATCCGGAACCAATGCTACAAGGACGTCGTGCTTTTCTTCTTTCGCGTCCCGGCGCAACAAGTGCAGTCACAAGTCGTCGTTTCAAGTACGCTCGTTTTTCTTCTACTTTTACCTGGCGCAAAAGAGGAACAGCGTGGAACTTGTGGGAACAAGTTTACGTGAGCGTTCGGTCAAGATACGACGGAATCAACCGAGTCGACGAAAACGTTTTCAAATTGCAGCTGGACGCTGAATTCTCAAGAAAAATCTTAACATTGACACTGGTCGAGTGCAACGTTCGCATGCAACGGCCGACCTATACCGCATTCTTAAATGTTCGGCGGGCTCGCTTTACATAACAAAAGCGATACTCTCGCGCAGTCAATTTTTCCGGCGAACCGATCCGAAGTGTCGGTAATACCCGAGGATCGTAGGGAACATTTCACCGGCATCGCCATAACACTTTCCTTCCTCGGTACGTCTCGGGCCGCTCGGGCCTCACGGGTGTGCATTCGCAACGGTTATGAACGTCAGGCCTGGCTCCGAGCGAGCGATAAGGAATTTCGAGCCGCGCATACCATTCGCGCGTACTCGAGTTCACCGATCCGCGAAACTCGCTCTCTCCTCGCCATCTTCTGTTTCCTATTGACTATAAACTGCGCGCCGATGCAGATCCGGTTTCGTGCCTGGAAACTAGAATAACGGAGCTGGTCTGCCTCTCTGCATTCTATCGCTAATCCGACTATTCCGATTACGACTCGTGTGACGTGATAAAGGTAGTTCCCTCTCCTGGCACGATCGGGACATCTGACCCCAAGCGTCTGACATATGACGGCCTCTTCCACTGGTCCGTCCGGCAGGAATTTCCAAGAATCCACTTTTCGAAACCTTTACGAAAAGAAAAATTATATAGAGTACAACCCCCCCCCCCCAGAGCTGCCATCAAACCCCCCAAACCTCCCTATCAGAGTACAAACTGTATGATCGAAAAGATAGCGTGACGCGTGCAATAAACAGAACCGTGTTATTACGCGCGTGATTTCAACGATGATTATTGAAATTACACGACAACATCGGTACACGCTTATTTGTGGAAAGTGAGCGTCGGGGGATATGAAAGTTAACGATACCTTGAAAGCTCCAAATTCAATTTATACTACCACCAACTGCTTTATACCACTTGCGTGGACTAATATCCTCTGGTATTTTGATTGAACAATTTCCATTTTCCCAGGTAATCCCGATATGCTTCCTGCTGCTGATAGAGGCGAAGCGAGGGGAGATCCGACCTCGCATAGCGGAGCCGCAAGTGTACTACGAGGAGGATGACAGCCAGGCGGCCGAGGACGATTACAATCCGGCGGTGTATCAGCCGCGTACCCGTGCGCTTCCTTCGCCGCGATCGAAGGACGCCCTGCACCCATCGAAGCCGCCGCCGGTCCAGACGATTCGCAACTACAACAAGGTGAACGACGACGGGTCCTTCACGTTCGGGTACGAGGCGGCGGACGGTTCGTTCAAGGAGGAGACCCGAGGAACCGATTGCGTGGTGCGCGGCAAATACGGCTACATCGATCCCGACGGCAACAAGAGAGAGTTCACCTACGTGTCCGGCAACCCTTGCGACCCTAACGCGCCGAAGGACGACGACGACGACCTGGCTGACAAGCCGGAGGAAGACGATCTGAACGCACCGGCCAACTACCCGTCGGTAAGGCCGGTCCCTAGACCGATCAGACCGACGTATCAGCAGCCGACCACCCGGGCGCCACCGACCACCATCTTCCAAACGGAGTATCACCTGGACGACGACGCCAGCCAGGAATTGGGCGAAGGGGACTACGTGAAACCGACGCAATTGAGAGGTGGTGGTTATCGAACACCCCAACAGCAATACGTCCAAGTGACGCCGTCGACGGCTCTGTACGAACAATCGCCCACGCCCAGCCCCAACCTCTACAGACTGGCCTCGCCGACGACGCAATACCAGACGACCGCGTCGCCGGCTCTACGCAACCAGCCCACGGTATCCTCCACGGCCTATCAAACCCTGGAAACGACGACCCGGCGTCCGGTAACGCGTCACCCGAAGCCGCAATCGGTCGCAATCACTCCCCGACCCCACATCGCACAGGTAGCCGCCCAGTACGTTTCCCCGAGTAGCACCGAGCGCGCATCGTTAGCGTACACCCGCCCCTCGGCAGTCACTGTATCGCCCAATCTACGCACCACGACACTAGCTAGCGCATCTCACCTTGACTTTGCCGCCGAGCTCGAGCGTTACGTGAACACCGTTGGCGTGCCCGCCAGTCCCAAGCACCCGTCCGCCCAACCATCGAGAGCTAAAGCACCGGTCGCCGCCGCAGATCCCATCTACCAGTCGGAGCTCGTGTACGATCCCTCAACCGGTCAGTACAGTAACCAACTATATCAGACACTACCCCAAACGGTGGGTGACTTCACCCTAAGTCACAAACTCCAACCATTCGTAGCCCAGCCCCAGTCCTACCTTGGACTGCAGCAGTTGCAGCAGCTACAGCCCCAGCAGGCCCAGCGTCAGTCTCCTCTCTATAAGCAACCGGTTGCCCAGCCGGTCCAAACCGTTCCCGCTGCTGCTGTCAACCAGCCCCAGGAAGTCCTGTACAGGAAACAACAGTCACAGCTATTGCAGCAATCGCAGCAGCTGTACGCGCAACAACAGCGCCGCCAACAACAGCAGCAGCAGCAGCAACAACAACAACAACAACAACAACAACAACAACAACAGCAACAGCAGCCGCTGGCACAATCGCACAGGCTCCAGCTGCTCGAATCCCAGACGCAACCCCAGTCCTTCTACTATGTCGCACCCGCGAGGTCCTCCAACGGTGCACCCCTTACCGCAAGTCAAATCGATCACTACCTTCGAGCCAGCGCCGCCGGTTACTGATCGAAATTCCAATCGTGTGAGTCTTTTCTCAGTATACATGAAATTCACAGGGACACCCTACCTATCTTCTTCTACCGTCCAAACGCGTTGCGTCGCGTCGGTAGGCCCCTGACGGCAATTGGCAATAATATGTGCCAGGTCCTGAAAATTTAATAGTCGTGCGAATCCATCGGGAAACGATGTTTCCTCAACTGAATTCCACGGAAGGTTTACTTGGTATTCGTGTTCTTGCGCATATCTAACGTAATTATTAAAGTATTTATATATATATATATATGTATCCGTGTAATAAGAAGCTGGAGAAGGGTGCCGTTACTTTTAGAGATTTCGAATGTCTTTGATCTGCTTCTATGGACAACGCTCCTTCACGGGATCATTTTGGAAAACTTCACACTTTTAAAGTTTTGGTTTTGTAAAGAGGGGTTCGCAGGGATAACGAGAGCGCCGGGGTCCGGGACGCGATTTCCAGAGCATTTTTCCAGTGTTTACGTTGAAAACGATTATCGTCGAGAGTGAAAGTCAATGACTTGACGCAACACTCGCGTACACGAGATACATTACCACGGCAATTTCTCATCGCCGTCGATCCGCACGGTAACATGCTATACCGCACGGATTCCACACGGATACGCGCGGCTACACGCGAATCCACACCCATACGGCCGCGTGAATATCCATCGTGCACACGCGAACGTTTCAGACACGATCCCGGCCCACGTACACTCGGGCTTATTTGATTACAAAACACAAATACGTAGGATCGAGCCGGATAAACATTTGCTGTCGTAACGATGACGGTACGTTTTAATCGGCCGGTGATACCTTTTCCCAGCCAGGCCGGTAATTAACGACTGGCTCCCGGCATATTAATTAGAAAATACAGGATCCAATTCAGTTCTAATCGTGACGTTGTTATACAAACCTTTGTGTGATAAAATTTTATACAATTCCAGATCGCGATAAAACAAGTCTGATTAGATTACTTTCTTCGATTTCATTTCTGGAATATCCGGTCACTCGGTTCGAAAAAATCCATTCGAGTAATTCAGGTTATGTATAAAAACGGGTCGGGTCCGACCCGGGTCCGGTCGGATCGCAGATTTGTCTAGACACGCGGAGGTTTTCGAGCAGACCTCGAGCAGCGTAGCGATCAGAATTTGGATCGGAAGGCGGTGCCGGAGTTTCGCAAGCGAGGAAAATTTTGCAAGCCCGCCTGAAGTGCGATCTGTCCGGGGCCCCGTCCTTAGAAAAGTGACTGTAACTTTCATTGGCGTGGTCTCACCGCGCAGGGACATTCTACTCGACTCCGTGGAACTTTCTATTTGCATTCCCTGTCGCGAGTATGAGAATCGATTCGAATCTAATGCATCCTACGACTCGGGCCTGTGGCGGGCTGTATGTACACCGTGCGCACGTATGCCCGCGGAGATCCGTGGCGCGATCGTAAATCGAAAGGCGTGGACCGGCGATCACACGAAACAGATTTCACACGCACCGAAAGGTTCCGTGCCGGAGCGGAGCGGTGCGGAGCGGAGCGGCGCGGTGCGGAGCGACGGTGGACTATTATAATGTCCGTTTTCTCCACTACACGGTCCCTCGACCTGCAACTGTCAAGTTTGTTATTTATATTTACACAATAGACAAAATATCAATACGCAAAAAACCCTTCAGAAATTAGTACGATCGGTACACCGGTGAATTTTGAGCTAGGCATAATGGCGGATCTAAAACTTACGAATCTATAGACGGCACACTCGATGAAAAATGATTGAACCTGTGAATAATCGACACGAGATTGCGAATCTAGATGGGGTTCGTAACGTTTCGTTGGCGGTACCATGCATAAGTGTCGACACGCACTTTGTCTACTTGTAAATACTTCTTCGTTAGCATTATTGTTTAGCTATCTAGCGATTTGTAACGTTCATTACTGTGCCGGTAAGGAAAAACGTTTCTTACGTTTATAGTTGTTTTTATATTATTTGTAAACGTGATCAAAGAAAGATGTATCGTAACGAACGGCCGGTGTGTTGTCTTATTGTTTCTCTCTACCGGTCTTCTGGTTTCAGCTTCGCGAATTTTAAAGCGGGTAAGTACAACGAAAACTAGTCTCTTCCGGGATCCTTTTTTGCAATTCAATTGTGTGTTAATCATTTGACAACGGGGCTTTTAAAATATTAGAACTTTCTCTTCCTAACGCTCGCGGTGGAACGTTTCTCCGAAATTTACATTTTCAAAGGTGAAGTGAAAAATGAACGTCTGAAGTACCGACGGGGAAAAACCTCTTTCGAGTCGATGGCTTTGTTTCTAATTGTGGTTACACACTAATTGCGCGCTCTTCTAATGAATCTCCTGCCATCTTGTGGGTAATGCTATTAATTATGTCGGTACGGAATTTCTGTGGTTTCCAGATAAAACTATTTCTGACTTTAGGATATGGGACCCAACTACTATGGTGGTACCAGCTACCCCCTATAATTAGTACCTATATTAATTACACTTATTTCTAAAGCGTAACGAATATTAACCAAGAGAATCTAATATCTCCTTTTTAATATTTATTATGGTTTAAAAATAAGGATAATTCATATAGGCACAGAAGACGGTACCCCCACAGTAATTGGGCCCCTCACCCATGAGCAGAAAATCACGACGAATCGTTCAGGATGTTCCCCTAATAATAAATTGCCTTTTAATAATAATAACCTTATCAACAATGAATTGATAATTTCTTATCGAATAACAATGTAATCCTTTCTCATTTTGCTTCTCGTTATTGATTGATTTTAATTTCGCATCTCAGGGGGTGGGGGGTTTGTTAAAATTAAATTTCGCAGTTAGTTGGTTAAACGTTTGCGGACACGTAATTATTGAGAAGCAGAGTTAACTAGTTCTTTAAGTGACAACGCTATATTTTCTGTTCGTGTCGGACCGTAGTTAGGCACACACGAAAGCCGTTTCCGTAAAAAGAAATTAGAAAAGTAAGGAAGTACGTCTCTGGTGTGCAGACCTTATTACATCACGCGGAGATCTGCGTTACACAGTCGCTTTTCACTGATCGCTTCCTAATCGGTGGACGTATGTAACCCGTTTTGCCCAATTACGAACAATATTCGAGAAGAAACTGCGTTTCGCTGGTGGATGTGCAATGAAACGGTGTTAAACAAAATTATGCCATCGATAACGAATCGTTCGTATTGTAAAACTAACGAGCAGCGTGTAAACGGCTCGTTAATAGCGAATCTTTTTTCGCGACAATGGGAAACCAAGACGGACGTCTAGAATTAAACAATGGTACCAGGAAACGGCCGCTGAATGGAAGCGGATGTACAATTCGTTATAAACAATTTCGCATTTGCGGTAAAAGCGGAATGCACCTACATCGGTGAAAGTGACTGAAAACGGAAAGTTCTGGTTAAAGCATTAAATCAAACCAGGCCAGCTATATTGTATAAGTCGCCAGTGTATCATTTTTTAGGCATCGCTTTGACACGCAATTGCGGAAGCACATCGAATGATCTATGGTAAGGGGCAAAACTGAATACACACTATTCGAAGCAGCATAACTTTTTTTTAAATTAAACCGAATGACTTGAGTGTTTTTGAGAAGGATTAGTTTATTGTACAATGTGTAGAAAATTTTTTAGAAAAATTTGAATTGGTTGGAATCGCGAAAGAAAATTAAAAAAATGTGTTTTGTTTACTGGAATGGGTTATGTCCATGCTGAAAATTTCACGGATATTGGTTAATTCGTTTACAAATTGTAAACAAGTTTCAAAAATGCAATTATAAGTCGAAGATCGTGAAAAAAAGTAAAATAAATGAAAACAAATAATGATAAAAAATTGGTGAATAATTCAGAGGTAAACTTGAACTTCTTTCGCTGTTTATTAACGACCTCAAATCCGAAGGTAGACTACTTACCAATCATTCTGCAGTTAATGCTACCCGCAGCATGGTAGTGAAAGCTGCAACTCGCTTTCTAGTGCGCTATTTTACCGATCGATGATTAACAATGTTGAGAGCTTTGCCGTTTTAACGAAAAAAAAAAAATTATTTCAAAGACAAACTTTCTAATTCGTGCCTTCATTAAACATTACTTTCGTTATCATAAAAACGTATATCAAACTGAATTTATATTCACCCGAGACTCCTCCACGATACCGATCGTCAATACATGGAATTTCCAGTGAATTGTTCGCAATATTTTTTAAACATCTCTTTCGTCCAGACGTTCACTTTGCAGACGGCCGTAATTATAATTCTTCAGGTAAGAGAGTTAATTAACAATGACTCCCCATCGAACCCAGTCACGCGATACAGGATGAACTTGTGAAAATGCGCGAGGTTGCATGCAACATCCTCCTTTTCAATCAAAGATTAAAACAACGACGCTCGTTTCCTCTTTAACTATCTGACGAACGCATGGCATGCGTACTGACATAATTCGCTGACGCTAATGCCGTCCGTGATAATAAGACATGGGAGGACACGCGAGGGGAGTGATTCGTGAAATGATTCAAAAATAGTGTCACGTTCCTTACGCATGAGGAACGTGACGCTTCTGCCTGAACGCGTTCAGCGGTGTCATCCCCACCGCTGAGTGTCTCTCCGTCGCTGCATAACAACCATAACTGTGCCGAACGCAGGTGGCAGTCACGTCACGAAAACAACAAACTATAGTAAGCACGGACAGATAAACATGGAGGTTCCCAAAATAGACCTAGAAACGGCAGTGTCAACAGAAGGAGGTGCGGATTATAACCAGCACTATAGTCCTTCAAACCGGTGCGTACACACTTCCACAGGTCTAGCAACACTATAATCTATGCTAATACGTTGACGTAGGAAGGATAGATCTAATTGAGGACTCGCAAGTCCTGTATTCTTAGGCTACCACATCCTTTTATTATCCTCCTTCTTCGCAAACATATACACTGACACACAACGTGTAATGACACACTATTTATCCAACTTTTAACCATGGAAAAATATAAATAATAATAAAAATATAAATTTAGACCATCCCAAGATTCCATCATCTGCTACAGTATTACGTAACAATAGCAAACTCAATAATTGAGACATTACCTCGGTCAGTAAAAACGCAGTTACGCAACTATCTAAAATAAGACAGTGAGCATGTATAAATAGTTCTCGTAACTAGTCATTTCGTTTCTTCGATTTTTCCTTCTCTTTAAATATCGTTTGCACTGTTCCACAGTAATCGGTAACACGCATTCAATGACGTTCGAACGGTCACATAGTCAAGGCGTTTCTTACCATCAGTGAGTCATTAAGCGGTCGATATTAGAAATGATAAAATATGCATCGAGTGTGGGAAACGCTTTGCGTAAACGGAGTTACGAGCAAAATTACATTTGTCACTCGATTCTGGTAAAAATATTTCGCTGGAATTCTTCCTTGAGACGCTACACTCACATAAACATTGGTTAATTTATAGCACGCGCGAATGTTCCGAGAACTTTTTCGGGATTTCGAAACGTCGAAAATGAAACGGAATTGTCTGATTCCCACAGGAAGAATGCGAGTCGTTCCGCGAGTAATGATGTAGGCGTGTCGAACGAATGCTGTTGCGTTACAATTAACACCATGCTCGCTAATTCCTTCCGGAAAGTTGGGTTCCACGGTGAGTCCTTAAATAAACGAAAATCTCGCTTCGAAAGAACACGCTGCTATTATCCCGATCGATTAAATTGCACAACGAACAATTTTTTCGCACGGGCCCATTCAAATCGTTGCATCTTCGGAAAGTCGCTTCCGCGTATAAAAATTACGAATTCCAGCAAAGGAAAAATAATGTTTCTTCTCTCGTTCCTCGAATCAAAATTTCAAAGCAATTTTCAGAATTTCAAAACAATTTTCAAAGCAAAAATTTCGAATCAAATTTCGAAGCAGAATTTCTGTAGGGGAACGATTTGTCCCGGCACAGCGATCCTCCCGTTAGGTTGGGCAACGCGGCCACGTTAAAATTATAAGCAACGTGTAGAAGAAAAACACGACACAACGACCATTTGCGAGAAACGCAAGAACGAGGTATGCTGCGAAAGATATACAACCGATAGGTCCAACAGAAGGCGTATCAAGGTGGCATCAAAAAACCATGTACGAAACTCCGAGGAAATTGCATGATGTAATAATTGTCCTGTGGGAGTGTCTAGAACAGAACGAATACTACAATAAGAGTGTTGCACACTATGGGAACTATTGTTACAGATTTTACAGTCTACTACTGTTCTTGCCTGGCCGCGGACTCCCACGTGGCTTTCACTTGTGTCCCCGCAAGTCCAAAACTTCGTGTTCCATTCTGTCGTCGCTACTTCCTCTTCATCTCTGCCAAGGAGACTTCCGTTCTTTCTCGTCGACCATTTTGCCCACACTTTCATCCTCGTCCACCACCACCAAACCACTTTTAACATGTCGATCCTTTCTATTTCGTTTGCTGAAAACTCTCCGAGTCCCCTCGGCGCCACCTTCCATCAGATTTGTTATTAAAAAATATTCTGATCGACCCATTTGCTTCCACTGTTGTGTGGGAACATGCTTTATGTTATTCCTGTACCAAAAAGGGCCAAAATTATTGTCGAAAACTCCAGACACGGGGACTAATAGATAATGGAAGGGGTATTGGGTATTAGCGTCCACGCTATTTGTGCAAATTAAATTTGCTGTATCGATAAAGAAATCATGTGCCGAATGCACGCGTAGAAACTAGTTCACGAGACATGCAGGATCTACATATAGTTTCCATTTCGTTGGACTGAAATACTTTCTTGCCGGCTATTATACCTTCCCGTAATGAACGTTTAGGGGCCATCACGGTTGAATGTGTGGCGGCAGGAGTGTGGTCGCAGGACACGGTGGAGAGGGTGGTGGATGTCTAGAGTGTTGTCACTCTATATATAACGGCGAGCAGCACCCCACGCGATGTTAAGAACGTTCACCGCATCCGCGGTAACATGGTTTCCAGTTACAAGGTACTTTACTCTTTCCAGCTCTCACGACTCGACGGGTTCACCAACGTGTGCGCTACTGATTCTCTCTAATTAACAATTCGGGGGCCTGGTCGTCATTACTTCCAATCGCGGAGCAAACCGTGCGGGACTTGTGCGTTCGCGGGAATTGTGACAATTATAGTGTAACCCTGGTTTGTGACAGTGCATGTTTCAGAAAAATTCCCGTAAAACCTAGTGCAAAGTGTTTCGGAGTGTTCCAACTCGTTGCGATCCTCTATTCTTTGGTATATTGTAGACTACCCTGAACAGCATTGAAAATGTCCCATGTCATTAATTTTTGAGTCGAATTTAATATCCTCCATTCTTGCCCAGCAAGCCCACGGTAAACCGTTGAACAGATTGTTTATTTTGTGTAATTTTCCTGTAGATATTATCGCCGCGGACTCCGAAGATGACGACATGGTTAATGGCAATTTTCTGTCTGGCAACCGCCGGTTGCTCGAACGTCACGGATCAGCAAACATCTGAGACGCATCACGACCAGCGGGTAGAGATCTTGAAACAGATCAATAAAATGAACGGGGACGGCTCTTACTCGTTCGGCTTCGGGGCTGGCGACGGATCATTCAAGGTAACGCTTCGCGGCTGCTGCACCGTTTCATGCAAATGGCATGAGATGCGTGTACGCCATTACTTAATACACCTACGAACGACTCATTTTCTGCGTAACCTAAATATAGCTCGAACACCTCGCGACACCGGTGACACATAGATCCATTAAGCGCACTGATTCCCATGATCACTCGAACGAATTCTTTATCCGAGACTCTTTAATGCATGTTTGAAAATGATCGCACGCTACAGCAAAGAACATAGAATAGTACACGAAAGAACGTAATTCTGAACGTAAGGAATGATTGTCAGGTCGAGAATCGCGACGTGCTAGGCAACATCAAGGGTACATTCGGTTTCGTCGATGCTGACGGCATAGTAAAAAGGGTGTCGTACTCGGCCTCTAACGGGACAGGGTTTAAAGCAACCACCGTGTCGCCATTGCAGGAGCACGTGCCCGGCATTCCGCGCATCAATCGCACCGCAACGACTAGGAAGCCGACCATCGTGTACTCGTCGTCCACCGAACCGACCACGAAGCCGTCGGTGGTGCAGCCTATACCGCGAAACCGAAAAGCCACCACCACATCGACCACGACCTCGACCACCACCACGATCGAGCCACCGAAATCGATTTTGGGTCATTACTTGAAGGGAGCTAGCAAGACCAGGTCGGGGTTGGTGATCAACGGCCAGCAAAGACCTCTGGTGATCGAGGAGGAAGGGGCAGAGGACGAGGATTCGCAGATCAATCGGCCGAGCACCGAGGACAAGACCTCCCCCTACAAGAGGATCATCTTCGCGAAACGACCGATCGAGCAAACGCTTCGGCCGATCTCGGAGGACTTCGTGGAGAAGGAGTACGAGGCCAAAGTGACCAGCGGTAACAACCTGAGGAGACAGCTGCACGAAGAGACCACCAAGTCGAATCCCATCGTGGAGACCAGCAGCGACGACCATTCCGACGTGTACGGCGGTTCCTTGTCCACGACGAGGCCACTGTTCACCACGACCACGCCGCCGAGAGTTCTCCAACGGGTCTCGGCTAATCGCGTCGAGAGGCCGAAGTTGTACGTGAACAGAGAGAACTTGGGCCCGGCGAGATTCGAGAACGTCAAGTACGACAGTTCTCGAGCCTACGAGGCGGAAGCGAAAGCGACCAACGAGCCTCGGGTCCCGGTGCGAGTGTCCGAGAACAGGGACTACATCCGACAGAGCACGGAGCCCGTGTTCGTGAGACAGCAGCCCGATCAGTTCCTGCGGGAACTGCCGGGAGGACGAATTCTTCTGCCGACCCAGCCAAACATCGAGGAGGACCCAGCCTACAGGCAGATCCCGATCAACAGAGTACTGCTGCGACCTCTGCCGAACCAACAGCCAATCTACTCCACCACCACGGACGCGAATATCCATTACCTGACGGAGAATCCTCTGCCGGAGCAAGAGGAGGACCCAAGGGTCCCGGTGACGCAGGGCTACCTTCGACCCAGACCGTTCCCAAGACCAATGATCTACCCGGAACCCGACCAGAGACCGAGGCCCGTTCTGAGACCAGTTCCCCAGCCGGTGACTCCAGCCATGGACGACAGAGAGTACCCATCGACTCCCGAATACCCATACAGAGGCAGCACCATCGCTCTGCCCCCTGAACCACCGAACCCAATTGCTCCCCCACTGAGTCGTCGCGATTTCCAGATGCTGTTGAGAAGGTTGCTCGTCAGCCAATACGGCGTCCAGGCTCTGTCCTACCCGAAGACTTACCTCGAAGATGCTCTGTACGACCAGCAACCGTATCCTTCTTACCAACCAGGTTACCAAGCGCCCGCACCCAGGCCAGAAATCGGCTACGACCAGCAGCTGGCTGTCCAATATGGCGACCGGGTGCCCGTCCGACGTCCCGTTTATGCCAGAGCATTGACACCCGTCTACCAGCCGCAACAGTACGAGGAGTACAACGACGGCAGGTACGCGAAAAGAGTTTACAGGCAGAAGTTTTACACGCAAGAGGTCGCCGACGACGGGGACGAGATCTTGCCGGCTCCCATTAGAGAGGCTCTCCTGCTGAGGATGCTTCAGCTCGCCATCAACGCAGAGCGCACTCCCATGATGACCACACCGATCATGGCCACCACCACGCCCGCCTCCAGATACAGGAAGACTGGACCGATCAGGAGCGTGCAGATCATCACCGGCGACGACGAAGACAAGGACGACATGAAGAAGAAGATGTAACGGTCAGGTTTTGCTGATGAATTTTTGTTACCATTTTTCACCGCGATAGACAACGAAACGACGGGATCGTCGCGATATTTATACTTCGGCTTTCTAGATATATAAGACAGGCACAATAAAAGTGTAGTACAAGACGTCTAGTTATAACATTACAATACAAATTACGCGGCGTCTGTGGAGCTATTGTTTCGTAACGAGGCGGCGTTAGTTGAACCATTCCGTAGAGAAAGTAGGTATTATGTTGTGGCACGCGTGTCAACATTGTTAAATTACTAGAGGAGGCATTCCAGGTTTTAAACGGAGAAACATCAAAGCATATTATTTATTGTAGCTTATTCTGTATGTATCTTACTCTACGATCCGCTGAATTATTTATTTCCACCGTTATTTTCGCTCCGCACAATTCTCTTTCTGATTTCAAAAAGGAACGATCGGCGTGGACGTCGATAAACAGCTGTTTCGAACGGCGATAGTACAAAAACCGTCGTACATATCCATTCAGTGGGAAATATCACACGGAATATCGTGGGAAGAGGGGAAACGTAAGGCTGATAAACAATCGCAGCGACACAGTTTTCACGAAATCCGCTGGAATCGTCGGCGAAACGAATCGCCTTCTCGGAAAGGGAAATGTCCTACAGTGTTCGTGCAACGATTTTCCGCACGACAACTTTCAAGTATCTCGCAACGCACGGTTTTTGCGTTCAAAGAAAGACAGATCGTCGCTGCCTCTGAGCCGTTCCAACGCGAGAGCAATTAAACCTAGAAATAGACGTATGGTCAGGCAAGGCACGCGTCGCGTACGTCGCGTACGTCACGTTTCGTCATAACGTAGATTTTCCAAAGATGACACCACTAGAGTTACCACTAGAGCACTGAGCAAAAGTACTGTAGCTTCGCGTCGGGGTGGCGCCGTGCATTTACTGCTATCGCCGATTTTTCGCAAACCCAGCAATTTGTAACAATTCGTCGGGTCCTCCTGTCTTGAAAACAAATAACACGAAGGACGATAGCATTGAATGTACCGTCCTCTAGCCTTTGATTCATTGTAAATAGAACTTCGTACGAACTAGTGTAACATATGTATCGAAATAAAACGAGACAGATGGTAGACAACGTGGTGTGAGAATTCATTTCGCAAGCCTCTGAGAGCCAGCTACGCCGAGAAAGAATAATAACATATCCACCGCGAGTAATTAGCATCGCGGGTTGCGACATCTCACAGTCGGATATCACGGACTTGTTAGGTGCCTCGTGTTTGTTAGGTGCTGCAGCCTGGAGACCGCTGCCACCTCGAGGGTGTAGAATGTGTAGGTTATGGGATTTCCCGCGTGGTTTCCACGTATTCCCAGCCGCCTCTTGCCAAATCTCCGGATTGAGGCAGCGTCTGCTTGAGAAAGTACTGCTTCTCCTAACAGTGGCGGATTTAGGGGGGGCCTCAAGGGCTGTGGCCAGGGCGGCATATTTCTTGGAAAAATACCAAAGGTAATAAAAAAATAAATAAACAGAAGTGTAAACCAATTTAAAGACAAAAATAATAGGACCCCCATATCTGGAAAATGGGTTGAACAAAGTTAGGGTATTACTAATGATTTTGTATTATTGATAAACCTTTGGGGAGACAGCCTAAAAGGGAGCGAGGGAGAGGGTTGGCTCTGCTGAGGTGTAGAGGTGGCCCCTAGGCACTATGCAACGCAAACGTCTCAGTTTTGAAGGTAAATGGCAATTCCTGATAAACGCCCGCAATTATTCAGCGCGCTCGATTCCTCGAGATAAAGAACGTTTCCTCCGTTCGAAAGTAAAAGTCACACCGGATGAAACAATATTTTCGCAGGGCAAGCGACCTTTCGATTTTTCGCCGCGAGCCGGACGCACACGCGAACGGTTGTCATTAACAGATAGAAGTGTTTGCCAACTGGACGTTGTTCGTACGTTTTGCAATCCCGCGACTTCCGGTGAACCGCGAACGCGCCAATAGCGTGGATTTCGCCCGTGCGACACAGGGATCGCCGGACTAATTAGAACGGTCGTTGTTTTCGACGACTTTCCTCGTCGGCGAAGGAAAGTCGTCGGCAAAAGACACGGGGTTCATTGTCTAGCAGAACGTAGAAGTCGCACGAGGCGACAGCGGAAGAGAGCAGATCTTGATAACGCTCCGTAATGATCATACTAATGCAGGAACGAATTATTACACTTTGTAAACGACTTCGCTTTTTCAAATAAAGGGGACCACTGTTCGAGACGAAGTGGAACGGTTCCGTGTATCAATAAGTTATCTTTACGTTTATTCTTAATTCTCGAACGTTTACATACGGTGTAACAAATATTTATAATCTATGGACAACCACGCTGTCCGCACAATTGAAAAGAAAACGCGGACGCTGAACCTCCGGGTTAAACACTATGGGCGATTATCGGACCGAGCACAGTGCCCTCTCTCGACGTGTACACGCTAAATGGAAGAGTACGAATGTTAATTGGACGTCAACGAGATTTTCGAGTGGACCGACGCGGAACGAGGCACGTTCTTCACACTCTCGACGTCGTCCTCTATCGGGTAAGGACCGAAAGGCTCCGTCTGCACGCCCACGTCCTCGTAGTCGAGTTCCGAGGACTCCTGTTCGTAAATTGCGTCATGACTCCGTGGCCGGGCGACCGATGGTATCCACGGCTGCGGGGTGCCTTTGCCGAGAGCCAGGAAAACAGCCGCGGTCGATAGAAGGACGACCGAAGCCACGCCGAAAACCAATCGCCACGAGCCTGCGATCTGCAATGAAAATTCGTCGGACCCCGTATACAGTAAGGAGCACAACTGAACCATTAACCACAACTTTTAAGTAAATTATTATTTATTGCTAGGAGTATAGAAGAATAACATTAATTCTTGAAAAAAAATTCTTAAGTTACTTCCAACTATGATAAAAATAATTATAATGTTGAGTTTTTGTTATTCTTCTATATTCCTAGTAATGAATAATGATTTATACAAAACTTGTGATTATTGGTTCAGTTTTGCTCCTTACTGTACGTGTCACACATCGCGCGTTCCCTGATTATTGTCGGTTCGCATTCATCGCAACGCCCACCGTGCGGGAGCGAAGTGTGTCAAGTTGACGCCGGGGAAACGAGGGTTAGCGGATTAACTTACGGAACCGTGAATCGCCTGAGTAACAAAGTAATTCGCTGCCAAGAGTCCAGCTGCCCCTAGAGTAGAGCACAAGGCGCACGCGGCGGCCGCGCAGGCCGGAGACTCTACAGGCGCGAGGTCCGCAATAGCAGCTAGCGCACCGGCGGGCGCAGTGCCGGAGACTAGGAGCGCAGCTATTCCCAGCCACGCTGCCCCCAGTGCTTGGCAACCAGCGTAACCGGCCACGAAAAGCAGCGCCGCCGGGATGAAGTGAGCTAACGATAGATTGAAACACCTTAACAAATAATACACGTTTGTTCGTTCATCGTTACGATCGAAATACACACCTGTATAGACGACCAACTTTCTCGCCGTGGTCGTAGACACGATTTTACTCTCGCGAACGTGGTCCACCAGCAGGCCGCACGTTAGCGCAGCCATGAAGTGACCAATGTGAGGTAACGTTGTCAGCACGGAATCCTGAAAATATGAAAAATATCAAAATTGCAATAGCGTAGATGAGATCAGTGCTGTAATTCACCAATGGGCTGAAAGCTTACATTGGCTGTGGAAAATCCGTAGATAAGTTTTAGGTACTTTGTCATACCAAGCGCGAGGGTTGCGTCGCCCCATTGATTGCCCATCGTTGCCACCGCGGAAGCCCATACAGGCACCGAACGCAGCAATTTGCCCCATGGAATAACGGCGGCCTGTTTCACCATTAATTTTCTATGAAAACTCGAGAATTTCGTTTCCGAGATTTATTAGGACTTGTATTTACGTTCGTGTCGTGCTGGTAAGATTTCGGCGTGTCTTTGACGAATCGGCCGAAAGCGAAGTACCAGCATAGTGCGATGATGACGAGGCCATAGCAGAGAGAATCTCTGCCGAAACTTCGAACCACAGCTGTCCCCAGCCACCCGGTCAGGCAGTATCCAACGCTGACAGCTATCGGGACATAGGATCATTGATTCAAATACCGTAGAGAATTTAATAAAGTGTGTAAGCTATTTTGAAAATATACCAGCGTAACAGCTGAAGTACCAGCTTCTGTGAGTACTCTTAAACCAGGTCATAGCGAGCATGTGAGCGGCGGGCATGGTCGCACCCTGTAAAATCAAATTTGATTTCCAAATGGCTTTAATAATTGGAATGAGTCCGAGTAATTCTTACCGTGCACAATCCCTGAAACAGACGAAGCGCCACGTGAGACGGACCCCTCCACGCGGCTGGCACCAGCAACGAGGCTAAACAGGCACTGAGAACCGCGCGCGAAAACACCATGGACGGTCCCGACCTTCCCCATACCAGGCATCCCCCTAAAATTGGTCCAGCGACTTGACCCCATAAAAATGCCTCTCTCATTATAGACTCCGTGCGTTCTTCCGGTGGTAGCTGTAAGCACCGTCATCGAAATTACGTTACAGTAACGTCTCGATCTAAGCCTAACGGAGCCACACGATCTTAGGCAGTTCGCCTATCCCCTCCACTGGGGGCACACCCCCCTAGGGGCCAAGAAGCTCGAACTGCCTCGGTCGCCGAACAATGTAAACATGACGCGTTTACCGGGTTTGGTATATCGGTGTGAACCACTACTGATCCAATTGCACAACTTCTTTATTTTTTATTATTTTTTTATGGGACTTTAGCCAACCTATTCGTAGCACTTTGCTGATTAAAATGACACTAAAGACGGTATAATTTCGGTTAATCCATTTGCATCATTAGCGTATATATGCGCTCAACTTTGTTGGTCACTATCATTATATGTTACCTAAAAGATAGAAATGGTGTTGTTGGAGATGAAAGTAGTAATTCTGATTTTTTCTTATAATGCTGAAATATGAAGTTCTGTTACTTGCAGACATTTTTGTACTTAAATATAATTTAAAAAAAAAGTTTGGTGATAAAGGCCTTCTTTTCATATTTCCTTATGATGCAAATGGGTTAATTGTCCTTGTTTACGTTCGGCGCGGTCGTAAGAAAATAGCAGCCCTACACGATCTATGTCACAGCACGGACTTAGATCGAAACTTTACTGTAATAAATCAAAATCAACGATTGAATTGCTATGTTTACCTCCAGGAGTATCACTTCGAAATCTTCGGTCCGGTTTCGACTGCTGACATTGACCAGCATGTCGCAGTGCCACGATGTGTCGATGATGGCATGATTGTCCTTCTGATTGGCAAGCAATGCGACCGAAGAGCTCACTTCCACTGCGCCGCAGAGCGCGAATCCGACTGCAACCAGCGAAGCAACAATGTGTCGCGCTCGTACAGCGGCTGCGGAGCAAATAAAAATATATTTTCGACTTTGCGCGGCTGGAACGTTGAGAAATTCGTTTCCTTAAAGCATACGAACTGGTTGCCACATCTGTGGTAACACTAGAGCATCGCTTCGTTCTGATAAGCTGCTCAAATAATAGGACGAGATTCTATATTTAATTTGGGCCTGTGGAATCGTTCGACGGCGATACGATCGTAAATTGAAAACCAATTAAATTTTTGCAATTTCAACTTTGCGGTAAACTAGCAAATCACTCCCGGTAACGTCACGAAATCATTTCTCCTTAAGAAATGTACCTTAGAGAATGTACCACACGCAACAATTAATTTAACGAACAATACACACGGATCATTAGATTTAGAACGAACCTCGAACTTCTTTAGCAGCCTGTTTGATCTGTTCACTGCTATGTTTCACTATCTGTACGCTGCCTCTCTTAACGAAGTCTGCCATTTCACGAAACACGAAAGAAGCAAAACCAACGGGTCCATGTCTATCTTATCAGTGTTCTCGCTCGTTTCTATGCCTACTATCTCTTTCGTACCCTGTACAACACAGGTGACCTCGACTTTGGTTTTCTCAGACGTTATACAAATAATGATACTTAAAACAACGACTAGACGATAAGATTTTTCATCCATTTTCACTGTGACAGTCCCGTCACGCGATGCAAATGCTTCCGATCGTGCTCGCTTCGTCCCATTTTTGGAACACCGAATAAAACGAATATATAATTTTAATTTTTCAGTGTACTGTAGTAGATTCCGCCAATGTCCCAATTACGGCAAAAATAATTCCAGTAACAATATCGCACAGTTAATTTAATTTTCTTTAGTATTTTTTAATTGCGGCCGGTAATGACGAACAATTTTTTATTCCAATTGTACAACGACGCGTAATTGCACGCAAGCGAACGTACGTGCAGGGGTCAAGTAACTCCCGGGATCGTAACCCCCGCTTTAATGCGTAGAAAAATTGGTACAAGTTTCAAAACAATGGACACCTATCTCGGGTGCGTTTACGTGACAAAGCGTACCGCGACGATGGTTTCGGCAAAAGTAATCGCTTACCTTTCATTTCACGCGCCGCATGTCTCAACTGGACACTGCCACGTTTAAGACGAACGAGCGCTGCCATTGCGATCAAGCCTGGCCATACGCGAATCGACGTTTCGTTGCATCGAACCGATACGTCGCACACATTTCGCGGTGGGTTTCGCCGGTTGTTCACTGGCACCTCTGCACCACGATACTTGGCCAATCTGACCGCCGTGAGTTACACGAACCATACTGGTCATCTGCCGCTACGAGTGAATGGACATCTCTTAACGAGACTTGATACAATAAGTACCTATGCCGGGTCAGCCTTGAAGCACCGTTTCAGGTCTGCCCGCGATATTTTGTCACTTGCGCTACAAAACGATATCGTGGATTTCACCGGCGATAACAATTCCGATTCCCTCGATAACTCGCGCAACGAAAAACATACAATTTTCTTCGTAGCATTCATTAACTCATCACCTTAGAATTGACTGCGTCGCCTCCTGTATTATATATTACACTCACCTCATTGTGTTAGTCGATTAGAGGCTTAAGCATTTCAGAAAAATTGCCTAACGCGTGCGGACACTAATTTATTGCTAGTTGTCATCTGCAATATCTACCGATAAATATAGCACTGAAAAATAGCGTGAAGAAGTCCTAGGATTTCTAGTTTTATAAATTTATTATAAAATATATTCCAGTAGGAATTTTGAAACTTCCTAAGGCTCAAACTGAGGATAAAAGACCGTAGTTTATGTCAGTAGTATTTAGATTTCAAAAGAAATACGGAAATCGTGACGAAAAATCGACAAACTAATCGTTATTATAGATCGGTTTCAGGTTAGCACGGACAAGAACCCAGTTGTCTGCTTTAGCGAGGCTCAGAACCACAGACCGTGCCGCTCGATGGGTTATCATCGGTAAGCTTACCGACGGTAGAATAGTCGAACCGGGGTCGGTAAGTGGCGACAGATGGAGAAGGCCCCCTGCGGGCCCCGAGATGTTTTAGCGGACCCCAAAAGGTTGCGCGTCAGGTGGTTTTGTCCCTGCTGTTGGCCCCCCACCCCCAGCAGGCAACGAGAAACATCGTAGCGTACCACCTGCAAGGCGATTGGTCAGTTCGGAGACAGGTCAAACGGCAACACATCGGTTAGCGTCTCTGTCACATTTATCTCGCGTTCGGTTGTTGGCTCGAACTTGTCGTCCGTCGTGTATCGAGCATATCTTGTCGTTTATTCGGGCCACGCGGGCCGCGATCTTTCGGTTTCGCGAGTGAAAAGTGCCGTGGCTGGTCCGTCTCCCCCACCCCACCCCACCCCCTGAAGGAACGCGAAATTCCAGCGGGTTCGAACCGCGAGCTTTTCAAACGGGCATTATGCGCCGTGGTGACGCGAGTGTAGCCGAGTGTTTTGAAATAAGCATGGTGCGGTGAATTTCTGTGAAAATCTCCCGTTCGATGAATGAAAAAGACACCGTGGCGTCCTGTAAACAACGCAGAAGGATAGATCGCCGAGGTAAGTCGCTTCGTTTTACTCTGACGGCACGCCAATTTTAGGTTAGGTTAGGTCCTATCGTCCAGCATTCCCTCGCCGCTGGACCCGTGCGGTCTTTTCGATCCTGAACGATACCGAAGGACCACCGAGTGTCCGAGTCCACGCATAAAACCGTCCTTTTTAGTTCTAAACGATTTATGCCGGCGCACGTATTTTTCTCTCTTTCTCTCTTTGGTTCTCGTCCCTTCTTTCAGGAATGCGAACCCGGGGGTCCTGTGCAGCATTTCCACTGTAAACCCCTCTGCAACAGGTAGCGATGGGATACGGTTGCTCTACGCATTCTTACACCGTCGTTTCCTTCCGTTATCGCTTCATTTTCTTTGGCAGATTTATTCTCGAAATTCGAACCGAGCTTCGATAATGTCGCAGGAAAATGTCCTCGTCCTTTCGACGTTTTATTTCGCGTCTGTTTTGAAGTCGTGTTCTTCTATATTGTTATGGTGACGGATCATCACTGTAATCAATAGACTGCGGATCCTTATGCAAAATAAAAATTTTTGCATTGATTGCAAGACGGGAGCGAAATAAAAATTTCTCTGTTCTTTTAATTATTTTATTAAGCTGGAACCAATACACTGCTTTAAATTGTGCTTACACATTTTTGTCATAAATGCATAAAATCCGTAGTCTAGTAATTATATAATTTTAAGATTTATTGTTAGAGTTAGACACAGTTTTGTAGTTGCAAAAATGTTCACCTATTTTTAAAAATCGATATAAAGGACGTAGTCGGATAAGGGGTCAGCATGGGCATGGAAATGGTAAAACATAGCGGTTATTGATTTTTTTAACTATGTGCCCCCACTTTGAAAAATCTGAAAAAATTATATGTCGACAACCATAGCGAGATACTGAAACCGGAAAAAGTATAAACTAAATATCTAATAACCTCTACAAGAAATCGGCATTTCAAAATTTTGTTTATTTTTTAAAATTCGGTTTCGCAGCTAAAAATTCTGGAAAAATTCGTCGATGTGCATTCTAATAGCTGAAATATACCTGAGTTTTTTTCAGAATTTTCAATTGAAGGGGATAAGTGAAATTATAGTATCCCCCATGTCGACATATAGGGTTGAGAAGTGGGACAAATTATTTATTTAATTATTTATTAATTAATTATTTATTTATTTAATTCATTATTTATTTAAGCTATCGAACAGCCTATTGAAAATTCAATTTGGTTTACACAGCCACATTTTATTTGGTACGCCCTTCAATTAATTCTGGAATTTTAATATTCATAATCGGCAAAAAATGGTCGACCGTGAATCCTCTAAGGTCGAAACGGCGATTGTTTAGACAGATACGCGTGAAACGTGCTCGGTAAATTTTACGAGGTACCGTTGCACTCGATTTTCGATACGTAATTTGACCCGCATCGCACGTTCTGTGTTTTTATGTAACGTGGGCAGATTTTGTAATTGAACACCTAACGCGCAAAAAATGCTGCGTGCCCGAGAATCGTGCTCGATCGAATGCAAAAGAATTTTCTGTTGTCCTCCGCGGCTTATCTAACAATACAGCGCGTATATTTTTCTCCTTAAGCGACCACTATTGTTTTTACAACTGTTTGTTTTTACAATTTCCATTCGATGCGCTCGAGACGCTCGACATTGCGTGCCCCGAATCGGACACGATACATTACAAAATCTGTCGGCTAAGTATCGGTGCTAATTCGAATCGGGGCGAGACCCAAATGTTTACGAAAGTGTGCACAGCTGATCCGATTTAGTATGCAGACGAATCATCATCAATCCTGTTGCGTGCGCCCTCGCTGCAGCCGCGTATGAATAATTAATCGAATAGCCAAAAAATTGGGTACACATTCCCAGTGATTCAAGGTCTATAATCTTCCATCGTGTGAAAGCAATAGAAAGGTCATGCTAGTCCTGTTTTCACTCTGATTGCTCCCCGCGTTCAACCAGCTGGGTTTGCTGCACACGAACTTGCCGCGTTTTTTTGTCCTACGCGGTATCGCGTTGCAGACGAAACAAGTTTATCCTTTATCACTGGTTTCCACTTTATTTTTTACTATCATCGGATCTAACTGTACCGCGTTCGCCGGCGCGCTACACTAACAACAATATTAAACAACTCGACCATGCTTGCGTTGCAAGATGCATAAAATAATTGATGAAATATAGTGTTTACTCGATATTGTCCAAAAAAAGGGGTAATTACGGACATATATCGTGGAGGAGATACTATTACTATACTATACTATACTACTACTATACTATTACTATACTATTACTATACTATACTATACTGTACTGTACTGTACTGTACTGTACTGTACTATTACTATTACTATTACTATTACTATACTATACTACCCCGAGGTCTCTTCTTGGCCCCACAAGGTATACCTCGCGGCAGTGGGGATAGTTTTGGGACATATATAGAATAGGCCTTTGGGACATATATAGAGTAAACACTGCATGTGTAACAGGTTGCCGGGGTTAGGTTCCAGTGTAGGGGTCCAGTTTGCATGTAGACCAGTTTCGGTGGGTTTTATTCCGGAAATTTGACCGTGCAATTATAGTGTTCCCGATTCTGTTCGAGGCTCGTTGGGAACGACCTTACGTAAACGATTTCGTAACACCGGCAGCGCGAGACGGTACACACGAAATCGTAGGACACCGCGATCGTTAGCACAGTTTGAGGACCACTGTTCCAGACGATCCTACCGCTAATTCAGTTCCTAATAGCAACAAGATAAGACTGTTCCGCGCGTTTCTCATCGTTTAGACAATAAAATCACTCCATCGGGCGAACAAAGCTGCCCGGAGGATCCGTATAGTTCACG
Source organism: Seladonia tumulorum (assembly GCA_913789895.3). Taxonomy (NCBI): domain Eukaryota; kingdom Metazoa; phylum Arthropoda; class Insecta; order Hymenoptera; family Halictidae; genus Seladonia; species Seladonia tumulorum. The sequence continues at coordinate 8,290,233 of OU565280.1, forward strand.
CGATCCGGCAAGAAAGTAACGAGAACGTGGACAAAGGAATGACGGCAAGAAAGCGAGAACATTTTCTCCAGCGACATCTTGACTAATTACCCCGTTTCCCTGTTTCATCGGCCATTTGCATGTTTCCCATGATTATCGTAAACGCGGCGAATCGCTTTCCACGCGCCATCAACCTTGGAATCGGTGGTGGGGGAACGTATCGTGAGTTTACTTTCTTCGTTTCGTATCGTTTCGTTTCCGAAACTGTCAAATTGAGAAAGTCACTCTAAGAAGATGCATGTTGTTAGCGTACGAACGAAAGTTGCGTGTTCGACGCTCTTAACTATCCGCAGTGTATGTGTGTGTTCGTGTGTACGCCAATAACCGCGCGTTATTATTAAATTCCCTCGCGCTAATGGTGCATTTCGTTCGGAGAAACCAAATGCTGGATCATTTTTTGTTGCTCGTGTAGAGTGAGTCACCTAACGTTTGCAACCCAAACAGGGTGAGTCACCTAACGTTCAAAAGGACTTGCACTATGCCATAAAAATATTTGGTCTTGTGTTATTTCTTTTCTCCGAGATCTCAAGGTCACCTTCATTCTTTTAAACGGGATCAACCTTTTTAAACACCTACGTCGATAGTTCCTTTTATTAGAAATTCGGTGACTATATATAATTAGTCAGGGTCATTGAAGGTCACACGCAGGATTTACTTCAATTACAAGATTTAAAATATGAAAGCAGGATAGTTAACCCATACCACGCTCTTTAAGCACTCAGGATGATAGTTCTTTTCACTAGGGATTCAGTGACTATAATTACTGAAGGTCATTCAAGGTCACAGATAAAGAAAATCTATAAAACTTATAATTGAAAGGGACCATTTAAAAGGGAGTTTAAGGGAGAGTTTAAAAGGGAGTGATCTCGTTTAAAAAAAATGTCCCTTTATCCATAAATAATTATAACGCGTACCAATATTTTACAATTACCTCACCCTAGTCTCTCCTTTCCTCTTCACCTAATGTTGGTACGGTTTACGATTATTTTAGAGCTTTCGTTTATGCACACAATTATTAAACGACCAATTTAATTAATTTTCATATGTCAGTTTCATAAATCATGACCTACTTTTAATCAATTACCACTGCACCATCGTGTCAATATTCGCACGGCGAGCGTTGATCCATTCGCTCGTTAAGTAGGTATGTAGGTTCGTTTGAGGACAACGAAACCAAAAACAAAACAAAAAATTGTCGGAGTAATTGTCGCCACGCCTAACGTAATTATGCAACGCATTACGAAATGACACCGATTGTTCCGTCGCGTTACGATAATGATCGTGTCGCGGCAGGTTTGCGCACGGCAGCCCAGTCGATGAACCGATTTCCATGATTGCGCGCATCCTCCTGCCGTAACGCGTGCGATTATTCAGCACAAAAATCGAGGCAGAAAAAGATCGATCCGAATCGAAGCATGCGGGAAGCGGTCGCGAGAAATCGCGCACAGGCCTGTCGTAACGAGGCCATTGCCGGCCGCGTATTTTCTTTCTCGGTTATCTAGGAAACGGTTTTGTCCGTTCGTGTGGCGAGTTTTTTTTCATCCTTCTTTCCCCGGCGTCGTGCGCGCTACATAACAAACCCGACGAGACAACTGACATCGCCGGCCGATCCTCTTTCCCCGCTCGGTGAAAACAGTCTTCGGTGCCGTCGATGACTCCGGGACATCTTGTAATTAGGGTGTACAGGATCTTGACCCGAACCATATTCGATACCTAGACGTTACCTTTATTATTCCTTACATAGACATTCTCCGTCTACGAGAATCCGTCGATTCTGTACGTACACATACTCGTACACACCGACGGAATAATCTATTAACTTGATGGAACACGGATGTGTACGGGTTAACGAGCAAACTTCATATTTTTAGTTTTATATTTCTCTAGTCTATACGTCTCGACACGCCTCATAAATCTATTCGTTCTGCTTTTAATTTTATTGTCCATTTCAACGCAAAGCAGTTTCAAAAGCAGAGCTGTTCGTACCGACGATTTTCTTGGTCTGGGCCAGATGAGGGGAGGGGACACGAATTGAGGGGAAAAACTTACCCTCTCTCTGCCAGCACTGGGGGATGTTCGACAGAGACGAAACGCGTCACGTAACTCGACCGTGGGGGAAGTGTGGGGGAATATCGCGGTAGAAGGGAAAATTAGAGTGGGGGAACAAGTCTTGATCTGGCAACTCCCTGGGCAGATACAGAACGGCGGGCTCGAAGCCACGCCCCTGCGGGTAATACTGATGTATTTGTGACACGAATTGTCACAGCTATATGGCAAGCTGTGCTAGGGTCTACCCCCACTCCGCTAACTCATTTGCCCTTACCTGTGCCCCCAGTAAATAAGTAAAATAAAACCAGTAATAGTAATAAAATGCTACGGGAAGGTTGCTCGTTCGTACTGTTGAAGCATCGTCGTATTTCATGTGTACGAGGTATAATGAATTTATTATTTATACTTGTACGGGGGACATATTTCTCGATTCCCGGCGCGCATTCCACAAGCACACACAGTTGCAGGCAGCAGGCATGCATTTCCTGCACCTGTCGTATATGTAACACGTTGACCATGGACATGGACGCGTAAAACGATGCGCACACAAGCTCGCGCGCGCGCGCGCGTCGGTTGTCGTCTTGCATAATTGACGAACGAGACGGTGTGATTTTTCGCGCGTAGTTATGCTACTTGGCGCTCGTCGATCGCAGGAGATGCTTGTTTGTTCCGTCGGAGTGGTTTGAAACGTTTAACCCCCTCGGCGGTCCCGACACATTGTTTATTAGTTGTGTTGAAACATAAACGCGCGAGGAACGTTTCTAGAATAAAGTCTGCGTCGTCGAGCAACGTGCGGCCTTCGTGCCGGCGATATTCTCAACAGATATTTTTATAAATATTGCTCGCATTATCGGCCATCCTTGGGAACGAACAACCGTAGAATTTGCCAAGGAGACTTGCAAATACGTTTTGTCTTATTTATGCTATTGCGCGTGCGTACTTTTACGTATGAATTTGAATATGTAGACCGCGATAAACATATTTATAATTTCAATATTTTTAGAATACTCCGCATTTCCACTGGCATACATTGTCTTATAATAACAACAAAATTCCATTTCTTTGGATTTTGTATCACAGTTTTGATTAACCCTTTGCACTCTGCGCTATTTTCATTCTAAAACTAAATTTTTCTTCCGTCTTAGAATATTTTCATTTTATTCATACGAAACTAATCCGATTTCCACATATAACTATAAAATATAAATTTTGTAATGTACCAAATATTTTGTAATATTTTTTGTAATTTCTTTGAAATAATGCCACAACAATTTCTAGTGGTGCTTCAGAGTCATCACTCGAGTGCTAAGGGTTAAATATCTACTTCAGTAGCCATGTTTATTAAAAAATTTGCTGACGGAAACATATTTATAATATCAATATTTCTAGAAGAAGAAATTAGGAAGAAGTCATTTAGACCCATCCGGTAGTGTCAATCGATGCCTAAGCGTGTAAAAAAAGAACCGGGACGACATCCTTGTTTTTTAACAAGCGAATTCACTCGATACGCGTCTGCGTTCACGTCTGGGCTCGCAATCTAAGCTCTAATTTGCATGAACCACCTCGGTGCCGCCTTGATTGCCGGTCAGTAAATTATCAGTTGCATCGTCAACAGTTTTACTCAAGCAAAAAAAGAAAAAAATAGAGTATAGCGTTCGGACTGCCGTGAACTCCGGCGCTATCTCGTTTATTTAAGGGAAACGTGGATGGAACAGGAAGAGCGAGCTCGCGAGCGTTACAGTAAACAAAATCGAGCGTAGCGTTCATTTTTTTTCTCTTCCCGACCGTGTTTACTATGGAAATTTATGTAAGCTCATTCGCGCAGGTTCCATTTATTCGAAACATACTCGTATATGTGTAACTTTGATGCACGATCTTACGTAAGTCGAGTATCCAACTACGCTTTACAATGTTCGAGCATCGATGATAATATATTCCGTCGCGTTAATTACAACCGGTATTTTAATAGCTAATCGGCAATCTTCTATTTTAAGATAGAGACAGATCTGATGAAGGATTTATGAACGAAAATTAATTACACGCGAGAAACGTGATGCAATCGCGGTGCAGTGTAAGCGCAAGTGAATTCAACTAAATTCGGGATAACAGTGACGTTAACCGGCCAGCAATATCTTAATGTACGGAAGCACGATAACGTATCAGCCGAAAGAACTGCGGCGGGCCTGACTGACTATACTCGCATGATAGACGCGAAAAGCTTCTGAGCGTGTCTTCTCTCCGATTCAATTTCCCTGGCAAAATCGTGAACATGCATAGAAATCATAGATCGCAATTTCTCTGCACTTTCACGGCCGGCATCGTAGTTTCCCGGCACACGAGACCTCCTTTTCAAGGTCAAAGGGCAGCTTCGAACTGTGGCCTTATTCCTGCGATATTAACCACACGAACTTGCTTTCGATAATCTACCGATCACAGCCTTTTCTTGATACGGGTATTGCCGGTGACATATATCGTGTAGAAGATACTATTATTTTTTTATCCGCGTGAAGGTCGTATTATGTTTACACTTCTCGGCGTCCTAGGCCTTACAGACTTTGCTACCCCCCAAGGGGTATACCCCCCGGTAGTGGGGATAATTCTGCGACTTTTATCTGTCAAATATTTGCGACATATATCGAGAAAAGACTGTGTCCTCGATAGCGCGGTGCTCTATTTATTTTTCAGAGAGTCCTTTTACCAAGGAATAATCTACCTCTCCGTTACTTTGTAAGTTTAGTAGGGTTAGGGTTGTCCTGCGTAATCAGAGAACCGAAGCAGGTTGCGTACCGATTGTCGAGGACCTAGGACAACGGCGGGTACTGTCGTGAACCTTGTCGGACATGCGGGCCGCCTGGCGGGTTCTTGGAATTTGCCACCCACAATTTCTCGGCCTACGGGCCCAAGATATTTTTGCAGATGTTCTATTCGTGTTAGCGGCTCAAGTAACAAGGAATTTTAGAAGTAATTGAGAAAAGGAAGCTTAACACGTTAACTGCCATGTCAGTCAAATAGTGATTGTTGACTAGGTTTAGAAATTCATTTTTATTGTGACGTATTCAGATTATTAACACTAGAACTACCGAGCAATAAATACAACTGATGAATATTGCAGTTCGTAAAAGACTACATCTATTCGAACCTAATACCATTTTTATTCTAACATGTGCTTCAATGAAAAAGTCTGTTCAAAATATTCTGATGAAAACATTTTTATGATTTCAGTAATTGTGAAAGAAAAAATTAGGAACCAGTCATTTCGACTGGTTCGGTAGTTCTAGTGTTAAATTTATTAGGATCTTCAGAATTGAAAAGGGTTCAGACAGCATCCCCTATGGTACATTTTAAGTGTCTAGTTTCGGTTTCGTTAATTCAATTAGATGAGTTTGTGAGAATCTCTTTGATGTGCAAAATCTTAGTGGATGAATTCTAGTGGCTGTCCCCTGAATCTTTTTGGGCCACTTAGCCGCCTGGTCGATACAATTTGAGCTATCAAGGCCATTTAACCGTTTCCCCGCAAGAGGTTTCGTCCTCCAAGGTCAACGGACAGTACTCATCCGCGGTGACTCTCTCTAAATCCCCTATGCCGTCTATCCTTGGTCTGAACGGCAACTGGGAGACTAGAACGCCTTCCAGCGGTTCTCTCTGGTCGGCGTCCTCCTCGAACTCCCAGAAATCGTCGTTCGAGGTGTCCTTTACGGAGACGAAGTCCCTCTCCGTCAAGGTGATCGTCTTTACGGTTCGTTTTTTCGGCGTCTCCCTAGGGGGAATGTTCCTAGGGGTGGCGGACCTAGCGTTCCTTTTGCCATTTTTCTTTTTGGACCTCCTCTGCTGGAGGTCACGGTCGTCTTCGTGGTCGTTCCGATGAGTCGCTTCTGATCGGGAGTCCATGGATTCCTGATGGTTGTCCGGCGACTTCCTGTTTTCCAGCTTCGATTCCGCGATGGTTCCGAGGAATGCATTTTTATCGATGGAACCGCTCGCGGCCTCGTTTTCACTGGTGCCACCTGTCACCTCCTCCTCTCGTTCCTGTCCCCGGCTCAGCGTCGAATCGTTCGCTGCAATTTCGACGGGACAGCCGGTCGATTCGCAGGTTTCGTGAATCTCCCGCGACGGTGCCACCGTCGGTTCCGCTGGTGCAACGGGATTTGCCTTACCGGCCGAGGCCGCCGCCTGCAGATCGGACTTGATCCGCGGATTCTTGCGATACTCCTCCTCCAGGTAGTTGCGAAACTGATCCCTGAAGTAGCCGTCGATCAATTTCCACACGTTGGTGCTGTACCAAGTGAGTATCCCTATCAGGAATACCCCGCGGAACAGCATGCCCAGCATGATTAATCGATTTCTCCGTTTCCGGTTCGCAAGAATATGGGCACGGAATTGGTAGCGTTCTTACTAATGAACTCTGAACTCGAGAGGGGCCCCGAACTTGAGAGGCACACTAATTTTTAATTTTTCAGTCGGAGAAGTATTCCCCGAGCAGAGCGATGGCTTCCTGCAACTTCGGCCAGCCTATGGTGACGAAGACCAAAATCGAATTGGCGATGACGAACAGTCGCATCATTTCAATGCCATCGCTGGACCGTAGCCAGTCACCGAACCCCTGATTGTCTATCTCGTCGTTCAATTTTGTCTCCGCCTTGTTGTCCTTCTTGTTGTCCCCCTTTTTGTTGTCGGTCGCAGCGGCGTTTTCGTTCTGTCGCCCTTTCTTGCCCTCATTGTTCCGCTTCTTCATAGCTCCTAGGCGGATCTCATCTGAAAAATTCCGTGAATGTCAAACAAAAGTCACAGCTCGCGTTCCTCAAGTTTCTAAAACCACGTCGAGTTTTTGACATTGACGACGTAAATTTTTAAGCGACACGAAATGCATATTCGCGGAGCAACGACGCATATTTCAGACATTCCTCCACGTAAGGAAGATACGCGTGCGATGACCGTGATCCGACGTGCATGCATGATTCATTTGCGTGGTGCACAATGTCGCGGGTAAAAGTCGGCTCCCGAACGAGAAAATTATTGGGTTTGTTTTCCGCCTCCTGCAATTTTTATTTTTCTGTAGAATCTGACCGTAAGAGAACGCAGTCACTACTCGATATATGTCGTAAATGTCTAGGCTGTAACTGTCACGGAACTACCCCCACTACCGCAGGGTATGCCCCGAGAGGGGCCCTGAAGTTGAGAGTGGCCCTGAAGTTGAGAGGGGCCTGAATCGAGGGGCCCTGAACTTGAGAAGGGTCCTGAACTCCAGAGGGGCCCTGACCTCGAGAGAGGAGCCCTGAAATCGAGAGGGGCCCTAAACTTGAGAGGTGTCTCGGTTACCGAGGAGTGTAAAAATCTTCTACACGATTGTTATCTTTGACCAGACCCATCTTTTGGACAATTATCGAGTAGAGACTTTAATATGCCTAATTCGGGAACGGTATATTTCTCTTAAAATTCTAATGAACCGCGTGCCTGTGCTCGCAAACTATTTCTGAATGGAGGTTTCACGTTCGTATCATTTCATGCGATAACCATAGCACAGTTTAACAAATTTTTCGGGAGAACTCTTGCGGCTTTTATACCAAATGCATATTTTCATTCCTACTATTTCGCAAGTATTATACGGCACACATTTATTGCTTGCGAATGAACCGAGTGGAAACTATGGCGAGACGAAAAGGGAGGGGGGCAATTTCTGAAAATTTTTGATCCCCCCAACCACCGTTAAATTGAGTTTGCCCGCCGATTGTTGCTGCCGCGCAATACTATTTCGAGAAATATTGCACGACAAGAAATAAAAAAGAAAGAATCGCAACTTTTTTCTATCACTATGCTTCATTATAATGCGTTCGCACGGGCTCAATTTCAGGCTGGCTTCGCTGTTTGATCTTCCTATTGAGTCACTCCGTGCCAAATCGATCACTTTTTACCGTCACCGTCGTGGATCTTATTGGAAATGGAATGGGATTCGATTTATGAATTTTTCTCTCGGGAACTGTTCGTCGAATTGAGTCGACCAGTCCCGTAAGTGTCGAGCAGTAACTATGAGAAGACATATTAACTCTATTCGAAGCTAGTATCGCAGAAAATGTGGCGTGAGGTGACAGTAAACCATTGATTAGAACGGAATAGAATGAACCCTTTGTCTCGAGCCTGTTCCCATCCCGAAACTTTGGACGGTCCTATCGAACTCCTAATTACCGAAGTTTCTACTTCCATTATTTCTGTTGAAACTCGCATAATGTATGACGAAACTTTAATCGCCGCTGGCAAAAATAGTTGTCGGCTGTTAACCGGCTGGCAATTAGGCCGGTCTCTGCGACGCGTATCTCGTCGGAATCGCGATACACCTCCGTCGAAACGTATCTGGAGTGACAATAATTTCCGAAAATTCACATTTACGAACAATTTCGCCACAGCACCAAAGAAATTTTCGTCGAACTCGAATTTAATCACGTGCTTTTGATATTTATCATACTTCGCGGGCCAGAGTTGGACGCGCTATAGAAAGTTCGTTGAATCGAAATTACATTGAAAACGGAGTTTCCTGACGCGAGAGAACTCACCGCGATAAATTAATGTTCCGTCGATCACGGGGCCAAGTTTATAGCTAGATCACGATTCGTCGCCGAGTTTCGCAGCTGCGGAGCTCTCTTCAGGGTTCGCGTGAAACGATCGTCTTCAACTGTTCGCCACAGTTTTTCCTCTTCTACGCCGCTGTGTGTCCCGTCGATAGGGCTTCTCGAATTGCTAAGCAGATTACAAGATTCCCTCGGTTACGTCAACGGTTCTCCGAAGTGTATTTAACAATTTTACCGAAAAAAACCGTTTTCAGTCGTTTTCAATCGTTTTAGGAATGGTACTGTGCCTGTACCAGTGCCCATAGTTACCAGATCAAGACTTGATCCCCCTAATTTCCCCTTTTACCGCGCAATTCCCCCACCCTTCCTCCACGGTACGGTCACGTGACGCGTTCCACCTCTGTGGCGTCAGTCACGTGACTAACCCGGTACTGGAAGGGTGACCTTTTCCCCTCGATTTGTGTTCCCCTGGCCCACTAATAGGCATGTTGAGCAGCCCCGGTCTAATCGTTTCACCGATTAGGATCGCGATAATGGTGTTACACCATCGATTACGACGATGTTCGAGATAGTCGTCGACGATCGATTCCCCGCGCGCGATATGTATGTTTTCAAATACGATGATGCGTTTTCATCTGGAGTGATCGAGCCGGTTAAATCAAGGAGCGCTTCATCAATCATTTTCTGCGTGTTATACGATACCGTCACTGCAAACGAGAGTGAAAGAGTGCTTTTGTCCTACTTGTTCGTTAACGTTATATAGTCTTCGTTCGTGCCGAGTACGTTAACGAAGAATATACTCTGGCTCATGAAAGTGTTCGAACGCCCTTCAAAACAGTGTAACTTTTTAAAATCATTTATGCACATCATTTGGAAAACCAATTCTTCAAACTCCTAAAAAAAGTGAGGTCGTTTGATCCAATTAAAAAAAAAGTTATACTGATTTAAAGGGCGTTCGAATACTTTCGTGAGCCTGTGTAATTTCGATCGAAAAATCGTAGATTATTGATTCGCATGTGTTTATCGAAACCATACCGTGACATTTCTCGCGTCCAACGCTGACCGGATAATTCGAGTAATCGTGTCGAATAATCGCGAGAAGCCTAACAAGAAAACTGCCCTTCCACTGTCCCGGTTCATCGACCGCAAACTATAGAAATCGTTTGCAATATTATTTCTCTGTGATCCCTTCGGGCGGACAAATACAAAAAAAAAGTGGAACTCTTGGGTCAAAGAGGCTTCTTTACGGTCAAGGAATACATTTTATTGGCCGTTTTGTTGAGAAATTTCTGGGTCGCTTGTAACTAACGTGTGCCGTCTGTGTCGAGGGTCTCTTTGGAACTCTTCTTTCGTTCCATTTGTCCCGCATTTGGTGAGGATCACGATAACGGGGGGGGCATGTTACGAAGTAACGAGAAATGATTACGCGATTGCATCGGACACTGTCTCGGATCGGTGAAAAATAACATAGGTGCTTCAGAAGAGATTCGTGCAACGCTGTAAAATCTGTTTCCCTTTGTATCTTAATTAATTTCTGACATTTTCATTTCTTTGCGCATGAAATTCTTAGCAGCAAGTCCGTAGAGTAAATACCATGTTTATTTACGGCATTAAGCGGGCGTTTGAAGAGATAACCGATGAAAAGAACATACTTTTTGGTCACGGAAGCTGCTTGAAAGGGAGAAATGTTTCGTCTCCGTGCCGCGAGTCTGAATTTATCGTCGGATTACCGAGAGGTGGCCGTGCTATGATTGGCGTGAATATTGAAAGACTCGGTCAGAAATATAAACCATTCAGGCTGGGATATCGCCTATAAAAGGAAGTAATTTACCCGACGAGTTTATTTCCGTAATAACGGTCCAGAGCATTCTCCTGAACCCTGGCCGTGCCATACCACTCGCAATCAGAGATTCTTATTGCTGTTCAGCCTGGCGTTGTCGTTTCTTTGTTGGGAGAGGCCCGTGGGCACGCCACGGGCACAAGGTACACTCCGCGACGAAAAGATAGCACATTATCTAATTTTGTTAACCGCTTGCCCTACAATATCGAGTCAGACTCGTGATAAAAATTCTGAACAGACCCTAATAAATATGTATGTTACTAATTTCCATTAAACCGAAATAAAGTTGTATTTTGTTGTAGTTGATATATATATCCTTCGCAGAAAACATAGCCACACAATAAATATGAACTATCTTTTTGCCCTATGAAATCCTGAACGACGAAGAATTTCTAATCGTTATAATCACCAAGTAAATAGTAGTGCAAGGGGTTAATTCCCTCAAATATTAATATAATAAAATAGCATCGAATAATCAATATAATCGAATAACAACAGTACCCGTATTATATATCACTGTTCGGTTAGCAATAGGTTGTATCTGTTCGGGGTAAACACTCGTCTTCTGTTTATAGGTTGAACGTTAAGCCGAGAACGTAAACAGTAGTGCCGACCGCTGCGTCAAAATGATAGCACAAAGTCAAAGTTGTGTACTTTCGTCTGCGTCAAGACACCAATCCGTTCAAATCGGCAAGTAGTTAAGATTGTTCGTGTTCCTGTGTTAAAATAGTGTGAAATTTTCAACAATGGCTCCCGGTAAAAGATTGACTGGTCCTGAAATATTAACAGTACACAATTTACGTAAAGAAAATTGTTCTATCAGTGAAATTGCGAAACTGTTGAATCGTAGTCGCAAGGTTATTTACAATTTATTAGAAAATGTAGACGAACATGGGAAAAGGAAGAGCGACAAATGATCGTGCTACCTTTTTGGAGTGTAACTACGATTAAATCGCAGAATTTTTTATTACAAATTTTCAGAGAAATTGATTACAATATATATATCTTGAAAATCTTCAGAATATTCCTCCATTTAATCTCACGATTTCACTATTAATCAGTTTTTCTAGAATTGGATCGATACAGAAATCTTATCTCTACATTTTCCACGTGTAAGAAACGATATCATACTCTTAATACATAGATTTAGTTCGTCAATCGCGAACACACTTTGTCGTAAACAATTCTATTCGCTATCAAAACGCACTGTGTTTCATCGTTAATCGACATTCATTTCCCTCGTGCGATTGATAATTACGCTTTCTATTTTATGAATCAGCAACGTTTTCGAGGGAACAAAAAACTTTCCGCTGACATTTGTCGCGAAATTTGCATTTGTTCGGTGTGCTTACCTGTTACGCATACAATCGCCTTTATGCGGGCATGGGCGTCCGCAAACGTGATTTGTTTGCTGAATTGTTCGTCCGCTTATTACGCAGCGTTAATTACGTATTGCGAATACTGTATGCCGCTGACGTATAATCACTTAGAACTATAGGGGCTGGGAATTTTAAGTGGAAAAGTCGTTCTTGTCTGGGGGAAGACTATCTTTTATTTTTCTTCTGCTTCGCGGTGTAATTCTTTTTTTCCTTACTCTACTTAACGCGTAATCTAACGAACATAGAACTTGTTGAAAACACGATAAAGTCTTGATCTGAGCTGAACAGTGCTACACGATCTTAGTCAGTTATCCCCTCCACTGGGGGGCATGCCCTGAGAGGGGCTCAGAAATTTGAGCTCAGTAAAGTGTAAATATTGCCGAGCTGTTCTCTTCTGATCGCAAGAATATAGTAATCCTACACGATCTTAGTCAGTTATCCCCTCCACTGGGGGGCATACCCTGAGAGGGGCTCAGAAATTTGAGCTGAGTAAAGTGTAAATATTGCCGAGCTGTTCTCTTCCGATCACAAGAATATAGTAACCCTACACGATCTGTCACAGCACAAGATTGGGCTCAGATCAAGACTTTACAGTTGCACTGGATAAACTCGATACTAGCTTGTGTGTATAGCGAAGTTTGATTCGTGGCAAACCGAATCAAAGACCGGCCAGTTAAGGATGGGACGCGATGGTCAAACTCAGGACAGACGTCGAAGTAGGCGGCACTCGCAGGTTTATGCTACCCGCGGATGTTCCCAGGCTGGTCGGGTTGTCGCAAACCACGGCGAAACTTCCTTGATTGTTTCGCGCGCTCACGTAATGGATCACTCCTGCGGAAACACGCGTTCGTAAGTCTCTTTGATCATACGAAGATCAGACGCTTATAAATCAACCAAAATCCACAGTGTCCAACTGTGTGTCCACATATAAACATATTGAGCAGTTCGTTCGCGTAGTTTCTCGAATAAAAATGTTTATATAACAACAAAAACGTACCGTTGGACACGGACAGGTTCAGCGTGGAGGATTGAATCACATTGGTGGGGTTCTCAAATTCGATCACTCGGCGAAAAACTGTTTCGTCCGCGTAGTGTCGGCCAACCGTTAAATCTCCAATGAATCCTGTTCCACGTTCGTCGCCGGCCTGTAGCAGACGCGTGACAATAGGCGCTTTAATAAACAATATGAACGAAAAGCTTCGATGGACGCTTCGTAAGAAAATAGTGTGCGACGCGGTGCAATGTTATAACAAAAATATGTAGCTGCATTTTCTTGAAATATTAACGCGTTGAGCGCCTAACATCAGCCCCAGAGATTCTTACAAAATCAGAATAGTTTAATTAACGAAACCAGAATTAGAAATTTAAAATGTATTGTAGGGAATGTTGTCTTGACCCTTTTGAATTCGAAAGATCCCAATAAAATTCGGTTTATCACATAATAAAAATGAATTTCTAAACCCAGGCAAAAATTACTGTCAAAAAATAGTTCAATAATTGTGTAAAATAATTCAAAGATGTCAATCGATCAATACAACTGATATATATTATTAGACTACATCTATTCAAGCCTCATACTATTTTTATTCTGACATTTGCTTCAATACAGAAGTTCCTTCAAATATTTCTGATGAAAACATTTTTCTAATTTCAGTAATTGTGAAAGAAAAAATTAGGAACCAGTTATTTTGACTGGTTCGGTAGTTCTAGTGTCAGTAACATAAAAAAGAAGTTATCGTCCTGTCTCTGACCATTGACACGGAATGGAATTTTTCTTTCGCATAAAAATCCGTGGTCTAATGCGTAGCGATTGAATTCTGACAAAGATCGTATAGGAGTGGGAATAGATTTAGGTGTCCGAATAAATTGCTCACCAATTTCGTTCGCGGAACGCCATCGTTGTCGGCGAACTCGAGGCGTATGTTCTTGTGCTTGGACACGTCGACGGCAGAAGCAGCCTGAAGCAGTGCCAGGGCCGCGAAGAGAGTGAAAATCGAACGAGACATATTTCGTGCGATATTTGACTGTGACTGTGCCACGGACAAGGTGCACGGTTTCTTTTATAGACCGGGCCGAAAGTCCGTCAAGGTGAACCTGACTTATCTGCACAGTTCTTTTGTGATTTCTCCATTGGCTCCTATCATGCTCATCCTCCGAGCATACAAATAAGGGAAATGCTGCCGGGTACAATGGCACGTACCCGCGTTATTCCTCTCACGGACCGATCGACCTTGGCCGATGAGGGTTTCCTTTTTATCGACCGCGCGGAAGTGTAACACGCATAAATATAAATAAATAAATGGCTATTTTTCGGAATTACCGAGAACTTCCGCCTTTAAGTCAGTCACCGATGACTGACACTAAATGTTCCAGCTTCTCTAACACTTTGATCGCCAAACAAGAAAGCTCAAAAATTCCATGAAATCAAAGTAAGTTATTTAATAAAATAAAAATTGAAAAAAATTAAATGTATGATATTGTGTAGTTCTCCAACTTTCTTGCATTTTACAGATCCTAATCAAATTTGGTACAATGAATATATTAACGTAAAAATTCATTTTAAAGCCTGAACAAATAATTCCGTCACCCATATATGTATGTATATATATATGCCGCGAAAGCAGCGCGCGTGGCCTGACGGGAATTCCCTTAAGATTTCGCGTGGCGCTGAACGTGTTGAGTAGCAACTATCAAAATGTCGGAATAATTTTTTAATATCCATTTCATAGAAAATGTTGATCCTGTGACTCCGATGGCCCCGTTGTTGTCACTCAACTTCCTTGGCTGCTCGAGCCACCGGGCCATTGTGTAAGAGACTTAACCTATATTCGAGCCCCTCTTCCGGTGGCCACTTCGTTTCACGGAGAAGTTCTTAATAATGCGTTTACCGCACCCTGTCCAGAGTAAGCACTCAAACATCGTAACGTCTTCGGCTAATTTCATTGTTCAACCCCCCACCCTTTCTGTCAGGCTTCTGTCTGAAAAATCCCTTCGTGATTTCCTCGAGCTCTAAACTTGTCGAACTTGCTCTACGAATATCGATCAAAAGCGACGTATCTCTCGTCGCAGGTACGTTTTCAATATCGAAACAATCGAATGTTTTTCGCTGCCAGATATTGCGTTTAACGGCTGTTCCTGCAGAACGGAAAATTCCATCAATTTCAAGTACTCCCGTCGGCTGGAAAAATTGAACGTTTATTGGAATCGTATTTTTATGCTTAAAGCCCGATCGAGAAAACTGGACACGTGTTGTTGGTGTTATTCGCGACGAGTTTTCTAAACGTCGAGCGAAGCGACCAGGTGTGCGCGGATCGATCGATTTCCAGACACGACGTTCGAGAGAGAACGAGAATCGTATTTGTTGTGGAATGAAAAATCGCGAGGGTCCGGTAAACACAGCGACATATGCCGCGAACGATATTCGTTTAATTTTTTTTTTTTCGATTCAGCCGTTTAGAATAATACCAATTAAGGCTGCGAAATTAACGGGAGACAAATTGTCTGTTCCCGTTCTACACCGGGAACCGGCCGGTTCTATTTCCAGCGGTTGTTCGCATTTGCATTCCCAACGATTTCCGTCACGACGCGACGGGAGGTCGATCATTCTCTTCTTCGAGACTAGATTATTGCGGTCCTGTTCTCCTCTCGCGACTCGAGAAATTTCCATTTCTCCTCTTTAACGCGATTCCAAGAGCACGTCGATGGGACGAATCGTCCATGGTTTTCGAAATTTTAAAGATTTATACTGTCCTTTAACACAAATGACTGGTCCTAGATTTTTTATTTGACAATCTTTCAAACAGAGTTGTGCTAATTCAATTACATTGTATTTCAATTATATTGTAATTCAACTACGTCATAATCGAATTAAATAATTAAAACCTTTCAGTTAATTCAATTAATAATTATTTGAATCGGATGTATAATCGAAATACAATATAATTGAAATATTTTTATCGGATTTGTAATTGAAATACAGTATAATTGAAATGTTTTTATCGGATGTGTAATTGAAATACAATATAATTGAAATAGAATGTAATTGAATGACAAAGTATTTAGTAATTGTACTCCACTGCAATTACGAATTACATTGTAATTTAATTTGAATGAAGTTTTGAATTATAATTATTTCGGATGAGGGTACCCAAGCGGATTCGGCTCAGTATACTGTTGGGAACTGATAGTTATTTCGGAATTATAATTTCGAAATTGATAGTTATTTCGAATTTTATATTTATTTCGGAATAGAGAGCTCTGTCTTCTATCAAAATAAAAATTGTACGTATTGACGGTCGCTCAAGGTTATCCCCACCGTTGGGTCACAAGCGACTCGGGCACAGTGTGCGGAAGGTTGATATAAAAATTGACTAAGCCCAGCCAGTTTGGTTTAATCCGTGAAAACGCGAAACCAACGAACGGACACTTGAACAACGAGTGCGGCCGCTAAACAAGTTGCGTCGGGCCAGATTTTGCATGATTTTGCATCGACTATAGCGCCCGATATGAACCCTCTTCGCGGCTCTTCTGGATGCATACGTACATCGCGCGATTCCACGCATATAATGATATACGAATGGGGGAGAGCCTGCACTTCCCGCCTCTGCAATTAACCCAGATTTAATGAGGAGGCAAAGTAAAGGTCCGGTCGCGACGAATTTCACGGATGACATCCGAGAGAGCAACGCTGCTGCTGCCGAAGGAAATAGTATCTCTGCTTTCCGGAGCGTGGGCTGGAAACTAATTAACCGTATTAGCAAGCCGGCGCGGATCGGCTTCTTTTCTGTTGATCGTTGATTAACCTGGACCAACAACCCCCGGCACGTTCGAGCAGCAGACAAAAGGAGGGTTTGAAATAAACCTCTGCGTGACGAAAATTACGAAAATCTACCATAGCTTTAATATTTGTCAACAAAAAATATTTAAAAAAATTTTTAATTAAAACGTTAAGGTAAATTTTAGGGTTAAAAGAGATTGTGATGGAGGGCACCAGGTTATTGACATAAGGATTAATTAATACCATGGCAATTTTCAGCGTCACCTTAGATTCGTAATTTAAGTGCAAAAAGGGGTTAAAATAAAAATTGTCAGCCATTGGAATTTTCTATTTCGTTTTCAAAAATCTACCAAATGTCAGAGGCGTCGCTTCCAGATTTTTTATTTGACAATTTTTGAAATTATTTAGTAGAGCACGCATTCCAATAAGAACCGTGCAAAGTCTAAATAAATTAAATCTTGTCATTTTTATAAGGCAACATGTATCTGTTACGTTTATTGTTGGGACGCAACGCAATGCGAGACCCACGAAAGTGTGTCTCGAACTGGACACGGAATTCTGAACCCTGCGACCCCCCGACTAGAGGCAATAAATTAGCCTAAGTGTCGAAGACTCTTGGGTCCCAAGCCACGGGACTCGTCCTATTTTTTCCACATTTCCGGCGCCATAAATACTGTAAGACAGCGTCTGGACAATGTCTAACGGTCTTACCCCCAACTTTCTCTCACTACTATTCACCACCTCCAAGTCAGTCTTCAGTCTTCACTTTTCAGTTTTCATTCCGTTTGCATTTGGTCCTCGTTTACTTTACATGTTTTGCACAGTCGCTGTTATTAAACTGAAGTTATTGTTATTAACAAGTCGTCCAAGTTTCTCTATACTCAAAACACCTCACCATTTACAAAGAATAAACGAGCAAGGTTTTAACTTTTCCATCTACGCACGAACACGTACATACATTTATAGCTCGGTACATTTAGTGTTAACCCTTTGCACTCGAAGCTATTTCAACCCCAAAACGAAACACCCGACCTAGAATATTTCCCTTCTCTCTATAAATATATATTTTTCATGTTATACATACGTAACTGGTGCAATTTACTCCTACAATACTGAAATGTTTAGTACTTTATTAAATAAAAACAAATTTAATAATTTAAAAAATATTTTGAATAATGATACAACGATTTTTAGTGGTCCCTTACAGTCACCAATCGAGTTCTAAGGGTTAATTTTCTCGGGGGCACGCCGGGTATAACTGGACATATAGGGTACAACTGGATCGATCGATCCCACGTGACTGGATCATCAGCACGCGGTCGAAACGCGACGAAGGCGCACGGGGGAGGAGGAGGGCGGTTAAGGAGTTGCAAAATGCTAAGGGACGATCACTAATGGGCGGGGGCGCAACAGTTGCGTGGGTGGATGCGCGTTTGATGGGAGAGCGGAGCAGGGAGGTGGAAGCGGAGGTGGAAGCAGGGCCGAAAGAGGGATGAGAGGCGCACACGTAGGAAGGGGGTTAAATCCCGGTGCCCGTTGACGTGCCTCAGTATTCATCTAGTATCCACGCGATGAGCAACCCTAGCAGCGGGATCTCCTAAGGGTGAAGCTCCGTCTCGCGATCATCGTACACCGGTCGCCTAATCTCACTCACCAAGCCCGTTTCATTAGACGAGCGTCGATCAGTGTGGTTCGTTAAGTTCTCGAAGATCTCGTTTTTCGAAAGGTCTACAGTGCTGGTAATACTAGAAAAAAACAATTTTAATTAAATATCGTAAATTGAAAATCTCAGGAGAAACCACGTGGATGGTGGTTCGTGATCAATTCCTACGCATTTTGGTCACATGATCGCCGGAACAAAAGCGCGGGCATTTCGTCCACACATTTGAACGTAGCGATCGACTAACGTGTCCGACAATGACAATACACAATGTGTCTCGTTTCAAACTGTTCCCGGCGACGTGTTTGCTTGGCGGGGACGAAAAACCGTTCAATTATCGTGCTTTCGGAAAGTTAATTATTCCCGCGGGTCATTAATGGGCAGCGGATTTTTATGGAAAATAAAAATTTTGTGTTTGAATTGCAACAAATTGGAGTGAAATGAAAATTAATTTCTGTTTCTTAATATGTTTAGTAGGTTGAAAATAACATGACAGTATTTTTAAAGTCTTCTAAAGAATTCGTTCCTTCGCTTTTCTTAATAAAGGTGGTTAATGTTTTTAAATTCTTCTAATGTTTTTACTGTTTTAAATTACTCATTTTTGTCATAAATGCATAAAATCCGCTGTCGTCTAGTCATCAATAATAGATCTTTATGTATTTATGGCTTATGTAAATTAAACAAAAATGATATAATATAAAATGCGATACAATTTAGTACGATTTTGATTTATTTTGGATCTGCAGAGGCCGTTCCCAATCTGGGGGCAAAATTTCAATTTGGGGGTCAACCTGGGTGCAAAATTTCAATTTGGGGGTCAACCTGGGGGCATAATTTCAATTTGGGGATCAATCTGAGTGCAAAATTTCCATTTGGGGGTCAATCTGGAGGCAATATTTCAATTTGGGGGTCAATCTAGGGGCAATATTTCTTTTTGGGGGTCAATCCAGGGGCAAAATTTAATTGGGGGGTGTCAATCTGGGGTCAAACTTTCAATTTGGGGGTAAATCTGGGGGCATAATTTCAATTTGGGGGTCAATCTAGGTGCAAACTTTCAATTTGGGGGTCAATCTGGGGGCAATATTTCAATTTGGGGGTTAATCTGGGGGCAATATTTCAATTTGGGGATTAATCTGGGGGAAATAATTTCAATTCGGGGGTCAATCTGGGGGCAAAATTTCAATTTGGAGGTCAATATGGGAGCAAAATTTCAATTTGGGGGTCAACCGAGCCAGTTTTCGGTTTGCACTTTGGTGTCCGTTTGCGCACGGTTTGCTTACTATGAGAGCGCAAAAATGAGCGCGAAAGGCTCGAGTGTTTATATCGGAGCGTGTTCGGCGCGTTTTGTTCGCGCGTAACCTGGTTCGCATAATCGAGGGTTCGTGGTAACAGCGTACGAGTTGCGCTCACATGGACTACTATGTCTGCTGGTACCGATTCGCGAGAAGGCTCGGGGCGAGTCGCACAAATGAGAAATCGAAGCGACGATGGGTATCGGTTCTCTCTCTCTCTCCTCACGCGGTCTGTTCCCGTGTCGAGCATTATTCCGTTTAATGGTTCATCGGTTTCAATAGTTCCTATCGATCTACCCGTTATGAAATACGACCTAATTTATAAGCACGCGTTTCTGTCGCGCACCCACACGCAACGGGGCTCGTCTTCGGGCGCCCGCCGTCGAAGACCTTTCGCTGGTGGGCGGATATTGTCCGTCGAAAGGTTTCGGACGTGCACGCGCGCCGTTGTTGTCGCGGAAAGTTCGAAGTTCACGCATCTGGCGTCAGAATTCATGATATCGATAATTAATCAATAAAAGAACACTTTGCGGAATGTTTATGCGCAGCTGTAAAACGAAACCTTGCGCGATTCTAATGAACGTTTGAGTTTCGAAATCTTTGTTTCGTTTGTTTGTCTTCCGAACGCCCCGCGGGAAGTTTATTTAAGCCGCGAATTTATTTATAAGCGAGCATTGAATTTTTTCAGTTATGACTTTATGAAAGAAAAGCGTGCACGCACGAACGGGCAGCTGTGTTGTTCGTTTTGTGCCGTAATGTACAAAGCGATACGATCTTTTTATAATTGAACAATTATAATAAGCGCAGGAGGGATGGCGAAGGTAAAAATGCATTCTATAGTGGCTCAAAGGCGGGATGAACGCCATAAGCGGATCAGATGTACGTTGAATATTCAGCTGTGAACGCAGAAGCGTAACGAAAATTCAATTGTACGTTCGTTCGATAGAAGTTCGATTTACTATAGCGAGCGAGTCGTCCCGTTAGTGTATCTCTCATTGTAATCTCTTTCGAGCGATGAAAGTGAAAAGATAAGAACGCGTTCAAAAATGAATTTCCCCCGTTTCGAATATAATAAAACGATTCGTTCATTGGTTAGGTTTGTCATAATCCTGGCAAGGCCAGTTCATAATTTGAACGTTATCATTTCCCCGGGGATCGATCGGACGACAATTAGCCGAATAATTGTTTAATTAGTTAAACGTCGCGTTAACACGGCCGGGTGATTAATTTGATCATTTTATTCCAAGAGCGGCAACCCGCCCGTTGGAAACATGGAAAGCTCTCTTTTCCATTTCACGGCAGACTTCTTTAGAAAAATGTTTGCCCTCTGTGTGTTCAGCACATCGGTCTTAATTCCTCGCAACGCGACGCGAACGAATTTATACCGTGCTAATTAACACGAGACCGAATTAGTACGGTTCAGCGAGAGACACCGGGCATTTTGTCACGTAACCAAGCCAATAAACTGGACCGGTGTATTCGTCCGTCGATTAACAGTCGTTATAACAGATAACGTGCAGGACGGGGTCGCCAGATCGAGACTTGTTCCCCCACTCTAACTTCCCCTTCCGCCGCGCCACGTGACAGAGACGGAACGCGTCACGTGACTAACGTTCCCTCTCTGTCATGTGACTATGGGAAGCCCCACTCTAAGTTTCCCTTCTATCGCGCTATTCCCCTACTCTAAGTTCTCCATCTACTGCGCTATGCTCCCACTCTAAGTTCCCTTCTACCGCGCTATGGCCCCACTCTAAGTTCCCCTTCTATCGCGCGATTTCCCCAGTGTAAGTTCCCCTTCTACCGCGCTATTCCCCCACTATAAGTTCCCCTTCTATCGCGGTATTCACCCCACTATAATCTCTCCTTCTACCGCGCAATATTCCCCACGCTTCTGCTGACGGCCAGTCACGTGACGCGTTCCGGTCTCTGTCACGTGACGCGTTCCGACTCTGTCACGTGACTAACCCGATACTGGGAGAGGAAGGATAACTTTTTCCCCTCATTTGGTGACACTGGCGCAGGAGGTTGAAATCATTGATGTCCCACAAACGGGACAACTCTTTTTGCAGGGTTAATTGATAAAAATTTTTGCCCCACTGGAAAAAGTATCGATCCGGGCGGTTCATTAAAAACGGAACGTCGGACGGGGTTCGTTGAAAAAAAGAAGTATTTGCAATGGGTGTTTTCTACGACATCAATTGCTCCGCGGTGCCTGTAAGCGATGCAAATATTTCTTCTTTCTCGACGCGCCGAGCCGCGCCGTGATGTATTCGTTGATACCTTCGATCGGCCGATTATTCCCGCGGAATAATGCCTCGGGGCTCGTCAGAATTTTATCCGGCTCCGTTTACGGGTAGGCGGACGACGACTACGACGCTTTTCTACGTGAAATTCTTTTCCCTGAAATATTCGGATAACAAGACGCGCATAATAGAATCGCGAAAACCAGATCGTCCAGTTAACGTTATATCGCACGCCGATTTATTTTTTTAAATTAAAAAGAAACCTCCGTTCTTTGTTTATCAATTAATCCTTCCTCCAGAAGTCGGCGGCTAAATTTTGCTAGACCGGGGAAAATGAGGGGAATACAGTTACCCCCTCTCTGTGCCGTTACCGGATTGGTCACGTGACATTGGGACACATGCAGGACGAAGACGAAACGCGTCACGTGACCAGCCCGTGGCGGAAGAGTGGGGATGCTCGCCCCCGGAAAGTGGGGGAATGACGTCATGGAACGGGTGAGGTAGAGTGAGAGACAAGTCTTGATCTAGCGACACTGATTAGGGGTGGGGATGAGCTCGAGCAATTAGTGAAATATCGGCTTGGGTAAGAAATAAGTCCGGCATAGGCGTAGAAGGTTAATAGCTCGTCCAATTAATAGGTCGCCTTGTAAATATTTTTCAATAATTACGTTCCGTTACGTTACGTTACATTGAAATATTTTTGAATTATTTAGCCTTATATATTATATATACCTCATTTTACGATATTTCGGTCTTGCTTGACTCCAATTTGCGCTTCATTTACCCCGTGGATTTTCTCTCAAATTGTTTTGAAGATGGATCAATACCCCGGGAAGACGTCGAGCGAAACGTGACGCTTAGGCGAGTTCGATCACTAGCACTTTTTCACATTGATTTTACGTATTTTACTTTTTTCATTTTTTTTTTTCGTTTTTTAAATGTTCGCGTCTAGACAGAGGATCTTACAAACCAATTAAATTTGCAGGTAGTTATAAAACGCAACGAAACATTTACTGGGCGTGACACTTGAAACGATTTAAAAATTATCCAAAAGTAGATAAAAAGAAACTCAACCCCTACAAAGTTTGCTGGTTCAAAACTTGTACAGATGGCGTTGTGTCTCGCAGTTTGAAAAATCCTCTGTTCAAAACTATAATTTAATCGATTTTCTTCGGCGACCAGTGGTGCTCAACTAGTTCCGTCCGGATCCAGAGAAAGGGTTGCATTCTGGGAAATAATTTCGAGCCCGCCGTTTCGCGCAACGTTGCGAATCGCGACCTACCCTCGGCCCTGCTGTTTTCCGGACCCTTTCACTGTTTACTTTTTTGTTTTGTTTCTTCGTTTTTTCGTCCACGATTTTTCTACACTTCCGTTTCACTCCAACCCCTCTGTACTCTGTAAGAAGAGGCGCGCCACCGTTTTAGCATTTCGCTAACGAGCAACGACCGCGGAAGTGCTGAAACGACGCTCGGTAATTTCAGTATGCACCGGCTCGAGTTAAACGGCCGCCAAACGCCACCTTTCTCTTTTGTTTCCCGATTCATTTTCCACAATTAAACGAACTACAAATCGCGCCAACGATTACTCGCTCGGTACGCGACTCGCCGGGAAATGGTCCATACTCGAATTTCCCCGTTGCAATTCAAGCAGTAAATTCTCGATATATGTCCACAACATGTGTCTTATATCGTACAGGAGACATATCCGAGTCTAGTTATGCTTACAGTCTTTGGGGTATACCCCGTGAGGGGCCACGAATCTCAAGAAACCTCGGCCCGAGAAAACAATAGTCCTATACGATCTATGTCACAGGACGGACCCGAGAATTAGGCTTGAATCAAGGCTTTAGAATTATGCTTTACTCGTTCCTCAGTGCCTCTGTTCTTCTTGGCCAGGCTTGGCTGTGTACTGTACAGTAAATACTCGATATATATCAACAACGCGGGACTTGTCAGCGACATATATCGTCCAGGAGACATACCCGTGTCGGAGACCTTTCGAGATTCGCGGACCCTCACGGTGGTATACCTCGCGGTAGTGGGGTTAATTCCGCGACATTTATCATCCAGGCCCTGGCGACATATATAGAGAAGTCACTGTTCGTTGACATATATCGAGAATTCGATGTATGAAAGATAAGACAGGTTCGCAGAAAAAAAAACATGCTTGAAAATGATCAATTTTTTGAGTTCATTGATTTTGAGTCCGTTCAAAAATACTCGACGTCTTTAATTCTATCTAGATCGGCGATCTCAGCCGCTTGAATCGTAACGAAATAATCTTCGGAGTTCAATTCGCAGAGGATTTCCGCGGGGAGTTCTTTGTCGCCGTATTATCCGCCTTTCTTAAAATTGAATTACTTCGTCTATCCTCCATCACGGAAGTTATTATTTGCACTTGACTCGGCAGCGCCGGCGAGTTTCGATTAAGGATAAAACCGGCCCTCCGAGTCTGTTTTACTTCCGAATAGGTTTCTTACACTTTTCTCCGGTTTTGTGTTATCAGGTTTGTAGCCGGGGGAGATTCTTAAATCGGGTCCGTGCGCTACATTCGTCAAAAATTTCGGCTCCCTACGCGCGCCTTTAGAAAGTGTTATCTTTCGATTATAATTCTCTCTCGCGCCCTATTCCGTTCTGTCGCGTTTCAATCGTGCGAGCACGTACGCGGTTCAAAAGCGAATTCCAACTTTGCGACCTCCTATCCTGCTTATCCAACCGTGATCCTAAGATAACGCAATCGTTCACCGGCTTGGTCTAATTATTGGTAAACTTCAGCTTAGGAACCCAGAAATTTTTCAATTTTTATTTTTCAATCCTGTACGTCTTGAGGAGACAATTTCAAAAATCGAAGTTTCAAGGCGAGGAGTTCACTGGGTGAACAGTTATGCGTGTTTAAAGTCGAGTGATTATGCTTTATTCTAAGCTGTCATCGAGCAGTAATTAATATACAGAGAATCGTATATGAGATCTCAAAGAGAAGGTATAGTCCAAGATGGTTCGGATTAGGTCGTTAGGGGTGGGGGACGGAGACGAGGACCAGCATTAGGCTTTTCGTTTAGGCGACACGCCGGTCGATTCGGAGAGGTGACTTCTGTTTACAAGCAAACTTACATTTCCACGCAGCGTGAATAGAAAATCCATAGACAAAAACTCCACGCTCAACGTGTTAAAATCGCTCGACTTTAAACTCGCATAACTTTCGAACCGGTGAATTCCTCGTTTCAAAATTTCGATTTTTGGCATTCTCCCCTCAAGACGTGCAAGGTTATCTAGTGAAAAGTTAAAAATGTGTGGTTCGCCAAGGTGAAGTTAACCTCTAATTATTACGTTTGGTTGATAGAGCTCCGTTCTCGCAGGCTAATCGGATAATCAGGTTTCCGGCGGATGCGAAAAGCAAAATCAATATCGAATACGACGCGTGTCCCCCCCCCCCCTCTCTCTCGTGGTTACCGACTGCAACTTTTCCAGGAATTCGCGAGACACGGTTGTGTGTTTCTTTTTCCGCGCGTGGTTGCACGTACGGTGCAGCGCGAAGCTCTCGGGGCGTCGTTCAATTGGATCGAGAAAAGAGGATACGGGAAGAGATACGAGCGCGCCAGGAGGACGAGTCGTGTTGACAGAAACGGGCATCGACATACGGCGAGGATGTTGCTTTATACCAGTAATACGTCGTTTATCTTGCGGTCTATATCCGTCGCGCCTCTTGCGGTTGTTCGGAGTCTATATCCTGCCCACGTTTTTTCTCTATCTCTCTCTCTCTTTCTCCTTTCCTTCGCATTTTCTCCGATACCTAATGCCACTCGCATTCCGATTTTCCTCCCCGTCGACCTCGGGGCGCGACAATGGAAAATTAAATCGAACAATTTCGATTTCCCTAGTGTAGTACACAGACCGTTGCCGTTCCGAGATTGCACGAAATGAGCAAGCAGGTCCTGCGAGCAAAAACACGTGAGACACCGTGCAACAGCTGGCGGACGAGTGTGACGTTTGCTTTATGCAGTTCTTATACACATGTTACTTACACGCACGGCGGCGTGCCATTCTCCGTTTGGTTTTATTATCGCAGCGGGAATATGCTGAAATTGTGTCGCATGTTTCAGGGAAGTGTCTCGCATGATCGTTCGATAATATCGGCCGAGATCAACGAAGATGATTCGATCGTTATCGGACCGGGGTGGAAATTAGGGGTGGGGCGAAAACCCGAAATATCGAGAAACCGATGGTCGGGTCGGGTCGGGTTTACCGAAAATTTCGAGATTTCCGAAATTATCAGGTTTCCTAAAAATTTCAAGATTCCCGAAAATTTCGAGATTCCCAAAATCATCTGGTTTCCCGAAAATTTCGAAATTCCCCGAAGGAATTGGGATTCCCGAAAATTTCAAGATTCCCGGAATTATCGGGTTTCCCGAAAATTTCGAAATGCCCCGAAGGAATTGGGATTCCCCCGAAAATTTTGAGATTCCCCGAAGTAATCGGGTTTCCCGAAATATTCACGATTCCCGAAAATTTCGAGATTCCCGAAACTTTCAACCCGAAAAATGTCGTGTTCCCGACCCGACCCGATATTTCGAGTTCTTGCACACCCCTAGTAGAAATTAATTTGCATGTAAGGGAGGGGGGGGTTGAATTTTTCATGGCAACACGCATCTTCTCGCACGTCATCTTCTCGAATTTGTTAAATATTTATCGAGTTCGTGTGTCGAGCGATTCGAAAATTTTTCGAGCTCGCCCGGGCTCTGCGGAAACAACGGAGTTCGTCAAGAGCGGCATTTATCTTCCGAAAGCGGATTTCCGGACGGAGATTGTCGCGCGATTCGTTAAATATCCGCCTTGCAGTCGTTCACGGTGCCCGAACGATGGAAAATCGGTTCCCATTCAATATGTCCGCCGAATTGGCGTTTAGGTCCGAGTTAGGGGAAATTGCACGGGCACGCGCGCGTTTACGCGTAAACCGGATCGACCTATTATGTGTCTGTTAATGGGAACGCGCTGACACTAATCGCATCGGAAGAACGCCCGGAAACTTTGCACGCACGCGCGCACAAACAGCGAATTTTCTGGGAGATTTAATATTTCGAATAAATTTCAAAGAACAAAATGGAAGCAAGACGGAAATTGAATTTTATTCGTTTTCAACCCGGACGTTTCAAGCCAACGTCAATGCCTAAGCGAATCAGAAATACGGGATCGTTGAACGTCGCTGAAATAATGTCAAGTGGCTTAACAAGATGTCGATCGAAGTCGCACATTTTCCTTCGAATTGCAGCGAGCGTACCGCGTTCCCCGACGGGCATTAACAAATCCGCCGGGATTTCGCTTCCATCCGGAATTATTTCGAGCTCCTAGCTTTGCACATTATGCGAGAACCGCATAGTTCAATCTCCCGCGTAAGTAGAAGCTATCCGTCAAATGAAAAAGAAATTAATTTCATTATCAGTTGCGAATTCGGTGAATCTCATACAGAAAATCTCATTGTACAGTAAATTCTCGATATATGTCCACAACACGTATCTTATATCGTGCAGGAGACATACGAGCGTCCGATGCCTGTCGAGATTCGCGGACCCTCAGGGGGTATACCTCGCAGTAGTGGGGATAATTCCGCGACGTTTATCGTCCAGGCCTTCGCGACATATACCGAGAAATCACTGTATTTCATTCGGTTAACCTTCGGACAAGTTCTAGGCATGTGGCGGAGTCATCTCTGACCCTTATTTCAGTTTTCTTTCGACATAAAGCGATGGGACCGGCTTTCGCCTTATTTCGGATGAAGAAGCGGGGATAGCGATTTTCTTATTTCGAAATGAGAAGCGGAAGAGTCGGAATAAAATTCGTGACAGGTCGATACAAGACAGTGTTCACCGTGCTCCTAGTATCTGGCTGGTACCACTTGTAATATCGAGTGTTGTATCCCCGTTTCGGGCGGAAAGCGAACGATCGGTTCACGGAGTTTCCTCGAGCTGCTGGCTGCTCCTAATCGCTGATCAATGTCGATGCTGTCTTCTGCACTTAAACGTCTCCCTTTCCGCTGTATTACTGCCTTTGCAACTAATGGCCCGAATCCATTCTGTTTCAAGGGACTGGAATCCCTGACCTTTTGGGACGTATTGTGTCCGTAAAATCAATCGAAGTATCCTCGATTTGCCGTTTTGCTTTCCCCGTTCCACGAGCAGCTCGATGAAACCCCGGTCTTGAAAGTTGGACCATTTCATCCGGAAATATATCGGGGGCGGGGAGGGTAGGGGGACAAGGAGATACACATTTTATTTTCAAATCTAGAAATTGTATCGAACATTACAAATATCGATCGCTACGTTCGAATCGCGAGCTCAATCTCAACGACAAATAATCGCAGTGTTCATCTACGTGCACGCGTGAAATGCAATCGCCGTGGTTGTATAGTGATCCGAGCATCTGAAAAAATCCTGCCGGTGGAATCAAGGTTACGAAGTTGTCTGCGTGGGTGACAAAGCGCGCTTGCGTGCATCGCTGTGTACGTGTGTGTGGTTATGGTGGAGACAGTTGCACACGCACGATGCAGCTAATGACCTTGAACTCCCTGCTGATGTTCGACCTCGTGTTCCTGTTCTTCTTGTTCCTCGTCGGGGTCTCCTGCCTCGTGTACTACCTGCCCGGTACCCGCGCGAATGATTTCGCTCCGCACGAAATCATTACGTCGAGAACGCCGCCGCGTTTCGACGCGCCGATCGACAATGTTTAAGGTAAGACAGAGCTCTCTCTCTCTCTCTCTTTCACCCGTTTATTCCCTTCCCGAAAAATAGGATATAGTATTTAGAAGAAGAATTCAGCGGACCTTGGACGAACCCGACGCCAAGGAGTCGCCAGAAGCCGTCAAAACCGCTTAGAATCGTTCAAATTTAAAAATAACTTTTAAATCATTGAATTCCTCGCCTTAAAACTTTTATATCTGGAATTTTCTGGTCAAGATCTACAGGATTACATTAAAAAAAAGTTGAAAATCTCTGGGTTCCCGTGCTGAACTTTTGAATCAGTGAATTCCTCGCCTTAAATCTTTTATTTCTGGCATGTTTTTGTCAAGATCTACAGGATTACATTTAAAAAAGTTTAAAATTTCTGGGTTCCCGAGGTGAAGTTTAACCTATTACAAGAATTTCGCCAAATTTTCCATCGTTTCCGTGTATATTCGCTCAGGTAATCGCAAGCATTAAACCGTGCAGGAACAGAGACGGCAAGGGCACGGTAAAGCTTCCTCGACGTTGTCATAATATTGGCGGATCGTAGGAAAAGGGGAGTTGTTTATTCAATGCATGCGCCCGGGGAAGTTATCGACATTTTCCTGTAGAGCCTACAGACACAAGCCGCGCGATATTACGGGCGTCGTCGAAGTTTCTCAAAGGTATCGGGGGCACGAGTCAAAATTTAAATGGAAATTAATTTTTTGGGACTATTTTTCGTTCACTTTAGAAGCGTCTTGGGCGTAAAAGACGGGATCGCACGCGTCATCGCGAACGGCTTCGATCGCGACACCCGATTCGCGACGGTTTTCCATTTTTTTTTTTTTTTTTTTTTTTGTTTGATTCAACCCGATCGACCTCGTCGGATGAAATGACGAGCAGGTTGGTGACAACTTGGCGTACACGTGGATCGTCCGGTAATTTTTCATATTGGATCGAACGGTCGACCGCGCGCGTCACTGCACGGCCAAGCTGAAATTTAAATTCCTGCTGACTGACGCAGACGGACGCAGAATCGTCCGATTTAATGTGTGAGCGGGTTTCCCACCGGTTTCCAGAATGCCGAGCTTCCGACGATACTAATATCATTGCTTTTGCTCTGTCGTCGTGCAAGGCTGGTTTTCAAACGAATAATGGAACGCGTGCTGGCGACGGGGCCGGGGCTCCTGTGACACCGAAACCGTGAAAAATCCTAATATCGCTAACATTGTAACACTTTTAATATTCCGCCATCTCGCGAGCCACTTCCGACGATCGAACGCCGCTTTCGACGTGCAGCCATTACTCTATATATGTCACCGAGGCCTGCATGATAAAAGTCGTGGAATGATCCCCACTACGGAGTTTACCCAGTGATGGGCCACGAAGAGGCCTCGGACATATACAGTGAATTCTCGATATATGTCAAGGATATAATGACTTCTCTATATATGTCGCCGAGGCCTGGAGGATAAATGTCGAGGAGTTCACTCCTCGGATACCGAGGAGTGAAAACATGTTTCAAAAAAGTTTTGACACGGTGCCCACGTGCGGTTCGCTATCGACTAATTTAAAACGCCTAGCGAACGTCAATTAGGCCGACGAGATAATCTATAATCAATTCCTGAAACGACGGGACAGGAATATATTGCAGAATGCATCGGATACGGGTGAATTCATTTGCATCAATTTCGAGGAGGCTTTTGATTCGCTCCGGCGACTGACACAGCGACAAGAAGATATCATCTGTTTAACCAGCTTATCGGCTCGGCGGTACAAGTTAACGAGTAATTAAGGAAGTGATTCGTTGATTTATTATAAAGCGTGATCGGGTGTTGGCGTAAATTATTACGTGCTTTACCGGCCGATCGAATTATTATCGGCAATCTCTGGTTAGAATGTTTCATTCGTTTAATATCGAAATTTAATAATCGATGATTGATTAAACAGATTTTTATATTCGAGAGGCAAGATGCTTCGTTGCTAATTTCTCTCGGTCGGCTGTCATACTTTTTAACCGAATAACTGCGGAATTTAATTTTAAAAATCCCCCCCGGGATGAGGAATTAAAATTAAACAATAATTAGTATCCACGTCGAACGAAGGGGAAAAATTCTCCTGTTATAAATTTTACTAAAACAGTAAAGCAACATGAGAAAGGAATACATTTTTATTTGATAAAAAATTCATCGTTATTAGAACTTAAGAATTGTCAAAAAATTCACAAACAGAAAAATTAAAGAGAAATTTAATTAATTTTAGTATGGTATTACACAAAGCGAGGTAAAAAATGTGATCAACCTAGCTCGCGAAAAGTAATACAGTGTTCGGGCAATGTACCAAAGAGAATAATCAAATTTTTAAAAAAGCAGTTTTATGGGTAATATAAAGTAAAAATTAAATTAAATTAAAAAGTAAAGATTCGTAATATAAACATACCACCAAATGACATTTTTATTACGTCTCATTGAAATTTTCAGTTTTTGGAATGGAAATTATTTATTCTACAGGAGTATACACGTCAAATCCGACAACTGTGTTCCCCCATTCGCACTCGCATAATTGAAATTCAGCCTGCCAGAGTCGCCCAGCCGGCGAAAGAACCGTAGTAAGTTTTAAGAATCGAGCTATAGCTCGAGAACACTAAAAACTGTTTTTCCTCCGGCGAAAGTTCCGCGAACGCTTAATCCTAACGTCTTGATCTAATTTTGAACTGTCTTAGTTCCTCGAGTTGCCCGGCACTCGCCAAGAGGGGAACGTGCTTGATTAAATCTCTCCGAGGATTGTAATTCTCGGGACGAATCTTGCTTCGATATCGAGTCGAATATCGCTTGCAAATGTCCGAAATTGGCTAATCACTGCTTTAATCAATTGCTTTCTCTCCGGAGAGAACAATTAAAAATTAAATTCGTCCATTAACTGGGTCGGAGAAAACAATTTTCAGCATTTTTTATACACCTCGCCGTAGAAGGTTGGATTTTGAATTCAGAAAATAGGGCGAGGACGACGTAATCCGCTTTTTCCCTATTTCCCTTCCGTGAGGTATAGGGTGTTGAAAACTGATATGAAATATTTCGGTAAGCTGTCAAAAGTCCTTTGCTCCGCCCTTGATTTAATATTTTACTGATACGGTGAAGCCTTGATCTAAGCCCTGTGACATAGATCGTGTAGGACTACAATTTTCTTGCGACCTTGCCGAACGTAGAAAACAGTAGAAAACCGACGCAGCTCGAGTTTCTGGGTGCGCCCCCAGCGGAGAGGTTAGGCTACTAAAACAATGTAGCTCCGTGCGGCTTAGATCGAGGTTTTACCGCAGTAGCTTCCAGCACCGAGAAATCGATTTTTTTCCTAGAGACATATAGGGCACATCGCAGATGCACTTCAGGCCGTTCATTATACCGTGCCTCGCGGGCTATAATTTTTTAATAACCATCAGCGTCGCAATATCGGATGCGTATTGGAAAAATTACAACGGCGGCACCTCCGATCATTCGATTACGATCGCGCCCGTAGGAATTCCACGGGAAGTCACGTAGCGTCGTTTGATTCGCTGCCCGATGAAATTTTGCGGAATTAGGCGAGGCACTCTGCCGTCGCCATTAACGGATTGTCCACTAATTAAACAGTCTTGCGTCTCGGGGTGTTCGCCTCGGTACAATCGTCTACGAAATCTTCAATGAGCGTAAATGGGCAGAGAAAATACTGGTTTCAATGGCCGGAACCTTGTCATTCCGCGGGGAACGCAGTTATGGTAATTTATTCGGGAAAGGAACGGTACTATAGCGCCGGCGACCGTAACGTTTAGAGGCGAAAGACGTTCGTGAAAAATGGACAATTGCGGGGGCAGGAAAAATTAGTTCCAGCGGCTGGTGCATATTTGTCGCGAGGACTAATGCCTCGCGGAAAACTTTCCTCTCGACCCTTCCTTCGGTTCGAGGGAAATTACTTCGGATGTAAGCGCTTTGACGAGCGTTCCGCAAATAGCGGGACCCCCCGAAGTTTCCCAGACCCGGGCCGAGGAGCGAGCCCGACCGATAACTTTCTGCCGTTTGCATTTAAAACGTACACATAAAGAATGATCGGTATCGGTTGAAAAGTCCGGAATTAAAGTTGCCTCTCGCAAAAGCGAAATTTTCTGCCGGACTGCTGCGGACGTTCCGCTTAGTTCGCGGCAAACCCGCATTATTAAAGTCCTCCTGGCTTTTGCGTCGTATCGACGATCGCGAATAATTACCATCTAGTTTACTGACCACTAAAAATGACTATTTTACATATTTAATATAGCCATGTTTTTAATAATACAGTGTCTACTCGATACATGTCCAAAGTTCAGATCTGATCAGTGACATGTATCGACCAGGAGATACTATTCTTTAGGACAACGAAATTCTAGAAGCCACTGTTCACGGCTCCCCACGGGATATACCTCGCGGCAGTGGGGAGCTGAGACTTTTATCGGTTAGGCGTATGGGACACTTACAGGTATACATATACAGTGCGTGGATAAAAAAAAGTATGGAAAATTGCTGGCCTTTTTACGTACAATAAGATCCCATAATAAAAAATATAGGTCTCTGATTGAAAAAGCAAAGTTGACCTTCAAATGACCTTCAAAACGCCATCCAAATAGAAAACTGACACTGCCCGCCTCTTTCCCCCTCAAAATCCTTAGACATGTGTTTATCATACATGTTAATACCCTTCATACTTTTCGAGATATTCGGCTGGAAAGTTTTCAAATGAACAAAAATGTATACACCCAAAGAAATCAGTTTGTTAAATAATTCCTCGTGGTTGCATTTTTACGATCTCAATTTTCGTAAGTTAAAAATTAAAAAGTTCGCGAATCTATTGTTGAAGAACTGGGTTTCCTTTCTGAATATTCGCGTGCTCCGTGAAAAATATAGGTTTTCGATTGAAAAAACAGAGTTGACCTCCAAACGACCTCGAGGAAATAATTCCTGCCGGAGGCATCTTTGCGATCTGAATCTTCATAAGTTAAAAGTTTAAAAATTCGTAGATCTATTGTTGAAGAGCTGGGTTTCCTTTCTGAATGTTCGCGTGCTACGATGTTTGAGAACGATCCCGGGGATTCTGGTTAGAAATTCGATCGAGCCGCGATCGAATTAATTAAGAAGTCGTGTTTAACGGCGGCTGCACGCTTCCCAGGATGAAGTGGAGCGGAAGCGACGCGTCGAACAAAAGAGATCGAAATAATCGAAGCTGTGTGCGGCCAACAAGCCCGATACATCCAATATGCACGCCCCGGCCTGTTTACATTTGCTTGTTCCCGACCGGCTGGGCGACACGTTGCCTCAATCTTGTTTCACCGGAGCCAGGCTCTGTTCGCAGCTTGTTCCGAGGCAGACTCTCGCACCGACGTATTGTCCGCGGATGAAAAATCGATAACAAACGTAAACGCCTAAACGAGATCCGCCGGCGAAAGCCGGTCTCATTACGCACGCCTATAATTTTCCGTTCGAAAAAACCGTGCGGAAGAATATTAAAACGATTAAGATTAACCGTTGGACAAAGTACATCGAATGTTCTTCAATTAGATATTTTATAGTGATAATAAATTTCGATGGAACAAGAGGAGAATTTTTAAACAACTTGCGTGCAAAATTTATGGAACTAGCGAGCAGTTACGAACATTCTATAACGCCGAGAGGGAGCGTAGTAATTAGCGAGTTCTTTCATAGGGAGGACAGAGGATTAATTAATGCGGCGTCGTTGTAGGCACGGGAGAAAAACGGGGGCAAAATAAAGGGACCAATTGCTGACTGCTTTAATAGGTATTAGGTTTCTTATCGCCA
Organism: Seladonia tumulorum; assembly: GCA_913789895.3. Lineage (NCBI taxonomy): Eukaryota > Metazoa > Arthropoda > Insecta > Hymenoptera > Halictidae > Seladonia > Seladonia tumulorum. The sequence goes on from OU565280.1 coordinate 8,324,582, forward strand.
TTTTTAGCGCCACCGAGAACCGTATAATTTAGCGCATAATTAAGCCGTTCTGCAATTTGCAACTGTACTCTATTGAAGGTGGAACGTTTTATTCTAATCGTCGCGCGGTATTTCTTTTGCAGGATGCAAACCGACCTAAGCGCAGGATCTGGTCTTGCTGTCGTAGCAGGGGATGTCCTTGCTCTTCGGGGAACAGGTCTAGCCGCTGCCGAAACATGGGCTCTGCTGTGCCAGGCTGCCCAGGCCCTCCAGGACCTCTTCCTCTCAAGTAAGAATTTTAATTATCACAAAAATATTCGATCCAAATAAACAATTTCATAAAATCCTCATCAAACCTCTCTGTGCAAACTTGCACCCTGTGAGTGCACTATACATACATTAAAAATTGTCGTTTTTCATATTGCAAAAAATGATAATATAATTTTTAATAACGAAAGGTAACCCAAAAACCAGTACCTAAGTAAAAAAAACCGAAAAAAGTAATAAAAAATAATTTCCGGTACCGGGAATCGAACCCGAGCCTCCTGGGTGAAAGCCAGGTATCCTAGCCACTAGACCATACCGGATCATATGTGATCTTCTTCGGTATACCCCTTCTGCCTGTACTCGAATTGGATTTTTGATTTGTTCTTTCTCGCATAATTTCGAATTGTGTCAAAATCCTCTGTGAATTGAATTATCATTAATTTTATCGTAACAAATTGAACTTGTAGATAGAATAACAACACAAGGATGCCGCGCAAGTTATACGATACAAGTTTCCACTTATGCGTGTCGAATACTCTTCCCCTGAAGACCCTTGTCTTCGATCCTTTGATTCCTGTTCTCGCAGGATCCTTTCCAGGGAAAGCGTCCTTGTCTCGAGTACTCACTTGTGCCTTCTCGCGACGCCTTGCACAACATCTGCGAGCCATCTGCAAGTATATGACCGCCGGGATGCAAGGTCATCTGGACAGCAATGTCATCGTCGCGCGAGACCACCCTTGCCCTAGGGCACAGTTGCTCAGCATGCCTATTTGCGGGCAAGGGCGCCAAGGTAGCATACCAAGGGTAGGCACAGCTGTAGCGTGGCACGTAGCTGTGTGGCAAATATGCTATTTTATTATTTGCAAATATGTGGCAAATGTGCGTGTGACAAATACGCGGAGCCTTACCCGCGGGGGCGTGGCCTAGAGCCCGCCGTTCTGTGTTTGCCCAGGGCAATCGCTGCCCGCGCGGGCAGACACTGGACAGCACTGCCCTAGGGGTCCTTGAGATATGCCACACATGCGCGAGAATGTCCTGACCCTTTGTCTGCGTCTTCATTGTTACACCTATTCTGCACCTATTTCGGACCTCATCGTGCTGTACCGCTGCGAATTTCGTTAATAGGCTGTTCACGGTTGGTAGACGAGAATACGAATCGCTTGGTAACATCTACGAGCAACAATGTGTGCTACAACGGTGAATCGCGGTATTTAGCATGCATCTCCGCCGACAACCGGCTATTTCCGGCGTTTTCCGCGCGTGCCGTATTTAAACCGGGACTGCGATTAGAATAGATAAATATCTGTTACGCGCGAGATGATAGCCCGCCGAGTTGGAACAGTAATCGGGCCAGAGGGTCCGCCCGGTGACACTAAACGCCGCGAAATGGGATCGAGATTGGTGTATTATAAAGACTGCAACCCGGACCGGATCGATAACACTAAATCTCAGGACAAAGGCTATTCAGAACGGTGTTAAATCGCACGATCACAGCCGATTACGGTTCGCGCTGTCGAATCCGGAAGTTAAGCGCTGGCCGGTCGCCGTTAAATATTCAATAATCACAGGGCGTGGAGAAACGTGACCGTCGGGGTACCGTTGAATCGAACCTCGTTGCCTGGCGATTCATTCTAACAGAGTACTACCCTGTCGACTACTTTCTAATACTCTCTTTCCACCGCTTAGGGTCAAAGTTTGCATCGCGTGCATTCTCGATCGAATTCGTTTGCCGTGCCCAGGTTACGCTAAAATCAGGAACACTATCGTTCTAGACGGTTCTGTTGCCGCCTATACCGCGCGAGAAGGAAGGCTTTTTTATTGCAGATAATTAAATAATAATGTCGAAATTATTCTCCATAAAGAGCATCGTCATCACGATTATCATACAGAATGTTAGGTGTTAAATAAACAAACCTGTCGAGAAGAAAAAATATATTCCGGTACCGGGAATCGAACCCGAGCCTCCTGGGTGAGAGCCAGGTATCCTAACCACTAGACCATACCGGATATCTTGCATGATTATAAACATTCCTGTCTCCGCTCCGCTCTGTCACTTGCCCGTACCTGTACCCGAACATGTGCTCAAACCTGTGCTCACACTCTGTGCCCATACTCTGTACTGAAATCTGTGTCCACACTCTATGCTGAAACCTGTGCTCATACTCTGTGCTGAAACCTGTGACCACACTCTGTGCTCAAACCTGTGCTCCTACTCTGTGCTGAAACCTGTGTCCATACTGTGTGCTGAAACCTGTGCCCATACTCTGTGCTGAAACATGTGCCCACACTCTGTGCTCAAACCTGAGCTCCTACTCTGCGCTGGAACCTGTGCCCATACTGTGTGCTGGAATCTGTGCCATACTGTGTGCTCAAACCTTGTGCCCATAGTCTGTACTGAAACCTGTGCCCATACTGTGTGCTGGAACCTGTGCCATACTGTGTGCTCAAACCTTGTGCCCATACTCTGTACTGAAACCTGTGCCCATACTGTGTGCTGGAACATGTGCTCATACTCTGTGCTGAAACCTGTGCCCATACTCTGTGCTCAAACCTTGTGCCCATACTCTGTACTGAAACCTGTGCCCATACTGTGTGCTGAAACCTGTTCCCATACTCTGTGCTGAAACATGTGCCCACACTCTGTGCTCACACCTGAGCTCCTACTCTGTGCTGGAACCTGTGCCCATACTCCGTACCCATACTCTGTGCCCGTACTGTGTGCTGGAACCTGTGCTCATACTCTGTGCTGAAACCTGTGCTCACACTCTGTGCTCAAACCTTGTGCCCATACTCTGTACTGAAACCTGTGCCCATACTGTGTGCTGGAACCTGTGCCATACTGTGTGCTGGAACCTGTGCCATACTGTGTGCTTAAACCTGTGCCCATACTGTGTGCTGGAACCTGTGCTCATACTCTGTGCTGAAACCTGTGCCCATACTCTGTGCTGAAACCTTGTGCCCATACTCTGTACTGAAACCTGTGCCCATACTGTGTGCCCATACTGTGTGCTGGAACCTGTGCTCATACTCTGTGCTGAAACCTGTGCCCATACTGTGTGCTGGAACCTGTGCTCATACTCTGTGCTCAAACCTGTGCCCACACTCTGTGCTCAAACCTTGTGCCCATACTGTGTGCTGGAACCTGTGCCATACTGTGTGGTCAAACCTGTGCCTACACTCTGTGCTCATAGCTGTGCCCATAATCTGTACTGAAACCTGTGCCCATACTCTGTGCTGAAACATGTGCCCACACTCTGTGCTCAAACCTGAGCTCCTACTCTGTGCTGGAACCTGTGCCCATACTCTGTACCCATACTCTGTGCCCATGCTGTGTGCTGGAACCTGTGCCCATACTCTGTACTGAAACCTGTGCCCATACTGTGTGCTGAAACCTGTGCCCATACTCTGTGCTGAAACATGTGCCCACACTCTGTGCTCACACCTGAGCTCCTACTCTGTGCTGGAACCTGTGCCCATACTCTGTACCCATACTCTGTGCCCATACTGTGTGCTGGAACCTGTGCTCATACTCTGTGCTGAAACCTGTGCTCACACTCTGTGCTCAAACCTTGTGCCCATACTCTGTACTGAAACCTGTGCCCATACTGTGTGCCCATACTGTGTGCTGGAACCTGTCCTCATACTCTGTGCTCAAACCTGTGCCCATACTGTGTGCTGGAACCTGTGCTCATACTCTGTACTGAAACCTGAGCTCCTACTCTGTGCTGGAACCTGTGCCCATACTCTGTACCCATACTCTGTGCCCATACTGTGTGCTGGAACCTGTGCTCATACTCTGTGCTGAAACCTGTGCTCACACTCTGTGCTCAAACCTTGTGCCCATACTCTGTACTGAAACCTGTGCCCATACTGTGTGCCCATACTGTGTGCTGGAACCTGTCCTCATACTCTGTGCTCAAACCTGTGCCCATACTGTGTGCTGGAACCTGTGCCCATACTGTGTGCTGAAACCTGTGCCCATACTCTGTGCTGGAACATGTGCCCATACTGTGTGCTGGAACCTGTGCCATACTGTGTGGTCAAACCTGTGCCTACACTCTGTGCTCATAGCTGTGCTCATACTCTGTGCTGAAACCTGTGCCCATACTCTGTGCTCAAACCTTGTGCCCATACTCTGTACTGAAACCTGTGCCCATACTCTGTGCTCAAACCTTGTGCCCATACTCTGTACTGAAACCTGTGCCCATACTGTGAGCTGGAACCTGTGCTCATACTCTGTGCTGAAACCTGTGCCCATACTCTGTGCTCAAACCTTGTGCACATACTCTGTACTGAAACCTGTGCCCATACTGTGTGCTGGAACCTGTGCTCATACTCTGTGCTGAAACCTGTGCCCATACTGTGTGCTGAAACATGTGCCCACACTCTGTGTTCAAACCTGAGCTCCTACTCTGTGCTGGAACCTGTGCCCATACTCTGTGCCCATGCTGTGTGCTGGAACCTGTGCTCACACTCTGTGCTGAAAACTGTGCCCATACTCTGTGCTGAAACCTGTGCCCATACTCTGTGCTCAAACCTTGTGCCCATACTCTGTACTGAAACCTGTGCCCATACTGTGTGCCCATACTGTGTGCTGGAACCTGTGCTCATACTCTGTGCTGAAACCTGTGCCCATTCTCTGTGCCCATACTGTGTGCTGGAACCTGTGCTCATACTCTGTGCTGGAACCTGTGCTCATACTCTGTACTGAAACCTGTGCCCATACTGTGTGCTGGAACCTGTGCCATACTGTGTGCTTAAACCTTGTGCCCATACTCTGTACTGAAACCTGTGCCCATACTGTGTGCTGGAACCTGTGCCATACTGTGTGCTGGAACCTGTGCCATACTGTGTGGTTAAACCTGTGCCTACACCCTGTGCTCATAGCTGTGCTCCATACTCTGTACTGAAACCTGTGCCCATACTGTGTGCTGGAACCTGTGCTCATACTCTGTGCTGAAACCTGTGCCCCTACTCTGTGCTGAAACCTTGTGTCCATACTATGTACTGAAACCTGTGCCCATACTGTGTGCTGGAACCTGTATCATACTGTGTGCTCAAACCTTGTGCCCATACTCTGTGCTGAAACATGTGCCCATACTCTGTGCTGAAACATGTGCCCACACTCTGTGCTCAAACCTGAGCTCCTACTCTGTACTGAAACCTGTGCCCATACTGTGTTGTGTGCTGGAACCTGTGCCATACTGTGTGTTGAAACCTGTGCCCATACTGTGTGTTGAAACCTGTGCCCATGCTGTGTGTTGAAACCTGTGCCCATACTGTGTTGTGTGCTGGAACCTGTGCCATACTGTGTGTTGAAACCGGTGCCCATACTGTGTGTTGAAACCTGTGCCCATGATGTGTGTTGAAACCTGTGCCCATACCCTGTGTTCAAAGCTGTGCCTATATTCTGTGCTCAAACCTGTGCCCACTCTCTGTGGTCAAACCTGTGCCCTTGCCTGTGTCCGTACATTGAGCTGCTCTGTGATTTACAAGCAGACAGTGAACTCAATTCGCTATCACCATCATTCCTTTTCGCAGCTTACCTTCCCCGCTCAAATGTTTTATATAGTATGAATTATAGACTATCTTTAATTAATCTTTGCGTTAATTAGCATGGAACGGATTTCCGTGGTGAATAGAAAATTCGGTGACGAAAGTATAGCCGTTACACGTGTTTCCGTGGAGGAAGTAGTATGTGGCGCGAGAGATTACACGCGTTACTCGCATACGTTTCGGCTTTCGGTTCTCGGTCGCATGGTTCTTGACTTGCGAGCGAGCAAGCGAGCGAGCGCGCGGGCGCACGGGTTAATAGGCGTGTTTACAATGTCGGCAATTCAGCCTCCCACTCCCGGGGTCCCCTTGAAATTGCGAGGAGGCATCCTGCATGCGAATGCGATGCCACCGTTCACATAGCATGACTCACGGCCGAGTATAACGAGAACTACCTGCTGCATACAGAACCCTCGAGCCGAGAGCCGAGAGCCTAGAACCGAGAGCCGTGGATGCCAAAGATTTGTCCTTGCATCCGACCGCGACTCCTCCGCGATGAACATCATCGTTCGACGATCGAACCAGTTTCGGGAACGCCTTCATGTTTATCTCGGATTCCTGCCCCCGGATATCTTGCCAGATATTTCGATTGCAATTCTTGGCCGGATACTCTGCAATCGTATAACAACAAACTGGGTGCGACCCTCTTGACAATTTCTTCACGTTCGAAAACTGTTGTTTTGCGGCCGTTCTAACGGAATCCTGAATTCGATACATTGATCGGGAGACCTACCTATTCACCGCGCTTACATTTCCGATTATTTATCGACTCGGTTAAACTTTACCTTGGGGGATCAGAAAGTTTTAACTTTTTCTGATGCAGTCCTGTAAATTTTGACGAGGAAATACCAAAAATCCAGGTTTTAAACGTAGGAAATCACAAGTTCAAAAGATATATGTCTCTAAATGTGATTCAAAGGGTTAAACCACACGTTTTTGGAGGACGCGGTTGTTTGCCGCGGCTCGCAGACAGGATGCTCCGTCGAATAAAAGTCCCCTCTCGGCCATCCTACCGGAGAATTCCTTGAATTAGACGCATTCAGGAATTCCGCGCGAATTTCCGGCTGGTATGAGCGTGTAACAGAGAGTGATATGCAAGTACGACTTTAATAAAGTCTCTCGCACAATACGGTCGGCGAAGCGTTACCATTTGACGCACCGTAAATATGGCCCCTTATGAAAACCACGCACCGACACGTTTTTCTAGAAATGTCTTTCTTCGACGACGTCATTCTGCCCGGGGAGAATAAGCGGCCCGGCTTGCCACCGCTAAATAATGAACAAAGTGCAATGTTGCTTCCCGCATCGCTGATTTTTTACACGTTCAGCTCAGCACGATGCGATTCGACACAGACATTTATTTACAAAGATAACCGGCAAGAGTTTTGATGCGTTTACGTGACGAAAATGGACTGGTCAAATATAAAACTGTAAAGACATCCAACGAAAAATGTTATATTATTCTCGACTTGCTAAAATTATTAACATAGGAAATGCATAATTATTTAACTTCTGTGAATTGAATTAGACATTATTTATTTTGGGGGTAGGGACTAAGTTCCCTAGGTTTAGGGTTGTTCAGTTTTTTTTTGTGTCATTTTGGGGGAGATTGAATGGGCACAGGACCCCATTGAACTTCACCTCATCTTTACGGTTTTCCCAAACACAGTGATTTCTCTGTATATGTTACCAAGGTCTGAAGGATAAATGTCGCGGAATTATCCCCACTACCGCAGGCTATACTCGAACGCCGAGGAGTGTAAACATAACACGGCTCCTGCACGATATATGTCGCTGGCAAGACCCGTGTCGTTGACATATATCGAGAAAATTCACTGTGGTATTAAAATTGAAAAGAAAACGTTAAGAACTCCCTTGACAGGCGAACAAGGTGTTGACACCGTTTCGTTCTCGTTGTTAGTGCATCCTCCGGACTGTTGCGTGTCGTCGGTCAATTCAGAGGCGCGATACACAATCGTAGAAACGCTGGAACCGCGGCAATAACCCGAGCCTGTGTACACACGCGCGAACAGAGCCCCAAAGTTTGTGCTCGACGTGTGCGGAGTACGTGTCTCCCGCGTCTGATGCCCATTATAGAGTACTTTGTAAACAGCCACGAGGATCATAGGCACGTCCGCGAAGCAGCGAGATCAAGCAGCTCAATAGCTATGAAAAGGGAGCAGGTCGTAATCCGAACATATGAGGCACTTTCGTGGTTATCCAGCGCTCACGTTTCCCGCTTTCGAAAACGCACGGTTTCGTACCCTCCCGCACGCCCTACCGGCATTTATTATCATTTCTCTGTGGCAAATGTTATCATTTCATTTTCATTTTAGAAACGCTCGTTAATCCATTTTCGGCCAAGAAAAATCCGATGGACTCAAAACGTTGTAAAATTAATTAGAGCTTATACAGTGTCTACTCGATAATTGTCCAAAAACGCGGGTCTGGTCAGGGACAATTATTGGGTAGAAGATAATATTCTTTGATCCACTGCCACACTATCACCGCGATAGTAGTGGGGTAGTTGTGGGACAATTGTGGGCTAGATATTTGTGACATTTATCGAGTAAAGACATTATTTGCAACATAAAACAGGCGAATTAGCGTGTGCCTCCTCGGCCACCGAGACCTCTCAAACTTTGGGGCCCTTAACAGGGTATACCCTGAGGTAGTGGGGATAGTTCTTGGACAATTATAAGCTAAATATTTGCGACATTTATCGAGTAAAGACTGTATTCGTATAAATAAGCGGACGACTGAACGAATAGAATAGAAAGCTCAATCAAAGCCCATTAAATTTTAGAGAGAGAGAGAGAGAGAGAGAGAGAGAGAGAGAGAGAGAGAGAGAGAGATGGAGGATGAAGAAAATGGACGCTGTAGCAGCTGCATATTTTATATAATAGAATTGCGTTGCACGCGACGTCCTCCGAGTCGAGATGACGAACAATTTCAACGCGGGAATTCCGACAAATGCAGAGTTGGCTGGACCTGCGGTCGCTTCTCTATCCCTGCAATTATCTCTCTTCGTCTTTCGAGGCATGTTCGTTCGATACTATCATCCCTTCTTCAATAATTACCATGAAGACGGAGAGAGTATGTGAACCCAATGCCCATAGAATTTTTCTATTTACGAACAGACGGTGGATCGAGTTCGACGTCACTCGAGCTGATGCGTTTTAGCAGGTTGCCAGAGTTACTAAGTCCGTGTATCAATTTTTCATGTTTTCCAATAAACTTTTTTTCCCCCCTCGTGGGCGCAGCTACGTGAAATATCGGATACGCGGAGCGAATAAAGAACTTCGCGTTATCTCGGTATATTTGACGTACGCATGTTCCGACTGACATAAATAAACGTATCAGAGACGGTCGGAGAGAACGGTGTTGTAGCAGCAGCGGGTGATGAACTATCGGGATACCGGTCGATTGTATCCCGAGCTCGAAATTATTTGCATCGATTACAATTTAAATACAGCTTTCTGCTCGAATAATAACACGAGGATGAATTGATCGGACACGTTTGCTCGGTGGTAGATGTTTACATTGTATATCACTTTAATCAACCGACGCAGAACGCACGAATGCGAGGGTCAAGATTCGGTTTGAAAAATCAGACACGGGGATTGTGGAGAGGGTGTACGAAAATGACGCCTAAGAGCCTCATTAACACTGGTGACTGACACTGAACTGTCCGTTTAGGCCGCGTCAGTCACCGGTGACTGACACTGGACTTGTTAATTATAGTTATGACAATTGCCTTGCCCTCGAGATTTGTTGTCACTTAACAGTCCGCCAATGAGCGACGCGATACGTGACCAGCAGTTCCGAGCGAGGAGAAATCAGTTTTGAAAAGAGGCGCGTGCCACGGCCGATCAGACGCGCCCTTCGATTTCTATTTCCGTTTCGAATCGACTCCTCGCATGTACACTGCCGCTCAAAAGTATGTGGACACTTCCTTAATTCTTCTAACTACTTTTCGATACTGTAGCTCTCACATAAGATTTTGAAACTCCTACTTTTTCTGCGATATTATAAAAAAATTCATTGAAAAAGTTCTGATCAAAACAATTTTATAATTTCAGTAATTGTAAAAGAAAAAATTAGGGACCAGTCATTTTGACTGGTTCAGTAGTTCTAGTGTTAAATAACTAAATTGTCAATTTAGTACTATTAGAGTACATTATATATTCGTAATAGAATTTAGCGATGAATATTGTTTAATAATATAGATGTACATTATATATCAAAAATTTCACGAACATGGTAAGTGTCCACATACTTTTCGAATTTCGAAGCGTCCCGAAATGCCCGCGGGTAACTCGACGACCGATGCACACCCGCGAATAATGGAACCTCGAATTCGGAACAGTGCTCGTCGGCTCGCCGATGCGAGAGACTTTGCTTTAACCCCGTGTTCGAGCTCTACACTCTTGATATCTCTCTTCATCTATCGGGCCATAGGAACTTACGGCGAATTTCTATGCGTCTGCCGGCTCTATCTCGGCCATTAATTACCTCGAGATACCCGCTCGTCGCTCGAACCCTCGACTGAAGTACACCTCTCAAAATCGTATCCCGCGTTAACGATCCCGCCGACATCCCGCAGACTCTTTGCTGTCACTTGTGATTGGTGTAGCGTGACGCCATACTCCAGAAAGCTGCGCGAGAACTGCCGTCAAAATGCTTTTTCAACGTTGATCTCCACGATGTACCTGGCCCGACAGAAAAACAGTGCGAAATTCTCTGCAAGCTCGTCAAAATACTCGATATTTGTCCAAAACACGGGTCCAGCCTGGAACAATTATCGGGTAGAAGATAATATTCTTTGATACACTGTTGAACGTAGAAGAGGACAGTGACGCTCTGGTCTTGGTCGCCGAGGAGTTCAAACATACACGATTCATGTCCAAGACACTGGTCCGGCCTGGGACAGTTATCGGGTAAGACATGCTATCTATCTATCTATCTATCAAACTGTCTATTTTTTGATCCACTGTCGAACGTAGAAAAGGACAGCGAAGCTCCAAGGACCTCGGTCGCCGAGGAGTGCAAACATACACGATGCATGTCCACAACATAGGTCTGCCCTGGGACAGTTATCGGATAGGAGATGCTACTCTTTGACATACTACTCCTGAACCTAGAAAAGGACGACGAAGCTCTAGTGACCTCGGTCAACGAAGAGTGTGATCATCAGAGGGCAGTGGGGATAGTTGTGGGACTTTTATCGACTAGATATTTGGGACATATATCGAGTAGAGACTTTATTTACGAAGTAAAACAGGTGAATTAGCGTGTGTCACCGAGGCCTCTCGAGCTTTGGGGTCCCTGATGGGGTATACCCCGCGGCAGTGGGGATAGTTCTGGGACTTTTGTCAACCAGACATTCGTGACATATATCGAGTAGAGGCTTTATTTACGAGCTAGAATAATTTTAGGTACCCCCTGTGGATGGAGAGTTCCACTTTGGGGTACGTGTGTGCACAATACTTTGAAATGGCGGTAATCTTACTTGCGTGTGGCGAGCCGGTATTTTTTCCGCGTAGAAGTTCACAATCAGGGGCTCGCCATTCAATCCGTTCCAGGCCGAAAAATAAATGTCCCGTCGGCTGCCGGGAAGTGCCATCCAAGCCTCGCATTTCATACGGGATTTTAATCGTCACGTTTCACCGAACAGTCACCTCGCGCCGCGTTCCGCCAAAGGTTTTTCAGTCGGTGGGGTTGCCCGCGGAGAATACGCGCGCCACCCTTTCGCGCGATAGGGGACGCAAAGGAAGGAAGAGCACCGCCCGCGAGAGACGAAACAGAGAGAGAGAGAGAAAGGGGTCGCGAGATGTGTGGAAAAAAAGGGAGCATATTTTACAGCGGTGCGCCGCGAGCCAGGTGCCCTCATCTCGTTCAGCTCTTTGGGTTTTCGAAGCTGCGGGGGTTGCTCGGTGCTGGGAGGCCGAGGGGTGAGTGACCTGTTCGCTCTTCAGCCAAGATAGTGGCCTAATGGCTTCTCGTCCTTATTTCGTCATTTACCGTGCGCCTGGCACGCGGAGGCCAGTCCGTGGCTAAATATTTGCTCCCCGACTGAAGTAACAGTCAATGCCCGGGCTAGGCCGTCACTTTCCGAGGGTGTTTCTAATTCTCGCGTAATTCTCTTTCGCCGGGCTTCTGCCACTCCGTGCCACGCCGTGAGCCGAGACCACGTCGGCTTTCAGGAGTCGAGCCGAGCGGATGGTCAGCCTCGATCAGAGATCGGTCTTAAATCAACGTTGACGTTAACGCGTTCGTTTATCGGAGGAATTGGCACTGAGAAGCTCGGGAACACAAAATTTCCATTACTTTCTAACCAGACTGTCGACCGTCAACCGACAGCCATTTTTTTTTAGCCTCATCTCCGTCCGAGAATCTCGCAGCCCGAAACACGAGAGCCCCATTACAAGAAAGTTGCATTGTTCCAACCACCGGGAATCTGTTTCACTGTTTCGGCGACGGGATGAGTGAGGGAGGGGTGGAGAAGGGGAAAGTAGTCCCGTGGACATTCAGAAAGCGCCTACAGCGAAATCGACGAGACTTCCTTTGGACGAGCCAAAGAGCTGGTCCCCCTTTAACGCTACGTGATCTGTCAAAATGGCGGACTTTAATATTTTTGATTTCTTTTTGTTTATTTTGAATATTGAGATTGTAGAGATTGCTTCCACGGGGAAGGAAGTATTTACCAAATTGATTTCTTTGGGTATATATTATTTGAAAAGTGCCTAAAACTTTTGATACCTTCATCTATACTATTTTTATAAAAAAAAATTTTATATAGTAAAATTGTAAAATATTTTTAATGTAAAATAGTAATTTCCAGTGCCCCGGGAACCTTTTTTGATTAAACAAATAACTCGCCACGTTTGGAAAAATATTTCGAATTCCTGTGTATCGGTAAGGTAGTTTCCTGCGGTTCTTAGCATTCTTCGATAATTATTGTATATTGTCGCCGCGTCCGGAGCCCTGCGACCACGGCACCGGAAAGTTATGCAAATTAGAGCCGCCCGGAGAATTTCAGTTATTTTCGCATTCGCCTTTACAAAATGAAATTCCGGTCGCTTTGACGCCGAAACTTGCACTCTTATGCTCGTCAGCATTCATGCGGCAGACGCGTCTTCCGTTGTTTTAATTCTTTTCGGATTCTGCTTACGGATTGTGCAACAACATGGCGGAACGCCTCGCGTAACTCGAGCGCCCCGAATAGCTGGCGAGTCAGCTCGTAAGTGATCCGATTCATGTCGATTGTGCAGGAAACATGTACATACAGTACAATGAACTGCGCAAGGGAATGTAGAAAACCGTTGCGAAAGTACGTAAATTCGTTGCAAATACCATTTTCCGTGTTATCAGCTAAACTGTTGAAAGAGGGATTACGAAGTTTTGGTCGATTATGCTAATGACATCCTGGTTGGCTGTCCGCCAAGCGAGTCGGGAATAAGCACCGCTGACGTCCCCCACCCTTCTTCTCTCCCCACCGTCAAATTTTTCTCCCGCTTCATCGAGAACCGAAAGGAACGTGTCAGTATCAGGAATTTCTTAATGCCATTTATGCGGCCGATAGGGTTTATATTTCCGGGCAAATCGTCTGGAAGCGCGCAACCTTTCCTCCGGCGTCCGCTTCTTTTGATTTATTCGCCCCGTGAATATTTTTCCTTTCCCCCATTCCTTTTCAATCCACGCCTTTCGTTGGAAAAGTATGTCTCGGTTACAGAAACGATTAAACATGCAGCGGGTTATTATTTGAAATGCAAACATTAGGGCTTCACAAACATTATTGGCTTTTGCCATGCAAATGGGGAGTAACGGGATACAAATCATCAAATGAGATCGGGATCTCTATTTTTTTCCTTCTAGGATACCTTTGACGATTCTAAAGGGATCAATTACCATTCAATAATCGATCGGGACCTCCGGCGCGAAGGAAGTCCCAAAGGGTATGGCCGGATAAGGAGGTCAACAGTGCCTTCGAGTCGAATTATATGGTCATTCGATGGAGCATTGAGAGAAACCATACTGTGCAAAATTTCAACCCCGTGTCTCGATCTGGGGGGTAGTTATGAGGTAAAATCGAAAAATCAGTTTTTGACCTATTTTCCCTAGTTAGTGACGTTTAGAAATTCTCAGAAAAATCTGAGACATATCCAGCACTCAAATATATACTCCGCAATTTGTTTCAGATTTTTAAATTGAAAATCCTGCTTATGAAAAATCAAAAACTTCGAAGAAAATTGAAAAATGCAGATTTCACGTGGAAGAACTAGAGATACAAAATCTGTATTTTTACAGTACCGATATATTGTTGTAATTATTGCTCGTGGATTTTACAATTTGGTGCGTGATAGTTAAAAAAAATAAAAACCGATGTTTTCGATTATAGCCTTATCCGGCTGTACCCTTAATTTTCGTTTAGGTGTACATCTTGCGATTCTTAAAGAAATCTTTTTCTCCCTTTCTGGTTCGTTCTCGGTCCGGTTCGCTCTCGTAAACATGCATTTATTATTGGTCGTTCTGTCGGTTGCAAGTACACGGCGGAAGGCCGGAATGCCAAATTGGCCGTGAGGCACAATGGGTCTAGGGTGAGCACTAAATATGCTAAGCCGGGGGATGCCATGAACGGGGTTGACCAGAAAACTGGTGGGGTGGAGAGATTTCGAATGGTCAGTGGAGTAGGTAGCATTTAATAGGACGGGCAGCAACGGAGAGCTCTACGAAACTATCCATCAATGTCGAGGCCTGTACATTCTGCGCGGAAATGTACAGGGTGTTCTCTTTAAAAGAATCAGGGAAGAAAACAGGAACGCTTTTTCCTGTGTCTCCTGTAGCGTCATAGTCTACGTCTGACCATTATTTGCTGATACTACTGACGGCAAAGTTTCCTAACATTGGCTCAATGTTCCAATTTTATACAACGCTAGAAACATTAAATAATCCGTCTACTAGAAGGTTTATTATATCCTTTAGGTCAGTGGAAGCTTCCCACACGTGTACGCAAAACACTTGAAAACATTTTTCCGAGGGAATCTCGAGTTACTTTCATTTCGATCCGCACGTGCCAACGGCTGAAAGGCTGCAAACTTTTAATCCCCGGTATGGTTGTATCCAGCAACGGAACACCTCGGGAACTTTGAAAGGCAGCCGACGTCGCGTATTTGCCATTCTTGATCTGGAAAAGGTCGTGCGTTCTCAGCGTGTATTAAAAGCTTGTGGAAAATATTTTTCCCGCCCGGAAAACGAACACGGTGAAGTCTTGATCCAAGCCCAATCGGGTCCGTGCTGTGACATAGATCGTGTAGGGCTACTGTTTCCTTGTGACCTCGGCGAACGTAGAGGTCAGCGATTGTAAACAAGGACTTCTTGGCCCCTTGTGGGATATGCCCCCCAGTGGAGGGGGTAGGCGACTGACTAAGATCGTGTAGATCCTATATATTATATATAATAGTCCATTGTGGATCCCGGAAAATAAATACGCTCCGAAACAGAAATGGAAATTCCTTTCATGTATTAAATAATTGATTCCCGAGTTTACGTATAAAAATGATGTGCATAGAGGGATCATTCCACGTTTTTAGTGTTCGTCCGTAAAATGCAAATGTGAAACGAAAAATGAAGAACCGTAATTATCTCTTTTGCGCATCGACGTCTGGGACGCGGGATAGCTGTGCGACGTTCTATGCTAGGAAAATTCAGCCTGATGCAAAAACCGTGGTGGTTTTTTGCTCGACAAATTTGTAAAACATCTTTCCACCCTTTTCAGTACTCTGCAATTGAATTTTAAATGAGAATGCATTTTATCGATCGCGGGAATAACATATTTCCCCTCGTAGAATTTTGCTCGCGCAGCTTTTTATGCTAATGCAATGCAATAAAGTCGGAGCTATAGTTTTCGCGTGTGTTTCCACTTGTTTTACGAGCAGCTCTCAGCAGATTTTTCAATGTCGGATTATCGGGAAGATTCCTGTTCCTAACGGGCTTTATATATTCTTCGTTTCGATAAACTATGTGATTTTATTTTCATCTTGGCTATTTTCAATCGGTCCCGGGATCGAATAGTTTTTCCCGTAAACGGAAGTTTCGATAAGCATCGCAGGAGTTTCAGTCGCAAGCAGAAACTAGTTTGCCCGCGTCATTCTGTCCCGAGTCCTGCTTCAATTTCCTTGGAATTTGCGCTGGGCGCAAAGTATTCCACAGTCCAAGGGTGAATACCTAAATTAGTAGGTCAGAGCGGGGGAAGAACATTCCTAGTGTCAAAACGCCCGAGCGATCGTTACCCCGCTGATGTCCGTGACACGCGCGAAATTAACGCCTGAATGGCGAATTATAGTGGGTTCACTACGGGCAAAGGACAGGTGGCACTTCTGACCATTCTGATTGTCGTCTAGCTATCTCTCGTCATCGACGATCAAGTTTTGCCGAAGACCTGTGTGTGTGCCCATTCAAAAGCACACCGTCGACGGGTCCGCAAAATTTTGAGGAACGTATTTTGGTTGAATTAAAAATGTTGTCATCAGAATACGATAAATCGGGTGCTTATTAATTCAGTGCGGTTCGTTAAAAGCGGCATTGGATGATTGTAGAAAAGAACCTAAATGGCGTCTGCGAAGAAAGGTGGAATGGAGGTGGTCGGGAGAAGACCAATCACCAATCCGAAGCGATTCTAAATGTATCCCCGGAACTTTGGCATTTGAGTCAGCTAGATAGGCGTGACGCGGTTAGATTGGATCCGAGATGACGGAAATAGAGCCAGCAAATCGAAGAAACAGGATTATCGCACCGACGACGGAGGATCAAATTGCTGGAATAAGCGCAGCCAAAGCGTTTCTTGCCGCTTCCTCAATTTTTCTTAGCATCTTCGTCAGCTCTGATCCATTTTCCCAGGGACACTGATTCAATTCTTCCGCCGTCTAACTGTTCGACGAGTCGATAACTTGTTACTCCCGAACTGTGTTCGGAACCGAAATCGCGTGTACAGCTAACATTCCCTGCTGAAAAGTTTCCGACCAGATTTATCGATTCGAAAATTCATTACCCATATCAGAGCTGTTCAACATGCCTATTAGCTGGCTAGGGCGCCCGCCCATGCCCGCGGGCACACTTACGAACACAGTTACGGGGCACACGCACGAGCACAGCTACGGGGCACACGTACGAGAAAAGCTACAGGCTCAGGTTTGGGCACAGGTTTTGGCACAGCTACGGTTGCAACTACAGGCACAGGTGCAAGCACAGCTACGGGTACAAATTGCGTGTGCCAGCCGTTGCGTATGCCCAGTGGAAGAACAGCTCTAGATTACAATGATATTTTTCACTTTCGTATTGTGCGGTATTAAATTGGCTAATAAATGATTCGTTATTTTCTGTGAAACTTATCTTCGTAGTAGCATATTTCATTTGCAGCAGACTGTACACGGACGAGCTTCTCCACTCTCGGACGAACTTCTCTTCTCTCTCAATCCTTATTTAAATCTGTTCCAGACGGTGGTGTAGTAGGTGGTTCGAGAGTCGGGCCGGTGGTGACTCTTCACACGTTAGAATTGACACCACGTGGTAGAGTTTTGCTACAACTTGCACCTCCCGAAACTGCTCGAGCGTATCTGCCGCCCGAATATCGACCGGGCCGTGTATATTCAGACACCGACTCCGAAAAGGTACGTGAAACCGTTTGCTGCGTTACTCTATTTCCCATGGACCGGTTTCTCACCTCGTATGATTCCGAGAACTTTTAACAACTTCGAACAAAACGTGCGTACACACGTTCTCGGAAAATTTCCGCTTGCATAATCTCATTGAAATGTAGCATTTTTACTTGGAGGGTTCGGTTACGCTTTCGAACGAACAACATCTTGAGTTCGCAACGCGTTCCGCAAACTTTTAAGCGTCCGTAATTAAACTCTGCACGGTATGTTTATTAACCCGGATGAGAAGTATCCGATTACATTGCCGGCGCATTTTTGCCGAAGTCTCGTTCCGGAAGATCACCGTGAGCATCGTAACTCTCGCGAGCCGATAATTAATTGGAAGTGTAATGACGTTTTCTGCAGCGCGACAATTTCCAGGAAAATCGCTACGTGTGCTCAGCCGCCGGACCGGTAACGAACAAATTGGCAAACAAATTGTTTATCGGGAAATTAGTGGTCCCGGTTTTTTTTTTCACTGGCCCGTATCCACGGTCGCCAGACCGTAATCCTGTACCGTTCGAAATTCGTGAAATATTTATTCGCGATTGTCGAATCCAATTGGCGAGAAATTGGTGGTCCGGGGCTCTTCCAATGTTACATTCGAGTCGAGTTAAATATTAAACCAGGATACAGTTGAACTACGTACATTCGATTTCTTTGCTCGCGCGAAAGCTGTTGCACATTTATTCCGGATTAATGCTCGAAATTGCAATTTCGGTCCAACAATAAGGCGACACGTGCGTACTTCATTTCCGGTGCATAAGCACGAGTCTGACAACCAGATGTCTCCTATTGCGCGGTGCATAACCGACTAACAAGCTGCGTTATTAATTTAAAAGAATCCTCTAATAACCAATCTTGTAACAAAAAAGCACAGCCACCAACGCGTAACTTGTGTTTTTCGTGTTGTCGTAAAAAATCGATTAATTGGTGGAAAACGCGTGAATAATCTCCGAATCACTGCGCCAGACCGTGTAACGAGCGTGTTTGCAGACTGTTTGCAACGGCGGAGAGCTTTAAAGCACGCGAGCGAGATTAAAGTTCACTTTTACGCGAAGGTGAAACTCTTGACCAGAGGAATCGTGATTGCGAGCAAGTGAAAATAAAAATTCGGGGCACGACGACGTTGGGTATATGGCGAATTTACTATCGATCCCCCGGATAATTTCTATCTCTGCTTCACTTTGCCGCCGCTCCTCTTCTTGTTCCCAGTCAGACAGAAGTCCGTTGTGCCAGCGAAACCCGTATTTATCTCCTCCAGATTAAAGGCCGAACAAACGGCCCACGCAATAAATAAACTTCGAGCGCCGTCTACCTTTCGACACGCTCCGCTGTGGTCCAGGGAGGCAAACAAAGCGACTTTTTCGACGCCGAATACACACCAGGCCCTTTATTAAAATTCTGCAATCAGATTTCCAATGCGGCAAAATTAATGGGAACAAAAATAAATAAACAAATTTATATTTTCTCCAAAGTACCGTTAGACCATGGAAGAACAAAGAACTGAGTTGCAACCGCCCCACCAAAATTAAAAAATCCGAGTAGAACAGAAAAGAATCACGTTTTTCCGATTGCACCATTATGGTTGCAACGGCGTGGAATCAAGCGCAGCGCTAATTGAAGGGTCCCGCAATTGTAACGTATCGCGGAGACAATGGAATTCGGAAATTATCGAAGCGTATCGAGCGTAACCGAAGACGCGCCTGGGTCATTGAACCGGTAGCCATTAACGAGCGATTGGAAAACAGACGTCATCGCAATAAGGAAGTCTTCTAAAGCAAGACCCTCTGTCCACTATACTTGGGATGCTGAACACTTTAAGTGCCAAATATCAACTCCAAAGATTCATACAAAATCAGAGTAATATTTAATTAGTGAAACCAAAATTATAAATTTAAAATGTATTATTGGGGTCTTAACCCTTTTGCATTCGAAAGACTCCAATAAAGTTCGGTTTATTTGCATATCTCATAATAAAAATGAATTTCTAAACCCAGTTAAAAATCACTGCCAGTCATATGTGACTGACGTGGCAGTTAACGTGTTAAAAGATAATTATAAAAGACAAGTGTTGTTGAATTGTAGCACTCCATAGTTGTTGAAAGACGCGGTGATGAGTGTAGAACAGACTCGATCTATCCGAGTGGAATTGCAGGACCCAGAGATCCTGATAATTCGAGGTCACTTTCAAAGGAGCCTTCTGCAGGACGGTGACCCAGCTATATTTGACGCAGGTCACCCGTCGACACCTTAAAGTGACGTCCATGTAGCATGCGGGTCAACCGCGAGTCCAACCTCAGACGATCGTGGCCAGTAATCCTGCCCTAGGATGCCTCCCGTCATGCCAGCAACGCCCGAGCCATACTACAGTAAAGTCTTGATCTAATCCGCACGGAGGCACGCGATCTTAGCTCGCCTATCCCCTCCACCGACATACTCCGCGCGGGGGCCGAGGAGCTCGAGCTGCCACGGTCCGTGTTTACAATCGCTGACCTTCGGCGCGGTCACAAGAAAATAGCCCTACACGATATATGTCGGATTATAGTATATTTATTAGGCTTACAATCTTTTTACACAATCCTCTCGCAATACTTAACCCAGCCTTAACACTTTGACTGCCAAATTAGAAACCTCAAAAATTCCATAAAATCAGAGTAAGTTATTTAACGAAATAAAAATTGAAAAAATTATATATGTATGATATTGAGTAGTCCTCCAACTCTCTTGCATTTTACAGATCCTAATTAAATTTGGTACAATAAATATATTAACGTAAAAATACTTATAACCTAACATAGAGAGAGATGGCGTCGATTTTCTTACAATAAAATAGAAATATATATAATATATTTGTCACGGACCTGAGAATTGGGCCTAGATCAAGACTCTACTGTATTTATATTTTCTGTGGCTTAGCCCTTTCTACGGATAGCTACCATTGCTAAAGTAAAATTGTATAGGGTGTCCCCGTGGTTATAAATCGGTATAAGCTTGTAATAATGCTACTGTAATAACATAAAATAAAAATTGTAAAATTTGTAAGAACAAAAGGTATATAGGCCAGCTATGGAAGTTTGATTGCAGAGCACCGAATGACAAGACAATTGCGCGGGCTCAGTTAACCAATCTCGAAAACGCAGGGTCGAGTTCTGCCCCGTTTCGGATTCCCTCTGTTTCCTCGAAATGCTACGATTCTCTGGTTGCTTTGTAATTAATTGAACAGGTGATTTGTAGCGGTTACTGTAAACCGTGTGGGAATTTTTGTGTGCTCGGTTGAACTGCGGCTTTCGTAAGACGAAACTATTGGAGCACCGTGTATACTGACGTGAATTTCCTCTGCTTTCAGATGTGGATGTACTCGTTGGGAAGGGCATTATTGGACACGACCCCGCGAGTCGCAGCACTGACGGGAACGGTTTCCGTTTCACCCTCGTCGGCGCTCCAGTCCGTTCTGGCTGCCATGACAGAACCGGATCCCCGAAGACGAGCCTCATTGATGAATCTACTGGACGTGAGTAGTCTGAAAAGAAACCCGCTGAAAATTGTTTCCTTCGCGCCCGTCCCGGAATCTGTCCCGAAAATCGGACAGTTCCCCTCCTACGTTAGAAAAACGAACCCCGCGAAACGGAAGGAGAAGGTAAATTAGTTTTTCCTCGGAGTACTGTTTATCTGAGACGTACCGGCGAATCTGTTCTCGCGAACCTGAGGGACGCTCGGCAATAAATTGCCTTCGTATCAAGCCGGAAAGCGGACGACGAGGCTGCATTTCTTTCCTTGGTCGGTTACTTTTGGAAAAGGCTTTTAACCGAGGCTGAGCAACGCGGTGAATTGTTGTCGCCCTGTAGATTAATCGTAGGCGTTTCCGGAACACAGAGAGGGCTTAAAATTGTGGCGAATTCATTTTTTAAGCGACCTCAAAAGACAGAGGTACACCCACAGTAGGATCTTAAGGTGGACCTTAGTTACACTTGCTGGGAAAAAATTCTCGGAAACTTGGAAACCTGATAAAATCGTTGAAAATCGCACGACTTTACACACGTATAATTTTTGAACTAGTGACCTCCTAAGATTGAAACTTGGATTTTCAGCATGTCTTGGCCAAGATCTACAGGATGAAATTTAAAAAAGTTAAAAATCCCTGGTTTCCTAAACGAAAATTTAACCCACAGTCCCAATCCCAGGGGTGTACCAACAAAAATTCGAAGTAATGGATGCGCAGCGGATTACCGGCGATCGCAAAACCGTCTCGGAGACTCGGGCGGAAATTAATTTTCGTGTAACGGGCAAGAACAGCTCCTTGCGGCCCGGAATGCTATCTTGAATCAGAAGCCTCGTTGAAGAAGCAGCTGCACCGGAGTTGAATCGGATGCGTGCGCGTGATCCAAACAACCGGAGTACAAACGGGGGCCACCCGTTCCGGCGAATAATAATGCAATCTCCCGGCCATAAAACGCAGCGGCCCGGGTGTTATTGAAATTTTTCGGATATCGTGTACCGAAGTCGAAGCCGGCCACGCCTCTCTCGTTATCAATTCGGCCCGGGGACCGGGCCGTTTGCATAATTGCATAATTTCGCGAATTGGACCGTTCACTCGAAGACGTTTCTTCACTGGAGGGAGAATCACGGATTTACACTAGATCTGGCCGAGTCATAAATACAACTAATTTATATTGCTTTTTAATAATGACGAGACTACATCTATTCAACTATCATTTTTATTCTAACTTGTGCTTCAGTGAAAAATTTCATTAAAAAAATTCTGATTTAAACATTTTTATCATTTCAGTAATTGTGAAAGAGAAAGTTAGGCACCAGTCATTTTGACTGTAGTTCTAGTGTTGACACGTTGAGTGTCACCGTCGGTCACCGGTGACCGACACCAGCTTTCCCAGCCCATCTAAGCAGCGCGCATGGCCTGACGAGAATTCCCTTAAGAATTCGCGTGGCGCTGAACGTGTTGAAAGCAAATATCTGCTGATTGGCGTCTTAAAAGAACTTTTGTTAATTGGCCGACATTAGACCTATCGACAGAACTGTCGTTACCGATACAAATTTCATTACTATCGGATCCGTGAGGGGTAGAACGATCGGAATGGAGGTGAATATGACGAACTTAATTGCAGAGAGTGAGAGAGAGCACTTGTGGAGGCGGACACAGGAGCTAGCTTTAATTCTATTATCTGTCGCGAGAACGGAACGGCGAAAGAGAACGAGGGAACGACGCTTGGCTGGGTAATACCTGACCCAGCCCTTCCGCGCGCCGATGGAATTCAGCCGGCGGTCGTCTCGCTTTATTTTTATAGTCTGCGAGGGCGAGAAGTGTCCATTAATTTCCACGCATCGATTCGCAGTCAGGCGGCGAGAATAAAAGGCGATAATTTCGGGCGCGTTTATTGTCTCCAACGTTTAATAGGATCGTCTCAATTCGGCAACGGGATTCCTCGGGGATAGGCAACGCCAGCCGAGAATTATACGTTTCTTGGAAACCGTTCCCCGCTTTAATAAAGCTATTTCGGCGGGCACGAGCATGAGCGCGAGAACGGTGGTCGTAACTCATCGGTTGCACCTGAATGGCCCCGCGAAATTGATGAAATCCCGAGGCGAGGGCGTTCTCGACACGCGAACTTATTCCGCCACCAATTTCTGCGAGGATTCCACGGCCGGCGATAAATTATCCGGTCTCGGATCGCCACTTCGACGATCGCTGGTATGCAGACGATGCCTAAAGACGGAATGAGCTCCGCGATAACACGAAACCGTACTCGAACCGCGGCTCCGCGAATCGCCAGGATAAATTAACGTATTGATTTACCGTTTGTCATTCGGCGATCGACTTTTTCTTATCGGCGGAGGATCTTCGCTGCCTGGTGAAACGCCATGGCTGATAAGGATTAAAGCCTGCATTTTAGGATTCGGTCAATAATCTCCGTACTTGCACTCCTCTAGGTCTGAAAATACTGAGAGTTCTCACACCCCCTTGAATCTGAAAATTCTGAAAATTCTCGCACCCCCTTGGGTCTCAAAATTCTGAAAATTCTAGCACTCCCTGGAATCTAAAAATTCTGAAAATTTTCGCTCCCCCTGGAATCTAAATATTCTGAAAGTTCTCACACCCCCTAGAATCTAAAAATTCTAAAAGTTCTCGCACCCCCTTGGGTCTGAAAATTCAGAAAATTCTAGCACTCCCTGGAATCTAAAAATTCTGAAAATTTTCGCTCCCCCTTGAATCTAAAAATTCTGAATATTCTCGCACCCCCTTGGGTCTCAAAATTCTAAAACTTCTCGCACTTCCTCGGATCTAAAAATTCTGAAAATTCTCACACCCTCTTATATCTGAAAATTCTCGTAATCCCTTGAATCTAAAAATCCTGAAAATTTTCATTCCCCCCTGAATCTAAAAATTCTGAAAATTCTCGCACCCCCTTGAATATAAAAATTCTAAAAATTCTCGCACCCCTTGAATCTAAAAGTTCAGAAAATTCTCACACCCTCTTGCATCTAAGAATTCTGAAAGTTCTTGCACCCCCTTGAAAAATGTGTTCCCGTTTCTCGACTTACAAAATTACATCTATTGCAAGCTAATTTATTTACCGAAAAATTAATTTTCCACCGGAAATTTAGAAACTTCCCTCGCACCCCGGGGATGCAAGCACCACCGCTGCGTATTAATTAAAGATTCGTGAGAATGTTCTATTCATCCACTCGGTAATTACGTCTGGTTGTGTCCTCGATCAGGCTGATAATTAAATACATATCGAGCACACGGCCGTGGATACGTGTCGATGCCGTAATTATTTGTTCCAGCGTGTTCGAAATTATTTAGAAACGTACTGTTTGATAGATCGATAGACTAATTCCAATTTACTTCGAACGCAGATGTATCGACGTTGCAAACGATCCTCAAAAAGGGAACGCAATTTGAACATTTTAAATTTGTTTTATTAATGAAGCAATGAAAACTGGCTGTCAGAGTTGGGAAAACCACGAATATCTTGGACTCCGTGACGCACAAACCGTGGATTTTAACGAGGATTCTGTAATTATACATTGGATCGTAATTACAGGATTCTGGAAACACGGTGAACGATACAGGAAAAGAAAGTTTCTCGCTGTTTCGGGCTTGGGAGACGAGAACGTAACGTTCCGAAAATATTTCTCGTCGGCGGGAGTGATTAAACTAATTTCTGCGCGGCCTGGAGAGTTCAAGTTCGCGTAATTATAACTTAATAACGAGCACGGTCTGATCATGACAAAATTATGTCTTACAATTACGTTTCGCGGTTGGAAGCCAAGTAGGCTCTTAAATACTGGGTGAGTCGCCTGACGTTTGCATTTCAACTGTCTTTGTTGCTTTTGAAGACACGTCAAATGTCTCAAGAACGAAGTTGTATGGCTCAGTGGAGCTCACATGATGTCATAGAAATATTTATGTCATTTTTCACAGAGATCACAAGGTCACCTCCATTTTTTTTAAACGGGAGGACCTTTTTTAAACACCTTTTTAAAAACGTTAATAGTCCCTTTCATTGGGAATTCAGTGACTATAATTATTCAAGGTCATTTAAGGTCGCAGGCAGAGGGAACGGACAAGATTTCATAAAAGAACAAAATACTTATCGATACATTTTTGTAAACGGGTTATAAAGGGAATATTGAACTCTGACAAGTATTGTTATGCGTTTCATCTGTCTGTGACCTTGAATGACCTTGAGCAATTATACTCTCTGAATTCCTAATGGAGGAGACTATCATCGCAGGCGTTTAAAAAGTGTTGGTCCCGTTTAAAAAGTTCAAGACCTTGACCCTGACCTTCAGACTTCTGGAAAAAAATAACATAAAATCAAATATGATTCAAAGATATCTTTAAAAGCAATAAAGATATTTGGGGTGCAAGCATTAACTGACTCACCCTGTATATTCCCAACCCCGACATTTCCAACGATCCCTCGAGTACCATGAAATTAATATAATTTTTGTAAACTAGCTTGCGCACACACGGCAGGGATATTTCTAATTACACTTTTGAAAAGCCAACTGAAAAGAGGCGTTCTGTCAAAGTTCCTGCTTTATGATTCGAATAAATTCGCGGGGATTGAAAATTCGTAGATGGATCTCTAGATAAATAATAATCGACGTTATAAGAGGGACAAAAGGGTTCCTCACGGGCCTGTGTTCCACGGAACTTCCAAAGACAACCGAGAGTCGGCTTTTGTCGTCGCGGAACAGTGGTACAATGAAGCGATAATAGGGTTGGACTTGCGGTCCGTTCCTCGGTTGATATCGTAGCTCCCCAAGTGCATCCGGAATCCGCGCCATTGTATTCTTTGGGCCGACAGTTTGTCTTGGAGAAAATTACGTCAACACCGAGTAGCCATATTTTCGCAATATCCACGACAGACGTGGCCCACTTCCAAGCAACTCTAACAATCATCTTTATTGTTCCAGGTGATCTCCGAGTACTGTCGCACGCGGTTGCAGTCGAAGCCCTTCACTCACATAGTGATGGACATGTACCGGGAAGTGGTGAAGTCGCCGCAGTACGCGGCCAGGCAGCGTATGGCTTATCAACACTTGAACCCGCCAGCACCTGTTCGGAACCCTGTGGAAAGGCAAGACCCCAACCGTCATCACAGCAACTATCCTCATCAGCAACAGCCACACCACCTAGATCCTCTCCAGTTAGTACACAGTCAACCTCCAGGTCGTCATCATCATCAGCACCAGGACCGACCGTATCATCAGACCAATCAGTTCAACCCTCCTCCCCGTCAGAGTCAACCGGAGCGGCTACATCGAATCCCGAGCCAGTTTCAGACGCACCAGCAACACCAGGACCCTCAACAGCAACAACAACAACAGCATCAGCATCACGCGCCCAAGTCTCATCACTTCCCGCACCATCATCCGGCGAAGGGTGCGCTGTTCAAGCTGCAATCGCAGAACTCTCACTCGCATCCGAACCTGACCAGTCTGGGTGGTCAAACGTCGCAGCAGAATCATCGTCGAGACTCGAACACGAAGGATCATCGAGCACAGTTCCAGTCGCAGTTGAACGTCCAAGCGAGCGGACACCCCTACGGGGCCGGGGTTCATCATCAGCGCAGGCATCATCATTCGAGGACCTATTCCCAGCCGATCTACACGAGGCTGCAGCACACGAGGAGCAGCGGCAACCTGCCGACGACCGTTGTCGGCGAGAATCATTCCGGGGGGAACGTCTACAGTGACCCTATTTATGCGCAGCCTGTTAAGCCGTTCCTCAGCTCCCAAGATGTCAGGGTAAACGGACTCGCCATGAAGCCACCTGTCAGTCATAACGAGGACGTTTACGCTGCCACTACCGTAGCTAGGTAGGTAGCCCTCCCCTCCACCGGTTTCTTTCTCCATGGACATTCTGCTACTCGCGGTAGAAAGTGTTTGCGGAGGACTTCATTCGGACGATACCCTAGTTTGCCTATTATTAAACAGATGTGTAAGTGTTTGCGCGAGAAGAAAGCCTGGCGCTACACAATGCAAAGTAGGAGAAAGAAGGCCAACTCGCGGGTCGGTTCATTTGGGAATATAGCAATTGTGTTCCTGCGTAGAGTCTATAGCAAGCTAAATACAAGGGATGAAGATCATTTTGGGCGCTAGGTGTCAGGTACTCGAACGCCCATATTACCTTATACCTGTCAAGGTTTACGCTGCTTATAAAACCGTCCTCTGTACCCACTCTTCTTTTGATGAAAACCAGACATTCTCTGCCAGCCACCACCTTCATTCCCAAGGTATATATTAGGGGAGCCCATAAGTAGTCAATTATTTTGAAATCTAAAACAAACTTTGTAGTAAAATCAAGTTTTATATAATCCCCATCATTGTCAAGGACAGTTTGGCATCTTTCCTGCAAATTTTCAATCCCCCTCTTATAGAAATCCAAGGCTTCTGAAGCAAAATATGACTCAAGGTGCCTCCTTGCATCTTCTACATATGTGAATGTTTTATTTCTTAAATAATGCTCCAGAGATCTGAAAAGATGATGGTCAGAAGAAGGCCTAATTTCCTTCCCTACAATTCCCCCACTCTAAAGCCTCGTCCTTCCTTTAATTTTTCCTCGTGATGCCACAACAGAAATGATTCTCCTAACACCACTTTGGTGTACACTTTCACTTCGGGTTCCCGGCAACGTCCCATCTCGACCAACCCTTGAACACACAAGTGGCAACGGGTTCTCAAAGAGGAGAAACTTTTCCAGGCGGCCGTCAGCTGCTGGCTACTCTCACCCGGACATCGCGACGTCGACGGCGGAACGCATGCGGGAAGAGGTTTACGGGAAATCAACGGGACGCGCGAGCCTCGCTTTGCAGAGGCAATGCTCGAATCCCCAGCTGCCCAACAGGGATCAGCAGGAAGAGGATTTCAAGCGTCTGCCCGAGCAGCATTTCGTGACGGTCGACCACAGGTATTCCGCCGCCAGGAGGAAAGAGGAGCAAATAGAGCAGCAACAAAATCCAGTGTCTTCCATGAGGGTGAAGAGCGTTCAAGGCCCGCCGAAACCGCCGCGCATAATCACCTCGCTGAAGAAAGCCCCTTTCTCCGACGCGGAGAGCAGCAAGTCGGAGCCACCTGCGAAACCACCCAGGTGAGATGATCATCCGAAATACACAAAAAAAAATAACCCTTACACTCGAATAACCCTTTGCACTCAAAGCTATTTTAACTCCAAAACGAAACACATCTTCCGACCTAGAATATTGCCCTTCTATATATACAGGGTGTACACGCTATTACTAGCCAGCGTTTTTCTTGTAAATAGTAAATATTAGAAAAAAATGAAAGAGGAAAAAGTAGTACTGTTTTTATACGCAACACAATGACGTATGTAATTTTGTTGTGTTTATACTATTTCGTTAGATATGAAGGTGACCTTCAATTTTTTAAATGGAATGTTGTATATTTTTGTATGTCACGTGAAAGCGTGTGTCTAGACGAATTCATCCGTATACTGCACAGTGACCTTCGAGGTGATGCAAGGTCAGAAATGGAAAAAGCATTTAGAATATTTCATACCAATGTGTTTACAAGTGTTCCTTATTTATACGAATCAGATGATGATGTCATTCACATTCAGAGTGTTTACTTCTAGTTTCGCTGGCTAGTAACAGGATGAACACCCTATATATATTTTTTATGTTACACATACGAAAATGGTGCAACCTCCTCGTACAATACCGAAATGTTTAGCAATTTATTAGCTGCAAACAAATGTAATAATGTAAAAAATATTTTGAGTAATGATAAGTGAATTTTTAGTGGTGCCTTACAGTCGCCATTCGAGTGCTGTGGGTTAAAATGCTGTTATTATATTCGAGCGAATTGCCACGTTTTGTCGAATGATTTGATAATTGTCGTAGCATTGTCTTTTATTTTAGAGATCTTGCTTTTGTACGTTTTTTGCGTCGCAACTCGGTCGTTATTTGGTGACGGTGGCAGCGAAATTAGTGTGGCGAGCGTGGAGCTGTGCAGTCAAACAGTTCTCTTGCAGCCCCCTGTCCCCATTATTAAGTTTGTCCCGTGCAATGTGTCTGCGTTAATATATGCTTTCAAGCGATCTGGGTCGCACATCCGGAACCAGCAACTCTCAAAGAGAAGAGTATGCTAAGAGTGTAAGATCGCCGGGGCTGACAATGCAAGGATAGAACGACGTTTTGTTAGGCACATGCAAGGCGCTTAGCCGCTCTAAAGCCGTCGTGTTCCGCCGATTTTGGATTTGCCCGACGGCACCAGAACCGTTACAAAGGTTCCACGCGATAAGCTACCTACGGACCGCTGTACAGCTTTATAGCTCGTACAGGTTTTAGATAAGACAGGTTTTAGAATACAGTGATTTCTCTATATATGTCGCCAAGACCTGTATGATAAATGTCGCGGAATTATCCCCACTACCGTATACCCTGTGAGGGGCCTAGAAGCTCCAGAGGCCCAGGACGTTGAGAAGTGTAAACATTCGGGTATGTCTCCTGGACAATATATGACACTGGCAAGATCCGTTTTGTTGACATATATAGGGAATTTACTGTGGTGTGAAAATGACGAATTTCCAATTAGTGTGCGCTATGAGAATTACCAATTAGGGCGCGCCAGATTATATTGATGCAGCTTTTCGCTACGGACCCCCTGGGGTTGAGGGGTTAAGCGAAGTCGGGGACAGATGCCGAGGCAACCCTTGGCCTTCGAAGGATTTATGGCACGGCCTGCGTGAGGTCTTGAATACTTGAAATTAAACAGAACTGTCGTTGGGTGATGGCGCTTTGGGTCGCCAGCTGTGTTTTAGAGAAGGTTTGAGAGTGAGAGAGAAAGTGAGTTCTAAAAGAATTGGGGGTCTGTTCTGAAGGATTTGACCAGGGACTGGAACAGGCACTGCTAAGGGCACTTTGTGTGCCAAGGACTCATCCCATGAAGGGACACAGTTCTAAACTCGAGTGAACGGACTGCAAGGACTTTCTAACATGTGTATACCCATTGTTATGCTTCCAGAAATCTGATAAAGAACGGACCAAGGGCTCGTCGCGGCAAAGCAGTTCAAAGGGCACCGTCTCGACTTTACAGAGCCGTTGGGGGACCCATGAGATCATTCAACAAAGCCCAGTGCATCGGACCTGAATTTGTTGTTCGTGCCAATCAACCACCGAAGGTGCTGTGTGTCGGACAAGTAAGGGTAAAGAACTTATCTCTTCGATTTAGTATTGTAAGTTGTAGTCGCAAAACGAATAGAACAGCTCAGTAAGAAGAAGAACATTTTTGCAAGCAACATTTTTAACGTTGGTTCTAAAACGGAGAGAAAAAAATAATTTCCGGTACCGGGAATCGAACCCGAGCCTCCTGGGTGAGAGCCAGGTATCCTAGCCACTAGACCATACCGGAGATGAAGTCACTTCTTTTATTAATTGTTTAAATATTTAAATGTTGTTGCATTAATGTCCGATCATAATAGTTCTTCGATTTTTGTTGCTTTGTATAAAACACGTTAAGATACCGCATTGTTTATTGTACGAGAAGATGAAGCATTTATTGTCGATAGAAAATACAGCAACAATTTACTTTTAACAATAACATTTCATTGTAGTTGGGGCATGTTAAAAATTATTTATTACTCTGACGAAGTAGAATCCTATTTTCCTTCTAGTATCGTTTGCAGTTCAATTTTTTAATTTGTTGGGACAGGGGCATTAAAAAAACAAACAGCTGCAAAAATGATTATTTTTATATTGCTCGGTGAAATTGTTTCAAAATTAAAAATGAATACGTGAAAATAAAAGAATAAAAAAAGATTTCCGGTACCGGGAATCGAACCCGAGCCTCCTGGGTGAGAGCCAGGTATCCTAGCCACTAGACCATACCGGAGATGAAGTTTCATCTTCCTTCATTCGTTTTTTAGGATATTGAGGTAGAAAATTAATGGCTTAATTCGCGTTTGGTATTAAAACTGTTTAATACGTGAAGATGTTACTTGAGAAAACGCTACAAGTATGTCGCAAGGAATCAACGGGTCGCAAAAGTAACGCGATACGGCTAGTCCGAATATCGTAGCTTTCTGGTCCTTTATGCTTCCTGAGAGTACCTCAATAAAGTCCCCGAAAACCGTTAAAATAAGGACAGAGGTTCTTCACCCCCCCCCCCCCCCCCCCCACGAGGGCATGGAGAAAGTTTCCTCCACCAAAACAACTGCATCCGGGGACATCCTCTCAAGGATGTTGTAACGGTCGGGCTAAGGTTCTGGCAATCGTCACTTTAATTCCCACGCACCATGGTCGCTACAATTTAATTACGTAAATATTATTGCATTAATCGTAGTAGTTCTTCGATTTTTATTACTCTGTATAAAACAGATTAATATATCGTATGATTTATTGCGCAAAAAAATGAAATATTTAGTGTCGATAGACAATACAACAATTCACTTTTAACAATAACATTTCATCATAGTCAGGGCATGTTAAAAATAGTACTCTTTATTATTCTGACGAAATAGAATCCTATTCTCCTTCTAGTATTGCAGGGTCATGAATAGACTGCGGATCTTTATGCATTTATGGCTTATGAAAATTTTCAAAAAATGCTATGATATAAAATTTGATAGAATTTAGTACGATTTTTATTTGTTTTGCATCTACAGAGGCTGTTTCCAAATCGAAAAATGAGATTTTATTCCATTCTATTTTCTTAAAACTGGACTACAAAATTTGGAAATTGCATAAACATCCGCAGTCTAGTCATGAATGTGACACTGTGTTTAGAATGATTGTTTAGAGTGACTGAGGACGCGACGTCGTGGCGCCCACGTGTTTGGGTCCGGCTTGAAAGGGAGTCTGTTTGGGCCGAGGTGCTAAAGAAGAGTGTTTGGGTCTCCAGTGACATGAGCGAAGTGTTTAGGGGCGCCGAGCGCAGGGCGTACGTGACTAATTGGGTTTCCCGAATGGATATGAAACTAATTGAGAGAGGATGAGAGTGCGAGTACACAGCCTATCGTCTGTAGTTAAATTTTTTAATTTATTGTTGGAACAGGAACATTAAAAAAAGACAGCTGCAAAAATTATCATTTTTACATTATTCGGTGAAATTGTTTCAAAATTAAAAATAGAATGTGTGAAAATAAAAAAATTAAAAAAGAATTTCCGGTACCGGGAATCGAACCCGAGCCTCCTGGGTGAAAGCCAGGTATCCTAGCCACTAGACCATACCGGATTATGGTTTGTCTGACCTTTATAGTCATATGTGAAGTTTACCTACCTGGTATGATCCAAAAAAAAAATTTTCCGGTACCGGGAATCGAACCCGAGCCTCCTGGGTGAAAGCCAGGTATCCTAGCCACTAGACCATACCGGAGGATGCGGTGTTGTTGACTTTTCGCTTGTCACAATGTGAAATCATACTACATCACACTATTAATTCAAAATCACTGCTTCCAAAATATTTCGAGCTAAACAAAATTTTCAAAAAAATTCTCGAAAAACCATCAAAACAGACCGAGATAAAAACGTGTTGGCAATCTTTACTAGTTTCTCTGCGATTCCTAACGATTGCAATCTTTCTCAAATTTCTTTTTCTTTTATGTCACCTAGTTGACTAATTTTTTTTTATCTGACCTAACTCCTCATAAATATCTAAGCACTGCGGCCCGACGATAAAGAAGTCATTGTGGTGGAAGGGTGTTTAAGTAGTAATTTGAGCCGCAGTTTCTGGAAAATGTCAGTTGACTTTTCATGAGAGAACAACCCTGCCGTATCACTGAATGGCACTCGACGCACCGTAGACCCTCGGCATAGTGAAAGGGGACACGTGATTTATGGATCGGTTTCCAAAGCGCAAGGGATTTAACCGCTATATCCTGCCAGGCCCGCTTTCAGGCTAAACGCTGAAAATTTGTGGGTTCTACCTAATTCGTTAACCGCTCCAAATTTATTATTAGTCGTCAGCTGAACGCTGTCCGACCTACTTCTACCACA
This sequence comes from Seladonia tumulorum, assembly GCA_913789895.3. Classification (NCBI taxonomy): domain Eukaryota; kingdom Metazoa; phylum Arthropoda; class Insecta; order Hymenoptera; family Halictidae; genus Seladonia; species Seladonia tumulorum. The sequence goes on from OU565280.1 coordinate 8,357,565, forward strand.
TTTTTCGTCGTAGGAAATGTGGCCGTCCCTTCAAATTAAAATTATATGTTTTTGCCTAACAATTTATTGCAACAATAGTAGTAATAACAAATATATTTGGAATGTTAAAAATGAGTTAGAAACATCCTAAAATATAAAAAAAATGTGAAAAAAATAATTTCCGGTACCGGGAATCGAACCCGAGCCTCCTGGGTGAAAGCCAGGTATCCTAGCCACTAGACCATACCGGATGTTGATACTCCGTGTATTTCATGCCGTAGACTTTCTATGTGAAATAGTAAATATTTTATAACATTCCAAGTGATTCCAATTTTGTTTTTTAATGTTACAGATTTCCTTAGATTGTAATATAGTTTCTTTCAATGCTAATATATTTCTCTCGGTGGTATTTTCATCTCGTTTCGATCCCTTTCGAACAATTTCAAAGAGGTGGTCATCGTGGTCATAGTGGCAATTAACGGGTTTCAATACAAACTGAGTTAGCAGGGTACGGGTTTAAATGCGTTGCATTGTTTGCATCGTTAGGTTATTCATAACAGACGTGTCCTGATTGGATTTTCCCTTCTTGCAATAGTTCGCCGGTTGTTAAATATAAAAAATTTGTATTTTGTGACAACAGCTCGATTTTAATGAATTTTAATTTTTTTTTTCTATTAATAGGCTGGGAGCTGCGGACGTATAGTCGTTATAATGTTGACTGGACAACGTGTGGAGGTGACTTGCGATCCTCAAAAGGTCACAGCCGGTGATCTGTTCCAGGTGAATTATTTAATAAACAAAATTCTTGATACTTTCATAGGGTTTTGATTTTTGATACAGTTTTAAAATCGACTCAATTTTTATTCAATGTGGACATTACCCTGGCCTCGGCAGTCAGTCAAGTCTGGAAATTGATTTTTCGTATAAAGCAGAAAACTATAGATCAATTTTTGAAGATGAAAATTGATGAGGCAAGTCGAAGTTCGATTGAAAGCACGAAGTGGGCGAGAGTTTTCGACGGAGAGTGTCGCACGACGATAAGAGATCCAATTTGCTGAACAATTATATTTGAATGATACGTACGTACACACGCGAAAGGGTTCGCACGACGACACATTCATAATTCATAAAAATAAAATGCTCGGCTGACGTTTCTTCGACTAATTATCGCGATGACCTATTTTCAAGTGAAAATACGATTAGAACGAATCGAACTCCGAAATTTCGTAATCGACCGATAACTCGTATCTAGTTGTAAATTCGTTTTACGATTGGCTGAACGGTTATCCAGAATTATAGTATGAACTACAAGACGCGGGCCGGTTATTCACGAGACCACAAATTCCGGCGTGAACTCAAGAGAAATTCTGGCATCCTGCCGAGATTAATTGTTACACACGACAAATCCACAAACCATCAGTTATGCGATATCAACGATTATGTATGCTCGGCGAAACAGGCGTCAATCATTACGGGATATCGCGTTTTCGTCGACTCGCTGCGAATATAATTTTAGAATTTTCTCCGTTTCTTGAGACAAAATTAAAAATTTTCTATTCGACAGAAAATTAATACTCGGCTGAACCAAAAATCGAGGTTCCAAAGCGAGGAACTCACAGGTTCAAAAGTTATCGAGTTAAACACGCGTAACTTTTGAACCAGTGAATTCCTCCTTTTAAAATTTCGATTTTTGGGGTTTTCTTGTAAATATGTACAGGATTATCTATTAAAAAGTTAAAAATTTCTGGTTCGCCAATCTGAAGTTTAATCGTTCGTTCTCCTAATACTTTTGACTGATTTTGTACAAACGTTTTCCAGGCCATCGTGCAAGCCGAAAGCCTGGACGAAAACTTCACTCTCGGCTTGGCGGTGCTATTAGCCGGTGATTTTGCAATTTTGCCGCCGGAAACAAAATTGAATAAAGTCGCACCGCCGGGATGGCTGAGCAGCGGCAAGAGCAAAGGTCTTCTGGGTCTGCCGACCAGTTTCATGCTGTATCTGAGGCTCAGGTTTTTTCTTCCTTCTCTTCGTGGAATAAGGTATTTACCACAGGGCCGAAATAAAATTCTACAGCGTATTATTTCCCACCGAACAATCAAGCCTACAGAATAAACGACGGCGGTCGTTCTTCTTCCACATATTATAATGCATACACAAATATAACTAGAGCAGCGTTGTTTGAATTGTTCACACGCCAATAAATTGTCGGTTATTCGCGCAGGAGCTGGATATCAAAACATCTATTGTATCTGCAAATACGACGATGTATATTGGAGCAACAGCTGGTGTGCCCGTGTTCGGAGTTAATTAATCTAACTGGATTGGCACTTCAGGCGGAATTCGGGAATTACAACGTGAACGTGAGTAAATGGAAAATCGACTGTTTTTCGTGGGTGTGTACTTGACACGGTGAAAAATCAATGTTTTTATACCAACACGATTAAAAGAGATAAAATTTCACGAGCGAGGTGAAATAATCTGATACGAAAATCCCGTTTTTAATCTGGTCTTGTATTTTCCCGTAGGAGCACGGTTGCGGCGATTATTTCCTGTTGGAGCACTACATACCGGAGTCGTTGATCCTCAATACCGATCAACGCCAGTCGCAGATCAACAACGGGGAGACGGACACCCTACGAGCTCGCCTCCACCAGGCTCACCGGGACAGACGGGGTCTGGACTCGAACAAAGCTGAAGAGATGTTCATCGCTCACGCACAGACGCTGGCAGATTACGGGTCTCATTACTACATCGCCACCGTCGACTCGAAGGAGCTCGAGAAGGTGATGGCTCAGCAACGGAAGAGGGCTGCCAGCAAGGATCGGAGTAAGTCGGACGGATTGCACGACGGCACGGAGAACATTTACGGGCAAGACAGAGCTCAGGAGTATCCTCACCGCGGTCGGATTGAGATCGCGCGATTAGGATCCTGCGAGAATCTACCGAAGATCCCGTACAACGGCGAGGAGACTAAGCCGCCGGCACTGACGAAGAGCGCGACCTCGAACGACATCTACCAGAAGAGCTCGAAGAGCCGCGTCGAAGCCTGCAACAACAACAACAGTAACATGAACAACAACAACAACGCGAATCACAAGAACGACAAGAGAGAGAAGAGCAAGAAGAAAACTGAGAGCAACGTCTGGCTGGCCATTCACGCGCAAGGCCTGAAGCTGTTCGAACGAGGAGGCGTGCCCAGAGAGAGGATCGAGCTAGCTCAGTTTCAGTGGAAAGACATTCAAACGTTGAGCTACAGCAAGAACTGCCTGGTCGTTTATAGCAAAGTCAATGGGAAACGATGCAAGTTCAAACTCCGAATGGACCATCGGAAGTAAGTCCCGTTTCGTTAACTCTGTTCACTTCGGGAAAGCGAAGGTTAGCGTAGGGTGCTAGAAACACTTCATGTTGTGTAATTAACGGCGTCAAGCTTAAAACTATTTTTACGTTCCAGGAGCTACTTCGCTTTCAAGCTTACCTCCCTGCACCACCAATTCTTCCTGCGGTTACGTTCCGAGCTTACCTCTCTTCAAGGACTCGCGAAAGGTATGTAGCAACATCTCCAACTCAATTATACACTAAAAATTAAACCCTACGAATAACACGATCGCGTTTGCAGAGTTCGGAGTGCCCACGACGTTGGAAACGAAGGCCTCGCCGTCGAAGGCGAAGTCTCACGACAGCAAGACGAAGATAGCGATAGCGAACACCGTGAAGAACGCTCAGCTAAGGATGAACTATCCGATGCAGCTCGAGGAGTACCAGAACAAGGAGAACGAGAACCCCGGGAAGGACGCGAATTCGGTGTCAAAGCCTAAAGATCCTCTTCGTGAGCCAGGATCCTATTCTTTCGAGGAGGATGTTCTTTACGCGCAAGTGAACGTTCGGCTGGAGCCGGAGGGCGAGTCCCGTGACACGGAAGATGAATCCGAGCGAAGTTTAACGACCCCGAATGAACCCTGCTCGTTGGACGCGAAGGGGATGAAAACCAACGGGCAACTTTACAGCTGTCCTCGGATAGAACTGGCAACGGAGACCACCGAGTGCGGGTATTCTTTGCCTAAAATTATGTCGTCGAACAATGTCGATCAGATAGAGAATCCTGCTAATCCCGAGGAGCTGTACGCGGCGATCAACAAGGTCGGGATCAATCGGAAAGTGGAGTTTCCGGTTCCGGACGAGGTGTGGGACGTGTCCGACGTGAAGAAGTCGTTACACAAGGTGCGCGAAATCAGTAAAAGTTCACAACACCTGTGCGTAACCCCTGCAGTTATCAATTGTAATTTAGAACGCTGCAGGTGCAGGTTTTCATCAATAGATAATGCAGATTAAAATATTTGTGAATCAATATTGAATTGAGGAATCCCCTAAAGTACTGTTTTTGTGTAATTCTATGAATTTTGAATGGAGATTGGTGTGTTTAGATGAAGACCTCGAGCTTACCGAACTACGGAACGTCGAAGCAGCCGGGTGGTTACCGTACGCCGAGTTTACCGCGGCGTCTCGGTGTGAAAATGGGAACGCGAGCCATCTACAACAGCCTGGTGCAGAAGGACACCGCTCTTACCGACGACATGGAGTCGCTCTCCTTGAAATCAGACGCGGAGTCATCGATCCAATCATTATCCGGCCGGTCTACAGAGTCCCCTTTACCGGAAGCATACGTGCTCAGTTAGTAACGACTAAATCTGATAAATTGTTGAAACGCTTATTTACGAATTGCCTAACTTTTAATTTATGTATTCTAGATGCTGATATCCGCACGGACGATGAGACGTTCCACGTCACCGAGGACGAATCGATGTCCGCGTCCTTGGCCGCTCGCCTAGAAGAGTTATCTTTCGCCGAGGAGCGGATTCTGCAGACGATCAAACTGGAAAGGGGTCATGGTGGCAGCATAGGACTGCAGGTGATGGAGGGTAACGATGGCGGCGTTTATGTTCAAGCGGTATCGGTGGGTGGTTCGGCGGACATGGCAGGGAACGTGAACAAAGGTGTGTTTTCATGGAATATTCTTCCACAAGGCGTTTGTACTAATTCAATGAAATTTATAGGTGACCGTATTGTGGCCATTAACGGGCAGAATTTATTGCACCTGCGGTACGACGAGGCTCTGAAGATGCTGCAGAGCTCCTCGGACACGATCGAGCTGGTACTCTCGCAAGCCACCTCGCGCAAAAACGCTATCTCCAGGCAGAACCACGAACAAAATGTGGCAGAAAATAATTATTTAAAGTGAGCATTTATTTGTAGTGTATTTTTTTTTTCAATGAAACGTTTCTTTCGTCTCGCGTGGTCATTCCTTTCGAACTTAAAACGGGAATTATACAAGAACGGATTGAAAATGTAACCCAATGTATACTTCTCTTCGCTCCTATGAGAACAATAGAACTGTGGAGGAAGATTATTAGACATTAGCACAGATTATTTTCAAATGTAGTTGAATATTTTGATGCGCTGGGGCAAGCAGGCTCCCGGCATCCTCGATGAAAGCGTATCTGCTGATCTCCCGGCTGAAGGTTGTCCACGTATTGATTTCAGTGACATCAGATTCGACGTGTCCTCGGAAGCGGATACGTCAAGTGTGACGAACAAATGGCTCGTACAGAGAACCACCGATGGCGCATCGGTCCAAAACACTTCGAGCGCATACAGCAGTGCCGCATCCAGCGCAATGGGCAATCATAATGCGAACAGCGTATACATGAGCGATCTCGTCGATAACAACGCACTTAAATCCGCCAGTATATTGCTTAATATAGAGGACTTCGACGTCAGTAGAACGAGCCGCCAAGTCTTTATTTAGTCAGTCAGATGCTTAATTGCAGGTACCTCATATTCTTTTATCATTAAGCCTAAAAAATAGAAATTACATTTATCATTTCTCTTACGTTATCTACAGTCTACTATTAAAATTAATTTTTGGAAAATCGATGGAACTTTCCTGGTGATAATTATATTTATACAATCATAATTTTTGTAAATATTGCATATTGTGGATTCTTTCATGCACAATAACCACGAGAGAATATTGTTAAAACCGTTACGTCCATTACGTCGAACGTGGCTGCTTCGTTCACGTAACCTAATCGAATTGTTTTCATCCATTTAGCGGGTGAAGCCTTGCTCAGAGTTCGGAGCGGCACCATTCGTTACTTCCCTCTATTTTCCAATTTAATGCGAATGGCCACGTTAAACTTTTGCCCTGAATTAGATCTTGAAAATGCCTGGCGTGTATAAAACATCGGTAATATTTTACTCTCGTATTTTATAAAGCATCAGCATTCGAATTAGTGTAATTTTTAGGCAAGGAAAAATTATGGAATCTCTTGAAAAATATAGCCAAAAGTTAGTATTAAAAGTCATACTCTGCGATTACTGGGTAATTAGGGAATACATATCGAGTAGAAAAACAATTTCTATATTTCCTATTCCTTGATAACTGTTAGCAAACACAGAATTTGCGTAGCTGAAGTTAGGGGAACTGCGTTGGAGACGACATTTGGAGATGTCATTGATTTTAACGTTCCACGCGGGTCTTCCTTCATTCAGTAGGAAATTTAAACTTGCTCGCGTTACTGAATCACTGCTATTGACCGCGTGCCGGGGAGGGGTTGGGGGCTCTTGTCATTTGTAGAGAATCACCTTTAGTATCCCTCGGACGGTCTAACGCCCGTGACAGTCTCGCGTTTCCGCGTCTCGAATCATTTTGAAACACGCTTGCCGCCTGTGGCAGCCACCCTCTCCGCCATGCACAAATGTAATTATCCACCTACTGAAATTCTTTGTTTTCATCGAAACGGAAAGAACAGTGGTGATTCTATAAATTCAATCTTGTCGCAGTTGGAATGAAACGCTAATACAGTTGAGAAACATAGTGATTTTTTGGATCGTTTCAAGGGCCAAGCGTGGTCACGTGATTTTTGCAGCAGATCGGTAACTGCTGTACAATTGCGTTCAGACACAGACTTTAAATCCGTCTTGGTCTTGATCTGACCGGTTTTAAGTTTTTGACTATGCTCTTCATTATGAATTCTGACACAAGAAATGAGAGGAAAATTTTTGGCTTCATTTCTCAGAGAATCAAGACAAAATATGGCTCAATTTGAAGCTAGAGATATTTTCTAGTGCGCGCTGCCTTCGATTTCATCGAGAAAACTCGAAACTATTTCTTGTCTATTTTTGTCGGTAACGTGGTCACTCTACCTTACCGCGAATCTACGTAGTCTTGGGCCCTAAGTGGTTCCATGAATAACACCGTTTGCATATGAACAAAATGGGAATCTTATTCAGAGTTGCTGGGCTGTAAAGAATCGATTCGCGTTATTTATTTGAATTATTTTAAATATCGAAGGAACTTAACCTCTTAACTTAACAATTACTTTTCAAAAGTGTGTATAATGCCTGAGTATTCTCGGGCTTTTAGGTTAAGAGGTTAAAGAGAACCGTGTAGATTTAAAGAATGGATTGCAGCTACGATTGTTATTGTCACGCAAAGAAATGAACGACTGCTGCTTGTTTCAGGCGCAGAGTCAGCAAGCACACCGCCTGTCCCGCCGCGGCGCAAAAAGCGTAAAGCGAAGTTCTCCGGGACCGTAAAATCTCCTGAAGGAACGTCACCGACCACTCTGAAGAAGCTCGAGAGAAAACGTCTGGCTCCGCCACCGCCACCGCCGCCACCCCGGCGAGCACCACGAAGAGTTAAATCCCAGATCGCTAAGTGTCACCGGAACGAAGAGGAAGAAGAAACAATTCCAAACGGTCGGCCAGCCGAGAGGTCGGGGGAAGCATTGAGTAGCCTAAGTTCGCATCATGCTGAAGCAAGGGAGGCGAGGCCTTCGTCCCGTCAGTTCGAGGACACTGACCTGATACCGACTAAAGAAACGAGCAACGCTTCGAACGAACGCGCGTTTCCTTTGTTCGAGACCTTGTCGAGGCCAGAACCGGACATGTATCCGCCATTGCTGTTCACCCTGCACGATTTCCAGAACGTGATGGCGAACAGCCTGCCGCGCGAAGAGGAGTCCAGGACCGAGGCGATCGTCCAGCTGGTCAGCACCATCCGCGACTCCTTCCACGAGTCCTTCGAGCACTCGTTGGACGACGAAGAGGGCGACATGTGCTTCCGCGTCACCACGACCAACCTGCCGTTCGAGAAGTGTCTGGACAGGTGGGGCACCACCTTCGCGGACAACCTGATCGACGATCCGAATTGCTTCGTCTTCGAGGACTACATCGACAGAAGCAGCAAGCTGAACGCCCGGCGATCGACCGGCCCGATGTGCTACAGCGACTTCGAGGATCCGCCAGCCGTTCCGCGGTTGACCAAGGTCAGATTCGTGATCCAATCACCGAGCACTTCCACTCCGGACTATGATCTCAGCGAGGACGGAGATGCTGCGGGCAATAGTTTAGAGGATATCGGTCCACTCGAGGAAGCTGCTGACACACCTAACGCTTCCGTACAGCTGACGGAAATCGTGGACAGCGTGGAATTCGAAGAAGCAGGACACGTTGAAGAATGTCGGCAGAGCTCCCATGACTCCGACGAGTTCGGTGACGTACCTTTCAGCTCGATTTTGAAGACTCACGACGACCCCGACGAGATCCCGTTCGAGTACACCTGTACCTCCATAGATTTAGCCGATCGAGGATCGTCCGACGAGAGCGACGATGCTGCTGCTGCTCCCCTGAAAGATTCTCTTCGTGGCTCGACTTCTGTGGAGTCGCAAGGTCAATCCTTTGAGCCTAGTTGCTTGGTTAATGCGTCGAAGCCCGCAGAGACAAGTTTGACGAGATCAGGAACAGAGTCTCCACCCGTTGCTACTGCGTTGGATAAGGATGAAGAGAATTGGCGGAGGGGGGCAGTCGACGATGACAAAACGTCGGACGCTCCGATTGATTTTATTCGACCTGCCGGAGAGCGTAGAGTCAGCGAGGATGAAATGGAACGTCGGATCCAATCGTATTCATCCGAAGGACTCTTCGAGGATGCTAGCAATAAGAGTATCGAGGACACGGTTCCGAACGAAGCCTTGGATGACGTCGAGCAGAAATTACCGACCGAGAGAGGATTAATGGGTGACCAAGGCGTCGAAGCCAGCGAAGAAAAATTGACAATAAACGGAACAATAATTGAAAATGATCGGGCATCGGTAACGAACGAGCCTAGAGGCGATTCGCTGTCGAAGAGTATAGAAACTAGCTCGGACGAAACGGTAGTATCCGTTGAAGATCGAGATGATAAATCTGAGAGGGTAAGCACCGAGTCATTCAGCAAATCATGTCAGGAGTACAAGCGCAAAATTTTCGTCAGCGAATCGCTCCGGAACATTGTCGCTTGCCATGACTTCTCGTCGAATGATTCCGAAGCGGAAGATGTAGAAGCCATTAGCACATCTTTGACTAAACCTGACAGTTCTATTGATGAATTGAAGGACGCCGTAGAAACCACGAAAAACACCTCGTTTCCTCAAAACGATTCCACCAGCGACGAACCCGCCAGGCGGGCGGTTAGCATGCCGGTTAGCATTCGGAGAAACTCGTTCTTGGAAAACATGCTCTGCGAGGACGAGCCCGAGACATGGGCCGGGACGACAAGCTGCAAGGTCGTGGCTGCTCACCCGAAATCGGTGATCAACGAGGAACCGACGATCCCTGCGATCGAGGAGGACAACAAAGTAGTCTGTCAGCTGGTTGACTCGATGAAGACGGGCATGGCGGTCCATAAAGCGTTGACGAGGTTCAAGGACAATCCGAAGAAGACGGAGGCTCCGGTTGCCAAGCCTAGATCGCCCATAATCATCCAGCCGAGCAAGAAGCAAGCCGGCGAGGCGAAGTGCGACGTGCTGAACGAATTGCTGTCCAATTTCAGCAACATTAGATTGAAACCGGTAAACAATGAGAAACATGGCGGCGTCGACGACATCTTGCGAGCGAACGAGAACAAGTTTTCCGAAGGGCACGCCGACTCCAATGAACAAGTTCCAACGAAGTCTTCGCACATCTCCGGAGAGATGAAACTATTGGACGAATCGTCGCCTGAAAGACTTCTAGGCGAATTCAGCTTCGCAAAGGCGTCTGCGACCGAGTCTCTAATGAATCTCGGCAGGAACACGGAAGTCGTAAAGGTGGACGTGCACAGATCGGATCTGGGCGACGACGAAGATAACGATAACTCGAGAGCGTCGAAGAGCATGCTCGAGACCCGCGTCGAGTCGCGGTGTTCGAGATTGGATGATGCCGAGAAAGTGGAGTCTCTGCAGATGGGAGGCTGCAGCGAAAAGACTGACGCAAAGGAGGATCGCAATGACGAGGAGCTCGACGGCCTTGTGCCGGATGAACAGTTAGGCTTAAGCAGGAGAACGGGTAGCGGCGCCAGAAGTGCCATAGCTAGGAGGATTCCTCGACCCCATTTAAATAATAATGACAATAACAGGGCCGTAACACCCGTAGCTGTAAGTGACGACCAATCCCGCGACACTGTAACAATAACCCCCGGTAGAGTTAGAAGCTTCGTGAAGTACTACGAGATTCGGCGCGAGGCAACGACCGACAACGATTCTAAAACTAACGATAGAGATAAACTAGATAGAGATCAAATGCCGGGACACCGGTCGGTGACCAGCATTCGCAGGGGCCTGGAGGCGAAGGCGATCGGAGCTGAACCCTACGAATCCCGAAGGGACACCTTTCACGCGTCGATCTTGGACAGCGCGGTCGAATCGACCGGGATAAAAGGCGGGTCCGTAATCGCGGAGGTGCTCAAGGTCGAGGAGAAAAATTGGTGTCGATCTAACAATCCCAATGTAATGGAACATCCTGTAACTGAAGATCCGGAATCGAAGAAAGAGGACACGCTGCAAACGTCTCCCGACGCTTCGACCACGCATCCCGGTAAGGTTAGAAGGAAGAAGTCTGTGAAGTTTCAAGGTGGACACACTGTGATCGGTGCGAAATGTTCTCAAGATGATGGCCCCGCGGGGAGCTACGCGAACCAAGTCACCGCATCGCCGAGAAAAAGGAAGGCTCCCGACAGACCGATGCCGGCTGGAAATCCCTCGTGTGATTCTGCAGCTTCCAAAACTGCCGAGAAGAAGGAATGGCTGGACACCGACGCCTGGGTTTTCGACAAACGAGACATTGCTGCACAGGTGAGTCGGCATCTTTGCAAACATTTTTTGTTTATCAGAGAATTGATCAAACGTCCCAGTCTTCGTCGCACGAACTCCTCGGAAGGAGAGCTTCTGTTCTTGGCGAGAGATATTGATCTACGACGCAATCCTTTATACAGGGTGGGTCACCTGTTTGCACCGCAAATATCTTTGTTGGTTTTAAAGATATGTCAAATGTCTTAAGGACAAGGTCAGTGGTTCAATGAAGCTCACAGGATGTCATAAAAATATTTGTCTCAAGGTCACCTTCATTTTTTTAAACTGGACTAGCCTTTTTAAAACGCCTGCGATGATAGATCCTTTCATTAGGAATTCAGTGACTAATCACTCAAGGTCATTCAAGGTCACTAAAAAAGAAAACGTGGAAAATTGAAAAAGATTATTTTTGCTAAACGACCATCACTTCGAACATTTATAAAATACAGGTATTCTGCTCTTGTATCTTAAATCTTGTAGGTTTCCTTTGTCTGTGACCTTGAATGACCTTGTGTAGTTACAGTCACTGAATTCCTGATGAAAGTGACTATCATCGTGGATGTTTAAAAAGGATGGTCTGGGTTACGTTTGGATTAAGTATTCTGCTCTCATATTTTAAATCTTGTACTGTTCCTCTGCTTGTGACCCTGAATGACCTTGAGTAGTTACAGTCATTGAATTCCTAATAAAAGTGACTATCATAGTAGTTGTTTAAAAAGAGTGGTCTGGGTTAGATTTTGATTTAGTATTCTGTTTTCATATTTCAGATATTGTACGTTTACTCTGCGTGTGTCCTTCAATGACCTTGAACCATTATAGTCACCGAATTCTTAATGAAAGGGACTATCACCGCAGTTGTTTAAAGGGGATGGTTCCGTACAAAAATGGAGGTGACCTTAAGATCTCTATATAAAATGACGCAAATATTTTTATATTTATTGTTTATTCAACTTAGTAGGACATTTCACGTATTTTTGAGAACAGCAAAGATATTTGAGGTGCAAACGCCAGGTGGCTCGCCCTGTGTAGACGATGCAAGTAATTGTTGGAGGCATCGAAAGGGGGAATAATCATACTAAATAAGAATTTGTTTAAACTCTGTCGCAGATACAAGCCGCAGCAGAACGCGGGGAATGTTCAGGTATTAACAGCTTCGTTCCAAATCCAGATACCCCACGCCTCGTATTTTATTGTACTGTATAGTTAAACGTAGTTTCTACAAGCTGTTGTCGTTGGTTCCTCGAGTCTCGGCGAAATTTCGCGACGTTCCGTAGCGTCGGCGTGACATTAGATTTTTTTTGTTTTTTTTTTCGAGCTTTCGTTCGAAGCTTCAACCCAAGAACAGATTTTCTAGTGATTCGCGAGATCGATCTGGAATTCGATTTCGATCGGTGTTTCACCGGTTGGGTCACCGAAAATTGAGGAAAAATTCGAAGCGTGAATCTGTCAAAATAATGTGTTTTCGTGAACGTCTAAACAATGAAGACAATAATTTATTAACATGTTCAAGCGACAATACGAGTTCGCGTTGTAACATAAATCGATCGCTTCGAGAAACGAATTTTACGCACGCCTGCCGCACGTTTTAGCAATCCGTGCGGAAAACATTTCATTTTTTTAGTAAAAGTCACGGGCAATTGTTGATCGGTGAAAATCAGATTTGCTATTGCGGCTCGCTGTCCGGGATTTCGAGATCGGGAAAACAGATCTTCCGGTCAGGTGCATCGACCGTGAGCACTATTTATTCGATCCACCGTGTTCGTTTCCATGGCGATCCTCGTAATTTCTTGCGCCATTTTGTCCGACTTATTTTACGTATTTCTGGATAATGGGGCCCCGGCTGGATTTATTATCCCCTCGACGAGCATGAGCGCAACGAAAACAAGAAACGTTGCAATTTGTGGGCTTCGAATTCGGCATACTCCTTGGGAAATGAGATCATTGAATTTTCGGTGGAAAATACGATTTATACAAAGTATATAGATTTCTCATAATACTAGAAAATATTAGAAACAATTTATATATCTTTTTTAAATATATTTTATCTGATTTGTTAATACGAAATAGAATCCTAATTCCTACTAAAGAATTTATCCGAAATTTTGTCATTTATTTAGACTACAGTGAATTCTCGATATATGTCACCAACACGGGTCTTATATCGTGTAGGAGACATACACGAGTCGTCCGAGGCCTAACAGGGTAGACCCCGCAGTGGGGATAATTCTGCGACGTTTATCCCCTAGGCCTCGGCGACATATACAGAGAAATCACTGTATTTGTAAGATACTTTTAATGAATTGACAAGAATGATTATTTGTCGCATCCAATCATTGACTATATATTTTATATTGATTTTAATAAGTTATATAGTGCGGTAGAATTGTCCGTCTCTGTATTGTATAAAATTGTTAATTTTACTTCGAGTTGGTGCACACAGAATATATTTGACGACAGTGCGTGCTGGTAATTCCTGAGCCGTAGGTAATTAATTTCTCCCGGCTGCTTTTCCAACACAACGATCAAGTCTAAATCATGTTCAATCAGTATTTACGACTCGATGCCGTGCAACGGAAGTTCGGCGCACGAGAGCGCACACTCGATAATGAAAACGCGTCTAACATAAGACGACGCAACGATTATTGTTGATCATCGCCGGTTCCTACGAGCTGCGCACGCGACAGAAGTACTTAAAAATTCGAATCACACGTCTCTGCCGCGCCCAGGGGACAATAACAGTAAACTCGAGAAAGTTCCGAAGAAAAATCATAGGAGGGAGTGTTTCCCGTCTCGCGTGCTAAGAATCTGTTCTTTCGTTCGTTTGCTCGTTTATTACGGTTGGTTTTTACAGATTACGACAGATACGTGTACGGCGAACAGCTTTTAGCTCTGTTATTGTCGCAACCATCCTACAGGGACTTTCTATAGGAGGAACATTGTTTTCCAGCGACGCAACATAATCGCAATACAATTCGCTCTGTGCATATTCGAATCACAGACTCTGCTCGATATATGTCGCGAACATCTAGCAGATAATTGTCCCGGAACTATCCCCACTAGCGCGGGGTACGCCCCGTTCGCAGGTATGCGAAGCTCAAGGTCATCGGTCGCCATGGAATGTAAACATAATCAGTGTAAACATAATCAACAGAATTTCTTTATTTTTCATTATTTTTTTATGGGACTTTCACCAACATATTCTTAGCATTTTTCTGATGAAAATGACACCAAATGTGATATAATTCCGATGATATGAATGTTACTTCCGATTATAATTATATTAACGGAAAATTACTGTAAATATGATCCGAATTAGACCGTATTTTTGGTATCATTTTAATTTAAAAAATTCCACAAATATATAAGTGAATGTCTCATGAAAAAATAAAGCAATTTCGTGATTGGATTAGTATTGGTCCCACACCGGTACACCCTTTGTTTTTACGTGGTGGTAATCGCATTGTGGATTCCCCTCCCCCGGGGGGAGAGACGGGGATATGTGAGACTCCCCCCTAACCGTATTATGTTTACACTCCTCAGCGACCGAGGCCACTCGCTGTCCTTTTCCACGGTCTGCAGTGGAGTAGTATCTTCTAGCCGATAATTGTCGCTGGCCAGGCCCGTGTTTTGGACATATATCGGGTAGACACTGTAAAACAGGGAGTGATATTTATTTACGTGGCTGAGTAGCGGCGAAATAATATACTTGTTGCACTGTTGCGTTATGTATTCGTGTTCGGATCGATTTGATGCATATTGAATAGAGTGTGTCGTCGCGAAAAAGTACTCCCATTTCGATATCCGCGGACGGATGTTAATTTGATCGAGCCGTGATTGATGGATCGATCTGGCGAGTGTATAGCGACTATATGACGTACGAATGATTAATTCGATCAGTGTCCACCTTAGATCGCCCAGCGACAACAAAATGCCGTAATATCAAATTCGTTTCCCGTTTGGGAAAGTACACTCGAAACATAAACCAATCAAAATGATAGTACTTTTCGAAGAGTGGACACGCGGTAGGTGGTATGTAGTGGTTCTCTTTTCTTTTCGTTCTTGAAGCGTGCAATTCGTCAGCCAAATGAGACTTAACGCGGTGTGATTATGCAATTGTTTTATTTTCCTCTGTTGATTTATTCTAAGTACGACGATGATTGAAGCGAGTGCGTTATTACTGTATACCGTATACGATGTAGGAGGAAGTTGATGATAAACATGAGAGTAACAATGTCGTTGACACCTAGGATACGTAAACGAGATGCTTCTTACGACTTATTGTTAGTATTACCGTTCGAGAGTCGAGACCCGAGATTGTGCTGATGTCGGTCATCAAAATTCTGAAGATTCTGGATTTCGGAACCGCGAGAATCCCGTAGATCAGTGATGAGCAACCGATGGCCCGCGGGCCTCGCTTGGCCCTAGTGTATATAGGCCTGGGCAACTTGCGGCTCACGAGCCACACACGACTCCTCCCCCTACTTCTGGGTCCCCCCCACCAAACTCCTGTGGAGTGTAGATGCACGTGCGTACATTCACAGTCACGCGGGGCAAAGGCAGTGTGAAATAGTTGCTGGTGGGGGACCGGTACACTGGTGGGGGGAGTCGTGAAGCGACAGCGGGGAAGAAGTTGGCCGGGCCTGATAACTTCTAAACTAATCAATTTTCGACATGAATACCTTAATACTTTTTTAACGAGAATACAAATGTGCATTGATTCGCGTAAAAAAATTATATGATTTCATAACAAAAATTGTTAATATTACGTTCGTTGCACCGAAATCCGCGGGTTGTTCGTCAGTGCAGCAGATAATTCGGATGCTGACGCTCTTTCTTAACGGTCAGAATTTTCCAGCCCGAAATTCCGTGCGAGCAACATTTTCACCGGGCGAAAGGATTTTTCTCTCGGCGAATTTCCCTTTAGAGACTTCTCGTGGCAGCTCTCTGACCGCATTTCCGAGGGAACTAATAATCTGACCCGTAATGCACCGCTAGAGATGTCGTTTCCGATCAAAGTTTTCCGATCGTAATTCCGTTGGCTCCAATATGCTTTGCAAGGCAAATTTCGTTTTCGGTCGTGCCCGTATTAATCTATAATCGATGCGAATCAAACTGGAAGAAACAAACTATATACACCCCGGCCCTGTGTTCGCCGATGAAAATGACGAAACTTTAATGAAACGCGACGCTAGCGCAGTAGAACCACAGTGTGATATTCGTCTCGCTTGTGTCGTCCTGTAGAGCTGTACTTTATTTGTCGCCAATTTTAATCGTAATACTTCTGTAAATTTTTTGACGTCATTGTTACAATTAATTTTTTTTTCGGTTACGGTAAACGAACGCTATAACCATTCCGACGGTCTCGACTCTCTGACCATTGTATACACACAGTTATAGTCATTCGTGTTTGCACCGTGTTGCAGATATTAAACGGAAGACTTCAATCAGAAAAATTTACATTCAATCTATTTTATCTATTTAATATTTCAGGGGAAAAATTTAATATAATAATTTACTAAAATTGTGTTTAACAGTCATAAATAGTGCTGTTTATTAGATTAGGAAATCTGTTCATTAAGCTATTTGCTCCTTTGGTATAAATAATTAATTTGTAAAGACCGATGGAAAAGAATTTAGCGAGGGAACAATGAATTCTTTTCCTTTGCGTTCGTCGCGGAGGCGAATGAATTTAACTGTGTCTATATGTCTATAGAGATACATATGTATATGTAATATACTTGTACAAGATGAATGTGAGTATTATTACACGATAATTGTTCTGTAAAACGCAATGTGACTTACCCCCCTATCCATTCCAATCCAACGTTAATTTACATACCGGAAAAGGCACAGGAAGTTGTGCGAGAAAGAGAGTCGTAGCCAGTGTCGCCAGATGAGGGGAGGGGACAAGAATCGAGGAGAAGTAGTTACCCCCTCTCTGCCAGTATCGGAGCATGCGCGACGGAGACGTAACGCGTTACGTGACCTCCTGGCGAGGGACTGGCGCCGTGGAAGGGGAAATTAGAGTGGGGGACCAAGTCTTGATCTGGCGACACTGGTAGCCATCTTGAGCCACACGATCAAAAAGCAGTAAAACGCGATACAGTGGATTCTATTCGTCGCTTCCTATTGGACAATAGACTGTTCTCGATTAAACGAAAGAAGTATGATTATTCATATCGACCTCAGACATCTGATTTTTCGAGAACCTGTATAGTACGTGGAAAGAATTCTAGCTCGAAATGAAAGGCGTTCATTACGCTCGCGATGCTCCATTATTTGCGTACATTCATTCAAAGCTTCTTTCAGACTTTTAGTGCCATTATTTCGCTTCATTCTCTCCTCGACGCCCTTTCAATGCATTCGCGCATTATCCTGCAGTGTCGTTCCAAAACAACTTTCGCGGTTATAATTACGGTAACAGAATACGCCAATATTTACCCTTTAATTAAAGCCATAGTAATTACAAAGCCAGCTGTTCTGTAAATGTTACGTATCGTATCGCGTTTCATCGGAGTCGAATAATTGTTTCCCGTTGATCAGCGATAAATGGGGATGTGCTGGCCGGCTCATGTGTATTGGTTTATTCGTATCAGGTTAGCAAATTTTCGTAATTTATCTTGTAGATAGAAGGGGAAATTAGAGTGGGGGGACAAGTCTTGTGGGCAGATGGAGTCTTGTGGAGTGGGGGTAGACCATAGTACAGATGTAGCTGCCCACACAACTGTGACCAATGTCGCCAGATGAGAGGAGGGAACAGGATTCCAGGGGAATACAGTCTCCCCCTCTCTACCAGTACCGGGTTAGTCACGTGACGGAGGCGAAACGTGACCGGGCCGTGGGGGAAATTAGAGTGGGGGAACAAGTCCTGATCTGGCGACTGCGCTGACCCGAACCCGAACATCGGGCGGCCCGCACATCCCCAGTGATACAGTCTCGTGGCTTAAACGAGCAGAGAATGGACGAAAATGTGAAAAAGTATCGCAAGAAAACCTCGCACGAGGAATCCGCTGTATCCTTGCCTGTGTTGAGAGAGGGGAATGATCGCAGAAAAGGATAAACGTTAGACGAATTTACCGAGCACCCTCCTTCGCACGTTTTTAGACGTGGACCCGACTACTGTTTTGTAACACTTAGAAGAGAGTTTACACACAGACGCGAGACGTAGTTTGTGCGTATAACGAGAACGCCCCGTAATTATGCCGTAGAATCACGCACGCTCTTGCGGATAGTTAAACATTTGTGTTGATTCGTCGAGATGAATGTTCTCTTGCAATACATTGTACGTTTATATTTCCGCTAAACGCTGAATAAATTATTATTTTCTATGCTGTAAACACACTTTCTTGCTTCACTCGACTCGCATGCTCGGAGAAACGGGAGTTCCGGGAATTCTTGCGAGTTTCACGTCGAGATCGTGATCACAAGATTTATGTCCACGTGTTGTTTCTGTTTCGGAAAACTTGCGAGAGGAGTCTTCTTCTTTTCTCAGAGCCGAGAGTTTCCCCGGTTACGTAGTCGCTGCAGATGAGTAACGAGCGGATTTATGTCAGAGTGGAAATTTTTGGCAATTACGTATCTCCATCCTGACTCACCTTGTGCATAAATGTTGCGTAAATGGGACGTCTATTAACGGCCGCTGGCTATCGATTAAACGACACTTTCGATGTAGAATTCTTCCTAAATTTAGGGAGAGAGTATAAATATAACCCGGCTCTTCTAACAATATCCGATATCTGAACGGGTGACCACATTTTCACGAAGACTTCGGGAAGAGTCGAAATTGAAATTGGGACAACATGTAGAAAAACCAAAAAAAAAAAAAAAAGAAAAATGAAATTACTAGGTCCGTAAAAATTCGTTACGTGGATTTGACAAGGCATAAAATTGGCTAACAACTAAAATTGGGCACACGGTTGCATGCGACTGCTTTTTAAAAATACAAAACGGCGAATTTCAAGGTTTCTTTTCCGTTGAAATATGAGAATATTTGCTCTTGATCGGATCTACTGCGATCCATAGCGGCGGCCAATAAAAATCTTGTGAACGTATACCGTCCGGTGGTTTACCGTGATCGAATGTAAACAAATTTTCAATGGGCCATTGATCCACGACAGCTACGAGCGCGGCTTTGTCTTGGCAAACAATGTTGCGAGGCTTGAATGCATGCGAACACCTCTAGCACAGTCTAGACTGTCTAAATCAGAGCTGTTCAGCGTCTGCCCGTCCGGGCAGCGATTGCCCTGGGGACGCACAAAGGGCACTAAGCCACGCCCCTGCGGTCAAGGCTGCCCCAACGACCTAATCTCAACTAACTTGGATTAAATCTCTATATTTTAATTACTATTCGAGAGCTTGTCCCGAAGCAAAGTGTAATCGCTCAACTTTAAACACGCATAACTTTTGAACCAGTGAGATCCTCACCTCGAAACTTCGATTTTTGGCATTTTCTTGTCAAGATGTACATGATTATGTAACAAAAAGTTAAAAAATCCTGGATTGCCAAGCTGAAGTTTAACCGAAACGATTACAAGGTTCTGTTCCAGAGAAATAGTAATAGGTAGGTAATTCTGATAGTTTAAAGTCGGCCAGTGGCAAGGTAATTAGTGTGTAAGTGATAATTAAAGACCGCGGAATGATAATCAAGTGTCATTAACGTTGTAAATTGTGAGAATAATCGGTAAAGTCAAGATGGACGGCGATGCCAGTGATCGGGCAGCCGAAGGAAAGATGGCCGACCACAGCGACAAAGGCAGTATGAATTTCTGGCGATCTTTGGGGACTCGTCGAACGGTATGAATGTTTCATTTCAATTCGATTTGGGTCACAGTTGACCCCATTAACCGTTTCGCTCACCCGGACGAGTTACATGTCCCGACACTGTTTGCACAAGGTCACGGACTAGTCATCTCGCGACACAATAACACTGCTTCTGCTTTCGAGTGTAATAAATGCTTATTAAAATTCGACTCCTGATTTTTGTGCGAAATAATAAGTCTGTGCATTAATTGCAAGAGACAAATCTTTTTCACTAATAATGTTAACGCAGTGAAAGTGATACAATAATACTCTTAAAGTCTTTTAATCTTGTCACTGTTTAAAGTTGCACCTCATTTTTGTCATGAATGCATAAAATCCGTAACACATTCCAGTTATCCTAAAAGCAGTATACTTTTCTTACATTACATTGTTACATTGTAGAATTGCTGTCACCCTGACTGAAAATTCAACTGTTCGACAGGGAAATGTTTCAGTTGAAAAGGTTAGGTTAGTAGGGTGTTGCTTTTGCAATTACTGACCTGCTCGACGCTCTGATTGAGGCTTAGCAATCGAGATTGATTTGATGCTCGAAGGCGATTCAAGTATATCTTCCAGTCGTTTTGCTCGATTCGATCGATCTTGACCAGCTCGCCGAATGTGTACCTTGCTGCAAGCGGTTAAAAAGAATCATTGAGATGGCCTTCCGGTAGAATCGTCGGCGCGACCTGTCAGCGCGACCAACGGTCGCCAGCTGTCGCTGTAGCGGTAGCGATCTCCGTTGGAGGTTAGGAACCTCGCAGTTACGTCGAGCGTGCTTTTACCTGGCGGAAGGGCAGGGCAAACATATGGGACCGTCAGAGAGCGGATGATATTCGTGACACAATCCACGTGCCAGCATTCCTGCATCCTAGCCATTGGATCCCGCGGGATTTATTTTCGGATCGGTATGACGCCACCGTGGGTTTACACGGTGGCGGGCAAGCAGCCGCCAAGAAAGCCTTCAGTGAATCCGCGGCTGGCTTGCAGCGCGTCCCACGATCGCAATGCTGCACACCTCGGTAGATCGATCGGTCGATCAAACGGTTTGTTCGCGAACTGTGTTTGCCTAGTTGGGATTCAGAGGCGCGTCCGGTCACCAGTCGATTCTATCCTTCTATCTCTCTCTCTCTGACAAACCATGCCGCGTTCTACCGGTGACGTTCATCTGAACGGGTTACATTGATCATCGACAACAAGCTTCGACAATAACGTAAAGGGATAGTCGCGTGACTCTTTAATTAATAATTTCTATTCACGGAACTTGTCACTTTTCTTGCTCTGTATGTATGAATTCTGACGCCAGAAACGTGCTTCAATTACTACATAGATTGAACCTTCCTCTTTCGAATGAGTCCTTTACCAGCCACAAAATATTCTTATACAAGGACGAAAACTTGGGGCACGTAAAACCATTTTTTTACGGTAATGTAGTCACCCTACCTTATCGCGAATTTACGAACACCGGGCCCGAAGATTCTCTTCTAAACATGATTAGCACGGTTACAAGTTGGTTGCTCACCAACGAATACTGGGTCTTCTAGATCTCAAAGTAATCGATCCGGAGGATAGCCACAGCGGATCGAGATTTGTATAAACATCCGCAGAGAATCGCGATTTGACCCGAATCACGGGAAGTGTAAACAAACTGTTGAACGCTCGCAGCACGCTTCGGCAAGCGTTTGTATATAGCACATGTTCCCAGCGTTAGGTGTGTATTTCCATGGAGGTATACAATACAAGAATCTCTTTCTCGAAACAGGATACACAGACTCTCATTAGTCTTCCCCAAAGGAATTTCACGTTTCAGCCGTCGACGTCGACGCGACGCTAGTGTTGACGAAGGAAAAATGAAAGTACGCGACTACAGATAAATAGTTATTCTCGGGAGCAAATATCCACGGACAGTTTTTGCAAACGCCGACCTGGGACGTGTGTATTGTTTCTGCAGAATCGGTTAAAGTTTCAAGCACCCATTCAGAACTGTAAACTCTGATAGTGTCGTATTCTTATTTTAGATGGAAACAATCTCATTAGTTGCTCGCTATTTCCACTCGTGCGCAGAGTGGTGCGCAGACTGTCCCATTTGTCTCGAAACATTCTTGCCCCTTTCGAAGACACAAGAACAACTTTCGAGCCAATGTCACGCTATCGCATACCGCGAAGCCATTACTGCTTTTGCCGAATGGATCCACATATTTTGATTCGCGCGCTGCCGTACCGACGTAAACGGAAAACGGTGCAGAAAATTGCATCGTTCCGCGTCGGTTGTCGAGGCGTCGTAAATTAATTCGTCTTCTCGGGTGAGTGTATGGCAGCCATATTTTTTTTTTTCTTCGTTCCGGAGGGGCCTCGAGCTCTTATGTCTTCCGAGATATTTTGAGATGCGTGCATACAGATACAGATACAGTCGGTCACGGGACGGCCGCGTTCCTGTCCGATCGAAACCGGGACAAGTCGGAGTTTCGTGATTTGTGATCCCATGGCGGAGAACGTGGACAAATCCCGCGGGAATGTCATTCTTTTTCAGGAACCAGTTCCCTTGCATTATTGATCGTTTACCCTCCCGTGTCCGCGTTTTCCAACTTTCCAGCGGTTTCAGATATTAATTCAGTTGTCCCGAGACGATCTTTTTTTTATGGAATCCGGGTTGATAGCTGAAATCTTCTTGAAAAGTTTATCCGACGACGGGAGTTAGTGGGAATGCAACCGCGAGGAAATCTGAGTTGGGTCAACGGAGATATTTTTGTGCAGGTTTCTCCATCGAATTTCTGGAGGTACAATCATCGAATGGTATCTTTTTCTGCGTGCACACGTACGGTCCCGGTGGAACGGCTGGCAATATTTCTTATTCCGCATGCACCGACGGCGAACTAGAGAGACCCGCACGTAAATTCGTGAAAAGTAACACCGCAAACACAGCCGGGCAGGCTAGCGAGACGGCGTTTCGGAAACATTCCAAAAGTCGAACTCCCTCGGTTCTGACAAGCTGCCAAACGTCTGAGGTCACGTTACGTAAACGATGTAATATTCATTCGATTCCGTCGAAGAATGATTCTCGATCCAGCGCAGTGAATATCGGCTAGGCGCGGCATGGTCGAACGGAACGCATGTTTGATTAACACTGAACCTACCACTGTCAAATGACCGGTTTTATATTTGACAATTATTGAAATTATAAAAATTCATTTATGGAAAACAGTGGAATAAATTTCAATCTCACTAGGGTTGCCATTTTTTTAAGGCAATATTTACCAGATACTGTTAATGCTTGGTAGGTTTAGTGTTAACGGAATCAGTGTTTACTCGATATACGTCCAACACGCGGGTCTAGCCAGGGACATATATCTGCCAGGAGATACTACAGTGGTTTCTCTATACATGTCGCCAAAGCCTGGCATGAGAGACATATCTCCTGAACGATACATGACTCTAGCAAGACCCGTGTTGTTGACATAAATCGAGAAGTTCACTGTAACCTTCCACGCGACTTTTACTTGTGGGACTTTTATCGCCCAGGCACTTGGGACATATATAAAGTAAACACTGTAACGTCATTATTTTCTAGAGCGACAAGTACTGGTGGCCGGAATCGTGAAGTGGTTGTTCAAATATTTAGTAACAAGGTCTACATCGGAACCAAGTTGAGAAGATGTTAAATGTCTCTGATGGTGTGTGACTAAACCCGAAAGAGAACTGAAAGAACAAACATATATGTTTGCAAGTAACGTTATTATTTTGTAGAGCAATATTACTGGTGAAGTGGAATGCTGAAGTAGAATGTCCGTGTCCTAGCTAGGTAGTTGAAAACAGTGAAGAGATCGATGCTGACCATCTCCAAGGATGCACGATTAGTGTTCTATTCTTCGCTGAGTTCGGAAAGATGAAGAACGTCTACCCGGCCGTGACAGCGACCACGTGCACCGCAGAAGATGAGGAGCCGAACGAAGCGACAGAGCCGGTGATTAGGCTGAAGTTGGACAAGCCTTTGAACTGGGAATGGGAGCTGACCACGTCGGCGGACACGGTTCCGGTGATCCAGTTGCTGGACAAAAATGGCCGTCTGTTGGTGGAGACGACCGGAAGGACCGCGCAAAGGGCTCGAGGGTCTTTCCGGGAGGGTCTCAAGTCGTACGAAGAGTTTCCAACGGGTAGACAATCCACGGAGAAGACTCCCACAGGCACTTCGTCCCCCTCGGTGTCGAGCTCGCCGGTGCCCTTGCAAGGTAACCGGAACATCGACGGATTCAGCACGAAGTTCGGCACCTGCGAGTTCGGCTACAGACCCCGGAAGTCGAAGAGCGACGTCACCGTGAAGGAGAGGGAGAACCGAAAGAAGAAGAGACTTTCCGGCGGAGCGGACCTGACGCAGACGGCACCGCCGCAGGGGAACGAGCAGGGGAAGGCGATGCTGAAGAAGTACTCGCTCGGCGACTATCTTCGCCAGCAGATTATCGACGACCTGAGAACGAAGAGCACGTTCGGCAAGCGTCCGGAGGAGATCGCGGAGGAGAGGTGCAAGAAGATGAAGGCGTACCTGAGGAGCCAGAGCGACAGCCTGCCGCGATTGCTCCACGTGGAGGAGGAGGAACCTGGCGAGAGGACGGAGTCGACGGTTAACGATGAGGAGGCTAGGGATCGAAGGATCAAGGACGGTCTGAAGCGTCTCCGGGAAGCGATCAGGGAGGAGGATCGGGACGCAGCACCTAGAAGCGTTTGCAGAAGCGAGACGGAACCAGCGGGGCTTGAAAGCGGCATCAGAAACGAGGAATTGAGGAGGGTGAGAGCGTTCCTGCAGAGGAAGCTGCAGCAGAAGATGGATCAGGAACGGTCGGCCGACTCGAGCCGATGCGAGGGTGTCCAGGAAGCCGGGAACGCGATCCGAAAGAGGTATTCGGATTACAGGCGGAACGAGAAGCCGAGGGGTTATCGCGCGCGGAAGGTGCGCAGCGAGACGAACATTATCAGGTTCGAAGCCAATCCGGAGAGCCCGCAGAAGGACAGGCAGACGTCGAGGAGGGAGTCGGAGAGAGAGCGATCCAGATCGAGGAACGGAAGGGCGCGTTGCGAGGATCCGATGAAACAAAAAGTTTACCACCGGTCGATAAGCGACGCCGTCCTAAACGCGTCGGCGAAAGTTCAGACGAGGGATTCTTCGGGGGGGTCGGAGAAGAGGAAGCTCTACCGGAAGACGAAGAGCGACGTGTTGTTCGGCCAGGCGGGCAGCAGCCTGGAGTCCGAGCTGGATCTCGAGAACGCTCCGAGACGCGTCAGGAGCCAGGACAACGTGGACGAGCCCTGGCGCGGGTACAGGGAGCGAAGGAAGCTCGGTAAATCGCACCGGGACTCCGAGAGGGACCCGAAGGAGGAGGACTTCATGAACAGGCCGCGGTGGAAGGACCTGCAGTCGGAGCTGTGCTCCTTCCGGGACTGCAGGGTCTGTCAGAACTCGCGAAATTGCGCGAATCCGTTGCAGCAGCCGCGGAGCGACAACGCCGGGACCCTTGAAGTCCCGCGGGACTGTTCGGCGAAGGACGGGACTCGCCCGGATTCGCCAGGCGACAGGCCCGGCACCAGTCTTCAGGAGAACTATCTGGTGATCGATCCGACGAACGCTAGGGTCCGAGTGGAGGATCGTGAGGTCGCATCATCGTGCAACGACCACGGTTACAACACGATTCCGAAAGAGGCTTTCAAGGATTACCGGGAACTGTACACGCGATCGAACGTGAAGAAAAGCGATACGTTTAAGATCGTAGACGGCAGCGAAGACCCTGAAGGGAACGCGACCGATTCGAAGCTGGACGAGGGATCGCTTGATAGCCTCGGATGCTCGAACGCGGAGGGTTTGCTGACGAACAAGTCGAACGAGGACATCGCGAGGGATTACTTCAAACGAGTTTACGAGCTGCTGAAGAAACGACAGGAGGAGGCCAGGAGGATCCAGAACAGGCTGGAGACGCCGGGATGCGATGACTCGTCGTCATCTAATTACGCGGAGAAAGTGCAGAAGAAGAGGCTACGCCGTAGGAAAAAGGAGCGGAACGGGCAAGGTAAGAGGAGAGCTTTTTGTCCTCATCTTATAGACAGTTCGGCTAGCACAGAGGGCCTTATTATCGGGGAAACGGGTGGTTCATTTAAGACGCGGTGTAATTAGCACGCTTTGCAACGAACTGCGGCTTTTATCTCTGAATGCATCTTCAACGGTCGCTACAGGTGCACAAGACGGGCACCGTTACCAGAATTTCCGTCATCGAGTGAATAAACCATGAAAAATTTCATTATCCTGCCGTTTCTCGGAGCTCAGCCAGCTCCGCGAGCAAATATTTAATGTCCGGCGGGCGACCAGCCGAAAATAATTATTGTGAGATCAGAGTCGGACGAGTTGATTACGGGAAAAGCTGCCGGATAATTTTGGGCAGACGTCGCCATGGACGTTGGTTGCACTGCGGACAGCCAGCCCCCCTGTTGGTCCTTACGACGGGCTTTCAGCCAAAGAGATTAGTGCCGCGCCTTCGGCCAGGAAGTCTCGCGGAAATCAGCGGAAGGCTTCGCCGCAACTCATCGCCGCTCTTCCAGATATAATCTCATTACCGTTGTCTAACCGGATATGGCCGTTTAATTCGCCCTGAAATGTCGGGCAAGCTTGAAATAATTAGCAAGACTCTGTTCTTCGGGTATTTAGTTTGCTGGTTTGAGGTTATTTTTTGGCAGGGGGAATCACAGAGTTCTTCTATGTACTATGCGTTCATCAAGAGATGGCACGCACGACGGAACGCGTCACGTTACTGGCCCGCGGCGGAAGAGTAGGGGAACATGTCTTGATCTGGCGACACTGCTGCCATCTCCTCACGGACGTACACTCGTTGGACGCCGTGCGCCACAGTTTCTGGAAAATTCAATTTTGGAAAATCTCTGGGATCCGCGGAAAATCGTATTTCACCGACGAGGACTTTCCAGCGCGGATTACTTAGAAGTGCTGGAGGGTGCACATAAGCTGAGGGAAGCTTATTACAAGATTGATGGGCACGGTGTACAACATAACCTCGTACGAGACCGTTCGTATAGTAGAATCTTGCTAATTACTCGGAATACGCGTTCATGTAACTTGCACAGCTGTACCATAACTTTGTCCGAATGTGTGTGGGGTGCACATGTGCGAGAATAAAGTATCACCTGCGATTGTTTAACAGGTAGCCGTTGAACAAGTTTAATGGATAATTTCGATCGGATCGCTGACAGTAACTCCGAAAGTGTTTAGCGCTCGTTGTCGCGTAACTATCGGTCGCATCTGACCTGAACGGTGTTGTGCAAACCCGTTTGCATATAGGCGGAAATATCTACTTGTTGCTAGACGCGTGTCGATATAGCGTTTGACGTTGGCAGAGGAACAATATCCCGATAGGGGTGGTACACAGTTCCGAGATTCGAACATCATCGCCGCGTATAAAATGCCAACAGTTCCGACGATTACGATACAATCTTTCGTCACCGGGTTTCATCACGGTTGCTATTCTATTTTTCCGTGAATTTATAGTCTAGGAAGTGCGGCCGGCTTTCAATCCGATTGCCGCGTGTAATTCAATATTTTTTCGATGACGAATAATTTCGGGACGAGGGTTCTAATCGTCGCGAGCAAATTACTGCTATTCGAGGACGCAATCCTGTGTCAAAGCCCTTTCCCCCACAGCTCCACGCGATAAGAAGGGCTTAACGAGGCCGTCCTCCGAGCTTCTCCCTTTAATCAAAACATATCGTATCAACACGCCCGCGTGCAGCGCACACAGAACGCGTGTCCTCGGAAACGTGTGTAGATTTCGAAATGGAAACATTGTACAACGTCGAAGCGTTATGGCTGCAACTGAATCCGAATTTTATTTTATACGATTTTATTCATTTCAACGGTAAATTTTATCCCATGGATGGGCTTCTTTGTCTCGATTGAGACCGAACTGTCCCCACCATAGCGCCCACTGTGTTTTTTCAATAGCACCGTCACCGTGGGCCAGGCCTGTCCAACCCGCGGCCCGCGTGTTGGCCCGCTCCCAATTCTTCGTTCCGCTAAGGTGGGAAGTGACATTCTCCCCACAATTTGACTTGTATCGCCGTATCGCATAGTATTTGTTTCTATCCTGAACCTGTTCCTATCATAATATACGAAAGAGCCTGTGGGGTAACGAACGAAGTTGATTGGTTGGAACCGTGTGGCCCGCGAAGAAGAGGAAGTTGGACAGCCCCGGGTAAACGAAGACTCAAAAGAGAGATTGGTGGGAGAAGCGATTTTTGAGGGGTCCCTACCATGAACATCATTGTGCTATCGCTTCACCGACATTTTTCACTAGTCTCTGGTACTACGAGTGCATACAGAACGACCACGAGGAACGTGTTCAAGGAACTCGGCCAATTCTCAGTGGATAGAGACTATTTTTACGACAAAACGGTTTGTTTACCTGGCTATTTTCGTTAATATTATGCAAAACTAACATTTCAACCGAAACCAACTCAAATTCGACGAATATCAACATTTGTCGCACTATTTTTATAATTAGAATGAAAAATTAAATTTCTGCACATAGTGTTGGAGAATGAGAGGAAATTTTGTTCCAATAGGCCTTTGATCTTCGAGGGAGTAAATAGTGAATATACAAGCAGTCCATCTGGCCTTTTTGGAGGATTCCGATTCGATTGATTGGGTGATGGAAGAGCAAAAGACGTTTGCTCGCGCGTGAAAGAAATGGCGGCCGTAGAGAGCACACGCGTGCACGGGTGTTTGAAAGTGAATTTGGCAGTGTACCAAGCACGCCATCGTCGACTATTGCTTCCTGACACGGTAATAGATTACCGTGTTGGGACGAATATCGAAATCAAAGGAGAAGCGCCGGACGAGACTGTCTGGATCGTTGCGTAACACATCCCGATACGCCCCGCGATCGGAAGAACACACACATCTATTTCCGGCTAATTGGAAGCTCATTATTTCGAGATCAACCGTGGCATTACCCTCTGGAAGCGATGCGTGAATTATCGATAGGTATATCTCGGTGACGTGCACAGGATATCCTGGATCATTCGTCGCCATTTTTCGACGACACCTTATTTAACGCAGACTCTTAGCGAACGTGTCGCGAGCGTCGCTTGTGTGAATGGAATGCCTTGCGCGTTGAATTGAAATTGCGATTTAAACACTTGAGACGCGCAAATTAGGCGGGTCATGGTTGTGCAAATCAATCTTTTTGTCGAACAATACACCCACGGTAAAGGAATATCGAACGATGGGGTTCTTTTTATTTTTTTTTTTTGCTCCCCAGTGGCCATGCCGTTATCGCAAAAGCGCTCGAAGAAAAAGAACCTGGCCGTTGACGCATCCGGCGCCGCCATCTTCTTCCTTTTTTGCATATCGTTTGCGCATGCAACGCCACCGCCCGTAATGAATCGCCTCGATGCAGTCCGATGACAAATAACAGGAATCACGTGCTGGAAGCGAGCGGATCTCTATTTGCACGGTTGATCGTTCGCATTAGTTCGACGCATAGTAATTACCCAAATTGGACTGGAGAGGTCCGAGGAAAAATACCGAATTTTATGTCAAGAAATGTTGGGACGAGTCGGTGGCTCGACCGGTGGTATTGTGGGATTGTGATCGTTGAGGTTAAGCGATGTTGGTCGGGGCTCGTCGAAAGATGGGTGACCGCCAAAAAAAAATGTCAAAAAATGTTCTAACGTTCAAAACATGTCTCCTAAATTTGTGCACGGACGATTCAATTGGAACGATAAATTAGAACCAAACGCAAACTATAAACTGGCAATTTGCAACAGCAATTTGCAACATAGTCGGTTTAATTACATCGCCGTCAAACGTTGTATCTATTTCTGCGATGGAAATATACGTTATTAACCGCAGCCACCACATTGTTCACGGCGAAAAAGCACGATGTAATTTAAGAGGCGCGGTGCTTCGAGGAAACTTTCATAGTGTGTTGGTCGCTCAAGGACACACCGATGCGAGCAACCTTTCCAATAAGCAAAAACGATCGTTTGTGAAATTTTAGAAAATATTTCTTTCGATCTTACATTCCCAGGATCTTAAAGCGTTAAATAACAATTAACATTGGACGTCGACAGAAACTCGAAATATGTGTCAGGGTGGTAATAAAATAGTCAGACTCGATGAAAATTAGGACGCTCCACTTCTTCGCTGACGTCATGTAGACACCTTTCGATGCTAAAAGTGTGGTGTCCGGTAATAATCTTTTCTTAAATATTGTATCGCGATGCTCATGACGATTGAGACTCTCTTAATAATTTTCTAATAAGGGTTACATTTTCTATACAGGTTACGTTTTTGTGTATACTCTTTTCATTTATGCCATTTTTTTTTTTTTTTTGCTTTGGACATACGCAAAATGCTCGAAACGCATTTCTCGCTCCGTTCCCTTTAATTTCCCGTGCATTCGTGCCGCAAACGCAAACAAAATAAAGCTTCCACGGCGTCGTGTCTTTCGCGTGCTCTCCTTTGTTCTTCGAGAATTTCAGTTAGTCTGCATTGTTTATTCGTTTCAGTAGCAAGTTCTGCTTCCCCTCCTTTCAGATACATCCTTTAATACCCGCGCTTTCGCAAGAAGCACCGAAAACACCTTAGTCCTCTGGAACGTTGAAACCATTTTCATTTACGTTACGAGCAGAAAAATCTCCATTATTGTTATTCTTCGAACGATTAAGATTGTTTCGTTGTTCGCTATTGCAAATCCATTAATCCGTCGGATAATACCTTTGTCTCGCGCTCGTATTTGAGTCGAAAGGGACTTAAGGGATGAAGGGTTTGGAAGCAGCAAACTTGATAATCGGAAATCCCCCCTGTCATGAGTCGGACTGCTAGGGCTGTAGCCACTCTTTCGCCTCCGTTTTACATGGTACATTGTAGAAATAGAGTTTGCGCAACTCGTGGAAGCCGGCTAGTGCATTTCACTTTGTTAATCCTACGAAGTTTCCGAAAGACTTTTATCTACTCCGGGAATCCAATAATATCGAAACACCAGCGAATACGGTACCGAGGTTAACATTTTTCGGTGTGCTGTTTGTTTTGCGATGATATTGATGCTCTTGCACAATAATCGTTGTTTCCACAGCCCTTAAAGAACAGGCATTGTCTGCTAAGGCTGTGCAAAGGATTTGTTTGCAGAAGTACAGTGTCTACACGATACTTGTCCAAGTCACCTCCCATCTGGACAAGCTCTAAATAATTATGTCATATTGTCTCCAAATAATTATGTTAATATTGTCATATTGTCTCTAAATAATTGTACTCTAAATAATTATGTCGGAATTATGTCATATTCAGCATTGTACCAGTGTCTCGTTTTTCCCTAGGCGGTCACCCATCTTTCGACGGAGCCCCAACCAACGTCGCTTAACCTCAATAATCGAAATCCCACAATTCCACTACTCGAGCCACCAACTCGTCCCGGAATTATGTCATATTTGGTATCGTTTTAATTAGAAAAATACCAGGAATATGTTAATGAAAGTCCCATAAAAAAATAATGAAAAATTAAGAAAATTTTTTATTAGATTAGTAGTGGTCTCACACCGATGTACTCAACCCATAGTATGTTTGTTATAAAACGGAGAAATGTCGGTAAATCGTGGCTAGATCAAGGCCATAGCACGGACAGATAAAACGATCGGCGAATTCCTGGTTTACGTTCGTATGAACGTTTTTTTATTTCGACGCTTGTGCCGTGTGAAATGTAACCATGGTGGGCGTGAGTCGTTCGGCAACACCTGGGACGAGCCATTTGCCGAAAGACCGGTCCAATTTTCCATCGGGAAAACAGTTTTCGCTGCAGAGACTAACTGGCACGTGGAATAATACGATCGCTTCGATCTTGTTTTTTTTTTTGTTTGTTTTTCAGGGGACTACAGCTTTGAAAGCTTCGAAAACAATTGTTGTGGCATCGTCCTTCGAATGTCTTTCTCTCTGTTACACCGAGAAAACACAGTTTTGCGACTCGAATGAAAAACATGTCAATCGTTCGAACGGGAATTTATTTTCTCTTGCAAACTTCACGCTCGCCAGAACTCGTCCTGTCTTGCCAAAGTAAAGTGGCGTATGTGAATAAACTACAACGCCGCTCTCGCGGCATTCCTAAAAATTGTATGCCGCGGTTAAACTTCGCCTCGGCAACCCAGAAATTGTTCACTTTTTATTCGATAATCCTGTACATCTTGGCGAGAAAATGCCAAAAATTGAAGTTTCGATGCGAGGAATTCGCTGGTTCGAAACTGGGACACGACAAAGTGTAATCGTTCAACTTTAAACACGCATAACTTTTGACCCAGTGAATTCCTAGCATTAAAACTTCGATTATTAGCACTTTTGCGTCAAGATGTACAGGATTATCTTGTAAAAAGTTAAAAATTTCTGTGTTGCCAAGGTGAAGTTGTTAATGTGAAGTTGTTGCGCTGAATTTTTATACTTTTTCCGATCGAAGGGGTTTTCGATTACAAGCCCCGGATCCCCGGGATTTAATTTCGTCAGGCGTGAAGCCAAATCTTAACCGTCAGGATCCTCTTATTGTTCCGGGCACAGCCTTTTGTGCAGAAATCGGGCTCGCAGACAGCCGGATAAACGCGGGAAACCCGGCAAAGGAGATATTCGGCTGTCTACGGCCAGCCGAAGGCGAAAGAAGCATAAGAAGAATAAATCTGAAGGTAACCGACAGATGAATCATAATAATCGGACGGTGGAAAACAGCTCCGTTTCCGCTCCTCATAATCGCTATTTTGTTCGCGATAATCGGAACTGAATTTAAAATGGCCGGGACTGTGGACTGCAGTCTCTTAGAAACGGTGACGTAGACTGTGGATTTTTATAAAAATTGCCTCGATTAATAAAATTCATTGACACTAAACCTACCGTGATCGAAAATGACCGGTTTTACAATTATTGAAATTATAGAAATGTTTTTTCATGGGAAATTACTGAATTGATTTCTTTAGTAATTATTTACATTAGGGGCTTCCTCACCGATTTTGATGACCTTGAAATATGTTGTCAAGATCATTCTGAACAACTTTTTCCTATACATGTTACCGCCGCTCAACTTTAGTTTCCGAGATATTCGCAGAAAAGTTTTAACATCTCAAAAAGTGATCGGAGTAGGTGTGGGTTAGATTTGAAGGTAAATATTTACATTAGAGGTTTTTACATTAGAGAAGACGTATCCATGGGGAATTATTCAATAAATTATTTTTTTGGGTATATATTATTTAAAAATTTGATACAAATGTGGATAGACACGTTCTTGTTATTTTTGTAAAATAATGTTAAGTAGTCAGTTTTGAGGAGACACAGACACTGAAGTTGCAAAATATGAAAGAAAACCTTGCATCCAATATTCTAAAATATAATACTAATGTACTACAAACTACATTATAAAATACTAATGTAAAGTGTACTTACTTCTGAATCTTCTGTACCTCCGAGAATAGGTCCGAACAACAATCACTAAACAACACACGTGGTCGGGTTAGCTCTCTCTCTCTCTCTCTCTCTCTCTCTCTCTCTCTCTCTCTCGCTCTCTCTCTCTCTCTCTCTCTCTCTCTCTCTCTCGAACGAGGAATCCCTTCTCGAAAGATTTTTGTACTTTTTGCCCGTCCGTTTACCTGTACCTTTATGTTCACCTTTTTTTTCTCTACTCGCTTTATAACTCTGTCGATCATCAGTACCAGGTAACGGATTACTAAGGTTAGGGAATTTTACCTGGGACGATTATCGTCGCGTGACGCATTTCCGTCCCGTATTTCCGTTTTGCATATTTCGTTACATCTTTTCTCAAATCACCCCCATCTCTAAAACACTTTCGTGTTAAAATCAGAATTACGGTAGTGTATATAATGATAATGGCCAGGAAAATTGAGTAGAACAATTCGGTAGGAGGAATTGTTAACGAGAAAAATATTATTTCGCAAATAATAAATACAGTATCGATTCGTAGAATACTAATAATGGAATCGAAATTTTTGTGTTCCGTGTCGAACTTTCCGCAACCCTTATTTTTTTTTTTTATTATCTATAATCCGGGAGACAGAGAGGCAGGCGAAGAAAAGCGAGAAAAAATTAGTCAAATATATTTGACGGGGCTCGCAGGCCGATAAGTAAACCAACAATGGGGGAGAGCGCTTGGTGGAGGGGGTTGCCGAGGGGGGAGATGGGTTTCAGGGGGTGAGTGGGGGGTTCGATTACCCCGATCCAGCTGCGGGACAAGTTCGAAAGGGGTTGCGCGTCGAAAGGTCGAAAGTGGCGAGGGTGCCGAGGAACGGCGTGTGGGTGCTAGGGGGTGGGTGGGGGGAGGGTTCGGGTAGCGAGCAAGGGGTGACGTTGCGGGGGGAGATAGTGGGGGTAAGAAAGGGGGATGGCACCTGCGCCAGACCCTCGGGCTCGAAAGGGCGGTCGAGTATCGCGTTAACGCGCGACCGACAGTTTCTCGCGAGCCGCGAGCGGTGTCGTACTGTGTCGCTATGCGCGCAGTCTCGCCTCGCTCCGCTCCGCTCCGCTTTGCCCCGCTTCGCTCCACCTCTCCGCGGATCACCCTTTGCACCTGTCGCGTCGCGCTCAAGTTTGCGCCTGGCCCGTGACGCAAGTGTGTGCCCGTACGTTTTCGCGCCGTTTTCGTTCCGCGTACCTCGGTGTCTCCTCGCCGAGGTGTCCAGTGTTCCGAAACTCATCGAGAAAGGGCACAGTCGAAAGATTCGTGTCGAGGGTTTCTGTCTGTCGCGAAGTGTCGTTCTAATCGTGTGTCTATCGATTCGATGTGCTCGACGATTTAGTAGCGACGGTTATTCCCCGAGACTGATCTACAACTCTGGTCTGTCGATCTAACCGAGTAAAAGAAGCACCCGGAATCGAATTTTGCCGGTCGACTGTTGGTAGCCGCATTAGCCGAGCGTGACTCTTCCTTGCGAATGGAAACGAGGAGCGTGTGTCCGAGGTGAATCACGGCACACAGAGACACACACGCACACACATAGATGCGTGCGCGCATGGTTCTTGAAAAGTACTCGGTCGGCTGTCTTCGTTTCTCTGTTTCGGTTTGAATGCGCCGCGGTTGCGTCCGCGAGTCGCTTTCGGATCCGCTATTCGCGGCCGGGGAATCTCTTTGTCCGAAGTGAACTGTGACAGAGTTAAATCGTGATCGTCGTCCGTCGAGACCAAGACGAAGACGAAGACGAAGACGAAGACGAAGAGGACTGTTGAGCGGTGTTGCGTGCATTGCGAGATCAGAATTCTGGGGAATTCGAGGAATGGACCACGGACGCATGGAGGATCCCGTGCACTGTCTTCGCAGCTGTGCAACCAACTGCATCAGCCGGTCGCTCGGGCTCCCGAACGAACGCGGATCGCCTTACCGCAGCTCGTAAGTGACGCATCAACTTCTCTTTCTCCCCTGTCACTCCCTTCCTGCACGCAACGTGCCGAATTTCCATCGAAGCCTCCGCAAAACTGCAGACTGCACTGCGAGAAAACACCTCAAGGTGACACACGGTCATTTTGTCCCCTGACGATAGAATTATTTATCTGACAGCTGAGCCCTTCATCCCAGACATTATTTGAAACAATGTTCCGCCAGGCAAGCGTATTAACACTAAACCTACCAAGCGTTAACAGTATCTGGTAAATATTGCCTTGCAAAAATGATAACCCTAAATTTAAAGTAAGTAAATTTAGTAATTTTCAATATAAATGAATTTTTATAATTTCAGTAATTGTAAAATATAAAAACGGTCATTTGACCGTGGGAGGTTTAGTGTTAACAGTAGTAAAAAACGACGGGTTCTAGTATTTTTCATTTAAAATTAATTTTAATAATCAAAAATTAAGATTCTCTCTGAGGACGCATACGTGAGAAATTATTTAGCAAATTTATTTCTTTTGGGTGTACATTATTCTAAAAATATTGTTAAAATGTGTGCAGTACAGTCTTCTTATTTTTATAAACTAATACAAAATACAGTCACACTTAGTGCCCCGCGAACCTTGTATTAAAAGAACAATTGACAATTGATTTTTTTCAGAGACCTCACCTATAGCAATGTTTACAGTAAACCGACAAGTCGTCCTCTATGTATATCATTTGATTTATTTATTTTTTTTGTTCTTTGGATACTCACCTATAACAATGTTTATAGTAAACCAACAAGTCGTCCTCTATGTATATCATTTGATTTTTTTTTGTTCTTTGGGTACAATTATTGGAAACCCTGTTAATGGGATATCCGGTAAAGTGTGGAAATCGAAGCGGAACGAAATTATGCAACACAGATTACAATATGCGTTCGCGCATAATCGTAATTTGCAATTCCTTTGGCGATTAAATGTATTTTAATCTTACCGCGTGCCAGTACGTCACCATAGGTGATGTTATTGCTCTGATCGTGCGCGACGTGTTTCCGCAAGTATAATTGCTGCAGCCTGGTGGTTATGTCACATCGATAACCAATCGCTCTGCGTAAATAATCCCGGCATTCGAATCGTTGGATTACGCTCGCAGATCTCTCGTCGTAATCAGTACGAATGTATACAGGGTGTCCCAAAAATGTATCTCTTTGATGAAGGTGATTCCTACGACCATTTGAAGTAACTTTTTCCTTTACGGAAATTTTCTCCGTGGCTCCGTTAAAGAGTTATTAAGGAAAAACGCTGACCAATCAGGGCGCGGCTATAGCGGGTAGACTCCGCCCCAACCAATGGCAACGCCGCGCTCAGCGGGGCCCGTCCCCCGAGGCGGTGTCCGTCCCCCGTAGCCGCGCTTTGATTGGCCCGGTGTTTTTCGTTAATAACTCCTAAACGAAGCCGCGGAGAACATTTCCGCAAAGGAAAAAGTTACTTCAAATCACCTCAGGAATCGCCCGTTTCAAGGAAGTGCAACATTTTCGGGACACCCTGTATACATATCGGTGTCGAATAAGAAAACTATGGACCCTCTTGCTCGCGTAATACGAACGCGTTTTGTACGGCGAAATGGGTTTTTCAGTGGACCGTGCGGCGCCAGTGTAATCAAAGAAATATTCCGCGTACACGGTAGATCGATGTGTGTGTGTACGCGAGGCTCGAATAGGATTTCGCGAACGAAATTCTCGAAAATAACCTGGCCCGTTTGTATTTCACTTAACGCTCGAACGGCCCGATCGATCTTCGTAATCTCCCCGCGCGCCCGGATTTTCTTAAACCGCTTTCTTTCTTTCTTTGATCGCCGGCCAATAAAGATAAATGTCGGAAAGTCGATTTAAAGGTCCTGCGGAAGGAACGGCGGACGTGCAACTTTTATAACGAAACAGAATGCTCCGGGCTTGCTAAACTACTCTAAATCGTTTCCCCCAAACCCGTTTGTGGAGGTATAAATATACCCTGAATTCTTTCAACACTTATTCGGATCATAATCCTAGAGATCAAAAGAATTTAATATGCATACAATTTCATTCCGATACGAGACTGCGTTTTTTATCTCGAAATTTGGAAATTGCTATCCCCTCTTCTTCTTTTCAAAGTTGTTCGCTTGAGATCGCTTGATGTCAGAGGGTATGTTCTATCATTTTCCAACATAATTAATTGAAGCTAAGGCGCATAACTTGAAATAGGACGACAGTCGGTCCCGAGCCGTCGCCTTATATCGAAAGAAAACTGAAATTGTCGGCGTGGGTCAGAAATGACCCCGGCGAAGGCCTAGAACTCGCAGGGCTCCGAGGGTTAACCCTTTGCACTCTTTTGTCATCACTGAGGCGACATTTAATTAAGTTCACAAAATTTCGGAGTGGAAAGTGGAAAAGAAAATAAAACTGGAAACTTTGTAAAGTTAATTGGAAATTTTTCTTTTTTTTTCTACATCGTTCATACCCTAATTTATTTTAGTCTACAATGCACGTGACCCATATATGACCGACGTTAATGTTTCCAACGACCCAAAATGGAGGCTACCCCCACCACAAATTCATAAAGTCCGCAGTCCACAGGAACACAACCGCAATTCCTACAATAACGCGATCGGAATCAGAGCTCGATAGTCTCCGAGGGAACGGTAAAGAATGTTGAAGGTTCGTCTGTGAAATAATCGGAGCCCTTTGAATCCGATTGGAGGGTCGCGCGAAATCGGCAGCCGAGCAAGGAGCTTTAATAATCCGCCGTGCCAAGGATTCCTTTGAAGCTTCCTATTTCGCCGGCGATAGTCGGGGAGTAGGGGGGTCGGGATGAATGGCGAAAATTCGAATCGAGATCGCTTTCGCGAGCAACACGAACGATCGGGTGCTATTCTTGGACCGGGTGGCTCGCGGGAGTCCATTTTCTCGGCACACCGATCGGTTATACCGAGGTTCCCGGGGCGAGCTCGTGACGCGCGCAAGATAAAAACACGAGTGGACTAATCGTTGGTCCGTTTCATCCGTGAATTCCGCGGATGCTTTCGATCGTCTTAAATTAACTCCGCCATCGTTCGGCTCGCGACACGCGACGTATCAATTTCGATCCGCTTCTTTCTTCTTAACTGTCTGCCCCTCTCTCACTCGGATTTTCAAAATTGCTCCCCTCGCGACATATACAACAATTTTTGCTTGAAAGTTACTCGCATACTTGGATGGAACAGTAGTCTTCATCTAAGCCAGGTCTTGTGCTGCGACATAAATCGTGTAGAGCCACTACAGTATTTACTCGATATATGACCGACACACGAGTCTAACCAGGGACATGTATCGGCCAGGAGAGGCGACCGATGCAGTTAGAACTTCTGAGACCCTCCTGGTATACCCTGTGGCGGTGGGGATAGTTTTGTGACTTTTATAGAATAGGCATTTGCGACATATATAGCGTAGACACTGTTTTTTTTTTGTTTTGTCACCTCGGAGAGCGAGGCAACTCGAGCTTCGGGACCTTTGCGGAGTAAATACCCCACGGCAGTGAGGATAGTTCTATGACTTTTATCGGCTAGGCATTTGCGACATATATAGAGTAGACACTGTATTTTTGTTTTGTCACCTCGGAGAAGCTCGAGCTTCTGGGCCCCTCCTGGGGTATACCCCGCAGCAGTGGGGATAGTTCTGCGACTTTTATCGGCTAGGCATTAGCGACATATATAGAGTAAACACTGTATTTTTCTTTTTTGACCTCGGCGACCGAGGCGGCTCGAGCTTCTGGGCCCTTTGCAGGGTATACACCGCTGCAGTAGGGATAGTTTTGGGACTTTTATCGTCCAGGCCTTTGCGACATATATAGAATAAACACTCTATTTTTTTTTTTTTTTTTTTGGCATTTGAAGGACGGCATGTTTACACTTTAAATAGCTCAGTGACCGAGGCAGCTTCTGGGCCCCCCGCGGGGTAAGCCCCCCAGTGGGCGGGGCTAGGCGAGCCAAGACGATGTAGCTCTGTCCTTCTTAGATCAAGGCTTTACCGTACTATGCTCGTATAAATAGTAACTGGACGTCGAGGATTTTTCTCGGTGAGAATGTCGGAGCTTTATCAGGTAGCAGGCCGTCCAAACGGCAAAACAACGCGAAGTAAAGGGGAGGGGTGGTAAGGAAAGGTGAGATACCGGTTAAAAAAAATGGGAGTAAGTTTGCGTCACAGAGAGAAATAGGCCTATAAAACTTGTATGCCGCTTATCTTCTAACTGCGTCTAAACGAGCCAACTTCTGCGACGGGCATTTTTCTACGACAGCCGAGGAGGAATCGAGCGAGACACGGAGCAGATAAAAATGTCACCGCTGTGTGCGGTCTTTGTTGGACGCTTCGACGTCGGCGACGTTTAATTGTATTTGTCGGCCGCGTCGGCGTTTCCTGAATTACCAAAGAGAAATCACGCGCACGTGATATCGGCCGTTCGAGGAATTTTATTCTGCCGTGGAAGCTAGCATATGTGCGAAGGTATAATGCATGCATACGCGAGAGGGTCGTTATTTTTAATGCAAGTCACATTTGCGCGTACTAATGTCCGATGAGAGTCCCACTCGGGCTCCTCACCATTTTCCGCTGATATTCGGTGGAAATATTTCCCGATACGATGAAGAATAGGGGGGGGGGCATGTATGCAGTACGTGACGGAAAAAAAAGAGAGAACCGTGTCCTGTGCAAGGTTAAATAGGTCATTCTCAAATACTAGACACACTGATCGATTTGTTTATATTCTTCTGTGATCACTAGACTGCGGATCTTTATGCATTTATGGGTTCTGAAGATTCTCAAAAAATGTTGTAATATAAAATTCCACAGAATTTAGTACGATTTTTAGTTATTCCAGATCTATTATTTATTCTTTTATTCTTTTCTTTTTCTTTTTTTTTTATTTATTCTTTTTATTTTATTCCAGATCTATTTGTATCTATATGATACAAAGGCTACTGCCACTAAAAATTAGATTTTATTTGTTTCCGCTTTCCTAAAATTTTCCTACAAAAATTGAAAATTACATAATCATCCGCAGTCTAGTGATTACACCGAGCAACATTATCTCCGGTGTAGGTATTCGTCGCGATATTTTCTCGCAGAGAATTGTGGATCTCGTCGAGCGAGATAAATATCGCGCGTCGTGAATATGTAAAATCGTTTAAACAATGCTCGAACAGGTAGAACACACCGGGAAGCTCTCTCCGAATTTATTTGTGGAAAATTAAAAATACAAACGCTCGAATGATTCTCGAAATGCTGATATATTCGAAACGCGTAAAAACGGTTGCAACCAACCGAGGACGGATGTTTAAAATAAAACCTTCTATGTACACTGTCGCACGGCGTGGTACCCGTTGTTATCAAAGCCGCAGTCTTGTTAACAACTGTAAACCGATGTTCGATAGTTGCTTCTCTCCACGTTCCACTTCTGTTGCATTTACAAAGCAACGTTTAAGCCGCTTTGCTGGTAGCGAAACGCGACGGGCAAAACAACAAGCCGGCGTTCCGTTTTTGCAAATTATTAAAACGCTCCCGATACACGCAGTATTCGGCGCTGCGTTGAAACGTTTCATTATTCTTCCATCTACCGAGCAATAAATACTGCCTGCGAGGATTGGGAGAAGGAATTCGTTGCATTTTTCACGGAAAAATATTTACAGTCAATTCTCGATATATGTCACCTGGGCCTCGATGATAATTGTCGCGGAATTATCCACAGTAATGCGAGGGTACATTCTGTGAGGGGCCAAGAAGCCCAAGAGGACGCCTAGGAGTGTAGTAGAATACTGGTCGGGTATATCGGTGTGAGACCACTACTATTCCAATTTCATTATTCTTATATGTCACGAGCAATAAATATTTTACTGTCTGTGAGGGTTAAGAGAAGGAATTCGTTGCATTTTTCACGTTTCGGGACTCGGAAAAATATTTACAGTCAATTCTCGATATATGTCACCTGGGCCTCGATGATAATTGTCGCGGAATTATCCCCACTACTTCGGGAGTATATTCTGTAAAGAACCAAGAAGCTGGTTAGGTTTATTGGTGGGAGACCACTACTAACAAATAACAAAACTTCTTTATTTTTCATTATTTTTTTTTTATGGGACTTTTACCGACCTATTCGAGGCATTTTTCTAATGAAAATGATACCAAATATATCATTCCGATGATATTTATTTATGTAATGAAGGATAAAAGTTTCAATTACGATTTTTGTCGTAGTGACTTTGACATATTGAGTGTAGGACGAATGTATTTACACTCCTCGGTGAAGAGCACAGTTGTCCTCTATGTCCTCAACGGCTGTCTTCTACAGTGACTCTTACTAACATTTGGACGCTCTTAAAAATCGCATAAGTTTGTCAATATTGGACTATACTACTTGAATTTCTTTTTTTTTTTGAGAAGTTAGAACAATTGGTTCGCTACATAACGGGGAAGAAACGTATGATTAAAATTTCAATTTTTCTAAATTGCAGAGAAAGTACTAAAAGTTGTATTTTGCAAATTTTTTATGCAATCTTATATCAAAAATTTTAAAAACACGTTTTGCACATCTGTATCAATTATACATATTCCGAATATATCATCCAAATCAAACATCCGAATATTCGTCACTATCAAAGAATTCTCCTGGAGAATAAACCACATCGGTGTTTGTGACATATATCGAGAATTCACTGTATCTGTCATAAAGATTAGAGATGAAAGATTCTCAGCTACTTTCGAGGGTGTACCGATATCGCACGGTTGCAAGGGAGGCGATGCGTGTTACATGGTCGGAGGACAGTTGGATAGTTGTTGCTAAATGGCGTCAGTTGAATGGCTGAACGCAGTCTAACGTTCCCGAACGGAACGCGGAGCCGGAACGCGTCGTTATGCATTGTGACGCGTTTGGTGGGCGAATTTAGAAACGGCGCTGGGTAGTCGGGCATGAAGACGGAAAAGAAAGGGAGAAGGAAGAAATGGAAGTGGAAAGCGGGATGGGAGGGGGAGGGGAGGATATAGTGAGTGACCTAGATACGGATCTCTCCTCTAACCCTGTTTTTCGTTCGGCCCGTTCTAGTAAACAATTGGTGAACCTCGTCTCGTGTGTGACGCCGCCGAATGTGTGCTTCCCCTCGCGGATCCGAGAAAATCTCGGTAATAAGAATTCGGGAAGATCGGGCCGGGGGAGAGGGGAGGGGTGCTTGACGTTGACAAGCGTAAAGCCAGCAACTAACTTTTCCTAACGGTGCACGAGAAACAGAAGGCGAACTTTATGCAAATTCTGGTAAAAAAGAAAAATCGAAGAAAAAATATCCCAGTAAAACATTTCCGAACTCTGCGGATCACGAGACAAAGCATACAAATTACAATTTATATCGCGAAGCGTGTTGGTTGCGCTAGTTGGTTTAGCATCCGCTAAACGATCAGCCGGAAAGTGTTGATACATAAAATTCACCTGTTGGTTCGCGGTGCGCGCGCGCGCACGCGCGCACGCTCGCGGATAACGCGGCACAGAGTAAATCAACTGCGTGTTCGAACGAGAAGCAAAGTGGAAATTGGTAGAATAATTAAAGGGGAATCAGCTCAGTGGCACAACGAACACACAGTAGTGGCGGCACTGATCCGGTGCCGCTTAAAATGCAAAACATTGGCACACTGTGATCGATGTAGAGAGAGTGAGAGAGGACCAGTAAACCATTTATGTACTGGAGGAAATGCTCGATAAATGTCCGGTTTGAATGGAATTCATAACAGCTAATTCGAAAACAACGCAATGTGACGCCCGATTGATCGCGCGGTTCGTAACCGGCTTGTACTTGGAGCGAAATAATCGATGCGCGGAATAACTGTACACTGAATTCTCGATATATGTCAACGACACGAGTCTGGCAAGTGTCGTGTATCGTCAAGGTGACATACCAGCGTCATGTTTACATTCCTCTGCGCCCAAGGTCTCTCGAGCTTTGAGGATCCTCACGGGGTATACCCCCCGGTAGTGGAGATAATTCCCGCGACATTTATCATCGAGGACTTAGCGACATATATAGAGAAATCACTGTACTTATTGCTATCAACAAATTTACCGTGAAAGATTCCCAGCTGCTATGTTCCTTGGGACTATTGAACTAATTCTGTTACGTTCCGGAACAATTTTACCAAGATTGTGCAAAAGTGAAATATTTATAATAATTTTACAATTTTTAACGGAACAGTCACGCTAATCCGGGGCCTCCCGAGCTTGGTGACCCCCGAGGGGTATACCCTCAGGTAGTGGGGGTAATTCCGCGACATTTATCGTCCAGGCCCTAGCGACATATATAGAGGATGCTATATA
Organism: Seladonia tumulorum; assembly: GCA_913789895.3. Classification (NCBI taxonomy): domain Eukaryota; kingdom Metazoa; phylum Arthropoda; class Insecta; order Hymenoptera; family Halictidae; genus Seladonia; species Seladonia tumulorum. The sequence continues at coordinate 8,401,245 of OU565280.1, forward strand.
TAGAGGGTGCTTTGTTCTGTACTCTTCTGTGTTTGATTACCGTGGAATTTAATTGGTCGAACTTTATTGTTGAAAGAACCCCGATATTGTTCGCAATTTCCAGGTGGCGTTGTGCATATGATAGTGATAAACGTTTACTAATAAAAAGACGCGCGCGCGGGACGGTTAAACCGAAAACGTTCGGTTGTGCTCTTTCCGCGGGATTTTTAGGGTTTTTTTTCTTTCTTTTTTTTTTTTTTTGTTCCCCGGGTCCCGGCAATTGAAACGTTATTCACTCCCGTTGAAAAGCAATACCTTTTCAGTCCGAGCGGTTTTTTCCCCCATTCTGTTCCGTCCGCTTCTCACGCGTACCAATCAAAAAGATGGAAGACACCCGCGTGAAATATTTGGACACGCTGCAGAGATACGAGCACGGACGTTATTTTTCTGATTGGACAATCGAATGCTGCACGGAGCTGGTGATTTTCTCCGTTGTCCGTTTTTTTTCTCTCCGTTGAACGATACGAATAATCGCGGTGCCCGAACTGCGATTCGCCTAAGCGACGCAGTCACGGTTCAAGTATAAGATAGTCGATGATAATTTCTGATTGCGCCGTGGGTCGAAGCGTTAACCAGCTGCCAGGGTCGACTTTGTGTCTCGTATGAAATGCTATACTGGCCGTGTTGGAAATCTTCGACTAAATTTAGTTATCGTTATCATCTGTTTGTTATTGTCTCCTCGGGTATCGACGATATTTAGTATACCATATTTAGGTGTAAATTACCGAGTCGAAGTGATAAAATTCATGGTAAACGCGTTTTACGAGGCGTAAAGTTTCGTCTTACGTGTGCGCTTGTTAGGCGACCGAAACCGCAATGGCTTTACTTGCGACGAATTTCACCTTGACATTATATGCTTACATCATCGCAACCAGTCATTTTTATCGGTGTATTGGTTCGATTAGCATTCTGCTCGCGAGACTCCTGTCAGCGTCAGCCGTTTACTGTCACCGGTTGGCATTGACAACGCGACACTTTCGTTAATACAAAATCTTGATACAAGCCGGATCCTCACAGTGTGGAGAGCGAATCAGATGAGTGGAGGGGGCACGAATTGAGGGGGAGGGGAAGTTGCCCTCTCTCAATACAGGGTTAGTCACGTGACAGAGGTGCGTCACGTGACCCGAATCGTGGGGGGACTAGCTCGGTAGGAGGAGAAATGAGAGTGGGGGAAGAAGTCTTGATCCGGCAACACTGTACTATTTTCTTGTGACCTTGGCGACCGTAGGAAAGAAGCGTGGGGGGACTAGCGCGGCAGGACGGGAAATTAGAGTGGGGGAAGAAGTCTTGATCTGGCAACACTGTACTATTTTCTTGTGACCTTGGCGACCGTAGGAAAGGACAGCGCGTGTAAAGAGTGGAGAGGATAGGCGAAGTGACTAAGATCGTGTAGCCCCGTCCATCATAGATCAAAGCTTTACTGTACCCCGTAATTCGTATAATACAATTCTCGATTTCTCAGTTTCGCTTCTACGTTGGAGCATTAATTACGATGAAAATAAAAGCATCGCATAAATTAACGTCCGGCTCGTTAATACAATAATTTATGGCGAAACAGAACCCGCGAAGCCCGCTCGAATTTCGAAGACCGACGAGAGCAAAGTGAAATGAAATCTGCGGTGAAATCCAAGTCGCGTGTAATTGGATTTCGAATGTTTTTCCGGTTTTAATTTCGAATCTGATATAGGTAAGCGGAATTACAAATTTTGCTTGAACTTCCTCCGTTAAAAATAGAAAAATGATCGCAGGCGCGAACGGACGGACGTGTTTCCATGCAAATGCGTTCCGCGTTGTCGGCGAAGCATGTAATGTTTCCTCTTCTCGAATGCCCCCTTTCATTGAAATTCGTTTACGCCTACCTTTCGAGAGTTGTAATGATTCGCGTCAGCGTGGCACACACGGTATATATGTATTCCCCGACGAAATTACCGTGCATTTATTCATTACAAATAGCACCACTCGCCGAGTCGGTTGTAAGACACATAACCTAGCACGTGTCCGGTTCGTTGATCCTTGTCGGCAACATAATATTAATATACATGATCCCAATTTGTAAATAAATCGTTCGGCCTGGCAGAAACACGTTTGCCTAGATTCACCGGCGCTATACTACTCGCTTTCAACTGGCTCCACACTTTTTACTCCCGGCCTGTGCCGGGGTCATTTCTGACCCACGCCGATATTGCAGTTTTCTTACAAGGCGATGACAAGGGACCGACCTTCGTCTTATATCGGAATAAAATTGTAATATTGTCGACTCTAGCTTATCATCGGGTCATCGATGACCCGGGCATAGGGGGGTTGGTGAAGTTGAACGAATAAAGTTGGTTTCCGACGAATTAATAATTCGAAACAGCCCGACATAATTTCATTCTGATAAGCATTAGCTCGGATTAACGGATTTCGTTCGGCGAGTTGTTCCCGATACAAAACTCCAACGATAAGCCGAGCTTAGTCCGAACAAGAGAGAGAGAGCGAAACTTCTAATTCAAGCTCCGCTGTATTGCGCGGCAAAGTTGTGTGACATCCTGGTTGCACAATGCGTTGAAATAACGCCATACGCGCCCGACTGTATTCCCGAAAACTCGAAAATACTCCATCCGAGTCCGATGCCGCGACGGAATATACACACACTATACTGTACACGTACTATACTATATAAATTATTGCGCGAGACACGGACATCTTATACCTTCCGTAATGGCGGTGGAAGTAATTTTATTTCTTCGCTAAATTATTTCTTTCTCCCTCTCGCTGCACGTGCCAGGCGATACCGTGCAATTTATTGTTCGTTCAATTGTTATTTATATTCTTTAGTTATAGATATATAGGGTGTCCCACATGCATAACACTTTTCACGATTTTCCAACTACTCACAGTAATCTGATAAACAAACATTTTAAACAAAAGTTGATCAGTTTTCGATTGACTATACATTGCAATAACAAAATTTTTCTTTTTAATTTTTGTTTCAGTATTGTCAAGGTCACCTTCATTCTTTTAAGTAACACTTTCTATTTTTGACTTCACAGTATCATAGCCCGTATGAATACACATTCAACGACGTAGTATACCCTGACCTTCGGATGACCTTGAAGGCAAAGAAATGAAAATTTCAACTAAAAATAACAGTCTGCGTGATCAACTTTTTTTGATCGACAAAAACTAATCAACTCAAATTTTGTTGAAAATATTTGTCAGGCAGATTATTGCAAGTATTTGAAAAATAATGAAAATTGTTACGTGGGACACCCTGTATATCTTCGATGGCAGTGCGCAGGCACGAACACGTGATAATTTATCGACTTCGAGGACACGATTTTTAATTTTAATGCAGACGTTAATTTATTTATAATAAATGATATACATGTTGCCAATATATTTTTCGTGTATGCGAGAATGTTGCAAATTGCGTACACCGTTGCTACGTGGCTGGAAACAAAAAGTTATCTGTCTCTGCCATTTTGCAATGAAAGGAACCGGTAAATCACGTCGAGTCACGACATTCTCAGTTTCTTCATTCATGTCGGGACCGAGAATCTTCGCCGTAGAGGCTGCTTTCATAAGTTGCACAATGCGTATGACAGATATTTTGAGAACCATAACCTTACTATCGATTAATTAACCACACACGTACGTCCCGTGTATAGGTGTAGATTCGCGTAGTTTCTGATAATTATTGCGATAGAATTATCGCCAAATTCTGAAAGCACAGAGTAAGTTAAATGTCCCAGTGCCCGCTTAAGGAAAATGGCGGTACGGTATTACGTCATTTAATTTGTAGAACCATCATAAAATTAAACGGGCTTTGTTTAACTTGAAAAGTTTTAGTTTAAAGCTTGATTTAATTTATCTTTTGGATATTTTTGTTTTTACGTTTCTGCCATGCTTAATTTATGAAAGAAAAGAGGTAATCTAAAATTTTAAGGTTATGTACGAAATACTGTACGTATGTATACTTACTTCAACGATACACAGATGTCATTATTTATTATAATTAGACTGTAGATTTTGTGCATTTATGACGAAAAGAAATTCTTCAAGATTAGTTATAGATAAAAAAAATAATAAAAAAAATAATCAAAATAATAATTCTCAACTAACAATTTTCAGTTTTACATAATGATTATTTTAATTTACATTAATGAGTGTTTCTACTTTACCAATTTTCATTTTTAATTAACGAGCAAAAAAAAAATCTGGTAAAAAATTATCTGGACACGAAAATGTCACGGTTAACGAAATATAGATCGCTAAAGCAAAAGTAACACGTCGATCTACGATTCGCGCAATAGCTATCGATCGCCACGCGTTGCAGTATAGGTGTTGCCATTTTTCAGAGGGAATTTCGATAAAATATGATTTACTAGCGACTATAGATTATCAAAAGCCCTTTAGTTTACGGGATCGCTGTGCAAAGGAACGAAAGGAAACGATGACGCTGTTCGATTGGTATAACCGTGATTAATTGAACCTGGTATTATCAGTCCCGTATTTCCATAGTACTTTCTGTACTTTTTCTGATGAATGCTTTCACTCGGTGTGTCGCGCGGCATTTCCTCGAACAAAATCGCCGTCTGTCGTTCCAAACGTTATTTTCAAACAATTATCCCGAACGATAATAATCCACGTATCGTATGACTTATCAACAATTTTATTCCCGAACGTCGAACATTTCGTTTGAAATTGAATATCGTTCGTTATTACAAGTTCGCCAGATTCGAAAAGAGTATTTTATTTAAAATAAAACGCGGAGGGTTCGAACAAATTTCAGTTTACCTTCGTCGAATTGATTCCAAATTTCCATGCATATTTCTTGCGTTATATTCGCTGAGCAAATATATGGTTTTACAAAAAAAAAAAAAAAAAAGGAAAAAAAACAACGCTCCGGGAGCGTAGCTGAAAATTGTTATCAATAATAAATGACGGTAATATTTTTCGAGGAAAAAAAAAACCGTGAATTCACTTTCCGTGTGTGCGGGGGGTGGGGGTGGGGGTGGGGGTGGCTGGCGTTTGATACGAGAGGGGAACACGTTCACTCCATATATGCTAACACGAGCTTTCAGCCGAGGTATCCGTCGATATCGATGTACAATGGGAGGAACACCGGAAGTGGATACCGACTACAATGGCAAACGTGCTCGCCTTGCTGGCTCGGAGATGCCAAGACGTTCAACGATGACAGACATTACGTTTACTCTGTTCGGCGTGCGGCTGATTTATGGGGTCGAGAGAACCCGTCGGGCTTCATTTGCATGGAACTTTTGCGGAACACTCCCATACGCGTAGATCTTCCCGCATACTTTACGACTCCTAAAGCCTTAAAGCTACTCTTAAAACTTTCAGCTATTCGCAATGTACAATCCCTACTCGATACTTGTCCAAAACGAGGGTCTGGTCAGTGACAAGTATCGGGTAGAAGATACTATTCTCACTTCTGATGGTAAAAAGGGACTCGCGGCCTGTGTTATGTTTACATTCTCTGGCGAACGGGGCCTCTTATGCTTTGGGGTATACCCTGTGGTAGTGGGGGTAGCTCTGGGACAATTATAGGATAGGAGGCACTATTCTTTCTTGCACTGCCCAAAGTGGAAAAGGACATGCACCAATATTTTTACACTCCTCGGTTACCGAGGCCTCTCAAGCTTGGGGGCACCTTTCAGGTTATACCCTGTGGTGGTGGGGGTACATCTCTGTGACAATTATAGGGTAGGAGATACTATTCTTTGATACACTGCCCAACGTGGAATAGGACATATACCTGGCCCATATTATATTTACACTCCTCGGTGACCAAGGCCTCGCAAGCTTGGGGCCTCTCTCAGGGTATACTATGAGGTAGTGAGAGTACTTCTGGGACAATTATAGGCTAGGAGATACTATTCTTTGATCCACTACCGAACGTAGAGGAGGCCATATACCCGTATACATATTATGTTTATACTCCTCAGTGTGCAAAGCCTCTCAAGCTTTGGGGTATACCCTACTGGGGGTAGTGCTGGTAGTGGGGATAGTTCTGAGACAATTATAGTGTAGAAGATACTATTCTTTGATCCACTACGGAACGTAGAAGAGGACATATACCCGTATATATATTATGTTTATACTCCTCAGTGTCCAAGGCCTCTGAAACTTTGGGGTATACCCTAGTGGGGGTAGAGCTGGTAATGGGGGTAGTGCTGAGACAATTATAGTGTAGAAGATATTCTTTGATCTACTGCCGAACGTAGAAGAGGACACATACCTTCTCATTTGTTTGGATATACCCTGTGGTAGTGGGGGTAGTTCTGAGACAATTATCGAATAGATTTTTGTGACATATATCGAGTAGAGACTGTACTTTTACTCACGCAGTGCACAAACACATAATGTTTTATAATAACGTTTCCTAGATAACTTTATTTTTTAAAACTTGGAAATTTGAATAGAATTCTTACTTCAATAAACAATTATATAAATTAGTTGGGATTTTCGAATTCACAGGAGAATAAATATGCTACTAATACAGGAAACGTGTGACCACTATAAATTACACCTGCCGCCGCCGCGATTAACTTTAATTTGCAACAAATTTCATTAGCCCAGCATTGATTTTCCGAATGCGCGTGCACACACGGCCGCGTTTAAATTGCACACGATTCCCCTTGCGACGCTGCGGAATTAATATGTCGTTTCGCATTTTCTATTAAACCGAGAATTCGCGGATTCTCCGGTACAACATATCTCTCCCGAGCGCTAGATTATATTCGTTGGGGCGATTTTACTTTGAATGCCGGCGATCTCGCAGAAACGCGGAGGGGTCCAGCGATTAATATCTGTCTTACGTCGATATCGGCGCGAGATCAGAATTCGGAATTTCTTCTGCGTGTACAGGATCGCCAGAATCCTCGTTATTCTCCTCGAACCTTCGGATCGATCGGGCTCGCTCCAATTTCCGTTTGCGTTTTCGTTTCCACGCGGTGAGGCGGGCGAAAAACTTTTCCGCGAAATTCACCGTCCGGTTCAACAGGGTCGGATTGATACCTGGTCCTCTTCGGCGTGCACCTCTCTGTTTCGGAATTTAAATAAGCCCCGTCGGGTTCCGTTCGGAAACGTGGAAAATCACGTACGAGTCCCGGCGTCGCGGCCGGAAATAAGAATTCCGGTGCCAGAAATCTTACGGGGCCAGAATTTTTATTTGCATCGGCTAACCGTCCTGGAAAACGGATTCTTAGTCATTCATGCCCGTCGACGCGACGGCTCCGCTGGTTTCTTGGTTATTTTTCAACGATGCGTGGATTCCCGATGCACCTGTGCGCCCGGTACTGTTATACACGGTGTAACACTTTTTCATGATTTCTCAAGTACTCGCGACAAACTTCGCGAACAAATAGTTTCAACAAAAATTTGTCAATTTTCAACGACCGTGACCTTGGGATGACCTTGAAGCCAAAGAAATGATCAACAAGATTGTTATACAGGGTGTCCTACTTGCGACAACTTCACGAACAAATATTTTCAACAATAATTTATCAATTTTCAACGACCATGACCTTGGGATGACTTTAAAGGCAAAGTATTGAAAGTTTCAACAAGATTCTTATACATGTTGTCACACGTAACACTTTTCACGATTTTTCAACTATTTGCGACAATCTGACAAACAAATATTTTCAACGAAAAGTTGATCAGTTTTCGATTGGCTGTACATTGCAATAAAAAAAAGTTCAAAAATATTTTTATTTCTTAGTATCATCAACGTCACCTTCATTTTTTTAAATGGCACTTTGTATTTTTTACTTAACAGTATCATAACTTGTATCAAGACGAATTTAACGACCTAGCATTCTATGACCTTAGGATGACCTTGAAGGCAAAGAAATGAAAATTTCGACAAGATTGTTATACTTCAAGTACTTGCGACAATCTGACAAACAAATATTATCAACAAAAGTTGATCAGTTTTCGATCGGCTGTACATTGCAGCGAAAAAAAGTTCGAAACAAATTTTTATTTTAGTATTGTCAAGGTCACCTTCATTCTCTTAAATGGCACCTTGTATATTTGACTCAACAGTATTATAGCCCGTATCAAGACGAATTCAACGACCTAGTGTACCATGACCTTGGGACGACCTTGAAGGCAAAGAAATGAAAATGTCAACAGAAAACGAAAGTTTGCTCGAATGTGTGAAAAATCGTGAAAAGTGTTATTGGAGACACCCTGTATAAAGTCCACAGGAACGGACCACCGTCGGCGAAAAAGATGAAATTTTATATATTTTTCCTGCGCGAAGATATTTCGGATTTAAAGCGAAAATATCTTCGCTTATGGTCGTACGAGAAATCTCGAGGAAAAACCTGTAAGTTATATCTCGAGGGATACATTGAATTCCGATGTACTTGATACACTGAAAACAAAAATTGAATATGCTGTTCGCCGGCGGGCTACAAAAATCGAGAGAGGTTATATTAATTGAATGAAAAAAGCGGGAGGGGTGGGGGTATAAATAGCAGGGGAATCAATTTTTCAGCATCGGCAAGCGTTTTAACGAGTCGCCGAGGGAAAAATCGTGTGCACACGGGTCCCTGTAAAAGCATCGCGATAAACGCAATCGGACAAACATAACCGTGCAATTAAAATCTTTTTTTTTTTTTTTTGCCATACCGAGTCGCTGATTGGCCACTTTGTAGCGCGCGCGAACGGCCGTGTTTACAATCTCGAATGCGCAAATTAAAATCATCGGGTCCGCGCGTTGTTAAATCACCGACCTGTGTACATACGTACACACACGTACACACACACACGAGAGCATGAGCGTACTTAGCCGAGGGCACGACGGCGACGCATTAATTGCTTTTAACCGGGCCAATTAACCGCGCGAAGCATCGTCGCGTCGAGCCGGATCGACTTTTATCGATTCGGAATTAAGTGGCCGGGCCCGGTTCCCTCGAAAATTCCGCGCGGTAACGAAATTACAAAAGTTTCGCGAATACGTTCGACAACGTTCGCCGGTCCAATTTACAACCTGCGTCGGGAACCAGTGAAATGCTAATTTCGGCGCAGCGCATTTGCAACCGGAATTGCGCTCGACGAGAACACGAACGAAACGCCGCGCGCTCGTTGAAATAAAAAAAAAATGCGTTATACTAAACCCTCCTGTGACATAGATCGTGTAGGGCTACCATTTTCCTGACACCTGGCCGTAGGCGAGAACACGAACGAATCTCTGCGCGCTCGTTGAAATCGAGCAAAATGCGTAAAGCCTTCTGTGACATAGATCGTGTAGGGCTACCATTTTCCTGTCACCTGGCCGTAGGCGAGAACACGAACGAACCTCTGTACGCTAATTGAAATCGAGAAAAATGCGTAAAGCCTTCTGTGACATAGATCGTATAGGGCTACCATTTTCTTGTCACCTGGCTGTAGACACGGATGACCGAAGAAGCATACCGTCAATTAAACCACTAGATACTGTAGAGAATTTAGGTGAATTGATTCTTTCGAAGATGAAAGTAAAAATAAGAACGTTTAATGACAGAGGAAAATTTAAAAAAAAAAACAAAATGATATATAATAAATTCGCTCGCCCACTATTTAGTTCAAATTGTATCGTGTTTAGTGTCATTTTGATCAGAAAAGTGCCACGAATAAGTGGGCGAAAAAACCATTAAAAAGTAATGAAAAATAAAGAAGTTTTGTAATTGGATTAGTAGTGGTTCACACCGATGTACCTGTGTTTACACTGCGACCGAGGCAGCTCGAGCTTGGTGGACCCTCGAGGGGGGAGTGGAGGGGATAGGCGAGCTAAGACCCTGCAGCTTCGCGCACCTTAGATCAAGGCTTTACCGTACTCGGTTTAAGAACGGGTTCGCTTCGTTCTCGAGGATTTACGCGGGGCTCTTTAATTCCGGCGAGGCCATTCGACAGATCGATTTGTCGAAATGTAATCGGCCCTCTCCACCTCTCTATTTCTCGAAGTAGGAAAAACCCCTAACTTCCTAATTCGCGCAAAAAGTTGGGCGCAGAAAGTTGGCTATCTTGGCGCGGCTCCGCTAGGACGAAACTTTCAAATAAGAAAATAGCATCGAGCGGTTGCTGAGTCGAGTTTACGAACGAGCCGCCCATTCCGTTACCTCGGGAATAAGGTAATTTAATTGCGAATCGGGGCTCCGATGATATGCGAGCGATTTCGAAGTTTCCATTTCGACGGGAGCGTGCGCGCAGAAAGTGTGAAAGTATGTTGAAATTAAATACGGTTTTGCAGATCGGCCGCTGAGAACGTATTTGCACAGGGTGTTTTCACCGAACTAAACCATTTAAAATATCTCCCTTGTTTTTTGTGATACAAGAAAATTTCAGAGGAAAACATTAGTTGGTTCAGAGGGGCAAATATTATGATTTGCAAAAACATTTGTTCAAGGTTATATTTCTTGAGATTTCAAGGTCATCGAAGTTTTTCTAAATGGAATGATATATCTTTATTATCGCTATATGATAGCCGAGGTCAGGACGAATTCAATGATCTGTAATATTATGACCTTCACGTGACCTTGAGTACGAAAAATTCATATGTTATGACCAAGATTCCACACCATACATTTACGACCCATGGATGCTGGTATAGCAATAATAAACATATATCATTCCAATAAAATAACACTTCGATGACCTTCAAATGTCGAAAAATATAACCTTGAAAAAAATTTGTCCCTCTGAACCAACTGTAATTTTTTTCCATCATGAAGAACATATATTATAGATGCTCGAGTTAGGTGAAACGCCCTGTATATGTATATGTATCGCTTTTTAATCCAGTCGAGCTAAATTTCGAGTGGAATTTTATTTCTCTCTCTCTCTCTCTCGTTTAAACTAATGAAGCGAGAGAATCGGGAAAAAACACCGACGCCAAAGGTTTCAACATCGAAATTTATAGATTGCGTTGGCATTTGACGTGCTGATGAAAAAACGAGGGCAGAAAATTACGAATAAAGCGAGGCGGCGAATTAAAACCGGCGGAGAGAAAATTTGCACGATAAATGGATTTTTTTAAGCTTTCCGTTTTGCAGATAACAGCCTCATTTAAGGTTTCCGGAATGTCTACCCATTTAAGGTTTCCTAAGCCAGGGTGTACGTTGTCTTGTCTTCGGTATTAAGAAAACCTACGTTTTGTGAAAATATGTGTGCACGCATGTGTGCACGCCTATTTTACAAAAAAAAAAAATTTTTCTTTCAATTTCTTCGCTGTTTATTTTTCGAGATGTAAGAGGTTTGTCTTGTTGCTGGCATAACAGTGAATTATGCTACCGGAACAAGACGAGTGCCATACGAAGCAGCATCGACAATGCGCCAACGCGAGGAATGCAACTGCAGAGATCGCCTTGGAATGCGGTTATGCGGGGCTGCGTTTTTCTGCATACGAATATGCAACGCGACACGCTACGTTTTTACGCAGATACAATCCTCCGTAATTTTTTCCGCCGTTTAATTAATTCCGCGAGATTTCGTTTGCACGATCGGTTGTTCCTATAACGTTTTTTTATTTTCTACATTATGGAAAAATTGTACGGTTGATAAGCGGCACGGCTGAATCCGGCGATTGAATAATTTCGAAAGATAACGCCGCGCGGAAGTAGAATCATTATAAGACACTTGTGCTCAAGTGTTCTTGCCGCGATAAATTTAACTCGAACCTCTCGGCGCGGCGAAAGCTTTTATGGAAGACGTCACCGGGCCCCGGATGACGAAATCAAATAGGAACATTCTAATTGAAGTGGCCATTTCATTAACGCAGCAAGGGAAGTTTCGATTGAATTACCACGCGGAATACCGCTCTGTTGTTATATCCACCGCTCGTCAAACGTCAGCTTACGGATTTCAAGCCTGCCGTAAAAAAGAGGATGCACAGAGTGTGCTTCTTCGGTAGAGAAAATTTTGACAGCGAGCATGAGTAATAAACAGACGATTTTATGCATTTATGATAAAAATAGGCGTACTTTAAAACAGTAAAAGCATTAGAATAATTTTAAAATGCTGTTACATCAGTTTCTGTTAAACATATTAAGAAAAAAAAATTAATTTCTATTTCTCACTCCTGTTGGTAGCAATTCTGAGAGAACATTTTTATTTTGCATAGAGATCCGCAGTCTACCAATAAATTATCGCAACTATATTGGAGCAACACCCATCGGATGTATGTTCTATGATTTTTTTAACTATCTTCCCACAATTTGAAAAATCTGAGAAAATTATACGTTAACAATCATGAAGAGATGCTTAGACTGTAAAAATATAAACTCGGTAGCTCACGACTTCTTCGAGAAATCGGCATTTCAAAATTTCCTTCATTTTAAAATATTTTTTCTGTTTAGATTTCGGAGCCGAAAATTCTGAAAAAAGTCATAGGTGTGCATTTTATCAGCTAGAATGTGCCTGATTTTTTTCAAAATTTTCAATTGGAGGGGGTAGGAGAAATCACGGAAAAACCTGATTTCCTTTGTCACCCCTTTACTACCCCCCATGTCGACTTAGGGGGTTGAAAATTGGCACAAAGTATGTTCTTTAAATTATCTATCGAACGGCCTATTGGAAGTTCAATTCTGTTGGGGAGGGGGAACTTTTGCAAACAATTTATCGGACAACTATAGGGACAACAACGATACATGAAAAATCGTTTTCCAAAGTGGAAAACGGCGGGGGACGATCTAGCTAGGATTTCGAAATTGAAACAGGATCTCATTAACGCGTTGACATCCGAGTTCCCATGTTTTTCGTATCCGTGTCTGAAAACGAAGCTGTCGACCGCGAAACTGGATCCGCCGATTGCATTGTCGAGAGCCCTCGGTAACTCGATTTATCCCGGGAAAATACTAAGCGCGCGCGCGCGCACGCGCATGACAACGCGCTGACGGATTTTCTGGTTTTATCTGACGGAGCGTGGTAACTTTAAGATGCCTTAAACTTTGATCGCGAAAACTCGGGAACGGCATTACGTCGGACAGCGTACGCGAATCGAGTTTTAATTTCTTCTTCGGCCTCTGCCCCTCCCCTCCTCTTCCCCTCCTCTTCCCCTCCTCACCCCACCCCTCCGCTCATCATCCTCTCTTTTCGCGTCTCCGTGGATTATGCTCGTCGGGAAAATTCCTTCGGGCTGATACACGCGGACAGCCGGTATCCCACTTTGACTAGGATCCTCACGTAATCGTTGCCTTGAAATCATACTACACCGGACGGGAATACGAATGATGGGAGAGAGAGGGGGTACGCGAATGAATTCGATCCACGTGTTCCTAGGAGAATCGAGCTGCCGTTTTCGTACCAGGAATTCCTCGGCATAGCAATCTCGAACTTCACCGAGTCCCTCGAATTTTTGCTGCGGTAGAATCGAGAGCATTCTAATCCCTGAGGAATGAACAAAAAACACTGTTAAAATCTCGATGTTTGTCTCGGACATTTTGAAACGAAAGCACAGGAGAAGATTAAAACGAATGGTTTTATATTTCGGAGATTCTTGACCTGGATTAAACGGCAGGAAGATTGAATCCTCTCGTGCCACCGGATCTCTAATAACTATTTGTTAAACTTTACTGCGAGCCATTATACCTCATTATTCTCCCACTCGCCCCCACCCTCCTCCTTTGGCTGTACGTAATACTTGGGAAGAGAGTCTTGATCAAACTTTTATAATTAAGGATAAAACGGGGTGATATTAAATTACTTCGCCTGGGGAAGAGTATTCCGCGAAAACAAGTTGCACGCGACGAGAAGCCGGCAATTTCGATAATACAACACTTTGGGGAGCTCGAGTAGTTGACAAAATTACGGCAGAGTCTCGATCTAAGCCGAACGAAGCCACACGATCTTAGCCGGGTCGCCTGTCCCCTCCACTAGGGGGCGGACCTCGCCAGTACGCCCCCTTTCCGCGAATATCCCCTCCACTAGGGACGGACCCCACGAGTACGCCCCCTTTCCGCGAGTATCCCCTCCACTAGGGGGCGGACCTCTCCAGTACGCCCCCTTTCCGCGAATATCCCCTCCACTAGGGACGGACCCCACGAGTACGCCCCCTTTCCGCGAGTATCCCCTCCACTAGGGGGGCGTAGCTCGCGAGTACGCCCCCTTTCCGCTAGTATCCACTCCAATAGAGCGCGTAGCTCGCGAGTACGCCCCCTTTCCGCGAGTATCCCCTCCACTAGGGGGCGTACCCTGCGAGTACGCCCCCTAGTGGAGGGGATAGGCGGCCCGGTGTGTTTACATAGTCCTTTTCTATGTGTTTACATATTCTGCTCAGATGAGGTAATATTTACGGTAATATTTTTGTCAGAAAAAGAGTATAGTGATCTCGGTCCGCAGTGAACGCAATAAAGACGGCGTACGCTGTATAGTACCGACGAATTTATACATTTCAATCCTCGCGCGCGCGCGCTTTCACCTCGAGGCGGTTTCTTTTTCACGCTTTCGGTCGCATGAATGTGCACGTAATCCCGTGGCCTCTGTTTTTAAATTCGAACGCGGGGAATACGTTGCTGGTGCCCGGCTTCATCTCGCGTTACACCCGTGGCGCGGCATCCGTATTTTTCATGAGAATATATGTGACACAGATGTTCCCGAGAAGACAGACCGAGTTTTATAATCGGGAAATTTCGGTGAGCTCTCCTTTCTCCTCGGTTGCCGTTCGCGATCGCGTGCACATTTATTATTTCCACTTTTCCTACGGTTACCATAATTCAATTTCGCGTTCGTTCCTTCAAAGCTAGACAGCATCCCCCCTCTCCCTTTCTCTTTCTCTCTCGTATGTCTCGTCGCATGTTGCACACGAATATTTCCTCCGGCTGGTATCAGCTACTCGAATCTGCATTCGTTTCGAGGAATGTACGTAATTAATCCTGGCGGCCGTGTACACGTTCTTGATATTAGGTCAAGATTCAGCGTTTGCGATATAATTTGTCTTGTCCCGCGCGATGAATCATGCCGTGTGCCCCCCTCTTTTTATCCAGCAAATTCGTTTAATTCCGATGACGAGATAGTATGTAGTAGGTGTCCGCGAGACACGTTCCATTAAAACCGTTTTGAATATTCGCGGTGTGCTCGGACGAATATTTGATGGCAACACACACACACACACACACACACACACGTGAAACACGGCAAAGCATAATCGGGCACGTACGAAATCGTATATCCGTGCACACGTGACTATAACAAGTTCATTAGGCGCCCTAAACGAGGCACGTCAGTCGTACGAATTTACGCATACATACATATGTATATGCAGGGGCTGATGCCATTTGCGAAATTTAATTATAAACCCGGTACAATCGCCTGCTTTTTCCGTGTAATCCTACGGGATTCAATATTTTTTTCTCCCGGTGAAAAGTCGTGGATTCCCGGGAACGTGCAAAATTTTGAAAATTTTATTTCACTCTCGACTTGTTACTTTCCTCCTCTGAGTCGGCTTACAATAAATTGGTGATGGCTTTTGACGGCTCAGAATTTTTGTAAAAATCTTCACGGATCGTTAGCGTTAAACATACCGCGATGAGCACGCGCGTCTGCACGTGGAGCGTCGGCGACCGCATTTCGAGAGAACGTCAAAGAGGCGTCGATAAAAACCGGGAGCAAGAGCATCAAAAGCGGAACGATCCCGTGAGCATGAATTGGAGACCGAACGCATTACTTGGGCGAAAGTGAAGGATGCATTTAGCGTTCCGGAAAAGATAAAGGACAAAAACGTTCTCCCCTCGCCGTGAAAGTGGTCGCATTTAGCAAAACTACGTACACTCGCCGTAAACTGTAAAAAGACTCTTCTCGTCGCATCGACGAGTCCGACGTCACCTTTTACAGGCCGAGTTTACCTTTACAAAAATGTTGAAAAGGAATGTCCTTGAAAAGCATGATTCCCGAGGTCATTTGAAAGAACTTTTTCCTTTGCGAAAATTTTCTCCGAGGCTCGGTTCAGGAGTTATTAGCGAAAAACACCCGGCCAATCGGAGCGCGGCTACAGTGGACGGACTCCGCCCCGGGGCGGGTCCCGCGGAGCGCGGCGTCAGCATTGGCCGTGTCGGAATACGCCCCCCGTAGCCGCGCTGGGATCGGCACGCGTTTTTCGTTAATGACTCGTTAACGAAGCTGCGGAAAATATTTCTGCTAAGGAAAAAGTTACTTCAAATGACCTTACGGAGGTCATTTGACGATTTCAAGGGAGTACATTTTTGGGACACCCTGTATTTCTCTGCCCACGGCCTTTTTCCGCCGTCAGCCTTTTCACCTGGCGAATATAATAAGGTTTGAATTTCGCTGAGGGCTGCATAACTCGCGATGCACTTTCGGCATCGCGACGGAGAAAATTCTTATCGTCTGGTTTGTGAAACGCCACTGTTAAGCTTCCTATTGAGTCGCGAGAATTTCTTTGTCGATACAGCTCGCGCCGGTCAATTAAGGAAATTTATATCCCTCCCGAAGCCCGTCGGCACTGTAACCGCTCTTTCAATTTTTCAATAACAATTCTTCTTCGCTTCCACTGGCCGGGACACCTAAGCCACCTGAATAATTTCTACGTTTTCTGAGACAGGAAAAAACGTTTCAGACGAAATTTATTTCGTTCCGACGGGGCCCATTACGTGTGATGAACATAACTCCTTTTCTTCAGGCAGAGATGCCTAGGAGATTTGAAGGTCAAGTTAGTTTTTTTAAATGGAACCACGTATTTTAGAACGCCTACGATCCTAGGCCTCCCTGAGACGATTTCAACGATATAGTCGTTCGAGGTCTTTCAAGGTCATAAACGTACGAACACATATATTCACTGTGAATGCTTACGTAATTGGATATTTTAAACTTTATTGTCAAAATCAAACCGAATCGATTCAAAATGTAAACAAAGCGCTTCGATCCAAAGCAATCTGCTACAGCAGATGCAAAAGGGGCTAAACTTCACTTGGGAAAACCAGAAATTTTTAACTTTTTTTAATATAATCCTGTAGACCTTCCAAGAAAATGCTTGAAAATCCAAGTTTCAATCCTAGGAGGTCCCTCGCTCGAAAGTTACGGGCGTGTAAAGAAATGAATCTTCGCGCGAATGAAATCATCCCCGTTCCGGATTAATCTGGAAAGAGTTTCCGGCAAACGAGGGCCAATACGCTCGATCCCGCGTTATAATGAATAAAGCGGAGCAACAAAAACCCCGGTGGCCTAAGTAGCGGCGTCGTCGGGCACATTTTTAATGAGAAAAGTTTCGCTCGAGGTTGCGCAAGCTGCGCGTGGCCGCGTTTCGGCAGCTTGAAAACACAGATCCGATTGTTAAATCCGTTCTCCGTTGCGACAAACGTTATCATAATCACCGATAAACTTTGATCAGCTCGTAACGGATGTCGTTGACAACTATCGCGCAGATAGAACGGGCTTGTTGGATTTGACAACGATCGAACAAACAGACGGACGCGTATCTGTGAATAGATCGCGGATGTAAATGATCGCGGGTAACAGCCCGTGAACTGTATAATAAATTCGAACCGAGGGTAGTAGGGGGGACATTGATATCCCGCGTAACTAATAACTTTTATTCAATCACGATCACCGCTAAATTGTGTTTCCTATCTGTCCCCGGAATCAATATACCCTCGGTATCGCGGCCACCCTGTGGATTATCGCGGAATAATATGTTCCCGAGCGTAGTTTCATAAATTATTTAACGGTGTATCAATTTCCCGTAACCGGCGGACCATCGAATAATTAACTGGCGGCGCCGCGCGCCACCTTTCATTGTGCCACGAAATTTCGGGCACGTGTGAAACTGGGGCGAAACCCGACGCGTTTGTTTCGTACTCGGGAAAGCAACAATATATATATATATATAACACCTTATACAGGTTGTCCCAAAAATGTATTTCCTCGGAGGGGAGGATTCCCGAACTAATTTGAAACAACTTTTTCCTTTGCGAAAATCTTCTCCGCCGTTTAGTACGCGAGTTATTAACGAAAAACGCGGGCTAATCAGCGGCGAGGTTACAGTGGACGGACTCCGGCTCAGCCTATGGCAACGCCGCGCTCAGCGGGGCCCCTCCCCGAGGCGGACGTCTTACAGCGGAGGGACTCCGCCTGGGGGAGGGGCCCCACTGAGCGCGGCGTGGGCATTGGCTAAGTTGGAATCCGTCCACTGTAGCCGCGCTCTGATTGGCCGGTGTTTTTCGTTAATAACTCCGTAACGAAGCCTCGGAGAAAATTTTCGTAAAAGAAAAAGTTGCTTGACATGATCTCAGGGATCGTCTCCCTCAAGGATGTGCAACATTTCTGGGACAGCCTGTAGTACTGGATCGTAGTCACGACTGAAAACGACCGCGGTGCGGGCCACTCATTTATTCAACGTTCGCGAAGATGTATCGGGGTCAATGCTGAGTTTTTCGAGGTTGCGACCGCGACCCATCTCTTTCTGAACCCGAGGCGTCTCTCGCCTGGCGAAATTGAATGAAAACCTGCGAGACACACGCGTGGGAGGCTCCGCTCGAATAAGACCTAGTCAGCCCGTCCTTTATTCATCCTGTCGAACCATGATTTCTTGCGAGACGCGTTACGCTTTTTCTGAGACTTTCCACTGGAAAAATCGATCACGCTCCTAGAAAACTCGAAGAAGACGCGCGTCGAACGTGCTAAACAATTCGGTTTTGCTAAGCTGTTCCGAACGCGTTTCTAGCATGAAACTCTTCGTGACTCTTGCGTACGAAGGAGGGAGGGGGGAGAGGGGAGAACGATCGAGCGTGCGCAAGGTTCGGGGGAAACTTTTCATTGTTGGAACACGTCGTTCTAGATCGCCCGCTTTGAAAACACTCCGCGGGCTCGGTGATTCAACATCAAGCATTGTATACGGCAGTCCTTGAGACTCCACCAAAAAGTGAAACACAACCGGCACAAGGTTCCAGACCGAAAAATAAAATTTTCCCCGTGGCACCAGCCACAGCTCCGACGCTCCCGGAGAAAAATTTTCGCAAAAACCACGGTTCTCCCGAGCGCAATGCGACATTTCTGTTAAAC
This sequence comes from Seladonia tumulorum, assembly GCA_913789895.3. Lineage (NCBI taxonomy): Eukaryota > Metazoa > Arthropoda > Insecta > Hymenoptera > Halictidae > Seladonia > Seladonia tumulorum. The sequence continues at coordinate 8,420,289 of OU565280.1, forward strand.
TCTACTGATCCATGCGACCATGCCAAATACGATTATTGTACAGTCGGAAAATGACCAATATTTAACCATAAATGCGATTGAAATAAATTGTTCATACGCAGCGATATTCAGTGAATTCTCGATATATGTCATTGCCAGCGTCATATATCGTACAGGAGACATATCCGAGTAGTGTTATGTTTACAATCCTTGCCATCATACCCCTCATACCCCTTACAGGGTATACCGCGTAGTGGGGATAGTTCCGCGACATTTATCCTGTAGACCTCGGCGACATATATAAAGAAATCACTGTACTGAATAAAATTCGCTGAAATCTGTTCTCGCGTGGATAGAACCGCGACAGGGAGACTAACTTTTACGTGAAAGTATAGCATATGGGTACTCGCGAAGCGACAAGTTGGATTATCGAATTAACTTGTTTAACTGAGGACAGAGTTCGGCGTTAGTATAGCAATGTTGGGAGAACGGAAGCGATCCGAACTCCTCCGCTCTTTGTCCCCGTTAATCCTCGGTAAAAAGGCACCGAATCCGCGGGAGAAACGATCTCTTTATTTTGTAATAATAATGAGAACGGTGGACACTGTGGGAGGATTTTGGCGAAATAGAAGCACGCGCGAGTTAATAGATTATTGTTTTCCGAGCATCCTTTTGTCACAGAGAAACCAGGAACGAGATATCCGCAGTGCGTATGCCGCACACTCATGACCTGTTTCGTAGACGCTTTGAATATCGGGCTCGGAGCAACCGGGGCCCATGGTTTTGATGCTCGTTGACCAAGCTGGCTATTTTTCCGGCCCTATAAAACACTATGGCTCTAATAAAAACCAAATTGTTCTATATTCCAGCCTCATAACTCGCACTCTCGGCGAATCCCTCTTTCTGGAACTAGTCACTGTAACTGCCACGAGGTTCTCTCCTTGAACCATTATTCATATTTTTGCGGGAGATTATTAAATAAAGTAAATGCAACTCTGATATTTTGATAAATACTTCTGTCACTTATAGATACTTTTCTTACTTTTAGGGAGGAGACTCGACCTTGACCTTGACATATGTTCGCAAGGTCACCTTGCTGAGTAATCCCCAGGAGAACTTTAGGCAATTCTGTGACTCGTCTCAAGTCTGTGACTGAACTCGTCACATTTTTTTCTCTGTATTGTCATAAATTATTTTGTCGGTAACGTGGTCACTCTGCCTTACCGGCAATCACGGAGTCTTGAGTTTTAATTATCAGTGAGACTGTAACGAACAGAGGATTTGTCATACATCGCTGGGCGATTTCAGCGTGAAGTGCAACGCGAGTCCATTCTCCTGCATTCTCCGATCGAATTTCAATCCGCCGAGGCGAATGATAAACAGTTTTTACGGGGGACGCGAAGTCACGGACTATATATATGCAGAACCGAGGGCAACGAAAAACGAAGCAATTAGCTCGGGGCAAAATCGTTGAGCTGTGCGAAGTCCAGGCTCGCGAAAACTAAAATAAAAAACTCGAGCTATTACGAAGTTCTCTTTTTTTTTTTTTTGTTTCGCGAGTGGAACAACAATGTAGGCGCGCGCACCTACTTTCGAGCAGCGTGGCCAAGTAACGAGCGATCGGGCACGGTAACGGTGCCCGCCGAGACCGGCTGAAAAGCGCGTTTTAAATCACGAGGAGAAATTAAAAGTTTCCCCAGTGTTCCCGGCGGTGGAAAAACTTGGCCACTTATCGTTCTTAGGGGGCCTCTCATGATACCGGTTAGGCTAAGAAAGCCGCGCCGGGACGCTCTTTCGCGGAGGTTTCACGGAAAACCGTCTCACGGGTTCCCTTGATGCGAGCGCGAGAGACAAGGCTGCCACTGTATTCGTTCCAATTGGTCCGCTAATGGCATGTGTAACTAGGTGAAATACGCGTTCGTCTTCTGGGTATCTGGAGCAGGCGGATCATGCCTGTACACACGCCTGCGCCACCTCTCTTCAAGTTACACAATAAATTAGATTCCCTCACAAATACACAATTTTATTGAAGGGGAGGGGGAGAAATTTTTTCCCCGAAAAACTATTAAACCTTTTACGTTAGAATTTTACACACACATTCTCGGGTTCTTGTGGTGCATTCGTGATTTTTTTCAAGTAAAAATAATCAAGATTACTATAATTAATATATTTTTTTAATGTACCTATGGCCCGAACTGAATGAAATAGATTTCTGCTACTTCAGACATTTTTTTCCTGAAAAACTATTAAACCTCTTGCGTTAGAATTTTGCACACACTTGCACAGGTCCTTGAGGTGCCTTCATGATTTTTTTCAAGTAAAAATAATCAAGATTACTATAATTAATATATTTTTGTACCTATGGCCCGAACTGAATGAATTGAATTTCTGCTCTTTCATAAGAATATTTTTGTTGTTGAGCGAAAAGTGTTTTTAATTGCGGTCGTCATTCCTGTACAGGGTAGTTCTGTTGTTTAGGGTTAAAGGTCAAAGTCCCGCGACACTTAGCGCGCATCAGCGGCCGAAATGAATTTGTTTGCCATCAGTCAGCGCGCGTCCGGCTTCTTCGCGTTTTCTCATAAATCACGAGCAACCGACCGACATCGTTTTCGTTCTAGTTCGTTCGCCGAAGGCCGCGCGCGTAACAAGGTGAAACATACATTCGTCTCTGTGCAAACTGCAAACACGGGAGCTGTGTAGATCTAGCGCCCCGAAGCTCGGCGATATGACAGTCGTAAGAAATCAATGATCGTGCCTGAAAAGTTCCCTGCGCGCGCTTCGAGCGCATTATTTATTCCAAAGAAAATTGACTCTCTCGAGTGTCAATTACTAGGGGTACCCACGAGTAATCAATTATTTCCAAAGAATTTGTTTTATTGTTTTTGAAACAATAGAAAGTGTTCAAAATATTCTAAAAAGTATAATTTTGGATATCTACAAGAGGACATGCTGGATTTCTATAAGAGGGGGATTGAAAATTTGCGGGAAAGATGGCAAACAAATTAAGAAATAAAAACTTGAATTTACCAGAAAGTTTGTTTTAGATTTCAAAAGTAATTGAGTACTTATGGGTCCCCCTAATATTTAGCGACAGGATTAGCGCTGAAATTGACTGTATTAGCGGAGAGTACCTTTCGCGGAGAACCGTTTTAATTAACCGGGTATCGGGCATAATCGATTCCACTATCGGCACATGTCAATATCAGAGGTAACATGTGCTCATCCTGGGTAATGCTGTAATATATCGGGCGCACTTCAACAGTCCCCACGCTAATTGCGCTGTTCGAGCTCGACGTTCGAACTGTGAATGGGAAAGTATTCGAATGTTCTTATCGATTCGAGGAAAGCGAAACTCGTGAAACGAATATCGCGGACATATATTTCTGCCGTTAGAGAACGAGAGCGGACCCCTGCGATTTCTAAGGACATTCTAGGCTACGGCTGCCATGCACAAATAATTCCTCACGATTATGCGGCCACCCGGCACATTCTCTTTGAGAGCCGGCCGTCCCACGATTTTGCAGCCGGCCTCCAGCGAAATCTAGTTAATCCGTCTTTCTTTTCTGATTTCGTTCCACCGCCGCGGCCGTAACTGCCTGCGAATCCAGAAACGAGTCTTCGCGATCCCCCCGGAACATTAATGGAATGATCTGTCGGCTCGCATTGATCCCCTTTGCCGCGGATCATCAAAAGCGAAGTTAAAACGATCTCGGAACGACTCCTGATATTCCACGGAAATTACTCAGCCCCGACTTTAAACGATTACCATCCGGTTCGCGTGCGAAGTATGTGGCGAAATTATACATTTCGGACAGCAAATGCTCCTCGAGCTATCCATTTGAACCTTCTCGAAATATTTTATTTGGAAATATGTTAAATTTCACCTCCTGGGACCACAAATTTTTAATTTTTTTTTTATACAATCCTGTAGATCTTGAGAAGAAAATGACAGAAATCGAAATTTTAAGACGAGGAGTTCACTGGTTCAGAAGTTATGCGTGTTTAAAATTGAGCAATTCTAACGCGTTAACCGTGACACGCACACTAGCATGTCAGCGCCCCTACCTGTTCAAAATGGTTAAAATCGCTCAACTTTATACTCGCACAACTTTCGAAACAAGTGAATTCCTCGCATTGAAACTTCGATTTTTGAATTTTTCTAGTCAAGATCTACAAGATTATCTAAAAAAAGGTACAAAATTTTTGGTCCCGGAGAGTGAAGTTCAGCCAAATTTTTCTTTCGGATATGTTTGATTCAATTTTAAGCGTGTTTAAAGGGCGCTGTCCGTAGCTGCTGGAGGACAAACCATTTTGGCATTTTTTCGTCAAGATCTATAGGATCATATAAAAAGGTCCCTTTGTGGTCCCACAAAGTGAAGTTCAGTACAATAAACACTTGGAGACCTTGAGCGTTCGCAGAAGTACAATTTCTGCGCGACTACGCAGCAGGGATTGGCCGAGCAACGAAGGCCATTCAAGAACTGGATTCCGCTCCCGTTTGTGGCTCTTAGAGTCCCACTTATAGTCTTTCTCGCCGAGAGAAAAGAGCCATTAAGCGCACACGCGCGTCTAAGATAGGATAAAATGCGCGAACGTGTCAATTATACCTTCTAATAACAATTGTCTCAAGAAAAGGGCTGGTCTCGCGTAGAATTTTAAGCGGAGTACGGCGCAGCGCGAACGCAATGAACTAAAAATATACTGCGTATGAAAACGTACGACATTTTCCATACGCCTGAAAGAACGAGCCTCGCAGAACATTGTAGATAATGACACGTTCATGCCTACCGCTTAGAAGTTTTTAACCTGTTTGTAAATTCCAATTGCTGCTACGCTGTTTCACGCACACTTTCGCAACAGCCACTTTTCCATCAATCTTCCGTGTCTATATGCGTCGGCTTGACGCAAACTCGCGTTCGCGAGACTCGCGGAAATTTCAAAGTTTTTACAATTTCGCTACGATATTTTCACCGGCCGCGAAGCCGAGCAGAGCTCGTTCGATAAACACTCGATAAAAGTTTGCCGGGGTTTCATTACAACTTCCTGTGACTTAACACTACGAGAGTACACCTCGGAAAATTGTTTACCGAGTTTTGCGAAATGCTATTTTCTTTTCAACAGTTGGCCGCCTCGCGAGCAGAAACTGTACGATGTGGGTCACGTGAAATATTGCGAACCATTCTTCCGCGTACCGTTCAGAACCGATAATTCAATCACTGATTATATTGCAATATTCGTAGGATCTTAAAGAAAAAACTTCACCTCAGGAAACCAGAAATCTTTAGCCCTTTCTCGTGAAATCCTGTCGATTTTGCCAAGAAAATGCCGGAAATCCAAGTTTCAATCCCAGGAGATCACTAGTGCAGAAGTTATGTGCGCGTAAAAATAAACTATTGATCTCCTAAGATTGAAACTTGGATTTTCGGCTTTTTCTCGGCAAAATCGACAGGATAGCGTTAAAAGAAGTTCAAAATTTCTGGTTTCCTGAGCTGAAGTTAAACCAAAGTAAAAATGAAAGGAATTTGACACATCAAGGGAACCGAGGAAAATTCGTTGCTCGTCAAATGAACGTCCCTTTCTTCTATACAATAAAACGAAAGAAGTCGACGTATTCGTTTCGGTAAAAACAGCTGTTAAAACTTTTATCCCTCCGGGCCGGTGTAATTGGCAGAATGTAGGGAGCGGTCCTAAATAAAAAGGATATAAACCGAGCGCAAGACGGACCGAATGCAGTTGCTGGATAAGGGCCAATTCACGGGTTCTGATTCGTTCGACGTGAATGCATTCTCGGGTGCAACTTTGTCGCTCGTCGCGATGCGCCGAGGAGTCGGATAGTCAAAAGCGACGCCTTTGACTTAAATCTCGTTTGACTCATTGTCGGTGGAAATTGACTCGAATCACACCTGGCTGGAAATTCCGGGCTAAGGGCTGTTTCATTCGAGACACGGCGTTCTTGCGTTTCGCGAGATTCCGTTGAAAGCGGAGATCCGACGTTGCTTTACCGTTTCGATTGAAAACACTTTTGGAAATTGCGTTGCAATCGCCTCTGGTAATCATAATTTTCTTCGCGATTGAAGAGAACCCCGTTCGGAAGTTTTCGCTCGGTAGAAGATACTCACTGAAGTCGAGTAGATTGAACAATAGTTTGTTGCTCGGTGTGGTTCGAGTTGAGAAATTTTTAGCAGCGTGCAATGACACCGGGCGCGTCGCCGCGCAGCCATAGACATTCACAGCGATCGCGAGGCCCCTAGGTTGCTACGCTACCACAGTGTCCAAACAAATGTTATCGATTAGATGTAATACTGTGTTGAACATGTGTGAATCAAGGGTGCAGTACTCCTTCATTGATCAAACAGTGCACACGATGTAACAGCAAGTAGTTGAACAAAGCCGAGGAAGTCGTTAGCAAAACAATTCCGGCCGAATACTATTCGTGCTAGAAATTCACTTGATCGTTTTATTAGCCGATGAAGATGAGCACTGTACCCTTTCTCCAATCTTCTCAGTACTTTAGAACCCACTGCTCCGTCGTTGGTGTCCCTTTGTTCGCAAAAAGTGAAAATACAAGTGAGCTCTCGATATATGTCAAGCGTCTTATATCGTATAGGAGAAGTACCCGAGTCGTGTTTACAATCCTTGCCGTCGGTACCCGTCACGGGCTATACCCGTAGTGGGGATAATTCCGCGACATTTATCATCGAGGCCTCGGCAACATATATAGAGAAGTCACTGTATTTTATTTCCACGAATATAATAGGTCGGCGAGCAAAAATAATAGGTCAGTCGAAACTACGAACACGCGATCAGGATTAAATTATTTTGCCGTTTAATTGGTAACCCTTTAAGCCCGTAGTTGCAGCGTCGAATCTCTCTAGTCCATCGGCATCGTTTCGAACTGTTACGTTCCATTTAGCCGACGCGTAAACATCGAGCCGGGGGTTGTTCGGTGAAAACGAGACCGGGGGAACGAAATTCAATGGACAATTAAAGGGGGGCCGAATATTTCAATGGCCGAGCCGCGGTCGTAGATCTCGCCTGGGTCAACATTGGGGGTTCCACTCGTTGCCGCAATTACGTCGCTCCTGAGCAACCATCCATATACCACTCGTGCATCGCATCTATCCGGCTGGGACCCATCTGTTTCTGGATCGCCGGTTTGAACAATTGGCCATGCTTGCCGTTTGATGCGCCGCACGCCGTGCCCCGGCGTTACCGAATCATTCACTCGCATTACCAGCCGATTCAAAAACAACCCCACCACCGCACGAAATAACCTCCAATCAATTGCAATGATAATAATTGCTTTAACATTGCAACTAATTTTAATAATTAATATTGGACATCTACTGTGGGTAGAAGGGGAAATTAGAGCGGGGGTTCTTGACCTGAAGGGGAAATTAGAGTGGGGGACTTGATCTGGAGGGGAAATTAGAGTGGGGGAACTGATCTGAAGGGGAAATTAGAGTGGGGGACTTGATCTGAAGGGGAAATTAGAGTGGGGGACTTAGTCTAAAGGGGAAATTATAGTAGGGGACTAGATCTGAAGGGGAAATTAAAGTGGGGGAACTGATCTGAAGGGGAAATTATAGTAGGGGACTAGATCTGAAGGGGAAATTAAAGTGGGGGAACTGATCTGAAGGGGAAATTAGAGTAGGGGACTTGATTTGAAGGGGAAATCAGAGTGGGGGACTTGATCAGAAGAGGAAATTAGAGTGGGGGACAAGTCCTGATCTGGGGACACTGGGCCTGGCCAACTTCTTCGTACTGTAGCTTCACGACTCCCACTACCATTGTACCGATTCTCCCACTGTCAAGTATTTCATGCTCTGCCTCGCGTGACTGCGAATACATCTAGTACGGATGTAGCGAGTACATCTACACTCCACAGGAGTTTGGTGGGGGAACCCAAGAGTAGGGAGTGGAGTCTTCTGTGGCTCGCGGGCCGCAAGTTGCCCAGGCCTGCCGTATGCTATGCCGGGGTTATTCTTGACCCGTCACAGTGGGAATAAACTTGAGCGACAATATATACAATCTTATTTCGATGTAAGACGACAGTTTTTATTTCGAAATAAGAATGTTGTTCTTACAGGGGAGGGGAACGAAGACAATTACGAATATGAAAGTATCGCGCACAGCTTAGCATTTTCTGGCATTGGCGGGCACTGAAGCGCAGTCGTAAAAGAACAAAAATGGCGAAAGCAAGTGGCAGAATGGGTCCGAGGTGAGCAATTATTCAGCGAAGGCTTATCCCTGTAACTGGGATCTGTGTTTTAAGCTTAGCCTCGTTGCAGCAAAACATGCTTCCAGGTGATAAATCCTCCGAGTAATTGAGTACCGTGTGTGCCAGTGAAAAATTCAGCAAAGAGAATCCTCGGGGCGTTTCTCTTCCGGCATTGTTTTCGGCAATTTCCACCGGAGACGGTGGAAACCAGCTAAAGCCAAACAAAAAGCTTCCGAAATACTAGGGAACAGTTTAGCCAAGCGTCCTTGAAGGCAGCTTTTATTTAAATTCTGATACATTCGAGCGAGGCATTCGGGCATTTAATCTTTATCGCGAAACTTCTGCAGAGAACTCCGGCGATTAGTATAATGGAGGAGACGGGAGTTCGAGAGCGTTCGAAGCCCCCGGTTGCAGGAAGCGGCAGTCAGTTAGGCGACTCTGATCCACAGGAGATGAACGCGACCTTCTCGTCGATCGGCCCTCGAAGCGAATCCGAAGGACAAGGATGGCGAGGTCCGAGCAAGAGGATGTGCTGTCAATGACTTTGGCGTGCCGGAGAAAAGTAAATATAGCACGGCAACCAAACCAGTTCTCTTAAAATAACTTGCGGTCCTAAGGAGCGCATTCTCCATCTCGTCGCCGGCTTTTTGGTGCTGAAAAATGCGCGCGATCCGAGCACCGAAAAAACAACGCGTCCATCGCTACGTCCAGGACTTCTGCCATACTAACCGACCATGCCTCCGAACCTGCCACCGGCGCCATTCCGACGTCGAAACGCAGAAAATTCCAGGTCCTGTAACTTTGCAAAATTTCCTTGGAAAAATTTCATCTGGACTTCTACGGTTTTCAAATAGCGGGCATTTATTGTTGTTTCGAAACCGCAGTTCCGGTGAAATTGCCGGAGGAGTTTGTTTTATATTTAATTAGACGGTGGAGGGGGAATTGTAAATTCTACACTGTAAAACAGTGGATTCTGCGTGTTGCCGTTGCGTCGAGTTTAATTAAAAGCCGTAGTGTCATTTAAAGAATCAACTTTAAGCTTTGTCCGAGCGGACTTTGCTTACCGACCGGAGAGTACTTTAAATTCCAGGTCAACAGGATAAAACTGTCTTTGTTATTTTCGTAAACGTTTATTCTGGCTTCTCTAGGTATTTTTAGCTGTGACGCTGCTTACCGAAATTCACCGATCTAAGTCCCGTAAATTTTACTATATATTTAGAAACTCGAAAAAAAATAGTCTCTTTTGTCGAATATTGTTCGGCGCCTTTCGAGAAAAAAAACATACCTGCAAATAGAAAACTCTTGTCTGAACTCCCTAAGGCTAATCCCCGAGACATCGGCTTTTCTCATAGTGCCAGGAAATTAGCTTCCCCACTCTGTATGCGAGTAGGTATTTACTTATTATATTAACCTCGGCTTCGTCTAGCGGTTTAAACTGTCAGCGCGAGGTTTCCTCCGGGAATTTCCCGATTAGTTCGCAGTCGGCCGATGTGTGTCACGGAACTTGCGTGATTCGGCGGTTCTGGAACCGGACAAAATTTCCGAGACTCTGTTCCCCCAGGTGCATTCTAATTACCGATCAAATCGTGCGAATGCTCGGAACACATTCTACCCCCACTCCGCTAAGTCAGTTGCCCATAGTTGTACCCGTAGTTTTGTGCTCACAAGTATGTTGAGCAGCTCCGAGTCAGGGTCCCGCACGCTCTCTTCGGCTTTCAACGTCTTCCTCTTCTTCGTTTCTTGTTTCTCTGTTCCCTCGGCTCCTTCCGCGGCGCGGAAATAAAATAAGAACTTTCCGACACATAGCAAGCCCTAACCGTGCGAGTTATATACCCGCTGGGTGAATTGATATGTCACCGACAGTGTTAATAAAGCTAATCGAGGATGCGAGGTAAATTAAAGATGTCGACACGCGAGAATTAACGGAAACGTTCAGCCACAAGATGCGTTTATAGCTTTCTCATTTGTAACGCGAATTTTTACCAATTAAAATAGTGAGAAAATTACCTACTCTGAAAGTGAGAAAATTTTATTTCTCTTCCTTCTTATAATAGGGGAACAAGTCTCAGGCCTGGGCAACTGGTGGCTCGCGAGCCACGAGCGAGTTCTTTTCCCACTCCTGAGACCCCCCACCATTGAGTGTGGAAGAAGAGGGGGCCTAGGATCCTATATAGGTTGCTTCCAGGAGAAATAGAAACAGTAGGGTAATATAAAATTGCCATTGGTGTGGGGGAAATCACCAGTAGTGGGGATCGTGAAGCAACGGCGGGGAGGAAGTTGGACAGGACTAACCTACACGATTCCTGGAGCCTTCAGAGCTCCAAATTTTTCACGCTGTCAAAGAGAATGATGTGTATTGTCGGTGCTATCGGTGTTCAGGAAAATACTGTTGAATCAAATCCCTGGCACCCGAGGCAAAGAGTGGGCTATATGTAGATCGGAATGATTCACCGCGTTGTATCAAAGTATGAAGTCGTTGCTCCCAGCGGAAGACAATCGGACGCAGATAAATCTCCGTCGAACAGGAACCCGTTAATTCCTGGCGAATTCGTCGGCAGTAAAATTCACCACGTTCGCGCGCTCGTTTCGAACCGGCCGTGTTATTTCGCTGTTGATTCCAGGTTGCGGTGCGCGCTCTCCCCTAGTCCAGGCACCACGCCAAGTTGATTTTGATCTCCGACAGGAACAGAGCCGTTCTTGTACAACACTCGAGGCCCGTTGTGCTCTCGTGACCGTTTGTCCCGGAATCATGTCGTGCATGTACCTCATTGTTGGATCGCATCGACACGTTCTCCCTCTTTGCCTCATCTTCTGCACCCGCGGGAGACACCGATCGAGAACTTCCGGCTCTCCGAGCTCTCGGAACTTTCCAAGTGATTTCGATCAAGGGAACGCACGGCCGTGCGTTCGATCATCGATCCGAATTAATTCCCCCGTGCCTTTGATCGAATCTGTTTCGCCTCGGGTCTCTGCTCGCAAACTTTGGCCTAACCGTTTCACATTAGACCCATTAACAATTCTCTGAAAAATTCATCTATGAGCACTGTTACTAAATTTTCTGAAAAATGTATCTTTCACTTGTTCGTTTAACCGTAGGACTCCTGCGAATTCTATACCGGGGTCATTTCTGACCCACGACGACGCTACAGTTTTCTTTCGATACAAGGCGATTGCTCAGGTCCGGATATATTTTTGTTTTTTATGGAAGTTGGACATATTGACATATTAGTGAGAGAGTTCGCAATTAACATCGAACGACGGGACTTTTGGCTGAAGTTCATCTCCTAGGACCAGAAATTGTTCACTTTTTTCAATAGAATCCTGTAGATCTTGACTAGGAAATTCCAAAATTCGAAGTTTTGATGCGAGGAATTCATTGGTTCGAAAATTATGCGTGTTTAAAATTGAGCGATTTTAACCATTTTTAACAAGTAGGGGCGCCGTCGTGCTGTTGTGTGCCCGACGCTTAGCGTATGAAAATTGCTCAATTTTGAACACGCGTAACTTTTGAACCAGTGAATTCCTCGCATCAAAATTTCGATTTTGTCATTTTCTCGTAATGATCTACGGGGTTATATTTGAAAAAGTTAAAAAATTTTGGTCCCAGAAAACGAAACTTAAAATGCATCCCAAAAAGTGCCTTCTACGTATGCACGGCTAGGCCTGCTGAACTTGTGAGAGAGTTCACAGTTGACGAGTTTCGCGGCAAAATGGGTTCACCTGCGAAAGAATCGAGCGCAAGATAATGGACGACGCGTGAGTCACATAGCCTCTCGCAGAAACGCGGGTACGTTTATAGCCGAAGGCCGCGCGGCAGTTATCTTATCCAGAAAGACATGTTGCACACGAACTCGCGTAGGACATTACAGAAAAGCGGAGTAATGGGGCGTCTATAACTACGCGAGGCGCTCGAAATTACAGTACCGCCGCGTGATAAACTTCCCCGTCGACGTTTCGACTCTCGTCCATCCTATATTCGTTGCCGATGGCGATACAAGCGGGCTAATTCGGTCGGGAGAGCCGACTAATTCGCCCCAGAGAGAGGGAGAGAGAGAGAGATATTATTTCCGAATGGTCCCGCGAAATAGGCCGTTCTAGCGCGCACTAGATTGAACCTGCCTATTTCGAATGAGGGAAAATCTTCTTACACAAGGACGAAAACTTGAGGCGCGTAAATCCATTTTTTGTCGGTAATGTAGTAACTCTACCCTATCGCGAATCTACGAAGACCGGGCCCTTAAGGTCTGCCCTGGAAACGGCGGTGCTTTAAACCCTGCGAAGCGTTTCCCTTCGAAGGGAAGAACTCGTTTCATTTATCAAAGGACAGCTTTGGTCGACAAAGTTTCGAAATCGGTCCAAGTTAGAGGGGAAAGTTTTCAAAACATAAATTCAACGGGACAGATTTCTAGTTGAATGGAGTCCCGTGTTTATTTAGAGTCGCGGTCACATAGATGGCGTGGCCATTTTTATCACAGTCGGAAATTGGCAAGCGTGTTATTTTATAAAAATGAGGTTCAGCGATCGTTGGCTCGTCACGAGGTGCAATTAATGGAAACTAGTTTCACGCGCCATTACAAGCCGCATCCGAAGAATGCACTCGGTGTGTAACGCGTGCGCGAACGGTAAAATAAGATGCAAGCGATTGATCACGCAGAACGTATTCTTCCATCGGTTGGTTACCGTTGATAATAGTGCTAGAAGGATGCCATCACTCGCCGAGTATTCGACGACAGTTCGAGTTCAGTATAAGAGCATAACGAGGTGTACCGGTTCTTCCACCAGTTATGTGCCAAGGAATTTCACTATGCGGTTTATCGCCCGAAGCTTTATGTGTTGGAACTTCATTGTCCTGGTATTTCTTGGCGATATAGGTAAAGTAACATACGAGGAAGTTTATACTAACCGAGAAATATGCGATCGTTCTCGCGTTTATCGCCGGAGATCTTTATCGAATCGTAATGCTTTATCATCGATGATCGAGAGGATGTTCGTGAATTCGTTTGTGTTTCTTTATAGTCATACAGGGTGTCCCACGCAACTTCTTCATTCTGAATAACGTCTAAAGTATGCATTGTACGAAAATGTTTTGATCATCTGTGTCGAGCTGTTTCGAGGATCTCAAGGTCACCTTGATTTCTTTAAATGGAGAGACCTACTTTTCGTATCGCAAATCGATAGGGTATCGAATTCTGCGTAAGAGTGTGCTGACCTTCCTATGTCCTAGATCTAATTGTTGACAAGATATTATTCGAATTGTTCCGAATAAATATTTATCTAAAATAACTATTCGAATAAGTTCTTTTCAGTCGAATATTTCATCCGAATATCGATTGCAAAATTATTCGAATTAAGCAAATCACTGTTTTTGTTTGTGCGTAATTTCACAAAAATATTTCACATCAACTTCATCTCTTATACGAATAAATTTGTATTCGAATAAAATCTCATTCGGATGAATTTTTATTCAAAAAGTAGGTCATTAAAAAAAAATCTAGGCGGCGGAAAAATGTATGTATTACGTAATGTATCCCTCCAAACCGTACAACATTTCCATACAAAACATCTTCGCACAATGGCATACTTCAGAAGTCATTCAGGGTGAACAAATTGCGTGGGACACCCTGTATACCAAACGTCGACCTTTGAAATTTTATCTGCTAATAGACGTGTCCATTAATGGACATAGTAATTGCTAGACTGTGGATTTTAATACAAAATAAATGTCCACGTCAATTGCAAGACAATCTTAACGAGTCGAAAATAATGTATATCGACTTAAATTTATTTAATGTTATCCACAAATGCATAAAATCCGCATAGTAATTAGATTCCGCTAAATTATAATATTTTGTTTGAATAACGTTCTGCGACGAGACACAGTAAATATAAATTAACGACGTCGTTAATGTCACCGAGGTTAGTGCAAACCTTCATGAATGAACAGCGTGGGGAAGAAAAAGGGGATCAGGAATGGCCGAAAAGATTCTTGTTAATCCCATCCCCAGAATTGCGGTTAATTTTCCGTGGTTTTCGGAGCGCTAATGAACATAGTTATAGCGAACAGCTGGGCTTTCTCGCATTTCACATTCTTCCAAAAAATCCTGCTTTATTGGCACCGTGAGGAATTCCGAAGCCAAAGCCGAGGGGCTCCGGCGTAGCCGCGATAAAGGCCCGTAGTAAAATTCCTTGGTACGCCGGTGTGTGCCGGTACACGCCCCCACCTTACGGTCCCGAACGGTCGCCAAGTGGTCGACAGCTAACGAGCCGGTACACTGTGCTATAGTATATGTACTTCGGAGGCAGAGCTACGCCGCCGGTGTGCAGTCACCGACGCACACACGTACGCCCCGAAGAGAAAGATAGAGAAAGGAGATAGAAAGAGAGAGAGAGAAAGATCCGTGGATCGTGGATCGCCGGCACGCGGCCACCGGCTCCGAAAGAAGTTCCCCCGTCGTTCCGAGAGCGAGTAGTCGCGGAGCTGCAGCTCAGCTGCTCACGCCGCTTTTACCGCGTTGCCTCGCCTCGCCTCGCCTCGCGTGAAGAGCTGACATTCCCGAGCATCTTCTGGAACAGCCGAGAAACAAGTGGGACGCGCCTCGAGACGCTCGCTTCGAATTTCGGTCGCCTCACCTGGGGAAACAGAGCTCTGACCGCAAGCAACACTCTGCGAGATTCTACAAGGCTCTGGCAGGGCTCTCTAGAACTGTACAAGATTCTACAGGGCAGTAAGAAGTTTCCCAGCAGCGGCCGAACGTTCTCACGACGCTTCTACTCGACGCTGATTTATTTACGAGAGAGGCACACACACATACATTCTGTGTGCAGCACGGTGACCGAGTCTAACAACGTTCATCAGTGTCTTTGCGACAGTCTGATTCGATTCTATCCGGATTTGGTTAAAAATTATTGCGATGGCCGGTTTGATTAATCCTGCCGACACGGAGCGAGCCGAAGCGAAGCGCGCCGGTGAAGGTACGCCGAAAATTCCAGCGGTTTAAAACTCGTCCTTCCAAGTAGCCGGGCCGCAACCGCCGCGCCGCGCCGGCGGGATCGAGAGATCAGCTCTCAAAGGAGAAGACCCCTCTCGGCAGGCAGAGGGGTTTCCTGTGCGGTAATTTCGAGGAATTTCGACGAAAAGATACTCGGCCGTCTCTTTGAGGTTCGATCGAACTCGGGAACGTGTCCCGAACGTCGTCGAGGGAGATCTATGCTAGGAAACTGTCTCTCGAAATATTTCGGTGGAACGCACGCCGTGCCAGCGCAGGAGAAAAGTGTATCGAAGACACGCATTCGAGGCGTCTCGTTGCGAAAGCGTTTGCACGAAGGCTGCGTGATTCATTCGCGTCATCGGGAACATTGAAAATCTCTTACCTGACCGCCCAAGGATCGGACCGGCCCGGCCCGAAAGCGTATTGTTCCCCGAGGATTTAAAGCCCGAGGTTTTCCTCTCTCTCTCTCTCTTTTCCCCTGGTGTTTTGTCTGACATAGCCGCCGCCTGGCACTCGCCTAAACGCGCTTTCGAATGCCGCGTCAACTGCTTCTACTGCGCCAAAATTGGAAAGGTCGGGGGTACTGGCCCCGCGTTTGGATCATAGGTTACCGGCTGGACCGTTAGCACGCATCGCTGAGAATCTTACCTGTCGTCGTCAGACCCGCTGCCAGAGCCAGTCTTCGAGGAGCTGAATATCCTCGAGCGGAACAGTCGAGAGTCCGTTGTGTGCATCTCTTCGTGGCGCCCGTAACTCGGCACGCAGATATCCCACAGCTTTGTTAATTAACGGAATCGCAATCCGACGGAATAAGGAGAGTCACCGCGTCGTGTTTCAATTCAATTGCCTCGTTGGCTCTGAGAGGGACCCGCTTCTCGGCCTCGTTCTTCGAGCAGCGTTGCGTGCGCGAACCGTTGCGTGAACGTGATTAATATTCGCCTCGGATGATTTGCAACCGAATATCAACGACGAGTGTATTCCGGTTTCACGGCGGCTTCCGAGTTCAAACTAAACTCGTTTCCAATACAATTAATATCGCAAGTAGCAACTCGGTGGAAATAAAAAAATTAATCCCCCGAAATAAACAGAACCTCGCGGGTACACATTTTTCTCGGAAGCGTGTTTGCGAACACGGCAAACCTCGGGCACGATCGGTGGGACGAAGGGTCGCGCGAATGTCGAGCCCGATGTAAACAATCCGAGCGGCCATCGAGAAGGTCCGAGTGTGAGAAAGAGAGAGAGAGAGCCACCCGCGCCATAGTTCGGCCGAAGTAGAAAACAGTTCGAACTGTTGCTCGCGCGCAGCCAGTTGGTTCGAGACGCGGTTGTCGGCCGGTTGGTTTCCCCCCGCTGATAGTTAATGACTCGGATCGCCTGCCTGTTCGATGGAAGAAGCGGAGCGTTGTCTGGCGCAGGTAGTGTCGGGAAGACAACGTGCGAACGGATTGCGCGAACACCGGGAACAGTCCGTGGAAGCCAGTTGGAGGGTTTCAATGGAAGAAAGGCGACGGCGGCGGCTGATCCCGCTACAATGAATCTCGCTGACGCACGAGGATCGTCGCGAGATTGAAAGCAGATCGAGATTAAGAGAACAACGGTGGACGTGCGCGCACACGCGCGAGCGATCTCGCGCCAGTGCGTCTTTCGGGGAAAGTGTTTCCGGTGGCAGCGGGGTGCCCGTCGAAAAACCGGCGGCCCGAAGGTGTTACAGTGCTCGACGTTAATCCTATTCGGAAGTATGTTACCGGTGGTGGAACGACACGGTCGAAATCAGGTCGCGGATTATTGAACGCGGGGACGGGGAATCCGAGTGAATTAGTTTTGACAACAAAAAGGAACAACGTTGCCGGAGCGTATTCGCGTGCTGCACGATACGCGCGCAACGGGGGTTGTGCTTTCGCGTTAAAAGGGTTCCCAGCGACTCGATGAAATCGCAGAAAACACCGCGGGAACCGCTGAATAATACGTGAGTGCGAGCCGCGGGGAGGTGGCGATAAAAAGTTTCGTGCGACGCGATTACCAGCTGGCAAAAATGACCGTTCTCGCGAGGACCATCCCGCGAGAAGATATTTGATGGCCCGTGTCGCACCGACGAGGAAAAATGCGTAAGTAAGATATCAACGCTATCGAACCGTCGGGAACGATCACAATTTCTTTATAAAACAACTCTATACGTGTACGGTGCGTATTATTCGGAAAAATAAGGCGCCCGGTGGTTTTATTATGTAGATCGCGGGACGAGCCGAGAACGGAATAATAAGAATGTCCAAGGCTGTAAAAAGGGAAGCGTCTTTTCGCGGTCGGGAAAAAAATGGCAGGTTGGGAACACAGTTATTAAAAGACGGGCGAGACGGCGACCGCGTTACCAGCGATTAACTGTAGTACCACTTAAGAATTTCACATAAGAAACACACGGTGAACAAGATACCAGTCCGCCCACCATATTCGTTCGTATGATCGTTATGAAGCGGACGGGTGGAAAAAAAAAAGGAACGAAACGGAATAGCAATGTTCGCTCGCGGAGAGCTTATTGATTCATCTCATCTCTCTTAATGCATTATTCAAGCATCTCCGCGAGATACAGATAGCCGAGAGTTGAATTCGAAAATATATGTCCTGTGTCCGTGTGGATTTTGCAACGATCGGTCGCGTAATTATCGAACACGATCGTGTCCGATCTACCTCGATACGCGCGATTTCGCGCCGCGTCGGCCAAGTGCGGAAATCGTTTTTCATGGGACACAAAGGATTACGTAAATTTTTACCCGTTCGTTGTTTGCCTGCGTAAACGGAGCAATGCGGAAACGATAATGCTCGTCCGTGGAGATAAAATTAACGCATTTTTATTATTAGCCTCCTTATCCGAACGATTCTTGGTAGTTATGCGCTGGTTTAAATTATAAAGACAACGAACGACGGGAATTTTGGCTGAATTTCACCATCTGGGACCAAAAATTTTTCACTCTTTTCAATAAAATCCTTTAAATTTTGGCAAGAAAATTGTAAAAATCAAAATTTTGATGTGAGGAATTCACTGGTTCAAAAGTTATGCGTGTTTAAAGTCGAGTGATTTCAACCATTATTAGCATATAGGGGTGCCGACGTGCTGTTGTGTGCCCGAAGCATAGCGTACTAAAATTGCTCAATTTTGAACACGCGTAACTTTTGAACCAGTGAATTCCTCGCATCAAAATTTCGATCTTTGACATTTTCTCTTAAAGATCTACGGGATTATATTGAAAAAAGTTAAAAAATCTTGGTTCCAGAAGGTGAAATTTAAAATGCATCCCAAAAAGTACATTCTACGTATGCACAGATATGTTGATCACGAGCGTAAGTGAACATGTGCAGCTGACACGTAACGTGTCTTTCTTTCGAAATCGCGTTACATATTTAAATTTCGAAGAATCCCACGGTTATCGGAGGAAGGAGAAAATCGGACGTTGGTTCGCTGACGAGTGTTTACTATATCTCGAAAATGACTCACGATTAGCGTGGTCGGTTATCTAAGACGTCCGATGAAGCATGAAAGTAATTCCAAGAGAACGATGATGATG
Source organism: Seladonia tumulorum (assembly GCA_913789895.3). Lineage (NCBI taxonomy): Eukaryota > Metazoa > Arthropoda > Insecta > Hymenoptera > Halictidae > Seladonia > Seladonia tumulorum. The sequence goes on from OU565280.1 coordinate 8,439,035, forward strand.
TAATCGAGAGGTCAACATTTGGAATAATAACAGCATTAATGACGATTACCGCAGCTGGTAACAAGGTCAGCGAGCGAGACATCGGGACGGCGCATCGATGATATTACGTATTTACGCGCGTCTTTGGTCGCCCCACTTTTTCCTTTTCTACGTGTAACGTGCTAATGAGACTGCAAATAATAAATTCGTGTAACGAGCAGTCGCCGGCTAACAACTTCCGCGACGACACGTGAGAAAATGTTTAACTGCGTTCTGCTTGAATTCTTTCCGAGATCAGCGGAACATCTATGATACTTACCCAATATCATTTGGGGAGAATTTGTTCTCTGAGAATAAGTTGCACAATGCGGTCGTTAGTTCATCAGTGTAACGAAGTATGTTAATTAAGAATTACAAGGAAGAGAAATTACGTGTACTAATATTTGCATATTTAACATCGGTGGACCTCCATGTATGAAGTTGCCAGCACTTAGCTCGAGGTATTAATTAAATATTAATTGAAAATTCTTATGCCGCGCGGACGGTTGTTCTTATCGTGCTTACGCGGAACGAATTAATTATGTGGGATTTTCTAAAAGCGTCTGCCTGTCCTGCATTCCTTGCGATCGTTTCGAGAAATCAATGAAACGGACTCGGGGAAATTGTTCCGTAAAAGGCGCGAATATGCTTAAACACCGGCAGCAGTTTAATGATAAGTGGACCGTGAAGCATTCTCGAAAAGCGAGTACGTTACGTGTCACAGAATAACAATTAGACTGTTTGTAATTTCCATACACGGAGTTACGGGCGCGCGCTGCAGCAGCATTGTACGAACTCGTAACTTTCCGTCGGACGTGAAATTCGTAAAATCGAGTATTTAAAGCGAGGTCGGAGAGGATTATTAAGTTATTTAGTGGCGCGTCTCGCCTGCATCGACGCGCCACAGCCTGTTCGCGATATTCTGGTATCCGAGCCCACAGGATTCTCACTTCGATGACTCGCGGATTTGTACGGCTCGATAGGCGTTAATGCGCGCGAGTTCATTCGGATTCGTCAACACAGCTGGCACGGTTTGCTGTTCATCTGGTCCTGTTAATAGCTGGAATTACAGAATTTTTCGCGATCCCCTCTTCCTTCTCTTTCGCTTCCCATTTTTTCCGACGATTTTACACTAGATTTACGGGACGGGTTATAATATTTTTAATTTGCAATTACTAGGCTTCTGAAGATACATCCGAGGAATTATTAAAAAAAAATTATTTATCTGGGTATATTTTATTTTTAAAAAATTGCTACAAATTGGTCAGCAAATTCTTGTTACTTTTTATGAAGTAATTTAGAACACTCACTTTTAGTGCTCCGTCAACCTAGCGTTATAGGAGCGTTAAGATAGAAAAGCGAGACTCCAACGGGATCGTGTACGGCTCGATCCTTTATCGGATCGACGAGGATCGAGCTTTCTCCAATGGTTCGAAAACTCTATCGCGATCGTCAACGCGAACGATATCAGTGTTTAACACGTTAAGTGTCACGTCGGTCCATAGGGACCGGCGCTAGACTTTCCGTTCGGGCCCAGTCTGTCCTTGCATGTATTATAATTGTGAGACTGAAGATTTCGCTTAGGGGACCTCTCGGTTTTTGTTCAGTCAATGCTTTAAGAAAACAAAGCATAAATATAAAAAATGTTTGTCATTCTTTGAGACAACGTAAACAAAGCTGCGAATTTTTTTTTAAATCTGAGTCTGGGCGCTTAACGCTTTATTAAATTTTTCCTTGGCAATTGAGCCCCTCCTGATCCCGCGCTAGAACGAAGAAGAGGTCGTTCATTGTTTGCCGCAACGTCGGCGAAAGAACTCCGCTTTATGGCGGCCATAATAACTGTAGGACTGCAAGGTCGGCCGAGCCCCGGCGCCATTCATCAAAGTAACGAGTTATACTTACGCCCGTGATTTCGACAATGATCCGGCGTGGAACGCAATTAAATCAATTTCTCGTATGATCCGTGTCCGCCGTTGCCCAAGGGGGAAACGGGACATTCGGTATTCCAACGGTGTTCCAACGGCGAGCATACATCTGTATTCCCTTGTCGACGTTTCGCGAAATATTTGCAATCGCAGTTGTTCCCCCCGGTTCTTTTTCCCCGACTAGGCAACACATCTGCGGAACAGGCTAAACTGTCCGGGGCCGCTTGTCGGGGAACGTTTTATTGGCTGAATTTCATTCGTCCGCGACGTACCGTGAATAGCGGGCCAGGGCTCTCTGAAAATCTGCGAAACGCTGACAGGTAATTCGATCTGAGAAACGCGAAGTAGACGTCTCGCCTGGCGAGCCGAGGAATTCGTACTATCATGTAAATACTATCAAGCGTCCCGGAAACCCGTGCGAATCGAGAGCAAGTCGCCGGTGTAATTAAGTTTCGAGCCAGTCATCCCCTCCGACGACCATGTTGCTTGCCAGAGCTAATTCTGTTTTCGAAAGGAAACTTCTCGCCGGAATTTATAACTTCAAACACGCGTAACTTCTGAACCAATGAATTCCTTGCATTGAAACTTGCATTTTTGGAACTCTCTCGTCGAAATCTGCAGGACTGTATAAAAAAAGGGTGCAAAAGTTTTGGTCCCAGAAAGTGAAATTCAGCTAAATTCATTATTCTCATCTATTTATCTACTTTGAGTGGTCAGTAGCAATACGATTGCTAGCTACGGTGTATCTGAATCGAAAAATGGATTAAATTCACAATTTTAAGCACATAAATATTTCGTAAATTGTTTAACAATCTGTCGGTTTAGGCAGCTTCGCGGGGATAGATGTTCCTCGGCAACCCTAACCGAACCTCTACCTGGGGCTTTCGAGCATGATTCAGGCAACGATGACGCAGCGTTCAGGTAAAATCGTCTGCCCCCTCCCCTCCCCTTCTCCCGTTTCCTCAAGAACGTAGTCCAGACTTTGGGTTCCATCCACCGCCATAGAATAAATACCGTGGCACTGCCTCTAGGGGAAAATCGCATTAGCAGCGTAATGGAGGGGAAGTCGCGGCAGTGCCCCCCAGCTAAACTTTGTCATTAGCGAGTTAGAAGTCAATCAACAGTCAATTAGGAGGTCAGGATTCATTCGGGGCCACGAGTAGTTGTCACTCTAGGATCTTGAAAGCAATCAAACTTACAGTTAGCCAGCTTTCGGGTCGTTTAGCTTTCAGACTGTTTAAGAGAGTGTTCCCCACCTCTCCCCCCACCCACGCTCCCATTAGCCCTCAAATATTCGTAGCAAATTAGACGTCAATTAGTTTACGAAGCGGACGAACTCGAATTACGTGGCCGTATAAACCGGGATCGCTGTTAACCCTCGATCATTTAGCTACGAGGGACGCTAATGGATCGATTAAGACGAATGGTCGGTCGCGTGTGTTTGAACGGTAACTATTAAATCACATTTCTCTGGGAAAATGCTTCGTCGTGCACATTACGCAATGTAAAAATTACACGTAGCGCAAAATTCTGCAGAGACTGGAATTGGATTGAAATGTGTAGTTTAAATTTTTGTAATTCTACCGAATTTTTCGAGAAATGCATCAAATCCGCGGTCTATCAATTACAGTAATTAGATTACCGCAGAGCTTTGAGCTGGGACCTTTGTTCGAAATACGCGCGCGGTTCTCGTTGATTGAATCTGCTCGGAGGCAAAGTCCCGTTCCAATCTGTGGACAACTATAGCGCAACGAGCCAATAAAAATCATAAGAATCCGATCGCTGTGTTCTAACAAAGCGATATTGGAAGTTTCGATTTGGAGACATCGGGTTGCGCTTCGTACCCTGAAATTCGGTTGTAGAACGCAACGTTCTCGGTCCTGGCACGCACACGGCCGCGGGACACACGTAATCCGTGTCGGTGCAACCGGCCTGTTACCGTATGCACGTGTATCCGGACCTATGCACCTATGCACGTATATACGCGCGTGGCAAGCAATATCCGTGCAACAAGCTCCGATGGTTCGGTAATATGCAATACCCTGGCCCCGGTCTGGCCACTTCTCTTAAGATCGATTCGTGCAACGCGATACATCACCGTGAAACTTCATCCCCTTTGGCCCGTGCGGGCTCCGTTCGTTCTTGGAACGTAGAAAAATGCAGTCGTGCCGGTTGCGGATCGTTTTCGGGCTCGGAACGGCTGCCCGCCCCGTGAATAATGAAACGATCCGGGCCGAAGGTCGTTCTTCCGGGGCGTCGAATGTCATTAAATTTCATCGGGTATAGCTGGCCCGACTCCTCTTTCGAATACATTTTGCAAGAACCGACGTTCACGCCGTCCACCGTCGCGCTTATTCTCGATATATGTCAACGAGACGGGCGTTGTCGGTGACATGTATCGTCTAGGAGACATACCCGACACGTATTATGTTTACACTCCTGGTGGAGTTCGTGGCCCCTCACGGGGTATACGAGTATTACCCCGATGACGGTGGAGATAGTTCCGCGACATTTATCATCCAAGTCTTGGCGCCTTATATAAAAAGATCACTGTTCTATTCTTTGACCCACGCGGCCTTATACTCCTCGAAGAGTGTAGGACCAAGGACTGTCGAGCTTCGTGGCCCCTCAGGGGGTATACCCCTCGCGGTAGTGGGGATAATTTCGCGACGTTTATAATCGAGGCCTCGGCGACATATAGAGTAGAAACAGAGTCGTTCACGATTGCTAGTAATTGGAGAAACGTACACCGTAAACTGTAATTTTGTCCATTCCAGAACTAATTAGTACAGGGAACCGACTGTGCGCGTTTGTGACATTTATAAAACTAAAGACTAAACATTTCGGTGGACGCGTCCGCTTTAAAATCAGTCAGAAAAGAGTTTGCAGCTAGGAACCACCGTGCACTCAAAGAAGCTTGCGGCGAAAAAGATTGCTAGAAACACACTTTGACGCCATTCATTGGTCAGGATTAAGTCGTCTCTCGGCGTCTTCGGCGACGAAACGGGTATGCATACACGACTTCCGGCGGACATTTTTAACGAGTACGGGTCTTTCCCCGTCCAGCTGCTTGTACACGCGTCTTCTCTGATTACACTACTCCGCGAAAAACATCTTCCTTTTATCCTCGATCCCCTATTCACAGTCTACAGTGAACCCGGCCCGGCCCGACCCGGCCCGCCCCATCAAAGGAGAGATTAATTAATTGTAGCAGAGACTCGTTACGCTCCTCGGACTGGCTCCAGGAAAGATTTCCACGGAGGAAGTCCCTCTCGTTACGAGTTCATTACGCGGTCAAGGCGGACCGATACGTGCCGATCATCCTGACCAGTTCGCGTCGATCTCAAGATCAAACGGAGACCGGGGAGAGAACCTGATTTCACTCCACCGGCTCCAGCGATCCAGGCCAAGGGGTGGGGGGAGTATTATTCGAACGAATTAGAGTCGTCGGGCCTCCCTCCGCCATTTCGGAACAATTAAAGCCAATCGGGAACGAATCCGAGAATTTTATCGATTAGAAGAACTGATAAATCGACTTTCGTTGCGAACGCGCGCGCGCGACACCTAATCTAATCAATTACGCTTTGAAAGTGCCTAAGTGGATACGGTTCATTTGCAACTCCGCGGAACTACGCCTGTCGCGGATAATGAGGCGCGGCGAAACTTATCTGGAATGCTTGGTTCACGTCATATATGTATCACGTCCTGGATTCGAAAATGTTCTACAAGTTGAAATATTTTGTCTACTCGATATATGTCCGAAACACGATACTGGCCAGGGACAATTAGCATCTAGGAGATACTATTCTTTCATCCACTGTAGAAAAGCACAACGAAGCTCGAAAGGCCTGGGTCCCTCACGGGGAGATAGTTCTGGGACAATTATAGAATAGATGTTTAGGACATATATCGAGTAGAGATTGTATTCGCGAAATAAAACAGTTGGATTAGCGTGTTCTTCTTTGGTCACCGAGGCCCCTCCGCTGTAGTGGGGATAGTCGTGGGACAATTATAGCGTAGATATTTGGGACATATATCGAGCAGAGATTGTATGATACAACACACGAGTAGACATCGAACGTGACTTCATTTGACGTTCGTCGCTCGCGGCTGTTGAACGCTCGACCGGATCTGGAGATTCCTCTTTATCTATGAAACGCGAGACGCTACGTTCGAAATTCCAAAGAGCGAGGCTTTTAGGCTGTCGAGTAGTTGATGACACGGTGTGGTTCGGTGGAAGGGGGACGCGGTGTCATAGCGGAAGAATTTGGGTTTTTAATTCGACCGCGGGCACGAGAGTCGACGCGTTAACAGCGACGGTGCTAATGCATATTCGAAGCTTGTGGAGCAATCTGCTCTCTTTCTCTCCTTATATTGCATTAGCGGGGCACGCGATACGTTGAATTACGGCTTAGCTAGCAAAGAGCAACACGCTCTTTTGTGCTGTTTATCGGCCGCATTCCGTCGAAACGACCGCCTAGATAGCATTGAAAGACACATTCCGCGCGACGGGGAGCGGAAAAAAATCTCTCGGAGCGTTGTCCAACGCCGTAAAGATACCGATAGACGAGCGGCGCGCGGCGGCGACGACGACGTTTAAAATGCTGACAGGCCGTGTCCGCGAAATTATATGGAAAGCGGTGAAAATCGTATGCGCCGAATCGTTTCGATTCACACGAGACGCGCGCGCAATTTCCCGTCCTCGAATCGAGTCGAATGGAAAAAGACTCTCGACGGGCTAAACGCTGTATGTATACGTGTGCGTCGTTTCGAGACAATTTTCCTCGAAAATCGAACGGTGTCTCGAGGCTCCGTACTCTTAACGATCAAAATTACGAGAGGGACCGTTTTAATCGTACCCGCGGAGCGTTTAAACGGGTCTCGAAATCAAATTCCCTGTAACGAGACTGTGCCCAACGTGTGCCAAAGTCGGTTGCGAATAATTTCACGAGCTTGCACCGAGTTCTTTTTATGGAATAATCGTGCAACAGAGTTTTCGAACGGTTTACGAGCTGTACAACATGCGACGACTGTTTCGCCGAGGTCGCAGGATGTGCGAGTAAATCTCCGAGAACCGTGTAAAGCAGCGCCATATACAACAGAACCCAAATCCCCGGGCGCGATTGTCATAAAGCATTTAAACGTGGCGCATTGTTGAGAACGGTAAGCTCCATTATGCAGTCGGGTTCGGCTAATAATACATTACCGAGTCGGTAATGACACGACGTAAACTAATATTCGCTCCAATTAACGCTGTCCCGTTATTTCCACGATATTATTTCGAGCACTCCGGCCCTTAGTTCGTGCGCAAGACTGTTCTCATGGTATAGATACAGGGTGGCCCGAGAATGACGTCCTTGAAGGGGTTGATTCCCGAGGCCATTTCAAGTAACTTTTTCCTTTGCGAAAATGTTCTACGCGGCTTCGTTACGGAGTTATTCACGAAAAACACGGGCCAATCAGGCCGCGGAAACGGCGGACGGACTCCGCCTCGGGGACGGGCCTCTCTGAGCGCGGCGCGTGGCATTGGCCGAGCCGGTGCGCGTCTGCTGGAGCCGCGCTGCGATTGGTCCGCGTTTGTCGTTAATAACTCCTAAACTAAGGCACGGAGAAGATTTCTGCAAAGGAAAAAGTTGCTTCAAATGACCTCGGGAATCATTCCTTTCAAGGAGGTGCAATATTTTTGCGAGACCCTGTAAATTGGTCTAAATTGAACGCGATGCTATCAATCAATAATCGTAGCGTCCCACGAAATTAAATTGTACTAGATTATAATTTAATTTAAAAATATAATTTAATGTAAATACCCCCGGAAACGGTATTTTCGTTTAATAAGGCGAGCACGACGATGCAGTTCTCGCGTACGGGACCAGAGGGTGTGCTCGAAACGGCGAAGCAGTTGTGTAAACATTAACCGTATCGGACTAATTTACAGCGTTTTAAAACACCAATTAGTAAACTGGCCAGCCACCTAACGAGCACCGCATGCACGACCCTGCTGTAAAGCGTATTAGCTGCGATTGTCGTTGATTCCGGAGACACATTAAGGCACCCGAATGCAATTCGGGCTAGAATTCCAATGATCACAGCCGTAGATCCAATCTTTTAGAGCTTTTTCTAAAATATTTTCTTTCCTAACTAACTTTTTTTTGTCGAGATGCTACTGCAGCTTTTAGCAATGGCCGTGTCTCGTTTACCCCGGAGACCGTCGCGAACTTCGTAACTCGGCGTTTTCCCGTGAAGATGAAACGCATCTTGCTTTGCAGAACTTCGGGACGCGAGGAACTTGAAAAATAGCCACGACCTACGAACTTCCACAGCTGCGTAAACTCTCGTGACCAGGGGCGAGAGTAAGCTGAATAATTCTGTTTAGCACATTCGCACGGTGTATGCAGCGAATACTCGATGTATGTCAACAACTCGGGACTTGCCAGCGACGTTTATCGTCCAGGAGACATTATCCGTGTTATGTTTACATTCCTCGAGACATCTCTAGCTTCCTGCCTCCACCCCGCCCCCCCATGGGGTATAGTAGTGGGGATAATTCCGCGACATTTATCGTCTAGGCCTTGGCGACATATATAGAGAAATTTTTTTAAAAGGTGGGGAAATTTTTATCCAAAAATCCCTGTCCCCTGAGTGCTCAATTTTCGAAGCTGTACAGACTTTTGGTCCGTAAAGCTCGGTAAATCTGCAACGACGTCGCCGCGAATTAAAGACGATGGAGTTAGATTTCCATCGGTCGTGTATTAATTCAACGCGATTACGAAACCGATACTATCTGTTCGAGCGCACACTCGCATAAAGAGCGGCGCGCTATCTCTACGGTCGGAATGACGCCGTGTCTTATCAATTGTGTTCGTAACACACATTTCACGCGTGTTATCGGCGTTACAGTTCATTCAATCTTCGTGCCGGAGCGATGAGTCTGCTCGCCGGCTCGACGAATGAAGGCCAATTTCGGTGACTGTATTCGAAGAGCTCGCGTTCAGGTAAGATCAGAATACCTTGGCCGGGGCGCCGCGTCCCTTTGAAACGAAAGAAGACTTCCCTTGGAAAAGAATTCTTGAAGATTGCGTACTAATGGACACACACAAGGGCCCCGGTGTAGAATCGCGTTCCCGTAAAGCAATTTCGTTCCGCGAGCTGTAATCGCGCTTTATTACATCCATTTTCATAGAATTTTCAAGCCGGAGAATATTATGCGCTCGAGTCTAAATCAGGCGTACAATTTTGAAGACACCCGGGTTCCCTTTATTGCTGCGCATAGTTCTAAACGCGAATGAGAACTATGTTTAAGCTTATTGCGTTAGGATAAATTTTTCTTTTCTCTCGATAAGGAATTTATCCCGCCCCTTCGAGATACCCTGGACCGAATCGATTTTACTTAACAGATTCCCGAGGATACAGCTCGAAACACTGGAGAAGATTAAAAAGACTGGAATTGCGACAGATGCAATTACGCGTAAAAGTCCACGGTCCCCGGGAATATTATTTATTCCGTGTTAGGTACACGTGATGGTCGGCGCATTAGCATAATATGTACACGTCGAGCTACAAATGGGTGTCGAATATTTCAGTGAACGTCGTTTAATTACCCAAGGCGATATCACGCCCACTGCCTTTGACCTTTCCATAATAAATGCACGCCGGACCCGGTTTAATTGGCATACAAATGGATTTTCCTGAAACGATTTCAGCACGAGTGGATACGCCGCGGCCCGCTTGATTGGGAAGCACGTGCTCCGCATAATGCGAATTGGTTTACGATCCTTGCCGTCCATCTGCATTTATTCGCGTCGCGAATCCCTTTCGCTGGAAACGCTTCGAAAACTCTCGGAAACGGTCAACCATCCGAGAGAAAAAACATTTCTCACCCTTCCGCGACGGTGTCCCACTCGGATTATTAAAAAGCATATCTAATAATAAACATTTCGCTGAACTTCACTTCCTCGGACCAAAAATTTTTCACTTTTTTAAATATAATCCTGTAGATCTTTACGAGAAGATGTCAAAAATCGAAGTTTTAATGCGAGGAATTCACTGGTTCGAAAGTTGTACGTGTATAAAGTTGAGCGATTTTAGCCATTTTCAACAAGTAGGACCGCCGACGTGCTAGTGTGTGTATCACGCTCAACGTGTTAGAATTGTTCAATTTTAAACACGTATAACTTTTGAACCAGTGAGTTCCTCGCATCAAAACTTTGATTTTTGGAATTTTCTAGTCAAGAGCTATAACATTATCTAAAAAAAGTTGCAAAATTTTTGGTCCCAGAAGGTGAAATTTAACCAAAAATCATAATTATACCAATCGAAACATAATTGTGTTAATTTCCCGACGAATTGCGATCGTTGACTGACATTCCGAGGCACTGCAGTCCCCTACGATGCGCCGCTTGCAGCAGAAATTTGAAAGGACCACGGTCGAAGTAATAAATTTCAGATCATCCATCCGCGTCCTTCTTTTAAGATGCCAATAATGTTTGACGTTGACCCAGATTCCTTTCACCGTTGTCGAATCGTGCGAATATTTTTAGCATACCAGAACTAGAGGTCCTGCATAATTTTTAGACCAACCCTTATCAATTATTCACTTCGACTATTTTGATAACAGCGTTTCTCAGTTTCGGTTCTAACGATTTCCATTGGTCTTTTAACGATAGATGGAACGTAACGTATTTTTGAAGTATCTGGACGGCCGTTTGCACATGATAGAGCAATAGATTCGCAAGCCATTTGTTCCCGATTAGCTAGATTCGATCCGATAATGGTGCAGAGATAGATACCCGGGTCAGGTACAATCGATAAGCACCGGATTTAGTTCGTCTGTTAACTTCACGACATCTAGATTCGTCCGTACTTACTGCGGCAAGGGGATAAGGACCGCCTTTGAGAAGACGGTAACAAATAATAGAAGACCTGGGAAAAGGAACTCGATTTACACTTCGTCGACGGTACCGATAGCCACTGTATTTTCTCCCATCGATACACTGCTGAATCGAAACTTATTCGTTAGATTCTTTCCTAGAAAATTAGATCCCCTTGCCAGATCATTACGCCCGATTTTCATCGAAAACACCCGAAGCACAGAAAAGCGTGTTCCACGTAAGTCTGCCAGTAATGATGGCAAGAGCGTGTTATAAATAAGTCATGCACTAATAAGACGCAATTACCGATGCAACGGTGGTTCGCGGGCTTGAAAACTATTTTTCTTCTGGCGCGCAGACTAAGTAGCTATAGTTCGCGAAAAAGGAGAAAATGAACGACCCCGCAATTATTGTATTTTAATTACCGCCTTACGTTTCATTCCTAGTGTGTTATCTACTAATTACACCTTGTTGCCAGACGAAGTCCCAAGCGTCTATCTGCGTTGCAATAACATGATCATTTTAAATAACATAAAATTTCAAATACTTCTCCCTCAACTGTTTTCATAATCTTAGCAAAAAGCTTTATAATACAGTCGGGAGACTCCATTTAGGTTGAGAGAAGCGCCTCGAATTATTTAATACTCGTCGAACTCTTTTCTTACGTTAATTAACACCGGTCGGGATTCATTAAAATTCCGTGCGACGCGACGAAAATTGATCGCGAATCCCATACAAAGTTCGCTGACTGAATAATCGGTAACTGTACAATATTAATTAAGGTATAATAAGAGCGGAATGGGTTCACCTAATTCCAGATACAGAATGAAGTTCCACCGTGCGAACGGCACTACCTTTTTTCCCCCGATCTAAGATTAAGCCCGCCGAGCGCGAGCAACCAACACAATTCAATTTCTAATTTACGGTCTTAATTACGCGATATACTTTCTGACGAGCTGATTGTGTTCCATTTTCAAGAACGGAACACAAAGGTCTCTCTTCTCGTCGGTGTTTTGCCGTCTAAGCCACTCTGAATACATAAATACACTGTGCGTCCTTCATTAATGAATTCCCCCCCCCTCTCTCTCTCTTTCTGCGAAACACTGCTTTCCTTTCTTCTCTAATTTATTCTGTCGTTCGAGATGTAATTCGCATATTTCTATAGCCGTCCAATTACGGGAATACTCATCACTACGAATACCAGGGGTACCCGGGATTCCGAGTACCCCTTTGGCTGTAATAGTTGATAAGTTTGAACTTCACTTCCGGGACCCAGAAATTTTTAACTTTTTTAGATATGATCCTGTAGATCTTGAGGAGAAAATGCCAGAAATCAAAATTTTTAAGCGAGGAATTCACTGGTTCAAAAGTTACGTTCATAACTTTCGAACTAGCGAATTCCTCGCGTTAAAACTTCGATTTTTGGGAGTTTCTAGTCAAGATCGACAAGATTATCTAAAAAAAAGGTGGATAATTTTTGGTTCTGGAAAGAGAAGTTCAGCCAAATTTTTCTTTTAGGTATGTTTCTTAATAATCCGAGTCGGACACCGCCGCGGAAGGGTTAAATATGTTTCTTTTCGACATTTTCGAATTGCCCGAGCATTTATATAATACGGCCCGAGCCCGAGTCTTCTCAAAAACCGGTATACCTCTAACGAATCCGTAAACGTGGGGAATGCATAGTTCAGGACTCTTGTCAATTATTTTACAAATGGCGTAAAAACGGGAAACGTGTATGGTCGTTTGTTCATGCTTTTGCGCACATACTAGTATACTTGCCGCGTGTTTTCCAGTCGTTTCTTATTGTGTAAATCGGGCATTAAGAGGGTTTTTACGGGCACTGGTTCGCCGTTTAACGCGATACTGTTTACACTGTTGATACTGTTAGCCGAGCTGGCGAAACAGCCGGTAAGTTACGCCGGGTTTATTGTTCTCACTGTACGACCGATTAGAAAAAGAGGAAAAAAAAAAGTATAACCGGCCCGCAGACGTAACAAGCGGCGTGGCAGCAGACGGCGGCAACGCGAGCCGCTTTCGATTCAGCTCCGTTCGATGAATGCGTGTCGACGCGTGCGTGCACACGCGCGTGTGCGTCTCTCATTAATAATACAGTTATGCAACGCGGTTCGTGCGCCGGGGATATTAGTATCGCGCCGCAATACAGCGCGGCGCCTGTGAATCGGACCCGATAAACATAACGTTAGCGCTGTGCGCTCTGAATGCTGCGTTCCGTGCAACGCCTTAAACAACGGATTTGATTGTTTTGAGTCGCGCCTTGCTTACGACGGAGAATCCCCGAGCGTTCTTTCCTTCTGTTTCGAAACGCCAAATGTGCTGATCAGGCTGCTGAAACCGTGTATAGACCCTAAATTAATATTATAATTAATAATAATTTTAAATAATTTAAAATATTATATATATATGGTCGAGACGATTTTATGGAAATTTTTATTTCGTCCCCACGCCGAATCCATTGTAAGTGGAATGGGATGGTGTCACCTGGGTAGCAAGCAATTTGGGTAGCAAGACGATGGCGCGTCATTCGGCGAGGAACCGCAGCGTTAACGAGATTTCGGGTTCAAAGCGATCGAGAACGCCAAGTCGTTTCCGCGGTGCGGATTTCGATAAGGAGCAAGACAGTTAAAGCGAATTGCCATAATTGTTGCAGGTGAGGAAGTCGTGACGGTGCCACCTACGAGCGGAGGTCAGGATAGCTGGAGAGCTCAGACACTCTCGTTGAGCAGCGAGTCGCCCGGTAATCGTCGCAGAGGGTACCATCCGCAGCTGCAGGCCGTGTCCACCGGTAAACGCACGCGTCCAGCGCCGCCCCCGCCTCCGATATCCTGCAAGGTCAATGCCAAGGACATCAACAAGTACTTCGACTGGCCTAACAAGGAGAATAGGCCAGGAAATGCCGTGAATGCCGGGAACGCCGGGAACGCGGGCAACGCCGGCACGGACCAGAACCAACCGGAGAACGATCAGGCGACCATGGGCTCGAATTTGAGTCGCCATAACGGAAAGGGCCTCACGGGCCGGAGGACCCAATCCTCGGGGAACCTGTGCGAGCCTAAAGGGAAGCTGAACAGCATGGGCAAGATCCTGGTCCCCTGTTCCAGCGCCCAGAGGGAAAGGTAAACTCAGGATCATTTTTTCTTATCATTTGCACACGCATAACTTTTGAACCAGTGATCTCCTGACATTGAAACTTGGATTTTCGGAATGTTCTCGCCGAAATCTACAGGATTACGTGAAAAAAGGTTTAAAATTTCTGGTTTCCCGAGGGAAAGTTTAAACCACGACGGTCTAGAAGCTCCGAGAGACTGAGATTCTTCGGGTTCGGTAATGTCCTAAGATTAGGGCCAACATTGATCCATCGTTCGCTAATCTGAGAACAAATCTGGCGCTGTTTGGTTCCCAGCCGCCGTATGGGACAGGCACACACATCCATTCAGTTTGACTAACTTTCATTCTGTTGATCGAACGCTGTTCTCATGCTAACACAATCGAGGCGGCGTTGACAAGCGCATTAAACGTCCGCTCCGCTATTCAACGTAAACCAAACATTGTCCGAATATTAATTAGAATCGCTGCGCTTGCGTGCGATATTGTGTCGCCGGTCCCATTCGAGCTTTGCAATTCGAGGAAACACTGCTCGTTGGAAAAAAGTTGATCTAACCGCGTTTCTACCGTTCGCTCAACGAACGAATATAATATGCGATAATTTGAAAAAAGAAAATGCAATTGCGGCTAGAGTTCACGGGCCAGGCACCGTGTGAATTAAAAGAAGCACTACACGGTGGATTGTTTTGATTAAGTTAGAGTTAAAACGGCGAAACGGAAACGGCGTTGTAATTAAATTCCACCCGGAAGATGAGACAGTTAAGATAATTGAGCAAAGCGAACGCCGCGACGCGCCGCTTTCGCACGAATAAAATCCCCTTTCTGACCTAAGCGTGAAATTCTTCTGCGTGTTACAATCCGGTTGCGCGGTGGCATGACCGCGGTGCGTCGGAAAATTGATCAGAAAACAATGAGAGAACCGGTGAACCGTGTTTAAAATTAAGTAATCGGCACGATTAATAAGAAGCTGTTAAATTCCTCTCGTGGGGAGAGAGTGCTCAGCAGATCATTGAACAGAGTAAATGCAACTCTGATATTTTGATAAACAGATACTTCTGTTACGTTTAGTGGTGGCAGCTCCACTTTGACCTTGAGATATGTTCTCAAGGTCACCTTTCTGAGTAACCCCCAGGAGGTTTCAGCTCGTTTTTTTATTAAAAAGTAATGAATAAAAGAAGTTTAACAAATATAGCAGTTATTTTAAGGGCCAAGGGTAGTCACGTGACTTTTGTCGGTAACGTGGTCGCTCTACCTTATCGCGAAACAAAGGAGTCTTGGTTCCCATGAGCCAAGGGTAGTCACATGACTTTCTTAAAGTCCGCTGATCATTGAACAGAGTAAATGCAACTCTGATATTTTGATAAACAGAGACTTCTGTTATGTTTAGAGAAGGCAGCTCGACTTTGACCTTGACATATGTTGTCAAGGTCACCTTTTTGAGTAACCCCCAGGAGGTTTCAGCCGTCGTTCCTGTTTTATTAAAAAGTAATGAATAAAAGAAGTTCGAAAAGTATAGTTATTTTAAGGGCCAAGGATAGTCACGTGACTGTTGTCGGTAACGTGGTCGCTCTACCTTATCGCGAATCTACGGGAGTCTTGGCTCTCGGTCAGTCGCGGAACTGGGGCGTTTTCCATTAAATTCTCGTTTGCGCGAGAACGGATGGGCAGGGGGGGACGAGTAGGAGACAGGTTGGGGGGGGTGGAAAAAGAGAGAAAAACGTTAAAAGGCGGCCGCATTTTGATTCGATTTGCGTAAGTGCTGTTGTTCTACCCCGTTAAAATTGCTCGTTTAACCGCGTAATTTCAGCTGTCGACCGCCCGTTCCATCGTGTTTACGCGCGGTAGAAAAGTTTCATTAACCCGCTAATTTACCCACAATTCCTTCGCAAAAATCGAGTCGCCGCCGGGAAGCGAAGTGTCTCACCGTGCGACTCGTTTCCGTAAACGTTCCACGCGATCATGCCAACAATGTCACGCGCAAATGGCGCGAACGATTTCGACATAATTTCCAGCAAACCGCGCATCACACATCTGACGGATCGCTGCGAAGTGAAACCCGTGGCGCGATTTCAAAAGCCGTGTGCTCCATTATGAAAATTTATCCGCAATTAATCGGCGATCCCCGAACGCAACGCAATCCGCGCGCTAATTAGACATCTTGGAAATTATGTGCGAGCACATACTTTTCAGCGCGTCGGCGTGTGTGTGCGCGCGCCGCGATTACGATCGAAAGTTAATATTCTCGCGAGTTTAAGTATTTACGAGCGAACAGGCGATTAATAATTTATAAGCGATGGCACTTTCTAATTCGTTCTATCAGGCACACTCTGTGCCTGTCCGAGGATCGTTAAAACTTCATTCTCTATCGATAAATTGTAAATTTCGGCGCTACGCTCCGCGGTATAGTAATAAAAGCGCAGCATACCTTTTTTTCCTTTTTTTAAGGCGCAATATGACCACATTTTCCAACGGGCGGGCATAACGACTGGCCATCAAAATGTAGCTTCTTTTTTTTAACGGGATCGTAAAATTTACGACATTTTCAAGAATACGAGTCTTTCCGAGCCTTCGCAATCCGGCGCGTATATCGATCCCAAAAAATATAATATCATCGCGCACAAATTTTCTCTGTACATACACATATATTCATATGTGTATTCTAGATACAAATTCTGTGGCTCGCTGCCCAATCATCTGGACGACAAGGACGCCCTCGATGACGACCCGAAGGAGAACAATAACATAATGACCGACACTATCACCGGGAATCTCGGAGGAACGTTGCCGCACAAGAAACGATCCTTGGGCGTGCATTTCTCGGACGGAGGACCAACCGGAGCGCTAGATCTCGTGAAGCATCGATCGCAGGATTCCATCGACGAAAATGATCCCTGGAGGTAAGCAATTTGAACCTAGTGCTGCGTTAAACTGCCATTAAAAATTCACTTTGGGCCTTTCAAAACCGAACACTATTTGTCAACAATTTCGCAGACACAACAATTGCGTTTTTGTATACGCCACATGTCACAGTTATTCACTGCGTATCGATTTCTGATTACTACACGGACATTATGCTTTCATAAGACACTAAACACTGCTGTATACCATTTTCAATCGATTCAAATGTTCGTATAGTTAATCTAGACAATTTTTATTACGCATAAAAAATCCACAGTCCACCCATCCGTTTTAGTATATACTCTCTACTCGATAAATGTCTAAAATATATACACGATAATTGTCCTAGAATTATCCCCACTACCGCAGGGTATACCCTGTCAAGGGCCTCAAAGCTCTAGAGATCTTACTTCGCAAATACTGTCACTATTCGATAAATGTCCCAAATATCTAGCCTGTACAGTGAATTCTCGTTACGAGTCAGTGCCAACCTTACAATTTGGAGTCAGTGGTTCTACCCACACCACCGTGGTGAGGGGCCTAAGCTCGTGAGCCGTCTCTACGTGCAACATTGTATCGGAGAAAGACATTTTCTGAGTCTTCTTGTCACTATCCGTTAGTAGTCACAGGCTTATGACTTCTAGACTGAGGTGACTCTTACGTTTCCAGCGTGCCCTGAGCATTTGAAATGCGACGCTCGGCGAGAATCTCAGATTTCATCTAAGAGTCAGTTGCCAGGACGCACAAGTGACACTTAACGAGAATTCACTGTAATTGGCCCAGAACTGTCCCCTCTACTGCAGACTATACCCCCTGTTAGGGTCCCCGACATCTCAAGCTTCGTCCTTTTCTACATTCGGTAGTGAAACAAAGTATCTATCCGATAATTGTCACTGACAGGACCCGTGTTTTGGACAATTATCGAGTAGCTATCCTGTGCACGGAATACAAAGACTCAAATTCATTCCTACACAATATTTAACAAAATATAAATGATGGTTCTTCCCCTAACAGGTACCAGCAGAGCGACCTTGATCTGGTGAGGTGTCGCCACGGGAACTTCGACTCGGTGAGGCGGAATCGAAGCACCGACACGGTGTCCAGCGATTCCTCCCGGAGATACACCCGCGGCTCGTCCCTGGAGGACAGATGTCATCGGAATTCGGATCTTGACCTGGTGGGCACGTTGCCGAAACGAAAGCAGGACACCCGGAACAGCAGCAGCAGCAGGAAACCTTCTGATATCAATTCCTCGTCGTCGCAGCCGAGCATACCGGACGCGACCGATAACGATCTGCTGATGCAAATCGTGCACAAGCCTGATTGCGAGCTGGTCAGGCATCGGCAACAACTCAGCAAGTGCATCGATCTTAAATTGAGCAAACTGACCGGCGGGGAACCGCAGGATCAAGGTTACGCCTCGGAACGCTCTCCGGAAGACGAACATCCGCCATCGTTGCCCGGACAACCGTTCCCGAACATCACACCTGGTGAGTACGTCCATTGTGTTCTAGTCTTCCCCACCAGAGTCTGGAGTGAAATTTGTATCGAGAGAGCGTCCTGGAGTAAAATTCGACGCAATCAACCCCTTGCCCTACAATATCGAGTCGGACTCGTGATGAAGATTTTGAACAGAGTCTAATGAATATGTATGTTATTAATATCCTTTAAACCGAAATAAGATTCTATTTTGTTGTAGTTCGTATATATCCTTTGGAGAAAACATTGGCATACAATAAATATAAACTATCTTTTTTTTTACTATGAAATTCTGAACGATGAAGACTTTCTAATCATTACAATCAGGAAGTAAATAGTAGTGCAAGGGGTTAAGGTAAAGGCACCGGTAGTTGACCATTTTATAGAAAAACAAAAAATAAGGTATGAAATGTTCTTATTGTTTTGAAATTTAAACAACAGACGGCATGGCATCCGAGGTTCACTTTCATCAAAATTGCACTTATAAGGGCGCTTATAAAAACCTTATTTTTTATGTTTTTCTATAAAATGGTCAACTACTGGTGCCTTTACCTTACCTACAGCAGGGATTGCGCGAAACGTCGATATCCGAGCAACAAAATATTCTCGCACCGAAACGACAAATATTTGAAATTGGAGCAAGTCTGTCGGTGACGTAAATCCCTTCAGGATTTGTTCCCGTTTTTCCCCGGTGGCGTCTCCTCCCCCCACGACAAAGTTATCTCGTTGCACTTGCAATTTCTTTCGGAACTAATCGCTTCGAAAGTTCTCCCGTTACAATTGTGTTTTCTCTGTCTCTTTTTTTTTTTTTTTTTATTTGCCAAGTCGCGTCCCATTCGCTGACCAACCGTGGAAGCTGTCTGCGCGCCGTTCCCATTTTCCCCGACTTTATTTTCCCTCCACTCGGTTCCGACTTTCTTTTAATATAATTCCGGTACAATGTATCCGCTATACACTTGCTCGGTCCCCACTTTGGCCCTCATCTTTTGCGTATCTTTCAAATAATTTCTTATCTCCCGCGCTCCCCGAGAGTTCGCTCTGTAATTTTCCTTCGCTTCAACCTTCTATTCACCGTATTATTTGACTTCTTTTCGCGGCGAACTCCTTTATACCGTTTCCCCCCCACCCCCCCCCCACCCCCCACCCTCCAACCGCCATCGGCTCACCTCCATTCGCATTCACGACATAACTTTGTTGTCTGTTTGATCTGCTCCCGAATCCACTGTTTCCCCGGTGGCGCTATACAATTTCTACAAACGTTGCGTTTTATACTTCCCGGGGAAAATAACGTGGCGGCAATTGTCTGCCCGAACAATTGCAAATAAATGCCATGGCGGGTAATATTCTTTTAAACAAAAAAAACGGTGGAAGATGTTCTGAATGCGCAAAATTTCCGAGGACAGTCTGCGACAGTCTTTCCCAATGCTTGAATCGGCACAACGAGAAACGAAAAATTAACACGTTGACCGCCGTGTCACCCAGATGCGGGTGACGGAATTATTTGTCCAGGTTTTAAAATGAATTTTTACGTTAATATATTCGTTGTACCAAATTCGATTGGGATCTGTAAAATGCAAGAAAGTTGGTAATAACTTAAATAACTTACTTTGGTTTAATGGAATTTTCGAGGGTTCTGGTTTGGCACTCAACGTGTTAGGACAAGTTTGAAACAAGATTGTTCCCCACCAGTAAAAAGAGGCGTAAACACACACTATTCGGTACGGACGTCGGTTGTAAACGCTTAGGCCAATGTAGCGGCACAGTTGAAGAGAGTACCGGTTTACGGTCGGCCAAACAGAAAATGTATTCTTATCGTATTAACACTTTGGCGTCCGCACGTTTCGTAAAGATTTCTTCGCTTGGCGCCGGCACCACTACTGATTTTGAGGTTACTGATAGGTTAGGTTCTACTGGTTTTGAGGTTATTGGGAGATGATTTTCAAGTTTTTCTAATCTCATTGGTAGTTCTCACGAGTTTTCAATCCGTCTCACAAAAGCAACAACAGAACCCCACAACAGTGTTGTCGTCGGCCACTGGACGATATCGTGCGCACGACAACATTACAGTGCCACCTGCCGTCAGGCAATACTTTGCAAAAGTCACCGCTGTGGTGTTACCGGCCGCCGAGCGATAGTTTGCGAAAGTCACCACTGTGGTGTCGCCGGACGTCATAGGTTAATATCGAGTACGTGCACATACCAGTGAATTACGAGCCTCGAAATGTTTAGCGGCTACGGGGGCAAAAACAAGCGTTTTAACTTCCAGAGCCATCAACTTGTCGTCATTTTCCAAGATCGTAAAGTTACGGTCGTTCTTCCGCCGGGGTTTGCATATTTTTTGCCAGCTGGCTGCTTAAGATACACTGAGCAGAAGTGTACGAACTGCAGGCCAGCCCGCCCGACTGTGGAAAAATTGCCGAGAAAAATGTCCACTTATTTGCAGACACCTGCTAGATTTACCACCAGCCTGTAATAAAGCATTATTCGCGAACTGCGATGACTCAAACTCGAAAAATAATTCCTGTGCCTATGAGACATCATTTGAAACAAAATAAGCATGTATTATACGAAAGAATTTGCCGGTGAGTGGTGGCTCGACCGGTGGTGTTGTGGTTTCTGATCGTTGAGGTTAAGCGATGTTGTTTGGGGGCTCTCATCGAAAGATGGGTGACCGCATAGAGGCAGTGTTATTATTTACTTCTGGGGACGTCGTTCCACGCACTGTTTTCGTTAGGATTTCTACGAACTTGAAAACTACACAAGCTTGACCTCTTGTTAGCCGCGACATATCTATAAGACAGTTGCTCATAAAAAAACAGTGAAAGGGATCATCAATGAAATATTCTTCTAGTGTCAGTATTTAAAGCAAATAATTTAAGTAAAACCTGAAAAATATTGATCGACTTGCAATATTTGTGTCTATACAAAATGCCACGAGGAAAAAGATTAACACTTTGACTGTCAAACTAGAAATCTCAAAAATTCCATAAAATCAAAGCAAGTTATTTAATGAAAGAAAAATTGAAAATAATTAAATGTATGATATTGAGTAGTCCTCTAACCTTCTTGCATTCTACAAATCCTAATCAAATTTGGTGCAACGAATATATTAACGTAAAAATTCATTCTAAAACCTGGACAAATAATTCCGTCACCCACATATGAGTGACATGACGGTCAACGTGTTAAATGAAACAGAGATTAAAATTGTCGCGGACTGTAGACACACTGAGCGTCCAGACAGAGAGTAGAAACGTAACCGAGTGAAATCGTGACAAAGGTTTCGACACTGCGATTGTCTTTTTCGAGATTTCCGTGGCAAACAAAGGAAATAAAATGACCGGAAAGTGAAATCGTAACGCCTCCTATATCTGCTCGGTGGTCTCCGGTAGCGGATGGGTCTTCAAGGCATTATCGACGACTGGGAGGCTCTATCGTTTCTCGTTGGTTTAGTCGTTGCTGACCCTTTGGTTCGCCTGTTTGCGAACCGATGAAGCTCGAGAAAGGCTCGAGGACTCAACAATGACCACCCGTGGACACCCACGGGCGATAACACGCTGGGAAACCCGGTGATACAGAGAGATAGAGAGAGCAATAGGATCTCTCGTAGATCCTCCTTGTGTGTTCGCATGTTAGCGTACTACAACTCTCCTGGTCTCTTTGCGAGAGGAGGTAATTTCCCAAACAGCACGTACAGTTGTGACAAACGAGCCGGGGCGTGTTTTTCCCCGGTTTCTCTCTTGTCTATTAGGTGCTTCCAGCTCCTTAGTTCTATCATTTTCCAGGAGTTTTTGCCGTCTAGACGGCGCGGCACGGCGTCGCATCAAGTGGTATAGAGTGGAAACACAATGGCCAAGTAAGGACGAGGGAACTCTCGAGCTTGACACACTTTTCTCGAGTAAATTTCCTGAATAAGACGTGCAGGTATCTTCTGGGGAATCCTTTGTCTCTGATAGACGCCGAGCTGCCGTCGAATTCAGCTTTCTCTCTCTCTCTGTTTGAAATGAATGCGCCGATGGTTCTATTCTTCTTCCCCTTTCAACGCCTCCGACTCCAATCCATCTTCAATTTTTCCCTCGGTAATCTGTTTCCAATAGGAGGAGCTTTATTGCCGAAGATGCGATCACGTGTCTAGATCGTGTAACTTTATTTCCTGATGCGTTTCTTCCTGGACCCCTACGCGAGCCTGGATACTTTGACTAATGCATCCTCTAAGTAGACCTTCACGTACCGGGTGGTCAACCAGATTTCCACTACCTCGACGAGTCTACCAGAAATGGGGCACGGCATGAAAGTTCATTGTCAGTTACCGGTGACTGACGTGGCACACAACGTGTTAAATCTTGCGTTTAGTTAATTTCCAACGTTTTACCTATTTAGGTTGTTCTCGTATCTAATATCTATATATAATGCGAGGAACGTTTATCATCGGTCTCTAATATCTAGACTCGCGCATGGAAGCAGGGCGGAGAGATGAACTCCATTTAACGGTCGGGAGATAAGTGGGCAAAAGCGGTCGTGGCTTTGACAGAACAGGATTACGGGAAATATATCGAAATGCAAATTATGTGTACGCAAAAGTTCTGCCGAGCAGATAACAATCCGGAAATCGAACCTTGTGGAAACGAGGACACACGCGTGCGTGTTTACAGTCTCTCTCTCTCTCTCTCTCTCGATCTCTTTCCTATCCGTCACCGAACTTTCGCAAATCCGCAGACCAGCAAACTTTACTTCCGTTGTCGCAGCTTTTCGCCGTAAACTCGTTGACGGATAAACGAATAACGTTCACGTAACAGGCAGGAAAACAACGGGCGAAAACAAATTCTACAGAACATTCCGTCTGCGATCCTGTCCGCACACGACAACAGATTTTGTTTTATTCGTTTCAGTAATACCGACGTGGAAAAACGTTCTTAAACTTCCTATAACTTTTAAACTATTGATCTCCTGACATTGAAACTTGGATTTCAGGCATTTGCTCGCCAAAATGTACAGGATTACATTTAAAAAAGTTGAAAATTTCTGGGTTCCTAAACTGAAATTTAACCGAAGGGCTATAATTTTTTTAAAATTGCGAGAAATAATTACCTGTCGAGGCTGGTATATTTTCCACTTGGGAACACTGAGGGCTAAGAAGCGGGGAGTCACTTTGAACACGCATAACTGTTGAACCAGTCAATTCCTCGCTTTGAAACATCGACTTTTAGCATTTTTTCGTCAAGATGTACAGGATTACATAAAAAAAGTTAAAAATTCCTGGGTTCCTGAAGCGAAGTTCAGCAAAAACGTTAATTAGCAAGCTGTCTTTCAATTCTTAGGATTGAATCCTTAGGTTTTTCCTCTAGAAAGACTGCAGCGTTCGAGTACTCGTCTCCGAAATGATTAATCCGCGGCAGAGCGTGGCAAAGGGCTAAATTATAAAGCAAACCTGCAGATTTCTCGTAACAAAGGATCTCAACCGTCCGGCGTTCTACACCGGGTCGGTGTAGCCATTAATCATTCGCGCCTCAACTATGTTATAAAGTTATAAATTACCGTTGAAAAATGCAGGCCGCGCAACAGAGAAATTGCGAATGTCCGGCCCTTCTCCGTCTTGCCCCGTGACAACCAATAATAATACAGCCTGGTAAATATTCGCATAATTGAAAGCTCGGGTCTGACGATTGATGCCTGGCTCGCCCTGCGAGTCAATAACCGCGCAGGCAAATGTGTATCGGCGAATCATAAATTTCGTCGTATTACGCGCGGAATCTCGGGGAGCAATAATTCTGCGCCCAGGAGAGACGCTTGTAACTGGCATAATCTGTCACAGTGTGCGGCGCGTATCAACCTGCCAAAGACGGGTAACAAAATTTTTCCAAAGGGCGCTGCGCGTCCCGCTCGCCCCTCTATATCATCGCGCCTTTGACGCCCGTAGATCGTGGGCGGTAAATCATCGGGATCGCTCGCCGGAAAATAGAAGATGCTTCGCGAAAAGGTGTACTATCGCGCCGGACCAATCAGAACCGTATACAGTGTGTCCCACGAGCTCTGTCCACTTGGTTGTTTCAAACAATACGAAAAAATGTTACTCACAGAATTTATAGTACAACATTTATCACGTTGACTGCCATGTCACCCATATGTGGGTGACGGAATTATTTGTCCAAGTTTTAAAATGAATTTTTACGCTAATATATTAAT
This sequence comes from Seladonia tumulorum, assembly GCA_913789895.3. Taxonomy (NCBI): domain Eukaryota; kingdom Metazoa; phylum Arthropoda; class Insecta; order Hymenoptera; family Halictidae; genus Seladonia; species Seladonia tumulorum. The sequence continues at coordinate 8,463,528 of OU565280.1, forward strand.
CCGGAAAGTTGGAGGACTACTCTATATCATACATATAATTTTTTTCAATTTTTATTTCATTAAATCACTTACATTGATTTGATTTTTGAGGTTTCTATTTTGGCAGTCAAAGTGTTAATTGTTCAAGCATCTCTAATTGTTCTTCGAATGAAATTTTCATATTGTCTTATGTTCACTAACTGAGAAACGTCGAAAGCTTGATATCCTTGAATAAGTTCCATAACGAAAGTAGTAGAATGAAAAGAGTGAGATATCTCAGCAACGGTAAGTTTTAGGACGAATTATTATTTATGCAATATTATGTAGTTTCTGAAGCCCTACAACTTTTGTCAGTAACATTTTCTCGTCCCGTTTGAAATAACCGAGATATTACAGAGTTCATGGGACACACTGTATCAGGTTACCACGGTGATTGCTCCCGAAAACGTCAGGAACTCGACAGGGATTAATCACGGGCGAGTAAAAATTGTAAAAATTGACTCGACCGGGCTAAAGAGATTACAGCTCTCGCTCGCGCGCGCGCGCGCGCACGAAACAGTACTGAATAACTAATGTACCATCTACCATCGTTCTCGACAATTTCCAGGCAATTTGATCAATAACGGGTTGAGTGTACATCGTAGTTTGCATTTTGTATGAATATGTCTATAACGGCAGTCGCGCGCGCGCGCTCCGAAATCTACATATTTTCAATTTCGGTCTCATGCATTTGAAAAGAGCCGCTTATCGGCTGACAACTTCGTCGAATCATTTCCAGTTTCGACTGTTGTTTCCCCTGGTTGCCAGACCATGTAAGACAATATGCAATGTTTGTTCGTTGACAAACGTCTCGCAACGGCAATTACCGGCATCGGCCGTGGATTAAACGCGGCACTCGGACGCGGAACGTTTAACGTCCAAGTTTCTCGGGCCAATTATTACCGGCGAAGGGCCCGCCTCGAACTCAAAGTCGATTCTCAAAGAGCGAACGCGCGAGCGCGGGCTTTGCGCTCCCGGGAACCTTTTCATCTTGCCTCTCTCGTGATCGTAACGCGCGAGTGGCTCTTTCGCTCTTTTTCAAGTCCCTTCTCGAAACTGTTGCGAGGAGACGTCCTCCTCTGTCGCCGTTTGTGCCGCGAAACAACAGCCCCCTGAAAAAACTATCAATTCGACGAAAGGAAACGATAACGGCCAGCAGTATAATCGATTTCGAGATCGTTTAACACCCAACTGCCACGTCAGTCACATATATGGACTGACAGTTGATTTTTTACTAGGTTCAGAAATTCATTTTTATTGTAACGTATATTCAGATTATTAACACTAGAACTACCGAGTAATAAATACAACTGATGAATATTGCTTTGTAACGATGACAAGACTACATCTGCTCGAACCTAATACAATTTTTATTCTGGTGAGAACATTTTTATAATTTCAGTAATTGTGAAAGAAAAAATTAGGAACCAGTCATTTTGAATGCTTCGGTAGTTCTAGTGTTAAATTTATTAGGATCTTCAGAATTGAAAAGGGTCCAGACAGCATCCCCTATAATACATTTTAAATTTCTAATTTCGATTCCATTAATTAAATTACACTGATCTCGTAAGAATCTCTGGGATTGATTTCTGGCATTTAACGTGTTAAAAAACGATGAGGTGGAGGAGAATCCCCCTCTCCTTGAACTCTTCAACAGCTGAACAGCAGTGTCGTCAGAAGATGCCCATTTGGATACCTGTTTCCCCTCCTTCGTTTCCCCCTCCACTGTCCCGTTCCATCACCATGAGCACGCTCCAACGTCCCCCCCAGCAAGTCGCCAGAAGATGCCCACTTGGGTATCTGTTTCCCCTCCTCCGCTTCCCCCTCCACTGTCCCGTTGCACCACCATGGGCACGCCCCAACGTCCCCCCACTAAGACTGGTCGCTCTTGCTGTCGCGCATGCGCAACGCGTATTGCTCCGGTGATCGGAGAGGGGGTAGGTTGTATTCCCCTCGATCGTCTCGACCCGGCAACACTGTTGAACAGAGTCCCACCGGCGATTCGCGGAAATGGAATCCAACACCGAGAATACGGAGAACATCCTCGGCCCGTTATCAACGTTGATAAAGTTCTGAAAGTAAAGTCTGCGGCGATATTGCTCGCGCCGGTAGAAATGATAATTCCCCCCCCCCCCCCACGCAAGAAAGACGACACGCCGACGAACGAAAGAAGAAGAGACCGCGACAACGCCACTCTCCCGGGCTTATCTCTAATTGCTTCGTGGCGCAGTTTTTCGGCTTATGGGCGCGGAATAATGCTTGGACTTGAGCGAAAATCGACTTGAAACGCCGGAAACGATGGGCACGCTGGATATTGGAAATTCAAATTTGTTTCCTGCATAGATACGACTTAAATGTTGAAATATTTCAATAGTTCAAAACCAGAGAGTATTCCGAGATTCTTTTGTTCATGCTGGATCAGATTATTAATTTTCGCAATCGAGAAATCGTTTATTCCGCGATTTTTTTTAGAGGGGGAATGCTTAACACGTAGGATGAGTAATCTGTCTGGCGCCGAATGTGACGCTCCAGATCGCCGGTAAGTCGTGGTAGCTTCAAGAGGTTGGAATTTAAAGTGCGAGCTCGACGTGTGCACGTTTCTGACGTTAAATTCCAGTTCCTTGAATCAGCGGCTCTTCAAACATCCCGTCAGTGTCGCCAGTGGAGGGGAGGGAGCACGAATCGAGGGGAAAAAGCGCCCCTCTCTCTGTGCCAGTACCGGGTTAGTCACGTGACAGAGGCGGAACGCGTCACGTGACCGGGCCGTGGGGCAAGCGTGGGGAATAGGGCGGTAGAAGGGGAAATTATAGTGGGGGAACAAGTCTTGATCTGGCGACACAATTGTCGCCAGATGAGGGGAGGGAGCATAACAACATTAGAAGAATTTAAAGGTACTGTTATATTATTTTCAATCTATTAAACATAATCAAAGAGCAATAGAATTTTTATTTCAATCCGGTTTGTTGCTATTCAGATAGAAAGTTTTTATTTTGCATAAGGATCCGCAGTCTACTTATAATAATAGATATAAGAGATATAATAGATTAATATATTTAGATATATTAATAAATATATCTAATATATATTAAGATATTAGATATTAGATATTATATTAGATATTATAGATCAATTTATATTAAGATATATTAATATATTTAAATATTATAGATTAATATATATTGAAATATATTAATATGTTTAGATATTATAGATCAATATATATTAAGATATATTAGTGAAAGAGAAAATAGAATTCAAAAATATGAGGATAAATAATGGGGGTGCATCGATTTGCCGCGCGGGTGGGGCAAGTTGTGCGTCACAACATGTGAAGAGGAAGGTCCGAAGAATCTTTTAGCATGCTTCCCGTCCGCGTAAGCGATTGGAGCAAAAATTGCTGGGACGAGAAACCCAGAGTTTCCTCGAACAAATTAACTTTTGCTTCGGCTCCGAAAATATTCGAGCGGGGTTTTCCGAGCATCGGTGCTGACCGATTTGGCAGGGCTGCGACGTAATGATTTTGGCACGTCAACGCGGTACGAACGCTGGTTTCGCGTTGCTGATGCCGGGGTGGCACTCGATTCATTGGTTCCTGAAGTGGCTTGCACCCCGCGGATCGCCGTTTCAGCCACTCGGCGGCCGAAGCTTCTCGCTGATATTGTAAATTTTCTAAGTCAAGAATTTACTATTGATCGCGCGCGCGGCCGCGCGCTCCCTTCGTGTTCGCGTTCGCGTTACTTCAAACTCGGTCATTCCGCCGTGGGTACGTTCGGTGCGTCTCACCCACTGACCCAATTATCCGTGGGTCAGCTACATTGTTTTAGGTCCTGTGTGTCCTTGCGCCCAGTGAACGAGAGAGAGGGGGGGGGGAGACAGAGGGTCAGGTCACGTCCCCCCCGTACGAACAAACGTAATGAAAGTCATTCTTCAAATTCTCCCCGCGAACGGCGACACCCGCGATCATGCGCGCGACCGCCGTCGCCGCCTATATTCGCGATCAAGTTTTTGGATGATCGTACTTCCTCCAAGTTTAATCGCGGCTCGGTGCGCGGACACATCCCCCGAACAGATTTATGAACTTTTTTATTATCCCCCTTTTCAGCTGTCCGACCAAACGGAGATTTATGGCGCAGTTATGATCGCAATTTTTGAGCCGGTTGCGTGAACGCTGAAACTTTGCGGAACTTTTCTCCTCTTCCCCCCCCCCCCCCGCCCCTCCTTTGATTGATTACAACGGGATGTAATTATTCCCATTTCGGAGTAATCGTTCTGTCGAAATGATATTCACTGCCACGGGAATTTTATGCGTTTCACGGAAGTCTCTCAATTAGGCACCCGAATTACTGTGGGGCCACCAATTACTGTGCTTATACTAATTACACTCGTGTCTGAAGCGTGGTGAATATTAAAAAACAGATATTAAATTTTTTATTAAATTTTATTAAGGAGACTTTATTAAAATTTTTGTTAAATTAAAATAGTTATTGGTACCCCCACGGTAATTGGATCTCCCTTACCCTATTTCATTTATAGAAGCAATCGGCGTTATTAACTCTGGGATTCCCGGGAGTTCCTATGCCCGGGTCATTTCTGACCCACGCCGATATCTCAGTTTTCTATTGATATAATGCTCGAGACCAGCTTTCGTCGTGTTTTGAACGAAGAAGAAGAGGGGATAGTGATTTTCTTATTTCGAAATACAGTGACTTCTCTATATATGTCGCCAAGGCTTGGACAATAAACGTCGCGGAATTGTCCCCACTACTGGCGGAGTATATCCCCCGTGAGGGGCCTCGGTGGTCGAGGAGACACCAATCCACCTGTTTTACTTCGCAAATACAGTCTCTACTCGATAAATGTCTCAAATATCTACGCTATAACTGTCCTAGAACTATCCCCACTACCGCGGGGTGTACCACGTGAGGGGCCCCTAAGCTCGAGAGGCCTGGGACGCCGAGGAGTATAAACATAACTCGGGTATGTCTCCTGGACGATACATGACGCTGCCAAGACCCGTGCTGTTGACATATATCGAGAATTCACTGTAAACAACGTTGTCTTATATTGAAATAAAATGGTACGGTATTGACGGTCGCTGGAGCTTACCCCCACCACGACTGTTCACGAATGACTCCGGCATACGGAGTATTAATAGCAATTGTTAATGCATTGCTAGTTATTTGATAATGAGGTGCTCACCTGACACTATAGCCCGTCCACTATGGTCAATTTCAACGTTAATAATTTGATACTCAGTGGTATCAATTTACCACCAATCACGCCCGTCACGCTCAACGCGTTAAAATGTTTAAACGTTACATTACCTGTACATCGAACACAGACCAGAATGTTGTGCGAGGTTTTATTATTTTTAAAAAATATATAGCGTGAATTTTCAGTGCATGTATCCAAAATTGAAAGTAGCATCGTAATCCCTCCCGATCATGGAAGTTACCAATGAGAGGGCAGAAATCAATCGCGACGCATTTCGAATTCAATTATCGCGGCTGGATTTTCGCCGAATCTAGATCTTCGTTCTCATGCTTAATTACTGACCCATTTCATGCACGCTTCTCTACACAGCGACTGATATAATTCATTCAGGGCCAATCAAACTCAGGAAAGTTCGATATCTACTGGGTGTCCCGAAAATTGTCGGGGAACCTTGAGATCCCTAAGGTCATTCGAAGTAACTTTTTCTTTGGCGAAAATTCCAGCTTCGATTTTGTTAAGGAGTTGGTAATGAAAAACACAATTGAAAAAAACAATCAGAGAGTGTTGCAGTTGGCCGAGCTAGAGTCTGTCCGCGCTCTGATTGGTCCGAGTTTTTCATTAATAACTCCTCAATAAAGCTTAGGCGGAAATTTTCGCTAAGGGAAAAATTCTTTCGAATGACCTCAGAGACCATCCCTTCCAAGGTTCTCCGACGTACGTCGAACTAAACATAGACGACCTTTCTCAAGGTCAGCGAGCAATTAGTATAGTCCAGGAGACATACCCGTGTAATGTTTACACTCCTAGTCCTCTCGAGCTTCGTGGCCCCTCAAGGGGTATATCTCACGGTAGTGGGGATAATTCCGCGACATATATCATCCAAGTCTCGGCGACATATATAGAAAAATCACTGTTTCATCAGAATTCTACGACCCATGGTGTCTCTCGGACAGTTGATCCGGCGAACAAAGGCGTTCATCGAGATGAAGTTTGCGTCCTCCAATTAACCGCGGGGCTTTAAATTGTTTAAACTTTCTGTTTTCCCCTCGATCGATTCGTTTCACCCGCGAACTCTTCAGCGCCGACACAAACGTTCGCAAAATCGTCGTAAGTTGTTTCGTTCGTGTTTCGCGGTGGGAAAGAATCACGGAACGAATCGGGTGAGGGGAGGGGAAGGTAGGGGAAGCTTTCTCCGTCCGGCGGAGAAGCTCGCGGCACGCGTGGGAAAATTTTAATAGAACACTTCAGCGAGTTCGTTTGTCAACGGGAGATTGCGAAACGTTTTTCTCCGGTGGGGAGGGGAGAGGAGGGGAGAGGGCGAAATCGACGAGGACCGATTTTCGAAGACCTTCCGGGTGAATCGTCCCCCATTCTTTCGGTTCCGGCTGGGCGTCTTATTGTGCGAATTTGTCTGTGCGGATGCGGGGCGTATAGCATCGATCTTCGGCGGGCGAGAGTATGGAAATAAAATGTTACAGTTTTGTCGGGCGCGCTCGAACCGAGACGGCGAGTTCGACTCGGTAACCGACTTTCCGGCTCCGTCCGCCTCCGGTGCTCGCTGGACACGTTTGATTCCATCCTTTTTCCGGGGGCATTTCATTTGTCAATGTCGGGCCAGTGTTTATCGGGAAAACGTGAAATATTGGCAAACGCGGCACGGACGTTCGATGAGGTTCTCCGTGTTAAAGAAATCCTTTCGACTCTCTCTGTTTGCCCGAGAGTGAGAGAGAGAGAGAGAGAGAGAGAGGGGGGAAGGAGGGGAGAGAGAGGGGAATTGTGTTTAAAAAAGTTTGCGCTGCGCGGAACTGCGGAAATTTTGAAGATATCGTACACCGGTGCAAGAAAACAACGTGGTACGGGCTCCGCGGAAAAAGGGCACTGCCATCGGCAATTTTCGGTCAACGACCGCACACGCTCGGATCGCATGTCAGAAAGCTGAAAATAATCTAATTTGCAACCGGCAGTCGGGAAATAACCGGCTGCTAGAAAATGTGCAGTTATACGTCAAAAGCGGTGATCGATATCGCAGGGGCTCGAGTCTAGCACGAAATTCGCTTTTCGGTGGAAAGCTGCGACGTTAACACTGATTCCGACAGTTTTACGCCGAAACTATAAAACTTTATCTTGTGTTCAACTGAGCTCTACTCGAGTCGCTTCGTCACTTGTTTTTATCGAATCTGGACAAACATTTCCGCGAATGTTGAACAAAAAAAGGACAGAAATGCTTTGTCTGCCGGGAGGGGAGTAACTTTGAACACGCATAACTCTTCGACCAGTCATTTCCTCGCTCTGAAATATCGACTTATCGCATCTTCTCATCATGTTGTTCAGGATTCTATAAAAAAAAGTAAAAAATTTCTGGGTTCCTAAACTGAAGTTTAATCGAAGGGCTATAGTTCTTCAAAAATTGCGAGAAATATTTACCGGTCGAGGCTAGTATATTTTCCGCTTTGGAACGCTGAGGGATAAGAAGCGGGGAGTCACTTTGAACACGCATAACTGTTGAACCAGTCAATTCCTCGCTCTGAAATATCGACTTATCGCACCTTCTCATCAAGATGTACAGGATTCTATAAAAAAAAGTTAAAAATTTCTGGGTTCCTAAACTGAAGTTTAACCGAAAGGCTGTAGTTTTTCAAAAATTGTTAAGGGCTTGAACGCTGAGGGCTGAGAAGCGTTAATTAGTTGAAAGACACCTTTGAACAGAGCGATAGCAATTTGCAAGAAGGGGAACGGAAGCGGAAAGAACCGTTTTAGCTGTCGATCAACGATCCTCTTGTGATTGTCGTACGACGTTCGGGCTATTTGCTAGAATGGTGGCATAAATAATCGAAGAATTTTCGAATGTTGCCGGCTAATTTCGCCCGAACGGTAGGTCCGGATGTGCGGAGGAATTTCGGGTAGCGTGCACCACGAACCACGAGCCGAAACGCGGGTTCGGCCGGTAATTCCGAGCAGGTTGTTATCAGGATCCTACGTCGACGGAATAGCCAAACGGACGTCCGGCCAACCACGACAGGGTTCCAGGTATAGCCACGTTCCAACCCTACCGTCGAGCCGGTGGAGGTAATTCATAGTCGGGGTCATGGCGATCACGTTATCATGGTTTAATGCCCCCTCCGCCGACCCCTTTACCCCCGTGCACCCCGCTGTGCGAAATTCCAGTCGCATGGCTCCACTTTTCCGGAAGATTGTTAGGGCGCAGTTGAAAAGTATTCGGGGGATTAGTTATTCGACGAGAACACGGGACCGGGTCAACGAACTACGGCGAAATTGAAATCGGCCGGCATTTATAATGAGATTCGCCTGGTTGTCAGTGGCGCGGAAATGCGAGCTTACGGACACGCGAAAAACGATACAGTGCCCGGGACTGAGAAACGTAAAAACCGTTTTGAATCAGTTTCACCGTCTACGGTGAAACGAGCGTCCGTCGACGCTGGATTTTCTACTTCTTTTGCACGGGCTCGAGATCTGTCGAGCTGGGTGAATTTTAAAACGGTTTTACTAGCGATCAACAATTTTTTAATCGTCGGATATAGAGGTAATTTCCTCAACATTTTTAACGAGCAAAGCTGGTAATACAGCAAAAATTTCATTTTTCGCGGCTTTACGTATGTACGCCGTGATTTTAGCAGTGAAACACACTTTCATGGTACTACTTTTTCACGATCCTGTTACGCTTTCACCGAACGGACTAATGAGAACGCAGTGAATAGGAGATGAAACGACGAATCTCACGCCGCGTTGTCCTGGCCCCCCCGTAGGCGTTCGCAAAATCATCCGAACGAAAGGTGCAGTTCTCGGTCCTCGAATCGCGTCGCGTCGTAAATTATTTAACGTGGCGATCGAGATGTTCGGAATTGGTTTCGAAATAACTCCGGCGGTTTTCGAGCTTCTTCGACCGGTTCTCCCTCGGCGTTTGCGACGGTCGTCCCGGCGAATCTGTTGTCAAGCTGATAAATAGAAAAACGTCTCGTGCTAGTTCCACCGTGATAAGCAACTGCACCCGGGGATTACGTAATAAATCGCAGCCCGAGATAAATCCTTGCAGAAAGGCTGACGCGGGGCATGCATTTTCGTTTCCGGCAAGACGAAAATCAGCTCCGATCGCATCGAGTCTGCTCGACTCGAAATGCTTACTTTTGGATACAACCAAAAACGAGAACCGCATCTTGTACGCGACTGTCCCGCCTCGGTAATCGGAGACCCTCGTTTGTTTCATTCTGTACGTAGAATCGCAAAGAATTTTCAATACTAAGTTGTTGCACACGAAATGTCCGATTTTGAAAATTTATTTACAAGTCAAATTCGACTTGAAGGTAGGACCTGAAGCTTTAAAGAGACCTACAATAACCCTGTAGGACGCAATCGCATTTTTCTTAATCGAGACGCTTCTCAAGGCCAACTTCAGTTTAGGAACCCAGAAATTTTTAACTTTTTATTATATAATCTTGTACATCTTGACGAGCAAATGACAAAAGTCGGAATTGTAATGCGAGGAATTCACTGGTTCAAAAGTTATGCGTGTTTAAAGTCGATAGATTTTAAGCGTTTTTGACAGGTAGGTACGCCGCCATCCTGGTGTGTGCTCCATCCTTAACGTGTTAAAATCGATCGATTTTGAACACACATAACTTTTGAACCAGTGAATTCCTCGCCTTAAAACTTGAATCTTTTGAATTTTCTCGTCAAAATCTACAGGATTGTATTGAAAAAAGTGCAAAATTTCTGGGTTCCTAAGCTGAAGTTTAACCCTTTTCGACATTTGTATTCTAAAGTTGAACTGATAATACGTGGCGTGATCTTGTTCGTTCGAGACACCCAGTACATGCAGATAGCAACGGTTCCAATTGGTAACAGGAGTGCGAGCGGAGAGGCAACTTCATAACAACCGAGTTTAACCAGAAATCGAATTAACATTCATTTCCGAGCGCACCGGGCAAAGCATACACGCAATTAGCGTCTTCATGCCGCGCTTTGATTGTTCAAAAGGACGGTGTGCTAAAACCCAAAGGGAGTTGCGCGTGCAAATCAATTTCTAGGGCCGAATGTTGGTTAATTAGCGCTGCTTATCGGCCGGATCGCGTAGTTACGGGTCCGATTGAATCTTCGCGTCATCGATAAACGTTTATATGGCCGCTAAACACGGGACAGGATCGAGAGATCTAATCTCGCCGAAATCGTAGTACCTGCGGAGGTGGGAGTCGGTTCTGGCGTCGTATCAAAGGGAGTAACTATACTACACGCACAGTAATCTTGATCTCTCTCTCTCTCTCTCTCTCTCGCATTGCCAGGATTGATCCGCAGATATAACCAACACGCGAAATCGTCTGAAGTACAAACACGATCATGTTCAAAACCTTTTCTTCAAATAATCGAACGATTCTATTCGCGAAAGTATTTCAAATATTCGTTTCGAATCAAACGTTCGAAAAGAGTCTTCATCTGAGATAATGAAGAAGAAAACCTCTAAAGGATAGATAAATTCAAAAGCGCGGAAGAAAAGAACATCGATCTTCCCGGACTCGATTCATCCTTCGTTTGTGTCCGTCCCATTAATTTGACACAGTGTTCAACGTTAGAAACGACATCGAAATTCTTTCGCTCTCTAGCAAATTGAATTAACGTGAGTTAGCGTTTACGGTTGAAGAAATATATATTTTTGTATCTCCGAATTGGTACACAGAATCGGTAAATTGCGTGACGTTCGCGGCGGGTAATACTGGTTGTCCGGTGACCAATAAATTTTCACGATTATGCTGGCCGCGCGCTATTTCATTGCCCAGGTTGGTGTCCACACTTGAACGTAAATACGTAAGTACATTAGCGACGATATTACCAGTATTAACACCGTGCACGCCGGAATTACACATTTAAATTGCGCGGGGCGTTTATCAAACGCCGACAAAACCATCCACTCCATTACTTCCAAGCAATCTAGCCTAGGATAACCTGGACGTTCCGGTTAACTTTATGAAATCATGAAAATCTAACGTGACTGCCAGATGATCGCTGGCCGAGGGGGCACACGCTAGTCCACCTGTTTTTACTTGGGAAATAAAGGCTCTACTCGATATATGTCCCAAATTTCTACACTATAATTGTCCTAGGACTATCCCCACTACCGCGGGGTATACCCTCCGTGTGGGGGGTCTCAGTGGCTGAGGAGGCACATACTAATCCAACTGTTTTTACTTGGCAAAAACAGGCTCTACTCGATAAATGTCCTAAATTTCTACACTATAATTGTCCTAGAACTATCCCCACTACCACGGGGTGTACTATGTAAGGGGCCCAGGCCTTCGCTGTGCTTTTCTACAGTGGATCAAAGAATAGCATCTTCTGGCCAATAATTGTCCCTGGCCAGACCCGTGTTTTGGACAATTATCGAGTAGACGCTGCAACATTTTTCCCCGTTTCCTTTCTACTAGGTCGCCATTGATCGATTACGATTAAGTAGCGTTTTCGTTAACAATGGCTCCTCTACAAGGACATCGATCCGCGCACGAATTAAAATGGTACCGGTGATTGTTCGTCGTTTGCGGATCACGATCGACGTCGATGCCGTTTCCTGGAGTTCGGGAAATGTTTAGAGCGCGATCGTCGGAATCAGAAAATCCACGACCTCGAAATAATTCGAACAATGGCCGGGCTCTTTCGGAAAGATTGACATTGCGCGGGTACCGAACAATAACGTGGCCAAGAGGGGGACAGATTTGAATGGTGAACGAACTGAACAATACACGCAATATGTCGTCTCGATCGGATCAATATCCGGTAAATGGCGAGTTATTTCGAGCCGGTGCTCTGCCCGTGCCAACGCTAAGTCCACGAATGAAAAAAAGAACTAGAAATAAACGTTTTGTGCGGCGATTACAAGTGCGTGAAATTTATGGACATACAGCGAATTCTCGATATATGTCACCAACACGGGTCTTGCAGCGTCGTGTTATGTTTACAGTCCTTGGCATCCGAGGCCTCTCCAGCTTTGGGGCTCCTCGCGAGGTATACACCGCGGTAGTGGGGATAGTTCTGGGACAATTATAGCGTAGATACTTGGGACATTTATCGAGTAGAGACTGTTTTTGCGAAGTAAAACTGGTGGATTAGCCTTCTCGGCTACTGAGGCCTCTCGAGCTTTGGGGCCCCATAAGAGGTACATCCCGTGGTAGTGGGGATAGTTCTGGGACAATTATAGCGTAGATACTTGGGACATTTATCGAGTAGAGACTGTTTTTGCGAAGTAAAACTGGTGGATTAGCCTTCTCGGCTACTGAGGCCTCTCGAGCTTTGGGGCCCCATAAGAGGTACATCCCGTGGTAGTGGGGATAGTTCGTGGACAATTATAGCGTAGATACTTGGGACATTTATCGAGTAGAGACTGTTTTTGCGAAGTAAAACAGGTGGATCAGCCTCCTCGGCCACCAAAGCCCCCCTCAAGGGGTATACCCCGCGGTAGTGGGGATAATTCCGCGACATTTATCATCAAGGCCTTGGCGACATATACGGAGAAAACGCTGTACATGCTAATCTCACAGAATTATTCTTTCAAAATTCCTCTACCAAATTCGGAATGTTCACATTGGCGTGGACATTTCATCCCTCTAACGAAATGTTCACATTGGCGTGGACATTCCATCCCTCTACCAAAATGTCCACATTGTTAGATCGACGAGTATGCGAAGGGTTTTAGCGGTGAGAATTCATTGCTAATGCAATAAAGGTCGCACTATCCACAGTTTATTTATACGCGTATTTGAAAATATATTTTTGTCACACACCGGCACCGCAGAATTACGACCAAACAGGGTGACACTATTGCGAGGCTGACTGTGCCGCCTGATATATGCAGCTGGCACAGTGACACTGCATAAAATAACGGGTAGAAAGTAATTGTTCAAGTACCCGGCCCGATTCGTCGTCATCGGGTGATGCGTCACGCCGACGACGGCCGTAGTAAATTACGAGCCGAATAAAATTTCGGAAAATTCGCGCGATCAAAAAATCGTCGCACCCCGACACGTCCATCGAGATTTCCCAATTTAATTGCGTTGCTCTGTAAGGAACGATTGCATTTACAAAAAAAAAATTGTCATTGGTAGTATCTCGCGTGGTTCGTGACCCGATTTTCTAAAAAGGTTTTCTCCCTTCGGCTAACGCAGTTTCTCTAATTTTCAGAGAGCACGTTCCGAGTTACGTTGCAGAAGAGTAGCCGTGGACTTGGCTTAAGCGTTTCCGGCGGAGGAACCGCCGGACCAGTTCGAGTAAAAAGACTGTTCCCCCAACAACCTGCGGCCTTGTCCAATAAACTTCAACCTGGTGATATCCTCCTCGCTGCTAATGGTATTCCCTTAACCGGTCTCACCAATTATGTAAGTGAACCTCCGTCAGCTGTGCGCTACAACGATCACCATGGATCCAAATTTCCGGGGTTCTCTTCAGTCAACGAACGGACAACAATCATTTGTTTCATCGACTGTACACAATTACAATTTTGACTATCATGATCTGTTTGCACGAAAAGAAAAAAATACATTCTCCAAGTTCTCTTTGATTCATCCAACATGACGCGTCGAAGTACAGTGAATTCTCGATATATGTCTTTGCAGCGTCATATATCGTGTAGGAGACATGCCGTGTCATGTTCACACTCCTCAACGTCCTAGGCCTCTCGAGCTTCTAGGACCCTCAGAGGGTATAACATGCTGTGGTGGGGACAATTCCACGACGTTTATCATCCAGACCTTGGTGACATATATAGAGAAGTCGCTGTAGCGTTGACATATACAGAGAAATCACTGTATATGTCCGAGGCCTCTTCGGGGCCCCTCACCGGGGTATACCTCGCGGTAGAAGATATAATTCCGCGACGTTTATCATCCAGACCTTGGTGACATATATAGAAAAGTCACTGTATCGTTGACATATATCGAGAATTCCTTGTATATGTCCAAGGCCTTTTCGTGGCCGATCACGAGGTATATACCTTGCAGTAGTAGGGATAATTCCGCGACATTTATCATCCAGGCCTCGGCGACATATATCGAGAAACCACTGTACCGATACTCGTACAGCTTCAGATGATTCCGCAGGCTTGTCTTCGCGTAGCTCTTCGAGATTTGCATCCGATTAGCATAATGCAGCTACATCCGGAACTCGTAGACGTTATCTCGCGCATAGTTGCCCGTCCGTCCTCCGAGGATCCAGGCGTAATATCAGTTTATGTTGAACAACGTCGTACGTACTTTCTCTTGTAGGACAACACGTCGATGGTAAATAGCAAAACTTGATGCCTCCCCGAACTTCGATAACTCTATTACGATTCGTTTCGTGCCGGTAACTTGGGGATCCTGTATACAGGCGGGGTGCGTGTGTTCGTTGGGTAGATCGTGTTTAGAAAGTTAGGAATCCTCGAGCACGGTCGGGCGACCCGACGCCGTGCCGTTTTCTTAAACAATAGATTACGATTAGAGTGGGGCTGGTGAGAGGAGCGTGATCGATCGCTGAGCACTCACCCCACGCCCACGTAGGTCTAAAGTTCTCCTCGTTAACCGATTGCATCGATTCGCGTCATAATAATAGAAAATTCCTACAGAAACTTGTCGACAACCTCAACAATTGACCCTGTCCAAAGGGTGGAATTTCTAAAATTGAAAATTTCCCCCTCACTCGGAATCCGAAATCTGATTCGAACGCAACTTGTTGCAGGAGGCCCTGGAGGTTCTGCGAACGACACCGAGCACCGTGGAGTTGGTGGTGTGCAGACTTCCCGGCGACACCAATGTCACGCCACCCGGGGCACCGCCGCCACCCCCGGCAAGAAGAGAACCGCCCCCGCCTTTGCGAATACTGAACCCCCTGCCGCCTCTTCAAATCGAACCCTGCGGCGTAAGTAACCCCGTCACAACCCCAGGAATCCCTTGGTTGTTGCGCGACTGCCGCGCACCCGACAGGCAGCCCCGAATTTCCTGGATCACCGACCCGCTGAATTCCACGATTTTCCAGCCCCTTGGCTGCTAATCGAAAGATTGAAACCCGGATACCGCGGAGCTACTATCGACAACCCATTATACACGACCATTGTATCGTATTTACACGCCTGCGTTGCCAACAATTTCCGCGGACCTGAAATATCAATTCAATGGCCACCTTGTCTCGCTTGACCCTCCACGCTGTGCCCGAGAATGATGTCTACAATTTTTTATTTCGATATAAGATGGCGCCTTTTATTTCGAAATAGGAATATTTGTTCCTCTGAAATACGGTGAATGGCGGTCCCGAGCTTTATAGCGAAAGAGAAACTGAAATATCGGCGTGGGTCCGAAATGACCCCGGCATAGAACACGTAGGAGCAGTGTCGCCAGATCAAGAGTTGTTCTCCCACTCTAGCTTCCCCTTCTACCACGCTATTCCCCCGCGCTTGCGCCGCGGACCGGTCACGTGACGCTTCGCCTCGGTCACGTGACGCTTCGCCTCTGTCACGTGACTAACCCGGTACCTGCAGAGAGGGGGTAACCTTTTCCCCTCAGTTCGTGCTCCCCCCCCTCACCTGGTGACACTGCGCAGGAGTCCTGAACACTTTTGGAGTTGATCTCAAGATTTCTTAAAATTTTATAGCTGAATAAATTAATATTTGAAAATATTAATATTAATATTATTGGTACGATTGGCAAGATTTCGAGATACGTACGAAATTCGTGACGGTGTTGCAAAGGGAAATTTGTTTTTCATTATCTGCTGGTTCACGGCCAGCAGACTCGACGGGCTCCGCCGGTATTCATACAGCAATGATTAATGAATATACTATCAGTTACATCCGGCAACTCTCGAGAGGAATACAGAATCCAATCGAAGTTCGTTTACAATTTAGATTTCGGTATCTCTTAGCTAACGAACAGTGGCTGCTGATGCGATGGCAGCAAAATCCCCTTTGCATTTATATGCATCGCTCCGGGAGCCGAGAACTAGCCTGTAAATATCCGATATTATGATAAGCCGGAGTTGATGAAAAATGTTGAGTGACGTGTACGCAGTATTTACTCGATACGTGTCCACAACACGGGTCTAGCCACTGACATATATCGGCTAGGAGATATTATTCTTTAACCCACGCGACTTTACATTCCTCTCAAGCTTCTTGGGCCTCTCACGGGGTAACCCCACTGCAGTGGGAATAGTTTTGGGACTTTTATCGGCTAGGCATTTGTGACATATACAGGGTGTTTCATCTAACTCGAGCATCTAAAATATCTCGCTTGTTTTTTATGATATAAGAAGATTTCAGAGGCAAACATTAGTTGGTCCAGAGGGGCAAATATTATGATTGGCAAAAAGATTTGTTCAAGGTCATATTTTTTGAGATTTTAGTCATCGAAGTTTTTTTTAATGGAATGATATATTTTTAATATCGCTATACGATAGCCGAGGTCAAGACGAATCCAACGCGACCTGTAATATGATGACCTTCACGTAACCTTGAGTATGAAAAATTTATAAAAGTAGGGCACTTGATGTAAATAACGATGACATGATCCCCCCACGGTTTGAAGAAATGCTCTTGATCCTTGACTAATGACTGTAAACACGCTTAAATGTTTGTCGCAGGAATTCGACATAGAGATGACGAAAGTTGGCGGCAGCCTGGGCTTCACTTTGAGAAAAGCGGACAGCAGCGCGCTGGGTCATTACGTGAGGGCGTTAGTGCGAGAGCCGGCATTAAGCGACGGACGTATCCGACCAGGGGACAAAATAGTCGCCGTTGACGGTGCACCATTGTCCCCGATGAGCCACGAAGAGGCTGTCCAATTGCTGCGTCAATGTGGCCCTACCGTCAAGCTTCGATTGTACAGGGATCTGGCGCAAACCCCTGTATCCGCGCTCTCGCCTACCGAGCCTGATCATCCCCTCCGTCCACCGCGAACCAGCTTAAGGTGAACTATACTAGCGAATAGAAAGCAGTTCGACCAGCAAACAATGATTAGTGCTCAATCAACTATTGCTCGCAATTAATCTGTCGACACACTGCTCATTACTGACCAATTGTGCTTCCATGGCCTGGCGACGTATATTAGATTGTCGCATATGAAATGTCCGATCGATTTACATTTTAAAATACCAAAGCTGACCTTCAAAAAGTCCTGTCTTCGGGTCTTACGTAGGTAACTAATTTTGTCAATGTGTTTGCCACTCTGAGCTTTCACTCAGATATCTTTGTTATTTTTCAAGATGCGTCAAATATCTTAACCTTGATCGACCTTGAAGTGACCTTGGAGTGACTTTGATATCTTTGCCTTGAGTAATTATAGTCACTGAATGTCTAATGGAGGTTTAAGAATGTGAAGATGACCTTGAGTTTTCTAAACAGAAAATAACAAAAATATTGACTTCACGACATCTGACGTATCTATTGAAAACAACAATGTTACTAACAATGGCGTTTACTTTGATGAACAGCTTCTCATGTGGAAAAGGTTAATGTTTGTTCAAGGTTACCGTTACAAGTCGGACAATTGATATGCAACGACCTAATCGTTTTCACGGTTGAGGCATTCGGACGTGAGCCGTGTCCTTTTGGAATTATTTTCTCGGACGAGCATCGCAGAGCTAGCTTCATCAGGGCTAGTCGAGCAATTAAAAAGTGTCTTCCGATTGGTGAGCAATGAACCGGAGAACACGGGCTAAGCCCGTTTATCATCGAAGCACCGCAAGATGCACAACAGTGTCAGCGCGCCTGTCTCCCCTGATGAAGCTAGAGCCGCAAGCTTTCGGATACGAGTACGCTCCGAAGATCAGTGAGAGACGAAGAGTTTGACAACTCGTTCCGCGCGACCTGAAGATAAGATAGAGAAATATTCTTCCAGACAAGAGGCAGTGGATATGCTGTGCGACTTGGCGGTCCGGAAACTATCTCCGGGAACCTCGAGCGGTTCAAGTTGCAAGCAATCCCCTGGAGCGTCTTGCAATTCCCCGAGGAGACTCCGTCGTCTTGCCACCCGCACGCCTACCGAAAATGATCAAGGTACTCCAATCGTTCGAGTCCCGATGGAATCCTGCAGAAATGAAATTAAAGAAAAATTCCATAAAATGAAACTGTGTTAAATGTACAGTAAAGTCTTGATGTAAGCTGAACGGGCCTATACGATCTTAGTCAGTTCGCCTATCCCCTCCACTGGGGGGCAAAACCCGCGAGGGGCCAAGAAGAGCGTTTACGTGAGGTCACAAGAAAATAGTAGCTGTCCTACACGATCTATGTCACTTCAAGGACCCGAGGGGCTTGGGCTTAGATCAAAACTTTACTGTACATTGAATCGGGGAGAGCGTATCCTACGTAAAAATGAATTTAATGGCATACTTTCTTGCGGAGAAGAATATGATTTTCTAACAAGAGCGTTCGGAACAATGATCAAGGAAGTCCGACACAACAATAAGAACGATGTATAACGATCCTTGCAGAAGCTTTGGAGAAGCAGCCGAGCGTGCACGCGACGTCAACGGCCAGCCAGGCGGAGACATCCGATTCCGACCAGTGCTCGATCAGGACGCAGATAACGAATTCCCAGCCAAACACACCGGGAACCGACATAATCGATCCGCCTCCGCTCTACGACGTTTGCGATTCGAGCGATTCCTCGAAGACACCGGCGCGGCCGAGTTTCCTCGACTTATCGGCACCCCAGGGGAAACCTCATTTTCAGTTCTGCAGCCAGGACTCGGATCTCGAGTATCCCGGAGGCGCGGCGACCGCCACCGAAGACCAGCAAGACGAACGGGTCGAGACAACGGTGCCGGATTACGAGAGGAGAGAGGCGAACGTCTTGTCCAGCGACGACCATGACAACGATCTGCCTTCCGAGCCGGCCTCCATGCCGCCGGTACTCTCGTCGGCGAGCAGCTCGAATGCCGCCGCGTTCAGCTATAAGAACCCTGCTTATCAAAGCGCTAACCCAGCCTGCGGCGCCGGTATCGACGCTGCCACCAAAAACAAGGCTACCCACTCCAGCGATCAGGACATACCTGGTAACTCCATTCATACTATGTCTGTCATATTGGATTCGCCATTTCTTACCAATTTTTGTGGAAATTAAATTATTTTTTCTAATACCCGTTCGCCATATTGGATCCGCCATTTTGTTTTTGAACATTTCAAGTCCAAATTCATAATCAGCGACCTTGAAAACATAGTACTACCAAGTTTTGTAGAAATTGAATCATTTTTTCTAATACCCGTCCGCCATATTGGATCCGTCATTTTGTTTTTGAACATTTCAAGTCCAAATTCATAATCAGCGACCTTGAAAACATAGTACTACCAAGTTTTGTAGAAATTGAATCATTTTTTCTAATACCCGTCCGCCATATTGGATCCGTCATTTTGCTTTTGAACATTTCAAGTCCAAATTCATAATCAGCGACCTTGAAAACATAGTACTACCAAGTTTTGTAGAAATTGAATCATTTTTTCTAATACCCGTCCGCCATATTGGATCCGTCATTTTGCTTTTGAACATTTCAAGTCCAAATTCATAATCAGCGACCTTGAAAACATAGTACTACCAAGTTTTGTAGAAATTGAATCATTTTTTCTAATACCCGTCCGCCATATTGGATCCGTCATTTTGCTTTTGAACATTTCAAGTCCAAATTCATAATCAGCGACCTTGAAAACATAGTACTACCAAGTTTTATAGAAATCAAATCATTTTTACGGATACCCGTCCGTCATACTGGATCGGCCATTTAGTTTTTGAAAATTTCAAGTTCAGATTCGTAATCAGCGACCGTTCAAAGTCGACGAATCTTTCCAGGCTTCTAGAAAAAATGCTGATTCGATTAAAGTATCTTTCCTTATCGTATCAGTCAATTGCCTTTGATTTGTTGAGTAATCCGAAGATAATCGACCAATTATTTTGAACAAAATAAATGGAATATACATAACGCGATCGCCGCTATCTAATCTCTTCTAGTGGCATAGGAACGTGCAATATCTTGTTGCTAGCACATGCCGAGTTAACGTTTTGCGCACAGCAGCTGGAGCTATTGTTAAACATTTATTATAAAGCCTTTCATACTCTACGCAATTGACCAACATATTTTCCTCGTTCGGTGCTAGACGCTAACCTATATAAATAAACTGTGTAGCACCATTTTCTTCGTTCAGTAAACCAGCTACGCTCGCGACAAATTGTTCCTTTGAAGTCGGTTTCAATTAAATAACAAACAGTGAGTGGCGACCGAGTTCTAACAGCGGAGTCGAACAAGCAACGCGTGCTAGTTAATTCTGTCGTATTAAATTAGAATTTAATTGCAGGCTGACGTTTTTAATTAATTCCCCGCGTTCTGACTTTGGCTTTCTGTGTCTGACGCAGGAAAAATCTTGGGAGCGGAGGATCCCGCTGGCAGCAAGGGTTTATTGAAGTGGAAGGGCGTGATGTTTGCTCCAGATGATGGAATTGATAAAAGTGAGAATGAACCGGAGAACGTCGGGAAGGATACCACAGATTCAGCTATCCCCATCGAAGAACTTGAACAAGGAAGCGAGGTATTAATTGCGTTACCGAATTCTTTGATTATCTATTTACAACAATTGCTAGTGAACGGATACAATATTCCAACATTGAAATTTCAAAGCTTAAAAAATATCACCTCTTATCATTTTTAGAATTCTGATTAAACTTCACCTTCTGGGACCAAAAATTTTTAACTGTTCATTTATATAAACCTATAGATTTTGACGAGAAAATGCCAAAAATCGCATAACTTTTGAACCAATGAATTACTCGCATTAAAACTTATATATTTGGAATTTTCTCGTCAAGATCTGCAGGATTATATTTAAAAAAGTGCAACATTTTTGATCTCAGAAAGTAAAGTTCAGCCGAATTTTTATGTATATAATAGCTTTGTTTCGTTTTGCCTTTGAATTGACGTAATAAATATTTTTGCGACAGGTGTTCATGGTAGAGCTGACACGTGGCTGGAATAGCCGACTAGGGTTCAGCTTGCAACCGGAAGGAGATCATACAGTTATATCGGTCGTGCATCCCGACAGTGTCGCTGCTAAAGATGGAAGACTGAAGCAAGGGGACGTGCTTTTGATGGTATATTGTGTGAACCTGTCTTCTATTTTATTTGTATAGTACGAACAAGTACATAAGAAAACTCCAATGACGGTCTGTTTTAATTGTAGGTAAATGACGAAAGTGTGAAAGACATGTCGACAGCGGACATAATAGATCTGCTACGTAAAATCCGGGGTTCCATAGGTATTATGGTCATGAGACAAAGTAAAACAGAAAATCCAACGTGACGCTAGTCAGACGAATAATGAAAGAACCCCCCGCTGAAGAAAGAGAAAACTTTCGCGTCCATAACGGCAGTGAGTCTTTTATTGTGAAGCGTGACGTCGATTCACCGATGGAGCCCGAAAGGAAATCCATTGGTTCTCGTTTCGTTCGATGGGAAAACGACGTATGGATGGAAAACAACTTCCTTCGTAATTCTATGGTCAACGTGTTAATTGTGTGCAATATAAAGTTTCATGTGACTAGATTCTTAGGTAGAGTCCATGAGAAACGAAGCCTTAAACACGCTGTGGTGATTTAATCGATCGTAACACGCATCCTCTTCGAATCATTGTCCAACGAGACTACTAGGTTAAGTTGTCCATTGAGTTAAAAATTTCTTAGATTTCATTCGTACGCTTTCTACTGTTTACGATCACTTGTTATTACCCAGTTAGCCAAATCTGTTTCGAGCAAATTTTGCGCAAAGTTTGTGTAATACTTCGCGAGCAAAAGGCGGTCAATTTGGTACCAACCCCTGCTTGGAGCACAATTTGATCCCTATTTGACTGCAAAACGGAAGCCAAACCTTGGCTTCAAACCTTGGCAAGACCTTGCTCTGGGAGTACATATCAGACAAAATCTGCGTAAACCTTGCTGTAGGAGGAAAAATAGAATTTTACTTGAAACTTCTAAATTTTACAATTTTAAGTTTCATGTATTTTCTAGAATTTAATTCCGTTTTCCCTCCTACAGCAAGGTTTACTCTTAGAACAAGGTTAGGTTCGCTCTTAGTGCGATCGACCTGCCCTCTATGACAAAGCCAAGGCTTGGCCCTCATTTGCTCTGGATTTGGCATGAAGTTCTGCTTGAAAACTTCGCACTCAAATACCGAGCCTAATGCGGAAACAGATGGATCGAAATTTGTAGACTTTTTACCTGGGTACTAACGTGAGACGAAATTTCGAAAATTGTTAACGATAGAAAGCTGTACAAATTGGACAGCTTGAAATCTTCGATACAGCTTCCCCAATTAGCTTATTATCGAGTGCATTTGAAAGCTGTATTCGTTTCGATACTCCCAATCTAATGAGATCTAATTACTCCTACGATTTAAAAATATACTATTAATATAGTCGATTCAATATTCAGCGTGGTTCAACGAACATCCTTTGGTTCGTTTAAACTAAGAAGACTGCTTTACGAGGTAAAAGAGAATCCGAAGGTGAGCAAGAAACGTATGGTTGCCATGTAGATATTTATTGGATGAATGAAAAACGTGTAAGGTGTTAACTCAAGTCTTTATTTTTACCTGATTCTTGTTGGGAAGTATAGAACACCGTGTTTAAGTATTCACGAGTGCTCAATAATTGCAAGGTAGGCTATTTTTATAAACCTACACACCGGAGGAATTCTATGGAATTATTGCAAAGACTACATATGTATACTCCGAAGAGAGACTATTTAAAGAGAAACACCAACTATGGCGGAAAAGATACACATACCAAAAACCTTTTTCATTTGAAAGCTAACTAATTAAATTTATGCAAATTAATCTATGATGTTAGGCACACGTTGATATTAAAAAAACATAGAAACGCATAAAGAAAGCGTTTTTATGAATTCATTAGAAGTTGCAGTTGATATATAAAAATCTTGTTATACAAATTATATAATTTATCTTGTTGATAAAAAGTTTAATTATACGCGATTAATATACGACGTTCTGAATCCTACATTCTAGTGTCACGTCCGGCGGTTCGACCGCCAATGACTAATCAATCTAATGAAGAACTATCTATTTATCTATTTATCTATTTTAGTCTTATCGTTTTCCGCGCTACTTTACTGCGTAGTTGGAATTAACCTTGACGTTTGTTCTCAACGATCAAGAATCAATTTCGCAGGTATTTTCCTATTATTCCTTTGTAATTTGGATACGAATCTTAGGGGTTGGTTCTCCCTTGTGACTCCTGCGAAATATGTTCTAAAAAAGATATGTTCTCTTCATTATATATATAATGGTTGGTATTTGATTATTTTACGCTGTTTATTTTACTATTTTATTTCTACGTTTACCTCTCTCGTGGCATTATCGGATTTTCTTGATAGTTCTTTATTAGATTGATTAGTCATTGGCGGTCGAACCACCGGACGTGACACTATATAGAGAAATTAAGAGTGATGCGCCAGTACTGCGAACACGATTCGCAGCGCCGTCTATAGTTCACGCACGTTCCCTGTTAAATTCCAAAAAATTTTTGCATTCTAAATATGCATACTAGAAATGATAGCAGAATGTAATTATAATATTCGACGAGGTACATCACTCTATGCCTGCAAACGTTCTAAATATTCCTAGATCAATATTTCTCGAATTTGTCAGCGAATCTGAATAATAAAAATAATCATTTCAAACGCAATAAAAAAAAAAGGAAAAATACTATACACAAGCCTGTAATCAAAGAGTTAATCAAAATGTCACGGAAAATACATGAAGAACGTGTTTATTTACTTTTGTCTTAAACGACGCTGAATCACCGCGCCTATTGTATAAATAATTATAAGATAATTATGTTCTAATATTGCATTCTCAAAGTTTCCAAGCGACAAGATTATCGCTCGAACGCGTCGAACATATCGTTACGAAGTATAACGTATACCTACATATACGTGTTCAGTGCATATAATAAATAAGCGAATTATATTGTGTATTATATAGTGAAACTCATCACTTTGCTATAATTGCGCCATGCACTTGAAATCGTCGACATTATTGACGCGACACCGAAATTTCCTTTGAAGTCAGATATTTTCAGTAATTGAAGATTTTGTACATATCTCTCATGATCTGCAATTGAATTATTTTTTAAATTTACTATACTGTTGAATCGAGATGCGCGAATCCCTTGAAAATTACAATCGTGACGTAAGAGTTGCTCTCGCGTAGAATTGAATGAAATAAAAAATATTTTTCGTGTTTCGAATTGAACTTCGGTATACTTAATACTATTCAGTGCTTAATAATACAGAACTCAAAGTACGCGAATGCTATAGTTTCATCCGACATACATAAACCAAACATACATACAAAATTATATTAAACTTCAATCGATCTTGCTCTTTCAAAGTTCCAATAAACTTTCATAAATCAGTGTAAAAAGCTGAACAATATTTTTTCCTTGCTTTCTCGTCTTTTAAAGAGTTTTACGGAGATCTATGCACGGAAAAAATATAGACTCGCTTGCAGTATATTTAGGGGTGTAGTAGACGAGTGTAACTACCTCGCACGATGCCATACCATACACAGCAGTGGTTCTTAAACTTTTTATGCGTAACCCCTTGTTTCGAAAGCCTAACTATAATCTGGCAAATAAATGAACTAAACAATAATGTAGCATAAAATATTGTTGCCTACAATTTAAAGAAAGAAATTGAAATATAAAATCCTATCAAAAAGTGATAAACATATTTTTGAAGATAAACTTATTTTTGGAATATAATAATTAAGGGACAGAAGCAGAATAAATTATTTTCTGTATGGATATCTATAATTCTATTGCAATATAAGATAATATAAAAAAAGATCTTACGTGGCAATAGCACAATTGTTAATACAGATACTAAATGATATATTTGCTTGATATTTACTATAGTTTATCTACTACATTACGTTATACTGATATTTTTTTAGCACAATAATGTATGGAGTAATAATAAACAACTAAATATTTTCAGCATAAATTTCCTACTTACTCAACAGAATTTAGGAAAAGAGATTTTTCAAAGCACTTAAATCCAATGGTTTCGCAAAGAATGGTTTCAGAAACACTGCCAGACATGAGTAACACTTAATGCCAGAGAAATAATTGTTAGCAGAAGTCACATACAGCTGTAGACAAAATCATCCTTGTCAGAATATTACACTTGTATTTATTCACAGATGCGAACATATATAATAATATAAATGTATAATAAATATATCATCACCATAAGAATGCAGTAGACTAAACAAAAATTTTAAATAAAATGTTTCATGAATGTGATAGTCGTTCCATTAGGATGTTAGAAGCCTTAATAGTTATATTGAAATCAAATATAATTTGTATATATACACATATACATATATTGTACATGGAATTAAATGTATAAATGAAACCAAAGTGTATAAGTAATAAAATGCATAACAAAGACAAATATTCGATTTGTATATAATGCTAAAAAATGACTATTTTAAATGTTATATCGGGCTTCTTATATTGTTGTTAATATCTATACATACCCGTGATATAAGTTTGTGTTTGTCGTTATCTTTTCCATTGTTAATCCCTTTCTGTTCAAATACTATAATGTATTTAATAAAACTCGGTGTTTTTGATACATGATTTTGTACTCATATTATTTGCCTCGCGAAGTTTGACCGCGCCAAGGCACCCGAATTAAAAAATCTCTAACATATAAATACTATACATACAGTGTACAAAAATATTTGTTTATATATTATTCTTGCGCTTCGTTCGAACAGATTTCCTTAAGACCGTCGTGCTCTCTACTACTGTGGTATTCATGTTTCGATTTCTCAATCGTGTTTTATTTTGGAGACATGTTTCCTGATCATCGTACAGTATACTCACAGATCCTTCATTGGATTCATCGGTCTCGCTAAGATGCGATGGGGACAATTTCTTAAGCCTCTTCTTCACGTCGTAAACGGTTTTACTATCATTCTGTATGACATCGCGATTTCTTTTACGGTAGGAACGGCTTCCACTACATTCGGGAGACGAACTTATGTTTTCCTTTTCTACACGCGACGAGTTTAGTAAACTGTTGTTTAAAAATCCATTATTGACAGCATTTGATTGACCTGTAAACATAATTCTATATATTTTAATCATTTCCAAATGTACACTTTGATCAATCTGAATTGCATACCACTACTAAGTTTGCTATCGATGCTATCGTTACTTGATAGGTCGTAATAAATGTTTTGTAAGACAGGAGGAGGCTTTTCGCAGTCTCCGTCTTCTTGATCAGAAGAAGAATTGTCTCTTGTTGTTGAAGCAAAGTCCATCCTCCTTGTTTCATCCTTTGAAAATTTCATCCTTTCTCCCCTTTTTAATGATATTTTGTGCTTCGAAGGGTTCAGTGTACACACAGAAATATCACTACATGTGTCCGACTTAACGTGATCGCTTTCTACTTTTATTTCCCCGACATGATCGTTATAACTTGACCGTGTTTCATTCATTTCAGCATTATTGTTGTAAGGAAACTCAATATTAAGACATTTCTTTGGATCACTGCTGGAATACATTTGTAAAGGGCAAGCACTGTCCGAATCAGAATCTTGAATATATGCATGGGAATTTACAGACGGTATTTCATTTTTGTCGGCATCGTTTATTGAATCATCTGAACTCTCAGCGATTGGTTCACTTTTCTGTACAGTACGTTCGTTGCCTTCAAAGCTTTCGTTTAACAAATTACGTCTCACAGTCGGATTTCTGTGTAGTTCGGAACTCTTGATTTGTTTAATTAAATTTTCGAAACTGTCCTTATGTGCTTCCACTAGTGAACAAAAATGAAATGTTGCAATGTTATATTCGTTGTAATGAATTAAGAAATATGAAACAAAAACTTACAATACTTTTTCCTCTCTAGGTCTATGATATTTTGTTCTGTATTTCTGTTAACTTGTAACTTCTGAAACAATCAATATAGATTGCTATATGTATACTGTTATATTGCATTTCTCTACTTCGAAAAGTCTTGCCTGTTATAAGTAGGAATAATTACATTTAAAAATGAAGTCTTATTAATTCTTTTTTCAAGGTTCTCTTCATCCTCACATTGTTTAATTAATTCGGAAACTGATCTTGGAGTAGATTTATCACATTCCGCATTATAAAGAACAATATATCTTTGCAATCGAGCTTCCATAGTCTTGCGTTCTCCTTGTGTTGACAAGCCGAATTCTTTTAACTTTTTACGCATCACTGCATCCTTCATTAAACTAAATACTAGCTTCGGTAGTGGTTGACGATGTTTTGCATCTGTTCTGAAAAATAAATAGTTCTCGTATACTTTTATCCAGATGTTTCAATGATACAACACAACATAAATTATACATTGCACATTATTGTTACACTTACTTTATCTGTACTTGGTCTTTCTTTGCTTCTCTTTTTAAACAATCATCAAGATGCCTATTTATATTAGTTTCTGAAATAGTAACTTTGCAGACTGGACATATAACTACCTTGGTTTCATCTGTGCTAACTGGATCCTGCCGTTTAGTACTTTTCGGAGTAAACATTTGAGGTATTTTATTTTTACCACTAGTACTCGGACTAGATAAATCTCTTTGAACATTTGTAGAAGGTGATGCGGTATTTGCAAAAATTAAATTTCTACTAATACTTGCATTTTCTTGTTTAACCGAAGGTGAATATTTCTTTTGATGAGTTGATTTTGGTGAATTAAGAAAGCCATCACTCTTGTTGCCTGGCAAAAATTGTAGCGGACCTTTTAGACATTTTTTTAATTTGTCTTTAACTTGCAAGAATTGTGTTATAATTTCATCCAAAACTTTATTTTTTCGTAAGTCTTTCTCAAAAGTCTCCGCAAAACAAGTGGGACATTCTGTTTTATAATGCAAATATTTTCTGATACATAACGAGCAATCTGTAATTAGATGAGTGTTATTATATGTATGCACTAATAAGTACGATAATATTAAAAACAAAACAAATAAATACTGCTACTTACAATTATGAGAGCATGATGTTATAACAGATGTGTTGATATATTCATAACATATACCGCAAACCATCAAATCCTCTATGTGCTGTGAAACAATATATCATTTTATTTGTTAATTGAAATTACAAATAAGAGGAGTTAATATAAAAGTTGTAAATTGTTACCTTCAATTGTATATATTCAGGAGGCCACATTATACGTTATTATTGTTTAGACATATGTATATGTATGTATTACACAAATCAGAGGTTAGATTAAATCAACATGTTTCTTTAAAGTAACGACCATAATTATGCGTTACTGAAAAATAAACAGTAACTGTTATTAAAATATAAATCATAAATTATAGGTACCAATGGTCAAAGCAAGATTATATAAACAAATAACCAAACCGTCTGCTCAAACAATCGTTACTTTGAAATTGTATACAATCACTTTTGCCGGGAAACCCATAAAATGCTCTCCTGGTAGCAACTAAAAACCGATAGATGTCCATCGTACCGACTCGATGTCAACGATCTCTTATCTTAGACCACAGACTTAAAACGTGTTGGTTTTTTAACCAAATGGACCCTAGTGTAAAGTACGATCCTCAACCTTTAATTTGAGCCTTTCAACATCCAACAACTCCTACAAGAATACATTCTAAAATTGCCTCGAAACATACTTTTGTCTATTATTCGTAATGTGAATTATGCGTTGGTAACCATGTTATCGCACATGGTAACATCCAGTAATCTAAGATCAACGTTACCTAGTGGTACACTCGAGAACCAATTGAGCAAAAACTAATCGAGTTATTGTTCACAAAATATGAAAAAAGGTAAATATATTAAAATAAAGTCTGTGTATAGAAAGTATCAAAGCGCGATGAAATGAAATTTATTTATTATTTAATAGCACTAAATAAGGTTAATTATAGTGTCCTCAAAGTATTGAAAACTAAAAAAAAAGAATGTTTTACCTTTTGTTCGCTGTTGAATGTAAATGTAAAAAAAGCAGCAAATGCACCATGTTCAACTATGTTAATCTGCGTGGATTCGAGTAAACAGAGACACCGTTGTAAATTGCAGTAAACCATATTTATTTGAATAATTATTATTTGAATAGTAAATAGATACAATAGAGAACGCTTTTAGCAGGCCAACTTCCCAGTAACGGTGATGTGAACTATCAATATCGTTTTGTTGTTCGTTTTCTAAGACATGCGTTATCAAGCCATAGAAGCATCGATTGTTTAAAAAACCTTTGAATAATAATTAGGAATAATGATATTATTGGTAACCCGTAATTACCTTTAAAAGTTTAAAAACAATTAAAAGGTATTTTTATACCGTACAAGATAAATATTGCTAAACGTGGGAAACAGTTAAAATTTCTCGTTTAAATCGTAATGGCATTACTGGCATTACAATCACTCCTTGGCCTAAAATAACAAAATACTATGTATAATAAGAGATTGCATTGCGACTCTTTGTATCATCTGAGAAACGATCGGCTTAATCATTTTTTTATCGGACACATGTTTTTCCATCCAGCTTCTTCTCTATAATATTATAATATTCCCCCATGTCCGACTATTGAACATGTTTGTATCTTTAAATGGCATCGATATCAAAATCATCTTCATCGTTCGAATCTTCAGTGACTGCGGCAGGCTTCTGCGCAGGCGGTGACTGTTGCGGTTTAAGTGACTGTTTGGCTCTGTCATCGTATTCAATCTACAAACCAGCAAAAACGAAAACAATCAGAATCCTCTTTTAATTAAAATTAATTCCAATAAAAAAAAATCTGTTTATACTGACTTCTAAGTCGTCGTCTTCCTCCTCCGATTCTGAATCCTCTTCCTCAGCTTCTTTCAACCATGTTATGAACGGCGCAGCTTTATCATGAATTTCTTGAGATAAATCTTTCGATACGTACTTTTTAGTAACTTTGCTCGCCCACTCGAATAAAGCTTTCTCCTCCAAAATATCTGCGTCGTAAAAGAGCTGCAAGAAAACGATCATTATTAAAATTATCTATTTTATACAATCCTTAACCTGTGGGTCAACTTCTCATTTTCAACTGTGCCATAATATCTGTATTACAATATTTCTTGTAGCAAAGTTGAGTAACTTTTCTACAGACAATCGCCATTTAACTCTTCGCACTTGGAGACTTTCCAGATTACTTATGAGCAACGAATTATTTTTAAACTGTAAATTTTATAAAATGCGAGACTTCAATCTCTCTGAGACACATTTGATAGTTTACCTTTAAAATGCCGGGTACTTTGGGCATCAAAGAATCCTTGTGCAGGGCTATCACTTGCTCGATTCCCCTGATTAAATACTTCTGTGCCTTGGTGTCATCGTGGGTGAAACGGAGTAGCAATACTCGGTACTTTTTGGCTTGAGCAGCAATGTTCTGATCGAAGAGCAATTCGGCCAAGATCAGCGGCGCTTTAATCTTAATCTCTAGCCGTTCAGCCTCGCCGATTAGTTCCTTATGGTTGTCCAGTTGACCGGCATCCCGACGACACTTGACCAGCTTATAAAACATGTCCATTCTCTCTTTCTCAGTCTTATCGAGATCATCGCTGATGGTCATCCCCTTAGCTCCGTCAGTCAGATCTTGAAGACGGGCTCTGACTGCTTCCTCCGACACGTCGACTGCCCAGTTAACATCGTCCCCATCTTCGTCAGGAATCTTCTCGGGTACCTCGACCACGATGTCCTTCGCGCTGGTGTCGTTTTCCGGTGACCCGGACCGATCACCGTTGGCAGTGGCGGTGGTGGTGGTGGTGGTGTCGCCATTAGCGCGTTTCGAACGTTTTCCTCGTTTCCCTTCCGTCAAAGAACTGCCCTGGACCGCGGGATTCAGACTCGGTGGATTCTTCAGGATGTAGGTATTCAATTTATGGTTGCTTTCCAATAGTCCGTGATGGCCGCACGCCTTGCACCCCTGCGAGATAGTCGATTTCTTTGCGCTGACTACCAGCTCGGTTTCCGGATTGTCGCAGGCCGGGCATAGGACGTACTTCCGGATAAATCCGTCGAGGAGATCTTGCAATTTGATTGCGTCGTGCGAACCGTTCACAATGAATCTTTCGTTTTTGAAGTCGAATTGTGTCTGCGCACCCAGCTCACAGCCGAAGTACTTGGTAGGATAGGTGGCGGGTCTGCCGATGGCTTTGGCGACGTCGACCATGTTCACGATTACGGTCTTGATGCCGTTACCCTTGCCCTCGACCTTCGCCTGGATCCGCGGCATCTTGTACCGGTAGAACGCATCGCTCACGTTGCGATTCACGTTCACGCTACCCATGGTGACCGATCTTTTTTCTTTCTGTTCCTACTCGGTGATTGAATCCCTCCCTTCTTCAGATACGACTGCGACCACAGATGAGACGTCGTTGCGAACGCTATTCGACGGGCCACAAGCGACGAGAGCGACGGCTTCGAGCCGTGATATTCCGTTGTTGTTGCTGATGGTGTTTCTCGTTTAACTTTCTCTCTCTCTCTCTTTTTCTTTTTCTCTCTCTCTTTCTCTGGTCCCTTTGACCCCCTATCGTTGGCTTGGTTCAAGTAGGTAACGTCTTCGTCCTCGTCCTTCTAGATCTACTTTCCACGCTTCCCAGCGGCAGTTTGATTACTGTACAGCGACGTTGCCAGGCAATGGCTACCCGATGGTAGCTCGTTACGTGTCGAGTCAGGGTGATTCTCGTTGTCTGCGGTAAGGTAAGCCGCACTACCCACCGACGTCAGTCACGTTTCTCTGAACGACTGTAGCTTCCGATGCCTATTACTGTAACAGATCATGTGTTTCATCAGTCGCCAAACTTCACTTAAACAATACATAAGCTTAACACAGAACAATTATGAACATTGGCCAGTCTTCGACCTATCTGATCTACCTGGATCCAAAGAATCCAAAATATTAGCCATCTTGTGACATTGTCCTGATTAAAACTGTCCTAAAAGACGATACAATTCGAATCATATTTACATATTTAGTCCACGATAGAATTTAGATAATCGGTTTGCATAATCGAGGTTCTACTGCAACTTGAGCTGAACAAGTTCCTCTGAATTGTATCGTGTTTGGGCTCGTTTTAATCAGAAAAATGTCGCAAACGTCCTGGGCAAAGGTTTCCCAAAGTATCAAAAGCAAACAAGTTTTTCCATTAAATTAGCAACGTGAATTTTTCACAGAGATATTGTAAATCTTTTCCAGTTTCATGTCAAGACGTTACTGTGTAAATTTGATTTGATAGATGGTAGAGATCAACCTGGAAAATTTTGAGGTCCTGTGCTTAGGCAGGACCAGGTGGTTCAGAAATCGTTGGGTGGTATCTTGATGCAGATATTGCCTCGGTTTGGTGAGCAGAGGGGGGTGGTTTTCAATGATCATACACGCTGCCTGTCCGTTGCTTGTGCCACTAAGAATGCCTGGGTACCAGGTTGGAGTGGTTAACTCGCAGGTTGCTCGCAATAAACGATTATACCGTGCGAAAGTGATGGTGTTGCCGTTTATGAATCGCTTGGACAATGTCCTACTACCGCCACCTTTGCTGTACACCGATCTTTTCCCTCTGGATAATATCCTGGATGTTTCTGTAACAAAAGAAACCTCGATCACTATCCATTCCTTAAAACCATGACTTAACTTAGAAATAAAAATAACATGTTTCTAAGCATTCAAAGTTGACTTTTCCTGAGTCTAACTTTGGGAGATGACGATGTCCTTTAAACTGGACTTACTACAGTATTAAAAAATTAGAGAATTAAGGGCCTCTCTGGGGGTGTGTCTTAGCGGAGTGGGGCTAGGCCGTAGCCCACAGGGGCGTTTATATCTCTTCCGCGATTCGAAATATCGGTTCGCCGGTGCACAAACCTATCTTCAGTGAGCCAAATCATCTCAAGAGCCTCGCGCAGTCATCAGTATCGGTTCGGAACAGTGTTTCTGACACGAATTTGTCGCGTTTCTCGTCCATTCGCAGGAAGAGCGCAGAGTCGGTTAGGTTTGCGAGCGGCCTGTTAAAAACGTTCACTGTGCAGGACCATCGGTGATGATTTTCATCATTTGTGTTTCGGTCGTGATGTTTCCCGTGTTGTGGCGGTCGTTCAGAAAATTTTGCGCAGCCCGCGTTTCATTAATACATTTGATTGCTCTAACGCTCGTCCGGGCGACTTTTTGGTGGGGCCAACCATTCCAAAGTCATGATAGCAAGAGTTACACGCGGACGTGTCTGCGACTCGGGAAATTATGCGAACCGGTGAGAACGAAGCTTTGAAAATCGTCACTGAACCTCATTCTCTGTCGTGATGTCGGACAAACGAAACGCGAAGACAAATGACGATCATCTCTGCGCGACGGGTCGATCGAATCATCCTTGGTTGATGATCAGGATTGAGCACATTTTATTTCCAATAAGACAACAAATAATCATTTGGCAAATACTTCATCATTTTTATTCGATATATGACATTTAAAAAAAAAGTATTTTTTTGTGCAGTATTACACTTTATGGAACTTTAAAAATAGTCAATTACGTTTAGACAATTGTTATTACGAAACGCAAAAATCCGAATATCTCATATTATATCTATGTTATCTAACAATAATCAGTTTAG
This sequence comes from Seladonia tumulorum, assembly GCA_913789895.3. NCBI lineage: Eukaryota > Metazoa > Arthropoda > Insecta > Hymenoptera > Halictidae > Seladonia > Seladonia tumulorum. The sequence continues at coordinate 8,497,423 of OU565280.1, forward strand.
ATAAGAACGACGAGGAAAAGAAATAAACAATGCGCAACAACCATGGTTGCGTATTAGCGTAATGTCACCACGGTAATTCCCAACACGAAGCCCAACAGACAGGCTTCGTAATGCTGTGAGCATACTTCCGGCAACGTATGCCGTACGTGAAAGATGAAAAATGATAGCAATTTCTCGGAATAGGTGGAAGAGATGTGCACAATATTTCTGAAAAATTTATCCTTTATACCGCAGACACATTGTTCATTTTGGACATGATATAAGTGACATTTCAAACCCGAAATTTTCATACATGTATATCAAGACATACCATTAACATTGACGACCTAATACAGAAATGTTTAAACATATTCTTCCGTGGGATTTGACCGACTCACGAGACAACCCCATTGGTTTTGTTAGGTCGATGAAATCCTATTATGTAAAAACACAGCGTAATCCGCTTTCGAGCGATACGGTAACAAGGTGTCGCATTCGTGGTGTAATCATCGGATGCAACCGAATCACGTAAATCGTCCAAACAGATAAGAGTTGATTGTTAATCACTCGGTCGTGACGTGAAAACCCTATCGTCGCCGAAGAATTGCTTCTATCTTTCAGGTCTCCGTTATAGCACGCTTTCACGCGGACTACATTTCAATCCGATGGCACCCTAATTGTCCATAACTATAGACACTGTCTTATATTGTTAATGAGTTAATAAAGATTTCATAAAAATTGTTTTATGGTAAATTGGTTGTTAAAAAAATCAAGGAGTTGGCTCTTCGGGACTCTACCTTCAGAGGATGATGCTATACTCTAAACTAGAGTCATTACTACAATTTTTAAAAAATCCAAAAATTGGGGGTCCAACTTCTGGCTCCGAAATGCATCGTGTTTGGGCTCATTTTAATCGGGAAAATGTCACCGACATGTTGGTGTGGGTTTTATACAAAAATAATCACAAACAAAAAGTGTTGTCTAACATGTTACGTCACTAATTCTCATTAAGGGACACACCCCACGGTAATGGGGTTCAATTTTGCACAAATATCGTGCACATCTCTTTCACGTATATCGAGACATTACTGTACAACTACCAATCACTGATTGTACCAATCGAATTTAGTAATTTCCTTCTCGAAGTGGTTTGAAAAAATTGCACCGTCTCAGGATTAAAATCTGGAGGCTTCATCTAGATAGTGATTCGCTCGCGGTTCACCGACGCCCCATGAAATATTCGTGTCCTCTCTCACGTGTGCAATGGGGGTCCCCCTCCCACCGATGCCGGTCACGCGGAGCAAAATAACAGCCTAGAATTCCAGTCGCGGTTTCGTACCGATAACCACGTTTATCAACGTGGCGACGAGCAACGGAGGTTCACTCTCCCACCATCCTCTATCGATCCATTTCTAATGGAAACAGAATTTCATATCGGGAACCGGAGCGGCTCGGATTCCAGAATACATGGCTCGCCATCGCCTCTATAAAACTAAGGCAAGCAGGAATTTGCAAATAATACAACGGCTACTCCCCCACTCTATCGCTTTCATGCTCTTATACGTTCGGGGGAAATGTGCTGCTTCCGGGTATTTTTTTCCAAGGTTAATTGATGAGCTAGAATGTTCTTTTTTTTTTACAGTGATACTGGCATAACTTTTGAAATTATTTTCCATTTTTTTCACAAGAAAATATCAAAAAATGGCGGAGTTATTCGCGGTTTTTGAAACTATAACCTAGACTACCTTGACTACCTACAAATGTGCTGTTTCCAGGAATTTTTTTCCAATGTTCATCGTTGAGCGAAAAATTTCATTTTTTACAGTAGCATTAGCATAATTCTTAACTTTATTCTCCATTTTTTTCCACAAGAAAATATTAAAAAATAGCGGTTATTCGCTGTTTTTGAAACTATAACTTTGACTACCTCGACTACCTAAAAATGTGCTGTTTCCAGGAATTTTTTTCCAAGGTTAACTGATGAGCGAAAAATTTCATTTTTCACAGTGACATTATCATAACCCTTGACATTATTCTCCATTTTTTTCCACAAGAAAATATTAAAAAATGGCGGAGTTATTCCCGGTTTTTGAAACCTAGCCCAGATCACATTGACTATCTAAAAATGTGCTGTCTTCAGGAATTTTTTTCCAAGGTTAATTGATGAGCTAGAAGTTTTGTTTTTCACAGTGACATTAGGATAACTGTTAACTTCATTCTCCATTTTTTTCATAAAAAAATATTAAAAAATGACGGACTTGGAACGGCTTTTTACCGGACATCCACGGACGGCCATTGAAAACGATAGAAACGTCTCATTTTAGAAACAGTGGTCCGCTCGGTAACGGGGATATGTGCCGAAAGTTCTCGAAAAGTTTCGAACCGTTTCGGAAAACTGGTTTCGAGAAAAACGCACAGGTCCTGTACACACTTGTGCTCGCCGAGAATGCGGAAGAAAAGAAAATCGATTTTTTTCTTCCATGGACCGGAATACCCCGTTAAAAAACCGGCGGTTTCTCAAAATGTTGTCGGTTAGGGCATCGTCCACTAGAGGCAATACACACACACAGAGAACGCACTGCGTTTAATGGAGTCGGTGCGCCATTAAATCGCTATTAGCTCGGCGATTATACGGTGCAACGGCCTTATCACGATCAAGCGATGCAGTTTATCGTGGATACAGAACTTTCGCGGCATCCGTTCGACGGGAGACACCGCCGATCATCAAACACAGCAGATGTGTTTTCGATCGAGAGCATTTCGAGGGATGATCCTCTTATCTCCCGGATCATTCGTTCCCCGAACTAGTCGCCTCTAAAGAGGATGAACCGGTTCCCCAGTTTTAATCGTGGATATCGGGGACTGCTGAAGAGACTTTTCGAAAAACAATAAAAAAAGAAGAAGAAGAAGAAGAGGAAGAACCGTCCATGGAAAAGCGAATCAAGCCAGGAGGAATAAATCGATGCGCCAAGGGGGTACGAGGGAGGGGAGAAGAAGACAGAAATTGAGACACACGGTAGCACTATTGAAGAACAAATGGGACCAGCGATAGGAGTTCACGAGGTGAGAACAGCCCTTTGTTGGGGACAGCCCTGGGTCACGAAAGGTGCGAGAAGGGCTCCTCAATAGAAAGATAGACTCCCATCTCTAGGAACCACTCCCAGTCTAGATCCATCTCCCAAATCCGTGATCTTTGGACAGTCAATGAAGGGGGCACCTATCACTGCGATACTGATCGAAACCCGGGTGCACGGATTGCGCAAAGAGGGCACGTCGACGCACGTCACAGAGCCGGGGGTAGCAAAGCTGACATCAGCGAGGACCCAGATCTACCAATGAAAGACTCTCCTAGCTAACTGCCGGTTGACTAAGTACCGTCATAGCTTTGAACTAAACGCGATCATGGTATCCCCTAACCGACGAATCCCTTTCGGATCCTCCTAGGTCTAGAGGATCTGGTTACCTGCTCGGTACAGACGCATAAGTCGTGATTTGCCAGCGTGGCCGCAGCTGCCGGTGCTCTCGGTGTCTTCCTCGGGACTCTCAGGCGAACAGGATGTGCTAGATCGAGGAAAGAAATCCGCGTGGTTCCGGTGCCGGATTCGCCCCGGTTGTCCGCGAGGTGGTTGTCGGCTCGCAGTCGTGCTCACAGTATCGACACACGCGTCACGACCCGTCAGGGTTTGCCGAACGTTCGCGGACGTTCTTCTTCTGGTTCGTGTTCTTCTTCTCGTGGTCGACGTCTCCGTCGCCGTGGTGCTCGTCCTGGTGGAAGGGCCGGGATATGGACGGTCGTGTGTTTCGTCGACTCTTGTCTCGTTGTCACCTTGCACGGATGATATGTATATATATCTATTCTGACCAGCGATGGTGGAGGAGAATGACGTTCTGCCCGGCGGCTACCCGTAACTCGGAGTCCTCGAACGTCGTGTGTGCGTCGCGGCACTCTCTTTCTCCGGTTTCCCGGATCGACCTACTCCAACGGGTCCGGTGTGGCGCAGGCGTCCTCGCCGCACCGGGATACCGCCGTATATTGATCTCGACGTAGCCCGATCCGGACGTAACGAACAACGCGCCGGAATTTCTAGTATGCCGCCCCGCCGTGCGCCGGACGCAAGGTCAGATTTCACCGATCGTGGCCACGAGGACCCGGCGACATAGCCTCGTGTCCTATTCGGGGCCCCTGGTCGAGCGGTACACTGATTTCTCGATATATGTCGCAAAGGCATGGACGATAAACGTCGCGGAACTATCCCCACCACCGCGGGGTAGGCGCCGTGAAGCGTCGCGATGCTCGGGGGACCTCTGACGCTAAGGAGTGTAAACCCTGTCAAGCGGTACAGTGATTTCTCGATATATGTTGCAAAGGCTTGGACGATAAACGTCGCGGAACTATCCCCACCACCGCGGGGTAAGCGTCACGAAGCTCGGGGGACCTCTGACGTCGAGGAGTTAAACTCTGTCAAGCGGTACAGTGATTTCTCGATATATGTCGCAAAGGCATGGACGATAAACGTCGCGGAACTATCCCCACCACTGGGGAGTAGGCGCCGTGAAGCGTCACGATGCTTGGGGAACCTCTGACGCCGAGGAGTGTAAACTCTGTCAGACGGTACAGTAATTTCTCGATATATGTCGCAAAGGCATGGACGATAAACGTCGCTGAATTATCCCCACGAAGCTCGGGGGACCTCTGACACCCAGGAGTATAAACTTACACGGCTCCTGGACGATAGAAGACATATATCGAGAATTTCTTCTAAACAGCGTCGTCTTATATCAGAATAAAATTGTAGGTATTGAAGGTCGCTGGAGCTTACCCCCACCACGACGGGTCACGAATGACTTCAGAATAGCATATAACACGGCTCCTGAGCGATACAAAATGTAAAATATACAGCTGGTAAGTTTTTTGGCAAACTTTCCTCAGAAGAAATAGAGAGAGCAGGAGGCCAAAGAATAAGTAGGGTTGTTATAACATCGTATAATGAACCTCGCAAAAGTCGTTTTTATATCGTCGGAGTTTTTGTGGCTGCTGAACTCGATGATCCAATTAGAGGATTTACCTGTTGATTATTTTTAAATAATCGTCTCATTCATGTGTAAATAAGTACGTTGCGTTCAATGGAAGAGGACAACGCACTTGTTCAGCCGCACAAGTATCGTGCGATAACCGTCATTGTGAATTCCATTGAAAATTCTACATTGTCGAGCGAGGCTTGAATTTATTAACCAATTACGTTTAACAGCCGGATAAGGATTCGAAAAGTCGAAAATATTCCTTGAACCGAATTGAACTGATATATTATTCGACTTATCAGGAAAATGCGTTTTCTGTGCCAAGTTTCCTCTGTCTTGGTGGAAAGGGTATGGGGAAAACGAATTGTCAGTTATTGGCCCGTTTCCTCCATTTTATTGTACATGTAAGAATTCCAAAAAATCTTGTATGTATACTACTACCATTGAAATACGTACATTGTGGGCCAAAAGTCACTGGGCCATTTAAAATACAAATTGAGAACATCGAAGAATAAATTTTTTAAAATAATTGGGTCCATTCTAAAATGAAATTTTGTACCATTCTGTATCAGGGAATTTTCAATGTAATGATCACCATTGTCCATGAACTTTTCAACTGATATTCCAATATAAAAAAATAAGATTATTCTTGACCCTATGGTTTTATCTCCACGCAACCATAAAAAGTACATATTTCCCAACTCCCCTAATAATTTGAGCACCCGCTGTGCACAGAATATATATTCGCTGTAAGGAAAGAGTTGAAACACAATTGAAACTGTAGGAACAATTCAGTAAATAAATTAGAATTTACTTTGAGCCAACAGACTTGGCCATTTCAGTCTCTAAGATTGGAAAATGAGTTTATCGATAAACGACCCTGCACGACGCTTCATAGTCTTTGGAAATTTTCTGCAAAGAGAAACAAAGGGGGTGACCGGCTTATCGTCGACGGCGTCCATTGCAGTCGAGTTTAGGCGATGCGTGACACAGTGCGCGCAACAGATCACGGTACTGCATTTTCGAGCGTGTTATTATCCATCCCGTCGGATCCGTTTACATGCATTATGCATTTTCTGGAGACAATCAATCATCTCTGACGGGCAGATAGGTTTGGGACAAGGCCAGATCCTCCACCGCGACGCTTCGCGAAAAGACGTATCGCGCTTGAGACAGATCCGACGCGATAATACTGCATGCGACTCCTTTATGCAAATGCACGTTGCACCCGCTTCGACCCGAACTGGCTGGGTGAAGGTTGCGTTACTGGCTGCGTAAACGGACTCGTACATGCTGCGATTTATCGCGCGGGTTGGACAACTTTGCCTCGGACCGCGGCAATACCTCGATATATGAAATTTTAAACAATACTTAATTCGACACTTTTTTTGTTTTTAATTAATTTTTCACAATACTTCTATAGACGTATTCGTCGCATTTTTCTGATTGAAACGAGCCCAAACACGATGCCGTTCGGAGCAGATTTGCTCGTTTAATCCACGGTGCAAGAAAACCTCGATTATGCGAACCGATTATCCGAATTCTACTTATCGCGGATTAAATGAGTAAATGTGCTCCGAATTGCATCGTGTTTGGACTCATTTTAATCGTGAAAATGTCACGAGCACGTTGGTAAAAGTTTTGGTCCGAAAGTTAGTTAATTGACTGTTCTATTATTTAAATATTTTGAGGCATTACTGTAGCGAGTACTCATTACTGTAATGACTAGACGTCGAATGTTTAATTGCATATGTTTCTAGAAAGGAGATGAACCAATAAGATAAAATAAAATATAAATAAAATTTTATTTTCAATATAATCGTGTAGCGTATTTTATAATATACTATTATGAAGACAATATTGCACCGAACTGTACTTTGTAGCGCCGTGTTTATTCACATTTGATAGAAACGCATAAACCTCCATAAACCAGTCAGAATAATCTTTTTAATAGCTGTTGAAATGTTTCACGCACTATCTCCAGAGACAATAAACATTCGATTAAAACCGAGCACGTTATTATCAATAGGAATTTCAACACAATTCTGCCATCACGGAGCGAATTTCACGGACCCAAAATTAGCATACCCGGAGATCCATTCCAAACAGGTGTTAGGAACATTATTTATGCGAATTTTTTTACTGTCTCGGCGAATTTTAGCGGACGCTTGGGGTTTCACCTTAAACTTTCTAAAAATATCCGAAATGTTCAAACGACACCGAGTGTATTTATAAGCGAGCCCGCATTATGAAAATTTATTTTTAAAAAAAGGACTGCTTAGGTATAATTTACAAAGAAGGGTGTTGAACCGATACCGTTTTTAATAGAACTTTGAAAACTCTGCTTGTATAGAGTTGGGGATCCAATTACTGTGGGGGGTACCGATTACTGTGCGTATATTAATTAAACTTATTTTTAAAGCATAATAAATATTTAAAAAAAGGATATTAAATTATATAGACACATTAATTGATACCGCCCCACAGTAATCAGGTCCCTCACCCTGTAATTTAAAACAATAAAAATTTATACTATATTCTACCGTTTAAAAATAAATAGAAAATAAATTTCTTTTTGCTCCAGTTTGTAGTTCAGAAAATTTTTATTTAGCATAAAATGTAAATTGAAAATTCGCCAAAGTGAAGGGCTAGAAAAATAATTCCTTTTCAAGGCGTGTACTAAGACTAAGACTGTTGTCGAGTATAAAATGCATGGAAGCCACGATCGAACGGGAACCTTTTTTTCAGCAGCGTTGATGGAAAGGGAGCAAGAAAATTATTGGAATCCGAGGCGCGGAAAGGCGGCACGGAATTGATAACGCTGCAGCTGGGGGAGGGGGAGGGGAGGAGGATGGTGTCGCAGGAGATAATTGTGCGTTGACCGAACTTGACACAGAGAAACGGCCGGTGCAGCGTTCTCTCTTTCTCCGTGGAAGGGAATCGATCGGGTCAGCCTAGCAAATTGTTTACTAGAGCAAGTTTTAAACGCAACGCTACCTAGCAACTTTCACTCCGCGGAGCACGCGTTACGTAAAGCTGCGTGCCCGCCACGAAAACGAAGAGTGATCTTTCGAGAAAGCCGTGGGCGAATGATATCGTGGTATATGGCCTGTGCTTGCGTGGCCGTAAGTACCGAACCATGTACAGAACCGAGGGAAAAGAAGTGCCAGCACACCGATAACTTATGCTTTCTGGCACTATGCGGTATGCCGTTCGCAACATCAGCTCGAAATCGGTGCTCAAATTACATATTGGGTTGGAACGAAAGTTCTAGTAGCGCCATTACATTAAAGTTTCAAGATAAAAATTAAATATTTACTTCTAGGTTTATACAATAATATGATAAGTTACCTCAAAAAATGGCAAAAATAATGTTAGGTTAGGACGAAAATTAGTCTTACAGAAATTTTTTTGGAACTACGAGAGACTCCAGAATGCCAATGTTAACTGTTACATGGTGTGCGTGATTAATTGAATTATTTTTTAGATTAAACATTAATTATTCAGTGGAACAGCATGAGAGTACCATCCGATCAACCTAATAATAAAATCGGTGCCGCTTCGACGCCGGCGGAAGTGTTCGCTCGCGCCTTTTGTTCTCCAAAGATGGCGCAGCTAGAACCAATTTCCGGTTTGCAGCATTGCCGGTTGAGAGCCACTGATGGACTGATTAAGAGGTATTTATTATTTTGCATCGCTATCGTGCCGGCTATGCATGCTTAAGGGTCAAAGCAGGCCATCTTAAGCCGCAGATAAACGGAAAAAATAAGGCAAGCGTGTACACGAAGGGAGCAGAAGGTCCGATTACACGCGAGAACGTTCGGAGAATCGGTTTCAAAACCGGACTCGAGACGATCGAAGTCCACCATGAACCCTCGTTGATCTAACATGAGAAATAATATGTTACAGTAAACGATAAATACTCCAGCTTCCTGAAACACTCCTAAACTATTTTGCTTCTTGCGATAACTAAATAATAAATAGTCTAGCATCCTTAAAAACTCCTATCTCATTCCTTATGATAAGTAAATAAGATTAAATAAGTTCAGGTCCAATCATGGCAGTCATTTAAATTCCTTCATAATTATATTTGTAATGTAACGACAGTTCGACAGTGTATTTACTGATAAAATAGTGCAGCTAAATTTGATTCAAAGAGACTATTACAGCGGATGTTAATTGGTTGTTTATTAAAGAATTTCGACCCGAATTAGGTCAACGGATCAAAACACAAATATTGCACGACCGGTCGAAGAGTTCGCATCGCATTAAGAGTTAACCTTTAAGAGTCAATCGGCGTTGTACTCGACTCGATTTCGAAACGGAGATAATTCGAGATACCAATCGTTTCTCGGAACGTAAACAAACGCTTTCCACCGAACACCGATTCCTGATGAATCAAACTAATCATTATTATTATTATTATTCTGCCGATAACTTCCTCATGTATCGTCGCCCGGCGTTGATAAAAAAAATTCCGAGCACCGATCAATATTAACGATTTTAATTAGACGGGAAAATATTCCGAGCACATGAACAATTGTAAACAAAGGCGCGTGATCCAGATTATGTTAGCAGCACGATTTCAATAAACATGTTCAAAGCTGAATCCGTACAGCTCATTCTCGTAATGTCCCCGGTGCGATACAAATTGCTACATGTGTCGTAACAATTTCGCTTTTTGCGTAATCGTCCCGAGACAATGGCACAGTCAAAAGGAAAATATGTACCGTGTGTCTGTTCCGAAAAATCTGAATCGAGGAATCGATTCCCTTTAACGAAAGAGCTATCGTAATTGCTGATCGTAGGATGACGTTGCGCTTTCGCAGCGAAATAAATATTGATAGAGCATGAAAAATTTCGTGACAGATAACCGATTCCTCGACGGGGTTAGAACACGACCGTCGGCCATCGATTATTCGTTGAACAAACGTTTCGTTTCATTTGTTTTCACCACTGAAAACGAGGAACGTGAATCAGCGTGTAGCCTTATCACGCGGTGCTTAAATCGCTTTCGGTATCGCACGAGATTTCGAATCATTTCGGTTCACTCGATACGGTCGGGGACAAAAAAAGATAGGACACCCTATTCATTTGTGAATTTTTATTCTTGTACATACAACATCGTTTTACACTGTTTTCGTCTGTTCGGCTCGGATGGTAAAACAGAAAACTAAAACGCTGTTTCTCCGCATGAATTTATCTAAGAAAATGTAAATTTTCGAGGCGAAACAATGGGACAGAATGAGACGGGGAAAATACACGTGTGTCCTATCATCTTGTCCTACTCGTGCAATGTTTACGTCTTTCACCGTGACATTTCTCAGAGACTACGCATAATCTTCCGTGCGAATACTTACAGTTACGTGTACGGTATAATTGATTTACTGAAAATTGTCTTCCGTTGTCGTGTGGAGACCACAAAGAAACGTCGGGGTGTCCTATCTTTTCGTCCCTGGCTGTATGAATTTCGACGGGGCAATATCGATCCGTCGTTACGCGGTAGAAATGTCGAGAGAAAGTGAGGAAAAAAAACTGAATATAGATCGTCGTGGATGGACAGAGCATGCGAAAGAGACGGAGCGAAACGTTTCATTTCCGTAGAAACGAGCCGCACAGATCGGCGCACACGTTCCTCGTGTTCAAAATGGCTGGTCGCTAAAATTAGCGTCGGAAAGCAGCCGAGAAAGAGCCCCGTGTACCGTATAAAAGAGAGCCACCATGCTCCGGTTCAACTCACCTTGACGTCGAAGAAAAGTCATATAAAATGGTATCGCCCTGCTGGACGGCCGCCTTCTAGCGTGAAAATTGAACGGGTGTCCGTGGGTGTATCGAGACAGATGGATCGCCCTGTCGGGTGCACCCCAGTGTCTCGTTTTTGCGTTTTCACAACGATATCGCTTGGCGAAAAAAAAGTTCCTCGGCGGAATATCGGTCGGTCGCCTCTCGACGTGACACCGTGTGGACGATGCCTTCCGGTTCTTCTCGGCGATCTGCTTCGAATTGCAAAAATCGATTCCTGTCCGGCGGACTGCTGGTTCCGATTCCTCGAGGTTTCTCTCTCTCTTGGTATTAGCGTGTGCTCTGCGTACCTTTTTACACGACGTGTACACTCGATACGTTCCGGCTTCTGAGACGGCTACTGCCTGAATACAACTGCAAACGCTCGACGAAACCAGGCCCGTAACGTGACTTGCGGATCCCCGTTCATGATACCGATACCCCTACCTCCGATCATGTTTTTTCCCCCGCCGGTCACGTGACCCATAGTATCAATCCCAGTGACGCAACATTTCGTGGCTCCTACTACAATACAATTTCATTATTTACCATTAGGTTTACGGCCTACTGAAAATGCCTGTTTTTTGTCACTATTTTATAAAAAGAACAGGCACGTTCGTACCCGAATTTGTAACCATTCTTTTCATAATGTATACCCAAGGTAATTTCTCATGGCTGCATTTTTACAATCTCAGTAATTTTAAATTAAACATGTTAGAACCCGTCATTTTGACGGGTCCCATGAATTCTCACTTTAAATCATTACGTCACACTACGGTCCGAATCAAGGAATGACGTTTTATATACTTATAAAAGCAACTATTTCATTTTGATTTATAATTATAATTTTATTTATAATTCTTTATAATTGATTAATCAATTTGTATTGTTTCCTAGATTTCGATTGAAAAATCAATAGCATATTTTTTCTATTTAATTATGCAGGAATCATTTTCTACTTCGTCCCATTTTTCAAATTATTGTAGATTAAAAATATATGAATCTCTTCGCATATTTGATCGTGTTTTTTTTTTAGATATGTATACGTATGTACGATATGTTCACGTATTAGTCAGCACACAATTTTCCATTTAACCAGACAACAATGAAGCGATTGATACTCCATTTAAAATTATTAAACAGCACGCGAAAAATATAACTAGACTACTTAATTCTCAATAATGCTTTGAATACATCCACTTATTACTCAGACAATGATTATCGTAACAAAATTTTCCATTTAACAATTTTACAAATGAAACGATATTTAGTACATTCATTGATCAACTTACGAAGAATAAATTTCAAACGATCTAATTGACTCGCGTATCAAAAAAGAGTAAATCTAGTAACATGGCCGTCTAATCGAAGATCGTAGTCTATGTTTAAATAACAGAAACGCGATAAAAAAAATAAGCACAGAAGCAAAATGTCTTACTGCCAAGATAATAAAACTGCCCAGCAAACTTAGTAAATGACACATCATTACGATTACTCATGGAATTCTGTAATTATTCGTACATCGTTTGTCGTCAATCACCAATACATGTAGATGGACCATGAATTTCTTCAAGTTGCCGCTAATTGAATACATACGCAAGTCCTGATGATCCAGAAAAAATGAGTCGTACTTCTTAACTATCAAGAGATTAATATTACAAGTTTCTGGCGGTTCTGGTGCAAGATCAGATATGTACCATTGTGATATTTGTAACGGTATTGCGAAGACGTTAGTATAACCGCAATGACAGTGTAGAAAGTAAATGCGCACGTGCTTCGTGTTATAGTTCTCTTTAAGTGTATATATACCGATATTTTAATTGCAATTGTTAGTATTCCCGATATTATTAGCGTTTTTTTCTGGTATGATGAGATTCTACCGTACGTTCTATAAATAATTGTATCGATTGTTATCGCGCGTGAAAAGCGAATCTCTGTTAATGTTCATTGTTAAGTTGTATTTATAAAAAAACCATCGGTACACTGAAAATGACTTCGCCGTTTACCTGTATCACGTGTCGTGTGGCTTTCCGAGATTTAGAGGTGCAACGGCAGCATTACAAATCAGACTGGCACAGGTATAATTTAAAAAGGAAAGTGGCAGAACTGCCTCCAGTTACCGTAGAAGAATTTCAGAAGAGAGTGATTGCGCAAAGGAACAAGGATGACCAAGAGAGGAGCGAGGAGTTGATGAACTGTAAGGTGTGTAGAAAAAATTTCAACACGAAGAACCAATATGAGAATCATCTGGTGTCGAAGAAGCACAAGGAAAAGTGTGCAAAACAAAGCAGCATAGAAGCTTCGCTCGAAGATACGGACGATACAACTTCTCCTGGTGCTACGTTGAAGAAGGACATTCAGAAAGAAGGTTCCAGCCGTAGTGGCAAGCGACCAGCGGAGGAAATGGAAATAGATTCTGATATAGAATCTGTAGACTCGGACGAATGGCTAGAAGATACAGAGAATCCGATACAAAATAACAATTGTTTGTTCTGTGATCACCATAGTAGGTCTTTGGTAAAGAATTTAAAACACATGACCGTTGTACATTCGTTCTTTATACCGGATCCCGAGTATTGCACAGATATTAAAGGGTTGCTTACGTACCTTGGAGAAAAAATATTCGCTGGGTTCATGTGCATTTGGTGCAACGAAACTGGTAAGAAACTTAAAGCTTTTATTTCTGTAATGGGTTTCTCCTTCATATTATTAATGCTTTTGTAAAATTTACAGGGAAAAGCTTCCAAAGTGTGGAAGCCGTCAGAGCACACATGGTGGACAAAGGACACTGCAGAGTACTACACGAGGGAGATGCGCTCGCTGAATACGCAGAGTTTTACGATTACTCGTCCAGTTACCCGGATGCAGAAAACGGCGATGCGGATGCGGAAGTTGAAATACCTGAATTAGATGACAGTGATTACCAGTTGGTCTTGCCATCTGGAAACGTTATTGGCCATAGATCTCTAATGAGATATTATAAGCAAAACTTAAACCCGAACAGAGCGGTCGCGGTACCGAAGAAAGAGAAATTACGGAAAGTACTGCTACAATATAGAGCACTAGGGTGGACAGAGACACAGAAAGAGATTGCTATTAAAAAAGCCAGGGACATAAAATATATGCAAAGAATACAGGCTAAGTACTCCACACAGTTGCAGTTTAAAGCAAACAAAATGCAAAGATATTTTAGACCCCAAGTAAACTTCTAGATATCCTTAGAATATGTATAAATATTGTTGCAAGACTGCATTCCTCTTAAACTTTAGAATTTTTATGCAGAACAAATTGTTAGGCGTGCTTATTGCGTTGCATATTTATACATTTATCGCTGAAATAAACTCGTACTTATTTAATTGAAATCTGCACTTTAATATTTGTTAGTTATGTGACCACACTGCAAAATAGATGAAGATACCCGAAAAAAATAAAATCAGAATTTAATCGTGTTTACAATATTATTAATTTATGGGAATCGTTAGTTCAGAAAAATCTTGTTTCTACTATAATTTTATGATCCTTGATCGAAAAAGTTAAACTTTAGATCAAAGTCCGCAGTTTGGTCACAGTTATTGGGCTGAGTCATGAGCTCAAGAGAATTTGCTATTAAAATCATTGCTATTACGCTCAGCAATAACTATTATTTTCATGACTCGACCCAGTATTGTTGCACTGTCAAAAGGATATACACGTTACAAGCCGTCAGTCATTATAAACTGTAATATTTATTTGGCGGATATTCTTACAAAATAACTTGTAATATATTTTCGTAACACGTGATATCAACAAAAATATTCCTTGTCACTTTTTTAGTTTATACTCATAATGGACCCGTTATCCATAATTCCTGAAACCATGAGCTAAATCGCTTGATTTTCGATAAGTGGTCACACACGGATCCAAAAACCATTGGATCCCACAACGACTGTAAAAAAATTCGTACACGAACGTCCGAGAATCTTCGTGGGCTCGTGTACCGCGTACGTATACAATATACTTTCAATTTTTCCATCAGCAAACATTGTAGGATGTACTTTGAAGACTCAACAAATCGTCAAATTATAACATTTGACACGCACGATTTTCGTTTTCCTCGCCTTCGACGACTATAGAAACACAGAAACGTTGATTTCGCATATCATATGTCTTGCGAACCAGAGCAGCCGGCCCCGCAGAGAGTCCGTTTCGAACGAACAGAATGCGGAAGAAAAGTTCAGCGAACGATACTCTAAACATAGATCCTCTTACGGTTTCGTTTCAAATTTTTTTATTTTTTTTTTTTTTTGGTCTTGCCATCAGTTTTCTTGCTCTTCCTATTGTAACACATCGTTCGGAGATATAGAGAGGGGGCAGACACCAGTGCCTCGAATTTTTAATACTCTCTACGCAAGACACGCGGTCCCACCACCCGTCGTTAAATATACAATTACTTCTGAAAACTTTAGACATCTTTCAGATGAACATACACATTAGAGAGCTGTTATTGTCGTGTAACGATACATATAGTTTTACTCTACGGTTTTGTAACATTTTTCTTTTCAGCAGAGATCTGTCGAATAATGTTGAACATATTTTCGTTTGCCTGCGTTCGCCTTCCTCGTTTAAGTCAAAACTTTTACCATCAGCTTCAGAGCTTGATGGGGCGGAGCCGGTCTCATAGACTCGTCCAGCTCTGTGTACGGGATATCGGCTTCGACCTGAAATCCGTGTTTCAAGCATACCTTTTGAGAATACATCCCGGTGGCGTCCGCTTTGAACACCTGCAATACACATCGGACAGACTGAGCACTTTGACCGAAGAAGTTCGCCGCTTTCCGAACATTTACATACACGTTGAATTACACCACGTGCAAAAGTACCTCCCGAGAAAGCAACGAGTGCATCGCAATTACATCTTGGTAAACGAACATTCATCCCATGCATTACAATCGAAGAACATGCTGAAACAAAAGCAGAACGTGAATTCGGGGATTCGAGAGATCCTAACGTGTGTTGAGTTTCCTCGGGGCACCGAATGTTCTTCGCTTTGTCGTTTCTTGCGTTATAATTTTAAATTAGAAATTATACTGTGTGAAAACACCACATCAATTTATTGGAAATCGTAGATGCGGGGACGTGTGACGTAAAATTAGAACATGATGGCGATAGGTCGTTCGTAAAGGTCATGGAGCACCGTTTTAGGGTGGCAAAGTGGATTGTCCAGTGAACTTAAACGCATGCATCGGACATTTAGACACTGACTGCGAAATATCGCCGAGGTTCTCACGGCAATCAATGGCTATTGTTACCTTGAATCCAGCCTTTCTCGCCGTTTCTATACTGTCCGCCATCAGAACGTTCGCCAGACCCCTACCACGGAAGTTCTCATCCACGCTGAGGATGCGGCACTCGAACAACTCGTCGACATTGTACTTGGCAAATAGGTCAACCTTCTCGTTGACCTTGTAGAGCAGCCCGAATATTATTTTGAATTTCTCGTCGTTCAATTCGGCGAGCCGACGCTCGGCCTCCTCGCGCTCTCCCTTCTTCAAGATACCGTTCAAGGCCATGCCTGCTATCTAATTAGGTGATGGGAATGTTCAATAATAACGGGAACTGTATTCGTTAGAAGTTAAAAGTGGGGTAGAGTCCTACTCCAAATAATTTTTTAATTACCCCGTTCGAGAAGTATTGAGGAGGGGGCTTTTATTTTTATTTATTTGTTTGTGAATACCTCGTTAATGTATTTGTGATGTTTTTCTGATTAAAACGAACCCAAACACGATACAATTTGCACCTGGTTTACTCGTTTAATCCACGATTTTGTAGAACCTCCAATATCCGAACACATCTTGTCCTACTAAATCGTGGATTAAATAAGTAAATACGATCTGAACCGTATCATGTTGGGCATCATTTTAATAAGGAAAGAGTCACGAACATGCTGGTGAAATTTTCATAAAAAATAATTAAAAACAAATAAGCTATCATCGAATTTGAAAAATACTAATGATTGAACGTTTTTATTATGCAACGAGTAGGTTACGAGGAAATTCAGGTGGTACAGTATTTTCCTTCCTAAATGTAATATAATGGTAGAATCAAATTTCTGTTTGGGTCCTACTTTTTGAAAACGATGCGAACAATTTTTATATCGCATAAAAATTCGCAGCCTAGTAATAACGTTCAGTATAAATGAAGTTCGAGGTGGATATCTACCCCACGTGTAGCTTATTGTTAGTACCAAGAGGTTGTCGTACAAAGCGCGTATCTTCAAGGTCAAGGAAAGTGTTTACTTGTTGACGAGGAGGTTACACAGGAACTATAAGATCGACAAAAAGAGTACACGGGGAAAAATACGAAAATTATAATGTTAACATAAAGATGGTTATCCGATTCGACTCACCGTTCCGTTCTGGTCCACCAGCATCCTCGAGTACCCCTGCTTTAAAGTGAGCAGGCAGTGTCTCTCGAGCTCAAATTGGCTCTCACCCTTATCGCAGAGTCCCACCGCGTGGTTCAGCGGTTCGTCGGAGAAAAAATTCCATTTTAAATGATTGATCGCCTCCTCGAAACGATTTTCCGGGACTTCGACGACCGTTAAATGATCCGATGACATCTTTGGGGTGGACACGGCACGAATTTTCCGCGCACTGAAAGGATTTTCCACGCGCGCACCACCCTTAGTAGGGAGAGCTCATATGGGAAAAGGTCCATATATTGATTGACCCAGTTCAAGAAATTTACTGGCTACAATGATTATGCATCGTCCTTAATTATTCTTAACGCGAAACGCGCGTGTCAGGAAGCATCTATAGCCGTCGACGGGAACCCGATGGACCGACGACCGCATTGGCTACTTTAATAGATATTCAACATTTAATATTTAATCTTTTTAATAGTACATCTGCAATAGAAGCGTAATGCGTGAAACAGGGAAGAATAAGGAACGTAAACGCAGGCGTGAACGTATATGTACATGTTTATTATTCGTAAATTCTTACTAAATTAATGGATTTTATAACCATCTATAATATCTGCCACAAATGGTTCACATTTCACAAATGGTTCATATTTCCTTATCAATATATCAACAATGCAAACAGTTTGAATGTGTTTAGACACAATAGGAGTTTTAACAAGCCAGTGACACGCGATCGACAGCAAATATTAACATCTTTCAATTGTTGTACAGTAATAGAGTCTAGGATATATTACATTGTAATCAATAAATGTTAACGATGCTGTATAGATCATCACATTGTCTTACAGTTTGACAACATAAAACTTGCTTACGAAAGATTAATCACGATTTTGTTTGTGTAATATAATACAGTATTCTGAAACCAATATTGTTTGGGAATCTTCGCAAAGGGGGATAAATTGCATTATCATACTTTACTTGATTCACGCTTCACACATTCATTCAGAATCGAAACATACTTTTTTCTTAATACTTCAGTGTGTGAAAACAAGCTATGTACAGTGTTTAGAATAAAATATCGTCGTCTCCTTCGTCCAACATGTTTGGAGTCATTGTATCTTCATTGTCTTTCTCGTATTGCCGTCTCTCTGCTCTAGCACTTTCAAGCTGGAAAAGAATTTAAACAATGTAATACATTCCATTGAGAATTGAGAATCTTGTTCAGAGGAGTCAGATGTTACCTTGGCTTTTATTTGTTTCTTCTTGTCTTGGATCTTCTTTAACCGGTAGAACTCTTCTCTCTCCAATTCGTCCAGCTCGGAGATGATGTAGGCAAGAGTTCTTTCGATTCTTGGAATGATAACATGTTCGATAGCGTTAACACGACGGTTTGTGATTTTAATGACCTCGTCCAAGGTTACAAAACTCGTCTGCAGAGATGCTAGTTCCACTAGCAGCTTCACTGCTCTTTGATAATTCTTTTTTAACTTGGCTAGTTGTTGACCACCTCTGGCCAAACCTGCCAACTCGTAAGTATCCGTGCCATCCTGATACGATTCAAATACTGGAAGATTAACACCAGCTACGTTATCTTTCTTAGAACGAATTTTAATTTGTGCTTTTGTCACATTCTGTAGAACTACTTGATTAAAGTCTCCGGTTGTAAATTTCGCTTCGGCCAATGAAAAAGCAGCCTCTTTCATTACTTCTCCCATAAGAGTTTTGGTCTGAACAGAAAATTAACGAATCAAACATTAGAACCTAGAAAAAAAGCGATTAGAAACACGAATAGTATGCAATTTGTACCTCAATGATTTTGCCCAAAATCAACCTGAAACGCATTTGCAATGCGTCAGCTTTCTTCTTTAGTAAACCATGTCCTTTTGTTGCTCCCTGGAGTCGGGATTTCATTAACATTTGCGCTCTGAAAGAAACATATACCGATTAAAATATAGTTCTAATTTATTCCTGCTTATGTAGTAATTCTGTCACAGAGATGTATGTATATAGTAAGGAACTTCGACATTTTAATTAGGCAATGATAAGCCAGTGTCACGATTTATAATAACGTGACAAAACGAGAATGGTACAGCGGCAAGTTTAAACATGATGTCGAAATGTTTAAAACTCAGTGACATAGGGTTACACCCATCCAGCGATGGATGAGGGTCACGAGTGATTGAACGAAAAATAAAAAACCATGCGAAATAAATGAACAGTACGATAGGTAAAAGAAAGAGGAGGATTTCAGTAATGTTTAAGTGAAATACTTACCCCCGGGAAGGGAAAATCGGAAGTTTATCCTTTCCAGACATAGCTGTGAGAACTATCAAGCAGACAGGAATGAGATTGATCAGCTGACTCGCGGGACCGGAAATTTCAGTCTAAACGCAGTTGCGCGAAATGAAGCGCGCGATTCGAATCCTACGTGTTATTAACATTTCATATCCGACAGTCGTTTTTCGGTATCTCGACAATTGATAGTACGATGAAAATAATTTTTTTTGTTTTTTATACACAGGAGATTGATTTACATAGTAACTGAATAAATTTAGTAATAAAATGTTTCAAAATTAAGGCCACTCGTTCAATTCTTGCAACTAAATTCAAAATATATCATTGGACTAAATAGTACACATGTATTTAACATAGAATAATGTACGATGAGTGCGAATATCGTTCAACCGGCAACGACAGAAAACATAGAGCCTATTATACGTTCGAAGAAATGAAAGAATCTTTTATACAAAGATTAAAAAAAGAGAATCGTTGTTTCTTCATTAGCGACAGCGAATCGGCAGATACAATTAGGATTGATGTATGTGCTGTCAATCCACATAATTCGCGTAGAAGTTGCTTGCGTGCAGGAATATTAACGAGAGCTTGTGAAGATATTCTCATGAGAATGAATATTAATATCCTGTAACGATTGGTTTGTACACATATACATATAATTAATTATGCAATGCATTTTGACGTAGACAGAAGTGCAAAGATAATCAAATTTTCTTATAGGTGGATACTTTTGGAACAAACCATGTCCAATTTGAAAGGAAAGATGAATCATATACCAGACATTTCGAAAGATTTTATTCTTAACAAGGCAGTTCGAGATGCTACCAATATTTTACTTAAGCCATACATGCCTATGCTCTTAGAACTGAATTCATCTTCAATCAATTCTGAGAATAAATATCAAGCTATTACCGATTTTGCTCAGAAATGTGTATTGAATTCACAGGACTTTTTATTGAAAATGGCAGCAATTGCATGGAATTTTTTAAACGTTGTTTCAAGAGACGATAAAATTTGGACCACGGAACATAAAAACAGTGAAATTTAAGGTTTTATTAAACTATTATTAATAGAGGTATATTATATTTTTTATAGTGCAGCTTCTACTGCCCATGTGAATTGACAGTTCATGTGGTAGAAGAAATGAATATTTAAGGCCAATGTAATTAATATAAGTATTTTTAATAAAACTGTACAAGGAAATATTGAATTTTTAGACTGTACAAGGAAATATTGTACATTTGGACTATACAAGCAGATACTAAATTCATGGCAAAGTTAATTGTCCAGGTGTCAACACCTGTCTTACATTCATATTTATTCTAGCCTCAGAAATGTAAGCTTTTGCGTACTTCCAATCATTGGGGAGCCATTCACATTGTTGTCCTTTATTGTCATTTATTTCCTCTTGGTCCCACGGCGTAGAAACTGCTGGTAAAATTTTTGGTACTCCATGGTACCTCAAACGCGATTCTCCAGACATTATTACTATGTCTCCACTCCTTAAAAGTATGGAGTGAGCTGCGTCCTCTTCTCTGAGTCCTCCGATTAAAAATATTGCAGTTTGACCGAAACTTATAGAAAACAAGGGTGCACCAACGTTGACTTCAGAATGATCAGTATGGCCAGCCAGAGTCGAATTCATTCTATAATAATTGATAATTGCTGCTTCTGCCTTGAAGTCCATAAAATTCAAAGTTTTTGCTAAGAACGAGGTCAACAATGATAATTCGCTAGGCATTTCCGTTTTAGATGTCTCAGAGTATAATTTAGTGTCCCAATTATGGTGATATCCTAACGTTGCCCAACGTAATTTCGGTAGCAAGTCTCTAGACTTGTTGCTGGCGAGGCACATGTCCCACCAGGCTTCATTGTCACCCAGAACATTGTGCGCATCTAAATTTAATTTATTCGGTTTCCTCGAGTAATCTTTCAAGCATTTTATGATCCAATATCGTTGTCCATCGTTGGTAAATGGATTTTTGATAAAGACGAGTCCTGATAACATAAAGAAAATATAGAATGATCAATACTCTCCTGTAGTATCGATATACATACCTGGAATATTAAAAAATTCATAAACTTGCCAGTCGTTCACCGGTTTCAATCCTAATTCGTATCCAGATTGTTCATTGAAGAACTTTCCTTTAAAATTTGACTTAAGGATAACCTAGAAAATTGAGAGAATTCAGAAATATGGAATATGTCCGAGTATTATAATTTCTGACATACTTTGTTGTTATTGTGATCATTTAAATCGATCACATCTTTCAAATCGGGCGGCGGGTTCCGACTTTTGTAATATTTAAAGCTATCTCGGAACATTGCTGTGCACGATGGGCGCCGCCATTTTGTCGTTTAGTTTTCCCGAGTGATTCCAGGTGTCGCTAGCGCTTCTGTCAAACGATTCAGGAAGGTAATTCGAAAGTAGATTTTAACGTCAGATTCCTGTGCGAGATATGTACGACTAAATGCCTCGGATGTTTGAAGAAGAATGTCATTTCGACCCGGTTGCAGACGATCGAAAGTATCGATCCCGATGTCATTAACCAAGACTAGCATTGGAGTGGCCTTTCGTTGCTGTACGTGCAGGGAAAAATCGAAGAAACCTATCCGTAGTGCGTCGATCGCTCAAACTGATACACACGAGTAAGCAATCGAAGATGAATCCACGATGCGACATAGTGACTAAGAACGAGGAGAAATATTCGTGCGAGTGGACACGTGTGTACGTCGCACCGTGCCATTACGATTATTCGATTCGCTCACGATTAGCATAAATATCATCATCGTTGTCCGCGAACATTAATACCGAGATACGTATCGAAAAACTACGGGGATTCAATTAGCTTCTTTCTACAGGCTGGCTGGCCCGTACGCACACGGTAATGGACTGTGACTAATTTTAGAGCGTAATTTTCGCATAATAACACTGCCGGGAAATCTATGATTTCATAGAGCCGAAGAGAGGCACGCCGGTCGACTTCAAGGCTTTTCGAAAGCTTCGAGCGAATTAATAGCGCGCACCGCGTTAATAATCGTCCATTACCATCGCTTCTATTCTCCATAAATTCCATCCATCCACCCACCCACCCTGCGGCGCGATTTACTGTTCACCTGTAAGAATACGAACCAGCCTCGATCCAGTTCTTGGATCTCGCATGAAATGTCATGTTCGGCGCCCCTTTTATACTTGGAATCGCGTTCATAACCTTCGTATTCGCGAATAGAGTCCCTCGCGCGCAATCTGTCTTAGCTTTCACCCTTCATGGACAACGTCGGTGCAAGAGCATTAACAAATTTGTTCCTCAGGATCAGATCATTAGGTGCGATGCGCTTACCCAGCGTGTTATCCTGCGCGATCCCAGGATTGTTTAACTTTGAAGATTCGGGAAAGAGTTATCTTGAAAGACATGGAAGACAACGTAACAGGTTCGAACCAGTTCTGATCAGAAAAAAATACAATCATTCATAACATTGATATTTTTAAACCTGTCGAATAGTATCCCTCAGTTTATTCTAACCTTGAAACATTCGTGAAACAGTTGTCTTCACCGACAGAATCATTTCTTATTCTGAAGCATAGGTTTGTTTGAATGATACGCTATTTTCAGGGTTCGCAAGAATGTTCAAATGATCCGAAGCCCGGGTTGTTATTTGAAGCACGAGACATCTTTCACCGTATCGTCACGACCCAGCAATGCTGCAAGACGGGGAAAGGTACAGAAATCGAGCCACAGGTATTTAGCGAGGATAGAGAGCAACATGCTTGCAGAATGCCGGTACGTTCACCCTCACTATGCTAAGTTACTTTTCATACGTATTAACCCTCGGGTGGCGGAGCTTGTTCACGATTATACGATTGACGGTGTTCTGGACCATTTGCATTCTATTTATGAATTCTTTAAAACATACTTTTCCAGGTACTTCTCGTACGCAGACGTTAATTATATCACGCAGTAGTTCGTTTAATTAATTCACCAGAAATTGAATAAACGAAGAACGATTTTGATACTCTAAGTCTGAGTAGACCCGGACTCCGCCGTCCACGGGTTAAAAGAAAATAGTTGGGCCTATTAATAGGTTTCCGGTAGACGTTGTTAACAAAATAGTCAAGTAAAATTATATCTCCGAAAAAATGTACATCTGCATAACTGGGTGTACAAATTAATTCGTGACCTTGTAATAGATTTCTTGTGCATTTACAAACAAGTGAAACATGCCAGGATCATGAAAATAATCCCCATCAATTGTTTTACAAATGTCTGACGAGCTCAAAAGTTCGAATTTCAAACAAAGTTGCAGTTGCGAGGGCCACTGATTAATTTGTACAGCTAAATGTGTCTTGCATCGCGTGTTAGCTTTACCAGCTGCTGTAATGATTCTAACACACGGACCAGAAACCTCGTACCGTTGACAGCGATGTTTAGAGTACCGAGGCGTGTATGGAGCGACGAAGGGATCAAAGATCTTGAAGGACGGGTATAAAGCGATCGAGGCGTTTCATTGAAAAATTCGTAGGACGGGTCGTGGCCGACCCGGCGTCGGTCTGCCATGTCGGTGGACAGTGTTCTCGAGGGTAGCGCCGTATTCTTTCTGACAGTTTCATGTCAACAAATGTCGTGCCCGCCGAGTCGCGCCCAGCCGCGAGCCAGGCCTGCATCGGAGGCACTCGCATCGTATTCGCGAGATCGGCCAATCATGTGGCTCGGTCACGACACGATCGGCCAATGGGAGGCCAGCCCGGTGACGACCATCGCTAAAAATAGCTCGTATATATCTAGGCCGGTCGCGACCGCGAATTATCCACAGTCGTGCGCCGGCAGCCGACGGGGAAGGACGGTGTGAGCCGTATCCGGGAGAGACACGCTGTGTTGTTGTTCGCACTGGAAAAGGTAGGAACACGCAACGAAAACAACTGTCCCGGTGCCTCTTCTCTACGCACGTGATAATACTACTTTTGTAGGTCGACAACTATTCTCGTAATGTAGGGTGTTGTTTCTCTGTGTCTCGTGGCGGTTCGGTTCGGTTCGTTTCGTTTCGGGATTCCCGCGGTGAATTGTTGTCAGCCTAGTGACATTTCTTCCTTAGATCGATTTTCGTAGATGTGGTGACCTCGGCCGTGCCTCCATCAGGACTAAAATTCGCAACTAGGCGAACCGTTTTTCACGGGAACGTTGCGCTTCATTTTCTATCGAGGATTTTACGTTCGGTGAGCTGGATTTTATGTGATTCGAACTAGATCTATACAGTAACAAAATTCGCATAGAAATGTCCAGGAGTTTGTATTCGTGGCCTAGTAACATTGTTGGTAGTCAACATCCAAGTTTGCACGGACGATAGAATTTGTATAGTTCCGTCGTCTAAAATACACATGGTTTTTAGAGTTGTTATTGAGCTGGCGATCTTGAAAGGAAGATTAATTCATTCTCCGGGACTAGAAAATAAATGTTCGTCTGTATTCATGATTTTATTTAGACATCTCAAACATATTTTTAATTATAAATAGACGGCGGATTTTATGCATTAGTAGTCAGAACTTGAAACGTTAATTTAAGAATATTGTAGCAACATTGTCAACTTGTTAAAATTACCAGCAGTCGAAATCGATTTTTATGTAAATTCTGTTGCACAAGATATTTATTTTGATCCGCAGTCGGGTCATAAATACCGGTACATATCGGTAAATATCTGTACCGGTGTTAAAAGAGTATGGCAGTTCGTAGAACAAAAGTAACCGCATAAACCAGTGCAGGAATTACGCTCTCTTTTGTTCAGGTTAATTTCTTAGTAATTTATTCGTCGACATTGAATATTGATCTCCTGTGTATATCGCTTTCTTCAAAACTTATTGCTTCTCATAACGATATTGTTTATCGCGTAAGTGACCTAATTACTGTGGGGGTGCCAATTACTATATTAATTATATTTATTTGTAAAGCGTAATAAGTATTGAAAAAACTGATATTAAATTTTCTTCACTCAATTGTGCTTTAAAAATAAGTATAATTGGTATAGGCGCAGTAATTGGGTCCCTTACCCTAGTTTTGGCAGGTTCCCGTTGATTTCCATAATTAATTTTCGCTGTTAGCAATTTGAAAGTGGCGTTTTAATGATCGAAAGTTAATGGGACGCCACGAGCGCAGGTGTCAAAGTAATTGTCAGGCAATTTTCTAACGTTGAACACCGCGAAGATCGAGTTCGCAACAATTCAAGGTCGCCGGCGTCCACCGAGCGAAGCTTTATTACGAACATGTTGCATTATTACGGCAAGAGTCGAGAGAAGAATATGTTAAATGCGACGTTTACTCCGCGACGTGGATACGTTATCGTCGCCTCTCTATTTTTACCTATTTTTCTTTCTTTCCTTTTTTATTCTCCTCTGTTTGGCCCGATTTTTTGTTCGGTTTCTCATTAACACACGGCTGATGATTATTCGACGCGCTGACCGAAAGGTAACAACCGGCGACCGTTTCTTCGAGTGCGATCGAGAGTAGATCGTTTCGAGCAGATAACGCGGGTGAAACATGTGTTTCCATGAAGTTGATCGCAATGTTGACCATCGGTTCACGCGATATCGCCGGAGCCGCACACCGAAAGCGCCGGGGAATATTTGTGTTTATGGTCGCCGCGGCTAGGGAAATTGGAAGTTTCCCTTTCGCTGTGCTGGACACGTAGCTGGGGCTTCAGTGAAATGTGGACTGCCGGTCTTTAGGCGAAACAAAAATTGTCGGTTCCATAAAACAATTTCTTTCCTTAATAAGTCGAAAATTATACATAGTGATATTCCCAAATTCTTTTAATCTTCGCAGTATCTTAAATTACACCAGCTTTTGCCTAGTTTCGAATTTCAAGATTTATTTTATTTCATAGTTTAATTCCTTACGAAAGATATTATTGCAATTAATAATTCCACTATCTAAGAAAAACCGTAAGGTGTCACTTAAAAAAATGACCTTGAACATACTTTAAGAAATTACCTTCAGAAAAGATTCTTTCCACCGTTACATGCATCTTTTGAGATAGTACAACTTTATCGCAAGAAATTTGTGTATACAATAGCAAACGAGGTAAATAATTATATAATTCCATTCAGCTGAGACACACCCTGTATATTAAATATATTTACAAAACCAAATAAGTGTTGCAAATAGTAGTTCCAATAATACGTAAATAATTATTCGAAATTCAATCTAGTCTAATTTGTAATACAATCTAGGAAATAGTCTCTGAAAAAATTTGTTTATTTTACATACTATTTCACTTAGTTTACAAACTAATCCAGGGCACTTCTGAGATTACATTGTTATCTTATTTTATAATTCCGTCCACATGCCTGAGTTTAATCACATTCTTTGGAGTATTATTTCAAGTAGCGTGCTGTTTTATTTTAGAATTATTCGAGATAATTATGTAAAACAGTATTTTAAAATTTAAATAGATACTACTTTACCCAGTACTGGTTGGAACAGGTCGAAAACTCCCAAACAAGTTTTCCGTCGCTATTTTTGATTGGTGGAAACACTTTTCGGACCTTGACTCTCGAATTTCACGAAAAAGAAAAAGTCACTGGAGACCATCAGTACATGCATCGGGCATTTGTCAACAACTGATGACACCTGAGGATGCACTCGTAATAATGTACGATTAGTGTCACGGAGAAGATCCGAGGTGTAGTAGGGAACCTTAAATATAGCAAAACAGAACATTGGCAACATTGTCACGATTCTAGCGAGGACTATATAGCATCCTCACACGGTACCAATGCTCCTCATTGCACAATGCCTCGGTTTAACTCAACATTTGAATCGGACTCGAGCTCGCTTTCGTTTCGACTACGCTTATAATTAACTTCTTTTTTATTTGAAACAATTTTTTGCACGTTTACTGCACATTTGCTCTCCCATAAAATGTACGCAAACAATTTTTCCATATGGATCTATACTTTTTCTTCTTCATTCGAAATACGGTGAAAGCCTGTCCCGAGCCGTCGCCTTATATCGAAAGAAAATGGTAATGAAATATAGGCGTGGGTCAGAAATGACCCCGGCATAGGATCAAATAACCCGATGGGTTTACTCAGCTGAGAGTGATGTGTTGGTATTTCCGATTTTTTTTTTCACAATTTTGTCTCCGACAAAGTTGCAAACTAATTCGTGTGTTTGCCCGTCGATGAGCTGCAAAGTATAATTAGCGCCCCCGTAATACTAATATCGTGCTCGATAGCAACGTGTATGTATATATGTATATGCTGCCACAGCAGTTCCCATGAATGCAAACGGCGTTGTTGAATATTTTAAGCCGGCACAAGGAAAATGATTTTCTCGGTAATATCTTTCTCGCGTCTACGCGAACGAAAGTATAATGTTTACATTGGCATGTAAAGTGGAGTTAAGTAGGATCACGAATAACCGTAATCATAAAACCGCATATTACGGCGGTTTAAACGCGGTGTACGTTTATTATGAACGACTCTGTGTTTACTGGAAATGCGTGCCCGTACGCGGGCATGTTTGCATGGTGGAAACAAATTTGCCGGCACACATTGTTCGACGATACATCATTTCTCCTCAGATTATCAAACAAAATACGAAACGATCCGATACCAGTCAAAAAATTGTTGCGAATTTTGTGCATTTCTGTGTCATTGAAACTACATTTATAGAATTACAAGATACTGCTCTATTATTTTCTCCTTATTGGAATTATTAAAAAATTGTGGCTCTCACTTCTTGCAATTAATCCAAGCAATTTTTATTTTGCATATTTTCAGCTTATTGGAATTATTTAGAATTGGGATAAATGTCTACGTAGCTCCCACTCCTTGCACTTAATCCCGGCAATTTTTATTTTGCATAAAACGTATCGAATCCTAAAAATAATAATTTTCTATACACTCATCTTACAATTGACGCCCCCCAACAAATTTAAATATAAAAGATAGACGCAGCTGATTAATTGTAGTGCTCGCGAATTAATTTGTGCACTAGATACATAATGTTGACGATATGGAGTCTTTCGTTAATTAGCATCGCGCAGCATCTAAGACGATGAGCTCCGCAATGAATCTGTAAACCGAGCGGCGTGGGTCTCCTCCGGAGATTTAAAATGTTTACTTTCGTTTGTAAACTTCCTCCACTTACATAACAATAATCTTATCTTTGCCATTCGCTATGCAAACCAGAGCTGATCCGGCCGAGGTGCAACAGGCTGGACGGTGATAATTAGTTGCATAGTCGGCGTGCCGTTTCATAGATCAGAATTTTTCGAGCATATATCGAGGCCACGTTTTCTTTCCAATTCGCGCTTTGATGCAATTTGCAATTTTTTTTTTTCTCTGCCGCTTCCAAGGTTCCATCGCTTACTATACCAATCGATGCAATGTCTACAAGAACACTGTTGCTGTCGATGAAAAATATTTTGATCAATAATTTTCTGGTTAAAATGAGACCAAACACGACATGAATATAGTAGAATCTTTAAAAAATTAAGCGTTTTGTTTACGCAAGATACATGAAAATGTGATTCGCAGGCCTCACTTTGGGAATTTGTGTCCTTGGTAGATTCAAGTAATTTTCTCCGTTGAATTTATATAAAAAAAAATTTATATATATTGCAGATGATGAGGGAGCGATAATTGACGGCAATTTGTCCGCGAGAACATTGAATTTAAGGCGCGGAGGGAGGAAGAGGTGTCCGATGAAAGCGAGACACAAAGATGGAGGCGAAAGGTGTATTTCCTCTAGTTGCAATATTTGGCGACCTTCGGAGTTATGGAAATGTGCACGCTATCTGACACACGTGTGCAGATCCTGTACACCGTACGGGCGAGTTTCGAAGCTGTCGACGATCTAAGAATTAAATGTCAGTAAGGTCATGGTCGCGAAGGAGCAAAGGAATCTCCCTGCCGCGAATTCAGTCTGCGTCGACGTTAACTAATGGCAGCCATTACGGTAATGTACGCGGAATCCTTCGGAAATATATTAATCCCTTCATCGGTTTACTCTTTCGATCAGAAACTGTTCGGCTGCGATCCAGCTCCGAATCAATTTTGAGTTTAAAATTTTTTTTTAAAACCTTCATTCACTCCAGGGCAATATTAGGGCAATATTACTAATGGTTAAGATAGGGGTGCAACTACTGTAGGGCCCATTTCTGTGGGGGTACCAATTACTGTGCCTGTATTAATTACACTTATTTTTAAAGCACGCTGAATATTAAAAAAGAGATATATAACATCTGGTTTTAATGGAAAAATTTAATATCTCCTTTTCAATATTTATTATGCTTTAAAAATAACTATAGTTAACACAGTAATTACCACAAATTCCTCTTTTCATTGATAGGTAGAAATTATTTACTATTTTATTTGTACAATGCAATTAAAGTAAGAGATTATTAGAAAGTTATTTACTGGATTTAAACGTAAAGTGAAAATAAAACTGTCGTGTTGTTCGTGGAATACAAAAATAGTAAAGCATTCGAAATAATTAGTTATTTCAAATTCAATTTGTCCAACCCTGTGTGGCACTATTTCCCACAAAAACTGGAAAGTGTTGTACGAATGTTTTTTGTCGATCAACGCTAACAAAAGAGCGGGTCCTAATTAAATTTACCGCGGCCAAGGAAAAACCCTGTCGCGTATAAAAGCTCCGGCGGGTGATTTATTGTCGAGGGGCGCTCATGCTCGCCCATGCTCGCCGTTTCGCTCGTTCACACGTCCATGCGGCTCGCCTTCTTCCACACAACTGATTACAAAGTCGAGAGATGATATAACTGGATTTGCAAGTTGTCACGGTGAAAGAGTGAGAGGTGGCTGGAAAAAAGAGGGCTGGTGGGGGAGTCCATTATTGTTCAAGGGCGGCAATGTGCCGATTGAATTTAAAATGCTAATAATGTAACGCAGAGAAATGGCGAATAGGATTCGGTTCGCCTCAACGGAATAGCACGATTCGAAAAAGAATAGCAACTTCTCCGACGCGTCTCGAAGACATTATTTCGTCAAAAATCTTTAGCTTTAATTATTCATTCTTTTCTAACTACAGGCTGTCTCACGTTAGTACGACCCTCAGAATATTTTCTTCGTTTTTTAAGCATTCGTAAAATTACACCTTTCGTTCACTTGAAGCCACATTCAAATGATTCTTACAGTCGTTCGTTTATCGGTGAAACTCGCATAACACTTACATGTAAATGGTACTCGCTAGCGTCCATTTGTAATTTTCTGTTAAAGAATGATGGATCGCTCGCGCCAAGTAACTTTTTTCTGAATAATAACGACCTTCTGATGCTGATGTACAATGAGAACGCATGATGCATTCCCGTGTAACACGACCAAAAGATTGTTTAAAAAAGACTGCTCACATCTCTTGCCGTAGAAGATGTAGTATTTGTAAACAATTTATACATTCATTTATTTTCACGACAAATACGTGCACTATCAAAAATTTTTTTACACGGTAGATTTATATTCTTCAAAATTTTATTAATATTCCTTATAATATTAATTTTCAACAGTAATATTCCTTATTGTAATACTTATTCCCCATACTAATATTCCTTACAATATTTATTCCCAATATTAATATTCCTTATTATAATATTAATTCCCAATATTAAACTGAAACTAATGAGAACTTAAACCAATAAAATCGTACAGCAACAAACTTGGACTCATTTTAATGATGAGTCTACTTTTCTGCAAAAATATTTTCGAGGCTGATTTAACATATATTTTAATTTTCCATATACAAATAATGTTGCAAATCGAAACCATTGTTCATAACAGTGATCGCAGTGGAAGGACAGTTTCGCGCGTGCGTGGCTCGCATTTCCACGAACGATCGTCCGGCGTCTTCGTTTTCGAGCCGAAACGATTACCCACTTAACCAGTTGAAAGATCGAAAACGCGTCGGTCGCGATCTATCGACGCGTGGATCGCTTGTCCGTCCCCCCACCCCCCACCAGCCCCGGAGTCTCGCGTTTCGCACGCGATTTGCGAATCTCCGCGGGGACGCACGCGTGCTTCTCGGATGTCGGGCCGTGTCGGGTGTCCCGCCTCGATCTCTGTTTGGTCGGAGACCCAAATCGCAGAGAAATTTCGCGGAACCATCGAGTAAATCCGCGGGACGAGCCAACACACGAAACTTTCGGATCGCCGCGCTGCGCCGCGACGCGCCGGGCACGTGCGCGATCGACGCGTCGAAATTCTACGCGTTGCGTAACCAACACGTTGCCAGGGATCCGCGCGAGCACGAATTCTCGATACATACTCGGTACGTATCGGCTGACCCCGACGAAACTATAAACAGGGTAAGATTCGTTCAACGTGTCCAATCAGGGACTTACATTATCCACCAAGGTTCTGTTGGATATGGAGTAAGAAAACATTACACAACTCCACCATTTTGCAATTTTATGAACTAAAAAAAATATGAAAATAACGCTAAAATGTTGCCTAATGTTCCCCCAAAAAATCTTATTTTTCACAATACCTTCACATGCGAAAAAAAAATATTTCACCTATATTACCAATATTTTATAAAATATTAAATATTCTACCAATATTTTATTTTTTATTTTTTTTTTTACACTTTAGAATATTTACTACACTGTATTAATCTCACAGGGTTGCCCTTAATTATTCTGTCCAGGTTGAACAGCATCTAAAACAAGAGTTCCCAAAGTTTCAGCTAGGGGCAGGCCAAATTGTAAATTCCCAATTGTAAATATTTGGGAATTCCAAAAAAAAAGAAAAATAGAAGTAAATAGCTCGACATAATGTATAATACAATTTATACCAATTTTCTAAATCGTTTTGTAGTTATGACAATAATCGCTTTTCATTTCAAACTGTGTTTACTAACATTTCAAAAATATAATTCGCAGGACTGTGTGAGCCCCTGATCCAAATCGTCTCGAAGTGTCGGGGTCGATCGTATAAGCTCCGTTAAAGCTGTCGCCGCAGTTGCCGAACAGTTATCGTCCAGAGGGACCATAACCGAGGGCGAAGTAGGTTTCTCCGAAAATGAAGACGCGATTATCGCCTGGTTTTACGATTACGGGCCGGACTCCGTTCCGCAAATTCTTGTGTGTGTGTGCCCCCCCCTCTCACCGGGGCAACTAATAATTCCCTGAACCAGCCTGAAATTATTATTAGAGATATCAGAACTATGCCAACGGTATACGCGATCCGGTTGCTGTTACGATGGCAATTTAAAGAAGCTGTACACACGGTTCTACGGCCGGTCGCGGCTCGTGGTGGACACAACTTCGACTTCCCTTTGATCTTCTAAAGTGACACAGATTTGTTGCTGCCTGTCCGCGATAAATTACGAGCCACAATATTGTGCATCGTTGGCCGTAGCTGATTCCCGCGTAGAATTTATGCCTTTTAACGAACGAATCGTTTCTACGTCCTCGTCGAACTCTTCGGCATCCACGAGATCCTCTGTCTCGAATTTCAAGGGGCCATTGCAAGGTCAGTCTCGCGACCTCTTCGAATAACTCGTACGTTGTCACACAAACAGAATTTTCCAAACAAATACTGAATGTTTGGGGGTAGTGTTGCAATTTTGGTCTGCTTTTTTATCAAGATGCGAGGGTCACCTTCAGCTTTTGGAATGCCCGGAATTCGGTTGAAGCACCGAATTTTGCATAAAAAAGTGTTGCAGCAAGTAGGGCTTAAAGTTAATTGGTATTCCCAAACTTATTTCATTTTTTGAACATCACAGAATTAAGATTGCTTTTTAATTTATTTTTTGATAGATGCCCGACGATATTTTGTTGGCTGCGAGAAGCACAATCGAAACAAAAAATAAACATCGAAGGTGATGCGCCAGACACTCGATCATCCGACGGACGTTTAATGAAGTTTGCGGAATGCAGCGACGGTGACACACAGAGAGAAACTCTCGCGAAGAATCGTTGTGACGCGAGACACCGAGCGAAAGGAATTTTTCTGTTCGCCGGTGATTCGAGGAATCTGTCGATCTTGCTACGCGCAGTTTCGAAGATCCTGGACAAAGCCGGGGCCCCGAGCGTTGCACAAATAAAGACATGCTCTCTGTGTATCATCTTCTCCCGAAAGCATCTCCGGGTTTCGATATCTCGGGGCGTCCGCGGCTCTCTAGAAATTTCGTATTCGAAAGCTAC
Source organism: Seladonia tumulorum (assembly GCA_913789895.3). Taxonomy (NCBI): domain Eukaryota; kingdom Metazoa; phylum Arthropoda; class Insecta; order Hymenoptera; family Halictidae; genus Seladonia; species Seladonia tumulorum. The sequence goes on from OU565280.1 coordinate 8,531,054, forward strand.
CATTCCGCTCGCCTACGTCCGTTTCTCGGGACACGAATTTGCGCCCGTATGCCGGGAACGATTCCCCAAGAAGGGAGAACACCATGCGGGTTCGGGAGACATCAATCTCCATTAATTGTTCTTTCCTAACTGCTTCTTCGAAAGACTGTCGCCGGGGCAGTCTAGAAACCGCCTTCCCGAGTGTATACTTGGCGATTTGCGTCGCCTAAACGGAGGAGTACAGTAGTGTCCCGATATTGCGTCCCTCTATTATTGCAAGATTCACGCCTTGAAACTCCCGGAAGCTCCATATATTGATCAAACTATACCAATTCAGTGACAATATTTTTTTACCAAGCTGCCACCATCATATTCGTGACATTTTGCCGATTAAAACGAGCCCAAACACGATGCAATTCCTGCAATTTTGTCAAACTATACTAATTCAGTGATAATATTTTTTTACATTTGGATATATCTTTACGAAACTATTACCATCAAATAGGTGACATTTTTATGATTAAAACGAGCCCAAACACGATGCAATTCGGAGCATATTTGCTTGTTTAATCCACAACAGAATGGAAGCTCGATTATGCGAACTCATTATGCGGTTCTACTGCATCGTGGATTAAACGGGTAAATATGGACCAAATTTCGTCGTGTTTGGGCTCGTTTTAATCAGAAAAATGTCACGAATGTGCTGGCATAGGTTTCGTAAAGTAATAATTAGAAATGAAAAATTTTTATCATTGTTTATCTATTTGTCGATGCTAGCGGTAGGGAATCGAGAGTTTGTACACGGTTTCATCGACATTCCAGAGGCGCAGTTTTAGCATGTATTGAGGCACTACTGTATTCTCCTTCCTCGAAGATTGTTCCTCGAAGAATATTCGGAGTGGGCGGAATTCCAGGTCATAGTTTAATTCCCGGTTGCATCGGGCCTCGGGAACGCGAGGACTCCGAGCGGCGATCGACTTTGTGATAAAGCCTAATTGCCAGGAAAGTTACTGTCGATGTCGGTGCATAGAGAAGCAGCGAAACGTTCTATAAACACCGATTCAGCGGTTCGTGGAATAAAGATTGATAACCGTTAGAAGCTGTTATGAACACCGAGGTCTTTTATCCTCCGATAACGAAGTCATCCACGTCTTTGCACGAAATTCTGGAATGCTAGAAACTTTTGAAACGAATTAAAATAAAAATTGTCTCCATGGGATGTAAGACATATAGCAGTCAGAATTTTTGTATTATTTCTTTAACCCTTGGAATTGACGCAGAGCCACTCGCGCGCGCGTGTTAATATTTAATGCATAACTATTAGAGATAATTATTTCTAGATTTAGATGGAATTAAAATTCTTTTTAGATATTAAATTTAATCTTGTAGGTCCATTTAAGGGTTAATTTAAGAAGTTGAGAATTACATGTACAGGTTCTTTGCTTCCAAGGCCTTGGAGTATTGTCAAGTGTCTGTTGCCATAATGTACGATCGCTGTCCCCACTTTTGTAAATACATTTGCGAGTGGAATCGCTTATAACATATCTCATCGTTCTTCGTTCTATTTTTCCACACAGTTCCTGACCTACAGCACACTATCGCGCAGCAAAACCTTGCCAAATTGATCTGCACACAACCTTGGCACTCGTTCCACGGGAAAACTCAGAAAATTCTCAACACACACCATTCCACCCACACCGTTCGCCTAAAGCTACACTCACACAGAAGCAACATCTTTTCGTCGCCTCTTGGACCCTTCTTCTTCTTCTTCTTTTCTTCAAGATACATGCGACACAAAGCAAAAGCAAATCGTTGCTCCAGTGTGGACGCAGCTTAAAGCCTCGCCGTCCAACGAGGACCTCGATCGATCCGAATCGGCCTTTATTCCTCGCTGAAACGAAATGGTAGTCGACAATGCTAGAAAGAGGAGGTCCTGGGGCTTTCCTACGCTTGTTCTTCCCGCACTATGTTTGGCGTTCGTAACGAAATTTATGCTTCCTGTCTGCTGGTATAACGCGACCACACGCTCCTCGACGCCGGCGGCCATGTAATTTACATACGGTGCCGGTTTGTGTGCGTTTTGTCTATGACTGTCGCGCAGGAAAGAGGAAATCGACGAAACGAGCTTGCGTCCCACAGCCACGCACTGTGCGTGCACGCACACTCTCGTAAAAATATACCACAATACCGCTCGCATAAATTCTCGCAAAATTCGGGATCCGGAAGCCGAGTTCTAGCATTCCGTGGAGTCTTCTCGAGCTCGACATAGCAACAGAACAGATACATGGCGATCAACAGATGTACCATAAAATTTCCAATTCTGGAATTTTTTTCTTATCTCTTCGAACGCTCTACCAGTGGAATGTTGAGATTCTCCTGATTAAAACGAGTCCAAACACGGCGTGGATCGGTCCACTTTTACGGACTTTGCACGTAACAATCTTCCCACATCGTTAACGATGTTGTTTATACCGAGTGTGTAAAACTAGTCCGATCTACGCCGTGTTTGTACTCGTTTTAATCAGGAGAATCTCAACAATCCACTGGTACTATCTTTGAAGAGGTAAGACGAAAATTAGTGAATTTGATATTTCACTGCAAGCTTATCTTTCACGATCTGGGCAGCTTTTTGCAATATTTCGAGCTATAGACATTCTCCATCACGTAGAAAAATTCTGAAAAAAATCGAACAGGTGTCAAACACCCCGCTGCACATACCAGAATTAATTCAGATTTTTAAATTGAAAATCCTGGTTGTAAAAAATCGAAAACCAAAAATTGGAAAAATGCAGATTTCGGCGTTGAGGTTTGAGGGCACGTCGTTTATATTTTCACGGTATGAGTGTGTAGGTGTGAGTATTGTTCCAGAATTTCTTCAGATTTTTTGGCAAAGCGTGTGGTGGTAGAAAAAAATAAAAATCGCCTTTATCGACGCTTTTCTCGAATCGGTGACCCACTTCGAGAAACTAAATCGCGTTTCTTTTAATCCGTTCCTGTTTTTTCGCACAATGGGTTCGCGTTGGACACACTAGAATCGTTCTCCGCGAACGCCCACGCGTTTTAGAGTCGATTTCCCAAGGTTCCGAGCGATGTTCACGAGAACGGCTCTCGCGGCGAAACACGTCCAGACGAGAGTGACTCGTTCCCGTCACGCTCCGTGGCACCGGTAAAGTAATTTGCCGTAATTAAAGTCTCATAATTGGGACGGATAGCGCCATAATATATCCTCTCGCTCCCCCGGCTCATTGTTTCGGGCTTCGATCTCTTCACCACCGGCATTCGAACCGCTCCGTGGCTTTTCAATAGACTCCTTTTAATCTTGATCGTATCCTCTCTCGTTCTCCTCGCTTCGATTACTAACTTAATTACGTTGCAAATAGATCCTTTGTGACATTGACTAATGAAGTCGTGGTCGAGATGCTGCTGCGCTTCGACTGTTCCGACCTTCTTTCAGACATTTAACAACTAGTTATCATTGGTGTCTCCCAAAATTTATTTTCTGAATACTTCATGTATTCATTGTCAATTATTATTTTGGTAATTATTTACATTAAGGGCTTCCTCACCGATTTTAATGACCTTGAAATATGTTGTCATGGTCATTATTCTGAACGACTTTTTCCTATACATGTTACCGCCGCTCAGCTTTAGTTTCCGAGATATTCGCAAAAAAGTTTCAACATCTCAAAAAGTGATCGGAGTAGGTGTGTGTAATACCGTGTAAAATAGTATTTCAAATAGTTGACAGTAACTTATATTTTTATGATATTTCGTTGCCTGTAATGTTATTACGATATTGTAGTCTGTTTATCAACATGTTACATATTCGTGATTAAACTACAAATAATACTTTGCTAACTATTATAGCTTCTCATGTTAAAGATTATAATTTATAATATTAACTACTTGCTCAACTTATTTTCATTGTAAGGAAATATTTGATTTTATCTATCTGGTTATCAAATTGAAAATATTTCATTTAAAGTAGTATCTTATTTGAACCACATTAAATTATACTATATACCAAATCATTAATGATCGTTAATATACGTTGCAAAATATGATGGAAAACCTTGTATCCAATGTTCCACATACGAATACTAATCCTACATTATAAAATACTAATGTAAAGTGTACTTACTTCTGAATCTCTTCTGTACCTCCGTCGGATCCACAGCACACAATTATTCACTCACGAGAATAGGTACGAATAGTTGAACAACAATCACTAAACAACACACACACAACACACTTAACGAAATCGTGACAGCAGACGAGAAGATGTCACTCCGACCACGAACAAAACAATACTGCGATTTTAACAATGATCCCTTCCACGGAGGTGGAAGGGGTCAGGTTATCCTAGGCAGGTTAGACGCTGAGGGTCTATAAACACTAGATACAAAACCAAAAAAAAAAAATTATGGCAGGGCGCCGACCCTATTTCCCGGAATTCCCTGAATTTCGTATCACACGCCCGTGGAAGGGGAACGGTTAAAATCGCAGTATTATTTTATTCGTGGTCGGAGTAACATCTTCTCGTCTACTGTCACTATTTCGTTAATTGTGTTGTATGTGTTGTTTAGTGATTGTTGTTCAACTATTCGGACCTATTCTAGTGAGTGAATAATTATGTGCTGTGGATCCGACAACGGAGGTACAGAAGATTCAGAAGTAAGTACACTTTACATTAGTATTTTATAACGTAGTTTTGTAGTACATAAGTATTATATTTTATTATTCGTATGTAGAATATTGGATGCAAGGTCTTCTTTCATATTTTGCAACTTCAATGTCCCTTTAACACTAGATTTACAGAGCACTAAAACTGACTACTTAACATTATTTTAGAAAAATAACAAGAGAACGTGTCTATCCACATTTGTATCAATTTTTTAAATAATATATACCCAAAAAAATAATTTTGTTGAATAATTCCCCATGGATACGTCTTCACAATGTCAATAGTTGTAAATTATAAATATTAGATCCCGTCATTTTGACAGGCCCCGTGAACCTAGTGTCAAATTTCGTTTGTCTCGAGACACGCACACGATTATGTTGTTCAGAATGATGACCTTGACAACATATTTCAAGGTCATCAAAATCGGTGAGGAAGCCCCTAATGTAAATAATTACCATTATTTGTATTACGCTTTGCAGAAAATTTGTTCAATTTCTCATTTTAAATCCAGAAATATCTTCTGCTTGAGGTGGACGTAGTGTACAGTGCTTACTCGATATATGTCCACCAAACTGGGCCACCCAGGGACATATATCGGGTAGAAGATCATTATTCATTGATCCGCGCCGAACATAGAAAAGGATAGTAAAGTTCTAGAGGCCTCGGTTATACTCTGCAGCAGTAGGGATAGTTCTGGAACTTTTATATGCTAGACACTTGTGACATATATCGAGAAAAGACTGTACTACAGAATTGGGAGCTAAGGAATTTGGAATCTCTCATTTTTATTGGTCTCTAGTTGTTCTAGCGTTGACAAAGTTGTGAGAATTTTGTAGTGCCCCACATTTTGTTTATCATTTCTGTTTTTATTATACAAAAATATTGGCTGTCCCTGTGTAAGAGCTGACCACAGCTTTTGCCAGAAAATACTATTGTTTAGTTACTGGTAACGCGGTGAATAGGTAGTGAAACTAGCGTGTCAGGCGCAGGGTTAGAAATGACGTTTAACGCGAGGAAGAAATGACTGATTTTAGAAAGCGATGGCAGAGTTTGACGAGCACGTGTATCGAAGCGTTGACTCCACAAACTCTTTTCTCTCGCGTCGACCTCTCACCTTCGCTTTAAAGCGTTACGCTTAAAGCGAAATCTCTCTTTCTCTCTCTCTGGCCGGCGCGTATTGTTTTCCAGCAGGTTCGTGCTTTATCGTCGTTCCCCCTCGTGCAGTTCTTTTACGACGTCCTTGCCTCGCATTTCTGTCCTCTTGTTACCCCGCCGACCGTGGCGACGAGCTTGGACATGAATCGTAAAGCTCGGTATCGAAAAATGATCCAACTACTGTGGGGGTACCAATCACTATGCCTATATTAATTAAATTTACTTTTAAAGCGTAATGAATAGACAGCGGATCTTTCTGCATTTATAACAAAATTGAGCAGATAAAATTTGAAATTGTACGAAAATTTAAAAAATTTTAAACGTCAATATACTATTTCTCGTCTATCAAAATTAGCAAGCGAAGAAATAACATTCTACTTAGTTTCTATTTCTTGTAATCGATGCAGACAATTTTTATTTTGCATAAAGATCCGCAGTCTAGTAATGAATATTAAAAAAGAGATATATCTTTTCTGTTTTTGTCACAAATGCACAAAACCTTGTTTATTGAAATGAGAAAAAATTAATATCGACAAAATTTATGTGATTGTTATAAACTAACCGGTGCAGCGAAACAGTCGGGGAAAGACTGTGCGAAAATATTTTTATTTTTGTGTCGAATACTGTTTCATCCAACACCGGTTCTCCGCGACGACTGTTAACATACGGTCGCCGAGCGTGTTTATAAAAATCCAGCTATAAATCCGCGAAATTGCCTTCGAACGACGGCCCAGAAACTTATCGTGACCTTCGCCGTTGCCGTGGGATCGAGTTTTAGTCGCTTTTTATCTCCAGAAAAATCGAAGAGAGACCGGGCGGGATCGATATATACATGTACCAGTTATGGCTGCCATGAAATCGCCAAAAGGGTGCGTCGACCAAGGGTTAATCTGTGTTAAATCTTTAGCACGAGCTTACCTCGTATTGTAAATAGATTGCGGATCTTTATGCAAAACAATAACTGTCCGAGTGAAACACAACATAAAAACAATATCAGAAGTTTGTGAAAAAGAAATAAATATTCGCTATGCACAAAATTTTGCACAGTCTAACAAAAATTTTAACCCTTAGCACTCGAACGGCGATTGTAAGGCGCCACTAAACATTGTTATACCATTATTCAAAATATTTTTTACATTATTAATTTGTTTTGTATTTAATAAATTACTAAACACTTCACTATTGTACGAGTCAATATTGCACCATTTTCATGTGTATAACACGAAAAGAAAATATGTAAAAGGGAAATATTCTAGGTTAAAAGAAATGTTTCGTTTTGGAGTTAAAATAGCTTCGAGAGTGCAAAGGGTTAATAATTTTAGTAAGTCACACAACAATATTCTCAAAGTCTTGTAATGTTTTTACCTCTTATTATTCCGCAGTCTAACTACAAATGAAGGTGTTAACAACAAGGAGGAGAAGCGCTAGCAACCCCCAAAATTAGACGCATGAAAAACAGTTAGCGCCACGGCAGAACAACAACGCTAAAGCTCTCAAAATCTCGTGTCTTGTCTATCACCGGGACAATCGTTCTATTCAGAATCCGGAGAATCACGGTCTACGCAACAATGGCTAGCAACCTGTCCAACACACAATGTGTCCCACAGAGTCTCCTGTTGATTCTCGAGCCAAACAGCTCGTTGTCGGTTTCCGGTTTGGAACAGGCGCGGTGTGTTGGTCCGGTTTCGTTCTTTCTGTCGAAAATTCCAGTCCTCTTACGCGAAGCTTGTTGCTTCGGGGACGCGGCTCGTAAAATGGCGGTCGACGGTGTTTCGTAGGAGTTTTGATGGGATTTCGATAGACGATGGCGGGTGAGGGAGAGGGGGGAGAGACCTGTTTCTCTGTTGGCGATCGGACGCGTACGTTGCAGAAACGACAGCCGCAGGAATTAGGCCGCCCACGCTTATGTCGACGACCGTACCGAAAAAGCACGATAAAAGCTTTCTGGCCAGATGGGCACCGGTTGCGCAAGCTTCTCCTCTTCCTCCACCTCCTTCGTCCACAACTCTCCTCCTCTTCGTCGTTCTCCTTCTTGCTGTACCCGTCGCCGTCGTCGTCCTTCCTCCTCTCTTCAATCGGCCATCTTCCGTTAACCGGCGATTTCTCGTATTCTACTGTCACTCGAACTGTCACGCGCGACACGTATTCTGACAACTCGTCATACCCAGCAAAAACGGGTCCAGTTTGTTCTATTCGACGCCATGGTTCGCCTAACGTCGCGGATCATGTAGACGTACGCTTTGACACGTTATCCACACCACGATTATTCGATACTGGGCCAGGGCAAAAGTAATTGCTTCGATATTATTAGATCTTTAGGCGAAATACAAATTTATAAAAAAAATTGCAGATCAAGTTTTAAATAGGAGGCTTCAATCTTCAAATCTATGGTAAATTCCCCAAGAAATTTTCCAAAGTTTCTACAGTGGTTTCAACATGCACCACTGCCGGAGCAATACATCTCAGCAGGTATATCTCATACGAAGCTTAATAACTCGGTGAAAAAAAATCGTAGATCAAGTTTCAAGGGGTCCTTGTAAAGGGGAGGCTAAAACCTTCAAATTCACGGTAGATTCATCTCCCAAAAAAATTTTCCAAAGTTTCTACAGTGGTTTCAATATGCATCACTGCCGGAGCAATACATCTCAGCAGGTATATCTCATTCGAAACTTAATAACTCGGTGAAAAAAAATCGTAGATCAAGTTTCAAGGGGTCCTTGTAAAGGGGAGGCTAAAACCTTCAAATCCACGGTAGGTTCATCTCCCAAAAAAATTTTTCAAAGTTTCAACAGTGGTTTCATTATGCATCGTTTCCGGAGCAATACATCTCAGCAAGTACATTTCATTCGAAGCTTAATAACTCGGTGAAAAAAAATCGTAGATCAAGTTTCAAGGGGTCCTTGTAAAGGGGAGGCTAAAACCTTCAAATCCACGGTAGGTTCATCTCCCAAAAAAATTTTCGAAAGTTCCTACAGTGGTTTCAATATGCATCACTCAGCCGAAGCAATACATCTCAGCAGATACATTTCATTCGAAGCTTAATAACTCGGTGAAAAAAATCGTAGATTAAGTTTTAAGGGGTCGTTGTAGAGGGAAGGGTTCGATCTTGCAATCTGTGGAAGATTCATTCACGAAAAAGATTTATTTTCAATTTTCTCAACCATGTAAAAATATCTTGGTGGAAAATGAATAATGATGTGCAAACACTCCCAGTAGGAAACAATAGAATGTATTTCTAAGGTACGCTCCGTGGTCGTCGTTCGTTTATCGCAGCTCTCCAATATAGCCTGACGCGCCTCTGTTGCTGTCTGAAAGCCGGTCGAACCGAAACCCGCGTTTCGTATCGAAGCGAACCGAGGCGAACGCCAGCGAGCACACGGTGTCAAGCGCGAGTCATAAATACACCAGCAACGATATATATCGAAGGTGCCTGTGCCCCCCTTTTCCGAAAAGCATCGAGACGCTCCGAAAATCTCAGCCACGCGATCCTCTTTCGGCCACGCAAGATTAATCTTCCCGCGATCCTTACAGTCTTTCTCCTTGGAGAACGCGAAGCTTGCTCGCGAGTGATGGCTTCGAGATCTATAGAGCAGAATGAGCTGTTGGGTTGTCAAACAAGAAAATGTGCACCGAACTGTGCAATGTATGCTCTCGTTTTGATAAAAAAAATTCCATAAATATATACAGAAGTTCCATAAAAAGATTACAGAATAAAATGGAAAACAAATCACCTGAAAAATAGAGCCATCAAATTGTAGCCCTGTGTAGACTGAGATACCAATTCCCTAGATACAAATTACTGATCTCGAAGTTTGGAAAAAAATGGAATTTTTGAAATTTCTTTGTTACATTTTTCCTACTAATGAAATTAAATTAAAAAGTATTGGTATATCAGCGACTTGAAAGCCCGAAGGTCACAGCAAATTGTGGTCGTAGCCTAAAGAGAAGGTTTAGCATGAAATTTCGGGTCCAGTTCGAGGAACGTTCGCTTTAGGCTGTCCACTCGAAAGGGTGTAAACATAAACAGTTTTGTCGCGCGATCCTCGACGGAGGAAAGGCGGGCAGAAAAATTCCCCGGCCGTTTCGCCGCGTGTAAAATTACCTTGAGAACGTCAACAGACCTCCGAAAGGCCAACAAGGGCCCCCACTGTTCGGTCTGGAACGTCGCCGGCTATGTTTCTATGTGGCGATAACGTCGATAAAGTTTCCGGGCGGGGATTCCGCAGTCGTTCGTAGACGTATTCGAGCCCTCGAGCCGGCGCGACACAATATGTCTTCGAACAGAACGGTCCCTACGGATCGGAAGTGCGATTATTATTAGGCGGCCACTCTACGAATAGATTCGTTGCACCTTGACGCAAAATAAACTGTGCGGTGTTTATAATTTTCGAAGCACTCCCCACCCTCGCGCCAGATTCTTCGGCAGTCGATCGATCCGGGCGGATCCGAGATCCTTGAAGAAAGAGAAATTATCGATCCGCTGTTATTTCGAATTTTCTGCCCATTTCAAACCCCGCCGCGGCGGTGCCTGGGTCCACTTTGACCCAGAGTGTCGAGATACACTCAATACTTCCAAAGAGTTTTTGATGTGAAAACTCGCCGATATTTAACCTGTTGTAATTTCCTAAAAAACAATCGCAGAGCAGTAAACTTGGACTCGTTTTGAAGCTTGGGGACTCTACTGTCGCGTACCTTTATTTATTTTCCTCTAAGATATTTTTACATGGTGTAGCAGTTCAGAAACCGAGAGTCCATTTTTCTTCAGAAATGCTACAAATTGAAATCACTGTGAAAACATTAAAAAATTTTTCTTGGGAATAAATCTTCCACTGATTTGAAGATTGAAGCCTCCCCTTTACAACGACCCCTTGAAACTTGATCTACGATTTTTTTTCACCGAGTTATTGAGCTTCGAATGAAATGTACTTGCCGAGATGTATTGCTCCGGAAACGATGCATATTGAAACCACTGTAGAAACTTTGGAAAATTTTTTGAGGAGATGAATCTACCGTGGATTTGAAGATTGAAGCCTCCCCTTTACAACGACTTCTTAAAAATTGATCTACGATTTTTTTTCACCGCTTTATGGAACAAAAGAGAGCTTGAAGCTGTTGGCAACGATCGATGATTTTTCGGATTCGCTCTAGGTGAAGTTTTTAGACGCGGAATTTCTGCGACGGATTTAAATCGTTGATAAGCCCTGTCTATTCTCGTGCACGATTTGTCTTTTTCACGGTCGTTGCTCATATATTGTACGCGTAAATCTGGATTATATGTCGCAAAATAAACAAATTTCAACACTTTCCTGCTCCTCCCGAGGCTTTGTGATCCTCTGAGTTAATCGTTTCGTTTCGTCTTGATCTACTTTGTGTCGTGTTCCTGTCTTTTCGAACTCTGCCGCTTCATGTTTTAGAAAAGTAGTGATGGGTTCGAGCGTACTTAAAGTCACAGAAAATGTGTTACACGATCGCGATCGGTTTACTTATGCTCGATTCGTGCACGGACTATTGCAATCATTAGTTCCATTTAATAATTACAATTTTATTAATTAACGACCTTTATGCACTCATAGTAGAAATAAGTCATTAAAGACATTCAAAGTATTCGAAGATGCTGTGGTACTATTTTTAGCTCATCAAGATTGTATCATGCAATTAATCCAGACAATTTCTATTTTGTCGCCACTATTTTTCATCGTTTTTAAGAGATGCTAGAATCAGTATCAGCCGGTAGCAATTGCACTCGCGGAGTGTACTAAATGGTACAAATTGAAACGGCTCTGAAAACATTGTGTAACTCGAAAATCTGAGTGTTAGAAGCGCGTTAGAGGCCTGACTTATGTCACCCTGGACTGCAGAAAGAGAAGGCGAAACACTTGAGCGACCATAAACGAAGCCCTGTCTCGCGTTGCGTGCGAGGGTTCTGGAGCTCAATTGCTATGCGACTGCTCTGGCGGAGGGCATTTTTGATCATTCTCTACACACGGTTGTCAGCTTAGACGCTCCGAGACTTCCTCGGTGCAATGTTGAAATCCGAAGTTTCTTCAACAATTATTGTTCGAGACAAAATATTCTGCCGAGCTATTTTATTTTATTAGCTATTATATTTTTAAATTGCCACATTAGCTGTTCAGTTTTTCGTTGGTTAGTGAGCATAATTGAGGACAGTAAAAATAATAGAAGAGTTTAAAAATACTGGTCGATCGTTTTAAAATTATTGGACAAGGAAAATACCTGTGTCGATTAAGTTAAGAAAATTTGTATTCCATAAAGCGTCGATTAGGACGGCTGGAGGTGGCGAAAAAATTTGGCGAGAGGTTTTCAGAAAATAATTCGCCGGGCTTCGAAAGCCACGGTTCGAGGATCTTTCGACGGGGGATCCGGCGAATACCGAAACGTTCGTGGCATACATCAAAATCAAACGGTTTCTATTTATACGTTTAACAGCGTGCAGCGGCGACGGGTTCGATCGGACACCTGTTCCCATTCAAACAAACTCGATCCGCCGATTATTATTTCAATCTGTTGCATCGCTCCCCTACGGCTTTACATAATCCACGAATTACACGACGCCGCGGTGCGGTGTATTGCAACGACGCCGCCGCGTCGGTGCGGTATATTGAAACGACGCCTGGGTGTATTGCTCCCATCGATGGCGCGCCGATTATTTCTCCTAGTCGCATAATTTTCTGCGATCTCTCGACCCAGTTTCCGCGTTCTGATTTTCGGTTCTAGCTGCTACATTTTTGCAAAATATTTATCTTCCATCGATTACTGTGAGGGTACCGCTATATTAATTATTTTAAAAAAGAGATATTAATTTTTTAATAGGAATTGGTACCCCCACAGTAATCGGGTCCCTCACCCTAGGGTTAATAATTCTGAAAATAGACTGCGAATTTTTTGCAAAATAAAAATTGTCCGCGCACAAAGTTTTCGGATTTTCAGAGCCGGTGGATCGTCAATGAATCATTCGTCCCGCGTGATTATCGGCACGAAACAAATGCGAATGCAGATAACGGTCCGATAATTCATCATTGAGCTACGAGCACGATAATGTTTCTCTAGAAACTGAATTCGATTTCTCAACTAAAATCGGTGGTCGGTCGTATAGTTGATATATTTTTTTTTTCTTTTCGGGTTCGAAGTCGATCGAAACAGCAACAAATTAGTCGACGGGTCCAACACGATATCGCAAAGTCAACAGACAGTCGGAACGAACGCGAGGAGGAGACACGTTCTCGTGGACGAGGCGAGCAAACAAATTCTCGCCTCTCATTTCCCTCTGTCATTGTCTTGCTCGTGTTTATTCCCGCTGATTAAACGGGAAGATGACCGAGAGGATAGCTGGAGGAATCTAGCGAATCGAGGTCACCGGGCGGAAGGAGGAAGAACGTTTAGATTTTGAAATTGAGCTAAGAAAATAGCCGGCTACTATACTCGCGAAACGAGAGAAAAAGAATTCGCTCAGCTAAATCGAGTTATCTGAATATCTACCTTATTTACTCTTGCATTAACTAATGATTAGACTGTGAATCTTTGTGGAAAATAAAAATTGGCCGAAATTCAATGGAACAACTAAGAAAGAACTTCTCAAGTTGTACCGTCTGAAGACCTGCGTATAACCGTGGAGAGAATGTTTTCTCAAGGCCATTTTGCAATGAGATTTCAAGGTCAGTAGAATTTTTTGATCGATACCTTATGTTTTTTCTTCGGTATTATCGCAGAGCATAAAAAGACGAATTCAACGAGTACCATGAACATACAGTTACGATCATTCGATCTCGAGATAGTTGTGTCTGAAAGCTGAGATCTTTGATCCTTTCAGACACAAATATCTTGAGATCGAATGATCGTAACTGTATGTTCATGGTACTCGTTGGACTCGTCTTTTTGTGCTCTGCAAGAATATCCAAGAAACAGTTTGCAAAAACAAATCGATGACCTTGAGCCTATGTATGAGCTTTAGTTTCTCAATATTTAAAGTGAAAATTTTAACATATTTTGCTGTAAACCGTAATACAAATAATGAAGGTAATAGATATTGCAATAAATCTTCCAACAATTTTCCAAAAATTCAACCCATCGACACGCTGCTCATGGTGGCGGAAAGATTAGGCGTCCGAAAAGTGGTAATTCGCTCCGAGAAAGCGTTGAAAAGGTTCCGACAGATAAAAACGGGCAAGGACCCGAAAAACTGTTCGAAATCGCGAAAGTGAACAAATTGTTGGTTACATTAAACGATTGTAGGATCGCGTGTTATCTGTGATCGGCGATAGATCGCCGCGTGTCTCGGCGAAGATAAATAAATACTTCGCCCGCGGAATGTGACGTTACGTGTGCGCGACGTCGCGGAGCGGTTATGCGAATCGAACGACTAATTACTTTCGCGATAAGGATTCCCCGTTAAGCGGGAAAGCGATTGTACGGTACAAACATTTTCGTAAATAAACGTGTTCCGGTCCGAGGGGATCACAATTCGCTCGTTTCCAGCACGTAATAAATTAGGCAAATCATGGCCACCGTGGGGGGTCGCGTCTCCCTTTCGAAAATTTGAATATCAATAGCCAATAATCGATTCTGTGATCGGGGTCTTATTGCTCGGCTCGATAATTCTTTCCGACGGCGTCTCTCGCTGCTTCGGAAAATAAATTCGACGGTATTTTTACCAAGATTAGGGTCACCGGTTAGGGGATATTGAAGATTAGAAAATTCAAGATCTTTTCGCTTCGGCTTCACTCTTCCTCGGATTCTGTTGGCTGCAAGACAAGATAGATAGAAGCTTTTTTTAGATTTAATCGGGTCAATATTGAAGAAATATTAGTGTATTAAACCGCAGCATGCTTCGGTGCCAGGATAAAATGATTGAAGTCGAATAAAAAGGTAAATACTCTGCTACCGATTGAGATCCAAGCAACGATATAAGACGATGTTTATGTACAATTATTTATTTGACTGCGGATTCCTGTGCAAAATAAACATTTTAGAAATACTCGACAAATCTATTGCACGAAAAGATATGTGAAAAGAAATTTTTATGATTTAATATCTACAAGTTGAAAAATATAAAATTCAAGCTCAAGAAAAAATATTAAGTAAATATTGGAATCCCTTATTGTGTTTACATTGTGAAAAATAATTTGAAAAATATTCCGGAAGGAAATATTGCACTAACGCAACGTTGGGCCCTAACGAGTTAATTGAAATTCAGTTGAAGTTGAAGACGCTCATGGGATGCAGAAGATTTACGGTCATTTTACATAATCGTTTACATAACAATCTCTGTTATCGTGAGCACCGAAACAAGGTTGAAATGAGCACATATTTCGTCACAATCATTTTCAAATTGAGGAAGTGGTGGTGCACGTATGAAGCCAGCCTGGAACGAACAAAGCAGTAAGCGTTCAGTGGTAAAAAGTAGAAAATTAGCAATAATTTTGCAAAAATCAGAAACAATCTCAAGAGTCCACCGAAACGTGATATGTAGAAATCGACGTATCTTTCGATTTCACGTATTCATCACGCGAAGGAGTAAACAAAAATTGAACGAGTTTCAAAATACAGATTAAACATTTTAGTATCGTCGAAGTGGTCAAAGAATAACAATATCATTCGACTTCCTGTATATTAATTTTCCATAATAATCCGCGGTCGCGGAGATCTGTTAAAAAAGTGGGCCGCAAAATCGACCTTGACTCCTCTGTTCAAGGTCGAATAGTCACGATTAGGTTCAGGAAACATTAGCATGCAGACAACCAACCCAGGCAGCAGCCTAAAGCGAGCAAAACATGACAGCGAGAAGTACTCTTTAACACGTCAAGCACCGTGTCTTCCAAAAACGGGAGACGGAATTGTTTGTTCAGATTTAAAAACGAAGTTTAACGCTAATATATTCGGTGTACGAAATTTGGTTAGGATCTGCGAAACGCGAGAAGGTTAAATCAGTGTACTCAGTATAATCGTGACTATTCCGAGGAAGTAAATTATTTTCATTTCATGGAATTTTTCGGGTCGTTTGGAACTCAAAATATTGATTCAAATTAAGTGGTTGTTGTACGGCAATTAGAATTATTCGGTTAGAACATCCGCAGTCTAGGGTAAGGGACCCTATGTCACAAAACAATCTTTATATCTTCAAGGTTATTTCAAGGTCACTTCGTGTTTCTTTCAATGGAATGCCATATTTTTGTTTTGACATTATGAGAGTGTAGAAGAGAGGCAAGTTCAGCATACGTTATTGGAACCACCTTCATCGATAACCTCGACTTTTTGCAATCTCTTTTCCAAATTTTACCAACCCAGAGGACTTTATTTTCCTCTTTTGTAGTTTCATTGGGTGGTACAAAACTTTGTTGACACTCGGAAATTCTTTTAAAATTGCAACCACCAATTTTCTGTCTAGTGGTAGATCAGTTGTCAGACTTTGACAAAAGTTCTTTATATTGGAAAATTGCTAAATCCCGATTTGGGTGCACTGTTTCGGCTGGTCTGCAGTGTCCGCGGCTACGGTCGGCATAAAAGTCTAGGGGCCGGCTAAAAGCTTGTCAATTCTCGTCAAAAATACATTTCGGCGGCCGGTGTCCGGCCTGTCCTCTAAAAAGAAACCGCGTGCGCGCGCGCGCGCGTCCTCCAGCAGGCTAGAGAGCCGGCCGGCTTGTTTTCGGCCGTCAAATTCTTCTTGTTACCCAACCGACTCCGGTGAGGATTCTCTCTTTCTCTTTCCGAGAGGCTGCCACTTCTCGATGCACGACTGTCTACGCGTATGTGTGTGTGTGCACGCACACCGAATCACGAAACACTCACGCATTCAACAATATTAAACACACAGAAATCATTCGCGTAAAAAAAGTGAAATTAATTTTGTGCGTTACATTCGTGACAAAGTGGATGCAATTTAAAACAGTAGACGGATCAGAAACATTACATTGATTTATACTCACTTTAAAGCATAATGAATATTTAAAAAGAGATATGTAACGTTAACTGATTTTAACGGAAAAAATTTAATATCTGTTTTTTTAATATTCACTATGCTTTAAAAATTAGTATAATGTAGGCCCACTGTAATTTGGTGCCTCACCCTGGAGCAAAAAATTTAATATTTGTTTTTTTAATATTCACTATGCTTTAACCCTTTGCACTCGAAGCCATTTTAACTCTAAAACAAAACACTTCTCCCGACCTACAATATTTCCCTTCTATACATATTTTTTCATGCTATATTTACGAAAATGATGCACGTCACTCGTACAGTACTGAAATGTTCAATAATTTATTAAATACAAACAAGTTTAATTATTTTAAAAAATATTTCGAATAATGATACAGGAATTTTTAGTGGCGCCTTACAGTCGACAATCGAGTGCTGAGGGTTAAAAATTAGTATAATGTAGGCCCACTGTAATTTGGTCCCTCACCTATGCAAGTTCCCTTTCTATTTCCGGAGCTTCGAAGCATTCTAAAATCGGGCGTTTACAATGCCTAATTAGAGCAACCATTGTAGCTGGATCACTGTAGAGTCCACAATGTAGATCCTTGGAGGATCGAAGAAGCGCAGAGAGGCATCTTCCCGGCATATAGGTCAGTGGGTACGGATTCGTAGGGGCCCCTTGTCGCGGTCCCCGTTGAGATCCGGTCTTCGGAAGTCTATTTTTGTTTTTTTTTCCTCTTCCTCGTCTTCTTCTTTCGCCATCTCTCCCCCCCTCCCTCGGTTGGTAAATGTAACCGGCCTACGGGGACGCGATGGGGCCCCGGAGAGGAGCGGCGAAAGAGGCGGCGGAGGTGGAGGAACGCAGCAGAAGGAGGAACCATAGAAGGCTACGAAGGAGGAGTTGCAAGGGCATTAGGCTCCGAATACGGAACGATAAAATTCTTACGAAACGCGGGTCTCCCATGTGCACGTACCGAGCTCGCGCGCGCGCGTGTGTTTACACGCTTATACAACACAAACAAGTATTCGTGCGCCCAGCTCCTCGCGTACACAACTCACAGCATTATTGAATCGACGAAATTTCCGTACTATATTTCCAAAAATATTCGCTGCCCCCACGTCGACGTAACAATTTATCAAATGTTCTTCTCGCACTTTCGGATTTTATTGAGTTTGAAAAATTAATGGGCCACTAGACTGCGAAAATAAATAATTGAACGGCAAATAATTTTGTTTTCACGTCAATAGACCAAGTAGATTGCGGGTTTTTGCGCAGAATAAAAATTTTCTTAGAAATTGAAATGGAAAATAAACAATTGAACGCCATATAATTTTGTTTTCATTGTCTCCGGTTGTTTTAGAGTGGATATCAGTCAAACGATGTCGAAGATAATAATGGAACCGGTGATAACGTAAGGGAGTTAGGTTCGATAATGAGAAAGAAGTTCCTAGCCCAAGGAATGCGCAGCACCGGCGACTTTCCCGGTTGTTTTTTGTCGAATGTGGCCTGTACGTTATTGTGCAAGAGACTCTCGGTGTAGCGTGACTTTGAAATTTTTCTCAATTAATGCAAGCGATTAGGAATCGTTTTCTGGGCGATAACGATTACGAACGACCGAGCGAGCGAGATATTTCGGCAAGTTACTTTTCTGTTTTCGACGAAAAATTTTTCTTTTCGCTACTATTCGGTTCTTCGTTTTGAAATTTTTTTGACGCTATTTGGGCGCTCTTGGAACCTTCAATACATACCACTTTTCGTATGTACCGTAAGCTGCAAGCAGTCTTCGAAAGTAGAACATACAATTTCCTCAGGCTCGGGAGCACTTTTTTTCAATTGAAATGCAAAAAGAATGCAGCGTCCGATGTGTTGTTTATTGGACGAGTCAGTATTAGGGTTTATAAAAAACCGGTTTTTAAATTCCAGTATTTAAAAAAAAACCGGTTTCTCCGGTTTCACGGATTTTTACAAAAAGACAAAGTATAGTTGAACCGATAAAAAAGAATGTTTATACTCTAAAAAGTTTCCTGTCTATTGGATGTATATAGAACTACAACAATGCAAGAGGATACAATGGTTTCTGGATAAAAATAAATCAGTGAATAAGGAATTAAAAACCTTTTTCCTGTGTGTTTGATAATTATATAAACTACAACAATGCAAGGCAAAACGATGGTTTCTGGACGAAGATAAATCAGTGAAAAAGGAATTAAAAACATTTATCAGTTTGTTTGATATTTGTAGAACTACTATACGACAGTGCAATAGTTTCTAGATAAAGATAAATCAGTAAAAAAGGAATTGTACATTTCCCGGTTTATTTAACATTTATGGAACTCTAAAAATAGAATAAAATAAACTCCATGTAGAACAAATTAAAAAATTAAAATAATTTAGATCCACACGCAATACTTATTCCAAGCATCTTTGTAATTTCAATAGTAGTGGAATGAAAAATATAAAACGTGGAACGTTTATTGTTAAAAGTCCTATCCTGCAAGCCTTACGTCGGACCTAGCTGAGGGCAATGTGACGTCAGTGGAATAAATATTGTCATAGGCTGAACCACCTATAGGGGGCGTGGTTCGTTGCCCGGGGAACCAAACTCTGCCCGCACGGGCAACAGCTGAACGGGACTGTCCTAGTGAATACTTGAAAATTTTGTGGGTTGGTACAAAGCCCAATAGAACTAGCTAAAAAATTTAAATTCAACATAATGAATCAACGTTGAATTCAACGTTGCCTAATTGCGCGACCTACAAATGAACTCAGCTAATGTTTTGGTAACTATAGTGTTTCTCACATGTATCCATCAGTTACATAATGTTCAAATTGAGGCTGCCGCTTCCAAAGCCCAGTTGTACCAAGCTAAAAAAATGTGAAATTCGACATAACGTTATAGCCGCCTAATCGCGAGGCCTACAAATTGACAGAGCTAATGTTTTGGTGTCATCGGTGTCGTTGAACTAGACGTAACACCTCTCGATTACCGGCGATCAACGAAAGCCGGTTTCACTTCGTGGGATCGATAACGATCTGCAGCTTCCGGTTGGCGCTATCGGAGTGCCATGCCGCCGCGATTCAGCCTGAATTCCTCTTTGTTCCGTCGCGTATCAAGGACGTATCAATGAGCTTCTCGTTCCCGGGAAAGGAGAACGCGCAATAAAGGGAACGAAGTTGATGGAGAGAAAAATAAAAAGGCAAAAGACAAGGAGGAGGAGGAGGAGGAGGTCGCGGTAGAAACGCGCGCACAAACGAATGCAAACTGCATTCCCATATTGCATTCACAGTCGGGGGAACAATAAATCACGAAGATTAAAACGTAACCGGTCCGAAGGATATACTGCTTCCTTCGTTCGTATCAGCGGGATCCGCGGGACAGTCTTATTGTTTCGAAATGATTAATGCGCCGCGCTAGTACGCGCAAAGGTGTACGTTCCTTATTTTTTTATAATAACGCGAGCTTTATCGCGATCAAATATTATATATCCCTCCGGCAAACCGCATTCGAGATTGCGCTGGCCTATCAGCGGCCGCTGCCGTCCAAAAATCGCAGATAGGTCGCGGCCGCAGGTTTCCTTTATCAGAAAAAACTGCTTCGACCGTGTTGGACACACCCGACTAATACGGTCCAATAAAATAAAGACCTTCCTCGAGGTCAACCATATTATTTAAGCTATTATGAATAATCTAAATTGGCTGCTACAAACTTAAAAATTAGATACAGCGATTTCTTTATATATGTCGCCAAGGCCTGGGCGATAAACGTCGCGGAAGTGTCCCCACTACCGCGAGGTACGAGGGGCCACCACGCTCGAGAGGCCTCGGTAAACATAACACGGCTAGGTTATGTCTCCTATCACCCGTGTTGACAACATATATCGAGAATTCACTTTAGGTCGTTTCTAGGTCAAAAATGGCCACAACACTCAACAGTGAAATCGCGCCCGCTAATTTCTCTTATAAACGCAGAAAATCCTCGTGCCTAACGATCGTTGAGTATCGTCAAGAACAACAGTATAATAACCGACGCTCCCATTTGTTCTTGTTCCAGGTTAAATGGTAATAACCGACCATGTACAACCTAAACGTGAACGTGAATCCTAATCCAGCGGCTGCCGCCGGTCTTCTCGGTGTCGCGGCGGCTGAGGTCACGCCAAGGACACCGGAAATCGTAAACTCCCTAATCGCCATGACCAATCCCTTCGAGGATTACCCGTGCGAGAGGAGCAGGGATCGTACGGATTCGATTAGCAGCGGTGAGCCGAGCCCACCGAGTGTTCAGCACACCTGTAGTCAGCTCATTAAAGAAGGTACCCATCCGGTGGTGACCTTGATAGATCCTACCGGGTCGCGACCGTCTTTTCTTTTGTCTCGTCCTTTCGAACACTGCTCGCGACAACCAAGGCCGGCACGACCTTGCCACCGATTCATTCTAATCGCAAAGTTCGCTAGCAGCAAGCAACACTAGCGGCTCTCGGGTCAGGACGGGTCGGGCCGCCTCGAGTTTGCTAATTACTATAGCCTACTCCTTGCCGATTTCGATCACCTCAAACCACGATGTTTACGATATGGAATAGAATCAAACATGCTGCTGTCTTTGTAAGCATACAAAATTTAAAAAAAATGTTAAACTTCACTATATGTAAATTAACTCTGCTGAATAATACCTCGGTAATTAAATTTACCCGTCACAATAAAAAAACTGAAGGTGATCCTTGTATCTCGATGAAAAAGCAAAACAGAAAAAAACTATTACGTTGTATGCTACTTTTGAAACCATACAATTTTCATTTCAACCATTTTCTCATAAAATACATCTCTAAAACGAAACCCAAGTCCACACGTCGGTAACGTGCATGGTAGAACGGTTATTTAGAACGACGACCTTAATGACATAATTCAAGGTCATCGAGATCGGCATGGTGTGCTGTACAGTAAACAATTTCCGAGTACATTACATTTGAGTTTTGTCTCGTTCGATTTTCCGTTCGGTGCAAAACAATGTCGTGTATCCGAGTCTGTGTTGTGTTTGGTTGCGAGCGTGGATTGTTTGATGACTAGACGTAAATTCGCAGGCCTGAAGTTGACGTTGCAAACAAAGAGGCGAGCAAACGGAAGCGGCGATGACACCAAGAAGAGGACGAAGAAGGAGGACGGAAGTGCGGACGACGAAGAGGAGGACGACTCGTCGAACAACAATGGCCGCAGTGGAGTAAGAACGGTTCTTCTTTAAATCGTAAAACGTGTACGCTGCGGCCTCTAATCGATCACGTGGATTCTTGATGTAGATTTCACGTTCACACAGATCACTATCTTTTGCTACCGGAGGAACGTTTGATCAAACACTATGAATAGACTGCGGATTTTATGGTAGAAACGATTTGGTGCAACTTGGAACAGTAGAAACGTTGAAAGAATTTAACAATGTGTTTTCTCCTAAGTACTAAAATTGTTAAAGGAGAAAAGAAAAGTGATAGCTGAAGTTATAATAACTGCCTACCCCACTCCTAATCACATATTATGATACTGGAGCTAGGTGGACTACTATTATGACAGATAATAAACTTTCAAGCCTCGTCTTTCAAAAATATAGTATACATAACAAAACCACTAAAATTTCGTTTGGAATATTATCCCTGGCAAAAAGAATTCGATCGAACGAATTGATTATCTGTCATTATTATTTGCATTATATACTACTGATATGAAAAATATTTGTGTGAAGAAAATGTTAATGTAAAAATGAATATGTTTCTTTTCTAGAAGGTACTGAATGAGAAAACTTAACACCGATTCGAAGGAGGGTTCAACCATCCCCACGAGTTAAGACAATTTTTTGGCAATGTCTATCGTTATCTTCATTGTTCGAAGTATTAAAAAGAGCTCTAATGTTTCATCACGCTATCTAAATTCGTTAAGGCACAATTTATGCATATTTGGTAAAAGGACAAGACCATTTTTTATTCTCTTACTAATATTTTTATCGAATCTCAAATACCGTTAGCTCTTCCAATGATTTTGTTTAATATACGATACTACTTTGCATTTTTAATATGCACATAAATAGTTTCTTTCACAGTAACATTCACGATTTTGATCGAATATTATCGACCAGGGGTAGTATAACAAAAATTAGAGCCAGATTGTCGTGCTTCTTTTTTTAAAAAACGGTTCTTGCTCTTTACGAATTAATGTAGAAGGTGTTCAACAATAGAAAAAATATACAGAATAATTTTTCTTGGCAATATGAGAGGAGAATCATGAATAATAAAATTGTGATTTAGATTTCATTTACAGTTTTAATCATTAATAACGAAAATATGAAGTCGAATCTACAATTCTTCTATTCTTAATTTTCGTTTCACATTCTCAGGAAGAATCGATTCTTGTTCTGCAATCAATATTTGTTTATAAAAACATAAATGTGCATAGAGATCCTTGCCTAGCAATTATCTTGCCTTGTCTGGTCTAATCCTTTGCCAATGTTAGTATTATCCCTCGGACGGCGGACCATTTTCATAGGTATATAATGGATGATACTTAGGACTGTTCACAGCTTTAGTAATTAATTTTTTAATATATATTTTTAAAGATATTTCTCGTAGACACGTTAATCTTTTTGAACTATTCATCCAGTTTAACACGTTAAACACGCTACACGGTTCCCTAGGGACCGTTCGCAGACTTTTCGTTCATGCTACACTGCCGTGTGCCGGCTTTTGTTTATGGGCTCTCCCCACTTGACGATAGAGTGCGGCGTAAACGGAAAGGCAAGCAAAATAATCGTAGCTTTGAGCGTGTTAATTACCAGAAAATGAATATTTAAATGACGATTGTGATACTCCGAGTCAAAATAGACCCTGGCGCCGCCGTCGGAGGGTTAAATCTTGAAACGAGAAACGACCATTATTCTAACCAGTCCGAAATCGTTTTAGTTGACACCGGAGGACGAGGAGAGGCGTCGAAGGAGGCGCGAGAGGAATAAAATCGCTGCCACGAAGTGTCGGCTGAAGAAACGGGAGAAGACGGTGATCCTAGTGCAGGAGTCCGAGATCCTCGAAACGCAGAACCACGACCTGAAGTCCCAGATCCAGGAGCTGGAGACGCAAAGGCGCAGGCTGGTGGACATGCTGAGCCTCCACGGGCCAAGCTGTTTGAAACAGGGTGGCGCGGACAACTCGTACCAACAGTACGCGGAACCGTTGCATCTACCCAGTTACCAGGAGAACTTTGTGCATCCTCCGCCGGCGTTGAACCAGCCTCAGAACTGCGTGACGGATTACCCGGTGAAGCTGGAGGATTACGAAGGCGAGTTCTACAGGCAGGAGAGTCCGTACGTGCCAACCTCAGACGCCAGTTGCACAGTGTAGTAGCTTTATTCGTTACAAATAATCCCTGCTGCGCCATCTTGGGGAGCAATCTCTTCGGAGGTCCGGTTTACCAGCTGGAGAAACTGCAAGTGAAATCCCAGCTGGTCAAGTACTTTTGCGAGGGGAAAAGAAAGATTGCATGCATTCCAAGAAGACAGTGAACTAAACCAGCTAATGATGTGACAGACAAAGTCTAGTGTCAGCCTGAAATCCGACCTTAGCACAGTATCTACCAGCTTGTTTCATAATTTTTCGAAAATCTATGTTCTATATCCTTAGCTGTAGCTAAGGATATTGTAACTCTTTGCACTCGGAACTACTTTAACAACTTTAAATCTTTTCGAAATCAGATATTTTACTACACTACTGAAATAGCAAAAAAGTTAACTGGACGTTCACGTAGGCGTTAGGTTCGTTCTATATTTTGTCTGTGATAACAACCAGCTATGTTCACGATATGTTTGTACAGAGTGTTGTGATTGTCATCTTTGCTGGGTCTCTCTCGTCGCGTCTGGTAAATCAGATTCTCCTGGATCTCCTTCCCATCTCTGTTAATTACAAGTCTGTAGTCTGTAAGTTCGGTTTATTATATCATAATTGCGCGCTCCTGTGTCTTCTTTTTCGGTACCTTTGTTCATTCTCTTTCTCATTCTCCTTCATTCTCCTCCACTTTCTATCTTCTTCTTCTCTCCTCCATTTTTTTAACATATCCCCCTTATACTCGAAATGTTCAATGTAGAACACTTAAAAACATTCCTTGAAAGTAACCCTTTCTTGCAAGTAAGTAACCAATTCCTTCAATGTAAGTACTGTGACATTCTATGGTATAATTCATACAATGGATTAATGTAAGGTGTAGAAACGGATTGTCTTTGCAACACTAAAGAATCACAATCGCGCGCGAAAATGTGTTTACAAGGTGCACCAATTCTAAATTCTTCTTGTACAGGCCTTAGTACTGTATTAAATCTGTCGATGAGTACGAGAAGAATAAGTTCAATGACCGGTGAATACCGTGAGCCACTGCTACGAGCCTGTAACTTGTCGAGAACCTGAAAAAATTCGAGATCAGGATAGATAAATAAAAAGAGCAACGTCGTTGCAAAGACATATTCCGTTGCTTTAAGCAAAAAATCGAGAGAGCCTGTTTTAAATTAAAATGCGTTATTTTTTACGTGACCATTTCTCGATTTACCAGTGAGAGAAAGTATGTAACTCAGCATGTAAGTCTTCTGATATTGATTGTGACTATCATATTGCGACGCGCGCGATTTGCGAGACGCGTTCAAAGGATACTTATAATTATACAAAATAATCGAATGATATTTAATATTATATATACATGTGCATATTTTATACAGATATATACGGTTAATACGCGAGCGTTATTAACAGTTAATGAACGGTTAATTACATGACTATGTTAAATGTTTCATTAATATGACATGAGCCGAACGACATACCTCAAACTTTATTGTGGGTAGTTACCCTCCCCTTGTGCGTTTGCCCATGTAAATTGATTTCCCATATTGTTTAACGCCGACTATGTAATACCTGGAACGTGGACGTTTTAAACAAAAATTCACGATTTTATTCGATCCGCTAGGAATTTGATCACTAGGCTTGCGGGACGCGTTCTAATTTACAATTACTGAGATTGTAACGTTGTCAAAAAATGTAATTCTTTGAGTATATATTGTAAAAATTTGGATAGACATATTCTTGTTATTTTTATAAAGCAATGTAAAATAGTCGCTTTTAGTGTTCCGTAAACCTAGTGCTAAACTTCATCGAATTTTGGGAAAAATGTAAACGTTCACGGCCTATCAGCTCTGATCATATGTGCTTGTTGAAATTTTAATTGTCGAATCACGCAGTGCGTACATTGGGTGACAGTGATATGCGAGGGAATGCCAAAGAACCATCAGAACATTGATCAGGGTCTACAGAACAAGGGACTATGCATTCTTCTTTTGTTATGCGAATGTATATTATCGAGTAGGACCGGCAAACGCACTACGGGGCTACGTTTAAGCGTTCTTGCAATTTACAAAGGTTAGTTTATTTAATAGTGAAACGCTTCGAGTCCCACGGACTAAAATGCTTCTCATCGTCGGAATGTTACCGTCAATTGATCTAAACGAAGGAGATTTTTCTTACACTTCGTCAGACGGAAGTGGGACAAAGTCTTCCTTTTATATTGTTCTTCTCCACAGTATGCGATTTAAGGGATTAACCGATTTATACTCGTTGAGGCTGTATGACGTGCACTTGCCAAAATTTTGTCAAATTTATCGAGTGTAAAAGTAATGTATTTTTTGGGAGGATTTACGCAGAGTTTCGTAATGGACAAATATTTCTTCGGAGGTGTGAATTAATCACAAAACGGCAAAACTTCGTTTGCAAGTACACCTATCCCCCGATTTACACATAAATCGAAATCATGGCTTTTTGTATGAAAAACCGTGTAAATGGGAGGAAGTATAAATGGGTTAGTCGTAAGAGAATGTTAAGTATGTTTGTAAATGTGCAAGACAAACGTCAACACGTATCAGTCACACACGTGTGGTGCTACATATATATATATATATTATATATTTGCTTTTTTATATAAATTTTATTAAGTTGCCTGAAGAGAGTATTTAATAGTTTAATGTACATGTTAAGTATGTAATATCAACGTCTATTTACTAATGCAGTGAGTTCAAGGAGTAACACTATCAGACATTACTATTTATATATATATATATATATGAATCTTTTTTTTTATTGATCACTTTACATGAATTTGCAAACATCAAGCATCTTACTAATGTTACCGACAAATCAAAAAGATTTCGAACTTTTGGATCTGTAACGAATGTAATAGCACTCGTATTCAATCATTTCTCACGTGTAATATATACATACACAGACCGTTCGAAAGTATTGCATTTCGTAATTAACAAAATATTTCGGTCACGTTTGCAATATACAAGATCTACGGTTCAAATCGAAGATTCTTATAAAATTTCAGAATGCACTTTAATATAATTACGTTTGCTAATACATACTGCCATTATTGAAATCTCGGATGCTGTTGATGCACAGTATCTGGTTCATAGGTTCATCTTTTTATTAGTGAAACGTATTGAAAAGTTTTTCTAGGGAATAAGCGCAGAGTAATTCTAATAACATGTTAGCAAACAGTATATAAGATTCTATTTGTCATAACAAAATCGTACTATTGTTTCTTTTATTACTGAGTACCTGGCCATGGTTTTCCATGCGACAGCTATTTTTCCTTAGGAGAAATGCATTGAATTTAAACTAGAAAAATGGCTGATCAAATTTTATCGTTGTAACCTAAGGAAAAATTTTATTCTTTAAATAAAAGTGCCTTAGATACTAATCATTCGCTGGTGTCCTTTCATTAGAGAGAATTTTAATCAGGGATCAGGACAGAGAGAGAGAGAGAGGTTCTCAAATACATAGATTTGAGATATATTCAAGAACCCGCACACCTCTACCTTTTATACCAGTTTCTAGGGTTCCGAGTGATCAACAGCCTGTCCTTTATACACTTATTTTATTATAAAATTTAACATTACAATATACACACACATTCAATACTTCAACCGTGGTCATTTTAAAACAAAATACAATTTATTTTTTTAATTTATTTATTATTAAATTGCATCTATTTGGCATGGGGCGAGCTTTATGAACTTCTGAAAGAGAAAAGAATCGTATAAATCTAATACATTAAAACAAATTATAAAGCGTACAAAAGCTGATATACTTACACAATAATATTATTAATTGGAATATGTATTAGTTTGACAAAGAATCCTATGAAGCCCATTATACAGAAGCCGATAGCTGTAGCCAGAGCAATTTTCTGAAACTCTGTAGAAGATGTGTGGTGAAGTATACTTTCCGCATAACTTTCAATTAATTTATTGTTGTAAAATAAGGAAACTTACCTTTGCGGTCAGGCTTTGTGCACCGCTTGACAAGACGAATACTGTCTTTAGCAAATTGCCGCCCAGGCTCTGTCAATTTCTTCATCTGATCCATTGTGTTTGGTGAACTGAAAATAAAGTTGAAATCGTGAAATTTATATTGGCTCGGGTGTAGGAATTACGTATGAGCACAATCGACGGAAATATTTATGCGAACGGTGCGCAAAATGTACGTGTCACATATGTTTTTTGGCAGTCACGGAAAGTTCACGCGACTTATATAGTGCGAGTATTCCGTTTATATTTAACTGCAGCTGACTGTAGTTTTTTAATAGGTTAATTGGAGAAAATGTAAATCAATGGTGTTTGGAAATATTGATTGTCTCAGTGTCACTTTATGATTTTCAAGTTAGTATACAACGAATAGTAAAAAAAAGTGGCATACTTACGGTGTGTACTACCGGAGAACGCTTTACGAAGTGTTGTTTGACACACGACAAGCTACGTTTGGCGAGAATTGAGGCGCTACGTGGACACTGTGCTGTTGAATACGTCACTTCCGGTGACTTTCTAACCAGTGACGTTGGAATTTGATCGGTATGGCGCCAATTCAATGGTATTTCAAATCTAAAATAAACTACGGACCTTACACAATAAAGATTATATTTAAATGAATCAATAAAATAAGTAATTCATGGATTTCAGGTTGTTTCATGGATATTTCATATATTTTAATTCTACAAAAATTAAATCGTTTGTAAATTTGGAATTCATAACTTTTAAGAATGTAGAATTGTACTAAACCATAGAGTCGCCATTTTAATGGTGGAAAGTGATTTTACGAAAAATCTGAAGAATTGAGATAATTATGTTGAGTATGTTTTATTGTATGATATTTTTAACTTCCAGTATTGGCAGGAAACTGTCTACTCGGACTAGCAATCGAGTTTTTCAAATGGAACAGCTTACTTGTTAATGCAAATTTAGATTCTAGACCAGAAAATTAAAAACATTTCTTTTTTTTTAATTCTGCAACACTTTTCAATGGTATGGATGCTCTGCGAAACGAATTTCAAATATTACCGCCTTTTAAATCGAAGGTGTATCGACTACGCCAGTCGATTTCGACAATCGAGCGTTGATCGTACTCGGTCGATAAAAGTGGCGAAGAACAGGTGACGACATCGTTGTCATACTCGTGATTTCATAACACGCCATTTTCTTTGTGTGGAGTGCTGGCTTAGGAAAATTTCTCTGACTGTTTTCTATCTAAATCGAGGTAAC
This sequence comes from Seladonia tumulorum, assembly GCA_913789895.3. Taxonomy (NCBI): domain Eukaryota; kingdom Metazoa; phylum Arthropoda; class Insecta; order Hymenoptera; family Halictidae; genus Seladonia; species Seladonia tumulorum. The sequence continues at coordinate 8,560,401 of OU565280.1, forward strand.
GTGAGTTACATTTGATATTCTTTTATTCTATCGATCATTGCCTACATTCTGCGACAAGCGTCACGTACGTTTCTTAGGGCACTTGTACAATGTCCTACTAAATTCCAATTGTCGAGATCGCGTGTTGACAGATTTTCAAGCATCGCAGTTAAACGGATTCTATTTTGTCTTGATTCGATCCTGTGCAATACCGTTCCACTGTCTCTCGCGTTTCATTCTCGCAGTCGGTTGCATGTTCGACGTAATACTACTAGAATAAACTGAACCGCCAAAAAGTATATTCGAAGCATCTTCGCTCGGTGATTTTTTTTTTAATAATGTACATACGTCATTACAAGGGAAGTACTTTTCCAATTCACGTTCAATGATTCACGAAAAAAGTCACGCGTTCGTAATTCTTGTTCCGTTGGTCCCGCTCGCGGAACTGTAAATAGAATATTTGTTTAGCGGTAAGAAATAATCCAACGTCAATATACTTTACTTCGAATTGACGAGTTTATTAATTTAACTATGCGTCGCATTTTTTCCAACCATAACAAAAATCAAACTTTACGCTTTCTGTGCAATTGATTAACCAGGCTATTGTGTTTATATAATGATTCATTTAACTGATACGTGAATTTTTTCATTTGTGTTGTTATCAATGATTTAAATGTACAACAAGCGCGAGTTATATTATTCGGGTTGTTTGTCTATATTATCTTCGGCAACATAAGGCGTAATATTTTTTTCGACTGAAGCACTTACGATCTGTGCTAAGTAGAAACTTTTAGTTGTTTCCAATAATTTTTTTTTACAAAATTTATTACGAATAATAATCTTATTTACTTTTAGTTTATAATGGCTTCTCGTAAGAAATTACTCCTTAAGGTTATTATCTTGGGGGATTCTGGAGTCGGTAAAACTTCTTTGATGAATCAATACGTAAACAAGAAATTTAGCAATCAATATAAAGCGACCATAGGAGCAGATTTCTTGACCAAAGAGGTTATGGTAGACGATAGGATAGTTACTATGCAGGTAAATATGTCTCCCTCATAAAATGTTGCTTATTGTATTCAGTATAAACACGTTAAACGTCAAGCCTGTTTTGCTTCACTTTCCGTTTACGCTGCACTCTACCGTCAAGCATAAACAAAAGCAGGTGCAGTGGTATTGGTACTGACGCAGCGTAAATGGAACATCTCTGATCGGTCCCTAGGACCAGCATGGCGTTTAGCATGTTAAATGGCATTGAATAAGAAATGTCTAATTTTCGAGTAGATTTGGGACACGGCAGGCCAAGAAAGGTTTCAGTCTCTAGGCGTTGCTTTCTATAGAGGTGCCGACTGTTGTGTACTAGTGTTTGATGTATCAGCACCTAGCAGCTTGAAGTCCTTGGATTCATGGAGAGATGAATTCTTAATCCAAGCTTCTCCTCGAGACCAAGATAACTTTCCATTTGTCGTTCTTGGAAATAAAGTTGATCTAGAACCAAAACCGGTAAGGGTATTTCACATAAATTCAGTACCTACCTTTTTTGCCCCTCAGTACATTACTATCGACGTTTATTTATTTAAATTCCAGTTCTCTAGTAAGAAAGCACAGCAATGGTGCCAGTCAAAAAATAATATTCCATACTTCGAAACTAGTGCGAAAGAAGCAATTAACGTTGAACAAGCCTTCCAGACGATAGCGAAGAATGCTCTAGCCCAGGAAAGTGAAGTAAGTTGCCTATAAATATTTTTGCTTTCCTGTAAATTATGAAACACAACGTATTAATTAAATACGAACGCGCCGCTGCTTCAGGTGGAACTGTACAATGAATTCCCCGACCAAATTAAATTGACTAACGACCAAAGAAGCAACGGCAAGGGTGATTCTTGTGCCTGCTAGGTCTTGGAACAATGAGAACTTTGGACGAGCACATAGATGTACAGGTCAGATCGTACATTCGCGTACCTGCGCGTATCTGCGCATTTTAAAAATACTACATCGAGCTTCATATGTTTTGGAAGTTTCCAGGTATGCTCCTCGGTTGTTTTAAATTTCATTTGAAACAACTCAAAAATATTTACACGCTTCGAACGTTCTTATTAAAATTATACACAGAGATCGATTTCTAACAGTAATGTCTAATGTTTTTGTAACCAGGAGCATCCGTTTGGCTTCCTCACATAAGAGACTATGTTGTAGTTTACATTGTGTGTGTTTGTGCTATACTCGACTTTCCAAATGAATGAGTTTGGCCAGTCGAGCGATACGTTTAAACACATTTCTAAATATTGTAACGCTCTCTTATCGGGTATGACGAACAATATGAGCTGCCCTACCTAATTGCATCTTTACAACTCATTGTTGATGCCCTTCATTCATGGAGCGAATACTATGTTGTTTTCGAGTTCTGTCATACACATAAAACTGTCGTGTTGAGAAACTAAATTTCACAGGTCGGGAACACGAAACCTAGCGTAATAATTATTAGATCATCGCAAACGCGTTTGCTCATGATTTATTAAGTACAATCGCATTTAACCGTGGAGCTTCGAAAAATGATTTATGATCTGTGGATAGCCATGTTTCACAATGTCTTGGATATTGCTTCAATGAAATGAGAACCGTTTACAATTAAAATTTGCGAATGCGTCAACCGTAAGGAAATTTATTAACCATTATTCAACTACCTCTGAATTCCTTTAATAATGGATCTGTTCGTTAAAAATAATTTATCGCGAATCTACGCAGTTGTTTTCCTTGAAAAGAGCCAGTACGTTTTCGAAGAGAGAATCTTTTTCAAATTAAACAACAGTAATTGGATAAATTTGTTATTCCGTGTTCTCAATGCTCCCGCAATAGGTATATATTAGTATTTTCGTGTTTGTAAATTACTCCCCGTGGCGTGAGAGTTCGGAACCGCAATGCATAGATTTTCCAATGCACGCTAATTTTATACTATTCGTTCGAATACAACTAATATCGGCCATAAACTATTTAAGATCTTTTTGTATTAAATCGAATGGTTTCTAACAGAAATTCTTCTTACAGAAATAATTGGGAACAAAATTTCATTTTCATGTAATTTTCTCGAGTCAGATGACTGTAATTTAATATATTTATCGAGCATGCTTATTTGTAAAGGAAAATAGAAGCATAAATAGAAATAATTAGTTGTTGGAAAAATTATGCGACGCGGTACCGACAATCACTTCCATATTTAAAATTATCATTTTAGATCTAAGCCATGATCCTGAATGAACCATGTAGAGCAAACATTACGTGAGCTATGTAAAAGCTGAATTGATACATACCTATAAGATTTCTTATAAAAAAAAAAGGTTTAGCACGTATACACATATGCGTACATTTATGATCGTGTTGTGTCTCGAATCGCTATAATCTGCATTTTCATATATGTACGCGTGTATACGTAATTGTATATGTATATAAATGATGATGATCATGACGATTACAACTATAATTATTAATATAATTTTATCAAAGTATGTTAACAATAGATATTATAAATATTATTAATTATTATTATTATTACTATTATTATTATTGCTGCTGCTACTGCTGCTGCTGCTATAAAACTACTACTGCTACTCTTAGTTTTAAGTGATCTAAAACAACAAAAAAAAAATTACAAGTAAAAAAATACATTTATTGCAGAAAAATTATGAGCTGGTCGAGTTAATTCGCTGATATGTCCGTGCCCGCGGACAATTGTCGTGCGATGACCTGAAGGAAAAAAAAGTATAAGACTATCCCTATTGTGGTTCGATGTCTATATTGTTATTGAGATGAGTGTCTGTTAAGATAGGTAGCAAAAGTCTAGCAACCTTGTACGAAGTAGTAAATAAGATTAACAAAACAGCAAAAAATATATAAACTGAACTAGCACCAATTTAGAGAAATGTGAAAGATATAGAGAATAGTTTTTTCCAAGTACATACGATGCCTGTAATGCAATATGGTTTTATTGAAGAGTTTTTTTCAATATGTTGTTACTTTCCAACTGAATATGTAAATTGACTATTTACTCCTGTACGAATGTAAGAAAGTATATCCGTTTTTACACAAAGCAATCTTCATCGCTTTTTTAAAACCGACTAATTTGTTTCAATACAATCCAGAATGGTATACGATGAAAATATGTACGTGTGTATACAGGGTGTCACGAGAATATTGTACTTCCTTGAAACAGGTGATTCCTGGGGTCGTTTGAAGAAACTTCTTCCTTTGCGAAAATGTTACTTCGAATGACCTCAAGGATCACCCCTTTCGAGGGAGAACATTTTTTCAACCTGTATAATGGTACGCATACAATGATGTGTACACGGTACGTATACGTATACATACACCAGTATATGTGAATGTTCAACTAAGGATACCTATGAGTAGATTATAAAATGCGTATAGAATATTTTATATTAATGTCATGTACGATATTACACGGCCTTTGTTAAGTTTTCAACAAATTTTTACGGTTAATGTCAAAATATATACAGTATATATACACACACGCCTTTATAAAGAATAAATTACATTCATTTACGAACAATATATAAGGCAGATATCTGTTAACAATTTTTTAATAGTATGATTGCTTCAGCGTCTTTCAAGTAGTATACTTTCTGATACATATTTCGTTCGCATTTAACTTCTCTTTAATGTCGCATATTATATGCAAATCCGCAGATGTCCGCGACAAATTAAGTTATTCATATTTGCAATTGCAATAATGGGAAAAATACCTTGAATATTACCGGAGATGGTATATTTGTGATTTAAAAATAACTCCAATGGAAATAAACAATGTCTGAGTTATCCTAAAGATTAAGATATACGGATGAGTAAATGAATTTATAATATTAACTTAGGATGTTGTGCAGGTGATTCATGCAATGGAATTTCCTGCCTACGAATCAGTATTACAGATACCATTTAAATGCCCTCGCGTGCATTCTATCTGGATGAAACGGCCAACTAATCAATTGTGTCCAGTTACAAGAAAAACATTGGAGAACTGAGTATCTATGAAAGCTATATCTGAAAGCAGTGTGCTAGGTCAGAAAAATAGAACACTGTTGCGTTTATGCGGGCATATCCGTGTGCAAATAATTGATAGTCAGTAACACATTTTTTAACAATTGTTTTCCTCATACTGCCTCAATTTACTGGCTCAAATTTGCATAGATAACACGCGTTATCCAACAGCAAATAAATTTTTTATCCCAAAGAGATTGTACTAAACACAAAAGGAAAAACGTATACATTAAAGAAATAATAATAATAAATTATGCGACAGCATTACAGATTGTGAAGTTCTATGATTTTTTTTTAATATTCTTTATATGTTTATGTAATTTTTACTAATCTTGTGGCGCGTTTTATATAGAAATAAAATAAATAATATTCGGACAATTCTGAGCTATACTTACAACAATCAGTGCCATTAAATAAATGGCTCGCGTACTAATGCGTAACGATATGCATGCGATAAGTTCAGTTATTTTTACCATATATGTATAATGGAAGAGAAATGCAGATTTAATTGTTATTTAGGTAGTTGCAAATTGAAATTATTTTGCAACAACGATAAAACGAAAGTATGAAAGATATGTAATAAAAAAAAAAATTGTATAGGTGTAAACGGGTAAAATGAAGTCAGACAAAATTGGATTCCGTACAATTTCATATTATTGGCAGGGAACAAAGCATCACATAAACGATCTATACGATAAAATCTTCATAAAACGAATCCAAAAAACAATTTACATCTCAAATGACTATTTTACAATAGACAAATCGAATAGTGCATAATACAGTCGTTTCGTTTAGTGCGAAGGAAGTCTTTTACAGAGGTTTTTCAGCAGGTTCTTTTTCAGTTACCGACGCATCTGTTGGAAGATATCCTCACATCGGTGGTTCCAGAACGAACAACGGATACAGCTTGCCTGTAGCAAGAGTCCGCCGACAGAGTAATTTGGAAGGCAGTCGACTGTGCAGTAGATTTCAACGAGCTGACTGTGATTTCGAAGGCTTTGATAGATTGGTTGGTCTTGCCCAGTTTGATAGCGGCGCACCTCTGCACTTCCAAGATGTCCGACGAGAAGCAGTTGAGAATGATGGTGTCCAATTCGATGATGTAATTGTTTCCGGTCTGGAAAATAATGCAATCGAATGTTAAAGCCTGAGGAACACTACTAAGTTCTAGCACCGGTTCTTGTACTTTGAAAGAATTAGTAGAACATACACATATTTGATCACAGCATTATACCGTACCAGAACATTGATTTCTAATATTCAATTCAATAGATTTCTTAATTCAAGTGTATATTTATAAAATTAAAGAAAATCTGAATTAAGTCAGTCTTGCTGTTTTAAAGCTTGGTAGATTTAATGTTAAAGAATCTGTAACAGCTTACGAAGCACTTCTTGTAACTATTATTTAGTAAAATACTTACAATTTGGGCGGCGTCAAGATTGTTCAATAGCGATCGAAGTTCTTCTTTTCCGTTCTTCTCGCATTTCTTGAGGTCTGAGAATCCTCTGTTGCTGAGACGGGACAAGGTAATTTCGGCTTCAGTGTAGCAGTGTTCAGCATTCTTTCCTTGTGCTTTAGCAGCATCGACATTGGCCTAATAATATTATGTGACTCTATTAATATCAGATTTGTGTATCTATTGAAATTGTGCAGACAGCTTCGTGTTTATCGACTCTAATGATTTATAGTCTGACGAATTCTTACAGAATGTGTATGTATACTCACGCGAATGTCATTCAAAGCAGGGTTCACAATATTGTTCAGTTGCTGCTGGTTCTCCGACTTCTTGTTGGACAGTGTGTTCTCTGTGTCGAGTTTCAAATTGTTTGAGAAACGTTTCAAATCATTTATGATCGAGTTAACATTGTTCTTTGATTGCTTCGTTCCTTGCACCAGCGGGTCCAATGGTCCGTAAGCCTAAAAGAAAAATATATTACTTACATTACATATATTATAATATATTACTTATCTCTTTATAGTTATAGTCTATCTCTTCCACCAATTAATTTGTACAACTAATATTGTTCCTTTTAAATGTCAGAAATTTTGAGAATTAAAATTTGTATGGATAAACCCTCCAGCACACATATATATCGATCGAGAAATTGTTTCATTGTCTAATCTCTTCATTGATTGAAGGTGTATCTCCGTAAAACTTGATTGATACTATCGATTCAATGATAAGAGTTTATAGTGATTAAAATTCCATAGTCTTCTTGACTGAATCGTCAAGTTTAATATTTCGGTGGTAAAGAAGATTCAAAAAATCCGAAATATAAGCGTTTAGAGTTGCAACAATATTTTATATGTAAAGATATAGCTTTTTGTAATGAGTGCAAAAAGTTTTTGTTGTAGAAATGAAGAATATTTTATACAATTCGCCGCAATCTGTTTTCTTAAACTTTTTACTATGTAGAAATTTCATTGGATTTGCAAGCGCATGAGTAATTATGGAATAAACAACCTGTCATTTACCTGGACAGCGCAAAGAGCAGCGGCGAGGAGGAAAATTGCGAAGAACGACTTCATGGTTGCGAATTGCGTGAACTGCAAGCTGTTTCTCGCACTGTGTGACCGCGAAATGATAAAGGCAGACCTGAACTGTTTCCTTTTATAGGTGAACAATCCTGAGGCAAATTAGATCATCGGGGTAAAGGGGTAGGCACGATAACGTCTGCTCGAACACATGATTGCATTATGTCGGCTGCGGTACTTCCCCCGCAGCTCCACTAATTAGGAATTCACAGGCAAATATCGTCGGAATATTCTTTCCAATTGCGAACATAACTGTGCAACTGGTGTCATGGTTTATTTTCCTAACGGGTCTTCCCGGCTACCTCATGATATCGGCGTTGTTTTCTCTTTAGGGGAATCACAAAGTAAACCTTTTTCCCAGAGCAGGGTCAGATTGGGAGCAAACTTTCCAACTATTGTCGTTTTCACGAAAGTCACGTGCATTTATTTGGCTTTGTATTCTGGTTTTCAGAGCCGTTCTTGCACGAATTTTTGGGAATTTTTTTCAGAATAATTACTGGACCTTTTGCATTGGTATTTTACACAGATATTTATTGGTAGTTGAAGTTCATGTGTGATTTTTCTAAAGGGAAAATAATCAAAATTACATAAGTTATACATTTTTTTGTAGGGCATGTTTTGAAAAACATGGGTCGATGGTTGCTACTATTCCGATTGTTCATGTCAAATACCGATTTTTTTAAATAACTTTCGGTCCGGTAAAGAAAACCTTCACGAGTGGGTTTTGAAAGACGCGAGCATTCATTCATCTTTGTGTATTTAATCTATAGATTAATGTATTATAATACACCTGTGTCACAAAAAAGATAGTGACATGCAAATGATTAAGCTTGAAATAACTTCTTCGCCTTCTCATATTTGCAGAGCGTTGAGTAATTTACATAAAAATTATAGCTCGCGTTTAGAAATATACAAGTTTCAAGTTTGAAAGTTTATTGATAACACAAATTTTTAGATTCGTTAATCCTGTTAATTATAAACATTTCGTTTGTAGAAGTCACATAGAAGTATCTTTCTTCACTTAGGGTGATACGATCGGTATTAAATTTCTCAAACGGAAAAGTACGTGAGTGCTTCCGTACTTAAGATAAGTATAAATCCAATAAAAAAACTGGAGTGTTGTTAACGAAAAACAACTTTCTACTTGACCATGAGGCTTAACTGATTCCTTTGTTAATTGAGATGATTCTAATATACATACTTCATCATTAAGGGAATACGTTTAAAAAATGTGAAAATGTTTTGACCAAACACAAACTATTATTTATAGGTGAGTAGAAAAGAGAAACAACCCTTAAGAATTATTAATATATACTCATACAATCAAAACGATTTTCAAAAGGATCACATATATTGAAGATCGAACAAACAATAAAAGCTTGTGCACACTTGAAAACTATTTGTTATCTAAAATTACGGCGAAAATGAGCCAAAATGGGTGTTATCTTCAACCTAATTTTGTCGTTCAGATATGTCTTACTCCAACGAAGTTCAAAGATTTAAAAGTAAAGAACGCTAATTAAATACTTATCAAAAATCAATGATGAATATTAATCAGTATTTTTTTATTCCGGGTAGCGTACTATTACCTTTCATCATTATTTTTCTTTGAATGAATTATAACGTCAACAGGTGACACATTTGATAAGATATAAGATTGCAATTCCGGATAATTGTTCCGCAATTTTCCAGATTATTCATATATAGCATCCAGCAATATGTTGTGCAGATTAAATATATCGATAAAATTAGAAGTCTTTGAAAATAACAAATAGTATCGCGTCGTTGATCAGAGATAGCGTTCATCGTTTTGTAGAAGTAAATCGCGTCATAGAGACAGAGATGTGTTAATCAGTAAATAGACCTTTTGTTGATGCTTTCTGCAAATCTGAGAAGTCTTATCTCTCTGTTACAGAGAATTGCTTGAAATATTCCGTTTAGGTTTACATTATACCGAGTTGTTCATTGTTCCTTTTCTTGGAGTTGAAAAGCCGTGTATTAGTTTCAGATTCAATTGTCGACTTGTGAAATTTTTAAGATTATATACATTTTTTCTATTTATAGAAATTACATTTTCGACTTCTCGGACAATTGTCTTCGAAAATTCTTCCCAGTTTTGACTTTGACTAGCAAAACCTCTGAAGAGTACCTTTTTAAAAAAGCAAAAGCCAAAAAAATATTTATAGTGCGATTTCTTTGAAAATTCCACCTTAAGGTAGTAATAGGTATGAGCAAAATTGTAGGTTAGGTTTAAGAGGTTAGGATCCTGCGAAAGGTTGTAACACGAATCTGTTTTCCTATGAAAATTACAAAAACAGTAAACATACGCTTCACGTGAGTTTAGTATTTTATTTGACCATAATGTAAGCAACAGAAAAGGCTGGTACATTTGGAAGAACATGTTATTTATGAGCATATACATAGAACGTCTACATACATGTGGAACGTTTCTGAGAGGGGACTTGAGAGAACAAAATTATTGAAAATTTTTTAATGATCGTTTGATTAAAATTTCTGAAATTTTTATTCTGTCTTCATTTAAATTTCAAAATAAGAACAGATTTTTTGAAAATAGTATAACCTTTTTACAGAGGTATTATGGTCGATCTCTAATTTCCCCTTCTACCCCGGTTCTGGCAGAGAGAGGGTAACTCTTTCCCCTCAATTCATGCTCCTTCCCCTCGTCTGGCGACTCTGTTCGAGGGATTTTTATTCAATTAAATTATGCGGGGTGACCAAGGTAAATACCCCATTTTAGCCAATAGTATTACTTTACTAACGCCAATATCATCCAATATCCCAATTCTGCTTATATATACAATTGAAGGAGAGGGGTTAAAAAGTAGGAGGATACAAGGGATTTTACTTCTCTAACCAAATCCCGTCCGCGTTTAAAAATCAATATCGCAGTACCGCCTCAAAAGTATTCATAATTTATCCGGGCAACATAATAGGGACTTATCATGGAAGACTCACAAATAAACGCAACTTTGAGCTAGATCTAATCGCGGTTAGCTCCTCCTACGAAACTCAAGCCAATAGTCGAGCTTCACTTCTCCCCACTTCGGAACAGAGGTGCCATATTTTTCGAGGTTAGAATGCCAAGGATTGCAAACTGCTGACCCTTTAGTTTTCCCAGCCATTCTTTACATGGCGCGGCATCATCCGAATACAAGATTGTAAATAAACAGTTAGGAGACCAAGAAATAACCTCACAGTTAACATGGGGCCTTGTTAGTTGCAGTACACATCTTTGGATAACCTTTTTGCGCGTGTATGTGTGTGTAAATAGAAGGTTATTAAGACGTAGAACATCATATTGGTCCAGAATCTTCGTGATTAGGTTATGTGATTGTTCTGGGGCCGGTCACGTGGTATAAAATGGACCCTCCTACACACGAGAAGGATGAAATAGACATGGATAAGATTTATGTAGATCTAGAACAGCTCAAAAAACAGATAAATCATTTTATTTACACGGTTGAAGGGGAGAATGCGGAGGAGCTGTCACGTAAGAATATCGAAACACTGACAACGAAAACTAAGCGTTTGTTGCTACAGCACAAAGAGATAAAATCAGAGTTACAGTACTATGAGACTATGTACAAAAAGGCGCTGATTAAGAACGCGAAAAGATTAAAAAGGGAGATGAAACAGGATAAAATAAAGTTGGCGGATCTAAAGGAAAAATGTAGAACTCAAGGTGTGAACGTAGAAGCCGCACTGCTGAAGATGAAATACAAGGAAGCTGATAAGACCGTAACACCGATCGTAACAGAAACAAAACAAAACAATACAAAAGGAACGTTTTTTAAAGGAAAATACCCGACGATCAAAGACAAAATTAAGATTAAAATGAAAGCGAATAAAAAACCGGCGGGACGAAAAATTTTCAAACAGAGGAGCTCAAGACTTAGCGACAATATCAAAATTCAAATTCAAAAAAATAAGAATACCGGTCAACGGGAATTGATCTTTTTCAATCCGAATGAAACGGAAGAACGGTTCTCGGATTTGGTGCAGAGAAAGGAAATCAAGCCGGATAACTTCCGCGAATGCAGAATTATGCTGCAGAAATTAACGGAAGAACAGGCGAGGCAATATATCGGCGAGAAGAAATCGAAACCACAAAAGAATCGGCAAAAATCACGAAAAAGCAAATCGCCCGATGCTAATTGGCGAATCAAGATTCCAACTTCCGTTTTGGAGGAAAGTCAAAGTGAGATACAGAATTTCGAATTGGACACATCCGACAATGCGACGAAAGCTAAACGGAAACGTTCGACCGATAAACAGAATTAGCGTAAATCTCTCGTAAAGTTTTAAACATTCTGCGAAAGGAATACATTTCATGACACTAGGAGAATCACGGCCGTAAATGTGGCGACATCTGCGTTATATATTATTTAGCAACACGAAGTTTCAGAAAACATTTTTGATTTGTTAATTATACGAAAGAACGGTTTGCGATGATAAAAGTTACGTTATGATCCTAATCATATGAGCAATGTTAAGTTTTTGTCACTTCAATTATTATTCTGAAGAAAAAAAAATTATATTTGAAATTATACGCTCTTTCCGCATGAAAGGAAAGTGTAGTAAATACTACTAAGTATAAGTAATGCTTTGTACCATAAAGACTCGACTGACTTACTTTTGAAGTTAGGTACTGAAGTTACTTTTTGGTAGATCATAATTAATGATAAATCATAATTATTTTTTGATTTGTAAAGTATAATTCTTGAATAAATGTAATGCAATTAATATGCTTTTTCTGTAATTTCTGTTTATCAGATTTGCTGTATACAAAATAATAAAGCAATTATGAAAATTATTGGGACGATGGAATTTGGATAACCAAACGAGAGTATTTTAGATAAAGCGAGTTGCAGAATAAATACAAGTGAACATTGTTTATTGATTTAATATATTTAAATAATTGCAGTACATTGGTACTAACAATCATGTCTGTATTAAGCTACATATTAATGGTATTAAACAATACATATATTAATAAATTACTAAATGAAACTGTACAGTGTTACTTTGTTGTATACAGATTGAATTGTATCTAATTTTCGAGAATATGTATGAGAAGAAAAATCAAATGAACTTTAGATACCGAGATCGCAACTTACACGTTTATAATCGCACAATGGTCTTATGTTTATAAAAATACTCGATAGTGGCAGTAACGAATCGCAATCATTTTACAGAATTGTTGAAACAAAAGAGAAAATGTATGAAGCTTCACGCATACAGAATACAATTAAATAGAAAAAAAGAAGAAATACTCGATAACAATTGGAGAGATTGTCACGTTGTTAGTTTTTAAACTATTGTTCGACTACAAGTAATATACATACAAGATGCAGATACATTTAGTTATGCGATGTATACTATTTTTATCATTAGACAGTCGTTGTTTGGCATTCGTCGACAAACATAGTATTAATATTGTCACAAACGAGTTAGAAGTAAATATAAAAGTCGCTGCTTTATCGAAAGTACTACATTTCTTACAAATGCGACTAAACCACTTGGCGATCGACTAACTTGACAATGATATGAAATTTTGATCGTATGGCTGTACAAAAGTTTGTACAAAATATATTTTTGTACCTGTCTTGTACCACTGTCTTTCGCTCTACAGTAGAACTCTGTTTATCCGGATTGTCAAGCTTAATCCTTGTCTTTTCTTTATTCATTAATTAATTAATATTGTGAGGCTACCACTCAGAACCGACTAAACTCATGATGGTGAAGTGTCTCTGGGACAAATCTGACACAAAACAAACTTGCAGACTTCTTTACGACATTCTAATTAAATTAAACTTATAGCGTATATGTATGTCTTTTGCTTTATACGACCAACATTGTTGTGAAAGTATGCATATAAAATGTGCAATAAATAAAATACAAAAAATGTATTTGTGGTATTTATGTTGTTAACAAATTTTCCGGTTTTGCGGTCATCTGGACCAGGTCCGGTCCAATTTGAGTCGATAAACGGGGTTCCACTGTAGTATCAAAAACTTGCTAATACAATCGTTTAAAATTGGGAAGACACAGTGGCTTAACAATCTTCTATAATATGGCCGAATTCGCTGAGATTACTTTCTCCTAAGAAACTATTAATGTACAGCGAGGAGCAAAATTGTAATAATGAAACTATTTTTTCAAAAAATCATTATCTGTGTATTTATTAAGACACAAAAGATATATTTAAAATTTTGTCCAAAAGTTTTTGATATAACAATAGTAAGGCCAAATGTGTTTGCATCTACTACTTGTAAAGTTCTAGAAGTGCAATCTGTACTAGTTTTGTATCAGAAGGAAACGAGGTTCGCAGAATATTAGAAGAGAAGTACTTATTGTATTGAAAGATGGAATGTCAATTGTAAATTGGTTGAAAAGTGTGGAATATTCCTATTAAGTGTACAAAGACATCAGTAAAGAAGAAAACACGGTTTCATTGGTTTAATTTTGCTCCTCGCTGTATGTATTGATAACATTAATTATGGCAGTTTGTTGAAATGTCCTATTCTTAGCTAAATTTTATTCGATTCTCATAGAACAATCTGCGAGAACAAATCCGTCGTACCTCTGCCAAAAAAAGATTTGTACTCAAGAATTGTTTTGGTATTTTGGTGTAGGTACGAGGCCATCTTACGTTGGTTTATGTTGTCAAGTTTCATAATCTGAAGGTGTTCGATTAAGGAGAATAAATTTCCTAGAACGTATCCGGTATATAAAATAGCTGTTTGCTATAATTGAGTTACCATGGACTCAAGTCAATAAGTTAAATCATTCGCTACATCAGGAGCTTTCAAGAACACGATACAGATTTGCCAGCTCCAAATATGTACCTATATAAATCTACCACGCTACATTATTATAAGTCGCCAAAATTATTACTACATGCCACGAAAATACTAAAGACATGGTGTGTTTCACACTTTACAGTGCTCGCTATATTAGGGAGCAGAGATATTGACAACTTCAAGGTTCAATCATCTTGACGAATGATAACGAAGGGAGGGAAAGTTCAATGATCTTGAAAGTATCAATATACTTTTTTCCCTAACATAATTGGTTTTACTACTATACTTAATGTTTTTCTGTCTGATACACATTGTTTAACCACAGTATTACAGTTTTACAGCAGTAATAGAATGGACATGCTGTTCCATATATGTTTACATTTATACAATTTAAAATTTGTAGACATCAAGTGGTGCAGGTAGAAATAGATATATTTGAATAAATTGATTTTAATATTTAGTTCCTTAATAGGAAGGTAATACTGAACACGAAATGCAAATGACAAAATTATTTGTGGCATATGACTATTGTTTGATTATTATCAACTAGTGAAACATTTCTTTTCCTGAAAAGCCCTGATTCTCCGTTTCATAAAAGATTGTATTTATAGACTTACACCACTTGATTTTCCAATTTGGATTTCATTTGTTTGCCAATGCAATTACTTAATTAGACTTTTAGTTAAACAACAAGTGCCAGGCAGTTAAGATATCTCAATGAGTATAAACAAAACGAATACTGCAATTCTTACCGGATCTTAAGTTATTTATATATCTAATGGAACTCTCAACTGGACATATGTGAAAGAATTTTACGAACAGTTTGGGAAAATAAAGATAATTCTTACCAATTTGGAATCTATATTCTTTCTCATATCGTACGTTTTTTCTTAAGTACCTGAAACGGCATTTATCCAGTTTCACTGAAATTTTTGCAGACACCTTATACTTTGCTAATATTTGGTTATCCCTATGATTTCTATATTGCAGAATAGTATATAATTCGTGAAACTGGCCATTTAAAACTTACACCATTTAAATTTTTTGTTTTTAAATTCATTGATTATGTATAGTGGCTAATAATAATTGATCATTCTGTCATCGGTGAAATTGGTAAAACGTTCAGATCTTAGAAGCATTCCTATTCGCAATAAATTAAAGTATCGCTTTTTAAATTTGAACCATAGCGTATAATTATTCTTCGTTCGAGAATAAATGGTTGTCAGCGTCACAATCCCTGGACCCATGACTCTGCTTTGAATCATTTCTTTGATTATACGACGTTAATATTTAATTGTTAGAAATCACATAGACTAGTGACGACTTAAGTAAAATGATACAGAGTAAGCTTGATGTCAAGGAATTGGCTCATCAGCAGCAGGTCGTCGATTTCATCTTGTGTTCGTTGAACCAGTCTTTAACAATGCACTCGAATCCACTAATGGAAATTTTACCTGCTGAAAGCTGTGAATTTTCCATTGTGAGACAGAAATTGTACATTAACTAACTTTAATTTAAGTGATTCCACATGGTGGAAACAATAAATATTAGAAAAAAATTAAAGTGGGAAAAGTAAGACTGTTTTTTGAGAGCATTGTAATGGCGTACGTAATTTTTTGTATTTGAGAATATTCTTTTTACGTACCTGTACTTTACAGGTAACTAGAGATTAATAAACTCCTCGTATCATGGTCTAAGGTGGTAGAACGTCTAGCTTTAATCCTAACTTTGGATTACAGAAGCCACAATGACCCTCACACTTTCCCACAACATGTTGACTGCTCTGTGGAACGTAATCGAATAACATTATACAATGAACATTTATTAATTACACGTCAAACTTACAATATTATTAATTTCTACTGATGTCCCAGGTGTGCTTTCCCAATTAACATCTGACGATAGTTTCAATTGTGTTCCGCTTAAATTAATACTAAAGCGTCCTTGGAAACAGTATGCTCGATTATAGCAATCGCCAACCATGCCATACTTGACACGGTCTACACCTTCTGAACGGGAGAACGTGTAGTCATTCTCTGTAAAACATAATATATATGTAGTGATGGATTGTTATATTTAAAATACTTAAAATCACTCTAAATATTATCTTACCGGAAATTTCCAATTTAATAAGATCAATTCGTACCCTTCTAAACATTGTTCTACTGAAGACGACTTCACGACCAGTAGCACAACTACAACTATTATTTCTGTGTCCGTTGTACAGACACGATTGATGATCTATTACCCTAAAGTGAATGTGTGAAAGAGTAAAGAATTATATAAAATAATTTTACCAATATCTAATTTATAACACAGAATGTTTTTGAACACCAACCTTCTACGATATATTTCCGCATAGTTCTCTCGGAAACCAGCTTGTAAAGTCAAATATTCCTTTGGTTCGTTGGTTATCATATCGTGACAATAAATGTACATCCATCTTCCATTTACGAACAAGCTGTACTCATTATCTGAATTGTTTCTATAGTACTTTTTTGCTTCGAGGCAAGACATCGGGTTACATTTTATTTGGTTACACCTCTGTTTTCGTGGTGGCTTGAATCTCATAGGGCAATTGCTACGAGCCACCTTTTTGTGAGTTCTAGCATTTAAACAGAACAATCTTCGTGTCTGACGACCCTTCTGACCACAAGCATGGCTGCACTGAAATT
Organism: Seladonia tumulorum; assembly: GCA_913789895.3. NCBI lineage: Eukaryota > Metazoa > Arthropoda > Insecta > Hymenoptera > Halictidae > Seladonia > Seladonia tumulorum. Next base: position 8,577,464 of record OU565280.1, read on the forward strand.
CAGAGTTTAAATGTTAAACAACATAAAACCATATATCTATCATTTCTGTCTTTCAATTTTTTAATACTGAGAAGACTCACAGCTCTCCATGGTCCGGTAGACCAATAATACTTGTCGTCACATTCTCGCAATTTGCAGGCCTGGCGAGAATTTGGTTTCTGATCTAGCGGACAGTTATCACTGGGATCTGATAATCCGTATCGATTGGTATGATGACAAGTCACTGTTCTATGTTGTATTCCTTCGCCACATTCTGCTGAACACTTCAAACAAACATATCTATTCTTATAGCAGTTCTCACTTATTAAGAAAGTAGCATAAACTAAATTTATAATATCTGCTACATTATTTTGTCAAACAAATCATGATCATGGTTTCAAGCGAATAAGTTTTAATTCAATCATAACAAGACATTTTCTATCATAAATGCATAAAATTCGCTGTCTGCTTATGATACATGACAACTTAAATATGTAGTAGACAATATAATCTATAAAAAATAAAGTATACACAAATTATTCACAACGATTACAATCTATAACAACAAGTATGAAAAATTCATGCTCATGCACTGATTATACACAACTAAAACGCATGTGTAATGGTTTAAAAATAGCAGTGCGATACGCACTACTGTAGAAGCTGTAAAAAAAATTAAACAAATATATTTGCGTTGGAAAATTGAAATAGAACATAGAAGAGATTGACATAGTAAATGAGTTATTAACTCTAAACAATATATGTTTCAGTTATTCCCTACTTCAGTTATATCAGCTATTCGCATCATGCACAGTGGTGGCATCCGCATGCTGCATGACAGGAAATGTTGCACAAAAACGTCATACAATTTGCAAATCCATTTAAACACATATTCAGCGTACCAATGGGTGTTCGTTTATTATGTTCAGAAATTAATCACTCTGTCATGATGGAAATATACCAAGTACCTCGATAAAGTTAGTATACCAACGCAATGACCGCTACTATGGATCCGTTAGGCGATTAGAAGTAAATTAATAAATATTATGCAACAAAATTCTGAGTATCAGCGTGTAATTGGTATTTACATAATTTTCGTCAAACTTTGATCATTTTATATCCTTTAATCCACACAATGTAGTATGACGTTCTAATGAATGTCTAATAAAACAAATTCCCAACTTGAACATACAGAATCAAGCTTACGGATGAATTCATTGATGAATTCGATAGAACATGTGTGTTTAGACGGAGGAAGTAATTTGTTTATTTTACAGTCATGGGTTGATGGTGAATCCATCAATAAGCTCGACGATATCATTCAAACAAGACAATTCAGACTGTCGAAATGAATAAGAGGCAGATGATGATGTAAAACATGATCGGTAGATCGTAATGGCGAGGTATGGAGGCATGTACCTCAGACCAAGCGCCTTCCTGCCAAATATAGTCGCAAGCAGTGCGTCGGCAAGGTCTCTGCGATCTTGGCTTAGTCAAACCAAGCCTCGAACATTGTTCATCCTTAACGGTCACTGGTCCGTGATTTCCTCGCCTCATTGTGCATTCCACCCTTCGTCTTTGTAGTCCGCTACCGCACGATTTCGAACACTGGAAAATATCTTCGTTCGACCAAACTGCCACTGACAACTTTTAACCCTCCTTGACTCTCATAACGATGCTTCAGGGAACAATTTTGGTTTCGTTCACCCTATACGAATCTTTACGCATACACTTTTGGATCGGATAACATATCCAAGCACTGATCAGTTTTGTCTAACAATATTTTAATTTTACACGTTACGATAGCATTCGAATTCAAAGAAAGCCTAAATGTTTACACAGAACGACGAGGAACATCAAAGTTTAAAATCGCTACAAGGTAAACTGTTCGCATGCTGTTTGGAGCACAGTGTAAAATTGATTTAAACAACAACAATATTAAAGACCGACAATACTGACATAAAAATCAACATCGAGATACACCAAATATTCAGTTACATTACCTTCGTGGATTCTCTATAGTATTATTTTCTCAGAAATAATAAACACTAAGGTAAAACGCAAATACAGTATACAGGGGTACAGATATTCAAGTATACTTTAGATTCAGAGATGTTCAACTGTGACTCTTGTGGCTTCAAAACCACAACTTCTGTGACCTGATTCCAAGGATCACAAGTTGAACATCACCATCTAAAGTTTAGATTTAGATATTGGTTCCTGTTCATGCTAGACAAAATAAAATACGGTTCTGCAAAGATGTTTAATTCCTGAAGACAATAACTATTGATACTTACAGCGGTCCAATTAGAGACTTCCCATTTTCGGAAAATATTTGTTTCCATACGATGCTTTCTGTTGTTGAGGTCATTCGTACAAGGACTCTTCCTACACGGTTTCAATATCAACGGTTTCTCAACGTCGTGACATTTTTCATCCGGTAAGGATTTACCACCAGGATGCTGGCAACTGACTTGTCGGTACTGGAATCCGCTGCCACATTCCGCATCGCACTGAATGCATAAGTTTACTAATTAATTACGTTTTCCTCTTTCATTTTTGCAAGAAAAATGTTGGCCAGTAGTAGCGTAAACATCCTGTCAAGGTATTTGTAAAATATTTGATGACACACCTGTCCCCAAGCACCGGTGTTCCACATTGGACATTCATGACGGATACAAGGAATCTTTCTGTACGGTTTCCTGTTTTTGTCACAGTAATTATCGGGAGCAGTAGTTTCTGTCCTAATGTCAACGCATTTCACCTCTCTGTGCATATAGCCATTGATGCATGGCTTAGAACACTGAAACAATTGCAATGTACAGTTTGTTCAGTGTTAAGAGAATGAAAGTACCAACCTTCTTGGCTGATTCGACCTTCCATTTGTATCCAGAATGGAAGAAAATATCGCCAATTTCGTTATCTTGTGGAGAAAAGTCTCCGTTCGGTAGGCCAGGAACATATTTAGTCGGTGGTAGATTTGCCTGTAATAAAGTAGTGTATTGTGTCATGATTAGACTGCGGACTTTATGCATTTATGACAAGAATAAGCTGCTAAAAAGTGAAAAAATTGAACCAGTAAAATTATTAAAAAATAGAAAGCATTCTTAAGTGTACTAAACTGGATCTAAAGATCAGCAGTCTAGCCACGATACAATGGAAATGATACGTACAATTGTTGTGCAAGGTTTAAATGCGCAAGTAGTGGTCTCTTTCGGTTTATTGGAAGTAGAACATTTAGAGCTTGCTGCTCCGCTGAGAGTTTTGCAAATTACTTTTCTGCTCCTTGTCCCTTTGCCACAAGTAACCGAACACTGTACACAGAATAACAGTGTTACAAAGGAATTAAACGAAATATATTGTAACAAGCATATAATTAACAGATAAATATAATTAACAGCCTAATAATATAATTCTGTACCGAGCTCCAGTCTTCAGTTTCCCATAACTCGCAAGGCCCAGTATTGCACACCTCCATAACTTTAGGAGGCGAGTCACCACAGAAGTTGTTTGACACTACACGACCATCCACACGACACGAGTAACGTTTCTGTCGTTTGCCTATGCCACACGTTGCCGAACACTGTAACCGATTGTGTAGTTAGTTAAAATGAATCTTTTATTTAGTTTGCAATTGTGTCTGATTTCATGGGTCTGCTAGTGTGTGCGACTAAAAAATGATTTCCAACACTTACAGGTGACCAATGTTCAAAGTCCCACTTGGGGCACGCATTCAGTTCGCACGTCTTCTTCAGTGGTTTCTCCTGTCTAGGACAATTGTTCTCGGACACAGGCCTCCCACTGGAGTCCACACAGGCGGCTGTTCTATGTTGCACGCCAACACCGCAGGTGACGTCGCAGTTGCCCCATTCCCCGTAGACCCAACGAACATTTTCACAGGGACCTGTGCAGTTTTCGTCATCCTCGGGCCGTGGAAGATGAGCACAAGCTTGCGTGGGAATTGATTTATCCTTTGCGTTCCGGAAAGTCTGAATGCACCTTGACGTCACCGTTCGTTTTCCTGGGCCACAGTCATTGGAACATTCCGACACTGACGTTAGCCACCTGAAATAAATAAATTAGTTTCTTCTTAAATTACATTGTTGGGATTTTCACTGTTTTGTGTTTCACGTTTTCTATTGATCTATGCTGATTCCTGGTCTAAATTCTGTCCATACTTACTTCAGATGGCAGTGATTATTGCACGTCTGGCTCTCCTCGTCAGGCTTCTCTTCCTCGTCAAGACAATATTCGTCAGGAACAATGATCTTGTGCTCGGTGCTTCTGCATTCAGGCTTACGGTACTGTATCCCTTCGCATACATGACTGCACTGGGACCAGTTGCTTAGAATCCAAGTATAGCTACGCAGATTCTTCTTGGATATCGTGTATTCGTACGTTATTTGTGGTGGCTGACCCGTTACACACAACACCTGAAACATTGGACAATCAGCAAACACACACACATACTTAAGAATATATCGTTAAGGTTGTCGAAGAAAAAGAGAATTTCTTATATGGCTACTGTTTCTTGCAATTGACTCAATTGACAATTTTTATTTTACACAAAGATTTGCAGTTTGAGTTTGGACTCACCTCTACTATCAAATCAATGTCAATCGGTTTGGTGCTGTTCAGCCGTTCCACCACGGAATTATATCCGCTGTATTGAATAATGATACCGCACTCCCTGATCAGCTGCGCGATCATCATGTACTTCTCATTGAGAATCCTCTTTCCGCATTCTGCCACTCGCAAAGCTGTGTAAAACGATTTATCGTGGTGTTTGTATAACAAGTATGGGGCCGCGCAGCGCGTTGACAATAATTGACAATAATCTATTACATAGATGATATTAAAACCAATAAACACAAGCATCATGCCTGGCTACTTCACGTGCAAGTGAAAACTTTCTATTAGGATTTTCAATTGTGCTAGTGTGTTCGAAAATTCTTTTGGAGCTTCTACTTTCATTAAAACTGATCACAGAAGAAAGAAGGAGGATTTGTCGTGGCGGGAATTATATGATGAAGGCCCGTACCGAGGTAATTCTGATCGTACTCCGTTTTCAATAAGCTGTGCTGCCTGATGTCGATGTAGCGGCTTCCTGCCGGGATCGTTGTCACTTTCATGTACCCTTGCTGGGTGGAATTGTAGGTACCGGTGATCCTCTCGCAGGTGGAGTTGTCGCCCTTGCAGACGCCGCAAGTGTCCAGTTTCGCGTCCGAGTTCAACACACGGTCGCATCCCGCTGGTCTACAATAGCCGTTCACGCACATGTGAAAGGTGTCCTTGCCGCATGGTGTTCCGTCGAGCACCTTTTCCCGCAGAGAGTAATACTGATTGCTTTCCACCTGGCAGTACAATTTGCAGCGTTCGTGCGGCAGGACTGGAAACGAAAGGGAGGGAGGTCAACGTCTGGGAATTTCTGATCTTAAACCGGGCTAACTTTTTTCTTTCTGTTTTTCATCAATATCCCTTACTTCTGTTGTACTTGGCGTTCCACGTGACGTTCTTCGGCAGATCGGGTATGTTCATGTTGTTGTTGTTGAAATAAGCGCACTGTATCTCCCTGTGGAACAGACGTAAATAAGAAAAATAATTTCTTGTGATCAACTATTTTTATTTCAGATCCTCCAGCTATTACAAATCAGTGGACGCAATTTCTGCCGGGTAATTACCTTACATCTGGACTTCCCGTTGGACAATCCTCGAGATTGCAGCTGCGATACTTGACGCGAGCACCGACGCAGTAATTGCCATAGTTCTGCGGAGGAGGATTGTTGCATTCGCGGTACTTCTTCTGGACACCGCCGCCGCAGGTTCTCGAGCATTCACCGTAGCTTCCCCATTCGCCCCATTGGCCGTCGACGGGCTCGAGGATGCTGCGGGGGATACACTCGCCGCGGATGCACCATTTGTTGGTATCGCAGGAGGTTCCATCAGCCCAGGGCATGTACTCGGTATGGCACTGGCTATCCCACTTCGGTGCGGTGCACCACAATCTCCTGCACACTGCCTGGCCGATAACCAACCAACCGCTCAGTTTATCTCAATTCTTGAGCACTGTGTTCGTTATGCACCCCCCGCCCCCTTTGCTTTGATTCATCAACCCCCTTCAGCAACCAACCCACTCGCTAACAGGCAACGACCCCGAGCCAGGAAATTCATAAAATTATGAAACTTTGGCGATATGTACTTGGGTATGCATCAGGCTTGGGAATTACAGAAATGAATTATTCAATGATATTGTTGTACAGGGGTCAACTATACTTGTTGTGCAGAGTTAAATTGCTGTGACTTAATAATGGAAGAATTCGGTATAAAAATCCCAGCTATTTCTGACCCCCCTGAACAGCTAATTTTAATCCCTTTTCTGGTCTCCCCTGCCCAGTGGAGTTGTGTGGAATTTTTCCAAGGGAGGTCCTAACATGCTTCTATGGCTTTAGAGATTAGAAGAGTGCACGTGACTTACCATGACTCACCATTGTGGTACAGACACGGGACCCTGCGCCAAAAGCCAGCTCGCATTGCTGGTCCGCCGTGTAATCCTCACCGGGCAGTCTGCTCATGTCCATGCTTTCCGCTCGATCAGGCTTGTCGAGCAAGCACGTGCCCTCGTACGACCTGAAACAAACCTCGACAAGCTCGAAGATCATCCCAGGTAACTCGCAATAGTCAAACTTCGCTCGCTTTGCTAGCTGGACAAAAAATCATTTCATCCATGGGAACCGAATATGTTTGTCACTTGTAACCTAACCTCTTAAGCACGGCGCGTTCGTCCGTCGACGAAGCCACTGCAGTGGCGTACAGTGCTTAAGAGGTTAACAAGACCATTAAACAGATAAATAAAATGCTATTCCGGTTCCCGTGTCTTTCAATTAACGCAAACGATTTTTATTTTGCAGAAAGATCCGCTAAAGATATTCCAACAGCTTGCAAGCCCTGTCTGTCGCTGATTTGGCGACTCGGTGAAAGCATCTTGTGCAAGTTCAAATTCAAATGTTTCGTCCAGCTGAAAGGATGATTTTCAGCAAGTGCTGATTCAAATTTCAATTTTTGTCCAGCTGGAAGGAGGATTTTGAGCAAGCGCTGGCTCATATTTCATTTTCTGTTCGTTTAGAAGGCTGATTTTGAGAATTGTACGGTGATTCATGCCCAGGGTTTCCCACGTATCATCGAGGACCAAATTTTTGTCGGTGACAAATGGGATCCGGGGCGTGCGGCTTATTTAGAATCCAGCGGAACCGGATTCCAAAGTGTAGAGTCGCCGAGACGGCAGATCTACTGACATTGCAGAAAAAAACTCGCTGCACCGACTCTTCCGACCAACTGAATTCATTGAATGACGCCTCTTTTAGCGAGGGAGACTACGCTCTGGCGTCACTCGCGATCCTCGGATCTCTTCGATGACTTTCGTTGAACGTTGACCCTCGGTACTACCAGAGCGCATTTCTTAAACACTAGGTTGTTGCCATGAAATATCCCATTTTTCACAGTCGCTATTAGTCTGCGGATTTCATGCATATTTAGGTAAAAAATTAGTAGGTGAAACTTGAAACAATACAGAAATGAAAGGAATTTAAGAGGGAGACTTTATTATCTATAAAGAGAAGAGAAGAAATCAATCTTTCTTTAAAAGAGAATAAATCAATTACTTTAAATTGATTTCTTCTCTTAATAATTGTGATAGGTTGTAAATAATGTATCAGTGATACTAAATTCACCATGTATCTTTTATCTCATGTTCCACCTACTCATTTCTGTCATAAACGCATAAAATCTGCAGTCATTATTATTATCACTAACATGTCAAAAGGAATTGTTAAAAGGTCCTCTTACCCTAACGATAAATCTTTGCTGTCAATTGTCACGTTGAGATTTCTATAAAAGCACCAAAATTAGCAAAATTGACTAAAATAATTTTGCAGGTCGGGATTACAAAATTCGACAATACAGAAGAATTGAAGGAAAACCTCGAGTAGCATTTCTTGAGGAGACTATTTGTCATGAAAGAGCGCAACAGAGGATTAGATAATGGATGAACGCGCGCACTGGTTTAATGAAGAAATAGTCAATCTGAACGTGACAAACGAAGCGCCTAATCTGCGTCATCGTGACGCAGGGTTAACTCGTCGACGTGACACGTTTCAAAACGAATATAACTCACTCGAGGAACTCGGTGACGAAATGCCGAGAACATTTCGACCATTTCCATGGGAACGTGTTGTTGTCCAGCATCCTGGACATGATGTTGTGCTGGCCGGAGCTGTTCCTGAACTTCTCGCATTTCCTGTCGTCGTCGTGGGGCATGCTTAATCTGAAATTCATCGTTTAGAACCGTTCAATAGTTGCTCTTTTACTTAATTTTTTAACACGTTATCTACCGAAATGTGCGATTTTCGAAATTGCATAAAAATGAAAGTTTTCTTTGGTTCCGAATTGTTTAATTGAAAAATTCAATGGACCGTCTTATATTGATTAATACCAGGTAATTTTATATAGATTTATGATATTTTATATCGTCTTATATAGAGCGTATGTATTTGTTTAACTAATTAGCTAAATTTGTTATTCAGGATTACTACGCTTCCAGTAGATAAAGTGTTGGATCGATCCTGGACATTTCATAGCAATCGTGCCGGATTATATCTATATGCTACAATATTTATAGAGTGCCCAGCTGGTCCCAGTTGCTTGGACCGCCTTCAGCGCCCGGTCTCGACAGAAATAAGCGTTTATTTACGAAAGTCCGAATGCTTTTACAGCCTCCGATAATGTTACTCACACGTGACCGATCTCGTGGGCTATAGTGAACGACGCTGCCAGTCCTGTGTCCTGAACAATAGCGCAGGAGGATTTTCGGGAGCACATTCGTCCTACCTCGGCTAGACCCAGAATGTCGCAACGCATTTTCATCGGATCGTGGCACAGATTTTCCCTGAAAATCATTTGTCATAGCAATAAATTTTACGCCAAGACTCGGTGAATATTTTATCAACGCGTTGTCTCAGTAGAGTTATTGAAAATATTAAAATACAATTTTTTCGTTGTGTTATTCACTAGTATACAGTATTTTTAAAATAAAAATTGTCTTATTTTTCTTTCTAGTAAAATCAATTGAATCGTACCTGGTCAAAAGAAGAGCAGCATCATGGCGTATCGGGAACGGCTCGTCAGGACTATGGTATTTCCAGTCGCAAAAATTCTTCAGCATTAGGGCTGCAGAGGTGCCATTCATTTTCGGATCTCTGGGCGCGAAGACGTGGTCCGTTTGCACGATTTTCATCACGGAAATGCTTATGGCATTCCCGATCGATCGATCCTTGTAGATCCGAGAAACCTGGACAGAGAAGAATAGCGGTTCTGAATAAACGAGGGAATCTCTCTGTTTAATATATAATTTTAATTTTAAATTAGTTGATGTAATATTTTAAATATTTCTTTTTGCCTCACGTGGTAAATCAATTGTTCTAACTTCTAAAAAAAATCAGGTACCACAGTTAGAACAATTAGTTTACTACAAGAGGTGGAAAAAGAAATTTCGAAATAATTGCAACTGAACAGAATTGCAGAGAAAGTACCAAAATATTTTTAAACTATTTCCTCTGGAATTCCGACTAATTGCAATTTCTTCAAAATAAAGTAGCCTAATTGTTCCAGCTTCTAAAAAAAGAAATCCAAGTCGTACGGTCCGATATTGAAAATAGAGTTTACACGAACGGAGTATCAACAGCGGTTGAAAAATCTATTTTCTCGAGCCCCGTTAAAAATCACGAAGCAAGTATTAAATGATGCAGTTGAATGTCGTCCATTGCGGTCCATCTTCCATCCAATGGATTCGTTCTAGAGGGATCGGACACGAAGGCTTTGGGGATACGAGGCACGCTGCTAATTAAGAGTCAACTGTGTCTTGCATTGTTTATGCATGGCCATATTCTTTTTGCTCTCTCCTGATCCGTGCGTGTACGTTTCTCCTCGAGGGTCTCTCCCTCCTTTCTCTCTCTCTCTCTCTCTTTCTCTCCTTCAACGCTTCATTAAGATGCAATCGAATCCGTTTGTAAAAATCATTCCCCTTATTAAATGTCTCGCGGCTGACGAGAATGCGTTCGTAAACGCGTGAAAACGGGGATTAACGTCGATCACTCCGACGGTTCTGTGGACATTCGATTTCGAGACCACCCCTCCGTGGGTCACCGGCGAATAGAAATGCATGAAATGCAAGAATTAAACTGTTTTTTTTTTTTTAGTCTCCTCGGCCGCACGACGAACCGCGGTGTATTGCTGCGATAAGCTGAACAAGTCACGCTATAAAGAAAGGAGGCACAAAAGGAAAAGAGTTTTGTCGAGGATTTGCGTTGAAGAGAATTCACGGTTGGTCCTTTTACGCGTTACAATATTGACAATGGAAGAGATGAAGAATATTAATTGGAAAGTGCGAATTTTTTAAATATTTAAAAAAATTAATTTTTATCGCCATTAATTAATTAATATTGTTATTCTATTTAAACAGTTACAATTTCGTGAAAAAGAATCCAACAATAAAATAGGATTACAATGTCGAAATTGTTACAAACAAAACAATTCACCGGAAACATCGTCCGGCGATTACAAATCAAAGGTGTTACGCGCTTTTGACTTCCGATCGGCCGTTCACTGGCACAGTTTCGAAACCGAACATTTGCAAAAAAAAACCCCCGCGTCAAGTGCAGTTCACGTGCGCAGTTACGCAGCCCTGAGTGCAAGCGCACCGTTTAATCAATCAATTACGGGCAAACGGCTGTTCTACATGCGCGAATCTGTTGTAACCACTCTATCCGCGAGCGAACCGTTGGGGAAATGTGTCCGAATGACACGTCGCCCCGACGACCGAAACGTTCCACCAATTGAATGCATTAGGGCCGGTTCGTTTCATCTAATTAAGCTGCTCGAAGATGCCTAGTCATTCTTCGCGATTGATCGCTGGCAATGAACGTTTTCCGAAGGTTCTGGACGCCTGACTATCACATTTCGCTTTCTTCGTCTGTCTAGGGCCAGAGCTGATCAGCGTTTGCCCGTAGGAGCTCTAAGCCACGCCCGTGGGCCCTAAGCCACACCCTATGGGCCTCAAGCCACGCCCCATGTGCCCTAAGCCACGCCCTATGTGTTCCAAGCCTCGGCCCGTAGGACCTAAACCACGCCCCCGTGGGCAGACGGTGAACAGCTCTGACGCAGACAAAAAATTAATTTAATTATTGCCTAATAGGAAGATTATTAGTTCAACAATTGTGAAAAATAATGTGCGCCGATGGTGTCAGTGTTAAACATTCGTTTCTCACAATGTACATAACAGATTTTTCAGCTGACTACAGATCAGGTTATTAGGTAATCGAGGGTACCGTACCAGATTAGTTATTTATAAGCTGTTATCGTGTTTAGAAAGTAAAAAGAAGCTACACGTGGTCCCGGAGTTGATAGGTGGACAGTGGCTCGCCGACGACGGGCAATTTCCTTCGTTATCTCTCGTTTCATAGCGATCGTATAAATTAGAAACTTCGCTGTCGGTGCGTACACGGGAAGTAAATTATAATATTTTTTTCCCCATCGGATCTGTTGCAGTCGTATATCATTTCGCAGGATTTCTTTCGTCGTCGCGTTTATGTATATCGCCGCGCGAGAACGGCGGCGGTTCAGCCGGTGATACTTATCACACTTGAGCGCTTATTATCTTGATTACCGCGCAAGAAGTCGCCGGGGAATTAATAATGTCGCCCCGGGCCATACGCGCGATAAAAACGTCCCGTTTAGAACGAATTAAAAACGGATTCAACGTTGCCTGACAATAGGGGTTGCATTTAAAGTAAAATAAAAATAAAATAATAAATATAATAAATAAAAAGAATAATTAAATATTTATTTTCTAAATTTCTATATGTCTATATTTCTATTTTCTATATTTCTATATTTCTATATTTGTATTTTCTATAATTCTATATTTTTATTTTTCTATTTTTCTATATTTCTATATTTATTTTAGTTTGGAAGTTCATCCATCCATTTTTTTTGTAAACTAGTAAAATCCACAGTCCATTAATGAGTTATAAATTGCACTTTATTTGCACTTTCGCAGCACCCCAATAATTTTCTGCCACCCAACATAAAAATTGCCTCGAAAGACAAGGTTCGTCGGACGGTGTTAATAATAACAATAATGTAGGGTCCCTTTCTCCTTGTTCCTCCCGCGTTTTTTCCTTTCGAATGCTCGAGGGGGTTGATTAACAGGCCATCAAGCAGCCGGGGACCGTAAAAAAGGTCCCGGGTGAAGTCTCACTGGACCGGTTAGAGAAACGCGGCGATTCAATCGTGTCACTGGGCGATCGCTATGTCAGACGCACGCAAACAGACAAGTTTTTCATTTCCATGAAGGTGGTCATCCATAAGCGACGTATATCCACCGCGATCCTGTCCTGGTACGAGTATGGTTAAATGGGTTATCTCGACTGCAAAAATTCATCTTTATTAACATCGCTCGCGTCCGCTCTTCCCGTTACACACACCTTCTCATCTCGTGTACACCGATCCCATCGAATCGCCATTTCTGGCTCCGGAAAATACGCCAACACTAAATTTCTGATTTACGAAAAATCACCGACGTGTTACTGATACAATTTCACTCATTATTTATGACTGTAGTCATTGCACTTGTTTGTTACAGCTGGCCTTGCTCGCAGGGGCGTGGTTTCGAGCCACTAGGGGTGTGGCTTGGAGCCCGGGAGGGCGTGTCTTCGTGCACCTAGGGGCGTGGCTTCGTGGCCGTTGTTCTGTGTACGCCCAGCACAAGAAAAATCCTCCTTTTTGCGAAAAACTGCTGATTGAAAAGTTTAACCGGAAAACCGTCGCGAATAAGAGGTGCCAATAGTCTCATAAAAAAAATTTTACAAATTATACAAGGCAGTATATTATACCAGTTACTTTTAATACTCGGTAGCTTCAATGTCAGCTCTTTGTAACTTAAAAATAAATGCACAATGAATTCACAAGAATTCTATAAATAAAATATTTAATGAATAAATAAAAAAAAAAAAATACTTAATGACACATCGGTATGTGACTTGAAAGTTGCAGGGGGAACCATAGAGGACATTAATCCTGGCATATTAATGCGAGGAGCAGAAAAGACGCTAGAGGCGGCGACCATCCGAGAAGATATCATGCACGGTGTACTTATGGTAACCACACGTGTCCCGGCAAGAGGCCCTGCCCCGGGATAGAATACGATGGCCACGCTCAACTTATCAAACACCGTTCGACGCGACGTCAAATTAGATTTCATCGATTCCGAAAAAAAAGTCATGAATATCAAAAGATGATCGATAGCCGGGAAAGCTGATTGAATCGTCGTCCGTATGAATGACGGGCGTGGGCACGTGAAAGTGAGCCCCGGACGCTCTCCGTGGGATGTTGCCCTCTTCTGAGGTGTGGTCCCGATTCGCGTGGGACGCGCAACCAACTCGATGGTAATGACCTGGTTGACAATGACGAGGCTAACCGTCAAATTATATATGAATCATTCATTTGTCACCGGACGATCGGATTTCCTCGTTCTATTGATTTTACCTGCCTCCGGACACCCCCTTATCGCTGATCGTGTCGTTTGCCCTCGCATCATCCTTACTTATGGACCAAAACATAAGTAGACTGTCGATTTTATTTTGGTATTTGGCTACCCTTTTCTTAACTCGCTGATCATGTCGTCTTGCGTCTCATTGCTCCAGCACACAACATACAACACACTATAGCATAATATGCAACCCAGTATAATACAGTATAGAATAGTATAGTGTAATTTAGTGTAAGTACAGTACAAGTATAGTATAGGTAGTATCGTATGTGGTATAGTATAGTCTATGTAATACAGTATGTAGTATAGTATAGTATATGTAGTACAGTATGTGGTATAGTATAGTATATGCAGTACAGTATGTGGTATAGTATAGTATATGCAGTACAGTATGTGGTACAATATAGTATATGTAGTATAGTATGTGGTATAGTATAGTATATGTAGTACAGTATATGGTACAGTATAGTATATGCAGTACAGTATGTGGTACAAAATAGTATATGTAGTACAGTATGTGGTATAGTATAGTATATGTAGTACAATATGTGGTATAGTATAGTATAGCATACATAGTATAGCATGGTAGAGTAGAGTACAGCATAATAGTATAGCATAATATTATATAGGATAGTACAGTATAGTGTAGTATAATATAGTCTAGTATAGTATAATATAGTATAGTATAGTGTAATACAGTATAATATAATAAAGTACAGTATAATATAGTATAATGCAGTAAAATAAAATATAGTAAATTTTCAGAATGGAGAATTTGACTTGTGAAGAGGCGAATTTCATTTGCAAAAAGTTGAATAAGACCTGCGGAACGTGGTAAAACAATTGAACGGGCCTAACTCATGGTTGGGGCCGTTGGTCTCGAGACATTGCATCTGGAAAGCATGGTCACGCGTTCCAGAATGGCACCTTCAGAGGATTGCCTTTTCCGTGGTCTATCCGTGTGCTAGGCGCCGCTTGCAAAACCAGACCGACGGGCATAAATTACGGAGCAGTGGGAAAAGTGTACCAGAGCGGCGCGAGCACCGTGCACCGTGCGCACCGTGCGCAGCGCGCAGGGTAGCCGAGGTTTAGTGGGGCACGTCCCACGTGGTTCGCGAACGTTACGCTCTGTTTAAAGATTCCGGGGCCCCGACGATTATATAATTGGCCATCCCACAATATAAGCGTATATGCACAACCGGATCGATCTTTCACCGCTTAAAGTAATTCGATTCGAATGCAAATCCCGTTTTCTGCCGTGCCGATCGGATTGAATGCAAATCAGCCCCGGGGTTAGGTCGTGATTTTCATGTTTCTATCCGTTGTTAAAGGGAATTGAAACGGGCGGGCGCAGGGTAGCCAGGCTCTAATGCCTTCTAACGCGCTATCTGTCCGGCACAATCGATTCTCGTAATTCTCCAAGTAATTAGCGGATCGGTTGTTCGAACGAATTTATCACCCGACGGATAGCAGGTTTACAATGTTACCGGCACCGCCTGAGACGCTATATATCCAGCAAATCTGATTGTTTTCAAGGCCTAGCAGTCTTCTTTGAATTATATTGAACGAGGGGTGCAAAGGGGACTTCAAATACCCACGAAGGTATGTGCGAAATGCTAATCCAAAAAGTCGAACAGTTCTCCTAAGAAAAATTCATGAAAATTAACAACAAATAGCACTCAAAACCAGAGTACCCCTTGGAACAAGCTGTATAAAAAAAAATATAACTTACGCAATTATAATTATTTTCACTTGAAAAAAATGCCCGATATACTTCAAATGCCAATAAATATGTATGCAAAATCCTAATCCTAAAAGTCGAACAGTTCTCCTAAGAAAAATTCATAAAAGTTGGCAACAAATGGCACTGAAAGCCACAGTACCCCTAGGAACGTGTTGTATAAAAAAATATATAACTCAGACAATTTTTATTATTTTTGCTTGAAAAAACTAGGGTATGCACTTCGAGTATCCGTAAATGTGTCTGCCAAATCGCAATGCAAAAGGTTCAATATTTTTTCTGCTAAAAATTCTGAAAAATAGTTTTATGCGGCTATAGGAATGCAGCCTCTTAACGATGCACACAGACTTTCCATTTCCGTGCAAGGTTTACGATCCTGTTCGCCCGGAAGCAGCACGGATCGAATTCGATCCGAGCTCCAATTGCTGGGCGAAAATGTCAACGTCGCGTTAAAGGTAGTTAACCAGCGCGATCGTATCGGAGCGGCCGGGTAGAATTTATAATCCCGAAGGTGCAACTTGTACTTTCTATTCTCTCGGCGATGAATTGTGCGCGCCACCGCGCCGCGTTCGCAGCCACGCAGGAGCCGGTCGCTCCTGAAATTTATATCCCACGGAATCCACGTGTATATACGCATACAGATATACGCACAGCTTCTAAATGTTCGCGCGTAGCAGAATCCGCCCCGCGATGCCAAGCAGAAACCGAGTGCCCGGTTCTCTCTTGTCGACAAGATTGTATTCCCCTCAACAGGGGCGGCCATTATGTCAACCGGGCACGCTAATTTCTCGCGCCGCTGAAATTTCCACCCGGTAAAACGCGAATATACAGCCCGCTAATTAAAGATGATTAACGACCTTCGGCCCCCGGTTGCGAAACCACGACTCTCGGCCCACGCGATTCCCGCGCGAAAACGAAACTTCCGGCCATTCGTTTCGCATTCGCTGCTCCTGCTGTGCGGTGACCGATTTCATAAATCTAGGGGAAATTTTCTATATGCATGCACTGTACATTCTTCTAGATTCCAATATATTCTAGTACATTGTAGCTTATCTCAGTGAATTCTATTTTATTGCAGTATATTCTTGCATATTCTAGTACGTCCTAGCATACCATAGTATGTTCTAGTATATTAGTACATTATAGTATACTATAATAGATTCTAGTATATTAATACATTCTAGTATACTATAGCATATTCTAGTATATTCGTACGTTCTAGTATACTATAGTATATTCTTGTATATTCGTACGTTCTAGTATACTATAGTATATTCTTGTATATTCTATATAGTATATTCTAGTATATTAGTACGTTCTAGTATACCATAGTATATTCTAGTATATTAGTACATTCTAGTATACTATAGTGTATTCTTGTATATTTTATATAATATATTCTAGTATATTAGTACGTTCTAGTATACTATAGTAGATTCTAGTATATTAATACATTCTAATATACTATACTATATTCTAGTATATTCGTATGTACGTTCTTGTATACTATAGTATATCCTTGTATATTCTATATACTACATTCTAGTATACTATAGTATATTCTAGTATATTAAGACATTCTAGTATGCTATAGTATATTCTTGTATATTCTAGTACGTTCTAGTATACCATAGTATATTCTAGTATATCCTATTTCATTCTACGATAATATACGCTGGAATATTTTAGTATAATTTTCTACATTCTGGTACACCACAGTATATTCTGGTTTCTTTTCCTCGTTTGGCCAAAACGTTCTCGCGAACATGCGCAGCCTACTCATTTGTTATTTCGTGATATCATTAATATTGTGAAATTTTATTAACACCGATTCGTTATGGTGCAGAGCTTATGGCTGGAGACGGTACAGACGATTTTTCAGCGGCAATCGAATTAGTGCCGTAGGTGGTTGACTGATGGTCGAAAGTTCGTCGGCTACCTTTCGATATCCCGAAACGAACTAGGAACGCAGCCAACGCATTTGCATAATATTTAATGCTCGTGACAGATCCCGCTGGCAAGCAAGATCGATCATCCATGAGATCCAACCGCCGCCGCCGCTGTTTCGTGGATCCTCTTTTAATCCTGTTCGCCTCTGGTACCGAAGGCCCTCTCCCTTCCTTTTTTCTTCGCCGAAACCATGCTCGGACAAAGTGATACACCCACGCGGCGTGTCGGGCTTTGTTTCCACGTGTTTTTTTTCCCCAGTTTTATTTTTTGTTTTTTTTTTTTTTTTTTTTTGAACGAATGTCGGACCTATGCTGTGTAATAAATACCCGGCTGCGCAGGGTGCGCCGCGAGTTGCGCTTCTCTGACTCGTATCGTTTCATACTGAATTGGATTTGATTTTCATTTACAACAATCTGGCAATTGTTGCTAATAAATGTTTTTTTTTATTCTAACTTTTACCAGCACGTTCGTGAGATTTTTCTGATTACAACGAGCCTAAACACGACACGATTTGTTCGCGTTTTGGAGAATTCATATATTGGAGAATTCGGAAATCTTCAGTTCGGATAATAGAGGCTCTACTATATTTTGAATTAAACGGGCGAACGTGGTCCGAATTGTGTCGTGTTTTGTCTCGTTTCAATCAGAAAAACGTCGCGGATATGTTGGCAGATGTTTCGCGAAGAAAACAAAGAAAGTTTTGTTAATAATAATTAGGTATTTATAGTTCCAGACTGATCTGGAAGAGAATCGATGAGTAAAGACTCACCGTGCTCATCAGCAGCAAGATATATCCGGTCAAGTATTCTGGGCGGTGGTACTCTATCATCTTGGCATCGGCCACCACCATGATCTCGATGAAATACTGAAGTGGCAGTGCTCGGTGCGACATGAATGGTGTCAATTCCATCTCCGAGATGTGACCATACTCCACGCTGAATTCGTCCCTTCTATGCTCCACGGAGTAGTATCTGCAATTAAAAAAAAATTTTTTTTTTCTTAAGCTTTTGCACTTTGCAACGTACGTACAGCGTTTACTCGATATATGTCCACATCACGGGTCTAACCAGGGACATATATCGAGTAAAGACTGTATACCTCCCAGGATGCACAGAAAGGTTTTACAATTACGGAAAAATGTTTTACAGGGTGTTAAGAAATGGTCTTGGCGAAAAATAAATTAATAAAATAATAAAAAATAAATTATGTAATAAAATTTTTTTAAACAAACTTAAAAAAATAGTTGTCGTTGTTAGCTTTCTAATTTAGGGAGGTATTAAAAAAATCATTGTTATCGCGATTGAGATTGCAAAACGTATGTTACCTCTTATACCTGTCGCCGTTTCGTAAAAAATACATATTTTCTAGTCGTCGGTCTACAGGCGGTTCATATTTCTCTTTGATTTGGTAATCGTCCACGAACTTCTTCTCTGTCAATGATCTCCGTCTTCGAGATCGACCATCGATGTAGACTCTGTTGTCTAACACATCGTCTGTGTCGAAATTCTGTGAATCTTCATCTGCAACAAAAAAAAAAAAACAAAAAAATAAGTCAGACATTGTTTAATAAAATATTCTCGAAGGTTGCTTGATATTGAGCGGAAAAATATAATGTTGTATTAAAATTTGAATATAATTATTGTAGGTTGCCGGTCTGGAGAGTGAACAAACGAAGCAACAAAAATGGCGTGCACGCTCGGTTACAATGTGAGGCATTGTCGACAGATTTTTCCATTTATCACATCAACGCGCGTTTCTTCGGCCTGCAAATGATTAATAGTTTACGTCCGCGACGCGACGGAAGCCACTTTTCAGAGAGATCGAGCAGAACCGCCTGTTCGCCTGGATAACTTCATTGCAATGGCCGCTCGTGCTTAAGATTTTCCGGATTACATTGACCCAGGGGTCAACGAACATTCTAACCTTGTTGCATTCCGAGTTTCGAAACGTTTGACATTGAGAGAGGATAGTACACCTCAAGGTTTATTTCACTTTTTATTCTTGCATACCTGACAATGCCTATTACGATAGTATGTCGAGATTGTATTTTTCAGTTTTCTGTACAAAAGAATGTTTGAAAATATCTAGTAAAATATCTAGTAAAATACTTAAAGATTTGTTTTACTTCTTAGTTTTGTAATACAGGAATATTTGAAAATATTTATTTAGGTATTACTTAAAAGTTTGTTTTACTTTTTAGTTTTGTAATACAAGAATATTAGAAAAGCCTTCATTTAGGTATTATTTAAAAATTTGTTTTACTTTTTAGTTTTGTAATACAAGAATATTAGAAAAACCTTCATTTAGGTATTATTTAAAAATTTGTTTTACTTTTTAGTTTGATAATACAGGAATATATGAAGAATAATTATTTCCAGGTTGGATTTTTATTTATTCGTTGGTACTTATTTATTTTTATTTATTTTTAATAAATTCATAATTCAAAGTGATAGGTCAAAAGAATTTTAAAAATGATCAACGGGAGAAAGCATTCTGCGAAATTTCGAGACGCGTTTGAGAATGTCCATCCGTGTCTCGCGGACGCAGAAAATGTTTATTTATGTTGACAGCGGTCGCTGTTGTGACTTAGCGTTCTAAAAATACCGAAATTTTTCGATTTCATCCGGCGGCTCGACTTTCACGACGAAAAAGGCGCCAGAAGACAAAAATCCCTTTGTACTGTCGTTGAACATACGGAGCCAGTTTGGATCGATCGGATCGAAAGACAAAGCACAACTGTTCCCGATATAGCTGTAAGTATAGTCAAAGGATCGAGGCAACGATCATACCGCGTCTAATTGAACGCGCGGTTGACACTTCGAGAGAAATCGATACGTCCTGACGCGTTCGCGATCCACGATCCATCTTGATGTCCTTCGCGCCTACCATGTGTGGGTATCTGATCCTGGGACGTGCGATCGATTTTCCTTTCGTTTCGCTATCGTACAGGGTGGTCGCGTTATTATTATCCCGCATTCTAAATACACTGTACTATACTATACACTATACTGTACTTTATTCCACTGTATTTTGCATTTTTCTGTACTGTATTTATACTGCAGATATTGTATTATATTGTACTGTATTCTATTGTACACTGTACTATACTATACACTATACTGTATTTTATTCCACTGTATTTTGCATTTTTCTGTACTGTATTATATTAAAGATATTGTATTATATTGTACTGTATTCTATTGTATTGTATTGTATTATGTTGTACTGTATTGTACTGTATTGTACCGTATTATATTGTACTGTAATGTATTCTAGATACTGTAATGTATTGTACTGTATTGTACTGTAATGTACTGTATTTTCCTGTATTGTATTGTGGATACTGTAATGTATTGTACGGTATTGTATTGTAGATACTGGAATGTATTGTAGATATTGTAATATATTGTACTGTATTGTATCGTACAGTATTGTATTGTACAGTATTGCATATTACATTGTACCGTATTGTGTTGTACAGTGTTGCATATTACATTGTACTGTATTGTGTTGTACAGTATTGTACTGTAAGTACTGTATTATACTTTACTGCACTGTATTGTATTCTACTGTATTGTACTCCATTGTTGATTTAATATATTTATAATATTGTCGTAGATAATTTACAGTTTGCTAGTGTCAACAAAATACAATTAATATATGAATACTAGTAAAATCTCAAGAAAAAATAATTCGAGGAATGTTAACTATTTTTAGCAATGATCATTTTAAAAGGTGTGCGCAGAGACCTTTTGCGCTGACTTTCTATAAAGTTTAAATGTTATCCAATTGTGTGGAAATTTTCTGAAAAACGAGAGAAACGAACGTGCGTCACCGATCCAGCAAAGCGTCAATGAATCACGGCTGAACGATTGCTTAATGATTGCGTTAAATCGATTAGCCTGCATCGATTAAGTATTCATCTGATCGTGGTCGTGTGTGCGTACGCTTGATGGATCCCCGTATCGAGATCGCGATATCGATAAAGAGCCAGAGTCCGCTGTTCACTGTGAAACTCGAACCTTTCAATGAAACCTTTAACCGTTTTGTTTGCGAATGACTTGTTCCCAGTCGAGTATCGAACAAACATTTCACTCGCAAATGAGGCGGTTAAACAAGTGTCACGAAAAACGCAAATCATGCGATTGAAAACTGTGACGTTGACTCCGAAAAGTACTGGGACACTCTTCTGATTTTGTTTGATAAGATAATATTTATCTGATGTTTAATAAGTTGATATTTAAATTGTAACAATTCTTCTTTCTGATAAATTATCACTTGACTATGCACCTTTCTGTAAAACAACAATTTCCCTCTACCATTTGCAAGAAACTGGAGCTAAATAACCAAATTCTTTTCTTTTTTCAATAAATTTTCTTGACCAAATTCTTTTCCTTTTGCAATAAATTTTCTTGACCAAATCTTCTTTTTGCAATAAATTATCTTAACAAATTTTCTTGACAGATCTTCTTTTTGCAATAAATTTTCTTCACAACTTTTCTTCTTGCAATAAATTTTCTCAATAAATTTCCTTAATAAATTTTCTTTTTGCAACAAATTTTCTACTTTTTCTCGCAACTACAATCCGCACAATTATCGCCGATAATAGCATAATATTAAACACCGTATTTTGTAGTTTCGCGAAACCTTTCACTGTCAACAAATGCAATCTAATTATCGCGTTTGATGCAGAAACGTGAACGTGAAGTCTATAATTTAACGACAGCACGGACCCGTTCGGTACATATCAATCTCTTCGGAAAATTATAATGCAGTAACGATATTGACTAAAAAAAAAAAAAAACAAGTGGTAGCAGCTTCTAGCAGCGAAAAACTGCAACCCCTTCGGATTGCTGCAAGTCCCCGAAGGAATGCGATTTCATGCAATCGTAATGATAGCTTTATTACCCGTTGTAATTGCCCTTATTGCCATTATTATCCTCGACGGTGATTGCCTGAAATATTGTTTCGCGGCCATGCGCTCGCGAATCTCGACCGCGCGATTTCTGTCCGTGATATTCGAGTAATTAGTTTATCATTAACGTTCTATCATCCGACGATTATTAACAGCATCATGTTTTAATCACTTAATGCGGCTAAAGAGTGTTCGGTTGAATCGACGATGATCGGTGAGCAATTACAAATTGGTTTGAGCTTCAATTATAGTTTCGTGCTGGAGAGGGAAATTAAACTGTTAATTAAATTAATTAAATTAATTAAATTAATTTAGTAGGCGATTCTTCAGTCTAAGTATACTAGTAAAATGATATTTATCTCTCTACAGTAGAATATAAGTGAGCACATGTTTTTCATCGGCTGTACAAATTAATACTACATTTTTTCCATTTAGGTTATAAAATGAGACGATCAATGTTGTTCATTAATTGTTCTAAAAATCTTTTGGTATGTTTCTCCAATCAAAATGCATCAAAGTGCACCAAGCAATAAATTGTCATGCAAGAAAAAATAATAAAATATAGCTTGCAAAAAGGAATTATTTTATTAAGAATTTAGTATTTACTCATTGCAGATACACATAACTGTGAGTCACAAATACAGCCACTTGTGGTTCTTTAAATAATAATAAGTACACAGCAGATTTTACTCATTCGCTACAAGAATGAGTAATTTAAGAAAATAAAAATATTAAAAGATATAAATATTAGAAATGATGTTACATTATTTTCAATGCATCGAACGTATCAATAGTAAAATTCTATTTCACTCTAACTTGTTGCGATTGAAATAGGAAATTTTTCTTATGTTCTAAAATGTGTATAGCGAAGAAAAATTCATTGTTAAAATAATTTGATTGACGATCGAACATTAGTGCTGTACCTTCGAACACCTGGTCAAATAACAATCAGATCTCGCGCGCGGCACGACAAAACCCAAAAAGGATTGAACATGATGTACCGGGCATGTGTTCCGTCACACCCTGCGTAACAGGAAATTGTGTTCGTTTCAGATACGTCCCGATAAGCTTCGAGCGTACCTTAAGAAGGTTTCCACCCTGCCCCTCTCTCTCTCTCTCGATCCTCGTGTTTCTCTGATCTAGCGTTCCTCTCCTCCTCTTTCCCGACATCCAGCCTTTTAACGACCATTCTTGCCTGGCCCATTAGGGCGCGGCTTTTGTCATTCTGATTTCCATGGCGCATTCCTGCGGCGAATACCGGTTCGTTTTTCGTTTGCTTGAGTTACTCCACTTATACGAGGCGCGCCACTGACAGGATGCATAGTGATCGACGCGCGACACCGTGCACAACTCCTCGGCCACATACCACGAAATTAACGCTGAAGAGCCGGGGCTCTTCGAATTAACTCTCCGAATAGCAGATCGTGTTATACCATAGTCGCCAGATGAGGGGAAGGAGGAGAAATCGAGGGGAAAAAATTACCCCCTCTCTCTCAGGCAGTACTGCGCGGTGGAAGGGGAAATTAGAGTGGGGGAACAGCGCGATAGAAGGTAAAATTAGAGTGGGGAAATAGTGCAGTGGAAGGGAAAATTAGAGTGGGGGAATAGCATGGTGGTAGGGGAAATTAGAGTGGGGAAGCAAGTCTTGATCCGGCGACTATGGTACTGGGCACGGTTGGGGCCCCTCAAACGCTTGCTTCCCCCACCAATCTCTCTCCCACGCAGCGTGCACCCAGTGTTGCCAGATGAGGGGAGAAGGTTACCCCCTCTGGCAGGGGCCAGTAACTAAATACGACAGTGATCAGACGCGTCATGTGATCAGGCCTTGGCGGAAGAGTGGGGGAACAGCGCGGTGGAAGGGGAAATTAGAGTAGGGGAATAAGTATTGATCCGGCGACTATGGTGCTGGGCACTATGGTACTGGGCGACTATGGGTTGGGACCCCTTAAACGCTTGCTTCCCTCACCAATCTCTCTCCCACGCAGCGTGCACCCAGTGTCGCTAGATGAGGGGAGAAGGTTACCCCCTCCCTGTTAGTAACTAAGCACGACAGTCATCGGACGCGTCATGTGATCAGGCCTTGGCGGAAGAGTGGGGGAACAGCGCGGTGGAAGGGGAAATTAGAGTGGGGGAATAAGT
The DNA here is from genome assembly GCA_913789895.3 of Seladonia tumulorum. Taxonomy (NCBI): domain Eukaryota; kingdom Metazoa; phylum Arthropoda; class Insecta; order Hymenoptera; family Halictidae; genus Seladonia; species Seladonia tumulorum. The sequence continues at coordinate 8,601,788 of OU565280.1, forward strand.
ATTGATCCGGCGACTATGGTGCTGGGTACTATGGTACTGGGCGACTATGGGTTGGGACCCCTCAAACTCTTGCTTTCCCCACCAACCTATTTTCCTAGTGTTGCCAGATGAGGGGAGAAGGTTACGCCCTCCTTGCCGGCTCACGTGACTCGGCCGCGGCGGCAGCGTGGAGGGATTAGAGTGGGGGAACAAGTCTTGATCTGACGACACTGCTCGCACCATCGCCTAGCGCCGTAGCAATACATCTCAGGCGAAGCGCGTCCTATTTCCATGGTAACGGGGCTAACTGGAAGGGGACAGTGGGCGCTATGGGGGGGGGGAGGGTTGTGCCTCAATTCAGGCAACCGTTTCCGACGCTATTCTAGAGCATAAATTTGATAATTTTTTTTTTCTATTCTATTCTTTTATTATTGTTCCCCTCAGGGTTACAATCCTCGCTATAGGTTCACACCTAACCTATGCGTTCACCCATCTTTCGACGGGCCCCAAACTAACGTCTATAACCCAAACCACCGGATGAGCCACCACTCGCCGGCAAATTTGATAATTTGTTGCGCTAAATTTTTGAAAAATATTTTTACACAGGTTCCACTGTATAACATTTTCAGGAAAAATGTTGCTATCTCGTTACACAACAGTGTCTCGTAGCAATAATTGCGCAGACTGGAGCGTAGAATCGTGGAAACGTTGGCCATGGAACTGGGCCCAGTGGAAAGTGAAGAAACTCGGTGGGATCGGGGCCCGTCAAGAACAAAGGTCTCGGGGGGAGAGGTTCGTCGGCGTTCGAACGGTCCCGGGGCGTCTGGACGCGCGTTTCGGCGACGATTATCTGTGTCCGCGGCGCGACGCGACGCCCACGCGTCCCGAGCATAATGGCGAGCGTGCTCCTAAGGCAGCGGGGAAAAAACGCTTCGTCTGACAATGAGCCGGCGAGATAATAGGAGTTGCGGGTGCGTTCAGCCTATTTGTCGTTGGGTTCGTGACTCTCGGTTGCGCACGGTCCACGGTGTGTTTTCCGTTTGCGGCAATCGGGGGGGATCTAGGCGGTTAGACGTTGCTGCCCGTGCCCAAGAGAGAGGACAGACCGGTGGTTTATCCGCGTTTATTGTCGCGCTGCTTTAGGCTAGCTAAACGGGCCGGTTAACATTCGTGGAAACCGGGGAATAAATCGCGGACGACGTAATCGCGATCGGCCGACGGTATTCCGGTTCAAGGAACCGGGCGGGAGGATTTAATTGACGCCGGAGCCAACGCGGAATTTCTTCGGGCCTCCTCCAGGCCCGACCAGGCCCGAACGCGGCGAACACTGAAAGGGCTCTATCCTAGATGGCTGAACTAGTTCGGGGTGGCTCACTAACGAGTAAAACATTCTTATACAAATAACTGAATGAAATTCTTCGGGCTTCTTCCAGGCCCGAACCAGGCCCACACCAGTGAAAATGGATTTTCTAGCTGTGGAAGGTCTAGACACTGAAAGAACTCAATTCTAATGGACTGATCTATCGTCTGGGAAGTCTAATGAGGCAGTAAAAGTATTTTCATAAGGTTACCTCAACGAAATTTTTCGGGCTTCCTCCAGGCCCGACCAGGCCCGAAAGCGGAAAATTCCAAACACTGAAAGGGCTCAATCCTAGTTGACTGAATTAGTTCGGGATGGCTCATTAACGAGTAAAACATTCTTATAAAAATAACTGAATGAAATTCATCGGGCTTCTTCCAGGCCCGAACCAGGCCCACACCAGTGAAAATGGATTTTCTAGCTATGCAAGGTCTAAACACTACAAGGGCTCAATTATAAAGGGCTGATCTATCGTCCGGGATGCCTAATGAGACAGTAAAAGTATTTTCATAAGGATACCTCAACGAAATTTTTCGGGCCTCGTCCAGGCCCGAAGGAGGCCCACTAAAAACTGAAAGAGCTCAATCCTAAAGGATTGATCTATCGTCCGGGATACCTAACAAGGCAGTGAGAAGTATTTTCATAAGTATACCTCAGCGAAATTCTTCGGGCTTGTCCAGGCCCGAACGAGGCCCGCGCGAATCCGCAAAAATGAAAATGGATTTTCTAGCTATGCAAGGTCTAAACACTGAAAGGGCTCAATTCTAAAGGACTGAAATAATTCGGACTAGCTCATTAACAAAAAGAGCATTATTATAAAAATACCTCAATGAAATTTTTCGGGCTTCTTCCAGGCCCGAACGAGGCCCGCGTTGACCCGTATCAGTGAAACTAGATTTTTTAGTGATGAAAGGCCTAATGAGGCAGTGAGAAGTATGTTCATAAGGATACCTCAACGAAATCTTTCGGGCTTCTCCAGGCCCGAGCGCGGCCCGAGGGAGGCCCGCGTTAACACGTAGCGGTCAAACTGGGTTTTAAACATTGAAAGTAGCTGAACATTCATCCTTTAATCATTTTAATAAACGAGGACTTATACATTGAGGCCCTTGAAATATTTTAATCTCGCTTTAAATGTCACAAATGGCATAAATTATGATTTCCATAAAAACCGTGCTGATAAATGTAACAAAATGGTTATTTCGCCGGTGGAATGGCCAGCAATCCGTCATCGGTGTACGACACGAGGGAAAGCATCGCCGGTACGACATTGCCATAAGTTTAGCGGGTACGGGGTCCGGGCCCCGTTGACGCATCGATTGCCTTCCGGATCGTTGGACACGGCGTCGCCAATCGAATCGATTAGCACAAGTAGCATAACATTAATCATTCTCGCGGGCAACCTCGGATTGGGCCCTGCTGTCCCTCCGGCCCCGGTGCGTTATAGCTCCGCGAGCTCATGATTCTCCTGCGCGAGTATTTTATGGTGGTTACGCCGGGAGAAGGATGCACGAGCAAGAAGAAAATCCGGAATGAGTTATGAGACGTGAAAAAAAAAACAAAGAAAAAAGAAAAAGTGAAAAAGAGGTTTCGACGCACGGAACTCCGGAGTTTTATGCGTTTCTTCAAACGACCAGCCCCCACTGTTCCGACGTGTTAACACGTGTAAAGGGCCGAATGATTAATTAAACCGAGGGCAAAGACATACTGGGGAACATCGGAGTGAATGATCGTGAGAGTTGCTGCCCCGCGGTTTCCTGCCCGAGAAAAAAAAAAAAACAGACAAAAAGTTTCGTCACGGATCGTACATCTTCCCGGGAAAAGTGCTCAGGGCTCGCTGGGATTTTATCATCTTAATTTATGATGTTGGACAAGGTTCTTGTCGCGCGCGATTGCATGCGCGATTCGCTTCATTATGGCACATCTGTTCTCCCTAATTTCGATTCTGTTCCATTATCTGCTACTGCGCCCGCGTCTGTGTCGAAAACAATTTCGTCTGCGATACAGAATTAAAAGAATCAGCCAATCACTTCTCTATAGCATTATTTTTTATCGCTAATTAATTATTAAAATTCATAGTTCAAGCACAGACTGAACAGTGGTACACGGAATTCACCAAACTCAAAAAATAAATACACTCTGACCCTTTTATTCCGTTTTTAATTTGTAATTTTGTGCATTTGTAATTTTATTTATTTTATTTTATCTTCCATTCAATGTCTAATTGTTGTGCAATGCCTCATTGTTAGTACAGTGACTGTTCCATAAGTCACTTTAATAAGAATTTAGAGAGCCGTGTGATTAGGCGCTCGATAAAGGTGAGCCCCGCCCGAGAGCCCCAAGTTGCGCACTTATCGAGCAGCCACTCCATTACGACACACAATCGCGATATTTTCATCAAATACAAATTACAATTGACATCAAATACACTGTCAACTAAGATAAAATAAATAAAGTCTACACAAAATTACAAATTATTAGACTGTGCATCTTTATGCAAAATAAACATTTTCAACTACAAAAGGCAGGACTTCTATCTAGAAATTTCCTTCTCCCTCTAACAATTTTAATAAGTCAGGAATAATTTATTAATATTTTCAAATTATCTTAATCTTGCTATATATCAAATTATATTTCTATTATTCTAAATTTCACTCACTCATGTTTGCTACAAAAGTCTACCAACGTAACAATACAAAAAATCCAATAAAGTCCAATTCCTGACACATTTTTCTAGATCTATGGTGACCTCATCAAAAATGGTCCCTCAAGAGGTGTAGCCTAAGTGACGTTGGCATACTGTTGAATAAGAAATAGTTGAACGAATTAATTTAATATTGACGGTTAGTCAACGTGTTTTGCAAGTGCGTATATTCACAACAAAGCGATTATTAGTCCGACAACAGAGGGCCCGGCGTTGAGCCTAATCGAGTACTGATGGGGTTCCGTGTGCGAGGATAAGTTCGGAGGTAAGATGGCATTTCATATGGGCACGGTGATTTATTCGTAGATTTTAACCAATCGCCATAGGGGTTCCGCCGTGTATAAACCTGCCCGGCCGAGAAATTTATTAAGCGCGCCGGGTCGTTCAGCTTCTTCCATTCGACGCCACAATGCAGAACGCATTCGAAACGACTTCTGTCACAACCGATTCCAGTTAAATCGAAAGCTTTCAGGCGAGATACACCCAAGGATATTTCACTCCCATGGACGCGGCCAGCAGAATGATTCTTGTCCGCATAACTCGCAACTGGAACACTGGACAGTATTAATCGTAGGCGAACCCCCATTGTGTAAACTAATTCGGAGAAAATTTTACTAAAATCAATGCTCTTTGTTCGTGGGTAATTATTTTCTCAGGAAACCTTTATTAGCACATTCGTGGCATTTTTCCGAGTAAAATGAGACCAAACACGACATAGTTCGGTGCGTATTTGCCTGTGTAATCCGCGATATAGTGGAACCTCGATTATCCGAACTAGTCGGTAAAACAGAGCGACATCTAGCGACATCTAGCTACAGAGTTAGCTTAAATCTTCGCTGATTTGTGCAATATATCTTGCTCTAGATGTCGCTTTAGATTGTCTACATTGACTTACACGAACTTAGATGTGGTCAGTTCGGATAATGGAGGTTCTACTGTATAGTGAATTAAATGAGTGAATATGGTCCGAATTGTGTCGTGTTTGGGCTCATTTTAATCAGAAAAATGTCACGAACATGCTGATAATGGTTCCATAAATTTGAATTTTACTAATTGTCGAGTATAGTTTCATCTAAACATTTTTAAAGGAAATTTCCAAGATCCACCGAAGGGTTGGATTCAAATACAGGACAATCTTTCGGAAAAGAAGAGGGGGAAGAACCGGATTCGAACAACGGAATCGAACAGGAAAAAAAAAGGATATGCATTCGTAAAAAGCACCTTGGGCAAGGAGCGCCCGGTTAAATGGAAGGCGTGGTGAGATGCAACGATTTCTTCGTAGAGGATGGGGCGTGCGCGTTTCGAGGGTGGGCTTTCTCAGGGGATTCCGGAGCTAAACAGATCGTGGATGGTACAGAGCGAGGGGTTTAATAACGATTGAAGAAAAACCCGAACGAAAGGGTGCGGCCGACGTAACCGCGCGATGACCCGTGGCTATCTCGGTAATTACCAATAATCGCAGCACCGAGATGCGCCTCTCGCCCGAGCTGTTCCCCTCGATGCCAATGACCGTGCGAGGAGAGTACCTGCGCATCGAATGATGCACGATGCCCGGGCAATCGTTGCGCAATGATACGAGGAATGATACTATTTGCCTCGACGCAATCCTCTCCGCGCCGCTCGCATCTTATCGGCATGCTTCCAATCGATAACACCGGCTGTACCCGAAAGAACGTATGTTGACTGATTGCGTCGTTCCAAGTGCACACTATCCCACAAAAATATTGACACTGAATTTAAATTGAACATCCGAATAAGATATAGAGGACCTCGAGCAGCAGGGGCTTTGTACTTAAGTTTTGGAATGAGTAAAAAAGGCTAGTATTAACGACCTTAGCGAAATTTCAGTTTAAGGGACCAGAAATTTTCGAGTCTTTCTTGTACAATCCCGTAGATTTTGACGAGGATATTCCAAAAATCCAAGCATTAACGTTAGGAATTCACCGGTTCAAAAGTTACGCGTATTTAAAGTTGAAACTTTCGAATGTCTCGGCTCGCGTCCAAAGCTTTTGACACGCTCTGTACGCGCTGATGCTTCCTACGTCGCGCGGAGAGCGCTGAGAAGCCGGCGTCACTTTTGTCGCGGCGAAAATGCCGAGCGTTGCTTGACAAGCAAAAAAGATTGGCAGCCATTGGCGGACGGTGTCGAGAGCGCACGGTCGTCCGCCAAATTCACCGGAACGATTCGGTAGACTGCACGGCGCCGGGTCCACGTGCTCGACACAATACATACATCCATACATACATACATACACATACGTACCGGCGTCGATCGAAGTTATGCGAGCCGTTTCTGCCCGACGGAAGATCGATCCCGCGATATGCAAAAGTCATTGACTCGCTACGATCGTCCCGGAATAACGGATACCGGTGATCAAGATCGAACTCACCAGTCCCTTCTTTCCCTTTGCCTTGCCTTCTTCTGGTTCTCCCTCGGGTTCCCCTCCCCTCCCCACCCCCTCCCCCACCGCTCTTTTTCCTTCTACCTTTTTCCTTTCTCCGGGTTCCCCGAGCAAGTACTCGATCTCGATCTACTCTCTGATCGCGACACGATCCGATGATCGAAGGGAGAAGTCGTGTTATTACAGGTTACCGGCGAAATGACAGCCATCACGTGACCTTTCTCGATCACCGGGATCGAGCAAAGCTTATCGGCTTTATCGGCTGCTCGAAATCCAACCGGTGACCGGTTATTCTTCTCCCGCGAAGTTCTACTGGAAGATTGCTCGGTTATTTGTTTTGTTAAAGCGTTTGTTGTAATTAATAATGTTTTTTGTATTGAAACATTTGAAGCATTTCCGTCGAGGGGCTACTAGTATCTTCGAGAGGCCATTTTTTGGCGGATATTTAGGAATTTTTTTCAGGGAAACTATTGTACCTTTTGTATTGGAATTTGGCAGACGCTTTTACGGATATTCGAAGTACATACATTATTTTTTTCAAGCGAAAATAATCAATATTGACTGAGTTATATATTTTTTTATACGACCATGTCCCGAGGGGTGTTCTGGTTTCGGATACCTCTTATTACCAATTTTTACGAATTTTTCTTAGCAGAACTATTGAACCTTTTGAATTAGGATTTTGCACACATATTTATTGGTATTTGAAGTACATTAGGTATTTTTTTCAAGTGAAAATAATTACAATTGCATGAGTTATAAATTTTTTTATACAGCGTGTTTTAAGGGGATATTCTAAAAATGCTAAAGCTTCAAATACTTTTTGGATCCACTATACAATGCCAGCCAGTTACAACATTCCTGCCTCATGTAAAATGAGATTCTCGGTAGCCGATACTCGTCGAGAAAGTGCATGTTTATTGGTTAACTGATAACCAATGTAGTCGTATTCATCATGTTTTACATAACCCGCCATGAAAGTAGAGTTCTAAGGTTAAAGAGAACACTTTATCTCCAGGAATTTTTAAACTGTAACACCTGAGGTTTTCAAATTCACGCGGAAGTCGGTAGTAAATCATGTGCATAAGAGTTCAAATCAATTATGTATGGGACTAGTTTTTACATAATCGCGAACGTAACCGTGACGCGCCAGCTAGCATGATAGATTTCAACGCGTGGCTAGAACTGTCGCCGAAGACATTAACGCTTGGTTGCGTTGTAAGCGATATAACTAGTTTACCGAATCTTTATGCAAATTAAAAATAATAAACATTAAGTGTGATAAAAATTGATTTCAAGTTTAGTGTAAAATTCGAGATGTTGATTGGAAATTGTTACTAATTCCTTCGTCGGAAAAATCTGTTTCCTTGAAGGGGGTGATTCTCGAGGTGATTTGCAATAACTTTTTCCTTTGCAAAAATCCTCTCCGTTGCTTTGTTCAGGAGTTATTAACGAAAAACGCGGGCCAATCGCAGCGCGGCTACAGCGGACGCGTTCCGCCCCTGCCAATGCCAACGCCGCGCTCGGCGGGACACGCCCCCGAGGCGGAGTCCGTCCGCTGTTCCCGCGCCCTGATTGGTCCGCGTTTTTCGTTAATAACTCCTAAACGAAGGCTCGGAGTAGATTTTCGCAAAGGAAAAAGTTGCTTCGGATGACCTCAGGAACATTTTGAGACACTGTCAGTTGCATTTGATAAAATATTCCCACCGATAGCAAATCTGTTATATTTAAACAGTTTACAGTAATTTTGAGAAGAAACATGATGAACTTGACTTTGTATTGTTGAGAAAAATTAAATATTAATATTGTTGGTTTAGTACGACAATCTCGAAATCGATTGATCAATTGGTTCTCGAGTTCTACATCGTAAACGTGATTAAAACAGAAACCTGTTTCGGCTCGTAGCAAATCGATCCGGAGAATTTCTAAATCAGACCAAGCGAAAAGTGAGCAATGGCTGGACACTTTTACCAAAGGGTCGAATCGATCATAAAAATTTCGCAATGATCCCGGAGCACGTCGACTCGCCGGTTGTAGTAAAAGGTACGCTCGAAATTTATGTTATCGCGATAATTGCTGGTTTATGTAGCAACATTAATAGAGGGATTTAGAAATTCATTGGCGCGTTTATATGACGCGATTGCAGCACCGAATGAACATAAGATGTTATTAGAAAGCAGTTTCCGCGTTATTAACCGATAAACTGTGAAGTATCGTCGGATCGGGTTCTCCGTCTCTGTTCGTATTTTATGTCGGCCATAAAACGCGCGAGTATAACAGTTTTTTTATCCCGAAAAACAATAATAAACGTAACAATTTACGTCTAGGAAACTGTCGAGATGAATTGAAGATTTTAATAACCGTCGGACAATATTTTGTTTCAGGAAATCATTTAGTAATAATTAGAAAGGAGCTGTTGGAACTAGTAATAATATAATAACAATTTCAATCCTAACTTTTTTCGAATTATAGTTTTTTTTAATGTTCAGTTGAAGCTTGTATGGACTGAAAATCGAGAAAAAAATGTAACTTTTGTTGACATTAATTTTTTAGTTTAAATTTTTTAGATTGAAGTGGACCCTGTGGGGGTAGTTTTTCCACCCCCAAAACCTCCCAAAATCGTTCCGTTTGTAATTAATAGTGTATAATTAACAGAGATACGAATTTCGTCCAGGTTTTTTGCCCACTACGCGACGTCTTCATACAGAAAGACTTTTGATTGCACAAATTACAGGTATGTTTGCGCTACTCTCGAGTCCGATGGAACAAAATGTTCGATAATTGCTAGAAAGTTACATTGCACACTATAATTTCGTGTGAAAGTTCGTATCATCCGTAATTTTTAGCGTCGCTCTGCAAAACGCACCGGGGCAAACCGGGGCCAAAATTGAATGGCAAAAAGAGCCCATATAGTTCCTCGTTCGCCTGAAAAGGTATCACGATTTTGCGTTACAACCTGCAATCTTTGCAAAGTATTTTCGATTATGGTACTTCGCGTGCGCGATCACCAGTTTCACAAACATCGAATAAATGTTATGACCAAATGTACCCTAAATTAGTGACAATTTTTCTGCAAACTTTTTTTACGAAGACATACAACGAATTTGTCAATTTCCCCCTTTTTTAAAAGAAGATTACACATTATGAAATACAGGTTTGAAAATCCAAAAAATACTACATATTCAGTTGTTTATTTAGAAATTTAATTTTTCACCCGGGTCAAAATTTCTCACGGAACAGATATTTCAGAATTTGTAATTAAGCCTCTCGTGTAGCATAACGAAAATTTCCAGTGAAGACTATGTCAAGAGAGTCTCTCGACCGCGCTACGAAAGCGAGAAGCAGCGTGACAGCGAGATCAAGAAGTATGTTCGTTTTGTAGACCTACGCAAACGAACGTAGGCGGTAGATCGCAATCGATCGAGAGGATCCACCGGCTGAAATCGGCCCTCGGGCCCGGTAAACCTGTTAAGCCGATGAACCTGTAATCACGCGCGAATTTCGAACGAGAAACCAGCCCTTCTGCACCTCCGAGCAACGAACTGAAATCGCCTGATTATCCGAGTGGGGGAGGGGGAAGACTTCGACAGGCAAACAAGAAAATCTACGTGACGAATACCAATGATGACAGCGGCTCATTTTGCAAAAGACCGCCCCAGGGAATTTCAGCTAAGCTGCAGGCATCGAGCTGCCTTTCATTCTCTCACGAGTCCTACTCATTTTATTTTCAGATTTTTGAAAATCGCAAATTGAAACCACTGTGAAAATATTAAAATATTTTTAGGCTTCCCCTTTACGACATTTAAAAAATTGATATACGACTTTTTTCAAAAATTTCGGAAACCCTTGAAAGGGAATATTCCCTAGGTCATTTCAAGTAACTTTTTCCTTTGCGAAATGTTTCTCCGAGGCTTCGTTTAGGAGTTATTCACGAAAAACACGGACCAATCGCAGCGCGGTTGCAGCGGACGCGTTCCGCCCCGCCCAATGCCAACGCCGCGCTCGGCGGGACCCGCCCCCTGGGCGGAGTCCGTCCGCTGCACCCGCAGCCTGATTGGCCCGCGTTTTTCGTTAATAACTCCTGAACGAAGCGTCGGAGAGGATTTTCGTAAAGGAAGAAATTTCTCCAAATGACCTGGGGAATCGCCTGAACCACTAATCAAGGTTTTCCGAAATTTTCTTGAGATCCTCTAGACATTTATACTGATGATTTGTCCATAAACTTTTAAGGTACGTTTTGAATATTCATTCAGATGGGAAGAGTGGAAGTAGTAAGACAGTGAATCAACCATGAAGAGGCACTCGAACCATGAAGGCTCGATCAAAGGCGGTCGACGAGGACTCGTGGCAGTCATGAACGGGTCTCGGTCATGAAATTCGGACAGCGTTGTCCACGGTACGCTCGCGTCGCCAAGCTGTCTCGAATGGAACGTCAGAATTCGCCGGCGGGCATCCGTAAATGGCTGAACCTGTTTCGGTACAGGTGGTCGTCAGTACGCTACCAGAGCTCTTAATGCCTCTCCTCGACCTCTCTTCTTGAATCACCGGCCACGGATACGCCCTTCAGTTTGAAACGAGATTAGGCCACGATTACTCCGTACGCACGCAGCTCTCTCTCTCCCTCTCTCTTGTTGTGACTTTCAGCGACGACGATGCTCCTTTTGTCGGATAATGCCTCTCCTGTTATGCGCTGTTTAACGTTCGAGTGGAGATTCATGGCTCTTCAGGATCCCTTCTTCATCATCTCTGTCTTCTTGCTACCCCCCGGTCCTCCAAGGTGTTCAAATTGTTCTTTTTTTCTCAAACAGTGCCACACCACCAGTGCCCATAAAAGTCACACGAAATTGACACAATTTTTCTAACGCAAGGTTTAGTTTATGTAAAATAAAAAATTGCACGAAACAGGAGTGAAATAGAAATTTAAATTTTTCTTCAGTGATTTTAATCAGCTCATACTAATTTTTTAATCGATTCAAACATTTTTGGCGAATAGTGGACACGTTTAGAGAATTGCAAAATTACTGTTTCTGATACGTTCAAATTGTTAATAAACGAAATTATGCAATTAATGCAGACAATTTTTATTTCGATCATTTTCATTGTAAAAACTCTGCGATCTCGGGCTTGCAGGGCGTTGAGATTCTTTTTATTTACTTAACATTCTTGTAATGAAAAATTCGGATATCGGTTCGGATAATAGAGGTTCTACTTAATCGGAAATTAAACGAGCAAATACGATCCAAACTGTGTCGTGTTTGGTGTCATATTAACGAGAAAAGTGTTGAGCATCTACTGGTAAAAGTTTCATGCAAAAATTGATTAAAAACAATAAGACAATAATTAAAAACGATATTGTCTTACAGATATGACTAAATTATTTAGATTTTGCAGAGTTTCTGTACAATAATTTTTCTATATGAATTTCGCATATAATGCACAAGTTTCTGTTACCAATTTTTGCCATAAAAATGGTTTAAATATATTATATAGTTATTTGGAACTATAGGATGTTTGGGCTCGTTTCAGTCAGAAGAATGCCACCACTAACAATGTATACAAATATCGGAATTTAAACATGAAAAATAAAAATCTAATATTACCGTATCAATCACTGTCAATTCTTTTAATATTCGTTATGCCTCAAAAACAAGTATAATTCATATAGGCACAGTAATTGGCACCCCCGCAAATTCGTCGACGGCACGAATGGTTCTCGTGTATAGTTTGTGTAATTGTGCCGTTCACAGATAGTTTTCTGGGTATTCGTGACTGGTTCCCCCTTGTTTCTCTTTTTGCGAGCAGTCGAAGGGCGCGGGCCGAGTCTTTGCTGCTCGTTTTCGGTTCAAAATGTGGGAAGCTTGCAACTTGTGTGGTTAACTTCAAGGATCCGTTTAGCTGATTGCGAATAATTAAGTTAATCGACTTCCTGACAGCGCCTGCCTGGTTTCCTTCGAGCGGTTAACGGCTCAGTTTGAGGAAACCAATTGTTTGTTGAGTGGAACTGATGATGGCTTCCGTTCACGTCCTCGAGGACTCAATCCTTTTTCTTGCGAACCTTCGCGGAAGGATTAACTAACTCCCAACACAATTTACTTAACATTCAAGAATAGACATTCTTAATTATATTTCTCAGTTCATATTCGTTTCTCCCTTTTATTATTTTGCCAGCAATTAAGCTGCAATTTTATTGTAAATAAAAAATTATTTTACAGTATTTTAGTGTATGTACATACCACAATCATTTAAACAATTTTAAATTTTGATTATATGCGGCCAAAAATGTTTATATTTAAAGAATGTAAAAATAGCGAGGTATTATTTCCAGCTCGCTAAAATTATTTAAAAAAAAATAAATTAATGTCTGTGTTATTACACCGGGTATTGTTTAATAAGAAAGTTGGAAAAATTGTGAAAATCAATGCGTTGGAAGGATCGCTAACGAGCCTAACTTGCGTCCGCGAAGGGTTAACGTTCTTTTAGTTGCCCCGAGGCTCGGAAAGGGCACGGCATGCCGGGACAGGATAATGAAACTAAAAAATGCCCGGCAGTCAATTAAACTGGTGATTCCCTAAGCAGACGAAAGCATTTGTCAGCGAGAAATCTTCATCTTAGGTCTTACCATTTAATACTTGAAACGAGGCTTCTGAAAAAATCAATTTACTCCATTAATAAAGGGCAATCTACTACGTTGGCCAACTGGCAATTACTGTTTTATTGAGGGTAGCCCAACTTCAAAAATGTCTTTATTAATCATGACGTACGAAGATGCTCCAAAGATTATTTTTAACGTTATTTTCAGTACGTACAAATAACAGGTATTCGTATAAGGGAGGCTCCACTGTAAATAGCGTAACAGTACACTCTTTGCTCCTTTGGGAACCCCCAAAAAAAGTTACAACACAATTTTCGTTTTCACAAAATAAAATAATTCTGAATCTCACGAGTTTAGTGTCAGTGATTCTCAAGTATCGCTCCGCGTTACCGTAGTCACTACGGCGCAGCACAAAGTAGCCATTTCTAGAGGGATATCGAGACAAATATTTTAGAAAAATATACTGTTGTACTCGGGAGAGTCTACAGAATCGTCCTAAACAAGAATCATTTTTATAGCGTTTAGGGTTGAAGCAGAAAAAATTCTCAAAGTTGAAAATGTCAAAGGGAGAGAATTCGATTACGTAAAAAGGCGAATTTAATCAAATTTAATTACATTTAATTTATGTGAGAGTGAATTTGGAGTGGAAAATAAGTTTCCCACTGTGGAATGAACGTGTACGATTTTGTCGAGGACTGTACATCTTTCTGCGATGTAGTAGAGAGCCGTTTAATTAATAATGAGACGGTGATTTACACGGCCGGCGAAACGATGCCTCAATAACGGAATTTAATCGAGATGGTGAAACCGGTCGCCGGGCCAAAAAGCTGCCCGGTGTCCCCGGGGCCAGATTTATTGTTCGCGAATCTGACGTTGGCCCGAGAATGAACTTTCGCCGTGCGACACAGTGGCGGTTTCAACGGGATGGTCATGAATAAAACGATACGTATCGTATCGAGTCGGGGCCTGGGCATTTGTAGTACTACATGGTGCACGTGTGCAGTGTGCATCCGTGCGCCTAATGTGTACGGGCCGAGCGCCATGCATTATTAATACGTTTTCGGCGCGGGACCTCACTCGGGCTGAAACCCGTCTTCGAGGATTTCGGGTATGCACGCCTGGGACGTGTAACTCTTGCACGGCCGAAGGCTTTGACATCTTGTATGCTTCACTTTTTCGTTTAAGATACAGCGGTGCTCGCTTTTTGCCAAGTTTCAAATTCTTGCGTTGCGCGGTAGCGGTTTCTCCTCGAGGAATCGACTCGAACAAAATTTCAAATTCTCTAAGGTTTGTCGTACCTTTTCAACTCCTGTGCCAGTGGATTGCTGAGATTCCGCCGATTAAAACGAGCCCAAACACGACGTGAATCGGTCTACTTTTACGGACTTCGTATATGGCAATCATGCGTATTTTCTCAATTATGTCATTTATATAAAATCTGTGAAACTAGTCAGATATACGTCGTGTTTGGGCTCGTTTTAATCGGAAGAACCTCAGCAATCCAATGATCCTACGTTCGAAAGGTAAGACAAAAAATTAACGAGTTTGTGCAATAAATAATATCTAGATTCTGCAATTTTTATCTTATCTTTTCGTACCAGTGGATTGCTGAGATTCCGCCGATTAAAACGAGCCCAAACACGATAGGAATCGGTCTACTTTTACGGACTTCGTATATGGCAATCATGCGTATTTTCTCAATTATGTCATTTATATAAAATCTGTGAAACTAGTCCGATATACGTCGTGTTTGGGCTCGTTTTAATCAGAAGAAACTCAGCAATCCAATGGTACTACGTTTGGAAATGTGAGACAAAAATTCAAAATTTTCTTTATTACCAAAAATGAAAAAGGAGATTCTACTCACCGATTACACCACAATTCTTGCTGCTAACTCCGTCATGAGGGTCGTTTGAATGATGGTAATCCGTGGCCCTGTCCCTTTGGATCGCGTGTTGCAACGAAAAGTCTAGAGAATCTTTGTCGTTCCCCCGCCATGGTTCAGCTGGCTTAATCATGTAGCTTTCCGTCGACGTTATTACGTGGCCCGTCTGGAACAAAAAGTATGCCAAAAATTTGGTGAGTCACTCTACCTTTACCTCCTCAACTCAGCTACCTACTGGCAAACATTTCTCGACTCCCAGTGCTACCGCCGAAACTCCGACAGATTGTTCGACATTAACCATACCAGGTTGATTAACCGGTTCTACATTCTTTTATTTCATAATTATTAAAACTACAAAGACACTTCCATTGGAAATTATTGAATAAACCTCCTCATTCTCATAGTTATACAAACTGAGAGAGTAAATAAATTCAGTTTTTACAATCTTTGTAAAGCGACAGCGAGAAATATTTTGTTCATCTATATTAATGATTGAACATTTCTTGAAAAAAACAAGTTGTACGGAAAAAACTGCTCTTTATCTATAAATTATTAGTTACTGGGACATAAAACAAGTGTGTGTTCAGTGTTACTAAAAATAATATTAAATTCGAGTAATTTACGAAACGATCCTGGAAATTATGTTTACGATTGCAAGGGGCGGAGAGTTAAAAACATTTATGGAGCTATCCAATTGTAATAAATTGCGCAGTCAACGTAAATTCATAATAATATTACTACCATTCGGCATTTTTCATATCGCGTACGAACGCCCATTCGAGTTTCCGCCATTACAGGTATTTACAGTCCTCCTTGAGAGAAATCGTACGGCAAGAAAAAATTAATTATTTTAATATGTTGAAATAATATCCCTGTCGTATGAAACACTTCGTATAAATATAGCATCATCCTGGAGAATTTCCTTATCGCTTGATTACACTGTCTAACATTGCAAAATTGTCCTCAGTTTTTGAAAAATTTTAAAAAGAACTCGAATTTCCAAATTCAGGAATTTTTTCCGCTCCAATGGTAAAAGCTATGCGAAGAGCATGTTTAACTTGTATTAAAAATAGTGGGTACAATATCTTCCTATGTGTAGCTTTGAGAAATTCAACTTTGGAGGGAACGTCACATTTTCAACTTTAAGAATTTTTTCCGCTTCAACCCTAAACGCTATTCAAATGATTCTTGCGTAGAATGATTTTATAGACTCTCCCGAGTACAACAGTATATTTTTTAAAAATATTTGTCTCGATAACCTTCTAGAAATGGCTATGTTATACTGCGCTGTAGTAACTACGGTAACGCGAAGCGATGCTTGAGAATCACTGACAACTCGTGAGATTCAGAATTATTTTATTTTGTGAATCGAAAACGAAAATTGTAAACGACTCTTCCTTAATTAGTTCATACAACAAAGCCTCCATTATAATTAAACATTCCTTCCAACTTCTAAAATAGAAAATATTACTCCAAAAAAATTTTTCTATTGAAGCAGCCTCGCTCCAAACATTTTTAAAAGATGTTTAACGGTTCATAATGTTATAAACATATATACCACTGTATTCGAGAGAGTCTGTAGAATCATTCTACGCGAGTCCCGTTCGTGGAACTGTTATGGTTACAGTGGAAAAAATTCTCAAAGTTAAAAATAGGAATTAAATTAGAATAAAATTAAAATATAAAATTATGTCAAGAAGTGAAATTTCTTCGAAACTGAGTGCATAATAATTTGCGATAATAGTGTATTGTAATTGCTGTAGAAAAAACCAGGGTAAAATTTGTTGAACAATGTTGTTAAATCGCCGGTAGAAAGGCGCGGATACGCGAGACGTTTTGCGGATTAGTTATCGCATTCGTTACGATTTATTTATACATGCAGCGCTGCCCTGACATAACTTCCTCGATTTGAATGTGAAACACACCAGCTACACGGGACGCCCCCGCTAAATATATACCACCCACGTAAATTCCGTGTGAGGGCAAAGCCGCGGAACAGCCGAACCCGTGTAAATCAGGTGGAAATAATCGATTAAAACTGGCCCCGGTCGAGAACATTATTCGTAATCACATCGACCGCTGTAAATTGCAATTTTCACATACACAATCGAAACCAAATTAACCGTAGCAATTTTTTTGAATTATTCCGCAATCCTTTTTAACGTTTTATTTCGCGTCGTGAAGTTACAAACAAATTCTACACATTTCATTACAAGTATTCAATGTCAAAACCACAAAATGAAAAAATAATTTTCTTGTTCAATTGTTATAAAACTTTCACCAGTACGTTCGCAATATTCTCCCGATCAAAATGAGCCCAAACATGGTACACTTCAAAGCATAATTGCCTGTTTAATTTATCATTCAATGGAACCTCGATTATCCGAACCAATGATGTCTGAATTCCTCATGATTAGGAAACAGTTTAACACGTTGACTACCATGTCATACGTATGTGGGTGACGGAATTATTTGTCCAGGTTTTAGAGTGAATTTTTACGTTAATATATTAATTTTATTAAATTTCATACATTCAATTTTTTTCAATTTTTATTTCATTAAATAACACTAATTTTATGGAATTTTTGAGGTTTCTAGTTTGGCAGTCAAGGTGTTAATCTGAAATGATCTGTACATAACACGATTAATTGGACAAATCAGTAAAAATGAAACCTAACACTGCACGATTCACTGATCAGTTCGGATAATCGAGGTTCCAGTTTCGGATAATCCAAATTGCGTCGTGTCTGGTGTCGTTTTAATCAGGAAACTGTCACGAACATGTTGGTAAAAGTTTAAAAAAATACTACGAGTACCTTTTCGAAAAATATCACCTCTGCTCTCAGGAGAATTGAAAGTAGGAACAACATTCTGTCGGGGCTATATATAATCTGAACAATTAAAAAACTTATTGCAATTTGCAGCGCAGAGGGTCGAGATCGTAAGAATGATGGCCGGCTTGACACAGTCGGGGAATAAGTATTAATTTTAATACCAACACGGAAGCTGCGCCGGGGCCAGTTCCACGGTGGCACGGCCGGGAACGAGTCTAATTAAGAAGTTTATAATTAACTTGGCCGATTAACCAGTTGTTCGGAACGGAACGCAGCGAAGCAGGTAACTGGCCCAACGAGGGCCAGAAAATGTAGGGCTAATTAATTATTGCCCCTAATTACAGGAATCTCGGTTCGCCGTCGAAGAAACCGATCGCAGGTCGAGTGGTAAGTAATGACACGATGCGAACAACTCGCTGAAGGGCATGCCACGGTTACTTATCGATTATCAACGCCTACTTAGCGAGCCTACCGTCAGCGGTTCCGCCGTTTTCGAGACTAGTCTTGCTTATGCTTATGCTCATGCGAACGAAAATAGACAAAACGACTGGGAAAGACGTAAACAGTCCGCTCTGTCCTTCGGCGGTTCATGTTTGCTAGCTCAATGACACTTTTCAATAACAGCACGGAACTGTGACAGGAAGGTTCTGAGAAGGCCACTTGTAATTAAATTTTTTCATCATGCAGTGTCCTGAAAAAGTTTCCTTATACGTATATTGTGATAAACTCATTGTTAAAATGTCTCCTTAAACGCAACATGTACCTCCTTCATAAAATATGCTGTTCCCTTAACGATGTGGTATAATATTGTTTATAACTACACAGCGACATAACTGTAAAATTTTTTTTTCATGTGAAACATTTACCAGCACATTGCTGACATTTTTCTCGTTAAAATGAGCCCAAACACGACCCAATTCGGTTCACATTTACACGTTTAATCCACGATATAGTAGAATATCGATTATGCGAACGGATTACTATGTAAGGTAAACATGCTCCGAATTGTGTCGTGTTTGGGCTCGTTTTAATCGGGAAAATGTCACGAATACGTTAGTGTCTTTGTCATTAAGAAATAATTAACTACAAGAAAGATTTGTTTAAATAAATCTTGGTCCCTGGCAGTGATCGACGCTCGATCGGGTTCCGGTGTGTCAGGTGAGGCAACCTCAGCGAAACCTGTGTCGTCGACTTCATTGTTACCCGGTCCATCGTTGGCGTCCGACGATTAAGAGGACCAAAATGGCGGACAAAGGGAGCCGAATGAGAAAGCAGAGGAACAGGTATGCTTCTGATGGCAGTGGCACCGCGCGGTGCCGCGCCGCGAGCACCAAAGACAACGTGGGCTTTCAGCTGTCATTGCCGTCAGTGGATTACGATAGCCGTAAACGGCTCCCTCGTATCGGCGTGTAAAACACGTCGAAAAAAGAAGTTCACCTTTCGACTGTCGGTTCATTCATTCAGAAGCGGGAACGTTAGCGGAACCAGGAGGGGGCAGAAAATTTATTGCACCGGCTGGAAATCCGTTTCATTGTCAATCCCCCATTTCGATTTGTTGTGCAGCAACATTTCATAGCTCGTCTTCGACGAGGAAAAATATTTCAAAACGAAATACGACAAGTATTGTTGTAATAAGTTTTGCGAAACTTGTTTATAATAATGACTTAATGAAACGTTTATTGGGACATTCGTGACCTTTTTCTGGTTAAAACGACTCCAAACTCGACCGTATTTACTTGTTTCACCCTCCGACGCCTGGATCTATTTTGACCCGGAGTAACAAAATCGTCATTTAATTACTTAATTTGTAATGATTAAATTAAACGAACAGCTGTTGTATCAGGAACGATAGAAACAATACCGTGTCTGCAGGAAGTGGCTCCAAAAATTTATAAAAAAATTGATAAATAATGTTTTAGATTAAGTTGTTATTAAAAATAGATTGCTTCGATTTTTGTAGGGTTTTTGTAGAATGATTTTGCATAGGGATTTAATATATAATGCACTAGTTTCTGTTACCAATTTTTGTCGTAAAAATTGTTTAAATACATTATATAATTGTTTCGAAGTATGTCATGTTTGTACTCGTTTTAATCAGAAAAATGCGATCATTAGCAATATATAGGAATATCGGAATTCCAGCTTGAAGAATGAAAATTCAACGTTTCCATTTCGATCACTGTCAAACGCGATTTACAAATTTTCCCCGTCACTCCTTAACGGAAACGGACTGTCGGCTTCGTTTTTCTCGAATAAAATCCAAGGAAT
This sequence comes from Seladonia tumulorum, assembly GCA_913789895.3. Taxonomy (NCBI): domain Eukaryota; kingdom Metazoa; phylum Arthropoda; class Insecta; order Hymenoptera; family Halictidae; genus Seladonia; species Seladonia tumulorum. Next base: position 8,621,809 of record OU565280.1, read on the forward strand.
TCTTCGCGGACACGCGCGCCTGGTCTCCTTTTGAAGAAACCTAATCGAATAAATCCGTTTTTTCTGTCGAGACGCCGCCGTGACACACTGCGTGCGAGCATCGAATCCGTCAAGCGTCTCCGTAACGGTGGAACGCGAACACGACAAATTCCATTTGGAAAATCTGGGTTGAGAACAACACTCGACTATGGAATCGCATAATTTGTGAGAGGTGGCGTTTTTTTTCCCCAGCCGACGCCATAAGTGTCAACAAACGACGTCCGCAAGGCTGCTCGAACGCAGCTGTTTTTGTTGTCCTCTGGGAAACAATCATAACTCGCGTTAGGTTCTCTCGTTTTTTTTCTTCTCGCTATGAGTCACCTCGAAATTCCGAGGTTCGGGTATCCTCGCTCGCTGCCGATTTGTTGACTCGCTGGTCAAACAGTCCGGGAGAACCTCTCCGCAGGATTTGTTTGCTCTTTCGAAAGATAGCCCGGAACGCTTCCGAGTACGCTCGGCATATACAGCCCGAGCTCACGTGTCGACGAAACTGTGCTAAATGGATTAGCTCACGAGTGCAAAGGTTTGCTGCTCTAAGCTTGAACTTGGCCCAATGTCTCCCATTTCTCAGGAAACTCCTTTTGACTGCTTTAGCTTCATCGGCGTCGGTATTGTATTCTCTCAAGATTTAACAATTTTTTTTTAAATATAAAATTGTGCATTTTCGAAAAATCAAGATGTACATTTTGTTGTGTGATGGTTGAATAGTATTCTTGGAAAAGTTGAGCTAGTTATTTTAAACTGAGAATATGGCAGCTATTTTCTCAAAACCATTTCTGAATACCCTTTGTGGTTCCAAATATGTCCCCCGAGGATTGAACAATTTTTTAAATATATAAAATTGTGCATTTTCAAAAAATCAAGATATACATCTTGTTATGTGATGATTGAATAGTATTCTTGGAAAAATTGAGCCACAAATTCTAAACTAGGAAAATATGGCAGCTATTGTTCTAAAATCATCTCTGAACACCCTCTGTGGTTCAAGTTATGTTCTCCTAAGATTTAACAATTTTTTAAATATATAAAATTGTGCTTTTTAAAAAAATTAAGATATACATCTTGTTGTGTGATGATTGAATAGTAGTTCTGGAAAAATTGAGCCGCAAATTCTAAATTAGCAAAATATTGCAGCTATTTTTCCAAAATCATCTCTGAACACCCTTTGTGGTTCAAGTTATGTTCCCCTAAGATTTAACAATTTTTTAAATATATAAAATTTTGCATTTTCCAAAAATCAAGATATATATCTTGTTGTGTGACGATTGAACAGGACTTGTGGAAAAATTGAGCTGAATATTTTAAACTTTGAGAATATGACAGCTATTTTTCTAAAATCATCTCTGAACACCCGTTGTGGTTCAAGTTATGTTCCTCTAAGATTTAAAAAATTTTTAAATATATAAAATTGTGTTTTTTAAAAAAATTAAGATATACATCTTGTTGTGTGATGATTGAATAGTAGTTCTGGAAAAATTGAGCCGCAAATTCTAAATTAGCAAAATATTGCAGCTATTTTTCCAAAATCATCTCTGGACACCCTTTGTGGTTCAAGTTATGTTCCCCTAAGATTTAACAATTTTTTAAATATATAAAATTTTGCAATTTCCAAAAATCAAGATATATATCTTGTTGTGTGACGATTGAACAGGACTTGTGGAAAAATTGAGCTGAATATTTTAAACTTTGAGAATATGACAGCTATTTTTCTAAAATCATCTCTGAACACCCGTTGTGGTTCAAGTTATGTTCCTCTAAGATTTAAAAATTTTTTAAATATATAAAATTTTGCATTTTCGAAAAATCAAGATATATATCTTGTTGTGTGACGATTGAACAGGACTTGTGGAAAAATTGAGCTGAATATTTTAAACTTTGAGAATATGACAGCTATTTTTCTAAAATCATCTCTGAACACCCGTTGTGGTTCAAGTTATGTTCCTCTAAGATTTAACAATTTTTTAAATATATAAAATTTTGCATTTTCCAAAAATCAAGATATATATCTTGTTGTGTGACGATTGAACAGGACTTGTGGAAAAATTGAGCTGAATATTTTAAACTTTGAGAATATGACAGCTATTTTTCTAAAATCATCTCTGAACACCCCCTGTGGTTCAAGTTATGTTCCTCTAAGATTTAAAAATTTTTTAAATATATAAAATTGTGCATTTTCGAAAAATCAAGATGTACGTTTTGTTGTGTGACGATTGAACAGTATTTGTGGAAAAATTGAGCCAAATATAATAATCTAGGAGGACGCGGCAGCCATTTTCCTAACACCATTTCTAACCACTATTCCGCTTACAAGACCCCACAAATTGATTAAAGAAATATAATTTTGTGCATAAAAATCAGGATTAAATTTTTCTTGTGTTCCATGCAATTAAAGATACGGTAATTATTTACATTAGGGGCTTCCTCACCGATTTTGATGACCTTGAAATATGTTGAAGCTTTTTTGCGAATATCTCGGAAACTAAAGCTGAGCGGCGGTAACATGTATAGAAAAAATTTATTCAGAATGATGACCTTGACCACATATTTCAAGGTTATCAAAATCGGTGAGAAAGCCCCTAATGTAAATAATTACCAAAGATACGTTTCCTACACTAAATATTATATATAATATTATATGTAAAGGGTTACCTGCCATTTCTCGAATAGAAATTCCGAGGAGAAGGAAAAGCGAGAGTATTATTAATTTGGAAATTAATTCCGAAATATATCGAGACAATACCGAAACCGAGCATCCAGTAGAATCTTTCGGTTGAAAGCTGCGAAGCAGCGGGAGAGAGAGTAGAGATAGAGGAAGAGGGAGAATTGAATGGCCATCGGTCGTATCGTACGCCCGGTGCATTTACGATTTGCATTCCTGCAGGCGTGCACCTCCTCGTCCGTGGCTATCCGATGGCACAAAGACTGACTTCAGGGTTACCGAGAACTCTTGGCAAGAACGCTGTTTTTCTCCCTCCTTCTCTCTCTCTCTCTCTCTCTCTCCCTTCTCTCTCATTCTCTCTCTCTCATTCTTCTCATCCCTCTCCATCTCGGCTCGTTCGTTCTCTCTTTCGCTTTATCCAACGGCTCTCGTCCCCGCTCACTCTCTTTTTGCCTTTTCGACCGGCGAACACGCTGGCAACGACCTCGAAATCCACCGCTGGAACAACTCATCGACCTTTCGACGTGTTCCACAGCTGATCCCCCGTGTGCCGTTTTTCCTTTCGATGACCGATTATTTTCGACGACCGCTTTTCCTTTCGCGACCGACCGACCGATCGGAACGGCGCGCCGTGGCCCGCGAAAGCGTTACACCGGTTCGGCTGCCTTATTTGCACACGGGAGCGAAGTATATTTCACTCGAAAGCAGAATCATTGTGGAAACGACTGGCTTTTTTCATCTGCAATTGCCGAAATTAGTGCTTTGGATTACAGTAACCTTGCAAGTTTGCTCGCTCTTTAAGTGGAAATAACTTTTTCAAAATTGGAGGAAATAATTTGGATTTTTTTTTGGGGAAGTTGGAACAATTAGTTTAGCAGACGATGTTGGAAAGAAAATTTTGAAAAGTCGCAGTTACTCGAAATTGGGGAGAAAATAATCAAGCTTGCTTTGGGAACTATTGGTTTGCTATATGACGTGGGAAAAAAAATTTAGAAAAATTGCAATTTGACAAAATTTTGGAAAAAATCCTAGCTTGATTTAAAGACAATTGCTTTACTATATAATGTGAAAAATAAAATGTTGAGAAATTGCAATTGGTCGAAATTGTGAGAAAAATACTAGTTTGCTTTCCTATGTACGTGAAAAAGAAAATTTAGAAAAATTGCAATGAGGAAAAATTTTGGAAAAAATCCTACTGGGCTTTAGGAACAATTGCTTTACCATATAATGTGAAAAAGAAAGTTTAGAAAAATTGCAATTTGACAAAATTTTGTAAAAAAACCTAGCTGGTTTTAAAGACAATTGCTTTACTATATAATGTGAAAAAGGAAATTTTGAAAAATTGCAATTGGTCGAAATTGTGAGAAAAATACTATAATAGTTTGCTTTCCTATGTGACGTGAAAAAGAAAATTTAGAAAAATTGCAATGAGGAAAAATTTTGGAAAAAATCCTACTATGCTTTAAGAACAATTGCTTTACCATATAATGTGAAAAAGAAAATTTTGAAAAGTTCCAATTGGTCGAAATTGTGGGGAAAAAAACTAGTTTGCTTTCCTATGTGACGTGAAAAGGAAAATTTAGAAAAATTGCAATGTGGAAAAATTTTGGAAAAAATCCTACTTTGCTTTAAGAACAATTGCTTTACTGTATAATGTGAGAAAGAAAATTTTGGAAAATTGCAATTGGTCGAAATTGTAGGAAAAATCCTAGTTTGCTTTCCTATGTGACTTGAAAAGGAAGATTTAGGAAAATTGCAATGTGGAAAAGTTGTGAAAAAAATCCTCGTTTGCTTCAGGAACAATTGCTTTACAATTTGTCTTGAAAAAGAAAATTTTTCAATATTGTAACTGGCCAAAATTGTGGAAAAACTGCTATCTTGTTTTACTATGTAACATGAGACACAAAAAATTAAGAAAAATTGTAATTGGCCTTAAATTGTGGAAAAAATACTAAATGTTGTTTCAGGAACAATAGATTTACAATTTCAGTAAAATTGCAGTGGCTAGAAATTGTGGGAAAAATCCTAATTTACTTCAAGAACATTTGCTCTACAATATAACGTGGAAGAAAAAACTAGAAAAATATCAATTACCATTAAAATTAACTAGACTCAACTTAAACACAAAATAAAATGTTCGAACAAAAGTCAAAACAACCAGAGCACGTCCCATTTAAATTTGACTCGAATCATTTGCGAATTTTATTGCAGATTTGTCGCAATAAATTAAAGAAAAAACAGAGCCAACAGAAAACACAAAATGTTTCATTTAATTTCGCGATGACACGACGAACCTCGGTCCCGGGCAGCTCGAAATTTACGATCGCACTTGGAGCGAATATGTTGAGGAGCCACCAATTTATTGTTGCATAAACAGTGTTTAACGATGACGTTTATGATTCCCCGATGATGTACAATGAGTTTTCTCTGCCGAAAGTGGAGCGCGGAGGTGTGTGCTCTGAAAACGTAATTAATTAAATAGTATCGTTGTCCGGTGGCGAAGGAAATGAAGACAAACCAGTCTGGTGGATCGGCACCCTCGGGACCGGGAGGCCCACTTTCATCACCTTAAAATACAGTTTCACTCTCTCCACTCGAATTACAGACTCACTTTCGCCACCCTCGAAACTCATTCGCAACGCTCGCGCAGGAGTATGTTTCACCGAGTTGACTCGACCGAGAGCGTGCTGCTGCTGCGAAAATATTGCCATAACCAACACTACGCTGAAGAGTGTTTGGATTTCTAGCTCTCGGTAGGCAGCTCCTCAACATTTTTCTACGATGAATATACTAATCTACCTGTCGCGCGTAGTTAACTGTCGCTTCGTTAACGCTTCCGATACCGAACACACTCGTCGAGAAAATATGGCAATTTTTTAGTTAATCGGCTTTCACGCATCTATCATAACAAATAGTCAAATACAAACCTATAGAGACGTACGAGGAATTTAATGATGTTAAACTCAACAAAACTCGGCGCGAAAGAGTAATGAAAACTTAACTGTACAAGTTTCGAGACATGACGATATTCAACCTGCTCTGAAACATTGAAAAAATTTTTTTTGCGAATGAATCTTCCCCAGATTTGAAGATTGAAGCCTCCTCTTTACAACGACATCTTGAAACATGATCTACGATTTTTTTTAGGCGAGTTATCGAGGTCTGAATGGGAGCTGGAAATTAGGTACCACTTAAGTTAAGTAGAATCGTAAGGACGAGTAATGGTGGTATTGAATTGGCTGTAAAAATGGTAAAGAATTTTTCTCGGGAATGAACTTTCCTTAGATTTGAAGATTGAATCCTCCCCTTTAGAACGACATCTTGAAGAACGGTCTACGATTTTTTTTAACCGACTTATCGAGGTCTGAATGAGAGCTGGAAATTAGGTACCACTTAAGTTAAGTAGAATCGTAGGGACAAACTATGGAGTATTGAATTGGCTGTAGAAATGGTAAAAAATTTTTGTCGGGAATGAACCTTCCCCAGATTTGAAGATTGAAGCCTCCCCTTCAGAACGAGATCTTAAAAAATGGTCTACGATTTTTTGGAGCCGACTTATCGAGGTCTGAATGAGAGCTGGAAATTAGGTACCACTTAAGTTAAGTAGAATCGTAGGGACAAACTATGGAGTATTGAATTGGCTGTAGAAATGGTAAAAAATTTTTGTCGGGAATGAACCTTCCCCAGATTTGAAGATTGAAGCCTCCCCTTCAGAACGAGATCTTAAAAAATGGTCTACGATTTTTTGGAGCCGACTTATCGAGGTCTGAATGAGAGCTGGAAATTAGGTACCACTTAAGTTAAGTAGAATCGCAGGGACAAACTATGACGTATTGAATCGGCTGTAAAAATGGTAAAAAATTTTTGTCGGGAATGAACCTTGCCCAGATTTGAAGATTGAAGCCTCCCCTTCAGAACGAGATCTTGAAGAACGGTCTACGATTTTTTTTAGCCGAGTTATCGAGGTCTGAATGGGAGCTCATTTTCAAAAAAAGAAAGTTTGGGTGTCGGGAGGGTCGAAACAATGAACAAAATGCCATTTGACAATGGGAAGGGGTTCCTGTCGTTGGGTCCCTTTTGTAACGAGACTTTTATGCGATATGTTTTATGCGTTCGATGGGCACTGGAGACACAATGGCGGCTCCTGGGTGGGCTACCGACCTTAAAGTTTTCAATGCGAGCCGCAGCAGGCTTTTGCATCCTGTGTACGCTGGATACTTCTAAAGGAATCGATAGTATAGCAACGTGTGCGGCTGTCGAGCCCGCGGCTGATCGCCTTCACGTTAAATATGCATAAAGAAATTAATTGCCTGGAGTGATGCAATCGGAGCTTGTTGGCAATATGATCCTTTAATTGGCCTCGCAGTTTTACCTCTACCGTAGATTGCTATTTTGCTCCTGGTCGTCTTCGAACCGATAATAAACTGAAACTGGTCTACCAATTTTTTTTTTTTTTTTTGAGAAGAGCATCTATAAATTTTGTAGGCAAACAATTTTTATATTTTACTACTTCTTTATTTTGTTCACGCAGCTTGAGCAATAATATTCAATTCGAGATTATGCACTCTTTTACTATTAACACGTTGACTGCCATGTCACCCATATGTGGGTGATGGATTTATTTGTGCAGATTTTAAAATAAATTTTCATGTTAATATATTCATTGCACCAAATTTGATTAGGATCAGTAAAATGTGAGAAAGTTGGAAGACAATATCATACATTTAATTTTTTCAATTTTTATTTCATTAAATAACGCTTTTATTTTATGGAATTTTTGAGGTTTCTAGTTCGGCAGTCAAAGTGTTAAAATCTATATTTTACAGTAATATTAATATTAATATGAACGTTTTTTTATACTTCATTCCCCCAGATTGCTTAATGTTCACCGCAAAACAATTACACACTCTCCTTTCTCTTTTCAATTACGCGCCCATGTACATCGATTCACACGTTGTACACGATATTTATCTGTTCGCATGATCCGCAATCGATTCATTCAGGATCTCATGCTGATCAACCGGCGAAGTGTTAACGTTGCGTAAGCGCATAATTGATTAATGATAGTTAAACGAAGCGGATCGTGCCCACTACTGACCCAATTGTTAGCGGCTTCCCACTTTCTTTCACTTGATAATGATCCGTCAACTTCTTACCTCTCTTGTGCTAGCAGAGATATCATGTCGAACAAATAACAGTGAATTTTAATGCAGAAGTTATTAATGTTTACACATAGTCATAAACTGGTAATAGGTGTCTATGGAGGACAAGAATTTCTCATTCGTTTTTCATTGACTATCATATGTCAGCCATGCATCAATTGTGTCAGTGGATTGCACAGTTTTTCGTCCATTTTTGTAACTCAATTTTTGGTGACAGAATTCCTCATCCATTTTTTTAGATTAATTTTTGACGATGGAATTCTTCATCTATTTTTATAAATTAATTTTTCTTGACCGAGTTCTTCAACCATTTTCTTTAAATTAATTTTTAGTGACAGAATTCTTCATCTATTTTAATAAATTAATTTTTGGTTGATTCAATTCTTCATCCATTTTTGTAAATTAATTTTTGGTTGCCAGAATTCTTCATCCATTTTTGTAGATTAATTTTTGACGATGGAATTCTTCATCTATTTTTATAAATTAATTTTTCTTGACCGAGTTCTTCAACCATTTTCTTTAAATTAATTTTTAGTGACAGAATTCTTCATCTATTTTAATAAATTAATTTTTGGTTGATTCAATTCTTCATCCATTTTTGTAAATTAATTTTTGGTTGCCAGAATTCTTCATTTATTTTTATAAATTAATTTTTGATGCCAGAATTCTTCACCTATTTTTATAAATTAATTTTGGTTGCCAGAATTCTTCATCTATTTTAATAGATTAACATTTACTACTTAATACATTTTTCTAAATTAATTTTTGCCGACACAAGTGTTCAAATCATTTTTCTAAATTATTTTTTGTCACAACAAGTGTGTGTACCGTGAATTTCATAATGATTTGAAAAATGTAAAGAGGTTACAGGAGCAACGGCTGTGATAAATGATAACATTTAGGGAACAACGAAGCGTGGAAAACAAACAAAGAGGCGTTTCGAAATTCGAGCCAGTTTATCTCGGCAGACACAAGTAACAATTTGCTGACACGTTCCCCTGTCAATTCCGATCTCATCGCGTGCCGGTGGATCCGGAATGATCGAGAGACCGTGAAGAATTCTTGAGGGAAGATGGCCATCGGAGCGCGAACGACACCAGGGAAATCAAAGGCGAGCCGAAACGTCATCGTAGATCACAATTCAGTCAGGGATTCCCAATTAATTTCACCTGTACTACATATCGCGCTTTGCTTCTCGAGGCCGGCGAGTTCTAAGGAAACTGGTCGGGCCGCGCCGTGGCCCAGAAACCCGCTAAATCGGAACTAAATTAACACGAAGGACGCTCGCGAAGATCTAGCCATTTTTTTACCCGCCATTTAACCCTGTATGGTCGTAGACAGGGCCTGAAACGGTTCCAAAACTGTGTGCTACATAAAACTTCGAATTAGAGTCTGTTATAAATATTTTAAAAATTTTTAATGAAAAGGATTTTTTTTTTATTAACAATTCTAAATAATTGTAGAGTAATCTTAGCACCGTTCTAGATTAAATAATTTATCCCCGTGTATAGCAAACGGAGATAAAGGACAGTGTAGTGTCACATTCACCATAATGTTACTAAAATCTAAGAAAACTCTTTTGTTGTTAATAATTTTGCTACGAAACCTCAGCCAACATATTGCTGACATTTTTCTGATTAAAACGATACCAAACACGATGCCATTCGAATTATATTTAACGGTGTAATCCACGATATAGTAGAACCTCTACTATCCGAACTGATCGGTGAGACATCCAGCGTTCTATTAAAAGAAAGAAAGTATACTAAATTGGTTTGGTGTCTCCATTTGAATACTGTTCTGTTACAATTATTACAATAAAATCGCACCCGTTAGTAACATTTTATGCAGCAATAACCACGTTGAAATCTGCGATCGTTATTTACGGTTTTATTCCGTAGCAATAAATATTTTATAACACCGAACGGTTCGGCTATTTAGGTGGTATTACGCCGCGAATTCCGATACGGTCCGAGCGACACGAAAAGACGCGGAGGCGATCGTTTAATATCAATGTAAACGGGGAATAACGAAGCGATCGGGATCTATAAAACGAGTGGGGGACACGCGAGCAACGGGAACGGAAAAACGCGAACGTAAAATCCCGCGGGACGAGCACTAAATTCGCGGGCAAAGTTTAGTGGGCTCGTAGCTTCCTCTGTATACGATTTTAAGTAGCCTCGGCACGAGGGGCTTTATCAGAGTGGCCGAGTCGAACGCTAATAAATTTCTGTAATAAACTAACGTCGTTCGGCGCAATCAGAGATCTTCGTTCCGATGCAACAAATCTGCCATTATACTGGCACTCGTGTAAACGTCGCCGTACAACCCCCGTACCGATCCTCAAAAATTAAAAATAGCAATTAATAAGCAATTTATCCATTCGCTTAATTTTATCTCCAAATTTAAATCTGGATAAATTAAATAAGCGAGATTTCACACCGAGGAACGTACGGAGGTTAAATAAAATAAAGATAATAAAGAAAATATATATTTCCGCGAGCAACTATAATCCTAGTTACTATTGCATTATATTAAATTTAAGGTAATACAAATATTTAAAGAATTGAGTATTATTTTCACCGTTTCAAATTGTTATGAAGAGCAAAAAGATATTTTTATTCGACTCCTGCCTTTTGCAATCAGTGCAATTTTTATTCCGCATAAATACGCGTCAATAATCAGCAAGGAGACACGAGTCTTGATCTGGCGACACTATAGTTGCCAGATGAGGGGAGGGAGCACGAGACGAGGGGAACAAAGGTACCCCTCTCTCCGGCAGTACCGGTTCAGTCACAGTGTGACGCATGCGCGACGCGTCACGTGACCGAAGCGTGGGGGACTAGCGCGGTAGAAGGGGGAGTTACAGTGGGGGACTAGCGCGGTAGAAGGGGGAGTTGGAGTGGGGGAACAAGTCTTGATCTGGCAACTGCGATGCTGGTCGTAGACAGACAAAAAGGAAATAGACGAGGTCCTTGACCGTGATGTGGTGTCTCGGGACGTTTTCGGGCCGTGTCGGATCTTTTCTCAGCGTGAGTCTCTGACGAGGGTTTTCTCGCTTTGTCTCCTTGTATCTTTTCGACGGTCGTCTGAGTTTCTCGCAAGGAATACGAAAAGAAAAAGTAAACGATCCCCGACGATCGCTTTTTTGGCGAAGCGCCAGACACACGCCTGAGAATCCGCAATTCCCACGCTGGACCCGGCGCACAGTGGTCTAGACGCGCCAAATATCGGAACCATAACTCACTCCGTCGATTCTGCGCGATTCTGGGCACGCGGCTACTAGTGGGCGAGCACTATGATTCACGAAGAAATATTCACGTGTTTTAGGGAGCTTTTTTTAAATTAAAAACAACAAACATGGGTCTGTCCAAATTTTTAACTGGTCTTTAATATTATACCGAAGGAAACTTTGTTGAATAATTTTGTTGAATATTCCCAAATTAAAAATAGAACCTAGTAACCTAGTCAAAGTGTTAATTTTTACTTTATTTTCTTGAATAATTCCTGATGAATGCTTTTTTACAATATTCCTAAATCAAAAGTAGAACATAGAAAACCAGTTAAAGTGTTAAGTTTTATTTGGCATGCAGATCCACGGTCTAATAATTTAATTTGAAATAGCTGAAATTTTCTTGAATAATTCCTGATGGATGAATCTTCACAATATTCCTAAATTAAAAATATCAGAACCTAGTAAAGTGTTAATTTTTATTTTGCATACAGATTCACGGTCCAATAATTTAATTAGGAACGGCTGAAATTTTGTTGAATTATTCCTGATGGATCCACCTTTACAATATTCCTAAATCAAAAATATCAGAACCTAATAAAAGAGTTAATTTTTATTTTGCACACAAATACACAGTTTAATAATTTCTGAACCTTTAAAATATTAATTAGGAATGGCTGAAATTTTCTTGTATAATTCCTGACGAATGCATTTGTACAATATACTTAAATTAAAAATAGAACTTAGTGGACTAGTAAAAATGTTAATTCTTATTTTGCATACGGATCCGCGGTCTGATAATTTATTTAACTGGACTCTGCCAGACATTCCGTCCGCCGTATAGCTGTCGACAATCGTGATTACTGACAGAAGGTTTCCGATCGAAGAGGATCGATTGTTCGGCGAAGATTGACGGGTCCGATTCACAAACGTCTGTACCTGAGATTTCTTGAAAGCCGTTCCTCGTCTCGGTTCGTTACCAGTTTCTTTCACCCCGTTCGTCACCGTTTCGCCGGTGCTAGGATGTTTGTTCTCGTTCCGGCGAATAGAAAGTGAAAACGTTGCGGCTACATAATCGAACCGGTTGATTGATAGTTACGGCGCTGGGCCTGCCTACCGTTTATTTACTTATCGGCTCCTTAAAGTGCCCGGCCCCGACAAAAGGACAACAAGAATATTTTCGGTGCGTTTACGCAAGCTACCGATGCCGGCCCGTGACAACCGATAACGTTCCGACTACCGTTTCCCTATTAATCTTTCGCCGCAATGCGAACATTCTGACGCATGCGCGACAGAGCGTCACGTGATCGCGTACTGAAGCGTGGGGGAATAGCTCGGTAGTAGAAGGAGTTAGAGTGGGGGAACAAGTCTTGATCTGACGACTATGCCCAATGCAGTATTACCAGATAAGGGGAGGGGGCAGGAATCGAGGAGAAATAGTTACCCCCTCTCTCTGCCAGTACAGGATTAGTCATGTGACATTGTGACAGAGATGGAACGCGTCACGTGACCGGGTACTGAAGCGTGGGGGAATAGCTCGGTAGTAGAGGGAGTTAGAGTGGGGGAACAAGTCTTGATCCGGCGACTATGCCCAATGCAGTATTGCCATATGAGGGTAGGGGACACGAATCGAGGGGAAATTATGTAACAATATTTTCAAATTCTTCTGAGCTACTAATTTTCATTTTAAATATCCGCAGTTTAATTATCAATTTATTTGTAAAAGTCCTTTAACTGGTTTTTACAGAATTGTATTATTTTCAACTGACCATGATTATTAAAAATTATTTCTCGCTTGCTAATTTTGCATAAAAATTTGTTATCATTGTAGCTTATAGCTTTTTCATTTCATTTATAAATAATTGTCTCGGCCGTCTCGCGAGTAAACACTGGACGCCAAAATTGTTACGAATGAAAGTGGTTATGCTGAAAAGAAGCGATGACGAAACACATCGAGGGAACAATCGATCGAACTCAGTCCGTTCGAGTGTCAAACGGCTGCTCGGAGATTGTTTACAAGAGAGAAAAGCTCGAAAGAATCCATGCGTCACGATTGTTATTTTAAATGTGACAGTGCAGGCAGTCCTGTTTAAATTTCAGTCACGGATCGTTAAGTCAAATCGTATTACAATTATCTCCGTCCTCACCTTCGGGCCGGGACACACTGTAAATCGTACGTGATTACGATGACGCGAGCCAGATTATGTTCGGCAAGAAGAGCACGCGCTGTTAAATATATCGTTCGCGCATATATTATTCGGACACTCCGACCGATCTTATCCGCGTAATAACAAAATCGTACCAGTTCGATATTGTGAGGTTATAATCACCGGCGGATCGCATTGAATTATTCAGATCGAATGAGCGATACTAATTGCATGCCAGTTAAATTTTTATTAGCTGTTCAGTACGCTTCGGAAATGGTATTTCATGGATCTGAAAAATTATTGTCAGAACTAGTTTCAAATTAGTTGGAATTATTATTGAAAATTCATTTCTGTGATAAAATATTTTTACAATGCTGGTGTAGCATGCTATTTTGCATGCTGGTGGATTCGCAAAGTGATTACTGAACTGTAAATTTTATGCATTTTTGGCACAGCCGTAGTCGTCAGATCAAGACTTGTTCCCCCACTCTAACTTCCCCTTCTACCGCGATATTCCCCCACGCTTCCGCCCGGTCACGTGACGCGCCCCGTCCCTGTCGCGCATGCGTCACAATGTCACGTGACTAGTGCGGTAAAGACAGAGAGAGGGAGAACTGTATTCCCCTCAATTTCCCCGGTATGGAGGCATTGATTTTTGGCAAAAAACGAGTGAAGTTTAAAGCAGTAGAAAAATTGTAAGTAATAAAAAATTGTAATATAAATTTATTTTAATCTATGTTCTCGATTTATGAAAATTATTAAAGAGAAAGAGAAATTTGTGTTTGGCTCTTGTGCTCAGTAATTGACGCAGGAAATGTTTATTTTAGTTTTGTGCGTTATTGTTGTTAAATTGTAACATTGTTTACATCGTTTAATTATAATGAAACTCGGAGTGGAAAGTTCTCCAGTCGAGTATTTTGTCGTTAAGTCGTCGAACGAACGTGTAAATACGAGTCGGTTGACTTAACAGCTGAAAAAGTACATACAAAATAGTTACGGGGCTACGCGAGATGGTAATCAAGAAATGACGCAATCGAGTCTCGTAAAGTTAATGGAAGCGAATCGAAATAACTTGACGTAATCATGGTTGTCGGTAATGTTGGCGACTGGGACCGGGGTCCAAAGTATACTCTGTTTTGCTGTTATTCTATCATAGCTCACGATTTTTTACACATTGTTTTTTACACATCTTTTATTTTTTTTTACCGAATTCAATTTTAAATTTAGAAATCTATAACAATTTTAATTATCTCCTTATTGAGCCTGCTTTTGAGTGGCTGCTGAAACCTCTAGGTAATTCTGGGTCAAAATGGACCCAAGTCCCAGTCTCCATTCTGGGAATTTAAATATTCTGCATTAAAGTAAAAATATACTTCATCCATAAAAATAATTTTGAAGAAAAAATGTTTGAAGCAAAAGTTAAATGGTACTTGGACATCTACAAACATAAATATAAAAACCATCTACAAATATAAAATTTCAGAAAAAAATATTTTTTAGAAGATCAAGGTCGCGTTCATTTTATGAATATTAGTATTAATTTGTTATTTCAGGGCGACGTAGCTGACGTTAAGACAAATTGTTGCTCTGAACCTATAAACAATGCTAGAGTAGCTTTTCCTTTTTTTCGAGACAAATACTCCGCCGTGCGGGCTTGCGGAAGGGTCAAGGGTCAAGTAATACACCCTTCGCCCAGCAAACAGTATAGTCCATTACAGTTGAACTCGGAACAATTCAGCCGATTACAGCTAGTCTGTTCCTCGTAACGCGCAAAGGGTTAACCCGCCTCGGTCTCGCGTGTATTAAATATTAGAGCGTAAATCTGCAATGTTATCGTTATAATCGATTTAACTAAACGAACCGGACAATCTCGCGCTCATTGGCGCTGTTTAGTGCGGGATTAACCAATCAACAAAGTGCTTAGGGCATGAGGGAGCCCCCTTCCCCCCTTCTTTTACAAATTTATTATTTTACAAATTTTATATTTTTCAATTTCGGATTCCCCTATTTTACGTCATTAGTGAAAAACGGTGATCTCAAAAAATCTCAAGTTTGGTTCAATTTTAGGAAGATTATTAATTGCTAAAAATGTGTCCACTTAATTTTGTCGCCCCCACCACAAATATTAATTAGGGAATCCAGGCATCCCACAGTAACAATTTTTGCCAAGTGTTTAGGTGCGTGAGAAGAGCGAAAAAATAGTGCAAAGATGGAAATCAGTATAGCAAGGGAGCAAAATTCTTGTTAAAAATATTTTTTTTTCAGTTAAATTATTATTGAAAATGCCCAAGAAATCGGTTGTTGAAGTGACCCTGTAAAAGGGTATCTCAGAATTTTTTAATTGCTTAGAGGTTTCCTTGAAACCAGGGGATCAAATTTTAACAGTTACGGTGGAGACGTTTGCGACAGTTACGCTAGAGATCTCCGCGACAGTTACAGAGATGGAGCGAAAGTAGATTTTTTTATTTACTGTAGTCGTGTTTTCCCAGCGCTCGTGGCATTTAATTAGCATCCAGGTGGTAGGTCTCCGCGTTTATCGGAACACCTGGCGGTGTCTCGATGCTCGCGAACCTGTTGGGAGTTCATAATCGCGTGCGACGGCCGATTAAAGGATCTAGATCGGCGGATCGCTCGGAGGATCGCGGTCGCAACGTCGAACTAGGTCTCCAGCGTTATTACACCCCATTAGCCGGCACTGGAACTGGTTTTTCTATCAGTTACAAACTTGTTCGCGCGCTTGTCCTCCCCGTGATTCACGGTTACCGATTCCCTGTGCAACGATGGATCCGTTTCGGGACTGTTTTATTAATGTTTCATGAAAAATAATCTGAACTTTATGAAAAATAATTCTCTACCTCAGCTGCAACAAATTGCAAGCTTATTTCCTCCTAATACGTCTCTCTTAATATGTTCATAGGTTGAAAATAATACAATAGCACTTCTAAATTCTTCTAATGTTATTGCTGTTTTAAATGACAATTATTAAAATTAAAATGTTTGCAAAATCAACAATCAAGATCAACTGCGTTAAAGTGATCCTGTACAGGGGGATCTCAAAATCCTTCAATTAGGCTTAGGGCTCAGGGCGTCTAAAGCAGGAGGTCAAATTGTGACAATTAAGGTAGAGAACTCTGCGACATTTACAGAGATAGGCTGAAAGTAGACTTTTTCTTTACTGTAGTCGTGTTCTTCCAGCGCATTTTACAGATTTTTCTTTGACAATTTCTCGCAAGCGGGATTTTCAACTTAATTCAACTTGTGCATACTTGTTCAATTTTTTTTTTTTTAGAATTTTCTAAATGGAGGAAATAGACCAAATGTTTAACTAATTTTGCTCCTTAACTACCCTCCCCCCGAGATACACGTTCAAACTTTTACACATCGCAATAACGGTCGTTAGTAACGATTAACAACCTCCGCTAAAATTATAAATAAATTTCTGTTACCGATATGTTTAATTTTTGGGGAGGATTCTGGTAATTGTGTCTCGTTTTGCACGGAGATTCCGTCGATCAAGGCTGAAAATAATTACTAGACTGCGGATCTTCATGCATTTATGGTGTCTGAAAATTTTCAAAAATTTTTATAACATGAAATTCCACAGAATTTAGAATTCCACAAAATTTAGTACGACTTTTATTTATTCCAGATGTACAAAGGCGGCTGCCGCTAAAAATTAGTTTTTATTTGTTTCCACTTTCCTGAAACAAAAATTTCCATAAAAAAATTGAAAATTCCATGAACATCCGCGGTCTACTAATTACCGCGGGGGAACAATAAACTTCGATAGCGAGCGGAATGTTGACTCGACGGGGCAGTGACATCACGGGCGTCGAGAGCGCCGGGATAACGATACGATCTGGTTGCCGGTGTGTCTCGTAAAGTAGCGCGGCAATTTATAGGCGCGCGTGGGAGACTTTTATAAAGGCTGATTATCTCTCGGTCCCCGCGTACCCTTGTCCTTGTTCATTAACGCGATTCCGACGTTTCGAGCGAAGAAATCTGCGGCCCGCGACGGGGTAATTCCAGCTGGACTCGGTGCTCGTAAAATTTTGCGAGCGGCCATAATGAGCCGCGGAACGGGCGAATCATAAACCAGATTCGAGAACGTCGTTGTCGTCTGCGATGACGCGATTTGCGAGACGGTCCCGATTAAAAAATATTCCTATCGCTGCTCTTGATTGACGCAACGCTGACGGGCACAGTGCTTCGCGCAAAGCCTCTTTGTTTATTTACTGCGATTCGGCGCGAAGGAGCCCCTTGTTTATACAGAACGACCTTTCATTAGACGCGCGAGGCGCTTAACCCTTTGCCTCTTGCAACGTTGAGTGTCAGACGCCGTGATCATGGTCGTCAGAGCGAGACTTGTTCCCCCACTCTAACTTCCCCTTATACCGCGCTTTCCCCCACGCCTCGTGTTCCCCCACTCTGAATTCCCCTTCTACCGTGCATTTCCCCACTCTAACTTCCCCTTCTACCGCGCTTCCTCCACGCTTCTTGCTCCCCCACTCTGAATTCCCCTTCTACCGCGCTTTCCCCCACGCTTCTTGCTCCCCCACTCTGAATTCCCCTTCTACCGCGCTTTCTCCCACTCTAACTTCTCCTTCTACCGTGCTTTCCCCCACGCCTCTTGTTCCCCCACTCTGAATTCCCCTTCTACCGCACTTTCTTCCACTCTAACTTCTCCTTCTACCGTGCTTCCCCCACGCTTCTTGCTCCCCCACTCTGAATTCCCCTTCTACCGCGCTTTCCCCCACGCTTCTTGTTCCCCCACTCTGAATTCCCCTTCTACCGTGCTTTTCCCCACTCTAACTTTCCCTTCTACCGCGCTTCCCCCACGCCTCTTGTTTCCCCACTCTGTATTCCCCTTCTACCGCACTTTCTTCCACTCTAACTTCTCCTTCTACCGTGCTTCCCCCACGCTTCTTGCTCCCCCACTCTAAATTCCCCTTCTACCGCACTTTCTCCCACTCTAAATTCCCCTTCTACAGCGTTTTCCCCCACGCTTCTTGTTCCCCCACTCTAATTTCCCCTTCTACCGCGCTTTCTCCCACTCTAACTTCTCCTTCTACCGTGCTTTCCCCCACGCCTCTTGTTCCCCCACTCTGAATTCCCCTTCTACCGCGCTTTCTCCCACTCTAACTTCCCCTTCTACCGCGCTTTCCCCCACGCTTCTTGTTTCCCCACTCTAATTTCTCCTTCTACCGCGCTTTCCCCCACGCTTCTTGTTCCCCCACTCTAATTTCCCCATCTACTGCTCATCCCACCACGCTTGCACTCGGTCACGTGACGCGTTCCGTTGCGCACGCGTCACAATGTGACTAAACCGGTACTGGCGAAGAGAGAGGGTAACTATTTCCCCTCGACTCGCGCTCCCTCCCCTCATCTGGCGACTATGAGCGTGTTAACAATTCTGAACAGAGTCTAATAATTAAGAGAGTGATAAGTAGACTGCGGATGTTTATGCAATTTTGAATTTTTGTAGGAAAATTTTAGGAAAGTGGAAACAAATAAAATCTAATTTTTAGTGGTAGTAGCCTTTGTAGGTCTGTAATAAATAAAAATCGTACTAAATTCTGTGGAATTATATATTATAACATTTTTTGAAAATTCTCAGAACCTGTCTAGTGATAGGATTATGTCCTGCATAAATTAGGGGTAATTGTTGACTTCTTGGACACGGATAAAAAAGAATGTATCTTACATAATTTTCAACAGACCATGCCTTTCACATTAAAATTGATGTGTCTCACTTAAGCAATGTCTCTAGTCACAGTAATTTGTCATTTGTCACTTACTGCGACGTCGTTTCGAGATTTTGTTTGATTTCGAGGTGAAAGATCAACCGAGGGAGATTCAAAGAATCGTTGAATCGAAAAGAAGCATAACTGGTGAATTGAAAGATCGACAACAGTTTTTCTGATCGTCCACAGGAGCCAACATTGAAGAGAATTAGTTTGATTTAGAGTTTCCAACATATATTCTTCTAAATAAGGTTAACGAGAGAACAACGACAATCGTCGAGGCTGGCCGACCAAAAAGGATAAATTGACGCTTAATGGATCGGCCGTTTAAACTAATTAATTAGATAAATTGGAACGAGGAGGAATGCCTCCGGTAATTTGTTTCCCTCGTCGGGCTATTTCTGGCAACCGATAATAGATGAGAAACGAGAGGAGAAGCACGATCGGCGCACGATCTATGGATCGCACGCGTGATAAGAAGACTAATTACGAATCGTGACTGCGATCTGAGACAAGTTCCGCGATGCTGTGCGAATAAAGAGTGCCAGTGGTTCAGCATGCTTCGGTTCACGTGGCCAGAAATGCCTTAAAAATATTTGTTTACTCTAATATGTTTATAAATCGATTATTATTTTATCCCTTTCCATCGCAGGGAATTTGGAAAATTCCTTAATCAACCATTCAAGTCTGTAGGAAAATATCAAGTGACGAGGAAAAGAAAATTATAAATAAATCAATAAACGTGATTTTAATTAACACTACATTTACAGAGCACTACAAGTAGCTATTTTGAGATTCTTTAATGTTTAAATAGCTACATATTTAGTAAATTAAAATATACAAATAATTAAAATAGATATATATATAATAAATTAAAATAGCCAACTGGTTAATATTTACTATTTAATTATCGCTCCGTAAGCCTAGTGACAACTAAAATTACATTTACGTTATGCTATTAGGTAAATGCTACTTTCAATTATTCATTAATACTGAAATGGCTATATATTTAGTAAATTAAAATATATAATGAATGAAAACAGCCAACTATTTAATGTTTAATGGTATTAAACTGTGAACCTGGCGATAATTAAAATTATCTAATCATATTAGTACCTATTATTGCTATATATTTTTCCACGGAGGTGAATGGTTTGCAACTAAATGTTAAATGACCAAAGGGAGGTGTTGCTTCGTGGGAGAGACTGCAGCCTCGTAAAGCTTGCAGGAATCGGAAAAAGCGTGCACATCCCGCTAGAAACTGTCGCGTCGATAGCGTCCCCTTATCATTCGATAAGTCGGCCGATGCGGTGCCCGCGAAGAAAAACGGTTTCACGTGGGTGAGACTTTATCCCGGCCGCGTTACCGATAAGGACATCCACGTGCAGAGAATATCCGGCGTCCACGGTTCGAAAGGCTGCGCGCGGGAATGCCAGCAAAAATGGGTACGTGGGCCGGTAGTAAAAGATGCACATCCGCGAGGCTGGAACTTTTTTATTCGACGCGACCGACTGTCCTTTCCTTTGCGAAACGACTGTATCTCGAACGAGACTAATTTATTACCGGCCGCTCTTCGACCTGGACGCGACGACGACGCTCGTTCCTTCTTTTGCCCGACTATGCGATAGAACAGTCGAAAAATCTAGCTGAATTTAAATTGCTGATTTTTCGACACCGTTCCACCCTTTACAGCGGGGTACACGCTGACTCAATCCGAAAAACAGCGAAAGGAAAATATTATAAATAAACAAAATATTATTTTCGACCTATTAAACATATTAAATGAGAAAACAAATTTTTATTTCACTCCAGTTTGCCGCAATCCAGGTGGAAAATTTTATTACAGATTTTCTATTGCTGCATCGCTCATTTTATAAATGTACAAATTAATGTACCATCAGAATTGCAAACATCTTGATGGAAAGAAATAGTTATTAAGAAATCATTTTTAATGGGGGTGATTAATACTAACTGTAGTGGAACGGGGTCCACATGCACGGAGTCCAAATGCACGGGGTCCACATGCACGGAGTCTAAACGCACGGAGTCTACATGCACGGGGTCCACATGCACGGAGTCCAAACGCACGGAGTCTAAACGCACGGAGTCTAAATGCACGGGGTCCACATGCACGGGATTCGAGACAGTGAACGTTCTACGTAGATTCGTGCGTAGGCTATGTTCGCATGTTTGTTTTGAGCTTTGAAGATTTTCTGACGAAGTGAGAAGATTTATTTTTTCCTCCAATCGAGTATCACCGGAAGATTTATTTTTCCCACTAGGAAAAGCTCAAGAGTAAACCGAATAAACCGAGTGCAAATCACGTTTGGCGGTATTGTAAACACGATCCTCTCGCATTGCTGTTTCCATTGAAGAATCTCGATCGATGTACAATTGTGTAATACCGCCGCGTATTACAAATATACCGTGAAGCGTAAACGATTTGATATTTCAGAAGTAAATCGCGTCATATTGCTTTCCAATACCGAAGAGGATTGCAAAACGACGAATTAGAAAGGCGAATATTCATTCAGGGGTTAAATAAATCGAAGAATACATTGAAAAATATTTCCTATAAATATTATTTATCTGAATAAAGGGGAATTAAAATATTCTGCTTTAAAATAAAAATATACTCCATCCATTCAAATAACTTTGAAGAAAAAATGTTTAAGGAAAATGCTTACGATTATTGAAATTAATATTTCTGTGATAATGTTATAACAATGTATCATTGAACATTGTTATTTAATCGTTAAGTGAAGGGGCTGGTACAGTCCCATAGTATTGATAATTATTTAATGTTATTTGATATATATATACATGATGTTGAATTATTTAATTATGTTATTTCGACGAATTTTTTAATATAGCTTAATTTTGTAATATTTAATAGAAAATGGCAGACAGTCCTAGTGGAAGTGCGTTCGGTTCCCTGCAGCCGAGGCGTAGGTTTAGCTACTTTTAACACGGTCTGCTTAGTCTTACGGCAACGTGTAGGATGAGAGAGCGTACATCTCGTTTAATATCAGCGAACGGTGAGCAACTATCTGCTAAAATCGATCGGCAAGGTGAGTAGGAGTAAGCAGATACGTTCGACCGGTGTATATCGAGAAATCGAATGGTAACGTAAATCGCTTTATTATTATCCTGTTATACCGAATAATACGTCTTTACTGCCGTTCGATTCGCTTCTAATCCATTAACACACTGAAATCTACGAATTCTAGAGCTACTGACGTCTAGTGAACTTATTAAGACGAAATAACTATCTCCCATAAAAAATATATATAAGAAATAAATATTTCTATCTTGTAGAATATCTGTAATTTTATTTTCTAGTGAATTTTTATCACGAATTTTGGCCCACCCTGTAGACAGAATGTAATTACTGACGTCTAGGAAAATTATGAGGGAAAATTAAATATTTTTGTTTTGTAGAATATCTGTTACTTTATTTGGTACTGCACTCTTAACCTGACTGGAATTTTTATCATAAATTTTGGCCCACCCTGTAGATAGAATGTAATTACTGACGTCTAGGAAAATTATGAGGGAAAATTAAATATTTTTGTTTTGTAGAATATCTGTTACTTTATTTGGTACTGCACTCTTAACCTGACTGGAATTTTTATCACGAATTCTGGCCCACCCTGTAGATTTAATGTAATTACTGACGTCTAGGAAAATTATGAGGAAAAATTAAATATTTTTGTTTGGTGGAATATCTTTTATTTTATTTTGTACTGCACCCTTAACCTGACTGGAATTTTTATCACGAATTTTGGCCCACCCTGTAGATATAATGTAAAAAAGGTTATTACTGATATTTAATGAAATTCTGTGGAAGAAATAACTATTTATATCTTGTAGAATATCTGTAATATTATTTTTTACTGCGCCTCAACCTAACTGAAATTTTTATCACGAATTTTGGCCCACCCTGTAGATACGGAAAACATACAGTGGCTCACAAATTGTTCACCATGGTTGAACTGTGAATTCCGTATGTATTTTATCGTAGACACGTGCTCAAAGATGAATTTGTTTTGCATTTACAATGTGAATGTTCATTGCAAAAGGTATCTCGTCCATATAAGTGCATCTTTCAGCGAAAAATTAAGTGAGCCACTGCGGATACGTTTAGCCGGTATGGCGGTATTAATTCTAAACAAACGAACAGCGGTAAAAATCACAAATAGCAGAGGCACGCGAGACCATAAACCCGAGACCTTGTTAAAAATACACTCGCAGTTCAATCAGCAGGGGAGCACCTAAACCACAGAAGAACGTAGCGGATCAGCGAGATGCAAAGGGTTCGATAAAGAGTATATTTTGACCGGTGACCACGTGCATCCAAATTTGAGCGGTTCCTCGAACGACGCGCGATCATTGTGCAAAATAAAAATTTTGGTGCGTCGATTTTCAGAAACGGGAGCCGAGGAAAAAATTCTTCCTACCTTTAATCATTCTAGTAAGTCGAAAATAACTCGTCATGTGCAAAGTAAAATCTCCTAATTATTTCACTACATCAAATTCTATGCATTTTTGTCATCAATAATTCATTATGTGCAGAGTAAAGTCTCTTAATTATTTCACTACATCAAGTTCTATGCATTTTTTTCATAAATAATTCATTATGTGCACAGTAAAGTCTCTTAATTATTTCGCTACATCAAGTTCTATGCATTTTCGTGATAAATGGTTCATTAGATAAGAATTATTTTTACGGAAAAGAATTATTTTTATTTCCCGGAAAAAATTACAAAACGATTTAGAATTTAAACCGTTTCGCGAGACACTCTAACCCATCACTACTCCCGCGTAAAAATGAACGCCGTCGGTAGGGATCGACCGTCAATTAAGAAGAACATCCTGCCAATAGAACTATTTTCGACAGGGTGTCGGCTTGCGTCAGGACACAAGGTCCATTTGATCCATTTATTCCATTAGGTTCCGTCAGGTAACGTTAGGTGTGGTCACGAATAAGAGCCTCTCGCTTCTCGACCAGTCGATATTCTCGAATCACGATCTTTTCGACAGACTATATACACTCAGAAGCCGAGCTGTGTATTCTGGAAGTTCGCGGATCACAATGGGTTTTCTGTGCGCCGAGAATAGCGCGAGTCATTCGCAACGAAGGGCTCGCCAAAAATTTTTCACTGCTCCAGCACTGTAATTAAGCTGCTCTTCACCTCGATGAGAAACAGTTTCTGAAATCTCAGCAATCATCTCATACGTTAACAAAAGTTTTAATCTTTCACAATCGTCCAGACACTATTGCTCATAATTAGATCCTCGAAATCTTCATTATATATTGTTTAAACATCACACCACAAGATGTATATCTTGAATTTTTAAGGAAGCACAATTTTATGTGTTTAAAAAATTGTTGAATGTCTCGTATTCATAGAACATTCGTATTTCACGAAATGTACAACGTTCGTGTTTCATGAAATGGCTTCAGGAAAATGGCTGCCACGATCTTTGAGTTTAAAATATCGAGCTGAAATTTTTAGTATATATTGTTTAAACGTCACACAATAAGATGTATATCTTGAATTTTTAAGGACGGACAATTTTATGTATTTAAAAAATTGTTAAATGTCTCGTCTTCATAGAACGTTCGTGTTTCATGAAATGGCTTCAGGAAAATGGTTGCCATGATCTTTGTGTTTGAGATATCGAGCTGAAATTTTTAGTGTATATTGTTTAAACGTCACACAATAAGATGTATATCTTGAATTTTTAAGGACGGACAATTTTATGTATTTAAAAAATTGTTAAATGTCTCGTCTTCATAGAACGTTCGTGTTTCATGAAATGGCTTCAGGAAAATGGATTCAGGAAAATGGCTGCCACGATCTTTGAGTTTAAAATATCGAGCTGAAATTTTTAGTATATATTGTTTAAACGTCACACAATAAGATGTATATCTTGAATTTTTAAGGACGGACAATTTTATGTATTTAAAAAATTGTTAAATGTCTCGTCTTCATAGAACGTTCGTGTTTCACGAAATGGCTTCAGGAAAATGGCTGCCACGATCTTTGAGTTTAAAATATCGAGCTGAAATTTTTAGTATATATTGTTTAAACGTCACACAATAAGATGTATATCTTGAATTTTTAAGGACGGACAATTTTATGTACTTAAAAAATTGTTAAATGTCTCGTCTTCATAGAACGTTCGTGTTTCATGAAATGGCTTCAGGAAAATGGCTGCCACGATCTTTGAGTTTAAAATATCGAGCTGAAATTTTTAGTATATATTGTTTAAACGTCACACAACAAGATGTATATCTTGAATTTTCAAAGAAAAACAATTTGAGATATTTAAAAAATTGTTGAATAAAATGTCTGAAGTGAAGATGTCGGTTTCGCACCGATTCTAAAATTGTTTGTTCATCTCTGTACATTGACAGCTTCAAGATTTATTATTAAGTTCGTAGCTCATCGTGCTGTTTCATACTTACTCGGGTTTCCCGAGCGATTCCAAAGTTCAGAAGTCGGAGAAAGATGGGTGGCGCCTATAGTTATGCTTTGTGTAAGAGCGTACCTGGACAGCGGTGATTCGCACGTGCGAAAACAAGGTTTAGCGACCGATAGTTCGGCACGTGCGGGCCGGAGTAACCCTCGAAAGAATCTGCGCAGTGTTTTCGAAGCAGTTATACGATCTGCCGGTTGTAAGCAACGAGCAGCGGGGAGCCAGTCCGACGCCTAGATGCCTAAGTCCCTGGGTGTGCGCGTGCGAAATCTAATTTTGCAAAAGTGGGTTACGCGAGCGTCTTCGTCGTCTTCGTCTTCGTCTTCGTCGTCGCGAGACAGCCCAGCATTGCTCATCCTCGTCGTCTAGACGCGTGCTCCCTCTTGTTCCTTTGTCCCGTGCTCCCTCGATCGCGATTGATAACGACAAGATCAAATATTTATTGTACCAATCAACCAGTGAGTAACACCACGATTTTATTAACACGCTCGCACCGGCACACCGACGACTCTCTGCTCCGGGGATTTAATTTGATTTGTGATTTAATTCGCCGTCGACGTCTCGGTGATCTATGCTTCGCGAGATTAAATAGGTTACCATAATCGATTTACGTTAGCTCGAAATTGAAATTTATTGCTGCGTCAGAGTGCGTTAGGCGCTTCAATTTTGTTGTTGTTACTGGCTTAGAGGTTTGGCACCTTTGACCAGTTGGAAAATTAGTTTAACTATTTTTTTATATCTAGAAATATTTATATTCTTGGAAAAAATCGAGGTGAACATCTTGTTGTACCACTACTGCAAGACGTTTGTGATTCTAGATATTTGTTTCTGAGAATTGAATAATTTTTTACGTGGAAAATTAGGTTTCTATTGAAAAACTGGTATATACATTTTGTTGTATGATATTTCAGTAGTACTTGCTAAAAATTTGATTTGAATATCTCAAACTGTAAGGACATGGTAGCCATTTTCACACAGTCATTTCTGTGAGACGTTTGTGTTTCCAGATATTTGTTTCCAAGAATTCAATAATTTTTTTACATGGAAAATTAGTTTTCTATTGAAAAACTGGTATATACATTTTGTTATATGATATTTAAGTAGTACTTTCTAAAAATTTGAGTTGCATATCTCAAACTGTAAAGACGTGGTAGCCATTTTTGTAAGACGTTTGTGATTCCAGATATTTGTTTCTGAGAATTGAATAATTTTTTACGTGGAAAATTAGGTTTCTATTGAAAAACTGGTGTATACATTTTGTTGTATGATATTTCAGTAGTACTTGCTAAAAATTTGATTTGAATATCTCAAACTGTAAGGACATGGTAGCCATTTTCACACAGTCATTTCTGTGAGACGTTTGTGTTTCCAGATATTTGTTTCCAGGAATTCAATAATTTTTTTACATGGAAAATTAGGTACCTTCGAACAAATTAGTATATATATTTTGTTACATGATATTTCAGTAGTACTTTCTAAAAATTTGAGTTGAATATCTCAAACTTTAAGGACGTGGTAGCCATTTTTGTAAGACGTTTGTGATTCCAGATATTTGTTTCCAGGAATTCAATAATTTTTTTACATGGAAAATTAGGTACCTTCGAACAAATTAGTATATACATTTTGTTACATGATATTTCAGTAGTACTTTCTAAAAATTTGAGTTGAGTATCTCAAACTGCAAGAACGTGGTAGCCATTTTATGGTACCAGACCGTATGTGTTTTCAAAAGTTCAATAATTTATTTTACATATTTAATTACGTTTCTCGCGGAAAAATCAATATATACATCTCACTATACAATACTTAAGTAGTACTTGCAAAAAATTTTAGCTGAATATCTCAAATCAGAAGAGCGTGGCATTTTCCCGAAACATCGTTTGTGGTACCTGTGTTTCCAAGGATTCGACAGTTTTGTTTACACATAAAATTATTATTCTTTGTAAAATCAATATACACATCTTCCTATGCAATGTTTAAGCAGTATATCCAAAAAGTTCAGTTTGATATCTCGAACTGGGAGCACGTGGCAGGCATTACAAGGTTGTATATCGAGGGATGTTTCATCAACATTTAACAAACTTTAAACTTTCTTTTGTCCGCCGCCGGTATGTATATGTATACTAATCAGGGACAAAGAGGCTCGAGCTGCCTGGAGAATTCGTTGTTGCTCGCGGGAGAGTCAGCGAGCACATTGTTCCCGAAGAAGACTCGGCCCATTGAATTTTATTATTCGTCGGTCATTTAACAGTGTTCCGGACCATCTGGGTCATGTTTTAATTTAGCTTCATCAAGGTTCGGCTAGTCAATCAGACGTCTGTTTTCAGACATAGAAATAGGAACCCATAAACACACCGAGAGTGAGAAAGAAAGAGAGAGAGAGAGAGAGAGAGGCTCTGTGCTTCAGCAGCATTATTCTCTTCTCGATGCTGGATCGAGCCACTCGACCTAATTACTCGACCCTGCAACTCCAGACGAATCTTGATCGTCTGGGGTCATTTAGCCTTAAATTGGAATCCCACGTTTGCATTTCGGACATCTTGCATCAAAATATTCTTTCCTCCCAGTGTATTCAGAATTTCGTCCCTGAACATAGAAATTGAAATTCTAACAATTCTAATGGATATATAAATTGGAATAATAATGATAGTTTAAAAACAAAATAAAACGAAATTAATCTCTATTGTATCCCTACATTTTCAGTACGAACACTCACTACATAAAATTTATAAGATTTTAGAATTTTTTCATTCCTTTCTTCGCAGTTTATTCAGAATTTTCCCTTTCGTCCTTGAATATAGAAATTTAAATTTTAACAATTACAGTCTAATACATATAATAATGTAAGTTGGACTAAAAATAATAGCTTAAAAAAAAAGAAAACGAAATTGATATCTATCGCATGCCTACGTTTTCAGTACAAACACTCACTACATAAAATTTAAAAGATTTTAACAATTACAGTCTAATGCATATATATGGACTATAAGTTGGACTAAAAATAATAGTTTGAAAATAAAAGAAAACGAAATTAATCTCTATTGTATCGCTACATTTTCAGTACGAACACTCACTACATAAAATTTATAAGATTTTAGAATTTTTCATTCCCTTTTTCGCAGTTTATTCAGAATTTCTTTTTGAAATTTTGAAATTTTAACAATTACAGTCTAATGGATATATAAGTTAGACTAAAAATAATAAGTTAAAAAAAAGAAACCGAAATTAATATCTATCTATCTATCTATCTAAATTAATATCTATTTTCAATACAAACACTCACTATATAAAATTAAAAAAATTTTAGAATTTTGCTTCCCTAGGAAAGTGCAGAGATTTCTCTATATACGTCACCAAGGTTTAGATGATAAACGTCCCGGAATTGTCCCCAGTACCGCAGGGTATAACACGTGTAAACATAACACGTGTAAACATAACACGACTCGTCCTCCTGCACGATGTCAACAGCATTGTTGACGAATATCGAGAATTCACAAGTTTGTATGTAAACAGAAGCGATCGACGCCTAAACGAAAAGTCTATTATCGGTCCTCAGGTACCGGTGTGAAAAAATGCAGCAAAGGGTTAATGCATCGGGGAAACGTCATTACGGTTCAGGTGTACACGGTATGGCGTACGAGCCGAGGCAGCCATAAATTCCGGGAGAACAGTCGCAAATAATTCTCGCGTTCTCTACCTCTCTTACCCTAGCGGGCTCGAAGGGCGCGTGAAAGTCGTAGTTTAAAATCCAATAGCACTTACACCGTCGCTATTCCCATGCGTCTCGTCTCCGGCATACGTCTTCGAGGCTCTTCGACATGGCCGTCGAACATCCGCGAACAATCCGAATAGCAATGAGCATTCAGCTCTGTTCCATTGCGAATTGTCGAACGATTTTGTTCCGATGGAAAAAGAAACGCGAGAGGCTCTAAAGGAAATTGAAAGGCTTTTACGATGCGCTGGTGCACTGATCGTAGTCGTTTAGCCTTTCAGGGTTTTGTCGTCGATTTTTCGAATTTCGACGACCATTCTTCTCCGTTTCCTGAATTCGAAAATTTAATTCTTTTGAACTTTTTTAATTCCATCGATTTCCTTATATGCTGTTATTTATGAATGTTTAGGAAATTTTAATATGTCAATTGTCATTTTAATATGTCAATGTTAACATATCATATGTGTGTCAAAAATTTAAGTTTGTACTTATTAAGAAGAAAATATGTTTCGACGACCCTTCTTCTCTGTTTCTCGAATTCGAAAATTCAATTCTTTTGAGATTTTAATTCCTTCGGTTTCTTTATATGTTGTTATTTATGAATGTTTAGGAAATTTTAATATGTCAATTGTCATTTTAATATGTCAATTTTAACGTATCATATGTGTGTCAAATTTAAGTTTGTACTTATTAAGAAGAAAATATGTTTTTTGACGACCCTTCTTCTCTGTTTCTCGAATTCGAAAATTCAATTCTTTTGAGATTTTAATTCCTTCGGTTTCTTTATATGTTGTTATTTATGAATGTTTAGGAAATTTTAATATGTCAATTGTCATTTTAATATGTCAATTTTAACATGTCGTATGTACGTTAAATTTAAGTTTGTACTTGGGAAGAAAATATGTTTTACTATAAGTAGTTTTACTGATATACAATTTTTCAAGTAAAAATTCTTTTGGCAGGTTTTAAAATAGATTTGAGATCCAAGCACCCTGTATAAGTGAACTTACCTCAATTTCGTACTTTTTTATGAAAAGTATACTGACGTATAAAGTATGCGTTATTTCAACAAGGCATAACGATTGCGGTTAATAAGCAGGATAACATAATTCAGGCATTAAAGGGTTAACGATGTCAAAATACCGTGACAAGTAAAGATGTCAAGTTTCATTAAACTGTTTCCTTCTCTTAATAACAGCGATGACTCCTCTGCTTCCATTTCCATGCAGTTTTTTTTAAATGTTATGTCTGACGAGACATATGTTTTATTCTTCAACCGTGCGATACCACAAACGATCAGAAATGGTCTAGGAAAAATGACCACCACGTCCTTCCATTTTCCTATATTCAGCTGAAATTTTTAGCATACACTGCTTAAACATTATACAACAAGATGTATATATTGAATTTTTAAGGAAGCACAATTTTATATATCGAAAAAAATTTTTTGGAATGCCTCTTATTTTCCAACCCTTCTACAAACGACGTCATGAAAGTCTAGGGAAAATGGCTACCATGTCTTTGCAGTTTAACATATCTGGCTGAAATTTTTAGCATATACTGCTTAAACATCATACAACAAGATGTATATATTGAATTTTTAAGGAAGCACAATTTTATATATCGAAAAAATTTTTTGGAATGCTTCTTATTTTCCAACCCTTCTACAAACGACGTCATGAAGGTCTAGGGAAAATGGCTGCCATGTCTTTTCGGTTTAAGATATCTGGCTGAAATTTTTAGTACACACTGCTTAAACATTATACAATAAGATGTATATATTGAATTTTTAAGGAAGCACAATTTTATATATCGAAAAAAATTTTTTGTCTCTCATTCTTCAACCGTTCAATACCACTAACGAGGTCATGCAGAAATGGTCTAGGGGAAATGGCTGACATGTATTTTCGGTTTAAGATATCTGGCTGAAATTTTTAGTACACACTGCTTAAACATTATACAACAAGATGTATATATTGAATTTTTAAGGAAGCACAATTTTATATATCGAAAAAATTTTTTGGAATGCCTCTTATTTTCCAACCCTTCTACAAACGACGTCATGAAGGTCTAGGGAAAATGGCTGCCATGTCTTTTCGGTTTAAGATATCTGGCTGAAATTTTTAGTACACACTGCTTAAACATTATACAACAAGATGTATATATTGAATTTTTAAGGAAGCACAATTTTATATATCGAAAAAATTTTTTGGAATGCCTCTTATTTTCCAACCCTTCTACAAACGACGTCATGAAGGTCTAGGGAAAATGGCTGTCATGCTCTTTCAGATTAAGACATCAGGCTGAAATTTTCAGTACATACTGCTTAAACACCACACAACAAGATGTATATATTGAATTTTTAAGGAAGCACAATTTTGTGCATTTAAAAAATTGTTCAACGGTTCACAGGTACGTAACCCCCTGGATGAGCGCTAATTAAAATCGTTTCGCGGATAAATCCGGGAAATTTGATTGTCCTGTCGAGAGTCCTCGGGGATTTTTTTTTCGGGATCACGGATTGGAGGTCTGGCGGGACGCTCAAGGCGTTTCCGGGTAACGTGCAGAGGGAATGACGACTTCCAGTCAGCCGGATCAACAGGTGCGGGGGATGTAAAAGTCCCTCGTAAAACCCGGCTACCACCTTGCGACGGTTGGAATCTTCCGGCGCGAACCTACGAGGACCTTGAACCAGGATTATTTTTAGAGACCCCTGTACGAAGCTCACTCGAGGACGAAAATCGGACGAATGCTAATTTCCGAAGGCTCGCCCGAGAGTTCTCGCTGAACACGTAAATATTCCGCTCGAGAGAGCGTAATATTTCTTCGAACGCGATTCGTCAAAGTCTGTTTACGCGCCTAGACTCCATCTTGGCAGTGCTTGAATCATCTTTTGTTTCGATCGCGAGCAAACTCGTTCGAATTTCCTGCGCCGCTTTCAGAGTGACGAGATAAAAATTGTGCAAACCTGCACCGGGCTAGAAATTGATTAATTAAAATTTAAGCAACCAATTAAAAAATTTTTCTAAGACGGGAACGTGGAATATAAGAATTATTATCACAAGGAATTTTTCGATTAGCAAAATAGAACGCGCGTAGGGAGCGGAAGAAAAGAAGACGTCGCGGAGTCTTGAAATAGCCATGACTGCGTATGACCTAGATCCACGTGGACAGCTTCTTTGGCACGGTCATGGTCGCGAATGATCCCGTTCTGCCGATTAAACGATGGACAGACGTAGTCTGACTGATCGTCTACCTGACACCGTGGCGACACTTCCGGCACGGTCGCCTGAAGGTCAACACTTGTTCCCCTAACTTCCCCTTCTACCGCGCTGTTGCCCCCACGCGTCCCCCCGGTCACGTGACTCACCCGGTACTGCCAGAGTGGGGGAAACTTCTTCCCCTCTAGTGCTCCCACCCCTCATCTGGTGACTGCAACTTCAGGTGATTGAAAACTCGCATAATAATTCACAGTTTCGCAAACCAAATCGAGTGGGGATGTTAAAAACATTTTTTAAAATTTAGAAATTCTGTTAAATAGTTTTCTGTTATCGATACAAGTCGGACAAATGTTAACCGGATTTTGTCACGTTGCAAATAAATTCCTGGAAAATTGTTAAATGTCGCACAGGTCCCTCTAGTGCTCCCTCCCCTTATCTAACGACCACAAAACTTCAGGCGATTGAAAACTCGCATAATAATTCACAGCTTCACAATCGGAAACATTCAAAATTCACAAATCACAAAATTCGCAATTCACAATAAAAAAGATTTAAAAAATTTAGAAATTCTGTTAAATTGTTTTCCGTTATCAATAGAAGTCACGTTGCAAATAAATGCCTGGAAAATTGTTAAATGTCGCGGGTCCCGTTAAAACTGGAGACCTCCACCGCCAAATGTGTTTGGTTCGACGCGTTATGGCCGCGTACACGCACGTGGTAATAATAAAGTACAGTTTATACGAGGCGGCAGAGCCGTACGCTGCATTAATTAAAGCAGTCGTGAAATAGAACGGGATAAAAAATGTCTGGCAGGAGTCCGGTGACGCGAAAAAGACACCGGCCGTAAATCATACTCGCGTGGCGTTAAATCTTCAGTTTTTCTCGCGCGACACGGGAACAGTCGAGAGTGTTTCAGCCGGCCTGAAAAATCGGAGACGTTTAAAGAGAGCCGATGCTAGTCGCTTCTTTCTTTTTCGTTGTCCACGCGACCGAGCCACACGGTATCCATTCAATGCAGAAACGCTCGCGAATGCGGTAAATCTTCGCGGAATTTTATGAAACCTGTCGCCTCTCGGCGTCTTTTTCGTTCCTGACCTCGCTCGAACATTGTTCCACGCGTATTAATAATGTAACTGTATATTAACGGCAGGTGTACCGAGAATGCGACGCGGGATGCCTCTTTTTAATTGTCCTCAGAGTCTCGTACGACTTTCATGACTCCCGATGAACCAGCAATGCTTTTCATTCTCTTTTGAATTCAGTTTTTAATCATTTTTATAAGGTACGTGCGAGCCTCAGAAGTATTTTCTTCTACCATTTTAATCATATAAATGCAATTTTCAGAATTATTTTCTTCCACTACTTTAATACAGTATAAATGTAATTTAAAAAAAATATTTTCATCTACCATTTGAATGAAATAAATGCAATTTTCAGAATTATATTCTTCTGCCACTTTAATGAAATAAATGCTATTTTAATTTTCTTCTACCATTTAGACAATATATAAATGCAACCACCAGAATTATTTTCTTCTATTTACTTTAGTCCAATAAATGCAACTTGTGGAATTATTTTCTACTATTACTTTAATACAATAAATGCAATTTTAAGACTTATTTTCATCTACCATTTTAATGAAATAAATGCAATTTTAATTTTCTTCTACCATTTGGACAGTGTAAGTGCAACTTTAAGAATTATTTTTGCATGTATTACTTTAGTCTAATAAATGCAATTTGTGGAATTATTTTCTACTATTATTTCAATACAATGAATGCAATTTTAAGAATTATTTTCATGTACCAGTTTAGTGAAATAAATGCAAATTTAATTTTCTTTCACCATCTGGACAATATAAATGCAACTACCAGAATTATTTTCTTCTATTACCTTAGTCCAATAAATGCAATTTTGGGAATTATGTACTACTATTATTTCAATACAATGAATGCAATTTTAAGAATTATTTTCATGTACCAGTTTAGTGAAATAAATGCAAATTTAATTTTCTTCCACCATCTGGACAATATAAATGCAACTACCAGAATTATTTTCTTCTATTACCTTAGTCCAATAAATGCAATTTTGGGAATTATGTACTACTATTATTTCAATACAATGAATGCAATTTTAAGAATTATGTTCATGTACCAGTTTAGTGAAATAAATGCAAATTTAATTTTCTTCCACCATCTGGACAATATAAATGCATCTATAAGAATTATGTTCTTCTATTACTTTAGTCCAATAAATGCAGTTTTGAGAATTATGTATTACTATTATTTTGATACAATAAAAGCAATTTTAAAAATTATTTTCGTCTACCATTTGAATGAAATAAATGCAATTTCAATTTTCTTCTACTTTTTTGACATTGTAAGTGCAACTTTAACAATTACTTTCTTCTATTACCTGAATAAAATAAATACAATTTTAGGAATCATTTTCTACTATTATTTTAATACAACGTCTTTAATACAACATCCAATAAATGCAGATTTGGGAATTATTTTCCAGTATTATTTTAATACAACGTCTTTAATAAAACATCAAATAAATGCAGTTTCGGGCATTATTTTCTACTATTATTTTAATACAACGTCTTTAATACAACATCAAATAAATGCAGTTTTGGGAATTATTTTCTACTATTATTTTAATACAACGTCTTTAATAAAACATCAAATAAATGCAGTTTCGGGCATTATTTTCTACTATTATTTTAATACAACGTCTTTAATACAACATCCAATAAATGCAGATTTGGGAATTATTTTCCAGTATTATTTTAATACAACGTCTTTAATACAACATCAAATAAATGCAGTTTTGGGAATTATTTTCCAGTATTATTTTAATACAACGTCTTTAATAAAACATCAAATAAATGCAGATTTGGGAATTATTTTCTACTATTATTTTAATACAACGTCTTTAATAAAACATCGAATAAATGCAGATTTGGGAATTATTTTCTCCTGGCATTTTAGTAGAACAGATGTAATGAAGGAAATAATTCTCGTAGTTAAACAGGATCAATTGTACGGTATCGAAATTTTTGCCGGTTAAACGATGTCCCGGTCGATTCGTGGTAATCGATAGCGCCACTTAGGGGTTCGCCGGAGCCACTCTGTATTTCCGTCGCCAATAGAAACGCAAAACACGGCATCAGGAGAGTTTATCCGGCGAGCCTGTGAATCGATCTACCGAAGGCGCGAGATTAAACGTGCCGACCGCGAGCGGCAGCTTGGTAAATTTGCTTTCATAAGTTACGAGCAGAAGTCCGCCGTTCGAGCGTACAGTGTGTACGCGAAGAAGAAGCATACGCGCAACGTTGTCCTCTGTGCCGTTACCGCGAATGCCGCGCATAGATCCGCAGATAATTCATTAAACAAGCGTTAAGAAGACGAGGGGGGCCCGCGCGGATCTAACGTCTAAATAGAAGGAATTTATTAATTTGATTCATCCTTCTCAATTTGCATCGCAAGCCCCGTGGACAGCCGAGTTACCGAGCCAGGCGCCATTTTGCATTTTGCATCCTGGTTCGTGTGCCCGCCGGTGACGCGGAAGTATCAATTTCTGGTTGCAAATCACTCCCAACAAAGCAGAATCTTTTTAACAACATTTAAATATTGGCAATAGATATATTCAATTATTTTAATTTTTTCCTCTGTTCACTTGTCATAAATAGTTTATGCCAGAAATGGGTAGTTGTAGATGAAAACAGTACACAGATGAGAAGAATTTATAAATAATAATATTTCCAACCTATTAGAATAAATTTATATTCCATTCCAGTTTCCCGTAAATCGGGTAAAAAATTTTTTAGTGGTATAATTATGGTCACTGTAATTATAACTTCATGCAAATTAAAAATGCTCTACTCGTGTTAGTAATGTTCAGTAATTTAATGTAGTAATTTAATGTTCAGTAGGTGGAAAATAATATTTTTAAATTCTTCTAATGTTTTCGCTGTTTTAAGTTAACGAATGTCTCTAGTGCCGAGTGTTGTTGACACGGAAGTATCAATTTCAGGTTGCAAATTCTTTTCGGCAACGAAACAGCCTCTTTTGAAGTAGACCCGTAAGCGTAATAAAGTGCAGAGTTCAGTGTCCATTTTGTACGATTCTTTATTAATAGGCCTGTTTGATGTTCGGTGAGCGTCGGCCGTCATCTTGGAGGAGTCTTTTGATGATGTCTATTATTAAATCAGTGAACGTGGATATCGTGTACATAAATCGGACGAACGACCTTTTTCAGTAGAAAGTGTACATGGCCGTTTCGAATGTAAAACATAGTGCTAAATAAGCTGCCAGTTTACGTTGTTGTACACATACAGGGTGAATCATGGCCAGCTTCAATTATTCCATTTTTTTACATGCTCGAGAGAGCTTCAATCTTTTAGCCATTCTCGAGTTCTCAGTTTATTCAGATGGGAAACAATTTTTGCGACAATTAGACCATAAATTAAAAAGAAAAATTATTTTCAATTGCAAGAATACATATTTTTCTATAATAATTCGACTGCGGATGTTTGTGCAATTTCTAATTTTTGTAGGCAAATTTTAAGAAAGTGGAATCATGTAAAATCTTATTTCCAGTGGCAGCAGTCTTTGTGGTTCTGAAGTGAATAAAAATTATACTTGATTCTGTGGAATTTTATATCCTAGCATTTTTTGAGAATTTTCAGAAGCCGTAAATGCATAAAATTCTGCAGTCTAATAAGAATGAATTTTGATAAATTGCGGGCAGAATAAAAATTGTCAGCATTAATGACTAGAAGTGTAAATAAAAATGAAAAATTTCAGTGAGTTGAAAATAACGTGATTTGTTATTTCTAGTGGTGTTTTCAAAGTTGTTTGTATACAAATAGGGGTCACCTCTCCGAGTCGACCGACGCGTCATATAAACTATAAGTCTAGTGTCGGTCCCCATGGACCGACACAGCACTTAACGTGTCAAATCTGTGATCTACATATGTTTAACAAATTGTTGCAGTGTTCTGGTCCTTTCGGCAGCCGTTAGTAAAAATCGATGATTCGTCAACGGAGCTTTTTTAGATCGTCGACGTTCGCAGACGTCCGTGACACACGTCACAGTGTTTGATTTCACGAAATCCGCGTGATCTACGATCCCTGCAGATGCAGTTCCTCGAATCAGACGCGAAACGACGAACGTTTATTGCCGAGTTCGTGTACGAATTTCCGCGGAAGGAAAATAATGATCGGAAATCGACGAGCACCGTCGTTATTTGCGTGTTGTTCGGAAACACGTTCCCGGAACCACTGGTATTTACATGGTCTCTCTGACCGGTCATTTTTCGTGTTAAAAATTTCAGGAAAACACGTGCGCCTTAATTCAATAAATTGCCGACGGTGCAAGAATCTATACAAATATTTTATGGGTCGTTTTTAGATTTGGGGAAAATTGTGAACAAAAAGAAAACTCGACCATACGATTTTGTCTTTCAGAATTTAAAACAATTAGTTGACTATATGACGCGGAAAATGAAATTTTGAAAAAATTGCAAACGGTTGTAGAGAAAATACTTAAAAAAAAACTTATTTATTTTCAAATGGAAATTCAAACGTTCTTTATGTCGATGGAAATATTTCGTATTTTTTTCTCTGCAATTCCAACCGATTGCAATTTTCTCAAAATTTATTTTTCCACGTCATATGACAAATTAATTCAAACGTTCCTTATGTCGATGGAAATATTTCGTATTTTTTTCTCTGCAATTCCAACCGAGTGCAATTTTCTCAAAATTTATTTTTCCGCGTCATACGATAAATTAATTGTTTTAGGGTCTAAAAAAAAATCGTATGGTCTAAAATTGAAGAAGTAATCGTCTTTTTAAGAGCGGAATATTATCGCGAATGACCGTGCAGGAAAAATGTGGGGAGCGTAACAGATCCCTTATCCGCAGCTACCTCGTTAGAGGACGTTACGGTTGACTGTTAGCTGTCGCCGACGATCACTATTACCATCCTCCTAACGAATCGAGGAAGACCAGAAAATCACGTTACAGGATGTACCTTTAATTGGGGGTAGCTTGTAACCTGGCCAGTAGCAGCGTAACTCTGTTGCTTTCCGATCAGCTGGCTGATTTATCGACGATGAACGTGTCTATCTTGCCTTCCGAATTAAAAAAAACTTTTACCTTTTAAAAAATTATCAAAAATGCCTAAATAACACAGCGATCCTGCACAAGGGGTCCTAAAAACATTTTAATTGCTTAGGTCTCCTAAACCAGGAAATCAAAATGCGACAATTACGGTAGAGACCTTCGCGACATTTACGGTAGAGATCTTCACTGTCACGTCCATTACCAATTACGCGATTACCTCCACATTAGTGTAAGGTTTTTATTGTAATAGTATTTATGCAATACAGACTGCAGAATAACTTCTAGTAGTAATCTCCGTGACAATTACAGTAGAGACCTTCACTATCACGTCCATTACCAATTAAGCGATTACCTCCACATCAGTTTAAAATTGTTATTGTAATATTATGTATGCAATACAGACTGCAGAATAACCTCTAATAGTAGAGATCTCCGTGACAGTTATGGTAGAGACTTTCGCGACATTTACGGTAGAGACCTTCCCTATCACGTCCATTACCAATTAAGCGATTACCTCCATATCAGTTTAAAATTGTTATTGTAATATTATGTATGCAATACAGACTGCAGAATAACCTCTAATAGTAGAGATCTCCGTGACAGTTATGGTAGAGACTTTCGCGACATTTACGGTAGAGACCTTCACTATCACGTCCATTACCAATTAAGAGATTACCTCCATATCAGTTTAAAATTGTTATTGTAATATTATGTATGCAATACAGACTGCAGAATAAGCTCTAATAGTAGAGATACCGTGACAGTTACGGTAGAGATCTCCGCGACAGTTACGATAGAGATCTCCGAAATGTCATCCTTCCTTCCCATTTTATTTGTCTCCGTCGAATCGCCCCGTTCCTGAACCAACCTGTAAGGTAAATGCACCAGTGGTTGAACATTTTATAGAAAAACATAAAAAATAAGGTTTGAAATGTTCTTATCGTTTTGAAATTTAAACAACAGACGGCATGGCATCCGAGGGGTTCACTTTCATCAAAAGTGCACTATAAGGGCGCTTATAAAAACCTTGTTTTTTATGTTTTTCTATAAAACGGTCACCTACTGGTGCCTTTACCGTACTCCGTAAAATGAGAAAAGCCTTTCCCGCGGTGGATTCCCACGTTTTCCATTGTGAAATCGCCGTGAAGAAAGTTCAGAGTCTAGGTGTCGAGAATCTCCCAGGTGTCCAAACCCGAGGGAACCCGGTGTAATGGCCGCGCGCTGTCTCGTAACTTTTTCAATTCCCCATAAAGTTGGTCTGCCTCCCCCCTCCCCCATGGGACGACCAGAAGGTTGTACAGTGTCGGGCCACCGGTTATTTTTACGGTTTAATTGCCGTTGATCGTCAAGCGACTCGTTAATGGGTGATAAATCAATCGGTGATACTCGGCCGGTTTCGGGGAATCTCTCCCGTGAATCGGATCGCGTTCGAGCTGATTTCGTTTGGGGGGGGGGGGGGCACGGTCGCATAAGGGCGTGAGGGGAAGGGGAATGGGGCACCATAGTTGCCACTGGATTTCGCGAGAGCCGGTGCACGCGCGCATATTCCCAAGGTGCACACGGTGGAAATGAAAAAAAAAGAGAGAAGTTTACGAGCATCTCGTATTCTTTCGCACGGCTATTTCCGACGCGACGCCGGAGGCCCCCGGGGAATTTAATGAATGAAATTTGAACTTCCTCACGAATTGGACGGGTTCAACGGCACCATCACGACCGATTTGTTTGAACCTGGCTGCGAGAGGCCATTCGCGATTTCCTTTTTCGTCGCAGAACACGGATAACCTCGGCCGAACGACGAACAAAGAATCTTTTTGATCGCGCGACCGCGAAACTTGTCCCCAGAATTTATTTTCATTAATTTCTTCAGTGCAGTCAAATATTTACCGGTTTTTGTATTGTGTGTTCTTTGTGCTTTATATAGGTCTGGTCTAGATAATAATACTTGAAATGTGTCTGGTTCTAGAACGCAAATTTTATAAATTTAATTTGATAAAAATGAAAGGTGCGATTCCTGAGGTCATTCCAAGCAACTTTTTCCTTTGCGAAAATCTTCTCTGCCCTTTCGTTTAGGAGTTATTAACAAGAAACACTCGGACCAATCGGAACGCAGCTACAGCGGATTGGCTCCGCCTCGAAGGCGGGTCCCGCTGAGCGTGGCGTTCGCATTGGGCGAGGCGGGGTCCGTCCGCTGTGGCCGCGCTCTGATTGGTCCGTGTTTTTCTTTAATAACTCCTCAACGGAGCCTCGGACAACATTTTCGTAAAGGAGAAAATTACTCTAAATGACCTTGGGAATCAACCCATTGAAAGCAGAAAATTTTTTAGACACAGTGTATAAAACGGTGAGGTACAAAGCTAGTCGTTAATATCCTATTTTTAGTTTTAATTTAGATGTTTAATGGTACTGTTCAAAATGGGAGAACAAGGGGACGGGAGCAAGTGTTTTCGTCTTGACAACATGATCCGGGAAATCGATTGACGGGAAAATCATCGAGCATTCACTGCCCAACTCGGTCAGGGTGCACGGGCGCCACTTGGCGATTCGTTTGCCAAGAAAATCCGGAAACTCGTTCTAGCATTACCATGGCAAATGTCCAATCTGGACCGTGTGCCACCTACCAACGCGTCCCCTGCGAAATGTGCCGAGAACGCGGCCGTAAAACCGCTTAGGCGAGTTGCAACTATCTCCCCGGAACCCCGTAAACGCTTTTATCGCTGCTTCTTCGCTGGCCGCGATCGCAGCTTGTCCAATAACGCGAGCTAATCAAACAAAACGACGCAGTTAATTACGTGGAGCTTGCTAAAACTTGATTTTACACTTTTACCTACATGCACGAACATAGAGAAATATAAAAAGAAGTCTTAAAACACAGAAACCCAAAAACACAATACAACAGCGTTCAATTTTACTGCTGGAGTTGATGGCAAAAATTAGTAGATCGAATCAGAGTAACCAGATCAGAGGAATCGACTCGAATCGAGGGGAAATAGTCACCCCCTCTCCGCCAGTACCGTATTAGTCACGTGACGTTGTGACGTATGCGCGACGGAGACGAAACGCGTCACGTGACTGGGCCGCGGAGGACGCGTGGGGGAACAGCGTCGTAGAAGGGGAAGTTGAGTGGGGGAACAGCGCGGTAGAAGGGGAAAGCAGAGTGGGGGAACTGCGTAGTAGAAGGGGAAGGTAGAGTGGGGGAACAAGTCTTGATCTGGTGACACCATAGCACTAAAAATTTTTTAATTGTGTTTTCTAGGACCAAATAAATTATATACATGCTGAGAATTCAGATTAATACAAAATCTAATAAATTCCTATAGCAAGATAATAAACTCAATGAATCAATGGAGCCTTCAGAGAGTCGTTAAGTTTTTTAATTGTTTTCTACGTGTAAAATGCGACTTAACACAGCAAGAAAATCGACTCCAATTGTCGAATAAATTCGATAGTTGTTAAAACTCATGGTATAGGGAACACGTGACATGGAAGTAGGTTGAACGTTTCAGAGATTTTTCCAGGATTTTTCTTAAAAGGAATCGTCGTGCAGAAAGTAATTCTCCGACGAGTTATTGAAATATTAAATTTGACGACTGAGAAACGGTGAAACGTCCATCTTCCCCCAATGGTGTCGCGCTATAAAACATTCTAAGCTTGATTGTAAATATTAAAAAACGAAATTCCCGGATCGAAGACACTTTTAGACTGTCCCGTGGATTACCTAATTGATGATGTAGAAGCGAAGCGGAAGCGTTCCTAAGTTAGCAGGTCTAACACTGCAAAATGTTAGACGTGTGTGGTGTCTGTGCACGTAGAGACGCGTCGTTCGTGGGACTTTTACTGTGGGACAGGCTTTAGGAGTGTCAAGGATGCCTGCATAGACATTACGAACTGTTATCGACTTCCACATTTGTTATTGTCGTATGTTCGCCACTTCGATTAGTTGAGCCTGATTTTTCGGGCGAAGTGGTTAGGCTACTTTCCTGTGCACTTGAAAGTTTACTATAAGATTCAAGAAGATTTTGTCGAGAAATATTTCAACAGAGGGGACTAAATAGAATTAGTAGATGCAATTTAAAACAATTTGAGGATGTTCGATGTACTGTTTTCTGGTCTATAAAATTTTTAAAGAGAACAACAAAATTGTATTTGATAATACTCAAGTGATAAAAATTTTTAAAGAGAAGAAAAAATTTGTATTTCGCGATACTCAAGAGATAAAAATTTTTTAATCATCCCCCAGCAAGCAGAATAAGTAGACTCAATAAATAAATCAGTCCTGCTCAGCTGTTGCCCTTGCGGGCAAAGAATTTGGCTCCCCCGGGCAAGAGTGACTCAGCGGGCAACGAAAGCCACGCCCCCTTTGATTGTACAGCCTACGACAATATTTTCCCCGCTGACGTCACCTTGCCCTTGCCCTTGCCCGTCGCAAGGCTTTCTGAACAGGACAGAAATAAATACTGAATACAGCCAACTCGATACTTCACTCGATATATGTCAAAGAATAGTATCTCCTAGCCGATATATGTCAAAGCACTGTAAAACGTCAGTTTAATGAATAAATATAATTTAAGGGCGTATTATTTCCAGCGTTATAAACTGGTTGGAGCAAAGAAGAAATGTGTGAATTCTGTGACATAGAATTGACGAAGAGAATTTTTCTTTCGGGTCCAGGTTCGGTTATGGTTATCTATTCCCAGCCATGGTATTCCCGCAAGGGTTTCACAATGTGCGTGTAACCGAGCATCGAGCATGGTTCGAGTGGGTCTGAGGAAGCGCAGAAACGGCGGAAAACAAAAATGCCTGTTTATGCAAAGCACTTGAAGTACGTCTTTGTGCAGGAGGCTGGGCGAAGAAACGCGCGAGGCATTTTCACAACTGTTTCATTCTGGCGAGCACACACGGGTCTGAAAAGGAATTCGCGAGACGGAGAGAGAGAGAAAGAGAGAGAGAGAGGGAGGGGGAGATAGGGAGAGAGAGAGAGAGACGAGTCCCTAGAGAGGTTACTTGGACGATGACTTGTAAGGAGGATGCGCCGGAGCAGAAAACGTATTTTTAGACGACAACCGAGCACCAATATTTTCATGTAGCCGCCCGTTCTTATTTAGGCTGGCTCTCTGACATATTTTCAGGAAGTCTGGAAATTTGCCTCAAAATTCGCGCGACTCTCCAAACGCGAGGAAAGCAAACTGTGCATTCGTTGCGACTCCCAAAAAGTCAAATTTGTAGCACCTTCCTCGAGTACAAGTATTCTTCAACATACGTTCCGTGTCCTGGTTTGTTTGATTGCAAATATACAGTCGAGTCGGAAAGTAAGTTAACGACTGGTATATGCAGGCAAATGAATATGACATGTCTTTAATCTTTAATAATGATAATATATGTTTTACTAACATATTTGTTTATTTCCTTACACCTCCTAAATAAAAACAATACAATAACTTGATTTTATTCATCATATTCATTGCCTACATATCACCAAATGTTAACTTACTTTCCGACTCGACTGTACTTTCATTTAATTTTAAG
The DNA here is from genome assembly GCA_913789895.3 of Seladonia tumulorum. Lineage (NCBI taxonomy): Eukaryota > Metazoa > Arthropoda > Insecta > Hymenoptera > Halictidae > Seladonia > Seladonia tumulorum. Next base: position 8,665,867 of record OU565280.1, read on the forward strand.
GATTTAGTAGACTGCGGACTTTTCTGCAAAGTAAACATCGTTTGCATGCAAGGAACACAAATCATACAGAAATTTCTTTCCTCTTTTCTCAGTGATTTTAAACAGCCAAAAAAAATTTATTTCAATTTTTTTAATTTTGCAATTACAGTGAATTCTCGATATATGTCAGCGTCCGAAGGCCTCTCTAGCTTCGTGCCCTCTGACGAGGTATACCCCGCGGATAATTGTGCGACGTTTATCGTCTAGGCCTTGGCGACATATATAGAGAAATCACTGTATTTAGATATTTCTAAATTCTCCTAATCCTTTTCATCGTATTTAATCATGCATAAAATCCGCAGTCCCATTACGTCCAAAGAAATTAATTTATTCTGCAATGTAAATAATCGTGGATCAACAGATTCTTGAATTTGAATGTTGTGCTCCATCGGAGAGTGGAAAGAATAAAAACGTGACCATTGACTTACCATTCCGTGACAAAGGCTGACGCTAACACAGGAAGAAGGATCTCCGTCTACGGTGCCGGTGTAAAAGCATCCAAGTTCATGGCCCGGATGTTCTCTTCTGCTCGTATTCGCGCTCATGTGAGTTATCTATACAAACAGCGAGAAACAATTGCGGTGTAATCAATCCGAAAATACATTCCGCGGTGAAGCTTCTATTTTCACTCGTACAATGATTCGGGGAACCGCGTACGTACATACGTATCTCGCTTCGCAAATGGACTGTGTCAAGAGCCGGTTAACATTAGTTAACATTTGTAGATTTTGCCACTTGAAACCGTTCTGAGGAACCTTTATTTCGATTAACGTTGTACTCTATCATTGTTCCTTGTAATTCAGTCTAATCTGATAATATTGTATTCTAGTATAGTTTGGTATTTTCTAGTGTAGTGTATTTTGTTCTAACAGATTTTGTTGCATTATAGCATTTGATACTATGTTCTAGTATATTTTATACTATTCTGGAATTGTACACTATCTTTTACCTACTACTCTGGGATTGTATACTATCTTGTAGCATATTTTAGTATATTCTAGTACACTATATTATGTTTTAATAGATTATGTTGTATTCTAGCATGTAATACTATATTATAGTATATCCTATACCTACCATAGAATTGTATAATATCTTGTAGTATATTTTAGTATATTCTAGTACACTATATTATGTTTTAATAGATTATGTTGTATTCTAGCATGTAATACTATATTATAGTATATCCTATACCTACTATAGAATTGTATACTATCTGGTTGCATTTTTTAATATACTCTAGTATATCCTATACTACTATAGAAGTATATAGTATCTTGTAGTATATTTTAGTATATTTTAGTATATTCTAGTACACTATATTATGTTTTGATAGATTATGTTGTATTCTAGAATGTAATACTATATTCTAGTATATCCTACACCTACTATAGAATTGTATACTATCTTGTAGCATATTTTAGTATACTCTAGTATATCTTATACTACTATAGAAGTATGTAGTATCTTGTAGTATATTTTAGTATATTCTAGTACACTATATTATGTTTTTATAGATTATGTTGTATTCTAGCATGTAATACTATATTCTAGTATATCCTACACTTACTATAGAATTGTATACTATCTTGTTGCATTTTTTAGTATACTCTAGTATATCCTATACTACTATAGAAGTATATAGTATCTTGTAGTATATTTTAGTATATTCTAGTACACTATATTATGTTTTGATAGATTACGATGTATTCTAGCATGTAATACTATATTATAGTATATCCTACACCTGCTATAGAATTGTACACTATCTTGTAGCATATTTTAGTATACTCTAGTATATCTTATACTACTATAGAAGTATGTAGTATCTTGTAGTATATTTTAGTATATTCTAGTACATTATATTATGTTTTGATAGATTACGTTGTAGTCTAGCATGTAATACTATATTCTAGTATATCCTACACCTACTATAGAATTGTATACTATCTTGTAGCATATTTTAGTATATTCTAGTACACCCTATTGTCTTCTACTATACTATACTATATTATATCGGCTTTTAAATATATATATTACATTTTGTATTCTAACCTACAATACTATGTTCTAACATATCATATTTTAGTAACACAAGAATTTACCAATAAAATATCGGGAAAGAGTTATATTGTTAACAGACTGCGGATCTCCATGCGAAATGCACATGCTTCATGCAAAATCCGTCGGAAAGTAAAAAGCCGCTTTCTAAATACGTATGGTTAGGCGCGAATAGCTTCTGTAAGTTTGAATTTGAATATCGGTAATCTGGTAAACAGAAAATGTGTGAAAGAATGCAGGGATACTTGACAAATGTCTTGCGCAAACCCTGAAAAATTTCTACCGGGCAAACTGATCGCGTGCTCGAAGAAAAAAAGGCCGCGGAGTTTAATATACTCGGCTACCGGATATTCGTAGCGAGACATTCGAAACAATTGGAAAAACCATCGTGTATCGCCACGGGCTTTTAACACCTCGGCTGTTACGGTGCACCGGTGCACGGAGGCGACATTATGCAAGACTCAACGGCGGCGTGCACCGTTCAACCGTCGAAGATGATATCTTGCGTATTAGCATAGTAATAACGCGCTAGCATCGTTACAACCTAATGGGATTAACATCGATGAAAGCGTCTTCTGGTTAGATTAAATTATCGCTCTTGGAATGGAAGCTGCAAACAATATTTCATTCGGCGATTAATTTTAATAACAAATTCTCGTTTAATACTGGGCTGGGACGAAAGTTCGTTCAAATTAAAATTAAAGATAACATTAAGATATACATAGAGTTATCGCAAAAGTGGCGAAAAGTAATATAGAACAAAATGGAAATTAATAGAATCAATTAATATAATCGTAAAAATTACAAAAATTATATTTAAATTTTAATTGAAAATACTACGAACTTTCGTTCCACAGAAGTATTACTGTCTTAATGCGATAAATACCTTAGCACAATTCAATTAATTATTAAATTAGTTCACGTGAATTTTAGTTTTCATTTGTTAGTCTCTTAGTTTCTGTGAGTATTAGGGTTGGTTCTCACTTTAAAATTCGGCGAGATGAAACTGGAATCGTGTGCCAAACGCAGCCGGAAACGTTTTCCGAAGGCAGTGAACTCGTACTGAGGATGAGGATCCCATACTTTGGCTGTGGCAAGGCGGAAGTGACCACTGTGGTGCCTCTTCGCAGTAGAGTATGGATCAGCTGTGAACAGATCGATTCATTCTGTCATTAATAATCCCTCAAGTGTGCACAAATTTACACTTCTTCAATCGTTCAAGCCCAATAATCAGATCTTACGGATTTACAACGAAAAAAGTGTAATTTGAACCAGTAAAAACATCAGAAGAATTTATAAATACTGTATTACTACTTTCCACCTACTAAAATTATCTGACTTAATTAATTTTAATCTTTTTGTTACAATTCAAGTGGAACATTTACATTTTGCAGTTTACGTTACGATTAAAATGGTCAGTAGACTGTGGATCTTTATGCAAAATAAATATTCTCTTCAGAGATAGAAACATTCTTCTTTTAATGATTTTAAATAGGAAACCTAATGACTAGGATTTTATGCATTTATAACAAAAAATGTAGATAAGTATTAAAAGTAGTATAAAAAGAATTTTTGTGACTACATTGCCTGCAACTTATGGAGATTATCGAAGGGAATATTTATGCAACAGTAGTTGCCTTCAACGTTTTTCTTTTAATGATTTTAAATATGAAACCTAATGATTAGAATTTTATGCATTTATAACAAAAATGTAGATAAGTATTAAAAGTAGTATAAAAAGAATTTGTGACTATATTGCCTGCAACTTATGGAGATTATCGAAGGAGATATTTATGGGGCAGCAGTTGCCTGCAGTTGTTGCAGAACATTTTTATTTTGCATAAAGATCCAGCCTGTCGGCAGGCGTCAATTATCGTAGAGTTCGCACACCTATGACGGACTTTGTGTCAGACAGTTACTTCACACGTTCGACAGAAGAAATCCGTGCTAGTTACCAACTAGTTCATTAGTCACGAGTAATTGTTGACGGATTGGCAGGCGACAAGCGACCGATGCATGACAAAACAGCGAAGTCGCGTTCCCGCGTCAAACCCGGCGTTTTCTCAACGACGTTTTACCGTTCGAACAATTCTTTTCCTTCGACCACGCTCGCCTATCTAGTTTCACATCTCACCGCACAAACGTGTTCTACACCGAAGACTACTATTTCGGTAACTGTTTTTTTTTTCTCTCTCTCTCCTTTTTCTATTCTGCATCTGGAATTTTAATTCGTCTTTGTTGAACCGAGCGAGCTTGTCTGATACAACCCACGTGGAAAATTCTGGCACTATTATTTATTGGCAGTGCTATTGTTATTTGAACGACGTCCTCTGCAGAACAGAAAAAATATTCAAACAGTTTATAAATCGAATTGAGACAAATAAATGTATCTTTGCAATTAATGCAATCTTATTTTCAATCCTTTTTTCAAACAATTTATAAATCGAATTAAGACAAATAAATGTATCTTTGCAACTAGTGCAATCTTATTTTCAATCCTTTTTTCAAACAATTTATAAATCGAATTAAGACAAATAAATGTATCTTTGCAACTAGTGCAATCTTATTTTCAATCCTTTTTTCAAACAATTTATAAATCGAATTAAGACAAATAAATGTATCTTTGCAATTAATGCAATCTTATTTTCAATCCTTTTTCGAACAATTTATAAATCGATTTAAGACAAATAAATGTATCTTTGCAATTAATGCAATCTTATTTTCAATCCTCTTTCAAACAATTTATAAATTGAATTAAGACAAATAAATGTATCTTTGCAACTAATGCAATCTTATTTTCAATCCTCTTTCAATTTTTTTAACTGCTCTGCGACCCCTACAAAAATATCTATAATACAAACTAATATAAACTAGTACAAGCTACTGATGTGATATGGACTACATATAAAAATATGTTTTTAAAGGTAACATTCAGCTGCCTTTTCAAGGTCAATTTTTACCCAGTCATTGAAAGGGCCATCAGTCACCCAGCTGATCAATGTCAGTTAAAACTTGTGCAACCAAAATCAATAGTTTAATAATCAAAATAAAAATCAATGGCTCCAGATGACGCAGTATTAAAAATATGCAAACATTTGGAAATGTTGCAGAAAAATGTTGTACAGGCACGTTTAATTATTTATGAGGATAATATTCGAGCGGCGTTGTTTCAACACCCCGAGGCCGGGACATTGCAAAATAATGAAGTTTCGTAAAATAGAAGATCCGGTTCCAAGAAACAAGAGAATTGTATCTGGCAAGTTGCAGCCGGGTGCTCATCGATATTTTCACTATTAAATCAGGATTAGCCTAGATTGGTCGCGGAGGAGCCAAAGAGGCCGGGATGAATAGGATCGGGCCCGGTGCCTATTCCGCAAGTCTCGGCGATTTACGCTTCCGAGAAACGAGATCGCAGATCGATCGTGTCCTTTATAAATGTCTGGCGTGTTCCGTCCGCGCGTTGTCTGCGTTTTATCTGGTTTTATCGGCGAGGCGGTTTCGTTTCGAGCCTGTGCACGCACCGATCTCTCTCTCTCTCTCTCTCTCTCTCTCTTGTCCCGCACAATCGAGAACTTAACGAGCTGAACTTGATAAAGGTGGTGCGCGCGAGGCTTGCGGCTTGCGCCACGCCGGCTTCGGAACGCGTCGAACCTCACGCACGCGTGTTCCATCATCGAAATGCATCGGAACGCATCGCGGTCTAATTGCGCTAATTTGAATCGCCGCGGCTTCGCGTTCTTTTGCGCGCCGACCGACCAGCGATGGCTACGAACCACTCGCGAACAGACACAGCGCGGGGTTCTACAGTATTCTCTCGGTAACTGTAAGATAGATCTCTGCCCTAACTGTCGAAAAGATCTCTGCCCTAACTGTCTTAAAGATCTCTGCTGTAACTGTCTTAAAGATCTCTGCTGTAACTGTCTTAAAGATCTTTGCCCTAACTGTCTTAAAGATCTCTGCCGTAACTGTCGGAAAGATCTCTGCCCTAACTGTCTTAAAGATCTCTGCCCTAACTGTCGGAAAGATCTCTGCCCTAACTGTCTTAAAGATCTCTGCCCTAACTGTCTTAAAGATCTCTGCCCTAACTGTCTTAAAGATCTCTGCCCTAACTGTCTTAAAGATCTCTGCCGTATAACTGTCGAAAAGATCTCTGCCCTAACTGTCGGAAAGATCTCTGCCCTAACTGTCGGAAAGATCTCTGCCCTAACTGTCTTAAAGATCTCTGCCCTAACTGTCTTAAAGATCTCTGCCGTAACTGTCGGAAGGATGTCTGCCGTAACTGTCGGAAAGATCTCTGCCATAACTGTCTTAAAGATCTCTGCCCTAACTGTCTTAAAGATCTCTGCCCTAACTGTCTTAAAGATCTCTGCCGTAACTGTCGAAAAGATCTCTGCCCTAACTGTCTTAAAGATCTCTGCCCTAACTGTCGAAAAGATCTCTGCCCTAACTGTCGGAAAGATCTCTGCCGTAACTGTCAAAAAAATCTCTGCCTAACTATCGAAAAGATCTCTGCCCTAACTGTCGAAAAGATCTCTGCCCTAACTGTCCAAACTTTACCCCCACCACTGAGAAGAATCCCTCTAGGAACGCACTAGTACAAGCAACTTTTTAAATTTTCGACTTTTTTTTAATGAAACTTTTACCATCGTGTTCGTCTCGTTTTTCTAATTAAAACGACTCCAAACACGACATAGTTGCGACCATAATTGCTTGTGTGGCAAGCGAAGTGGAGAATGCGCGCACCTCTACCATAAATGTCAACCCCGAAACTTGAATCGCTTCTTGCACTAAGTAGGTAATTATGATCGTAAGTATATCGTGTTTGGACTCATTTTAGTCGGGGAAATATCAGACATATTTTAGTGAAGGTTTCATAAAAATCTAATTAAAAATAAAACAGTTTTGCTAGTGGATTGGTATTGTCTCACAGATATGCCTAATCCCATATCTATTAATAAAACACTAGTCCCTTAATGGCTTGTAGAAGTCCATACTGATTAACTGAGTTTACCATTTTGCTATAGCCATTTATTGTATGATATTTTTTATCAACTAGCAATACGATTAATTGTAAAATGATAAACTATGGTCCAACTAGTATAACCAACCTGTTGTCACATTAAAATCAATGTAAAATTGCATTTCTGAAATTGTTAACAGATCTCTTCTTAAGATTTACAGTAACTTGTGGAAATCCAATGCACATAAAAATGAAATTCAATTTAAATTAGATTCAAAACCAATTCTTTAAATTCCGTCGATTAAATAGTCTAACTCCGAGTACGAGTCTTTCGAAAATGATTCAGTGTACGTTCAGAATTTGTTATTCTGTTAATCATTTTTTCCGATTTAAAGTACGGTGCTGTTCTGCCGTTCTGGGGTTACTTCGTCGTTTAGGTTCGAGTAAGAAAAATTGAAACCGAGTATGTTGGTCACACCGCAACACCGTCGGGAGAAAATGGAGTTAGATCTTTCGCTAGCTTGCGAACCACGTACAATCGTTTAACACGCTCGCGAAAACCGTAACACGATCCATGAACTTGATATTCGTTTCTCGTTTACTTCTTTCGTCCAGTCGTTCGCATTCTTCGGTCACAGACTTACGCTTGCTTTCTGTTGCTAGCGATGGGAACGATTTCAGCAGGACCAGCGGATGCGAATTGAACATTGCTACATCGACCCTATCAGGTAATTTCGAGGCAGATGGTTCTTTTTATTAGATGCCTGGAGAATTTAATATTTATATTTTGAGCAAATTAACTATTTGAGCAAATTATATTTTAATCGAGTGAATGTAATATTAATATATATTTTTTTTCCAAGAGCATTAATACGCTTGCTTTCTGTTGCTAGTGATGGGAACGATTTCAGCAGGACCAGCGGATGCGAATTGAACATTGTTACATCGACCCTATCAGGTAATTTCGAGGCAGATGGTTTTTTTTATTAGATGCCTGGAGAATTTAATATTTATATTTTGAGCAAATTAACTATTTGAGCAAATTATATTTTAATCGAGTGAATGTAATATTAATATATTTTTTTTTTCGAGAGCATTAATACGGTGTTTGAAGTCTCATAATCTTTTTGATGCCAGAAGAACTTACGTGGATCCTCGAACTGATTCTCGCTAATCTTCGTGAGCCGAACATACTCCAGATCCGCTTTAGGCGAAGATGTCGCCTCGGTGCTCGATTTGTTCCGCTTCCTCGAAGTTTCCATCGGCTTTGGAATCACTGCAACAGAAGCATGCCACGATCGTTAGCGTAATGAAATAGACACAGTTTGTAATTGTCCAATCGTACAAGCGATAAGGAATCAGCGAAATTGCCGCGGTTTACTGCGAAAAATTGCTTCCTAGCAATTATAGAAGCTTCAATTGACTGTTTTTCATTTTATTTCTGTTTCAAGCATCTTGGGAAGAATCTTACGCTCTATCCGTCCACTTACCGAGCTAAATATAGTTCTCGCGATTTCATCAATCGCTATTTCCTATGCAAATGTAATGTACAAAGACAGTATTGACCTGTTCGTAGGGTCTGTGGGTTTATTGAAGAGCGCCTCGTGCAAAGTATATTGACCTTCGCGGACGATTTGTATCGGTCGTTACTAGACATCGGATGTTTATGCAATTTCCAATTTTTATAGAAACATTTTAAGAAAGTGGAATGAAATAAAATCCTATTTTTAATGGGGACAGCCTTTGTAGATCCGAAGCAAATAAAAATCGTGTTAAATTCTCTCGAATTTTATATTATAGCATTTTTTGAACATTTCCAAAAGCCATAAATGCATAAAGATCCGCTGTCTAGTCATTACAAAATTGTAGATCTTTTCACGGATCTTTATGCATCGACCAGTGGCAATTAACAATCTTCCTGATCGAATTATCTAGCATATTAACATGATTTATGTCGCTGAACCGGAAAAAACGGATAATTTATACTACCACGAGGCGAATCTCATTCCCCATTTTTCACAGCCAATTATTTGCAAGAATTTGCTGGCTATAACAAACTTGGACTCATTTTAAAACTCGGAAATTTTACTTTCGCTCACCATTGTTAATTAAAAATATTTTTACAGAATGTAGCAGATGAGGAACTGGGGACCCATTTTTCCTAAAAAATGCTACAAATTGAAACCTCTGTGGGAACATTAAAAAATTTTTCTCGCGAATGAATCTTCTCCAGATTTGAAGATCTAAGCCTCCTCTTTACAACGAGACCTGAGAAACTGATGTACGATTTTTTCCGGCAGAGTTATGCAACAAAAAGTAGGGACATGTGGTGTGTACCCTTTGTTATTGCAAATGCGGTACACCTTTCGTTCGATAAGTCGAGTAAAAAAAATCGTACATCAAATTTTTTGGTGTGGTTGTAAAGGGAAGACTTCGAGCTTCAATTCCACGGAAGATTCATTCAGGAGAAAAATTTTGCATTGTTTTTACAGACGTTTTCGATTGCTAGGGATTTTGAGAGAAAATCAGCTTTTCACCTGCGAAATTGTCATTGGAGTTGAAATTCTCCCCATCCCTGCTGCTCGTTTACAGAAGACTATCACGGTTTTAATAGCAATGGGCATCTAGTTCGAGATAAGCCGATGTATCGAGAGTCCTGTACTCCACGCACGATAGTACGCTCATTGTCTTATCAAGACGGCGACGCTACATTAAAATACTATAATACAAATTTAAACGAGGATTCGCGCGATAACCCCGCGTCAACTTCTGCGCTGAATCGGAATTAGTCGTCAGTTGGGTATCTGTCTCACTATCCGTCCGATAAATACGAAGAGAAAAAAAGGATGACGGGGAAACCGTGCGAACGACGAACGTTGTTGCGCAACAACGATGCTTAGAATCGATTAGCCGACCTTCCCTGTCGCAACAAAAATCGAAATTCTTTCGAGATATCTCATCAACCTTGACCAACAGCATCGCAAGTGTGCATCATGATCTTTTGATTCGATGACTTATCCGAGATTCACTCGTGACTCCTCGAAAACAAAGAAACGACCAGCAATCCGCCAAATCACCGATTCGTTGAAACGATCAAGATTCTCGATCTCTTTTGTTTCGTACTGATTAATATACAACTCCTGTGATCTCGATCACTTTTACTCCGGAAAAATCACACGTGCGCTTCAAGTACCCATGGATATGTGTGCAAAATTTTAAGGGAGGAAGATCAAAGGTTCTTATGGAAAAAATTCTTAAAGAGTGACAAAACAATCTCGAAAAGCTAAAAGCTTCTGAAAAGATACTTTATATTAAAAAATATAACTCCTGGAATATTGATTACTTTTACTCAGAAAAAATAAGTTATGCTCTTCAGATGACTAGAAAGTTGTGTGCAAAATCCCGATGCAAAAAGTTCAACGGTTCTTCTGGAAAAAATTTCTGAAAATGGACAAAACGGCCTCGGAAAGCAGAATGCCCCCGAAAACATACTCCAATATAAAAATATATAACTCCTGTAATACTGATTACTTTTACTTAGAAAAAATAAGTTATGCTCTTCAGATGACCAGAAAGTTGTGTGCAAAACCCCGATGCAAAAAGTGCAACGGTTCTTCTGGAAAAAATTTCTGAAAATGGACAAAACGGCCTCGGAAAACAGTATGCCCCCGAAAACATACCTTATGTAAAAATATATAACTTTTGCAATTTTTTTATTACTTGCACTCAGAAAAAATAATTTGGGCACTTTAAATATCCTTGAAGGCGTGTGCAAAATTTTAAAGCAGAAAGATCAACAGTTTTTCTGGAAAAAATTCCTAAAAATTGACAAAACGGGTTCGGAAGGCAGAATGCCCCCGAAAACATACTCTAATATAAAAATATATAACTTCTGTAATATTGATTACTTTTACTCAGAAAAAATAATTTGGGTGCTTCAAATATCCTTAAAGGCGTGTGCAAAATTTTAAAGCAGAAAGATCAACAGTTTTTCTGGAAAAAATTCCTAAAAATTGACAAAATGGCCTCGGAAAGCACGGTGCTCCCGAAAACATACTCTAATATAAAAATATATAACTTCTGTAATATTGATTACTTTTACTCAGAAAAAATAATTTGGGTGCTTCAAATATCCTTAAAGGCGTGTGCAAAACCCCGATGCAAAAAGTGCAACGGATCTTCTGGAAAAAATTTCTGAAAATGGACAAAACGGCCTCGGAAAACAGTATGCCCCCGAAAACATACCTTATGTAAAAATATATAACTTTTGCAATTTTTATTACTTGCACTCAGAAAAAATAATTTGGGCACTTTAAATATCCTTAAAATCGTGCGCAAAATTTTAAAGCAGAAAGATAAACAGTTTTTCTGGAAAAAATTCCTAAAAATTGACAAAACAGCCTCGGAAGGCAGAATGCCCCCGAAAACATACTCCAATATAAAAATATATAACTTCTGTAATATTGATTACTTTTACTCAGAAAAAATAATTTGGGTGCTTCAAATATCCTTAAAGGCGTGTGCAAAATTTTAAAGCAGAAAGATCAACAGTTTTTCTGGAAAAAATTCCTAAAAATTGACAAAACGGCCTCAGAAGGCAGAATGCCCCCGAAAACATACTCTAATATAAAAATATATAACTCCTATAATATTGATTACTTTTACTAAAAAAAAATCTCATATGCTCTTCAGATGTCCACAAAGGCGTGTGAAAAATATGGATGCAAAAGGTGCAACGGTTCTCCTGGAAAAAATTTCTGAAAATTGAGGAAAGCGACCTCGAGAAATCGGAATGCCCCCCCTCGAGCAGACTTGCGAGTACACATCGAAGGACAAAGGCGACTGTTTATTAACTCCGGGGCGTTGTTAACGATCGCAGGGGCGAGGCTCCAGGTACAGCATTACCTTCGGGTTCCACCTTCGACAGATTCTCGGACGAAGGTAGACAGCCAAGCTCGTAAATCTCAGTCAGCCGATAATTGATCCAGGCGATCTGAATGCCGGGTTACGCGAACTCAATCAAGCCGCGAACAATGACGAGAGCAAACGATTTCCTGGTGTATCCGGGGATAGAAACCGTGTGCCGGTCCAGGCGGAAGGGGATGTCACATTTCTCGGTGGCCTGTCAGCGTGACGCTAATTAGACCTCGAGCAAATCATCCGATCGTTGATTGGAAAACGCCGCGCCGCGTCGGCCCGACCCGGCCCGACCCGGCCCGACCCGGCCCGGCCCGGCGATAGAGGAAACCTCGAGCGGCGTTTTTCGTGGAACATGCCCGTTCGAGCGTTCACGCGCAGCCGAGCGCGTTAATTGCGCATAAGCGACGCTCGAGTCAGCTAGAAAGCCGCAATTATCGACGGTACTTAACTGGAAAAACATTGTTTCACATTTTTCCGCGCTGAGGAATTTTCCTTCCTCGTTGAAAGATGGATTTTACAGCCGTCGTCGTTTTTACGTTTCTTGAAAACCGTAACCTTCACCGAATCCGTTTAGACGGAAACCGGGAGGATCTCGTTACACCGGACGATTAACATTCTTCCGTCCCAGCGACGATTTTAACGAAATTAACGGTAATTGATGCGCAAGAAAATTTCAGAAAATTGTTTTCTTAGAGGGCAAACTGTTTACTCTGACCGGTTGTTAGCGACTTTTTGTGCTTGTACTTTGTTTTGTTAGTTGCGTGTTTGTGGCTGAATGTTACAAGAAATTTGTTACAATTTTATCCTTAATATTGATACCCCAAAATCAGAAAAACCTATTTTCCTGTTGAAATTGTCGATATTGAAACAATACAGTAAATACAGATTTTCTTTTGCGCTAGGAAGTTATTAGAAACATCCTAATCTTCGTAGGATAAGGGACCGAATTACTGTGGGGGTACCAAGTACTGTGCCTACATTAATTATACTTATTTTTAAACCCATATATGGGTGACGGAATTATTTGTCCAGGTTTTAAAATGAATTTTTACGTTAGTATATTAATCGTACCAAATTTTATTAGGATCTGTAAAATGCCAAACAGTTGGAGGACTGCTCAATACCATACATATAATTTTTTTCAATTTCTATTTCATTGAATAACTTACATTGATTTGATGGAATTGTTGAGGTTTCTAGATTGGCAGTCAAAGTGTTAAGAAAAGATATGTATAACATATAAGCTGAAAAGAAAAAAGAAAAAAGAAAAAAATTTGTAATGGAAACAATTCAATTAATTTAATCAATTCATTATGTTTTAAAAATAAATATTGGCACAGTAATTGGCATCCCCACAGTAAATGAGGCCCTTAAGCTAGCTTTTAATAAAATAATACTGCAAGGGGTTAAGGAAAGAAATGTCCAAGTCGCTCCTGCGACGTGTAGGAAAAAAATATTTTGCATAAAAAACAGGATCTAGCTATCGCTACAGTTTACGGTGATTGATGAACGCGACGACCTAGAATCATACTTTGCAGAAACAGTTTTCTCCGTGTTCCCACTGGGTAGATAAAGTACCAATGACCCCATAATAATTCATGCGACGATACCAAGGGAACGTCACGATAATCCGTGCAAACACTCGACAGAGATAATCCGATAAACACGAGTACTAAACGCTCATAATTAGACGGCGGGAAAAAAATGTCTCAGGGTCAACCGATGACCCAACCTCCCGTTCTTTTTTTTTCTGTTTCATTGTTTCGCTAGCTTTCGAGCTGGACAACAACAACGCGTGACGTGCATATGTACGTAAATGCAGACATCTCGGACTTAGATAAGACAGCCTCTTTTTAGGGAGCAACAAGTTTCCTGAACACGGCAATTACCGTGCTCCCGGTTCGGCGTAGTTTTCCAGGATTATAGTCCTCGTGCCTGTTACGCTTCTTGTCGGCATAAGCTCGGCAGTAGCTCACCGCTGGCATACGAAATTACGGGACGTAGTATTTCTGCTATTTTCTTCGTTTGCGAATGTTGCTCGACAAATTCGACTTCGTCGCGACGAACAATTACTTACTTACCAGTATTTATGAGAAAAATCGTGGTAGCCATTTTCGAACGTTTCTGAGAACGGAAATCGATTAACACTTTGATCGCCAAACAAGAAAGCTACAAAAATTCCATGAAATCGAAGTAAGGTATTTAATAAAATAGAGAAATTGAAAAAAATTAAATGCATGATATTGTGTAGTTCTCCAAGTTTCTTGCATTTTATAGATCCTAATCAAATTTGGTACAATGAATATATTAAAGTAAAAATTCATTTTAAAGCCTGAAAAAATAATTCCGCTATCTATATATGACATGGCAGTCAACGTGTGAAACGAACAGACTGCAAAAATACAAAATAAAAATACACAGTAGGAGCCCAAAAGAGTTGTTGATGATTTTAATCGGCTGAAACGAGTACACGTGGTGCAGATAGAAAGCTCGAGCGTTCGCAGGCTCCCATAGCCCCTCGCAACGAACGTGACCATCGGTAAAAATTTGCTATGTTTGTACAGGCTTTGCGGACCACGCGAAGAGTGAAAGAGACACGAGCGAGCGGGCTCGTATCGAGTAACCACCACGCCTAGCGACTGCAATGTCTCAATTATTGCAGCGTTAATTTACGATATCCTCTCATTATACCTATGGAGAATTCTGCGGTAGAGGCATGGTGACCATGCTACGGTACGACGCGAGGCGTATTGCTACGGCGCGAGGCGTATTGGTTCGGCGAGAGGCGTATTGGTACAGCGCGAGGCGTATTGGTTCGGCGCGAGGCGTATTACTTCGGCGCGTAGCTCGCCGGAGCGTATTGGTACGGCGCGTAGCTCGCCGAAGCGTATTGGTACGGCGCGTAGCTCGCCGAAGCGTATTGGTACGGCGCGTAGCTCGCCGAAGCGTAGTGGTACGGCGCGTAGCTCGCCGAAGCGTAGTGGTACGGCGCGTAGTGGTACGGCGCGTAGTGGTACGGCGCGTAGCTCGCCGAAGCGTAGTGGTACGGCGCGTAGTGGTACGGCGCGTAGTGGTACGCCGCGTAGTGGTACGGCGCGTAGTAGTACGGCGCGTAGTGGTACGGCGCGTAGTAGTACGGCGCGTAGTGGTACGGCGCGTAGTGGTACGGCGCGTAGTGGTACGGCGCGTAGCTCGCCGAAGCGTATTGGTACGACGCGTAGTGGTACGGCGCGTAGCTCGCCGAAGCGTAGTGGTACGGCGCGTAGTGGTACGGCGCGTAGTGGTACGGCGCGTAGTAGTACGGCGCGTAGTGGTACGGCGCGTAGTAGTACGGCGCGTAGTGGTACGGCGCGTAGTGGTACGGCGCGTAGCTCGCCGAAGCATATTGGTACGACGCGATGCGTATTACTTCGGCGCGTAGCTCGCCGGAGCGTATTGGTACGGCGCGTAGCTCGCCGAAGCGTATTGGTACGGCGCGTAGCTCGCCGAAGCGTATTGGTACGGCGCGTAGCTCGCCGAAGCGTAGTGGTACGGCGCGTAGCTCGCCGAAGCGTAGTGGTACGGCGCGTAGTGGTACGGCGCGTAGTGGTACGGCGCGTAGCTCGCCGAAGCGTAGTGGTACGGCGCGTAGTGGTACGGCGCGTAGTGGTACGCCGCGTAGTGGTACGGCGCGTAGCTCGCCGAAGCGTAGTGGTACGGCGCGTAGTGGTACGGCGCGTAGTAGTACGGCGCGTAGTGGTACGGCGCGTAGTAGTACGGCGCGTAGTGGTACGGCGCGTAGTGGTACGGCGCATAGTGGTACGGCGCGTAGCTCGCCGAAGCGTATTGGTACGACGCGTAGTGGTACGGCGCGTAGCTCGCCGAAGCGTAGTGGTACGGCGCGTAGTGGTACGGCGCGTAGTGGTACGGCGCGTAGTAGTACGGCGCGTAGTGGTACGGCGCGTAGTAGTACGGCGCGTAGTGGTACGGCGCGTAGTGGTACGGCGCGTAGCTCGCCGAAGCATATTGGTACGACGCGATGCGTATTACTTCGGCGCGTAGCTCGCCGGAGCGTAGTGGTACGGCGCGATGCGTATTACTTCGGCGCGTAGCTCGCCGGAGCGTAGTGGTACGGAGCGACGCGTGCAGCTGAAAACACGCAGCGTGCGTTCTCATAGCGAAGCTGAACAATGAGCTGAGAAATTTTGACGTCCCACTCGGGGACCAGGGAACACATGGTATCCCGAGCCGTGTGTCGCTGAACAAAGGGACTTTACGTCATGTCCGAGGAGATTAAACGCCGCTTACTAAATGTGGACGCGTGGGCGGCCCCGACGCGGCTCCGTGCATTGTACAATTGCATAACAATGCACACGCTTGACCGGGGTGAAAAAGGGATTCGGTGATCCTAGGACAACGTTGTTACCGATTACGCGACCGACACACGGCCACTCTCCGAGATAAGGGGACGACAATAGAGCGAGACTTTTGAGCGCGTCTGTACGCGCGAGCGCGCGTTTGTCACGGTTTCAGATCATTCCGGCACCGTGAAAACTATTTTAACGTCTCCAGATTGCGAATGGTAAAGCGTTCGTTGAAGAAACGTCATTGTACGATTTTATGCGTTCGTCGCAAAAAACGAGTAGGTTCTTTTCAAAACGGCAGAGAAATAAAAATTTCACAACACCGGTCTATTATTTTCCGGTTTATAAAATAGAGTAAGAATCAAATTTTTATTTGTATATGTTACCACAGGACCTCTGTTGCCAAACAAATATTTTTTTTAAATCGTTTTTATGATTGAAAAATTCTGAAAAAAATCGTGACAGTGTATACCCTCAGGTATAATGTCCACCAATTTTTTCATAATTTTTGAACGAGCAGAACGGTAGAAATAAATCAAAGTTGGTGAGAGGGTTCTCTAAGAATATATCTGAAACTTGTGATTTCCGCGAAAAGTGAAAGTGGTATCGGTAATCGGCACGTCGAAACGGATAGAATGATTCATAAAAATCGCCGAAAGCATGGTGGGGCAATAGTGAAGTTTTCGAACGCGCGGTTCCCACGCGTAATCGGTTCGTCTTCGGTGAAAAAGGCTAGTTCGCGCGCGACCCGCCCTACGCGAATCGGGTTAATATTTCCAGGGCCCATTAAACTGTCCGCCGATGCGTACAGCTTTATCGATCCGGATCGAGGAACGAATAATAGAGACATTGTATGGCAGCGAGCCAGTCCTGGCCGGGCAGTCGAACAATTTTACGGCGGTGGCTGCCCCGACGACGCGAGCAACAAGATCGGATCGGCGACAATATGCTTGTCGAATAAACTCCGCGGTTCGATTTTAGCCGGCCGTGTGCTCATTCTGTAATTTCATTTGAGGGCTGCATTACCTGTTGCGCAATCCATTGTATTCAGAACGGCTGGTTCTAATGTACTATCATTACAGAACTATAAAGGATACATACAACACACCGGTCGTTTTTATCTTCGCGAACGATGCGAGTAGGTCAGACCGATCGTCGGCTCGAGAACTTTAAAGTGTAATTTACGACGGTTTATTTCGCTCGAAAGCATTGGCCAACTCGGATTATTATCTATTATAGTTTATCCATTAGTCACTCCGTTATGACAGAAACGCAATTCCACAGAGTGGTTCTCTGCATCGTGCAAAAATATCTTGTAGAAACATGAGCGATAGTGAAAGCAGAAGTTTCAAGTTTCACGAAGAGTCAAAGTTTGTTGCCATATGATTGTTGTCTACGAAATTATGGACTCTCCGAACCATAGTCGCCAGATGAGGGGAAGGAGTACGAATCGAGGGGAAAAAATGACCCCCTCTCTCTGCCAGTATCTAGTTAGTCACGTGACTGGATGGAGGAGTGGGGGCAAGTCAGATGAGGGGAGGGAGCACGAATCGAGGGGAAAAAGTTACCCCCTCTCTCTGCCAGTACCTTGTTAGTCACGTGACATTGTGACAAATGACAGAGCCGGAACGCTTCACGTGACTGGGCGGAGGCGTGGGGGAAAGCCAGATGAGGGGAGGGAGCACGAATCGAGGGGAAAGGGTTGCCCCCTCTCTGCCAGTACCGGGTTAGTCACGTGGCATTCCGACCAATGATAGAGGCGGAACGCGTCACGTGACAGGGCGCAGGCGTGGGGGAATGGTGCAGTAGGGGAAATTGGAGTGGGGGAGCAAGTCTTGATCTGGCAACTGTGCTTCGAACTCTTTCCGGAAGCAGCTTCTCCTCGGAGAAACTTATCGCGTGAAAGGAGACGGTGGGAATTCGTGTGGCTACGACCGCGAGAAATATGCGGTCAACCAAGAAATCGTATACTTTTCTTAAAGACACTCGACCTTTCGTCGCACGGCCTTGACGACCATCCGTGAAACCGCGTCTCGTTTAAGTGTCCAGAAAAATCGGCCCTTTTTCTTGCTGCCTCGCGTTTCTGGAATCCCCATCGGCGCGCCGAGACTCGATCATCCTTGACTCGCGAGAACCGAGACCGGGATTTATCGATCGTATCACAGACCACCTTGCACAGAGATCCATTAAATCCCTGGACAAAGTAAAGTCGTTTTGAGCATCTTCGCTGCACAGGGTGTCCCCGAAATCATGATTCACTCCGAGATTTTGGCACGTATTATATACATACTACTAGTTTTGATGCGAATCTTTCTTACTGCTTGTCAAAAAATTTTGAAAAAATTCGTGAACATTCTACCCGACAGCGCGCACGATTGTGAATTTTTCCGGAATTTTTCACTGAAAAATCGATTTTTTAAAAACTTAAAATTGCTGATTGAAACTTCCAGAAATCCTAGAAAAATGCATATTTTGCATAGAAGGTTTGGAGAGACCGGTTTTAAATAAATTTTGTAGTGAGATATTGTCGCAGGCAATATTCTTAATTTTTTTCAGATTTTTCCAACTAGGAAAACACATTTTAAAAATTGAAAATCTCCAGAAATCCCAGAAAAATGCATATTTCACATAGAAGGATTACAGATACCAGTTTTAAATAAATTGGGCAGTGAGATATTGTTAAAAGCAATATTCTTAATTTTTTTCCGATTTTTCCGATTAGGCAAACACATTTTAAAAATTGAAAATCTTCAGAAATCCCAGACAAATGCATATTTCACATAGAAGTATTAGAGGTACCGGTTTTAAATAAATTGGGCAGTGAGATATTGTTAAAAGCAATATTCTTAATTTTTTACAGATTTTTCCGATGAGGCAAACACATTTTAAAAATTGAAAATCTCCAAAAATCCGAGAAAAATGCATATTTTGCACAAAAGGACTGGAGATATTTTTATATAATTTGGTATTGTGAAATTTTTTCAGATTATAAATATTTCTTAGAGGTGTCTGTAAAAGAAACATTTGCATGGAACATTTCTAACCGTGTTTTGTCATTTGTCTAGGGTTGTGGACATAATTTTCTCCATTCGGAACGGTGCGCTTGCTATGAGAAAACGATTCGGAAATGGGATCAGAACCTGAATCACGAAGAGACAGAGAAAAACGCTTACCGCGTGATAATCCGATATCCCGACCAGGATACAGGATATGGGGTGAGCAGATAGAGGGTATACAGTTGTACCGTGCGAGACACGCGTCGCCGATCACGTGAAAAGAGGAAGGTTAAGTAATTCTCACCACTGGACACTGATAGATGTCGTGTCCGACTGATACGATAAAGGGTAGACGAATTTCTCGGAATGCTTCCGACCGGAGTGCATTCCTTCCTCGCCTAATCTCGAACACATCCAAAACGCTATCCTATAGCACCGCGTGTGGGAGCTTAGGCATTGCATTCGTCATTTGGGTATAAACCTAATGGTTCACCTGTTGCTAACTGTTCTTACCCAGAATACAAAGTACAAACAAAGTACTCCATTGCTCAATTGCTCAATTAACACTTTGACTGTCAAACTATAAATCTCAAGAATTCCATAAAATCAAAGCAAGCCATTCAATGAAATAAAACTTGAAAAAAATTAAATATATGATATTGAGTAGTCCTCCAAATTTCTTGCTTTTCACAGATCCTTTTATTCCATTTTACAAATCCAGATTCCATTTTACGAATCGGTCAATTAATTAACCACGCTAGAGTTGATGGAACAGCTTCGATTTAATCGTCAGGAATTGAAAGTAAAAATAGTTTGCATTAACACTTTGACTGCCAAATTAAAAACCTCAAAAATTCCATAAAATCAAAGTGAGTTGTTTAATGAAATAAAACTTGAAAAAAATTAAATATATGATATTGAGTAGTCCTCCAACTTTCTTGCATTTTACAGATCCCAATCAAATTCGGTACAATGAATATATTAACCCTTTGCACTCCGAACCATTCTGGCAGAAATGTACAAATCCTCGTATTATTTAGTATAATTTTGGAACCAAGTAACGTATTATAATGATATGGGACTTATATGAATTGTTTGACGTCGAGGAATATATATTTGCAAAAAAATCAATATTTTATTTAAAGTTGCGCTGGAATAAATTAATTCCCCGTAATCGCTAATAAACTTTAATGTCCCGTGAGAGGGGACAGCGGAGTGCAAAGGGTTAACGTCAAAATTCATTTTAGAACCTGGACAAATAATTCCGTCATCCACATACGAGTGACATGGCACTCGACGTGTTAAAACATGCAAATGCTACATTAGGGACAATAGAAAAATTAAAGAAGAAGCACCCGCGAAAATATATTTTAAAAAATTAATAAAAAGGTCTAAACACCGTCAATTACGTTGTTTTAAAATTTAAATTGAACTGATTTGAAAAAAGTGATTCAATTTCTCAGTGAGATTAATTGTTTGTTTTAGGAATTTTTCTCGGCCACCGAAGCTCACCGAAATCTATTGTAAATTGCCGGCTGGTTTTTTTACGGAGCCTAGCAACCGTGGCTCGTTCTTAGACGCCTCGATTCGCGTTCAACGGCCGTTACTATCGCCGGTTTCTGTTTCGCGGCGGCCCGATAACAATCGCCGGTAGTTCATCTCGAAAGACAACGCCAGAAACGAGGTGAAGAACACACCGAGCGCCGAGTCTCGAGCCGCGCGCCGCGCCGGTTAGAAAGGGCTTTGTGAACTGTGTCGTCTGCCGAGGCGGCGCCAGCGGACCACGTGTCGTTGAACTGGACGACATTGTTTGACGCGCAAAAGGCTGGCCCTCGGCACTCGCATTGAACTCTCCTCGCCTCCACCCTTGCATAAACATTTTCGTCTTCGCCTGGCAGACGCGCGCTTTCGTCGAGTTTACCCCGACATTCGGGGAACGGATGTTATTCGGGGAATAAAAGTCCCGGACGATATCCTCCACCGACGCGGGTTCAACGGGCCTCAAGGGTTACCTGACCTTTCACGGGGTCACACCAGAACTATTCAACGATTTTTCTAACACGGTCAATTATGGTCTTTTGGAAAATCAGCATATACGTTTCATTGTAGAGTGTTTCAATAGTACTTCCTCAAAAATTGAGACTTATATCTTAATCTAGTAGGGCATGGCAGCCATTTTGTAAAGCACGTTCGTGCCACCAGATGTGTCTCTAGGTTTCTTAGAATTCAACAATTTTTTTAATACTGAAAATTATGATCTTTTGGAAAATCAGCATATACATTTTATTATAGGATGTTTCAATAATATTCCCTAAAAAATTGAACTTTATATCTTAAACTAGTAGGGCATGATAGCCATTCTTCTAAAGCCATTTTCTGAAGCATCATTCGTGACACCAGATGTATCTCTGTGTTTCTTAGAATTCAACAATTTTTTTAATACTGAAAATTATGTTCCCTTGAAAATTCATCATATACATTTTATTGTGGGATGTTTCAATAGCATTCTCTAAAAAATTGAGCTTTATATCTTAAACCAGTAGGGCATGGTAGCCATTCTCCTAAAGCCATTTTCTGAAGCATCATTCGTGACACCAGATGTATCTCTGTGTTCCTAAGTATTTAACAATTTTTTCATTACAGAAAATTATGTTCCCTCAAAAAATCATTATATACATTTCACTATAGGATGTTTCAATAGCATTCTCTAAAAAATTGAGCCTTATATCTTAAACTAGTAGAGCATGGTAACCATTTTCCCAGAGCCATTTTGTGAAGCATAGTTTGTGGCACCAGATGTATCTCTACGTTTCTAAGTACTTAACAATTTTTCATTACAGAAAATTCTGTTCCCTCAAAAAATCATTATATACATTTCACTATAGGATGTTTCAATAGCATTCTCTAAAAAATTCGGGCAAATATTTTACACTGGAAGGGCATGGCAGCAATACTAGATAGCCTCATGAAGCACACTTTGTAATACTCGATACATTCGTGAAAAATTCTTTTTCCCCAATATTCGATTTTAATGTTCATCTATTTGTTCTTAATGTTGTATAATTTTTTAATAATTCGCTTACTCGACTAGTGCGCTAGCTCGGCAATAATTCCGAGTTCGCGCAGTCTGCATACCTCGAAAAGCGAAACGGCCGTTGTGACAACCTAATACCCTAATCTCGTGCGTGTACCAAGTACCATTATACCGGGTACCATAATCAACTATAAAGTTTCCTCTAATCGTTTTGTGTTTAGAGTCGGGCTATTTTCTTTCTCCCGAAGACAATCTAAATTCCTCGGAGACACAAAGGATGATTCTCGTAGTCAGCGAAACATCAGCCCCTGCCAACTCTGCGTGCGCGCACGCGGTGGCGGTGCACGAATTTCATTTTGCACGCGGCCACAATTTCATCGTGGCAAGTAGGTTGCGTTATTCAGTCGCCCAGGTATTCGAACGAGACGCGGAATTAAAACGGAATCTCTCTCTCTCTCTCTCTCTCTCTCTCTCTCTGTCTCTCTCTCTTCGAGGAGAGAGAACAGAGCCTGGACAATTCACACTGGTTATACGAATTCGAAAACGACGTGCAAGAACGCCTGCTCCGGCTGCCGCTCGGTCTATTTTGTCCACAAGCGTAATTTGGCCGGCTGTCCGCTCGTATTATCCTGACCTGGGACAAAAGCAGGGTGACTTCGGTTTGCCGGAAGCTTGCTCCAAACAAAACCGGCCGAGTCGGGTTTGTCTGCTTGTCCGCGCTTGCGACGACCGAACGGACAAACCTCGGTCCCAGTCGGGTCAAAAATAAACTCCCATTATAATTCGCGGAAGATAAGAACCAGCCCACGGGACATTAAACGCGTCGCGAACTTTTCGACCAAACTAAAATATACCAAACTGATTTCCTATTCGTATTCTCCCTTTTTCTTGTGACGACACATGTTTCACAAAACTTACTCTATATAAAAATATGTAACTCCTGTAATTTTGATCATTTTTACTTGAAAAAACAAATAACATATGCACTCCAGATACCCGTCAATAAGTGTGCAAAATCCTAGCGCAAGAATTTTAACAGTTCCTCTGGAAAAAATTCCAAAAGGTCGCCAAAAGAATGACACTCAAAACCAGAATACCCCCTAAAACGTACTTCATGTAAAAATATATAATTCACAAAGTTTCGATTGTTTTTGGTTTTAAAAAATCCTGTATGCCCTTCAAGAACCCGAAAATACGCATGCAAAATCCTAGAGTCAAAAGTTCAACAGTTCTTCTGAAAAAAATTCCCGAAAATTGACAAAACTGTCACAAAGAGCACAACGCCCCTGAATATATACCCAATATAAAAATATATAACTCCTGTAATATTGATTACTTTTACTTTCAAAAAATCACACGTGCACTTTCAACACTAATAAATACCTATGCAAAATCCCAATACAAAAAGTTCAACAGTTTTTCTGAAAAAAATTCCCGAAAATTGACAAAACTGTCACAAAGAGCACAACGCCCCTACATATATACCCAATATAAAAATATATAACTCCTGTAATATTGATTACTTTTACTTGAAAAAAATCACATATATACTTCCAATATCAGTAAATGTGTGAGCAAAATCCCAATACAAAAAGTTCAACAGTTTTTCTGAAAAAAAGTCCTTAAAATTGACAAAAATGTCACAAATAGCAGAATGTCCCTGAAAACATACCCAATATAAAAATATATAACTCCTGTAATATTGATTACTTTTGCTTTCAAAAAATCACACGTGCACTTTCAACACCAATAAATACCTATGCAAAATCCCAATACAAAAAGTTCAACAGTTTTTCTGAAAAAAATTCCCGAAAATTGACAAAACTGTCACAAAGAGCACAATGCTCCTGAAAACATACCCAATATAAAAATATATAACTCCTGTAATATTGATTATATTTGCATTAAAAAAATCACACGTGCACTTGCAATACTAATAAATACATGTGCAAAATCCCAATACAAAAAGTTCAACAGTTTTTCTGAAAAAAAAATTCCTTAAAATTGACAAAAATGTCACAAATAGCAGAATGCCCCTGAAAACATACCCAATATAAAAATATATAACTCCTGTAATATAGATTACTTTTGCTTTAGAAAAATCGCATGTGCACTTCCAATACCAATAAACACGTGTGCAAAATCCCAGTGTGAGAGGTTAAGGAGTTCACCCGGTAAAAAATGTCTGAAACTCGAAAGGCGACCTCGCGAACTAGAATAAGCCCCTAATTCGGTGCGCAGAGGGCCGTTTGATGCGCGGTCGAGGAGATTAGCTAGTACTGGGAACGCATTAGCGTGAATTTTCAAGAGCATCGAACGATAATCGCCGGCATCCCAATAGGCAGCTGGCCATCGGTTCGGTTATTTTCGACATGGGCCGCCTTAGAAATGAATTACAGGCGGACGACGACGAATATATCCTGCTGCGAGGTGGCGATTCGGGTTTCGCGGCCTTACAAAAATGTTTACGAGAGGAGAAGTTAAACGTCTGCTACACGACCGCGGGGATTTTACGGCTTCGACATCTTTCGAGCGAGTTGCATCAAGGTCAACCCCGAAAATCCTTCGTTCCTCCTCCCCCTCTTCCATTCGTTCGCCTGATTCAGCAAGTGATTTAGGAAGCGCATCGCTCGACGCTTTATGCAGGTGTCGCCGGTCGTTTACGAGCATTTAAGTATTTTGTGAACTGTAGCAGGGTCACGCAACCCTTAAACAATTTACTGCAAACGGCCGCGGTATTTTACGATTATATCTGATTGAAGAAAATGGCCGAATCTGCGGTTCTTTTCGCGTACAGAATTTTTTTTCAAAATCAAAATGCTTTTATCGGAGGAAGGGATGGTAATTCAACCCCCCAGATTTATTTTTCTTTCCAAAATTTTATCCATAACTCACTCGAATTTTTGCTTAAATTGTAGCTAAACTAATACGTCTCGGTTTAGTCAAATTTTTAATAATTGCTAATAATTTAACACGGTAATGAACGCTGTCGCCAACATTGTTGCGATATCAGAAATCATAAATATTCTTCTGGATAATCCCCCACCGAGGAATTACAGCGGTATAAATATTTATGGGGATATGTAATGAGTTGTAAAAAATTCGTCGGAGAACCATAACTCCGGAATGGATTCGTAGAAAGGAAACATTCTAATGTCCTTTTTATAGGCCCGCGAGTCGATATTAAATATCGTCGCAAGTAAGGAAACCGATGACGTAACACGTACGAATATCTCAAGGAATGTTAGGCGAATCTCTTTTACCTGGAAACGGTGAAACACATTCTGTCGGTCGATGAAAGATAACAAAAAAAAAAAACATTGTTCAGGTTGTGTTCCACACGAACAAAACCTCGTAACTTAGTGAAAAAGCGAATAACTTTTGCACCGTTTCAATGCGGTAACAAATATGCAAGGAAAAACGAGACTACCGGCATTCTAGTTATTGAAAAAGCGAATCGATCTAGAAATTCCACCGTATCTTTGACCTAGATCGAGATCTGTTCATCGGGAGTAAAACGCAATTAATTCAACGCCTCTCAACGTAAATATTCAGACACGCTTCATTAGACCTTGATTGGTCACGGTTCAGAGATTTTATCGTGCGATAAATTGTCCGGTAACTTGCATTGTTTCTTACAAAACCACGTCTTTTAACCTCCTAAGCACTTTACGCCACTATAGTGGTTTTCCGTGGAAACCGTCAGTTTGGAGGGTAAAGCCACTATAGTGGTTTTCCGTGGAAAGCATCAGCTAGAACGGTAAAGCCACTATAGTGGTTTTTGGAAAAATATAAAAATTGTCCAAGTCAATTGCAACTAACCAAAGTGAAACAAATATATAGAGACATATATAGAAACATTAATGTAATATAATAATATCTCTAAATACTGACGCTTTTCCACTTTTGGCAGTCTAATAACAACTAATAACGTTGAAAAAATTAGTTAAAAAATTTACAGTTATTTCACCACAGTACCAAGGTAACTGCAGATATTTTTTTCGGTGAAAAACAGCTGTACATGAAAAAGTTATAACGACTTCCGTGCAATGGAGCATTTAAAAAAAATTCCAGAGGGAACAATTAGTTTTGCAGCAAGCTAATAACATTGTTAAAGCGCAGCGATAGAAGTTTTCCCGCACGATGTGTATCCTAATCGTTCCAAGGATACTCGGAAAGAAGTTTTACGAGCGTAAAAGCGGCCGTGGCGACGGCGTGTAGATCAGCGAGATCTTTCAAGCGCGACGAAACGAATTGATCGACCGGCTGGTGAGCGATCGATTGTCGTTAATGAATGTTATAATTTACAAGACCGGCGGGCCCTGATTTATCGGCAGACCGGCTAACGCGTCCTCGTCGCTATTAATCGTCGATCGAGTTTGTGTATCGCGCGTAATTGCGGGCAACAGTCGAATTCCGACTGACCACCGATCACGGTTAGATCTCTCTCGATCATCGAGCTCCCTCTCTCTCTCTCTCTCGATCGATTAGCCGGATACGAAAAATATCTTTGTCGAATGTACTCGCTGTTGAATAAACTACATTCTATCGTGGCTAATCGTTTATGCTCGGCCGAGCCATAAACAATCTCCGCTTAGGTGGTTTTCCTAAGTACCGTGTACCCCTGGCATGGAATTATTCGATCGAACGAATCAACTGTCTGTCATTACGTGTGATTACTGTAGACTGCGGATCTTTAGGCGAATTAAAAATTTTCTGCTTCTATCGCAAGACACAGGAGCTGAGGAAACATTTATTTCACTCGTTAATTATTATTATCTGTAATTTCTTTTTCTCTTTCATCGTCTCGATCAGTCGGTACTAGTACATCGCAGCTGTCCTATTGTTTTGATCCTATACGCTAGAATACTTTAGAATATACTGGAATACTATAGAATATATTAGAATGTACAAGATTATACTCAAATGTACTGGAATATACTAGAATATACTATAATATACCAGAATCTACTAGAATATACTGAAATATACTAGAATACACTATAGTATACAAGAATATATCAGAATATACCAGAATATACTAGAATATACTATAATATAACAGAATATACCAGAATTTACTAGAATATACTATAATATACCAGAGTATACCAGAATATATTAGAATATACTATAAAGTACCAGAATATATAAGAATATACTAGAATATACTATAATATAACAGAATATACCAGAATTTACTAGAATATACTATAATATACCAGAGTATACCAGAATATATTAGACTATACTGTAAGGTACCAGAATTTACTAGAATATACTATAATATGCCAGAGTATACCAGAATATATTAGAATATACTATAGGGTACCAGAATGTATAAGAATATACTATAATATACCAGAGTATACCAGAATATATTAGAATATACTATAGGGTACCAGAATATATAAGAATATACTATAATATACTAGAGTATACCAGAATATATTAGAATATACTATAGGGTACCAGAATATATAAGAATATACTATAATATACTAGAGTATACCAGAATATATTAGAATATACTATAGGGTACCAGAATATATAAGAATATACTATAAGGTACCAGAATTTACTAGAATATACTATAATATACCAGAGTATACCAGAATACATTAGAATATATTATAAAGTACCAGAATATACCATAATATAATAGAATACACTAGAATGTACTAGAATGTATTAGAATATACTAGAATAGAATATAGTATATCAGAATATACCAGAATATATGAGAATATGCTGGAATAGACTGGAATACACAAGAATATACTAGAACATACTAGAGTATAATGATGTGACAGGAGGGCGGTCATTTTCTAATGCTGTGCGACTGGCATTAGAAAATAGCATCGGAAGATCATCAGGGAAGTGTATGTCATTTTCTTTGTCCACCCTCGAACTGACAGTGACGAACGATCTTGAGAACGGCGATGCTCCACTTAATATTGTATCTCGCACAGATGTCTCTTTACCTTCGGATCCCGCTGGACTGGCTCCAGTCCGGGACGATAAACCTCGGAATAATTGTTTTGACATACTTCACCGGAATAATGACAAACCATTACTCGATACGACCAGCGATAACGGAAAGGGATCGACAGCGATTCAAACATCTTGCTCCGATAACTCTCTCGTTGGAAAACAGAACGAACAAATTGATTAAAAATTTTTTTTTCTTGACTTCGGTGAAGCCAAAAATCTGAGAAAAATTCATACCAATTCCTATGCTACTCTCTCGTTTTTCACAACCACAATTTGCAACCGAAAAATCGGAAAAAATTCTGTAATATGTAGATTGTTTTTGGGGAAGTTTCGGATTTTTCCCGGAATTTTTGAAACCACACGAGGGGAGAAAACGCGGGAAAACTCGGGCCTTCGAATTTCCAGTCCTTTTAGAAAATTAATTAGACATTTAGAAAATCTGAGAATGTCAATATTTTTATTAAAATCATCTGTTTCTCACAATCGAGAATTTTCCACAAAGATCCACTAGTAGTAGAAAAAACGTAAGATTGGGCAATCAGCAAACAAAAGACGATAAATAACCGATCGTTGCACCATAACTCCAGGAATGTTTCAGAAAATCAATTGGAGGTCGCAACCGCCGCATACCCAGTCGATAAAAAACATAATAGGACAGAGAAGTCATGCAGAGAATTCGTTCCCGGCACATCTGCTTAATTCGCCAGTGAATCACAGACAGCGAACACCTAAATGAAGAAGAAGAAGAAAAAAAGAAAAAAAATGAAACTCTGTTTAGATTCGAGTGTGACACCTAACCGCCTCGGGGCTTCGCACGTTCGAGATTCACAGATGGACGTTCACGGCGTCTTACGTAAAGGTAAGATCGACTTCATTCATTCGAACACAGGTGATAAATTATAATCGGGACCCGATGGTGTTGCGATATCGAAAAATGATAGGCGAGACATTATATAATTGCCTCGCACCTGCATATGTATGCATAGACAATTCTACGAGCGTTCGATTATTTACTCCTGAATATTCAGTGGCTGTTAAATTGTTGACGAGCGTCCACCAGATTAACACTTGTCTCCCACTCTACCCTTCCCCCTCTACGACGCTGTTCCCCTACTTTCTGGCGGCGAGCATCCCCTCCATTCCGCCACGGATCGGTCACGTGACGCGGTACGCGCACCCGATTGGCGTTGCTTCTGCGTCTGCGCCGTGAGTAACCCCCGTGACGACAGAGAGGGGGTAACTGTACTCCCCTCGATTGGAGTCCATTCCCCTCATCTGGCAATATTTCTCATCTATGTTTACTAAAAATTATTAGTGAAATTGATGCACAAACTTTTTATTTTAATTACGGGTTCCCATTCCACTGCTTCATAAATGTATAAATATTAAGAGATATATACTACTAGATAAAGTGCAAAGGGTTAAAATGTAGGGACAATGGAGGTCAGTGTAAATCTGGGAATGGAATTAACGGGTAATTAATGCAGGAAGTAAGAGAGCCGGTTCTATTAATAATAATAATGGTGGACCCGTGGCGTAACCGAGGCTATCTGTCGCGCGTTTCCATTCGAATTCCGCGGAGCGACGTTAAAGTAGAAATACGCGTTGATCCGAAGAGGCAAGAGAGCATGCATGTAATTTCACCGCGGTCGCACGTGCGTGCATGTCATTCCCTCCACGGGTGGAACGCATAAAGAGATCCTATTAATAGGTCGCATGCTCAATTGACAGAGCCCCCGTGTAATTTATACGCGGCACCGCGACAGTTATTAGGAACCGGCCGATGCAATAAGGAAGCCGATCGGCCGATAACTGTAACGCTGAATATTTGAGAGTTTCGAAAGTCCCCCACCCCTCCCTCGTCCACTCTTCAGGGGGGATTCCCCTATTTCTGGTCCCAAAAATCGATTTTTTTTTTAAATTAGGAGAGTCCTGACCAAGTTTTCCCCAATTTTCAGTTAAATCAAGTACCTAAAGAAAAGTATGCAGAAAAATATTTACAGTTCTATATTGTTTATTGTCCACTTCTAAGGGGGGATTCCCCTATTTCTGGTCCCAAAAATCGATTTTTTTTTTAATTAGGAGAGTCCTGACCAAGTTTTCCCCAATTTTCAGTTAAATCAATTACCTAAAGAAAAGTATGCAGAAAAATATTTACAGTTCTATATTGTTTATTGTCCACTTCTAAGGGGGGATTCCGCTATTTCTGGTCCCAAAAATCAATTTTTTAAAAATTAGGAAAGTCCTGATCAAGTTGTCTATTTCTGCAATTTTTAATTAAATAAATTACCTAAAGAAAAGTATGCAGAAAAATATTTACGTTTCTATATTGTTTATCTGCCCCAACCGGTTCCTTTTAGTATCTACTGCTTATGACAAAAACGGGGCTCAAGTCTGAAAACTTAAAATTTTTCTAATTAAAAATTAAAAATGTTTATCGCAACACGCGCTGATGACTCACAAGTTGCAATTTCACCGAACCGAATTCGCAAATCTAGGAATACCGATCTACCGAGCGGACCACACACGAGCATAGCGCGCTGTTCATAATCTATGATATATTATGCATATCGTCTGTCAAACCGATACACGCGTCGCCGCGAATCATTTATCAATCGTTATCGATCAAGTCGAAATACTTATTCGTGCATGGCGCACACTGTCCCCGTCGCGCATGCCTCCCGAAGAATCGAGTCCTTTGTGCATAATACACGAACTGCAACGTTCGGCCGACGCAATAGGCGTTAGGACAATGTCTAGGTGTCTTTATCAGCCGGGCTCTTTCATGCGCAACTTTGAGTACATGTAAAGCCACTTTTGAGTCGTGTTATCCGTCGAATCGCTGGGAAGCTTATGCAAATACCGTGCACATGGTGCTCGCGCGGCACGGCAAAGCTGTGGAATAGTGATCTCGTTGAAGGAACAAGACAAAATTACGTTACTTGCGAATGCGTACGTGTTAAACTTCGGTACAATATACGGGGTGTTGCAAAAATGTTGAAGAACCTTGTTCCTTGGGTAATTTAGAGTAACATTTTCCTTTGCGAAAATTTTCTCCGAGTTTTCGTTTAGGAGTTATCACGGAAAAACTCGGACCCAATCAGCGCGCGGCTATAGCGGTGGGACTCCGCCCCGGCCCGTTGAGCGTCGCGCTCCCGTTGGCCGAGCGGAGGGGGCTGGCGCCGAGGCGGAGCCTGTCCGCTGTAGCCGCGTTTTAATTGGGTCCGTGTTTTTCCTTGATAACTCCTCAACGAAGCCTCGGAGAAAATTTTCGCAAAGGAAAAAGTTGTTCCAAATGGCCTCCGGAGTATTTTTGGAAAAATAGTTCCGAGCGTTAATATTTTGTGGAAAAGTCTAGGACAACAATAATGCATTTCCAGTCTCCGAGATGCATTTTCCGGGGGACGAAGATGCGGTTGCATCGCCCAGACAAGCTGCAACGTGTGTCGGCATCGATATTAACGACCGCGCGGACCAGAGTCGAAGGATACACGCGGCCGAGAGAGTCAATCACGCAAAGGACATTCCACGCGATGCACAAGAGATGCACACGTTGCCACGGATTCGTCCGCTGCCAGGCGAGGCGCGTTGCGAGAACAGAAAGAAAAGCGCGAAAGAGCAGCGTCGTGCGACCTTTCGCTCTTCTAATTCGCCGGAGATCGGCGTGCGATTTCAAAATTGACGAGTTCCATCGAGGAATCCGCGGCAAAGAAGCGCTCAGCGGCGAGCGCCGCGTGGCGCAACGCGCAATCGTTTCGCCGATGTCACTGGCACACCAATTATACTTGACCCCCGCCGCCAACGTGCCCCCTCCGCGCGGTCGCTGACAATTACATCTATCGCGAAATTACCGCAGGAACGTGTCAACGCCGCTTCTTTTGCAATCAGTCTCATTATCAATGAGAGGCGCGCGGTTGCTACTATGCAAATTGCACGCGACGCGCCGGCGATTCTCGACGTCTTGCGCTCCAAAACAATTACCATTTGTGCACGATTTTAACACGATTTTTAAATAACACGGTCCAACAACAAAAAATTGTGGCATGTTTAAATTCAGTAGTTTGTAGAAAACTTTTGGTAGAATTGTGTAAAGAGCAAATATAAATCTAACTTTAAATATTGATATTAACTTTTATATGCAATGTTGCAACTTAAATTTTAGGGCTTCTTTAAAAAAAAATTTGGTTTTGTCCTGGAAGCACTATAGAGAGCTAGAATTCAATTTTTCAGTAAAATCAAGTAAAAGTTTAAAGTAATCTGCCAGCTGCAATTTTTCCAGGCGGCTCGCACCCAAAAGCCTCGCAGCAGTAGAAACCGTACAATCGAGAGAGCTCGGTGAAAAACGAATCAGCGACTCGATACGGGAAAACTGATTCTCGCGGATTCAGAAAGCGACGTCGTAAAACGATCCTCTCCACTTCCGCTGATCTTTTATCCTTTTACCCACGACATTCGATATCCACGTGGAGAGTTCGCTCTCCGGGCCCTCCTACATGTGTACACGGGTTATTCACTCTCTCACGAGCACGCACTTGTTCGCGCGTCATCAAACGTCGTCGCGAGCCGATTGACGTCTTCGGCCGTTCGCAGTATTGCTCGCTTGCAAAAAAAAAAGAATTTTCGATTTGCAAATTTTCGACTCGCCCGTGGCACCAATGGATCGCTGAGATTCTTCCGGTTAAAACGAGTCCAAACACGACGGGAATCGGTCCACTTTTACGGACTTCGTGTATAGCAATCATCTTGCGATCTCAATTATGTCATTTACGCAAGTAGTCCGATTCACGTCGTGTTTGTACTCGTTTTAACGGGAAAAGTCTCGACAATCTACTGGTACTATTTTTGAAAAGATAGAATAAAAATTAAAATATCTGCAATTAAAAATATATTAAATTCAATAATCTTTATCTTACAGTTCTAACTGTAATACCAAGGGATCGTTGAAGTTCTGGCGATTAAAACGAGCCCAAACACGACGCGAATTGGTCCACTTTTATGAATTTCGAGTATAGCAATCATCCTATGTCTTTAATTACGCTATTTACAGAACTCATCCGATTCACGTCATGTTTGTACTCGTTTTAATCGTGAAAATCTCTACAATCCATTGGCACTAATTTCGAAAAGCTAAGATCAAAATTACTCAATCTAAAAATTTCGTTATTGTATTTTCAGGGTATCTTTGAAGTACGTCTTCCTCCAGTAGTTTCGCTCTCTTTCCTTGTTTACCGAGATAAGGATACCCCAAGATCGCTAACAAGGAGTGATGGAGGAAGAGTGGGGATGGCTCGTACAAATTTAAGCGTTACAGTTCCAGTGTTTAACCGATCGCTATTGTACTTGGCCTGCACACCTGTTCACGTGCGGCGTATTGACCTGATCCAGTTTAGAGCGACGCGTTTCGCCTCGATCGGCATTTTTATCGGTGCCGTGGCAGTCACCTGCTACGAGGACGTAAACGGCGCCCCACGTCGCCGATTAAGTCGACGCGACGATAAACGTCGCCCATTGAATGTAATGCCGGCTTCCACGGACGACGATACGTCTCTGTCATCGGGACTCAACACTCTCGCCGGTTCACCCAACCCGGTCATTATTCCGAGCGATCCGTAACACGTGGGACGTAAATCGACTGTGAATCGCGTGACGCTCCTTAATGCAACCTAATGCACCAGACGGATCTAGCTTCTAATGCCCCGGCTAGGTCGTTAGATACATCTAAGTGCGTCCACTGGTGCTAAGTGCGTGCTGCATCTCGCTGTGAACCATGTTACTCTCGGTAACTGAAGTACCTAACTCCCAGTCGATGAATATGCAGCTGAATCTATGGGACCACCTCATGATGCACTCATTTTTACTCATAGGGGACCGTAAAACTCGCCTCGCTTTTGTCTAGGTATTCAGAGATAACTTGCACTTAGCTTTTACTGAATATTCAGCTAAACCTATGGGACCATGGTGGTTCACTTATTTTTACTCAAAGGGGACCATAAAACTCGTCTCACTTTGGTCTAGGTATTCAGAGAGATAAACTTGCACTTAGCTTTTACTGAATATTCAGCTGAATCTATGGGATCTTATGGTGCACTCATTTTTACTCATAGGGGACCATAAAACTCGTCTCACTTTGGTCTAGGTATTCAGAGATAAACTTGCACTTAGCTTTTACTGAATATTCAGCTGAATCTATGGGACCCCCTTATGGTGGTTTACTAATTTTTACTCACAAAAGACCATAAAACTCCCCTCGCTTTCGTCTAGCTTTTCAGAGATAAGCTTGCACTTAGCTTTCACTGATCACAGTGACTACTCGATATATGTCAACGACATATCCAGTGTCATGTATCGTCCGGGAGACCTAAGCAGTGTTATGTTTATACCCCTCACGAAATGGGACCACTTATGGTGGTTTATTAATTTTGAGTATTAATTTTTCCCAGATTCTGCAAGGGTTATGAGTGCTAAAACTGTTGATTCTAGGGCACGGTTAACGAGCCGAGAAACACTGTGTCGCGTGAGTCAGTGGTGCACTATGACAATCAAGGTCCCCAACCCAGTTAAGGCGCCAAGCCTAATTGCTGGGTTACACTAACCACGAATGGAACTCAACCAGCAGGACTACCGAAGCAGACACAGACAATTATGTCGTTGATTGCAAACTCGTGTTTAGCCGATGTGGCAACACCGATAGAAATGATTCTTATGCAGCAACTGATCAAACACATTTGAATTTCATAGCTCGGCCTGGATGCGCCCCTATTTAGCTTCCTCGAGAAAGATCGTTCAAGTGTTTTGAGAAATGCTAAGCAGCTCGGAAATCGCCGAAGTAAAAGGCGACTGTAACGTTGAGTCATCCCCGGAGTTCATGCTTGGAAATGTGGAGCATAAATTCGCTTAGGTTTGTGGCGAAACTACGAACGATGTCCAAAGAGGTGAATTCGAGTAGACATCTCGATGTCTCGCGATTGGCACGAGGATGAGTCAGAAGTTATCCGCGCGTATAGCTGTAGAATTGATTTTAACAAAATTTAAAAAAAAAACTAATTCTAACTAACTAATAATTTTTGTTAATCTTTTCATGAAACCTCTGCCAAAACATCGGGGACTTTCTTCCGAGTAAAACGAGTCCAAACACGACACACTTCGGACCACATTTGCCCGTTTAATCCACGAATTCGATGGAACCACTACACCGCACCGACGGCGTTCGCATAATCGAGGTTCCACAGTTTCGTGGATTACGGGAGCACGCGTGATCCGAACTGTGTCGTGTTTGGAGTCGTTTCAATCGGAAAAATGCCGCGGATTTGTTGGTGCAAGTTGCATATAGAAATAATTATAAACAAAAAAGTTGCAACATTTACTTGCAAAAATTTTCTCTTGTGCAATTGGCACGGTATACAAATCGTACAATTACAATAATTTTTGACACATCCTCGGCGAACGGGGTTGTCCGATGAATGAACTGAGTCACTTAGGCGGTTCTGTAACGAACAGGCGAGCTAATCGGCTGTTAGGCTGGCCGTCGTCGAGGAAACCCACTTCTGGCTCGATTTTCATGGTCGTTTTAAAACACGTTCCCGGGCGGCTGGTTCGAGGAAACGTATCTGGTGGAAGCGTGCGTGGCTTCGTTCATAAAAATACTTGTATATACTATACTTGACTGTGTATCTCAAGCAGATCAGCCGGTTTGGTTGGAGGTCGTCGCCGTGCAGTCTACCGGGGCCCAAGTGCCCCATCCGGGATATTCCCCCGAACGATTTTTCGTTTATGTTACATCGCTGTGGTCGGGCTTTTTATGTAAGCATCTCGCGCGCATCGTGCGTCGTCGTCGTTCCGCTGACAACCACTCGAGAAATTTCCTTACGGCGTATTATCGACGATCGTACGATGGGCTTTAAGCGTCGGATAGAAAACGCGGGAATCAAATTTTCTGCCCGGCGGCGAAAAACGCTGACCTGTCCGAAAACACGTGACAACCGCAACTGCCAACCGTTGCTGAAATACGAACCTTCACGACGCACGCACTTTTCACACGGTTTCAGACTTGTGCTCGCGATATGCACCAACCGAGACTACTTAACCCACTCCTGCTCATTTTTGTTAATTAAATCACGGTGCAAAATACGAATTTGCTGTTTATTTTATGTTTAGAGTAGAATTGTTAACGATAAACCCCCAAAACATGAAAAATATTGATGTTGGGCTAAGTTGTTGAGTGATGTGCTAAGAAAAATTAATGTAATTTTTAAGATGGGGGAAAAACAGAAATTTCTCAATTTTTCAATTTTTGAATAATTTTTAATTGGAAATAATGTATTTATATTCTTTGAGATTGACTTGGATTTTTACTAATGTTTCCCATAAATGCAGGAAATCCACAGTCTACAGTGGTTACTCGATACATGTACACAAGACGAGTCTGGGGGGTGACATATATCGGATAGGAGACACTATTCTTTGCTCCACGCTGAACGTAGAAAGCGGAGCTCTAAGATACCATTTATGAAAAATGTACCCAATTCATGAACTATGAAAAATTTTTTATTTTCTTTGACAATTTAAATGGTCTTTGGAATCCAGGTACTTTTTCTTTATAAATGACATCTTCTTTGTTGAATCATTTTCGACTACACAGATAACGTGTTAACAGTTTGGCCGCATTTTTGGAACAATCGATTGACTAACAACATGCGTATCGTGTGAGCTTGCAAAATGACACTTTACGCGTTTTGCGAACGACGTGTTGTTGACACTTTGTCACGCAGAAGCATGAAATACTGATGTAAAAATTGTAATTTAATGTTGATTGCGAAATGTGGTTGCCTCGTTGGAGAAACGCGTCTATAGTGATCCTACTGCCGGAAATATTGATTTTAAACCGAAATTAAAATTCATTTTTGACCTTATCCCCTTCCTCAAATTTAATATTCCACAAAAATCTTATCGTGGTCAATAAAATCTCAAAATTATACCTTTCTTAAAACTTTAAATATTTCACAAAAATCTTGGAGTTCAATAAAGTCTAATTTTTCTTAAATATTTAAATAAAATTTCATTGCAACCAAAGTTTAGCAAAATCTTTAGATTCCCCCTTCCTTCAATTTTTAAACAAGACTTCATTTTGCCAAGTTCAATACAATTTCTTTTTTAATTTTATTAATCGAGTTTGTCAAAATCTGCAGACCTTCCTTAATTAAATTAAGGATAAATTAAAAATTATTTGTCCAGGTTTTGAAAATGAATTTTTACGTTAGTATATTCATTGTACCAAATTTGATTGGGATCTGTTTTTACAGATCAAGAAAGTTGGAAGACTACTCAATATCACAGATATAATTATTTTCAATTTTTATTTCATTAAATAACTTACTTTGATTTCATGGAATTTTTTAGGGTTCTGGTTTGGCACTCAAAGTGTTAAATTGTCAAAATATCACATTTCAGGAAAACACGTTTCCGGTCAATGTCCACCAGTTCCATAAAAATAGCGAATTCGCACGAACACCTATAGTAGTCGACAAATAAAGACAGTCAGGTACAACAAGTGCCTCTGAAAAGAGAAGCTGGACGGCCAACGTTAAGGAATCGGAAAGAAATGTTCGTTATCGAGCAATTCCAGAATAGTAGCCCGATATGCAAATGAGGTAGCGAGTCCAGAGAAATTTAAACGGAACACCGATTACGAAACGCCTAAATGGGCTGCTTCGCTGCATAATAGCGAAATCTGGGGCTGCCGGTTATCTTCTCGGCACTCGGCGAGCGTCACTTCTCTCGTTACTATTTGATCAGCGAATTAATTTGAATCTTGATTCGAATACTCGCTTCGATGAAGATACCAGGGGCCATAGATTTTACTGGCGAGCCTGGTTACGAAAATTCCTGGTGAAATCTACTGGTTTCTGAGTGTCCTAGAAACCTCCAAAGACCGTAAACATAATTTTCACATGGGCACATTTCCTCACAAAATACTCCGAAAAATGTATCCCCACTTACTCGAAAAATTACAACTGACACTCTCTCCAATAAATTTTTTGGAATTTCCTTCAATAGTTTTTTAAACTCTTCAGTAAACAAACTACAAAATCCATTAAATACATTTTAAAGTAACTTTTTAAAGAAACAAGCTATAAGTAATAAAAGATCAATTTATTATTTATTCTCGCTTGATTCCACTGCAAAAACATTTGCACTAAGTGGACAAATTGTGAAATTAAAGACGTCTGGATAACCCCAGAATTTTTCTACAACTTCAAAGCAGTGGACTGATTAAAGAGAAAAATAACAATCAATAAATCTAGCCGAAAATAACTAACAAAAATCCAGAAAAATAATTAATGTTTCAACAAGTGCGGATTTAATGCGTTTACAAGAAAAATGAGTGGGGATATGAGATATTAAAAGAATTTGCAACTGCCGAAGAGGGAAAACAAATTTCCATTTGGCTCCCAGGTCTTGAAATTTTTATTTCGCATAAAGACCCGCGGTCTAATAATAATGAATGTTAACATTGCCGGTTTCGGACAGGCGAAATCCGAGCTGCGAGATTTGCGAGAGTTTCGCACCGGGAAAACAACTTAGGCCTATTTCTCACTCTCGTCGTTTGAATAACAGTTTTAGGAAAACAGTCGCCAGGTTTGCGAACTATGTCCGTTATTTTCGTCCGAAAATCCCATCGGTTTAATACACCGGTGTTGCTACTTCCTCGGGGCATCGCCGATGCCAATCCAACACGCCGAACGTGCACGAGCGCCGGCTGCTGGGGCTGTACGTGTAAATACGTTTTCGCCGGCGGAACGTGTATAGGATATGTTACATACCTTCGCCGCGGACGTGCTTACACGTGCCCGTGTGCACGGATCGGCGCATTATGCACGCCGCATAACGAATACACGAAACCCCGCACGAAACCGCCGAGATAATTCTAGAGGAGATGTGCATTTCCTCAGCACGCTCCTCCGCCGGAGATTTCGCCTACTGACCAGCGTAACTTTTCAACGTTAACCGTGCCTGCGGTTAAAAATGAATTTATTACGAATTTTAATCCTCAGCAGGCAATTTTTTCATTCGGTAGACTGCTGATATGTTTCTGACAGAAATCAAAAAATTGGAAACAGCATATTTCACAGGGTGTTCCAGAAAAGGTGGAGGAAAATGAAAGGGGCGATTCCTGAGGGAATTCTAAGCAACTTTTTCCTTTGCGAAAATCTTCTCCGTGGCTTCGTTTTCGAGTTATTGACGAAAAACGCGGACCAATCAGAGCGCGGCTACAGTAGACAGACTCCGCCTCGGCAGCAGGCCCCCACCGCTCGGCCAATGGCAACGCGCCGCTCAGCGGGCCCCCTCGCGGAGGCGGAGTCCGTCCGCTGTAGCCGCAGTCCGATTGGTTCGTGTTTTTCGTTAATAACTCCTAAACGAAGCTGCGGAGAATATTTCTGCAAAGGAAAAAGTTATTCCAAATGATCTCAGGGATCATATTTTTAAAGGGAGTATAACAATATTTAATTACTGCTAACAAATTATAAATTTACGTTTAATGTAAGGACACCCTGTACTGGAGGTATCGCGCGCAAGTAGGCTATGCAGCATCATTGTAACATTTCATGATAGGAGAATGATTGATAAGACGTGATTAAGCGATTTCAGATGCTCCATATTTCCGTGTTTATGCTATGCATTATGCATGTTCATTAAGTACGTTTGAAATATTTGAGAAACTCTGTGAAAATAGATGACATTCAATTTTGATCATTTGCTGGTATCACGAGTGGACTATAAAGTTAATTATACAGACAATTTTAGAGAATGAAAAGCCATAAACGAGTAAAGGTAATTTTGTAAATTTACAGTTGCACTAGCCAGACAAGCAGTTGCACAAGTAGAAATAGGACTGTATAATAATCACTCAAACGTCGTCTCCTATCAACTTTATCTGCCTTTGCTTAGGAAAAAGTGATAATGTTAAACAAACATGATTAAGTAAATCAAATATCATCGAAAATGTAACAGTCTACCCAGTGTCCCAATCGATAACAATGTCCAACATGAAAGTTAAGTGTCCAACATGAATTATTTTATACAGGGCACCAAGTGATTCTCTTAAATTTTTTAAATAATTGCTCACTTTTTTCATCTTATTTAGGGGCCGGTACAACCATCATTCAGAT
Source organism: Seladonia tumulorum (assembly GCA_913789895.3). Lineage (NCBI taxonomy): Eukaryota > Metazoa > Arthropoda > Insecta > Hymenoptera > Halictidae > Seladonia > Seladonia tumulorum. Next base: position 8,706,381 of record OU565280.1, read on the forward strand.
AACAAAATTTTTCTTATCAGACTTCGTTTTACGAATTAATCCGCGAAAACTCGTATCTAGGTGAACTTCCGCACTATTACCTGTGCAAGATAGCAAATTAGCCATTGAATAACAGATAAATTCGGCAATATGTAACTTGACGTCACGTAGCCGACAAGTTTCGAATCATAACGATAATTTGCTGAGATAAGGTTGTTTCAATATTTACTGTGTACAGGGTGGGCCGTAAGTTATGGGACAAATAGGGTAATTAGCGATTCTATGACTCGAAACAAGACTGAAATGAGTTACAGAATTCTTTTTACAGAAACTGGTTTGTAAAATCGTATGACGGTATTGCAAAAATGGTATTATCAAAAATCAATCGTATCAATATTTCTATGAGATGAAAATAATAAATTGACATAGTCAAATTACTTTAAATAATTTTAGTAATAACTAGACTTTCAATCGTAGAGTTTCCCTAACTCCATTTGCACCGTGATTTATGGCCCACCCTGTACAAGGGCGCCGTCACATTGTCCCCTCGGTATCAGTGCTATCATTCTCACCTGACAGTGAGTAAACTGTGCCCCGAAGATAGTCACTTTTACCGTCGATAGAGCAAACATAAAAATCTCCAAATATTCGAAACGATTCCAAAAATGCATCACACTATTTCAATATCACATTCAAAACCTTTTATAAATTGATCATGATTCGTCAGATAAGAGTTCAATGACTGTAGATAGCAACACTTCTGGGGATGTATCTTTACAGCATGATTTTAGTGCCAAGTGATTTAGTGATTCCTCTAACATTTACATACTCAACTTGCAATCTTTAATTAAAAAGTCAAAAATCAAAAATAACAACAGGTGCATGGAGGAACTGAAATTTGATAAATGACAACAAGAGGGGAGTCCATTTTGACCCGGAGTTGAAAACCTGCAATTTAAATTCTAATCTGTCAGCAGGAAGTTTAAATTATTAGCTGGTCATGTTATACATATTATTATTATTGTTTATTGTTAATTCCAGCCTTCCCACTCTTCAATTACTGTTTCCAACTTGTACACTACTTCCTCCAACCAGTCCACTATTTTCTGTCCCTCTGCACACCCTCTGCACAATACAGTGTCTACACGATATATGTCCTAGGCACGGGTCTGACCAGTGACATATATCGAGTAGTAAGAAGTTTACTATTCTTTGCTAAAAGGACAGCGAAATTCGAGTGACCTCGGTCGCCGAGGAGTGTAAACACAGTACAGGTTAGGTATATCGGTGTTAGACCACTACTAATTCACTACTAATTCAATAAAAAAACTCACACAAGTAGATATCACAGGAATTATATCATATTTGGTATCGTTTTTATTAGAAAAATGCCACGAGTTTGTTGGTGAAAGTCCTATAAGAAAATAATGAAGAGTAAAAAAGTTTGGTTATTGCACTAGTAGTGGTCTCCTGGTCTCACACCGATATACCCGATCGGTATTATGTTTAGACTCGTCGGCGACCAAGGTCACTCCTTTGGAACCCCTCACGGGGTACACCCAGCGGGAGTGGGGATAGTTGTGGGACTTGTATCGTCTAGATATCTACGACATATATCGAGTAAAGACTGTACCGCCTATAAAATCCCTTTTTTTAAAAGCTATCTTACTTTGGATCTAATATTCTATTAACCCTTTGCACTCGAAGTTATTTTAACTCCAAAACGAAACATTTCTTCGGATCTAAAATATTTTCCTTCTATATATTCGTTTTTCATGTTGTACCTACGAAAATGGTGGAATTTACTCGTACGATGCTGACATTTTTAGTAATTTATTAAATCCAAACGTATTTAACACTAGATTGCCTAAGCAAGTCATTTTGACTGCTTTAAATTATTTTTTTTCGAACTGAAATACATTTTTTTATTGCTAATACTTATTAATAACTTGTTATGTGACTGTAAGTGATATAAAATATATTAAAAATTACTGTTAAACAAATTTCTTTGCGCATTAGTTATTTTTCACAATGCAATCATTTTGACTGCTTTCAGGCAATACAGGTATATACTAAGCTCCCGTTTTTCTATTGTTAATAATGTAAAAAATATTTTGAATAATGATATAGCAATTTTTAGTGGCGCCATTTGAGTGCTAAGGGTTAAACAAAGCACTTGTCCTTGGAATAATAAAAAAAATACAATATAAAATTGTGACGTATTAAAAAAGAGGCAACTGTGAGTCTGTTTAGACCCAACGTAAGTCCTGCAGGTTGCTAAACCGATCAGACCCTAGTAGCACAAAAATATTAGATAGATATTTTTCTCAAATATTGGAAAAATATTTTTTAAGCCACATTTTTTCATATGAGAAAAACATTGGATCTGAATATTGTATACATGTACCAGAAATATAAATTGAATGTTTAAAAAATATAAGCTAAATATTCAGAGGATACAAACTAGATATTTAAAAAATATAAAGTAAATATTAAAAAAATGTGAATTCAATATTTGAAAAATATAAATTCAATATTTAAAAAACATTCAATAAAATTTTCAAATTTAAGAAAATATAACAAAAATTAGAAACTATGAATATGTATTACTTTCTGCGCACTGCTTGTTGAGGGAATATATTTTCTGTATTATCTGTATTTGGAAAAAATATTCTATTTCTAATATTAAATAAAGATTTGTTTTATAATGAGAAAAAAATATTCTTTTCATGATATTAAATAAATATTATTTGTATATTAGGAAAAAATATTCTACTTCTAATATGAAATGAAGATTCATTTAATATGTAGAAAAAAATATTTTTCTCGTAACATAAAATAGATATTTCCTGAATATTTAAAAAGAAATATTTGTTACTTAATATCAAATAAATATTCTATGTATAATTGAATATTAAAAAAGGATTTTATCTCTTTTCAATATTATATGAATGTGTATACACTACCGGCCATAAGTGTTTACCCACCCACATATTTTTTAACATTGTAGTCCACGGTTCTACTGTTCAGCTTCAATAATTTTGCTATTTCTCTGTTACTTTTTCCGATGCTATGATGGGACACTATTAGAGCGCGCGTTTCAATCGATAATTCTTTTCTCCCTGACATTATTTGAAATTTTCGCAAAATTCTTTAGGCACGTGAAAATCAACTGTTTACTGTATGAAAGCTTAATGCAGTATGAAATGCAGTATGAAATTTGAGAAGACTAAGATACCTGTATTACCTGCGTTCATATTCCTTACTGACCGTTATAAAAATTTCAGAAAAATGGGTTTCTTTACCTGAACTCCAAAATTGTCGTTTTTCATAAAAAGCTGTAAACTCATTTACAGTACCTGATTGTGTATGTACAGAATATTTTGGATGTTTTTTATTAGCCTTATAATTAGGATTCAATGCTACGGACATTTTCATAACAACAAAATACCTATTATTTGAATAGTAACGAAATTTGAAGGTGGGTAAACACTTATGGCCGGTAGTGTACAATATTTTGTGCTACTAGGGGAAGGTGAAGTAAACCCTGGGTTCGCAAAAATCCGAAAATAGAATAAAGTCGAACGCTCGTAAACTGCGCGCAGTTTCAGAAAATAGAAGAAAACGTTCAAGGCGAACCTTATTCATTGCAGACGCATTCGTAGGATCGTCAAGAGTCGAAAGGTTTCCGTCGCATAATAAACACGCGCGGACGATTCACGACGACTCTATCCACGCTTGCGCGCGCATATAGACGCATAATTATTCCTGTGTATCCGCGGAGCGCGTCTCCCGTGGCCCCCATAACGTTCTCTTACACCTTCATTTCATCCGTGGCGCGCAGCGGAGAATCCCGCGGGGCGCACCGCCACTAATTTCGCGCGGTTTATTAGTTTCTTTGAAGTCCGTTATCTCGCCGGATCTTTCCGTCCAGCCTCGTCCCGATCGAACGAACCCCGCCGGATCATTAACGAGCGCTAATTGCACCGTACGCCCGCGAGACGACCGTCCGCTACTCTCCTCTACCCTATTTGTCCGCGCTCGTCCCTCTTCGGCCCGTTCTCGCGAAACCTCGCTGACTTCGATTACCGACGACGATACTCGGAATCGTAATTTACGCCGCGGGCCGTTCGCGCTTAATTAAAAGGAAAATTAATGCCCGGACGAACAGCAACCCCCACCCCCGAGCAGTTGTTGCTCCTCGTGTCCTTGTGCAACTCTTTCATTTCGTTTTTCGTCGATTTTATGCCCGCCGACATTTTTCTTAAGCCTTTTCTGGAGACCCGTGAAATTCAAAATCAACGATCGAATCATTTTTGCGAAATCTTCTGATTGTTCTTAATTGTTTTTTAACGAAACTTTTATTGGCATGTTCGTGACAGTTTTCCGATTAAAACGATACCGAACACGACACAGTTCGGATTTTTTTTGGGCGAGTAATCCGCGATATTGTGGAACCTCTGTTATCCGAACTAGTGGAATAAGAGTCTTCGGAATTGTTGTCTACCTACGAGGTTAGAGTGAGCTTTTATTGATTTGTATAGTGAGTCATTTTAGATTGAACTAATCGAGATTCAAGAATGAGGGTACTGGTTCGGATAACAGAGGTTCTATTTAATCATTAATTGTGCAGGCAAGCGTGACTCGAATTGTGTCGTGTTTGGGCTCGTTTTAATCGGAAAAATGTCGCCGATGTGTCGGTGAATGTTTAACAGAAGAATAATTGAAAGGGAAACGGTTCTGTTAGCTTTTCTGTTGGTAATAGTAAAGTCTTACGATGCAGAATCATCGTCAGCGAAGTTGTCACTATCGTAGGAACAATGCTTATCCACTAAATAGACTGTGTACCTGTTCGCCTTGTCTCCACTAGTATCATAATTCGGTTACAAATATTTGTCTACCTAGCGTACCTGTCCCCCCCCCATTTTCCTTATCAACTTCTTTCTAGCATTCAACACGGTGTTAAAGTCAAACGGTTGCAATTTTACACGAGTTAATCGAAGCAGACAATTTCCCTTCTCTTATACCTTATTCATACTTCTATTTTTACTTCTTCCCTCACTTTTTGCCGTCATTAATCAAAATTTCCTTTCACTTTTTCTATCATTTCTTTCTATCCCGTGCGATCGATACTCTGTTCCGATTTCTGCAATCAATCTCTGATACGTGTTTCATTAATTTTTGCCTCCCGGCTAGATACGAGATTTGCAAAGTTACACCTATCTGCGATCGTAGATAATATTTTACATGACGAATCGATTCTAGTTTGATTAAGTTGAACTCGTCCCGAATAATTAGCAAAGTCCTGAGGTAAAACAAAAATCTTTCAAAATCCATTTGCGACAAATATCGTGTAATTGACACTGAATCTACCAAGCACGAAACATGTAAAAGTGAAACGTCTTATAGAAGGGAGAAGATAGAATTTACTCGACACGTTAATTGTCACGTCAGTGACATATGACTGGCAGTGATTTTTTACTAGGTTTAGAAATCGATTTTTATTGACCATTAATGACATATATAAAAGGGTTAAGACAGCATCCCCTATAATAATACATTTTAAATTTCTAGTTTTGGTATCAGCAATTAAATTACACAAATTTTGTGAGAATCTCTGGAACTGATTTTTGTCACTTAACGTGTCAAACTTTCTTAAAGTCAATTCAGTGATTTTAAGTTTTTTTCTTTTTTTTTTATAGAAAACCGGTCATTTTGACCGTGATAGATTCAGTGTTAACAAAAAGACCAGAATTTCTAGGTTTTCTAGGTTTTTGGCAAATTGATTCAGCATATTGATAGTTGTGAGCATAACTGGGGGGTTGCGTGGGGGGTCGGAGAACTATGAAAAAAACCTGTACTCCTGTACACGTTCTAAACACGAAAGTGTTTTCTGAGCAGCTGTGCAAACCCCCCGTTCAATAGTGTGCGCTCTGTACATACACTTAACCCAGATAGCACGCGACGTCTTAAAGACGTCTGTTTTACGTCCATTTTTGGTCTGAACGTCTTACGTCCCGAAAAGACGTCTTTAAGACGTCTCATTTCAGACGTCTTCAAGACGTCTTTTACGAGTCGTCTTTAAGACATTTCATTTCTTGTCGTTTCAGTAATTCTAAACTGCTAGAGAAAAGCTTTACAAACTGTAATTGATTATCAAACTGAATATTCCATCAACAAAGAAGTGCACAGAAAAGTAATACATCAAAATAAATAGATAAATAAATAAATAAGTTAAATAAATAAATAAAGCATAAAATGTTAATGTTCGCGGATATGCTGAAGAACATTCTTTTAATTTATTTAAGACGTCTTTAAGACTTCTCTGTGCTATCTCTGAAGTAATAGGCGTGACGATTTTGCGTTGCATGTTTCGTTACATCTTTTATGAAGTCACCCCCCATCTCTAAAACACTTTCGTGTTAAAATTGTGAGCTTCGCGAGTGTCCTCTCGCAGAGACAGAGGAGTTGCGAGAGATCCGTTAACACGTTTAGTCTGAGCCGAGGTGTGCAACAGCTCTCAGGGAAAGCTAGAACGTCCAGGCGTCCTTGTAAGGCCGCTGCTCCAAAGCATCCACACCTACACCTACACCTACAGCCATTGCTGAGAGGCATGAGCCTTTATTCAGGGGCCGGCGTACTCATATTCTAGCCCAACCTGCACGTACAGTCCTAAGTACAAGATATAACGCCGCCTCGCAGCCGAGCGCACTGACCACTGCACTTGATGGCGCTTCTGCGAATCGCAGTCAGCATTTCATTCGCTCGACGAAAAATTCATCGCTGAAATCACGTTCGCGTGCTCCTTCCGTCGTCGAAATTCAACCGTTCGACCTTCCGAGGGCCGTAGGGACACTCACTCTAGGGCACACTGACTTACATCAATATTCGGAACCCCTCGAAAAAAAACCTTAACTTTTTCCACAATGGATCGTACAACTTTCATTTTTTTTTTTTTTTTAAGAAATTGGAACAACTAGTTCACTGCACGAGAAAGTGAAAAAATTGCAGTTGGTCGGAATTGCGGAGAAAATATTAAAAATAATAAAAATGTTGAACAAAAAGCCTAATATAATCAATAAATACTGTACTGTAATCTGTATCTTTAACACGAAAAATGTATGTACATCAATTATATATAAGTTATATGTAAATTAAATAAGAGCATAGACTCACAATAATTACAACGCTTCCCAAAAAATTGTCAAAAATAAGTTCACCACGTGAGAGAGCGAAAAAATTGCAATTGGTTGCGGAGAAAATACTAAAAATAATGAAAATGCTAAACAAATAGCCTACCACCAATAAATACATACAATCTGTTGTATTTTTAGCTCGAAAAATGTATATACATAAATTATATATAAGTTATATGTAAATTACATAAGACCATAGACTCACAGTAATCATAAAGCTTCCCAAAAAGCTATAAAAAATAAAGTAATAAATTATAATATCTATTTCCAAAATAAATTTCCAACGTAGCACGAACCTACGTGCAAATACAGTAAAATTTTCCTCGTTCAAGAGAATGATCAAGCGAAATGATTTCAAAGCCCACGTTTTCGCGTAATTATCGAATCCCCGCCGCTCTAGCGCCGCGTTAGCAAACACACGTGGCTTTGTTGTGATAAGGTTTACCCGTGTCTCGAGCCACGCCAATAATCCTCATGCACTTGTGCTTCGCGTTCAAAATTCGAAAATAATCGAAAAAAACAATTTTCTATAAATTTGACAACGATCACAGAAAATTTGTTGATTAATTACCATGAACGTCCAAGGTCCTAATAACAAACCTCGACCTACCTTCGTTCGAGAGACTCATCTCATGCACTTGTGCTTCGCGTTCAAAATTGTAAAAAAATCGAAAAACGATTTTCTATAAATTTGACAACGATCACAGAAAATTTGTTGAATAATGACCATGAACATCCAAGGTCTTAATAATAAACTCGACCTACCTAAATTCGAGAGACTCATCTCATGCACTTGTGCTTCAAGATTGGAAAAAATCGAAAAACAATTTTCTATAAATTTTACAACGATCACAAAAAATTTGTTGATTAATTACCATAAAAGGCCAAGGTCATAATAACAAATCTCGACCTACCTAAATTCGAGAGACTCATCTCATGCGCTTGTGCTTCGCGTTCAAAATTGGAAAATAATCGAAAAACGATTTTCTATAAATTTGACAACGATCACAGAAAATTTGTTGATTAATTACCATGAACGTCCAAGGTCTTAATAATAAACTCGACCTACCTAAATTCGAGAGACTCATCTCATGCACTTGTGCTTCGCGTTCAAAATTGTAAAAAAATCGAAAAACAATTTTCTATAAATTTGACAACGATCACAAAAAATTTGTTGATTAATTAGCATAAAGGTCCAAGGTCCTAATAACAAATCTCGACCTACCTTCATTCGAGAGACTCATCTCGTCGAAAATAACCTCGCTGCCAGTGGTAGCAGTTTCGTTGATGATCCACGATCTGGGATCAAGCGAGTCCCTCGGTCCCCTCTCGATCTCCGTGTTCCCCATAGCTGGGGAATTATTCGTGCACACAACTGTCCATAAAATCACCAGGAATATCACCAGAAGCAGGATGCCGATCGCCGCGGCGAACGTGGACGTGCGATTCTCGATCCGCGACATGTCTGCGTGTCTCGTCTGATCGCTGGTACACTCGGATTGTCCTCGGGGCTGATCGAAGTGGATCCACGTCGGAGGACGTCGGATCTCACGGCGGCCTGGATCGTTCGGTTACAGGCGAGCCATCGGGGCCCGGCAGTCGATCATACCCGTGGAACGAGATCGAACACGGACGAAGAACGAGGAGTATTATCGCGCCGTGGCCAGGTCATTCGCCGCACTCTGCTCCACCCCCTAGCGCCCATAGAGTCCTCTTCGACCCGTGATGATCTCAAGGCTCCTCTTCCTCCCCGCGAATCCTGCTGACCAGCGATATCCAACCGCGATCCCTGGAATGCCCATTAAAATGCCCTCGAGACTCGATCCTCGGGCTCCGGATCCTCCGAGATCTAGCCTGATCACGACTCGGACGACCTTGACCTGGACATGGACACCGGCTGCGATTCAGATACTCGGCATTGCTCCTAATTCGAATTTTTCCAGGATTTTCCTGGTCACGAGAGTTCCGAATTTTCGTTTTTCTGTTCCTGCTGGGTCCTGGAAAAAGAAGGATAAAAAAATTTATCATTAACGTTTAGAGGACATTTTTCCGGTTAAAATGATACCAAACATGACCCAATTCGGATCACTCATGCGCGAGTAAATCGCGTCCGAATGGGACCTCTATTATCCGAACGCCGGAAAATGGCCCGTAGACTGCGATTTTTGAGGAAATAAAAATTGCTTGATATTTATTTCTTCTTAACAGTTTTAATTAAGTGAAAATAGTGCAACTAAAGCTTTAATTTATATGTTTTTTCTAATTTGTTTATAATCTACTCAGCGCCGGAAAAGGGGCTGTAGACTGCAATTTTTGGGGGAAATAAAAATTGCTTCATATGAATGTTTTTTTTTTTATTTTGGTTATGATCTACTCAGCGCTTTTATGTGTTGTGAAATATACAATTTTAATTATTAAGTGCCAGTGATACGGAGCTGATATTTCGGTCCGACTTGGAAATGAAAATAATGTTCACGTTTGTTGAGCTGTTTTGAAAATCTGCACCACGTGTCGGCCTCAACAAAGAAAGCCGTTCGAGTAGGTGGCTGTTTAGTGGAAACTACGAATCGTGACATGAATCTTTAGTTTGGGAACCGATGCCAACTGGCAATGAGAATGTAAACAGTGGAACGCAATTTTAACACGTTCACGCCAATTTTCCGTATTATGGGCGCCACAATTGAGTTTTCATAATGTAAGAATAGTTCGAGAACACAGTAGTCATATATTAAACATTACGATTAAACACGATCGTGCACCAGAAATCAATTCAATTAAACAAATTGTACAATTTGTTGCAACAAACTCGAGTGAAATTAATTTCCTTCACGACTCCATTTTGAGATTCTTCTAATGTCTTTACTGTTTTAAATTATAGTATCGTATAGTAAATTATAGTATAGTAAATTATAGTATATAGTATTAGTATAGGAAATTATAGTATATAGTACTAGTATAGTAAATTATAGTATAGTAAATTATATACATAGTATTATAGTTTTAAATTATAGTATTATAATATCTAATTTTATTTTATCCCCGTAACGAACAGCAACGGACATAACTATGTTTACCTATCAAAATGGAGAGTTAATTTAATTTTCTTTCTGTAAAATATAAAACCGCATGTTAAACCATCTGTAGCATATTAAGTTCACGATTGAAATCGATAATCTGCCGATCGAAAATAATTTCCGAGTCAATATAATATTTACCTTAAGACTCGCGCGTTCAACAATTTATTTATGCATTTATAACCAGCGGAACGCGAGTACGGGGAACTTCAATCAAATTCGCCGCACATTAAACCCGACGAAAGGGATATAAAGGAAGTCCAATCAGATTAAAGCTAAATAAATTTTCCTCTATACGTGTGTACGCCGGTGTAATTTCGCCGCCGGTTCTAAATATCAAAACCAGTTCCTCGGAGGCTCTAAATAAGCTGAATGAAGAATCAATTAAAAAATCACTAACCCTCGCGAACAGGAAACAGGTTTCGCTTCCATCAAGATAACGCCAGGTAATATTCTGGCAAAACAACGCTGACAGGAATTGGGGAATTAAATTGGAAGGTTATGGCCCGAGATACTGGCCACACGTGACCCTCTTTCTCTCCGGGAACCTGCAGAGCTGTTTAGAGTGAAGAATGTCGAAAGTATAGTTCGTTAAACGCGACGTCCGCGAATGCTCTCTACCAGTACGGCGGCGCTTGTCCGCGAATGCTCTCTACCAGTACGGCGCGCCGGTCACAAAGTGCAAAAAAGCCACTATAGTGGCTTTGCCCTTCGAACCGATGCTTTCCACGGAAAGCCACTATAGTGGCGTATCGTTCGAACTAGTGCTTTCCACGGAAACCACTGGCGTACACTATTTACAAAATTAAACACTATAGAAGAGAACTCGGAATGACCAATTTCAGTACGTTTATGAATTGATATTCTTGTCGCTCAAACCGATTAACTTGAAAATTTAAAAAGTCGAGAAAATTGATTGATTTTTTCATTTTTCAAACTTTCAATCCATTAAAAGAATTGAAGAATATAATATTTTCCTACCATCCCACTCGATGGGGGACGCCATTTTATCTTTGTCCCCTAGAGAACATGTGAAGGTCAAACCGTTTTCCAAACTAGGATGACCCACTTTTGTACGTACTATTAGACAGGGCGTTTTAAGATGCGTACAATGGTCTACGACTCAAGGTCGTTCAAGGTCTTCCAAGGTCAACTGCGGTGGAAAATATTTTTAGGATCCTTTCGAGCGTACGCATACGGTTTATTAATAACTAGTTCTAGTTCAAACATTTGCTAGTCGTCTTCGACTCGATTATTTGCGATTTAATTTGACTTTCAATCAAAGGCGAGTCGATTAATTGTGAATGTTCTCTCTTTCCCTTTCTTCCACCTGAGTGTACGACATGATCGAAAGTTTCTTTGCAAGGTGGTCCCCGGTATCGCTTGATAAGGGAACGTACCCGGCGTGCCGTAAATGTTTAAAGCGGCACGAATCGGTTTCACGGCGATTCGCACGGCTAAATTGCCCGACACGAAGGAATCATCTTCAGCCGATGACCTCATCGCAGGAAGCACTGCGTTCGGGGTTGGGAAGCAATGATTCTCCTCTTTGTTTCCCCACAAGCAACAAACATTGTTCTTCATTCGCTTTTATTGCAATTAACCCGGGCCCGTCGAATCAGTAAAATTGTTAACTTATTTTTAGGGCCATTTATTTTTACGCCAATGGGACACTATAATATTCTGGATCTCTGATCAAACAAATACTGGAGTTAAAACCGAGGGCAAAGAATTAATTTATTTCTTACAATATTGAAATTAATGCAAAAATTTTTTTTGGTAATTATTTACATTAGCACTAGAACTACCGGATAGGTCAAAATGACTTCCTCCTAATTTTTTCTTTTAGAGATATTGAAATTATAAATATGTTTCCAAGAAAAAATTTTTTAATAAACTTCTCTATCGAAGTAGATATTTAAACAAAACTAATACGAAATCTAAACAAATCTTATTTTGGTGTTATTATAAGGCAATGTATGCCAGTTGCATTTAGTGCTTGGTCGTTCTAGTGTTAGGGGCTTCCTCACCGATTTTGATCACCTTGAAATATGTTGTCAAGGTCATCATTCTGAACAACTCTTTCCCATACATGTTACCGCCGCTCAGCTTTAGTTTCCGAGATATTCGCAAAAAAGTTTCAACATCTCAAAAAGTGATCGGAGTAGGTGTGGGTTAGATTTGAAGTTAAATATTTACATTAAAAAATCTACATTACAAAATATTAATGTAAAGTGTACAGTGTGTGAGATGGAACATAATCGTGTGCGTGCCTCGAGATAAACGAAATTTGACACTAGGTTCACGGGGCCTGTCAAAATGACGGGAATGGGGAATTATTCAACAAAATTATTTTTTTTGGGTATATATTATTTAAAAAATTGATAAAAATGTGGATAGACACGTTCTTGTTATTTTTGTAAAATAATGTTAAGTAAGTCAGTTTTAGTGCTTTGTAAATCTAGTGTTAAAGGGACATTGAAGTTGCAAAATATGAAAGAAAACCTTGCCTCCAATATTCTACATACGAATAATAAAATATAATACTAATGTACTACAAACTACATTACAAAATACTAATGTAAAGTGTACTTACTTCTGAATCTTCTGTATCTCCGTCGGATCCACAGCACACAATTATTCACTCGCGAGAATAGGTCCGAATAATTGAACAACAATCACTAAATAACACACACACAACACACTTAACGAAATCGTGACAGCAGACGAGAAGATGTTACTCCGACCACGAATAAAATAATACTGCGATTTTAACCGTTCCCCTCCCACGGGCGTGTGATACGAAAACAGGGAATTCCAGGAAATAGGGTCGGCGCCCCGCCATAATTTTTTTTTGTTGGTTTTGTATCTAGTGTTTACAGACCCTCGGCGTCTAACCTGCCTAGGACAACCTGACCGTGCCACCTCGGTGGAAGGGATCATTGTTAAAATCGCAGTATTATTTTGTTCGTGGTCGGAGTGACATCTCGTTCGTTGTCACGATTTTATAAAATGTGTTGCGTGTGTGTGTGTTGCGTGTGTGTTTAGTGATTGTTGTTCAATCATTCGGACCTATTCTCGCGAGTGAATAATTGTGTGCTGTGGATCCGACGGAGTTACAGAAGATTCAGAAGTAAGTACACTTTACATTAGTATTTTATAATGTAGTTTGTAGTACATTAGTATTGTATTTTATTATTCGTATGTAGAATATTGGAGGCAAGGTTTTCTTTCATATTTTGCAACTTCAATGTCCCTTTAACACTAGATTTACAAAGCACTAAAACTGACTTACTTAACATTATTTTACAAAAATAACAAGAACGTGTCTATCCACAAGGTTTTCTATCATATTTTGCAACGTACATTAACGATCATTAATGATTTGGTATATAGTATAATTTAATGTGGTTCAAATAAGATACTACTTTAAATCAAATATTTTTCTTTCGATAACCAGATAGATAAAATGAAATATTTTTATTTTGTATTTCAAATATTTCCTTACAATGAAAATAAGTTGAGCGAGTAGTTAATATTATAAATTATAATTTTTAACATGAGAAGCTATAATAGTTAGCAAAGTATTATTTGTAGTTTAATTACGAATATGTAACATGTTGATAAACAGACTAGAATATCGTAATAACATTAGAGGCAACAAAATATCATAAAAATATAAGTTACTGTCAACTATTTGAAATATTATTTTACACGTTCACAATGTTCATTAATGAACACGTAGATAATCATTTTCTGAAATAATTGTTTCGTCTAATGGGTTCGACTTTACTACGTAAATGTTCATCTGTGTTTTTGACGTTTTGCTTTCAATTAATGGGAAATTTCTGCAGAGTATTTTACGTTCAGAAAGATATTGAATTGTTCAACGTGCGATTCACGATTTTAATAATGCATCAGCGATGCGATTGTAATTCATTACCTTTGCGGAACAATGAAAAATATTATTCGAGAATCGTATCGCATCTCGTTTGCGAAGTCACATAAATCCTGACGGAAAGTAATTGATTGCTCATCGGCGAACGAGAATAAGCGGAAGTCGAGTGGAGTCGAAAATTGAAGAAGTTATTCCGAATGTACTGTACATTTTATTTTGCAACGAAAATAACATTGCTTTAGATTTGATACTGGATATTTTTCTTGGTACTTTAATTATCTAATGACCAGAATCTAAATAAACCACTTGGTTCAAAGCAATAATAAATAAATAATCTTCCAAGTGACACGAGCTCAAGAATTGAAAGAAGTAATTTAAAATGTACTATATATTTTAATTAGCATCGAAAATACACTGCTTCCCATTTTACACTGGATATTTCTAAAATACTAAGCTTTAATTATCCAACGATCAGAATCTAAATAAACCACTTGGTTCAAAGCAATAATAAATAAATAATCTTCCAAGTGACACGAGCTTAGAATTGAAAGAAGTAATTTCGAACGTAGTATATATTTTATTCTGCAACGAAAATACACTACTTTCCATTTGACATTGGTACTTGAATTTATCGCGTCTGTTTATTTTTATCGCGCTCAAAAATTCACATACGTCATCAGGTTGACGAAATTGTAACACTTCTTCCATTTTTTCCTCCTAGGTATGTATTCATAGCTTCTGAGAAAAATGAGGGATAAAAATGTAAAAACGCGTTGACATCCTGCATAGTGAATATTGTTAGCTGTACAAATTCATTCATAGATTTTCGTTCATGAATTTGTTTGTAGACAGGGGATTTTTAATAACGGAGATGAACAATATTTGCTAATTTTTTTTTATGAACAAATTAATCCCACAATAACGAAAAATTTTCTAGCTTTATGATCCTTTATGATCAAAATTTCTTTTGCTAAGAATGGTTAATAAAATTTTTATAAAAAGAAGAATCAAAAATATTTCTTCTTTCCGTTTCTTTAAATATTTAATGTTACTAATTTTAATCAACACGTGATAATTCTTACTCTGTTTCAATTTTCGCTGGAATAGTATACCACTCGTAAATATTTGCAAATATTAATTCCTATGTGCTCAATGAATTATTAATTTAAATGTTTCTTAATAACTTCAATTATCTAAGACGGTAATATTATTCCATTTTGTGTAACATTCTTACGGTTCATGTTCTCCAATTTTTCTCCCGAAAAATTTGCAATTTGGCGGCTCCCCAAAATTCGAATTTGAAAGAAAGATGCAATTGGCTGTGAAGGCTGCGAATTAGTTCGTGCGTGTCTCGTGAAAATGAAATTTTCCACCCACTGTATGGCGTTTTATGTGTTGCGGGGTGGAATGGTTGGAACGTTCGCGGACACCGGCGTGTCACCGTGCGAATCATCGACGGAAATTCTTTTCAGCAAGTTTGTAATTCGGCATCCAGTGCAGACGTTGCTGGAACCGCGAAGAAATAGATGTCCGGTAAAAATAGCGTCGGAATTATTTCACGCTTGCACCACCGTACACCGGGCCGGAATAGCGAAAAGCTGGAGACGAAATGCGTGCCTCCGTTAATTACATATTCCACGTTAATTACACTTTCTACAAGCTCCAAAACAATCAAACTCTCCCCACGATTCTGACCGTTGCAATTTTTCGGGAAAATAGTTTTTCGCGTCAGAAAATTAACACATTCAAAAAGACAAATATTAGTCCATTTAAAAAGATATTAATATAAATACTAATACATTAAAAAAAAATTAACATAAATATTAATACAGTTAAAAAGAAATTAATATAAATACTAGTAAATTAAAAAAAAAAAAATTAATATAAATATTAATACCCAATATTTCAGTTTTCTTTCGATATAAGGCGACGGCTCGGGACTGACTTACGTCGTATTTCGGATGGGGGTGCCTATATACGGTTTGTGATTATTAGACATCGGATGTTTATGCAATTTCCAATTTTTATAGAAACATTTTAAGAAAGTGGAATGAAATAAAATTTTATTTTTAATGGGTACAGCCTTTGTAGATCCAAAGCAAATAAAAATCGTGTTAAATCCTCTCGAATTTTATATTATAGCATTTTTTTTTAACATTTCCATAAGCCATAAATGCATAAAGATCCGATGTCTAGTGATTATACTAATCTATACTTGACTATACTACAGCAATTTTCTCATTTTAAAATAAGAAAGGTTGTCTTATACATCGGAATAAAATTGCACATAATGACTGTGGCTCGAGCTTATCCGCACCGC
The DNA here is from genome assembly GCA_913789895.3 of Seladonia tumulorum. NCBI lineage: Eukaryota > Metazoa > Arthropoda > Insecta > Hymenoptera > Halictidae > Seladonia > Seladonia tumulorum. Next base: position 8,722,848 of record OU565280.1, read on the forward strand.
TACGGGTCACGAATGACCCCGGCACAGGAGGGTTACTTTACTCCAACAATAATCCAAAAGAAGGATTACTTCATCATTTCATTTCACTTTTCCACAACTGAACAGGAATGTTTACATTTTGCACAAAGCACTAAGCCGCTAGTCAGTAAAATAAAATGATAAATAATAATAATAAATCTTTTTTAAACTGTCGGAACGTTACTATGATGGACTGTAGGTAGTCGTAGGTGCCCGAGAGAATGAATATACAGAATTTTAGAAAGACGAACAAACAAATAGAGAAAAAAAAAGGAATAAATAAATAAATATTGTGGTAACCGTGAGTTTGATTTTCACTGTGGAGGGTGTGGTTTGTAGTGACGGTAAACGAATTTGGTACACAAGGATCGCGGTGAGCCGTCAAAGGAAAAAATCGAAGGGTTTAACGACTCGAATAAACGCAGTTTGCATTGTGTATACAATGTATACATTTGGCTGAATCAAATCATCATTTGAAATCATAAATTACTAGACTGCCAATTTTATACTCCTAGTTTGCAAAATTATGCATATAATACAAAACTGTTAACATATCGCAAGAATAAAAAAATGTTACATTATTGACGACTTGTTAAAATTATGCAAAAGCAGAAATTAACTATCGGAAGAATTATTTGATCGAAAAGAAAATGATTCTAAATGAAAAATTATTTGAATTTCCTCGGAATTATTTGGTCAAAAAGAAAATTAAACGAAAAATTATTATTTGAATAGTGACGGTAAACGAATTTGGTGCACAAGGATCGCGGTGGTGAGCCGTCAAAGGAAAAAATCGAAGGGTTTAACGACTCGAATAAAAGCACACAGGGTCAAAGCGGGCAGAGCGAGGAGTTTTGCGGTTCGCGGCGCGCAACATAGTGGCTACTATACCTCTGTTGTTAGTGTGTATACACCGCGAATATGACGGCAGCGGTAATGAATGCTAGCCGGGGAACGTTATAGCGTTATAGCGGCACGCGGTGTAAGTCTGCGGCTACGTCGACGTTGCCGAGTGAAATATAAAAGCGGCGCTCCGACGTCGGCTGCTGACCTCGGAGTCACTTAAGGTCTGGGTCAAACTATTCTTGTCGCGTACCTTTCCTAGTCTGATCCATCGATCGATCAATCTCTGTCTGCGAATTTCTGTCTGTCGCTAACGTGCTGACACGCGGCCCCCATGGGGCTCTCGTTAATCACACGAATCCCCCTGGAATATACATTCCGTGGAAACCCCCTCAATACCCTAATCTCGCGGTTCATTAAACTAGGAATTTTCATAAATAATAATTACAATATATTTCTCTCCTCGAGGAAAATATTTCTGCTGTTTTAAATCCCACTTGCTCGATTTTGTACAATTTTATATGGTATTGCACATAATCGAGGGGAAAAAGTTACCCCCTCTCTTTGACAGTACCGGGTTAGTCACGTGACCGCGCGGTAGAGTGGGGGAATAGTTACCCCCTCTCTCTGCCAGTACTGGGTTAGTCACGTGACATTGGGAACGCGTCACGTGACCGGAGCGTGGGGGAATAGCAGAGGGGAAGTTAGAGTGGGGGAACAAGTCTTGATCTGGCAACTGTGGTGCCAGTCTTTAAGAAAACATAAATTGCCTGAATTGCGACAAATCAGGAGTGAAAGAGAAATTGATTTTCTTTCTTCATATGTTTGTTGGATTGAAAATAATACAACAGCACTTCTAAACATTTTTAACGTTTTTGTTGTCCGAAATTACAATTCAATTTTAACTGCATAAAATCGTGATGTATTCAGGAAATTTGAGTACACTCGAATGAAGCATATTTTGTTAGGTTTTTTTAGAGAAAGAGTTGAAGTGGCACATTTTATTGCAATTAAAAAATTGTAACACTCTATTTTAAAAAGTTGAGATATTGTACAGTGCAAAAATCACCAGACCATTTTAAAATGGAGTAACAATTCTATTTCTTTTTATAAAATTCGCATTGATTCTTTGTTAAAAGAAGTTGAATTTTAAATGAACTAATTTTAAGTGGTTTAATGACTTTTGGGCTACCTTGTATATGGAAGATTATGACAAAGCGTTAATTCCGAATTCCGGCACATGAAGTTATAACGATTAATAGCGGAACAGATTAGTTATGCATTAACGAATGAATTGTTGCAGCTTGATTTGATTTATTAGAGGAATGTCAATTTGATTCAGCGCTGATTGATGAAGGTGTTTGCCTTTAGCACGTGGAAATTGAATTTTGATCTGTTAATTAAATAACTAAACAGTCGCGTGGTTTATCATACTCGCGTATCTTTCTGCATTTGCATTTTCCCCTCTTGTTCCATTACGTTAAACATGCTTTATGATGAACATAAATTATTCATTATTTACTCTCTTTATATTGTACACATATACAGCCGGTTGCCTCGATAAATGTAAGCAAGATTTAAATGCAGCCGGCCAACGTATTTGTCATATACACCAGGCTGTTTGTGTGCAACCGTGATGCAGCCGGAAGACTTGTTAATGCTTTTGTCGTGTATCACATGGGAGATCTTCGTGAACTATCCGCACAATTTCATGTGACCTGCATTCTTCATGGCGGATCAAGAATGCTCAGAATTAAACAACATTTTATATATTTTATTTTTGAAATCAAGGAAAATTCATTTGTATTCTGTTTTGAAATATTTTTTAACTTAGCAGTGCTCCATTTCACTTTTGGTTCTCTGGAGGTATTAATGGGTACCAGAAAAATTTATTTCTATTCAATTCTAATGGGGGGAAGAAAAATTTATTTCTATTCAATTTTAATGGGGGGAAGAAAAATTTATTTCTATTCAATTTTAATGGGGGGAAGAAATATTTATTTCTATTAAATTTTGAAAAATTCTTCACCTAATAATAAACAGTGCTTTATCTCACTTTTGGTTCCCTGGAAGTATTAATGGGGGAAGAAAAATTTATTTCTATTCAATTTTAATGGGGGGAAGAAATATTTATTTCTATTCAATAATGAAAAGTTCCTCAACTAATAGTAAACAGTGCTTCATTTCACTTTTGGTTTCTATTTCTTTTTTTTTTGGTTTCTATTTGGCCTTGTATGTTCTATTCAATTTTAAATAATTTTTCAACTAAACAGTGCTTAAGGTGTTACAATATATTATCATGGTGGACAATATTTAATGTCATTTGCAATTACCGTGATCCACATTGTCCAGAATATTAAAAAGAAATGAAATTCCCGGTTGCGAAACGTGTCTGACAGGAAACCGTCCGTTTCTACTTTCTTCTCCGTGCGCCGACGAATCACTGACATACGTTTCGCATCACTTCAAAGTGAACACTACTTCGAAAAGTCCGACACTAAATTTACTAATTAAAAAATGGAGACCCAATTACTATGGGGGTACTTTTATAGGTGGTATTTTTATAAATTAACATAAAACAGCTACTATTATTACTCTACAGATCTAGCATTAACCAAAGAGCATTACAATAATCTGTGCAACAATGAAAAATTGTACAAATAAATTCAAATAAAATCAAACAAACATTTAGAATAAATGACATTTTACTCTGAAAAATAATCTCCACTATTTTCTATGTATTTACAAATAATTTACGTGTTTGAATTTTTTGAGGTTTGAAATTAATTCGTGTGTTGCAAAAATAAATTTGCAATCGACTGTGAGGGCGACGAATTAATTTGTGCAATAAATCCTATGTTACGCTTCCGTGTAATGTCGAACACGGAAACGGGCAGTTATTTATTGAAAATAAGGATAATTGAATTTGCAACTGCGCGCGTACGTTCGAATCGACAAACGCAGAATGACATCAGTCTTAACTGTCAATCGATTAGAAATTCCATGGAAGAAAATATGAGCATCCTTGTAGCGCCCTTGATGCTTCCACGTATAGATCATGCCAAATGAATTTCTAATGGCGGTCTTACACTCTCGAAACCCCATAAGCCGATTTATTACTGTTCAACGATCCTTTTATTTATTCCTGCCGGACACCGTGTGCACGATCATGGCGAATACAGCTTTCTATTTTTGACGTTAGCACGGGAAAACTATAATGATCGCTAAAAGCGGATACTAATGAATTCGGTACGGGCACGTTCGGGCTTAAAGATCGGCTACGAGTGTCACGTTACTTTGCACTGCTTCGAAATGCAAAATTAACGGCGGCCATAATCTTCCTCGTGTTCCAGTGTCAAAGTGTTAGGCACGTCTCAAACGAGATACATTCCACATCATTTGAAATCATAAATTACTAGACTGCCAATTTTATGCTCCTAGTTTGCAAAATTATGCATATAATACAACACTATTAACATATCACAAGAATAAAAAAATGTTACATTATTGACGACTTGTTAAAATTATGCAAAAGCAGAAATCAACTATCAGCAGAATTATTTGATCGAAAAGAAAATTATTATGAATGAAAAATTATTTGAATTTCCTCGGAATTATTTGGTCATACAGAAAATTAAACGAAAAATTATTATTTGAATATCGTCTGAATTATTTGATAAGATAAAAGAATTAAGTGGAAAATTATTGGAACAAAAAGCAGATGAAATGAAAAATTATTTGAATTTCTCCTGAATTATTTGGTCATACAGAAAATTAAATGAAATATTATTATTTGAATATCGTCTGAATTATTTGATAAAATAAAAGAATTAAGTGGAAAATTATTGGATCAAGAAGCATATAAAATGAAAAATTATTTGAATTTCTCCTGAATTATTTGGTCAAACAGAAAATTAAATGAAATATTATTATTTGAGTATCGTCTGAATTATTTGATAAAATAAAAGAATTAAGTGGAAAATTATTGGATCAAAAAGCAGATGAAATGAAAAATTATTTGAATTTCTCCTGAATTATTTGGTCATACAGAAAATTAAATGAAATATTATTATTTGAGTATCGTCTGAATTATTTGATAAAATAAAAGAATTAAATTGAAAATTATTGGATCAAGAAGCATATAAAATGAAAAATTATTTGAATTTCGTCTGAACCACTCGAGCAATAAAATAATTTACCACAAGTATGACAAAGCACGTTTCAATTTTAAAAAATGTATGACTTGATAACATACTGTAAATGTGTTCTACAAAATTGAAAAATCCGTTTGTAGTTCCCCAAACAAGAAAGCAATTTTACGTGACTAACCTATAAATTCTGTTCAAACATTTTAAGTCGAAGTTTACACACAGCGTTCTATTGTTGAAACAAGTCCAGGAGCGTTTGTTTAACAAAATCAGAATTCCCTTCATCTTTTATCACCGATTTCTGATCTAGTTCGAGATCGGATTTCGGTTTGACCTCGGTTTGACCTTGAGGTGTAATGGTAAGTATGCGAATAACTTAGACCGGAGTAGGGGACTCCCGATTTCGACGAAATCGGTTGCGATTTTTCTGGTTCCTATTCCAGCTTCCTAGCAAGCTCGGAAGAGATTATACTCGGGATTATAATTTGCAAACGGAACGCTAAAAATAGCCGGGAACCGATATTCCGATTGATCGCCGCTCTTCCCAGTCATGCGATCGAACATACTCGCGATAAACTTTCGGCCGTCGCTAACATTAACACTGAACTTTACGGCTTCCTCGAATTAATAAACCGCCTCTGCAATTGGCAACCAAATCTGCTGCCAGAGACTTTGTTTTCTTTTTACTATACGTTGTTTGTCAATTAATAGATTAGTTTACTTGTCGAACGAACCCGTCGATCGTAATAATAGTCACTAGTAGAAAAGTAGATATATAAATAGAAATAGTCTTAATAGTAGAAAAGTACTAAAATCGGACACTTATCCCATACAATGTGGTCCACGCCAATATTTCAGGCCATAACTTCGTCACCAATACAGTTACGAAAAAATGCCAAAGGAGAAAGATAAATGACTCTAAGAGCACTATATATGCAGGCCCTCAGAATTTTTTTAACTGCAACAATTCAGGTGCAATTAACAATTGCATCACTTCTTTAAACGGAAATGCATACTTTTTGTCGCACAGATCGATTCCTCTGTTCGTTCCACGTACAAAATTATTAGAGCACCGTGGCAAAAAAGTTGTTAGTTCTCGAGATATTTTCAAAAATATTGTAAACATTTTTGATATCGTTTTATTTTTCTATTGTCCTCATCTTTCTCATTTGGCATCTTTTCGTAAATGCAGTAACGGAGTTACAATATGATAAAATTGCGTGGACGAGTTTGTGTAGGATAAGTGTCCGATTTCGGACCGCAAATGTTAGGAAGCGTTTTGATCGAGAATTACTATTGCAATCTACAACAGGTGCATTCCACGTTTTAAAACTTCCTTCAATATTTATATTGAAATATGTTTGAATTATTTTCAAGTATTTTTGTATATTAAAAAATAAATAAATAAATTGTGGTACACAGTCGGGGGCAAAACTAGATATTTATATTGAAATATGTTTGAATTATTTTCAAGTATTTTTGTATATTGGAAAATAAATAAATAAATTGTGGTACACAGTCGGGAGCAAAACTAGATATTTATATTGAATAGATATTTATATTGAAATACGTTTGAATTATTTCCAAGCCTTTTTATATATTGAAAAATAAATAACTAAATTGTTTCATACAGTCGGAGGGCAAAACTAGGACTTTAGTTCACCTTTAATTTTCCTAAAATTTTCTTTCAATTATCTTTTAAATTTTTCCTTTTAATTGCCCTTTAATTTTCCTTAAAATTGGAGTCGAGTCATTTTTGAGACGTCAGAAGAATTAGTATAGGTCTTCGGTAATTCTAGCCTCAATTTGATGAAATTGTTCCAATTTCAGAAATATGTTTGAATTATTTTCGTCTTTTTATATATTGAAAAATAAATAAATAAATTGTGGTACACAGTCGGGAGCAAAACTAAATATTTATATTGAATAGATATTTATATTGAAATATGTTTGAATTATTTTCAAGTCTTTTTATATATTGTAAAATAAATAACTAAATTGTTTCATACAGTCGGAGGGCAAAACTAGGACTTAAGTTCACCTTTAATTTTCCTAAAATTTTCGTTCAATTATCTTTTAAATTTTTCCTTTTAATTGTCCTTTAATTTTCCTTAAAATTGGAGTCGAGTCATTTTTGAGACGTCAGAAGAATTAGTATAGGTCTTCGGTAATTCTAGCCTGAATTTGATGAAATTGTTCCAATTTCCCATGGCGACCCGTTTCCCCTAAAACCGCGAGAAAATCCATCGCGGATGAGAGCATGCAGTGTTCGAACAGCGCGAAACATTTTTGTAATAAATGTGCGATAACCGGCTAGTTATCTGGTCCTCGCGTTTCGTATCATCGTTGACCTTTCTTTGGCTGGCCACGAGGAGACGAACGCGCAAAGAAAAATAAAGAAACGGGAAAACAGCGGAACGACAATAGCAAGAACGAAGTTAACTCGACCACCTTGGGTACATTCCTCATTTCTGTTATCCGTTCCTCGGCATACTGAAGAATATTTATCGGTTCGCGTCGCGGCAGAGTTAACAGCGACTTTAGCAGCAGTTAACGTTGACATGACTTATGGCTAGGATCATTATACGAAATGGACGCTGTCCGCGTCGTGGGAAACAGAAGCTAAGTAAAAAAATATGTTCATTTTTTATCATTCTAATAAGTCGAAAATTAATGTGGTTAATTATCCTACAGATTTTATCGCTAAAATTGTCAATCGACGCGATTGTCGGAAACAGAATTTAAATAAAAATGTGTTCTTTGTGATTTTACGATTATTAAAAGCACGATTTATTTATAGGTAATAAAAGTCGAAAATAATGTGGTTAATTAGCCTACAGATTTTATTGCTAAAATTGTCAATCGACGCGATTGTCGGAAACAGAATTTAAATAAAAATGTGTTCTTTGTGATTTTACGATTATTAAAAGCACGATTTATTTATTGGCAATAAAAGTCGACTGAAATTTCTGGAAAAACGTTTTTCTAATTTAGACGTTCACAACAAATCCAAGTATACTGGCTCTGCTCGACACTTTCTGTTGTTTAACAAGCCGTCAAAATATAAATTAAAAAAAAATGTAAATTTGTAAAAATTGCATATAAATTACAAAATTTGTTCGGTCAATGAAGGCTTACAAAAATTCATTTTTCTCGTGATTGGTTCAAACGATCGACGAAAGATTCGACTGATTCTGATCACTGAAAAAAAAAACGGATATAAAAAAATTCCATTTGCATAAACATTCACAGCCTACTTATGTTCACACCGACGTCAATCATACTCCCGTATAACCTAGTTCCGTGTGATCTTTTGTAAAAAGAACAACTATCTTCGGCAAAGATAGCCTTTGTTGAACTGCCAAGTGCGAAATCATTTTCTAGTTAATTAAAGCCGTAGGGGAAATGTAAACTCTGTCGAGTCAATGATTGAATCAGAAACGATCATTCTCGTAGAATCGTAGGCTGACCTAAGTGTAAATAACGGAGCCAATTACCGTGTCTATACTAAGTATACTTATTTTTGAAGCATAATAAATATTAATTTTTTTTCATTAAAATCAGTTACAATACAAATCAGTGAAATTACTTTAAAAATAAGTATAATTAATATAGACATAATTGGTACCCCCGCAGTAATTGGGTCCCTCAGATATTGCCGGAAAATAAGTATTAAAAAATGGAAATATTCACTAAAAGCGCAATGTTGCTTCATAAAAATGTCAATGCATATTTCAGCGATTTTTATCATACGTCCAGAGGAATAAATTTACGAGTAAATTTATTTTCACATAACTAGTCATTTAGACTGGCGTCGAAACGAAATGGATTATTTTCTGACGTCAATTTGCTGTAACAATGTTAAATGTTCAGAAGCGATCGCGGAACGACAGATCGTTATCGGTACACGGCGAGGGATTGTCAGTGTCAATGGTAGATAGAAGTTGCGTTTGTCCGCGCCTACCGCGGCAAGCTAAAAATAAAGAAAAATATATTTATATTACATAAGGTCGCCGTGCGATAACGAGACACCCGTGGCTAACCTTCTTTTTCGCGCGGATTCGGAACAGGCGTTCTGAAATCGCTAACGCTATTATACCTGTATGACAACAATGGGAACAGATGCGTCAAATAATACCTCAAGTATCTCTACCTCGCGCGCACGGTCATTATCAATCACAAAAACTAGAAGAAACACTCTATTCAACATTGAATCCATTATAAATAACCCGGGACTGCGGATATTTATGCAAAATAAAAATGTTTTGTATCAATTAAAGTGAACGGAAGTCGGATTTCTTTCATTCTTTTATGATTATGTCAAAAGTAATTTTCAGTATTTTTTGATTAATTGTTTTCATGGGTTTAATATGTCAAAAGTAATTTTCAGTGTTTTTTGATCACTTATTTTCATAATTTTAATACAGCAAAATTAATTTATAGACATTTTCTTCTGATTCTCATACATCCAAATTAATTTAAAAACATTGTATTATGGTTTTAATACATCAAAATTAATTTATAGACTTTGTGTTATGATTTTAATTCATCAAAATTAATTTATAGACATTTTCTTGTGATTTTAATACATGAAAGGTAATTTATAGATCATTTCTTATGACTTTCATACATCATAATTAGTTTATAGACATTTTCTTGTGATTTTAATACATGAAAGCTAATTTATAGATATTTTCTTATGACTTTCATACATCAGAATTAGTTTATAGACATTTTCTTGTGATTTTAATACATAAAAGCTAATTTATAGATATTTTCTTATGACTTTCATACATCAGAATTAATTTATAGACATATTCTTATGACTTGCATACATCAAAATTAATTCATAGACATTGTATTATGATTTTGACACATCAAAAATAAAATAGACATTTTCTTGTGATTTGAAAACATCTATAGTAACTTATAGACATTTTTAAATTCTTTTAATTGTAGTAGAGTTTTAAACTTCGTCTAATTTTTACCAAAAATGCAAAAAATTCTCTGTCACCCCCTCCTATAAATTTAATCGAGCAAACGAAGACCTGAATCATTCAACACAGCAATGTCCTCTTCACAACAATCAATGAGGGGACGCAATTAACAAATTAGAGAAACTTCAAATTTTCTCAAATTTCAATTTCCCTTCAAATAGAGAAAATCGACTGTCCAAACTTATGTATCGTAAACGTGTATTTTTGCATTTGCGAAAAATTGTAATAAAATCCTCTAGCACTAGTACAACACTAATGGACAAAATTACGGATAAATAATGCAACGTGAACCTAATGCAAAGCAGACGCAAGCCTAATTGTAAGACTTGAAATACTTCACCCTCCGTCTGCAATCTGGGTTGTTCGTATTTCATTCGATATTTATATTTTTCCACTTAACACTAAACCTACCACGGTCAAATGACCGGTCTTATATCTTGCAATTATTGAAATTGCAAAAATTCATTTATAGTAATTAATGGAAAAACTTTTTTTGTCCAAGCATCTGTTGATATTATAAATTACGAAAATTCACAATAAATTCAGTGTTGCCATTTTTACAAGGTGACGTTTACTAAACACTTTTACTTCTTGGTATGTTTAGCGTTAAACATTTGGTACGTACCTCGTAATCTTAAACAAGTTTTTGAAAACCTACTAATAAAATGAAAAGTGAACATAAACATCCGGGTAAGCAGACGTTGGGTTAAAAAAAAAAAAAGAAAAAAATTGCAGTCTTACTTAATAAATTTAGTATTGCCATTTTTACAAGGTGACGTTTATTAAATACTTTTATTGCTTGGTAGGTTTAGCGTTAAACATTTGGTACGTACCTCGTAATTTTAAACAATTCTTTGAAAACCTACTAAAATGAAATGAAAAGTGAACATAAACATCCGGGTAAGCAGACGTTGGGTTAAAAAAAAAAAAAGAAAAAAATTGCAGTCTTACTTAATAAATTTAGTGTTGCCATTTTTATAAGGTGACGTTTACTAAATACTTTTATTGCTTGGTAGGTTTAGCGTTAAACATTCGGTACGTACCTCATAATCTTAAACAAGTTTTTGAAAACCTACTAATAAAATGAATAGTGTAGATAAACATCCGGGTACGCAGACGTTGGGTTAAAAAAAAAAAGGAAAAAAAAATTGCAGTCTTACTTACGAGATGAGCAACCCAAAGACTATACTTTCGACAAAAGCGTTAAAATCCCAGAAATTGAGAGATTGCGAGATTTGCGGCATTCCCGCGCGGAAGCCCTCTCGCGATCCTAGCTGGTCGCACTCTGATCGATCAAAAGCTCACTTTCCTTCACTTTCGTTTCCCAGAGGGGCCGTTTTCCGGTCACCGGGTGTCCACCGTAGGCACTCGCGGAAGCCTTTGAAATTTTTCCGCGAAGGAACCACGAGGAACACGATAAAGAGAGAGAGAGAGAGAGAGAGGAAGGCCACTGTCACCGAAGGAGCCGAGAGATCGAATCGTCGCCGGCTGGTCCACGTGTGTTTCACGATTGAGCGTGGCAACGAGAGACCGGCGGGAATTGAACCTACCTCGCGAATAAAAAGATCCCCGGGATCCACAGGGATCTCCACCGGAGTCCTCGGGTTCGATCGGGCCTCCCGGATGTCCTCCGGGTCTTCCGTTCCCTTCTAGGTCCCTTCTCGAGAGGTAACGGCAGGTTTTTTTTTTCTATTCTGTTCCGTGGAGACAGAAACGGAAAATTTTTCCGAAAAGAACGTGGAGGGAACACCGGACGAACACGGAACACCGAAATGCGGCTTGGATATATCGCGGACGAAAGGCGAAGCGAAACTACGAACGAACCGAACCGAGCCGAGCCGCCAGCACGCACCGACTGACCGCGACGCGGACGCGAATGGATCTGTGGTATCGACCACGGCCACCGAACTCCCATAACATCATCGTCCCCACCACACGCGGTTCATCGTCAACCGAATTGGGCGGCATCCGAGATAAATTTTTATCTAGATTTTTAATCGGTCCCCCCCATACCCCTCCCCTCCAAGACGGTTTGTTTGAAATTAGGGGCAGGACCGCGGAGGATGCTGCAGAAATTTTTGCACCCCCCCCCCAAGTCCACGCACCCCCGACACTTAACCAATGCTGTTTCTGTGTGACTAATGCAACTATTGGAATTATTGCTCATTTTTATGAATATTTTAACAGTAACCTACCACGGTCAAATGACCGGTTTTATACTTTACTTTGAAATTATGTTACCTAGGCAGTGCTCCTTTTCACTTTTGGTTTCCTGGAAGCATTAATGAGGGGGAGAAAAATTTATTTCTATTCAATTTTGACAAATTTTTTAACCAAGCAGTGCTCTTTTTCACTTTTGGTTCCCTGGAGTTATTCATGTGGGGAGGAAAGATTTATTTCTATTCAATTTTGAAAAATTTGTGAACTAGACAGTGCTCCATTTTCAATTTTGGTTCCCTGGAAACATTAATGGGGGAAAGGAAAATTTATTTCTATACAATTTTGAAAATTTTTTTAACCAAGCAGTGCTCCTTTCCATGGAGTTATTAATGTGGGGAAGAAAGATTTATTTCTATTCAATTTTGAAAAATTTGTGAACTAGACAGTGCTCCTTTTCACTTTTGGTTCCCTGGAGGTATTAATGTGGGGAAGAAAGATTTATTTCTATTCAATTTTGAAAAATTTTTTAACTAGGCAGTGATCCATTTTCAATTTTGGTTCCCTGGAAACATTAATGGGGGGAAGGAAAATTTATTCCTATTCAATTTTGACAATTTTTTTAACCAAGCAGTGCTCCTTTTCAATTTTGTTTCCCTGGAGTTATTAATGTGGGGAAGAAAGATTTATTTCTATTCAATTTTGAAAAATTTTTTAACTAGGCAGTGCTCCATTTTCAATTTTGGTTCCCTGGAAACATTAATGGGGGGAAGAAAGATTTATTTCTGTTCAATTTTGAAAAATTTGTGAACTAGACAGTGCTTCTTTTCACTTTTGGTTCTCTGGAGGTATTAATGTGGGGAAGAAAGATTTATTTCTATTCAATTTTGAAAAATTTTTTAACTAGGCAGTGCTCCTTCCTTTCCTGGAAGGATTAATGAGGAGAAGAAAAATTTATTTCCATTCAATTTGAAATTTTTTTTAACTGAGCAGTGGTCCTTTACACTTTTGGTTTCCTGGAAGCAGTAATGAGGGAAAGAAAAATTTATTTCTGTTCAATTTTGAAAAATTTGTGAACTGGACAGTGCATAAGATATTACAATATATTGTCATGATTATACAGCGGATCTTTATGCATTTATGGCTTATGGAAGTGTTAAAAAAATGCTATAATATAAAATTCGAGAGTAATGAACACGATTTTTATTTGCTTTGGATCTACGAAGGCTGTTCCCATTAAAAATAGGATTTTATGTGATTCCACTTTCTTAAAATTTTTCTATAAAAATTGGAAATTGCATAAACATCCGCAGTCTAGTCATGATGGACAATAGTTAATGTCATTTGTAATTACCGTGATCCACATTGTCCAGAATATTAAAAAGAAATGAAATTCCTGGTTGCGAAACTACCACGGTCAAATGACCGGTTTTATATTTTACCATTATTGAAATTATAGAAATTCATTAAAATAGTGGAATAAATTTCCTACAATCGCAATAAATTTTGGGGGTGCCATTTTGATAAGGCAGTATTTACCAGACACCGTTAATGCCTGGTAAGTTTAGTGTTGAAGTAGCGATTTTTTTTTCTTCTTGCAAAATCGATTACACAAGCGTGGAATAAAGATTGTTACATTTGTGATGTTGGGGTGACCGTAACGCAAGGCAAGATTTGACAAAATAAATGGGTAAATAAATAAATAACATTCAATATATATGTAAGACTCTACATACGTGGAGCTGTCACGATTTATGTCTTGTTTAGCGATCGAATTTCGTGTTTGTTTTGTCTGCGACGACCTCGCACTTTTTCGCCAACATGTTCCAAGTGGACCTGCAAACATGTGTATAACAAATATATACAGGCGAATTTGACATTTTTATATATATTTGCTTAGCTTATTTATATTTATTATATTTTATATACTTTATACCGGTGGACTAGATTATACACGAGTCTATCAAGAAAAGGCTCTTGTCCAGTTTTCAACACAGGGTCACTCGTGACCCCAGCAAAATTTCTGTACACCTACATTACTGCAAACTCTTTGACAATTAAAAACATTAAGTTTTCTCGACTTCTTTGGAATTAGGATCGTCTTAAATTGTACAGGGTTTCTCAAAATGTACTTCCTCAACTTCTTTAGAACAATTGGATCTTGAATTATACAGGGTTTCTCAAAATGTTAAGCTTCCTCAACTTCCTTAGAATTAAATCGTCTTAAATTATACAGGGTTTCTCAAAATGTTATGTTTCCTCAAAAGGGGAGATTCCCGAGTTTATTCGAAGTAACTTTTCCCTTTGCGAAAATTCTCTCCGCGGCCTCGTTGAGGAGTTATCGACGAAAAACACGAACCAATCAGAGCGCGGCTACAGGGGACCAATTCAGGCCCGGCGAGGAGCCCCGCTGAGCGGGCGTTGGCATTGGCCGAGCCGGGGTCAGTCCACCGTAACCGCGCTCCGATTGGTCCGCGATTTTCGTTAATAACTCGAAAACAGAGCCTTGGAAAAGATTTTCGCAAAGGAAAAAGTTACTGCAAATGAACTTAGGAATCTTCCCTGTCAAGGAAACACATTTTTGGGACACTCTGTATACTTGGAGGTATCTGAGAAAATTTATTCAGAATTTTAGAAAGATATTTTGTAATCTTTATGAACACCAAATATTTTAAATATATATTATTTAAGATAATATTATTTTATTTTAAAACAGTTTGATAGAGCAATCTTTAAATAGCAATGTGTATAGATTTGATTATTTTTTAGTGAATTGAGAGATTGCGAATATACATTTTTTAGAAGAGGGAACCCGCTGCACTAAAAATGCGCTTTGTATTAAAAATGCACTGTGCATCACCTGCAGTTGCCCGTCTTTTCCCTATTCACAACGTTATCACTGGTTCCGCAGAATGAAGCTCTTGTTCTTTACGCGATAAATACGGTACATATACGGTATAGTAATCAGCTGTAGTTTATCACGGGCGTTTCGCCCTGGAACAGGTGCACAGTTACGGACATCCTGCAGCCAATGTCATAATATTTGACCGACGAACACAAGACGCGAACATCGTAATTTCACAGTTTCGACGTAGAGTTTAATGTCAAGTACTCGGCCAGAATTTTTATAGTCGATTGCAGAATAACCGGTTCCCGCCTAACATGCACGGCGCACGTAAATATTGACTAATAAATTAATAAACTGCTTTGATTGGACTTGCCCTCGACGTATGAAACATTCATTGGAGTGCCTAGTTAGCACCGAGAATACTGTGCACTGGAAATACCTAATCTATACTGCTTTATAAAAATAGCAAGCCTGTAGTTATTCTACTTGTGCAACATTTCCATCGTGCAGGGTGGCCCAAGGGTCGTTAGGCCATTTAAAATTGATATTTGTTTGCCTAGGAAGAAATATAAATTTTTAAAACTACTGAGCACTAGGGTAAAGGACCCAATTACTGTGGGGGTACCAATTACTGTACCTATATTAATTAAACTCGCTTTTGAAGCATAATGAATATTAAAAAAGGAGATATATAACATATTAGTGAAAAATGAAAAATTTTTATAAAAAATTTATTATTATTAATGAAAAAAAAATTACAATTAAAAATTAGGGTCTAGTTACGATGTATGCAATGTAATTATGCAGTTGCCAAAAACTTGGAATTGTCACATCGTAGTAGAAATGAATTACAATTCGACTAATTGCAGGATTCATGTTCACAGGGTCAAAGGACATCGGGTCAGTGCATCATGATGAGAAATTATCCTGTCACGATGATGTGCAACCAGTCACCGTCATCCTCGCTATTATACTTAACAGAGGAAAAGAGACACCGTTGAGCTGAAGCAGAGCAACGACTATGTTAAAGCTGAGTGGCAAACTAAAAAATTAAACGTAGTAAAAACATTATAATATTTCATTACATAATATTATCCTAATTTAATAAATTACTAATTATTTAAATTGCAGGCTTTTCATATTAGCGAAATATTTAAATCTGCAAAATGCATATAAAATACTACTCAAATACTATAGAGTTCAATTGTTTAAATACCATTAAAACCATCTTGCTATTAAAATCGAGACCTTAATTGCGCTAATAGCAAATTACTCCGCGACCACGCGTTCAAATCACCAGAATTCATTCAAACACTTGCTGTACTATAAAAATCGCGATCTTTTATCATACACCTAATAAATATAAAAATTCAAATTTGTTCTGAAACTCCTCTAAATCATTTCATAGAATTGTTATTTTTTTATTATTGTACAGCATTTATATTCGACGATTGTTTGGATAAATATCGAATTGTCGGAATGTTAAGGTAATGGGTTTCAGGTACGCAGTTAGTTTGTTATTAACATTTTATATCATAAACATAACACGTACAAATGTTAACAAACAAATGAAATCGCTACAACAGTCTTTTACATGTAAAAAATTTCGCAACAATAACTCGTATATATTTACAATAGATTAACAATTAACAATAAAGATAGTAATATAAATGTTTTTCTTATTGGTACAAAATACTTCTTAGGGAACAATGTTCCATTGACTCTGCAAATCTGGTTCTGCGATCTGTAACATAAACAAAGTAGTTCAGTTCGTTTATATAATATACTCGTTTCGAATTTTTATAGAGTTTCCACGTGTTCATGTATTTCCATAATTGTTTAATTATTCTTGTTTACCTTCTCCGTGATCTCGTCGATGCATGCCAATCGTATATTAGCTGCAGTTGCCGGCGAATCAAATCGGAAATAACCATTATCCAAACCAGCTTCTCGTCGAGCAGATTTAATGGCTTCTTTAATAGCAAAGAAGACCGAAGATGCTAAAAACAATGGCGGTTCCCCAACAGCCTAGACATAGTTTTTTCATAACGTTACGCATGTAAGCATCTTATCATTATGTGTGCAATAATTGAGCTATAGTACAATTGTGCTTATATGTTCATTGAAACAGATTACCTTAGACGAATAGACAGCTCTGGGATTCGAAGCACTTTTCAAAAGAGACACATTAAATACTTCTGGAATGTCTGTAAAACCAGGCAATTTGTATGCACCTGGGCCTCTACTGAAAAGTGCACCATTCCTCAGAAACACCATTTCTTCGAGAGTAAAGAGTCCATATCCTTGCACGAAACCTCCCTCGACTTGCCCTATATCGATTGCAGGGTTAAGACTGTCTCCTAAATCCATGACAATATCTGTTCGCAGTACCTGCACATGAAACATTAATATAAAAATATTAAGCCTAGAAACCCATATTGTAGTTTATAAAGCATCTGAATTTCTTACTTGATGATCACCAGTCAAGCAATCAATTTCCACTTCTGAACATGCAACGCCGTATGTAAAGTAATTAAACGGGTTTCCTGAGTTTGTTTGAAATGAGTATCCTATATCAGGTGTTTTATAGAATCCAGTGGCGGAAAGGCTGATTCTTTCCATATAAGCAGCAGATACCCACTTCTCCCACCGTCCAGTTGGATTTTTATCGATTACCGGTTTCAATCTTTTCATTATCTCTTCGCAAGCATACTACATTACATAATATAAAAGTATTTATTAGATATTTCCATAAGAATATATTTTATACAATAATAGTCACTAACCATAACTGCCATGCCATTGAGGTCCGAAGAAGCGCTAGCCGCTGTTGGGGACGTGTTCGGCACTTTGTCTGTAGCAGTCTCCAGTATGTGTATTTTCTCTGGATTAATTTTCAATACTCTGCTCGCCACCTGTATACCATGGAAGATTTAAATAAATGTTGTTGAAAATATTTAATTTAATTCCACGTAAAAACAATAAATATATATAAAAAGAAAATAACGGAAATTAGACTAAGTAATAAAAAATAAATAAATATTACTTGTATCATTTTTGTATGTAAACCTTGTCCCATTTCAACACCACCGTGACTAACCAAAACAGAACCATCTGTATAAACATGTACGAGAGCCCCCGATTGATTTAAAAAGAGTACAGTGAAGGAAATACCGAATTTAGTTGGAACTATTGCCAATCCCCTTTTCTTGTACCTGTTCTGTCTAGCAAGATAAAACAAAAAAATACATATTCTTAAAAAATTCCATAAAGATATACAAACCGAAAATGTGTAAAAATTGAATCAAACGAGGGAATGAAGAACAGTACGATTGCAGAAAAATATTATTTACACGTTTAAACGTACCTGTTATACTGTTGGATCTTTGCAAATCTTTCCGCGTAATTAGAAGATAAAAGGCACTCTTCCCAGCAACGTTTTAACGTGCAATTAACGAGCTTCTGATTATAATGGGTCAAATCTCCTTCTTTATACAAATTCAGCTCCGCAATCTATTAGAATGAAATTATTACTACGATTCTTACAACGATCCAGAACCCAAGAATTGATTTATCAACTAAAAAATCCCTTATCTAAATGCATAAAAACCCGCATTGTGGTTGCAACATAATTTAGCATTTTACCTTGACCGCGTCTACGTTCAAATACTCCGCAATGTGTCTGACAATAGTCTCCGCTACAAACATTCCTTGTGGACCTCCGAAACCTCGAAACGCTGTGTTAGACGGCAAATTAGTTTTGCACGCGTAACCATAAATATCACATACTGGTATCTTATAAGAATTCTCGCAATGGAACATGGCTCGTTCTACAACCTGCAAAAAAAGCAACTTTGCTGTCAATCGTTTTCAAACAATACACAATTACAAACTCCAAACGCGTTAATTTACCGCAAGAGAAAGATCTCTCGAATAGCCAGCATTATTGTAAATGTGCACTTGCAAAACTTCCATCAGTCCATTATCATCGAATCCAACTTTATATTTGAAGTAGAATGGATGCCTTGCACCGGTTATCATCATGTCTTCGTCTCTGTCTAACATGCAACGTACCGGTTTTCCTAATCTGTAAAAAAGCCATTTTAGTTTGCCATTTCATATCGTTTTATAAATTTCGCTGTAATTTATGATTTCATTATTTACCTATGAGCAGCGAACGCAACTGGCAAAGCGATCAGCGAGCATCGCGATTCCTTTCCTCCAAAACCGCCGCCTAGTCTCTTCACTCTCACTACAATTTTATTAGCATTAACATTCAAACAGTGTGCCACATGTGTCTGAATTTCCGTCGGATGCTGCGTGGAACAGAATATTTCTAATTCATCCTCTTCCCGGGGAACTGCCAAGGTAGCGTGTGTCTCAAGGTAAAAATGTTCTTGACCTCCCATTCGAATTTCTCCTTCAAGAATGTGAGCTGATTTCGAGAAAGCTTCTTCAACGTTCCCTTTCGTTATACGTTTCGGGCTCTCGGGGAAAAAGGAACGATGTTTAATGGCGTCCTAGAAGATCCACATATTCGAATAAACATGAGAAACTTTATGCTAGTTTCTTACATTTAAGATTCTATTTTACTATACCTCTATTGTAATAATTGTTGGCTCAATGTTCTCGTATTCAACTTCAACCATTCTAGCTGCTTTTTGCGCAATGAACTGATTAACTGCAACTATTGCTCCAATTGGTTGTCCTTGGCTTGTTACCTTGAAAAACATCGTAACTTTATACATTTTATCTACTATATCAATTTACTGGGTGTTCCACCTAGGCCAAGCATTTCAACTTAGAAACAATGAAATCAATTTTAACGAATCACCTCCTCCGCAACGAAGATTTCTTCATCGTGGAACACACTTCCGTGGTAACGTTGTTTCTCAGGTATATCCTTCGCGCTGTAGAACGCTACTACACCTTCCATTGATAACGCTTTAGTTGCGTCAATTTTCAAAATTTTGGCATTTGCCCTAGTAGACAAAACTAAAGTTAGATATAATTCTTCCGCGAATTTTTGTATGTCGTCGCAATAAATTGCTTCTCCAGTCGCCTGTTTGAACGCGCTCGCGTGAACGACAGTCCTTCCGATTAAATCATTTGCTTCTTGATCCTTTGGAACCTAACATAGAATATTAAAATAGTATACAATGAGGAAACATAGTTGTGAACTGAATAAGAAGATGGTATGTACCACTTGATAGTATTGTGAACTTTTCGGTTCCTTGTCTTGAAATCCAATTGCAGCACTTTCAAGCTCTTTGGGGCACGATGGATAATCGGGTAATGTCAACTGAAGCTTCTCAGCTATGCATAGAAATCCTTTGAAGAACAAACTGTAAAATTGAAGGGAAATATTAAAGTACAATTAATACTTGTATCTATCTAACGAGCTGCCACGAGCTTGAAGTAATTTTGCTAACATTAATCTTTAGTTAATATTAAAGATGAAAGGAACTGTAAATTAATACAGAAATTATGTACCTCAGAGTTAGGGATCTACGATACTTGACCATACCACCAGGGACATTGTCCGGAAGAGGAAACTCATCCAATAACGAAGAATATACACTGTCCAAAAGCGTTTTATTCCACTTCCTGAAACAATTTATTATAAATAAGAAATATATAAAATTAAAGTCATTAAACAGTAGATTATTTTATAAAGTACCTTCCAATCATAATTTCACATGTTTTCCTTGCTAGAACTGTTGTCGGAGCCATCCCACCAAATGCCAAATTTACTTTCTGAACAACACTAGTCCCAGGTTGGAAAAACACATTTAATGCCATATTTACAATGGCAATATCGTCGTCTCGTCTTCTTGCTTGTTTGTAAGCTACGAAATACTGATTCTGAAAAAATGAAAAAAATTAAATTAAATTAACAAGATATATAAATTCTTTAAAACATTCATAACTCACTTCTTTGGTGAAGGGAATCTGAATCGCGAGTAAAATCTCGTCTGGTAAAACTATGTTCTGCCTGTAGCCTTTAAAAAAAGTGTGATCCATCGGGACAACTCTGTTTCCATTCTTCAAACTGGTCAGATTCAATTGTACTCCTGCTGCCATGAATACTGGATTTAAATCTGATATAGGGCTCCCTGTCATTATATTTCCGCCGATAGCCTATTATGAAAATATATCACAAATTATATCTAAAAAACAAACTCGAACATTATGTAATAATAATAGTGCAGTAAGCTTACTGCTACGTTTCTAATTTGTTTGCCAGCAAACCAATGAAGCATTCCAATTATTTCGCTGAAAATTCTTGTTTTATGCTCTGAAACAGGGAACAAAATCTTAATTAAAATATACGTTAAAAAATTGATTTTATAGAGGACGGAAAACTAAAACGATTTACCAGGTTTAGTATCAATTTGCTGTTTCAATGCTTTCTCCATTTCAATGAGCGTTTTGCTGGCACCCACGTGAATCATTTCTCCATCTTCTTGAATGCTCTTCATATCCTTGATCAAAATCGGATGTACAAGAACAGGGTAAGACAAATGCTTAAACTTGACTTCAACACCTGAAGAAAATGACATATTATATAAAATTGTATAATAGCAAGGAGAGAAGTCCTCGCTAAATCCGGGAGGGAAGGCGGCATAATAAAACAAAATAAAATAATAAATCATAGCTTACCAATCTCAGTATTTCCCACAACGATCTTCGCATTAGGATGTTGACTTTTCAATTGAAGTAATTCAGAAAGCGTTCGGGGTCTGTACCAGGTAACATTTTTTCCTTTGACAATTAAGTATTCCTGGTCCAAATGCGGAGAGATCTGAAAATACAGTTTATTAGAGGAGATGCTATTCGAAGCTGTAGTTGTGTGTTTAATTTAGATTGCGTACATGCAATTTGGGTGGAAATATAATTTCTTGCGTCGGGTCGTACGGACGGAATTCTTTCGAATTGAAAACTTCGTTTGGCTCGGCTATCGGTACTCTTTTGCAACAATTTTCGCCCATTGCACAGACCCCGTTCGGCAAAGATTTTTCTCTGTGGCTTGATAATAATTGCATCTGCTCCCATTCTTCCGTAAATGTTTTGTAGGCTTCGATAATGGGCCGGTATCCGGTGCATCTGCATAAATTTCCTAAAAATTCAGCGTAAAACGCGAATATGAAATTTTTTCAAAATTCTTAATAATACTCGTTTAAGTTCGGTTCTTATATTACCTTGAAATGCAATTTCGAGATCCTTCATAGTAGGTTTCGGGGTGTTCCGTAACAATGCATACATGGACATGACAATTCCAGGCGTGCAAAAGCCGCATTGCGAACCGTGAGCTTTTGCAATGCGTTCTTGAACAGGATGTAGTTTCGTTTTGACGCTGCCAATGCCTTCCACCGTGGTCACTGCCAAACCGTGCACAGCACAGACTGGTGTCAAACAAGCGTTCACTGCCAAGTGTCTGCAGTCATTGTCAAATACATGTAGTCAAGGAAAACAATCTCAGATTGAAAAATTCATGATTACAGTAAAGTCTTGATCTAAGCAGTACGGAGCTACACGATCTAAGTCAGTTCGCTTATCCCCTCCACTGAGGGTCATAGCCCGTGAGAGGCCACGTTTTTTTTTGTTGTTTTAAAGGATGCAAATGAACAAGTTTACGGTTCGATTTTTACAACTATGTTTTTCTATTTACAGTAATACAGTTTTTAATAACAATGTAAAAGGATACGAAATATTTCCTGTTTCACGGTCCAACTTCGAGATCATCACTGTACAAGCGCCGCAACCACCTTCCGCACAGCCTAATTTCGTTCCAGTTAAATGTACTACATAATTGTCATTAAGGATTTCAATAGATTTGAAAATTGTTCGTTTTTACCGACAAAATTAATTTACACAATGTCGTTTAATTACCTACAGCCGCATGACTCCTTGAAATTTACCGACAGGAGAAATATGGAAAGAATTGTAGAGGTTCAACTTCTGAATATATTAATAATGGTGTATTAAATATGAAATGATGTGAGAAATAACAATCTTTAATATAATACACGATTTTCTGTTTTCCAGATAAATCGAGGTCTCTCATTGTGCGTGTACATAAGTTGATTGAAATCATTATATAATGTGGACTGAACGAGTTAATTTGCGTTACAATAAGAACTGTTAATACAATCAAAAATAGTCTATGCTATTTTAATAAACAAAAAAAAAATTTATCAAAGACGTCAAGATGGTATTGAACTTTCGATTAATAATTTCACAATACCACGTTTCTTAAACAAAAAGGCCGTAAACATTCCAAGGTTGTAACGCACACATTCAACATGCCGCAGAGGCCTTTTAATATGGAAATACATGATGATTACATTCTGCGTAATCTCTAGATCGGATTACGATCGGATTCTATGAGTGGAACATAACTAAATTTATAGTGGTATATCTGCAATTCTTATTGATTATTTAACGTTTACTTAAAATACTAACAGTAACGTTTATTGCAGAAATAGATATCACAATAAAAATTAATTTTATGTCGTATAAATGTATAGTTCAATTGTCAAGGATACATTTGTTTCTCAAGTACCATAATAATGTCCATTCTGGGTCGACACTGTCGTCTATCACCTAGAGTAGAGTGTTGGTAATATAAAATAAAAATGTACAATTATGCTACTTAAAAACGTATAATACCATGAAAAATTGACAACACTCGATTGCGTTCCAAGAAAAATGATCGTAATTTAATTAATTCTCCTATGCGACAATTAATTAATTAGTTTACCGCCAAACGCTACTGTTCTCGATTTGAATAGTATCTAATATGGCTGCGATCATTGCGCCGTTATCGTTTGCGCGAAGGTACGAGGGATAAATATAACTTAATAATTTACAAATTTCATTTGTGAGTCGACTTAAACAATCAGTTGACTTTCATTTAATAATATAATTTAAGCTGGTTATAATATTTCATTGAAAAATAAAAAAATTGAAAATCTGAATTTTATGAAGGGATACATATAATTTATACACAGAAATTATAGTATTTGTCCTATTTAATTTATAATATTATTTAGTGTCATGACCCTTTATGCACAACTGTCCATATGCAAGTACTTTAACATGTTATATACGTACCTCCTTCCCATTAATATAAAAGACTAACGTGTTGGATACTTCTGCATGATCTATGTTGTTGAACATTGTAGATTCAAATTGCCTGTCCCAATTATTCTGTTAAACAATCCTACAAAGATAGGGACACACAACATAATATCCGTAGAAGGCTAATGTTTAATCATGAAAAATTAATGTGCATGGATATATTGCTCTTTTAGTGCTTAAATGTATGAACCTTATTACTTATAGAACAAGTTACACATTTAATTCAACATATTACAATAAAATTTTCTTTCTTTTCTGTAATTTAAGTATTTAAAAGTAATTATGGATCATGAAAGCACTAACAGAGAAAGTAATCCTTGAACGGCTTTTAAAACTATACTGTAGGTATTCAAACAAATACGAATTGAAATTAAAGAAATTCTATTTTTACATCTATCAATTCAGGAACCAAAGTTCTGAAGCCTAACAAACAGTAGTAAATCATCTGTGCTGTAAATACACAGAAGCCGCAGTGTACAAACACGCATAAGCTACAGTTTCAAAGTAAATATGGTTAATTCAGTGATTCTTGAATGTCTGCAATATACGGCAGTAGTTGTTACTAGAGATATGTCAACCAACCCATTTTATCTATAGCTGTCTGTTTATTATAGGTGAACACATGCGCAAATATGCCATACTCCACACCGTTGCATAGGATATACATACACAAATTCTTGTAGTGATAGCACTATTAAGAAATAAGCTAATTCCTTTCTATTGCAAAACGCATTGCCTAATTGATAAGAATGACCTATATAGAATAACCTTATAGATTCAACAATACGATATCCATAACAAAAAATACAATTGAATCTAATAATTCGTATATTTTCGTTTACACTGAATAATAAATAATTAAAGGTGTAAATGATGTGGTTGCATTGGAAAAAGGAAAACTAAGTATACAATCATCTTAATTTCTTCATTATGTACATTCTACAATAACAGACTATTTATTTTTGTATCAATTAAATTTTCACATGCATAACAAGTCTCTTCTGACACGATTGAGCACACATTACAGTGTACAAATTAATATTTTAAACAGCATCATGTGCCGAAAGATATTACTGTGTTGCTTTCACCGATAATTATAAAAATTCCGCGACCAACATTCCAAGTTCTACCAACACAACTCAGTGTCTATGTGTATTTTGTATACACGTATATGACGTCGAGCGTTACGTCATATGTTCATTTTCGCGCAACTATATAGGTAAATACGAATTAAGAGTTATTGTATAATGGAAGAATTTTCTTTCGGACACTCACCTTTTCGAAAATTATTTGCAACTTTTAAATCGTTAAGAAAACAGTCGCGTGTGACCGGCTCGAGTACCAATGAACAACTAACCATCGGGTTATCATATCTGATACATTAAGAAATATCCAAGCGAGTGAAACTGCCCGTCCCTTCCACTTCTGGCGATTTAACTGTAATTTAATCATTACTTCGTGCATACACCGATGCGCCTGTGTTTATTCCATTTTAGAAGATTCTGTAATTCAAATCCAATTAATTAGCAACTGGTCTTCTTCCAAATTACAAAGATACAATAGGAAATTGTACTTAGAGCACAGGTTTCCTCTTTTTTTTTAGTATTATCATTATACTAGAAATTTTGAACATTTATCGGTCATAGTATTGTTTGAAACGTAGTATAATAAGAATTTTAAAAAAGTTTGCGAATCTTCTCAATGTATTTGGGTCCTGATAACATTTCTAATCAATTAGACGAATTGTTGTTTGATTACAATTACTAGAAATGTATTATTATAAATACTAATATTTCTGCGTGCTAAAAATATATTCCACATTTACTAACAAACTTGAAATTTTCGTAAGTTATGTTTGTTGGTATAATAATTCCATATCTCAACAGTAATTAAAATAGGTTTACGGATCTTTCTTTCTATATGCGCTACAGATAAAAGTGAGAGAAATATTATAAAGACAAAGGGATTTAACAAATCTATACTGTTTTTTTAAACATACGTTGATAACGAGATAACGAATGTTAGCTACTACTTTGATAAGAGTAGTAAAATTTCAGCAGACTTTCGTGTCGTGATTTATTCTAGCTTATGCTGTCGTGGAAATTGCAAGGTAGACCTCTACTTTTTGTCAAAATTGGTCTCTTAGTTTAGCACTTTATCAATTGCAACAAATTTGCTCTTTGCTCATGCCTTGTTCATTAACGGCAATTAACAGTGACTTTGTATCAGCCTTAAACTTTTCCCAATGATAAAATGAGAGTCCAGAAATGCTTTCAACTTTTGCAGTGGCAACAGTGTCACGCCGAGCGGCCAAATAACGTAATTAACAATTAGAATGGACTAAAACCCACTTACAATTAATTTCATTACGGACGAGACATAAGTATGAATGTAGTATAAAAGTAAGCGTAACATCACAAACGAGGTATGCGGCCATACTAATCACATCTTTGGTCGCTTAGCGCAGCACTATACCGAAGCACAAAATCATAGACATGGCCACTGTCGTTCTTCGTTTCGTTTTATCCTGGATTTACCTTGACTTTTGTGATTAACCTGTCATCTGTCAGCTTCACGTTCCTCAACAGTGCACTTTGACCCGGGAAAGTAAATATGGTCTAAAAGTCTAGTGTAGCGCGATAAGAAATTAGACGAATTAGGTCCTCGTGAAATAGTTAGTTTTTGAAAAGAAATATGGGCAATAGGTCTAGTCTACTCTTGCGCGAAGAGGAAATAGCGCGAATCCAGGATGCCACTGGATGTAAGTTTCATTATCTATTTTCGAACGTACGTATTTATTGCTAACAAATTAGCTACCATAAATGACAATTTACATACTCTATAGCAGATAAGGTAAATTTTTCGTGGTTAAATTTGTGACATTGTCAAGTTAAGTCGAGTGTAGTTTAACTAAATGACAATGTATTAGGATATTCCATACAAAAGACGACCAAATGACTCATTATAATTATAATGATAAAATTCTGTTATACTGTTCGTTCAAGCTATTGATTTAATTATCACTTGTAATAATTATAGTTACACCAAATCAAATCGAACGACTGTACAGCCGTTTTACCAGCCTAGACCGTGGAGATTGCGGCACATTGAGCCGTGATGATTTCCTTAGGATCCCAGAATTGGCAATAAATCCATTGGGTGACAGAATTGTAAATGCATTTTTCGAGGAAAGTGGAAATGACAGAGTGAACTTTCTAGAGTTTATGCAAGTTCTTGCTCGCTTCAGGCCCATTAAGAAAAATAGTCCTAACAGGTTAAATTCTAGACAACAAAAACTCCAGTGTAAGTACAATATCGATTTGCTCCATAGGGTAGAACAATTTCATATTCCAGGTTTTAGTTCCACGCAGTGCGATCTCGCTGTTCAGATTTCATGGCGAATAATGCCACAGTTCACAAGACAGTGCAATTATGCTTCTTGGCATTTGTTCAAAAGAAACAGAGCAGCGAGATCTTTGAATTGTTGTTGGAATGACTGCTAGCACTAAAACGGTTAAATGATTATTATTATTTTTTGTAGTTGCCTTTAAAATGTACGACCTGGATAACGATGACTTGATATCAAAAGATGAGCTTCTGGCTATTTTGCACATGATGGTCGGGGCAAACATTAGGTAAGGATTTGTCTCAGTCTTATAATATTGATTAGAAAACACAAGTTACGATTGTTTAATCTTTATTTCAGCGAAGAACAGTTAACTAGTATTGCGGAAAGAACTATATTAGAGGCTGATGAGAATGGAGATGGAATGATATCGTTTAAAGAGTTCTCTAAGGCACTAGAACGAACAGATGTGGAACAAAAGATGTCTATAAGATTCCTTAGCTAATTTATTTTATGTTCCTTATAATTATGCACAATTTGCTGATGCATTGGAAAGATGTATTAAAATTTATCGATTAATTAAAAAGTAAAACTGCTCCATTTTTTTTAGTGTAAGATACCATAGAACCTTATTTATTTTGAACAATCTGTAATAATCACTGACACGTTTATAGGTATGATTTGTATGAATAAAAAACTTGGATGCTTGGGTATCGTTGTTGTAATTTACGGTATATAAATTCGGTAATTATTACAGGTTTTGGCGATCTACGGCTCACAATCTAGTTACATAGCACTAGTTAGCTAGTTACATTGGAAAATATTACTCTACGGTTGCGATCCTTTTAAAACACAGTACAGGATATTTAAAATATGCATCATTATTAATACTATGTATGTACTTTATTTGTACACAAGTCGTAGCTCGATTTTTGGAAAAAATAGTCATCGAGGAATTACATTCTTTTTTTTATTATTATTAATCATATATCTCCATTGTAATCGCGTAATTACTTTTCTGTATTTTTATATATATATATATATATAAATCCTTACCGCACCTAGAGTATTCTTACCGATAGATTGCAACTGAATGATCTATCAGAAAGTCTGAGATGATTCGAAATTTCGTTCAGAACAAAATGATGACAACTCTCCTAATCTGAAGTTTATGCTGTTGATGAAACGGCCAACTTCTTCAAATGCTCCATGAATACTTGTAAACTGACATCGTCAGTCAAGACGGGTGCTCCACTCTCCTAAATCAACACAAATTACGATTACAATCCGCAGACTGTAAGTTAAAGCAATTTTTAAAAATCCTTAACCCACACCCGAATACGCAGAGTTAAATGCCCATAAAATACAAGCATATAAAAGTGAAAGAAAATATGTTTTAACCCAATCACCAGTAAATTGTGACAATACCGTTCTATGTACAAAAATGTTGTATTATATAATATATTTTACGCGTGTTGAATAATAAAGTGGTGTTAACAGGTATATGAAATTGTGTCAGTAGTGTTGTATGTAGTAGTATAGCTGTACAATATTGGATTAACGATCGTATCGATCGTTAAGAGTAGATGACTATTTGAAAAGAAAAATTGCGATAAATAAATGCGCAAGTGTGGTGTGGCAATAAAACACAAATTGCTTGGACATCCGTGTTTCTCCATTACCTAAGCGATCGAAAGCAAATGTGAAGAAAAGAATTAAAAAAAAAAAATAATCAAATGAATGAAAAACACACCCCGTTGGGAATCGGCATACCCTGGTAACAGGATCACGGCCACATAAAAAAATATTAATTACTATGATTGAAAATTTGAATTTTTGTTTACGTAATCGATACGGTATACGAGATAAAAAAAATATGATAAATCTTTTACATGTAACATTCGTATATGATAAGTATTCTGCGATTGAAGATTTACTTACCGCTCCGTAGGCGTACATATTATTGTGAGTTTGACTGGGGTTTACTTTGCTCAGCAAAAATCTTGCTTGCGAACCGCCTTGTTCAGTATCGATATACCTAGGTGCAGGGAACCTTCCGGCTAATATTTCTGCGGCGTCGTCAACAGGTGCTGCTAAGAGTTGTCGGAAGTTTTCATATTCCGGTAGGTCTTGGTATTTTAGCTGACGCCACTGTGCAATCGTCTATAACCATCACATTAGCATTGTAATCAAGCTTTTTGTTATTTGATAACTTCACGAAAATTAAAATAAAAATTACTTCGCCGTGGAATATAAGTATCTGGAAGAAAGTGTCCATCAATAGAATCCTATCCGGTTGTATGGACGAAGTGTCTAGTAAAACTGGTTCAGGAGGGCCACTGAATCCGTAACTGTACAAGATTGGTTGCACCATTATCAAAGAGTTCGTTAAATCTTCTCGCATGAGCATATGCCTGTAATTTCGAACAGAAAATAAAATTAATAGGCTGTTTCTACAGTATTGATAATACCTATCAGCTTACCTGTAGAAACTGGTTT
Organism: Seladonia tumulorum; assembly: GCA_913789895.3. Taxonomy (NCBI): domain Eukaryota; kingdom Metazoa; phylum Arthropoda; class Insecta; order Hymenoptera; family Halictidae; genus Seladonia; species Seladonia tumulorum. The sequence continues at coordinate 8,752,848 of OU565280.1, forward strand.
CGTCGGGCGAGTTGTTGAATACTTGTATGAACTGTGATCTACGAAGGTGATACATAAATTGAGGATACAACGAAAAGTTTTCTGCCAGTCTAAAACTGTTTGGATCGTCCTTAGCGTATTCCCCGAACTTCTGACACTGTAAGAAAAAATCATGCGTTTAGAAGTCACGTTACCATTGAGCCTGTAAACAAATTAAATAGAAAATACTGACTAATCTGATGAGCATACGATCGATCCATCTTAGAACGTCCTGTCCATCGTTGGTCTCTGCTCTGAAAGCAGCTAATCGGGACATGAGAACAGCAGCTGCTTCCTGATCGAATCCAGCGCTTATATGATGCAAGGATGTGGATGCGTCTGCCCAACTATAATTAGACACATCTTAAAATCGAATACGTTGTTTGATTATTTTTTCTACTTACTTTCTGGCAATCGTGGTGACCCTGATTCTTCGTTCACCGCTACTGTGCTGATACTGTGTAATGAACTGTATACAACCTCTTCCACCTTGTGGAATCGGCGCGGTGTGCTGGTTCACAACTTCGAAGAACAACGTCGTAGTCGTGGACGGCGTGAGCGAACAGAATTTCCATTGGCATGTGCCACCTAATCCTACTTCCTGTTCCCCTACGCTCGCTCCTTTCATGCCTAAAGAGACGCAAGGTCCGATTGCTCCAGAAACCTTAATTTCCCGAGATGTCTTAACTTCTAACGTCGCATTAAATGCCATCTTCAAGTCTCCTTTACTGTCCTTCGCGAATACACGCTGGAACGTTTGTTTGAACAAAGAGGAATTGAAAGAATCTCCCATGACCATGTGACCACCAGTTGAGTTGCAACATTGCCTCATTTCTAGCAGTCCAGTTTGATCAAGAGCGCAAGAGTAAATGTCTATTATGTGTCCGTTAGTTGCAGCTCGCGATGCGAGGCTATCGTAATGCTTGGTTGCCTTCTTCATATGCTTAGCGTTGTCTTTCTGGATGTCGTGATGCGACCTAATAGGCTGCCTCAAGTCATCCGTCACAACCTGACCAGGACCTTGAGAACAGGGCCCACCAAGGAATAGCATTATTCTGCAAAAACAGGTATATATTATTTGCTGAATCTGCAGATTGGCGGATCAATGCATATGGATTGGTGTGTACCTAGCTCCGGTGTTGGCATAACTAGCTTCCAAAAGACCAGTAGCAACAGACAAAGCAACACCGGTAGATCTCAACGGACGTTTTCCTGGACCCACAGGCCAAGGATCACGTTGTAATTCTCCCAAGAGATCTGTTAAACTCATGTCACACATATGTACAGGTTGCAAGAAACGATTCGCTGGCGGAACTGGCTGTCCTCCGGGTCCTCTCTGCTGATTCATATTTTGTCCTGGCACTGGCCGACCGATGCCTGAAAAGTACGACATTAAATGTAGTCTGCCATCTTAGTTTATCAAGTATGGAACTTACCTAGCATGCCTTGAACCTGTTTCGGTTCCAAGTCTTTAGTGCCACGAAAAACGTAACTTTTACTGCATCCTTCGCAACCCAGTTCATGGACTTGAACCATTCTACCGAATGTAATGAGACCGATCAGCGCGTTAGGTGGAAGCAACGAGAGGGACATTTGAAGAGAATCTTTAAGAGAACCGAGTTCCTCATCGTCCATGCATGTGTCCACAACCAGCAAGAAAATGGGCGGCATACATTGCGCTCTCTGGATCGAAACAGTAAACGAATACATCAGCTTTTATCAGTACTAATCAAAACAGTTAACCCATAACTATTCCTTACCATTACAATATACTCAATTGTTGAAAATAATGGAATGAGTTCAGCAGGTTGATGCTGCTCCGAAATGGCAGCATATTGTGGAGGGAACTATAAATATTAAATAATGTTATACATATTTCTTGGATGTTATTTAGTATTGCTGCTAGAAAGTACACATATACTCACAGGATTCCTCTGAAAGCACAGATTGCACACCCACAATTTAGCGCGATAGTCTACCTGACAGAGCGGATTCAAAAATGCTCTACAGGTAGACCTTGTACACAAAACAGGTTCGTAGTGTATAAGAGGACCTGATCTTTCTTTGATGGGCTGGTACAATGCACCCAATGGCACAACTAATCTGGTGGCATCGATACGGGATGAGGGCCAAACATTCCAGGTGAAACGTACCCCATCGCGGTCCTCATTTTGTTGAATGAAATCTTCGTAGGTAGTCATGTTGCTGCAACAATCGACAACCACATAACAAAAGGTCTGTAGCATACGTACCGTGCGTTATATACATTATTATCAAATATGTGACAAGTGTTAAGCTGTGAAAGTAGATTTAGGTTAGTGCCTACCTGGACGCAGCGATGATACCCACGAACTCTCAATTAGATTGTTGAAATAATTCGAATTAAAGTTTTGCTATTAGCTTCTCATAATTGCAACATTATTCTGTGGGCGAATCGAAACGATACGGTTTCACGTTAACAGCACAACTCGTGCCGTCATTGAGGCCACGTCACTTGGAGCTTTCGAAGAAGCAGCGTTGGCGCATGCGCGGGGCGGTTTTTAATCGTACAGAAGTTCTCTATTTGAATGAAAATTCGCGAAATTAAGAAAAAGTGAAATTTCAAGAGTTGCTTCCACATATTGTTACAAAAATAGTATACGAAGACAATCTCCGCTATCGTTGTGCTTTCTCTTCAGTAGCGAAAGTTCGATTAAGAATGCTGACAAGATTTTTATGCAAAATTCAAAAATGATCAGTGCGCATTGAGGCTGTTGCAGAAAAATCACCATCACACAGTGGATACAGTGTGAATATAAATTATTAATATAATCTGGTATCACCATCTGTCGGAAGCTGATTAAAATATTACTATTTAAGACGCTGTTCTTGTTAGATTTAGTTTATTAGTGCAAGACTTTTATCCTTTACCACAGATTCAAGATATACTCGAGTAACATATATATGTATAATGTTGTTTTCGATACTTAAATAAATTCGAAAAGAAGAAACTACGTACAAAGTGTCATCAGATGAATAAATCATGGTCAACGTTTAGGGAATGGTAGGGATTCATTCAACCAATCAACCGCAAAGTGATAACGACCGACTGTGAATAGACTTGATCGGGTGTTTACTGTACGTATTTACTATTAGTACAACTCGTGCTGTAACGAAGATCGCAAGCTCGAGCTTATGCGAATTAGAAGACGAGTATTCTGCCGTGGACACAACAGCCTGCAATTTCGTGAAGTCTCCATGTCACGAACGTTCCGAGAGTTCGTTCGCGACTAACCTCTGACAGAGTAGACAGTTTTTAAAAATGGACAAAAGGTAAGATTTCCTTCAAGAAAGTAAAATCAGTTAATTATTTTGATGGTAATGATAGCACTCTCCAAACAATTCTCCTCGGAACGAAGTATTTATGCGCTCCGTTATTTTGGATTCGGTACACGTTTAACCCTCCGGAGGTCGCGGTTGATCTGACAGATACATATAAAATCAAATTCTAAATATTTGTAAATAGAAGCGTTATAGCACTTGCTCACAATGTTTTGCTTGATACATTCGCCCACTGTACATTTGTTGGTCGTGACCATTGAGGCATTCTATTTCATTTATTGAGTATACTTTGTGTCTCCGTTGCGTCTCTCAAAAGATTCCTGTAAATCTTGTAACATGTACATAACTATTGACCCTTTATATTTAAATTAGTAATTACAAGCTTATATGTATCCGCTGTAATTATACCTGTACAATATTGTATTTTATATTAATTTCAATATAACTAAAGATTTTTTACATTTTTACAACCGCAACCGCTGCAGGGTTAAGTAGAAGTGTAGCTTTTCAAATTTCAATCGTTTCAACAATTTGGTTCTCTCTAAGGTCGGATACGTCAAGGTCAAGTTACCAAGAAGATGCCGGCACTCACTCGAAGAAAACCAAGAAAAGGTCCAGTAAGAAAAGCAGTGTGTTGGGCCCTTGGATGAACAATGTCACAAGCAACCAAAACAGTGACATGGTACCTGGCATGGAGTATCAGCAAGTGATGTGGCAGTCGAATATGCAGCAGAACATTCAGAGTAATGGACAACGTTTGTTTACCGCAGCCTCAGACCCGAGCATGTGTGGCTATGCTCAAATGCCAATGACATATACTATGGAACCTGTTTCTTTGCCAACAATGTATAGACTGTATCAACCGGTACCATTTTCCGGTGTCAGAGCTGTTCATAACAGACCTAGACGACACTACAATCAAAATCATCCGTTGAATCTGGGTATAAATACTATGGCAAATGGTTACACGAGTCTGCAGGAGAATGGAATGGAATCTCCTATGCCTGTTAATTACCAGAACGGAGATTACACGAGTTTACCACCTACGGCGAATAAGACAAATGAGATTAACGGAGAGGAACTGAATTCTGAGCATCGGAGATATTCTGATCCTGGTCTCGGGTCTGCGGAAGCTCCTGTTCATATGCAAAGCGAAGATTCTGATAGTGTAGACAGCGGAAGTTCTATCACAACCATTGGACGCAGCAATAAACTTGTTCTGTCTCTGATCGAGCAGGTTGGTATTTTCTAACAAATCATTTGGAGCTAGACTATTGTGCTAGATTCTTATATGTCATATTTATTTGATTTCAGATGACAGAATTGAAGAAGAGCAATAGTCAGTTATTCAAAGAGTTAAACGAGACAAAGTCTGAGCTGGGCAGCATGAAGACAAAGTTCGCACAGTGTAAATATAATACCTCTTCAGATTATCAGCCGGGAATGTTATCAGGTAAATATTTTGTAGAGCCTAGTCGCATTAGTTTCTAGTCCGGATATCCGATAAGCGATTACGAATTCGTTAATTGCTCTAGATCTTATCAGAGAGATCAGGCAAGCTAATAAGACGTGCGAAGAAGGATTGGTCATTAAAGTGAAATCTATGGTGGAGGAGAAGCTGAACGAAAGGTCGTCGGAAGTGACTAGTTTAAGCGTAAGTAATTTTTTAATGCGCACTAATAGCGATTCCCTTAACACTAGGTAAAGATGCGCCCACGAGGAATGATCCAACAAATTTATATTACAAGAAAAAAGGCTAAAAATTTGGGTAGACACATTCTCGTTATTTTTGTAATGTAAAATAGTCACTTTTAGTGCTCTGCGAACCTAGTGTTAAGGGGCAATAAATCTTAAGGATTTGGGATCCCCGAACCATTGTCGCAAGAAATTCGAGGACAATGACTCACACGGTCCGTTCACAATGCCCAGTCGTGATTCACTGGTTGTGCAGTTGTTTCGCTTCTATGTCGAAGAAATTACTAATTTATTTCTATGAATTTTCGAAATTTCTGCGCCGCGGCGTGTTAGCACAAGGAAGAGGAAGTCTCCAAGAAGAATAGAGTTTGGACTGGAAAGATAGATAACGTGGGAACGGAAAACAAAGCTGGGAATCCCCTCTCTCTCCCCCTTTCTCTTTCTCTGGACTTTGCAGTTAGAGTACAGTGAAACGTGCCGCCTTGGCCAACGCTTTCGGCATTTCCACGACGCGCTCATGGGCATATTGTTTGCGTAGCATTCGTACGCTCTATTTGATTAGGACCGCCAGGTGATCTTCGGCTCGTCTCCCCTCGCCTTCATCTTTTTTCTTTTACAATCTCTCTCTTTCTCTCTCTCTCTCTCTCTCTCTCTCTCTCTCTCTTCCTCGATTATCGTCTGCACGCGAATTTTCATCGATCCTGCGGTTCCGTCGAACATACATTTTCTGACGCATTGTCCACGCGAGGTCTTATCCAACGCACGATTAAAAAGATCGATGGCACATCGACGAGTATTACGCAAGAATGATTCACAAAGGAATGCGAATCCTCGACGTACGGAAAAAAGAAATATGCCCAGCATTCTTCTGTGTTTCCAAAGAATGTCGGATTGCTCCTCGTAATTAAGAATAATTCCGTTGCAGGAATTCTGTACTAATTACCGTTACACGGCGATTCTTCCGGTTTACTGTTACTTACCTATGAATATTTTTGATTGGTCTGTGAGAGCAACGCTTTTAGGCCGATGAAACTTACATCATTGTAATTTTTTTATTAATAGCTTGTCGCGTCAACCGTACCGTGACTAACACAATTGTTTTCTCAGATTTAATAATTCGTTGTTGTTAGCACAGAGGAGATTGGTAATTCATTTCTGTTGATGCATAATAATCGGTAGTAAGTAATCCATATTTGTTGATACGGAGTAATTAGTAATTGGTGATTAATTTTTATCAATACAGATAATCGGAGTAGTTGGTGATTCACTTGTATTAATACGGAGTTCTGATTTATTATTAGATATACTGGCTCTGAAAAATGAAAACGGAATAGTTCTGGAACCAGTCGAGCGACCGCACGAGTTTCCGCAGTGTAGGAAGCTAACTATAGCCAACTATAGAAGTCAGCCAATCGACCCCGAAGAATTGACTTCATCCCATAATTGGGAGGGCAGAAGGCTCCTCCCATATCGGAGCCCGACTCCGTTAATAAAAACCGGTTGATACCGGAGAACCTAATGTAGACGTAATACGAAATATCCGTGACGCGGGTAAAAATGATTAGGTTTCACATGAGGGTGGTACCTTGCCCATGGGGTGGCCGAGAGAGAGAGAGAGAGAGAGAGAGGGGAGGGGGCGACAGGGGTTTGGTCGAGGGAAGGGCAAAAGTGTACCCCAGCAGTAGAGGGTGAAGAGGGACGGTGAAGGGTGAAGGATGAGGCACTTAGCGGCTGTCACGGCCTCTCCCTTGGCCTCTTTCCTTTCCCTCTTTCCACGGTCTTCTCGGGTTTCAACCATCCATTAGCCTCATCAGCCGAAGCGATGGCCGTCCGCGCGCTCCGCTCTGCTGTGCTTCTGGCTCTGCCATCTCCGTCGCGTTGCCAATCTCGTAATTGAACCTCCGGGACCTTCCACTTTCGTGCATGTAAATTTCCCTCCTCGTCGGCGACGCCCAACGGAGGCCACTCGATGCGTCGCGACGACGCGAGATTCGTGTTATTCGCGCGATCCGTTCGATATCTCTCTCTCTCTCTCTACCTCTCTCAGTCGCTCAACTCTCTCTTTACACGATTTTTAAACAACACTCTGAAGAATAGACTGAAGGTCTATTCAAGGTCCGTTTCGGTAATACTTTGACGCTCCCCTCAAAATTACGGATTCTTTTGAGTTACTATGGTTGAGATTGTAAAGATGCATCAACGAGGAGTTATTCAACAAATTTATTTATATTTTCTTTTTAATTTTCTTTAGGTACTAGAAAGCAGGCTAAATTGCATAAATTGTCAAGCAGTCGAAGATCCGTTCGCGAAAACATTCTTCAACGTTTCCATGGAGGTTTGAATTCTTGAGAAACGGGTCTCTTCGGTTTCTCGCGAAGCAAACCGACAGTTCTACGAGTCGTCGTCGCCGAGTGGAAAGTTAGCGGGCATCGCGGAGCAGTAAACCCGTTATCTGTGAAAAAAATTGCAGGATACTATGTAAATTGTTTGATTTCTTTCGAAACGAGGCTTCTTATCTGTACCGCGTATTATTGTCTCCCTTATCTTTTATCTTTATCCTCGTTTTTCTCCGATGGAGGCGGACTCGGTCGCTTGCCGAGCGAAATTTCTTCAACGTCTCTCACGAACCAGATCGTTTAGCCGTACAAATTCATCTTACAATTAAAACTCTCGCACTGCTATTTATTTTGTCAGAAATTCTTCATCGTTTAGAATTTCATAGTAAAAGAAAATAGATAGTTTAGATTTATGCCTACGTTTCCTCCAAAGGATATTTATCAACTACAACAAAATAGAATTTTGTTACAATTTCTATTCAAATAGGAAATTACTGAATTGACTTCTTTATTCAAGCATATATCATAATGAAAATCGTTTAAATAAATTCAGTCTTCTCTCTTCTATAAGACGTTTCACTTTTGTACGTTTTGTGCTTGGTAGGTTTAGTGTTAATAACGCACATATTTATTGCTCTCCGTTCAGAATCTTTATCATGAGTCTGACTCGATAGGGCAAGGGATTATAATAAATAAATTGTACCATTGGATGAATGATTGTGAATGATTTTTCTCTGTTGCAGAACCAAATTCTGAAGTTGATCGACGAGAAGGCGTTGAGCGAGAGGCGAATCGCGAAATTGGAGGAGGAGGTGGCCTCGTTGAAGCTGCAAGCAAAGTGAGTACGCATTTACGGACTGGTTTGGTTTGTAGGAAGTTTGTACAATGAACTTAGGCTGCCTTTCCTCTTGAGAACTGTGGTAAACGTTGTTGGTTGTGATCTCGTGACGCACAGATTTGGCACCGGAAACGGAAGAGGACGCAGGAGGTTGAATATTGGTTAATTGGATTAATTTTCTTGTTCGTTCAACGTTCCTGCTACTCCTCGTGCAATTCCTGTAGAATTTCGATAGTCTACCCTACGGGGCTCGTAACGTAAACGTAAACGAATCATCGGTGAGAATTTTTCCGGTGCTCAGAATACTCCTTCCGGGTCAGGAGCTGTACAAATATGTTAATATCTTCGATTCGACGGGTCGTATTTCTTCACAGTTTTCTCTACTTTCTCCCACTGTTCTCCCTGACTTTGACATCCCACCGTCTGTAGACCTCACTATTTTTGGCAACACGTACCTTTGTCTTGTTTCACAAGTTGCAAAAGTAATGAGCGACACGTTTGAAGGAAAGTTGCTGGTATCACGATAGATTTCCCGTAGTATTTGCAAAATTACAATGGTTCAAACGTACGGTGATACAGTGTTTACTCGATACATGTCCAAAGCGCGGGTTTAGCCAGTGACATATATCGGATAGAACGTAGAAAAGGACAGCTAGAGGGATATATTTCATGGGGACAGTTTTGGGACTTTTATCTGCTAGGTTTTTGGGACATATATAGAGTGAACACTGTACATTTAACGAAAGAAGTTGACTCTCGTTTGACGGAAACGCTTCGAACTCCCGTAGCGCAATATTTCAAGCCTAACTGGAGACTTAATCCGCTTCTATTCTTCCACACACCTGAAACTATTATTCTATCTTCTGTCTTCTGTCTTTTAAACCTAAACGAATCCCGAGACGCCTCTGTCTCCTACGAAAAGAGAGTCCCCTAATTCCGCCTGTTAACACACGGAGATGCTTCGAAACCGCGCCGCACCTTTCCTCCATTTCCGAGCCCTCGGACTTCTGCGAGTTCTAGGCCCTTGCCGGGGTCATTTCTGACCCACCCGACGTTAATACAGTTTCACTCCGATACAAGACCTCGGGACCGGCTACCGTCGTATTTCGGATAGGGGCGCGAATGACCCCGGCATAGTCTACGGAGGGTTATGAATCATTTCCTTACCGACTCGAACGACACAATCCAAATTCGCGATTCTACACGACTTACAATGGAAATCAAAAATACCCACGTTCCCGATTCCCGCCAAAATTTTCGATATTCAAGTCGCGATCGTTTCGTAAAAACGAACGGTACGAACATAAGCCTGGGCTTAATTTGGAGCTAGGAGCCTCTATTTTTGAACATTGTGATTCATTTTTCTCAAAAATATTTTTTGGAGACGCAGCAGGTGGGAACCTGAAGACCCATTTTACCTCCAAAATGCTGCAAATTCAAACGTCTATAAAAACTTTAAAAAATTTTTCCCGCTAATGAAATTACAACAGGATTGAAGATCGAAGTCTCCTCTTCACTACGAGTCCTTGAAAATTATCTTACGATTTTTTTTTCACTGTTTTATGGGACAAAAACTACACCTCTCGATCGAAGCGGGACGCTATGGGGTCTTGTTTGAAGCTGGATAAAACGGGTAGAAAAAATCGTACGTCACTTTTGGAGACGTCGTTGTAAAGAGGAAGCTTCGATCTTCAAATCCGTGGTGGTTTCAGTCCCCAAAAAAATTTTTCAAAATCTCCACAGATGTTTAAATGTACCCCATTTTCGAGAGAAACGCGTCCTCGATTCCGGCTCGCTACATTGTGAAAAATCAAAAAACGTAAAATAAAATGGTGGATTATGAAATTAGGGCTTTCTGGCTTTAAAATGCGTCCAGATTTATTGTCCTGCGATCATTTTTTGCGAAATTATCACGGCTTAAGTATGGCCAATTTTTCGAATATCGTGATTGTTCACTGTACGCTACCGCTCCCAAGACTCTACACTGTACAGCACATTTTGTGTTTCAGTAAACAATAATCGATTATTAGAGTGCGTCGGATGGCTGTGAAAAATTTTCAAAATTGAAAATTCGACTTTTTACAAATTTCTCAGGTTCAAACTTTCTAAGGTTTTCTAAGAGGAGTTACAAAAAGAAACAATTCATTACAACTAGACTGCGGATCTTTATGCAAAATAAACATTCTCTACCTCGAATTGCAACAAACTGGAACGAAGCAGAAAGTTATTCTCTTTTCATTATTAAAGCATTATTAAAAAGCATTATTAAAGACATCTAATTTCTTTACTGTTTGAAATCACGTCCACTCATTTTTATCTTAAAAATGCATAAAATCCGCTGTCTATTTATAACATGTTATCATTGTATATTCACCTTGTAAAGTACAATAGACGTTCAAATTAATTCGTGGCCTTTGAATTTTCACCAGAAAATAAAACACAAAACAGTAAAAAGACGTTCACAACTATTTAAAATTCTTTCAATAATATTCGTGGAAGTACGCTAATGCTAACAAACAATACATCAGCGAACAGTCAAGGACAATGTGTAGATGCAGAATAAGAAACACGGAAACTGTTGGACAGTGTAAAGCTGCGTCCCCACTGAAGCAACATCGATCAAACGAATCGATGGAAAGCAGCTCCAGTGTGGACGTAGCTTAATAACCTTGACCCGATCCGCATGCTGGAACCGCAGACAGCTTGCTCCCGCACACACACACACACACACACACACACACACACACACACACACACACACACACACACACACACACACACAGACACGCACAAACCCCGCCGAGTTCGCGCCGTGGACGTTCTCCAAAACCAAAAAAAAAAAAAAGAAAAACCAAAAAAAAAAGCCCAATCCCCGCGTCAGACCCAGTGTAGAAATGTTGTATAAACGGTGGACTTGTGTTGGCACTTAGCAACGAAGGCCGCGAGATCGCAGCCTTCGAGGAAGAGACGCTGGCGCTGCGACGAGAGCTGCAGGAGGCGCGGGCGTCGAAGACCCTGGCCGAGACCCACGTGGCAAAGTGCGTAAACGCAAGATCCGTCACGCCTGTATCGTTCGAAACGCCCTACGTAACCAGCACCCCCGTGCGTACCGCTCTCTCCGACACCTGTAGCCTGGTCCCGTCGGTAGCCACATCCTCGATCCCGAACTTCGTCCCGTTCCTGCGGAACCGAGCCTCGACGGACCTGCCGCAGGTCCCGGACAAGCCGAGTCATTACCGAGTCGCTGATTGTAGTCCCGCCACTGACGCCTGGACCGTCGAAGACACCCGGACACCTGTCTCCAGCACCGAGCCGGCCCTAGCCATCAGCAACCAAGAGGACAACACGTTGGAGGACATCGCGAGCCTAATGTCCAGCGAGAACCCATCGTCCAAGAAAGCGGATTCCGTGCAAGAACCTGAAGAAGCTAGAGACCCTGAAGACAAAGAGGACGTCAAGTCGACGGAGGACGTCAAGGTCGTGGAAGCTAAAGACGACGAGGTAGACTCTCTCAGTGTCCCGGAGGTCGATGAATCCGCGACTAGTATATCTGAGATCAAGGTCAAGAAGGACGATGGACTTCAGAGGAGCCAGAGGGGCAGCTCGAAGAAGAGGAAGAAGAAGAGCATGAGTAAGAGGTCGTTCAGCGAGGCGGACGGTGCGTGCTACACCATGAGAGACCGGAGAACGGTGAGCGAGGACGAGCATCATCTTCTCGATGACGATGCGAGCCGAGCCATCACCGAGATCCCGGAAGTGACCGTAGTCGGTGGTGGCTCCTTCGTGCCGAAAGATCTCTGCTCGACGGGAATCCTGACCTCCAGAGTCCTGACAGCACCTTCACGCGCTACCTACACCACCGCCTACATTTAGGCTACGTACGGGCGGGTCCCCATAGAGAAAAAAAAAAGAAAAAAAAGCGAAAAAAAAAGAAAGAAAGAAAGCTACCATCATCCCCGCGTGTACCACTTCGTCGCCACGTGTCGCAAAAATCCAGGGGGCTTCAAGGGCTTGCTAGAGGCTACTACTCTATGTATCATGTCGTTATAGCACGTAGGTTCTGCCGTTCCGATACTACAAATCCTCGTGTGCGCTTTCCCCCGGTCGACCTCCTGGCACGCTTGGTCCTCTGCTTGGTTCGCCCTAAGTGCGATTAGTCGACTGCGGATTTTATGCATCTGTAGCGAACGGTGTACAGTTTAGAGTTGTTGGAAAATGTTCTTTTTAGCTTCTCAATATTGTTGAGGGAGAATGTACACTTTTAGCCTCTGCTTCTTGTAATTGACAAAGACTATTTTTAGTGAGTCTCTGCTTCTCTTAATTGACAATTTTTAGAGTCTCTGCTTCTCGTAATTGACAAAGACTATTTTTATTGAGTCTCTGCTGTCCATAATCGACAAAGACAATTTTTATTTTGCATGGAGATCCATAGACTAGTTGACTGTGGATTTTGTGCATGTAAGTGATGACATATAAAACAGTAAATATTTTAGAGCAGCTGAAAAATGTTCTTTGTAACTTGCTACAATTATTCAGAGAGTTAGTACAATTTTTATCTTGCACAAAGATCCATAGTCTAGTGGTCTGTGGATTTTGTGCATGAGTAGTAAAAGTCATGACATATAAAACAGTGGATATTTTAGAGCAATTGAGAAATGTTCTTTTTAACTTGCTACAATTATTAAGAGAGGAAGTACAATTTTTATCTTGCACGAAGATCCACAGTCTAGTAATTAGTTGACTGAGGGTTTTGTGCATGTATAGTAAAAATGATGACATATAAAAGAGTGAATATTTTAGAGCAATTACAAATGTTCTTTTTAACTTGCTACAATTATTAAGAGAGTTAGTACAATTTTTATCTTGCACAAAGATCCATAGTCTAGTTGTCTGTGGATTTTGTGCATGTATAGTAAAAGTCATGACATATAAAACAGTGGATATTTTAAAACAATTGAAAAATGTTCTTTCTTATTACAATTATTAATATAGAAAGTATAATTTTTATCCTGCAAGAAGATCTACAGTCCAATAACTAGTTGACTGTGGGTTTTGTGCATGTACAGTGACTGCTCGATATATGTCAACAACACGGCTCTTGCCAGCGTCGTGTAAGGCCTTGTGGGGATAATTCAGTGACATTTATCACCAAGGCCTTGGCGACATATATGGAGAAATCACTGTGTAGTAAAAGTGATGAAGTAGTGAATAAAATATTGAATACGAAACAGTGAATATTTTAGAGAAATGATGTTTTTAGCTTACGATTTTGATTTTGCACGAAGATCCGCAGTTTAGTGATTAGGTTAGGAGCCTTTTGAGCATGTTGATACTTTTAGTGGAAGAATAGGAGCCTAGGACGACGGGTCGCGGTTGCGACCCAGAGATATTACAAGGAACCTCATTAGTTGTTGATAGCGTCTACGTCTCTCTTGTTTGTTTGTTTGTTAATATCAGTGTCGATCAAGCTCTGGACCAGTCCCAGAACCATTCCCCGCTCCCCGAAACGCTTATGTCTGGGAAAGTGGACGAAGAGTCTCTCGGGTTCGCAGAATCTCCGTCCAAGAATTTTTAAACAATTTGCACCGACTTTGTTATTCAACGATCGACTCCCCGAGGCTCTTCTTCTGCTTGCACTAATTAGTTAGTTAGGGTGTAGAAATGTTTTCATTGTTTTTACAGATGATTCTACCCTTTCGAATCGGTGGAGGTCTATTGTAAATAAACGTTCCGAGAAATTGTCCTTGACGGCCGGAATCCAAGGTCAGTTTTCTCGTTTCCTCGCGCTCGTCTGTTATTTAATTTGACTAGTAACTTGATTGTTTTTGCGAAATGTTGTAAGCGTTTTGTTGAGCCGATCATATTTTAGAGAGTTTGTTTTTTTTCTCGTTGTTTAAAAATTGTTCGTTGGACCAATAACGATCTTTAGACTGTAGTTTTTGTGCATTGTTGTGTTATTATCAATTTACTAGATCTGTTAACTGTTAAATCGGACGTACATTTTAGTGTAAACGATTAAAATGTTAGACATCGAATCTCCAAGTAAAAATTAATTTTTGTTGTTCACTCCACCAAAGATTAGAATCATTTTGTAAAACATTTTCTCACATCCTGTTCACGTTGATAGCTGGATCGCGAGAAGCTGTAGATCACGATCTTTTACCAGGCACAAGGTATGTATGTGTGATAAAATTTGTTGCTCGTTCGATGGATTTCTAATGTTTTTTTCTTTTCTTTTCCTCGACGATCTATTTGATCTCGCAGCTTCTCGCATCTCGATCCCCTGTGTCTCCTGTAATTATACGTAATCGTAGCGGTGTGTTCTCGAGTGTGTGTACATTTCTGTAATGTAAATCATGTTTTCGTCTATTGTTCAGCATGGTTTCGCTTGTCCGGCATGCGTTCGGCACTCATTTAGCATCAAAGCTCGTTCATCAGCGGCTACAATCGCATAACCGTCCGCTGCCTTTCGTTTCACTCTTGTGTTTTGAGTTGAACTTTTCGACTGGCTCGATCGTTTCACATTCCGTCGAGGACATTTTGTAATATAGATCTTTTTTTTTTTTAAACGACTCTCTATACAGCCGGTTCGAAAAGTATTCGAGCATCTCGGAAAATTGTCGATATTCAAGTCGCGATCATTTCGCGAAAACGAACGGTACGACCATAAGTCTGGGCTCATCTTGAAGCTTGGAGCCTCTATTTTTTTACACTGTGATTCATTTTTCTCAAAAATATTTTTGGGAGACGTAACAGGTCGCAGAACCGAAGACCCATTTTCTCTGCAAAATGCTGCGAATTCTAATGTCTATAAAAACTTTCAAAAATTTTTCGTGTTAATGAAATTACAACAGGATTGAAGATCGAAGTTTCCTCTTCACAATGGATCCTTGAAAATTTACGTACGATTTTTTTTCACTGTTTTATGGGACGAAAGCTACAGCTCTCACTGGAAGCGAGACACCGTAGGGTCTCGTTCGAAGTTCGATAGAATGAGTAGAAAAAATCGTACGTCACTTTTGGAGACGTCGTTGTAAAGAGGAAGCTTCGATCTTCGAATCCGTGGTGGTTTCAGTCCCCAAAAAAATTTTTCAAAATCTCCACACGCGTTTCAATGCACCCCATCTTCGAGAGAAAACGCGTCCTCGGTTTCCGGCTCGCTACATGGTGAAAAATAAAAAAACGTAAAATAAAATGATGGATTATGGAGCTAGAGGTTTCTAGCTTTAAAACGAGTCCAGATTTATGGTCCTGCGATCATTTTCTACGGTGTTATTACGACTTAAGTATGGGCAATTTTTCGAGAATTCAATGTTGGAATAGTTTTCGGAATCCACTGTACGTAATCGATTTTTCGAATCGTGTTTCGTAGCATCGTCTCGTCTCGTAGCATAAGCGTCGATCGGTTTAATGGAAAGAAACGACTGATGATGATTTTTTTTTTGTTTTTGGTTTCGAGTGTACAGTATTCCAAGATTCGAAAGACAAAAAGAAAAAAAAAGAAATACGCTTTTCGTAGGTGTAAGATGATGAGAACGGTGAAATGGACTGATCGGTGGCGCGGCGTTTCGTTCGGCAATATTTTTGTAACGATCCAGAGGATACGCCGATTCAAGAGTTTTATCGACGATAGACTATACTCGTGTTTCAATCGTTGGGCTCGTTCGCTCAACGTCACCGAACGCTTCTCGTTTTTAAATCGCGTCTACTCGGTGAGCAACGTGTGTGTTTTTCTTGCGAAAATCGACGAGGATGGAGACCTCTAATTTGCGAATCATCGGTGCGCATTTGATTTTCCTATTTTTTTTTCTTCTTCTTCTTCTCACGAATGCGACACGAATATCGTCGTGTATTTTCAACGGCGTGAACGCGACACGATACACTTTTTTGTACACGAACTTTTTTTTTAAGCGCTCCGCGTGCCATTTTGTTTCTCACGCGGATCGACGAGAGCTTGTACGTAGCTGTTTTAATAAACGATCAAATGTTGTAATTAATTTTCGTGTTTTCTGGCCGCGGCATGCCTCGGATTAGTGTCACTGCTCCGTTAAAAATTGGATAGTTATTGTCAATATTTTATTTTTGCATAATCTTGCTGAAACCGGAACAAACAATTAGCTCAATACTCTCAAGAAACTTGGGAATCTTTCGCGCTACATTTTTTGGTAGCAATAAGTACAGTTTCTCGATATATGTCGCGAAGGCCTGGGTGATAATTGTCGCGGAATTATCCCCACTACCTATACCCCATGAGGAGCCACGAAGCTCATGACGCCTCGATGAGTTTGAACATAACACGGCTTTTGTACATCTCCTACACGATATAAGACACTGGAAAAACCCTCGTTGTTGACATATATCGAGAATGCACTGTACTCTGCGAAATAAAAATTGTCTGCATTAATTACGAGACGTTGGAGCTAGATATTTCTCTTCTTAACAATATTATTGAAAACGAGAAACATCTAAATTCCTTTAGCGCTCTAACTTTTAATTTATGACAAAAATAAATAATTGTATCGCATGCAATGTAAAGCAGTGGATTAGTTTAAAATCAGATGTAAAATCGTTAGAGAAAGTATGACAATTCTATGTGGTTTTCGTGTTGTGCAATTTTTGTTCTGCGTCCTACTTGATACAATTGTTAAGAAAAGTGATAAGACAATTTTTATTTCGCACAAAAAGTTCCAAATCTACTCGCGTTGCCGAAGAGAGGTTGATTTGCACTTCCATCCAATTTGTCAAAAGGATGTCTAGTCAAAATTTAATTGTAGGATCAGTGGCTGTCGCGGGCCGTGCCGTCACCGTTCAACAACCGAATCCGTAACAATAAACAAAACGCGCGTCAGTCGCGATAACAGTTTTCCGAGCAACCTCGCGTACAGTCGTGTGTTTCAACTTGTTCTCTATCGATCGATGAAACTCCGCACACAGACAGAGCCCCCTCCCCTGGTCCCCAACCAACTAATCCAGCACCCACGCACAGACACACATACGCACACGCACGAAAAAAGAAAAGAAAAAAAGAAAAAACAAAAAAAGGGTCCACACTGCTATTGGGTCAGGGAAAAAGCCGAAACCGCCTGGTGTTCTTTTCTGTTCTTCTAGCCCGGCAGCATGGCTTTCGGCTGAAACACTGTTTGCTTTTGCCGCTTCTAAAAGACCGCATTACAGAGACTTGTGTTTTTGGGAGGCCGGTTAGCGGCTGACGATGATCCAGCCAAAAATGATCCCCGTCAGACGCGCATGTAACGTGAATCGAACCGTGATTTGTCAGACGGGAGAAGCTGCTGGACATACTGCGTAGTAAGGTGATCGGTGAGAAGGACGAGGAAACGATCGATCAGGGCTCGATCAAGGCCAAGCGGGCACGAAGCGTCTCCTCCGACGAGGAGGACGAGCCGGACGGACCTGGCAGACAGCAGGAGGACGAAGAGGACGACGGGGACGTGGACGGAGACAAGGGGACCACGTTCACGGAGAAGATCGACCGATTCGCGCCGGAGAACGGGGGCAAGCTTTCCGGACCGGTCACTGACCTCTAGGAGGTCACCGGGACTCCGAGAATCCATTCTGTCGAAGATTGCAATCTCTTTTCGAACGTAGAGCACAGGAATTTAGGCTGACGACTCGTTCTAGAGCAGTGGTGGGCGCGGTAGGGGCCCCTCAGCCGCTCGCTTCCCCCACCAACGTCTCCTTCCTGCAGCGCGCAGCTTCACTGCGCAGCGGTGCCCTCTGGATGTGGATAGACAGCATAAGCTACGCGCTATGGTTGGCTATGGCGGGACGTGGAGGGGAGAGAAAGGGGCCCCGCTGCGCAGACAAGGTGTGCACTGCACGAAAGAGACACTGGTGGGGGAAGCGTTCTAGAGACTTCGCCTTCTGGATCCTTGACTGATCTTTAGGTGGTCCCAAGGACTACACTTTATTCTCCAGTATAGAGCACAAGATTTTAGGTGACAGACGTCTTCATTGTATTCTAAAGATTGAAGGTCACTTTCTAGACCTATGATGTTTGGGTGGTCTGAAGATTGCACTCTTGAAGATTGTACTTTGCTGAAGACTATACTTTGTTCTCTAATGTAGAGCACAGGATTTTAGGTGACAGACGTCTTCATTGCATTCTAAAAATTAGAGGATTGCCTTCTGGACCTATGATCTTTGGGTGGTCTGAAGACTGCACTCCTGAAGATTGTACTTTCTTGAAGACTGCAGTCTGTTCTCCAGTATAGAGCACAGGATTTTAGGTGACAGACGTCTTCATTGCATTCTAGAGATTAGAGGGTCCCCTTCTGGACCTATGATCTTTGGGTGGTCCGAAGACTGCACTCCTGAAGATTGTCTTCAGCAAAGTGCTGAAGACTGCAGTCTGTTCTTCAGTATAGAGCATTTTAGGCGGTCGACGATTCATTGCCCAGAGACTTAGAGGATTGCCCCCTGGATCATTGACTGATCTTTACTAGATGGTCCGAAAATTGCTCTTTGTGTGTGTTGAAGACTCTTTGTTGAAGAGTCTTTTCCTCAATATAGGGCACAGGATTTTAGGCGATCATTGCCTTAGAGACTTAGAGGATTGCCTTTTGGATTTTTCAACAGAAAGGACGGATTCTTCAGGATCCTGGATCAGATTGAGGATTCTTTGCGTCTGAGAAACTAGAGTATCACTGACCACTGGTCTGGATCACTGATCCTTGGATGGCTCGAAATCTGTAGGCTTCAGGATATGGAAAAGTTCTTTCTGATTCTTGATTGATGAGTAATTACGTTAATTAATCTGGGGAGGGGGTTAGTCTGTTTTTATTGCATTGTTTAGACTAAAGGGTCGCCTTCTGGACCACTGATCTTTAGGTGGTCCGTTAGAGAGAAGGATTTTGATTTTTGATTCATTGATCATTGTAACAGTTATCAAGCTTCCAGGTTAGGTTCGAATCGACATCGATCTTCAACGACAGAATGCATTCAGTCAGAATATTGAATGGATGAATTTTAGAGACGAATAGTGTCCTTATTATCTTTTTATCGATTTCTAACTTTGATTCCACTAGGTATATACCGAATTTGAATTTGAATTCTGACTCCAAATAATAATCATCAGACTGCGAGAATTTTATTCACTCACGATAAAAACTAGTAGATTAAATGCTATATAGTAAAAATTTTTAAAGATGAACATATTTTCACTAAAATTATTTAAAAGAGAGATAAATCTTATTTTGCATAAAAATTCGCAGTCTAATAATTATTCTTGAGTATTACAGATATTCTTATGGATATCATAAATATTCTTGTGGATACTGTCGTCATCCAGTCCAAGTGGCACCCCAGTACAGTGAGTTCTCGATATATGTCAACAACGTGGGCCTTGCCGGCGACATGTATCGTACAGGAGACATACTATGTTACGTGGTATATCCCGCGGTAGTGGGGATAGTTCCGCGACATTTATCGCCCAGGTCTTGGCGACATATACAGAGAAATCACTGTGTCTATCGTTCAGGCACTTGACACCATGATATGCAAGCTCACGTGTAATCGTTCAGTTCGTCTTGATGTTTTTCACAATGTGGTTGCTCTTGTGGATTTATTGACTGGATTTAACATGATCTAACACCGGATTTGTTAACTATACAATTTGCCTGCCGTCTTAGAGTAAGTTCCGATTCGAATTTAGAGCTTCGAAACAATTCTGCGTAGGTTAACCGCGTCGCAAGATCATCTTCAACAGATGCTAAGCGATACAGGACGATCGAAAATCGACGCCATCTTCTGAAGATCAAACTATTTTAATAAACTTTCATGATCCTGACGATATTCGTCGTCGCTAGACTGCGGATCTCTGTGCAAAATAAAAATGTTCTGCGTCAATTAATTTTTCGTAATCCAAAAAAGGCCAAAAAAAATGTTCTCTTCCTTCAATAATTTCTAAAACAGTACATCGATGCTCCTAAATTTTCATAATATTTTTCCTCGTATTAAACAGCGAGCATTTATCGCATGAAAATCCGCAGTCTATTTATTACTAACTAACATACACCTATTTTTATTTTTCATTAGGTGATTTCTCTCGAGTTTTAAAAATTGACTAGTTTTTGCAAAATTGCAATTGCCGGTTCTGCACTCCAAATTCAGACTATTGCAAATTACGTGCTCGGTGGATTTCGAGTGCAAAGCCTGATTGTATCAAAGTTTAGGATAGATCTTTAGCAACATCACTTAAACCGTTTTATAATAATTCATATTTGTCACGACTATGGAGATCCAATAGTATTCGTTCTCGCACCGTTCCGAAAATATCGTGTACTTCGCGTAGCTCTCGGGAATCCGTAGTTTTTTTAATAGCAAAAGATATATTTTTTTATGGACAAAGTAGACTATACACTGACACTGTACATAGAGAACACGTTCGACAATCCTTTTGTCAAAATTGTTTCTCAACGTTCCTTTGCGACTGGATTGCGGATCATTTATGCAAAATAAAAACTGCATTAATTCCAGTTGCAAAACTATTTTATTTTTCATCATTTTTTTATGAATATTTCATCAACTTTTTCGTGGCATTTTTCTGATGAAAATGACACTAAACACGGTATAATTTGAACTGAAAACAGTAGTCCTACACGATCTATGTCAGGGCACGGACCCGAGAATTGATCTTACTTAGATCTATTTTTGTCACAAATTAATAAAATGCATAAAATCCGCATTATTCTTATGACCATCGATTATTTTATCGGAAAATAATTTTTAATTTCGTCTTGTCGGACAAAAGGATTGATAAAATGGCACCTGGTAGTTTATTATACATATACATAGTTTTTACAATCACATTCAATTTTCGTCGGTCGAAATACTTGATCAAAAACCGAAATACAATATTTTAAGGTACAGCGACTTTTTTTTAGAATTAACCAAGATGGTATTTTCGTAAAAACATAATAATGTTCCTTTTTTAGCATCGTTCGAAGATATTCCATCAAATTTGCTTTATATTTTTTATACCCCATACACCAGAGTTACAGGGTTCGATAGTTGTAAAGAGCATAATCGCAAAAAACCAACGAACCGTTTCGTTGCTGTCGTAGTTGTTGAAATAACTGGAGAATCATACTTCTACTTTTACATTAACAAATCTGATTCTCTAATTATTTCGATTTTTCGTAGACACACCGATGCATAATCCACCATGTTTTCCCGAATCAATATTACTATCATTTCTCGCTTTAAATAAATTCCCCAAAAATTTTCTCAATTGGTACCCCCACAGTAATTGGGGTCCCTCGCCCTAGTACACTAAATTGAAGGCAAAAAGGAGTTTCTTTGAATAATTTTAACGAATTAAAAATAATATAACAATATTCTCAAATTCTTCCAATCTCTCAATTTTCTATTTTATTCTGATGATGATAACAAATAAATTTCAATTTCTCCAAGAAAGAATACGGCTGATTAATAAAAAGAAAATAAATAATAAATTATTTAATAAATATTTTCTGTGAGAAACGGTGGATTACGCGTTGGTTAATCAAGATCTATTCTATTTTGATGGAGATAGTCGCAATAAATTAGTCCGTTAAGCGTATCAATTAAACCGTACCGATAAGAATGACCGTTTATTCGACGAGAAATAATAAATGAATAATAACGCGGCTATACGAACGCGAAATCATCGAATCGATTTGACCGTTGATATCCGATTGATTCGGCCGTATTAAGGCGGGTCGCAATTAATTCACACGCGGGAAATGTTTAACCGATTAATATTTGCGGAAAGATCGTTAAAAAATGGTTCACGTCGGACGGGGAATAAACGCGTTTACGCGCGTCGGCGTTCTTTGATCAAGCGCATTCCCTGGTATTTAATTTCAGTTTGCAAAAATTAACGGGCTAGGGGAGAGGGGGGGGGGGCAGCCGTTTAATTTGCGCGGCGCCGGGACGCGAGCACGATTGTTTATTCGAGTTTTCATAATTGACTTTTTATTCAAATTTTATCGGCCGCGCGGGAGAGGGAGATTTTTCACTCAATTTACTGATCAGGATTGCGTATGTAATTCCCCGACACGCATAATATCACGGCGATCGGCGGCAAATCATTTTCTGCGCCAAAACCCCCACCCCCCACCCCCTCCGTACACACGCATTATTATTTTCCTTTGTTTTTGTATTTTATACAGTCCAAATACTTCGCGATGAATAAATATCCGTTGATCCCTGTCAATAAACGCTTAACGTCGCCGGCGAATCCTGCACCGTAACGCGAATTTATCGATTCGCGAAAAAAAGAGGGAGCGGACATAATAATTTGCCGAAAGCTTATAGTAATCGATCAGATTAATTATTCTCACCTGGAACTTCGACCGGTCCAACGATAGTTCTGTCGGTTTTGTGAGCTGAGGACTACGGCTCGACTACTTAACACGGTACTTAAACAATTAAAATTTGTACTTGTACAATGCATCGTTCACCATGAATTTTCCGTCATCGTCATTGACACTGGGTTTACGGAGAATTTGTCTATCCGAATTTTTAGTCATTTGTTTGGTAGACTGCGGATTTTATACACAGTCACGAGAAAAACAAGTTTGCTGCAATTTGAAACAGTAGAAGAGTTAAAAGAATTCATAACATTATATTAAGCACGGAAATAAACTTCTAAATGACTACTGTTTGGAATTGAAATTTTTATTTTGGACAGAGGTCCGCAGTCTATTGTATAAAGTGTTCCAAAAATGTTGTAATTAGAGGAGATGATACCTGAGATCATTTTAAACAACTTTTCCCTTTGCGGAAATGTTCTACGTGGCTTCGTTGAGGAGTTATTGAAGAAAAAACATGGACCAATCACGCGAGGCGAGGCGGAGTCCGTCCGCTGTAGCCGCGCTCCGATTGGTCCGACTATTTTCTTCAATAACTCCTCAACGAAGCCACGGAGAACATTTCCGAAAAGGAAAAAGTTTTTTCAAATCACCTCAGGAATCATACCTTTCAAGTACAACATTTTTGGGACACCTTTCGTATATCCGAAGAAATAAATTTATTGCAAATTTAAAATATTAAAAGCCAGTTGACAGGTCCTGTAAACCTATTGTTAACGTAGACTGTGTAATTTTGTGGAAATTATGTCTCTCTTGATTGTTATTTCTTTTTTAATGTAAATATTCTATCGTAACAAATTAATATTATTTTTTATTCATCTTTCGAAGCTTTTCAGAAGAGTTAAAAGTATACAAATATTTTATACGAAAGTTTCAGTCACTTTTCAACATTTTTTTATTTATACACAACACACACATTAGTTGACGATGAAGTTGATTATAGTAGGCACATCGTTAGTACCGAAGTAATTGCACAAAAAGGTGGAAGATTGTAGCTATTGCAATTGTTGTTACGAATTATTGAGGAAGACTAAAATTATTGCATACGCCTAATCAAAGAGATACTATATTACCGTACCGCAAAATTGACAGTCTACTTTTCAGCTAATCTCCAAGTGCCATTAACCGCGTGACGCTTAGGTCTCCATTGAACATTTCCTACGACATCAAAGCGATGCAATAAAATTCGGTAGCGACGTCACAATAAAAGTGTCCTTCATACAGCAAACATTTATTGCCGTGTATTCGTTCGGAGGTGATTAGGATGTATTTAAGTTTAAGAGGAGGGTAGTATTAACCTTGGAAAGGCAGAGGAGGAAGGAGCATAATCTATGAAATGCGAGAAATGTGTTGCAGTAATATATTTAAGTATAACAATTTATCCACTGGGAGCCTGTTAAACTTTCAAGTGAGCGAAACAAAGTCAACTTGATATAACAAAAATTGTACTATAGTCAACGTAAATAGAATATTAATCAATATTTGTAATTTACGCTAAATCAATTATTATATATTATTATATATTTTATATATCAATATATTATTATATATCATATTACATTTCAATTATATATATAAAAAAATGTATATATCTATTTAAATCATATTATAGATATATTGAATGAATTATTCAAATAATATGTACAATAAAGAATATGATATATTCTTAAATGAAAATCTAGTTACCCTAATTACATTTTCATTGTTCGTAATCATTCATGATTAATTGTCACAGAGAGTGACATGTCAATATTGAAATTGCTATCGCTGTTGAAAGACTTCGAGCAATTATGGAACGACTCCTGCTGGATAATATGTTAATATAAAATAATAATTGATTAATCTACATAATATATAATATGAAATATTGACTGTTGTTTTCGTATTCAGGACAATCTGTTTTTAAACTTCCGAACTGTTTTTAAATTTGTCAGACTTTTCCGTCTTTCCAGGGTTATGGGATTGGCAACGTTTGCGTTCCACATTCTTCATTTTACAATTAACAGTAATGTTTGTAACTGGCACATCGAATTGGAAAATTCGAGTGTGGAACGCAGACGTACAGTGGTGTAAAAGAATTGACGACACTTTTCAAACGGTTTGTTTTAACTAATAAGCAACTGTATATTCTTGCAACTTTAATAAAAATACATGGAATTATGTTAAACATCTGATATTGTTTTCTCCATTTCAGGAAGTGTGTTTCGTAAACTTTTGAATTTCCGTCATTGCTGGATAAAATTTGTGAGGAATAATTCCTTGTAATTAAATATTTTGTATTTATCATTTTATATTGAGTGAGCGTCATTTTACAGGTTAAAGAAAGTTGTTTTAAATAGAATAATTCTTCCAAATAAAAATTGAGAAAGATTTCCTCAAAAGAAGTACAAATACCATTTACAGTAAAATAGAAACAATATTTTTAAAATATTTTATATATATTTGAAATAATATTTTATCCAGCTCTGACTTTCCGCGCTCCTATTTTCTATTAACGCTAACCGCAGAATGTGTATACGTTGTTTCACAAAAATTACAAAACTGATTTTGACAGAATATTTAAATAATATTTTATCCCGCTCTGACTTTTCGCGCTCCAATTTTTTATTAACGCTAACCGCAAAATGTGTATACGTGGTTTTATAAAAATTACTGCTTTTGACTTAGATTTCTATTTTTATAAATATATGTTTTTGTGTAGAAATTTATTTAACAATTACGAAATGAGAAACCGGTCGTGCTAAGATTAGCGTTAACATTTCCATAAATAATTTTTCCTCGAATGACGTTATCAACATCTTTCAGACACCGTGTACCGAAGGTAATAAAACGAAAAGAATTAAAAAAATCCTGCAGCAGAAAAATCAAGAGATCGCTAATGAGGCGTCCTTCGAGAAAGTGAGTACACTAATTAATTACAATAGGTATTTACAGTACACCCAACTCTTTTTTTTATACGGTAGATGTGTTCCTCGAAAGAAAAAAGAAATAAAAATTGATTATTGTTGTTAAACGTTGTATAAACGTGGTCGTAATGGCCACCAGAGGTTCGAGCAAGGTTGTCGAGAAACAACAGGGAAGAACGTGAAGGGAAACGCAATTTTCGGCCACTTCATTAACTTCGCGAAGTTCCGCTGTCCTGTGCCGGAGACTTCGACGAGCGGGGCGCCATGTTTTTCTACTGTCTCTCCAAGTGTTGTGATTAGCGGAGCACGGAAGATGTTATTCTTGCGTATGGATGTTTGCGCTCGCTGTGCAGCCTCCCACGAAGATCGCCTGAAACAGTGGAAGACCTCGATATACGAATAACGCCGGCGATGATACCATAACATTGCCATGATCCCGGCTAAAATGAGAGCATATACGTTGCCCCGATACTACGCGACCCAGAAAAGCCAGCAAATCTTAAATAACAAAAACGTGTCTCTATAACAAAAAAAAAAAATATTTACTCGATATATGTCTAGAAGACAGGTCTACACCGGGACACAGATCGGCTAGAAAATTCTATATATTCTATAATCAATATACCCAATTAACACTAGAACTGCCGAACCAGTCAAAATGAAGTTTTAAAATGATTCTGTCATAATTACTGAAATTATCAAAACGTTCTCATCAGAATTTTTTGAATTTCCATTGAAGCACATGTTACAATAAAAATGGTATTAAGTTTGAATAGTCTTGTCATCATTACAAAGCAATATTCGTCAGTTGTATTTATTACTCGGTAGTTCTTTTATCTCTATTTGGGACATATATCGAGTAAAGACTGTACAGTAATGTCTCAATATGTGGAACCATAGTGGGAGCACGTTAAAGCGTAAATATGGTCTTTATATGTCCCATTTATGCTATTCCTCCGAAGGTCATTTGAAGGTCAACATATTATACATGGTCGAATTTGTCTTTTTATAACGTTATACTGATCGTAGTACGTTGTCCCATATGAAAGAGCATACCTTAAAATAAAAAAAGACAATTCAGGCGATTCCCCCTCCCCATTCGGGCGCTGTAATAAATGTCTGCCTGAGTTTTTTAAAGGAGCAGCGACAGCAATTTCACTTTGTGTGCAGAGGCAGTAAATATCGTTGGTAAAAAGGAAAAGAAAAATAGAAAATCCCGTTCGTCGAGCATAGCGCTAAGCACAGGTGATTATCTCGGTAGGAAAACTAAAAAACCCGGAAAAAGACGCAAGACCGATTCGTCTCGGAGTAATAAAACCGTCATGACCAGGGATAAATTCCCTCCCCGGAAGATCCTCGATCCTTCTTATCGTCGTTCACAGCCAGGCCCGTTCACGCGTGACGGAGCCCCCGAGTATTATCGATCGGAGCCTCGTTTATGCCAGTTTTAAGACGGCCCCGAGTAATGACCGCGAGAGAAAGAAAAATAGAGAGGTTAATACATTGAGGATTCCGTCGGGCACACGTGCCCCATTGCACCGGTCCCCAGCGCCATATTGGCCCGAAGATAATCGCCGGTATTACGAGTAATCGGCACGGTATAGGTTCGCGCCGTGCAATAAACATTCATGCGAGTACCTGCGTCAGGAACTACCTGGCCCTTCTCCGAGGCCCCCGGTATTTGAATACCGGTTTTTTGTTTTTTTTTTCTTTCTCTTTCTTTCTTTTTTTTTTCGCGTGCCGATCACCGGGACCACGGGCGAAGGGAAAAGCGGCGACGTGCGAACCGAAACCTAAAATCCGGCTCGTAAAACGATAATCGATTTACGATGGCGGCGCTTTGCGCCTACCGAGGACCCTCGCCGAGGATCTTTCCCTTCGGCACCGCCGCGGACGCCGAAAAAGGGAAGGAAATCTCGGCGGATCTTTTTTTCTTCCCCGGTTTCCTCTGCGATGAACAATAAACCTTCGCTGTGACGCAACCGCGACCACCGGTTTCCGGAAAAATTCGGGAAAATCACGGAGGAGATTTTTCCATCCTGTCCCGGAATTTTTCCCGATTTTTCCGAGAACCCTTTGTCTTACGGGAAAAAGTGACGGGGCACGAAAGACGCAGCATGTCCAGATCTACAGGTTTTGTCTAACATATTTTTCTACATATTCAATAATTTAGAGGTTAGAATGTCCGAAAGTATTTTTCGATCTTGTCCTGGAATTTTTCTCGAATCTTCCGAGAATCCTTTGTTTTATCAGAAAAGGTAATAGGACATAAAAGACGCAGCTTGTCCACATCTACAAGTTTTGTTTAACGTATTTTTCGATACAGTCAATAATTTGTAGGTTAGAGTGTCCGAAAGTATTTTTCAACTTTGCCCTGGAATTTTTCTCGAATTTTCCGAGAATCCTTTGTTTTATCAGAAAAGGTAATAGGACATAAAAGACGCAGCTTGTCCAGATCTACAGATTTTGTCTAACATGTTTTTTGATACATTCAGTAATTTATAGGTTAAAACGTCTGAAAGTATTTTTGGACGTTATCCTGAAATTTTTCTCGAATTTTCCGAGAATCCTTTGTTTTATCAGAAAAGGTAATAAGACATAAAGGACGCAGCTTGTCCAGATCTACAAGTTTTGTCTAACGTATTTTTTGAGACAGTCAATAATTTATAGGTTAGAACGTCCGAAAGTATTTTTCGACTTTACCCTGGAATTTTTCTCGATTTTTTCAGAAACTCTTTGTTTTACGGGAAAATGTAATAAGGCATGAAAGACGCAGCCTATCGAGATCTACAGGTTTTGTCTAGCGTATTTTTCGATACAGTCCATAATTTATAGGTTAGAGTGTCCGAAAGTATTTTTCGACTTTGTCCTGGAATTTTTCTCGATTTTTCCGAGAACCCTTTGTTTTACGAGAAAAAGTAATAGGACATAAAAGATGCAGCTTGTCCAGATCTACAGATTTTGTCTAACATGTTTTTCTATACAGTCAGTAATCTAGAAGATATATGAGAAAACGATTTAATTAATTATTTTCATTTTAATGGCCTCAAACTTTGCGCAGATTATATTTTATTAGTCAGAACAATCCTGGGATTTGGAGGTGCCTTAAAAAAATGTCAAATGTCGAAAATAAAAGGCATCTTTAGGTCCTAGTGTGCATCTTTAGTATGAAAATGGTTAATAAAATATTATTGGTTAGATTCCGGTGTGACGAGGTTGCGTCTCTCGTGGGCAACGATCACCGTCGCGCTCTTCTGTAACGTAATTCCCGTAGTTCCACCCACTTCCGGCGGTTTTACACGGTGTCCAGGGGGATCGATAATTCGCGGGGTGAAGGGGTGTGCACGTGGTAGGTGCGGATAATTGAAACCCGTCGGAAAATCGTCCGAGTCATCGTGCGCGAAGCCGTCACTAGCCGGGGGCGCGTTATTATTAAAATTGACTCGTTCGGAGGGGGGCGAGAGTCGAGAAATCGCTGCCAATTCGAGGCGTTTGATCGGACGCCACTCATCCACCACCTGCCATCTTTTTTAACGTGTTCATACTCGTTCATCGATCGGAAGCGAAACGGAAAAGCTAGGCTTCGAATGTTTCAACAGTTCATAGGCGTTTCCGTGCTTCGGGGGCCTGTTCAAACAAAATGGCCTGCGAAAACAATGTTCGAGTGCGACGATCTTCAAGCTCAAGTTAGGCAAGTGCATTCGGAATTTTATTAATCGCATACACGGTCTTGAACTCACGCTAAAAATCTCATACGTTGTATTATACGTTTTATAAAAGTTTACATGTATTGTTTACAAACGCAGGGTTAGCTGGTCAAAATTACCGCGTGATATAACTCATTGTTTAATGACTTTATAGAAAAATGATTGAAATGTTTATTGTTTATCCGAGGGGACTCGTCAGAAAAGCACAGTTCGATTTTTTAAGGCGTTGTGAGATGTCAAGGTGACTTTGAGTTTTTCAAATGACTGTATGCTTTCTTGTTGCTACATCGATTGACCTTGAACCTCAACACAAAACGTTATGTAATGCACATCTTTTCGCTTTGTTTTCAGGATCAAGGTCGATTGAAGGTGCTTTGTTATAGGTCAGTGAATTTGTCTTTCAAATATAGAAAAGTATATGAAAAGAGGTTTATATTAGAAAAAGATAACGCATTGAACACTAGCAATTTAAGACTGTCGAGTCACTCGGGAGTTCCTGTGAATAAAATTGTTGTTGAGTCACGCTATATGTAGAAGTGCATAGGGTTCACTGGTATAATCGGGAACCATAACTGCTCTAACCAAAACGGAAGATGCAACAATTATTTTTTCGACCAAGCCTGCTTGCAATTTTTATCGCTCTAAAATAAACTATAAAATACCTATTTACTTCTTAATGTTAGAGATTGTAAAAAAACTAGGTTCATAATTATTCTACTCAAAATAGAGAATAAGATAACAATTTTTTTCTCGAGTGAAATGTTTTTAAATGAAAATTGTAACTGACCAAAAATAGAAAATTATAATACAGATGGAGAAAATACAGTTTTTATAACGATATTTAGTTATTTAGAATATTGTGAAGGTTAGTTGGAATTTCTAATTATCATTGTATGATGCAATTTTGTGCAACAGTAATTTTGGATGAAAAGAAGAAATAATTTCGATCATGCAAAAGTGTATTATTATCATTTTTTGTTAGCTGATGTTTTGTTAGCTTTTGTTAGCTTATGCGTTAGCTGATCTTAGGTTGAGGTTAGGATTTTTCTTTTTTATTGCGAACGAGGATGATCTTTCTATTCTTTCTACGTGGAATAATGGCGATAAAATGATTTTATGGCTGGCCCGATGGCCTGTTCGCAAGCTCTACCTCTCGCGAGCCTAACGAAATACAACGAAAGATCGGCAGAACAGGGACGAGGGTGGTCACCGGTCTTGTTTGTACAATCGATTCCTCGCATACTGCTTTTACACGCACGATGCTTTTATCAGAGGGTGGAGAATCTCGAAAGTCTCCACCGCGTTCATTTTTGCAATAATCTCTCTCCAATTCGACGTGTAAATAATTATAATCTCATAACCAAATATACCGATCCCGTACGGCCTCTCATGAAAATTTTCATTTTCCGTACATTTTCTAAATATCAAAATGAGAGAACGATTTTATCCGCCAGATTTTCCGCCACGAAAATCAAACCAATCTTTTTCTTAAATTAAAAATTTTCCACGTAATTTAAAGATTTTTTAAGTCGATAGAAACATAGGGTGGGAAAAATGTAATAAATTACATTACTTTATTAATTGTATTACTTCCGTCTTGTTGAAATTATTCAAGAATGACGACGCAGACAATTTTTATTCTGCATAAAGATCCACTGTATAATTATTATATCTCGCTCCAAAAATTTATGAGAATTCAAGAAGGACTGATGATTTTATTCAGCTCATATTGCTTGCAATTAATGCACACAATTTTTATTTTGCAAAACGGTTTAATATTATATCTTACTCCAAAAATTGATGAGGAATTATTTGCATACTTAATTTCAGGAAGAATAATAATTTTATTCGGCTTCTATTTTTTAGAATCGACGCAGACAATTTTTATTTCACATAAAGATCCACGGTATAATTATTATATCTCTGCAAAAATTAATGAGAATTCAAGGAAGACTGATAATTTTATTCGGCTCCTGTTGCTCGCAATTAACTCACACAATTTTTATTTTGCATAACGGTTTAAATATTGTATCTCGCTGCAAAAATTGATGAGAATTTGTTTCCATACTTAATTCCATAAAGAGTAATAATTTTATTCGGCTCCTATTTTTTAGAATCGACGCAGACAATTTTTATTTTGAGATCCACGGTTTAATTATTATATCTCACAGAAAAAATTAATGAAAATTCATTTCCGCGCTTAAGAATTAATTCACGGGTGTCACCGCGCGTCAGAAGCGAACGAGTCACGTTTTTCTTCGTTTTCGGACGAACCATTGTTTCCTAAAACAATTGGCGAGTGTCTAGCGGAAGAAGGCGACGAAATAAACAGCTTCCGAAACAAACAGCTGAAGGCGTAAAGCTCGTCGATCAGGCTCCGGCTCGGCTTGCACCGTTTATTTGTCGGCGCGGCACATCGACAAATATTTGCAAATAATAATCGACTTGCTTGCAGGATCAATAAAGCACAATTGCTCGCGACGACGACGTCTGCCAGCCGTCGAATCATTCCGTGGCCACGATCCTTCCGAATCATTTGTACAAACTTTTTAACCGGTAAACGCCGGCTCCGAGAACAAGCTCGCACGCGCGCCGAACAATTGTTCTTCTGTTCCACAGACGCCTCTTCTTATCTCCGAAACGGCCGACACGCTCATTTTTTTTCCATCTCGAATTTCACTCGAAATTTAAACAAAGGCGGAAGCAAAGAAAGAAGAATTTAATTTAATATTTATTATGGAGCATTAATCTTCTAAATACAATTTAATTATTTTGTTGTTCTGTCATGAACTATGTCCGCTATAAATTTCCAAAGAACTTTGGAACTCTGAATGAAAAATTTGAAAATATTAATTTCAGGAAAAGTTCTATTTTAAATGGGAGAGTGACTTATAGGTCACTCACAGTGTGATTTTTATTTTTGTTTACATTAGAGAATAATGCTGCAGAATAAATGGAATGATGAATGGACTGAATTTGAAAATATAATTCACTTACTTTTACTTTAAATTGCCAAAGAATTTTAAAACTCTGAATCAAAAATTTGGGAATATTAATTTCTGGAAAAGTTCTATTTTACTTAAATGGAAGAGTGCCTTGTGAGACACCCACAATATAATTTCTATTTTTTCAAAATTAAATTATTTCTCTGCTCTGTCGTGAACATTTTCATCGTAAATTTCTAAATCATTTTAAAACTCTGAATCAAACATTTTGAAATACTAATTTTACATAGGAGAGTAACTTAAGGGCCAGCTGGAACACAATTTCTATTTTTTCTCAATTCAATTATTTCTCTGCTCCGTCACGAACATTTTCATTATAAATTTCCAAATCATTTAAAAACTCTGAATCAAACATTTTGAAATACTAATTTTACATAGGAGAGTAACTTAAGGGCCAGCTGGAACACAATTTCTATTTTTTCTCAATTCAATTATTTCACTGCTCCGTCACGAACATTTTCATTATAAATTTCCAAATCATTTAAAAACTGAATCAAAAATTTATAAATATTAATTTTAAATGGGGGAGCACCTTATGGGCCACCTACAATATAATGTCTATTTTTTCTGAATTAAATTATTTCTCTAGTTATTTCTCACTAATTATTTCTCCTAACTAATATTTATTTCTAATTTCAGAAGAGGTTTTATTTCAAATGGGAGGGTGACCTGTGGGCCCACAGTGTATAAATTGTACTTTCGCCTGACGCAGTTTTGAGGACGCAGAAAATTGGCCAAGATGGCGGCGCTAGGGAGACGACGGTATACATAAGTGGATGCAGGACGAGGTCGAAATTGAGTCACTTAAAAAACGATAGACCGCATGTGCTTTATCGTGCTCGGCGGGTTGCAGACGGGACCCTCGAAGGAGTCACGTGCTGTGCGTGCCTCGCCGGTCTTCTGCCAGATTTGCAGCGCCCCGAATCGTCCGTCGGCCTATCTCGAGCCCGACGGACTTCACCCTCGGATCCAATCCGCATCAAAAATAATAGACTCGTCTCGCGCACGTTCTCGAAGATCAATGGATCCGTGATCCACGA
The DNA here is from genome assembly GCA_913789895.3 of Seladonia tumulorum. NCBI lineage: Eukaryota > Metazoa > Arthropoda > Insecta > Hymenoptera > Halictidae > Seladonia > Seladonia tumulorum. The sequence goes on from OU565280.1 coordinate 8,786,086, forward strand.
TACAGGGAAAAAGTAGTGTGGGAAGCTTTATCTCTTCGAACCTCTGCACCGATTCCCCTCCTGCGGCACGAAAAAATATTCTGAGCGACGCGCCGTACATTACAAAATTTTTCTAGCCAGCTTCAGATGCCCATAAATGAGCATGCAAAATCCTATTGCAAACGGCCCAACAGTTTTCCCGGAAAAAATTGCTCAACATTGCTGGCACAATAATTCCCTTCATACGTATTCTGTAAAAAGATATATAGCTCTCGCAATTTTGATTCTTTTTACTTGGAAAAATTCACGTGTGTGCTTCAGGTAACCATAAATGAATATGCAAAAGACTATTGCAAAATATTCAACGGTTCTTCCGGGAAAAATTGCTAAACATTTTTAGAAAAATTCCACTCGAATCCAGAGTACCTTCTTAAAACATACTTTATAAAAACATATATAGCTCACGCAATTTTGATTGTTTTTACTTTAAAAAGATCATGTGTGTGCTTCAGGTGTCCATAAATGAGTATGCAAAATCCTATTGCAAAAAGTTGAACGGTTCTTCCGGGAAAAATTGCTAAACATTGTTAGAAAAATGGCACTCGAATCCAGAGCACCCCCTAAAAACCATACTCTGTAAAAAAATATATAGCTCACGCAATTTTGATTGTTTTCACTCGGAAAAAATCGTGGATGTGCTTCAGGTACCCATAAATGAGTATGCAAAATTCTATTGCAAAAAGCTCAATAATTCTTCCGGAAAAAATTGCTACACATTATTAGAAAAATTGCACTCGAACCGAGAGTATCCCCTTAAAACATACTCTCTAAAAAAATATATAGCTCATGTAATTTTGATTGTTTTGACTTGAAAAAATTCATGCATGCGCTTCAGGAACCTATAAACGAGTATGCAAAAAATCCTATTGCAAAAATATGAACGGTTCTTCCGGGAAAAATTGCTAAACATTGTTAGAAAAATGGCACTCGAATCCAGAGCACCCTCTGAAAAACATACTCTGTAAAAAAATATATAGCTCACGCAATTTTGATTGTTTTCACTCGAAAAAAATCGTGGATGTGCTTCAGGTACCCATAAATGAGTATGCAAAATTCTATTGCAAAAAGCTCAATAATTCTTCCGGAAAAAATTGCTACACATTATTAGAAAAATTGCACTCGAACCGAGAGTATCCCCTTAAAACATACTCTCTAAAAAAATATATAGCTCACGTAATTTTTATTATTTTCACTTGAAAAAATGCATGTGTGTGCTTCAGGTAACCATTAATGAATATGCAAAATACTATTGCAAAAAGTTCAACAGTTCTTCCGGAAAAAATAGCTAAACATTGTTAGAAAAATGGCACTCGAATCCAGAGCACCCCCTAAAAACCATACTCTGTAAAAAAATATATAGCTCACGTAATTTCGAATGTTTTGACCTGAAAAAATTCATGTGTGCGCTCGAGGTCCCTATAATGGTGTATGCAAAATGCTATTGCAGAAAGTTGAACGGTTCTCCCGGGAAAAATTGCCAAACATGGTTGGCAAAATGGCACTCGAATCCAGAGCACCCCCTAAACACCATACTCTGTAAAAAAATATATAGCTCACGTAATTTCGAATGTTTTGACCTGAAAAAATTCATGTGTGCGCTCGAGGTCCCTATAATGGTGTATGCAAAATGCTATCGCAGAAAGTTGAACGGTTTTCCCGGGAAAAATTGCCAAACATGGTTGGCAAAATGGCACTCGACTCCCTGGTAGTTACGACTCGATCGCGTGGAATTTCAGCGATTTTCTTCGAGAACGCACTTTCCTCAGCCGGTTTAATAACAGCCGGAGCAATCTCGAGAGCAGGGGAAAGCGGGAACCCAGATAGCGAACGAGTACCATGTTCGATTTCTCCTGAAGAAAGCGGTGACGAACTCGAGGGAGAAAAATTCCGCCCGCGTGAGTAATGTCGCCGCGGACACAGAGTACTCTGACATTAAACAAGATAACCTCTCTTGTTTGTGCAACAACTGCACAGGATCCTGGGGTCGTGCCGGTTCTAGAACCGATTCCGACGTGACTAATGGGTCACCCGGTAAATAAGGTCGTAAAAGATCGCAGCAGCATGGCAGGTTACACGCTACCAGCAAACCTTTGGCCCATTGACTCACTTACGATTTACGGCCCGTGCATTGTTCTGCGAGATACCAACTATTAGTTAACGAGATGTTTTTCACGTCCGTTTTCTACGAGGATGACTCACGTCGAGATCAAAACACGTGAACCAGCCAAGATTCGTTTCAAGGACAAACGACGGTTTTAGGGAAGACGGAGTTTGACACTATTTACTATCGATACCGAATCGAGCGTGTTATCGAAACCCTAACACAGTCATCGGCCCGTTTGTTTGGACGTTGCACTTCCGCCGTCGCCATTTTGGACGAAAGCTGCCTCTGTGTGTCTTCACGAATTTATAGTTAATTGCCTTGTCTGCGGATTTTCGTGAAAAATATAATCTCAAAATGGTTAAAATAATTTTCTTGGTAATTATATCAAAACACAATGTCGTTATTGTTATTGGGAAATAGTACAATAAATAATCCTGGTCTCATTTTGAAGCTTTGGATTTATTGTAAAGACCGGGAATTTATTTCTTCGGGTATACATTGTAAAAAAACAGAAATGGCTAAAACTTTGTAAAGACATATACTCGTTATTCTGACAATTGAAATCTCAAAATGATAACAATTATCTTCTTGGTAATTATATTAAAGCATAACAACATTATTGTTATTGGGAAATAGTACAATAAATAATTCTGGTCTCATCTTGAAGCTCTGGGTTTATTGTAAAGACGGGGAATTGTTCAACAAATTAATTTCTTCGGTTATGCGTTATAAAAAAAATGAGCATATACTCGTTATTCTGACAATTGAAATATCAAAATGATAAAAATTATCTTCTTGGTAGTTATATTAAAACTCAACAATATTATTGTTATTGGGAAATAGTACAATAAATAGTTCTGGTCTGATTTTGAAGCTTCGGGATTATTGTAAAGAGGGGGAATTTATTTCCTCGGGTGTAGATTATTAAAAGAAATGGTCAAAATTTGGAGAGACGTATATTCGTTATTCTGACAATTAAAATAATTTTCTCCGCGAACGGAGCGTTAAGCCAGATTAGCAAACCGAATTTGGCGAGACTGAGGTACCAAGATTAACTAAGAATTACCATTGTTTTCGCATATGGGGCCTGCGGGGCTCGCCTAAATCTCGAACTGTACCGGAAACACGGAAACTCGGTCAGCTCGAGGCTATCGAGAGCTCAGGGTTTTCCCGCGACGGGGAAAATTGGTTTTGCCCCGATTATGTTGGTATTTAATGCGGTTCACGCGTCCCGTGACCGTTCTTCTGTCGCGCGATTATTGTGACAACGGTTTACGAAGTCAAAGGGTACGATTTGCCAGGCACACAAGTAACGTCCGCCATTGTCGTTCGACGGATCTTGCCCTGGTTGTTGCTCGCCGCGATCCGAGACACGGGATTTGCCAATCATGCCAACGCGGCGACAAATAGGATCTCGGCTGAGGTGGTTTCCCTTCCACAGGTATCCTCTTTATTTTTACAGGTCGACTTGTTTTCACAGGAACCGGCTGTTTGGAGATCTTCCGGGGCAGATACCAAAATTAAATTAAAAAATAAACTTGACCGTCCGACGGCTGGGTCTGTTTCGACCCGGGGCATCAATAATCGTCAAGCATTCAATTTTTGACAAAGTAGATGAATAACTGTTGGGAATATCGAAGAGAGAGTAACGTGTCTACAAGAGGTATTTGTAAAAATGTGTTATTCTAAAAGTTATTAATTAAAAATTGTAAATAGTCGTGAGCATCAGCAATTATAATACAGCTATTTACAAAAATAGTCTGTCATCCGAGGGTTAATAGAATCAAATTAATTTTTTTACTTATTAAGAATTACTTTGACTACAGTTTAGTTCACTACTTGTTTAGGCCCATTCACTGCTTTGCTTATAAATTTCTAGAAACATATTTTTGACACTACTTCCGGTAGACACGTTAGTGTCTTCTTCAACACTAGGAGCACCGACTGTTTTACATTATTTTATAAAAATAACAGGAATGTGTCTACCTAGACTGTATAGTATTTTTTGAACAATATATACCCAAGGAAATGTTGTTGAACAATTCCCGAATAATCGTAAATTGAGAACAGATATCGAGGAATTGAATGACCATTTTGATGGGTCATAATTAGACTGTTATGCAAAATAAAAATTGTCTGTATCGATTACAAGAAACAGAAACTAAGTAGAATGTTATTTCTTCACTTGCTAATTTTGATAGACAAGAAATAGTATATTGACATTTAAAATTTTTTAAGTTTTCGTACAATTTCGAATTTTATCTACTCAATTTTGTTATAAATGCATAAAGATCCGCTGTCTAGTCATAATAGACCCGGGCCCTGTCACCGCAAGGTACATTGTCATTTAACTCACAAGTAATTCGGACAATTATCGCAGAGGACTAGGAATGGTCTAGTAATTTTTAAAAATTTCCCAGATAGAATCCTTCGGGAAGAAAAAAGATTTGTTGGTGGGAGAACCGTGAATATTCGGAAACAGTCGGCGTCTCTGATTTCGGGGGCCCGAGGATGAGCCCGTCTCCGGGAATCCTGGTTAAGGTCCTGGTCCTGGTTAAGTGTCTCGGGGGCCGCCCTAGAAAAATATCTGTGCGGGGCACACGGCAACCTAAATACCTGTCACGCGATTACTCGGCTTGTCCCTCGGCGAGAACGCGTCTGGGTGCCAAGGGGTTTGTTGTTTCAAGGCTTTACGAACAACAAACCGCCCCGTCGAGAAGTCAATGTTTCGTGAGTGGCTGCCCTGGAAAATCAGGTGCATCCGCGGTCGGGTCACGTCCGAAAAACACCGGTCCACACCCCTTACCCATCCCCCGTACGCGACCGGACTCCGTGAAAAAATCATGCGAACCGAACAAGAACGTCTCCCGTGACGTGGCATAAATTTTCAAAAATTCCACCGGAGTCGAGGGTGTTGCAACGCCTGCATTCGGTGCCAGGATAATTATTAAGTGGACACCCTTTTGGAAACAAACTTTTTGCAAATTGGCAAATCGAGGATGTCTTTTTCTGGGGATTTTTATGAAAGTAAACATCGCATCGATTCAGAGGTACCTTACTAGGACCAAATAAATGTTTATTTCTTCCTCTAATAATTTTAAAAGCCGATAATTTTCGAATCACTGAATTCCTCGGCTTAAAATTTCGATTTTTGGTGTCTTCTCGTCAAGATGTACAGGACTCTAAAATAAAAAATGACAAATCTCTGGGTTCCCAAGGTGAAGTTTAATCAAAGTAGTGAAGAGAGCAAGAGCTCTTCACTTGACGGCATTCAAGGATCAAATAAGATCAAACAAATGGTCATTTCTTCCTGTAATAATTTTAAAAGCCGATAATTTTCGAATCACTGAATTCCTCGGCTTGAAACTTCGATTTTTGGTGTCTTCTCGTGAAGATGTACAGGATTGTATAATGAAAAGTGAAAAATCTCTGGGTTGCCAAGGTGAAGTTTAATGAAATTAGTGAAGAGAGAAAGAGCTTTTCACTTGGCAGCATTTGTTTCCTATAATTGAGGGCCATAATGGTTATTCTGCAGTCTAATGATAACATATAGTCACTTTTGAATTTTTTCAGTCCATTAACTATGTTTCATTTTTATTACAAATACATGAAATCCGCAGTATAATGGAATTTAGATTGAATAAGTAAACATTGAAAGTAATATAATGAAGTTATCTATAGAATGGTAGGTTGGAATCAATCGCCAAATTTTGAAATTTCACCGAAAAATCGTCGCACCGGCGCAACGTGTTTGAACAACGAAAAACCATACTCGTCGCCGAGGGAAGAGTGTTTGACTTTGTTCAAAGCACCGAAAGGCGCAGAGAGTGAAGTGGCCCCTGGCTCGATAAATGTGTTTTGTCATTTTTATAAGAAGGCGACACGGGGACAGACGAATGGACGCTGAGGGCTCTGAAGGGTGTCTACCTGATCGACCTGGGTGGTCCACTACCTACTATTAATACCGCTGATAAGTTCTTGCCACGAGGAACGACTCCTCCACCACGAAAAACTGATCCTGGATTTTTTCCAACAATTAAAAAATTGTTTTCAAGAGCTAAAAGTTACTATTTCATTCATAGAAACGGTCAGCGTTGTTAATTGCAATTGTCACTTAGTTTACAACAAAGACCTTGCACTTTAATGTGATCGATTTCAGCACTAATAAATTGCTAGTAGGCTGCATTAATTTTATGGCTTTCATTCTTAAACAATTTAACAGTGCCGGTCACCGTTTATTAGAACATAGTAAATTTTGTCAACTAATTTTTCTAAAAAAGGCACAAAGTCTACTACGTCTAAAAATGTGTTTTAAAAAATTGATAAATGAAGCAGTGAGTGGCCCCAAGCATTCTCAATTATAAAATTGTAAGAATGGCCCCTTTCCCCTGTGGTATTGAACGGATTAGTCTACTAATTTTTCTAAAAAATGCACAAAGTGCACAGTGTACTACCTCTGAAAATGTGTTAAAAAAATGTATAAATAAAGCAGTGAATGGCCCCAAGCCTTCTCAATTATAAAATTGTAAAAATGGTCCCTTCTCAGAGGGTTAATGGTACCAGCCATTGGTCTCCTCGGTATTGAATGTATTAATATACTAATTTTTCTAAAAAAAGCACAAAGTGCAGGTCCTCTAAAACTGTGTTTAAAATGTTATAAATAAAGTAGCGAATGGCCCCAAGTATTCTCAATGATAAAATTGTAAAAATGGCCCCATCCGAGTGTTAAAAGCACCTCACTGAATTTATTCATTTTTCTAAAAACTGTACAAAGTGCATCTCCTTCAAAATACTGTTTACAAAATTTTTAAATATAGCCTCAAGCAATATCAAGTATACATAATTGTGAAAATGGACCCCTGGGGTACAGGAACGTTTGAAACAATTTTTCAGAAAATCGTACCGGATGCAAATGCTAGTAGCAGTGACCGGACACGGTTCCGAAGATTCTGCGCCGGGAGATTAGCATCTAGTGAGATAAGCGTCGGGAACGGCGTCGAAAATGGAAGACGACGCCGGGCGCCGAGGCAGAGATTCGTGTAGGATCGATCGCGGCCGCGATACGCGTAATCTAGGTCAAATAGCAAATCGTTGTTTAATCGTAGATTAAGGATCAGGTACTAATCGAAACAAACACCGCTCGATTGCGCACTTGTGCTCAAACCGGATCGAGGGGGAGGAGGGAGGAGGAGGAGGGAGGAGGGAGGAGGAGAATGATTTGTTGTAACGAAGAACGCGCGCGCGAGCGAGCGAGTGCTACCGCGATCGCTTGGCACAATGTAGCCACTTGTTTACAGGGACAATATTTTCATTCCGCAAACAATTGGTGGCTCGATAAAGACCCGGGCGTACAGGTGGCTGCTCGGGATCTAACGTTGTAACGCGCCGCCGCCGACGCCGATGACGCCGTCGACGCCGACGCTGAATACCTCTCTCTCTCTCTTTCTCTATGTGTGTGTGTTTACGAATCTCTCGAGTAAAGTATTAGCCGACTCTAAACGCTCGAATCATCGAGAGTTGTATGCCTTCGATTCGTCGACTCGTCACGGTCGATGCGGCGACGCTCGCGTTATTCCAGACTCTTTTTCCCCCCTTTTTCCCCGTAATCCTAACCTCACTTTTCCACCGAACCTCACAATTCTCCCCCCATAAGCTCTGGGTACCTATTATACACGATTCCACCGTAAGGCCCCATACCTATTGGAGATCTGTTTAAAAATTGTGGACCTAGAAAAATTGCCCCGTTTCTCCAAGGTCAAAAGGACAAAGGGGGAACCGTGTGCCTTCCAAGTCCACCGTTTTGTTAGAAAACGATTTTAAAGTTTCCTATAATTTTCATTATTTCCTCATTTTTCTATTTTGTCCTACCCACCGGACATCTCAAAATGGTACAAATCTGGAGGGGGGTGGTTCTACAGTAGGAATTGTACATAGAAAAATTTTAATTTCCCAATTTTTCCAATTTTTCTATTTTATCCTGACCACAGGGCATCCTAAATTCGACAAATCTGGAGGGGGGAGGTTCTACACTAGGAAATTTTCGCAGAAAAATTTAAATTTCCATATTTTCCTCATTTTTCTATTTTGTCCTACCCACCGGGCATCTAAAAATGGTACACACCTTGAGGGGAGTGGTACTACACTAGGAAATTTTCACAGAAAAATTTAAATTTCCCAATTTTCTTAATATTTCTATTTTATCCTACCCACAGGACAGCTCAAAATGGTACAAATCTAGAGGAGGGAGGTTCTACACAAGGAAATATCCGTAGTAAAATTTAAATTTCCCAATTTTCCTAATTTTTCTATTTTATCCTACTCACAGGACAGCTCAAAATTGTACAAATCTAGAAGGGGGAGGTTCTACACAAGGAAATATCCGTAGTAAAATTTAAATTTGCAAATTTTCCTAATTTTTCTATTTTATCCTACCCACAGGACACCCCAAAATAGTACAAACGTGGAGTTTGGTGGTTCTATACGAGGAAATGTACCTAGAAAAATTTTAATTTCCCAATTTTCCCAATTTTTTCTATTTTATCGTATCCACACGACATCTCATAATCTTAATAAAGTTCTAAACTAGGAAATTTTCCTAGAAAAATTTAAATTTGCAAATTAAAATTCCTTTTCCGATAAACTTCTTTCATGTGACAATCTGAAGCGGCACCTGGTCGTTTAGGGCCACCCTCTTAAGAAGGGCCGTCCAGGAAGCGCGGAAATAAAAAGCAGTAGGGAATCCCGAGGGCTCCTGTTTACGGGCAGGCCAATGAGGAAAGAAACAATGGCGGACAGCGTGACCCGCAGAGATAATCCGACGGTGTTTACGATCGAGCGACCGCAAGAACGAAAACAAACGACGGTCTCTCGCCGGGGCTGAAGTCCACTCGTACGGGCCGCTGCGGATAATAAGCGGTGGTAAAGTGACTATAGTAAACCGAGATCAGTGCTGGTCGCGGCCGGAACAATACGCCTGATGGTGTCTAACGGCAATTCGGTGTCGCGACGGATCATAATCATGACGGAAATTGACTCGAGAATTCAGGGAAAACGGTTTTCCCCCTCTCCACCAGTACTGGGTCCGGTCACGTGACGTTGCGACACACGCATGACGGTGACGGAGCGCGGTCACGTGACCTTACCGTGGGGGAATAGAGGGGGGAGAGTGGAGTGGGAGACTACTGGGCCCCGTTACTCCGAACTAGCGCTTCAATAAATAATAAAAATAATTAGAATTAGAATTAGAATTAATTCTCTTCTTTGTTGCTAGTGGACTGTCGATTTGATGCATTTTTGTGACGAAACTAGGCGACTAAAATTGAAAAAGGGCCTGAGAGAAATTTTTAGAGATTATTGTGATTGCGAAGGGACTGATAATTTGGTTTTGTTTTATAATTTTCTTTTTCTTGTTTTATAATTTTTAGAACCGGCGCAGTAAGTAGAGGGGGAGGGAGGAGTGGGAGGTTACTGGGCCCCGCTCCCCTAAACTGGAGCTTCAATAAATAATAAAAATAATTAGGATTAGAATTAGAATTATTTCTCTTCTTTGTTGCTAGTGGACTGTTGATTTGATGCATTTTTGTGACGAAACTAGGCGACTAAAATTGAAAAAGGGCCTGAGAGAAATTTTTAAAGATTATTGTGATTGCGAAAGGAGTGATAATTTGGTTTTGTTTTATAATTTTCTTTTTCTTGTTTTATGATTTTTAGAACCGGCGCAGTAAGTAGAGGGGGGAGAGTAGAGTGGGAGACTACTGGGCCCCGTTCCCCTACACTGGAGCTTCAATAAATAATAAAAATAATTAGAATTAGAATTAGAATTATTTCTCTTCTTTGTTGATAGTGGACTGTCGATTTGATGCATTTTTGTGACGAAACTAGGCGACTAAAATTGAAAAAGGGCCTGAGAGAAATTTTTAAAGATTATTGTGATTGCGAAGGGAGTGATAATTTGGTTTTGTTTTATAATTTACTTTTTCTTGTTTTATGATTTTTAGAACCGGCGCAGTAAGTAGAGGGGGAGGGAGAAGTGGGAGGTTACTGGGCCCCGCTCCCCTAAACAGGAGCTTCAATAAATAATAAAAATAATTAGAATTGGAATTACAATTATTTCTCTTCTTTGTTGATAGTGGACTGTTGATTTGATGCATTTTTGTGACGAAACTGGGTGAATAGAATTGAAAAAGGGCCTGAATGTTTACAGATTATTTTGTAATTATGAAAGGAATTTGATTTTGTTTTATAATTTTCTTTTTCTTGTGTTATAATATTTAGAACCGGCGCAGTAAATCGTGAAAAAGTCGAGCGTAATCGCGCCGGCAGATATTTCAGACACGGTTTATCAGAGCCGGGGAGTGCTTTTTAATCGTGGGCCAGTGGACAAGATACAAGGGACGACGGATAGCCGATCGATAAAATGCCGGACCTCCTCGTTCGTTCGCGATCGACCCTCCTCCCCTGTCTCTGCGTTCCACGAAGATTGTCCACACTTTTCCCGCTCGTTTCACACCGATTGCACTCCTTTGATTTGTGCCATTCTACCATTTCTACAGTCCAAACACTGCTCAAGTTCGTAGAATTAATATTTTCTTTTTTTTTCCTCTCTTCCGAAGCCGAATTCACTGGCTAGAATATGAATGATATTACTGAAATTTGAAACGGTGGGTCGCGACATTTTTTTTTCATTTATTCGTACAGTGGGGAATTCATTATAAATGGCTTCCATTTGATCGTGTACTTTTGGGGATCTTTATGCATTTGTTTGTACATTTTTAACAAACACCAATGACGTCTCTACCTACTCTTAGCATGAGAAGGGATTTTCTGGTTGATAAATTGAATTTGTTGCTCATCCTGATTTTTATGAAATAATTCCAATGGAAAGTTGGAGTTTGCGTAAAGTCGTAATTGTGGATTTTATGCATTTATGGAAAAATGGATAGATCAAAGGCACAAACAGTAAAAATATTTAAAGAATTTAAAAGCACTGTTTTCAGCTCGGTAATATGTTATTTAAAGAGAAAACAAATATCCTGTAATGTCTTGCAATTAACACAGACGATTTTTATTTTGCATAAAGACAGATTTGTTCAGTTATAACTAGACTGCGGATGTTTATGCAATTTTTTTTTAGGAAAGTGGAAACAAGTAGAATCTCATTTTCAGTGGTAGTGACCTTTGTAGATATGAAATAAATAAAAATTCTGTGCTAAGTTCTGTGGAATTTTATATTATAACACTTTTTGAACATTTTTATTTGCCGTTAATGCATAAAGAGCCAAAGTCTGGTTATAACATTTCGGTTTCCACGAACCAGTAGGACGAATTTTGTAAAAAAAAAAACGACGGCCCCTCCGGCCCTCGGAATTCGGCGCCAATGCAACTGATAAGTGTCACTCCACGATAACAGACGTGTGCATCGATCGGAAACGAACTTTTTCGATCGATTTCGAATGCGTTTCGACGCCCACTGTGTCCTGTCAACGATAATCACAAAAAAAAAAATCGAGCATCTGTCCCACAGTAAAAATACTAATATTCTTATTTATTTTTATATTACAAAAATATTAGATATAAAATTAAATAAAAATATCTTCTGATATTTACGATTAGACTAGACTGCACATTCAGTGCTGCTCATTCAGGAAAATTTTGAAACAGCAAACAATTTAGAAGAATTGGAAATTTATTAAAAATTTAGAAGAAGTGATATAAGTTAATTTCGACTTTTTAAAATTGTTAAGGAAGCAAGGAAATTTCTATTTAGCTCCTCTGTCTCTGACAATTAACAGAGACGATTTTTATTTTGCATAATAGAAATATAGTCTACTAACAATTAGACAGATTTTATGCATTTATGACAAAATGAGTAGTGACAAATTTAAAGTGGAAAAAATACTAAGACTATTAAAACCAATATATTATCTCCAACTTATGTGCTAAAATGATTAAAAATGAGCCTTTTACTTGTCTCCTGTTTCCCAAAAATGCATTAGATTTTTATTTTGCATGAAGATCCGTAGTTTGCTATTAATTAGACGGATTTTCTGCATTCATGACATAAATAAATAGTGACAACTTAAAACGGAGAAGATAACAATATATAATTTCCAATTTATGTGCTAAAATTATTTAAAAAAGGGCTTTTTCTTGTCTCCTGTGTCTCACAATTGTATTAAATTTTTATTTTCCATAAAGATTCGCAATCTAGTAATAATTTGACGAATTTTATACATTTATGACATAAATAAATAGTGACAACTTAAAACGGAGAAGATAGCAATATATAATTTCCAACTTATGTGCTAAAATTATTTAAAAAAGGGCTTTTTTCTTGTCTCCTGTGTCTCACAATTGTATTAAATTTTTATTTTGCATAAAGATCCGCAACCGGCTAACAATATAGCGTTAATCGCCAACAAGAATTGTTCCCTCTATGGAAATATCGAGAGCCGGAACATTTACGGAAGAGTAGGAAAGAAAAATCGCTTTGCAGTGCAGGGGCGTAGCGAGCGGGCGCGGAAAACGGCGCGCGATCAACAAACGTGATTTTTCACTGTTCGCCCGGGCGAATTAAAAATAATTTCGAGCGGCTCGCTCGCTGGCCCGGCTTTTAATTAAAGGAACGAGGAATCCGCGGATCGTTCAGCAATTTAGAGGTGGTACGCGGGTTCCGAGATTACCCGCTCTTAATCCAACAGCAGAAGTGTTTCGCGGGCCGTGTTTGCGAAGCGTATTAGCCGCGGGTCGGCAGGATTAATAAAGTTAAAAATGCACTTTGCGGCGGACGTGCGATAATGATAATTTCGCCGGCGAGCCCTAGCCTCCGAGCAAAAAGAAACGCGAAGAGCCGGTCGATTTTTTATCGGCCAGGCGATTTTAATTGCTTCGACCCCGTTGACCGACTCCCACGCCTCACCGACGCCATTTTTTTTACTCCCCGAGGTGCCAGGTGTGCAGCATTCTCCGTACAATTATCCTGGAATTTTTTTATAATTTTTACAGCGACGGAGACACAATTTTAATAAATACAATTTAAATCACAATTTTAATAAATCACAATAAGTCACAATTTTTGTGACACAGTCGCAAAAATTTGCTTCGGTTTCGTCTGAAGTCAGCGGCGGACCGATAACTTTGGGGCCCTGGGGCCTAACATTTTTCCGAGGATAAATTAAAATTAACTCGAGTACCAAAGATTTCTTTTATGCTTCAGTTTTTCTTCTAAACTGTTTTATTATATTTTTTTTTCACCGTGAAAGGGGCTCTTGGATTGAATGGGCATTTGTGACGAAAATCAATTAACAAAATATAAATTTGTGGAGATTTTTTAACAGAAGAAAGTGCTCCGACCACCTTCTGTAAACATTTCCTGCACGATTTTCCCATTTTAAATGATTTTTAAAAATTAATTCCTATTTTAAATGAAATTTTATTCTAAATTACTTTTAAATTTTATTCTACAATAATTTTCATTTTATTCCAAAGTAATTTTCATTTTTAAAATCAAAGTTTTAAATTTATAAATAGATTTCCATATTTTCAATGATTTTCAGCCCCTGTAACAGCTTTCAAATGAATTCGTAGCTTTCGTAACGAATATATTGTAATTTTATTTCAAGTCCGACTCCACTGTCCGCAAAATTCAGTAATTATTTGCAAACGCGGAGGAGCGACGGAAATAATTTTGCGACGGTAGAAATTATTTGCAAACGATCAACGAAATTGACGAAATTCGCGAATGAATTCGCACCGCCTAATAAAAAGGCCAATTGACAAATAAAAGATAAGAACTTCGATCGATATACGTTTTGTTCTTCGGCACGCATAATCGGGATTCGCTCGCATTATGCGTGGACGATTTTAAAGCGTAAACTACGATTATCGGCAGAATGAATTCGACGCTCCATAAACATTCGCGCGATCGATAATTCGTGGAGAACTAGCAACGATTAATCGGGAACTAGCGGCGATATTTAATTCATCGTTAAATAAAGGGCATCCGCGGCTGCAAAATTATTAACGCGCGCTCGTCCCCGTTGTTTATCATAAACAGCGTAGGAGTACGAGTTTGTTAGCGCCACCATTTTGAATGCGTCCATCCTGAATTTGCTTTGTTTAATTTCGACGGACGATTTGTCGATTAACTATACCACGCACGTTTGCCAGAAAAGAATTAATTAACGTTCCACGCTGAACGTGCCAAAATCAAATAACAAATGTGTCATAAATACAGGGGACGACGTAATTAGTGCTTCTCACGATTTATTAAAATTGTTAACAGGGGGAAATCAATTTTTACAACTCCTCTTCTCGTTTATTAACGCAAGAAATTTTTATTTTCCGATGAAGGAATAATTATTTCTAAATTTTGTTATTTGACAGTTTTCAATTAGTGCTTTGCATGATTTATTAAAATTGTTAAGAGGGGGAAATCAATTTTTACAACTCCTCTTCTCGTTTATTAACGCAAGAAATTTTTATTTTCCGATGAAGCACTAATTATTTCTAAATTTTGTTATTTGACAGTTTTCAATTAGTGCTTTGCATGATTTATTAAAATTGTTAAGAGGGGGAATCAACTTTTACAACTCCTCTTCTCGTTTATCAACGCAAGAAATTTTTATTTTCTGCGGAAGCAATAATTATTTCTAAATTTTGTTATTTGACAGTTTTCAATTAGTGCTTTTCACGATTTATTAAAATTGTTAAGAGGGGGGAATCAATTTTTACAACTCCTCTTCTCGTTTATTAACGCAAGCAATTTTTATTTTCCGCGGAAGCAATAATTATTTCTAAATTTTGTTCTTTAACAGTTTTCGGTAGCATTAAAAATGTTTAGTACTGAGGGTAAAATTGAATTTAATCTCGATTAATTGCAAGCTATAATATTTCTTTTCTCAATAATTAGAGTTGGAAATTCAATCTCCATTAATTGCAAGCTATAATGTTTCTTTTCTGAATAATTTGAGTTGGAAATATTTAGCTAAATGTTGTTACTGTCTTGCAGGTATTAATATTTGTGCCGATCGAATTGCAGAAATATTTCAAGGACGCAAAAATATTGTTGTATAATTATCGATTAATTAGGAGAGTTAGGAGCAGAGGTAAACGATTTGGCAATGGAGGTAGTTTTCGAAAAATCCGCGGTCTGGAAATCGCGAGGGTCGTTTCTGCTCGCGGAACTATTAAAAACGCCTAAATTCTCCGGACTCTTCTTTCGGACTGTTTAGCGTGGACACTGTGAAGAAGAACGGTGTTAGAAGAACCAATTTGGAGGGCACTAAATTGTTGAAAAGAGACGTTCCCCTTCGGCGCGGAATAAAATGGGTCATCGTAACGATTAACACGCGTCAGTGTTAAATGTTTCAACAAATCCGATGTGTCGTTCAATGGATCCCTTTCCTCGGCTCCGTTCAGGGTCCCCCAGTTCATAGTTAAACTGACCGAGCAATTTGCCACATTAGACCGCACTTCGCACTTCCTTGAAGAACAACTATAGTTACCGCGAATCACTAATTTTTCCGCGGACCCCGACCACCGTCACGACCATAATTCACACACGCGACCCCGTACAACTCCTTCAGAAACTCTCCTACACCCTATTTTCTTTCTCATTTTTTCCCCATGAACTTCAGCCTCGCAATACAGTATAAACAAACTGTCGATTTTATGCAGTTGTGGCAGAAGTGAGCCGCAGTAAAAATATTTATATGTTGTTCTCAATTTTTATTAAGATCATGATTTTATTCTAACTATTTATTTTATATCTACTTTATCACCATCTATTTTGTATTTATTTATTTTCATTCCATTTGTGTGTGTTTATAGCAAAAATCAGTAGGTACATTTTAAAACAGTAGAAACACGAAAATGATTTAAATATATTTATATGTTCTCCTCAGGTTTTATTAAGATCATAATTTTATTCTACCTACATATTTGTTTTTATGTCTATTTTATCACCGTCTATTTTGTATTTATTTATTGCCATTCGATTTGTATGTATTTATACCAAAAATGAGTAAGTGCAATTTAAAACGGTAGAAAGATGAAATGAAAATAATTTTAAAGTGTTTATAAATACACATATTATCCCCTACTTATTGAAATCATAATTTTATTCTATCTATTTTATTACCGTCTACTTTATATTTATTTATTTCATCCGATTTGTACGCATTTATAACAAAAATGAGCAAATACAGTTTAAAACAGTAGGAAGACCAAAATAATTTGAAAATATTTACTACATTACCCTCAACTTATTAAAATTACAAATTTTATTTTATTCACTTATTTTATACTCATTTCACCACCATCAATTTTCTATTTATTTACTCTATTCGCCTCATATACCAACTATCTAATAATTATTAAATTGAAAAGGAAATGTCTATGCGATTTCTCTCCCCTGCAATTGACACAGAAAATGTTTTACTTTACCTAAAAATCCGCAGCTCGCAATAAACATTTAAAGAAATTATTGCCCCGTTATTTACTATTTTATTTGATTAAAAATTCATAATAGTTTAAATTAATTCGCGACTTCGTTCAATAACCTCATCAGAAAAGCTTAGGCGACGCCAATTGAGAAAGAGTATTCGAATTATTAATAATTGTAATAATATTCGAGAAATAAAATGGCGACGGTTGTAGACATATTGATTCGCAGCGAGTTTCATCGTCGGCCCGCAATCGAATCATCGAATTAATCCGCACTTTTCGTCCGATTTCGTTGAAATTAACCGTTCATCGTGTCGAATAATTAACCGTTCGGCGGCCGCCCCTCCCCTCCCATGAATATTAAACGAGACGTAATAAAAAGAGATCGGATTTTCATGGGGGATAATTAGGTTAGATTGATTCGATCAGGCCTCCTCTCCCCGTTTCTTCGCCGTCGCTCCGCGGCGTCGCTCACAGTTTTCTTCGTTTCGCAATGGCGGATCCGATAACTGGGCTAGCTTATCGCTCGACTTTTATCGTGCATTTGAATAGCATAAATTTCACTCGCATACATTTCCCGCGGCGTGTCTCGTGGCCCAGATATACGTTCTTTATCTGGCTATACTTGAGCGCGAACCTTGCTCCAAAATTTTGCTCCAAAATCGATCAAAAAACCATCGAATAATCTTCAATTTTACAGTTTCTATTATTTATTAGATTGTTGCATACGAAATACTCGATTTTCGTTACATTCAGTACGGTAAATTTGAAGTATTAATTAAGTTGGGCGCGGATTGAATTTTGTTTAGATAGAAAACAATTTTTTATTTAGATTCTGAGTCAGTTTTATGAAAGTCTGTTATGTTAAGGGGTGTTATGAACAAAATGGTGCGAACCTTGCTCCAAAATTTTGCTCCAATATCGACAAAAAAAAACCATTGAATAATCTCTAGTTTTACACTTTCTATTATTTATTAGATTGTTGCATACGAAATACTCGATTTTCGTTACATTCAGTACGGTAAATTTGAAGTATTAATTAAGTTGGGCGCGGATTAAAGTTTGTTTAGATAGAAAACAATTTTTTTTATTTAGATTTTGAGTCAGTTTTATAAAAGTCTGTTATGTTAAGGGATGTTATGTATAAATTGGTGCGAACCTTGCTCCAAAATCTTGCTCCAAAATCGATCAAAAAACCATCGAATGATCTTTAATTTGACAGTGTCTATTTTATTTATTAGATTGTTGCATACGAAATACTCGATTTTCGTTACATTCAGTACGGTAAATTTGAAGTATTAATTAAGTTGGGCGCGGAGTGAATTTATTTAGATAGAAAACAATTTTTTATTTAGATTCTGAGTCAGTTTTATAAAAGTCTGTTATGTTAAGGGATGTTATGTATAAATTGGTGCGAACCTTGCTCCAAAATTTTGCTCCAAAATCGACAAAAAAAAACCATTGAATAATCTCTAGTTTTACACTTTCTATTATTTATTAGATTGTTGCATACGAAATACTCGATTTTCGTTACATTCAGTACGGTAAATTTGAAGTATTATTTAGATTCTGAGTCAGTTTTATAAAAGTCTGTTATGTTAAGGGATGTTATGTATAAATTGGTGCGAACCTTGCTCCAAAATCTTGCTCCAAAATCGACCAAAAACCATCGAATAATCTTTAATTTTACAGTGTCTATTTTATTTATTATATTTTTGCATACGAAATACTCGATTTTCGTTACATTCAGTACGGTAAATTTGAAGTATTAATTAAGTGGGGCGCGGATTGAAGTTTGTTTAGATAGAAAACAATTTTTTTTATTTAGATTCTGAGTCAGTTTTATAAAAGTCTGTAATGTCAAGGAGTGTTATGAACAAAATGGTGCGAATATTTGGCAAATAATTTGTTACTAGAGATTTATTCTAGTTCTTTTGCGTCGCTTTTATGCAAATTCGAGGAGCAATGGTTACTCCGCCGGGATCCGACTTTTATTTAACAAAAATATTTGTGTCTCGTAAACCGAAGAACTGAGAATACGTGAAAAATTATGTCAAAGAAGAATCTTGTGCATTTCAAAGCGTCCTGTTTCTGCCGACGGACTGCAGGAGCAATTTTAATCTCTCGGGACAGGACTGTGTTTAATTAATCAGTCGGTTTCTGTCTTAAACATTGACAAAGGAGCACAACGAGAAAAAAGTATTGTAGAATTGAAGGAGCGTTCCACTATTTTCCTTTCCTTATTTTAAACTTTCAATTAATCAACCAAATTCTCTCTTTGAAATTAAAGGACTGAAATAGATGAAGAAATAGATAAAGAATCACGACGAAGAATAATTTTACACGTTGCAAATAATGTGTATTGTAAATTTCAGACGCGAAGGACGCGAGCGTCCTGTTTCCGCCGACGGCACGCAGCAAGCGTAATTCAAGGGACCTCTAAAATCGATATGAAAAAATGTATACTCCGTCAATTATCATTTGATTACTGTATAACAAAAGTACAGGTAGCTTTGCAATTATTCCATAAAATTGACAGCGCTCATCTCCGAAAATGAGCAACGAAAATAAATGAAACAAACTTTCAGATTCATATAACATTCCTCCATTTTCATAAACCCCTTACGCTATGATCTAACTTGTGGTTCCACCGATTAGAAATTTTTCAGAAGAAAGAGAAAATTTATAATTTATAATTTCGCTGAATTTAAAGGAACATGTTCAAACAAAGAATTCTCGAGTGTGACTCGATAGTGGGACTGGACCGCGAGTATTTATGCAAAATAACAATTTTTTGGCGACTTTAAGGGGCCACTAAAAATTGCTGTATCATTATTCAAAATATTTTTTACATTACTAAACTTGTTTGTATTTAACAAATTACTAAACATTTCAGCATTGTAGGAATAAATTGCACCATTTTGTTTGTATAACATGAAAAAATGATATGTATTGTAGAAGGGAAATATTTTAGGTCGGAAGAAATGTTTCATTTTGGAGTTAAAATAGCTTCGAGTGCGAAGGGTTAAAAATTGTATACAGATGAAAACAGGATAAATCCTTAAATCTCTGTAATCTCCACCTCTCAATTTTAGAAAGGAAAAATTGTTTCATTTTGGAGTTAAAATAGCTTCGAGTGCAAAGGGTTAACCCTTAGCACTGAAAGAAATTACAAAAACTATTACAGAATATTTGTTACATCAGAAAATTTGTATTTAACAGATTACTAAACATTTACATAGATATTAGGAAACCGGAGATTGGGATTGGGAAATTAGATCAGTTTCATATGAATAAATAAAAATATTCTCAGACGGAAGAAAAATTTAGTTTTAGAATGAAAATAGCTTCGACTACGAAGGGTTAAAAATTGTATACAGTTAAAAACAGGATAAATCCTTAAATTTCTGTAACCTCCACCTCTCTATTTTAGAAAGGAAAAAATGTTTCATTTTGGAGTTAAAATAGCTTCGAGTGCGAAGGGTTAAAAATTGTATACACTTGAAAACAGGATAAATCCTTCAATTTCTGTAATCTCCACATCTCAATTTTTGAAAGGAAAAATTGTTTCATTTTGGAGTTAAAATAGCTTCAAGTGCGAAGGGTTAAAAATTGTACACACTTGAAAACAGGATAAATCCTTAAATTGTAATCTCCGCCTCTCAATTCCACGAACGCATTTCTCCCCCCATAAAACCGTGAAATCCACATTCCGCCAATAAATACTCCAAAAATCGCAGTAACAATATCATCCCCTTTTCCATAAACTTTCAGACCCCCCTGTAAGTCCCGTAATTCGAAACCAAAAATATTTCCTCGGCTGGAAGGCTCCTCTGCCAAAGTTCGCAAGAACAAAGGAAAAATCATGGAACAATCTTTCAAGAAACGAACCTCAGTAGTCTCGATCGTGTCCAGCATGGGGTCCTCCATCTTCCCCGGCTCGGCGAGAGGCGTCGCGCACGGGGATGATGATCGCGGGAGCGTCAAAATCGTGGCGAAAACGCGTCGTCGACCGAACTCGTACTGTAGGATCCGCGAAAAAGCTGTGCGCGAGGGGGGGGGGGAGGAGGTGACGGTAGAAGAGGAGGACGAGGGAAGAGACGAGGGGGGAACAAGTAGGAGGCTTCCAGGGGGTGGTTAGGGGTGGCAGGGAGCGAGAGAGAGAGAGAAAGAGAGAGCGAGAGAGAGCGAGGTAGTCGAAGAAACAAGAGGTGGCGAAAGTGGTGCCGGTTCCGAAGAAAGCGTCGCGACGCGATGCGTCGGGGTCGCGTGACGCGCGGGATAGGTGTCAAACGCGTGGCCGGACAGACAGTTGACATGACATGGTAGAAGAGAAGCGCGACGCTGCTCGTCGGTACGTGCTGTTCGACGTCGGGCGTCGTCGTCGTGATCGTCGTGCTCGGTATTGCGCAAGAGCGGCGTCGCGACGCGTTTCGCAGCTGCGCGGCGAGGAGAGACCCGGAGAGCCGTTCCGAGGCATTATCGCGCCACCGATTCACGCGACACGAAGGGGACGGTTAGGCGAACCCCGTACCTAACCGGTGGCCACGCTACGCCGATTGGACCGCGTGAATCGATAGTGGGGAACGTCGAGCGCCGACTGGCCTGCTGGTACGAGTGGGCGTGGCGAGTGGCGCGCGGAGTGGGGCGTGTTTGAACAAGATCGGGAGACTCAAGAGTAGCGGAGTACACTCGCTAACCGGCCTCCATCCACACGGCACACAGAGAGACAGTGAATGAGGGAGAGTGGAGGTGAGGCGGCTCAAACAGGCCCCGCTCAAACACAACTGTTCCTGTGTGTTCAGCGAGAGACCCGCGCCACGATCAACGCGGTAACACCACTGCCTCTCCTCTGTCGCGTAGTCTAGCGTCGCGCCGCGTTCCTCCGAGGATCACAGAGATCGAGAAACCCACCCCGGTTGATCCCGTTGATCGTCGAGTTTGTACAAGTGAAACATTTTTGCTCCGGGTCCGAGAGGTGACTAACAAGTGTGCTCGTAAGGGATAATCCAGTGAATAAATTTTCTTTGTGATTTCACAGAGAACAGTGCTATATTATAATCTGTGAAGTTTCCAGTGAGATCCCAAGACTACTACTGTTTTTTTTTGGGTAGCCGAGAGAAAGTGAGATCGTGGTAAAGAGACATAGAAGTATTCGTCGGTAGGATTGCGCCGTCGGTGGAGAAGATTAAGGGAGCCTCGCATTATCAGCAGTCGTGGTACCGAGGCTTTCATGATTCCCGTTTGACGAGCAGACAACAGTCTGCCATCCCGGCGCCGGTTAGCTCTATGACCATGCTCCAGTCGCAGAAGCTGTACGGCGACGCTGGTAGCTTCGGCGGCGCGATGACCAGCGCCGCGATGTCCCATATGGGCAGCATTCCGCCGTCGTACACCTCGATCAACTCGATGGGCTGCGTGTCGATGGGCATGTCGATGGGCGTCGGTGTCGGCCCGAGTTGCAGCCCGCAGGGCGCCGGCGGGTTCAACATGAGCTCCGTCAGCTCCGCTATGGGGATGGCGACGATGGGCGGCGGTGGCATGAGCAGCTACGGTGGCACCTCTATGGCGAACGGTAGCGCGTGCATGGGCGCCGTCGGTTACGGCCCGTTGACGCCAGCCGGCGGCACCGGGGTCGCCAGAGACCCTCTGTCCCTCACCGAGCCGGATTCGCCTAACTCCGCGTCGCAACGCGTCCGCGCTGACAAGTCCTACAGGCGTAGCTACGTGTCCTCCAAACCGCCGTACTCCTACATCAGCCTGATCACCATGGCAATTCAGAACGCGCCGTCCAAGATGCTCACCCTGTCCGAGATCTATCAGTTCATCATGGACCTGTTCCCCTACTACAGACAGAACCAGCAACGCTGGCAAAACTCGATCAGGCACTCGCTGAGCTTCAACGATTGCTTTGTTAAAGTCCCACGCACCCCTGACAAGCCAGGCAAAGGTTCTTTCTGGACCTTGCACCCGGAGAGCGGGAACATGTTCGAGAACGGTTGCTACCTGCGGCGGCAGAAGAGGTTCAAGGATGAGAAAAAGGAGCTGACCAGGCAGTCGAACAAGCACCAGCAACACCAGCAACATCACACCAGCATCGCCGGCACAGGGACTACAGTGGAGCACAACAGTAGCCCGACGCATCGCATAGCGCCGGCCGCCGGCAGGAACACGACCTCCCTGCATCATGCCAGTCAGCAACAAGAGGACAAGGATCAGCATTCGCTGGTGTCCTCGCATCATCATCACCATGCGGCTAGTCTGCATCAGCATCACGCCGGCCTGAAGAGCGACGCGACGGACATAGGCGGGCTCCTGGGTCCCGACCTGGGCGCGGCGCACGACGAGCTCACCGCCATGGTCAGCCGTAGCCTTCATCCTCATCTGATACCCGACTCTTCAGCGTTGCACCACGGGATGACCGGTAGCCTGAAACAGGAGCCCCCGTACACCGCGGCCAGCCATCCCTTCAGCATCACCAGGCTACTTCCTGGAGCCACGGCGGGCACCTCCCCCGGTGCACAAGACACCAAACCCCCCGAGATGAAGATGTACGAGCAGTTGCATCAGAGTTACGCGAACTTTGGCTCCTCGCATCATCCTCACGCGCATTCCGCGCCGCCAAGTCATCATCATCACAACGGGATGCACACCAGCCCGAACACCGCCGGGCCCATGCACAACATGACCAACCATCATCATCAGGAGTACTATCAGAGCCCGCTGTACCATCATGCGACCAGTGTGGCCAGCAGTAGTGCTCCGCCGCCGCCGACGGTCGTCAGCGCTGCACCAGGATTGTGACATCATGCTACGCACCCCTACGCCTTGGCCTGAGCCGCTGCTGCCGCGGCATACGCCGCCAACAACGCTCCCTCCGCCATGCAAGACCTCGATTATCATCGACATCATCATCAGCATCAACAACAACAACAACAACAACAGGCCTCTTTGTCGTCGTCCTCCTCCTCGCCGTCGTCCTCCTCCGTTTCCTGCCAGCCCAACTCGCAGCCGTCCGTCGACAACAACGACAACAACGACGCGACCGTCAACTCCGCCGGTCAACGACGCCGGCGTCGCGACGACAACCCTGCGGACTCTTGCGTTCAAGAGGAAGAGTACGACGACGAAGAGGAGGAGGAGGACGAGGAGGATATCGTCTGATGATGCAGCCAACCACGCTGAGGACAACGCGAGTGTCGAGTTTCTTCTTGGCTGGGGCGTCGCGACGCTCGCGGAGGTATTTACGGTTATGATTGTAGGGGTGTGTCGCGAGTTAGGTTAACGAGCGGGATTCGGGTCTGGCCTCGGAGGTGTCCTAATCGAGTAAACAAGCTTCTCTCGATTTATGTCCCCACGACCTTGGCCGCCCAGGAGTGTAAACATTGTACACAAACCACCCCGCGGGACTTTTATCGGATAGATGGGACATGGATCGAGTAGAGACCGTGTTTACGAGTTCTGGAGGTTATTTGGTCGAATTTTGAAAAGTTGTCGACACTTTCACTGCCCTGAACGATCTCACCGAGTCAGATTGGAAAATTGAAAGCATAGGGTTATAGTTTATGGTATTAATTTTAATTAACCCCCCTTGCCATAGTAGATTCTGAACAGGGTCTAAATATATATTTCTTATCGATTTTCCTTAAACCGAAATAAAATTCTATTTTAGCGTTGTTATTATATACAGGCATACAATAGATATACAGTCGAGTCGGAAAATAAGTTAACGACTGGTGTATGCAGGCAAATGAATATGACATGTCTTTAATCTTTAATAATGATAATATATGTTCTACTAACATATTTGTTTATTTCCTTACACCTCCTAAATAAAAACAATACAATAACTTGATTTTATTCATCATATTCATAGCCTACATATCACCAAATGTTAACTTACTTTCCGACTCGACTGTAAATTTTCTCCTTTTTTTTAGGAAATTATAAATTACAAAAAAGTTCTAATCACTGAAACCGTGAAATAAATCGTACACAAGGGGTTAATACCATATACCATATTATTATAGAGTTTTAGTTTGTGGTATTAATTTTAATTAATACCATAGACTATAATTTTACCATTTTATTTTACCATTTCAATTTTTTCCAATCTCTTGAGTCTTGCGAATTTTTCGGGAAATCCATTTTTAACTCTCTTTGCACTGTTGTAAATTTAATCACAAAGCAGAACGTTCCTTTTGGAGAGTGTTGAACCACTTTTTGAGAGGAACCGAAATCTTTTTGTTCCCGTAAAATCTGTGTGTCGATAGAGTATTTGCGTAACCCGTGCATTTGCATAAATAATAAATGTGTGTCGATGATAGTCTCCGGCAAAGAGTTAACGATGGAATCGGTACAGTAAAAATGGCAGTGAAAGCCGGGTATCTTAATTTTTATTGTTGACTGCCATGTATAATGGCAATTAAAATGAATTTTTACGTTAACATATTCATTGTAGCAAAATTTGATTGGGATCTGTAAAATGCAAGAAAGTTGGAGAACCACACGATACGATACATTTCATTTTTTGTCAATTTCTATTTTATTAGATAACTTACTTCGATTTCATGGAATTCTTTAGCTTTCTTGTTTGGTGATCAAAGTGTTAATTGTTGATAATAATTCAGTCTTGTTGTTTCGAGGTAATGGATACTTTCGAGGCCCCGAGCCGATCCGTCGCGCAGCGAAACGAGCATGAATTTCGGATTCTCGTAGCGCCTAATTTTTAAGAACGAATCTGTCGAACGATCAGGCTCGAGACATACTGTTCACCTCGTTTATGCGAACGCGTGAGCATCAGAGTTCGGAGTTACTCGCGGCGATCTAACATCGTCCGAGAGACGCAGCCGTGAGTCGGCAATACGTTTTCGATAATAATGCTTGCACAATGCTCGGAAGAGTAGCTTCTTCTTCTTCTTTTTTTTTTATCTTTTCGTTCTTGAGATTTCGAGTGGTCCGAATCTCGAGTATCCGCGGTGGCCATGGCCCGTATTATTTCGCTCGCTGTCCTTTCGAAAAGATCAAAAACCAGCTCCCCACGTTTTGAAAGTGTCGAAGCTTTAACACTTTGAGCGCTATCGATCTGAAAAACAAAAAAAAAAAAAAAGAAAAAGAAATGGGAAAGCAATTTATTCGATAAGTAGACGTAGCGAATTTTTTTAGCGAAGAATAGTACAAGTGAAACAATATATATATACTGTTTATAATTGAATAAATTAACGCTAGGTGTACCGAGCACTAAAAGTATTTTATATTACTTTATGAAAATAACCAGAATCTGCAGCCCAAATTTTTGGCTATATTCTTCTCAATAATATTTTCAAAAAGAAATAAATTTGTTGAACAATTCCTGGTGGATGTGTCGTTAGAAATAACGAGAATCTGCTGCCCAAATTTTTGGCTATTTTCTTCTCAATAATATTTGCAAAAAGAAATAAATTTGTTGAACAATTCCTGGTGGATGTGTCGTTAGAAATAACGAGAATCTGCAGCCCAAATTTTTGGCTATATTCTTCTCAATAATATTTGCAAAAAGAAATTTGTTTGAATAATTCCTGGCGGATGTGTCGTTAGAATCTCTATAATTGTAAATTAAAAATGTTAGAACCCGTCATTTTGCTATTTGGTTTCTGTCTCTGACAATTAGAGTGCAGAGTGTACGCATTTATCAATTTACGCTTCGGAAGAATCTAAAAATAGGAATCTATATCTAATGACGTCAAATAAGAAGGAAAATCAATTTCCATTTTATTCCAGTTCGATAAAGCTCCGCTCAGAATGAAAACAATTTTTCTTAAGCATAAAAGGTGAAAGGTGAACCGAACACAGATTATCCTGACAATTTGTTTGTTTGAATTTGAATTTATTGAGAATTTGTTTAGCATTTTTGGGGAGGCGCTCAAAGTGTTAGCCGTGGTCCCTTACCTGGGAACTTTAATCTCGAACATTGACAATTAAGTTAGATAGTTGTTAACTCCGGAGCTACTCGAATATTGACTCGTCTTCAAGGTCGCGGAAATAGTTGTGACCAGACTGCGGATCTTCATGCACTTCTAATAAAATTCAGTAGATAAAATTTGAAATTGTAGGAAAATTAAAAAAATTTCAAACGTTATGTACCGTTTCTTAAATCATCTATTAAAATTAGCAAGCGAAGAAATAACATTCCACCTGGTTTCTATTTCTTGTAATCAGACAATTTTTATTTTGCATAAAGATCCGCAGTCTAGCGGAGGATGTTATATCCCCGACTTATTAAAAAGAAATTAAAAAAACAAAATATGTGGTCTTATAATCAAGGTATAAAATTTGTATTCTGCAAGCAGTTATGAAAATTGCTCCCGCAATTTTTCATAAAGGCAACTTTATTAAAACGGAGTCTTTTCGCCGGAATTTTGCGAGGAAGCGAGTCACTTCGAGTTCTCCGACGGTTGAAAAAATAATTTCTCGCGACGGCTCCTCGGAAGATCGGAGGCTGTGACGCAAGGATTGATCTATTCGATCTATAATAGGATTGATTAATTTCTCGATTGCCGCGCGAAAAGGCGCGGTTCTATAAAATACAATAAAAAAAAAAAAAAAGAAAGAATCGGTTTGAAGTGTCTGACTCACGGTCGCGATACCAGCGGGAATCTATGTATAGAGCAGAGATTATGGAATGTCGACGACGACGACGACGACGACGTTCTCCAGGTTTTCTCGGACTCCTTTCGTCGCGACGGTTTCCCCGACGCGCGTCGGTTTTCTGTGATACGCGACAACGATGCACGAGGCGATTCTGAGTAGCCTGCGGACTGCGGAGTCCGTTTCCGTTTCCGTTCCCTTTCGTTCCGACGCGAACCCGATCCCATCCGACGGGCATGGAAATTTCACGGAGCCGCGGCAACCTGAAAATGTCGGGCCGGGTCGGGCCTCGCCGAGAATTTCCCTCGGAATCGTACGATCTCGCCAATTTCAAGATTCTCAAATACATCAGCAGTTCCGCGATTTTCCGGGCCGGGCCGGGCCGGGTCGGGCCGGGTCGGGCCGGGTTACGTCGGGCCTGAGTGAGAAGTCCTCTCAGATGGGTCAAGAATTTTTCTCGGGATCGAGACGGGCCCTCCAAAAATTTCCGGGACTCCAGAATACATCAGGAGCTATGAGAATTTGCGGGCCGGGCCGGGTCGAGCCTGGATGGGAAATCTGGATGGGAAGAGTCAGAAATTTTTCTCGGGATCGAGACGGGCCCTATAAAATTTGTCAGGACTCCCGAATACATCAGGAGTCACGAGAATTTCCGGGCCGAGTCGGGTCGGGCCGGAGCTAGGTCGGGTCTGGATGGGAAGTCCTCTCAGAAGGGTCAGGAATTTTTCTCGGGATCGAGACGGGCCCTATAAAATTTGTCAGGACTCCCGAATACATCAGGAGTCACGAGAATTTCCGGGCTGGGTCGGGTCGGGCCGGGTTAGGTCGGCCCTGAGTGAAAAGTTCTCTCAGAAGGGTCAGGAAAATTTCTCGGGATCGAAACCAAAAATGGGATCGCTCTTTAAAAATTGTCAGGACTCCCGAATACATCAGGAGTCACGAGAATTTCCGGGCCGGGTCGGGTCGGGCTGGAGCTAGGTCGGGTCTGGATGGGAAGTCCTCTGAGAAGGGTCAGGAAAATTTCTCGGGATCGAGACCAAAAATAGAATCGCTCTCCAAAAATTACCAGGACTATTAAATACATCAGGAGCCACGAGAATTTTCGGGCCGGGCCTGGCCGGGCCGGTTCGGGAGAATTTCTCTTGGGCTCTCGCAAAATTTCAAAATTCTCAGATATATCAAACCTCCCGAGATTCGCGACAATTCAGGATTGTCCCCGGCTAGAATATTCGACATAGAGCAAAAAGCCCGTGCAAAATTCTCGGCCCGACCCGACCCGACTCAGCCCGGTTCGGGAGAATTTCTCTCGGGCTCTCGAAAAATTTCAAAATTCTCAGAATTCAGAATTGTCCCCGGCTAAAATATTCGATATAGAGCAAAAAGCCCATGCAAAGTTCTCGGCCCGACTTGGCCCGGCCCGGTTCGGGAGTAATTTTTTTCGGGCACTTTCAAACTTCAAAATTCTCAGATATATCAAAACTCCCGAGATTCGCGACAATTCAGGATTGTCCCCGACTAAAATATTCGACATAGAGCAAAAAGCCCGTGCAAAGTTCTCGGCCCGAACCGACCCGACCCAGCCCGATTCGGGAGAATTTCTCTCGGGCTCTCGAAAAATTTCAAAATTCTCAGATGTATCAAAACTCCCGAGATTCGCGACAATTCAGGATTGTCCCCGGCTAGAATATTCGACATAGAGCAAAAAGCCCGAGCAAAATTCTCGGCCCGACCCGACTCGGCCCGGAAATTGTCGGGGACCCGTCCGTGCCATCTCTCCAGGTCCTTCGGAGACATTTTCGGGTTCCGGTAGATCTCCGAAGCGAGCGGATCTAGGGCGGAAAGCTTCTCACAGCTTCGAGACGCGAACATCCTTCTCTCATCCTCTTTTTCTGAGTCCCCGAGACCGAGGATCCTCTTTCTTTCAGCCCGCGGGACGCGAGGGCGGGTTCATTAGGGGAGAATTGTGTCGGAAGTTGGATATTTCAGCCGCTGATGGAGTTTGAATAGGATTGACCTGGATCGAGAGCGTCGATTTCTTTTTAGCTGAGATCTTTTTCCTTTTCTTTTTTTTTTTTTTATTCGTTGCTGAGGATCGTTAGCGACCGGAGATATCCGGAGCTAAGTCACAGTCGGCCAGGATTTCGGACGTCTTCGTCCTGGAAAAAGGAAACTGTGTGCACGCTCGAGTGGTTCGTGGATCGGGGTAATTATCGAGATTGAGTGGAGGTTCTTCTGTGTTTAATCGGTTTCGCAGGGATGATAGTAATTTGATAGACCGAGGATCTTTATGCACAATTTTTGTAGACGGATTTTCAAAGTCCGGAATCTAGTGAAATTTTGTTTTGTTGTCTTTGCAGGTCTGAGATAAATAGAAATTACGCTCTGTCAAGTTTTAGCAGTTTTTGTAAATTTTTAGAGAAATGGTATGAAGGACCCGCAGTCTGCTGATGGAGTTAGGGTATCCCGATTTGATAATTTGATAATTTTCTGTCGCAAGGTGGATTTTTAGATGGAATCTAGGAAATGTGTTTTGGAAAGATTTATATCGATCAGTCTCTAGTCAATGAAGACTGTCTTTGACGATCATTTGAGAGTGCTGTCAAAAAGAAAAAGATATAAATAGTTTTCGAAATATAATTTGTACCTTTTGATAAATATCTCAAAAGCGCATCCCTCTCGAGACTTGAATTAACATTTATTGTACGCACAAAAGTATCAATTTTGCGAATTACCGTTTCAAGAAATAATTTTTACCTGTTTATAAATATTTCAAAAGCGCACCCGCTGAGATTTAAATTAACTTTTATTATAGCGTATGCACAAAAATATCAATTTTGATAATTCTAAACTGTCTAAGATGCCTTGCGTTGTATGTACGAGAAAATCAATTTAAAAAATTAACAATTACAATCTAGTAACACGTAGAAAGAATCAATGGTGCTACTTGTGTTAGATACGTACGCTGAGCTTAATAGACACAAATTAACAGTTTAACAATCACGCTAGACTGCGTATATCACGCACGAAAATGTGTAGGTGCAGTTTAAAGCAAGGAAAGCATTACGAGAATTTACCGCAGCTTATGAAAGTTATTAAAAAAGGAAACAACATTTCACTTGCCTTCAATTTTGCACAATCGACGCAATTTTGATTTTCCATAAAAGATTCGTGGTCTGGTCATGGTTAATTGGTACATCGAAGATGTGTCGAGAGGCAAGCTAGCCTGACAGCGATCGACGGCGCACAGTGGGCAAAAACGGCCTTTTTCGATTCAAAATCAAAGAACTTTCGATAGGAATGAGGTAGAGCGATGAAATTTTTTTTAAATGAAAGCTGAAACTTTGTAGAATATGGGAAAAATAGGGAGATTACGGTACGAACGTTTTTTAACCTTGAGAAAATTCGTTAAAGTTGCACAATTTCAAGAAAGTGCCAGTAGTAATGACAGCGATATGTCAAGCGATGACGAGATGCGAAGTGCTTCATGTTTCGTAAGTAACTCAAAACGTTAAAATACTTCATTATTATTATTTTTATTGTGTTTTATATATGAGAATACGATATACTTTCAAACTAGTGTGTTATCAAGTCATTTTAACGGAAAAATTTCATTAATTTGTGTCACAAAAATCTATTTTTCTCAAAAACCAGAGGTCGTAGACAAATTTTGAAAACAGATTCGAAATCAGCGTGAAAAAATCTATGGGAAACGATATATAGTATGTTAAAAAAAAATTTTCCGCGCGTATCAGCGGCAAAAACAAAATTTTCTTGAAATTGTGCAACTTTAACGAATTTTCTCAAGGTTAAAAAACGTTCGTACCGTAATCTCCCTATTTTTCCCATATTCTACAAAGTTTCAGCTTTCATTTAAAAAAAATTTCATCGCTCTACCTCATTCCTATCGAAAGTTCTTTGATTTTGAATCGAAAAAGGCCGTTTTTGCCCACTGTGCGGCGCCGATCTAGAGCGTGGATCGTTCGATTCATCCACCCCGAGCGATTGTCGCTCTCTGACTCACGATTGTTGTCCCGGGGAAAGAAAAAGCGTCCACAATCGTCTAGCAAGTATGTTTATCGACGCGTTAGATTGATACTAGAAGCCGATAGCATAGGTCTTTTTAGGATTATCTGTTCCTGACACATGCCTCTTTCACCGGTCGTTGATCTCGATCGGTATGTATGTGTCTTCTCTTCTCTCTCTCTCTCTCTCTCCCCGGCTCGTTATCGTCGAGCGGTGCAATTGTTCGCGCGGTTCACACCGAACGATTTTGTCGGTGCTACAATTAGGCTTTATCTGGATCTCGATCTCCTCGATAAGCCGAAATCGAGGCTCGATCGTTCTCCTCGTCTCGGGGATGCAACTTCGTTTCGGATCGATCACTCTGATCGATCATTCGCCGCGAAACTTTTCCAGAATAACTGTGAATTCAGATTTCAAGGGTTAGGGTAATCGAGGATCCACGAATTTCCCATTTTTCATCAAAACTTTTCGATTTTTCTCGAATTTCTGAAATTTCCCGAATTTTAACTTTGACTTGTCGAAAATCCAGAATTTTTTATTCTTAATTATTTTTACCAGAGTTAGGTTTCTGTGCATTATGGCGAAATATGAGTAGGTGAAATAGAAAAAACACCAGATGAATTTAATTGAGATAATTAGAGGAGAAATCAATTTTTATGTCACTCCCTTTTGAAAACAATTATTATTTGATAATTGTTGTGTACAATTTTGTTCCCATATAAATTGACACTTTTCATTTCGAAATAAGAAAATTGCTACATAGAAATATCGGCGTGGGTCAGAAACGACCCCGGTGTAGGCCTAGACTCGCAGTAATCCAACAGTTCGAATCCCACTTATTTATTCCAATATTAACTAAGCACAAGTTTGTGTTCGTATTAAAATTGTTAGCTACAAGAATGAGTCCCCACCGAGCTTCTTATAAACAATTATGACGTCACATTCGATACTGAAAATTGAAACAATGTTAAATGCTCAGTGAACAATTATCACGAGAAAAACGAGGCTTGGTTGGAGATTATTTTCGTGGTTAATAATTATAATAAGTTGAGAATATCGACAATAGTACTTAAATTTCACCTACTCGTTCCTAGTCACTGAAAGATACAATCGCAGTTTTTTGTGTAGGTGCTAGATGGACAAACATAGTTTTTCCCACTCGATACATCGTTAAACTTTACGATCTTCTGTCAACAAATAACAAGATTTACCGTGTCGACTTGTATGTTGTGTTAAAGATAGGTTATCAGAAGACTGCGGATTTTATATATTTATAACAAATATAGATCGATGACATACAGAACGGTAGGGACGGTAGGATTTCAGAATATTGTTACTTTCGATTTGTTGCAATAATTCCAAGGGGACATTTTTATTCAGCTTCTGTTCCTTAATCAGAAAATTTTTATTCTTAAGATTCGATAACAAATTTAGATGGACGAAACACGAAACGGTAGGGACAGTAAAATTTCAGAATACTGTTAATTTATATTTATTATAACAATTGAAAAGGGACTTACATTTTTATTTAGCTTCTGTTCCCTACAATCGACTGGGGAAATTTTTATTTTACATAAAGTCTCACAGTGGTCAATATTCGTGTTATAATTTTCACTCTTTCTTTACTTTTTCGATTGCTGGAAGAATAATTTTTTTTAAATTATGGTGTTAGGGTCTTGGATCCATGGCGTCTCCCAGTTACAATTTTTTTTCGTTCAAAAATCTTTGGTGTTGCAATTTTCATAGATTCAAAAATCAGCTGACAAAGGGGCCCCTCAAACGCTTGCTTCCCCCAACAAGCTCTCCTCGCGTCCCATCTCCATGGTAACGGCGCTTACTATAGTGGGCGCCATGGTGGGGAACTAATAAAGCAATTAGTATCTCGATTTCTATGCAACTTCTGTGTTCAATTTTCATTCCTCGGTTTTTCAATATTCTCAAAAACCGATTTTCGACCCGTGATCCTTCCGACCCGGAATAAATCATTGAAAGAGGTGTTCGCGGTCACGCGTGGGACAAGAGGGGGACTCAAGATGGCGGTTCGCGGTAATAAATCCGTGGATGGATCTCGATCGAGGAAGAGGCTCGTTCGCCGGCCGTCTCGGGATCGCGAAAGCGTCGGCGGAGAGCGTAAAATGTGATAACCCGTGAGAATAAGTCTAAATTAATGAACGTAGGCTTGCAAGGACGCCTGTATATCCCGTGTAGAGGTGCGCATTCGTACGTTGTACTCGAACAGACACACACACACATACACACAGACACATACGCACACAAGCAATCTCGACACATACACGAACACATCTATGAATCATAAATAAAAAAATTTTGTTGAAAGCGTCGCGCAGGACACGTCCAGTGTTTTTGTATGATACGTGTAGATAGCCGCACAACGTAAACGCGTATGATTGTACAATATTATATATGTTACAGAGAGTATATATATATATATAAATATATAAATATAAATATGAATATAAATATGAATATAAATATAAATATATAAATAAATGGAGTCTTTAACGATACATTATGTTAGGTATATATAATATATATACACATATATTATATATATTATATATATATATATATAGTGAGAGAGAGAGAGAGAGAGCGGAAACAAGTATGACTGACAAGTATAACCGCATGTTTCAAAATCGTTTTACTGGCAGCTGAGTCCGAGAGTCGTGCTCGATCATTCGAGGATCGCTTTTGAAACATGCTACTGCGGAGAAAGAGAGCCCTGTAAATAGAGAATGCATGAGAGAGTGAGAGTGAGAGAGAGAGAGAGTGAGTGAGAGAGAGAGAGCACATCGCCGAAGATCACCGATCATTGTAAACCTCGTCGGAGTCATAGTCGCCAGATCAAGACTTGTTCCCCCACTCTAACTCCCCCCTCCACCGCGCTGTTCCCCCCCACGCTTCCGTCACGACGCGTCACGTGTCCTTGTCGCGATGTCACGTGACTAGCGCGGCACCGGCAGAGAGGGGGTCACCCCCTCGATTTCCCCCTCCCTCGTCCGGCGACTATGCGTCGGACCAATCGAATTTGCGTTTCTTATTTTGTTCCTCCTCGCGCCTCGAAACAAAGGAGAAGAAGTCGGTGGCGAAAGCGCGCGAAATTTGAACAAATTTAACAACCCCCTCCTCCCTTTCATTTATCCTAATCCCACCTTTTTGTTTTCCTTTTCCTATTTTTCTTCTTCGTCTTCTTCGGGTTTCGTTATCCGAAGACGCGCGCGCGCCGATTTTTGTTCGCTCGTCGTTTCTCGCGGGATCGGCGGCCAGTGTTCTCGAATCATGCCCGTTCTCGAAGCGATCGGTCGTCTGATCATGGCTGATTGTACATACATACACATACCTTAGGCAAGGACACGCCGTTTGTGTGCGAATACGTCGGATCCCCGGGCGACGGGGACCGGCGAAACGACGCGAGCTAACGAGGATGTAAATGTTTCAATAAATCCACGTATTTCTACGAAAAACGCACGGCGTCCATGTTTTATACCTGCGAATTCAACTATTCCACCTCACCTCCCACGATTTTTCTGCACGCATATCTGTAAGCATTTTTAAAACTACCCTGGAAATGGCAACACTCGATTCATTTAGGCTGCACGTAATTTTTCAAGTTTTTAAAATAGACAATTTGTGGAAGTCAATTTTAAAATATCTACATATTGTTTTCAATTTATGAAAATTAATTTTATATTATCAATACATTATTGTCAATT
The DNA here is from genome assembly GCA_913789895.3 of Seladonia tumulorum. Lineage (NCBI taxonomy): Eukaryota > Metazoa > Arthropoda > Insecta > Hymenoptera > Halictidae > Seladonia > Seladonia tumulorum. The sequence continues at coordinate 8,821,057 of OU565280.1, forward strand.
CGTTAAAATCAATTCTGAAGTATTAATATATCATTTTCAATTTATGAAAATCAATTTTATATTATCAGTATACCATTTTCAATTCATTACAAGTAATTCTTAAATATCAACAGATCATCAAAAATTCATTAAAATCAATTTTGAGATATTAATATATCATTTTCAATCTTAAAGTATCAATATATATCATTTTCATTGTATGAAAATTAATTCTTAAATATCAACAGATCATCAAAAATTCATTAAAATCAATTTTGAGATATTAATATATCATTTTCAATCTTAAAGTATCAATATATATCATTTTCATTGTAAGCAAATTAATTTTAAAATACCAACATACCATTTTCAGTTCGTTACAATTAATTTTTAAATATCAAAAGATCATCAAATATCAATAGATCATCATCAATTCGTAAAAATCAATATTGAAATATTAATACATCATTTTCAATTTTAAAGTATCAATATATCATTTTCAATGTATGAAAATTAATTTTAAAATACCAACATAGCATTTTCAGTTCGTTACAATTAATTTTTAAATATCAATAGATCATCATCAATTCATTAAAATCAATTTTGTAATATGAATACATCGTTACCAATTTATTAAAATTACTGAAAGAAGGAGGAACAATATTTATTTGTCACAGAGATCTACGATCCAGTTGTACATAGTACTAGATGCCCTAAATAATTAAATAAAAATCCATGAAATGTTCTAAAAGCTTAAATAAAAATTCTCTCGCGTGGAAACTGTTTTTCACAATAGGATTGTCTAATGGCGGTTCTGCTGTAGTCTTTCTCGGAATCGTGTTTCCACTATTTGGCCTAATTCCCTTAATCTCGTATCGCCGGTATGCGATACAATGTAAAATCCATTTTGAGCCGCACGGCGAGCCTAATCAGACGATTTCGTGTACGATAAAGTTCGAGACAAGCGTGTACGACACGCACAAGTGGCCGAATCTAAGTTAACAATAAGATAGCGGGCGGCATGAATCCGCGAGTTTTCTTCTCCGTCATCTTGATCGACGGAAAATCAAAAAAAAAAAAAAAAAAGAAAAAAATTGCACGGGAGGGATGTATCGGAGCAAGTGGAACGAATCGATATCGCTATCGTGCAGGCATGTCAAACACTCGATATTTTGTAATTCGTGCAACACGATCCCGTGCAAAGGTGAATGACCCCCCCGGGGAGCGTATCGCGTGCGAAACTGCGGGACGTTTCGAAGTATCGTCGATCGGTTTCGAAACGGCACAAGGATCCGATGCAATTACCGATCGGTAATAAACAATTACCGAAACATCGGCGAAATGTCACTCGCACCGACTTTCACGCTTGCTGCTTTGGTCGTGGAAAATTTAGACAGAAAATTTTTGCAGTATAAAAACACTTATAAACGCAGCCATTGTCGATGAATTGAAAAATTACATTCCAATTAGCAAGTCAAAATTTGTATAGAAAAATAGAAATTGCTTTTGAACAATTCCAGAAGTTGTCACACTATATAAATCCTAAAATATTGTTGAATACCACATTAAATTGCTTTGCAACAATTTCAGTAATTGTCCCACCGTGTTAAATCTAAAATATTGTTGAATACCACATAAAATTGCTTTGGAACAATTTCAGAAACAGTTAACCCACCGTATTAATTCTAAAAAATTGTCGAATACCAAATAAAATTGCTTTGCAACAATTTCAGTAATTGTCCCACCGTGTTAAGTCTAAAATATTGTTGAATACCACATAAAATTGCTTTGGTACAATTTCAGAAAAAGCTTCCCCACCGTATTAATTCTAAAAAATTGTCGAATACCAAATAAAATTGCTTTGCAACAATTTCAGTAATTGTCCCACCGTGTTAAATCTAAAATATTGTTGAATACCACATAAAATTGCTTTGGAACAATTTCAGAAAAAGCTTCCCCACCGTATTAATTCTAGAAAATTGTCGAATACCAAATAAAATTGCTTTTGAACAATTTTAGAAAAAGCTTCTCCACTGTATTAATTCTAAAATATTGTTGGACTCGATTTGCAAATTGGCTAACGTTTTGAAAAAAAAAAAAAAAAATAGAATGCAGATACTCACTCCGACAATCATCCGCAGGGGCAAATGATCTCTGCAAGATTTTGACTAGCCGATAAACGAACAACAAATTAAACGTTGCACCCTTGCTGGAGAATTTTCGATGCTGGCGCGATTCAACAAAAATCGTGTCATAATTGTTTGCCTTCCGGTAGATTGACTCGCGATTTTTATTCGTCGGATTTCTGTGTGTCGCCTAATCTCTCAGTGCAATACGCAGCTCATTAATTACGTGATTCGCTTGGCGACCGAGCGAGAACTGCCTGCCGTAACATTCTTCCCCTCTGCTCGAGGAGGCACGTTTTCGACGAAATACGAGGCCGATAACGATTCCGCGATACAATCGGCTCCGATCGACACGTAATAAGGGATTATCGAGGCCAATCAACGTCGCGTGATCGACGAAATCAGCTGACGACTTCGTTGACACAATGTTATTAAAACTAGGTCCGTTACTAGTCACTATTTCACGAGAATTTACGAAAATAAGGAATATGCATTCAATTTAATTATTTTGCAATTTTTATTCCCATTAGACTGCACATTTTTATTCTAATTTATATTTCTCATTCTATTTTTATTTCCTTAATAATTCTAGTGAGTTGGAAATAACACAACAGCATTCTTAAATTATTTACATCTTTCTATTTGGGATCTGAACTACTAAATTTTGACATAAATGCATAAAATTCGCATAAAACTCTAATTATATAGTCCAAGTTATACATAAATATACTGCGAATGTTTATGCGATTTTCAATTTTTGTTGGAAAATTTTAGGAAATTGGAAACAAATAAATTCCAATTTTCAGTAGTAGTGACCTTTGTAGATCTGAAATAAATGAAAATCCTACTAAATTCTGTGAAATTTTGTGTTACAGCATTTTCTGAAAATTTTCAGATTCTATAAATGCATAAAGATCCGCAGCCTCTATATATAAATAATATGTACAGTCCAAGAAATTTTATTGAACAATTCCCCATGAATCCCTGCAAATGGCATTTAATATTGCATAACTAGAACTCGATTATTTCAAGAATAAAAAAAAATATATTCTGTTTAAGTCAATTTTGAGTCCACCAAATATTTTCCTACTATAAAAATGTATCTGTCAAATTTTGTGATCTATCAAATATTTGCGCGCCAAAATCTTGCGTAATACTTTGACATTATTCGGGTCACGGCAGTGTATAGTGAGCGATGTTTCGGTTATTAAGCAAAAAGTGTAGAAAAAAAAAAAAAATGACAACCGTTCAGTTATTGAGATAACTGTCCCGACCCGCGCGACGTAACATGGTTTGCAACACGTCATGGGATCGATGGTGGAACAATATTTTTTTCCTTTAATCAAAATATTTATAAATCGTGGTAAACAAAAGAAGCGTTGTGTTCAAACATGTACATAACTGGACTGTAACATGAACATCAGATGTGCAACAAAAAATTCTCTAAAAGAATCATGCTAATCACCGCGTTCACATAAATGTTTAATGACTACGTCGACCATACTCGAAATCAATCTGTTCGGTGCAATTTTTCTGTGCTCAAATCTCACACACTACAATTTTCATTCATACTAAAAATTATTTACAAAGACTCTGGCGGTGTCTTTCTAAACAAAAATTAATTGACTGAATTTACTGTACATTTATTGTCAAGTGAAGTGTAACAAACAATTTGTAGAACAAATTGTGGTCACAGACAATTTTGTAGAACAAATTGTTGTCGCAGACAATTTTGTAGAATCTTTTGTACACCCTTTTGTATTATTGTAATATTCGTGCAGCTCACGTATTGACAAAATTCAGCTTAGTTTTGCAGGAAAGTGTTAGAGAAAAATAGTGTGTAATAATTGCAACGATCGACGGATGTAATCCGGCGTATTTGTTCCCGAAGGTATATTGATTTTCCTTTAGCAGATACCGCCGGCCGAATTTACGGCCGTGGCGATTTTACTATCTTATCTACCCCTTTTACGTCACGCATTAAAAGTTCTTATTGCGCCTATCTGGCTTTTATTGGTCTTAAATCGACCCCTAAATCGGGTGTCACCTTCGTGGTCACAAAACGGGCAACGTTAGAATTAATTTCAAATTATACATTACGTTATCTGAGATTATCTCAGATTATTTGGATTATTCAGAATCTGTTACACAACGTGCTAGTATTTTGGTAAAAATTTTAATTTAGTACTGTATATAATTATTAGATTGCGGAGTTTATACATTTATGACAAAAATGGGTAAGCACAATTTAAAGCAGTGAACATGTTAAAAAGATTCAAGGGATCAAGGGAAAAGATTCGTATTGGTTCTAGCTTAATATTTAAAAAAATTTGCAATCTTGTCTTGCAATCAATGTAAATATTTTTTATTTTCCATAAAGATCCGCAGTCTAATAATTATTATACTGCTCTATTTATTGTGCTCAAGTTCAACCCTCGCAAGGGGGCTGTTCCTAACAAATTCATGCCAGCCATGACTAGATTATGGTATGCAAAATGCATGTATCATCAAATACAAAATAGGAACAACATTTAGGTATAGAATTTAAAGATACTGCTGAGTTGTTTTGAATTTATGAAAATGTTTAAGAAAAGGAACAAATGCTTCAATATTTATGGAGGCAATTTTTATTCCTCATAAAAATATACTCATCAATTTTATTTCTCCATATGGGAACACATATCAATTTTATTTCATCTCCATACCGGATTCGAGGAAACTTTCAGGAGAAGCTGAAGCTGTTTTGCAGAAAGGTGAGTAGAACAGAAATGGGCAAAAATAGAAATATTAAGACATGAATAAAAGTGTGTAATAAATACTTGTTGCAACAAGTACGGACGAAAAGAAAAAAAAGCTATGTTTTCTCCAAAGAATATATATATATATCAATTACAACAAAATAGAATTTTATTTCGGTTTAAAGGAGATTAATATCATACGTATTTATTAGACTCTGTTCAGAATGTTCATGACGAGTATGCCTCGGTGTTGTAGGGCGAGGGGTTAAGACATTTTGCATTGCAAAAACGGACAGATGAATTTTTGGTGGCATAAACTAATGAACGGATAATTCACCGGGATAATTCACAATCAACATGGGAGCAGCGGCTACTTTCGCGAACATCGAGCAAAAGCAACATCAGCCGAATTAACGACTCGGTTCATTCTGTCCCGAGGCCGGCGACGATAAAACCAGCCGATGAAGCGTTAAATTCCATCCGAGGGGGTTCCTACCCCTTCGTGTCTTCGTTCTCGAGTCTCTCCCGACGCCGGGAGAGACTACAAGAGAGAGAGAGGAGAGGAGAGAGACTGTTCGTACAGGGCCTCTCCTCCTCTCCGTCGATATATCGGTACCCCCCACCTCGCCGACTCCTCGCGACAGCCCTCCAACCACCACTCCTCCTCCCGCTCCCACTCCCGGACGCTCTCCCCTCCCCTCGATCGTCTCTCCCTCTCCAACCAGGCCGTTCCTTCGCTCGCGCTCCCCTTTTCTCGTTTTTCCTTTTTACCTCTCCCCTCCGCTCCCTCCGTTCCCCTCATCCGCCTCGTCCCCCACCACTCGACGTTCGACTCGAACTTTCAACGTTCTCCAGAACGTCGAGACTCTTTTTCTCTTTCGCCTTTGCCTTCGCTTGCTTCTTCCGCGATTCTCTCTCCCTCTCTCTCTCTCTCTCTCTCTCTCTCTTTCTTTTGCTGTCTTGTAGCGATGGGAACAATTCTTTCCCCCCGATGCTCTTGCATCCCGCGGAATATTGTTTATTTGTTTGCCTGTGTGTTTAACGCATTCTCCGGTCGATCATGAGATAGCTCGCTGCTGGCGAGAAACTGTTTGCTCCGACGCGACCAAATCGCCCGTATAATATTTCTTTGTGAAGAGTGACGATTCTTTTTTTTTCTCTTTTTTTGTTTGAGCGATTCGGGACATCGTACCGGGGTAAGATCGAGAACAGGAGGGTGGCGATTTCTTCGCCAAGAATTAACCCTTAGCACTCGAGTGGTGACTCCGAAGCACCACCGGAAATTGTTGTGGCATTATTTCAACGAAATTACAAAAAATATTACAAATTTGCATTTGATAGGAGTGTAAAGGGTTAACCCTTAGCGCTCGAATGGTGACTGTAAGGCGCCATTAACCCCTTGCCCTACAATAACGAGTCAGACTCGTCACGAAGATTCTGGATAGAGTCTAATAAATGTGAACGTTATTAGTTTCCTTTAATTCGAAATAAAAATATATTTTTTTGTAGTTGATATATATCCTTTGAGGAAAACGTAGGCATACAATAAATATAAACTATAATTTTTTTTCTATGAAATTCTGAACGATGAAGAATTTCTGATCATTATAATCACAAAATAAATAGTAGTGCAAGGGGTTGAAGATTGCTGTGTCATTACTCAAAATATTTTTCTTGCATCATTACTATAGACTGCGGATGTTTATGCAATTTCCCATTTATGCAGGCAAATTTTAAGAGAATCGAATGAAATAAAATCCTACTTTTCATGCGAACAGTCGCTGCAGATTCAAAGCAAATAAACATCGTAATAAATTCCAACAAATTTTATATTATGAGATTTTTTTTACATTTTCGTGAGCCATAAATGCATAAAGATCCGCAGTCTAATTATTACATTTGTTTGTGTTTAATAGATTGCTGAACATTTCGGTATTGTAGGAGTGAATCGCACTATTTTTGTATGTATAACGTGAAAACAAGTATTAGGTCGTCTCAGAAGTTCGTGCCGAGAATATTTGTTTATATCATTCAGCATTGAAAAGTATTTTTTAATGAAAAACCGCAGAAATTTTATAGCGACGGTACGATGCCTTTGCCAGAAAGGTTGGAAGAGGTTGTGGGACGAAAGGGTGATTACTAGACATCGAATGTTTATGCAATTTCCAATTTTTATAGAAACATTTTAAGAAAGTGGAATGAAATAAAATTTTATTTTTAATGGGGACAGCCTTTGTAGATCCAAAGCAAATAAAAATCGTGTTAAATTCTCTCGAATTTTATATTATAGCATTTTTTTAGCATTTCCATAAGCCATAAATGCATAAAGATCCGATGTCTAGTGATTACATATTTTATTTTTAGAATTTAGGGAAATATTCTAGGTCGGAAAAAATGTTTCCTTTTGGAGTTAAAATAGCTTCGTGTGCATACTTTCTACTTCGTAATTAATTAGATTGCCAAGATGTTGCAAAACGCATTTGTAACCCCAGACGTTATTAGTCAACGAGCCACCATCTTGACTTCCATGCTTCATCTTAACTCATTCGCATTATTAGCATTTATATATACGCTGAATTTTCCTGGTCACTATCACTATATCACTATCGTATACACACGTTCAATTTACTTCTTCTTATAATGCTGAAATATGGAGTTCTTTCACTTGCAATCATTTTTGTACTTAAACACAATAAAAAAAAAAAAGAAAAATAGTTTGGTGATAAAGGCCTTCTTTGCATATTTCCTTCAGATGCAAATGGGTTAAAATTCTTATGAAAAGAGAGTACGGTTGGACTCGTCCAATAAACAAGGTTTAACACTAAACGTAACTATAAAAGTAACAGATACACGTTACCTTATAAAAATGACAAGATTTAATTTATTTAGACTTTACTTTAGACGCCATTCTTATTATAATGTCTGCTCTCTCGAAGATATTTATTTTATCATTGCTCACAAAGGAGCTTTATAATTCCAATAATTGTTAAATAAAAAATCTAAAACAGGTCATTTGACCGGTGGTGGTACGTTCAGTGTTAAAATATTCCTGTAACATTAACGGCACTGTAATTTACATGGAGTGGAGTGTAAGCACAGAATCTTGAAGAAAAAAAATATTTACAGACAAAATAATTGTCCAGTAAAAGTCATGTGTTGTTAGGGTCAGGAGTGGAGCACGCGTCGATGCATAGTTATTAACACTAGAAAGACGGGAGCTTAGTATATACCTATATTGCCTGAAAGCAGTCAAAATGATTGCATTGTGAAAAAATAACTAATGCGCAAAGAAATTTTAACAGTAATTTTTAATATATTTTATGTCACTTACAGTCATATAACAAGTTATTAATAAGTATTAGCAATAAAAAAAATGTATTTCAGTTCGAAAAAAAATAATTTAAAGCAGTCAAAATGACTTGCTTAGGCAATCTAGTGTTAACAATTAGCGAACCTACTCCTATAGAGACAACCAGCTCCGGCTTTGTACATACAGAAATTTAATTTTTGCTAGAGCGGAACAGACTTGTTTAAAAAAAAGAAAAAACGCAGAATCGTTTCGTCACAGGGAAGTCTAGCTGGTCCGTCGTTGCACCGTTGAAAAGTGGATACCCAACGGCGAATCATTGCTCCCATCGCTACTTTCTCGCGTCTATTTTTCCACCTCATTCCCTTTTCCGTCTTATCTCTCCCTTTCTTGCGAACGTGCGACAGCTCCATCCTCCTCCCTCCTCCCTTCCCTTCCCCCCCTCCTCTCTTCTGTCTAGGTTCCTCGGCCTCTCCCCTCCATCGCCTCTCGTTATATATCCACCTCTCCCCCCACTCCTCCCTCCCCCAAGAGCACCGGTTCTTTCCCTCTTCACCGCTGAAATGGAGGAGAGAGCCTATATCGAACGCGGAGCTCTCGTGCACGCTCCTGCACACACACACACACATAGACACACGCGGACACATACAGGAACGCGTACAGAGGCACGCGCAAGAGTGCGAGAGAGTGTGCGCGAGGGAACTGGCGCTCGTGTAGGTGCGCGCGCGCCCGCGCTCTCGCAGCCCTGTGTACAATCAAACATTGTTCATGATTTAGTCAAATATTGGCGAGATACACAGGTTTGTAGTACCTCTCAATGTATATCTGGCTGTGTATCATGCCGAATAATCCGCGGGAGATTGCACCTCGATTGTCCACCCGTTAACTAAGACTCGTTACGCCGCCGCCGCTCCCGTCTTTTCGGCGGCGATGCTTGTTTAACAATTGCGACGGGGGCACCCGACGATCCACGTCCACTCCTGGATCCCTCCTCACGGATACCGATGATCCCCCCCACCGCGATCCAGAGTCTTGCTTCTTGACGAATTTCAATTTTTCTTTGTTTTTGGCTCGACCCCCTTCGACCCCTTCTAGGAGGTGGTACATGGGCTGGCCATATTTATATGTGGGTGACGGAATTATTTGTCCAAATTTTTTAATGAATTTTTACGCTAATATATTAATTGTATCAAATTTTTTAGGGATCTGTGAAATGCCAGAAAGTTGGAGGACTACTCAATATCATACATATAATTTTTTTCAATTTTTATTTCATTATATAACTTGCATTAATTTGATGGAATTTTTGAGGTTTCTAGCTTGGCAGTCAAAGTGTTGAATACGGGCCAACATTTTTAATTTTAAATTAAATTACAACATTTTTCAAATTTACATCTCGGTCGATATGAGATTTGTCAGATATCACAGGACGAAAGCAATGTCTATTAATTATTAAAGTTGGAATGGGGGGAGAAATTTTTGGGCACTGTGTGGTATATTTGGGCCACTTTTATGATAGTCTAACCGAGAAGTGTAAATAATGTGTTGGGACACTGATTTTGTATAGATCTAGATTTTATATAGATAGAAATAATTTAATACTACAAAATTTGTATAAAAAAATTGACCAAAATTCTGTGTATGAAATTGTCCGTAACGAAGAGATCGGACCAGATCTCTGACCAGAAAAATTACCAAATTAAAACCAGGCCAGAAAATATGGCAATTTATAATAAATATGAAGGGGGGTTAAAAATTTGTCAAAGTTGAAAATCGTGATTTCGAGGACCGAAAATTTCCCGCACACGATCCCGCAGCTTATGCTTCTCTGGTCAGACATCTTGTCACTGATTCTCCACGAACCTTGACTCCTCGCCTTTGCTGGCGACGCGAAATTCACGCTTGCGCAACCATAAATTAACGAAGCTGCAAATTAGCCTGACTAACACCGCGTGCACATGTACGCCCCGTGCAAATATCTGCATACAGGCGACGCAATGCAGCCACGCATTCCCTGCGACCCACGAAACAGGCTATCGATATCAAAGGGATAAAACTAGCATATCACGTGACCACAATTACCGTCCTGGCATAGCCAACGGAAATATCGATAACACCGCTCTATCCGCTCTGTAACTTTCGAGTGTGCTCTCTCGGCCTTTAATTATTCCGGTAAATAACACCGTGTACCCTATTCCGTGGAAAAATTGCTACGGCAAACAGAAAATCTAACCGCGACCGACTCGCTTCTCCTACATAGTCAATCAACGGTCACAATAAGTATTACAAAAATTACTACTCACTATTCCGGCTTCCTGTTCCACTCGGCGTAGAGTCTACAATGAAATACAACACGTAGTACAATTCGTAAATACAATCCGTAATGAAATACGTAGATGTACTACAATGAAATACAATATCACACAATGCGATAGAATATGATACTATACGGTACAATATGACACATATGATACAATACGGTACAATATAACACATATCATACACTATCACACGCTATCATATACTATCATACACTATCATACACTATCTTATACTATAATACACTATCATATACTATCATACAATATCATATGCTATCATACATTATCATACGCTATCATAAATTATCATACACTATCATACATTATCATACATTATCATACATTATCATGCACTATCATACATTATCATACAATAAGACACAAGAATCCATCCATCGTGTTTGAACCTTGAAGCCAGGACGAAACGCAACGCAGAAAACGCGTGCCCGTTCGAGTAGTACGAATTATCATCAGGATTATCGTGGACAAATCGTCGATTGAATAATACCAGATAAGTGTTATCGCGTTAACGCCGACACTTAAGTGCGACATACTCATCCCGATTTTTTCCGGCGAGCTAGACTCTCCCTGATTTCTGCGTCGATGTTGTGTACGCGCACTCCTGGACAAATGATAGGAGGTGCTATCTTTAGTTTCTCGAAGAGCGCGTCGCATTTCTGATTGAGAGACACACGGTGTCAGAATCGCTGCGACGCAGAAGGAAGGAAAATGCCAGCAAATGGAGTTCACCATATGAAAAATGATAAAGCAAAGCGGGAAAAATTGATCGGGGATTCGTTTTTAAATTTTCGTCGCTAGCCCAAAATAAAACAACGGTGGAGAGTAATTTTTAGTTTGTGGTTTAGTTTCCTTCGCAGAAGCCAAAAACAGCATATCATTTTCTCGTGTAATTCCGATTTCGTTCGGATATTATAATTCCTGGTAGAGCGTCGGTTCCGGCGGATATTAAAATTCAAACAAATATACCGGCGAAATGATTATTAATAATCCCCGGGTTATTTATTTTTAAACAATCGCCGTGCCGACGCGATCTTCGGACAATAAATAACGAGATTGCTTTTAGGGTTGGCAACGATTAAAAATAGAAATATTATTCCCCGTACTCCGCTCCGTAATAACAACAAAAAGTTTATATCGAGGCGCGTGTGTGGGAGTGCGTGTGCGAGAGAGAGAGAGAGAGAGAGAGAGAGATCGATTAGCGTCGCGCAGCGAATTTCATTTTAATGGAGTGTAATGGTTTTATGGAAATACGATATAATTCGCGGCACGACAAACATGATAAAAACTGCAAACGATTTTGATACATTTCACGCATCGCGCGGAACCAACCGGGCCCGTATAATTTTTAATTTCATTTCATCAACGAGCTCTGCACCTCTCCCCCCCTCCTCTCTCGCTCTCTTTGCACATCATCGGGGAAAATAATGCAACGTGAGAAACATCGTGAGGATATTTATGCGAGGCGGTAACGTTTCGTATTAATAAATTCCGATTGGACGATCTTTCAAATTTGACCCGCATTTTTATAGTTTTTTATTTTTGATTTTCCGGTACAGAGTTGAAAATTTCCTTTTACTCGACAAAATTCTATTACTAAAAATGTTTCACACAAAAGTTGTAGGGTATAAAAGAGTGTACATAACGATTGTGTTTACTTGACATTGCGGTCACCTTGGAAAGCTCTGTAGGGAATTTTCTAGGGGGAGCCTATGTTTTTGTTTGCGTATTCTTGAAGGTCACGCCAATGCGGTTTCAAAACACTGGGATACTTTTTTTTAAAATTGATGCGCCGACATTATTCGCTTTTAAAAATTAGAATTGATAAATGAGTTTTAATTTTTTCACTCGTAGGGGAAGTGTCCTATCATAATACTTGTTTATTGCTATTATTCAGGAACACTTTTACGAAGGTTTCAAGTAGCAACATGATTTTCTTTTTTTATTTTTATCCATTGCGAAAATGTTGAACGCTTCACCGAGAAGAGGAAAAGGAAAAAGAGAATGGTGGATAGCGACGAATGGATTTATACGGGCGAATGTTATTCCATTCTGTGTTTCATGCGTGACATAATACCAGCGGCGCCCCTTTTAATTAACGCTACTACAATTAACCAACGCTCTCGCGGATGGGACAAATATTTGAGGCATGGTTACTTATCTCTATTCACCATCCTCTTTACTGCAAATTTCCGTGGTATCTGCTCGAAATCCGCCGTTTATTTTTTTCGTACGTTCTCTCCTTGGCCCGGCGCGAACGACGCGTTAACTAGGCGTTCGTTGGGAATAATTAGACTGCGAATTTTATGCGTTTGCGATGGGAACGAGTAGGTGCTATTCAGAAAAAAATTTTCAGTTCACAAATTTCAAACTCGGTCTTGGTTTCTTGCAATTTTTGTAGAACATTATCATTTTGCAGTGTTTACACCCTCCTTCAATTCCAATGAAAACTGTTCAACACCTGATTCCCTTTGAGAAAACAACGTTGACCTTCATACGACCTCTGCGCGTCCGCTCACGAAAAAACTAATAACATCACTGGTTAGCATTCTTCGCCATTTTTAAACAAAGGTTTCCGCCACTGGTAACATTCCTCGCCAATTTTAATTAACATTTTTCGCCACTGGTAATAATATGTAGCGAGAAAATAAAGATGTCAAAATTAAGTGAGACACCCTGTATAATACTATTAATATGAGTCTGCCAATAATGCTGTAACAGTTCCCCACAATTTTACAAGAAAATACGTGTCTAGAAAATTGAATACAAACATTTTCTTTTTTCTGGACCAAGACTGAAGGTCACCTTGACTCTTGTCTGCCAACAACGCTGTTACAGTTCCCGACAAATTTACAAGAAAATGTTTCGAACGAAATGTAATTGGCATCTACGTGCCTACAAAAATGGAATATAAACATTTTCTTTTTTCTGGACCAAGAACGAAGGTCACCTTGACTCTTGTCTGCCAATAACGCTGTAACAGTTCCCTACAATTTTACAAGAAAATGTTTCGAACGAAAGGTAATTGGTATCTACGTGTCTAGAAAATGGAATATAAACATTTTCTTTTTTCTGGACCAAGACTGAAGGTCACCTTGACTCTTGTCTGCCAATAACGCTGTATCAGTTCCCCACAACTTTACAAGAAAATGTTTCTAACGAAAAGTAATTGGAATCTACGTGTCTAGAAAATGGAATATAAACATTTTCTTTTTCTGGACCAAGACTGAAGGTCACCTTGACTCTTGTCTGCCAACAACGCTGTTACAGTTCCCGACTTTACAAGAAAATGTTTCGAACGAAAGGTAATTGGTATCTACGTGTCTAGAAAATGGAATATAAACATTTTCTTTTTTCTGGACCAAGAGCGAAGGTCACCTTGACTCTTGTCTGCCAACAACGCTGTTACAGTTCCCGACAAATTTACAAGAAAATGTTTCGAACGAAATGTAATTGGCATCTACGTGTCTAGAAAATGGAATATAAACATTTTCTTTCATGTACCAAGAATGAAGGTCACCTTGACCGTTAAAAATATTAAAATGATCCTTTTATGACCGTGAGTATTGATACCGTGTGTCCTATTATTTTCGAAGAAACAATTTTCCCTCGGCCCTCCGGCAGTCTACAATGCAGTTTGATTTAATCCACCCCCTGCTCCCCGGGCGTACAATCATCCCTTAGCACGATCGCGAGTAGGATCGAGCGCGATCCTCCAGACAGTTTCAATTTCCATGGGAGGAAATTGGCCCACGGTGTCTGAGACGACGTGGGGCCTCCCGTATTCGGGCCGAGGCAAGCCGGGTGCGGAGCAATGGCAACGTCCGACTGATTTTATTAGCGAATGTCCCATTAAGACCAGGATTACATTCTAATTAACAAGGAGTTTGTCGTGCGGCCGGGACCCCTAATCCGTTTACGAAAATTTCAATTTCTCGGCCGCACCTAAGTAAACCCCGATGGTGCCGGGCTTAAGCCGCCGTGGATTCGCCGGACACGCGCGGACTGCAAACCGAGCCGTAGATACCACCCCCTATCCACCCCCACAACCCCCACCACACCAACCCCCCGCGCAGACTTTGCCTTTTCGAAATACATGTATATGTATCGAGAATCGCGGCGGGTTAATCCTTACCCGGCCCGAAGGAATTACTGGAGCACGAACGGTAGAAATACGCGGAGGAAAAGTGATTCTCGAAGGGGTGTCTGCTTGGTGTCTCCTCACGTCCCACGGGGGATGGGGGTGTTTGAGGGACCCGATTACTGTGGGGGTACCAATGCCTACATTAATTATTCTGATTTTCAAGGCATGATGAATATTACATTTTTTTCCTTTAAATCTTCATTCCTCAAGACCTAGAATTTCTATACAAATTTTAATATTCATCATCCCTTAAAAATAAGAGTACGTAATATATAAATTTTTTCCTTAAAATCTTCATTCCTCAAGACCTAGAATTTCTGTACAAATTTTAATATTCATCATGCCTTATTATTAAGAGTAAATAATATATAAATTTTTTCCTTAAAATCTTCATTCCTCAAGATATAGAATTTCTGTTCAAATTTTAATATTCGTCATCCCTTAAAAATAAGAGTACGTAATATATAAATTTTTTTTCCTTAAAATCTTCATTCCTCAAGACCTAGAATTTCTGTACAAATTTTAATATTCATCATGCCTTAATAATAAGAGTAAGTAATATATAAATTTTTTCCTTAAAATCTTCATTCCTCAAGATATAGAATTTCTGTACAAATTTTAATATTCATCATGCTTTAAAAATAAAAGTAAATAATAAATATATAAATTTTTTCCTTAAAATCTTCATTCCTCAAGATACAGAATTTCTGTACAAATTTTAATATTCATCATGCTTTAAAAATAAAAGTAAATAATAAATATATAAATTTTTTCCTTAAAATCTTCATTCCTCAAGATGTAGAATTCTGTACAAATTTTAATATTCATCATGCTTTAAAATTAAGAGTAAGTAATGAATAAATGTTTTCCTTAAAACCTTCATTCATCAAGACCTAGAATTTCTATACAAATTTTAATATTCATCATGCTTTAAAATTAAGAGTAAGTAATAAATAAATGTTTTCCTTAAAACCTTCATTCCTCAAGATCTAGAATTTCTCTACAAATTTTAATATTCATCATGCTTTAAAATTAAGAGTAAATGAATAAATAAATGTTTTCCTTAAAATCTTAATTTCTCAAGATCTAGAATTTCTATACTATTATCTCTCTGGAATCCCCACAGTAATTGGGTCCCTCACCCTACCTAGGTTCATAACAGAGATGGTAATACTAGGTTCACACAATTTCAACTAATTTTTCTGTTCACGACAATTGAATAACAATTTAAAATTCCGTGGACCTACAGTCACTGTAATCAACATTTCATGTGCAATAGATTAGGCTTTTGTAGCCCACCGTTCAGGGGCGAACTAAAACTCTCGCGGACCCTATTTTTCCCTTCGGAGGGCAGCTCTCGAGTGTTCCTCCGGTTCGGAGAACGCGAGAGCCCGAAGGAAGGAACGGGAATCGATTCTGGGCTCTATTTGGTTATCGGGAGTTACGTAACACGGGGCTGTAATCTCGTGTCGTAAGTCCCGCCGTAATTTCCCCATACGGCGCATCACCATGGCGCATGACGTCGTCGTTGTCGTCGTCGTTGCGAGCGATCCCTGCGCTCTCTCTCGAGTGTGCTTCAGAATCTTCGACGAAAGTTTCTCAAGGATTCAGGAGCGGGGAAGGGGGATGGAGGGGAGGAGGGGAAGGAGGGGTGGCGGTGGAAGGGGGGACGCGCGTTACTTTCCTGGAAAATGTTGCGCAGGTGAAATGGAGTTGTGGAAGAGGGAAGAACGAGCTGCTTGGGTATTCTGGACAGAGAGGGGAAAACGCGCGGCGCGGGTGGAGATGCTGAGACAAAAGAGGATCCCCCGAAGAGGAAACAAGCCGAGATTCGACCGGGAACTCTCGGTGGAAGCAATATACATAGATTGGGGAAACGATTTAACGGCGCCGAAGAACTCGCTGGGACCGGGAAGATGAAGAGGAAGATGAAGAGGACGTGTTACTGGACAAAATTTACTAAGTACAGTGTCCACTATATGTCCCAGACACCGAGCCCATAAAAGTCCCAGGACTATGCCCTCTACCCTCTTCTACTTTTCTCGTGGATCAAAAAATAGTTTCCTGTACGATACATGTCCTTGGACAGACCCGTTTTTCTGACATATATCGTGTAGACACTGTACAAACCTGTCATAACCTTCAGTCACTATCTTATGGTGGATCTTATGACGCGGTATTTAGGCAAGCAACAATTTTCGCTTTAATTTTAAACAATTTCATTTCGACCCTCTGCAACCCTTATTTTTAGCCACGCTGTCAGGGTCAATTGTGTTTCTTTTAGTAGGTTCTGTAGGAATGGTTCAATGGGGCTGACACGATGCTATAAAAAATTTTGTTTTTACGTCATTTTTTTTAGATATCAAGGTCACCTTGACTTTTTTAAATGGTACCATCCTTTTTCAAACACCTACAATGATACTCCCTTTCATTAGAAATTCATTAATGAATATATTATTCCAAGGTTATCAGAGAAATCACAGTATTTCATCTATTCGTTATTATTGTGAATATTTGTTACAAGTCTACTAATTACTAAACCTGATCATTTCTTTGTGATCTAATTCTTTGGGCAGTTTTGAAAAATCCAGTTTTCGTAATTCGCTTTGCCAAGTTGAATTGGGTCTTCTTGACGGGTTGAATTTTTATGGCGAGGCTGTCTTTCATGGTTCTAGGGTGCCGTCGCTTAGCTCGCGTATCTGGGTCCCTCTGAACGATTCTGTTTATTTATCCAGAGAAACAAACAACTCGACCCGCTTGCACGCCGAGGGTACTGTAAATTAAGCGCGCCGGAGATATTTCGCTGGGTATTAAAAGATTCAATTAACTGGCTGAGACGCGCCGATGAGAATGACGCGCAGCGGTTAAGAATCTTTCCTGAACGGTGAGAAACCGTTCCTGTTCTTTCTCGCCATTTTCTACCAATTTGGTCTAATCACTCCTTTTTGCTATTTCGTTCTCGAATCCCTTGCCCCTTTGATTCTGTCTCCTTCCTCGAGACCCACTTTGATCTCGACGAAACTTCTTCGGCTATGCAAAAACTCCTTTTCTTTTTCCGTCTTTCTATTCGCCTGTTCCGTCTCCTTTGATCTTAATGAATCTTCTTCTTGAGTTGCGTCGAATTCGTTCCCCTTTCGAAATTTCTATTTTTGTTTATATATCGCTGGGAAAAATTTTAAACTACCCCTATTGTAAGGGTACCTTAGCTACCCCTTTTTAACTTGTATTTTCCTCATATGTATTTTCCCTTGTATTTTCTCCACAAATTCATTTTTGGTCGGCTACAAGTTTGATCAGCCATGAAAAAGATCCTTTTGTTTCTTAATAATTTTAGTCCACAGCATCAAGGCATTATATTCATGTTCTTAAATTATTTTAAATCTTTTACTACCTTAAATATCAACTATTCCATTTTGTCATAAATTCATGAAGTCCTTAGTCCACTTATTAATTTAGTTTCAGTAGAATCCAGTCGCGAACCAAAAGCGGAGACAGAACCTGAAGAGCAACCGAGAACGATGAAGAGGAACATGGCACACAAAATGGAGACTAGGAAGAAAATGTCTGCAAGAAGCAAGAAAGTGCCCAGAGGTAGTAGAACCATGAAGAAAAAGGCATTCCTTGGCTCAGTGATCCTCTAAACAGAGTAGCAGGCCCTAGAAGAGGGAAGAGCAACCGAGGACGAAGAAGAGGAACATGGCACACAAAATGGAGACTAGGAAGAAAATGTCTTCAAGTAGCAAGAAAGTGTACAGAGAAAGTAGAACCTGGGTGGACACTAGGAAAAAGTGATTCCCTGGAACAGGGATCCTCTAAACAGAGTAGCAGGCCCTAGAAAAGGGAAGGTCACCCAGAATGAAGAAGAAGTACACGGCCCAGAGAGAAGAAGAAGTAGAAAATGTCTGCAAGGAGCAAGAAAATTGCCAGAGAAACTAGAACCCCGAAGAAAAATTGATTCCTTTGACCAGCGATCCTCTAAACACAGCACCAGGCTTTAAAAGATTGAAGGTCACGCAGAACCCAGAAGAGGAACTCGAGAAAAAATCTACAAGCAGCCATAAAATACCCACAGAAAC
The DNA here is from genome assembly GCA_913789895.3 of Seladonia tumulorum. Lineage (NCBI taxonomy): Eukaryota > Metazoa > Arthropoda > Insecta > Hymenoptera > Halictidae > Seladonia > Seladonia tumulorum. The sequence goes on from OU565280.1 coordinate 8,839,766, forward strand.
TAGAATCCAAAAGAAAAATTGATTCCTTTGACCAGGGATACCCTAAACACAGCACCAGGCCTTAAAAGATTGAAGGTCACGCAGAACCCAGAAGAGGAACTCGAGGAAAAATCTGCAAGTATCAATAAAATGTGCACAGAAACTAGAACCCCGAAGAAAAATTGATTCCCTCGACCAGCGATCCCCTAAACAGGCTACAAGGCCTCAGAAGAGCCACCTAGAACCACGAAGAGGACCACGGGCACAGAGAACTCGAGAGAACGTCTGAAGCAAGAAAGTGACGACGGAGGAGATATCAGAGAAAGCAGAGGCCTGACTGAACGCTGCAGAAAAAGCGATCCCCTAACCGGAGCGTCATGGCAGAGAAGAGAGGAACGAGTAGGCGAAGAGTAGGACGGCACAGAGAGAACGGAGAACAAGAAGAAAATGTCCGCAAAGAGCAAAGAGAAAAAAAAACAACAAAAAACGAACAAACGACAAACGAAAAGAAGAGGGAGAAGAAACGCTGAGAAGTTTCCTGACAAGCGTGCAGGACAGAGGAAGGTGGAGCAAGAAGGTCGAAAGACAGAGAAAAAGGGCAAAGGACCAGGGGTGTGGAGGGGCAGAAGAGGAAGCAGAAGACGGCGGCGTCGGCGTCGGCGTCGGCGTCGGCGGTTGCTGACGCGTGTGGGAGCGGCTATCAGTGAATATGAGCGCGTTTATCAGCGTGGGGGTACCCGCGTCGGCCATGTTGAGCCTGCGTTCTGGCTCTCTCTCCCACTCTCCTCAGGTTATCTCGGTCCGACCAGCACTCTCTTCGACGTCCCTACTCTGTTCGCCAGCCGGGGCTCCCCCTTTCGACAGGTTCTCTCCGTTCGTCTCGTTCCCGCCGTGGCCTGGCTCGTGTTCGTTGTCCCGGTCCCGCGTCCGAACGGCGTTTTCTCTCTTTCTTCCAGGCCTGAAGCGGCTGGCCTGCTCCGCCGCACGGTTGGCTGCTCCTCTTCTCTCTCTTCAACGTAGGCGCGTCAATACCTCGGCCAAGCGTGCTTTGCACCCCGCGAAGTCTCGTGGGCCGCGTTCGCTCGGGCCAACCAGAAGGCAAGCTGATACCCAGGCGTAGCGATGGCAACGCTTTCCTCGCTCGACCAACGCCGCCGGGGAACAGAGAGAGAGAGAGAGAGAGAGACTCTTCATCTATCTATCTATATATATATCTCTCTCTCTTTCACTGCTGCGACTGTGCTACCTCTACCCCACCAACCCCCTGGGAAAATCATGGGAAACGAAGGAGACCCCCGTGCGGAGGAGACCAACCCTCCAGAACGCGATTAGAACGTTCACTGGGCTACCGGGAAACTTGCCCGATCGAAAGCCAACGGGTACCGATACCTCTGCTTCAGGTGTCTGCTGTATGAAGCAGACTAGAAGAAGAAGATGAAGAGCAGAGTTCGAGAAGCTTTTGGATCTCATTTTTCGATCGAAAGCCACCGGATACCGATACCTCTGCTTCAGGTGTCTGCTGTATGAAGCAGACTTGAAGAAGAAGATGAAGAGCAGAGTTCGAGAAGCTTTTTGATTTCATTTTTTGATCGAAAGCGACCGGGTACCGATACCTCTGCTTCGGGTGTCTGCTTCGGGTGTATGCTTCAGGTGTATGCCCAGCAGACTAGAAGAAGAAGATGAAGAGCAGAGTTCGACAAGCTTTCGGATCTCATTTTTCGATCGAAAGCGACCAGGTACCGATACCTCTGCTTCAGATGTTGGTTCTATGCTCAGCAGACTTGAAGAAGAAGATGAAGAGCAGAGTTCGAGAAGCTTTTGGATCTCATTTTTCGATCGAAAGCCACCGGGTACCGATACCTCTGCTTCAGGTGTTGGTTCTATGCTCGGCAGACTTGAAGAAGAAGATGAAGAGCAGAGTTCGAGAAGCTTTTGGATCTCATTTTTCGATCGAAAGCGACCGGGTACCGATACCTCTGCTTCAAGTGTCTGCTTCGGGTGTATGCCCAGCAGACTAGAAGAAGATGATGAAGAGCAGAGTTCGAGAAGCTTTTGGATCTCATTTTTCGATCGAAAGCGACCGGGTACCGATACCTCTGCTTCAGATGTTGGTTCTATGCTCAGCAGACTTGAAGAAGAAGATGAAGAGCAGAGTTCGAGAAGATTTTGGATCTCATTTTTCGATCGAAAGCAACCGGGTACCGATACCTCTGCCTCAGGTGTCTGTTTCAGGTGTATGCTCAAGAAACTAGAAGAAGAAGATGAAGAGTAGAGTTCGGGAAGCTTTTGGATCTCATTTTTCGATCGAAAGCCACCGGGTACCGATACCTCTGCTTCAGATGTTGGTTCTATGCTCGGCAGACTTGAAGAAGAAGATGAAGAGCAGAGTTCGAGAAGCTTCTGGATCTCATTTTTCGATCGAAAGCCACCGGGTACCGATACCTCTGCTTCAGATGTTGGTTCTATGCTCGGCAGACTAGAAGAGGATGATGAAGAGCAGAGTTCGAGATTTAGGTTTTTGGATTTCAGGTTTTTCTCCTGGAATTGGTGGATACTCAGGTTTTATTGGACGTGGTTTCGAGAACACCTGGTGAAACACCCTCCAGATGATAGGAATTGATGATAGGAATGGGATGTTTATAATGGAATTATTTAAAGTAAAATTTTGAGGCACTCAGATTTTATTCAACACGGTTTATATAGTATACTATACTGTGCTTTAGGAACATGGTTTTGATGGAACAAGAAAAAATTAATTTATGGAGGTGTAATAGGGGGTTGGTTGTGTTAGGTGTAGAGTGTATGCAGTTAGGGTATGAAGAGTTAGGCCAGCTTTTGACGCGGTCAGTCTGAGATGTAAAGCGCAGACGTTTTTGGAGATTTTTCTGTCTTTTTGGAAGTGCCTGTAAAGTTGTGCTTGTACAGTTAGCATATAGCACGGTGCACAGATTATGGTAGTTTTTTCTACAACACAGTTTTCAAATAGCACGATTTACTAACGTTTTCCTGACCTCGTATTACGCGAATAGGTGTGACATCACTGTACTCTGGATTTTTTGCATTTGTTAGAAAAATTGGTTAGGAGACATTTAGAACAGAAGAGAGATTAAAAGAATATCGTTATTTTTATAAGCCACACTATAAGCACACGCTAGCGAATTTTCAGACGTTTCCAGGTTTCTTATTCGAGGAAATTGTGGAAGTGGCTGCCTGAATCAGCGTCGCGAAGACGACACGGCGTCGTTTTGGCGTCGCGGCGAGAGGCACCGGCCTATGAAATATTAAAACACCCCGTGAGACAGGGGTTACGCTCACCCCGAGCCTCTCGCTCAAATGAATTCCAGTCCGAAGCCTTGGCGAATTGTCTATCACGAGGAACCTCTACTCTCACATTTTTCACATTATTTTGCACGCTAAAGGAACGCAATGAACACTTAACAAATTATTTCTCCTGAAAAACGAAATTAAAAGCACCTTCTTTCTTCCGAAAATTAAACCCCCACAATTATTTTACGAGCTTAGCTAACCATCGTGTTAAAACCTGTCTCGTAAAATAAAAAATACTGTCGCATTGCTTTTGCTAATTTTCAATAAAAATTATTATCATAACCTCGAGAATTCAAAAGAGAAATTACTTTCGTCGCTCGAAAAATCTTTAAATAATTATTCCTCCACGTACATAGTACAGTCGTTACTCGATATATGTCCGCAAAACGGGTCTGGCCAGGGACAAGTATCGGATAGCAGTCACTGTGTTGTTCTCAACTTATTAAAAATATTAAAAAAAAGCTCTTCAAACTGACTGATTGTAGAATTACTGTGAAATAATTACAAGAAACCGTGTATATTGATTCAAATTGCTAATATTTTTATTTCTTTTTTTACAAAAAAAAAAATCCTTCACGTCATTGACAAGTAGATCAGTTTTTTCTTAAAATATGTAAAATTGTAGTTTGTACAAAGATTCTCAGTGTACTTGCCACAGTGTGTCGAGTTTTCTAATTTTCGATGCTTTCGTTTTCGAATTCTGTGGGTCCCAGTGAAGCTCTCTTTTGTCCGAGCGTTAAAACGGTGAATTTCCAAAGCGCAAAATGTGAAGCACTGCGAAGCTCCGGTCACAATCGGTCGCGAGCCTTTGGTGCTTTATTTTTGAAAAATTTCATGGGAGCGCGCGTACGCAGTCGCGTAATTTCCTCGATTGGAACGACAATCGGGTTCCGGGTGCCCCGGGGCACAAAATTGAAAACGTGGTATCGAGGGCTCGGCGATTGATCACGGCCGCATTATATTATGCGTGAAAAGGATTCCCTTGTATTGATAAAAGTAGGATCATTGTGGGCCGCATGTAATCAAGCCGTCGCGTCGCGTCGCGCGCTGAACTATTTAATTCGCTGACGATCGATGGAAATTGAACGACGCGAATCACTAGCGATTATTTGCGGATACATCGACACCGCGATTTTATGGCAGTCGACGATTGTTCGTCGACAGAAGCTTTTTGCCGGATAATAAGAAATTGGTATAAATAATCCTCCGTACCTCAAATGCACACATTTTGCACTCCAAATTAATTCTCCTGCAAATCACATTCACCTTTTTCAGCTACAAATTTGCAGCTGTTATTCATTTTTTTGTGCAAATTTCACCATTTCACCAACTTTGCCGTTTTGTGAATAAAATTCATCTTTTTGTAGACGACTCGAGAGCGATGTGTCGTTTTGTCATTTTTTGTCATTTTATTCCCAGGTCGTATATGCAATACAATTTTTATTTTATTTTTAATTTTTATTTTCAGCTTAAGGAAACTAGAAAAGCTCGAGTAGCAAAATGGTGGATTCGATTCACTAAAAAGTGAATTTGATCTGCAGGTGACCTTGCGTGACCTTGAAACTCATTATGCGGTTTCGTCTGGCGTCAGTTTTACAAAAAAATGTTTCAAACAAAAGATAATCAGTATTTTATCCTTCACAAAATTCACTACAAACATTTTCAAAAATCTCCTTTTCCCGATCAAAAGTGAAGGTCACCTTGACCTTTTGAACCCCAAACAGCATTTTTTATTCCATGAAGTTGTAGCTGACGTCAAGACAAACTCAACCGTATAAAACACTATAACCGTGAGCCTGCAAATAACGCCGTTACAGTTTCCGGCCAAACACCCCGCCGCGGAGCGTAACGATGTAACAGAACAATTAAAAGTGCAGTTGATCGAGACCGGCCGGCGTTGATGACCGAACCGCAGCAAAACAAGCCGGTCGGTCCCGGCCGACTCTGTAAAGTGTTAATAAACCGACTGATTGAAACGAACGCTCCCCTAAACATTCGCTTCTAATTTCTCTCGAAACGTTCCGCAGCGAATGATTTGCATAAATAAAGCTCGGAGCATCAAAGCACCCATTATCATCCAACTTTGCCGACAAACCTCCCCCTCTCGAAACGAAACAGCGACGAGGTTGACCAAAAAAAAAAAAAAAAAAATAAAATAAAAACGAAAATCGGCAGAAACTGGTGCAAAAACCGTGAAAGAACCGAGCGGTTCCCGAATGTGTCTCGGTCCAATATTTGCCCGCGTCGCAGAACCCGTTACAAGTCTCTCTAACGCGAAATCAGCCCCGGCCCGATTTACAAAACCGGCCGCAACGGATCGGATCGAAAATCACGGGGCGGTGGGTGGTGGGGGAGGGAGGGGTGCGAGGGGTAGAGGGGGAAGGGGGATGTATTCCGCTGAAAGCTGGCAAACGATCATCGCTCGGGACGGCTGTTTAGATTTACCAATAACAAACAGCCCGGAATCATCGGACACCGTCCTCGCATTACAGAGCTTGTATGTAACAAACCGTGAACGCGTCAGGGGAAGGGGGATGGGGGGTGGGAAGGGGGGGGGAACCATGAGCGTCCGTGTTTTCCGCCCCCGTTTTGATCGCTTTGAACGATCCGGGCTCCGGTGTCCAGGACCTGTAACAAAAGGATTTGTACGCGGGGGTGGGGGGTGGAGGGTTTAAAACAATCGACAAATTGTCGCCCCGTGGGTTAATCGCATTATGGATAATAGCGTATAATTAAGCGGCTCCCGGCAAGCTTGCCACGGCCGCGAGAACGAACATGTGCGGTCGCCTTTGCCCCCTCACACCTGATTTCTCACCCCTCGCGTTTTTAACGTGGGGTGATATCTGTCCGGATCGACCTGCCGACGGAAAAATGGCGAGAAAGTGGATTAAGGATTACGTCCGTCACGGCTGTTGCAGATTTCACAGCCGCGACGTCCGTGGCGGGAGTGGGGAAGGGGTGGGGGTAGGGGGTGAGGGTAAATTAAATCATGGGGGTTCTTGGAATCTATGAAAAATAATTTCTATTGTGCATAAAGACTCACGGTCTAATCAGGGTACCAACTAATCAAGCCAAGGGGTACTAAACGCTATAAACAATGAAATAAAAATTATTAAAAAACTCTCAAAGATTGAAGAAAAATTCTTTTCTTCCAAGTCTGATAATAATAATCTAGCAATTCGAACCTCTTCCGAATAAGGAAAAAACGAGGGTGGCGAAAACGAGTCTGGCACCCCCGGCAACAGGAGACAAATAACGAGATCATTTGTCCAGCAGGAATACTGTCCTCTATTGTATATGCAAGTTGGCCAAACAGGGGCGATCGTTTGGGATTCGGTGGATTCTGAATGCTCGGCTCCACTAAATGCTGCTATATTCCTGCTAATTCCCCGGCACAATCCCCCGTCGCACCCCTTCTTTTTTCCGGGACTCATCCGCGATCAACCCTGACCGACCGTATGTGCGATCGCTGCTTGCCGTCTTCGTCACGCTCGATTTCACCAGACCCGCTGCCAATCGGGAAATAAAACTCTTTGTTGTGATTGTTGGTGGCGTTAGGGGTGGCAGCACCCTTTGCTGCGGACCGGGGAATCTGCGGACGAGTAACTGAACCGTGATCAAGCCAACGTGTGCTGCTAGACAGCCCTTAAATGCGTCCTGTAACTTATCCTTATTTTCAACCCCTTGATTTCAATTATTTATTGCACAAATCCAAAATTTTTAAAATATTCCAGGAATTTAACAACACCGTTATATCATTTTCAACCTGTTATAATCGTATCAAGAAGGAAAATAAATTTCTACAGTGAGTTCTCGATATATGTCAACAACACGGGTCTGTGCAGTGACATATATCGTGTAGGAGACACCCGAGACGTATTGTGTTTACACTCCTAGGTTGCCAAAGCCTTTTGATCTTCTCGGCTCCTCACAGGGTCCCCCCCTTTAGTGGTTGGGACAATTCCGCGACATTTATCGTGTAGGTCTCGGCGACATATATAGAGAAATCAGTATATCTCGCTCCAGCTTGTTGGAGTTCTGGTGGAAAATTTTTGTTTTGCTTCCAAATCAGTTCTTGACGCGTCTCTCGACACGTTTGTAAACAGATGACCTTGAACAACCAAATGGTTGTTGAGATGACCTTGAATAACCACTGTTTTAAATGTCACCTACCCCCATTTGCCAAAAAGACATCCAACAATTTCCACAGTGCCTGAAACCGACAAATCCCGGTCATGAACGTCAGAAGACTGTTTATTCGATGCTGAAGCGGAGGATCGTGCAAGGGTTGATGGGCTGGCGAGGCGCCGAAAAGGGCAAGGATCGACAACAATGATCGAAAGGGCCGCGATTAATAGACCTGTTCGCCGCGTCACAGAGAAATCTTCTCGTAAATAGGCTGCGACGAATTTCTGCGGGTGGTGGGGGTAGTGGGTAGGCGACTGCGGCGAGGGTGTTCAATGGGGATCCGGCTTAAGATCGCACCGTTTAACACCGGAGCGCCGGAGCCACCCCTGCGGCGCGACACCCGTCAATAAAACACCCCATGAAATGCTAACTATACGCGTTGCGGCCTGCACCCCTGCGGGCTACGCACTTACACCCCCCCATAGACGGGGCTGTCGTCTGTTCTGCGTGAACGGCTGATCGATATGCACGGGACATCCTGATCGATAATAATATTCGATGTAACAACGGACTTATGAGAAATATGAGGGGGTGTGATTTTAAACATTCGTATCGAATTATATTATTTAACAAAGAAATAGATTCCTATGTGGTATCTGTGTCCCGTAATTATACTGCAGACTTTATGCATTTGTGACAAAAATGAGTAGCAGAAATATGAATGTAAATATTATAAACATTTGAATATTATAAACATTTGTTATAGTGATTAAGAAAAGAAATAAATATCCCTGGAGCTCCTGTAGCTTGAAATTAATACAATTTTTATTTCGCCAAGATTAGAAGAGTTAGAGGACCTGCGATTTTTTATTTTTTTAAATTATTGACAGAAAAAAATTTCTGCTTCGCCCACATGCCTCAACAATTTTTATTTCCATTTTATTAATCAGTTTTACTATTTTTGTCTGCACCTATACTTGGAAGATGTTCCTAACGTTGCCATGACACGTCACACGGAGTCAGGCTAAAGTATTCGCAACTATCGTGCGCATCTTTGCCACGTATGTCGAGGCATTACCGTGCTCGTTAGGTTCGACGGGCGAGCATGTTTCCGGGTGGCATAAAATTCGGTCCACAGCGGCGCGTCGGTGCCGCGTCGCCGGGCGACGAATTAAAACGGGCCGCGTGCTATTGATTAGGAATAATTACCGTTAACGAGCGCGATTAAAAGCCCGGGAATACGGTCGCGTCGTTATTAAATGTAAACAACGATGTTTTTAACGATCGTTCCCCGCTGATTTCGAGTTCCGAATCCCGGAGCCGGCGCACCGTTCTCGCTCTAAATAATCACCGGAACTTCCCGCGTCCGGATTATTTTAACCGGCCGAAATGCGCCCCGGTCTGTTTGCCTCGCGCGCATAAATTATCGAATGAAGTAAAATCGAGCGATTCCGGTCCCGTGGAGCCGCACAATTTCGTCGCATAATGTCGCCGACGATAATTACTAAACGCGGCTCTTTCATTAACACTACAGAGCACTCCGAAAGTGCGCTTGGTTTTTAGATTTCTCGCCTCGGAACTCGTTCGGAATTACGAACGCGTTTTCAACCCCTAAGCTAAGTCAAAATGAAAGACTATAATGCAATTATTAAATTACCCCCCTCCGCCGCATGCACTCTGGGTCGTTTAGGGTCGGGCGAAAGTTTCAGATTTTTATTTTTATCGCGAAATTTCTACCCCCAGATTTTTATTTTTATCGCGAAATTTCTACCCCCAGATTTTTATTTTTATCGCGAAATTGCTACCCCCAGAGTTTTATTTTTATCGCGAAATTGCTACCCCCAGAGTTTAATTTTTATCGCGAAATTTCTTCCCCAATTGAAGACCAAGTATCTCAGAATTTTTGTAGATCGGTTTTTACAATCTTAAATAATAAACATTTGGGCCCAGGTATGGTATTTCCTGGATAGGAAAAATATTATATTTACAGCAAACTGGAGTGGAATAGAAATTGTACAGTCCCCTAGTTTTGACAATTTTACAATCATGCCCTAAAATTACAAAAATTCGATTATGTCAGAGTGTAAAACACAGAGGTCAAAATTGACGTGGCAGTAAACGTGTTAAACAGATATTATGCGTGGTGAAATTCAAATTGAACAGCCGACACGATTGGTGGTATTAACCAGGCGAAACTTCTATTTAATCTTTTACTTAACAAATTAGTTTAGCGATGGACAAATTTGCATAAACATCCACTAACAATTTAGAGAGTATACGTATCCGTGGAATGGTGCAGCAGCGTTGATACCTTTGTCACCAAATATTTAAATGGCCGCCGATGTGGAACACACAGTTCGTTAATAGGATACGCTTTAATTTGTCATTAATAAGCGATCGGAAGATTGTCATAAATTAATCCAGCGAATAATTCATGGGTCACCGAATGCAGCGTTTAGCTCTATTCATCTATAATGAAGTACAAAGGGTAAGCCGAACAATAACCGTGTCGTAGGGGCGTATCCATGGGGTGGCTCCGGTTCGAGAAGCCCGACAGAGTTCTATTAGAATCATTTAGCGCTGTAATGCGTGCAATCGTTTATGGTTCCACGGACATCCGAATTACAATAATTAGCCTGCGGATTTTACGAACTCACAAGTGACTAGCTGATTTATTTCCAGGGTGGAATTTATTTGGTTTTTTATTTTTCACAACCAGAGTTTGCAACTGAAAAATCGGAAAAAATTCTCGAACGTGTATTTCACTATGTTAAAGATTCCAGATTTTTTAAAGAATTTTACACGATATTAAATAGGAAAAGTGGGGTCAGAACCGTTTTTTCGTTTTTTCATTGTAACTACCCTTACAGGGTAGGTATGGGGCTGAAACTTGGCAGAAAGGGTTCTGTCCTAGTATGCTATCGAACGATACTAGTTTATAACTATATAATGCTTTTTTTACGAAATTACAACATTTTAAAGACCGAAGGTTCCACAAAAATCAATCTTTTCGTAGTTTCTCATTTTTCAAAACCAGAGTTTGCCACCGAAAAATCGGAAAAAATTCTCGAACATATACTACAATATGTTAAACGTTCCAGATTTTTTATAGAATTTTCGGACGCAACTAAGAGTCGAAAATGGGGTAAGATCTGGTTTTTCGTTTTTTCATTGTAACTACCCTTGCAGGGGAGGTACGGGGCTGAAACCTGGCAGAAAGGGTTCCACATATAAATCCAGTGGACGAATTTCCCGTGTAGATATTTTCCCCAGCATTAGGAATTTTCTTACGTGGTTATTACACTAATCGGAGCGCGTTTTAGAAATGCGCAACGGGGTTGCGCAAACAGTTCAGCTGCGCCCGCATTCGATCGGTGTCCACGCGACGTGCCGGACAGTGGTGAGTGTGGATTTACGAGACAATGATCAAGAGATGATCGTGGTCCACTACAATTACGGAAATGGTTACTCGTGGCAATCAAGTTAACTGGCAAATTGCGATCGATCGTCGTTTAGTCGCGCAAGGAACTGCGCAAACCCGGAAGGCTCGCAACGATCTCCAAGACACACTCGTCTTTTTTTTTTTAATAAATTCATCCACGGAAGAACAACGATCTTGAACCTCCAAATGGCCCCAGATTTTTTCAAAGTTAGATGTAGGTGGATTTATGGAAGATTTATGTAAGAAGTAGAAGGAGAAGGGGAGGAAGATCGTGGAATGTATAAACGAACATTTCGGTCCAGATCAATCATCGGACACGTGCACGAAGCAGAGAACAGTCTCTGCTCGACGAATGACAATGCCGCGACGGAACGTGCCTCGCGGAATAACGCGTGGATTTATACGAGGATAACCAGGGGATGACCATGGTCAGCAATCATTACGCCGATGGTCACTCGGACGGATTACGATCGGCAGCAGCCAAACGCGATCGATTCGGCTCGGGGAAGGACCTACGGGGTACGATAGCTTTAGATTAGCTTCTATTCTCATGATTGAAACCGTCCGCTTATTATTTATTTCTTAAACGAACGTATACAAACAATCCGATCGCTCGTTTACAAATTTAATAATGTACCTCGAGTGCTAAGGCTTAAAGGAATGATTAAAATTGTCCTAAAAATGTATTTCCTTGAAGGGGGTGATGCCTGAGCTCATTTGAAGCAACTTTTTCCTTTACGAAAATCTTCTCCGTGCCCTCGTTACGGAGTTATCAACGAAAAACACGGACCAATCACAGCGCGGCTACGGGAGACGGCTCCCGTCTCGGCCAATGCCAGCGCCGCGCTCGGCAGGGCCCGCCCATCGGGGCGGAGTCCGTCCGCTGTTCCCGCGCCCTGATTGGCCCACGTTTTTCGTTAATAACTCCTGAACGAAGCCTCGGAGAACATTTTCGTAAAGAAAAAAGTTGCTTGCAATGACCTTCTGCATCTTTCCCCGAAAAAAGAACACAATATCAACGCTATTCGAGCAAATTTTGGGATAAAATTGACGAGTTCCAGGCTCCAAGACGTAGAGATTAATTCGACCAAGGTAAAATTAAGTATAAATCCGTGGGTTCCGGCATTCAAATCGTGCTGCGTCAGTCGAAAAGCGTTATCGGAGCATGGCCACGTCCGTTCGAGCGACTCCTCGTCGCAGGGCGGAATCTATCATCGAAGAAGTGACCGCAACGTCAGGGATGCTTGATGGATGAGCGGTGATTAATTATATAATGTCCACCCCCCACCTCTCCTCGCCGCAACAGCTCCTCCGTTCCCTTCTCCCGATAGTAAACACCGGAGACGATTCTCCGCCTCCGTTACGCGTTGTCTCCGCTTGCCCAAGAACCGGACTCGTGGAATTGACGTATTAATTTTCTAAAGTGGATGTACACGGTGCGTGGTGTATCATCGATGCGATGCCGGATCCCCGGGATCCTTGTTAATTTCGATAATGGAGCCAGCCGGGAGGATTTTTGCGCTAAAATAAATTAGAAAATAAAAACTGCAAATTGTCCGCAATTGTCTCGCAATTGTCGTCCTGCAAATTTATCTGAAAACAAAAACTTGTTGATTACAGCATTTAACCCTTTGCACTGGGGGCTATTTTCATTTTAAAACTAAATTTTTCTTCCGTCTTGGAATATTTTCATTTTATTCATAAAATCTAACATTTAAATGTTTAGTAATCTATTAACACTAGATTGCCTAAGCAAGTCATTTTGACTGCTTTTGAATTTCATTTTTTTTTATTGCTAATACTTATTAATAACTTGTTATATGACTGTAAGTGATATAAAATATATTAAAAATTACTGTTAAACAAATTTCTTTGCGCATTAGTTATTTTTTCACAATGCAGTCATTTTGACTGCTTTCAGGCAATATAGGTATATACTAAGCTCCCGTCTTTCTAGTGTTAAATATAAATTTCGTAATGTAACAAATATTTAGTAATATTTTTTTGTAATTTCTTTGAAATAATGCCACAACAATTTCTAGTAAAGCTTCAGAGTCACTAAGGGTTAAATTAATTTCACACGGTGAAACATTTGGAAACCGATTCACGAAAAATATATTCAAACTGTGATAATTTCGTGAAAAATGATCGTACGACAATAAATTTGGACTCATTTTGAAGCTAGAAGCCTGCAGATTCATGAGCCAGCGTTCATTTTATCCTAAGCGAGCGAAGATCGATGTGTTGCTCCGACGGAGACCGACTATAAAGCTTTAAAGCGCCGAGATGTATTGGTTCGGCGAATTTTGGTCGAAAAGTAGGATTTTTGCCATATTGCTGAAAAACAGAAGACCCAGTTTTTTCTAAATACATATGTGCCCATAATTATGAAAGTGGTCTAAGTCAAAATTAAAAAAAAAATGAATTTATCACTTATTTCACACGACATGATTTTAAACTAAATTTATTCAATGTAAAAAAAATGAAAGAAATATATGACTTAGACCACTTTCACAATTATGGGCACATATATATTCAGTTACACAATTTATGGCACGCGTTTTAAATCAGAATAAACAAAAAAAAAAGGAGAAACAAATTTGTAAAAATGAGTAGCACTTTTGCTATTCCTGATAGTATCTTGTAATCGATAGCTGGACAGAGTATGGCAGTTTTTCGTGTAGCATCGCGTCGGTTATTGACGTCGGCATGGCTTCCGGTCCAGCGTGGATCGCGGCGGCCATTAAACGGCGAATAACCGGAACCGTTCGACGCTCCGTTTTGTTTGTCAATGTATTTCGGTAAATAAATAATACCTTTGTGTAACGAACATCGATACGAGCGCTTGTTTGCGCCGGAAAACGCGGCACTCCCGCGGTTTCGATTAGAAAAGGGTGGTTTCGGGGACGTTGTTCGACGTCTTCCGGTACGTTTCGTTGCGTCACAAATTAAAAAAAAAAAAAAAAAAAAAATAATAATAACAACGAAAACCAATATATTTTTCCCGTCCCGTCGATAACTTTTTCGATCGAGGCACGAGAAGACGATTTTCCGAAAATTGTTCACGTTGTTTTTTTTTTCCATCGCGGTATGGTTTCAGCCGCAGCTGAAAATAAATGTTGAGGTCGCTAAACAAAACGCGGATTAAAAGACACGCGGTACGTACATTGCAAGTTTCGGCCCTTCTGTTATGTATTTGCACTGTATTTCGTGGGATAAACCTGGATTTCAACGTCTGGGTTCTATACACATTGTTTTTTCCACTGGCAAACGATTTTTGTAAAGAAACTTTTATTCCGAGACACGCACGAAAATCTTTAACAATTTTACCCGAACTCGTCCGTTTAATTCTTGTGCTGAAAATCGTTTCCCTCTTTCCAATCAACTGTAAATATTTTTCTTAAATATGTTTTTTTCATTGAATTGCGGATTTTCATGCGAAGTAATCATTTTTTACCTGAATTCTGACTAGCTGGAGTGAAATAGAAATTTATTTTCTTTCTTAACACTTTGACTGGCAAACTCAAAAATTCCATAAAATCAAAGTAAGTTATTTAACGAAATAAAAATTGTAAAATACTATATGTATGATATTGAGTAGTCCTGCAACTTTCTTGCATTTTACAGATCCTAAATAAATTTGATACAATGAATATATTAACGTAAAAATTCATTTTAAAACCTGAGCAAATATTTCCCACATATGGGTGACATGGCAGTCAACGTGTTAAAGAAAGAGTTTTTAAATTGAAAGTGGTTTAAAATTTTTACTGTTACAAAATCGATTCTTTTTTGTCATAAATCTATAAAATCCGCAGTCTAATTGTCACTCAGGGGTGTAGTGTTTTATCAGAAAAATTAAATGTTGTTTCCAATAATATTTGATGAAATTTGTCTTCGATAACTCAACGGAATATACCGTACGGAATTTATTTAATAAATTGGAGAACACTGCGGGATTCGCGTACGTTTCGCTCATCAAAATGGAAACAATGTTCTCGAGTGTTATCGGGATCACGATACCGGCAAGACGAGCAATAAATTTCAGGTTTAGCGTTGTCTCCGCCTTAATTCTGCTTCGTTAGATTCCGGCGGAATCGGATTGACGTTCGTGTCTTAAAACTGACGACTGACTCAACTATTCTCCCCGAAAACTATCGTCGCCGAACTGCACGTTCCGCGTAAAACAATGTTAACAATTTTTTTCGCTCGAAAACGTCAAGGATCGAACGATCGGAAAGACCGTAAAAACGAGTGACACGATGGGTTCCGTGCTAATTCTGCGAATTTTTCGACCGGGGAGCTCGCGGGGCTTTCTGGGAAGCGATACGACGAAGAAGTATGCGGTCGACGATAACAAATCACGGGCTACGTCATGCGAGACGATTGCGAACCGAGAAAAGAAGATGGCCGCCATCTCAGGGACAATTATCATAATACAATCATCCATTAGTAATTATCTGCTGAACTACAATAAAAACAAAAAAAGAAAAGAAAAAAATGTTTCAAGTGAAATGCTTTGCCTGAAATGCACCAGAGATTTGTCCAGGTTGTCATCGAGATCTCAAGGTGACCTTTGTTTTCAAAATTGAACCATGATGTTTTCATTCGTGCAGGCTTGTAGCCCACTCCGAGATGAATTCTTGGACCTATTGTATCCTGGTCTACCAAGGTCATTCAAGGTGAAATTCGAGGGGAACGATTTATGAGGTTTGCCCAGGTTCTCATCGAGATCTCAAGGTGACCTTTGTTTTGAAAATTGAACTAAGGTGTTTTATTTCAGCCATTCAAGGTGAAATTAGAGGGAAACGACTCATGAGGCTTGCCCAGTTTGTCATCGAGATCCCAAGGTGACCTTTGTTTTCAAAATTGAACTGTAATGTTTACATTGAGTCAGGCTTGTAGCCTGGCTCCAAGATGAATTAATTGACCTATTGTATGCTGGTCTACCAAGGTCATTCAAGGTGAATTTCGAGAAAAACGATTCATGAGGTTTGTCGAGGTTGTCATCGAGATCTCAAAGTGACCTTTGGTTTAAAAATTGAACTGAGATGTTTTGATTCACTCAAGCTTGTAGCTCACTCCAATATGAATTAATTGATGACCTATCGTATGTTGTTCTACCAAGGTCATTCAAGGTGAAATTCAAGGTAAACGACTCACGACCAGCAGAGGTTTGTCCAGGTTGTCATCTGAAGGTGACCTTTGTTTTAAAAATTGAACTGTAATTTTTACATTGAGTCAAGCTTGTAGCTGACTCCAAGATGAATTAATTGACCTATTGTATGCTGGTCTACCAAGGTCATTCAAGGTCAAATCCTCCTTCTTCTGATTTTGTTTCCGCGAAAACCTGTAAACTCGAACCAAATTAAATAAATTCTCGTTGTCCAGGAAATTAGTTCTTGTCGAAGAAATTTTACATATTATGGTTCCTGAGGAGTGGGTCCGGGGTCCACACGCACGGACTTGGGCATCTCCCCGTCGAATCTGGCTACCCGGCTAATTAAACAGAAGATTGCATTAGCAAATACTATGAATGCGACGAGTATAGGAAGGTTCGGGGCGAGGTTCAAGGCGATAAGGCTTGCAACGGTGACACATAGGTTAGGATCTTGGGGAGGGGTGGGGGTAGGGGGCGCGACAAAGGACGTGTCGCGCAACGTTTCCAGAGAAAGCTGGAATCTTTTCTGGTTTTCCAGGTAAACGGCAAACGCTCTGCGCGGATGCGTCTTTCTAACCGAGTCTTTCAGGTACCTTCGGGCACCGAATCACGAAACGAGCACGATCCAATGTTTGAGCCTCGTCGCTCGGCAAACAGCGGCACGCTCAGGGTTCCGACGAAAGGGCCCGATAGAAGCTCTCGAGTGCGGGCCCGTCCCCCCCCCATCGGTCCCCGCGGTCCCCCCTTTGGTCCCCCCGGGCCAGCGAACTTCCGCCATCGCTCTTAACCGTCATCGTCGGTCTTCTTCTTCTTCTTCTTCTTCTACGAAGCGACCGTAAAAGCCCCGTCGAGTGCCGCCGTTTTTTGGCTTTCGAGCCGACCAGGCGCGAGCACCTTCCTCTCTCGTGTTTTCTCTTCGTTGAGACCCACCTTTTTCGGCGGATCAGGTTTCGTGGACCTCGCGGAACACCTAAACGCTGCGCCTTTCTACTTTCGGGAACGCTGCCACTTCGGGGGAGCATGATCGATCTCGGCCTCGACCTCGGCCCGCTCGCTTTCTTCGACGTTTGTCGATTTTTCTGAAAATATTTCTCCCATCTTCTAAAGTAACCACCCCCCCTGTTTGATGGCTTTTAAGAATACGGTCTATTTTTGTTGCAATTTGACACCGAACACACCACGGGCAAAATGACGCAATTCATTATATAATATATTATAATAATATTATATTTCTATTATATTAAATGTCAACATGACCGATTTTCTATTATAAATTGTGAGTGAATAATTGTGTGCTGTGGATCCGACGGAGGCACAGAAGATTCAGAAGTAAGTACACTTTACATTAGTATTTTATAATGTAGGATTAGTATTCGTATGTGGAACATTGGATACAAGGTTTCCTATCATATTTTGCAACGCATATAACGATCATTAATGATTTGGTATATAGTATAATTTAATGTGGTTCAAATAAGGTACTACTTTAAATCAAATATTTTCAATTTGATAACCAGATAGATAAAATCAAATAATTCCTTACAATGAAAATAAGTTGAGCAAGTAGTTAATATTATAAATTATAATTTTTAACATGAGAAGCTATAATAGTTAGCAAAGTATTATTTGTATCAAATTACGAATATGTAACATGTTAAAAGACAGACTACAATATCGTAATAAAATTACAGGCAACAAAATATCATAAAAATATAAATTACTGTCAACTATTTGAAATACTATTTTACACAGTCCTACTACACCACGATCACTTTTTGGGATGTTGAAACTTTTTTGCGAATATTTCGAAAACTAAAGCTGAACGGCGGTAACATGTATAGGAAAAAGTTGTTCAGAATGATGACCTTGACAACATATTTCAAGGTCATAAAAATCGGCGAGGAAGCCCCTAATGTAAATAATTACCATTTTCCATTAAAGATTATTATAAGTACCACTTTTTTTAGAATTATACTAATTCTTTTTGGAGTTTGTAATTTCCTAAAATAAAAGCAGAAAATTTATATTTATTATAAAATAATTTATAGACAACTAAAATTAGCTCTATCATTGGCTCTATCATTTATAGTCAGGTAGAAACATTAGTTAACGTTTAACTAACCTTTAAAAACGTTCACGTTGGAAAAATCCTGTAGCATTCCTATTATAATAAATTTACAAATATCTGTCCAGATATTCTCCAACAGTTGTAGGCATCAACAAATCCAAAATTTTATTTTAAGGGAAACTAATAACACGTATTTATTTAGTATGTAATTCATGTAATTTATACAGATAGAATAGAGTAGCATGTAATTCATGTAATTCATACATATAGAATAGAGTAGTATGTAATTCATGTAATTCATACATATAGAATAGATTAGTATGCAATTCATGTAATTCATACATATAGAATAATGTATGTAATTCATGTAATTCATACATATTGAATAGATTAGTATGTAATTCATGTAATTCATACATATAGAATAGAGTAGTATGTAATTCATGTAATTCATACATATAGAATAGATTAGTATGTAATTCATGTAATTCATGTAATTCATACATATAGAATAGAGTAGTATGTAATTCATGTAATTCATACATATAGAATAGAGTAGTATGTAATTCATGTAATTCATACATATAGAATAGAGTAGTATGTAATTCATGTAATTCATACATATAGAATAGATTAGTATGTAATTCATGTAATTCATACATATAGAATAGAGCAGTATGTAATTCATGTAATTCATACATATAGAATAGAGTAGTACGTAATTCATGTAATTCATACATATAGAATAGAGCAGTATGTAATTCATGTAATTCATACATATAGAATAGAGTAGTATGTAATTCATGTAATTCGTACATATAGAATAGAGTAGTACGTAATTCATGTAATTCATACATATAGAATAGAGTAGTATGTAATTCATGTAATTCATACATATAGAATAGATTAGTATGTAATTCATGTAATTCATACATATAGAATAATGTATGTAGCTCAGTTTATTTAGTGTGTAGTGTATGTAGTATGTTCGTCACAACTACATGTTGTAGGTTAAGGGGTCATCGTCGACGAGGACGAATCTATTCAATTTATTCAGTGAAATGATCAACAGAGAACAATAATGATTGTGGAGAATGATAGAGAACGATTCACCCCCCTCCCCCTTCTCGCACCTTTGAGCGACACCGTGTTCTATCTGTCCTCTAACGATCCAGGGAAACAATGAACGCATTATTTCTGGCACAGACCGGCGAACCAAGATGACGGGATGGCTAAGGAAACGGGCGCCAGGTACCAGTCAATTTATCGCTGTGCAAACACGCGCTATCGTCACGCGAACTCCGGCTGGTATGGTTGCGCCGACTATTTCGCTAAAAGTTCTCTCAGATGAACTCGCAGTCTCTCCGATCGTTGGCCTTGCCATCTTCGAACGTGCCACGCGGATACGTTGCTTGCCGAGAGACATAGTACGACGTGCGAAGCCATAATAGACTTTATGCAATTACCACTAGGTTTTGCGTAAATGATTTTACAGATTCTACCAGCGAAGAAATTAGCTGGGTTAAAAACAGGGGGGCAGTAAATTCTTAAAAAGACTACCGAGGGGTGACATGAATTTTTATTTAACACAATCGATGCAGGTTTTTATTTTTCAGAAAGTAATTATGACAAAAATGGTGGGCAGAATATTTTGGGGGCACTGATAATAATAACTAATTTTTAACTCGATAGAATTACGGAGGAAATAAATATTTATGGGATTAAATATTTATAGCTTCGGGAATTTTTATTTTGCATTTATTAAAAAAAGTGATCAAGAGTAATTTAAACAGTAAGAACACTAGAAGAGTCTAAGAATATTTTTATATTATTTTTAGTCTGTTAAACATATCGAGAGAAAAGAAATAAAATTTTTATTTCACTCCCCTTCGTTGCAATTCCAGTAGAAAATTTTTATCTTGCACGAACAACCACCATCTACCTAATTTTCAAATGGTACTTCAGAACTGGGCCATGTCAAAATAGAATAACCCCTTTATTTTTCAAAATCAGTTTAAAATTGAAATTTAAAATTATCTGGTGTGCCTTCGGGCCACCGCAGAATCCTAAATAATTAATTTCTATTGTTTACCGGTCATTGAAAAATCTTCTAACTGGTAGAAAAATTCAACGATAGGATGAACGGTGTTTGAAAATTTGAATGCTCGCAAAATGGCGGGGGCACACTTGAGAAAAGTGACGCGGGGACGGTAACTAAATCACGCGACAAGCATGTCGAGTCGATTAATTCTGTCCGCTTCTACGCGCAGGCGAGTTTAATGATGTTCCCGAAGATCCGATGATGTTACACACGGATCAATATTTATCGGAGGCAATTTAACCGCGGCTGATCCCTCGCGCGGGGACTTTCTCCGACACGGAGGGGTGGGGGAAGATCGATTGGCCGATTTGTCGGGAGACACAGAGTTCCGGCACGCTTCCTTTGTTTTACGTAATTTCCGCGCCAATATTAGCACGCTGCGTTCCGTCGGCGTGTTCCGTTTTCGAGTCGACTTCGTGTATTGGTTTGTGTGTTCTTCGCAAACAAACCAATCAATACCCGATGCCTTAACCCTCTTCCCGGTCGAGGCAAGATCTTTCTCGGTTTTAAAGCGGCCGCCAAGAAACCCGGTTCTCGATCGAAACCCACCATAAAAGTTGTCTGATGCTTCGCCTAAATCGTACCTCGCGATTTATTATTTATTATATGCGTTATCCAACGAGAAATATATTTGATTTTCATAAGGGGAGCCTGAAGGGCCCAGAAAGTCTATTGCTGAAAAGTACAATACGATAGGAGAATAGGTATATCAGGGAGGTAATAGTTATTTAGTAATATAAATATTTTGTTTTTATTTATTTTTGCATGCAAGTTTTATTAACGTATCAGGGACATCCTCACGATTCAAACGAGCCCAAACACGATACAATTCGGACCGTATTTACCTGTTTAATCCACGACTCACTGGAACCTCCATTATCCGAACCGTCGATATCTGAATCCTCTGTTATCCGAGTACTCACGTGTTTCACGAGTAAACGGCTCAATCTAAAGCGATCTATATACAACACTTATCGCACGAATCAGCAAAGATTTACCTAACCCTTTGTTGTCACACAACGTAAATTCTTTAAATTGCAAATAAATAATTTTATTATAGAAGACACTGAACGGACGTAGCCTCTCGAGGAAAATATTTCGGACGCTCTTAAAAAATTGTCGTCCAGAAAGTATTAATTTCAAAAGTGTTAATTTCGAATACTGAAGAGTTCGTCGGTTCGGATAATAGAGGTTCCACTAAATCTCGATTTAAACGAGTAAACGAGATCCGAAATGTGTCGTGTCGGGTATCGTTTTAATCGGGAGAATGTGACAAACACGATGCCGAAGGATTCATCGATCTCACTTCAAACAGATTTGTCGCAGGACTAATATTGTCTCGCACACATATCCAGACGATAGTATTCGAATACCTTTAGGTGGAACTGACTGGTGTAAAAATTCAGAATACACTCACCAGCGAATTGAACATCGTCTGGGAGGGGTGGTATTCGATTCCGGCGAAGGGAAACCACCCTCGAATATTCTCGCGACAGTTCGCGATGGAGACGCGTTGAAAACGATTGCGGTCCGCGCGGTGGTCACGTAAGCGCGTTATTATCGCAATGTAATGTAGGTCGGGCGCAAACAGACCGCGTTTTTTTCATCGATTAATTATCGTTGAACACTATTCCCGCGGTATCTCGATGATTACCCTGTCGGCGCGGCGGTCCTCGATCGTCGTAAGGTGGCGGCGTCGTTTTTATCTGAAGGGGGTCGAGGACCCATTATCGGACACCGCGGGAAACACGAGCAAATACGGCAGCGTATCGAGCGGTTTTTTTCCCAATTCGCGGATATTGAATGATCGGGCGCCGAAACGATGCGACAATTACCGCCATTTATCTCCACGAACTCCGAAACGAAAGTAGCGGTGAAGTTACTTAGCTATAAGTTACTATAAGTTTGTATATACAGTGATTTTTCTATATATGTCGCTGAGACCTACACGATAAATGTCGCGGAATTATCTCCACTACCGCCGGGGTACCTAATAAGAGGCCACGAAGCTAGAGAGACCTCGGACACCTCGGACTGTGAACATAACACGGATCAGGCATGTCTCCTGCACGATATATGTCGTTGCACGTGCTGTTGACATATATCGAGAATTCACTGTAATTTAGTCAGATCTACGAATTTTAAATCTTCATTGCAGGCGAGGATATAAAGTTAAAAATCGTGACCATTAATTATTTTTTGTCAGACCAATAATTTTTTAATAATTTTTGTAATACTCTAGTGGTCAAAGAAATCGTTAGGTCAAATTTTAAAAGAACTGAACTCCGAAACGAAAGGGGCGGTGAACTTCATAAGCTATAAGTCACTGTAAGTTAGTATATACACTGATTTTTCTATATATGTCGCCGAGACCTACATGATAAATGTCGCAGAATTATCCCCACTACCGCCGGGGTACCTAATAAGAGGCCACGAAGCTAGTGCAACCTCGGACACCGAGGACTGTAAACATAACATGGCTCAGGCATGTCTCCTGCACGATATATGTCGTTGCACGTGTTGTTGACATATATCGAGAGATCGCTGCAATTTACTCAGATCTACGAAAGGCATATTTTATATCTTCAATCTTTAAGTTATAAAGTTAAAAATCGTGACAATTATTTTTTTTTCTCAGACCAATAATTTTTTAATAACTTTTGTAATACACTAGTCGTCAAAGAAATCGTTTGGCCAAATTTTAAAAGAGCTGTTTGTACTCAAAGGGTGTCCTAATATTTGTGGACGGGGGTGTAAGTGGGATCTATGATCAATTAAAAATAACCTCCCCCTAACGAGGGAGGTTATTTTTAATGACTTTACTGCTTTTCCTTAGAACATGGGAGGAATATTTCTGCGGGAGAAAGAAAGAGGAAGAATAAAAGATAAAGAGGTTACTGAGAGAGAGTGTTCCTCTCGGAGGGCGCGTGCAAATCCACCCTCCGCGGACAAAGGGAGGCGCGGCGATATGTACAAACCAACGGAAGCGTGTTGAACCCAGGAAGCGAGGCGAGAATTTCCGGGGAAACATTCGGAAATCGTCGAACGCGTCTATCCGCCGTTCCGGAAACGTGATTTCGCCCAGCAGAACCTCAACCCCCTCCCGCCCCCGCGGGGCGCGTTCGGCGACGAAGGCGTTGAAATTCTTGCAGCCGCCCTTTCGACGCTGAATTTACGCCCGCGAGTCAATTTTCCATTCCTCGGCAAATACTCGATGCCTGTTTATAAATGGGCAAACGCGGGGGATGAAGGGCACGAGGCGCGGGGGTTGACGTCACTGGGAAACGTTTCGCGAGGATTTTTCGCGGATCGACGGCAGCTCCACTTAACTGTCTCGCTAATAGTCGTATCTAACTCTACGCTAGCTTCATGGATTGTTCAATTTAATTTATTAAAATTTTTATTAAAAAATAGAAATTTCTATTTTCATATTTTTCTAAAATTGATTTCAACCCTTCTGTAACTTAGACACTAATTACTTTACTGTTTTAAGCTTTCAAAAACACTATTCTTCGATCTCTTACAGCTAGCGTGAGATAAAACATTGATAAAGCTTTTTTATTTATAATTATTTTTTAATGAAAGTTTCATCAGCGCAATGGGGAGATTTTTCCGATTAAAATGAACCTAAACACGACGCAATTTCGATCATGCTTACCCGTTTAATCCACGATTTACTGGAACCTCTATTATCCGAACCAATGATAAATCAGTTCAAATATATGTTTTCACGTGTGGTAATCATTCCTTTCGTTTTTGGAATTACGCACCTTGTCTTTCAACTGTAAGGTTGTTCAAAATGTTTGTTCATCGAGTTTCCTTTATTTAAAAAACGAACCCGTAAACAAGTTAAGAGATTTTAATGAAAACGATTGGTAAACTAATTCTTAGTCGTAGAACGGTCCCCTCAAAAGGAACGGCCGTAAACATCGTCGCATGATCGTTTAGATCTGTTTTCTCGGTTAAGTCGTTCGCTGCAGCCCCCGACCCCCCACCACCCTCCATCGATGCCGGATTGTGTGGATAAGGGTTGCTCAATTCGCGGCGATCTCCTGATTCCAGAGCATATTTAGAGAGGCATCGGTTTTATTTGTTAGCTTGAAAAACATCCCCCAGGATCGTCGTATGATTCCATCCCCCATCTCTCGGTCAACAGGAAAACATTAGCGGCTGAAACCACTTTCGAAACCACCACCTAATAAAGAAAATTCGCAACTTTCGCGACAAACTAACTCAAACAAATCACAAGTTCTTTTCGCCTCCCCGAGGACGCTTTTCGGACACCACGGGGTGAGTTGTTTCAACCCTTACTCGATAGTCAGTCTTCCTAGTTACAATATAGAAAATAAATACTAACAAATTGTTGTACACATAATTTAATGTTTGTTCTACCTGCTCCCTCATTTCCAATGTGTCGCCTCATGTTCCCAAATATTTATTATTGATATTATTATTGTTACTACATCATTTAGTAAATGTTTGAGTAACAACGCTTTACGTGGCTGACCGTTACATGACTGACTAGTGAAATGACTATCCTAGAATCTTTCAAATCCTCACTCATCAATTTCACCCCCACCTCTTTAAAAAAAAAATATTTCTGTTAATACTTATGCAAAATAGGTCTCAATTGTAAAGAACAGAATAGAAATAAAACTGTAGATTTTCTTCCAACAATTTCGTCAAGTTGAAGATGGTGTACAGTGAATTCTCGATATATGTCAACAGCACGGGTTTGTGATGCGACATATATCGTGCAGGAGAGATGCCTGAGCCGTGTTATGTTTACATTCCTCAGTGAGCAAGGTCATTCGAGTTTTGTGGCCCCTCACGGGGTATACCCTGTGATGGTGGGAATTCCGCGACGTTTATCGTGTAGGACTTTGCGACATATATAGAGAAAGACTATATTTAAGACTATATTTTTTTTGTATATAGCCTATACAAAAATATAGTCTCGTTGTCGCCGATACTTGGAAATTCGTCGAAGGGTCGATCGCAGAGACTCCAACCCTTTCGGGATTCATCCCCTTTGGTGGATTCTTGTGCCAAACATCCCTCGATCGATCCGAACGCGGGCAAAACGACCAATTGCGAGCTGTCTAGCTGTCCGGTTCGCTTTTTCATACGTCGCGACTTTAAAATGGCGGCGTGCCCTTGATTACAATCGCGCCCGGACGAGGGACGAAGGAGGCCTGGGCGGGGGTTAAAGACGACGATAACGATGTCCAGGAAAGCGATAGGGGGGTGGCGACCGTCGCAACGGTGACGTTAACTCGTCGGGGGGGGGTTGGGTGGATGTCGAGTGGTTGGGGGTTAGTGAAAGAGGGACAACGAGGGGGTCTGAAGGGCGATGGAGGGGAGGGAGGGGACTTGCAGGGAGAACCACCCACGAAGCGTAGAGAGTCCGACAAAGGCTTCGCCACTTGTCCGATCTCTTGGATCTACGCAAATAGACGCCCACGAAGCCGGCTTTTAAAGTTCTCCGTTCCTCGGCAGGCTCTTTTCTGTCGTCGCACCGACTCGTCTCCCTGCCCTCTACGTGTCCTCGTGGCCGATGCACCTGTGTCTCAGCCTAACTTCGGACCTGCGAAGCCCGAGGTCTCTGCAATCAACTGCGGAGGGATGTGATAGGGACAATTTTGCAAATTTTAATTTTTAAAAAAAGCTTTTTTGAAAATTTAAAAATTTAAAAATTAGATTTTTTAAAAATTAGTACTCCCAAATTGTCATTCAATTGCCCGAGTGTAGTTTCCATAAGATGTCTGTGCCATTGTTGAGAATTTTGATATCTACTGAACACAGAATTCAGATATCGCCGGTTCGGATAATAGAGGGCCCAGTAAATCGTGGATTAAACGAGCAATTCTGATCCGAATGGCATCGAGTTTGGGTTCGTTTTAATCGGGAAAACGTCACGGATATGTTGGTTAAACTTTCCTGAAGAAACATCATCAACTGTTCCGCCATTTTGAGAAATAGTGGAATTGTCAAGTATCTGGAGCAGGAGTTCGTCGAAGAAAAATTGAAATTAGGAAGAAATAAAGGTGTACGAGGTTCTACGGAAAGTATTGAAATGTGTTGCTAGTATTTCGTAGGTAGTTGGTTCCGATTGAACGGAACACTTATCGATCGGAGCGTCAACGTCGCCCGGAACACTACGCCGAAAAGCATGTTCATGCTAACGACAAGCAAACAAACCGTGCGTGTTCGATTCTCGCCAGGTAGTTGGGTAATCCACCTATCTAACCGTATATCTGCGCTCCTCTCTCTTCTTTTCTTTTTTTTTTTATTTTTCATTCACGGAACGGTGGAACAGCTGCGAAGATGGAAGTTGGACGCCGTTTGTTTTTAAGTGGACGAAAACGGTGAATATGTCAACGCGTGCTCCTCGTGCACGATTGTCGTTTACATTAAAAAATTAAAAGGATGCAGAAAATTTAACATCCTTACGCTACTTATCAGCCGAACCAATACACCTCGCAAAAGTAACAACCTAAATTTTGTTGTAGAAAAATTAGGAGGGGGGTGAAAAAAGTGGAAAGCTGCGGAATAACTTTTCACCTGCTTGTAGATCTTCGTTCTCGAATCGGGTTTGCGTTGGAGGGGTTGGCTGGTTTTTAGGGTTAGCTGTAGTGGGGAGGCGGGGCGTCGCTAATTAGTCGTGCGGAGTGGCTGGCGCAAAATTTGCGAGAGAAATCTGAATGAACGTGCCTTGAATCGTGCTACGCGGTTAATACAAATGTGTATTACCGAGCAAATAAATAAATATTTGGTCATGAGCGGAGCAACTCAAATATGTTCAAGCAATGTCAGCAGCATCTCTGTTTGTCCCTCTCTCTCTCTCTCTCTCTCTCTCTTCCTCTCCCCTTTTTCACCCTGCTCTCCTCCTCTTCTCCTTCTCCATTCACACACGTGCACACGCGCACACACAGCACGCACACATACCCGAGAGAGGATTATTCGTAGAAGCAGGTGGAAAATCCACACACGCACACGAAAGCGAAAAGGAAACGCAGCCGCCACCGTGGAAACAGTGTTCATTGGCTTCAGGTTTGATTCTCCTTTTTCCCTCCTTGTCGTTTTTCCGATATTTCTGTCCCGCCCCGTTCCCGGCTTCGCCTCTGTGTCAGTGTGCACGTAATTCATCCGTTTCACTGTCGTGGTGTTACTTTGTTTTATCCTGGCCTTTTCGTATCGCACGCGACTCAATGTTTCTCTGCCCCCACCCCCTACCCCCTACCCCATCCACTCTCTACATTTCGGTACAAGTTTCTCTTGATCCTGCCGTTGATTTCCTCTTGTTTTGTATCGTTGACTTCTGCACGCTTTTCAAGACCCTCTCCATTGTGCTATTGCACTGCAGTAACTATTGAAGTCTGCTACATGTTTCTCCGAATCTCGAACTGTTCAGCATCGCTCGATAAAATTAAAGAATGAAGAAGAAACGTGGATAATCGGTTTTTAATTTTTTTAATTATGAAGCAACCTAGAAAAAAATATGAAAACATTACTAACTCTACATAACTCTTATATTTCAATATGAAGTCTGTATTTTTCATTTTTTACAAACAGAGTTTGCAACTGAAAAATCGGAAAAAATTCTTGAATATGTGGGCCAGTATGCTAAAGATTCCAGATTTTTTTTAGAATTTATACACGCGATTGAGTAGGAAAAGTGGGGTCAGAACCGTGTTTTCGTTTTTTCACTGTAACTATCCTTACAGGGTAGGTACGGGGCTGAAACTTGGCAGAAATGGTTTCGTCCTAGTATGCTATCGAACGAGCCTAAGTTTACTATCGTGCAATGCTTATTCACGAAATTACAGCATTTTAAATAACAAAGGTTTCACGAAAATCGACATTCTCCAAGTTTCTTGTATTTCTCATTTTTCAAAACCAGAGTTTGCCACCGAAAAATCGGAAAAAATTCTCGGTTATGTATCTCAATATGTTAAACATGTCAAATTTTTTTCAGAATTTTTAAACGCGGCTAAGTGTCAAAAGTGGGGTCAGAACTGGTTTTTCGTTTTTTCTCCATAACTACCCTTGCAGGGGAGGTACGGGGCTGAAACTTGACAGAAAGCGTTCCTTCTTAAAGTGTGCAAGTAGTCCATGACAACCATAACCACTAGTCTATCGCAAGAAAGGTGAAACAAAACATAAAACTGAAACTATCTTGACAAAACATGAAGCTAGACTCCATCGTTTTACCTTTCGCATTAAGGTCTCTCGATTTGAATTTCAACCCTGTCCACGCCCTCCTCCTTCCATTGGTGTACCTATATACGTGTGTGAGTGTGCATGTGTTTGCATGGTGCGTGAGTTTCTACCATTATAACCGCGTTATACGCACGAGAATACACAGAGATCCGTATCCACGTAGGACGGCAGGCGATAGCGTTCGGGTACAATATGTACTCAGTCTACCCCACGGTTGACTCTTGGTATTTGATTCTTGAATCATTTTGTGTACGAGAGGAGCGGTTAATCGTAGGTTAAATATTTTGGCCAATCGAAGCTTGACGCGCCAGCGCGGACCCGACGACGGCGACGACGACGACGCCGACACCCGACATCGACCCCTCAGTCGCTCGAATGTTGGACCGTGAACCACCATTCAAAGTAACACGCCGCTCCTCAACACTATAGGAACACTTTACCACAGTCGAAGAATTTTTTAAAAAACCAATATCTCCTAAATTCACTCTTAAACTTCGGATTTTATGCACTCGTGACGAAAGGAAATAGGTGTAATCTGAAAAATGTGTCCAACCATTTCTACAAAATCAAAATGGTACATTTGTATTTTTAAACAGTTTTGTAATATTTTAATTTTCATTTACTCGATTTTGTCATAAACGTAGAATTACCTATAGTAAAATATTACCACCTAACTGCTGAGGCCCAGAATCGTTCTACAGTGAAAAACAAATTTCAGAGTCTGAGGTCACTTCAAGGTCATTCTACAGGGAACGACTGTATAGAATAAATAATACTGTTGGCCATATTATTAATTTGAATATTAATATTTTCTTGATATATGGGGAGTGTTTTTACTGTGTTTACATGGACAATTATAAAATGTCTTATTTTGTTCGATTACTAGCAAATTATTTGGTAGTTTGCGAGTAAATAATTTACCAGTTATACGCTGGTTCGGCAAACTGTGTCTTTCTGCATATTTGTTCACTTTTATTTTACATTGATCAATATTATTTCCAGCAGTAGTTACTCTTTGTCAACTGGTATTGTTAGGGCATGGAATTATACACGGGAATATCTTTCTTCGAAATTCGTGTACGCTGTTCTATCCTCAAACAGACACACGGAGGACACAATAAACGTACGAAAGACGTTTATCGCGTTCAGCAAAGAATGATTATGCAGAGGCTTCTTCTATCTAATCGCTGCTGTTTGTTGGCGACGGAAGGTCATGTTTTAAATAAAGATGTATTTGTCGTTTCTCTTTCGCCTCGTTGTGTTTCCGAGAATGTTGCTAACAATCGCCGATCTACCAACAAAACTATCTTACGTCGAGCTTCTTGAGATCATCTCGGTCAACATTTATCATCTCTGCGGAGTAGATCCATCGAAAGTTGAACGACAGTTCAACAGGTATGCAATTAACACGTGTAATAGAAATTGTTATCATATCCCTGTGGTGCATAAATTGTTATTTATTAGGTTAACATAATATTTACCGATATTTTTGCTTTATTAGATTTATCACATATTTAAAACTGTCGATTTTATTGTAGGTCTGCAGTTTTTGTATTTCCCATTTTTTTATAACCAGAGTTTGCAACTGAAAAATCGTAAAAAATTCTTGAATATGTGGTCCGAAATGTGGAATGTATCAGATTTTTTTTAGAATTTTCAGACGCGATTAAGTGTGGAAAATGGGGTCAGAAGTGGTTTTTCGTTTTTCCCTAGTTACTACCCTTATAGACAAGCCATGGGGCTGAAACTGGGCAGAAAGGGGTCCTTCTTAATAACCTATCAAACGAGCCTAAGTCTACTATCGTGCAATGCTTCTTCACGAAATTACAGCATTTTAAATACCAAAGATTTCACGAAAATCGATTTTGTCGAAGTTTCTTGTTTTTCTCATTTTTTAAAACCAGAGTTTGCCATAGAAAAATCGGAAAAAATTCTCGAATATGTATTTGAATATGATAAAGGTGCCAAATTTTTTTTACAATGTTTAGACGCGATTAAGTGTGGAAAATGGGGTCAGAACTGGATTTTCGTTTTTTCTCCATAACTACCCCTACAGGGGAGGTATGGGGCTGAAACTTGACAGA
The DNA here is from genome assembly GCA_913789895.3 of Seladonia tumulorum. NCBI lineage: Eukaryota > Metazoa > Arthropoda > Insecta > Hymenoptera > Halictidae > Seladonia > Seladonia tumulorum. The sequence continues at coordinate 8,870,279 of OU565280.1, forward strand.
AAGGGGTTCGTCCTAGTATGCTATCGAACGAGCTTAATTTTACTATCGTGCAATGCTGCTTTACAAAATTACAACATTTTATAATCATGTGATTTCAATATCATTTGCATAAATTGCCACATAGAAAATACACAAACATGTTTGCCATATTTTCGTGACTAAGCTTGTAAAAGAGGGTTAATATCTGGGTTACCCCAATTTTCAACTTTATTACCCCAACAGATAAAGCGGAGATAGAGGCAGAGGTAAGATAAATAAAATTTTTCGTCTCCAGTGGGCCAAGAAATTTCTGTAATGCTCGTCGAAATGACGAAATAACAGTTCTCGAGCTCGTTTCGAGGACACGAAGGAGGACCTATTAATGGGGCATCGAACACTTGTGCAAACCCGACGAACCTGTCGCTGTTGACACGCGATTCTGACACGCGGCGTCGACGAATTCGATCCCGGGCCATCCGATTGTTTAAATAGACCTGCCAGCTAAGGTGCCACTTTTGTTTTAATTAAGCGGCCGTTCCATCGATTGCAAAAGTTGGTCCCCGATTTTCAGAGGCCTTTCCAGAAAAATTACGAAATTTTTACTAAATCGAACATCACCAGCCAGCGAAAACTTGCTTCTAATTTTCTTGTGGATTTTTCTTTCGGAAATGTTGAAATTATAAATAGGTGTTCATGCGGAAATTTTTTAATAAACTTCCCTATTGAAATAGGTATTTAAACAAAACTGGTAACAAATCAATGCTTCTAATTTTCTTGTAGATTTTTCTTTCAGAAATATTGAAATTATAAATAGGTTTTCATGAGGACATTTTTTAATAAACTTCCCTATTGAAATAAGTATTTAAACAAAACTGGTAACAAATCAATGCCTCTAATTTTCTTGTGGATTTTTCTTTCAGAAATATTGAAATTATAAATAGGTTTTCATGAGGACATTTTTTAATAAACTTCCCTATTGAAATAAGTATTTAAACAAAACTGGTAACAAATCAATGCTTCTAATTTTCTTGTGGATTTTTCTTTCGGAAATGTTGAAATTATAAATAGGTGTTCATGCGGAAATTTTTTAATAAACATCAGTATCGAAATAGGTATTTATTAACGAGTTTATTTATTAACCAGTTTTGTTTAAACATCCCTATCGAAATAGGTATTTAAACGAAACTGGTAGCAAATCTGAACAAATGTAATTTTGTTGTTATTATGAGGCAATGTATGCCAGTTGCATCTAGTGCTTGCTAGTTCCAGTGTTAAAACTGTTCGACGTGAATTTCCCAGGCGTTCGAGTTCAATAAAAAATGGCTACGTGGTATTAGCGTAACGGGACGCGGAATCGCGTAAACGTCAGTATCGAAGGTACCTCGCGCAGAGGTGTTCGCGTTTAATAGACACTTAATAATCAGTCGGTGTAAAAGCGGACGCGTCGTCGCCGGCGTAGCCGTAATAAAACTCTACTTGTCCCTGGATTCCACGTACAAACACGCGCACGCCGCCAGGAGGTACGCGCACTCGTTCCTAAATGTACCGGCGCGGCGGCCATATCTATCCAATCTCTAGGTTCATATCCCACCCCATAAATACATTGGCTGATAACGGCAGGCTACGCTTCGCCGGCGATAAGATACACGCCGAGGAGCGTTCTACGTGGTGGCAGGAACCGAACGAAATCAGAACGACCGACGCCATTCCGTGGAAATTTCTACCCTGCTCCGAAATCAAATCCATTTTCATTTGACCCCCCGGTATATCACATTTTATTATCGGTGAAATTAAACATTTTTTTCCCTCGCTAATTGTCAACTAAATTAAAAATAGTTTTTAGCCGATATTTAACAACACCTTGACTGTACTTACGTATTTTTTTGGTTACTCAAAATTACAAAATGGTGACGTAATTTTATATTCTCTGGCGTCATGTATGGGGAGTTCTCGAACGGCACCACAAAAGGTACTGGAACATTTTTTTCCCCCGCTAATTGTCAACTAAAATAAAAGTATTTTTTAGTCGATATTTAACAACACCTTGACTGTACTTACGTATTTTATTGGTCACTCAAAATTGCAAAATGGTGACGTAATTTTATATTCTCTGGCGTCATGTTTGGGGGGTTCTCGAACGACACCACAAAGGGTACTGCAACATTTTTTTCCCTCGCTAATTGTCAACTAAAATAAAAATACTTTTTAGTCGATATTTAACAACACCTTGACTGTACTTACGTATTTTTTTGGTCACTCAAAATTGCAAAATGGCGACGTAATTTTATATTCTCTGGCGTCATGCTTGGGGGGTTCTCTAATGGCACCACAAAAGGTACTGCAACATTTTTTAATTTTTTTCTTACTGTCCCAATCAAGAGTAAACAATTTTCAATGTAGGATCTTTTTGACATCTTAATTTATTGAACTCTCATAAATATTTTAACTCAACTGTGCTCAAGCAATATCTGAACTTTGTCAAATGGATGACTTATACAGTGACTTGAACAATTCAACAAAAAGTAATTAAAAATCGTAGACTATTTAATACGTGCTGTAAATTTACAGTCAGCTCAAGCATTAATAAACATTTACACTACGGAGCTTGTACTTTCCTTACTGTTTCGTTAAAAACTGGTCCTTCAAATAAAAATTGAAAATAAAAATTGTGCAGGTCAATTGAAAAAAGAAGAATCTAAATAAAAATATCTCTTTCAACAATATCAATAACTCCAAAATAATCTGACCACATCACTCAATCCTTATGTCTTTTAAAATCAATAAAAAAGAAATCCACACTGTAGAAACAACTGTCCGCCATTATTACCATGGAAGATTAAATAATAAATGTCTCGACAGAGCTACTAACAAATGTTGACTAGAGAAATACTCGTGACTTGTAATATTTTCAATCAACTAAACAAACGGACTGAGATGAACAAATGGCAAGAAAATTGGTCAAAAACTGGATAAATTTTCGGTTCGAGAAGCTGCAAAAGGTTGAGCAAGGTGTTGGAAACGAAGATTCCGAACAGGTTTTCGCACACACGATCGTTATTCATTTCACCGGAGAAGACGAGATGAAATATTACACAGCCACAATCAATATTTAACCATCGGAGGTAAACGTGTGTGCGATGAACACAACGCTTGTTTCTCCTGGCGCGTTATTAACGATAAGAAGTGAGTCAATTAAGAAACAAGAATGCACGGAAGAGCATGTATGTGTATCGCGACAACATCAGTTGGTCTGACGGTCGAAGTGAAAATAGCGACACCCGGTACGTGATTTATCGGCGAGTATTCCCTAAGGAGAGAGAGGCCATAATCGGATCCCATGGAATATTCAGTATTAAACGAGCAATTTCGCGAACGGCGAGGGCGTTCTTTTTTTGCTTTTCCACTTTTTTCCCCCACTCTCCCCCACCCCTCCCCCCTACCGCGCTTCGGTGCTCGTTTTTTAACGGCTACCGGCGAGAGATCTTAGAGAACAATGACGAGGCAGCGCGTGACTGTAATTAAGTTCCTCGTGATTAATGGCGGGCATCCCGGGCTCGTTCCTCGTCGGCTGCATTAATTTACAACTCTGTTTAAGGCCCGCCCGTAAGAACCGGTACTACCGTCCGCCATAATTTTCTGTTGAGGAACGTTCTGTTTACATACCTGATAAAGTATACGCTCTCCCCTCCCCTCCCCTCCCCTCCCCCGCCTAACCCCACCCCCGTTTCCCTCTTTTTAGTTCCGTTTCGCCGGTACATCTCGGTGCGTTTCGACGGAGATTTCCGAGACGAAATATTGGGTCGTCGAAAAAGTTCCTATACAATTTTCCTTGTACGCAAAAAAAAAAAAAGAAAATAATTCCAAATCGCGAGCTTCACTTTCGTCGAAATTTCGAGCAATTCAAAAAAATTTCCCACCAAAGCTATTTTAATAAAAAAATAATACCGAATTTTTAAGGGTCATTCCATTCTGAAATTGTCCAGCTACTTTTGGACCACCCTGTATAACTTACACCTTAGCTGACAATTGAAAAGTATCGGGTCACTCTTGACGTAAGAGTACACAGGGCAGCACGAAAGATTGTTCTAAAAAAATATATAAAAGAAAATTGATGAAAAATAAAAAATTTTGTAATAATAAACAAATTACAGTAAAAATGTATTTCCACTTTCAATAATTTTAGCAAGATAAAGAGAGTACGGTACGATTCCTCAGAAATCAAGACGGTCAGTTGGACCTTGATCACAGATTCTACAACTTTCTTGACTCGTGTTAAAAAACAAACGAGTTCGAACAAAGTTAATAGTTAATAAGCCCCGATAGATTCGATTCGGATCGAACGGGACGCAAGTCTCGCGAAATAATCGAGAGACGGCGAAAGAACGAACCGTGATAAACGGACAGCTAACAGGAAGAACAAAGGGGGTGGGGGTGGGGTTCTTCTTCGTTAATTTAAGAATTTGCCTCGTTAGTCACATCATGTCCACCTCGTTGGCCGTGCAGCAGTTGATACAATTAATTAAGCAGTCCGCCAGTGTTGCCGGATTCGCGGGATTTGATTAGAAGCGACCTGGGGTGGACGCTTCTTTTACCAACGGGCCTCGTTTTTTCCGGATATCGATGCCCATTAACGTCGCGATTAGGCGACTCCCTGCTGCTTTTAATTCTGCGATTGCCACTGGAAAGTTTGCATGGTTCTCGCTTACACAACTTTTCTGACTTTTAAAAATGGGTCTAAATGTTTTTCAACGCGTAAATATTAAGCATAAACTACTGTGTACACTAAATGTACGTTAAATGTACACTTTGGTTTGCTGTACTGTATTTTAGTATAGTACAGTACACAGTATATAATCTGTTCAGTATATGTTCAGTATATATTCTAGCATATATTTTGTTTTAGTACATGTGCTATAGTATGTGCTTGTGCGTTCAACTATATTTTGGTATATCATACTAGTATATTGTGTATATTGTATTCTAGTATATACTAGAGTACATTTGTACTACAAACTTGTAGTACATTTTAGTATGCTATAGTATATTCTTGTATCGTATGTTAACCTACATTTTAGTATATCATATTATATTCTGGTATATTGTAGTATATTTTGGTATGCCATACTATATTCTTGTATGTTAATTTATATTTTGGTACATCACACTACATTCTGGTATATTATATTATATATTAGTATGTTATAGTATATTCTTGTATATTAACCTATAATATTAATATATCATACTAAATATTCTGGTATATTGTAGTATATTTTGGTATGCTGTAGTATATTCTTGTATGTTAACCCACATTCTGGTACACCATACTATATTCTGGTATATTATATTATATATTAGTAAGTTATAGTATATTCTTGTATATTAACCTACAATTTTGATATATCATACTAAATATTCTGGTATATTGTAGTATATTTTGGTATGCTGTAGTATATTCTTCTATGTTAACCTACATTTTGGTATATCATACTATATTCTGATATATTATATTATATATTAGTATGCTAAAGTATGTTCTTGTATATTAACCTACAATTTTAATATACTAAACACTACTACTACTAAAACTACTTCTTTTATTTTACTAAATACTCTGGTATATTGTAGTATATTTTGATTTGCTGTGATATATTCTTGTATATTAACCTACATTTTAGTATATCATACTATATTCTGGTATATTGCAGTATATTTTGGTATGCTATGGTACATTCTTGTATGTTAACCTACATTTTAGTATATCATACTATATTCTGGTATATTGCAGTATATTTTGGTATGCTATGGTACATTCTTGTATGTAAACCTACATTTTAGTATATTTTACTATATTCTAGTATACTATAGTGTATTCTAGTACACTGTAAAGTATATTCTAGTATATTATACTACATTCTAGTATACTCTAGTGTACTATACTTTCTATATTAAATTAGTAAGAAAGTTTTTGTCAAATAAAATCGTATTGAAAGTCGTATAAAGGCGAACATTCTGCATTCCGCGTATCGATTGGGGCCGATCGCGATCGAGGAACGATCGAACGATGAAAACGAGCGGAAATTAGATACAGCAGGACTTTCGCGAGGGCTCGGCGAGCACGGGGAATGTTGTGTTTCGAGTTTCGAGCAGTGTGTGCGGTCATTATTCCGCCGCGGGGCAAATCGTTAATTTCGTCGTCGCAAGCAAAATCGTTGGTGCGGCGACTGGCGAACGAAAATGGTGCTTAGAATATCGCCCCGGGGTAATGCCAGGCGGTTTGACGATTCTCTCGAGATACTTGTCGGGACACCCTGTATAATAGAGAGTTGCGGAGAAGCAACCGTTTCCCGGTCGATCATCCCCCTGAGATGCGAACGCCACGGATGCGATGATCTTCTCGCGTCGATCTCCTCGCCGCGATCGCGAATTGAAAAGCGGCGAAGCGAGGAGAGAGAGCTAGGTGCGATCCAAAGGGCAGGTAATTACACGGGCCCGCGATCGATTCCCCGGCCGAGTAATGAATTTTTTACGACTCACCGTTGAAGAAGATCGTTCGTCCGCGGACGGCGCGGCGAGGCCCGTGTCCGATCGGCCGAGGCGTCGGCGTCGAGCCGAATTGAAACGAGCACCTCTCGACACGCTAACAGCACGCGATTCGCTCCTATTCGCTGACAGAAGAATGCGTATCGCGATCCATTGGCCCAGGCTCTCCTCTTCTCCTTTCCTACCTTTCTCCGGTCGTTTATAATTTATTAATTTAACGCGGCCGACCTCGCCGATCTCCGCCGATTCCATGGGCCTCCCCTCGAACCCTCCACCCCTCCCCTACGGGGTACATCGATCGGCACTTTAATTAAAAGTTTCCCTCCTCTTCCGTGCGTTATTATCCTGTTAACGCTAGAACCCAACGGACCGGCTAAAATGACTCGTTTCAGGCCACGCTTTGTCTGCACGGCGATGTGACTCCGCGAGCCATAACGTACCGCGCACAGTTCACTTACCTGCCTGCCATGATCGCCACCGAGCATGATCGCTTTTATTAATATTCGGACGTTCACCCTTTAAATCTACCATTTATTTAGAATTTTTCAGCCCAAACAGAGGACCACAATATAACAGTTTCTTTGTGGGTGGAAGACTTTCCGAGGTTTCAAGGTCACCTTGACCTTTTTAAAATGGAGACTTGTATTTTTTTATCCACTATTCGCAGCTAGGTATTCTCCGTGAGCAAGTAATGAACTGTGTCAAAAAGTTATTAAATTGAAAATTATTAATTTTTTTGTTTTAGTTTCCAGTAGATTGAGAAGGGAGGATCCATGCAAGACGTGGGTTAGGTTAGATTTAGATTGGGAAATTATTAAATTGAAAATGATTATTAATTATTTATTTTGGTAGTCAGTTGTCATTGGAGAGAGAGAATCCATGCAAGAGTTAGGTTAGATTCAGATTAGGATTTGTTGAGTTTTATTGTACAGTGTTTGGCCAAGCTATAAATTAAAGGCCACCTGTTTCGGTGATTTCATGACGAGCCTAGGCTTCACCGAAAGCTTGCTTATTGTTTGTTGTGCAAGGGTAGACTGCAAATCGCGAACACTGACCAGAGGGAACATATGGCCGAGTGTGTCGTGTCGGTGTTACGCGTAGGCGTAGCGTGTCGAGCGTTTTTACGAGTCGACGAACAGCACGGAAAGCTCGTCACGTCGACGTATATCCGACGGCGGATTATTTAACCCCGAGGAGAGCATATGTCGCTACCCCGTCGCCTAAACACGGGTTATCGCAATTAACCCAGCGTCGAAATCAAGCCTGCGATAGACATCGCGTATAAAAAGCCGTTTTATTCGACTAGGTGCACGCTATTGTACGCCGACAGGTGCCCATTTCCGGTTTCGCCCGCTTTGATTCACCGAAATCTGCCACACCGAGACGGGAAAAAAATCACACATGTGCCTCGAATACTTGTAAATATCTGTGCAAAATCCCAATGCAAGAGGTTCAATATTCCTCCTCGAAAAAATTCCTTAAAGTTGGTTTTTGTCCAAGTGGTATCCAAAACTAGGGTACCCCCTTAAAACATACTCTATAAAAAAATATATAACTCCCGCAATTTTGATTATTTTTACTTGAAAAAAATCACACACGCGCTCCAAATACTACTAAATATCTGTGCAAAATCCCCCTGCAAGAGCTCCAATAGTTCTCCTGAAAAAAATTCCCAAAAATCCTTTTTCATCAAAGTGGTATTCATCACTGGGGTACCCCCTTAAAACATGCTCTATAAAAAAATATATAACTCCTGTAATTTTGATTATTTTTACTTGAGAAAAATTACACGTATACTCTAAATACCTGCAAATATGCACACAAAATTCCAATACGAAAGGTTCGATAGATTATCTAAAAAAAATTCGAGTAAAAGTGCTTTGATTTTGCTAGGGTGTTTAGGGATTGTAGACAACGTGTTCAAGAGGAAGGTGTAAAGTTGTTCGGGAAGATTTGCTCGCAGAATTTTTGTAAAAGTCGAAAACAGGGCTCAGTGTTTGTTCTACTGGAGAAAAAGGCGCAGGACTCCTTTCGAGTTACACAGGTGTCTGGAGAGTGACGGCAGAAGAGCGTGTGACTCGATCGACAGTGTGCACAACGCGAGCGTGGCAAGGTGAAACAACCGGGAGGGTTGACACTGCGACTGAAAAAGTCAGATTCGCACTAGTGACCTACCCTTTTGCACTCGCCTCTCGCACTTAACCACCTCCGCAGGACATTCGAGCTGCAAAAGGAGGACACACCCCTTGAACGTCACTCTAGATTGTCTTGTGCTGTCGGCTACGGGATAAAATTAAACGCGTTCGTATAAAACTGGTATCTCGAAAACTTCCGTGAACAAAAACGCATTTCTCTCGAATTCTTCGCGATTCTCAATTTTTTAAACACGTTTTCCCAGTCCGAAAAATCCGAAAGAAACACACATTAACAATCACGATAAGTCACAGCTGCCATAATAACATAAACGAGGTCGTTTGTTCACTTCAATAGAAAACCAGCAAATTTTGAGTTTCCGGAATTTTTTAAAAATCGATTCTCCAGTCAAAAATTCGGAAAAAATTCACAGCCGTGTGTGCTGTCTGGTAGAATGTTCCCAAATTTTTTCGTAAATTTCTGTTAAGCAGACTAGGAGATATAAGGTATAATTAAAAAAACTAATATTACCCTGTAGTTACCCTTATCGTAGGGGTAGCGACTTGAAATTTGTCAGAGAAGGTTGTCTTTCAGGGTTCTATCGAATGGTATAGAGAAGATGACAATTGTCTGGTTGTGCCGTTCAGAAAAATTTATAAAACAGAAATTTCCCCTCAGGAGAGCAGTCAGGGTATTGTTCATAGTGAGATGGCCTGGGCGGAAAGTTGCTGATATTTAAGACACACTCTATCTCCGGCCACCTATAAGTCGATCCCCGTCGATAAGGGGACGCGTGTTTCATCCACCTAAACGCACCGCTTTTGTAAACGTACGAAGGGAGGGTTGGGGGGGGGGGGGCAGAAAATCCCGTGGCACGGTCGGCCTGCACGCAAGTTTCGCTGCTTTCGAGCAGTTATGGAGGGCGCATGCCTGCATATTTCATGAGCAAACAGACTTCAACCTCCGTGGCATGCGCTGCAACCACCCTTTCCGATCCCCGGCCGCCTCTCTTCCTCGTCAAGATTCGACGAGACCGGGCCCCGCTTCAAAAAGACTTTGCCGCGAGGAAAGTTGCGCGGGGGCCGAATTATTAACGAATTTCCGCCTGGTCAACGAATAAGTCTCTCTCTCTCTCTCTCTCTCTCCTCGTCGTCATAGCGTCCCGAGTTTCTCACTGTATCGTTTGATCGAGCCATTAATTACGCTGGCCAATTTTTAATGACCCTCTGGCTTGATTAAAGGCGACTACGGAATATTTCTCGTCGCAGAACTCGGGAACCGTGACGTCGAGCGACGGTGCTGCCACCAACCAGGAGAACAATGCTGCCACCTACCAGGAGGACCCTAACGGTCGCCTAACCTAAAATATTACACTTCCCTCGGAGGCAATTTTTCTGTCAAACTAAAAGTTTCTTAATCTCGACAAGTTGCTGATATTTAACTGATTATATTTCTATTTTAAATTTTTATTAAAGGCGACTACGGAATATATCTCGTCGCAGAACTCGGGAACCGTGACGTCAAGCGACGGTGCTGCCACCTACCAGGAGGACCCTAACGGTCGCCTAACCTAAAACAATACACTTCCACTGAAAGCAATTTTTCTTTCAAACTAAAAGTTTCTTATTCTCGACAAATTGTCGATATTTAACAGATTATTTCTATTTTTCATTTAGCTCGGCTCCGATACGAGACCTTATCGGTTGGTAAATCAGATTTCCGAGACGAGATCGTTTCCCGGAGAAAAGGGCAAGAAACTTTCCGCCGTCGAGTCAGACGCAAAAATCGTTTGTTTGCGCGCGAGACTGTTTTTCATCGGTAGCGTAACATTATCATCGAGCGATCGGATCGGTGGACGTCCGATAACATCGTCGACTGTGTATTTGCCCGTGTCTTGTTTCAGTACACGCACCGTCCGTACGGGCTGCGTGTGCGCAATCCACGTGTGCCGGTGTGTACGTGTGTTTGCGCTTTTTTCCTGGAAAAATAAGATGTTTTTGCGTCACGTGCACGCCGGAGCAAAGATTTGCAGGGTGGGGGGGGGCAGGCGAGGCAGGCAACGCGGGGAAGGGGAGGGGGATTGGCAAATAGGATATCGGACATGGGAGCAATCCGCGTAGCTGGATTTAGAAAAATCCAATAAACGGTGAAATTTTATTTGCCCCCCACCCCTCCTCTACCCTCCCCGTCACCGAGCGAAATATACATATTATGCAACCGTCCATTAACAACGTTTGCACCACGATTTTTCAGCGATCCGCGAAACCATATTGATATTATCCTGATCCGGGAAGCGACCAGTATCGCGAAGATATGGGGCTTCCGTTTTCTTGACCGTGTACGGTGCCTCTTTATTTTTCTTTGTGCGAAAGAAAAATTTTTTTACCGAGATTTTTACCTAGATTATATGACAGTATTTTAAAATTTTTTAAAATTCTTCTTTTCACTATACTAGTTAATTTTTGTCGAAAAATCTGCTGTCTAGAAATTAAATTGTGGAATGGCAAATTGGGATAAATGTATACTATAATATAGCAAAATATACTGTACTATAATATACTAAAATGTATACTATAATATACCTAAATATACTAAACTATAATATACCAAATTGTACTATACTATAATATATCAGAATATACTATACTATAATATACCAAAATGTACTATACTATAATGTACCAGAATATACTATACTATACCCTATACACCCTACATCAGAAAATACCAAATAATCGACTTTGCTATCGACTGGTAACTTTTTTTGCATACACCCGGTATAATATTTTGTCACAATATATTTCCAGCTTAATTCTTTAGAATACATACAGGTATTAGACAATTTTTACCCCGTAAAAGTAAAATAATAATAAAATAAAGAGTTTGTGGCCGGGTTTGAGGGAGGAGGCAGGTTGGAGTGCGGGCTCTTCGAGTGCGAAAAAAATTGAAATATGTCACGTGCTCGTCCGATTTCTCGAGAGGAAACCTGCTCTCCTTGTGATCGGCCCGTGTAATTGGGGCGGGCGCAGTTTCCCACGAGCAAGCAGGCAGGCGTCTATTTAAAAAGCAATCGCCTTTGAACGTCGGAGGAGTTAATCGCGGCCGCGGTACTAGCCGATGTAAACTACCTTTCGATGATACTTCTAGGTCCATCGACGTTGGACCAATTCCCTGAAGCGATGCAGCCATCCCCTACGAGCCCGTCCGATTCCCCATAATTTCCCATGCTCCGATCGCACTGCATCGCTCCGAGGGTACATCTTCCCTCTCCCCCCTCTTCAGCTTTGTTGCCAGTGTTGAGAAAAGTGTCCCGAGATTGAACCGTGAATCATTGTTTCCCCGGGGGCGGTTATCCATAGGCTGCAGGTCATAAAAATAAAAATTGTCCGTGCAGGAAACAGAAGTTAAATAAAAATGTATTTCCTTGTTTAATAATTTTGGAAATTCATTCGATTCTTGTTGTTATAGCTGGGCACATTGAGACAGAACCATCCCCCACCATAGTGCCCACTGTTACTATGCAGAAAAGACGATTTTTGTTTGAGATGTATTGCTACGAAGGTGCATATTCGGAAGGAGCTGCTTGGGAGGAAGGTGGGTGGGGGAAAGAAGCGTTTGAGGGGCCCCTAGAACTACTTTACAGTCTCCAGCTCACTGCTACGTCACTACCAGTTGATTTTTGTTACAAAGGCATAAAATCCTCAGTTTCTACCATGGAGAAAAGACGCTTTTCGCCAGGGGTGTATTGCTTCGAAGGTACGAGCTGTTTGGGAGAAAGGTGGGTGGGGGAAAGAAGCGTTTGAGGGGCCCCTAAAACTACTTTACAGTCTCCAGCTCACTGCTACGTCACTACCAGTCCATTTTTGTTACAGACGCAGTTTCTACCATGGGGAAAAGACGCTTTTCAACCGAGATGTATTACTCCGACGGTGCATACGGTGACGCAACGAAGACGCGAGACACCACGAAGGTGAGAGCTCCTCGGGAGGAAGATTGGTGGGGGAAAAAATCGTTTGAGGGGCCCCTAGAGCCCTAGGGCTCTGGTTTACAGTCTCCACCTCACAGCTACCTGTCACCACCAGTCCATTTTTGTTAAAAACGCATAAAATCCGTAGTTATCCCCTTGTAACAGAGTTAACGGGACACGATTAATCTGAAACACCATTAAAAAGAACAATTGTAAAGCGCACTATAGCAATCTTCCCAGAGACTAATCGAATCACCCTTCGGCAGGATCTTTTATCCGGGGATATCTGCGAAGCGACGAGTTAACTCGTCCACTCGTTCAAAGGATTCGACCAACGATCTCCCCACGGAAAATTCATGCGGTCCACGTGTAGGCGGGCACGCGTTAGCGTGAATCCAGGATTGAGGGGTGAGAGAGAGCAGGGGAGGGGAGAAAAATAGGGGACAGGTTAGGCTTGCCCCCCTTTCCGGAACGGGGCACCGTAGGTTTCGAATGTTTTGACAGGGGGTGGGCGCACGTGGCGGGTAGCTGTTTGTAAAACATCGCCGGGCTCCTTTATCGCGGCGATATTAACCAGCAGCCGCCGCGCCACGTGACCTTCTATTGTTCGCATTGTTGCGGCTCGAGAGAGCAGCGATGCCGTATTGTTGCCCGGGCGAGACGCGACGCCGTGATTTCCTCCTACCCGTCGCCCGATAATCTAATTGAAATTAATTCCGCGATACTGATCCGTTGCTCGAGAACTATCGGGCCTGGACCTTCAGGATTATCGTTCTTTTGCTTTTAACCGTGTAACCCCTTGCCTGTGCAATAACCGGACACTCTAATAATTTTCTACATCGATTTTAAGAAATATTCTTTCCGATATAAGAAAATCTCTACCCCCTCTTCTGTTTTTGAGGTTATGGCTGCTAAGCTGATCATTTTGTAATCTGTCTGACAACTTTAAGGGACCCATAAACTCTGGCCGACTCAAGACCAATGTCAAGCAAAGTAAGTAAGCTTATCTGCAATACGTCGAAAACCGTCCCGAGCCAGTGTCTTATATCGAAAGAATACTATAACTGGTCTCCTGGTCTCATACCGATTCGTATTATGTTTACATTCCTCGGCGACGAGGGTCACTCGAGCCCCTACGGCAGTGAGGACAGTCCTGGGACTTTTATCGATTATATACTTGCGACATACATCGAGTAAGGACTGTATATCTTTTTCCCCTTGATAATTAGAATCCAAACAAAATGGTAATCGCGATGCACAACATTTTCACTTCGCATAAAGATCCAGAAAACATCTTCCAGTCCAGAAGGGATGCACAGTGACTTCTCGATATATGTCAACAACATTATTTAGCGTCATATATGGTCTAGGAGACATGCCCGAGCCGTGTTATGTTTACAATCCTCAACTTTTGAGGTCACTCGAGCTTTGGGGCCCTTCACAGGGTATTCCCCGCGGCAGTGGGGACAGTCTTGGGACTTTTATCTGTTAGATATCTGCGACATATATCGAGTAAAGACTGTCTATCTTTTTCCCCTTGATAATTAGAATCCAAACAAAATGGTAATCGCGATGCACAACATTTTCACTTCGCATAAAGATCCAGAAAACATCTTTCAGTCCCCCAGGGATGCACAGTGACTTCTCAATATATGTCAACAACATTGTTTAGCGTCATATATGGTCTAGGAGACATGCCCGAGCCGTGTTATGTTTACAGTCCTTAACTTCCGAGGTCACTCGAGCTTTGGGGTACACTCAGCAGTAGTGGGGATAATTCCGCGACGTTTATCGTAGAGGCCCTTGCGACATATATAGAGAAATCAGTGTATTTATGCTCGGGGCGTTCCGGGAGCGACGTTATAGAGCAGAATGATCTCCATCATTCTTATCGTAATGGCGGCCGGTTGACGGGCAGTGCCCGGCAGCCCTGTCGACGTGATTGCGGAACGGGCTCGCAAATTTGAAGTGAAGCTGCCCGCTGATAACGAATCCGGCCGGGCTGAACGCGTGTTAATCGTATTAGCACGACATCGTCGATAAATCAGACAATTAGCGGCCATAAGCGCATCGTAAATCGGCATTATCAGAATCGGCTAATGCATTTTGATGCCGGCTATTTGCATGGTAACGCGTTGCGGCCGGCCAGCATATATGTTTGCCAGTCTTACGATCGCTGGAACCGTCACCTGTTTGTTCTGTCAACGGGGAACACAACGAGCCGCTTGGTCCGTCGATCATGCGGTCTCTTCAGGAACCAACCAACCGTTTACTATACCCAAAAATCCCGAGCATATGATCCAACACCCCCTAAGTTCCGTTTCAAGCCTCCTACTATGGACCTTGATTAGGTAAGGACCTTGATTAGCTCCAGGATTCGAAAAAAGGCAAACCTTTTTTTTGGGACCACTTTCGACAGTCTCGGAGTCGAATTTGAAAAAATTTTATATAATAATAATATTATTTGTAATTGGAATCCTCTGATTTGGGGATTTTTATGCGTTTGTGATAAAAATGAGTAGATAAAATATAAAACACTAATGACCTCTGACTGACCTTTAACTCTGCCGTTAAAGCAATGTTAAAAATACAATAAGAAATGAAAAACAATAAAAATAGAAAACAGTGGAGATATTTAAACAGACATTTAAAGGACATTTGAACATACTATATACTACATTGTTATTATATTTATTGTGTTATTTCCAAACCAATTAAAATCGTCAACAAAATAAACGGACATCTACTAATTTTTCATGCATAAAGTCTGCAGTGGAAGACAGTGGATCGCAAAATGAAAATGTTGAACTGCAACAAATTGGAGTGAAATTTATTATTATTATTCCTGAGACGTTTAATAGCCGGAAAATAATGTGAAAATATTTCTAAATTGTTCTATCGTTTCTAATTCGTTTTAAATGACACGTGCTTCAAATCTGAATAAATTGCATCTTCTAATTTTCACAAAACAATACAAAATAAAGGAGCAGTGCCAGTATCGGTGCTGCAGGTAATTACAAAAGGGGACCTTGCCGATCTCGAGTCAACAGGTGGAAAGAATAATTTCCGAAGACACAGTCCCGGCATAGAAAGTGATGGGGTGGTGGGTGGGGAGGAGGGGGGGGAGTGGTTAGGCTAGCTAATCGTCAGACATTTTGTCCGTGAAAGCGTTTAGACCGTCGGCATTTGTACATTCCGGCCGCGTGTATATGTATATTTGGTACATATTTACACTCCGGCCGGAGTATTTGCACGAAACGGTTGTACGAGAGGATCTTTAAATATTAAAAGAATATTTGTCGGGCAAATCAGCCCTTGGTTCGCGAGTGGTGGTGGGGGCTAGAGGGGAGGGGAGGGGAGTAGTGTAATGCTGGCCACGGGGGATCTTTATTATTTCTAATCGGCCGGGGCCCGATGATTACCGAATAAATGGCCGCGCGATATTTTGAATCAACAGGGAATGACTAAAGCTGGATGGGAAGCACGTGTAAATATATACACTGTATACAACGATAAATGTCGCTACGATTCCCTGTGTGTGCGTACGCGACGGTGACGTTTGAGTGTGTGGCCTCTGTACACACACCGGGATTCTAGTTCGTTGCCATTATTGTCATTCAACACGACTATGTTTTTATTTTGAATTCGAGGATGGTAACTTATCTCTCTCTCTCTCTTTCTCTCTCGGTAGATCGTTGATTCACGATCCACGCTAAAGATCGCAGCAGTTTTTCTGTCGCGAGCTTTTATGGAGTGTCATTAACCTGTTGTCAACCGCGAGCGCGACTGCCCTCTTGTTTGACGTGGTTTTCATTTATTTATTTACTTTTCTTTCTTTCTTTTTTTTTGGTTTTTTGGTTCATTCAGTCGTTACGTTGCCGACACTTGTTCCAATAGCAAACAATAAAATATTGAAATTGATACGTGGCAGTGTGTTCTTTACATAATGTGCCGTTCCTGCATCTGAAAGTCATCGTTGTGTAATACTATTAAGTTATCGTGCTTGTCTGTACACTCGTTTCGTATTGAACGGTACAATAATATTAAAATCGGTGAGATCATTTTTTCATCCACGATAACGTCACCTCGCGTTATATCATTTTGTGTAACACGTAGTTTTCTTTTTTGCGTATATTTAATCAATTTTTCCGTCGAAATATTTGTTATATCATTTAAAAAAATTTAATAGCATAATTTATTATAATTATAATAGGAAGAATGTGACTATTTGGCTACTGCTTGTTGCAAATAATTTTCATCTTGCATGAAAATCCGCAATGATAACGTATCGACGATATTAAATTCTTTTGATCCCTTTACCGTTTCATTGTTCACCTATTCATTTCTGTTATGTAACACAGTTGCTTTGCAGATTTTATGCATTTATGAGTAAAATGCATTTTCCAATTTTTATTTTATTTTTTAAATTCCAGTAACAATACTAAAAGATTTTAATATTCTAATAATGCTGTTGCAATAATGCATTTACCAAAAGAACAGAATGATGCAATTTGGGAAACTGGGAATATTAAAGAATATCAACTTTTATTATTCATTTTGTAAATACCAGTAGAAATATTAAACGAAACGAACGGTACTAAAGCATTTACCAAAAAAAAAAAAAAATTGTACAATTTGGAAATCTATTAATATTAAAGAATACCAATTTTTATTATTTATTCTTTAACTACCAGTAGAAATATTAAAAGGAACAAACCCTAATAGTGCATTTACCAGAAAAAAAATGGTGCAGTTTGGGAAACTAGAAATGTTAAAGAATAACAATTTTTATTATTCACTTTTTCAACGCCAGTAATAATATTAAAGAAAACGAACGCTGAAAAGAATTGTCCCTTTCAGAGTATGGAGAAATGAAGAGTATGAGAAATGAAGAAGAGGATGGCCAACGACGAAATTAGGTTCGCAGGTTGTCTCCGGAGCCATCGTGTCGTAAAAGGATTAAACGAAGAACCGAATGTCGACTATCGATCGTGTACATTACGGTTTACTGTTAAGCAAAGAGCAAACTGCTGCCTCGGCATAATTCGATACGAACCGTAGAATATCGGAACAACTTTGTATCGATATTCCCCGGCGAGGCATATCGAATTAATAGTTTGTACATACGCTGTAAATCGACGGCCCGTGCTCCAGGGGGACGCCTATTGAAACCCGATAAAACGGCGTCGTATACGGCCAATATGGCGGAACGATTCAATCCTTGCAATTTTGTCCGATCCGTGCATGGATTATCCGCAAAAAATTTCATCCCGGCATCCTCCTCTCCCAAATCGTCTCCTCGAAATAAAATAACAAATGGGAAGAATTGCAGGCAATCCTTTCCAGCCTACAATTGATATTTTCACAAACTAAAAGTATTAAGGTATATAAAATAAATATTTCTTAATAATAAAACGAGAAAAATTGAAACACAAAAATACCAATATATACTTTCTTTTATTAGCTATACTACTTTATTTTTACAGATTGGTATAACTCCACGTTTCTTTAATTAAAAATTGAACAAAGAATTAATATTTAAATGTAATGTAAATTTTAAATTGTATAAATTTCTTCATTCGTCCAAAAATTGAGAAAAATCTGGGAGGCAAGTCTTAATAATTGTTTGTCCCGGAAAGAAAATGGACGAAGGGCTCGGAATAATGAAATAATTGAGACAACGACAAAGAGTTAAGCGGCAGCAAGAATTGCAGCCCTATAATTAACCACTTTAGCCAATCAGTTCCGTTTTATCGCGGTATCTCGCTCGCAGGGCAATCAAACGAGTGGGCAAATCCCCTTTCCGGGACTCGCTGACAGAAAGAACAGGTGGTAAGCGCGCAGCATGGGGTAGGCGCACGTCGAACCAGCCCCGTGGTAAACCCCATACGCAACACCAGACACCATGGGGCCACAGCTGGGCGCCGTGTAGTTGCTTAGCCCCCGACAACCCCTGGCTCCACCACTCCACGCTCCTTCGACCACCTCGGAAGAGAACCAGCACCCCGTTGCGCCCCCAAACTTTAAGGGTTGGATCGTTTATTCCCCTTGTACTATGTGGTTTCGAGATTTCGAGCAATTTTTCGCGATTTGTCTCTAACTATTACTATGCCATAACTAACCTAGAACAGAATTTCCAGAATGTATCACTCTGAAATTTTCTCTATTTTACAAATTAGCTCTAACTCACCCTTAAATTTTCGCGTTTTTCATTTTTTACCACCAGGGTTTGCAACCGAAAAATTGGAAAAAATTCTCGAATATGTGGTTCGATATGTCTAACGTGTCAGATTTTTTTTAGAATTTTTGGACGCGATTAAGTATGAAAAGTGGGGTCAGAACCGTTTTTTCGTTTTTTCACCGTAACTACCCCCACAGGGGAGGTACGGGGCTGAAACTTGGCATAAAGGGCTCCTTCTTAGTAAGCTGTCAGACGAGCCTAAGTTTACTTTTGCGCAATGCTTTTTTCCGAAATGACAACATTTTAAATATCGCGAAAATCAATTTTTCCAAAGTATGTTGTGTTTCTCATTTTTCATAACCAGAGTTTGCAACTAAAAAATCGGAAAAAATTCTCGGATATGTATTTCAATATTTTAAACGTGTCGGATTTTTTTTAGAATTTTCAGACGCGATTAAGTATGAAAAGTGGGGTCAGAACATTTTTTTCGTTTTTTGACTGTGACTACCCCTACAGGGGAGGTACTGGGCTGAAACCTGGCAGAAAGGGATCTTTCTTAGTAACCTATAGGTAGAGACGTATTTCATTTTTCGGATCATCCTGGGTCATGTGTGACTTCCATGGTGGTTTGTGGTTGACCCTTCTGGTTCTGTTATCTTAGGAAGCAACCCATTAACAGCGACATTTACAAATTATTTTCGGTTCTTCTTAGGGTGAATGGAGTGTATTGCGGTGTATGGGTTGGAGAATATTCTCTCAAGAACTGGAGATCAACCGTGTAATTAATAGTTCAATTTTGTAGCGTTTTAGGGTCCCTGGTGGTTATGTGGTTCATCCTTTTGGCTACATGATTTTAGCAACCAGCTCTGACCGGGTCTAATTAACAGCCAAATTCGAAGATAATTTTTCGGTCCTTAGGGTGGATCAAGTCCACGGTTTTGCGGGGGTTGTATCGGTTGGATAATATTCTCTCAAGGATTGCAAATAAATGGTACAACTTATAATCCAATTTTGGAGCCTTTTAGGGTCCATCAAGGGTGGATTTGTGGTAGATTCTTCTATCAATTCTTCTAGCAGTTCACTACCCTTTGGTACTTTGAATACTAACGTCTTCTTAGGGGGTAGCTACCCCTAATCAATGACCTCTTGAAAGTTGCTGTAAAATTCTAAAAAAAAATATTTCTAGGGGCTCAGATAGTTTAAGGAAGGGTTGAAATTTTCAGAAAAATATAGGAAAAGGGAATTTGCAATCTGAGAAGATCAAAATTTCCTCGAAACGGAGTTCACCAGCCTTTGGTGCCTTGAATGCTAACGTCTTCTTAGGGGGTAGCTACCCCTAATCAATGACCTCTTAAATGTTGCTGTAAAATTCTAAAAAAAAATATTTCTAGGGGTTCAGATAGTTTAAGGAAGGGTTGAAATTTTCAGAAAAATATAGGAAAAGGGATTTTGCAATCTGAAAAGATCAAAATTTCCTCGAACCGGAGTTCACCACCGAGCGGAGGGTGAACAGAGGCTTCAGCCTCCGGTTCGGCCATACTCGACGACGCGCCGTGGACATTGTATTCCCGTTCGGTGGAATTTTTCGTCACGGCGACACCTCGATCAATATTTGCGCAGCCGGGAGTGGAGACCACGTCACACTCGACCTTCCGCGGCCATATGCGAACACGCGGCTGCATACGCGGCGACAATTCGCGCCTGTTCGAGCGTGGCTCGCGCGTCTATGCACCTTCGTGTAATGTCTCCGGTATCCATCCTGTTTTCATTAAAATGTTTACTTCTCGGAACATCAGGACCGTTTGCATCACTCGGCCTAAGTGCCCTCCGACGCCCAGCGCGTTCACACGAATAACATATTAATGCTGCAATAATATCTTTCTTTCGCGGTGGCGGTAACGTCTGTTATCCTAGAGGACACAAGCACTTCGCATTTTCCTCAACATTAACCGTACCGTGCACAAAATTCATGAAAATTGCAAGACTGAATCTATTTAGACATCTCACAATTTTTATAAGATGAACAAATTGATGTTATTTGTAAATATTTGTTCTTTTTATTATTTATATTATTTCTTTTTAATATTCTCCTGTGGGGCCATGTTTGCAATTTCAATAGTAATGAGACAGCTATAAGATGAACAAATTGATGTTATTTGTAAATAATTTTTCTTTTTATGATTTATATCATTTCTTTTTAATATTCTCCAGTGGGAGCATTTTTGCAATTTCAATAGCAATGAGACAGTTATAAGATGAACAAATTGATGTTATTTGTAAATATTTGTTCTTTTTATTATTTATATTATTTCTTTTTAATATTCTCCAATCCCAGATAGCACTCGACGTCTTAAAGACGTCTGTTTTACGTCCATTTTTGGTCTGAACGTCTTACGTCCTGAAAAGACGTCTTTAAGACGTACAGTTTTTTCACAAAGACGTTCCAGAGACGTTCAGAAGCCGTTCCGAAGACGTTCGTAGGACTAATAGACGTCTGAACGTCTTCGACAGACGTCTTAAAGACGTCTTTAAGACGTCTCTGTGCTATCTGGGATGGGAGCATTTTTGCAATTTAAATAGTAATGAGACAGTTATAAGATGAACAAATTGATGTCATTTGTAAATAATTTTTCTTTTTATGATTTATATTATTTTTTTAATATTCTCCAATGGGGGCATTTTTGCAATTTCAATAGTAATGAGGTAGTTATAAGACGAACAAATTGATGTAATTTGTAAATGATTTTTCTTTTTATGATTTACATTATTCCCGTTTAATATTCTCCATTGGGGGCATGCTTGCAATTTCGATAGCAATGGGATAAAAAAGAATGATTGCAAAATAAAAATGTTTTGCAGAGCAAAGAGGTTTTGCGAATGGTTTCCGCGATTCTGGCCAGTGTGTACGAGCAGCAAAACAAGGAATAGATCGGCGTCTAATCAGAACGAAGGCTCGGTTGTTTGCGGCGCGTGTTATTTCTACGTTAGCGATGGCCAATGGGGAGGCGACGACGCTTACGGCTCGGTCCTCGTCCACGCTAAACGCTCGTAATGAGTGATTATCTTGGTTAGCCTGGTTAACACGCGGTGCCAAGGTAGCGGCGAGTGTGCACCGTGTTATTTGCTCGTCGCGACACGTGCCCGGCCGCGGACACCTCGCACTTACGCAATTGCGTGTACACCGAGCGATCTAACGGTTCAACGGATCCGTGAATCTGTTCTTCTGCAACCCCGGGTCAACGCTTCCCGCGGAACCTCTGACATTCGACGACTCTCGCGGTCGGCCAATAAAAATCTAACGCTTTTTGCCTTGCAATTTCACTGCAACTCACTTTTCACAAGGTAGACATTAATAACGAATTTTATTTTAACGTAGAATCTCTGATTCTTGAGAAATTGAGGATATTTGTCATATTGTAATTTTGCGCAAAAAAAGTACAGCAATAAACTTTAGCTCATTTTGAAGCTTAAGTATACCACTCTTGAGCCTCATCTCTCATTTTCCTCTGAGAATATTTTTACACGATGTAGCGGATGATTTGGCGCCGGTGTATTGGTTCTACGCTGACTCTACAATCACGTTTCTCGGCAATCGTGTTATTTTTCTCAGTAACCACTCGACCGATGGAGTTGAAATTTTGTACGGTTTTACTACTAAAGATAGTACAGAATTTTAGCCAAATATTTTTTGGAAATTTAAGCTACAGTCGGTTTGGTGGTATTTTTTAGTTTGAAAGTAACAGAGCGAGAAAGTCCGATAGGGTTGTAGAATTTTCTCGACTCGGTATTTCAAGATTCTCTTTGACTGAAATATACATCTGGTATGGTACTAATTCTTCGAAAATTTTGATGATGATTTTTTGAACCCTGCACTGACGATTGAATACGAAATATCCTCCAAAAATGACCATGCTTACTTTTCGGTCGTCAACCTGGGGAAAAAATTTTTTCAAAAGATGTAACTTGGGTGTTCAGAAAGCGGAGACTTCAAGCTTCAAAATGAGCTAAGAAACATAGTTCTACGATTTTTTTTAACGAAGTTACAGTAGTTTAAATTGTCATCTAGGATGTAGTGACCTCAAGGGTCATGTATCCCACTACTGGGGTCACACTTTCCACTAAAATTGGCATAGAATGCGAACAAAAAATCGTAGGATACTTTTTTTGGACTTTTCGGAAAGCGGAAACTTCATTTCTCAAATCCTATGCGATTTCGTTCTCAGAAAAAATTTTTTGGACTCCTCAGAGGTATTTGAATTCGAAAAATGTGTCAAAAACGAGTATTTTCACATTTTGGATCGTATCTCGGGATCAAAAAATTCTATCAAAAAATACCTTGAAGACAGTAAAAGCAGAGACATCAGGCTTCAAAATGAGCCAAGAAACATCGCCCTACGATTTTTTCTAACGAAGTTACAATAGTTTAAATTACCATCTAGAATGTAGTGACTCCGGGGGTTCTGTATCCCACCACCGGGGTCACACTTTCCACTAAAAGTGGCATAGAATGCGAACAAAAAATCGTAGAATCATTTTTATGGGCTTTTCGGAAAGCGGAAACTTCATTTCTCAAATGCTATGTAATTTCGTTCCCGAAAAAAATTTTTTGGACTCCCGAGAGGTACTTATGTAATTTCCTCTCCAGTGGTCGAGGCGATATTCGCTTCGCAGTTGATCCAAAATGAAAAATTCCTTCGAAAACTATGAAAGTCTAATTTTAGGCGAACGAATTCAATTTTCGTCGTGGGTTCACGCGCGGATCGATCACGTAACGGCCTCTGTAGCAGCCGAGTCAATCTATCCCCATAATTTTCAGTATCGGGGAGCTGCAGCAATTACCGTCAGCGTTACATTATTTAGCGTGTCGTGTCTTAACGACGATTCGGAACATTGTTCAAATGGTTGCTTTGATGTGAACAGAGGTGCAGTCGCAATAACGCCGTAGCAACACAACGGGGCTGTTTGCGTAACCGGTCGTGGGTGGAGGGGTGAGCAAGAGCGAGAGAGAGAGAGAGAGAGGGGGTGCGGTGCGGGGGTGAGGGGTTGCTGTTAACTGTTACGACGGTGTTTAACGTTCTGACGTGTTCGTGACAATTTAACAAGTCGCATGCACCAAGAAACTGCGCCTACGGTACGCGAACGCCGGCGCAGCAAACGCTCGCGGTAACGATCGGCGTGTGCGGTGCGAGATTATTGAAATCTGTAATAGCAAACTGGTATCGCATCGGCTTATCTCGCATACTATCCGGCCAGAAACTCGACAATACAACGTACAAATTGATTGGCGGATCACTCCTCGTTCCCTTAATTAATTACCGTTTATTTTTTTAAACCAAATAGAAAATTTCTTCCCTCTTTAATAATTGCATTGAAAATAACGTATTTTCTGCTCAGTCTTGTTATAAACGCATACAATCTGTTCACAATCAATTTTTCTAGCGAATTTCTTCATTACTACAGTTTCTACTCGATATATGTCCAACGGACGGGTCTAGTCAGGGACATAGATCGGCCAGGAGGTTTATTTTTTGACTAAGATTGATTAGGGACCTTGGTTCATGGCCCTTTACTGAGTATACCCTGTGGTAGTGGGGATAGCCCTGGGACTTATATCGCCTAGGCATTTGTGACATATATAGAATAAACACTGAATAATGTAGAGACGGTACGGAATCTAAATAGACACAGTTGTAAACGCATACAATCTGTTCACAATACATTTTTTAGCGAACTTCTTCGTTACTACAGTTTCTACTCGATATATGTCCAAAAGGCGGGTCTAGTCAGGGACATAGATCGGCCAGGAGATTTATTCTTCGACTAGGGACCTCGGTTCATGGCCTTTTACTGGGTATATCCTGTGGTAGTGGGGATAGCCCTGGGACTTATATCGCCTAGGCATTTATGACATATATAGAATAAACACTGAATAATGTAGAGATAGTACGGAATTTAAATAGAAACAGTCTAGTGATTATTAGACAATAATACTGTTATATTTTTTGCGACCTATTGAACATGTTAAAAATCCAAAAAAAAATTTTTACTTCCCACCAGTTTGTTGCAATTAAGAAAATTTTTATTTTGCATGGAGATTCGGTGTTTAGTCGTTGTTATAATCCAATACAGACACGAGATCCGTTCGTGGGAGGCTCGCGACACGCCGGCGGAAGAAAATGGACATTGGGGCAGGTCAGGTCAGGGCGCGTAGGCGAAAAAGTCGCATGATTCCGTTGAACGTGGAGATCCGACGGTGCGCGACGGGATCGCGCCGCGGAACGCGTAACGTGGGGGACCTCCAGGTCCTGGGACGGTGTTTGAACGACAAATATTTTGTCATCAAACTTCTGTCGCGGGGAATCAGCGTGTCTATATGTGCAGGGCTAATACAAAGCGTTTCGCGGCCGTTTGCTAAAATCGGGTTACACGCCGGCCAACCCCTCGCTCGCGCGCGGTCCTAGAGGACGCGTTTCCGGTCGAAGACGTGGCAAATCCCCTCCCCTTCTCCCGGGCACCCCCTCCACCATCCCTCTCGTTCCTCGAGGATATCGCGCGATAATGAATTATCCAAACGCCCGGTGAAAGCGCGACGAGTTGTTTGGAGAGCGACGGTCGTTTCGGCTGTTTGGACGGGAAAGCTTCGAATAATCGCCCCGGCGATATATAATGGAGTCGCCGGGTCCCGATGATCCCTAGATACTCGTGCGAAAGAAACATTCTTCTCGCGTTTATTGTCGGTGGCAAAAATTGGTAGGAGCGAAAGAATTATAAAATTATTGGACACCTATACTGTCTTCAGCTTTTCCAGGTTATTCCAAAAGATAAGGTACTTCTGACGTCATTTGGGACACTCAGTAGCGAGCATAGTAGCGTAAATAATAGTAGAAGTACATATAGTAGAAGTACATAGTAGAATATAGTAGAAGTACATATTCGAAAAGCGAGAAAATTTATTTCCACTTTATTTGTTTTTTTTTTCTGTTGACCTTGTGTGACCTTGAACGACTAATACTGACCTTCACAATAGCTGATCCTGTTCCTCTCGGAACACACTATCAGGATGTAAATAAAACACCATACCGTTCCATGCACGCACGTTTCGAAAACAGAGTTGACCTTCGTGTCACCTTGACGCCTCCATCTGCAAGAAAATGAGTGACGTCAGATCATGAGACCTTGATTACCAAGTACGTTTGGTCCGATGTATTTTCTACCATATTCAAAATCTTCAAAACCGTGACCTATTTGAAATGCCCCACCCTGTGTATTAGAAAAAAGCTAACAATTTGGATAGACACATTTTTGATATTTTTGTGAGGTAATGTAAAATAGTAGACTGACGTTAGGGTGTTCGGACAATGGAGGTTCGGATAAGGGAGGTTTCACCGTGGAACCATGATCGTTGACAGTCGTTGACCGAGCATGAACGAGAGGGCGGGGCGGGGTGGGGGGGGCGAATTAAAATTCATGAACGTTCCGAGCGGCGTCGAATTAAAATTCATGGCGGAATTATCGCTGGCTCCTCGAAAACAAAGGAACGGAACGAGTTAGGAGCCCACTCGCCGAGTCTCGCGCGCGTCGGAAATCATCCCCGAGAAGAGTTTCCAGCGAGCCACGCTAATGCCGTCGACTTTTTCGAGCGAGAGACGAGCCACCCCTTCGACCTTGTTAATCTCTTCCGGTGGTGCCCCGTCGATTAATCAGTTATAATTAACACGGCCATAACCGGGGGTGTCTGATTCCCCGGAAAAATTGACATTGACAATTACGGTGGAGGAGATACCTTGTCGGCAAGGTAGGTACCTAATTAGCAGAAGAAAATTATGTTAGATACTTGAATGAATCTGTGCCGTTTACTATTAGGTTGTTGCATAGGTCGTGTTCATTTATTAACAAAAGTAGGGACTGTTATAAATAATCTATTTTGTAAATAAATTTTAAGTTTCTTGTATTACGTCAGAAATTGAATTTTATTTTTCAGTTTCTCTTATCGTCAAGGAATAGTATTAATCACCATATTTTCATGAAAATTGACACGATTGAAATAAAATTTATTTATAATAAAAATATGACATATATGAATTAAAATTGAGGATCTTAAGGATCAGCTTTCTGGCTCGAGTTGATACTAAAATTGTAAATTGTAAATTCTAATATAATAGTATTTTTAATAATAAGTCTCCTGCGTGTAGTACCCTGAGTATTCGGTTCGATCGAATTGAATCGTGAGAAATAAGTTGGACAGCTCTCAGCACCGGTGAAGAGTCACATACATACATAGATTGACAAAAAGACGAAGAGTGCATCGGTGCGCGCGAGAAGCGTGGCCTGTCGATCTTTGCCCATTGGGTCATCATGTTTTCGCGTGTGCGGTTACGAAAGTCGCCGGCGACATTAATATTTCATTAATATTCGCCGAGTGATTCCTGGAAAACCGAGGACGGAGGTTCATTAATGCGCGCCGTGTATACGGCCACTTTTACGGAGGCGTCGGTGTTTTTCAACGGGAAGAGAACGGAACCACGGGTTTCGTCGAAGACGACGAAGAGAAACGTTAAAGGAGACGGCGAAGCGAGAAAGAGAGAGAGAGAGAGAGAGAGAGAGAGAGAGAGGCCTGGCACAGGTTGGTCGATGGGTCCGAGGAAGAAGGAATTTCTCGTCTCGTCGTCGGCGACTGGTCGAGCCGGTGATGGTTAATTAAGTGCTAACAAGTAGAGAACCAGCTCGCGTAGCGAGCCATCTCGTCGGAGTAAAATCGTACGACGTGTCCGCCGCGGAAATAAAACCGAGAGGAGACCGAGAGGAGAAGAACCGGCCGAAGAAACGGAGGCGATGCTTTTACGCGGCTACAACTTTATTATTTTATTCCGACGCCGATGTACCGACTCGAACCGAGAATTTTTCGAGATACGCTGCTCCCGCGTCTCCGTTTACACCGGATCGTAAATCCATTCGGCTACAGTGTTGTCGTCGCAATGAGAGAAGTGTGACACAGTGACGCTATTTTTATTCGTTAAAGATACGTCAGAAACATTCAGTTTTCATTTTCTTGACTCCCACGCAACCCAGCCGAAAATGTAAAGAGGAATTGAAGACAGAAATGGAAGTACTCATACTTCGGTACGGTTTTTAATTTTTCACAACCAGAGTTTGCAAATAAAAAATCGGAAAAAATTCTCGCATATGTGGCTATAAATGTTGAATGTATCAGATTTTTTTCAGAATTTTCAGACGCTATTTCATGTGGAAAATGGGGTCAGAACTGGTTTTTCGCTTTTCCCCCGTAGCTACCCTTATCGACAAGCCATGGGGCTGAAACTGGGCAGAAAGGGGACCCTGTTAGTATGCTATCGAACGAGCCTAAGTCTACTATCGTGCAATGCTTCTTCACGAAATTACAGCATTTTAAATGTCAAAGGTTTCATGAAAATCGATTTTTTCGAAGTTTTGTGTGATTTTCATTTCTCACAACCAGAGTTTGCAACTAAAAAATCGGAAAAAATTCTCGATCAGGTGGTTCGACATGTTAAACGCTTCAAGATTTTTTTAGAATTTTTAGACGCGACCAAGTGTCGAAAATTGGGTAAGAACCGTTTTTTCGTTTTTTAACTGTAACTACCCCTACAAGGGAGGTATGGGGCTGAAACTTGGCAGGAAGGGTTCTTTTTTAGTAAGCTATCAGACGACCCTAAGTTTTCTATCGTGTAATGCTTTTTTACAAAATTACAACATTTTAGATGTCAATGGTTTTACGAAAATCGATTTCTTCGAACCTGTGTGTGTTTCTCATTTTTTACAACCAGAGTTTGCAACCAAAAAATCGGAAAAAATTCTTGAATATGTAGCTAGAAATGTTGAATGTATCAGATTTTTTTCAGAATTTTTACCCGCAATTAGGTGTGGAAAATGGGGTCAGAGCTGGTTTTTCGTTTTTTCGCTGTATCCACCCTTACAGGGGAGGTACGGGGCTGAAATTTGTCAGAAAGGGTTCCTTCTTAGTAGTATATCGTTCCAAAATCAGTTGTAGGACGTTTTTGAGTCCCTTAAGAGGCAGGCCCTTAGCGAAAGGACTGCAAGGAAAGTCTAGAAACGGAAAACTGGCGTCGCCGTTCACGAAATGTTGATTTTGCTGCAAAGTTGTGAAGTACGACTTTCTACGCTTAATAGATACGGGATCCTCGGCCTTCGGGTTCCCATTAATGCATCGGTGTGCGTTACATAAGTGGAGTTGACAGCAAGCAATTTTGCCGTCGGTACGTTGAGCAAGAGTTACTATGCTTCGCGGAGAGAAAGGATGGAAAGAAGGTGCGTTCGTTGTTGAACGGTACATTTTTCACGAGTCCTCGATTTCGAGAAACGGGACCGGATCGCGAGGATCGTCGAGGGTTCCTACCGGTGGTTGAACAGAGAGAACACCGTCGGCGGCGGCGGCCGATTTATTACCGTGTAAATAATTGTACACCGATTATCTGCAAATTACGTGGCTGGTGTACGCGTGTCAAAACTGTGTGCTCTGTCAGCAGAGGCACTCGGGGTCTATACACCGTTGCTCGTCGAAGTATTGTACGCCGAGTAATTTGAACGTACTCGATGAAAGTTTCTGCGGAGTACTCGGCCGGAGATTAATGGGGCAAATACTTATCGATGCGCCCCGCGTATTCGTGCAGCCTCTTTTCCTTGGATCCGTCATCGCAGATTGATATCAAATATTTTTTCTCCGGGAAATCCCTTTACGGAAATGTCCCTTCCTCGGGGATTTTATTTTTCAGTCGAATTTTAACCCCTTCAGCGCCGAATTATTTTTCCATTTTTTAATTAGACGAATTTTAACCCAGCTGTGAAAAATAGTCGTCCAAAAACTTCTAGATATATTTTAAGCTAACATTCTACCATTAGAATTACTTTTCTATTTTTTAATTAGACGAATTGTAACCCAGCTGTGAAAAATAATCGTTTAAAAATTTCTAGAAATATTTTAAGCTAACATTCTACTATTAGAATTACTTTTCTATTTTTTAATTAGACGAATTGTAACCCAGGCGTGAAAAATAATCGTTCAAAAATGTCTAGAAATATTTTAAGCTAATATTGTAGTAGTGTATCATTATTATTAAAATTGATATTTTATTCGAATTCATGGATGCCCCTTCAGTATCGTAAATCCGAGTCTTTTCGGTTCAAGTTTAATTTATCGGCCGGAAGAATATTTTCATTCGGTATCGATTACGCGAACTAAATCAGAAAGAGCCGATCCACGCACCTAATATATCCATGACGCGATTTATGGAGCTTGCCGAGCTTCGCCCAACAGATGGAAGATTTATTTTTGCGGACAACTGTAACTCACATTTTCGACTGGATGCCCAATTAGCAGGTTCGCTTGCGAATCGTTTGGTCAGTGTCTAAATTCACATTTCCGCTCCGGAGATATATACAGAGGCGGGTAAAACTTTCCACAATAACAAATGCTTCCGATAATTGTTTTCAACCTCTAGTTCCTCTACTTTTATTTCGGAGCGTGCACAAAGAGTTTTTACAAATATTATTGAACCACGATCTGTACAACGTGGCTCACTAAAATAATTTTTCCAGCAAATTAACCAAACTGTATTATTATTTACCATTCCATCACTATTTTCCACAGATTTTTATGCAAAATAAATATTGTGTGTATGGATTGCAAAATACTAGTATTTTTTAATTCTTCAAATGTTCTCATTGTTCTGAATTTGATCTGCTCATTTTTCTTAGAAGTGCATAAAGTCTGCACTCTATTACTATTACTACTGATAAATTACATTATATGTACAAATTCAATAATTTCAACAGTTGTTGCATCTACTTAATTCTCCAAATTTTTTAAATTATGATTGAAAGTTGTTCTTTAAGCACCTTGATGTAAATTTGCAAGACATAGTAGACACACGAAACCCCTCAACATTTGACGTACTCGAATCCTCTTAAACCCATCACTACTTAAAACAGTACCACCTCATTTCTCTCCTAAACACAAAACATCCGCATCCTAATGATCATCAATCCATGGGATGATCGCGTTAAAGATACCAACATCCCCAAAAATCGTGCCCCCCACCCCTGTCGCCGAGATTGAATAAAAAATCTCACCCCGAGGGCAAAACAATAAAACCCCCGTCAATTCTGTAGGCCGCAACAAAAGCGAGTTCGCTCATCGCGAACCTTATCTAGCATTGGGGCGGCGGGGGGTAGGGGGTAGGGGGTAGTCCCAATAAAACTTGGCCAGGCTCGAAACCACCCCCGGGGGGTGCGTCCACGGCGATTCGGCGTCCGAGTAAAAAAAGAAAAAAGCCCCATGAAAACGTCGGTGGTCGCCCTCGTCGAAAACAATCCTGTCGATTGTTTCGGGGGTAGTTTTCGGGTGGGGTTGATCTTGGCGAGTCCCGGGTCCGAAGTGGCCCCAGGGGGTGGTTGTCCTGGCCCGGGACGCGGAACAAGCCCGAGAGACACGCCGCGATATATTCGACGAGCGAATCAGAGTCTCGGTAATCCTGAGCGACAGGGAAGCTTAGGCGCCCCTCCTGGAAATGGTAGCGAGGGTGGCGGCTGCCATTTAAATGCGCTGCAACCCCGTGGCACCGAGAGAGAGAGGGTGAGAGAGGGAGAGAGAGATCTTGTGCATTGTGCATTGGCAAAGCGCCCCGCCGACGATTATAGTGTGCGTGGACACACGTCGCACCACCCCTTAGGCTACGATCCTTGGCATCGGTAACCCCGTTGCGATCAAGGGTCACGAATAATGCCGGTTAAACGCTACATATTGCTCGGTTCGCCCCGGAATTTACTCGGGGATTTGAATAACGATTTGTCGCTCGGCTCCTTCGATACCACCCCCTCTTGCACCCCCATGCTCTCTCACATGCCACCGATCAAGGGGCGGAACGCATAATAATCGATTCGGCTTGTTTATGAAACGCTTATTATCCGCGCGATTTTCCGGAATCGGCGCCCTTGCCGAGCGCGGATTTCCAGGGGTGGGAAAATTTCGGAGGGTGGTGACATTTATCCGGACATGTCACTTATATCGTGCATAAATACTGCTCTTTAGTCTCTCCATGCCAGCGTCGAATGTGGACAAGGAGAACTGAGAAGAAAAATTGTAGTATCGATAAACAAATTTTTTGTTTATACTGATTTTATCTGTACAACTTTTGTCAACACGTTCGTGAC
Organism: Seladonia tumulorum; assembly: GCA_913789895.3. Lineage (NCBI taxonomy): Eukaryota > Metazoa > Arthropoda > Insecta > Hymenoptera > Halictidae > Seladonia > Seladonia tumulorum. Next base: position 8,902,288 of record OU565280.1, read on the forward strand.
ATTCTTCTGGTTAAAATGAGCCCAAACACGACACGGTTTGGATCATACTTGCTCGTTTAATCCACGATTTAGTGGAGCCTCTATTATCCGAACTAGTCTGTGGGACGTGAGAGATTTTCTTTGTACAACTTTTGTCAACACATTCGTGACATTTTTCTGGTTAAAATGAGCCCAAACACGACACGGTTTGGATCTTATTTGCTCGTTTAATCCGCGATATAGTGGAACCTCTATTATCCGAACTAGTCTTTAGGGCACGAGGAGTTGGTAGACTATAGTTTCACTAATTTATAAAACGAATCTTATACTGTATGGATTATTTTAGATCTAACAGTTTGCTTTGCTAACAGATAGCTTTGGTTCGGATAATCGAGGTCTCACTAAATTGTTTATTAAAAAAATTGTAAATATGATTCGAAGTATGTCATGTTTGGAGTCGTTTCAATCAGAAAAAAGTCGCAAAAACGCCAGTCCCAGTTTCATGGCAAATTAACCCTCCATGAACAATATCATTTTTCAAATTTCTTTTGGTTTCTGGAATTTTCAAGAAACAATTCTGACGTCTACTTTCAGTCCGTAATAAAAATTAAAAAAATGAAACAAACGTCCCCCAAAAAGGGAAATTTTGATGCCCTGGACAGGGTGCATTTGTGTTTTTAATTGCCCCGTATTTGCTTGATTTCTCCCCCTCCCCACTCCGATTTTTCCGCCGGTTTGTTTTCCGGTTTTATCGATTTCGACTTCTTGAAAATTTAGCCACGATCGAGAGCGACGCGATTAATGGGTCGTGACGGATCGCGATAATGGCCGGTTAAAAAGCGGCGCTCGACGTTCCGCATGCTTATAACTTGTTTCCGGCCGATAAACATTTTCCAGAACAAACAGAGAGTCGAAACGCGGCGAATTATTGCGGTCGCCGGGGATAAAATTGGTTAATTAACGGGCCACGGCCTTTTTCGCGTTTTCACGCGCACGTACGAAAGATTTGCACGGGAATCGGCGGATTATCGATGGAAATTCGGGGACTCCGAACGAAATCGCCTTCCGCTCGCATACATTAGATGCGTGACAGAGCGATTTGCCGTTCGGTGTGCGTTCGATCTCGATGCAAGGGCTGCATGGACTGTATGAACAAATTTGTCCTGCATTAAATCATTCATTTGCGATTTTATTAAAATTTTCCGTGTTGCGAAAAACAGGTTAAAAATTTGTCCTGCATTAAATCATTTATTTGCGATTTTATTGAAATTTTCCGTGTTGCGAAAAACAGGTAAAAATGTATTTCTTCGGTCAACAATTTTAATCGGAATCGAAAATGATGTAGTAGTATTTTTGGATCATTCTGACTCTTTTTGTAATTTTATTTTATAATAATAACTACTCGTTTGGTTCGTTACCTGTATTAATTTATAATTGTACTGTGCAATTAAAGGCCTGTTTAGATCAGTGTTCAGAGATCCAGTTCAATGTTATGAAAAATATCAAAAAATTATTGAAATCTGAGGATAGGTAGCCATTTTGCAGTTTCAACATAAATTGTAAAAATCATTTAACAGTGTTCCACCCATCTGATCATTCTCCTAACTTTTATACTTAGCTACATGTGACAGAACATAATTTCTGATTTTTCTGGAAGGTGGAAAGGCTTTGTGAAAACCACCCCTGAAGAAATTAGTTATAAATTATTTATCCGTAAACCCTGAGTAACTAAAATTCTGAAAAAAATATCCTAAATAAAGATAGTTCTCAGCTTAATTTTCGCTTTTATTTCATCCAAATATCTCGAGTAACAACTGAGAAACTGAAAGATAAAGATTTAAACTATTCACCCCCATATTACCCTTGTACGAATGGGTAGAGAAATTTCACAGAGCAGTGTTTCAGACAAATAACATCCCTCTTAGGAACCATAAATAAAGAAAAATAAAAAATTTCATGGTGGTCGATTACCCATACTAAACAATTTTTAATGAAAAAAAATGTCTAAATGGCTATCTTGTAATTATTTTTATTTCGCACACAGATCCATAGTCTGAATATTGAAAACAATGGAAATAACCTGCAAGAGTCAGTGCATGATTCTAGTCGCTCTCGAGCGGCGATGGTACGTTTGTTAAACAATTTCCGATTTGTAAACAATTTGAAGATTGACGGATGGTTAAAGGGGGCGTTTCGCGAAACAATTTCACCGGGGTATCCAGAGCACGAGCGAGAGGGGATGATGGTCACAACCCCCTGCTCTTCCCGGGATACAATAACGCGAGAGGCCGGAAGCAGGCTTGCCGGAAGCGTCGGAGGAAGCGACATTAAAGAAAATTAAACGTGAAACGGTTCCATGGACCGACCCAGAAATTGAGTTTCTTCGCCTCTGGCGGCCCCAGGGTCCGCGGGGATCTAATTATCAGTTTCGGAACTTTCGAAATTAATAAAACTTCGTCCCCTTACTTCCTCCCCTCCCTCACACCCCTCCCCTCTCCTCACCCTCTCCACCTTGCCACCGGTCCCTCTTGTTATATTGCTCTTCGAAGTCTCGAAGAATCTCTTTGAGGCCGGGGCGGCTAGAGGGATGGATAAGGGAGAGATAAGGGGGTGGTGGGGTGGGAGACGTCGTCGTCGCGCGAATCCGTCGCAGGGGTGTTCTGTTCGCGGACCAGGGGGTGCCTTTCGGAATTTACCAGTCTAATGCGACTTGAAACTCTACCCTCGAGACTCCACGGAAAAGTTTCCGGGGCTGTGCTCGGAGTCGCGTCAGACCTTCTGAGGTCTTGTCCTAGCGTTTGCTACCCCCTCCCCTTATTTCTCTTCTTCCCTTATTCCCCTCACTCTCCCTTGCCGCTCATGTTCCTGTCGCTGGATTGTCACCGGTGGTTTTCCAATAATTCCCCTTTGGCTTTGATGCCCGCGATGCGAGTCTTATCTCTGTGGAAGGGTGGGGGGTGAAGACCACGCCCACCACCGAAAGCTTTTCGGCTCCTTTTCAATTCTAATCATCAGTGACTATTGGTTTGTAGATATCTATGTAGAAAAATTGGTAGTTATTCGGAAATAGGCCCTCCTTATTTCGATGACCTTGAAAGATATTGTCAAGGTCATCGCTGCAAACAACTTTTCTCTATGCACTTTATGTTTTTAGACAATTTTTCTCTTTGTGTATCATCGAAATAAATATCGGGTCTAGTAAATTAACGGCGACTTTTTTTCATTTTGCAGGAAAATCCTCGATGCCCGTGATGCGAGTCTTATCTCTGTGGAAGGGTGGGGGGGTGAAGACCACGCCCACCACCGAAAGCCTTTCGGCTCCTTTTCAATTCTAATCATCAGTGACTATTAGTCCGTGGATATCTTTGTGGAAAAATTGATAGTTATTCGGAAATAGGTCCTCCTTATTTCGATGACCTTGACAGATATTGTCAAGGTCATCGCTACAAACAACTTTTCTCTATGCACTATCGTTGACTTTATGTTTTTAGACTATTTTTCTCTTTGTGTACGATCGAAATAAATATCAGGTCCAGTAAATTAACGACTTTTTTTCATTTTGCAGGAAAATCCTCGGACCAGTAATAAAAGGAGACTTTTCTGTTGAAGCCCTGTCGATCGGAAACCGACGAGCTCGAATTCACGGTCCGAAAAAATGGTCAGAGACGGGGATGGTCGAGGCAATTAAATAGAGTGGACATTTTTGTAAATGGATCGAAGGGGAGGGGGGTAGGGGCGGGTGGAGGGGAGTTGGAGGGAGGGATTTTTTGCGGGCCACGTCCCGAAATAAAAGGAACGAAAATCCCGGCGGTTCGTGTCGCGACCGAACACTCGAGAGAGCCACGACCGGATGCTGCGTGTCTCGGAAACGAAAGGGAGAGAGAGAGAGAGAGAGAGAGAGAGAGAGAGAGAGAGAAAGAGAGATGAAAAGTAACGTTTCTGTAGCCGTGACATCGAGGGCCCTTAACCGGCCGCGGCGGGGGTTGCGGCCCTTTCGTTCTTCAGGGCTCTGGTGGAACACGCGCTAGTAATTCGGTGTCATGGCAAGCTGTGGTTTTACATCAGGACTCGAGTGGGACCATTGATACACTTCCCACCGATGTCCCGAGATGCATTTCGCTTTCGTTTTCTAGTGCTCGTGGGCACACGAATTTTCGTATTTCCTACGTCAGAACTTTGACAGCCATCATGGATTTTAGACGCCTAGGACGCGTGTTGCACTATTGAGACGCTGACATCTCCACTTGAACCATGACAATACGGGGAACACAATTATTTTTGACAATATATTTTTCACAATCGACAACGGGGACAATTTATTTTTGAAAATTAAACAATTTTTTTTAATTGGACGACTCGTCTTTTTTTTAATTTTTGAAGGTTTACGTAGAGGAAAATTTAATAAATTAATTTTTCCCAACATCTAAAAAAAGCCCTTTGGTCAAATTTATAAAAACATTGTTTGTTTTTAAAAAGTGTAGCAATACTTTTTCACACTGACTCTAAGAATCTTTGAATTTTGAGCTGATTCATGTAACTGATTGTAAATTATTTCTGCCCTTTATTTTTTAGTCATTTGGGCTCACTATTTATAGTGAGTGCTAATAAACAGTATAATAATAAACATTGCCCACATTTATTACGAACCCCTTCCGCGCAGAAAAATCAACCACCAACAAATTATTTGTTTTCCATCGGAACAGATTAGTCCGTCACGCGTAAAATTGTTAAAAGATACGGCCGAAAAGCATTGATTAATATTTATACTCGTCCGTTCCGAAAGATAATGACAATATTAATATTTGTTCTAAATATTCGATTCGCGGAATGTAACGCTCACCCCGAAAGGAAATGTCGCAATGTTTTTACAATTTAAATTTTCACCGAATGTTTGCTCGTTTAATCCGAGTTGTTCGGAATAATTTTATTTATTCTCATCGAAATAATCTACGGGCATATCATCCCTTCCCGCGGGGGCGGCACGGTTGGAAATTTATGGAGATCGGTTCCGGCCCGGTTATTTGTTAATTAGATAACCGGCTGCGATAAATATCGAACGATCTAGGTAAACAACGGCCTTTGTTGTATTACCGAACAAGTGTCATATAAATGAATCGAGACGGTAATGACACTCGGATCTATTTGACTAACAACACGAACCGTCGACTGAAGTTGACTCAACTCCGTTCTGTTGGGAGAGGCTTAAGTACACCGAGTCGCTCTATTGATTTATTTGTAATAAAAGTATAGTGTATACGTGCTGTCCGTATACATGTGTGTGTATATGTAGAGCTAATATTCATTAGATTTTAGCACACACACACACACACACTCCGAGGCGTAAAATGTCGTTTGAAAACCGCTCGGCGCGAACGATAATTGTCCAACGGGAAAGATAATTATCGTCGAGTGTTGTTATCGAACAAAGCCATTTGTTAACGGTGCGCGACTCGTATCGTCGATTTACATAAGATATTATTTGATTTTTATCCGCCCCCCGATAATGCGGTTCTAGATTAACTAATCGCAAACAAACCTGTCCGTTTAACAAAAATTTGTTAGTTACACAGGGGGAAAAAATCTATATGCATCTGGTAAACGTCAAATATTTAAAATACAGCAAAAAATTTTGCACACTTCGTGGAAATCAATCGGTAATTGTAAATCTAAATATTTCTCTAAAAATTCCACTCTTCCGCACCGATCATCTGGAAACACAAGTCAGAAACACTGTTACGAAATGTTCTTTGTTGCTATTATGATAACTTTTGACGCTTTTTTATCCCGCGTTCGTGACAATTGTTTGGTTTGTATAAACTTCTCAGTGTGCTCGTACCTAGAACAAACGAATCCGTGTCTGTTTAGGTGTCTATTTGAGTGTAGAAACATGGGTGACCTTCAAACGACCTTCGCCATATTATCAAACAAAAACTAGACTAGATTAGTCTAGAACAAAAACTAGACTAGACCAGATTACATGCTAAACAGGATCTAATTCTACTATTTTCAACTTAATAACATTGAAAAAGGAAATAACAATTTTGCTTATTATTAAACTTTTGCCCGGAATATTTTTCTGAATTTTAAAGTTCTTGTTTTGAAGTTGATTTTGAAGCTTTTCTGGGAAAATGAAGAAATTGTTTTTACGTAAATGTTGATGTTTGGTTGTCAGGTTCCTGTGCGCAGAGGGTGTTCCAATTTCATTTGTTCCGGACAGCGCAGTTATACACGCGGAATCTCGAGGCACCGTCCAAGCGCAGAAATCGATGGAGCCCGCGACAAAATCTGATTCGAGCGACTCGGATAATTTCCGACAACCGGCGCGAATTGGTTAAGAATACAGTTGCTTATTACTTGACTCGAGCCGGACCTCGTGTTTGACGAGACGAGGTTCTGTGTACTCAAATCTAGGAAGGGAAAGTCGCGACGAGTGTCAACTTCGCAGTTTTCGCTCGCAGACCGAGCATATTCCCCGTGTCCAAATATGAAGTAGTATGATCACTTTCACCGAGCTAAACGCCGGACAAAGGACCAATAATCGTGCAATTATGATCGGTTCTCCGAACTCCGAAAAATCGGGGTACCTGAAAACCCACCTTTTCAAATATTCTCTTAAATATTAATTATTCTATTCATACATTATTTACTATTAATTCAAATTCAAATACTTTCCATACTGCTCTCTGTAAGTATACATAATACTCGTTACAGTGACTTCTCTATATATGTCGCCAAGGCCTCGACGATAAACGTCGCGGACTTGTCCCCACTACCACAATGCCACTAGACAATCTGAAACTCCGCATTTACAACTGTTAATTTATATCAATTACAAATTACAAATCGACTAGGGGCCAATAAATATTTTAATTTGAAATTGTTCATCCGTCATTTAAAAAATATATTTTTACAAGATGGAATATAAATATAAATGGAATGGTATATAAATGACATTTTCGACAGTTCGATTAATTGTTAGTGAGTGCACGAAGCCCACGAATTTCCACTTTCTTTCTAAATTTTATTTCGACAGTACTGTTCCAAAAAATGGTTTATTGCGCCCATTTTTATTTTTAAAAAATTGAGGAGGCTTTTTTCCGGGCTTGTTAACAGAGTTTCGCGATTCCCATGGAAAAGACGCGGCCCGTTGAACAAGAATCACCGATCGTGTTCACCGTGTCATCCCTCTCGGTTTTATCAACGAGCTTTCATCCCCCTTTCTTTTCGCGGCAGCCAGTTCGCTAGCGAACACAATTAGACGCGAGGCCGTAGCTGTATTCGGTATTGCGAATGTTGACTCGGAGTATATTTGTCCAGCAATGGAGGAGCACCGGTGGCGATGGCGGTGGTAGTGATAGTCGACGGGGGTGGCGCGGCGTCCTGGCTCAAATATTGTGCCGGTTCATTCACAGCGCCGCGACGATCATAGACGCATTATTCCAGCGTCGCGGAACACGAAAAAGGTGGACGGGGGATGGCTTTCACGGGATCGAAAATCGCCATGGACGGGGAAGGGGGGAGAGAAGGGGTGGGGGGTTTGCAATTCTGCCGGATTGATGCTTCGTTCGTGCGGGAATATCAATCGCTATAGAAGCCTTCCAACCCCTTATCCAACGAAGAAATTTCTCAAACGTTATATCGGGTGGTGACGTAAATTATTACCAAATACCGTCGGTCTTTATGAAAATTGAACAGATTTTCATTAATAATTTGATTCCTCAGGTGATTCGAAACAACTTTTTCCTTTGCGAAAATTTCCTACGTGGCCTCGTTAAGGAGTTATTAATGAATCAATGCGGACCAATCGGAGCGCCGCTACAGCGGACGGACTCCGCCCCGGCGACTGCTATTGGTCCGTGGTTTTCCGTTGATAATTCGGAAACGAAGCCACGGAGAACATTTGCGCAAAGGAAAAAGTTATTTTAAATGACCTCGGGAATCGTCCCTTTCGAGAAAATACAGTTTTGGAACACCCTGTATTACCCTTGACTTATTGAAATTATTTAACAATTTTATATTTTCATATAAACGCACTGTAAACTTATTAATAGTGACAGAGAATTACCAAATTTTGGACTGATAAGTCAAAAAGAAAAAATTTGCTTAATTTAATAAGTTGAAAAAGTGTTAATATTTGACAAGTCAAAAATATCGTTTTATTACTAAATTATTTTATCGATTACCCTGTTAGGATGCTTATGCTTAAATCTTAAAATCATTGTTAATAAGAGAATATAGAAATAGTGCTATTTTTATTTTTTTTTAATAAAGTAATTGTGTTAGCGAATTTGTACAATTAATTACAGATCGGATAAAACCTGGGAGGAATGAATTTTTTCTGACAAATGTATTATTTAGGAAACTCATAATCATCGACACAGTGGAGTCCGAAACGGAAAGCGTATAATTCGCGATGAAACGCGTATAATGAATTAGGTATAAATGATCATTTTAAAGGTAAATTTTTATTATACAATTTGTAATAAAATTGTACGGTAACCTGATATTATCGTACACACGGAACGCCTCTATATTCTTCCTGGAAAATTATTTCGTTCAAATATTGCACGATAAACTCTGTCCCGTATTATTTAAATTCGCAGAGGGTTTATATCATTTTTCGCAGATTATATCATTTAATTTTGATACAGTGCCGCGTTTTTACACATCCTGTTGTTTACATTCCCGTCGACGTACCGGGCAGTCGAGTTAAATTATTTAAATTTCGGATGTAATGAATTTATTTATACCCGACGGTACGATACGGTAACGACGTTGATTAAACAACCTGTAATTCCTACTATTAAGTGAAATTTAGTTGAGCACAATGATTACTCTGTTAACATTTCATCTCCCTTTTTCAATTGTCGATTTTGCAAACAGCTGCGCGCCGAAATAATGCACTGCGGATATAAAATTTCTAGTCACTCCAACTTTTCCTACAAATCTCAATTTTTTTTTACTATTCTCCCAAACATACCTTTTTCTCTTAAGATTAAAATTTAGCAATCCACACAAATTATCAGTTTGATAAGTCGTAATTTAAATTTTGATTCAATGAGTTTCTAATGACGATTAAAAGGTTAATCAAATTATTCTTTTTAGTGAGTCAACGGGCTTTAATAAAAATTGAAAAAATTTGGGGAATGCAACAAAATGTTGTCATTAACATTACACAAAAAATTTCAACCCCATATCTCGACCGGAAGGGTACCTACGGGGTAAAATGAAAAATTCAGTTTTTCGCCTGTTTCTCCCACTCAAACCTATGCAAAAATTCTGAAAAAAATCGGATAGATGTCCAGTATACGGACACATATACTGTAATTAATTCGGATTTTTAAGTTGAAAATCCCGGTTGCAAAAAATCAAAAACCTCGAAGAAAATCGAAAAAATGCAGATATCGCATTGAATCTTCAGGGTGGCATGATTTTAAGCATCTATGGCATCTAGTAAAATTATTAAAAAATGGAACAACGTTCGTTAAAGACTTCTGAAGCCTGTGACGAGTGCAGAAAAATTTTTTCGATCTAGTTCTAGGTTTCCGCGAATTTTTTCGGAAAATTGTCGGTGGACGAATCGAACGGGGGATGATCTCGCGGATATTATTCTACAGCGGGGGGTTGGGGTCGTTTGGGAGCGTCGGTGACACGATAAAATTCACGGGCCAATTCGGAAAAGCGGCTGGCATAATGCGCGAGTCGCGCGGCCTGATGGATTTATGGTAGCTGCAGGACTTTTACGAGCAGCAGCTCCGGGTTAGGTCCTGCGAGACCAGCTAAAACGGAGATCCGAGGCCGCTGGTTGGCTGCGGCTGGCCCCGCCTTTCATCATCGCGATCCCGGGACTACGTGTGTTACATCCTGCCGTTTAAGTAGATACGTACACGCTCGTCGGTGGAATCGCGCGCTACCTTGTAATAAGTGTCTACCGGTTGATTCACGACGCTGGATCGGAACATGGCGTTCAGTCGATGCCCAGATATTGCTCTCAAGTCTTTTTCTCACCCTTTCACCCCCCACCCCCGAAAGACGAGCACCGGAGCATATGAATTTTATCGGAAAGACAAAATTTCACCGATCGGACGTTTACATCAAATTGGAATTTGTTTCTCCTTCAATCAACAATGACACATCTACAGAACATATTCTCAAAGCTGCAATTCGAAATTCGAAGTTTTACAAGCGTACAAAAAATGTTTTCTAGTTTTCTGTTTCTCCTGCTGATAAATCAGAATTTGTTACTTTATTGTACTATTTTTCTCGTACCGAAGAAAAATATTTTTGTCCTGCTGAATTAGCTGATAAAACACCCCCGAAGTTTCCAAGGTGAATATTGAATATTTACTTTGTAAAAAATTCCTGAAATTAGCACTAATTTTATGAGAGACTAGAGAGAACTGATTTCCGATTCAGTCGACTAAATTTTAAAATGTAATATGGAGAAAATGTATATGGAGAAAATTTAGTGATAATTTTATTTAAAATTTAATTTAGTTTCGGAGCTGAATATTCAGCAAATTTTATTGTACTATTGTACTATTTTGCTCGTACCAAATAAAAATATTTTTGTCCTGCTCAATCAGCTGATAAAACACCCCCAAAGTTTCCAAGGTGAATATTCAATACTTAATCTGTAAAAAATTCCTGAAATTCGCATTAATTTTATGAGAGACTAGGGACAACTGGTTTTCGATTTAGTCGACTAAATTTTTGGATATAATATATTTGGAGAATATTTAATGATAGTTTTATTTTAATAGATTTGATAGAGTTCTTATTGAGGTGGGGATGATTTTTCTTTGAGATCGAAGGAGAGATCGTGCAAGAGGAGCAACGATCTCGCAAATCGACAGCGCGCTGCGCTGTCAGCGCAGAGGGTTGGAGAGAACGGCCGTAAAAACAGGCCGACAGCTGAGTGTACATAGGAGACTGTGCCGTCTTTCTTTCTTTCTTTCTTTCTCTCTTTCATTCGTCGTTTCGAATTCTACCCCATCGTCGGGGTTCTCTCTCCCTCTCTCTTTCCTGTTGCAACCCTGAACGCTCTTGCGCGAGCGCGCGCGCGCGTGAGCGAGCGCTCATGCTGCACCTCGGGACCTATGCAAACACGGCCTATTCATTGGCCAACGTGCACTCGTATATTGCCGGCGCCGACGAAACGAGCGGAACAGAGCGCAACCGACGCTGTCGCGTCCCTATGATTTAATGAATGATTGCATCGTCGTTCGCTCGATTGATCCACCCCATCTCCTAGCCGGTTCCTATATCCCTGGTTGTCCTGATACCACCACTTCGACACCCCATCTTCGTCGTCTTAAGGGGTACTCTGATCCTCACAGCTGTTTTTCTTCATCAACATTTCGGAATTTCTCTCGCAACATATATCACAATTTTTGTAGCAGGATTTTTCACATATATTTATTGGTATTCGAAGCACACGAGTTATTTTTTTTCAAGCAAAAATAATCAAAATTGCACGAGTTGTATGTTTTTATATGGAGTATGTTTTAGGGGTTGTTCTGGAGTGTCGTTCTTTTATCAATCTTTAGGAATTTATTTCAGAGAAAATATCAAACTATTTTTATTAGGATTTTGCTCATATATTTATTGGGTGTTGAAGTACGTTTGAGATTTTTTTCAAGGAAAAATAATAAAAATTACCGTAGTTACATATTTTTATATAGAGTGTGTTTTAGGGGCTAGTCTGAGTTTGACTGTTAATTTTTTATCAGTCTTCAGGAATTTTTTTCAGAGGAAATATCAAACTATTTCTATTAGGATTTTGCACATATATTTATTGGTTATTGAAGTACGTTTGAGATTTTTTTCAAGGAAATATATTAAAAATTACCGTAGTTACATATTTTTATATAGAGTGTGTTTTAGGGGCTAGTCTGAGTTTGACTGTTAATTTTTTATCAGTCTTCAGGAATTTTTTTCAGAGAAAATATCAAACTATTTCTATTAGAATTTTGCACATATATTTATTGGTTATTGAAGTACTTGTGTGATTTTTTTCATGGAAAAATATTAAAAATTACGCGTGAGTTGTATATTTTTGTCTGAGATTGAGTGCAATACTTTTATCAACATTTAGGAATTTTTTCCAGAAGAACTGTTAAACTTTTCGTATTAGGTTTCCGCACACATGTTTATTGACATCTGAGTTACACGTGAGATTTTTTTCAAATACAAACAACGAAAATTACGTGAGTTATATATTGTTTTGTATATTCTGAAGAACATGTGTTGAGTGTTGCAACGATTCCAGTCCTGATCAAACACGAAAAAATTATCTGAACCAAAATATTGATGAAAAATCTTGATTATTTACCGAATAAGCGAGTTTATAAATTCGTGCAAATGTTTGATAATCGTATTATAAGGGAGCCATCGATACTCGTAACCTAAACCATTAGCTACAGCGAAGTTAGATAAATTGGAACTGGAGCCACTAGTATAATATTTGTTAGGTCGACTGCTCACTATGGGGCGAGATTCATGAATGAAAAGTATCAACAAAGGGTTCCGTTGGCGTACGAAGCTTAGGCTCGAGGTCCATTGTTTAAGGGGAAGCACTAATTTCGACGATTAATTTGCCTGGGAATTGTATAAAACAAATTAAGAGAGAGGTAAATTTCATACATATAATTAAATTGAAAAAGAAGGAAATTTTACACATAGCTGAATTGAGAAAGAAAGAAATTTGACACGTAATTAAATCGAGAAAGAAGTAAATTTTACGCATAATTGAACTGAAAAAGAAAAATTCAAGAAGTAAATTTTATACACAATTAAATTGGAAAGGAAATAAATCTAACACGTAACTAAATTGAAAAAGAAATAAATTCTACGCATAATTGAACTGAAAAAGAAATAAATTTTTCACATTAGTAAATTCAAGAAGTAAATTTTATACACAATTAAAATTGGAAAGGAAATAAATCTGACACGTAATTAGATTGAAACAGAACCAAACTTTACACACGATTAAATTGAAAAACAGCTAAATTTTACACGTAATTACATTGAAAAAGAACTAAATTTTACACGCACTGAAACTGAATATTTTCAAAGCAATTGTGCCCATTGAAACAGCTGGTCAAAAGTATTTCACAGAAGAATCGATTTCGATTTATCGAGTAACGAAAAGCTAAGGAAATATGGAAAAAACGTGGACAAACGGGAGCGCAAGTTGAAAATTCTTCGCATAATTGATGAAGATCCTTTGTGGTCCCGGCACCGAAAGGAGAGCAACGTAATTTCCGGCCGCGTGTCCCGTCACAAAACGCGTCGCAACGTACCGCGCGCGGCGTTGCATGGAAACAACGAGGTTGTTATTATATTTACATCGTAACGCACATTGTCCCTATCGGCTTGTCGTCGTCGAACGAGATTGCCTGTGCATAATTTAATGGAAGCCAGTGTGGTCGATCAATCGACTCTGACAAGCAAAGTTTAAGGTAGACCCATGTTGTCGTTACAAAATTGCTGTGACTGCAAACCCCGGGCACCAGAGCGGTCACAGTTACCATTTCATAAAAACAATTACCACCAAACGACACGCGAACAAACGTTGCAATTATTAGACTGCCGATGTCGAACAAAAATCAACCGAGTCCTAGCTGCACGAATTTAAATCAACCAAAAATTTACGCTCACTGCATTTTACTGGGGAATCCCATAACAAATTTAATTTTAAATCGAAGGTGATTGATTAATCGCAGGAATTAATCTTTTGCACCGACTGGGGGTTTCATTTTTGCTTCTATAATTTTTTTTTAATCGCTTTTAAATGGATCGAATCTGCAGTTATTATTTTTGCTTCTATAATTTTTTTAAATCACTTTTAAATGGATCAAATCTGCATGTATTATTTTTGCTTCTATAACTTTTTTAAATTACTTCTAAATGGATAAAAGCTGCAGTTATTAATTTCCTTTGAACTGAAATAAAATAAAATTCTTTTTTCTTCTGTTCTTGCTTGATAAACTTCCCTTAATTTAAATCAGTAGTCTGGGGATTTTTATGCAAAATAGAAATTTCCCTCTTTTTCCAACGACTTCTAGGATTTAGAAATTAATTAAATTCTCCTAATCTTTAAGAATTATTTAAAAGGGCCTAGCCGATTAAGATGGTCAAAAGTGCCCTTAGACGTTTTTCAATGATTGATGAACCATTCGAAAGCTGACCAAGAAAAACCCCTCTGTGCAAAATTCCAAACCCCTATCTTGCTCGTGAGGGTAGTTACAGGGTAAATTAGATTTTGAGCTTTTCCACGCATTTTCCGCACTCTGATACTTCCTAAAATTCTGAAAAAAATGTGGCATATTTTGGATCCTAAGACAGATTTTTGAGAATTTTTTGAGATTTTTTGGATGCAAACTGTGGTCGTAAAAAATGAAAAACCCCAAAAAAATCGGAAAAATACAGTTTTCTCAAAAATATGAAAACATGCTATTTAGCTGTTTAGTACCCCAATATAGTACTATAACAGGCAGTGTTGTCAATTTTTTTTAGATTTTTGGTTGGGGTAGATCATTGTCAAAAACAAGAAAAATCGAAATAAGATCCGCAATCCCCAGCCACAAAATGAATCGGTATGCGAGGGGTTGATGGCGGGGAGAAGTCGAACGGAGAAATAAAAACAGCGAAACGGTGCTGAAGAGCGAGAAGGGGTGAAAGGGGGGAGGACGAAGGAGGGGGATGGAGAAACGAGGAAGAAAGTGGAGAGAAGTTTCTCGACAAAGCAGAGAAAAAGAGGAGACGCCGAGGGAGAGAGCTTCCGTCGAAAGCTGAACGATAATACTCTGCGGTGCTCCCCTCTGAACGCTTCGAGCGGGATAAAGCCTCGCTTTTCGGACCGGCGAGAAACGGAATCGAGGGGGCGGAAGAAGCGCCGTTCTTCGAGGGCGAAGAGGAGAACGGCTATAGCTTGTAAGTGAATTTTATTGCGCGATTATATTGAATCCCTCGAAGCCACTGTCAAATCCCCCCCTCCCCTCCCCTCCCCACCCCTCTTGAGGAGACTCCACGCGGTGCTCAAACCTGGCACGGTAATTCAAAATTCGTCCACGTTGCTTTCTTCATCTTTCCCCTCGAGCAGAAACATTTCCCTCAATTTGGAAATACCCACTCCTGCATACTTCAAAAAATATATTACACTTGCTGCAAGTGGAGTATCCGATTTAATTATTTACACTAGAATATATCGGTGCTTACACTTCACTTTTTCTATTATTTACATTTTATACAGAATTTAATTCCCTCAGGAAAATATTCCCAAAAGGTTGCTGGACCTATTGTATTATATTGGTATTCTATATTATTATATATTCTATAAGTTTGGAAATACCCACTTCTGCATATTTCAAAAAATATATTACACTTACTGCAAGTGGAATATCCGATTTAATTATTTACACTAGAAAATACCGGTGCTTACACTTCACTTTTTCTATTATTTACATTTTGTACAGAATTTAATTCTCTCAGGAAAATATTCTCAAGAGGTTGCTGGACCTATTGTATTATATTGGTATTCTATATTACTATAAATTCTATAAGTTTGGAAATACCCACTTCTCCTGCATACTTCAAAAAATATATTACACTTACAAGTGGAATATCCGATTTAATTATTTACACTAGAAAATACCGGTGCTTACACTTCACTTTTTCTATTATTTAAATTATTATTTCAATTTTATACAGAATTTAATTCCCTCAGGAAAAAATTCTCAAGCGGTTGCTGGACCTACTATATTATAGTTGTATTCAATATTACTATAAGTTCCTAAAATCCGTGGTGTAGTTATTAATACTATCCCCTGTTAATCTACCCCCACCGGTGGAATGACTGAATGTGGAATTTTAATTTTGCAATTTTTATGGCTCCCGTGGAAAATGATTATTGATATAAAATATATTTTCAGTGTTCGCGATGGGTTGGTGATAGTGTATTATTGCTAGGGGTTGAAATGGTGTTGTTGGCGTTTGTTGATGATACTGTATTATTGCTAGGGGTTGATATGGAGTTGTTGGCGTTTGTTGGTGAGGACTGATGATTGGACCGCTGCAGTTGTCACGCGAGGAACAATTGTGAAATGACTGTATTACTGTAGCAAGAAAGTGACTAAGCCATTAAGCCACGGAATAACAAGGAACTTTAGCCTCGGCTGTGAGCACCACTTTTAAGTCTCGAGGGTTGCACGGTAGTTACCGCCGGCGGATACCAAATCGAAGCTCTTGCCCACAGGGATGTTTGCACGTTGGATCACGGCCTCCATGGCAAAATTCACCATAGCAAAACCTTGCTATTCCCAGAGGCACCGTGGAGCTGGACTGGAGGGGAGGGATTTCCGGGAGTTTCGTGTCTGCGACCTCGGTTTTACTCTGTCCCGAAGTCGTTTTAGTCATGATCGAGGATCTCCGTGCAAACGTTCGTGGACTTAAACGATCATCTTTAACCACGTTCTCGTACCTTAAACAATTCTCGTTCTGGACTACCTTAAGGGCGGGCCACGCTCGCAGGCAATACTATATTCGAAATTGGGGACCTTCGTGCGAAAAATGGGGCGGGCCAGATTTTGAAAATTGGCGAACTCTTGAGCGAGGCTGTCAGCAATTTTTGAAAATTTTTTTAGAACTGCAACGGGGACAATTTAGATATTTTAATCCAAAATAGTAATTAAAGAATTTCCTAAAGAAGTATTAAATTATTTCCTAAAGGTGCAAGCAAGTAATTCAATTATTCAAGTAACAAGAATATATATATATAGTTTTCCTACTTCCCCAGTATTTAGATCAATGTGCCATATTTTTTAAACAAATATTTGTCCTCGGATACAAGGTCACCCCTTAAGTGAAACTATTACTATTTTACTGTTTCACTACATTTCTATTTACCATTTCGTTGGAATTAAATATAAATATAATATTAAGGGTGGGTTTGGACTCAAAACTGTAAGGGTGGGTTTCTCCAGACGCAGTTTTGAGTTATTAAAAAAGTTTGAAAAAATTCCTACAGTACCTCCGAACGTCCCACACTGAGATTGTCACAATGATCCTGACAAATAATCTGTAGAAATATTTTATACCACAAATATGAAGTAAAATTTTAAGTTTCAGGGTTAATTTAGTCGAATCTTTGAATTTTTTAAATTTCCACAGTTCAGTAAGGGGTTGAGAAGTTCCCCCAAAATTTTCTGATTCAATTTTCTGGTTAATGGTATTATGACTCACTTATTTTGTTTTTGACAGGGGAGAAAATGTTGGAAGAATGGATAGCAACAAACACTCGGGTTATCATCCGACGTAAGAAGAACGAAGAAGCGGCGATTAAATTTCGAGTTGCGCACCGTAACTGGCGTAACGAAGGACCGGAGGAAGGATAGTTGAGGAATTAATTCAACTCGACCATCTTTTCCCCTTCTTTGCCATCTCGAGGGAGCAACTGGCTGCCTCTTTGAAGAAGGGCCAATAAGATCGTACCGGGGACCTCCTCCTCCTTTCCTCCGGGATAAGACGAGCACTCAGCCGAACTAAACTATCAGATCTTTTCGCGAGGCTGGGCTACTCGTGAGCCGCGCAATGCGAGCCGGGTAATTTCGATTCTTCGTCGTGTCCGTCGGAAGATAATAACACTACCTAGCCTCACCTGTCCACTGAACCAGCGTTTTGTATTTCTACTTCAGGTCGTTTTCAACCCGGCTCTGAACTCAAGAAGAGAGAGGACGTATTTTGTGACACTTATCCAAGCCTGGGACATGCTTTCTGTCAGTAAGTAATAAATTAATACATCTCAATAGGAGCTAACCTCTTCAGGAAATGAACACTGCATTTTATATTTTAATATGAACTCTTTTTTAGCTGTCTCTTAACCCAAGAAGAGGAAGGACATATTTTGTGACACTTATCCAGGGCTGGGACATTTGTGAAAATTGGGAAAATGCTTTATATCGGCAAGTAATAAATTAGTACCTCTGAATAAAAGCTGATCTGTCCAGTAAATGAACTCGAGAGAAGGAGGGACATATTTGTGACACTTATCCAGGGCTGGCACATTTGTGAAAATTGTGAAAATGCTTTCTATCAGCAAGTAATAAATTAGTACATCTCAATAAAAGCTGATCTGTCCAGTAAATGAACTCGAGAGAAGGAGGGACATATTTTGTGACACTTATCCAGTGCTGGCACATTTGTGAAAATTGGGAAAACGATTTCTATCTGCAAGTAATAAATTAATACATCTGAATAAAAGCTGATCTGTCCAGAAAAATGAATTCGAGAGAGGAAGGGACATATTTTGTGACACTTATCAAGAATTGGGACATTTATAAAAATTGTAAAAATGCTTTCTATCAGCAAGAAATAAATTAGTACATCTGAATAAAAGTTGATCTGTCCAGTAAATGAATTCGAGAGAGGAAGGGACATATTTTGTGACATTTAACGAGGGTTGGGACATTTATAAATTTAGTCAAGGGGAAAAGAGGTTAATATTTTTACATACGGTTGAACTAGAGGTTTATTTTTCGAAGAAACGTATTGCGTTAATGGCATTTCAGAACCTACCTAATATTTTCGGTGGATGGGCAAACGTCTACGGTGGACCGGGTGCGTTCATCGGTGCGTCAGTATTGCGGTGGATATGATTTCGTATGATTTTTAATAAACACCGATCAGACAGCCAGATGTACCGGTCCGGTACTTGACTCGGCATTCGGAAGAGCACTCGTTCGGCTTACCCGGGGCCACTCGATGCACAAAACTGACGGACGGACAGGCCCTACTGTGCATCGAACATATTACGTCCGAAGTGCGCGGAACAAAGCTACGCCATTGTTTCGTGCCGTCAATAATCCACTTGCCCTGACTTCGAGAGGACCAGGGGCGCAGGGAACGGCGGGGGCGCGGGCACAATTGGAAAAAGCTCGAAGGAAACCGGGAAACCGATGCCCCACGGGGTCCATCATCCCACCGCGCGCCGAGAAGAAAGGGGAAAGACTTTGATTTCTCCTCGATCCTCGATCGAGGATGTCGGAACCTTCCCTTCCCTCGTCCTCGAACGGTCACGACCTCTCCGATATTCCTCTTCGCTAATTCTTCGTACGCATTTGCAAAGCCTAACTTTACGACTACTTTTCTAATTTTTTAAATTTAGACAGAAAATTTAGTACTCTTTATATATGTCGCCGAGGCCTGGAGGATAAATGTCACTGAGTTATCCCCACTACCGCAAGGTATACCCTTTGATGGGCCTAGAAATAGTAAATACAACAAGGGTATATCTCCTGGACGATATATGTCGTTGGCAAGACCCGTGTTGGTGACATATATCGAGAATTCGCTGTATCAGGTTATGCTGCACATGGAATGTCCCATTTTCGAATGGAAATGTTCGATCAAGATATATTAGACTGCGGATCTATATGCGAAATCAAAATCTTCCTACAAAAAAGGGCTAAGTAAAGTGTTTACTCTATATATGTCCTAAATACCTAGCCGATAAAAGTCCCAGGACTATCCCCACTACCGTTCTGTATACCTCGTGAAGGGCAATGAACTTCTAGAGCTTCGTTGTCCTTTTCAATGTTTGGTATGGATGAAAGAATCTCCTATACGATACATGTCCCTGGCTAGACCCGTGTTTTGAACAAATATCGAGCAAACACTGTATCTGCAATATGCGATGAGGACTTCTGCAGGCCTGAGAAGCGTGCAGAGGAAAATAGCGTGGGTAAAAATTGTTGGTAGGTTTCTTCAGGTTCTGAGACGCGACTGGTCGGCGAACTCGCGGCAAGAAAAACGGCAAATTAATTTACCGTTCTCGCGCTGAGGAACGGTCCGGTCTAGCGGATACTTGCTAAGTAAATATCGTGCGCGGTTAGATATCGGCCTCGCCGGGGAAGGACCACTAAGCGTTGGCAATCGAATGATTAAAGGCGGCTTCGCCTGGTTGCGTCGGATGCGGCGAAATTCCCGACGGAAATCAGAGTCGCTGGCCATCCAGCCGTATTCCCTCTTTCTAAGCACCCGCTCGCTTCCACCCTCTATCCACCCCCCAATGCCGTGTACGCCTTGCCCAGAGAGAGAGAGAGAGAGACTCATCCCTACCAGCCTGTGCTCTCCTTCGGGAGTTATCCTCAAAGCCGCCCAGTCACCCGCTCCTTCTAAACCCTCCAGCATCCGCATCCCTCTCGGCAAACACCAGACCGGCTTCGAGGACTGCTACGGAATTCTGGAGATATGCTGAAGACGGGGGAACACGGACGGTTACCGACACTCAGGTGGGCGACGTTTAACGGTCCACCGAATTTCTGTACATCGGTTTTTCTTTTTCCTACGCGGATCCACTGTCCTGGGACCTCAGTAGAACAAACGTCGAATCTAGCTGATGAAGAAGCAAATTTTTAACATTTCTCGTTAATTAATTATCAATTTCTTTTACTCCCTAAACACCTCTTCACCAATGAACAGTTTTCAAATAGGGTGCAATGTACTCAAGAGTCTGTAGCGTCTTCAAGAACCTCATTTAGAGGTGCTTAGACGTGGACACTTGAGAGTGGACAGGTATAGAGTAGAGGAGACTTAGCAGTGGACAGTTATAGAGTAGTGGACAATTATGGAGTAGGAACATTCAGGGAGTAGGCCACGATCTGCTGCAGTGTCGCTGAATTAACACTTGTCTCCCACTCTTCCCCTTCTAGCACGTTATTCCCCCACTCTCCGGCCGCTAGGATCCCCACTCTTCCACGGACCGGTCACATGACCAGGCGCGCGCAGCCAATCCGCGCAACGTCTGCGTCTGTGGCGTGACTAACCCGGTAGCGGCGGGGTGTATTCCCCTCAATCCGAGTCAGTTCCCCTGATCTGACGTCACTGCTCTAGCCGCGCTCTGATTGGCCGGTGTTTTTCGCTAATAACTCTTCAACAGAGCCACCTAGAACATTTTCGCAAAGGAAAAAGTTATTTCAAATCACCTCAGGAATCGTCCCTTTCAAGGATGTAACCCCATGCACAAATACAGTAAATCGACACAAAACAAAAGATCAATTTGTTTAGAATTTTGACGATACACAACTTTTACAATTACCAGCAAAAATATTTTCGTTTTATGATGATGCAATACCAAGCGTTGTATTTGTTCGTCCTTTTCGAAACCGGACACGCTGTACACCTGGAAAACAAAACAGCGAATTAGGCGAAATGGAACAGCGGACAAGTTCCGATCGCTGATAACATCTGTGGACGTCTTCGACGCGCGTTATGCTGGTGTATCTTCCGTTCGATCGACCTGTTAACGAGCCGGGTGACAGAGATGGTGCGAAAGTCGATCCTCGTCTACGATCTACTGAGGACCGAGCAACCGCCGTACGGATTTTCCGAGCGGGAAATCGTCCAGCAGATCAGCAACAGGCATGACATCGCGATAGGCAAAGGACTCCGGAGACAGGTGGCCGTGGCCCTTCGACGGGGACTCGATTTCGGGATCCTCACCAAGAACAATAACAAATTCAGGTGACGTCAGTTCTCGCATTCATTCTCCTCGAAATTCCTTCGGGAGCGAAAATTCTTCGGTTCGTCTGCACTGTTCGTTAGCAGTTTAATTCGTTCCTTTCATTTTTAATATTTATTTGCGAACGATAGTGCGTTCTGACCTTGATTTTGGGACCGAGTCTAGACATTTAGGTTAAGTGTCGTTTGCCATAAGCCTTGATCTGGAGACACCATAGTTGTCAAATGAGCAGAGGGAGCACGAATGGAGGGGAAAAAGGTATCCCCTCTCTGCTAGTACCGAGTTAGTCACGTGACAGAGACGGAACGTGTCACGTGACTGGCCTGCGGTGGAAGCGTGGAGGAACAGAGCGGTAGAAGGGGAAATTAGAGTGGGGGAACAGAGCGGTAGAAGGGGGAATTAGAGTGAGGGAACAGAGGGGTAGAAGGGGAAATTAGAGTGGGGGAACAAGTCTTGATGTGGCGACACTGCTGAGAACAGGGGCAGGAAACAATATGCGGCCCATTGGCTCTGATCTATCTGGCTCTAATCACTTCATTTTAATTTGATATTCAGTGGAATTATCAGTTCGAGGTTCAATGCGCAAATTTTAAAAAGAACTGATTTTTCGATCGCAGATTCGATCCCGACAACGCGGTAGTGAGCAACGCAAGGCGGAAAGTCGCGAGAAAGCCGAAACCGAAGAAGAAGAAAGAGAGGAAAAAGAAAGTAGGGAGGCCAAAGCAACGGTCGAACAACTCGCGGAGTAAAACTCGGAAAAATAGTCGACCGGTGCCGCAACCGATGATGCCTAAATCATGGTCACCCGGTAGAAGGAACCTCACGGAAGAGCCTATACCTAAAGTCAAGAAGATCTGACTGTACACCACCACTCTGTGCGTCTTCTAATATTTTTGCCTGTTTACCTGTGTTTGTAGAACCGTGTATTTCCTAATTAAATTTAATATACATTTTTCTTTTGTGTGCCCTATTTTGTATTAATTTTGAGATCGAACAATGTCGAAATTTTTAACGAAAATTCTGTCCTCATTGTGCACTTTTACTCGTCCTTGTACCGGCGAAATTTTCTAATCAAAGCTAACAGAAATTGGTTCTCGAAAATCGATGGTTGCCAACTGATTTACACCTACTTCAAAATGTCCAATTTCATTTTTAATAGTAGTGAAAATGCAAAAATATAAAAAGACAATACAGACTTTACACGGAATCGTAAACCTAAAAGAATTGAAACTGATCGAAAATATAGATTGCAACAATTCTTATTTTATTTAGAACTTTTTTCCTCAAGGAATCTCCAAAAAAAAAAAAGAGAACGAAGCAATTCAATTTTTCCTCAATTTTTTGTCACAAAAGTAATAAAATTTCCTCAAAATAAAACAAATAAAATTTCTTTTTATCTATACTTTTGACCCTTGGTCTTTTTTTGAAATCATCAGCTCATTTTTTTGGGAGCTTTCGAGGTTCCAGGATGCGAATTTCGCAAGGATCGCGACACGGAGCAATCCGGGAAGCTTCCCACAAAGATTCGGTGCTCATTATTCATTCTTGTCATCCCCCCCTCCCACCTGCGAGAGACAACCTAAAAGAAGACTGACGAAAAAAACTGAAAAGCCACGTTCAAAAAGGCGTAACACATCGAAGACGGTTTCGCGTTCACGTGAAAATCCGTTCCCATGAAATTCACCTTCCGCCGTCGGGATCCCGGATCCTGTTAGACGAGACTGGTTCAAACGTAGCGGCCGATTCTTCGTCTCGTAATCTCCGGCCCCGTTGATCCAAATAGGTGGATTCCGCGTACCTTTGGGAATCCCCCGGAGGTTTCGCTGACCGTTCTTCGATTAGACACGGCCACTACGTTCGCTCGCTCAAAGGCCTAGCCCTGGGGATAGCTCGCCCATAGACTCCCCCGTCTTCGGGGGAGTTTTCGTCGAACATCCCGGGCCGGATACGCCGTGAAAATCGGCCAGAATCGGTCACAATCGGCCAAACAAATTGCCACCGTTCATTCGTTACCTGGAGCACCTGTTATCGAACCGATTACGTTGTACCTTGCACTGCTACCAAGTCCCAGGAACACTCCTAGGATTTTCTATTAAACTGAACAAATAAAATAGTACATCCAAATTTTCCAAATCGAAGTGAAAACGTGCTTCCTGTTTTCATAAATTTTTGTAGGTAGAACGTGATGTAATAATTAGACAAAGTAAAATTTTCTGCACCAATTGCAATAAATAGGAGCCAAATAAATATTTCATTCTGCTCGAAAATAATACATTAGAGTATCCTTAAATTATTTTAATATTTTCTCTATTTTAAATTTCACCAACAACTTCTTATAAAAAATTCATAAAGTAATAATATCCCCAAATTCTTCTAATGCCTTTGCAGTACTGTATTTGATCTATTCCTTTCTATTATAATTGCACAAATCTCCAATTTTCCAAATCGATTATAAAAAACGACAGTTAAACGACACTTGATTTACTCCCAGATAGCACAGACACGTCTTAAAGACGTCTTTAAGACGTCTGTTGATGGACATTCAGACGCAATGGACGTAAAACAGACGTCTTTAAGACGTCGCGTGCTATCTGGGCTCTCTGTTTTAGTGAATTTTCCGAGTAGAATTTTTGAATATAAGTTATCTACACCAAATGTAAAGTATAGGACCCAAATAGAAATTTTATTAATCTCCGAACGATTCCATTGAAATTAAAATAATACATTAGCACCCATAAATATTTGTAACATTTTCACTACTTTAAATGCCCCTCCAATTTCGTCAAAAATGCACAATAATCCCCAGTAACAATATCCCCAAATTCTCCTAACCCCTTTCACAATATTTATCCGTTTCAGTGAAAAATGTTTAAAACTCTCAGTTTGATCGTTCTCGTGATCGTATGAATAAAAGTTGTCGGCTAATAAGTTTATCCCCAGACGCAACAGAACCCCACGAATAGATCGCCCCGCTTCGGTTTACCGAATTGATCCGGCACAATTATCCACACCCACGCCCCCTCTCTCTCTCTCTCCCCCGCCCCTGAAACCGGACCAATTAATATTTGAAGCCTGGTCCGCGTTGTTAAGTGCCGCTGCATTGTCGGCTAACAACAATGAACGAACGTATCGTTGGTATTGCCGGCAACCTGTCCTTTTGTTCGATAACTGCGCGTTGCCTAATAGATCCCCGGCTCGGGATCGATGCCCGAAGTGGACGGGGCTGACAAGGTGGGCCCGGAAGAAACGTGAATGACCAACATATGTCTCGTCGCGATCAATTATTGACGACCCTGGCTGCACACGATAATCGCGCGTTTTACAGTCAATCAGGGGCGAAGCTGCCCTCGGGGGTTTTGCAATGTTTTATTGCATTTCTGGAAAGTGGAGGGCCTGATGCACGGTAAATTCGATTAGGAGATTAACGGGAAGCACGTTGCTGGGGGCTGTTGGATTGTTTATATCGTCACCTGCATTTTTTTGCATATTTTGTGTGCTTTGTATGTTCTGCATATGTCTAAACTGTGATATAATACATTGAAGTATAGTATAATATACTAGAATATAGTGTAATAAGCCAGAATATAGTATAACAAGCTAGAATATAGTATAATGTACTAGAATAATTGTAGAATACACTAAATTGTAATATAGTACATTGTATAGTATAATATAGTATAATATAGTATAATATACTAGAATATAGTATCATAAGCCAGAATATAATAGTGTAACAAGCTAGAATATAGCATATAATGTAGTAGAATATTGTAGAATATAGTATAATGTAGTAGAATGTAGTATAATATACTAAACTGTGTAATATAATACACTGCAATATAGTATCATATACTAGAATATAGTATAAGCCAGAATATAATATACTATACTATACTATACTATATAATATACTATATAATATACTATATTCTGGCTTATTACAAGCTAGAATAGAGTATAATGTAGTAGAATAATTGTAGAATACACTAAACTGTAATATAGTACATTGAAATATAGTATAATACACTAGAATATAGTATAACAAGCCATAATATAGTAAAATAAGCCAGAATATACTATAACAAGTGAGAATACAGTATCACAGACCAGAATTATAATATACCGAGTCTACCATAGTGTACTAGATTACAGTATAATATACTACAATCTAGCTAGAAAGTGAGGTTAGAGTTAGTAAGTAATTACAACCTCATTTTAAATCCCAACCCTCTACTCCTCGTATTGGTCCTCGCTTCTATTGCAAATGCATAGTGATGGAGGTAATTTTCGAAAGTGGAATATATTTTAATAATTGATGAAACATGCAACAATTTTGTGAATCAATGTATCTGAGACTGTACGGAGGAATTGTTGGAGTTCAGGAACCAGAATTTGAATAACATCTGGCTCATTGTGTTTCCCGAATTAGCAAGTGCATCGAAGTCAACGAAAGAAGGATTCTGTTCATGATATTCGTCATTCGTGTGCCTCATTGTCCCACAATCAGCTGGCATTTAGAGGACATTCTTCATTCACGATGGGACGTCCCGGCAAGAACCATTGTTCCTCGGGCCACGAACCTGTTCAGAGGCTAAACTACAATTCTGTCCAACGACATGCGTGTCGCAGGTGTTTTACCATACGATTACGTGCGAGATAGAAGCGATTTTTCATTGGACGCGGACACGTCGATCGCGCCTCTCGACACGTGTCGCCTCGAGGAATTGTTTCCGGTTCTCACGGATGAACCATTTCGACAGGGGACGATGACGATGACACCTTTTATGGGTTTTTAATTATTAATGTCGTCGGACCCCCCCTACAAGCTCATGAGAACGGGTGTGACACTATCGAGAAGCACAGTTCAGAAAGACGCGTGAACAACAATTGCAAAAAGTTTAACAATACGTTCATGGTTTTAATTGTTCTTTTGCAAAACCTTTACCAGTACACTGGTGACTCTTTTCCGGTTAAAATGATACCCAACACGGCATCATTCGGACTATTTTTACTCGTGCAATTCACGATTTAGTGGAACCTCGATTATCCGAACTGTTTTCCTATTTTTTTTTTGAGCTTCAAAAAATCTAAGAAAATTCCGAGATACTTATTACAGTCTCCACTTTAATGTGCGACTATTTTTTTTAGGAAAGGGGTGCTTATGCCTGATCTACAATGACAAGTACACATTAAGCAAAGAGGAGTGGTCATGTCTAGAACTCTAAAAATTCTAAAAATCATTTAGCCTTTCCTGACGAGAAAAATGTCTTCTTCGACGTTCGAGAAATGTTAAAGGAAAACAATAGTGGCAGTTTAAAGAGATGGCCGATCTCACAGTGCGATAATCGCCGGGGGTAGAATAAAATTACAGTGTTCGTGTCACCGAAAGAGAGCAGGGGTTGAGCACGGTTCTCCGGTTGGCCAACAAAGACTCGCCAACGCGTCCAACTAATTAGGCGGTTTATTGTTGCGGAGGTCTGTCGTTCTATTGGCGTCAAGCGTGATATATTGCCCAAGACGGCCCTTTATCCTGGCCTCGGGTTTTCATCGGGCCTCGTTAACGCCGTTGTCGAAATACATGCTGATCCTATACTATAGCCCGAACGATTGACGATCGAGGGTGCTTCTTCTGCTCTAATTCGATCCATGAAAACGTTGTTAACTTGGCCTGGCGTTAACCTAACCGACGTGGCACGTGGATTGTTTGAGAGCCTCAGTTATTTCGTGTTGTTTGAGAATTTTAATAGCATAACTTTTGAGACAGTGAATTCCTGACATTAAAAGTTGGATTTTTGGCATTCCCACGTCAAGGTCTACAGGATTATATGAAAAAGTGTTAAACATTTTTGGGTTGCCAAGGTGAAGTTTAACAGGAAAATTATCTCGCTTCTTCTGGATACAGCTCAGTCGTTCAGAAGACTGTTAATGGTCTTAAATAAAGTGTTTACGGTGACTGAGCTGTATCTGGAGGTGGATAAAGTTTTACAAGGCTTTTAATTGAAATGAATTTAATCATTAGGACTTTAAAAATATTCGGTGCTTTGTTAGTTTTGAGGGTTTGATGATCGCGTGGCCCGCAGGAGCAGGTACCAGAGGGACTGTATATTCGTTATGGCTCTTCGGGAATTCCACGGTTCCAAGGTGAAACGGATAACGCGAACTCGGTAACAACGCGTTTCTTGTGGCGAGCAACGTCTGACATCTGGGCCGACGTTATCTCCGCGTTATCATTTTTGAGATTAGCCTTAGTAGTCGCGCGTTTGCTTTGCACCGCGGCGCTTTCTCTGTGTACCCTGGGTGTATCGCCGTCCTGCCACACCAAACCACCTTCCTTCCACTAACTGTTAAGCACCGTCCACAGGAAATCCATACCGTGTCCTCCCACCAAACTGATCTTAACGAACCATACAAAATTAGTGCTTTTTGTTCATTTCTGAAAAGATTATATTTCTCCATTCTGCAAAAATCAGAAAAAGGAATCCTGTAGATGACATATAAGTAGTAGGTGTAAATGACTAATAACGAGTAGGAGTAATCTAAAAATACTGTTCTTTTATTTTTAACCTATTGAGCAAGAAAATAAATTTTCATTTCCTTCTACATTGTTACAATTCGGGTAGAAAATTTTTATTTTGCGATACTTTTGCAACCTTTTGCAACCCGTTTAATTAAAGGTAGTCAAATTAATTTTATGCTTTTTGTTGTTTCGAGTCATAGGGGACATGTTTAAATAGTTCACCCGCTAATAGTTCGCCTGCTAAATTGTTTGTTTTGTTATATAGGGTGGTACATTTTTTCGGTGCGAAATGCGTGATTCCGCGTGTGAGGGGAGCTTAAGGGGCAAGAAGGACGCGACAGTATTCACGCATCACCGAGGCCGAGACTGAAGAAGACTATCTCGAAGATTTTCCGGTGTGAGAACGCGATAGCGTTCCTGGCTGAGCAAACATCGGCTCTCGTGGAGACCCACGGTTGCGTTCAAGCAATTTCAAGACGAACGTCGCGCGCGCCCGTGAGAATTCCTTAAATATATCCTCCATTAATCGCACGCGATAAGCGAACCCCTGCCGCCATCGTTCCTCGTGCACCGGCGAACCAATCTTTTTCGAGGAACACGATTTTTTAGTCGGCTGTGCCTCGTAAAATATTTTTTAAAACCTTGCAGTACTCGCATTCGAGTCCGCATGTTACGAGACCCACCCTGTATCTTATCTGAAGGTACCAATTGAGTTTCAATTTACATACCCGAGCCATTTTTTAAACATTTTCATAGCAACTGACGTAGGTCTTGCATCTATGTTCGTGTCCGTGTCACAGATGCACAGTTTTCTGTGAATATCTGGGGGATTTGTAATTTCCGTCAAAAACGAAAATTGTATTCGTATTCACGACGTCGAGACGAATAGAATGACGTATAAAAAGTGCCAAAAGCTTAGGGTTGCTATTGTGAAGTTTAAACCTTGACGCATATAACTGTATATACGCACCTCTTTGAATACAGATCGCACGGACGGGCAGTCGGTTCGCATAATAGGAGCTCAGCTGCGAGGATGCAGGTTCGAATAAACGGAATCCCACTGTAATCATTTATTACCAAAAAATGGGTACAGTTTTAAAGAACATCACATGTCTTACGATTCAACAAAACGAAGAGAATTCCTGTTTGATTCTCGTGTCTCGCGATAAACGCGAACAATTTTCATTTCGCAGTCTGATAATAGTAAATCGAAAAGTTTCAAGTCCCAGTGTCGAAAACTGTGCAAACCTTTCGACTCCGGGCAGAGCGCTCTCGATTCGAAAGCGTCGATTTTTTCATGAGCTCTCTCGAACGAACACCGAAGGTCGGATTAATTACACTTTCTTTGATGAAATTGTTTTTCCTTTCTTTCTTCTTTTTTTTTTTATTTTTCAATTAAGTTACGTACCGGACCCCGAATCAAGTGAGCCCTCAAAGGGAAAAAAGAGAGCCGTGTGATCGGCGTGTTTGCGTTAGGGCGCCCCGGCGGCCGCAGACGCATCGCGTTACCGTTTAGCCGTTCGGAACGCAACCGGGGTTTTTAACATGTAATGTTTAGCTTGTCATTTTTACAGTTCCATGAGGTAAATATTAGAGCGCGTTTGCCGGCTGCCGTAGTTCCGGCGGTGAGCATCGACGACCCCCCTCCCCCGCCCACCACCCCCCTCTCCCGGAGCTCTGGTAACGTGGAAAATAAAAAAAAAAAAAAAATAAAAAAAAGGTTCCGAAAGCTACGTCGATTCCCGATTGTTGCGCGATCGCCCGTAAAAATATCCCTCTCGAAACCGATCCTGGCGGACACGCGTAAGCTCCGCGCCACTCCCATTTATTATTCTCGAGCGCACTCGCCGTCGCACAATGCCGCCGGCTCGAGTATCGCAACCTGTTCCCCGGGATCCTTTCATCGCGGACCCGTCATTTGCACACGTTACTACGGATCCGAGTCAATACCATCATCAGTTTAAATTTCGCCGAGTAATGTACGCGCAGAAAATTCGCCACCGAAATGTTACCCTTTCACGTTTTCTTACAGTTTTAGTGACTAAATAATGTTGTCGATAGGATAAATTTGAAAACAGTGAGCGAGATTGAAACTGGCGCGTAGGACACTGTTATTACAGTATTCTCTCCGTAACTGTCGCGAAGGCCTCCACCGTATATGTCCGGACTCTATCCCCACCACTGAGGCCCCTGGACAGTGGCAGACCCATCATTTGCACACGTTACTACGCACCGATCCAAGCCAATACCAAGTTTCATCAGTTTAAAGTTCGCGACCGAAATGTTACCCTTTTGTCTTACAGTTTTAATGACTGTTATCACTAGATTACAGATATTTATCCATGACGAAAATTGGTGGGCGTAATTTGAAACGGTGAGTGAGATTGATATTCGAGCGCAGGACACTGTTATTACAGTATTCTCTCCGTAACTGTCGCGAAGGCCTCCACCGTATATGTCCGGACTCTATCCCCACCACTGGGGGCCTTCAACGACCGATGCAACGTGGGGTCGAGCATCGGTGAGACTGGCCTTAATTCAAGCGAAGCAAAAGTTTGTTACTTTTCTAATTTTTCTTTTTAATTATAAAATTATTTGTACTTGTCTCATACTTTTTGACTAGGATGACATCAAACACGGTACAGTGTCGATTATAATTGCAGTAGTATTTATGTAAACCTGTCGGGAGCCAAGTTCTGTCTCCCACTACTGACTATAATTTTTTTGATCATTTAATAGCACCTCGTTTAGCTACAGTTCAGCTACCCAGGCATTGTTAAAATTCAGTTCACACAAACGACGTGTCCCACTGTGCCTGCATTGGTTGCAAGACACAGAAGTGAAATAAAAATTTCTTTCTTCTTTTAATTATTTTATCAACCTCGAACCAATACGCTGTCGCCCTTAAATCTTTTTAACATGTCCACTGCTTTAAATTGTGTTCACCCATTTTCGTCATAAACGCATAAAATCCACAGTCTAGTGATAAGCGATCAAAGTTTTGGCACGGCGAACGGAAAATAAAGGGAGACAAAGAGTTGGAGCGTAGGAATGTCGCACCTCTACGATAACTGTCACTAGGCAGACCCGACGGTACGACAGTTACGGGGGAGACTGTTGTAGAAGGGTCGGGAGGGGGGCGTGGAAGATTGTAAAGAAACAAAATCACTGTTGGACCGATCGGGAACGGCGAGTTGCAGCGACTGGACACCCTGACCACCCCTGCACCCCCCACCACCCCTGTCGGTTGATAGGGGGACGTTCGCAGCGGGTCGCGCGAAGGAAGAGACAGACGACTAGGGCAAAGAGAGGCTGGAAGTGAGAGAATGCAGGGTGGGGGGTGGCGGGGGGAGGGGTGGTGGAGATGACAAGGAAGCGCGGAGAAAGAGAAAGAGAGACACGGATCAAGGATAGTCTTTGCCAAATACCAATATTTGCGACCGCCCTGTTGGTACCTCTGCTCGACTCGACCTGACCCGACTTAACTCAACCGATCCGGCCGCAACTCAACTCGACTACCTCCACCGTTACTCTCTCCCTCCCTCCTATACCCCCCGTGACCCTCTGCTCTTCTTCGCGTTGACTATCCACCGGGGTGATCCTCCGTCGTGGTTATACAGCGACAGAGAGAGAGAGAGAGAGAGAGAGAGAGAGAGAGAGAGAGAGAGAGAGAGAGAGTGAAAACAAAAAGAAAACTGGAATCGCTTCGTTTTTCCTCGCTATTACCAGCCAGAGCGTTGATAAGGAAACGTCCGGACGGATCTAGTCGCAAACAAATTCCCGCACGGATCGATCGATCGCCGCTGTTGCGTGTCCCGGTCTGGTTTGTGTTCCTTACGATTTAACGTCTGATCGGCCGGCTGATGCGACGCATCGCGCGAATCACGTCCTAGGGACCCGACGCCTCTTCAGGTGACAAGGGCTCGAGGATGCTGAAGGGTGTTATCGTTCCGGAAAACTGCGAGATTGCGTCCCGAAGACCTCTTCACACTATAGCATTTCTAAAGGAGTTTTCACCTGGAGAAAGAGACATACAGGTCTAAATCAATCCTCTTGACCTTCTAGCAGTTCAAATTTATCCTTCCGTTGATCAAGTTCACCTTCAAATTCGTCTTGAAGGTGACCCAAAAGTAATACAAGTCGGACAAGTTATGGTTTATTATTGCCAGGTAACAAGGTGACCTTCAGTGTTGTCAAAATCAAAGGCAACTTTGTTTTCGTACCACCTGACATTGAATTCACCTTGGGGAAACACCGTTGATCCTCCTGATCATCTAGCAGGTTAAATTGACGCTTTTGTTGATAAAATTGATCTTCAAATTCGTCTTGAAGGTGACCCAACAGCAATACAAGTCGGACAAGGTACGGTTTATTATTGCCAGGCATCAAGTTGACCTCCAGTGTCCTCAAAGTCGAAGGCAACTTTGTTTTCGTACCGATGACACTGAATTCACCTAGGGAAATACCGTTCAGAATACTCAAGGTCACCTTGATGCCTATGATTGTTTTGATGTGATACAAAACAAAATGTGCTGGTCCAATGGGTCCCTCAGAACCAATACGAGTTATTTCAGACAGTAGTCCTCATTGACTCTCACCCTGTATGCATAAATATTTTATAAACAAGCATTTCACTTCATGCTATTTTATATTTAACACTGAACGTACCGAGCTGTAAACGTAACAGACACATGTTGCCCCATAAAAATGACAAGATTTCATTTATTTAGACTTTGCGCGGTTCCTATTGCAATGCGTGCTTCACTAAAGATATTTACTGAATCCTTATAGTTGCAAAAATTGTCAAATCAAAAATCTAAAACCGGTCATTCGACCGGTACGTCTAGTGTTATCGCTAGACTGCGGATCTTTATGCAATTTTCAATTTGTGTGGAAACAAATGAAACCTAGTTTTGTAGCCTTTGTAGATCTGAGATAAATAAAAATAGTATTAAATTCTGTGAAGTTTAAATTTTTGAAAATTCTCAGAAGCCATAAATGCATAAAGATCAGCAGTCTAGTTATATCCGATGAAATATTTTCTGGTGAAAATTGCTCAAGAAAATAAATTGGTAGAAAAACTTGACTTATACAAAGGGGGGAATAAGGAAGGAGGGGAAAGGGGAAAGAGAGAGAGAGGGGGTAGGAGGGGTAGCGGCAGTAATATTGCGCGGTGTGTCGCGCGACTGTCGCCGGTGTCGGCACAGACCGGGTCGCGTCCAATGCAATAAATAATAATTAGGCGCTAATTAGCGGCGGCCATGTTGGCCGGCGGCAGTTGTCGGAGGATGAAGAGGCGGAGGAGGAGGGAGGAGGAGGGAGGGGGAGTAGGATGGTGGAAGGGGACGATAGGGGAGTGTGGTTCGCGGAGGGCGGTTTAATCATGTCACACACAGACGCAGCCTATCCTCGTTTACTGGCTGTCTCGGCGTGTACGTATACAACGGTGCGTGTATGGTCGTGTGAACGCGCGCGCGCAAGCACAGGCACACGCGCGACGCTGCGTGTCCCGGATATGTTGACGATGTAGGGGCTAGCCTGTGCGGTCGTACGATAATACAACGAGCACGAGGGTGGATGGCGGAAGCGACGGGGGTGGGAGCGGGGGGTGGACGCTGGATGCTGGATGCTGGATGGTGGATGCTGTCCGTGGGATGGCGGTGCACGAGGTGGTCGATTTCACGCGGTCGATCGCTGGGCCCGCAGCTCCACCCCCATACGCTCGGCCTCGAGCCCATTCAAAGCACCATACCATACGCTCCGACCAGCCGACGTTACCCTAACCCCTTCGCGGTATCGGTTTCTTCGCAGTCACGGTGATTAGAACTCCTGACCTGCTCCGAAAGATGCCTACAGTGGATCCAAAAAGTATGCACGATTTTTTTCCCAGCGTTTTATGAAGGTTTAACGAAAGGGGCCAATTGTACAACAATTTTTAACACGTTAATTTTAACACGTCAGTCACATATATGACTGACAGTGATTTTTGGCTGGGTTTAGAAATACATTTTTATTATAAAATATCCAGAATTCAAAAGGGTTGAGACAGCATCCCCTATAATACATTTTACATTTCTAGTCACGGTGATTAGATCTCTTAACCTGCTTCGAAAGAGACAGGGGATCCAAAAAGTATTCGGATGCACGATTTTTTTTCCCAGCGTTTTATTAAGGTTTAATTTTACATCAATTTTTAACACGTTAATTTCCACGTCAGTCACATATATGACTGACAGTGATTTTTGGCTGGGTTTATATCCAGATAAACCGAATTTTATTGAAGTCTTTGGAATTCAAAAGAGTTAAGACAGCATCCCCTATAGTTAATTCTACATTTCTAGTTTTGGTTCCATTAACACGTTGACTGCCATGTCACCCATATATGTATATTGACGGAATTATTTGTTCAGGCTTTAAAATGAATTTTTACGTTAATACTATTCGTTGTACCAAGTTTAATTAGGATCTGTAGAATGCAAGAAAGTTGGAGAACTACACAATATCATACATTTAATTTTTCTCAATTTCTATTTCATTAAATAACTTACTTTGATTTCCAAACAAGAAACCTCACAAGTTCCATGAAATCGAAGTAAGTTGTTTAATGAAATAGAAATTGAAAAAAAAATAAATGTATGATATTGTGTACTTCTCCAACTTTCTTGCATTTCACAGATCCTAATGAAATTTGAATATATTAACGTAAAAATTCATTTTAAAGCCTGAACAAATAATTCCGTCAAAATCAGAGTAATTTAATTAACACCCTCAAAAATTCCATGAAATCAGTGTTAATTAAATTACTCTGATTTTGTGAGAATGTCTGGGGTTGATATTTGGCACCTAACGTGTTAAGGGTTCGTTGCTGAGAGGAGGGTTGAATCTTTGAATGTATGGAAGATTTGTTTAGGAAAACAATTTTTTAATGTTTTTGGCGGAGGTACCATTTCCAAGTTTTTGAAAAATTCCATATTTGCAGTTATTCGCGTTAGTGGAACGTTAGTATTGTACTGGATAATGCATTTGATAACGAACATTTGATTTCCCGAGCTTGATTTTGCAATCACAGCTACAGCGTTCATTGTACGTTACAATTTTATTACGCTAGTTTCGTACGAAAACATTCGGACCGGTTTTCTCTTGTTTTAGAGGTTCCAGTGATCGCTCGCGCTGCCGTTTGCGCAATTTGTTAACGAATGCAATTGTTACTCTTTTGTGAAATTTCACAAACAGGTCCAATAAACCGCAGAACGTTTCTGCCGGAATTGTGGAGTTGCTCGGAACGAGGGTGTGTTTTCCGAAATCATATTTCGGGATATTCGAGAGGCTGAGGAACTCCAAAATAAAATTTAAAAGTTCCAACAAATTTTGCAAATGTGTTAGGCACACGTATGGCTATCGTTGATGTTACAGTAGTACCAAAATATAAATTTTTCCAATTTTTACAGCTTTCCAAACACGAGAGAAGCTACACAAATTCGAAAATTAACCAAATTTGATGTTACGAAAAATCACTGCTATGAAAAACAGTCTATTCAATTTTTTTTTTTATTAAATAACTAACTATGCTTTGATTTTGAGTGATTTTTACGGGCATCGGTATTTCAGGTGTTAAATTTATAGCATTTTCGATTTGAGAAAAAGTCACTACAAAAACCGAAAAAGCTACTGCACAGTAAAAAGAAATATGTAGTAAAACAGAAGTTATTTCACCAATAAAATAACTGATACAGTCTTTTTAATAAAAAATAAAGTCGCTATAAAAACCGAAAAGGTGACGCTCCACAATACAGTGAATTCCCGATATATGTCAACAACACTGGGGATAATTCTGCGACATATACCATCTACACCTCGGCGACATATATAGAGAAATCACTGTAGAAAGGAATATGGAATAAAACAGAACCTATTCCGTCAATAAAATAATTGACAATGTATAGTCTGTTTGATAAATAAAAGTCACTATAAAAACCAAAAAAGTGACTACGCAATACTAAGAAATATCGTTAAGAATTTGCATTCCACCCAAGAAAATAACTGACATGATGAAGAAAACGTTTCCAAAAGAATAGAGACGAATTTTTTCCGGAAGTTTGGAAGTTAAAGGGAATCAAGTATGCCCATAATCGGTTCGGATTAAGCCTCGGCTACTCCGGGAAATAGTTTGTTTCGCGGTAAACAGCGGTCCTCTCGTAGAGAGTGCCTCGAAGGGCTCGTTAAATCACCACGGACATTTTCGCCTTTCACCTGCAAATTTTGCGGAACTCCTGTCAGCCGAGTTTCCTCAAATATTGAAATTGGCTGCGGTCCTCCCTCGATGCGCGTCGCATTCTTTCGAAGCCAGGCAAGGAGAGCCCATCGTGTGGATATCCGCGTTGTTGGAAAGGGCCAAGAGGGCGGCATTCTCGTTCGAACTCGTTTGCAACACAGGTTCTGTTGCACCTGTGAGGCGACTTCGTTTAAACCTCCGGACGCGCGAGCACAAAAGGAGCGAAACAAAATAGAGGAATCCGGAAGCACACAGACCCAGACCGAAACGGGGCACCTCCAAGAACAACAATGGGAAATTACCTGTTCTTTTTTTTTTGTTTTTCGTCACTCTGGACACATCCCATCCTCAAGTCTCCTCATGGTAGAAAACATTACCTTCCATGTACCGAGGGAATTATTATAATAAAACACAAATCTTTTAAAGGTTTACCCATGGGGTAGAGCAGAAGTCTTCATTGTGACGTCATGTTATTTTTTAAATAATAATCCATGAAAGTAAAAATATAAATTGACCTCTGGAGGGCCGGGGAAGTCACTAATTTGCAATTAAAAATATAAGTTGACTTCCAGAGGACAGGGGAAGTCACTAATTTCCAATTAAAAATATAAGTTGACTTCCAGAAGGCAGGGGAAGTCACTAATTTGCAATTAAAAATATAAGTTGACTTCCAGAGGACAGGGACAGCTACTAAGTTGCAATTAAAAATATAAGTTGACTTCCAGAGGGAAGGGGAAGTCACTAATTTTCAATTGAAAATATAAGTTGACTTCCAGAGGGCAGGGGATGTCACAAAATTGCAATTAAAAATATAAGTTGACTTCCAGAGGGCAGGGGTAGCCACTAGTTTGCAATTAAAAATATAAACTCACCTCTAGAGGGCCGGAGTAGCTACTAATTTGCAGTTAAAAATATAACTTGACCTCTAGGGGGTCTTAGAGAAGGTAACCAGTAATTTTTTCTTTTTTCTTTTAATTTTTTACTTTGACAGAATATTTTATCAAGGTTAAAGGCTTTCACTGTGGTTGAAGATTACATTCTAAATGGAAAAATAAAATTATCTGACTTATCCAATTAAAAGTCTAGCACTGATTATAAAATATCGTCCATATTTTTACCAAAAATTTCCTCCTGCACGAAAATTGTCAAGTAGATGTAAGGATTTATGGCAAAGATAGCTGTTCAAAATTCCAAACAAAGGAAATATTGAAAGAATCGAGAAACGCCCTTTATTTCGAACTCACTAAAATTATTTTAAAAAGAAAATAAACTTTCAGTATAGCTCCCAACTAACAAATAACTCATACCAACGAACATTCCGACGCCACATCTGAGCTCTCCAAGCAAAAAATTGCAATCCCCTTTTGCCCGTGACAGAAATTATGTAACAATGAAGAGACTAGTGAACAATGTGGAAGCTCGAACACACGAAACACATAATCTTGCTCGCTCATTTCCATCCGGCAAATCTAATTGAACGTCCGTTTTCCAGAGATAAAATACTGACGGGGAACCAGTCGCGAAATCGAGTTGAAATTGCCGGGGGTTGTTGGGCGGTTCGGGGGTGGGAAAGGGGTGTGCGGGATAGGAACATTAAAACCGGATCCGGTCCGGCGACGCGCGTCCTGTAAAATGCATTAATTATACGAGTGCGGACGTGTTCGCGGCGCAGGAATATTTTAATCTACTTAAAAAGCCATCCGTTTGAAAGTAATTATCGCGATGAAATTAAAATGTCAACCGGGAACCGCGACTCGCGGGGGTCGCGGGGGTGGACTCCGGCAGACGACGCGTATGTTTGTGTTTTGTGATCGGCTGCGTCCTGTTTACCTGCAAATCTAACTAATCTAAATGGTAATGCGACAGAATTACGACACCCTGTCCTCGCTCACCCCTCTCTCCCCCTCTCTCTCCCCCTCTCTCGCTTTTCCCCTGGTTCTCGCTCGATGGCACGGTTTTGTCGCCCGCATTTCCCTCAGGCACGACCAACAACGTCATCGTTGTCCCATTACCAACGTGCTTTTAATGGATTCCGACCGGCGAACTTCGCCGTTTTAAAACGCTTTCCCAACCCCCTCGCTGCCGATTCGGGGATGAAGCGTCCGGCTATGTTCCTTTCCAACCCTCGCGGTAGTTTTTCCCTTTCTGTCCTGTAAACGGCCTTGCCACGGGAACTCTGGTCTTATTAATCGTTGTTAACTCTGTGCCTAATTTTCCAACCCCCAGGCAACGATTCAAGTTCAACTATTGTATGTGTATGTCTCGTTTAACGCGTTGACTGCTGACCTGTGGGGGTGTTTGTGGGGAAGGTTTTTTTAACGTCTTGGAAAATACTAAATGTTGTTATTATAAATTTTGTAATGATAATTTTGCAATTTTGTAGTTATTAATTGTTTCAACTCTGTTCCTAATTTTCCAACCCCCAGGCAACGATTCAAGTTCAACTATTGTATGTGTATGTCTCGTTTAACGCGTTGACTGCTGACCTGTGGGGGTGTTTGTGGGGAAGGTTTTTTGAACGTCTTGGAAAATACTAAATTTTGTAATTATAAATTTTGTAATGATAATTTTGCAATTTTGTATTTATAAATTTTGCAATTTTGTAGTTAGTAATTGTTTCAACTCTGTGCCTAATTTTCCAACCCCCAAGCAACGATTCAAGTTCAACTATTGTATGTGTATGTCTCGTTTAACGCGTTGACTGCTGACTTGTGGGGGTGTTTGTGGGGGACACGGTTTTTTGAACGTCTTGGAAGATACTAAATGTTGTAATTATAAACTTTGTAATGATAATTTTGCAATTTTGTATTTATAAATTTTGCAATTTTGTAGTTATTCATTGTTTTAACTCTGTGCCTAATTTTCCAACCCTCAGGAAACGATTCAAGTTCAACTATTGTATGTGTATGTCTCGTTCAACGCGTTGACTGCTGACCTGTGGGGGTGTTTGTGGGGGACACGGTTTTTTGAACGTCTTGGAAAATACTGAATGTTGTTATTATAAATTTTGTAATGGTAATTTTGCAATTTTTTAAGTATAAATTTTGCAATTTTGTAGTTAGTAATTGTTTTAACTCTGTTCCTAATTTTCCAACCCCCAGGCAACGATTAAAGTAACATCTTTGCATATTTCTCACTTAACAGGTTGCACAGTGTGACAAGTAATGAAGAATTTTTTACAAACTTTGGTAATCGGAGAAAAATTGTCAATAAAGAAGAGTAGATTTTAATACGACTGACACATTTTCTGGATTTTTTGAATTGTCAAAAATGGTGCTCGAAACTTTCCCAGTTTTTAGTGCACTCATTCAAACGTGTGCCATTTGTCAAAGGCTTGGCTGATTAATTTGATCTTTATCAGTTATGCTCAGCATCATAAAGGCTTCCATCCTGCAAAATAAATTTTAAAATGTGTATCCATTTTTATTTGAGTTTTAGAAGTACGATTTTTAGGAGTATTGAATTTTAGAAATACTAAATTTTTTATCAATTCTGACACGAGTTTTGAAAGAATTGCCAAAAAATTAATTTGATTTTAACAAGTTGTGCTCAGTATTATAAGGCCTTCCATCCTGCAAAATAAATTTTCTGTGATACTAATATCCCACTTTTTTACGTTAAATGTTTATCTCCTTTCATTTTGAGTTTTAAAAGAATTAGCAAAAAGTACCTCTTAGAATTAGCAGTTAACACAACACCATTCATTGCTTCTAACGTTTCACCAATTAATGCATGTTCACTTTAGCTATAAACGCATAAAATCCAGAGTCCATTTATAATAAATATTTAGCAACACCTTCGACCACGTTTACGCAATTATACATGTCCATAATGGTTTTTCAGCTTCTCCTTATTCTATCTTTCGACGAAGCTCATACCAGTGTTGATTATCCTGTACATATATATGTACATCGTGCGGTATGAATATCAGTAAATTCAAAATATTTGCCGCCAAATTACGATTTTTATGCCAGCAGAAGTTCTCCGCCGCGCGGGGAAAATGTTTGTGCAGGCAGTTTGCGTTGGTGCACTCGAAAGAAAGAGGAAACAAAAACACAAAGAAGCGCTGCGCATCGTTCCGTCCTTCCCCCTCCCCTTCCATTCTTTTAAACGCACAAACACAAGCTTTCACTGTGAAAATCTTTTCACTGCGCGGCAAAGAACCGAGCGTTACAGTCTTTGAAGCGCAGTGCAAACGCAGCGCCAACTTCCATGCGCGCACCGGCTCCAGCTTTTATTCCAGTTTATCCACTCCGGTTCGAATGACATTACTGTCGTTTAGGTATTGACCCATAAAATGTTCCCTCGGAAAGACTATAATAAAATTGCGCTCTCTCTACGAGAAAACTCGAATTTCCATTTACATAATTTCTTTCGTTGGACTCAAATAAGGGAGCAATTAAATTTGATAAAATAAGGGATCAGGAAAACCTTAAGAAAATAAGGGAAAAGGAAAATTTGGGATTAAAGAATATAAATATTAAGTGTTTCAATGAATTTCTATATGGGAATATTGAGAAAAATTGAGTGTAGAAAATTTTAGAACAGAATGGGGGGACCAGAAAGGGTATTTTTAAAATTTTGGCTTAAAACTGAAATTTCTATTTACTTCATTTCCTTCGTATGATTCAAATTAAATTTAATAAAATAAGGGAAAAGCAAAACCTTAGGAAAATAAGGAAAAAGAAAAATTTGGGACTACAGTATATAAATATTCAGTGTTTTAATAACTTTCTATATGGGAATATTGAGGAATATTGAGTGTAGAAAATTTTAAAACAGAATGGGGGGGGCCAGAAAGGGTATTTTTAAAATTTTGGC
Organism: Seladonia tumulorum; assembly: GCA_913789895.3. Taxonomy (NCBI): domain Eukaryota; kingdom Metazoa; phylum Arthropoda; class Insecta; order Hymenoptera; family Halictidae; genus Seladonia; species Seladonia tumulorum. The sequence goes on from OU565280.1 coordinate 8,943,397, forward strand.
TTGTAATTAGTCATAGATATACTCATTAGCAGATTGCGGAGGAAATAAAACTGAAATTTCTATTCACTTAATTCTCCTCGTTTGATTCAAATATGGGAAAAATTAAATTTAATAAAATAAGGGAAAAGGGACCAATCTGGGATTACAGAACACAAATATAAAGTACCTTAATAAATTTCTATATGGGACTATTGAGTCACATAATACTGTAGAAAATTTTAAAATAAAATGGGGGGACCAGAGAGGGTATTTTTAAAATCTTAGCTTACAATTAGTCATAGATATAGTCATTAGCAGATTACGGGGGAAATAAAACTGATTCCTATGAAACTGATTTCTATTTACTTCATTTCCTTCGTATGATTTAAATACAGGAGAAATTAAATTTAATAAAATAAGGGAAAAGGGAACAATCTGGGATTACAGAACACAAATATTAAGTATCTCAATAAATTTCTATATGGGAATATTGAGTCACACAATACTGTCGAAAATTTTAAAATTCAATAGGGGGACCGCTAGGGTTTTCTAAAATCTTAGCAAGACTGCAGAGCAAATAAAATGGGGAGAAAAGAAATTTCGAAATTTCATGGGAAATAGAACTTGTTTTGCACCGTCTGTGGGGATCAGGGATGAAATAAAAATTGATTTGATCCCTCAATAGCTTTCCTAAAGCAATATTACAATATTCCCAAACATTTCTGATCTTTAACTGTTTGAAAATTTCGCTGGACCAATTTGTTTCTAACTGAATAAAGATGTCACGTTAATCGGTGGACGAGGTGTTGATATCAGCGGACAAAGAGCGTCCCCACGGCGCGGGAGAAACAAGAATCGATTCGAAGGCGGTGCGCAATTGGAGTACAATAAATTGACGGTGGTTCCCGCGCGAGGGTGGTTTAGGGGGTTGGCCAGGCGGGCGGCGGAGGGGGTGGTTTAAAGCTAGTTTCTCCCATGGGGAAAAGGGGGTTGGCCGAAGGTATCGCGCGACAGACGGGCTCAGCGAGCCCGGGTAAACAATGGCTCCGCTTCCTTCGGCTAGGTTAGGCGTAGGTGGACCTCGAGCGTGTAGATGGACGCCGGGACACGCGTGTGTGTGCGTGAGGTGCTTATTGGGTCCGCTGGGGGCTGCTGCGGAGCGGAGAAACAACCCTCTGACCAAACACGGGCAACATCAATCAGCACCAGTCACTCGAGCGTCGACCATTGGCGCCAACATCGCGATATTGCCTGGCATTTACATCCGACGTGGAAAAACGTAATGCTCTCGGCCGCGACGTCGATGGGCCAGTTAGTGATGGGCATTCAATCTGGCCTTTTCAAAGCTATCGATCGGTGCGCGCGGCACCGGCGAGCGGAGCGGAGCGGAGCCGAGCGGGTTCGCGTCCACCTCGCGTTTCTCTCCTCGATATTATTCGTTGCCCGGGACGGTTCGCGCGCGTTACCTCGTCGCACGGCTTGTATTTTTCACCGGAAGTTCCGCCGCTACCTTCCCCTATCCCGCTCTCGAAAGATTGATCATGTTAGCGGTCCTCCGCTCCCCCCTCCCCAGCTTCCCGATCGAAATATACTCGCCTGCAGCAGCGAACGCTCGCCGAACAAATTCGTTGCTCGCCTCTGACAACTCCAAAATAAAAATTCTCTCCGTCCCGAAACTCGGAAACTTACTATTAAAATTACCAAGGACCCCCTCTGACACTCCATGGAAATAGCATTGGTGTTCTGGCCGATAAAGTAGGAATCCTTTCGAATTATTCTAATTCAGTGTTTACTTTACTATGTACACTGGCTCACGAAAGTATTCGAATGTCCTTTAAAACGGTACAAGTTCTTTTAAATTGGACCGAGAGACCTGACATTTTTTGAGCAATTAGAGGAATTGGTTTACCATGAGTGAAGTGCAAAAAAGAATTTGAAAATATTGCAATTGCTAGGAATTAGAAGAGCAAAGAAAAAAGGCACTTTATTTGAGACTGTATTGAAAATTTAAAATATGCGTTTTGTAGATCTATACTGGTTATAAACATACTGAAAATTTCATGGAAATCGGCCACGAAAGTATTCGAATGTCCTTTAAAACGGTACAAGTTCTTTTAAATTGGACCGAGAGAGACCTGACATTTTTTGAGCAATTAGAGGAATTGGTTTACCATGAGTGAAGTGCGAAAAAGAATTTGAAAAAATTGCAATTGCTAGGAATTAGAAGAGCAAAGCAAAAAGGCACTTTATTTGAGACTGTATTGAAAATTTAAAATATGCGTTTTGTAGATCTATGTTGGTTATAAATATACTGAAAATTTCATGGAAATCGGCCACGAAAGTATTCGAATGTCCTTTAAAACGGTATAAGTTTTTTGAACACGTGGACTGCCATGTCACACATATGTGTGGGTGACGGAACTATTTGTCCAGGTTTTAACCCTTTGCACTCCGCTGCCCCTCTCAGGGGACATTAAAGTTTATTAGCGATTACGGGGAATTAATTTATTCCAGCGCAACTTTAAATAAAATATTGATTTTTTTTGCAAATATATATTCCTCGATGTCAACCAATTCATATAAGTCCAATATCATTATAATACGTTACTTGGTTCCAAAATTATACTAAATAATACTTTCTGCCAGAATGGTTCGGAGTTCAAAGGGTTAAAGTGAATTTTTACGTTAATACAGGTTGTTCATGCTATTACTAGCCAGCGTTTTTCTTGCAAATAGTAAATATTAGAAAAAAATGAAAGAGGAAAAAGTAGTACTGTTTTTATACGCAACACAATGGCCTGGGTCTTGCAATCAATGCAAATATTTTTTTGACAAAAATGTAAATGTAAGCACAATTTAAAGCAGTGGAAAATATTTAAGGGCGCCAGGGTGTTAGATCAATAAAATGATTAAAAGAGGAAAGAAATTTTTATTTCGTTCCTGGGTCCTGCAATCAATGCAAATATTTTTTATTTTTCATAAAAATCCGCAGCCTAGTTATTATCTACAATAATTTGCAATATAATTAGCTCCAAAATTTCCTAGGACTCAGGAGCTACATTTTTCTGCATTAAACAAAGAAAATAAATAGATACCACTTTCCTTAAAGGAGGAAAGAAATTTTTATTTCGCTCCTGGGTCCTGCAATCAATGCAAATATTTTTTGTTTTCAATAAAAATCCGCAGCCTAGTTATATTATCTACAATTATTTGCAATATAATTAGCACCAAAATTTCCTAGGACGCAGGAACTACATTTTTCCGCGTTCAACAAAGAAAATAAATAGGAACCACCCTCTTTTTCGGAGCTCTCCGCCATTTTCTGCTGTTGTTTCTCCCGCTCGGAGCGAGGCGAGAAAAATTAAGACGCATTCTTAGGGACTTAGGAAAACAATGTCGAGTGTTTGCGCCGATCGGGGCGCGGCAGGGGCCAGTTTGCATGGCATTAGTGCCTGTATTATTGTAAGCCGACGCATATAATTCCCGAGCAGGGTCGTCCCCGAGAATATTCATCCCCCCCCCCTCGTCACCCCTGCCGCGAATTAATTTAATATCGTTACGCTCCTCCCTTTGTCGGGTATTTACACCGGCACGTAATTAGAAAACTACGTCGCGCAACCTGTTAATCGCCACGCGTTTCGTCGGCAAATATGTTTATATTTAACGATTTATTTATTTACTCTTTTTTTCCACGATCAGCGGCCGCCATGTTGATCGCGGAATTAATCTCGAAACGGAAAACTCGAATTTGTACAACAACAGCGGGGAATCTGTTCTTTCAATAAGTCGCAACGCACCGCGTTTATGGCATTCGAAAGCGTATCGCGCACAATGAAGTTAAACAATTTTACGGGTTCTGTAAACATGCTGCTTCGGCCGTTGTAAACCGGTTCAAAAATTTCTGTTTGCCGGGGGAATCTGCAGTCTATTAATAAGTCTACCGTACGCGTGGAATTTGCGCAGTAAATTCGCGAAAATGAAAATTCGACTGAAAATTGTAATTGCAGTTTTATTAAACATCACCGTAGGCGTTGCGAATGCAGAAACGTTCATTTGCACGAGCAGTCACATTTTTTGGGACACCCTGTACGTCAGAAGAATTTAAAAACGTTAGAAAAATTTGGGAATGCTAGTGGGCAGAGTGAGGAAATTAAAAAAGGGTGACAGGAAAAAGAAAATGGAGATAATAGCAAGCAATAAACAATTTCCTGGACGCTGATCAACCGTTAAACAATCATTTGTATGTCACAAAAATGTGAAAACGTTGGAAAAATTTGAGAATGCTAGTGGGCAGAGCGAGAAAATTAAAAAAGGGTAACAGGAAAAAGAAAATAGAGATAATAGCAAGCAATAAACAATTTCCTGGGGACTGATCAACCGTTAAACAATCATTTGTATGTCACAAAAATGTGAAAACGTTGGAAAAATTTGAGAATGCTAGTGTGTAGAGTGAGGAAATTAAAAAAGGGCAACAGGAAAAAGATAATTGAGATAATAGCAAGCAATAAACAATTTTCTGGGGACTGATCAACCGTTAAACAATCATTTGTATGTCAGAAAAATGTGAAAACGTTGAAAAAATTTGAGAATGCTAGAGTGAGAAAATTAAAAAGGGATAACGGGAGCAAGAAAATAGCAAGCAATAAACAATTTCCTGGAGACTGACCAAGCGTTAAACAATCATTTGAGCGTTTTCATAGGCTACAATTGAATAAATCTGTGGAAAATCGTCAGCAATAATGGCAGGCGATGAAAGAGAGCGGCCGCACAAACGCATGAAAGACTAAGCGGAAGGTAAAGTTTAAAAGGCAAATTTGTACATGGTTTTCGCTTTTGATCTTATCAATGATTACGTAGCGCCGATTCTGAAAAATGTTCGGCGAGAGCCGTGGACCGTCGCGCTTTTGATCGAGTGCTTCCCTTCCTGTTTTACTTTTATCCCCCGGTTTATTCGTTCGGGTCACGGGAGTGCCAGTCGGCCGGACAATTTTCGCCTAATGTTTTAACAGCATCGCCGGCGCGATTATTAAATCCATCACCACTCCACCGGTCTCCATTATCTTCAAAATACTCCTCTAGTAATTTTCGAAAAATTCCCGTCTCTCCGAGTTTCACGGAAAATAGTTCCTCAATGAATCACCGAACCGACGATTTTCTGACAAAATGTTGTTCCGCGTGAAATGTAATTTCAAAATAAAAATTAAAAATAATTTTAAAATATAAGATAAATTTTCGAAAAAATTATAGTACAATTCTGGAATGATTTCGGAATCGGTGACGATTGAAAGAGGTTCGCCCAGGCACTTCCGGTGCGATCGCGCGAACTGGTAAACAAATCGATTCGATAAATAAAAGGGTATGAACGTCGACGGGAGCGTTAATCTACGACGCAACTAAAATATTTATTGGCGAATAAATTTGCTCGTCGCTGCCAAGCGCAAACACCGGACTTACTTACGCTGTAATGTACAACGGCAACGTCTGTCGCGATTTGAACGATCTTTCGCACTATTAACGCGTAAACAACAAAACGCTCGAGCGCCCATAGTCGTCCGGCTGTCGGATATTCACCTATACGTCCGGCTATTTTTCAACGATGCGACTACCGAGCCGGTGAAAATCGCGGATTTCAAATTCTTCTGTGTTACAATTCTTTATAAAAATATTCCCTTGGGAAATCTTTTACAGTACACTTTTTCATTCAAGCACATATTATCATAGAAATCCTATGAAATTTGACTAAATTCTATTGACTAAATGAAATAAAATATTGGAGGAACTTGTTTATTAAATTAATATTCCACCTTAGGATATTCTTGAATTTTAAAATTATATAGAAAAAAATATTTAATTACAGATATATCCAATATATATATTTTCATCTTATATTTTACATATTTCCATATTTTTACAAATGTTTTAATAATTATTTTAATGCGGATTCTATGCAATTTAGAACTATTTATATAGGAAGAAATATTTAGACATAGATATATCTAGTATATATATATTTAGTATAATTATATTCCCATATCTTAAAAAGATTTTTCAATAATTACTTCAACGCGGATTTTATGCAATTTAAAACCACTTTCATTTGTAAATAGCAGTAGATGAATTTTTTATTTTGATTTTTATTTGGAGCTCGGTAGTCGTAGCGTTGGTCGGGATCGAGCGAGGATTTTTGAGTGTAGTACATGGGAGTAGGATCGCAGGGTGATCCTGCGATCAGGACGACGAGAGGAACGAAGACGGCAAGGACCTCTTCCTGCCGAAAGTTGGAGCGTTCATTGGCCCTGGCGCGGGGTCCTTGTCCAAATACTGAGTCACTGTGACAACAGCGGATCACCGCTGTTCGCGTTGCGAACGGGGTCGAAAGCTCAGCTGATTGCCACGTATCACTCAAGGGATGAACGGTTGTTTATTAATACCCCGAAGATGCGACCGGCCTCCCGTTAATATAGAGTTACCCTCGCGGGCCTCCCTCGGACTGGGGTGAGTCAAAAATTATCCACCCCACGGCTGCGGAACGTGTTTTAATAAAATAGACTGCGGACGTTTATGCAAAATGGAAATTTTCACTAACTTCAATCCACAGGAGTTACATATTGCTATTCCTAATAATCACAAACAGCTGAAAATAATGCAACAGCATGTCTAAATTTTTTTTTAAATTTTTGTTACAAGTGCAAGCAACCAGTGCAAGCACCAGTCTATTTATTATAGTAACAATTCTTTCCCCAAGGTCTCCAAGCAATTTTAAAAATTGTTATTAACTTCAATCTACAGGAGCTACATATTCATTTCTAATCTTAATAATCACAACAAGCTACAAATAATGCAACAGTATGTCTAAATTTTTTTTTTAATTTTTGTTACAAGTGCAAGCAAACCCCCAGTCTATTTATCACAGCAACAATCCTTCCCCCAATGTCCTCAAACAATATTAAAATTGCAACAATTCGCTCAACTACAGTAGAGCCTCAATAGTTGTCACCTCGTTCGTTGAACACCAGGGACTCCCACCGCTAGGCGTTCAAGGTTACCAGCACTGGTGGTGGGGATTGGTGGTGGGGAAACAGAAGACGGTGGACGAATCACTATGATTTCTAACCTCTTTCGTTGCACAATATCGAAAACACTTTTGAGGGAACCTAACAATTCCGGACTCCATTTACGATGCAGACGAGTGTGTGCAATTTGAAGGGCCAGAAAGATCAAACGAATTTGAGGTTATGAAGAAAAAAGTCTCCATTTGGTCCCAAATATAGGACATTTTTATTTTGCATAAATATTGCAAGAAGTCTTCCGGGGTGTTAAAGGGGGTAAGGCTGATGAGGGTAATTAATCTCCAAGGTCTCGAAAGTCAAAGAAATTTTCATTCAACTCCTGTTCCACAGTACATTTTTATTCTGCCTAAATATCTCAAGATATTATTTGCCAGAAATCCACCGGGGTGTCAAAGGGGTTAAGGGTGTCAAGGGTACATAGTTAATCTTCAAGGTCTCGAAAGCCAAAGAAATTTTTATTCAACTCCCGTTCCAGAGTACAAGATCCACCGATCCAAAAGCTGCACACACCCTGGGCTACCCCCATCGCGAATTCAGAATCAGGACCCCCATGCGCCTCATGGTCCGTCGAACCGAAAAGACAATCCCAGCGAAACGAACGGCGGCGGGACAGACAGTGGCATCTTACACGTCGTCGCGCCGGGGCAGGTATGGGTATCCATCCCATTTGCAACTAGTCGCATTATTGTTAGCCGTAGGTATGTACCATACCGCGCTGGTACACAAACGGATGTGTACACACGTATCTCTGGCCCAGGTAGGGCGCCACGTACGAAGCCGCCTCATCCTCCGGAGATCCATCGAGCTCGGTGTGCGCATCCACACGCGTTCACACACAACACCGAGAAGACACGGGGGGGGGGGTAGTAGTAGTGGTAGTGGTAGTGGTGTTGGTGTGCACACACGTAGGCCCCTGAATATAAGGATACCGGGGGCGTATCCGGGGTAGCACACCTACACGCAAACTGCATCGTCTACGTGTCTGCGCGTAGGTGGATGCACACATGTCTGTATATCTGTGTGTATGTGTGTGTGTGTCGGCGAGAGAACGGGCGCAGAGAGACTAGGGGGTGGTGTAATATAGAGAGCGGCTAAAGGCGGACGTAATTTCCTGCCCGCCTGACAACGCTACAGACATGTTTGCGAACTCGACACACACAACCTACTTAGAGCCTACATGTGTCCCTACGACAATGCGCCGACACAAGCTTAATCTATTCCCCGCAGGTATGCGCGCGCGAGCGCGATCCTGCACGCGATATATGTATGCGCGTGTGTACGTATACAGGGTGAGTCTGGCAACATGACGACTTCGAATAACTCGTAGGTTATTTGTTGTGCGAGACAATTGTTCAACGTTGCACGGTTTCCATGGGGACGTACGAGTTCTGTGAGCTGTTTTTTGGTTAGGTTGCTGGTTTATTTTGAGACACGAGGGTCACCTCCGATTTTTTTCAAATTCGGACCAAGTTCTGCGTAAAAAAGTGTTACTCTTTTACCAGGGCCTAGCGTTTGCGGTAATTGTAAGTTTGGTTAAGTTAGGTTAAGTTAGTAGGATAGTAAAAGTTGGATGATACTGGGAGTTGTAATGGAATTGTAACCCTGAGGGGAACAATAAATGAATTACTATTACCAGAGCTCAGCGGAAAACATGGACCAGTTAGGGTATGGCAACAGCGCAAGGATTATCTCGGGCGACGCCAGCGCCACGCTCGGCGGGACCCGCCCCCTGGGCGGAGCCCATGCGCTGTTGCCGCGCCCTGATTGGTCCGTGTTTTTCGTTGATAACTCCTGAACGAAGCGACGGAGGACATTTTCGCAAAGGAAAAAGTTACTTCAAATCACCTCGGGAATCAGAGGAAATCCTCTTAAGTAAAGTACATTTTCAGGACACCCTGTGGAAAGCTGGAAGTCCGTGCATGCATACGGACCTGTGTGTTGTGGATATGGAACTGTGTCCGTGAGAGACAGAGAGATTCCCGATGCGACCTGCCAGCGTCGTCGTCTACTCCACCGCGCCCTGGGGGCTTTGATCGGAATACAGAGAGGATGACCCAATCGGAGGATACCCCGATATAAGTCGATGCTTCCACCCATCGGTCTTCTCTGGCCAGGAGTGTGTACGTGCCTTCCAGGCAGCACATTTCCTGCGGGTCAGTATCCCGATTACTGATTTCGGAGATAATTAACTCGGGATTAGGGATCCTCTGCCGTGTGCTCTCGAGAGTGGCGACTTCGGGGGTCTCTGGACAAGGTGAGTCGCTGTTTCGAGGATGATCAATGAGTTTGGATGCTGCGGTCCGGTATCCTTGATGGGGCGGTTCCTTCCACGGGAACTTCTGTAATCTTCTTGCTGTTTTACAGTTTCACTCATTTTACTCATAATTGCACAAAATCCAATACAATGACACTGACAGAAACAGAACTGAAGCGTGGGGGAATAGCCTCGTAGGAGGGGAATGCTAGAGTGGGGAGAGAAGTCTTGATCTGGCGACACTGGGTCAATCCAATGTTGCCAAATGAGGGGAATTAAGGGGAATACGGTTACCCTCTCTCTCTCCCTCTGTCATTACCGGCTTAGTCACGTGACCGTGTCGCGGCTGAAGCGTGGGGGACTAGCCTCGTAGTTGGGGAAGGCTAGAGTGGGGAGAGAAGTCTCGATCTGGCGACACTGGTTCAGCCCAATGTTTCCAGATGAGGAGAGTTGAGGAGTTACCCAGGAAAATGGGGGACTAGGGTCAATCTGATAGGGACAAGTTTCAATCTGATGACAGTGATTCAGCCCGCGGGCATGAACCGGTGACCGATTTCAGCGGGTACCTCGAACAAAATCTTTCTTTCGGCTGTTCGGTGACACTCGTCATCGGCTGGCTCGCTTTTTATTGAAAGGGCTCTGCCCCCGTCGATAGTCGTCGAGTTGTTGGAGTGGCCGCGCGCTTCGGCGTGCGCTGGCTCGTCCAAACATTTCGGACAGCCTAAGGAAACACATTTGCCTGCGGGCAAACAGCCGTGCGACTGTGGTAAGACGAGGCAGAACCGAGGCAGAACCGTCTTGGCGCTGCCTCGGGGCAAAGTGGAACGCAGAATGTGTCTGGGACTGTTTGCACTGCAGGACAATATTCCGAGTCTTTTGAAGGACGAGAGCCGGGAAGAGCCATGTTATTTCGTCTCTCTTGCCTAGCCCGTCTCTGCTCGTTTCTTTTATAGATCCTTCCCGACATACACTGCTTGCCGCCCGAGTTTTTGTTGTTCCCAGAGATACCTGGTCCACCTGGATCCAATGGACATCGATCGCACATCCTGGAGCGATTTATAGAACATTTCTGTAAAAGTTGCATAATTTATTTAGTTAATGCCACGCGGTCAGATTTGACACTGACCTCGGTGCCTTAGAAACAAAGTGGAGGTCCAGTCAGGGCTGGCGCAAACTTTTGGGGGGCCCGGTCCAAAAATTTGGCGACCCAAAAAAAAAAAAAGAAAATAATTCTAAAGAAATTATTTGTTATAAACACATTATTACATATCCTATTAGGACAAAATATTGTTCTAGAATTTTTCTTGCCTCTTTTTCGGTTGCAAAGTCTACAGAAGAAGGTTGCAAAGAATTTAGCAAAGTCTAAAGAAATTTTTATTTATTACCAGGAGTTTGTGATTGATGCAGAAAATTTCTATTTTGCACGCAGTCTAGGATGCTCGTGAATCAGCTGATTCATTGCCCGCAAGGGACACTGTGATCCTCGCATACTGTGACACTGTGATCTGCGCTACGTCATAGAATGGCAGCGTTGTTTCCCAGCTTTATAACCGTCCGGCATCGGGGACGAAGAGAAAAGCAGATCGAAGGAAATCCTACGTGCGTAAACCGCTTTGGCTCTCATAAAATCTCATAACCCGGGGCGGCTAGGCTAGCCCGTGCCGAGCCCGAGCCCGAGCCCGAGCCCGAGCCCGAGTGTTCTCCCTATTGGAAATAGAGAAGAGGGAAAGGGCCTCCGGAGAAGAAAGAAGGAAGGAAGAATTGCTGGTGGCTCGATTCACGATGATGATGGGGCGACACCGACGAAAGGGTCCGACGTACTTCTCTGCCTGTGCGATGAATTTTCAATAGAAAAATCCAACCGGGGGGTAAAACGAAGGGCGGTGCGTGTGTTTGTCTTTCGGATCACGCCTTTAACGGAGACTTATTATGCTTGCCGCATGTATATGCATGCGTGTGATCACGGTCGCACACCCTGTACGTGTGCGTGTGTGTCTGTGTGCTCCTTTCTCAAACTACTTGTACTGTTGCAACTTCTCCCAAACATCAAGCACACCTTTCTGTATGGGGACAGTGCTGGCTAGATGGGGGACACCATAGGAATTCTCTGAATTTTACTTCTTCGTGGTAGTAGACATTAGGAGAATTGATATGTTATATTATTTTCAACCTGTTGTATATATTAAGGAAGAAAATACATTTACAGTAAGTATTGTGATTTTTCTATATATGTCGCCAAGGTCTGGATGATAAATGTCATGGAGTTATCCCCTCTACCGCGGTGTATACCCCGTGGGGGGGCCTCGAAACTCGAGAGGCCTCGGACCTCGAGCAGTGTAAACATAATACAGCTCAGGTATAGCTCCTGGACGATACATGTCATTGATAAGACCAGTGTCATTGACATGTATCGAATATGGAATCTTCATTTTTCATTCTTATAAATGGATCAAAGAAGTAAGTCTTATTATTAGACAGCGGAGAGTATGCATTTCTGACAAAAGTAGTTGTAATTGAAAACAGTAAAAATATTAGAAAAATTTGAGAACACTGTTATATTATGTTCAACCTATTAGATTTATTAGGAAATTCTCCAGTTCACACTAGGTAAGGCAGATGGAACATTTTTATTTCGTATAATGGAACACTTTGTGCTTAGTAAAATGTACTATACTGCACAGATTCGCGAAGTTTCTAGATCCGCCGGATCGAAAACAGTAGAACAGTAAAAATATTAGAAAAATTTGGGAACACTGTTATATTATTTTCAGCCTATTGGACTTATTAGGAGATTCTAGTTTACGCTAGGTACTTCGTTAGAAAATTTTTATTTTGTATAATGGTACACTTTGTGCTTAACAAATGTATTATACTGTACAGATTCGCGAAGTTTCTAGATCCGCCGGATCGAAAACAGTAAAACACTGTTATATTATTTTCAACCTACTGGACTTAGAAAATTGTATTTCGCACCAGGTGATTCAGGTAGAAAATTTTTATTTTGTGTAATGTAACGCTTTGTGCTTGGTAAAATGTGTTATACTGCACAGATTCGCGAAGTTTCGAGATCCGCCGGATCAAAGAGAGTTTCCAGGGAGGTGTAACATCTGGATAGCCGGGGTCCTCTTCGTTTTGTAAGGAGAAACGGTTCCATTACACGGCTCTCAAGAATCAATCCTTTGGCTGGCCGTCTGCACGCAGGAAAAACCCGCTTCTGCTTCTTTCAGCTCGCGGTGAAAGCCGCGGTTGAATATGAGGCGAACGCTTTGAGCGTCGAATAGGAATTTTCGAGTTATTACCTCGTATTCCGCGTGCAAACAGAGGCGAGCCGTAGGTGAAACACGGAATGCAACCGGCGGCTGCCAGAGGACAACGTGTTAAATCTTCGTATTCGAAGCTTCTTTCCTTCTGCACGTCGGTTTTTGCTTTTTCTCTTTCCTCTGCGAACCTATTCCCGCTCTTTTCATTCGTCGCAGACCCGTCATCGCGTTTTCAAACTGAACGCTATAGCTCTCGCCCTAACTAAAGATGGAGGGGGTGCGGGAAGCCAAATTTCGATAAGCATGATTTACGGTGAAACATTAATGAACCTGCTGGAAAATGAGTTTCTGCTTAGCCACGTTGTTCCACACGTATTTGTTTACCTTCAGAATTTTTTGTTCAACATAAAATGAAATATTGAAACTATCTAATTACACCATACTCATTTGACTGCCTTTGAGTAAATTGTGATCGTGACTGAGCCGCGAAAAAAATGGCTAGGTGCTGTTTCAAGCAGTAAAGAAATTCAAAGATTTTTGAGTTTTTTTTTTTGAACAAAAAATTTTTATTTCGCATAACATCCGCAGTCTAATGATAAATGACGAGGCTGTTTCGTGGTTTAATTGTAGAAATATTATAATTGTAGAAAAAAAAACGATATCTGTTTTGGAGAAATTTTGAGTTTGAAATATTTTCCCATCGAAATTTCCGCGATACACGCGAGACTCGCGAAATTCGAGTGTAATTCACGCATATAGAATATCGATAATGAGTATATCGAAACGTCATAATCCTCGGGCGCTGGCAATTATTTTTAACGAACCCCGGGGTCCGGGAATATTTTCAATAAACGAACGCGGTGATCCGGAAACATTACTGATTAAAACGTACATTATTTATTTTTGAGGTACGCGCTTTAATGTAGGTTAATATTAATTGAACGTTATATTATTCAGCCGTAGCCACCCCCTACCCCCTGCCGCCCCGTCGCTACACCCCCGATCCCCTTCGCGCTCGAAAGAACTGCAAACAAGTTCATTATTTTTGTAATTAAGCTTCCATGCGAAAATTGCTATCAGACCTGTCTCTGGCGGAAGTATTTTTCCGTATTAATGACGAAACTCGATGGAATCCATTAAATGAAAAATATTGTATTTATTAGCACCCGCGCGGGCTATTTTTCCGACACTGAAAAATAGTCATTGAAAAGCCCGAGCGATTCTTTTTTCTAATTTATTTTTGTTACGGACTTTTTACGATACAGTACTCTGTGGACACGGTGTAAATGTTGCAAAACTCAAAAGAAATGATCTAAACAACCCTGAACCTCTGTATTCCCCTAATTTGTATTACCTCGAAGTTTTAATGCACTGTGCGAAACGTTTTTGTGGCCTAAATTATTTTAACGTTATTTTTAGATTAGAGCACAATAGTTTTTGTGACAAAAAGAATTTTTATTCTTTAGGACTTGTTGTTTCCCGTACTTTCATAATATCAAAACAAAAATATGGCATCCCATGGAAAGAAATACAAAGTGACCTTGAAATAACCTTGAAGAAAATAAACCGCTCAGGAGTCATATCGATAGGCACTGTGGTGGAACTGTACAGTAGTACACCCTGTACATTAGGTTTTAAAAAATCGAGGTGACCTCCGTTTTTGGACGAAATAAAGATTGTTTATTCATTCTAGAATTTTGTTTTCAGTGTGATATCCCTCCAAGTCACCTAAAATGGCTGATATTTTGGATTCCGAAGCTTCGTGGGGCAACCAAATCGTGCGCAAGGATTTATCGAAAATATGAAACACGAAAAAATCCAATTTTGGCGAGGAGAAGCGGATTTCCAGTCCCACCGATGCCTCGATCTTTCCCAATTCCGACGAGAGTGCAAAAAAAAAGGAAAAAAAATGAAAAATCAAATCCCATCGTTCCCGGAGCGGGCGTAACAACGAGTGATCTAGTCATCCGTGAATCGGCCGCGAAATTCCTGATATTCCGCGGCCGTATCGTGGAAACTCAAACATGGCGGTACGCATTAAAAGCAACGAGCGGAACGAGGGACGGGAAAACGCGGACGGACGGGGGTTGCCGGGAACCGAGAAGAAGGGCTGCCGGGGGTAAAAGCCGAAGCGGCTGGATAGAAATAAAGGCGGATCCTGCGATTTCTTCTTTTTCTCGTTACGTTCCTCCTCTTCCTGCTTCTTCGTTACCGGCGAGGAATACGGGACTACGACGAGGCTAGGCGTCCTCTCTCTCTCTCTCTCCCTCTCTCTTTGTCGTCCTTTGGTGGGATGTTATGTGGGTCGTTCCATCTCATCTCGGTGGCCCACCTCCTCCCCCCGGGTTCCCCTACCTCCCCTTCCGCCGTGTTTCCCCTCGCCGGAGTCCTCTCTTTCACCCCTTCCACCGTCTCTTCCGTTCCGTTTCGTTCCGAGGCTCTGGCTTGCGAGCCCAACTTGCGTCAATATTTGACTCAAACACGTTAAAACAATACCCAGGCCCCGGAGTAGAGAGTCGTTTCAACGTGCTTCTCAGAATTTTATCTCGCGTCAGAAAACGCCTAACGACTTCCCGCCGCGGAGAATTTCGGGCTTGTGGAGGGAGTTTGCGAAGACCCGGCCCGGAAAACGGTGCGGAAGGCACCGAAAGCCAGAGAGACCATCTCTCTCTCTCTTTCTCTCTCTCTCACTGTTCTGGTCCTTTCTATCTTTCCTTTTCGTCTTTCTTCTTTTTGCCGACCTCTCCTCCATTTTTAGAACGGTCCCCGTGTCTCTTCCGCGCTGTCTCCTCTCGCGGCTTCAACTCGTCCTTCCTCTTTAATTTCATATTTATCTTCCCTCGTTTTATACGGCCGGCGACCAAGTGGCACGCGCGTTCTCTTTCTCTTTTTCTTTCTATCTCTCTCTCTCTCTCTCTCTCTCTGTCTCTTGTTCTTTCTTGCCGCTCGGTCCACCAGGACTCTTCATTATGGCAGTCCCGGGTTCGCCGGTAAATAGAAGCGAAAAAGGCACCCGCCGCGGCGGATCGATCGGTGGATTGTTTGATTAATTCATTTCTTGCGCTGGCCGACCGGTCCCGGTGTGAATGTAGTTTGATTGTTGCTCGAGGATGATCACCTCAAGCCGACGGAAGCTTCCGGTCTTTCGAATTGTCCCGTTTCTGGTCAACTGTTTCACAAAGTGTCCCAAAAGCGTGCTTCCTGGAAAGGGGAGATTCCCGAGGTCATTTCGAATAACTTTTCCCTTTGCAGAAATGCTCTACGAGGCTTCGTTCGGGAGTTATTAACGAAAAACACGGACCAATCGCAGCGCGGCCTCCGTCAAGGACAACGTCGCGCGCAGCGAGGCGGAGCCCGTCCGCTGTAGCCGCGCTGCGATTGGCCCACGCGGTTTTCCGCCGATAACTCGGAAACGAAGCCACGGAGAACAGTCCCGCAAAGGGAAAAGTTGCTTGAAATTACCTGGGGCGTCGACCCCTTCAAGGGGGTACATTTTTTAATCAATCTTAACGAATTAAAGGTATATTAATATTCTTAAATTTTTCTAACCTGTAGTAATATAGTAATATAGTAAAGTAATTGCTACTCAAAATACCTTTTCTCCGAAGAATTTTTATTTTGTTGCGTCGCCTGTGATCATTCGTTCGAAATGGCGAACTTGTCTCAGGGTCGATCGGAAAAGAACGAAAGTGAAGAGATGAACGGGTGTTTGAGAGCAAATAACCCGGCAGTTTTTGCAAATGGTAACTCGAAGCACATCGTCCCGTCAGTCTTGAAAGGGTTAATGTGTGTACCGAAGTTATTACGCGAAATGTTTTCACGGAAGTGTGCCGCTGTGTAGCCACGGTCAACAATCACGGGGGGGAGGAAAAAATGGCACTCTGCTTTCGAGAAAAACAAATTCATTCCACTTTGTAACCGGTAACGCGCGTACCATTTTTTTTTCCACATGACTATCGGAAGCATGTTTTGCCAAAAAATTTTGTTTTATTTGCAGTTGTGTTTCGCGAAGGACGTTCTTTTTTTCCAGTTTTTCCGAATATGTCAATTCCCCTCGCAGAAGGCTCAATTAAATGCGTTCGGTGTCGTGTTGCGTGGCCGGAAAAAATCCTTTCGAAAAATACTTGAACATCAAGCCTGGACTTGTTGCAAGGCTTAGAGTCACTAAATTTTTAAAAAATGTGATTTGATGGGTCAAAATGTCGAGCAAAAATGGTCAATATATAGAATCTTTGACGCAACTATTTTTGGGGGAGCGTGTTTAAATGAATTTTGAGAAATTCTTTGACAAGTCGAATTCGTTGCTCGTTTGTGTGAAAGAGGGCGTGAATTCTGAAGCACATGAATGAAAATTCGGCAAACTGACTGCTCGAGGGTCAAACCATAAAGATCGCCGGTGGAAGACGCGAGAATATGGGGTTCATTGTGGCCATAGAAGGGAAGGGGCCACACCGGTCAGAGCGTGGTCATTCTTCGGGGCCATTTCTTGGGCATCGCGCGGCGGCATTTAGGCAGTTTACCGGGCCGTTTCCCCGTCTGAATGGCCGTGTAACGTATTGCAAACATTTTACCGTTGGCCGAGGCGCGCGGCAAACAAGGACAGAGAGGGGACAATTCCGACTGGTAGGACATTGTGCCTAATGTTTGGACATGTGTTCCGCTCCGGTCACGCCTTTTGTTATCATATTCTATGCATGTTTGCCCGCTTAAAATGTTGTTTTAGCGCTTGCGCCACGCCGCACGGTGTCATCCTCGTTGTGTCTCGCCCTTCAACCGACTGACACGCGTTCCCGTCAATGGAGATCCAACAGCGTCTTATTCTTCCAATGGGGGTGGGAAACCTGTTGCGGGGCACCATAGGGGGTGCGTCTCCCAAAATTTCTCCTCCAAATCCCAGATTTTTTTCCCTAAAATAAACATAGCCCTCTTAAAACGCACTCAAACATAACACAAAGCAAAAATTGCGATTTTATTTGTTTGAAAATTAATTTGATCTGGTGGTTTGCTATAATTTTTAATTTTTATATGACACAGTTCCAATTTCGGCCGGACCTATACACCCCCAGTGCACTGGAGAGTAATGTTAGGCTTGTAGGTACCCTCGTCTGTAATAAGACGAAAGTTCCCCCGAGTCATCGTCTTATATCGAAGGAAAGTTGTATTTCAAAGTGCCCCGATAAATTTTTATGCAATTTTCGGGAGATTTCCGAATTTTTGACTATTCTACAGTAGTCAAACTCCTCAAAGGTATAACAAAATTAAATATTTGTAAAAATAACGCATGTAAAATATTTTTATTTTGAATCATAGAGGAGCGTCGGATTGGAGTTTCGTGCGTTCCAAAAAACGAGGAAAAAGGCGCAGAGTGTAGCGGAGCAATCCGAGGACAGTGTCAAGAGACGAAGAGAGTGGGGGAAGGGGGGGGGGGGTGGCCAAAAGGTCAATTAATAGTCGGACCGATCGCACGGAATTACTTCGGAATTTTGATTAAAGTGTGCAACACGAGCAGACAAATGTATACGCGAGCCGGGGTGGAGGGGTGAGGGTGGGGGGAGGGACGTTGTAATTCCGCTGTGAAAACAAAAATCGGTAAAAAACGTAAAGGGCTGGAAAGCCGGGGTTCGGCGTGACGGGCTATAATCTTGCTGTCGTCGAAATCCTTTGTTGTTTTTCACGTTTGCCGTTATTTGTTGATGGTGAAATACGAGCTATTAATAAAAATCTGAAACATTTTTTCCCCCGATTGATTCGAAACGCGCGCCCGAAAAGCCCGGTTGTGCAAACTCGTGTCGTCCAAGGAACACCTTTCCTGTTTAGTGACAAACGTGTTTCGCGCGTGTGTTCTTTTTTTTTTTTATTGTTTTGTGTTTTTCCGTTCGACGATTTAATTACGTCTGAAGTACGTATAAAAATGCTTTCACGAGCGATACGAGAGTGCGGATGGAGAGGGGGCTGGTGGATATCGATAAATATTTGGAGCATTTTTTTTTTTTTCGTAGTCAATTCCGTCCGGCAGAACACTGGAAAAAATGCTTGATACATATTTGCGAGCTGCTCGTTTTTCTGTGATAGCCTATTTACCAAATACGCGTACAAGCGAATGCAAATTTTCCCGGCAAAAAATTGGCTGCGCCGTGAAAAACAGAGTGTCTGTTGACACGGGCCCGACGGGAACTTTTTCCCCGCTGTTTGTGTGCGTGTGTGTGTGTGTGCTTCTAAGCAGGACCGATGGAAATCAAATAACAGCTCGGAGACGATCCAGGATCATCGGGGAAGATCGTCGATCTACGGTTTCAGTTCCGACAAAAGAATATTTAAAACCTCTTAAATGGAAGTATTAGTCTTTAGCTTACGAGACATTACTGCTACACGATATAAGACACAAATTCCGATTTTTTTGTGAAACTGGTTCACCAAAACGTAATTTTTACCAACACTATAGTTTTTAGTTTTTACTGGCATTCGACAATGTTAAACAGCACCATTAGTTGTAATAATTGGCTTTCTGTTTTACTCATTATTAACCATATTTTTCACTATTTTATCGAAATTCTAAACTAAACTTTATTTTTTCTTTACTGTTTTATTTCATTTATTTCATATTTGTAACATCTGTTAGAATTAACAGATGAATGTTGCCTTATAAAAATGACAAAATTTAATTTATTTAGACTTTGCACGGTAAAGCATCTTTATAATATGAAAAATTGTCAAATAAGAAATCTAGAACCGGTCATTTGACCGACGGTGGTACGTTCAGTGTTAAAAAATCTGGGACCAGTATTTCGACCGTGGCTAACAGACATAGCGTTCAAAACATGCGAATCAATTTCCCTATCAACTGCAACGACACGTTCGCCTAAAATGGAACGCCCTTCGAATGAAGGATCGGTCGAAACGAGAAGGTCCTGCCCGATCGATTAGCCAATTGAAAACGAATTTTCGTAAACACGACCATTTTTCAGGGTAGCTGGAGCAGCGTGGGGTCAGCGTGGCTGCCATAAATCATTTGGCCGGAACGCATCCCTTAGCGTTCCACGCCCCGACAATAAACTGGGGACATTGCACGTGTAATCAAAGGTTGGCAGGGTCGTTGTGCGGCCTTAATGCCGTTTCCTGGGGGCGTGTAACCTGGTGTCATAGTATTCATCGATGCCTGAGAAATAGACAGCCCCGACAAATTGGCTGGGAAAGACTCTATATTGATATATGTCATTCTCGATATATGTCACCGAGGCGGGTCTTGCCAGCGACATATATCCTCCAGAAGACATACCCGATGCATCCAAGGCCATTTGCGGGATATACTCCGAGGTAGTGGGGATAATTCCGCGACACTTATCACCGAGGCCTTGGCGACATATACAGAGAAACCAGTGCATTAGGTTCTTGCATTAGAAATGCCCGATTCGAGAGATATAAAAATACTATCACAGTGACTTCGAGTTTAGTAATAATCTTCAGAGTCGTAAATTTTACTTATTGTCGTCAAAAATTTTTAAAAATTTATTTTCCCGAGATCCGGCAGATCTTAGCAGTCCCGAAGATCGGTGAATGGGCCCCAGGCAGAATGCTAGTTCTTTCAACAGGTTCGTGTCCGGCGTTCTCACAATCGATCATCGATCCCGGACGCAACACTCCGCCCTTCATCGAAGCCTACATTCGATTCTCGTTTAGGGACAACGTGAAAAAAAAAAGCACCGACCCAGTCTGCGCAACGAGTCGGTGCCAGGAGCCATTGAACGGCAGGCCAAAAGAATTCACGAAAAAGGCACAACATGAATTTCACGGCGATTCTGCGCGGCACAATGAGACTCCGGATCCGGACGTTTTGACTTTTGTCCGGTCTTTAACCATTACCGAGGGTTCCTTCGCAGTCCCGGTTCTTCGCCTCTTCAATCCCGAACCGGACGTTTGCTGCTCCGGATTCGAGCCCTTTTCCTATTCACCCCCTCCCTCCCTCCCTCTTACAAATTCCGCACGAAGACTTACCGAGCCTTCGACCCCCTTCCACCCTCGCTTCACGGACCCTGAAGAATACAGCCCATTATACATTCATTTGTCGTCGGGCCAAGTAATTGGATCTTTTGATGACTTTGGAATTTCACCGACGTTGACTTGCTCTTCAAAATTTTTCACAGCTTCAGTGTCTTGAGTCTTGAGTCTTTCAGAATCTTGGATATCCTGCGAGTTTTATTCCCAAAAAAGGGTGCGAGCACGATTCGAGCAAAACGAACAGCCACGGTCCGTATATCAATTTGCGATTGATTAGCAGGTTCATGAATCACCGGGGCAACGTTAATGTCGATGATAATGGAGGAGCAATTTGTACCTGCGTGTATCCCCGAGCGACCTAGCACACCCAGGGGTGCAAAATGGTCGGCAACAAAGTGTCCTGCGGGGTTGATCGATGCTCTCGAACCGCCGCCGAGGAACCTCGGTCTCTCTAATCCTATCGCGATAGAAATCTAGGCCCTGTAAGATCGTTTGTGCGTTTACGTGTATCGGACCCGGGTTGTTAGGTCGTCGACGGGTTCACCCTAAAAGTCCTCGGGTGCCGGCGCGCGGAAAGGGAAGGAAAAGGGACCGCCTGCCTCGTAGCATGGATTGGATTGGATCGGCTTAACACTGATTTAAGCCAATCAGCAAACAGCCAGTCACCAGTCTCGAACCTCAACATTGATCTCGTTAGCTCTTTACAAGTTCAATGTTGCGTCCCCCCCTTTCGCCCGGGAAAAGAAACCGGTCACGCATAATTCGCGATTCCTCTTCCCTAACCGATTGCCTCCTATTCACTCGACTCTCCTCGACCGCGAATCCTGCTACCGAATTCCATCTCCGGAAATCGCTATCTTCCGCTGGGCTTTCCGAACCGATTTGCTTGAGCGTTGGAAGTCCGGTTTCTAACTCTTCGGATTCGTTCCCGAAGAAAATTTTTCAATGTCCTCAAAGACTCTTCTAGTGGTAGCATTTTCTACCAAAAAACGTCTTTGGTTCTCCACCTGAAATTAG
Organism: Seladonia tumulorum; assembly: GCA_913789895.3. Taxonomy (NCBI): domain Eukaryota; kingdom Metazoa; phylum Arthropoda; class Insecta; order Hymenoptera; family Halictidae; genus Seladonia; species Seladonia tumulorum. The sequence goes on from OU565280.1 coordinate 8,964,972, forward strand.
TGATAGTTTTAGTGTCAGTATTCTCGATATATGTCGCCAAGGCCTGGGTGATAAATGTCGCGGAATTACCACCACTACCACGAGGTATACTCAGTGAGGGGCCCCGAAGGTCGAGAGGCCTCCGACGCCTAGGAGTATAAACATAAAGTCTCCTGGACGATACATGACACTGAAAGGCCCGCGTTGTTGACAAATATCGAGAGTTCACTATAGTTAGTGAAAGTAGAGGCCTTTAAAATGAGACCAGGATTATTAGATTAAACACCGCCGCGTTTTCGAGTCTGGGGGATGACCAGTTCTGGATCCTTTTTTGGAAAAAAGAGTCGAGTGATCCAAAGAGAGATGAAACAGCGGACAGGAAGAAAATTTGGAGTACCAGGAGCGATTAGGCTCGAAGGAATCGCGCGCGACGTAACGATACGGCTAAACATACTTCCATAAAGTCGCACACATAGTGCAACGGAGTTCATACAGCGGCGTGGAACGAGCTGGATGTTAGTATTTTAAGCCTATTTAAGTGTGTTTGTCGTATAATATTGACATCGTGCACACAAGCAAAGATAGCACCGCGTGCACACACTCGCACACGCACGAGTCAATCCTCTTTCTCCCTCGGTCTAGTCCGTGGTTCCTCGTCCTCTTTCGCACCTTTGCTCACCCCCTTGGCTATCTCGCTCTTTCTTTCGCTTTTCTCCTTCCACCCCCCCCCCCCTCTCTCTCTCTCTGTTTCCCCACTCTTTCGCTCTGGCCCTCTTCACCCCTTTTTTTCCGGAGGTGTAGGCGCACACGTAAGAAAACACACGCACAAATGAGAGGAGAGGAGCCGAGGGGAGCGAGTGAATCAAATCGCGGTGTGTGCTCGGCAAACGACGCCCCCGCGTCGCGACGCCTTCTTCTTTCACCCCCCGCAAGCTCACGGGTACAGAAAACGCGGAGATTCCGCAGCGACACACACACACTCTCTCTCTCTTTCTCTCTCTCTATTGCAAACTTCGCTACCGTTACGTCGAGATTAGCCGCGATCGATTCCGTCTTTCGATGTCTCTATGAGAGCAAACACTGTTCTCTTAGGCTCCCGAACAACGTTTCCAGATCCTCGCAATATGATCAATAGACTGCGGATCTTTATGCAAAATAGGAATTAATAGGTTCCTACGACCGGTATTCCTTTCTTTCTTCAAAGATATTAATAGGTTGCAAATGATGCATGGATATTTTCAAACTCTTCTCACGTTTCTACTGTTTTCAATTGTTCCAATGTCCAATTGTCCAGATTGCTCCATTGTTCCAATGTTGTTGTTGTTTCAATTGTCAAACATCATCTTCAATGCCAAAATATTCCAAAACTCTTCAATCGTTTCCAGAGAACCCTAAAAGAAGTTTCAACTTATCACTACAGTGTCTACTCGATATATGTCCAAGAAAGGGGTCTAGCCACGGACATATATCGTCCAGAAGATACTATTCTCTGACCCACGCGACCTTGCCACAAAGTAGAGAGAAACAGTTCGCTTTCGACTAACAAAAAGTATCCTCCCAAGTCATACACGCACAAAGAGGTGTCGCATTCGCCGATAAACTAACAAATGCAATTTGCCGTCGCGTCTACGCCATCCAGAATGAAAAAAGGCCCCGATGTTTCTCGAGCGAAATTCCGTCGGACGTTTCCACCCCCGTGGCGGCTCGAGTGAAAGGCTCCCATAAAAAAGAAAGGGAATAGGGTAAACGTTTGCACAGTTCTTTGGCAGAGGCTACGCGGGGTGAGTGTAAAATACGTTGCGTCTATAAACATAATTTATCGTAATCGATTCCCGGGGTCCGGGGGGCTCTCGTGCCATTGGTAGCCCCGCTGCGCCGGTGGTATGTTCCATGGTGTTACATAATTGTTTGCCTCGCAGCATGGGGCGGGCACGCCCCACCTGGCGCTACGGTCCCCCATTCATATCCCGCGGGCCGTAAGACCGTGACAAGGGCGATGTGCCTCGGCCGGTTTTGGCCCCGTTACTTTTCGGCCCGGTAATTTGTCACGATTACCAGGAGATTACTGGTGTCGCTGACAGCCTTTTGGCTACCGTTTGCCAGCCAGACTCCGGGCTGCTCCTCCCTCGAGATCCTCTTCCTGATCTTCGCCTTTGATTAAAAGCTGCTGCGCCATTCACCGACGACTTCCGGCCAGAGGTATTCGGACACGCTCCAAAACGCCATTACCATTTTCGAAATATTCGCCACGAATAATATTCGGTCCCGTAACGTAAGTCCCATAACCTAGATTCACAGGGCATTGAAAGCGGTTATTTTACATTACTTTGTAAAAATAACAAAAATACATCTATCCCAATTCGGGGGCCATTTAAAGCAATAAAAGGTTTAAAAGAATTTGAGAACGTTGGTCTACTATTTCCATCTTCCTAGAATTATTAAAGGGAGAAAAAATCCTGTAAATGACTAGTACAGTGAATGTTGCATTTAAAATACACAGTGCACACTGGAAATGTAAAAGTCACTAACCGTGGTGGTGTGGGTAGTTCCAGTGACCTTTAAATGAGAGCAGTGATTTATATCGGGAATTCACTGTACTGTGTCTTGTAATTGATATAGACAATTTTGGTTTCGGTACAGCTGGTATTAACAACGTGCTGTTTACCATTGCAGTCTAATAATAGCATAAACAAACTTCCAAGAATAGAAAGCAATCGGACCAAGAGGTTATGTTCTCAAAATTTGGAGGACTCACCTTGTTTACCCAAATCTTATAAATATTTCCAGGTGTTCCCAGCAAAAAGACTAACGTTCCCCAACCCAACGGCTGCGCGCACTCAAATTTTTGGAGATCACATAATGTTTCTCCTTGCAAGCACAGATTTAATAACAATGGCCTCCGGCCCGGTGTAATTGGGGCAGCATGAACGAAACGTAACGTCCTTAGTCGAATTCTATCGTGTTTACAAACCTGTTGACTAACTCGGAGAGTCGGTCTCTGTCAATGTTTTTGCAAACGATTACGAAATAATCCGGCAGGCATTGTATACATATGAAGTCGGGCGCGCGCGCGCACGGGCACAGGGCCTGCGCGCGTCTGACTGTGTGTGTGTTCGAAGAATGCAAATGATAATCTCGGAGCGACGATTCCGTTTAAGGTGCATCAACACCTCGAACGTTGGTGTACGTCATTAATTAAATGGAAGAGTCGATGGAGTGGTGCGCAGCGGTTAGAGGCTGTAGACAATCTCCAAATATTTGCGAGGCCAAATATCTTACCTAAACATCGGAGTGACACGGTAGTTTCTAACCATCACTCTCATCTCTTGCGTATAACTGCTTTCTGAAGCGTCGTGCTCGCGCTGGGACAACACCGACACTGAAACGAAACAATACATCTGTAACGACACTTGTTACGAATAACCCATGCATAAAAATACAATCGATTTTTTGACCAAAAATAAAAAACAAAACTGTTTTCTACTGTTTTCCTCGCCTTTTGAACAGTAGGTTCACGGGACCCGACAACCTAATATTTTTTATCTGATATTTCTAGGTTAGAAATCTAATTCTAATATTTTTGATCATTTATTTTGCGTAGGGATCCACTGTCTGTAACAATTAAAGAATTTAAGTTTTGTATTATTTCCAGCATATTACAATTATTAAGAAATGAATTGTCTATGTGGTTACAAATAAAATTATCAAATAATAATATTCTGATTTCAGATTATTCTTGGGCCTGCGATTTTATCTGCATAAATAGAAAATATATTTTTGACACACCTAGTACACGGGACCCAATTACTGTGTCTGGATTAACTATACTTATTTTTAAAGCATAAAGAATATTAAATTTTTTGCATTAAAATCAGTTAATCTTCTTATGTAATTTTTAATATTCGTTATACGTTAAAAATAAGCGTAATATTAATACAGACACAGTAATTTTGGGTCCTTTGCTATAATAATCTCAGCACGTGGATGACCGAGTTTTCGAAAAATATGAGATTTTCAGCAATGACGTTAAACAAACATTTTTCTAAATAAAATCTAGCTGTTATTATTCTTGGTCACGAAAAAGAGATTATCCACTTCATTCTCCGTTATTAAAAACAATATTGTTTGCGCCGGCAAAGCTGTCGAAAATGGCAAATCATCAGTTTCGAAAACCAGTTTTCACGGGTTTTTTCGGGGTGAGGGGGGAGGGGGGATGGGAGGTCTTGATCGAGAATCACACGTGGCTAGGTCGTAAAAGAGTTTTATGGTGTTCCATGTGAACCAAGCATGGTCATAAACCCACAAACCCTTCCTAATATACTACCGGGTGGTCCTCGGAAGAAACCGCAGGTCCTTTCCAATTTCGATTCAATGTAGCCGGTCATTAACCGGTTGTTAGGGTTGTTTACCCTCGCGGCCACGGAAAATTAGCATAGTGTGCGACGATCATCCACGCCGATTGAACGTGAACCGCGCCTAACGCGTACGTTATAAATAATTTCCGATTTAACTGCGTGTGGCAGTTTTTTTTCCATCGGAATATGTATATTTGACGTTGCGAAATTCATTAAAATAAAGTTTGCATAAATAATATTTATTTTCTGCAGAGAGATTACGTTAATTGTCGATCGGATATCCGAGCGAATAACATATACGTCGAACAGAGCCCAGAAAATTATGGATTATTGTGAATTGAATATGAAGACAGAACCGCCGAACGCAAATATTTCGAGGCACGTAAGCAACACAACCCGAAAATTAAATTGCATATTACTGAAATAATTAAACTCTCTGTTTGCTTTACACTCGACCACGTCAAAAATTTCGAGACCCGTCGGCGTCCCGTCGTTTATTATAAAAATATAAAAAAAATACATCCCAGCGAACGGAATTTATCCTGTTCGATATAAATTTTACGGCGCATTAAGCCGATTTAACGTTTTCATTGGTTCGGCCTCCAAATTTGCTATGCTTGTTAGCCTCGCTAATGAATTATTGTAGATGACGTGGTCGAGATCATTTTTCTGTCATTACGAAATATTATCTTGTCGTACTTGTATGGATATTGCTCGCCACGTTTTTGGAAGTTTGTATAACCGGTATTTGTGCTTTAATAATTAGGTTAGTAATTTCTATAACTAAGTTTGTATCATACTTATTAACACAGGATAATTTGAAGTCCTCGGGATGGTGCATTCTGTGGAGACTGGGCAAATGGATCACAGTTATTTTCAAAGCACAATTAACATTAGAAAAGAGGTATATAACACATTAACTGATTTTAACAAAACGAGATTTCAATGACAGCACGGACGCACGTGTCACGTAGACGTATACTAGGTATTTAGGGTTATGCAACACATGCAAGAAAAATGCAGATGGCGCAAGGGGGCGACTTGAGCATAAAATTCCAAGACATTCATTCTCAACAAACATAGTCATCGATAGATCGATGTTTCAGTCGGCTGTTGAACACTTTGCGATCCGACGTGTTCCATCTTTTTCATTTCGGAATTTGCTACAAAATGTCGTAATTATATTCTCGCAGTTAGTTCTGTTAACCTATTTAAGTGCCATGGAATTATGACATCGTTGATGACCATAATAGAAATCGACAAAATGAGCAATTGGAAAGGATCAACACGGTCAGCTGCCGTGAGTACTGTTATGATTGATACAATATTTTCTAAATCTTTTCTCAAGGACACGAAGCTCTGGAAAATGAGACTTAAACTGATCGTGCTCAGTCCAATTTATAGATGTTTGTCGGTAGGTGTCTTTTATTTTCAAGGGCCCAGTTTTTCGTAGATTCGCGATAAGGTAGAGCGACTACATTACCGTCAAAAAATTGTTTCACGTGTCCCAAATTTTCCTCCTTGTATAACAATATTTTGTCGCAGGTAAAGGGCTCATTCGAAAGAGAAAGGTTGAATCTAGTGCGCGGTGGTCAGGGATAGCCGAGATTATGCAGATATTTGGTAACATAAGCGTCAGAAGTAGGCCAAAAATTGACGATGCGCATGCCGTGGAATCTGAGCATTTTTATGCCATTGGATGAGTTTTCTGGACGAAATCGAGACCATAGCGAGCTGGAAAATATCTCCAGTTACAAATTGAGAGCTATATTTACTTATTTACTTGAAAACTTGAAACACGTTTCTGGCGTCACAGAACTCATAATATCTATAATCCAGAGCAAAAAGTGTGATAAGTGTAGTCAGAGACTTAAGACCCGGATCAAGACCAAGACTTAAGTCTGTGTCTGAAGGCTGTTAATGGAAATTATTCATTAAAAAGTCCGGGCCCTTAAACACAATTTATTTCCGACATAAACATAGAGTTTATCTCGCAGGAAAGAGACAACAGGGTCTGTTGCTGGCCAGGGTGTGAAACAATGGAGGTTTGCGAGACAACGAAACGCGTGTCGCGTCTCGGTTTTTCTGGGTCGAGGCTGGCCCATGGCAACTGTAGGCTGGCAAACATGATCGCAGCCGAAAGCAAACGCGACACTTTGATCAGGGCCGGCTGGAAGCAGCGGAAGTGGCGCGTGCATTAAGCTCTTCCGCGAAGCAAAGGGAATTGGGGGGGGGGGTGAGGGATGAGGGGATGCGAGGGCGAGGGGGTCGCGTGTGTCCGCGGGTCACCCGGTATCTGGCTGGTTATAATGTATGGCCTAGTCAGGTTCGGCACGGTCCAGTAGGGGGGTTCGGTTGACAAATCATTAACTATGCATCGAACCGGCCTGCAAATACTCGTTACTAGTGCTTCTCCGTACTAGCCCACCCTCGGCCTCGTTCCTCCACCTCCACCACCTCCTCCGCCTCTTCCACCCCCTGGCCCCCCTCTCTGTCGCCCTCTCGCCCCGCGCGACCCTATCTCTCTATGCTTCGGGGCCCCTCCAACCCCCGACACTCCTTGCCACCCTCCCCGCGAACCGACAAACGCGGCACCATCAACGTACCTTCTGTCAATAGGCCAACCTAGCCATACCTAAATACATCGGTAATCATTATGCAGCGTTATAACATCGACTGCGATCAAACCCCTCCCCGCGACTCTTCGACATTTTTGGCGGATCATCTCGGGCTACCAGTTATGGCATCTCCATAGCTGTGCCAATGGTCGACCCGGGCTTTTCCGAGCCTGTACTCGGGTCAGTCGTCTCCAAGTGCATCGATGAAATACGCTTCGATTCGACAAAAACAAAAATTGCAAAAATTGCTACTGTCCTACGCACAGCATGTTGCACGTACAACCGATTGGGAAGTTGTGTGTCTGTTGTTAAGGCCTTGTTATTGCTGCTCACTTTCCACAACACGATTCTAACAATATTTGTATTATAGGTTGCACGGTGATTTCTCTATATATGACACCAAGGTCAGGATGATAAACGTCGGGGAATTATCGCCACCACCACGGGACATACCCCCTGAGGAGCCACGAAGCTCGAGAGGCATCAGAGTGTAAACACGGCTCGGAGTGTGACTCCTGGACGATACATGTCGCCTGCAAGATCCGTGTTGTTGACATAATTTATTGTTTTCAAAATCCGGAATGTGATTAAACGAGAAGTGGGCCAAATAAGCAATGAGTCAACATCAATTTCTAACGAATGAACAGGGGTACCGCAAACAAACTTGTAGGGGACACCGTAGTTGTTCTTTCGTTTAATACGAATTACGTTAGCTCAGTGGGCAGGTCACCCTAATTCCGCAAAAGTGAGAGAAGGAAATGAAAGATTGAAATTTTGTTGTTCGACGGCTCCTTTTAGAGAAAACCTAGTTCAAAGGTCCGTCGGGTTCGCGTGCTTTAGCATGCAAGAAGTAGAATCGGTGGTGCACGATCAGACCCGACAGCCGAATCTTCAAACTCGGTTTACCAGAAAACGAAGCGCCAAATGAAAAAGTGTTATACTTCATTTTAAACATTTTTAAATATTCTCTTACTCTGTGTGGAATTTCTATGACATAACAAGAAGCCCAAAGTAGTTCGAATCAGAGCTACTTGTATCCACGCATTGATAACAGTAGCCTTTCCTTGGGTAAGTATAGGAGTCCAAACACATCTGAAAGGTATCATAGACCTCACGTCTGTTAAACCGCTCTGAGATCGGCATTGTTTTCCAGAGAAGTCGAGCAGGAGCGAGTCCCGGGTCAAACGGTTCGGCACAACAACCTCTCCTAGGTCAGTTCCGTCTTCCATACCGAAAATCCCAGAGCATGGTGATTAAAAGGTCCCGCGTGCGGTGGGCTTCGCGAAGGTAGAGCTTATCGAGCTCGGGCGACAGTAAGCATGGCGACGTAAGAAAGAACAGGAAAGAGAGAGATAGAGAGAGGGAGAGAGAGAAGAGGCAGAGAGAGAGGGAGATGGAGCGAGCTAGACGGAGCCCAGTGGGTTGCATGTAAAGGGAAAAGCGGTCCGTGTCGGGGAGGCAGAGAGAAGGAAAGAGAGAAGGAGATAGAGTACATGCCGCAGGATGGTTGGTATACAGTAGCGCGTATAGTCCGCTGGTCGATGGTGCGGCCCGTAACGCCCAGCTACTGCGCAACCAATGCGCGAGTCCACCATGTTTAATGCTGCGAATTCGCTCACCCTCCGAGGCTGTTCGCCCTCGTCCCTTCAGCCCTCCTCGCCCAGCATGCTGGTACCGACCCTAACCTCCGTCTGCTCGTCCTCCTATCCCCTCCGTCCTGCCCTTTCTGCCCTTCCTTCGTTCCTTCGTTCGCCGGCTATGCAACGGATCGCCTCTCTCTCTATCTCTATCTCTCTTCCTCTCTCTCTCTTCAGGTTCCATCACTGTCGAACCAAGCGGCCCCGCATTGCTTCTGCGAGCCTCCTCTCCTCAGCGATCCACTCGGGCGCCACATAACGGACAACAAATTCCCATGTACAAGCGGCTGGAAACCGCATCCAGCCATCCACCGCCCCTATTCTCTCTCTTCATCCCCCCGGGTTTCTCTACCCTCTTCTTCCCGTTGTCCCTCGTTCCATCCCCCCATCCCTCCCTCCCCCCGGTTTCAACAGGATCAACTCGTCCCTTTTTCTCTCTCCCGCGCGCGTTTTGTCTCTTCTATCTCGTCCTTTTCGTTCACCGCTTTCTCTCGACAAACCTCCTCTCTCCTCCACCTCCTCCTCCACCTCCTCCATCACTCCCGTTTTCCCAACCGACTATCTATCCGTTCTCCAGCTCTGTTTGTACCCCGATCCTGCCTGGAGTCGATCGCGAACCGGCGAACGGGGGCTGTTTTTAACGTGTTTTTCACGAGGTTCAATTATGCTCTCCCGACCAGCCGGAATTGTAGCCAATCATTAGCGAGATGAAAGGTCCTCCGGGGTGCGCCACCCACACCCCCGGAACCCGCGGACGCCGATTAATCGTTGAAGAGGGGGATGATGTTGTTGGCCGGACGAACGTGTGTCTCTTTTCGAGATTCGGTAATTGGCAGACGGGATTTAATCGAAGGAGAATCGCCACGGGGGTTCAGGTGTGACCGAGTCAGCTCGCGCTCCTTTTGAGGTTATGTTTAGCTGCTCTCGAGAGTTCGACTACTGGCGATCACATGGACCGAGTGGCTGCTACGTCGGGGAGGGATCCTGGAATGGACTATTAAAATTAAATATTTTTTCATTAGAAAAAAATATTATAATAAAGTTAGGAGGACTGTTTACTTTGACGATTATGTCGATAACCTACTTTCCCACTTTACCCACCTTCTTCGGGACTTCTTTAATGCTTTTTTTGACCAATACCAAGACCATTCGAGATTTTTATGTTTTTTGTTACTGGACTATGGATCTGTATGCAAAATAAAAATTTTTGCAAGAGTCCAGAAAAAGTCCAGGGGAAGAAATATTCCATATTAATATCTTTCTATTGTTTCGTAGAGCACTGGTTATTGGCGCAAGTATCAAACCGCTTGTGTTTCATCATCGAGTCGGCTTTTGCACTGGGATCGAAGACTCGGAATCTAAAAATTCCAGTAAGATTTCGCCGGCAACGGAGGGAAATCGCTCGAGGGACTGAAAGAAGCTTGGTGCTCATCCAGATGTGGGGGCGAGGGGGCGAGTGCGGTCTGTTAGAAGGGAGGATGCGCGAGTATAATAAAGGGTAAACAGTCTCTCCCACCCCCCCTGTCGGATCTCCTCCGTCGGGCTGGCCCAGCGGGCACGAAAGGTCCTTTACGATTTTGTGAGATTTTCAGTTAATTTTCTGGTTCCTCTTATGGAGCACTCCATCAACCATCCCCTTCTCCAGCTTTCTGGGAGGCTATCTCTCGTCCACCATTCGGATTCTCGGCCTGGAGCCCTTCCCTTTTCGTAAGAGTTTTCAACCCTTCCAACGAGGCAGCCTGGTATAATATTCAATTACATAGCTGCAAGTAAAGTCAAACAAACCCACGGGGCTGCAAATCTCTCTGTCTCCCTCTCTCGCTCTCTTTCGTCTTCCGCCTCGATCTTTCTCCCTCCTTCTTCTCCATCCCTCTTTCTCTCTCTCTCTCTCTCTCTCTGGCCCCTTCCAGGGTTGGTCGAGACTCTCCTGGAACCGGGTGGGTGTATACACCCACCCCGTGTATATAACGTTGCGTTACTCCACGTTACTTTACCGTAGCGTTCGTGCAGTTTGCAGAGACGCCTAGCCATGGTAACGAAGAGAGTGCAAATTCCTGTTTGGAAAAGACGAGACTATAGCCCCCGTTATTCACCCAGGGCGGCCGAGCGTGCTCCAAAAGAAACACGATGCCCTCTCCCGCGTGTACACGTTTTATGAATTTAACCCGACCTTAACTGCACCTGGAATGCGGCACGCCACCCGCGATACGACCCGCCAAACATCCGCCGATTTAGCAAAGGATCCCCTCCGTCCCCCCTCTCTACCCCCCACCTCTGCTCCCATACTCTTCGCCGAGAAGTATATTAATCACTCAGACCGCGACACACTCCTGTCTTTCGGAGCTTTAATCTCTTCGAAGTTAAATAGGATTAATTAGCGGATTCACTGGTCCCCCTTCTCACGGCATTCTTGCGATCCGTGTACTGTTTGACCCTGGGAAGTTGACAGCGACCGTGTTGAAATCTGCATCAATTTTTGATAGGCACTTTTGTGCTCGTTTATTGAACTCTTAGAAGTTAAGTAGGATTAAATAGTGGAGGGACTGATTGACCCCATAATGGCATTCTTGCAATTTGTGTACTGTTTGACCCTGGGAAGTTGGATGATGCTGACGATTTCATAGGTACAAGACTTTCATTGGATATTTGAAAGTTTTGCTAATTTTATACAATGGAAAAAATTGTATTAAATTTTCCATCGAATGTGTATTCCCAAAAATATGGTCTCAAAAGCTGCAAACTTTATCAACGTTATTTATTAATATATTATAACGAAACAAATAGGGAACAGTGAATAAAGTACATTATTGTTATTTTCAGAGATCCTACCGGCCCAAGAGGAAATTTTCAACCGAAAGAGGGGGTCTGTTTGAAAAGGATGAGAGGCAAGTAAATTAACATAATTTCCGAGAGAGGACCATTCACCCCCCGGAACCTATACTCCTATAATTAAGCGCGAGGGATCGGCTCGGTGTCGGAGCCAGTCGAATGAATTCTTCCAACTCGCTTCGATTTTCGAGCAGGTTTTCGAAATTGTACATCTTGTATTGATCATGCTATCAGCCTGTATTCCCGAAGTGATTTCGCTGGCGCCATCTGTAGAGATTGTCCGGAGTGAGGGAAATCTCAAGGGTTCTAATAATCGGTTCACCTTCGGATATTCGCTTCCGGCGAGAGAGAACAAACATTCGGAACGGCAAATTGTTTAACGTGATATGCAACGCCGGAAAGATCTGTGTATCGTGCAGAAAAAAAGCAGGGCACCATGCTATCCCGTGATGGGGGTGCAAATAAAACTGAAATTAAAACGAGCTCCACCATGATTCTGGACACTCTTATAACACGGTCGGTTCGTTCCGTCTTTGAAACCACGTCCAAATGGCAATGATAAAAATTGTCTGGGATATTCAGTGCAATTTGCAGTTTCAACACGCTTTCATGCATCAAGTGCAAATTAATTTAGAATCCAGGAACATAAAAATATACAACAATCTTGCTGTTTGTTAACAAAAACATGCAAGAAGATTTAAAATGACATTGAATAACCTGGGTACTCTTGTACTGCGTGTGGTAGCGAAACCGTGTTATACAGAAACCATGTTATATCTAAGCCGTGTTATAAGGAAACCGTGTTGAACTGAGCACAAAAATAACGCAGATATATATGGAAACCGTGTTATACCGAAACCGTGTTGAATCTAAACCGCATAAACCGTAGAAAATACCTGGGTATAATAACCTGGGTACTCTTGTACTGCGTGTTGTAGCGAAACCGTGTTATACCGAAACCGTGTTATATGGAAACCGTGTTATATGGAAGCCGTGTTATACCGAAATTAAGCGTAGAAATAACACAAATTATGGGGAATCTGTTTCGTATAATATCGAAACCGTGTTATATGGAAACCGTGTTGTACCGAAACCGTGTTATACCGAAACCGCGTTAAAAGAAATTTAAAAGTAGTAATTCCAAGTATAAATCATGCGGCCACCTCTTTCGGGAGGCCGGTTAGGCGATCGGACAGCGTCAGAATAACGGTAATAAAGTTTCTCGATGGGATTACGACTTCGTGCGTCGAGCTCATTAAAATGTCAGGACGATGGGACAACGTTACGGTGTAGAAGGAGGGCCCGACGCGCAGTTTACGAGAATTATCGACGATGATGAGCAGACAATGAGACCAACTCGGCCGGAAACGCCGGCATAATGGGCCACGCTTGTCCTGCTCGGCTGAACCCCTTACGATTCACGCTCGCAACTACCCCCTTTGACGTACAACTGACGAGTCGAGGCGAATTAAATATGAATAAGCGGAGCGCCGTGCGACCAACCGATTCTCATGGCTCGCCCACTTTTACCGGACAAATTACATTGCACTTGCGGGCGCAACGGGTTGTTCACCGGGGGTTGGCTCGGCGTTAGGTGCTTTGCCGAACTTTTATCATGATCAAATGGACTTGACCGGAACCCTATTAGACCTAAAAATCTTTTTCTCAATTTTCTTTTCTTTATAATTTGCGTTACCATACTATTATTATTTATATTTTATTTATTTCTCTTATCACGGTGGCATGTATCAGGTGTAAGGTACTAAATAACCATAACTTCCCTGAGTAAAACTTGCAATTCGTTGACAGAATATTTTACAATATTTTGAACAATTGATTCACTTTGAAATTAACTAATAGTAAATAAATTAACTTCGAGGGTTGTTTTCACCCCCTGGATCATTGCAGGTCCCGCACAAAATTATATTAAAATCCTTACAAGAAGAGAACGCTCCGATGCTGAGATTAGCGAACCCTAACCTAAAAACCAGCCGACCCTAACCTAAAATTTTCGATAGAAAGATGGCAGAAATTGGAGATTCCATGGGGATTCAAGATTTTCGAGCATTTTCGAATGAATTGTATTCGAAGAATCTCCGGGGCGCTAATTGCGAGAGGAATTTCTTCGAAAGCGATCAATCAGCCAGCCCGGGGATTACAGGCGAAAGCAACCGGAAGAAAAGTTGCGCCGAAGGGGTGCTTTCTTCGTCCGGTTCCTTCGTTCCTCCGGAGAACTCTTGGTTCTCGAGGAACACGGACCGGCCACGCTTAATTCCAGCTAATTAATAAACTTTTACCATCTCCTTGTTTGTACCCTGCCGACGCACCCCCGGCACCCTTCTCCACGAAACGTTCGAATTCATCTCCTAACCAGTTCGTCTCAAAGGGTGGCTTTACTGTTCGTTCACTTGCGGCCCTTTTCCACCCTCGCCCTCTCTGCGTCACGGACTCCCATCCTCTCTCTCTCTCTCTTTCTCTCCCTCTCCCTCTCCCTCTCTCTCTTTTAACGTCACCCTTTCGAGACCGGGTTTAACCGGCTTCAAAGACACCGTACAATCATCCGCCTTCCGCTAGACGAAGTTCAAAGACCGGATCTTCCGTCTCCCGCCTACCTCCAACCGGGTTTTTTCTCCTCCAATGGAAAATGGTTTCCGGCGTCGCAGAATTTTCCGCCCGGGTTTCCGGAACTCCTGTTTTCCAGACGAAAAGATTTTGCCGCAAGATGGCGCTCACGTCCATGTGGCTCTCCGTGCAAAATTGCGTGACATCAACAGCGAGAAGTCAGAGCCGTTTACAAATTTTTTCCCCTCTATGAAAATTACACATGGCTACTTTTAAAATCCTCAGGCTAATTTTTACAATTTTTTGCACTGTTTCAAACCTTGCATGATACCGTGTGCTGAAACCTGATCATAAAGTCAGAGAATTTCTAGGTTAGAAAATAAAATTGACATCTCTCTCTCTCTCTCTCTTTCTATTTACAGTTCATACTCGATATATGTCAACAGCACGGGTCTTCTCAGCGACAAGTATCGTACAGGAGATATACCTGAGCCTATGCTACACTCTATGCTATGTTTACACTCCTCCGGGTCCCCCCGATAGTGGGGTAATTCCGCGACGTTTATAATGCAGACCTTGGCGACATGTATCGTGAAATCACTGTATTTGTTTATGAAAATTGGGAAATATTCGTGGAGCATATTATTTAGAGAGGGTTTTATAACTCAGAATCGAAGCACGACTGCACTCTATGCTATGTTTACACTCCTCGGCGTCCTGCCGATAGTGGGGATAATTCCGCGACGTTTATCATGCAGACCTTGGCGACATATATCCAGAAATCGCTGTATGTGGTTATGAAAATTGGGAAAAACCGTGGAGCATATTATTTAAAGGATTTTATAACTTTGAATGTAGAATGTGAGAATGTAGTAGTGGATTTGATTTTTTTTTTTTTTTTGAGTGGCCGGAGAATATTAGAGGATATAATCTGTAGGATTTTACGTTTTTTCTGGAAAATGGTAGATTTTAGCCGGCAGCCGTTCGCCGGCTGGTAACTCGAATTTCCGGTCCACGTGTTGCGAAGTTTGATACGTTGAATCGGAGATACGGTAGGAGATGTGGGCGGAAGCAATCTAAATTCTAATAAGCGGGGGTGGGGGGGGCACTAGTTTAACCGGAATCCAGCGTTTTCAGCGTTTGGGGGAAAACGATCGCGACGGCAGATTTCCGAGTAAGGCGCGTGCGTCGCCGTTTCACTTGCGGCTTTTAATAAATGGTATAAAAACGGGGGATCAAATATTTAACCGGGGAAATATTTGAGCGAGTGCCTATTATTACAGGGTAGTCGCGCGGCATAGATATCCCCGGCCGCGCGCCGCAACCCTATGGTACTCTGCGCCATCCCGTTTATGTCTGGCAAATATACCTAGTTGCTCGTTAGATGTATGTGGAGAGGTGTACGTGTGTCGATTTAAAGCGACACCGACGGTCAAACGAACGAGCGGCCGACGGGCCCTCCAACTTTTCGCGCTACCCGCTTTTTAGTTTAAACATTCTTAACCGATCGCTCGCGCCCCGCCATCGAAATGCTAATTACCAGCGAGAGCTTGAATAATACATCCGACCGGTCGATCTAAACTTTTCCAACTTCGGAACACGTCGAAGAAACTTCCGCCCCTAAATAATATACTCGCCCCAACGAATGCGCGCAAGTAACGTTTCTTAATTTACAGTGAGTGTAAAAAGTGTACACCTCTCATAGTTTTGAGAAAACCATATATTTCTTTATGTAAATCTACATTTTTTTTTTTTAACAAAAACACACTTACGATTGTTGAATGACCTTGGAATAATTATTGTCATTGAATTCCTAATGAAAGGGACTATCATTGTAGGTGTTTAAAAAGGGTGCTTCCATTTTAAAAAGTCAAGGTGACCTTGATGTCTCTAAAAAAAATGACACAAAAACAAAATTTCTTTATAGCATCGTGTCAGCCACATTGTACCATTCAACTTTGTCCTTACCATATTTTAAGTATCTTTAGAAACAACAAAGATATTTGAGGTGACAACCAGATCAGTTTGAGGTGCAAACTTTAGGTGACTCACCCTGTATAATAAGTTAAGAAATAGAAATTTGAATAAACTGCAAAGTTTGTTTCAGATTACTTATGGGTTCTCCTAATATCACAACCAGTTGCATGCTGTTTCAGTTGCCGGGTCAAACCAGACCCGGTCTCCGGGGGGGTGATAAATTCGGATTTTTCGTGGATGGTTAATTTTGAAAAAATTTTGCAAAGAAAGAAAGTGTTGTTGTCACCAAGCCGGTTCTCATCAATTATTCGGCCATGATGGTCGCACGCGCTCGGACGCTCTCGATGTCCACATCGGCGTTTCCGGTCACGTGACCACGCGCCGGACATCGAGAGGGTCAAACGGCTAGGTAGGGCTGTCCTCGTTTATCAGAAGGAAGCCGCGTGCCGGCGACGCGTAATTACACGTCCGCCTTACATTACACACTATTTGCATCGAATTTTCCCCGAACAAGCAAACACGTCCCTGGACATTAATTAGAGGCCGGGCCGGGCGGCGCGGCCAATTTATTCGGTGGCTCGTGGCTCGCGCGATGGAATCTCTTGACTTTCCCACGAAACAGAGGATACACCTCGGCCCTGTCCCATTTGCCGAATCCAAATATTAGACCGTCGCGTAAGGGACGCGACGAGACGCTATTTTTATACGTTTTCGCTTGGATTTCGTCTCGGCTGTCTCTCGGAACAGATTTTTCTAAATCATCTTCTGGACACTGGATTTTATGCGTTTATGACGAAAATCGGTGGGTGTAATTCGAAACAGTGAAAAGATTAAAGGCGTCCCAGATAGCACCCGACGTCTTAAAGACGTCTGTTTTACGTCCATTTTTGGTCTGAACGTCTTACGTCCTGAAAAGACGTCTTGTTATAACAAACATTCAATTTATATTTCTTGTACATGTATACAATATTCAAATTTAATATTTTTCTCATAAGAAAAAATGTGGCTTAAAAAATATTTTTCCAATATTTGACAAACATATCTATCTAATATTTTTGTGCTACTAGGGGTCTGTTTCGGGACGTCTTGAATACGTCTGTTTCGAGACGTCTTTAAGACGTACAGTTTTTTCACAAAGACGTTCCAGAGACGTTCGGAAGACGTTCGTAGGACATTCAGACGTCTAATAGACGTCTGAACGTCTTCGATAGACGTCTTTAAGACGTCTCTGTGCTATCTGGGGTTTGACAATGTCGATATACCATTTCTAACACATAAATATTATTAATGAGCAAAATATATTTTTATTCAGCTCCTATAGATTGCAATTGATGTATAAAAATTTTATTTTCCATAAAGATCCGCGGGCTAACTATTACGTTGCTGAAATGTCCGATTTTGATATACACAATATCTCAAAATTTGTCAGCATTTTAACCCACACTAGTCTAGACTGCGAATTTTTAAGCATTCTCCAAGAGAGTCAAAACCTGCAATAATTTTCCTATCTGTAGACAAAAATATTTTCCAATAATAAATTGGAAGTAGGCACAGTGGGGGGTGACATTGACACAAAAATACGGTTGTAGGTTTTATATAAGTTATTCTAAAAAATTCGCAAGTGACAAATTAAATTGTAACTTGTTACAAATGTTGATTCAGAGTGTAGGCCCCATCAGTTATGGGACCGACCAATCTCCCCATGAGATCCCATGAGAGGCGTACCCAGCGGTGGAGGGGATAAAGTTGCAAGTATCGTGCGCATCTCTGCCGGTAGTACCGAGGCGTTACCGTAATTGCAACTGAGAGTCGAAAATTTCGATTGCGAGCGGTGGTCATTAATTTCCATTAAGTATAGGGCGACTGCGAGTGTAATTAACGGGTCAAGAGTTGGCCCGGCATATTATCCGGTTGAACGGCCCCGTAAAACCTTTATTAGGACATAATTTCGGCCGGCACATAGAGCGACAGTTATTATAGGGAGGATGCGAGTATTTCGGCCGAGGATCCTGAACTCGGTGTCTCCGTTCCCTTCTTTCCTCGCCGTCTATTGCCGGGCAAACATCGCCGGTCGCCTCGTCGCTAATAAACCCGACTTCAGAGACGTGATTTACACACTGGCGCGGTATAAATAACGCGGCCATGCTTCTACGCGCCGCCCCCCTATCATTCGGTCCCACGGAATGATACTACGCGACGTTTAGGGAGGTTTCCGGGGGGTTGCAATCGATCGCGACTGCGCACTCAGATGGTTTTCAACTGTGAGGGCCAAAATTAATTTTTGAAATTTTGTTGGTCAGACTTGAATGCATTAGTCAATTTATATATTATAATTTTTGCAATTTTGTTGGTCAAAATTGCATATATCAGGCAATTTATATATTATAATTTTTGAAATTTTGTTGGTCAAAATTGAATGCATT
The DNA here is from genome assembly GCA_913789895.3 of Seladonia tumulorum. NCBI lineage: Eukaryota > Metazoa > Arthropoda > Insecta > Hymenoptera > Halictidae > Seladonia > Seladonia tumulorum. The sequence continues at coordinate 8,983,352 of OU565280.1, forward strand.
ACTCAATTTATTCATTACAATTTTTAAAATTTTGTTGGTCAAAATTGAATGTATTAGTCAATTTATTCAGTACAATTTTTGAAATTTTGTTGGTCAAAATTGAATGTATCAGTCAATTTATATATTATAATTTTTGAAATTTTGTTGGTCAAAATTGAATGTATCAGGCAATTTATATATTATAATTTTTGAAATTTTGTTGGTCAAACTTGAATGCATTAGTCAATTTATTCAGTACAATTTTTGAATTTTTGTTGGTCAAAATTGAATGTATTAGTCAATTTATTTATTATAATTAATTTTATAGTACCTCTAACATTTAATTGACCCCTCTAAATTGTGAGACAATAACGTGTGTCAAATTCGGAAGCAATATTTTTTATTTACCAACAAATTAATCAACCGATGCATCTTTGTGTTCTTTTTGAAAAATTGTTACGGTCTCAGATTTGAAAATGGGCGAGTTCAAAGTATATTAATTTTGACCCTAACGTTCACAACATGCTACATCGAAATGATTTCGGATTAATTATTACGATTGGTATTCGTGTCACGGATGATGATTTTTGAGCGTCTAATTAACGCGATCCGTGACGCAGTGTTCATCGGTGACCTACATTATGCATATTGTTCATGAGTTATTCATTTTGCCGGAGGAAATGCATAATTTTGGCGGGGAGCTACAATTTTCAAAAGTTGAAAAAGCTATTTTTATTTGCGTTATCAATTTTGGCAAAAAGATCTGGTTCCGAGAGAAACTGAACGCGGGGGTTTTTAATAAGTCGGGAACGATTTTCCGAGTTACGGTAAATTCCGCGAAATTAATGGGGTCGATCGCGCAGTTCCTATTACTCTCTTGATCTTGATAATAAATCCTGGCCCGATTAATAAATCGCCGTTGCAACGTTTACACGGTTAATACAGCATCGCGGACGCTTTGCTTTCTTATGAGTCTAATATTGACTCGCGATCGATTTTACGATTTTTCCAGACCTAACCCCCTCGGACGTAATGCACACTCTCTTTTTTTTTCACAAGATTGCATTACTCTCCCATTACCCGTGTTGACTCAATTTCGTTCCTACGTCTGTCCTGTCAATATTATCCCTCGACTGCCGGTCCAATAAAATTTTGTCCAACTTCTGCAAATCTACTTTTATACGACGCTCTGCAAACACATTAAGTAGCGCGATCGTCTTTTCGTTCCGCGCGAACACCGTGACGAATCGCGCACAACTTTTCCGAAATGGTATTTTCGAAAGTTCTGACGTGAAATATCGTTCCGGAGAAATTCGCTGGCAATCCATTAAAACTGTGATAATAAAATTGTTGAGAACAATACTGCAGAAAAATATGTTACAATATTTTCCAAATGAAAAGTTACCATGTGATAATTGCAAATGTCACAGACGTATACAAAATCTTTTAAATATTTGACTCAGTCACTTAGAAGTACAGTACAGTTTCGATCTAATCCGCACTGAGCTACACGATCTTAGTCAGTTCCCCTATCCCCTCCACTTTGTGAGGGGGGCACACACCGCGAAAAGAAAAGTATGTTACAATATTTTCCAAATTAAAAATCTCCAGTTACCATGAGACAATTGTAAATGTCACTGACGTATACAAAATCTCTGAAATATTTGACTCAGTCACTTAGAAGTGCAGTACAGTTTTGATCTAATCCGCACGGAGCTACACGATCTTAGTCAGTTCCCCTATCCCCTCCACTTTGGGAGGGGGGCACACCCCGCGAGGAGCCCAGAAGAGGGGCTCAAGTTGCCTCGATTGCCGAGCTATTAACACAATTACAAAACTTTTTTATTTATAATTATTTATTTACAGGACTTTTGCCCACTTATTCGTGGCATTTTTCTGGTTAAAATGACACTAAACGCGATACAATTTGAACTTTTGTACATGCGGGGCGCGATCACGAGAAAACAGTCGCCCTACACGATCTATGTCACAGCGGGGACCCGAGGATTGGGCTTAGACAGTACTGTATATTGTTCAATAATTGTAAAATAAATCATGGAGTGCGTGTTTGCGACAGAAAACGCATTAAATTTCTAATTTCCGGCAGAATCGGTCTCCTCGGGTTGGGGAGGGGGGGAAGATTCTCAAAACAACCCGTTCCCGGTCAAATCCCGGCGAAACCCTGCCGGAATTCCGCTCAGCCGCGAAACAATCACCGGGAGAGCCTTACAAAGTGCAGGGGAATAAAAAGGGAGACCAAACAGTGAAGAACACACAGCTCTGGAGCGGAGCATCCATTCCGGAAAAGTGTAATCGACCGGGTAGTCTCCCCGGCATCCAGAGGAATCGAGCGACCAGGCTTGCTCGATGCGAGAAAGGACCATCGGCAAGTCGTGGCCGATTCCAAACGGGCTACCAAAATAGTGGGGGTGGGGGAAGGCAAAGGGGTGGGACGAAAAAAAAGATAGCGAAACAGAGGAAAAAAAACAAAGAAGGGCTGGAAAAACCTGTACAAAGCAAATCCTCCGATAGGTACACCAGAAAGAGAAAGGGTACACCGGAAAGAGAAAGGCTACACCAGAAAAAGAGAAAGGTACACGCCTACCAAATTGGAAAGAGACCGAACGAACCAGTGGGTGGGGGAGAAAGAGAAAGAGAGAGGGGGGCGGAAGAGGGAGGTAGAGCAGGATTTCGTTCTTTTTCACCCCTTTCTTTTTCTGCAGCAAAGCGGTAGCAACCCCCGGAGTGATTCCTCGATAAGTGATCTCGCCGTATTACCTAGATTACCATCGACGCTGAACCACCGGCATCCACCGGGGCTCAATGGTCAGGCTCGGTCAATATATTCGTGGTGGATGGAGGAAAGGGTGCGAGAGGGGGTGGCTCTCTCGCAAGGGGTTGCACGATGCAGGATCGCGGGAGGGGTTTGGGGGTGGGGAGGTGAGGCGTGGGAGGGAGGAAACGGAGCTAACGGAGGAGAACCGGTGGGAAAGAGAAAGACGAGGTTGCACGATCGAGGGGGAGTGGCGCAAACATTTGCCTGCCGCCCGGTAAATTAAAAGCACACAGAGAGGAGAGAATAGAAACGAGAGGAGAGCGAGTAAGTGAATGAACGAACGAGTGAGGGATCGTAGGTGGCCATCGCTTTCTCCTCCACCTTTCTCCTCTCCTTGTCCCCCGCTCCCTCCACCACCACCCCCCCCGCATCGTTTTCCGTCCCCGAATCTATGATCCCGACCACTTCGACATAGCACACTCCTGTGTACACCGTGCCGCAACAAACTCGAAATTCGATGGAAAAAATTGTTCGATTAGGCGGGACCAGCCGTGGAGAGCCGGAGGTCTTCACTGGGAGGATATCTACAGGGTGGCGCGAAAATGTTGTACTTCCTCGAAGGCAAGGTGGTTCCTCAGGTCATTTAAAGCAACTTTTCCCTTTGCGGAAATATTCTACGTGGCTCTGTTCAGGTGTTATTAACGAAAAACACCACGGACCAATCGGGGCGCGGCAACAGCGGACAGACTCCGCCCCTTCGAGCGTGGCGTTGACATTGGTTGTGCACCGGAATCTGTCCGCTGTTGCCGCGCCCTGATTGGTCTCTGTTGATAACTCCTTAAGAAAATCGCAAAGTCACTTCAAATTATCTGAGCAATTTGAGCAAAATGACCTCTCAGCATTCTGTGAATATCTCGAAAATTTGGAATTTCCGCCAAAAACCGAAATTGTCTTCGGATTCGGTACGTCGAAACGAATAGAATCAAGAGGTCTCAAGATTTTGGTGGAGGGGGGCAATTGTAAAGTTCGGGTTCCTCCGTGGATTGATATGTGCCATCTTTTTGTCCAGGGGTGTCGAGGTTCTCGTTCGTTCGATTGTCGGGAACAAGGTTTTTTTCTCGATACCGTGTCGATCCGCAACCGGCCCGAGTTTTCTCATTATACTTCATTAAAATTGCACACGAGCCGTTGCAGGGAACATTGCCGCGAGCTGACCGAGCCTGCCACGCTGGGCTTTTTCATTTGCCGCCTCGTTACAACAGTCCGGCACGACAAACAACATTGTTTTTCGACGCTTGCCGAAAGTAATTTGCAACGGTCCGCGGTGTAACGGAGAACTGCAACGACCTATCGAGTATTACACGGCACGTGGCCTCTATTTTCGAAAGACGAGTTTATTCCATTGCTCTTCCACTTGTTACGAAACGACTCCTTAAACGGGATAATTGTCTTACGGTGCTAGGTGTAAATTGCAATTTTTTTTTAAATCTCAATAGCATTATTTCCTGAACGTGATACACAAATTTTGACCTTATGGTCTCAAAAAAAATATTACAAGAATTCTAGTCTAAGATACGTGTAGGAAATTGGGATATGATTTTGGTGGGGGGTAAAAATATGAAAGTTTTTCATCTATAAATATCCATTCTCTCTGTTTGAGAATCAAATAGTCATATCGAGAATCAACATAGTCCTTTTCAGCCTATTTCGATCAAGTACAGTGTCTACTCGATGTATGTCCAAAATATGGCACTGGCCACGGACATATATCGGAGAGGAGATACTGTTCTTTCATTCAGGTCACCGTACACTCGTCGCCGACTGAGGTCTCTCGAGCTTTTTCACTCCTCACGGGCTGTACCTAATCGACAGTGGGGATACCTTTGTGACTTTTATCGCCTAGGCATTTGCGACATATATCGAGTAAACACTGTACCAGTTTACGAAAAGTTTCAACCTATTTTATGACATGAAACTTTTTCAGCAGATTCCAGGGTGGAAAGGAAAGTTCGTAGCGGTTTTCAAATGAAAATTCGAAGCTAATATTTAATTGTTTAATTAAGGTATATTCAATAATATGATAAGCTACCAACGACGAAACGTGATAGAACAGGATTGAACATATGTTACCGAATGAATATCTTAATAAATCTATGACAGAATATCTTAATCAGTCTGTGAGTAAATATCTCAATTAATCTGTAAATAAACATCTCAATTCGATCAGCGAATTTTAATTGATAAAGGGTAGCAGAGCTTTCGCCGGAATGTTTTCTGGGAACGGTGCAGCGTGCGTTGTCTTTAGGCAGCGGCGTGAAAATGGAGAAAAGGAGTCACCGTTAACGGATGGGGTGGGCGGGTGAATAGGGAATGGGGGGTGGGGTGGGGGGGGGGGGGGTGCTTGGTGTTGGAGGACGCGAGCGCGGAGACGATGGTAGTGGCGGTTGACGGTGGTCGACGGTGGTTGACGGTGGTGGTGTATGCCGCGACAAATATTTACCTGTCAACACAGAGAGGCTCGCACTACCAACCCGCTCCATCCCTTCGCCGCAAACGACATGCATATCCAAGCGAACGTTTGATGGCCGAACGAGAGAAAGAGAGGGACGGAGAGCGGGAGAGGAACATAGAGAGAGCGAGAGAGAGAGAGAGGCCGTACGTCGCGAAGGGAGCCAAACGAATCATAAAAGCGACCGATTGAGAGACAAAGCGGAAGCGAGGAAGGCAATGACACGCGATAAGAACCGAGAACTTGATTTTCCCGCGATCATCCAGCGCGCGCTGTCAACCCGCGACGCTCGTCGGAGCATGATCGAACGACTTGTATACTATTCCTCGGCAGGGCTCAATCAGTTCCATTTCCTCGGAACGCTCCAGCACGTTCCCGACACCTGCAACCACTCACTGTAATATTCAGACACTGTTTAACGCTAAACCTACCAAGCACAAAACGTATAAAAATGAAACGTCTCATAGAAGGGAGAAGACTAAATTTATTTAAACTTTGTACGATTTTAATTGAAATATACAACGCGCAACGCAATCTTTGCTGAAATACGTAAGTTTCAAACTTCCACACTTCATCCGCTTCAACATGATTATTCTTGCTCAAGGTCATTTCAAGGTCAAACAGCTGGTATCCACTAAATTCAGTTTTTTATTGTCTATCATGCTATCGCAAACAAAATATACTATTCCATTTGAAAAAGGTGACCTTGAAATTTCATTAAAAAACACGACATAAACAAATTTTTTCTTCACCATTATATTGCCACCTGCAATAGTGTCACTTTGTCCTCTGAAGTTTTCTGATAGGACTGTAAATACGAAAGATAGTTAGGTGTTTCTATTTATATGGGACACCCTGTATATGCTTGAATAAAGAAGTCAATTCAGTATTTTCATGTAAATACGTTTTTATAATTTCCATAATTGTGAACTAGAAAAAGCAGTCATTTGACCGTGGTAGGTTTAGTGTTAAAAGACCCTTTTATAGAATAGAATTGGTTTACTCGATGTGAGAGAAAAATTGCAATTTTCAAATCAACTTCAAAAATCCGACGAGTTCGCCTAGCGGGTTTGCGAGAAGTAGATCTGGTAGGTCGTAACCAGACGAGTCGGACGACTCTTATCGAATAGCACGTTCTTTCGAATTCCAAATTCCCGACAACGGAGCAAATTAAAAAGAAAAGTGTCGAACTAAATTATAAACGATTTTTTTTCGATATTTTTTACTTATTTTCTCATGGAGAATCCGCGTCCACCAAGTGTACGTTACTTTGGGACACCCTGTAGATGGAATAAGTTTGAGACACATTTCTGATTTATTTTTTATGAGAACGATTGGCTCGGGTCTCCTGATCCCTTTCAGGGTTTGGGTACGATGAAAAAAGTTTGACCTTGGACGAACCGGTCAAGGTCAAAGATGCCCAGAATTTTACTACACCCTGAAAGAGAATGCGAAGAGGATTGGGAAACGGTCCCTGAAGAATGGCGAAGGAGCAAGGTGACCCGTGTCTTCCCGGGTTAGAAAACATGTCGCCAGAAGGCAGTGTCCCCTTGACTCCTCGACGGGGTACTCGAAGGGTTAATTAAGAAGTTCTCCGGTCGGAGATCAGTCAACAGACATCATACTTGGGAGGGAGAGCGGGGCGGAAGCGCCGGACGCGGAACACCGGCACACACCGGTACACCCGGGGAAAAAGGAATCAGGAGGGAGTGAAACGGAACGCAATCGAGTCTTTGTTGCGCTTTTACCTGGGAGCCCGACTAGGCCCGCCACTGTCTGCCCGTGTTTGTCCCGCGCAAACTTTGTTTTTACAAATAGAACCACATGTTCCTCCGTTCACCCTCTGAACCGCCATTCTCTTTCACCCCCCGCACACACATACACCTTTCCGCATGCCTCCTCCTCTCCCCCCACCTCCTCCTCCTCCTCCCCCGCCCTCCGTTTTACTCTTCCCCCTCTCTTTTCCCCTTCGCTCCTTTCTCTATCTCTATTTTTCAGCGAGCCCGTCTTTGTCCCACTCTCATCTTCGCGCCTCCTCTTTCGTTCCTCTTCCTAGACCCACACCAACCCCCCCCACCCTCCCCCCGCCCCTGCGCACACACGCGACAGGTGGTAAAGTATAACAAAAAGGCAACTTCATTCAAACGGTTTGCGTTGGATTCGCTTTGCACCTCTCGGAATTTCTTTGGAAACCTGCACACCCCCATACCCCCCACGGTCACCCCTCCTCTCCCCTCCCTCGCTCTCTCTCTCACTCTCTCTCTCTCCACCTTCCCCTCCGACCCCGTCAAATATTAGTTCGCGACAGGCTTTTGTGGCCGGTGGATCTATAGCAGAACCGTGGTGGGGGTAGAACTTCGATTCTTCTTTTCTTCCCTTTTCCGATCGTAATTGGAACACCCCGTTCACCTGAATCCTGTTGCTGCACTAATCCCGAGGGAATGCTTCTTCCGACGACTATGCTGTGTAGCGGATCTTTATGCGAAATAAAAAGTGTCCCGATTGCTCGAAATATAAGACATACAAAAATATATTTTTCTTCGTTATAAGACAGTTGTCTCATTGTGTACCAATAACTAAATTCTTTTAATGTCACTCTCTTGTACATCGTAAGAGACACGATTACTGCGGGGGTACCAATTACTGTGCCCACATTAATTATACCTATATAACTGGATTTAATGAAAGTTTTCTTTAAAGAATTCTTTAATGGAAAAATTTTATTTCTTTAAAAATAAGGATAGTTCATATGGGCACAGTAATGGGGCCCCTTACTCATTCCTCTCAAAAGTCTCAATTACTGTGCCCACATTAATTTTACTTATATAACTGTGAGTTTAATGAAAGTTTTCTTTATTGAACTCTTTAATGGAAAAATTTTATTTCTTTAAAAATAAGCATAGTTCATATGGGCACAGTAATTGGTACGCCCACAGTAATCGGGCCCCTTACTCGTTCCTCTCAAAAATGCATGAAATCCACAGTCGAATGCACGTTTTGGAAAAATGCACTTTGATTCTAACAAATTTTACCACCGACCTAGAATATTTTGAATGTCTGTTAATTTACTATATGCTATAATTTATTATATAGTATTTTGAAAAATGGCGTAACAATTTTTAGTGGCGCATCGGCCACGCCATTTCACTGCAAAGGATTAAGTAGGGTTAATAATATATAAATAAATAATCTCAGATTGTTTTCTGTAGAGTGTAAAATTATTAGTAAATTTTGAACTTCGCGTCCAACAGTTGAAATTTCGAGATGTAACTCGAGAGAGGTTCATTCAGATTTTTTATGAAAAACAAACAGATGACATTTTGCACGTTGCAACAGGCAGGTTTCATTATTGTTTGTCGTGCCGCGAAGGATGATGACTGGAGGATTGTTATTTTTTTTTCTTCCCCCGAGAAACTGGAAAATCTGTCGAGGATCGTCTAATGGAACTGCATGAAAATGGGGGTTAAAGCATTCACACGAATCCAGGCTTTTGACCACACACGCGCGCGTTCAGCTACTAGGAGGCTGTTAATTAATATTTATGAGTGACGTGCTGGAGCGCGCGAGCGCGCATTTCTGCGCACAACTTGTTCATCGAGTGCCAATTGTCAGCGGCGGACACTTAAATTGCTCATCGAATATTCATGCGTTAAGCAGTCACCCGGGAATGCAGTTCTACTCTATACCTAAATACGAATGAAAAACTCCGAGGAATATTCGAAACTATTTGCGTGTCGAGAGGCCGCCATTAGTACATTTCTGTTACAAACATATACTACGTTGCCGGGCCCCGGAATCCACGAACATGATTTTATGCTCGACGCTGAAATTAATTGCCGTCTATTCGCGTTGACGAGACGCTCTGCGAATAAAAAATCTTCTCTTAAAAAAACGAGTACATGTTTATAAGACACTTTCTTGTAATCATATATCGAAATATCTAATCGAAATTGAACACTTCTTCGTTCAGTAAGATAACAGTAATTTTTAAATATGTACAGTATAACATACTGTATATATTTAAAGACATATAATACAGTAAAAGCATAATCAGAAATACTAATTATTTTTAATTCACTAAAATTATTCAAAAGAGGAATGAATGTGTCAGAAACCTATGAAAAAAATTTTTAATAATTGTACCAAGAGGAAGCTTAAAAATCTTTTTACAATGCCAAATAAAATTATATACAATTAAAGTTGTTATTGCTATTGAAGGATTCATTAAAAAATCCTTAGCCATAGATTGTCATAGATTTATAAAAATTAAGAAATATGCACTGAGAATGTCGTGAGGCCATTTTCGACTTAGTAAATTTGTAAAAAATAGAAAAATTAATTTTTATTTTATATTTGTTTCTCACAACCGCCTAGGAGCATAGTTACTACGCATAAAGATCCACAGTTCATCACTGACGAAAGACTATGTCGCTGTTGGTCAATTCGAGTTTTAGGTGGTCGTCAGTAGTCGTCCTTTTCATTCTTTCTTTTTCTTTTTTTTTTTTTTGTTCCTCCCATTCGAGACAGAGGATGGTCTGTGAAATTCGGTTGGTCCAGAAGAGTCGTTCCCGTACACCGTTGAGAGAAGGTAGAAGATGTATACTAATTGAAGGGCCGGTTAGGAGCAAGACAGTAGCAAGTCTCCTGATTAACACCTCCGTCGGACCACACACAGCCTTTCGGGTTCTGAAGAATTTCCAGTCCTATTTTTGTTTATCGAAAGAGGCGAATCTCTGGCCCCCACTGTGTACACGCGTATAATAATGATACGACCTTTTTCAACAGGATCATTGTTCTCTATTGTTCTTGCGACGAGCCGCGATCATTCGAACCAAGGAACACCTTGCATGTGTGCCTGTTCCCTTCTATACCCTAAACTAGAACGAAAAATAATCAAAGTAATGAATTTAAACATCAAACATTAAATCTTAGTTGGTCTCGTGCGTAGGGTTATGTGTCTTCCATTTTATAAGGAATTCAAGAGCTTATAGGGGATGTACAGGGTGAGTGACATTTTTGAAAAAATGGCAATAATTGTTACTTGACATGTTCGTCCACTATGCTCTTCAATTTACAAAGAATTTGGAAAGAACTTGCAAGGAATTTATAGGAATTTAGGAAGAATTTATAAGAAGTTTGTAAGAATTTAGAAAGAATTTCAAAATAATTTGGAAGAATTTGTAAGGAGTTTCTGGGAATTGATAAATTTTATAAATTTAGGAATTTAGGAATTTTATTCAGAAAGAATTCTAGAAAGAATTTAAAAATAATTTAGAAAGAATTTAGAAAGAATTTTAAAATAATTTAGAAAGAATTTAAAAATAATTTAGAAAGAATTTGTAAGGAGTTTGTAGGAATTTAGAAATTTAGAAATTTAGGAATGTAGAAGTTTTAATTCAGAAAGAATTCTAGAAAGAATTTAAAAATAATTTAGAAAGAATTTAGAAAGAATTTAAAAATAATTTAGAAAGAATCTGTAAGGAGTTTGTAGGAATTTATAAATTTAGGAATTTAGGAGTTTTAATTCAGAAAGAATTCTAGAAAGAATTTAAAAATAATTTAGAAAGAACTTGGCAAGAATTAAAAAATGATTTAAGAAGAATTTAGAGGGAATTTAAAAATAATTTAGAAAACATTTCTAAAGAACCTTTAGCAGATTAATTTCCAAAGAATTATTAATGAATAACTTCTAAAGGATTTCTAAAGAATAATTTGTAAAGAATTTCCGCAGAATAATTTCCAAAGAATTTCCAAATAATTAATGGAGCATAATCTCTAAAGATTTCATGAAGAACAATTTCTGAAGATTTCTGAAGATGAATAATTTATGAAGAATTACTAAAAGACTGTCTATATCGAGACTTTCCAAATGGAAAAGAAGAAATTAGCACCGTTCTAGCAAGAAAGGGAAACGTTCTGGGAAATGCGACGACGTTAAATCGCTCGGACCCCGGGAAATATGTTCGGAGCAGGATGCAAAAGCGCGGAGGCGCTTTGCGAAAACATCAACAGCAGGAGGAGAGGTTCCCGGCAAAGGGGAGGAGAGGGACTACTTTCGGAAGTTCATGAAAGTTCGTTTACACAACTCTTTCCCGTACTGTGATGCATTATGCTCTCGAGACGGACTGACCTGAAATCTTCGGCCTCTACTGCACTTCACGACGGAAGAGCATCGCGACTCGTCATTCCGGTGCGCTTTCTACGAATTCGGTCGATATACTATGTGTCCCGGAAATACTGAATAGAACCCTTCCGAGGGATGCACAAATCCATCTTCAGCTTACTTTCTAGAAACGTTGGCAAGAAAGAAAAAACTACAACTTCACAAGCTACCAAAGCATCATCAGTCTCCTTTCTATAGCAAGCTCCATTTCATAGTTAACTGTCCCCTTTGGGACCCAATGTTGCAATAACGCAATCGATGTTGTTAGATTATTTTATGTTACAGTATTATTATTTCTTGTCCTCTTGGATCTCAGAGAAATTAAATTAAATTGAAAGAAAAAATATTTAAAATATTTAAATTTTCCTAAAATTGACAATAGAAATGTTACGAAAATTAGTAAAGTAATTTCGGACGAAGCTTAATCATTTCTTCATACATTTCTTTAGGGGTTGGACCTGAAATATATTTTTCACTCTTTTTCTCACAACTTGAAGAAAACTTCTTCTATTGTGTGTTATAGTTTTTTATATTGCAAGATAAATGGTAAAAATTTAACTATAAAAAAATATAGAATTTCTGCGTCAAGGTAATCTGCTTACACCCGAAAAAGGCCCAGCTCCATATACCCGGTGGTTGGTCCGAAAAAAATTCTTGAAAATCGCTTGTTTTCACTGCGGTTGCCCGAGGAAGCGGCCCTGAAGAATGGAAGCTGAAGAGTCACGTACCGCAAAGGTTCGCCAGCTCCGGCGACGGTAGCTGGTGGGATATTATTCGACCGATAGAAAAACGGCCTGTGTCATATTCTACCCGGTATGCTGTCCGAGCGAGACTACTCCGCCCGATGGAGTACTTCGGAGACCAAGGGTACTCGAGGCAAAGTCGAGGAGAGACCTCTCTACATGGGTGGTCCATTATTATGTATGTATAAGTTCAGGAAAGTTCACACTAAGGACACCATCGGCACCGGTAGCTGTCCCGAAGCCTGCCAACGGAATTCGATAATTATATCCAAAACCGTTCGTTCTCTCTCACGCCCCCGGAATCTTATCTACGCCGTCCGTTGGAAAGTACAGTAACGCCCTCGATCTATGTGAAAACTTCGGCACCGAAGATGTCACTCGATGATGAAACGCCACTCGACGAAACCGCTATTCCTTCTGTCGCTAGGTTCGAGAGAATGATAGACGCTTGACGAAACAATAATTCACAATTTTTCTTTTTGGCTCCTACTTATTTGTTTACCAAATGTTTACCGGTAGATTTGTGACAATTTTCCGGTTAAAATGAGCACAAACACGACGCAGTTTGGATCGTGTTCAATTTTTCTTTTTATACTGAAATATCGAGATTTTTGAACACGGGATTTACCGACTGTCTTCGCGAAGAATAACGGGAATGTGTTTATACAATTTTTTAGCCACTTTTTTTTTAAACTAGACTGCGGATTTTATTGTAAAAACGAGGATCGCAGGAATTTGAGAATGCTGATTATTTTGAATTTGTTAGAATACGCTTGATGAAACAATAATTCACAATTTTTCTTTTTGGGTTCTAATTATTTGTTTACGAAATGTTTACCGGTAGATTTGTGACAATTTTCCGGTTAAAATGAGTACAAACACGACGCAGTTTGGATCGTGTTCAATTTTTCTTTTTATACTGAAATATCGAGATTTTTGAACACGGGATTTACCGACTGTCTTCGTGAAGAATAACGGAAATGTGTTTATACAATTTTTTAGCCACTTTTTTTTGAAACTAGACTGCGGGGATTTTATTGCAAAAACGAGGATTACAGGAATTTGAGAATGCTGATTATTTTGAATTTGTTAGAATTGTTAAAAAGAGAAAGAAAGAAATTTCTGTATGAATTTCTATATTAAATAAGAGAATCGCAGTGCACTTGTAATTTTTTGCCTTAGCGTCCTCTTCCGGTCCGTGTATTGTGAGAACGCATGAAATTCATAGTTTCGAATAACGGGCCGTGTGTGCCGAAAGAACTTGGTCGAGTGTCCCACATAATTCAAATTTTGGACATGTATAAAGCCAGGATCCTAGCTCGCCCTATTCCTGGGGGTAGGCGAAGGGCAATATGGTCGATTCATCATTCCGTGTCCCGGATAGCTCGCGATATAACCCGTGAGATGTGGAATACGGCGAGGCGGAGAAACCGTGGCCTGTATTCCGCAGATAAGAACGGACCCTACGTCCCTGTTACTCCAGACTCCACCCTTCCGCAGCGATCAAGATTCCTTCCGGTCCCAATTACGTTTCAGATACTTGCGTGGTCACGGGAGGATTATCATCCCTCCGACGACAATGATGGAAAAAGGACGCGCGTACAATATGGGCGCCTTCTGATTCGATTTTAGCAAGGAATTCACGTCGACACTGGGACCCTTTCTTTTTCATCAACCCCTTGCACCATAATACCGAGACTCGCTAAATAAATAATTATTAATTTCCGTTAAACAGAAATAAAATTTTATGTCGTTGATGTCGACGTGTAGTCGTCGAAGAATATTTCTGATTCTTCTAGGAAATAAGAATTCAGCACATGGCCGATTATTTAAATAAGATGTACAAATGTGTCCGATGGTCGCTGCAGGATTTGTTCCGGCCAAGTTATATCGAACATTGAACGAAAAGTGTGCGGGTTGGTATTAGAGCAATTTATTGAAACTTTTTTTAAGAGAGTTTTGTTAATACAACTGAAAGCTGGTTTTATAATACACGGGAAATTTTTGCTCGATGAATGTGTTTAAATAATATGTATTTTATTATGATCACATCTTGGGTTCAGTTTTGAAATGGAAGAGTAACTCAGTACGCAATCTGGCGGTATAATTGAATACCTTTATAACAAAGTTTTTCTTACTGATAATTGAATATAAAATTGGCTCAGATTTAAAATCAGTACGAACAATGCGTTAGAGACACCTCGTCTGTGATTGCATCTTCTGGGCTTTTCGGTCTAGGTCTCGAAAAGCTCTAAGAGGCCGTGCACAATTTCGGTGTCGCACGCTATATTACCGACTGTTCACGGATTCAGGCGTAACACCACAGCACTGACGAGATATATCTCGTCGGTGCTATTTACCATATGGGATCCTATTCCTCGTCTGTGCTTCTATACCTCGTCTGAGGGCATATTAGCACGAACTGAATATTCCATATAATTTATTTTTACTACGGGTACGACCACAGACGAGGTCTGTGATACGACTTGGTGAACGAATGGAATCGATTTCCAATCTATGTGAATACGGGTTCAAGTCCAAGCTAACGATCACCCAGTTGAGACCTCGTCCTCCAGGTGACAGCACTATACCAAAGTCCCCTAAACCTCAGTCTTGATCACTCTGTCGTTTTCCCTGAGATCACACACGCGTGTCTAAGGAAGTCGCTAGATTGAAGTAACTCCGTTGAACAGTGAGAAACGCCTAAACCAAACGACGAACCCCCCTCTAATTCTAACGGTGTCTTTCCTTTGACGGTGACGACGTCCGATTTCGTCGGTAACGTGGCGCGACGTTACATAAACGTCAAACGACGGCGCTTACGTAATTCGAGGTTTAAGGCACCGGGAGAGGTGCGCATAACACGCAACGTACGAACCATTCGTCGTAAGCGAAATATTTACACGCTCATGTAACCAGGCTCTTATGCGCGCGAATGGCAGTACTGACCCTCTCCTATATAACGCGACGCTACAAGGTAAGCAGACCCGTTTCGTAATGTGCCATGAACGTTTCAAAGTCAGCGATTCCGCGAGCCTTATCCACAATATCAATCACTCGACGAAAACCAAACTAAACTGTCCGCACGCTCGCCTGAAATATCGATATTTTTACTTCACTTTCCGTCCATGATGAAATCTTCGGTTTCGCGCAGACCGGAAGTCATCTGGATGTACCGGGAACTGTATCTTCCATTTACATAACGCGTCTAGATTAAGGGACTCAATTACTGTGCTGGGTGTTTTTCATTAAAATCAATTAATATGTTATGTAATACGTTAAATATGTTTTAGAATAGTGAAATTCGCTGGGTTCGCCGGTCTCATGAATTTTTCTGAAACACTGGCAAATTGTTAGCACGGAGTTATCAAAATGCCATAGTGGGGGCAGATGTCGCATGTTTGCAGGAAAATAATTGTTACGTATTGTTTTTGTACGTAGAGTGCCAAGCTGTTTACCGATGACTCATAGTGATTATCAGCTGCTGCATTAATAGGATGAATGTATAAAGTTACATTATCATTCAATTGGGGGAAACGGAAAGTAACATGTAAATAGAGTATTTAAAAGTGAGATTGAATATTGCTACCAAGTGGAATATTGTTGACAATGTATTTTAGATTGAAATTTAGCAACGTTTGATATGTAAATTCATTTTGGTGTCCCAAAAGTTGATAATAACTTCAGAGCGATTTTTATTTTCTAATAATATAATAGCGGAGTCAATCTAGATTTTTTTTTTTTAAATTTATATTTTGACAATAAAGAGGAAGTTTAGAATGAGTCTAACGATTACTTAATATTATTGCGTTCTTAAAAGGCATTGGAAAAATTACTTTCACATGAGTTTCGGATTTTCTGTTACCCATGGCCGCCACAAAAACTTTTATGAAACGTAACTTCATTGTAGCTTACTTTCCCTGCCTAGACTCTCCGAGTATATTACGTAATTTGATTTCAATGATGTAATTGACAATTCATAATCGTAGCCGGGACACGTAGGCTCCAATATGGGACTACGTCTCATTTAAAATTAATCATGCTACTAGATAGACAGCATATCCCACCAGTATACAGTGGACAGATGTAAACAGTAGGCTACAGACGTATAACAAATTCAGTTTATTATTTATCGGTCCTAGTTACCTAAAGAGTTCTGTTTTACACATATTTTTTAGCGCAAAATTTTATAATTTTGACCGAGAGGGAACTTCTTTAAATTAATTTATAGTAAATGTTTCGTAGTTATTTAGAATTATTTTATAAAAGATATTTTGCAATAGATATAGAATTTTCGATAACAAAATTAGTTCAAATTAGTTCAAGTTAAATTCAGATAAATTTATGTTTGAACTTGCAACCCCACATTCAAATTGATTTTCCTTCCCGCTCATTTTCGGCCCGCGAGGCTTCGACGCAAATAGGTTGCGCACGAAAATCCCGCGAAATTCAAACGCCATCAGGATCCAATCCCATAAAATCAAAGTAATTCAGTCACTGTAATCAAAACTGAGCATATTATGAGAGTTATCGCTTAACACGGAGATGTTAATTGGAAAACTAAACGTCGCAGCTTGTCTTAAAAAATTGTGATCTACGTATGTACAGAGACATACAATAATAAAAATTCCCACAGAGGTAAAAAAAGAAATTTTAGGGGTAGGGTAAGGAGCCTTATTACTGTGGGGTGCCAATTACTGTGCTTATATTATTATTTTCTTAAATATATTTAAAAAAATAAATATAATATATGTTATGTGGCTGTATTTTAATATTCATTAGGCTCTAAAAATGTATATTATAGGCACAGTGATGGGCACCCCCACAGTAATTGGGTCGGTCAGTCAAATCGAAAAAGAAAAATATGGCGGAGCCACGAGGTCAACTTTTACCCCGGGAATTGTGCAACAGTCAGCTGGTACCATGACCAGAGTGTCTCTCCTTCATTTTCTTCACGTAACCCAGATGAACTGTATCGACAAGTACCCTGAATATCGACAATTTGTAACACTTTTCTCCCTTCGCCTTGTAATCCGGTTTACGTAATAGCGGTAATATAACCAAATGTATGTAACGCTTGCATAAGGCAGATCCCTACCCGGCCTACACGCCGAGCGACGACGGCGCGCAGCATAATCTATTGTTTGGCAATAGTTCTAGTTCGTTGTGTAACGGACTAGTTAATGGAGACGATCGATAGATACAGAGCCGCGGCGCTGCGCGAACTGCGATTATATCCCAAGAAAGGAGCACCGACAACCCCGATGAAAGCAGGAAAGGAGCCAACGAAGAATGAGAGAACGTCTGCCATAGAACGGTTCGCGGTCTATGAATCATCCGAGCATCGCTGACGTCACAATACCCTGTGTCATCTTTGCGAAACAATACACCGTCCACAAAAACTGATAAAAACTCGGGGCAGGGGGTTGGCAAAATGATTAAAAATGTATACCAGAGCTTCCCAAAATTCAGTAAAAATATATGCCCCGAAATAGAAAAATAATAATATCACAAATTAAAATAATTATAACACAAAATATAAAAATCTTCACATTCGTCGATAATTTTGCCACTTTGCTAGGAAAATATTTAAGAAATATAAAAATACCCTTCCACCATTTTAAATTCATAAACATTCTTAACCCCCTTGTGGCGATGGCTGGGTCCCCGGTGACCCACAACGCGCACCTAGATCTCGACTAACTTTTTTTTCTCTCGACTGTAATCGCGGTGTGTAATCGTTGTTATGGGTCACCCGAGACCCAACCACCGGCAACAGCGATCGTACTAGGATCAAGAAAAAACGGTGGACGGTAATTTCCAATTAGCGCAATTTGCATAAGAATCCGCGGAACGGAGAGTTGCTTGAACTTTGGTGATAGCGTGAAGCGAGGTAAAAGATCATTTGTTCTTTTAATTGTCGGTATCGTGTGCTGCTGCGCGGTCGCGTGTATCGCAGAGATTAATCAACTCCTACGAGCAGCGAGCTTCCAGCCGCGGGTAAACGTAATCATTGTCGCGGTATGATGGCTCAATCGTGTCTGTAATAACACCGGTAAACCGCCGGTTGTAAATGTTCCACGAATTCCAGTTTAGTCGGATACCGGTGTTGTTCCGAATGAAAAACGATTGGCAACGGAATGAAAAACCGACGTTTACTATCATAGAACATACGCTACGACGGTCGCGTTACGATTTAATTCTCGGTTTTCTTGAAATAACTTTCCACTTGTGAATCACGGTGTGTGTACAGTAATTCCTCGATATACGTGCGAAAAATGAGCACGATATTTGTCAGAAATTTATCCCCGCTAGTGTCACTCTTTCAGAAGTGACATTTGTGGAGACGTTAAAATATTTTTGTACATTTCCAACTTAACTGTAATTTCACTTAGAACTCTTCTATTTAGCATAAACATCCGCACAGTCTAATTATATGAAACATTTTCCACGAGTAAAAGTAGTTATGTGATCTGCAGGAGAGTGTGTCGTACATGACCAGACGTAACATGCAAAAACGATTCCGACATACGGATCGAGCACAATAATTTATCGTCTTCTTATCAAACATGTTAAATACTTTGAAGCTTGTTATAACTGGTAACACGTAACAGTGGATACAATATTTCCAATATTTAAATAATATAAATATAATTGGCATAATTAGTAGCATTAACATTTATTTACCATTTATCATTTCCTCATATTTATCTGTTAACATTTCTTATTCATCAATATTTATATTAATATTTTCTATTTTTGGCATATTTCCATATACATATTTCTCATTTATTTTTTTTTTTTTAAATACGTCATATTGCCGTTCTACTCATTTGCAATTAATATGAGCGCATAAAATTCGATAAAAAGTGCCATTAGAGTTCGCCGAGAATTTTCGAAACGCAATGCAAATATTTGATGTAATCTGAAGCGGCATTCGACGCCCGATTAAATAACTGTCACAGGTATACCTATTACGGGTTTAGAGAACCGGTAATTACTGGTTCACTTTAAGTAATTTTCTAATGTAAATACTGACCCCGCGATGTTATTCATATATACGGCCACAGCGCAAAATACACGTGCACGCGACGCAGCGTTTAGAATCGAAGAAACAGTTTGCTCGAGATATTCACCGGCGTAGAATTGTTGTTACATAAAGTGACCATTAAAAACAGTGACTGTCATACGTACGGCAAATGCTGTAGATTGTAACCAAGTATTAGTTAGTGACTAGGTACACGTCTAGTCTCTTAACTAGCGAGCACACTTTGTAACAATATGGTAAACCTGTGAACACGAAGGTGTCGTAAGCTTTTTCAAGCGAACTGCAGCCTTCTGTTCGAAGAGAATTTTTTCAACGAAAAAATTTTTACTTTTGTCGCACGTAATACGCATCCGTGATAACGAAGACCATTGGACTGTTACAATGCGACGCACGCGTTAGGCGACTCGGTCGTGCTAGGAAAATTTATGTTCGGCGATATTCGTCAGGCGCGCATTAATCAGAATTTTTCGCGGACGCGCCGTGCGATTATGCAAGTAACTGATTTTCACAATGTAGTCACTGAAAAGGGCATCGATAAATAACTCGCTGCTAATGGCTCAAGGGTTCAACTGATAGCCGACAAATACCACTTAACGTTCGCAGCATTAACGTTATTAAAACTGAAAATTAAAATCAATCAGTTAAATCAATTAAAACTGAAAAGATTAAAAGAATTGAAGTTTTCGAAACTTTTAAAATTATTGAAGCAAAAAATTTGTAAGTGTTTTCTGTTGTTGCAATTTTTACTTTTATCTATATTCACACTGAGTCACGACTAAATTGTGAAAATTGATACATATATATTTTTTTAAATAATTTATGTCACAGCACTTTTGTCTTTCTTCGAGCATAATTTTGTTAACATTATGAGGGCTTTTAGGATTGTTCCCGGAGCCGATGACTCAGTTCTAGCACAGAATCGGCTTTCGTCGATCGGTTTTCTCATTTATGTTAACGCCTACCAATCGCAATTGCGATCGCGCGTCATTGCACGCATTTAAAGTGCTGTACACCCACTCGTCTTACGTAAGCAACAAGTCAAACCTGGGTGTACTTTCACGTCTAGATTTTTGCTGTCCATTGTATTATAGTAAGCTCTGCAATCGTATAACACTGTTAAACCGCGACCAATTGTGAGAACGCATACGTTGCATGCTTCAGCGTGATGTCATACCCCTGGCGAAATCATTATGTTTACTGCAGAAAATTAAACTACTGTGTAAACACTTCATACTACTGCAAATTAATCGATGATTGTGCACGCGAATTTATTTCACCATGAATTACAATTTTTTGATGGCGGTATTTACTAGTTTATACTGCTTAATGTTAATCAATGGACATTTATATTTTTTTTAACTTCATTTATTAACGAGGACTCGCAATAATTTGGATGATTTGTTCGTTAAAGTTTTCCAATGTATTCACTGTTTTTGCAGTGACTAAATGCAACTGGGACGCACTTACACATTGCAATCCAATGAACATATGTGAGAACTGAAATTGGAGTACTTTGACAATTGAAGTACTCAGATAATTAAAGTACTTTGAAGATGAAAGTACTCTGAAAATTAAAGTACTTTGAATATACAAGTACCCTGGAAATAGAAGTACCCTGAAAAGAGAAGTACTTTGGAAATATTAGTACTCTGAAAATGCAATTACTTTGAAAATATAAGTGCTCTGAAAGGGAAAGTACCTTGAAAATTGAAGTACGTTGCCCATCAAAGTACTTTGAAATTTTAAGTACTTTGAAAATGGAGGTATCGAAAATTGAAGTATTTTTTCCGATTTATTAAAATTGTTTTCTCCAATTTTCTGTCTCCACATTTTTCTATTTTTCTATTATACATTTACATTTTATATTATATCTATTTCTGTTTGTCATGAATTAACAATTTCCACCGAAAGCACGAGAGAAACATTCAAGCTATCGATATAATCATGTAATATCTTTGACACGATCGTAATTAACACCAGCGCCAGGTAAACAAGCGTCTGATAGGTTCCGCTTATTTGCTATAGGTATTTCGTGCACGGTATTATTATAATGTAAATGACAGTTTCAGCACATGTTGTTGGGACAACATGTTTACGCGTAGAGACGCCTACGCATAAACAGGGGCTGGTTTTTCATCGCGTCGAACGCGATCTGGTTCATGAATAAAAGACGTCGCTCGTAAAACAGTGAGTTAAACAGAGTTGATATCTATGGCAATGAGCGGCGCGTTAATCTCTTCGCTTTATTGTCAAGCTGAGAGATCCAGGGTGATTCAGATCTGTTCATTGTGAATAATTTTCTATACACTTGTCAGCTGTTGCGACGTTTGTGGACTATTGTGCTAGGATGATGTCGCGGCTCGTGCTAAAATCATGCATTGTCATCCATATTATGTCATTTTATATTTCTGTTTGCTTCGGGGTGTACAGAGATGCTGGTACTAATTACTGTTCACATTTATGCAAAATAAACATTTTCTTCTTTAATTGCAGGACACAGGAAAAAGGAATTTTTTTCTTTAATAGTTTTAGTAAATTGAAAATAATATATATCGACATTCTTAAATTCTTTTAATCTTTCTATTGTTATAAATTGCATCCTCTCAGTTTTCATATGAATGCTGGGAAAATTTAACTCGTAACGAAAATAAGAATTTCCAATTTAGTGAATTGTAATAGAATTTAATAAATTTTGAAAATAGAAAATATTTAAATTTTTTTAATTGAAAAATTGAAAAACAATTTTACAATTATACCGAATAATCTCGATTGAATTGAACGAATAAAATATCAGAAGTATCATAAAAAATGTTCGTTTGGTATAAAAAATTCGCAATTAAACCTGCGAACGGTGTTAAGCAACGACAATTTTATAGTTGTAAAAGTGTCCGTTGGCCGAGGGTTAAAAAGGACTGTGCTAACGAGAATTGCATTGTACGCGACAGGTTTATCAACGATTTGTCAAATGGCACTTCGTTTTCAATCAGCGTCCCGTTGTCTGCAATTACGCGAATTTCGCTATTTTCAGTGTCGCAACGACAGACACGCGTCGATTGGCAGCCATGTTTGTGTACAGTGTACATACAGGGTGAGTCTCGCAACGACTTTGAATAACTCGTAAGTTATTTGTTGTACGAAAAAATTTTTCCAACAAATGTTACAAGGTTTTCAGGAGGGCATACAGTCCTATAATCAATTTTTTATTGCTCTGTTTTTTTATCGAGATACGGAGATCACCTTCAGTTTTTTAATTGAAACGTTCTATTTTTTCCCCAAATTCGAATTGGGCACCAAATTCTGCGTAAAAAAGTATTACAACATATAGAGCTTTGAACGAATAATTACCGAGATATTTTGAAACTTATTTTATTTTTTGAACGTTAAAAGTTCGGATACGGGAGGCTTTCTATTTTTAATGCATCGTGACACCTCGCACAATCGATTCGCATAATCGCCCGTTGAACTTCCGCGGAGGTGCATAACTCGCGTAGGCGAATTACACGATAACCGCGAGAGTTTCCATTTCGAAATGGATCTGAAAATGTTTTTCGTCGCGTATCTGCGCCATTACGTAAAGCCTGTATCAATATATACGGTGTTATGCTTGTCGATAGAATGACGTCCGACGTGGAATACGTTGCCAGCAGTCATGCTCTCGATCGTAAAATTATTTACGAGCCTGCGCTGCCGATGATTTTACATATTGTCGTCGAATTGACAGCATCCTTTTAGATAATTTACAAGTTAGTTACGTTGGCAATTAGAATCATTAATGATCGCGGTACATGTCGCGTTACACATACGCCGGTCGAACGATTATGTAAATCCCGCTTATGGATTCCGAGATTCATGAATGAGCTGAATAAACGCTACGAGGAAAACGCTGGCGATCGCATGCGTGGAATCTACGTGATTAATTAAATCATTATTTGTCGCGGCAGATGAGAAAAAATCCGGATGCGAACTAGGAAAATATCAGTGTAACATAATTCCAATAACTGTAGGAAACAAAGTCTAGACACAGTCATTTCACCGTTGACGGTACGGCTAATGTTAATATTACATTACAAAAGTAACATTTTTTAATCCCATGTCAGATCATTAGGAAATCGTGTATAGTTTTTTCGATATTCTTGTAGAGCACGAAAAGACGAGTCCAACGAGTATAATGACCATACCATTCCGATCAGTCAGTCCCGAGATATTCTGAAAGGTGAGGCACCTAATCGAAACCTAACTCAAACGTTACCTTTCAGACACGGATATCTCAAGACTGAGAACGATCGGAATGGTGTCGTCATTATACTCGTTGGACTCGTCCTTTCGAGCTCTACTAGAATATCGAATAAAATATATAGGGTGTCGCACAAAAAAAGTACCGATCTCTATCCGAATTGCAACTGAAGTGAAATAGAAAATTATTTTCTTTCGTAATACGTTTAATGGACTGATCATAATAGAACGGTATGTTTAAATTACAGCCTCCCAATTTTTCTCATAAAATCCGCTGTCTAATCATAGGCAAACCAGTAAAACTAAACGCAGATTTACACCCAGGTTTTCCAACGCGATCCTAATCGACCGTTGCAACGTTCAAGCTCAAAACCACCCAATATACTACAACGTAAGAGTCGTTAAATGCATTAATGGCCGTTGCGCAATAACCTATATCTATGTGATCTTACGCAATGCGGTGGCAAATAATTTCGTAGCGACGAAGCCGGCGACAGGTTTCGAAAATCGTCGTTCAAACTCCGTTCCACGAAAACCTTTGTTATGTCACGCGACATTTTTAAGAGGTCCCGCTTTGAATGGTGCATAGCGTTGAATTGCCGCAGTTTCAACACCAAGAGACACGTGAAACGTAAAAAGACAACGTTGAACATCGTTGTTCATTATCGGACCGCGGATGTTTACGCGAAATAAAAATTGCGAGAAACAGGAACCAAAATAATAATTCTTCCAAAAGTAATAATAATTGTATTGAATTGAAAATAGTCGATACTTCAAAATTTTTCTGATTTTCATAAATTTATTATTATATCTTCTTATATTTGACTTTTTTATGCGAGAAAAGGTTTCAGATTCATAGATTTTTATGCACAAAAAAAATGTGCAATTTTTTTTCATTTTTTTTTTTTTTTTTTTTATGATTTTTAAGCGTCTATTTCCTTTTTTTCATAATTTTTTGGAGTCGCAAATAATACGTATTTTTAAATGGCTTCAGTGTTTAGCATTTGGTTTAGTAACATTTTTGTCAAATCCGCAGCACACATAGTGATCGGCTTGGGTTCTGGTTGAAATGTTCAGCATGAGTCCCGACGGGTATATTATACTGAAAGGGTTATGGGAGGGGATTAATATCTCCTCGTGGCACTCTTTCCTTTCGATTTACGGCGCTTCTATTGTGCACGGTGTAATTAATACGACGCCGTTTTAATACGATGCGCCACGTGAACTCGACGCGATTATGTGAATGGACTGCGTTGACATTTCATGCGCGCCGATATTTATAGGCAGTTTATTATCCTAACGGCGAAATTTGCAACATTGATGCATTTTCTCGAAATAGAATTTAATGGGACAGAGAGGGATCGTGTGTGCATGATCGGTTATGAAAGTTAATGCTAGTTTTACGCGTTTCGAATTAGGCTCGTTAACGTGGAATGGGACAGGTATAATAATTTGCAATTGTACTGTGTGTCAGAGAATTTGTTTTTGTTAGGTCTAAAATAATATTCAGTCACTTTATCTCGTGACAAGGTATGAGTGTATTTGTATTGCAGCCTAATGTTTTCGATTAGGGTAGATACTGAAGGATCGGGGAAAATGCGTTTAATCTACCTTAATTAATTAATTTCGTTTAACATTTCAGCCTGTTTACGTGAATTACGAACGAACTCGACACACGGTAATTATCCGGTCTCGTCTCCGGAGTTATGGTCGCCGGGGGAATCGGTTCGCGTAATTCGTGGGTCCTTCCCCGAATTTCGGAGCGATCGTGGAAAATCAAACGCGAGTTATGGTCGCCGAGCCGAGCCGAGCCGATATTCTCGTCACGTCATTTCGTTTCACGCTTGATCCAACGAATTCGTAACGAGGGACGCTGTAACGCCTTGTTACAGAACTCTACCGCTCACGTAACAATCGGCACGTTGAGTAACTCGTTCCTTCGAGTTAGATGTTACGAGGCGAGCTTTACATTGGTGCCCACGGGCATAAGAGCAACACGTAACCTGCTTTACGACCGTTATCGTCTTAAAAAAAAAAAGAGAATGAAAGAGCGACGGAGAGGAAGAGAGAGGGAGGGAGAATTTCGACGACATTACGCCCGGAAACATTAGAGCCATTTTGTCGGCCATGATTCCCCGAGGTTACGTAATCCTCGTGTAATAATTCGGCAACAACCGAGTCCCCGAAATACAGTAATTCCACTGTAAGTTCACTGACGCCTCGCTAAAGAGATCCTCCCATTTTAACATTAATTTATTTAGTTGTTCGAACCACATATATTTACGACACCCTGTATATTTTCTTCGATATTCTTGTAGAGCTCGAAAAGACGAGTCCAACGAGTATAATGACCGTACCATTCCGATAATTCAGTCGCGAGATACTTTGAAAAGTGACGTACCTTTTTTTTTACTCTAACAAAAACGTTACCTTTCAGACACGGATATCTCGGGACTGACTGATCGGAATGGTATGGTCATTATACTCGTTGAACTCGTCTTTTCATGCTCTACAGAAATATAGAAGAAAATATACAGGGTGTCGTACAAAAACGTATCGATCAACTTGGGAATACAAGAACGATTCGCGAATACTAGTTTTAATAATACTAACTATGAATGTCATTGATCTTAAATCCATTTTACATCGAAATAAAATTTGATTTGTTTAGCATTGTAGCAGCTGGAGGGGAAAATTGTATGGCAATGGGTTAATGGAGTCGCGCGAATCGTAATTTGCATGGGCGTTGCGTTATGTGGGAAAATGCATATCATAAAGGTCGCGGGCAAGTAGAGAGGAACTGTGTAGATCGGACGCGATCGATAGAGAACGATTAATCGCCGGCATTTGATAGCGTCGTCAAGGATAAAACGTCGAGAGCAATGTCCTGAAAGATTAGGTTGCGTAACGAGGCTCCGACACGGTTGCAAAGTTCGCGGAGCCCGAATCGTTCACTATAGAATGAATTCGTGGACCTCGTTTCATCGTTCAGTCCCTCCTCTTCGGAATCACTATGAATCCAGTGACTCCGAAAAATTAAACACTGAATTCCCAATTCGCGAAAAAATTAATTTACAGTGGATTACATTTTTTAAATGTCAAAGGTACCGATGACATTCTCTATGTAGGTAAATTTTTTTATTCGAGAGATAGTGTACGTGAGATCAAGTGATTTATGACATGTATTTGGCAATGGGAAAGGAGGGGGGAGATGGGGTGAAACTGAAATAGGCCATTTTACGTAATAACCTGGCTGCCGTTACTCATACCTTGTTCTTAAAATGTGTGGGCGTTCATGTATTTTCATCGAGCTGGAACAATGGATAACGGACATTTGGAAGAACAATAGAAATCGGGTTCATTATTCACGCACGGGTGGAACGAAATCCGAGGAAGATGGGAGCAGCAAAAATCTTGAAACCCGTGGATGCGCGATTATACTCTAACCAGGAAATCAATCCTGTCCCATTAAGAGTAGAAAAGGGCAGTAATGGCTCGGTGTGTGTACAAAATTTCTGCACCAAAATGTCACTCATATCTCATACAGACTCCATTCTTCCATCTCCCACCATTAGCAATGCGAGAAAATATAGAAAAGACTCGAAATCTAGAAGAAACTCGAATGTAGAAAAACATAAACAATGATAAAACTTTTTTATCACCAACAATTTTTTAATGCAACCTTCGCGAATACATCCGTGGTGTTTTCCCGATTAAAACGACTCCTAACACGATACAGTTCTGACCGTCACTGTTTGTTTAATCCACGATTAACTGGAACCTCGATTATCCGAACTGCTGTCACCTGCCTACTGTTTTGCGAATTAAACAAGCAAATGCGCTCCGATTGATGTCGTGTTTGGGCTCATTTTAATCGGAAGAACGTCACAAGTATGCCAGTATACTGTGCAATATTAAACAACAAAGTGTACAAAATTATTTAAACAATCTTCAAGTGATACGCCTGAAAATTTTGCGTGCAAAATTTGTTGAACTTGATACGCTAGAATGTCCTATTTCAAAGATCAGGAACTCTCCTTTGTCATCTCAGCAATCAGAGTTGAAGGTCGCCCAGGGGTCATCGTCTAAACAACGATCGAGTTTACGAATCACGGCACCCTACACCTCCGTAATGTTGTTCTCGATTCTTTGTTACTCGCGTGTCCGTTGCATAATGGCTTCGAGATTTCTGATAGCCGGCCAGTTTGTGTATCGCGATGTCTCCCGTACTCCTGTGTACCATTATGTAACGTTTCTGCCCCAACGAGCACGTGGCATTACCATATTACGAGACTTCTTCTTTTTCCATTTCGACGTGTCGCGTCCCATCTTGCTTTTTCCCATTTTCCTCTCGCCGTTCGTCCTTCTTCTTCCATTTATATCGACGTCTGTTACAGAAGACGTCGAAGAAACTGCCTCCCTTACTCGATAACAGGGTCCTACAATTATTTCTAATTAGCGACGCTGTGATTGACACACGTCGATTTTTATGCAACTCTGCAGGATTCCTTATTAAATCTGTCTGGAAAATTTATCTGCGGAGGAGATCACTCGAGTTGGTCGAAATTAGTTCAAACCAGTCCAAACTAGTTCTAATTAGTTCAAACTAGTTCAAACATTCACAAAATTTAATACATTTAATACATAAAAATTTTAATAAATTTAATACCTTCCCAGAATGTTGATTTATACTCATCCTAAATGTTCAAACTAGTTCAAATTAGTTCAAACTAGTTCAAACATTCACACAATTTAGGAAAATAAAGGTCGTCATTTATTTCAAACATGTTTCAAGCTTAATAAATTCATACTATGCTCCTTTATATGGGTTCTAAAGATTCGAACCAGTTCATACTAGTTCAAACACTGGCAAACTTCAGAAAAATAGAGATCCTTGCTTAATTCATTCATGCTTGGAGCATGCCCTAAAAATACATTCCAATAATGTTGATTTATGCTTGTCCCAAACTAGTTCAAACTAATTCAAACATTCCTAAAATTTATAAATATAAAGATCGTAATTTAATTCAACCATGCTTCAAGCTTAATAAATCCACACAATGCTCATTTATATGGGTGTTAAAAGTTCAAACCAGTTCATACAAGTTCAAACACGGGCAAACCTCAGAAGAATAAAGATCCTTATTTATTGAATTCGTGCTTGAAACGCGTTTTAAATCCAATAAACTCCCGCAATGTTGATTCGTGTTCGCCCTAAACGTTCAAACTAGTTCAAACACTGGGAAAATTTCGAAAAACAGAGAACGTTGCTTGCTAAACAGCCCGAGCATAAAACTCGTAGGCTAGTCTATACATAGTCGAGAGACGCCTAATGACTGGCGCACGTGCAGCAGGGTTGGTCAATCACGCTGGAACAGAAAAATAAACGCTCGGTTGTAAAAGGGTGCCTTTGTGAGCCCCGGAATCTGTAACCATAACACAATTAGCCGATAGAGACAAACGTCTGACGGAAATTGATCGTCGGCTCGAAGCGTAACCGTTCACGATTAATCAAGAAGTGGCGGCACTTCCAGCGTGCTTTCATCATGGCGGAGGTTACGCGATCGTTTCGTTCGATGCCGTGAACGAAAAGTTGCGGCATGGATTCTGCAACACCAGGCCACATGTGTGTGTGTATGTGTGTATGTGTGTGTGCGTGCAAGCGTATGAACCGCAAGCTCCCCGTATTATTATTATAGTGTCTATACTTAGCGCCAATTAATCAGCTGTCGGGCGTATCCGCTCCAGCGGAGTTCATTTTTAACGAGACCTCGCGAGGAATGTCGCCTCCTCCCTCCATCATCGAATTCTGGAGGCTCAAGGCTCCCAAGGATTCTAATCTACCTTTTACCAACGCTTTACCGTCCCGTTTACCGGCTCACACTGTTAACGCGATCGCTGACACCGTCTTAGACACCTCTCACCAATTACTGAAAGTTATTAACATTAATTCTATACACTTCATGGTGAAAAAGTCAAAGTGCAGAGGATGCTGACATGTCCCCGACGCTTTTCCGATTAAAACGAGCCCAAACACGACATCATTCTAATCACAATTGCCCGTTTAATACGCGATTAAGTGTAACCTCTGTTATCCGAACCTATGATGACTCTTGATACGTATTTGTCACTATAATAAGTTTAATCGAAATTGATTGATATATAACACCGATATATAGCTCCGTAGCTAGGTAACTCTTCTATTATCAAAATTATCCAGCGTTTTCCACCGTTCGGATAATAGAGGTTCCAGTTTATCGCGAATTAAACGAGCAAATATGATCCGAATTGGGCCATGTTTGGTATCGTTTTAATCAGAAAAATGTCAGGAGTATGTTGTCAGGGGATTCATAAATAAATCATTAGAAACAAAATAGTTTTGTCACATTTTGGCATCTTTCTTTATAAGACACTAACAGTGCAAAATCGAAAAATAGCATCTGTACACGATATAAGTGTGTTTGGAGTGTTCAGTCCTGAGGGGAAAATGTAAATACATAATCTTTTGCCACTAAAATAATTTGTTTATAATTTTAACAGTCAAATGGACCCTCGAGGGGTTCAAATTTATTGTCTAGTCGATTCCTTTGCGAGGAGAGCTAAGTTATGGTTAGCAAGTCGTGTTATTCGAGGGAGAAGAGGCCCGTTCAAATTTCGCGAACTTTCACCAATTCGAGGATCGGTTCTTCAGCTTACGAAACCGAAGATAATCGTGCGAGATAAAAGTTAGCGTAAGCGGGATCGCGTGACATTTCTCGCTGTCGGTTTGCGGCGCGCAGGAAATGCAGTCGAAACGCATTCGGACTCGCCGAGGTTTATCAGCGGGCAGTACTAATTACTGTTGCGACGGTTGCTTTCTTCCGATAAATGGAAGAGTTCCGCGAAGTTACCGATGAACTTTAATTGTGAACGCGATTATGCGAGAGCGCGCGCGCATGCGTCCTTACGTAAGCGCACGCAGAAGCGTCTTGATTAAATATTAATATTACTTTAATTGCATCGTACACGTTGATTACGCTCGGATTAAGATCTCTTTTCGAAGATATCATCAGTCGGGCTATTATATGCCCATTATCTACGCGATTTCGGTGTTACATTGTAACAAACGTTGCCAACTGTCTTCGGTTACATCATCGTCGTTAAGTATCAGTGAATCACTTTCCATCCACTGATCAACGGATGACCTCATTTGACTAACTACTTTATGAGTCAAACCGTTCTGTTAAGGTTAAAATTACGCCTAACCGCAAGTATTTCGCGTGGTAATTTTTCTCAAACATCGTGCCACCAGGTAACGCAAATTAGTACCCGATTCTTCGAGAAATCGGTGCGCGATATGTCTTGCAAATCCTGTAAGACCAGACAGATAGCGTACTGGTTAGGCCACTTTGACCTAAACGGTAGCCTTTGTTGTCGCGCAGCGATGTGTTGCGACTCGGTGCTGCAACTTTCTATCTCGCTTCTCGGTACGTCTTAATATGGTCCACTTTCATTTGTATGCAGACATATTCCCGGAGTTGTGAATCTGTATGCAAATGTCCATTTTTCCAGACGAACTTCAGGAAAATCGAGTCGAACTATTTCCTGCAGCTAATACAGGAAAATCTTGCTAGTAAGTTGCTAGTTAGTTGGAAGGATGAAAAATTGTGAAATTAAATTATAAACAAAAAAATTGTTGTTGATAAAAGAGACAATTTTTTAATGCAACCTTTACGAATACATCCGGCGTACTCTCCCGATTAAAACGACACCCAACACGATACAGTTCTGACCATAACTGTTCGTTTAATCCACGATAAACTGGAAACTCGATTATCCGAACCACTATCAGCTGTCTACAAAAGTGCTCCGAATGGTGTCGTGTTTGGACTCGTTTTACTCGGAAGAACGTCAGGAATATGTTAATACACTGTAAACTATTATACAACAAATTGTATACAATTAATTTAACAATTTTTAAGAAAAACGGGCCAGAATTTCGTTATTTACGATACGATTATAAAACGATTTAGGAGAAAAGCTTTTTGAAGGTTACAGGTACAAAAATTTTTCGTCGCGAACCGGAACGGATTTTCTTGCGGGATCGAAGTGGGTCGGATCGTGTTAGGTTTCATAGATCGTCGCATTGTGCCTCGGCGATCACCCAGATCACGAGCTCGTTACGAAATGTCTTATGCACGTATTCGCATCGGCCCGTTGAAACGGGAGGCATCCCGACTTTCACGGGAGCGCATCCTGCTGCATTTCGCAATTCGACGATCGCGAGGTTCGTCCGCGGGGTCGCCGCGTCGGTTAGGTTCGCGGCACCTACTCGCGGTTAATCACAGGTGAGCCGGCATAATGCACGCCGATATTTCGTCACCGTACTCGAGCCTGGAACGGTCGACAATAGAAACTCGTACGAAAAGGTTACGAGCGCGTTAGATACTGGAACCATCGGGGACCGTTATGAAATGCGATGCTTGGCCACGGTGCAACGATTGCAGCGATGCAACGCGGCCATCAACCAACCCACGACCGTTCTTTTTCGTCGGAAAATATCGAAACCACGATCGTCCTCCATTGTGTCTTCCTCCATTATTCTCTCTCGCAGTGGAATCATGGTAATTTTGCGATGGCTTTGAATTGTTGTAACTTCAGTAAAAAAATATCTTGCAACGATCGTTTTGACCTCGTTGCGAGGCCTGAAGTGTCTAAAGTGAATTCTCGATATATGTCACCGACACGGGTCTTGACATTGACATGTATCGCACAGGAGACGTACCCTAGTTATGTTTACACTCCTCGGCGTCTGAGGGGAGGTATACCCCGCGGTAGTGGGGATAACTCCGCGACGTTTATCGTCCAACCCTTGGCGACATACATCGTGAAATCACTGTACTTTCAAAAGCCTCTCAAAAACGTTTCTACGTCTCGTGGAATTTTGGAAGATTATCCGGTGACTGAAGACTTTTCATTAAAAATTGAACAAATCGGTGAAAAAAAAATCGTAGATCCAATTTTCAGAGATCGTTGTAAAGAGGAGACTCCAATCTTCAAATCCACAATGATTTTAACTGTCAACAAAATTATTTATCATTCGTAGAGTCCCTTGAATTTGAAGAATGTTCTGAAAGAAACAGTATTTTTGATTTTTATCGTTCCACATGGTGCAAGAATTTTTTTGAAAAATATAAAAGTAGAGGCTTTGCCCTTCAAAATGAGCCGAGAATGATTGCTGTATCATTTTTTGCTAGGAAGTTATGAAGGTTTGAATATCATCTATATTAGTCCTCAGAAAAATTGCTTAATATTACAGTATTGTTTTAAACCAGTGATAATTAATTTGTTGTGTACCCGTATGCAGGAAGCAATACATCATATGTGATAAGCACGGTTGAAAATTTCGCAACAATCATTTATCTTTGCTTTCTTATGACACTTTTTGTGTCATGCTTAGGAAAGTATAATGCACCTCGAGATATACGTGCATACCCTATGCATAAGGGAACAGTAGTTACGTGCCATAACAGTGGTACTATTTTTAACCAATGACTGTTACGCGTTGTCATATTATCATTGCATATTAGATAAATCATGCTGGCGCCCCAACGAGCCGGTGCTGGTCACTACAATGTTAAATAGAATATATTCAGACTTTTACAATCTTTATCGCGGTACACGTCCAAAGAAATAATTCTGTTCGATAAATTCCTCGTGAATTAAAAATTTATTGCAGTTCTACTGTTAAGTATTTTAGCTTTAAAAAAATATAACATATACCCAACATACTAGTGCAGATATATGCAAAAAATCACCGAAAAAAGTAATCCAGTTTCTTTGAAAAAAAATCTCGAAGAAGACAAAAATTTGCCACCCTCCACAATTAGAATTAAAAAGTATAACATGTGCTCAACATACTAGAGTGCAGATATATGCAAAAAATCACTGCAATATAGTAATCCAGTTTCTTTGAAAAAAAAATCTCGAAGAAGACAAAAATTGCCACCCTAAAAAATTAGAAAATTAAAACTGGTATAAAATGAATGTAAGAAAATAAACACTGATTTTTCAAAAATTCACTCGAATTGAAAAAATGTAATTTAATATTTCCAGTATATTCTATTGTACCTGATTATGCTCAGAGGTGTCGGACGAGCTCCCGGAAAAGTTTAAAATAAAATTGGAATCAATTAATTCCGATCAACTGTAAGAATTGATCGGTGCACTTAATGTAATGGGTGCAAGCAAAATCTATGCAGCCGCCTAACAATAGCAGCAACCGGACCGATCGAATTCCACGGTTGGCGCCGTCGAATAATTACTGTAGTTAATTCTATTTGGAGGCGAGACCGGCCCCCCCCCCCCCTTTATTTTGGCCTGGTGCTTCGCCCCGTGGGCTTTTCGGGCACGTCGAGGAACAAACCATAAAACGTTACTTATTGTTTCGTCTCACGCAACGGGCCGAGATGCGTTGTGAATACACGGCGAAGGGGACACGCGCGCAAGGGTTGTCTAATTTTACCGATACCTCCGACCTGGATTACATAAATTACACGCCCCTCGTAAATCTCACTTTTTACGATCCCACGTTCTAAAAAGTGAGCTGCCTCGTGTGGCCTGCCCCCATGACAGGCTCCATCTTGTGTCCGTACATTTTTCTTTTTCCACGGCCACCAAGATTTGTTTGCGAGGAACGATTTCGAACGAGGTTACCCTCCTTTTAACCCTTTCAGGGTGACGTCAGACTCCTGTATTAATTTTTTACGCTGCAAACGAATGATTTCGCAGTGACCGTAAAAGTCACGCGACGTTCAAACAATTTATTTCACGGTTCGAGAATTGGAAAGTCAAAGTTTATCATAACTAGGTATGGGGCTCAACTACTGTGGGGGTACCAATTACCGTGACTGTATTAATCATACTTATTTTTAAAACGTCACGAATATTCAATTATTTTCATTAAAATCAGTTAGTATATATTTTACATATCTTTTTTTTTAATATTCATTGTGATTTAAGAATAAGTATAATCGATATATAGGCACAGAAATTACCCCCACAGTAACTGGGTCCCTTACCCTAGACTGCGATCTTTATGATAAAACTGGGTGAAATTTGAAAAAGTTTAAAATTGTTTAAGAGCGTTATTCTGAATTCTAATTATTTTTTAGTATTTCACTCCCATATTGGAATATGTTACAATTATTAACGGGAGATTTTTGCTGGAAAAATTGTGACTATTTTCAGACATTTTTATTATTATTCGTGTTGCATATGGCGATTAAGAATATTTTTAAATACAGTGGGACTAGTATTGCGAGGTTGTTTATTCGCGAAATTCGTTTCGCAAAAAGCACATGATGTTTCGAGATATCTCCGGATCGATGTCCCCTATTGCGGGCAATGAGTTAGTAATTTTTAACTGGAACGTTCTTGCCAAACATTCTGCAGACGTTGCTTCTGTTAAGGATTCTGCAATGCGGGTACACTATCGCAACATAACGTCCCTGGTCAAATGCCATTGTGCTACTTTGTAGAACGGTACGCCAAAGTACATATAGTGAAACACATTACAATTTTCAGAAGAAATTGAAAATGGGTCCGGCTGAAAAAATTAACTGTTCAAGAATCCTATTAGAGACATACTCAGATGAATATTAATTATAGAGGTTAGTGTTAATAGAGATGGATGAGAGATGAATATTAAATATAAATATAATATAGTGAAAGAGTTGAATAGTAAATGTAATACAGTGATAGGGACGAATATTAAATATAATTTAATTGAATCATTGCAATTTTTAAAGTAGATTTTGAAGGGTTAAATAATTTATTACGAAATCCCCACGAATCGTGGATTTTTAAAAATATTGTGAAACATATGTTAAAAATTGTGATAAACATTTTTAAAAAATGTTTAAAGTGGTTTACAAAAATTAAAGATTAATGTGTCAGTTTGAAAATTATTAACGGAAGATCCGCAGAGTCAACTAATGCGTTCTGGGGAACGCAGAAAAAAACAGTATTGATCAGGAGGGTGTTAAATTATGCAACCGGGGCGGGGAGGAGGGTCGGACTCGGTCGAACAAAGGCGTCTGGTCTCGGATAACATTCGTCGCGAAAGTTTTCACGCGAAACGTTTCTATCGAGCGTTCTGCAATGCGGTCGATTCAAATGTCGGCGGCGAAAGGCGGGTTTTCGAGTGTGTCTGGCCGTGACCCGCTTCGAATTACATAAGCGGGAGCCGGCTCTGCCTCGACGTGGCCCCAAAGTCGACGTTGGCCAAGCAAACAGCCCGAGCGAGCGAACGAACGAACGAACGAACGAACGAACGAACGAACCAACCGACCAAACGAATCAACGAATCAACCAGCTAGGCAGCGTGGGGTGAACACCCAGACAAGGTCAGAGCCGCTGTCGAACCAGGCTGCACCGCAAGTGCAAGAGATGCGCCTCCCTCTGCATCTCCTTTTTTCTCACTCTGTCAGCAAACCTGTCCCTGAGGAACGGGACGATCTCGTAGCGCCGAGAAACGGCGCCCCGACTCACCAAAAATCAGTTTAGTGTCCTTCCCACAGGATCCTACTCTGAACATATTTTTACAAAAATTAACCTCTCATTGGGAAACCTGTTGAGCCCTTATGGGAGACCTGGTCCTCCTAGGAAAAGAAAATTTACGATTGTTATATCATATTTGAATTGATGTTATGAAAATAATTTATTACTATTATTACTCCAAATATTAACATTGAATTGGTACTCCCAATATTAACATTGAATTGGTACTCCCAATATTAATATTGAATTGGTACTCCCAATATCAAGATTGAATCGACATTCCCAATATTACTATTAAACTGATATTCCCAATATTAATATTGAATTTGGTACTCCCAATATTAATATTGTATTGGTACTCCCAATATTAATATTGAATTAGTACTCCCAATATCAAGATTGAATTGATATTCCCAATATTAATATGGAATTCATACTCCCAATATTAATATTGAATTGATATTCCCAATATTACTATTGAACACCTACTCCCAATAGTAATATGGAATTGATATTCCCAATATTAATATATAACTGGTATTCTCAATATTAATATGGAATTGATATTACCAATATTAATATTGAGTTGATATTCCCAGTATTACTATTGAACTGATACTCCCAATACTAATATTGAATTCCTACTCCAAATATTAATATTGAATTGGTACTCCCAATGTTAATATTGGATTGGTACTCCCAATATTAATATTGAATTGGTACTCCCAATATTACTATTGAACTGATACTCCCAATATCAAGATTGAATTGATATTCCCAATATTAATATGGAATTCATACTCCCAATATTAATATTGAATTGATATTCCCAATATTACTATTGAGCACCTACTCCCAATAGTAATATGGAATTGATATTCCCAATATTAATATATAACTGGTATTCTCAATATATGGAATTGATATTACCAATATTAATATTGAGTTGATATTCCCAGTATTACTATTGAACTGATACTCCCAATACTAATATTGAATTCCTACTCCAAATATTAATATTGAATTGGTACTCCCAATGTTAATATTGGATTGGTACTCCCAATATTAATGTTGAATTCATAGTCCCAATATTAATATTGAATTGATATTCCCAATATTACTATTGAACTGATACTCCCAATATTAATATGGCATTGATATTCCCAATATTAATATATAACTGGTATACTCAATATTAATATGGAATTGATATTACCAATATTAATATTGAGTTGATATTCCCAGTATTGCTATTGAACTGATACTCCCAATATTAATATTGAATTCCTACTCCAAATATTAATATTGAATTGGTACTCCCACTATTAATATTGTATTGGTACTCCCACTATTAATATTGTATTGATATTCCCAATATTAAGATTGAATTGATATTCTCAATGTTAATATTGAATTGATATTCCCAGTATTACTATTGAACTGATACTCCCAGTATTAATATTGAATTGGTACTGCCAATATTAATATTGAATTGGTACTCCCAATATTAATATTGCATTGGTACTCCCAATATGAAAATTGAATTGATATTCCCAATATTAATATTGAATTAGTATTCTTAATATTAGTATTAAGATCAACGGGGAAGAAAAGAATTTTAATTTTTGTGTTGCATAAAAATTCGCTGTCTATCGCAGCTCAAACGTTCATCGACCCTGTGTTCGTTCATTTACCAGATTACAGATACTACTTAACTGACATTAGACTATTGACTTGCCGAGGATCGAGACGAATTTAGGATCGCCCCGCGACGTCGGGGATCGCGTAAACGTTCTAAATGTGCGTTTTTCCCCCATGTCGAGATTACTTCATCATACTCTTGCCAGTACCGGCTCACGGTTTTCTTGTTGCATTACGTAGCCTGCGCCTGGATACCGCCGCCAGTCTCCCAAATGTAAAGTGTCGTAACTAACTCTTAGCGTGGGGAATTAATTTCTTAAGAGGCTGCAAGTTTTCCATTTCGCGGGCTATCGTCGACCACCGCCGCTAGGCGAATTATTCAACGCAGAGATTTCGGACGCTTACGTAAGGACAGATATTTTCAGATTATAGTACTCGAACGCCGATATCAATCGGCGAACATTTCGCCGGTTCTATAAATACAGGCTCCAGAACATTGTGTGATCGCGTATTTTTGTGTCGGGACCGCGATCTGGAACCATGATCCTCTTGTGATGCTCCCACGGATCATCAAAAACTTTTGCCTGAACTGTACCTGTTCGATCAACGTGTACTTATTGTTAGTTTGAAAAATTAAATTGCCACAAAAATTAGAAAATACCCACATTCAATTTTCTCTTTTAATGAAATAAATCAATTCCTAAATAAAAGGAAACTTTGCAATAGAATAAATTAACAGCATAAATCATTTGAACCTTGTTCTAAATTTGTTTTTATTGAAATTAAGTAATTGAAAATGAATTATTTGAAATTTATGGAAATTATTTTCAGGACACACAGGAAGAAATGATT
Source organism: Seladonia tumulorum (assembly GCA_913789895.3). Taxonomy (NCBI): domain Eukaryota; kingdom Metazoa; phylum Arthropoda; class Insecta; order Hymenoptera; family Halictidae; genus Seladonia; species Seladonia tumulorum. Next base: position 9,021,836 of record OU565280.1, read on the forward strand.
GTACACTCGAATATCCTTAAATTCCTAAAATAAAAATTAAAAAAATATATATAATCACCACAGGAAAGAAAGTAGTCGTCACCAATGGCCATAAAAAAAAATAAAATTGGGAAAAATTATTTCTACATTTCATTAAGGCTCCTCCACAAGATCGCAGAGAGTCCAGGTGGTATTCATCTTAGAAAAACAGAAAATTGCAAATGAACCGAGTAAACGGTCATATGTCCAATCAATTAGAGTCAATTAATTTTTTTCTAGATCCGTCGGTCGGCATTTATAGTTGCAATACGTAATTGAAACTGGCGAAGTTGACGCAAGGATTTACCCTGTGATTCTTTAATCGCGTAAAAGCTTACGTAATACGATCCAATTTAGCGCGAGTTCATTCGTTTCGTTTGTTCGTTCGTTCGTTCGTTTGCGGGCTGTGCACGTCGAGCAATTTTCCGTTCGTACAATTACCGAAGCAAACCAGTCAAGGAATCCGCAAACTCGGAACAACAAGCGAGAAAGCGCGTTGATTGCCAATAGACACTCAATTCGAAGTTCATTGCGTCACAGGTAGCGCCGATACAAAACGTTTTGTCGATCCTCTGTGGAGAAATTATGGCTCCGAAATTCCGGAAATCGGAATCACCTCAAATTTTCCACATAGCCCCATTTTAAAGTATAAAAATATTTCCCAAAAGGATTTTTGACGACTCGAACAAAATTTTTGTATCACATCATTTTCTACCTTACCGACCAATTTTGGTCCGAGTTCGGTTTGAACAATACAAATTAACCCTTTGCACTCGAAGTTATTTTCACTCCAAAACGAAACATTTCTTCCGATCTAAAATATTTTCCTTCTATATATTTGTTTTTCATGTTGTACCAACGAAAATGGTGGAATTTACTCGTACAATACTGACATTTTCAGTAATTTATTAAATCCAAACATATTTAATAATGTAAAAAATATTTTGAATAATGATATAGCAATTTTTAGTGGCGCCGTATAGTCGCCATTCGAGTGCTGAGGGTTAATATGACAGTAGAACTGAAATAGCCTGCCTATGTAAAAATTAGTCTGTTACATGTGAACAGTAGGTTGTAATATATTTTATGGGTGAACGACTTGGAAAACAATTATGGGACAGATTATAATTTGAAATGATTATTTTCCACTTTTCTCTCGAACATTAACCTATCAGCCAGCCAGCGTTTTCCGACTGGTTGACGCACGTATACATTTATCTCCGAGCGATATCTGCCCGTTACATAAATTGAGCTCTTTCCCACAATAGGTTCTACCTTTTCGAAAGCAATTCTACGGTTGCAACACGGATTATGGCGCAAAGCTCCTATTCAGCAACACATAACAGTTTTCAGCGACTCGTCCTTACATAAAAAAATTCATCGATGCACTTTAAATACCCACGGACGCGTGCACCAAATCCTAATGCAGGAACTTTAATAGTTTTTCTGAAAAAAATTTTTAAACATTCTTGAGAAATGGCACTCCAAAGCAGAACATTCCCTTGAAACATGCTCTATAGAAAAATATATAACTAATACAATTTTGATTATTTTCACTTGATAAAAATCGGGAATGCACTTCAAATACCTATTAACGCGTGTGCAAAATCCCAAAGCAAAAGATTCAATAGTTCGTCCGAAAAAAATGTTCAAAGATTGATAAAATAATGGCCCTCGAAGCCAAAATAAGTACTCCTCTAAAACATACTCTATCAAAAAATATATAACTCGCGCAATTTTTATTATTTTCACTTGATAAAAATCGGGAATGCACTTCAAATACCTATTAACGTGTGTGCAAAATCCCAAAGCAAAAGATTCAATAGTTCGTCCGAAAAAAATTTTCAAAGATTGATAAAATAATGGCCCTCAAAGCCAAAATAAGTACTCCTCTAAAACATACTCTATCAAAAAATATATAACTCGCGCAATTTTGATTATTTTCACTTGATAAAAATCGGGAATGCACTTCAAATACCTATGAACGCGTGTGCAAAATCCCAAAGCAAAAGATTCAATAGTTCGTCCGAAAAAAATTTTCAAAGATTGATAAAATAATGGCCTTCGAAGCCAAAATAAGTACTTCTCTAAAACATACTCTATCAAAAAATATATAACTCGCGCAATTTTGATTATTTTCAGTTCAAAAAATTAATAAATGTACTTCAAGCATGCACAAAGAAGTATATAAAATTCTGTTGCAAAAGGTAGAACAGTTCCTCCGGAAAAAAATTCTTAAAGATGGCACTCAAAAAATCAGGATACCTCCCTGGGACATGCTCCATAAAAACGAATACAACTCGTTCAATTTTGATTATTCGTGCGTTAAAAAAATCAAGTATGTGCCTCAAATGTCCACAAATGAGGCTACAAAATCCTATCGAGGGAAGTTGGAAAATTTTTCTGGAAAAAAATTCCTAAAGTTGGCACTCAAAAAACCAGGATACCTCCCTGGGACATGCTCCATAAAAACGAATACAACTCGTTGAATTTTGATTATTCGTGCGTTAAAAAAATCAAGTATGTGCCTCAAATGTCCACAAATGAGGCAACAAAATCCTATCGAGGGAAGTTGGAAAATTTTTCTGGAAAAAAATTCCTAAAGTTGGCACTCAAAAAATCAGGATACCTCCCTGGTACATGCTCCATAAAAACGAATACAACTCGTTGAATTTTGATTATTCGTGCGTTAAAAAAATCAAGTATGTGCCTCAAATGTCCAGAAATGAGGCTACAAAATCCTATCGAGGGAAGTTGGAAAATTTTTCTGGAAAAAAATTCCTAAAGTTGGCACTCAAAAAATCAGGATACCTCCCTGGGACATGCTCCATAAAAACGAATACAACTCGTTCAATTTTGATTATTCGTGCGTTAAAAAAATCAAGTATGTGCCTCAAATGTCCACAAATGAGGCTACAAAATCCTATCGAGGGAAGTTGGAAAATTTTTCTGGAAAAAAATTCCTAAAGTTGGTCGAGAAGATGGCACTGAAAACCGCAGAACACCCCGTCAATTAAGACGTCGTGTTCCAGGCATCTGTCGCATTGTTCGCGACGCGGCCAGCTCGGCCGGTGCACATTGTATTTTATTAGACCGTGATGTCTCGTTTCCGGTAAGACGAGTGCTGCCCGTTCCTTTTCATCGCGAACGTGTTCTACATGCGTACGGTACCGGCGAGATATCTGTTCCCGTCCGGTCTCGTTTCCTTTCTCCGTAAATCTACTTTTAGATCGACCTCCCTAAGCGTACGCTGGATCGCTGAATTTGTCACCTCAACGAAATCGAATGAATCACTGCGCGATACACGGTGTTGCGGAAATCGCACCGACACCTGGAGAACAGATCATCGATCGCTACACTGTGGCCATTTTCACTCGACTCGCTGGAACGCCACTCGACCAAGAATGAATAAAATAGTCACCTAAATGACTCAGGACCATTCCTGGCTTCATTTAAAAATTTTTGAAAACACATTTCTGAAGTCATTCCTGAAAAATTAAAATTTTTTTTTCTTTCTAATCGTCAGAAATTAATTGTCGATTTTAATTGTGGCGTTTCGGGTAAAAATTGTGCCGGAATAATAATTTTCGAAAAGCTATTAACAATAAACGTACCAAGCATTAACAGTATCTGGTAAATATTGTAAAAATGTAAAAATGGCAACCCTAAATTTATTGAGATTGTCCGTAATTTTCCATATAATAAATGCTTGGACAAGGATATTTATTCCACTATTTTCCATAAATGAATTTTTATAATTTCAATAATTGTGACATTTAAAACCGGTCCTTTGATCGTGGTAGGTTTAGTGTTAATCCTGGTAAAGTAATTACTAGACATCGGATGTTTATGCAATTTCCAATTTTTATAGAAACATTTTAAGAAAGTGGAATGAAATAAAATCCTATTTTTAATGGGGACAGCCTTTGTAGATCCAAAGCAAATAAAAATCATGTTAAATTCTCTCGAATTTTATATTATAGCATTTTTTTAACATTTCCATAAGCCATAAATGCATAAAGATCCGATGTCTAGTAATTACTTTCTGAATTTTATAATTGAATAAAGCTGAATCGCAACCGTTTAGAGTAAAGAAATCATAATTTCATCTGTGATGATGATACGTGTCCGACGGCGGTACGTGCCCCGGTAATTTACACGTTGTTTAAGTAACACCCATTTCGCAACTAGCACCGCGACGCGTACGCGTGTTCTTCCCCCGGTGAATTTTTAATATATAATATATAATGTAATCGTCATTTCATAATCGTTAGGGATACAGTTTACCGTTTATGTAATCGGGATGGACGACGAGCAATCAAATATGTTGCGTAAGTCATCGCAGCCATTTGGACATTTACACCGAGTCGTCTGGATATTTGATCGCACACATTCTTTGCCCGTGTGTGTCGCCAATACACTGCGTCAACATAAAAATTAATATCGAAACACCAACAATTTCTTGTCCGTTGCGGACGATGCGAAAAATGACAAATAAAGTGTAGACGACACTAATGGTATTGCCTTGATGCAAGTGGTATTAACTCGATAAATTTATGATAATTAAATTACTCGTTTGATGCAATAATGAAGAAATTGTATGGACAATATTTAATAGAGACATTAAAAGAACTTGAGAATAGCAATATTATATTGCTCAGTCGCCACGTTGTATTTATAAAGAAATGTGTTTATGGTGAAAAATAATTCCCTAAGTGGTCTAAAATTTTAAGAAATTTAATTACGGTAATAAATGATTTCTTTTGTGACTTTTTACGGTAAAAATGATCTCATTTTCAGTCAATACACTGCATAGGTACTCCAGATTTAATTACGGTAAAGTTATGTGCATCGTGCAACTTGTTGAAACATTAAACGTCGATTACCTAACTAACAATTTCGTCGGTTGTATAATTAAAGCGAGGGAAATTCAAGAGACGGTCTCATGACTAGTTTTTTGAATAAATGCAACCAAGTTGCACAAGCTCGCGTATTTTCTCGGTCGTTCGACCATGCAGTTGCACGTAATGCTACATGTTACCCATTCGGCATGAGACATAGTGATCCAAGATTTATGATATTCGGGGAAAATCCGTTCGCTGTCATCGGATTTGCAATTGCGACGACTTACGTAAGTCGTGTCTCTCGACAAATATTAATATTTATATTATTTATACATTTTTTTGGTGCAAAGGTCGAGCAAGACTTTTGCAACAATAGTTTTTTTACATTGCACTCGCCAATAACGTTAATAATTCTCGACAATTGCAGTACTGCAATAACAAATTCTGAAATAACGGGAATTCTCTATTAATTGGAGTCGAGGTTAGAATCGTTCGCATAATCCACGATTTATATTTAGTAAATTACGTTCGATACGTCCATAAACAGGCTGCTCATTAACGAAACAATTAGCACACAAACCTATAATGTTCACACGTAGGAGTGATAGGTTCGAGGGATTATGGTTCCTTTCGACGATAATGCGATCGATTAGGTTTCTTTTTCGCGAACAGAGCCAAAGCCGACGATGACACCATGATCGTTATATCAGGCTCCTCGTTATGACTTCATTATCGATAACAAGGGAAACAATGGTCGAACTGTTAGCCAGTGGTAGACACAGAGCAGACAACAATGACGGAAATCATTCGAATCGATTTAGGATGGACGACACTTAAATTCGCGATTAATTCGCGCGATGACAATGTTCGCGAATGGTTGGCAAATAGCATGGAAAACGCTCCACCCACAATCTTTAATACTGTGTGCGTGTCACGTGGGAAAGCTGACACCGCAAGCAGTATCGCTTCTCCGAGAAACTTTAAGCCTTGTCAATGACTGCGCATTAACGCATACTGGGTGTTTAGTTAGTTTGCAGAATTTAGGCGTTTCTGGCGAAAATTGGGGTGGGGGTTGAAACAGTCGGAGGGTTGGTCAAAAAGGACGTCGATGTTCTGTGTATATGACTGTACACTATTTAGTACATCCTATTTACTTTACACCCTATACTGTATACTATTTACTGTACTTTATTTACTGTACACTGTTTACTGTATACAATTTACTGTATACAATTTACTGTGTGCTGTATACTGTGTACTATTCACTGTATATTGTATACTGTGTACCATTTACTGCATACTGTATACTGTATACCATTTACTGCATACTGTATACTGTATACCATTTACTGCATACTATATACTGTATACCATTTACTGCATAGTGTATACTGTATACCATGTACTGTATACACAGAGACTGCATACTGTATACCATTTATTGTATACACAGAGACTGTATACCATTTACTGCATACTGTATACCATTTATTGTATACACAGAGACTGTATACTGTATACCATTTATTGTATACTGTATACTGTATACCATTTATTGTATACACAGAGACTGTATACCATTTACTGCATACTGTATACCATTTATTGTATACACAGAGACTGTATACCATTTACTGCATACTGTATACCATTTATTGTATACACAGAGACTGTATACCATTTACTGCATACTGTATACCATTTATTGTATACACAGAGACTACATACTGTATACCATTTATTGTATACACAGAGACTGTATACCATTTACTGCATACTGTATACCATTTATTGTATACACAGAGACTGCATACTGTATACCATTTACTGTATACACAGCAACTGCATACTGTATACCATTTACTGTATACACAGCAACTGCATACTGTATACCATTTACTGTATACACAGCAACTGCATACTGTATACTATTTACTGTATACACAGCAACTGCATACTGTATACCATTTACTGTATACTGTATTCTGTATACCATTTACTGTATACTGTATTCTGTATACCATTTACAGCATACTGTATACACTGAGACTGCATACTGTATACCATTTACTGCATACTGTATACCATTTATTGTATACACAGAGACTGCATACTGTATACCATTTATTGTATACGCAGAGACTGTATACTGTATATTGTATACCATTTACTGTATACACAGAGACTGTATACCATTTGCTGTATACGCAGAGACTGCATACTGTGTACTGTATACCATTTACTGTATACTGTATACAGTAAAATTGTAAAATTGTCAGTACATGTCAGATTAAATGTTTTCACAGTCAAATAGCAGTGGTTTTAAAATGTACAAGGAGCAACAGTGAATTGTCTCGAGAGTGTTTTGTTACAAATTGATAAATGGCGTCGAAGATTGCAACGATTACATTGTGTAACACCCAGTATATCGGCTCAACGCGATCGACTTCCATTACACGAGTGCAATTACCCGGGATCTATTCACAGCTAGTATAAAACATCTTTGTCACGTCAATGGTGTATCGTGTGCCTATCATACTAGCGGATAGTTTAGTATCGTGCCAGTGTAATCCAAGTCGCAATCTGTCCGACGACGGTGGATATCACGTTCACGGAATTCCCGTATTTTCTTGAATCACTATGAAAGATACTAAGAAAGACGCAAGGAACTTTACTTTGTAGACTTTGCAGGAGCGTACTGTGTTTTCGCTGTTTTTATGGAGAAATGTAGTCAAATATGCTATTTCATCGAGTAAATTTGATTTTACAGAATTTCACAATTCGAATTTTTTAAAATTATTTCAGAAAATGAATTTGAAAAAAATTGCAATTCTTCGTCAGGATATTTTTGAAACGATTTCAGTAGTAGAGTTTTTAGTTCATTAGTGATGGAAATTGCGAAGATACTTTGCCAGTAAATTGCAACAAAATTGGCAGAACGTTGGAATGAAATTAGCAAAATATTGCAATAAAATTAGCAAAATATTGCGATAAAAGTCGCATCGGATATATTACGAAACGTAATCTTGCAATTTTTGTGAGGAATCGAGATTGAGTGAACTGTCGGTGCATCTAATTAAAAGAGATTTACTATCAGGTGCGAAGATCGTTAGCGAAATATCCGACATGGTAATCGAGGTAACGATCAGCGGCTGGTTGATTACGGTAAATCCATTGGCGCAGCAACTATCTATTTATCGGAAACAGTGAAAAAAAAAGGTGTTCATAAAATATGCATACGTGTAATTACAGGTTTGGACGGTACGACTTCTTGTTCTTATAATATCGTCGATTATTCCATCGATCGGTCAACTATATCGGTTACTTGGGTGGTGCTCGGTAATGCTGACATTATAACACTGTTGCAATGTTCATTACATCACGGTGGAAACCTTTATCGATGGATGAAATCAATATTAAACGCATCGTTTCACTTGCAATGACCATGGTTACAGTTCCGTTACAAAACTAGCGGGAATGAATCATAACTGGTCTGCGAATTTTATGCGTTTGTGCAAGATACGAATCAGAGAAACATAAAACACTGCAAAAATGACAGGAATTTTAGTATACCCAATCCAATCAATTTTCAACAGAAAAATCAGTTCTCAACTTTTACAAAATTATTTAACCAGAATATCTCTGTTCGGCTCCCCTGTGTTGCAATTAATATAAATTAATGTAAAACAGTAGAACAGAATTTAAGAATAACAATTTCAACCTATTATCTAATTTTTAAAATTATTAAGGGAGACAAGAAATTTCTATTTGACCGTCCCTGCCTTACAATCTACAAAAATTGTTTGCATTAATTAAAGAAAATCAGTGACCATAAGAACCACTTTAAATCATGTCAAAATCATTTTTGTCATAAGTGTATAAATTTAAAAATAAGCAAAACTGTTGCAATCGTAGTATATTTGTATATTTGTAATGTTTCATGCAATTAGAAATTGGTGAAAGGAGTGAATAATCTCATTTAGGATAAATGGAGGATAGTGAAACAGTAAATGAGTAATTAAATGCTGTAATGGAAGCATTCTAGGGGGGCTAAAAAAATATTTGTAATTTTATGAAAGGTGGAATCAGTTGCAGCCACCGTTGCCTCAGGAGACGTAACTGCACCATATTCGTAACTGCATTATTACGAAGATAGGTATATGCACCTACTAGTTGTGCAAGTGCCCACGAGGATATTCGTTACGTCGCAGAACCGAAGCAAATAATCGTTCCACGTGTGCTATAAGTTGCTTGTGCAGCTAGTAACTATGTATAGTGTACGTCGAATTCCCTAATTATATGCAAATTCAACTCTGTTTACCACCGAGGCTATTAATCAAATCGGTTCATTTATTCGTGCACATTCGATGAAAAATTCAAAACGACATTTTCACGGTTAATTTCATTCAGTGATTGAACATTCAATAATCGTCGAGTTCAATAACAGACTGTTGAAGTGGTTTTTGTTCATAAAATTATTACATACGAAATACACAATTTTCTGTCGTAGGTATTGCCAAAAATTTTGATAAATATTTCTAAATATCGCTGTATTTCGCATTTTTGATTCTCGAAAAATTGACAATTTTCAACACATTGTAATTTCGTACAAAATAATCGTAGAATAACGAACTTGGTTTCATTTTAAAGCTTGAAGCCTCTACTTTCGCTTACAATTGTTTATTTCAGACTGAACAATTTTTACATGATGTAGCAGATGAAAAACTGAGGACCCATTTCTCCCCAAAAATGCTATAAATTCAAACCTCTGTAAAAATGTTAAAAAATTTTTGTCACAAGTGAATCTTCCACGCATTTGAAGATTGAAGCTTCCTCTTCCCAACGATGCCTCAAAAATTGACGTACGATTTTTTTTCAACGTTTTATGGCACAAAAACGAGGGACAAGTTCAGTGGTGCGAAGCTCTCATGGTGTGCTGTAAAGTTGGCGGCATGCCTCACGTTCAAAGCTCCATAACACGGCTAAAAAAAATCGTACATCAATTTTTGAGGCATCGTTGTAAAGAGGAAGCTTTAGTCTTTAAATCTCCGGAAGAATCGTCCAGGAAAAAAATTTTTCAAAGCTTTTGGAGACGTTTGAATTTGCAGCATTTTTTCGAAAAAATTCGTGTTCAGTTTCTCGCCTGCTCCATAGTGAAAAAAATCTTAGAATAAGACAAAATATGGGTCATGAAAGTAGAGGCTCCTAGCTTCAAAATGAGTCCAAGTTTATTGTCATACGATCATTTTTCACGAAGTTATCACAGTTTAAATAATTTTCGGGATTTAACTTTTTGCATCCATTGTGCATATTACAAAAAATTTTTGTGCATTACAAAAACGTGCTGGCATGAAAAACAGTATTTTTCCGAAGAGCTTGAACCATTGCAAAATAATTAGAACGCACTCGAACCGTTCGAGGCTCTCTCAGCGACTCGAGCGGGCAACCATAGGGTTACTCAATAGCGTGCTTGTTCATAGCAACCGCGTGCCGCGAAAAGAAGCGAGCATAACTGCGGGCAGGCGTGATCATTCTCCGAATCCGCGAAAGCAACGAAAGAAGATCAAAGCGGTGCCGAGGCGTCATCTCGATGAAATCGCGTCGATCTAAGTTTGTTTCTTCACTTTTGGAAAACAGGATTACGTAACCGGGTTCAATTACGTAACACGCACGATCTATGGTATTACATAAATAATCTGTTTAACATACGGAGCAGCAACGCAACGTGCAGCCGTCTAGTTAAATTTTCAGTTGAAATCCACGGAACGACACACGCGTGCGTAGTCTTGGCACCGAAACCCGTAACGACTGGTAAGCCGGCATTGTTCCGAGATCACAAATCGAAAGAGCCTGCTCGCATTGTTCCCAGAGACCTGTGACATAATCTACCGCACGGCCACCGATGACCGTGATGATGCCCAGCGAACGAGACACCGACGAATCTGCTTCAAATTTGTCGAATACTTCTGACCATGTTTCGGGGGAAAATAAAATTCATATTTTCCGCATGCAGGAAAAATCGAAGCTGCAGGATGCAGGAACAGTTACTGCAAAATGAACAATCAACATACAATACGTTCATCTACATACATCAATAAATAAATCAATATATATAAATGACATATAAAAAGATAAAAAAATAAAACTAATAATAACATGTACATATATATAAAATATACATATCAATATAAATATGAAAATAAATAATATTAATATTAATATCAATATGCCAAATATACATCAATATTAATATCAATATGCCAAATATATATCAATATTAATATCGATATGTCAAATATATATCAATATTAATATCGATATGCCAAATATATATCAATATTAATACCGATATGCCAAATATATATCAATATTAATATCGATATGTCAAATATACATCAATATTAATGTCAATATTCCAAATATATATCAATATTAATATTGATCTGCCAAATATATGTCAATATAAATATCGATATGCCAAATATATATCAATATCAATATCGATATGCCAAATATATATCAATATTAATATTGATCTGCCAAATATATGTCAATATTAATATTAATATGCCAAATATATATCAATATTAATATCAATATGCCAAATATATATCAATATTAATATCAATATGCCAGATATACATCAATATTAATATTTTAAAATACCAAATATATATCAATATTAATATTGATCTGCCAAATATATATCAATATTAATATTGATCTGCCAAATATATATCAATATTAATATTGATCTGCCAATTACATGTCCATATTAATATTAATATGCCAAATATATATCAATATTAATATCAATATGCCAAATATATAGTATTGTTTTTATTTGCAGGAATATTTGCAGTCTTCTAATAAATTGTTGTGAATTTGATGGTGACAATACAATGGATTAGTGAATCCGACATCTTAAAATCGTAATTGTGCACAGGATTGTTTGCGAAAAGTTGCGCATGCAATTTTGCAGAGAATGTGGACCAGAGGTTTCGAAGAGTGAAAAGCCGATTGCAAAGGGAGCGTTTCGAAGAATGCGTGAGATAAATACATACACAGAAGATTAGCTGGAGAGATGCAGCAGAATGTAAGCAAAACACACTATACATATATACACGCATAAGAGATACAATGTCGAGCAGATAGCGCGAGTCGACGCGAGCTATTGATAAATACCGCGCGATAACTAGACTCGGTGTTTAAGTATTGAAATGAATGTTTACGATACGATTACAATTAGTGGTAACCTCCGCCGCCATGAAACGTTCAGTCCCGAAACGTCGGCTCCTTTTCATCTATTCCCGGAACAAGCGTGTACGTGTATCGTCTGTTAGGCGCCGCATACGAAATTTATTGGTTTTTAATTCCCCACGGCGGAATAATAATTAAACGTTATGCAACCCGCGTCTGAAAGAAACTGGTTCATCGAAAAATCAAAAACAATTCTGCAGAGGTAGTATGCAGACGAACGATTACGTAATGAAAAGGTCGCATTAGCAAAATTAATATCAACCGAACCAACACGCCTCGATACAAAGTGACTTTTTTTGTTTGTTGTTTTTGTTATTCAATCGGTAACGTCTCGATCGCAGGACACTATTTCTTTTTTCATTCTCTCGGCGGTTAATCGACGCGCGATAAATTCTGCGCAAAAATAAACACCTATCTCCCCGTTATCGTAATTGAAAAACAGTGAAGGACAAGGAACGGTCACATAATGATCGCGAAGTCCGGCGACATGTTGACTACACACACACACACATACAGTTACGTCAGTTTCCGGCGGAGGAGTATCGTTTCATTGACAAAATTCAGAACAATTGCTGAACGGTTCCAATTTAATAGTTTTTAATATACAGACAAAATAAAAATTTTCATTTTTAATCATTCTTTTTATAGAACCTTTGTCAGCACATTCCTCGCCTTTTTCTGATTAAAATGAGTACAAACATCCCACCATTCGGTGCATAATCGTGCGAACACTGGCCAGTTCGGATAATCGAGGTTCTACTATATCGTGGATTAAACAAGTATGCACTGTCCAAACCGTATCGTGTCTGGTATCATTTTAATCGGAAAAATGCGAGGAACATGCTGGCAGAAGGTCAACACAAAAATTGTTGCTAACAAAAAAGTTACACCTCAAAATTAGTATTGTCGCACCGTGACATTTATCTGTCAATGCTTTTGTTTCTTTGAAATTTTATGTCCCAGCGGCGGGAGGTAAAGGAATATTGTCTGTACAAGGTATAAGTGACGTTGTGACAAAATTTGGACATCTATCGAGGCATTACTGTGCTTCTGACGAATATGTGAACAGTTTGGGACCGGGTTCGGTACAGTCGCTTCTGAGAATTTGTAATTTTGTTAGCTGACGGCCGAATGGGGTCCGATCCCGAAAATTCGGGAAGCGTCAAAAATCGCTCGGTGGGAAGGCAAAAGAAGAAAGAGGATTCCGTCGGACACAATCTCCGGTTACATAAACCGTGCTCTGATTCCCGAGCACGAAGTGTACCGGCGAACGGGCGACTTCTAGCTCGGCGTGCGTGCACCTATACAAACATACCGGCATGTGCGTGTGCGTCTGTGTAGAGTGTCCCTAGCGTAGAGCGTTGCATACATGCGATACGTGGCTTACTCACGTGCGTGAGGCGCACGCGTGCGGCCTATAGCAGATGTTATGTAAAGTTCAGGCGAGAGCAAAGAAGCACGTGGTCAGCCAGGAAAACGCCGATCGGCGTGTGACGCTAGCACGTGTTTAACCCTGGCTGTAGGAGAAGCGCGAATTTTCTAACATTTATCGCCGAGCAACCGTGGAATCCGAGCTATCCGTTTAGGCGGTTCACTGCCCAACCATGCTATGCTACCTGAGATGCCAGACCACCAGAGATTTCCATAGAGTAATCGAAATTGGTTTCTTAGCACAGCTATACTGGCGATTTTTTCCCATTTTTTGAAAGTGACCCACACGGTATATGCCCCATGGTTGAGGATTTTTAATAACCTTCAACGACAATAGCAATTTCAATCGTGAACCTACAACTCACCCCGTAACGTGATCTAATAGTTCTGCTGTGGGCATTGTTATAAATAATATGATTTTTAAGTTTCTCTTTTATGCAACACAATTATTAAAAATCTAGCCAGTCTGATTTCATCTGTGCAGTCAAATAGAGTAGTTTGAGTAGATCAGAGTATGTTGAGTTAAATAGAGTCTTTTGAGTAGACTAGAGTACATTGAGTTAAATTCAGTAGTTTGAGCAGATTAAAGTACGCGGAGCTCAAAAGATTATTTTTAGTAGATTAAAATATCCGCAGTTAAATAAATTATTTTGACTAGATTAGAGGACATTGAGTTAAATGGAGTATTTTGAGTACATTATAGTACATTGAGTTAAATGGAGTGTTTTGAGTAATCTAGAGGACGTTGAGTTAAATGGAGTATTTTGTGTAGGGTAGGTTACATTCAGTTAAATGGAGTATTTTGAGTAGATTTAATTAAATGAAATATTTTGAGTAGATTGAGTTAAATGGAACATTTTGAGTAGATTAGAGTACACTGAGTTACATTGAGTGTTCTGAATAGATTCGAGTACATTGAGTTAAATAGTGTACGTTGAGTAGATTAAGATTCATGGAGCTATGTAAATAGAGTATTTTGAGTAGATCAGAATACACTGAGTATTTTGAGTAGATTAAAGTACACTCAGTTACATTGAGTGTTGTCAGTAGATTAGATTACATTGAGTTAAATAGAGTACCTTGAGTAGATGAAGACTCATGGAGCTATGTAAATAGAGTATTTTGAGTGGATCAGAGTATACTGAGTTAAATTGAGTATTTTGAGTAGATTAAAGTACACTCAGTTACATTGAGTATTCTGAGTAGATTCGAGCACATTGAGTTAGAGTACGTTGAGTAGATTAAGACTCATGGAGCTATGTAAATAGAGTATTTTGAGTAGAATAAAGTACATGAAGCTGGCAGTAAGTGGAACGCAGGAAAGTGGAATTTGTCTAAACATAGTAATAACAGGTCGCAAAAATAAAAATTGTAGAACACGGTAGAACGTGACCAAAGAATTGTTTAATGCTAAACCTACGTCCGTCGTTTTGAAATATATATTGAATACAACTACATATAGAGTCCTATAAAGACTGCAAATAAAACAATTTAAAATCAAAGCATGTTTACCGAGCTTCGGTGTCGTTCGTCCGACGCGTCTGTCTATTACTCACCGTTTCTACTTACTGGCAGCGTCGGAACTGATTGAATGCAAGTAACAGTGCTCGTACTATCAGATATCGATACGGTATCGAGGACGTTTTTTTTTATCGAAAATCTTGTCACATAAAGGAGAATCGTCTTATACTTTCTATTTACCCTTCTACAGGAAATCATCCGATACTCGATTGAATCATCGTTGAACCGCGCCTTGTGTAAACACACGAAATCACATAATCGCGCGAAACCGTCGAGGAGAATCATAGTGAACTGGAATTTCCAGACTGCGGATTTAATGTTTTTACGGGAAAAATGATAAATAAAACGGGGAAATTTAAAACGGTGCAAAGATTATAGCGTTTACTCGATATATGTCCAAATCACGGGTCTATCCACGGACATATATCGGCCAGGAGATACTATTCTTTGATCCCCACGACATTATACTCCCTGGCGACCGAAGTCTCTCGACCTTCTTGACCTCTAACGGGATACAGTGAGTTCTCGATATATGTCAACAACACGGGTCTTGTCAGTGACTTATATCGTGCAGGAGACACGTTTACACTCCCTTGCGTCCTAGATCTCCCGAGCTTCGGGGCCCTTAACGAGGTGTACCCCGCGATAGTAGGGATAATTCTGCGACAGTTATCCTCCAGACATCGGCGACATATATAGAGAAATGTACCCCGTGACACTGAGGGTAGTTCTGGGACTTTTTTATCGGCTAGGTATTCGTGACATATGTAGAGTAAACACTGTATATAAGACAATGCCTAAATTGTTTTCAACTCACTGAAACGATTGAAGAAATAATGAGACTGTTATCTGGTTCCTGTATTTGTTGCAACTAAAAATTTCTCACACGATACGGGACGCGTGTTATCGCAATCGAGCGACACAAACAGAGAAAGCGAAACAAACAATTTTAGTGCGCGTCGAAGTTTGCTTGATGTAAGACAAGTAAGCTGGAACAAACAGTAAACCACAATTACATAATGTAGAATCAATTAACACAGATTACTGTAGCAACGTCGCCACTCGGTGATCACAAAGTGGTCGTCTATCGCGACGCGTATTGCAAACGCATTATCGGCCCTGTCTGTTCCGAGAAAGTTATTGAAAGCTCGGACAGATTCGTCATCAGCGTAATCAATCGGTTATACATAGAACGTGTAATATTATAACACGTGATTGACAACGTTGCACTAATGGCATAAACAAACGCTACATACTGCAGATCCTTATTGCAAAATAACAATCGCAAGCAGTAATCGCAGCACAAAAATATATTTTGTGTAAAACGAACGTGACATAACCTATGCGTGCTAATTTTTCTGACGTTGATTTTTCCCGTAAAATCCGTTACAGCATTCCTCTAATTCAAGATTGAACAGAAAAATATTTTTTCTTGTCATAATTTTGCTACAAGTCCCATTTTCGGGATAAATAAAATTGTAATTAATAGTTTAGCTTCTACAAAATTTGTGTCGAAGTACACGTTTATAACAAAGATGACGGAGAAATTTATAACAATGAAAGAACTCGAGCATTACAATTTCGCGTAAACCTACAGTCTGCAGATCTTTATTGCAAAATAACAATCGCAGCAGAGTTCCAGAGACCGAACAAAAATATATTTCTTCTGCTAAATAATTCGTGTAAAACGAAAGTGACATAACCTATGTATGCTAATTTTTCTGACGTTGAATTTTGCCATAAGTCCAACTTTCGAGAGAAATAAAATTGTAATAAATAATTTATCTTTTAAAAAATTCGTGTCAAAGTACGAGTTTATGACAAAAATGTCGGAGAAATTTACGACAATGAAAGAACCCGAGAGTTTCAATTTCGATAAGCAATTTCGCGTAAACTCCGCAGTCCAGTTATGATCGTTCAATTTTCATCCCGCGAAAATAGCCGTTCCTCCAGCCGTTGCATAAATATACTAATCGCGGCAGCTATGACTTGTAAAGCAGCGTAGATTCTGCACACATTGCGAACGATCCGATGCAGGATCGCGCACACACGTCGACAAAAACCGGAGTCCTTTATATAAGAGATTATTCGCGGTATAGTCATCGGAGTAGCGTATTTCTGACTATTTGACTGCGCGGTAATCTGTCCAGCATGCACCACTGTGAAAAATGGTCTCAATTAAAACACTAGATCTCGCGAAACATGTTACTTACAACGGCCCGGCATTAGATAATCGAGTTATATAAACAATTGTCCGTATGTTAAACAAACTCGTCTAAACCTACGTAAGCTAAATGGATTCTCACGAATATATTATTACTGCGGACATTTATTGCGAAATAGAAATTTTCCTCGTCAATTGCAAGTGGCAGCAAAAACTTTACATTTTTTTCTTTTTATTAAATTGTTTTTAACTTACATTGTTTTATTCTCCCACTGTTGTAAATTGTGCCTGCTCGTTTTTCCCGCGAATGCATAAAATCGTGTCGCAAATCGTTATTTAATTATTGCGAATTTAATTGTCGCAAATTGAATTATTACAATTATTACAAAATCGTTCGATTTGCCACTGGCGAACCGATTTAGTACGCTTAATGTAGCGTTAATTGGAATTGTCGAGGCACACTGTCGTTCCTACGTAAATATCCGAGCGCATGCTTATAATTAGACAAGTCGGCTGTTTCGTAAACAGGCGCCGCATCCTTGATAATTAATTGGCGGACGAAAGTTACAGTCGATTTTGGCCGCAAATCGCGAAATCGGCCGATCTTCCCTCGATCTTCCCTCGATCTTCATCTGAAAGCTAAATTCCACAATTTTACAAATTTTTAACAAAGTGTCATTTATTTTTATAACAATTTTACTTTTAAACCACCGAGTAAATTGAGTAGTCACGGATATCGAAATACCAAACCTATTTGAACAATTATAGAAAGAAAGCAATTTCAAGGTGGATCCTATTTGACACGACACTTACGGTAGAGTATACACGAAATCTGAACTTTGCTTATCACACGAGTTATTATAATCGTAAGTATATCGTGTTTGGTCTCGTTTTAATTGTAGAAACGGGAAGAATGGAATGATAACAGTTTCATTCATGAAAAACCAAAGATAAATAAAATATTTATTATAATTTTTATTTTGCCATATAGTATCCACTGTGTGTTTAATACAATAGGGTTCCCAGAGTACATACACCGATCTCTAAATATTAAATTACACAATTTTGAAAATTTCATATAGCTATATAAAATCGCCATTTATTTTTCTAATTGTCAAACTTTTTGGACAAGTAAGAATTATAATGTTTGACAACGATCGAAGCGAAACCTTCCCAAGACTGAAACGTCGATCCGCACGTAACCATCCTTACGTCACGTTCATTTTCATAGGAAATAGTACTTAAAAGTAAACGATTACACGCGTGAGTGTCGTCACGTAGTCCTCCGACTCCTATAGTCGCGTTCGCAATCATTTTTCGCGTCTTACAGCGAATCGTCGGGGTTAGAACGAAATTGAGACTACAACTCTAATCGAGGTCAAGCGTATTTACATAACTAACTGTGCGATTGTCGAGCTGGCTATTGTAGTCGCTCCAGCATTTCGTGTTTCATTTTTTCTGTCTACCTCGTCTACAATGTTCTTACACCGATCTTTCTACAACATTTTCCACATTATTCACAATTTTAATAAACAGTGATATACTCTTAAAGTCGGTTCGTATTTCTACTGTTTCACATTTCTTTTTTCGTAATTAAATTTTGACATTCAAATATTGTGCGAATATTCCCATTTAAAGCAGTGGGCAAAATAAATCTTGGAAATATTACAAATATTTGACAATATTGAGAATATTGGAAATATTAAGAAAATATTGTGAATGTTTTAAAATATTGAAAATACTTGGAAATATTATAAATATTTGACGATATTGAGAGTATTAAAAATATTCAGAAAATATTGTGAATCTTTGAAGATATTGAAAATACTTGGAAATATTACAAATATTTGACAATATTGAGAATATTAGAAATATTAAGAAAATATTGTGAATGTTTGGAAATATTGAAAATACTTGGAAATATTACAAATATTTGACAATATTGAGAATATTGGAAGTATTAAGAAAACATTGTGAATATTTGGAAATATTGAAAATGCTTGGAAATATTACAAATATTTGACAATATTGAGAATATTAGAAATGTTAAGAAAATATTGTGAATGTTTGGAAATATTGAAAATACTTGGAAATATTACAAATATTTGACAATATTGAGAATATTGGAAGTATTAAGAAAACATTGTGAATATTTGGAAATATTGAAAATGCTTGGAAATATTACAAATATTTGACAATATTGAGAATATTAGAAATATTAAGAAAATATTGTGAATGTTTGGAAATATTGAAAATACTTGGAAATATTACAAGTATTTGACAATATCGAGAATATTAGAAATATTAAGAAAATATTGTGAATATCTGAAAATATTGAAAATACTTGGAAATATTACAAGTATTTGACAATATTGAGAATATTAAGAATATTAGGAAAATATTGTGGATATTACAAATATTTGACAATATTGAGAATATTAGAAATATTAAGCAAAAATTGTGAATATTTGGGAATATTGAAAATATTTAGAGATATCAGGAATATTTGAAGATATTAAAAATATAAAAACTTGTTTAATATTAATATCCAATATTAATATAGTTATAAGCTTGCCAGTACTGCAGCCCCTCCCAAATTTCTCGTTCCCCTAATATAAATTCCGCGTCCCGAAAATAATTAAAAAATCACGCAGACTAAAATTGTGCTTTCAGGAATGATCGTAGGGAGCGGTTATGGTCGCCGTGGCGTATAGAAAAATCTGTGAGCGTGTTAGGGCTTCGTCAAACCTTTTAATTCGACGCAGGCCATCGTCAGCCAATATCGGTGGCCTCCTATCGGGCGCGACGCAATTATGTAAGGTGTAAATTCTATCTGAAACATTACATAAGCCGCATGCTGATTCCACGAGCCGGTCGGGCGATCGGTGCTCCTAGCAAAACGAATTGTTTACCACGCCGAGAATAAAACTTCGTGGCGTCGACACTCCGACTCAATTACGGCTGAAAAAACGTCGGTAGCGTTCGCTATCGTTTGTTGCAGCTTAAAAGCCCCCGACGACGCGATGACTAGCTCTCCGTTTTAATTCGCGCTCATTCATTACATAAACCGGGGCTCTCCGGGCCGTTTATCGAGCGACCGTTTTTATTTTTAATCGCGGAACGTCCGCGCGAGCCGATTTGCGAACCGCTACGACGCGATTACGTTCGCGCGGACTTTCATTCAGCCTGGCTGAAAATTATTGGAAAAATAATCCGTCGCGCGGATAATCCACTCCTGTATGACTCGCTTTTCTACGAATTTTCCGTGGAACTCGGTCAAAAAGTTATTGCCAGCAAATTTTATCACCCGAAGCAGATTAATTAATATCACTGGGTACATTCTTGACAAGCTAATTAATAACAAGAGAAATACATTTTCACGTAAAACTCCTTTTCTCGTCTGACGCAGACAATTCTTATTTTGCACGAAGATCTACTTATGAAATTAAAATTTAAAAAGTAACAAAATTGTGATTAGGAGAATTTAAAATTTAAAAAATTTAGATTAAAATTGGAGAAATCAAATTAGGGAAATTATTTTCTTTTTGATTTGTCAACCCCTTGCGTTCTTTCTAGAGCATTAAAATAGTTCAAATAATTCTTGGCCTAATTAATTACAATATACAGCCAGCGTTGCCACATCAGGGGTATTGCCTCGAATTGAGGGGAGTACAGTTACCCTCTCTCCGCCTCTACTGGGCTAGTCAGGGCGCAGGCGCAGACGCAGCGCGAATCGGGTGCGGGCCTCGCGTCACGTGACCGGTCCTTGGCGGAAGGGTGGGGATGCTCCGCGCCGGAGAGTGGGGGAATACCATCGTAGAGGGGAAAGGGCGGAGTGGGAGACAAGTCTCGAGCTGGGGACACTGGATACCTGGACATTCATTCCGAACGATTTTAACAGGTCTGAAATTAGCATTTTAAAATGTTGTTCCGTGTTTAATTTATTTAAAACATGATCAAACGCTGAATCGGGCGGCTCTCATCAACGTTGGATAATCACAGGAGCCGGTTAGTAACAATTTTACAACGGATGGCTGTCCATAGTTGATCTAATAAGGCCCCCTGTTGGTGATGGATCGGCTAGCATGGGACGAGGATTTACGTAACACCTCCAAACATAGTTCTCTCGAACGCGAGGTGACTACCAGCCATCGCCGCCGTCGCATTTTTGCTACAGTGTTGCAACCTCGCCTCCCGAAAGCCATTGGCTTCTCGGCCTGATCGGAGACAGCTCTCCCGACCCGGCATGCCCCACGAAACATCGCAGAATCTAGTTCCTGGCTACATTATTCCATAAATCGCCGCGATCGGATCTCGCGCGTAAACACCACGTAAGCCGCAATTGCGAAATCCGATGGACCCGGCTTGCGTTTCGCGCGATTATGTCATTTCACCGGGGAAAAACGAAGAAACCGACGGACATCTTCGCTGTCACCTAGACGGGTCATCCTGGACCCTGGACTCACGATTTTTCCTATACGCGTGTACATAAAAATTGACCAACTATGCAAAATCCTAATTTTACTGTCTTTATCAAAATAAAAAATTGTTTCACGGACCCAATTACTGTGCCTATATTGATTATTTAAATATTAAAAAAGGGATATTAATTTTTTTCCATTGAAATTTTAATATTCAATGTGCTTGAACACTTTGAACGCCAAACAAGAAAGCTAAAAAACTCCACGAAATCAAAGTAAGTTATTTTTGATAAAATAGAAATTGAAAAAATTAAATGTATGATATTGTGTGGTTCTCCAACTTTCTTGCATTTTACAGATCCTAATCAAATTTGGTACAATGAATATAGTAACGTAAAAATTCATTTTAAAGCCTGAACAAATATTTTATGGGTGACATGGCAGTCAACGTGTTAAAAATAATTGGGCACAGTAATTGGGTCCCTAATGTTACCTTCGAGCCCTTAAAATAGTAATATAACATAAACCAGTACAATTAATTTTGCAAACTACGGCGTGGAACTCCGTAATTGTTTAGAGGAAATTTTCCAAAGTGATGTTGACGATCGTTTGCAGTTCGTTGAAAGCAATGGACAATTATGCGACTCCAGCCAGACATGGTTGGAAAACGTTTATTATTATTTTTGCAGGCTCATGCGACCGGTGGTGTTCGCCTCGCATAATAAAATTGGTCGTCCTCCTTCGAATTGTCAGCGAAAGAACTCTGCCCGCGAGTATGTGTGCGGGTGTCTGCCGTGCGTAAACCATTTACGTAACGTCAAGATACGCCGTATTTCGATGATTAACAATTTGTTTTGCGATCAGCAAAGGTGACTCTTTGTACGGCACAAATACCTTACGTAAGCCGGCAGATAAACGAGTATGTGCAAGGCGGAGATTAAAGCCTTCCGTTTTTCGAATTTCTGCGATGAGACACCCGAGAAAGCTGGACGCTGTCACTCTAACCGCGAGCCTAATCGCGTACATCGCCAAAAACGAATGCTAAAACTCTTTTCTCGCGCGTTCGTCCCGTTCACCGTGCACGCAGTCGTTTACTCATTTCTTTGCAACATCCTCCGATTGTTTTACCTGAAAATTATCTAATTTGAGGTAAAACACAGTTTAATTTGAAAATAATTTTCATTTGGAGTAAACACAATTTGATTTGAAAATAATTTGATTTGAAGTAAAACACGATTTGATTTGAAATAAAACACAATGTGATTTGGAAATAATTTGATCTGAAATAAAACACAATTTAATTTGGAAATAATTTGATCTGAAATAAAACACAATTTAATTTGGAAATAATTTGATCTGAAATAAAATACGATTTGATTTGAATTAAAACACAATTTGATCTCAAGTAAAACACAATTTAATTCGAAGATACTTCCATTCCAAATAAAACGCAATTTTTATTTTTTTTTAATTAATTTTAGAGTGAAATGTCAAATGTAAAATTTTTATGCTGAAGAATATAGTGGTCTTTTGTGGTAACTGTGGGTATTTAAAAGTTTGAAAGCAATAAATTTGGAGCTTTCAACTGAGAGAAAAGTTTCTGTGGGAACTGGAGGGATATTTAGGAAATTGTTGGGCATCATCGCTTTTTAATAATGCGGATCTAGATCAATCTGCGATTTCAGGGTGGTGGCGTAACTGCTACGCGAAGGAATGAAGTCAATTAGGGTCAGTGAGCTGCGATGACGAATTTCTGCTACAGAAAATTGAGGATTCTTCGCTGTGGCATTTATGAGCGGTTAATGTACGAGTCCTGGATTCATTAGACGGAATTACGCTTGTAAGTTACGACCAGAGGGGTTAGAGCCTTCTTCGCTCTGAATGATGACAGCGTTCATACTAAAATGCACCGCTTTAAATTTCACCACTCAACGCATTTAAATAATTTCAATGAATTGAGAAGAAGATAACAAAATTCTGATGTCTTTGTTTTTACGGTTATATTATTTTGACATTGCAGAGATTGAAATTTTTATAATTATTTACAGTTATATAGAATGTAAAGTCTCATAATGCAATTTTTATGTCCTGGCAAAATAATTACTAGACATCGGATTTTATGCATTTATTACAAAAATGAGTAGGTGTAATTTAAAACAGTGAGAACATTAGAAAAATTTAGCAGTACTGTTATATTATTTTCAACCTATTAAACATATTAGGAAAGAAAATAAATTTCTATTTCGTTCCAGTTTGTTGCAATTTTGGTAGAAAATTTTTATTTTGCATAAAGATCCGATGTCTAATAATTACGTTTACCAATTTCGTTTCAGAAAATGTACTGTAATGTAAAGAAAATTTAAATCGACAGCATATGTCGGTAACGAATAATTTGCATGCGTAAAACTCGTTTGGTTTCATTGTTGCGAACCTAATGGGATAATAGCAGGCCCATAATTGAGAATTATATCACAGTGCGCACTATCGGTACAAAATCATTTTTTGCCGGTAGGTATGTAGTATAGTACAATAATTACAAGTTGTTCAACCCACGCGAATTGTAAGCCGCATTCTTTGATGCAATCTCGTGTAATACACGGGCGATCGATGTTTTTCTTGTCGCCGTTGGAAGATACGTCGTCGCACGCCTACCTATTTATTAGATGATTAATTTCTGTATTACTTTCTACATCCCGTTGTTACAAGAGACACGCGCCGTCAGAAAATGCGTTCTCGCGGTGCAATGCACGCGTAGGAGGCCTGTCTGCTTCGCACTACATTTTTCAATGCATTGCCTTCCTTGATAAAGTATTTTCCAAACAATTCAATTTTTTTGTTTCGAATCAGTAAAATGGCTGGAATCATGGTAACCGTAGACCCATCTTTTCCGACACACATAACGATAATTCACTCAATTTTTATTATTTTTGCTTTTAAAAAATCACTCGTGTACTTCAAATACCCGTAAATATGTGTGCAAAATTTTAAGGGAAAAGGATCAACAGTTTCTCTGAGAAAAATTCCGAAAGATTGGTAAAAATGGCATTCGAAACCAGGGTAACCCCTCAAAGCTCGATAAAAAAATATGTAACTCACTCAATTTTTATTATTTTTGCTTTTAAAAAATCACTCATGTACTTCAAATACCAGTAAATATGTGTGCAAAATTTTAAGGGAAAAGGATCAACAGTTTCTCTGAGAAAAATTCCGAAAGATTGGTAAAAATGGCATTCGAAACCAGGGTAACCCCTCAAAGCTCGATAAAAAGATATGTAACTCACGCAATTTTGATTTTTTGGACTTGAAAAAAATACCTGATGTACTTATAACATCAATAAGTATGTGTACCAAATCCCAGTTCAAAAGATTCAACAGTTTCTCGGAGAAAAATTCCTAGATATTGACAAAAATGACATTCAGAGTATCCCCTTCAAGCTGAATAAAAAAATATATAACTCACGCAATTTTGATTGTTTGGACTTGAAAAAAATACCTGACGTACTTCAAGCACCAATAAACACGTGTCCCAAATTTCAATCCGAAAGGTTCATTAATTTCAGTAAAAAAAATTCTTAAAGATCCGTGAAAAAATGGCTTCGAAACCAGCAGACCCCTGAAGCCAACTTCAGCGATAAGAATAAAAAGGAAAATAATCATAAATAAATAAGAAGCCTCACAATAAAATGATCGACAACAGTAAAATACGTAACACAGTTTAAACAGAGAATCACATGATTATTCGAATCTGTCGCGTTCCAGGCTGGAACACCTCGTCGCACCGGCTCATCGCGGTGTCATTCACCACGAAATGTTCATTTATAGACAATACGCGTCGGCGTGCGGCGTCAACATTGTGCGTACGCGTCGGGGCGTTTGTTCCTCGGGTGCATCGACTGCATCATCATCACCATGAGCAGCAGCACGCGAGCCGAACGTAGACGGCGTGCGAGTGCGTTGCCAACGCGTCTGCGTGGTGCACCGACGCGCAACGTCGGTGTACACACACACACGTACGGTGCACACTATGGAACACAATACATGTTGGCTGGGGCCGGGAGGCTCTCACGCACGACGTACACAGCGGAGACGTTCCACCGGGGAGCAAGCGCACGCAGAGGCGGATAGCCGTCGACGCCGACGACGCCGACGACGAGGACGACGAGTCAAGCAAGCAAGCAAGCAACGTTACTGCTCATGCTCAGTAAGATTCCTAGAGCCCGGAGGAGCCGAGCCGTGCCCTGTAGAATAATTGATCCAATCGAAACTCGACTCGCGCTCCCGCCACGTTTTGTGCACTGACGCGACACTCTTTATGTAAGCTACCCGCGTTAAGGTCGCGCGCATCTTTCTCTGTCCCTCGATACAGAGGCCTGCATCCGTGGAAAGCCAACCAGTGTACGTAAGTGTGTGTGTGTGTGTGGATGAGTGTCTGTGTACGCGTGCGTGTCCGTCCACCGTGTTGTGATTCAGCCCAGAGGAAAACACAGTGGCCCAACCGTGATCGAGATAACGAACAACAAGTGTCCTGGTTGACGTCCCCCCGACTCTCTGAGCCCCACCTTGGACTTGGCACGCGCCCGCAACCTGTTTACCGTAATTTTCGGAAGAACCTTACTTCGTGCGGTGACGTTACACCCGGTGCGGTGGCGTTTTTATTTCAAGGCCGGCCCGACTCGACCCGACCCGGCCCGAGGTACCCGCCGTGCCGCTCGATAACGCCAACCACCGACGGACCTGGTGCTCCGGAGCCTGTTGATACTCCGGGCGATGACAATTCACCCGCCAGAGCAGCTCTCTGCTGCCGAGTTGCTATAAACAGTAATAGTGACCGCCAATCAGCAATGGCGGGGTCTGTTGATACTCCGGGGGATGAGGATTGACGCGCGGGATGAGTATACCTGGGACTCCAGGCTGCTAGATTGACGTGCGAAGGAATACAGGATGGGGATGTGGTTTGGGGGAGGCTGTTGATCCTGGGGGATGATATCTGATGCAAGAGATTAGTCGACTTGGACGCGCCAAGTTATCCTCAAGACGGAACAATGATGACTGTTGACACTGGAGGATAATGGTCGCCAGCTAACGTCAATCTACCTGGAGCTGGCTACCTGGAGCTGGTCCAGTGGGTTTTGGATTCACTGTCAGAAGCTCCAATAACAATCCTCCGAATCTTGAAGAAAGCATCAGGGGTCGCCTACTGACTTTAAGACTGACGTAATGCTAGAGTGCGGTTCAAAAGGGGTGCGTTTGAGGAGGACATTTTTACAAAACTGGGGGTCGTCGCGGCCCAACCTAGACCTAGAACCATAGCCGAGTTACTGCGATAAGCAACATACTCATCTACTCACTCCAGCATCAACAACAATAATTCTCCGAACCACCGAAGACCCTGGGTAAAGCGACAAAACGGTTCAGAAAAAAAGGGTGCTTTCTCAAAACTCTCCCAAATTACCACAATCATTTGCAACCTCCAGCAATACTGGTCCAAACGCCAGATACCCCGAGGAGTTGACGTGACGCCACCCCGCAGCATTGTCGCGTTAGTATGCGTCAGAAGAAGCGTGTTGTGTGGGTGCTCGGAGATGGGGAATCGAGGCAGCAGCACAATGTCAGGATGACGGCTCGGTTAACGGTCCGTGGTGGGGGTGTGGCCGGACACCTACGCAGAGCGTAGAACCGTTGCCTCGCTATCGCGGGATAGCTGTGGAGAGGTAGAAGAGACGGGAGAGCGTAGCGTCGAAGGTGTAGCAGCGGCCGTCGCGGCGCTGCCGTCGTCGCACCGACGCCGTCGGCGTCGCCACCACCATCGGCCGACCACCACCCCTCTCGCTGGCAGATTCTGACAGTGGGCCGAGCGAGCGGTGACAACAGAGAGAGCCAGCAGTCGTCAGTGCGCCGTCGTGCTGTGCGTGGTGTTCGCGTACCGGTTCACTATAGCGCCCCGACCGCGTGGCCGGCAGCTGTCAAACGTGATAATCAGTTGGTCTACGCTAGGCCTAGCAGCTAGCTCGTGCCAGACCTAGGTAGCCGGTATTAGCTCATGGTAACTTGGGCTGGTCCTACGTTCTCACTTGTGGTAGCTAACTAAACCAGTCGAGAGTTCCCGCGAGTGTATTGTTTCGGAATTCCAAGGGATCCTCAAGATGAAGTGAAGTGACCCGCGGGACCCGGAGAGTTTGTGCTTGAATGAAAAGGTGTGGTTAGGGGGTACGGGATTAGTGTGCTAGTCCTGATGAATATGTGCGTCGACCTGGTGGACCCGTCAAGGATGCCTGGCTTCGTGAACCGTTGACGCCTTCGACAGTTTAGGGGATAGGCTACGGTCCCCGGGAAGCAGCTCGAAAAGAGATGACCGAGCTGGCGAAGGAAGCGTTCGCTTCACGAAATTACAGCCTAGCAGTCGAGATGTACGAAAGGAGCCTGAAGCAACAGAGCCCAAGCTTCGAGATGCTTGTGGGCTACGGTGACTCGTTGGCCAAGTGCGGCAGGATCAAGGAGTCCATCAGCGTGTACTCCAGGTGTTTGGCCGTGGGCTCAGTTCCCGCGGACAAGCTGAAACACCTGGCCAACGCGCTTCTCGAAGAGCTGGCCGGCGTTGCTACCACCAGCTCCAGGAGGAAGACCGAGGCGTCCTTCGCCTGTCCCTTTTGCGAGGGGACGCTCTGTCAACCGGTGACCAGTAACTGTGGACATACTTATTGTAAGGCTTGCGTGGAGACCGAGAAAAACTGCCGCGTGTGCGGACAGAAGATCACCAACGTGGGTGAGACCAATGTGCTTGTGCAGAGGCTTGTGGAAAAGTGGTGGCCTAGGGAGGCTGAGGCCAGCAGGGCCAGGCACGAGGGGGACATTTTCATGAAGGAGGGACACCTGGCCCAGGCCCTGGAGAGGTACAACCTGGCGATTCATCTAGGTGAGTTGGTGCTTTCGGATTTTTCATGGGGTGAAACCTGTTTGAGGATTTGGGGGTTTCTAGGGGGTCGTCATATTTGAGGTTTTTGGTGGCCTGGGGTGGAAACCGAATTGAGGACCTTGCAAAGGGGTTGGTAGAAAAGGTCCTCACATTTGGGGTCTTTGATTGACCACCAATGACCCTCAGTTGTGGACTTAGAGGGTCCCTCAGTTGGGTTGAAAGAAAAAGTCATTTTTAGGATTTAAAGAGAGTATTGGGGTTTTAATCTTTGGGGATCTAGCGATTTGAAAGATAAAATGCATTCATTCATTCAAAATCGTTTTGTTTACTGCTTATTTTTAGTCGGCGATGAGTTTGTTGACACTGAGCTGTCAACAATGACTGATACGTGTTGTTCTGAAAAATTGATAAGATTGTATATAAACTTTGTACAGCTTTCACTATACGAGCTTGAGTGAGGAAATTTATTTAAGCATTTCCTAGGAATAACCATAAATTAAAATATTATTAAATATATTAAAATCAATAAAATTTCATGAGATTGCACTGCAGTTCTTGTTTTAAACGCTTCTAAAGCACATAGTGGTCCAAAATACACATCATATAAAATAGGAATTTGTTCCTAAAAACATGAATGAAAATTTAAAAAAAATAAAAGAGTTGTACCATTTTAAAATAGTCTATTGACTTTTGTGCCACCTTATGTAAGCAAAGTTTATACACAATAGGCTGCTATTAGAACTGATATAAAAATGTTACAAACCATTTAAAACTTTAAGGTTTATCAAACGTATTTAACAAGAATAACACAGACATTATAAAAACACAATATGCACATTGTAAAAATATTGAAGGTGCTAAATAAGTGTGCTTGAATCGTCAGAGCTATTTAATTGACTGTAGCAGGGATAAATAATCAAAATGGCTCTGCAACAATACTGAGGTTGTAAATGAATGAACAATCTAATCTAACAAGTACATGTTGCATTCAACTGTGACTGGCTTTCTATTTATACCGCAACTGTAGTTGACAAAAACGTTGTAACGTACGTGTACAAGTCAATATTTACAATGTTAAAATTTTCCCTTCGATACGCTTGTACTAAAAAATTGAAATCAAATCAATTTCGCTAGCAGGAAAGATTATTTTCCTTTCGACACCGTCAAAATAATTTTATTATCGCGAAATAAACTAAAAAAAAAGAAAAATTTCTAATTGTTTCTAAAAATAAAAGTAGATAAAAATAAATAACAGCACGACTCGTTAAACAGAAAACTCTGCCCGAGCCACTAAAATTCTCTCGCCAGGGATTACAAAGTAGTTACATAAAGATCATTACGAAACAGCGAATCCGGATAACGTTACGAACCGCAGAAGATCGAATTAATTTGCATGTATCGATTCCGAAGGTGGAAAAATGGATCCCGGGAACGGAAACGATTTAATCTTATCGGTCACGGAAAAATAAAAAAATGGAAAATTTCGAGGGAAAACTGAATGAACCACTCTGATGATAAACGGTGCTTAACTTGTTTAAAAAAAAAAAGAGATAGTAACAGGTATGCCATTCAAATGTTCAGCATTATTACACGGAGAAATATTCTAGTCGTAATATCATTTACTTCGCGCAATGATTCGCGCTTTTGTAAAGTACGTGGTAATTACTATGCGGCTTGGCCGATGATACTTTGTACACATATTTTGCCTCGTTTATCTTCTCTCATAAAAGTTAAATCGACAGATGATTATTAATGCTCGGTTGTTTGTGCGCGAGGGAAGGGAAATTTCGACGAACTTTCAAACGGAGAATTGAAAAATATTTCGACAATCAAATTGTTGATGGGGAGGTAAAATTTTAACACTAAACGTACCAAGCATTAACAGCATCTGGTAAATATTGTCTTGTAAAAATGGCAACCCTAAAATTGAGATTGTCCGTAATTTTGCTTGGACAAGGAAATTTATTCCACTTTTTTCCATAAATGAGTTTTTAGAATTTCAATGATTGGAAAATATAAAGTCACTCGACCGTGGTAGGATTAGTGTTAAATTAGTCTTTCGGAAAATTCCGCTGGGAAGACAGGGAACGTTTTGTTCCCGAGGTTGTAAACCGCGTGACGAGGTCCAGGCATCCGATAATCACGGCGTAGCGTCACGGATTAAAAAAATAGAAACGGGTCCAGCAGACGTTTCGTCGTCTGGGAATCCGGACAAAGGAGACTGCAACGAACGAGGTCGTCAACCAGACCTCGGCTCAAGCCGGAGTGATTAAAACCCATCTCCGATAGAGGAAAAAGAGAGACACGGTATTCGTTGTACCGATACAAAACAACTTTGCGCGAACTCTCTCGCATGAAAATATTCACGTTTTTATTCGCTCGCTACGAAAACACATTCTGTTGCATATCCTCGATACACTTCGACTCGCTTATCAATAACACAGGGAATTACAATCCGTATAAACCGAACAAAAAATTGTTTAAAACGACTACATGCTTTTTCTGACCTAGTATGTGCTTGGTCATTTTAAACAATACATTTACCGCTACAGAAAATACATACGTGTTTATACAGTCCTTTTAAACAGATTTTTTGTCGCATTTTATGCGCAGTCTACTTTACAATTAATTAGAAAATCGTTGACTGTGCAACTGGTTGTTATTTACACACGGTTACCTCCATTCGTGGACTGTGGATTTTTATGCAAAATAAAAATTGTTCGAGTCTATGTTTAATAAAACAATATCCTTAAATTTGTTTGCAATACGTTTTGTATTTGGACAATTCATTTGGCAGTCCAGTTACAACGCAAACGTGAAAATTCGAATTTGCAGCCGAACGAATTTGTGTTACCGAATTATTTACCGGATTCGTTCCATTTTCTTTGCAAATTAATTAAGCGACCGATTAGAAATTGAATTGAAAGTAAACTAATTCTTCCTATGTGTTTTTGAGAGAACTCAAAGCCAAAAAAGTTCCCAAAAAGTTGCTGCAATTTAAAAGGTCCGTGGCGGCTTTCTTGTCTGACTACAAGTCTGACTCTTGCTCAATCTACTTCGATCGTGTATTCGCTCACAAAGACATTATTTAAATTGATTACAAACCACAAAAATTTTGATCCCACTTTCACCTGTTTTTTAAAAAGTAGAGTGATTTCGACCCACAAAAATTTTCAGCCCACTTCCACCTGTTTTGTCAAAATAAAATGAAGCTCTACGTCAACACTATAGCAAATAATAACTAGTATTGACTCACAAAAATCAAAATTCAACTGATTTCAACGCACAAAAATTTTCAACCCACTTCCATCTATTTTACGAAGATAGAGTTACTATGCAACAGGGTCATACTCACTGTACATGCATTAGATGAAGTCTGGCAACACTGTAGCGAGTATTAACTCACAAAATGAGAATTTTATTTCAATTCGAACCACAAAAATGTTCACTTTACTTCTACTTATTTCATAAAAAGTAGTGCACCATGCAACGAGGTCATACAAAAATACAATTTTCATTGATTTCGACCCACAAAATTTGTTATCCCACATCCATCAATTTTATAAAAAGCAGTGCACCATGCAAGGAGGTCAGATGCGCTGAAGCAAGCATAAGAAGACGCTGGGCAACACTATAGCAAAAAAGAGGATGTCCAAGGACCCGGTCACCGGAGAAGAAGAAGAAGAAGACGAAGAAGTTGAAGAAGAAGCTAGCCAGGTTATTCCCTGGATTCTCTCGAAACAATAACTGAATCGATCGCATTCCTGCTGCCTCCCGGTGCATGCAAAGTGCACGGAAAGGGGAAAGAAAGGAGGAGGCAGCGCTTGTGGCTGCGTTCGAACACGAAGAAGAAGAAGAAGAATAACAAGAAGAAGAAGAAGACGACGTCGACGTCGTCGTCGGTAAGTTCACGGCCAGTCTGAGGCGGTTCTTATATAATGCCTCCGCGAGACAGAGAGAAAGAGGAGAGTGTGGAGAGAGAGAGAGCAGATTGTTCCCAGCCGACAGTCCATTGGACGAGAGCCTCGCACGGCACACGTACCAAGAACACAAAGACTTTCACAGTGTGCGGGACACTTAGGCGAGCACGCACGCACCCGTCACGGGAAATCTAGCACAAATTGAACCAAACGTGCGTACGGTCTCTCCTTTCTTCGTGCACGTGAGACCTGTTGTTTTCGATCCCAGGGGTCTCTGCAAGAACACGGTGCAATTTAAACTATTCGTCTGAATTATACCTGACCCTCTAATAATTTTAATTAAAACACTGGGACCCTTTGGAAATTCTGTAAAAATTTCGAATCTCCGAAAAGAATAATGAAAGTTCGTACGTACGCTCTTATTTGTGCAAGGCAATAACGAAAATTGTTTTCGTTGGACGGGGTTCAACGAAAAGATTATTTTCGGTAGAATGCATTGGACCACTTCGTAAACAATCAACAAACTCGTACGAATTAATTCGTACATAGAGTTCCCTGTATATGTCACCGAGGCCTCGACGATAAATGACGCAGAGTTATCCCCACTACCGCGGAGTGTACCCCGAAAACAAGAACCAGATAACAATAGATATAACCAGATAACCAGATAGTCAGTTGAAAACAATTTACGTATAGTCTTATATACAGTGTTTACTCTACATATGTCACTAATGACTAGCCCTATTGCCTAGCGTACAGTGATTTCTCTATACATGTCGGCAAGGCCTGACGGATAAGTGTCACTGTCGTGGGGTATACCCTAAAGCTCGAGATACCTCGGACGCCGAGGAGTGTAAACCTGGACGACCCGTGTCTCCTGGACGATATATGTCACTGACAAGACCCGTGTTGTTGACATATATCGAGAATTCACTGTACCCCATTAGGGGCCAAGAATTGTAACGAGTGTAAGGTCGCGAGGATCAAAGAATCTCCTGGCCGATATATGTCCGTGACTTGGACATATATCGAGTAAATGCTGTAATGTTTGCACTGTTTTAAATTTTTGTTCATCATTGTGGAATACTATTCTTCATCACGAAGTCTAATATAATTGTTTCGCTTTAGTGTTTGGCGTCGATCGGACCGATAAATCGCGCGGACAGTTTCGCGGGTGATCTTAGTGACAAATAACGTCAAGAAAACGCCGTCGTTAATTTCGTACGGTAAAGCAGGAGGCATAAATTCCCTTGGATCCTCTCTGTGCGTTTCCTATTTTTGTTCCCGGGACGCTGAAATCTTGGTTCGCACTGGCCAACCACTGACAGACGCTTCTCTTTTCTCACGGTGGCATCGTCGTCTCGCTCGCTAGGCATCGTCTCTCTATCGGATAGACACTGTTGGTAAACGATTACCAAGAACAATGACGCGTAGCCGCCGCCGCGATAACACGTAAGCCGTGTGCTTCGTGACTAATCGTCCTTGCCGGGATCGTCCTCGTTATCTTCGTCATCGGAGATTGCGTTTCGAAGGTCCACAGGCTGATTCGGCTCTGCTTCATTCTCCGTTCGCTCTTTGTTTGATCGGCTCTGCCGAGCAAAATGCATTCAAAGCGTTGCAACCAATCGAAAACCCATAATTCTCAGCAGCCCAGAGACCTATGTTCAGTCGAAAAGATAAAAACAATTTAAATTGAAAAGTTAAGACAAAAAGAAAAATTATACAAAAATTTTTTAGTAGTTGGCCCCCCAAATTCTGTTAGCCCAGGGCCCCAAAATTGACGGTCCGTCACTGTTCTTAGGTCCGGCTTTAACACTAGGTTCACTGGACTCGTCAGAATGTTCTAATATTTTTAATCTAAAATTATTAAGCTTCTGAGGATGCACGCGTGAGAAATTATTTAGCATTTCTTTGGATGTATATTGTTTTAAAAATATTTCTAAAAATATGGGCAGCAAGTTCTTGTTATTTTTATAAAGTAATGCTAAATAGTCACTACCAGAGTGACTCTGTAAAACTAGTATTAAAATTGTCCCTCAAAGCAGAGTCCCCAGATTAACACTTGTCCCCCACTCTACTCTTCCCCCTCCACGAGACTGTTCCCCCTTTCGTCTCTGCCGTGTATTGGTCGCAATGTCACGTGACTAACCCGGTACTGTCACAGAGTGGGGGTAACCTTCCCCCTTTTCGTGCCTACTACACGTTATTTGTCACCACTTTCTGACTACACGAATACCACTTTCGTAATAGGCATTCTTGGAATGTTTTCATTGTTTTAAATTTGGCACACCCGTTTTTGTGACTAATGCAGAAAACCCCCAGCCTGTAAATATCTCGAAAGTGCTGCGGGTCGATTAGTCATGATGTATTTTGATTGTTAATGATGCGTAAATTCGCGAAATTATTTTAACACTAAACGTACCCAGCTACAAATGTGACAGGTACATGTTGCCTTATAAAACTGACAAGATTTAATCTATTTACTCTACTAAAGATATTTATAATTTCAAAAATTGTCAAATAAAATATCTAGAACCGGTCATTTGTGGCGGTGCGTTTAGTGTTAAACAAATATTGCTGGACAATAGGTGGACATTATTTTGAAACGGTGTATCACGCGAGAAGTATGCCGCTATCTGTAAACGGGACCACCGGTGTGTACTTTCCGAGGAATGAATCAAACACAATGGCGGAGTGACACAGAGCATTCGACAGGCGAAGTATGACGATCGAGCAACGTGTGACCATAACAGAAACGCATACAGCGTAGCAGTGTCGCTGTGTGTGCTGTGTTCGGAATATGAAAATTACGTAAGCCCTCGGGCAACGCAGAAACTAAATTTGAAGAAGCAGAACGAATCGTGTACAGCACGGGAGTGAGCCATCTGCGAGAGCACGTTGCCATGATCGCCTCTTTGCTCGGCTTTGCACCTGCGTCGTCCACCTGGTCTTCCAGCCGGTTAATTTCTTCACTATAGCACACCGACGAGAACCACACGAGAGACGGAAATTTTCTAGCAGCAACAGGGTTCAATGTTGTTCGATTCTTCGATTTTTCATTATTTTGCGTTCCACTGTTAATTGTTTACTTTCTTACGTAACGAGGTTTCGTGCTTTTTAATGCGCGGTTATATAAGGAAATGGGTAATAAGTTTATGGCTCGAGTGCGCAAAGATAGGAGTGACATAATTGCACACTGTTCAATAAATAAGCGTACACGTGCGACTCATTGTTGCAACTAGTTCTGATAGTTGTATAACCGAGCCGTAAACAATAATTAATTTTGAGAGTCTTATCGACGGGGTACCTTCGAATGGTTCAACTATACTACAAGATTCGACCATTTTTTTTATATGTCAAATTATGTTTTTTCAAAAAATCAAGATATACGTTTTATTGTGCAATGTTTAAAGAGTATGTACTGAACATTTGAGCGGAATATCTCAAACCAGACGGACGTGGCAGCCATTTTCCGAAAACCATTTCTGCGAGACCCTAACCTAGACTGGAAATTCAATAATTTTTTTCACAGGTCAAATTGAGCTTTTTCAAAAAATCAAGATATACATTCTATCGTGTGATGTTTAAGCAGTATGTACTAAAAATTTGAGCTAAATATCTCAAACCAGACGGACGTGGCAGCCATTTTCACAAAACCATTTCTGCGAGACTGTACCCTAGATTGGAAATTCAATAATTTTTTTCACATGTCAAATTGAGTTTTTTCAAAAAATGAAGATATACATTTTATCGTGTGATGTTTAAATAGTACGTACTAAAAATTTCAGTTGAATATCTCAAACCAGACGGACCTGGCAGCCATTTCTGTGAAACACCATTTATGGTATATGACCTTTCATCTGGTACTTTTTGCCTAGTACCTTTTTAATTCTACATGAAACCAGCCGTCTCGGTCACGATTTCGAAAAATCAATTTTTAAAACGGCTATGATCTCATATCGGACTGGATTATTAAATTGTAATGAAGTCTCGGAACCTTCGGCCACCTGTTGCTAGCCCGACGCGCGTTCGAAAGGGTATCCTGACGAGTATTATTTATTGCTTTGCTTGTTCTAAGTATCTCGAACTTCCCACGCATCGAAATTACGTGATTTTGCGCGTTGGAAGTGTCCGACGGTTTTCCCAGCGCTCGGCTTCTGTCATCGAACGTGCTGCGCCGCGTGCACGTGCTATATAAAGTGCAGCTTGCACTCGAATGGTAATTATAGACCACTTTGCAGAAACGGGATACCCGTGATTTGAAAATACTCGAAAGACAATGGTCACACTCGCGCTCTTGGGAATTACGTCCTCACCGGTACGAGGAGGCATTCTTCAAGTTCCCAGACAATTGGGTTCTATTGTTTTCTTTCTTTCGGCGCTGGCTGCCCGACTATTCATCGATCTTATTTTGTCAGAGGATGACGGACGACCATACGCGAGCCCTCGAGACTGAAATGTGGGCGGATAGTATCAAAATTTTCTGTGAAAATGATTCCTTCGACTTAGATCTTCATTACATAACGGAAACATTAGATTCGGTGCTGAGAAATGAAATACTGTCATAGAAGTATAATACTTCTGCTCTGTTTATAAAAATACCGTTTCATAAACATTTATGAGACTACCACCGGCACATTGGTGACATTTTTCTGATTAAAACGAGTACCAACACGATACAGTTTGGATCATGCTTGTGCGAGTAAATCACGATTTTGTAGATCCTCGATTATCCGAACCGATGATGTGACCGATGGTTCTCCGTTATATACGTCCCCTTATATGTTGCATATGTAACACGATTCAAATCAGTGAAGATTTGATCTAGCTCTGTGGCTAATTAACTGCTCTATTAACCTATTAACACCCCAGCTAATTAGTTCAGATAATGAAGATAATATACTATAATGAGGATAATCCGAATTGCATCCTGTTTGGGTTCATTTTAATCAGAAAAATGTGCCAAATAATATGACGAGAGTTGCATAAAGAAATGATTAAGAACAATGAAAGAAAAATTTGTTTATGGTCATGGGAAAAATTGACATTTCTACGGTTGATCAGGATATTGGAAGTCTTCTAGTATTTCTTAATAAGTTGTCCATTAATTTAGACTATTAATTGAGACATCATATTCTATCGTGAAGACGAACGGTCATGATTATTCACTTGTTGAAGTACGTGTACGTGATTAGATAGTCCATAAAGATTAGAGAATCGATGGATCAGCGATTACAAGGATATTAAGCGATAAAATGTATTAAGAATGTATCACTATGGACTTAATGGTTTAAGAATTTAATGAGTGGTTCTATATACCATCAGACCAGTTTGGCAAATATGATTTACGCCAGTGTCAACAGGAGTCGAGTGCATGCAACGAACTCGTTCTAGAAGTGAAGAAACCGACGAAGTACCTGCCCCGTTTCGTTGCAAATAAATCAAGTAATTGAAAATCCAGTATTACAAATTGAAAATCTATCTGTCGGTGAAATGTATTCCTGGAATTTCTGCAGTCGAGTGTACAACATTTTTCACAGTAAAAAACTTTAAATCACTGCAAAAATGGTGTGCCACGAACTTCAATTTTATAAATAAATCTATAGATAATTTTTTAAAATTTCGCTTTCAGCCTTATCTGGATTGCAGAGAACTTTTTTCTTTTTATTAATTAATATTGACTTCATAAAGGTAAAATGAAATCGTGAATTTTTCTTGGTAGGGGTAGCTTGTCGCAATTAGGATTACAGGTGAATAGAGTTAGGATGCCGTGAAGGTATCCGGATTCGAAGTTATGCAACGACAACGCCGAACTCTACTCGTCCCGTTTATCATCATGTGTTTGAGCTCTTTCTCATTCCCCCTTGCTTTCTTTCTTTCTTATCGTGCAAGATAAGCGGCAAGAGATTATTGCGCCGCTCCCGCGGACTTTGTTATACGGAAAATAAACACAGGCATGCATTAACTAACATTGTTCGTGAAATGCATCCTGAGAATACCGTCTACAAACGTAAATTAATAAAATTATTGAAAATCGGGAAACACTGTGTACAGTGTTTACTCGATATATGTCGCAAATGCCTACTGGATAAAAGTCACAGAACTATCCCCACTGCCTTGGGGTACACCCTCCATCGCCGAGGACTCTAAGGTCCTCTAAATCAAAGAATAGCATTACCTGTCCGATACATGTCAGTGGCTAGACCCCTATAGTGGACATATATCGAGTAACCACTGTACACTGAAAAATATAAATATTTGCAATCTCTCTTCTCGTATCAATTAACTGTGAAAAAAGTCATAAAAGGTTCCTGGTGGTAATTAGGATGAATGGACCGACACGAGAAAGTAACAAATGGTAAAAAATTAAAAAGAAAAAGGTTCGTATTTTGAACGGAAACATTTCTTCACTAATGACGTCGTAAAAGCTCTTTCAGGACGATCAATATTATGATCACGTCTTAACTATCACTTTTTTGCGTCTGGCTACGAATTCTAAATGAGCTGATTGCTTATATTATTAGTACGTCCTTCAAACGAAGAAAGAAATAAACGAACTCATTTTATGCGAAAAGCGTTAACATGCGTGTGACGTGGGTAAGTTCAATATATAACTCGAAGGTATCTGTATAATTGTCAAGAACGTGAGAATCAAGGTGAAGATCAAGGTCAATCGTTTGAGTACTCGTATTTGGACTTTTTTATTCAGAATGCTGCGTGACAGTGAATTTTTAAATATTATTTACTAAATTTTGGTACCGATAATAATTATCTCTGAGAAAATTAAAGCAAAAATTACGAGCTATTTTTCAGGTACAGATTTTATAAATTTTAAATAAAAAAATTCCATAAAAATATTCGAAACTAGTCTTGATTAACAATAAATGCAGTGAATATTTTAACTTTGTTGCTGTCAGTTAAAGAAAATTGTTAGTAAAAAACTAATATCCAGTTCCGTTGCATCGATTTTGAAACGAAGAAACTTGTTGCAACATAAAATGCAGTGTAACTCGAAAACAAGGTAACGCGGAGAGTATATGATCTTTTTGCTTATTTTAGGATGCTGTATTCACCGTCACTCTGCTTCCTGTATGCGACGTAACGCCCTGTATAGCATTATACACTCCCAGCCAAAAAGATAGCATACGTGTGCTATCTATAATTTCTCAGTAACACGCGCACACACACACACACACACACACGATTTTCTATACGTAACAAATAAGACACGATTCCGAGCACAAGATACTAATCGCTTGAAACAAGCCGCACTACCTCAAGGTCTTGTATAAAATGCATAAAAATTGTTATTACTTGTCTGTACCTAATAATTTTCTTCAGAAACTTTTTACCCATATATTCTTGACATTTTTCTGATTAAAATGAGCCCCAACACGATGCAATTACGACCGTAATTAGTTGTTTAATCCACGATTCAGTGGAACCTCGATTATCCGAACTGACGTGATCTGATTTTTCTTTTTCCCTGATATTGAAAACTTTGGTACATGACCTAGCTCGCTAACGAAGATATTTTTAATAGATTATGAGATTAAATTTAACTGTTTCAAGTAGAAAAGTTAGAATTTAGATATCGTAAGTTCGAATAATCGAGGTTCTACTAAATCGTGATTTACTCGCACAAGCATGATCCAAACTGTATCGTGTTGGTACTCATTTTAATCAGAAAAATGTCACGGATATGTTAATAGCAGTGTCGCAAGGAAATAATTAAACACACAAGAGCTTTGTCGATAAATTAACATTGTCTCGTTGAGAAATCGAGCTTCTAGGCCCTCAAAATTAAATTTATAAAATTTTTCACAAAAATCGCGGCCGATCAACTCTCGAGATTACTATACCTTGAGATTGAACCGATTTCACGGAAGGCTACCGGGAATGTGTTGCTCATTGACGGTGTTTCTCCAGGAACCATTGAGTCATGCGTTCACGGTAGCATGATCGGCAAGTCCCGCCGAAAATTTTCCGCGGCTTTCGCATTCGTCCGCTTTCTCGGGTTCGTCGGACGTATATGGATCGCTGCCAAACTCGGCGCACGCTCACCACTATACTCCTTCTTACCTTTATCTCGGACGGAAAGCCGACCGGCGGCGGGAGGACGTGACCGTGAATTCTAAAGAGCACCAGGGACCAAGGACGCATCCGTGGTGTTCAAGTGATTCGCAAAGAGAGCAACGGGAACGACACACGCCCGTGTCAGGGCCACGATCAGCCCCGGAGGCCGACCAATTGCGAACCGGGTCTCGCTGGTTTTCGCAAACACATACTCCGTTGACAATAAACCCCTTCACCCTCGCCGTTCACTCCAAAAATCCCCCTCCCTACCACTCAACCCCTTTATTCGAGCAAGTATAACCACTACATTTTTGTTAAAATAGAGGGGGACGTTTTTCACAATTATTTCTGTCAACTCAATTTCTCACAATTCTGTTAATTCAATTCCTGTTTCTTGATGCAGATAATTTTTTTCTTGGAGATCCACAGAATATTAAACATTACGAGATTTTTCCATGGTTTGAATTTCGATTTTCTCTGTGCTAGAATAAATTCGGAATTTTAAAAAATTTTTTACACATGTTATACAATAGCTTTTCGAATAGACCTTTGGGCCATATCGTGCCGGGCATTAATGGTGCAAATAAATAAGGTGAAAGGTGTCGTGGGCAGAGTTTAGTGTCACTGACGTAATATTCGAACTAATAAAACGACTAGATTTTTGTTAAAATGGAGGGGGACGTTTTTCACAATTATTTTTGTCATCTCAATTTCTCACAATTCTGTTAATTCAACTCTTGCCCCCTTCTAGATATAGATCACTTTTTTCTTGGAGATCTACAGTATATTATACATTCAGAGATTTTTCTACCGTTTCAATTTCGAATTTGTGTGGGCAAGAATGAATTCAATATTTAAAAAATTTTTTTTAAATATTTAAAATAAATTTTTATAAAATAGTGGAATTTAGAGTTAGAATTAGAATTAAAATCGTTGGAATTTTAGAATTATAGTTTAGAATTGTAGTTAGATAGTTAGAATTTTTTCTAAATTAGTTTTTTGAATAGACTATAAAATAGTTTTTTGAATAGACTTTAGAGCCATTTCGCACCAGACATTAATAATGGAAACAAATAAAGGAAAATGTATTGTGGACACAGTTAACTGTCACTGACATAAAGTAGGGGTTTCCAATTTACAGACGTTATAAAATAGTTTTTTGAATAAACTCTTGGGCAACAAATAAAACAAATTCCCAACAATATTTGGGAAACAAATAAAGGTGTCGTGGGCACAGTTAACTGTCACTGACATAAAGGTGGGGGTTGCGATTGACGAATGGACACCATCGGAGGAGAATCAAGGTCACGACCCACTTGCAACGATGGAATCTCAACGTTGCATCTCGGATCTCTTTGCCTCGATCATTGTGTCCGAAATCTACTAGACTGTTTCTCATCTAACTATGTTTCTCACATAAATAAACTTCGTTAGAAGTCGAATAGCAGCGTTGACCGTGGTTGGCGAGTATCGAAGGGTGTCGAAGATTGCCGAAGATTTCCGAAGAGCGGCGAGGGGATCACGCGATTTTCCGCGAACGGTGATTATGATTGAACGCGCGTGATATCGGCGAAATTGAGCAGGAGTCGACGATCAACCGCGGGTTAGGTTAATGCATAACGATATACACGAAGGCGTGATCCGCACGCTGAAATATCGCATGCGACGCGTTACGGGTTTACATAACGCTATTTCCAGCGACGTGACTTTATTGAGGAAACAAAATGAACGACGGTTGTATCGGCCGGCGAAACACCGTTGACGTCGATTTAATTTAGGGGTTGTTTTACGATCGTTTGGAACGCGAGCGAGAGATTAGGGGGGTAGTCCGTCTCGGAAAATTGAAATAGGGATCAAATTATTGTGGGGGTGTCAATCACCGTACCTTATTAAAATAACAAAATAAAATACAAAATGTTTGCATTGATTGCAAGACACCGAAGCGAGAGAAAAAATTTTTTCTTCTTTTAGTTAGTTTATTAAAAATACACTGAGATGCTTAAATCTTTTTAACTCACTGCTTTAACACGTTGACTGCCATGTCACCCGTATGTGGGTGACGGAATTAGTTGTGAAGGTTTTGAAATTAATTTTTACGTTAATATTATTCATTGTACCAAATTTGATTAGGATCTATAAAATGTAAGAAAGTTGGAGAACTACTCAATATGATACATTTAATTCTTTTCAATTTTTATTTCACGGAATTTTTGAGGTTTCTAGTTTGGCAGTCAAAGTGTTAAATTGTGCTTATCGATTTTTGTCAATATTTATCCATAAGTGCGTAGATATTTTTACCATTAAAAATCGGACACTTCGCGTGCAACGACCTAACGCACGCGTTTCTAATACAAATTAGAAAGTTTCAATGGCGGGCACAATCAGCGCCGTTCAAATTCCGGCGTATCTCCGATCTTCTCAGAATAGATCAGTTGGTCGGAATCGTTTGCTCCCACGGGCTGTTCCCACGTGAACGCCGGCGAACATAAGCCCCCGCGGCTTCGATAAGCTTCTGTCGCTCGGAACACCGCGGTATCATAAATCCGCGAGCGCGTTTCGATTATATAATTACACCGAACGAAATTAATCCGTCGTGGCACACACCGATTCGTGTCAAGGCGAGAGTATAGCTGCCGCGATGCTTTCCCGCTTGCTCCCGAGGTGCCGTGTCCGCGAAAGCGTCAAGAAAATTGACGCAACACGCTCTGTTATGGCAATTAGCCGCGAAAGCACACCGGCACCGAGGATCCACGCTCCGAACCATCTGCCAACGCTATTCCTTTGGACAACCGCGAAGCTTCTACGCCGATAATCCCGGGACCATAATGTCCAAAATTGTGGGGCTGTCCTACTTTTCGAGGCCGTTTTTCCATGAGTATTTAGCAATTTTTTCCAGGAGAATTATTGAATCTTTTGTATTGAGATTTTTCACACATGTTTATTGGCGTTTGAAGTACATCGGGTATTTTTTTCAAGCTGAAACAATCAAAATTGCGTGAGTTATGTATTTTTTTATACGGCTTGAAAGGGGTACTCTGAGTGCCATTTTTGTCAATATTTAGGAATTTTTCTCCGGGAAACTATTGATCCTTTGGCATTGGGATTTTGCACACATGTTCATTGGTGTTTGAAGTACATCATGTATTTTTTTCAAGTCAAAACAATGAAAATTGCATGAGTTACATATTTTTTTATCGAGTTCTGAGGGGTTACGCTGGTTTCGAATGCAATATTAACCAATTTTCACGAATTTTTTTCAGAAAAACTAATGAGCTTCTTGCCTTAAGATTTTGCACACATATTTGTCAGTACCCGAAGCACACGCGTGATTTTTTAAAATCAGAAATAACAAGAACCACACGAGAAAAGTATTTTACGGTGTACGTGACATTAAGGGCTGGCTTGCGGAATGTACGATACAGGAATCGATATTGCATCCTGAATTGCATCTGGTGGTCGAAGGTCTCTGTTTGCCAAGGGATTCATTGCCATGCGTTGTATAGATTGCACCGGGGCGGTTTGTTCACGGATGTCCGAGGGTGGATCATTTGTTAGCCGATGACCGCTTGAATTCTGCTTCGATTGTAACGTGCAACGAGGAATGTGCATGCATACCGGCGCAATTCGGGTTAACATTTGCTGTAAACACGAGTGGTACACAAGAAGCCCAAAGCCATTGTAATAGGAGCTTCGAGAATTAATTTGCGTGCTGATTTTTGCGCACAATTAAAATACTTTGTCTCAATCACAAAGACTAGGAGTTCAATAAAAATAAAAGTTCGATAAAAATTATTTTCTACGGTAACAATTTTAAGTTAAATGGCTTCACAGGATCTACTCATTTTTATTACAAGAGCATTACAGTGGAGCTCCCCTTGTTTTCCCCTGTTTTAATCATTTTAATTCAAGTGACTTAATAGAATCTACTTATTTTTATTACAAGAGCATTACAATGGTGCTCTCCTTGTTTTCCCCTTTTTTAATAATTTTAATTTAAGTGACTTAATAAGATCTGCTCATTTTTATTATAAAAGTATTGTAATGGTGCTCCCCTTGT
The DNA here is from genome assembly GCA_913789895.3 of Seladonia tumulorum. Lineage (NCBI taxonomy): Eukaryota > Metazoa > Arthropoda > Insecta > Hymenoptera > Halictidae > Seladonia > Seladonia tumulorum. Next base: position 9,066,461 of record OU565280.1, read on the forward strand.
TTTCCCCTGTTTTAATAATTTTAATTTAAATGACTGAATAGGATCCACTCATTTTTATTACAAAAGCATTACAGTGGTGCTCCCCTTGTTTTCCCCTGTTTTAATAATTTTAAATCAAGTGACTTAATAGAATCTACTTATTTTTATTACAAGAGCATTACAGTGGTGCTCCCCTTGTTTTCCCCTGTTTTAATAATTTTAATTTAAGTGAGTTAATAGAATCTTCTCACTTTTATTATAAAAGTATTGTAATGGTGCTCCCCTTGTTTTCCTGTGTCTGAATAATTTTAATTTAAGTTACTTAATAGTGTCTACTCATTTTTATTATAAAAATATTGTAATGGTGCTCCCCTTGTTTTCACTGATAAATCGTATTTATAAAATGCTTATTAAACTTCATGTTACTGGTAAAAATCGTACCTTTCATAGGCAGCAAATAAATTTCGAAGCGAGACCGAACAATAACTCGGCAAGATAATTTCAATACTAACTCTTCGAACCAGAAGTGGACAAGTCGAACCGGATTCGAACATGTCCGGCACGGTAGCGTGTGTCGCCCACTCGTCATCACAAAATCGCATTACGTAAGTGGCCCGTCGAAGTTCTTGCTCGCTGATCGTGTCGCAAAATATGCTGGTTGATACGTGATTCATCGTTTAATCCGGGGTAAACTTCTTTCGGCGCGGTGACTAACTATTATTTTCAAACGAACGCTGCACAACTCCCCTAATCTTCCCGGACAATCTCAATACCGTCAATCCGATCTGCAGTTACATCAGTCCGAGTTATCCTGTTTCTCAGCTTGCAAATAATCTTGCATTCGTTCGAGCAGAGCTTCGAGAATACTTATTGTTCAATTTCGCAGACAATAGCTGGCGATGTAAAAGGTTGGTAACGCGAGCTAAAACAATTGCGGAACAATTGAAAGATTGTACGACGAATCGGTTTCGCGAGAAGCGTGCACCATAATTTCTCGAAACGCATGCTTCTCTTCGCGGACGTTAGACTGATTTGTCTGTCTAGTGTTGGCTGTTTCTACTTGCACCGCGTGCTTCCGACTTCGCGCTATCTGGTTCTGCTCAGTCGAACTGTTTTGCAATTCTCGTGTATTCGAGAACAAAGCGTTCGCTATACTTAGTCGCATAAACAAAGTAACTAAAATATTATTCATAACAAATTACCGTTCATTTGAGTACCGCGTACAGTGGACACCTCGAATTCTGGAGAAATCGTCGACACTTAAACCGCGATAATTTCGTTGAAAAAAACAGTAGCATAATGAACCTAGTCTCATTCCCAAGCTCGAAGCTTCTACTTTCACCGACGGTCATTCATTTTTGCCGGGGACAATCTCGCACGGCGCGACAGGTAGAAAGCTGTGACATGTTTTTTTTGTCCAAAAAGCCGTCAATTGTAATCTCTCTGAAAACGTTAAAAAATTTTTTTCGGGAATAAAATTTCCATAGATTTGTAGATTGGAGTCTCTTCTTTACAACGGTGTAAAAAAACTTGACGTACGATTTTTTCTAGCCGTTTTATTAAAGTTTGAACGAAGGGTGTATGAGCAACTTTACAGTTTACGTCACCGAACTGGGTCCTCGTTTTTGTTGTATAAAACGGTGAAAAAAAATCGTGCGTCAATTTTTAAGACCTGGTTGCAAAGAGGAGGCTTATGTCTTTAAATCTATGGAAATTTTTCTCACGAGAAAAATTTTTTAATGTTTTCAAGGTGGTTTTAATTTGTAGCATTTTGGAGGAAAAATAGGTCTCCAGTTTTTAATATACTAAACTATGCAAAAAAATGGTTGGGGGAAAATTAATAATGCTATGCAAAAGTAGAGGCTTCAAGCTTTAAAACGAGCCTGGGCTCGTGGTTTTAGTATTTGTTATTAGAAAGCTATAGCAGGTTGAATATCGCCAATTTCTCGAGACTCGAATCGTTAAGGGTTAAATAACAGTGGGAGAAATATCTGACGAAAGAACGAGGGTGGGGGTAGATGATTTCCCGGTGGCCAATTAACCGCCTAAGTTCGATTAGCACCTGCGATTTCGAAAGATTAACTGTCAGCCGGATCGGTCCCCCAGGCAAGGAACTATCCAAATAGAGCAACCGGTGTTGATCGCGATTTTCATTTGCGGATCGTGAACTGGGTCATCGTGCTCGCCGATCCGATCTTTCGTTCTTTCTCGTTTCAATGCATTCGATGCATTCGACTGCGTCCGTTGCGTGCGCGTTTTGGTTCGCTCTTTAACGTTCCCCGAAAGGTTCGCTAGAATTTTTCCCTTCTACGTACTGTGGACACCGGTTCGAGACGGTCTTAAAACGGTCATGATGCACGTGACGAACCCATCCAACCCAGTTCTCGCGGTTTTTGGCGATCCGATGATGCAACGTGTCGCAACCAACGAGTTGCACCGCGATTCAAGAATTTGCAGCCTGTGCGAAATGGACAGGTGGACGACTGACGACTTAGAGTGGCTCGGAAAAAAAATTCCAGTATTCGTCTATGCGAATATTAGCCAACGAACCGCTGAAGCAGACGCTAATGCCATAACCTCGGTCCCTGGGGAGTCGAATTTTTCCCAAAAATTTCAAATTTTCAAAATTCTATACTGGGTACGAGGAAATTTTTTGATATTTACGTGTCGGAAAAGTGGCAAGCGTTTATTTGAGCTTCGAGCAATTTTTAGTGCAGTACCAAGTTGCATAAGGAGACTAATTTAATAATTAGCGTGGGGGACTCAATTACTATGGGGGTGCCAATTACTATATCTCATTAACTAATTATACTTATTTTTGAAGCATAAGAATAACATATATATTAACGAAAAAATTTAAAAAAGGGAGAATTGAAATATTAAAAATTCTTTCCTTTAATGAAATAAATTCAATATCTCTTCAGTACCAACTTGCATAAGGAGATTAATTTAATAATTAGCGTGGGGGACTCAATTACTATGGGGGTGCCAATCACTATATCTCATTAATTAATTATACTCATTTTTGAAGCATAAGAATAACATATATATTAACGAAAAAATTTAAAAAAGGGAGAATTGAAATATTAAAAATTCTTTCCTTTATTGAAATGTATTCAACATCTCTTTTTTAATATTCACTGGGTATTAAAAGTAGGTATAATTAATATAGGCACAGTAATCGGCACCCCCACAGTAACGGGGGGTGTAATTGGGTCCCTCACCCTACATCTCGAATTTCTATCATTTTCAATTTCTACAAATAATTTTAAAATAATTCAAAAATAATTCCAAAATTTTTGAAGGTAGAAAATTTAACAGATTTTTGAGAGGGTGTTGGCCGGCGGTCCGGTTGCGAGTAATGAAAGTCGTTTTTTTTTTTGCGGACCACGCGATTAAAGGAAGCGAGACTTTCTAATCTGCACGGAATATTCAACACGCTGGTGGGATATCGTGTACAAATCGCGATTAGACGTGACGTTTCGTTGACACGGTTAGGCTAGAACTGGAGCACGTGTTTTTTTTTTTCATTTTTTTCTTTCTTTTTTTTCTCTTCGTTACGTAACCGGAACACATGGGTCCTTGTGTGTCACGCCGTGGGCGTGTAGAGGGTGTTTAAATATTAAATGAAAATTGTGTCAACGCGGGCCATAAGTACAGGTGGAAGAAAGTGTTATGTAAGCGTAGGTCAAACAATGCTTTATTGAATCGTGCGACTCGACTGTATTGTTCGTACTGGGGCGGTATACGCGAATATACCATACATATTGTGGAAAGCAGAACAAAAGAAATCGATCGACTCTTCAAGCTCGATCAATTTTTAAATAATTGACAGATATTTTCGGGAGATGAAATTCCTTTGTGGAAAAATCGAGAATTTTTTTAAATATTTTTTTGCTAATCTTGAACTTGTCAGACATTCGATTGATCCATTGAAATCCCTGACATTGTGCAAGAAAATCAAATTTACCGTATATACCAGAATGCAGACGTTATCGCTGTGATTAATTACATCGAGATATGGCTCTCTCACTTCAAAAGTAGAAATCATGCGATGAAAGACAACGATAATCGCTATCTTTATTTTCTATCTTTGCTTGAATGTATTAAGGCCGCCATATTAATATGTTGCGTTCATGTACCCAACGTATAGTATAGTATGTAGTATAGTATATCTATAGTATAGTATAGTATGTAGTATATTATGTGTATAGTATAGTACAGTATGTAGTATAATATATGTATAGTATAGTATAGTACAGTATCTAGTATAGTATATGTATAGTGTAGTACGTAGTATAGTATATGTATAGTTCCTGTATAGTATAGTGTAGTACGTATCATAATATATGTATATTATAGTATAATATGTAATATAGTATAGAATAGTATATAGTATAGTACAGTATGCAGCATAGAATAGTATATAGTATAGTATATGTATACTATAGTGCAGTATGCAGCATAGAATAGTATGGTATAGTATTTCCTAAAGTCTCTTTGAAGAATAAATAAACATATTCCTTACGGGAAGACCTAATAATTTAATAATATTAATAATAAGAGTAACCCAACAATTTAATTTAGTGCTAAAAAGTCCAAAAATGTTCTGAGAAATTAAAGAAATATAATGACATATGTTTGCAATTATTTTTTAACAGAGTGGCGAAAGTTAGTGTACAGAAATTTAGTAGAGGTTACCAGAGAGGCCTTCACAGCAATTAGGGGTTAACTAATTAGGAGGTGCGTTGGATAAAATATATTTTAAGTCAGGGGGTAAGCGACGAGTCGAGTTGAACGAAGTTGAACGTGTCAGATTGAAACTGTCTGTTATGCCAGAAAGAACTATACCGTCCGGATTTCCGTTTCTGGCCTACGTAACAGATTAGAAGTGCTCGCCCGTTATCATTTCGATGTCGTTCGGTCAACAAACGTGGGATGAAAGGGTTTCGCTCGATGTTACACACGATACACATTCATTCCCGCGACCCGAAGAACAGGAAAGCCGCCGTCGGCTTTACGTAATCGGTAATAAATACGACAGCAATCGATATCTCGGGCTGACACCCGACTGTATTGCTGAACCGAATTCAGAGCCGTTAACAATCTTTGATGATTAATCAAATGTACCGCGTTGCACGCTGGAAAATAGATTTCATTAGTGCGCACGTAACAGCATCCTTAAACGCAAAAATTGTTGTCCGAGATCAGACACATATGCACACACTTATCTTTCGCGTATTAACACTAGAAAGACGGGAGCTTAGTATATACCTATATTGCCTGAAAGCAGTCAAAATGACTGCATTGTGAAAAAATAACTAATGCGCAAAGAAATTTGTTTAACAGTAATTTTTAATATATTTTATATCACTTACAGTCATATAACAAGTTATTAATAAGTATTAGCAATAAAAAAAATGAAATTCAAAAGCAGTCAAAATGACTTGCTTAGGCAATCTAGGGTTAAATATCATTTCTGTGGCCCTAAGCGTTTAATTTATCGATGCTGCATTTTCTACAGAAATTTGCTCGAGGACTGGTCAAAATTATTGTGCGTTCAGAAACTGTTCTTTAAGTGTCTCGCGGGGAATACACCGTGGGAATTTACTGAATGCATTATCGGGGCGCACGTTGTTGCAGAAATTGCGTAACATCTGGGTAAGGTCAGTTTTGTAATTTCTAACAGGCAGTACGTAGAACTGAAATTAAATGCAAGTGGAAATTGAAATTAAGTGGCAGTAGAAATTAAATTTAATGCCAGTAAAAATTAAATGGAAACTCAAGTAAAGCTGAAATTAGATGCAAGTGAAAAGTGACATTAAGTGCAAGGAAACATTAAATGGAAACTCAAGTGAAAATTAAATTGAATGCAAGTAGAAATGAAACTAAATGTAGTGTACAAATAAAATGGAAACTGAAGTAAAAATGAAATGAAATGCAAGCGAAAATGATATTGAACGTGAGTTAAAATAAAATAGAAACTGAAGTAAAAATGAATATAAATGGAATTAAAAGTGAAATGGAAACTGAAGTGGAAATGAAATTAAATGGAATTAAAAATGAAATGTAACTTGAGGTAAAAATGCAATAAAATAAAAGTGAAATTAAATTGACAGAAGTTTAGTCCGGTTGAGATTATTGAAACCATAATCAAGTGATCAATTATGAAACTTGGGAAACGCCCATGCCGAAACACTCATTACGTAAATCCTCTGTTAGATGCTCGTCTCCAACATTTTATCACAAAAAATGCGGTAAAATCAGCAAAATAAAAATGCACCTAATAAATCTCTTAGAAACTGTACGAAAATATTTCAAAGCTGCTGAAACGTAAGTTGAACGTTGTCAGAAATAATGTTAAAATATTGCAGAATTTCCTCACAATTAGAATACGTGAAAATTATTAAGTGAAAACTGCAGGGAAAAGATAGCTAAATTAACAATGGTCGCGTATGATTGTAGGATAATTTTTAAAAATTCTGTAACACCGATAATGATTGAAACAAAGAGTCGGCGACAATAGTATATTGGGAACGGCCGGTGGACGCTTGGAATAATTAAATTATGTAAGGTGTTTTTTTGTTACGTCACAATGATTGTACAATTGCTTTTCTAATCTTTAAAACGACGTCGAAAGTAAAAATACACTCGGAGCTATGGTTCGGCGATGATAATTGCCGAAGAGAACCTTATAATGTTGACGTTATGTAATTACATGCTTCGTTGGCATAGCGTATCTTCTATTTGGTTACGATAATCGCGACACTTTGTCTGCACACAATGTTCAGGAAACTGTTCGAAAGAAATATTCACTTAGAATGGTACATACTAATCCAACTTGAAACATGAAATATCTATCTTTAATGACGCTTGTCGTTAATGTATTATGGCGTCGTGTCTTGTATTTTCTAAAAATTGACTACTTGCGAAGAAGAAGTACAAGATAATGAGAAGCAACGAGCAACCGGTGACGATAATCAAGCGAGAGATATCTATATTTAAAGAACAGCTTAATTAAAGATCGTTAATTTATACCGTGGCCATGGATGTCTTTCTTATGATGCGAGGAACATTTACAAAGAAGCTTGTTCGACATGCAAATCAGTAAATGGTGACAATAATCGAACCTGAGGTATCTTTAAAGAAAAGCTTACCGTTAATTTATACCATGGTCACGTTTCATGGCTTCCAGTAATTAATTATAACACAGTCATCATAATTTTCTACAATTGTCACTTGTTTGCAAGCTGGTGGATTTCTGTTCAGCGAAACCGATAAATAAAATTCAAGAAAAATCCCAAAAAGAAATACTGTTGCACTATACCACCCCGAAGACTGAAAAAAGCTCCCAAAAAAAAGATTCTAAAAAATTTCCACCGACTTTTGGAAGACAGTAAAATTATTTCCAGCGGATGGGGTGAAAAAGTAAGAGGGGATTTTTGTTTTGGAGGGCGAAAGAAGATTGAAAATAAAAAAAGTCTTTGTATACTCTCAGTTTGAGTCAATTAATATTTTTGGGTGTTAAATCAAGGGCATTATTGGTTCTCAAAAAAATTCTAAAAAATTCCCACTGGCTTTTGGAAGACAGTAAAATTATTTCCAGTGGATGGGGTGAAAAGGGAAGAGGGGATTTTCGTTCTGGACTAATTTTGACTCGTTTAATATTTTTAATGTTAAACTCAGAGGGGTATTAGTACTCAAAAAAATTCCCACCGACCTTTGGAAGACTATAGACTCATTTCCAGTGGATGGGGTGTGAAGGGTAGTGGGGATTTTCGTTCTGAATTAATTTTGACTCGTTTAATATTTTTAATGTTAAAGGAAGAGCGGTATTAGTTCTAAAAAAAATTCTGAAAAATTCCCACCGACTTTTGGGAGACTAGAATCATTGCCAGTGGAGAGGGTTTTTGGTTGGAGGGTGAAAGAAGATTGGGCGGGAAACGCCCAGAACCATCTGGGATAGAATCGTGACCGGTCGATACGCGCGGGCCAGTTACGTAAAAGGGAATAATAAGAGCCGTACATGCCGAGGAGGCATATTTGCCGAGATAAGATAGAGGCCGGACGCGGTCACGTGCTCATCGTGGCTGTCAAACTTCTCTGTTATGTAAACTTCGCGCTTTCCTGGCGATTTGCCATTTATCCGCGGCCGTGGGTCCACGGCATCGGGGACTCCGATTTATTTTTGGCGGCGCGCCGCACGCCGCGCGCGCGGATACTGCTACTCTCCCCTTATCGTCGCATCCAGGCCGAAGGAAATCAGTTTCCTGTTTCGGCACATGGCCGCCCGTGCACTTTACGCGGCCCTGGAACCTCCCGCAAAATTCCTTAACCCTACCACAATTTTTTCCATTAGAATTAAATTAATTAAAAAAATTAAATAGAATTCAATTTTATTCCCATAAGGAATTTCGTACAATTTAATTGCATTTTTATATGCAATTTCACGTTACATTTATGTACTTTACACTGCCCTAGAAGCTTTTGCAAAATTTCTTCTGCCTATCACAATTTTTTCCATTAGAACAATTTTTCTTCCAAATTAAATAGAACTCATTTTTATTCCCATATAGAATTTCGTACAATTTAATTGCATTTTTATATGCAATTTCACGTTACATTTATGTACTTTACACTGCCCTAGAAGCTTTTGCAAAATTTCTTCTGCCTATCACAATTTTTTCCATTAGAAGAATTTTTCTTCCAAATTAAATAGAACTCATTTTTATTCCCATATGGAATTTCGTACAATTTATTTGCATTTTTATATGCAATTTTACGTTACATTTATGTACTTTACACTGCCCTAGAAGGTTTGGCAAAATTTCTTCTGCCTGTTACAATTTTTTCCATTAGAAGAATTTTTCTTCCAAATTAAATAGAACTCATTTTTATTCCCATATGCAATTTCGTACAATTTAATTGTATTTTTATATGCAATTTCACGTTACATTTATGTACTTTACACTGCCCTAGAAGCTTTTGCAAAATTTCTTCTGCCTATCACAATTTTTTCCATTAGAACAATTTTTCTTCCAAATTAAATAGAATTCAATTTTATTCCCATATGGAATTTTTGGTACAATTTAATTGTATTTTTATAGACACTTTTACAATTGCATTTATGCACTTTACACTACCCTGGAACCTCCTGCACAATTCCTTCTAACTATCACAATTTTTTCCATTGCGAAATTAGAAGAATTTTTCTATGAAATTAAATAGAATTAATTTTTATTTCCACATGGAATTTTTGGTACAATTTAATTGTATTTTTATATACACTTTTACAATTACATTTATGTACTTTACACTACCCTGGAACCTCCTGCACAATTCCTTCTAACTATCACAATTTTTTCCATTGCAAAATTAGAAGAATTTTTCTATGAAATTAACTAGAATTAATTTTTATTTCCATACGCAATTTCATAAACTTTAATTGTATTTCCACATGCAATTCTACATTAAACTTTAAAGAATTAAACTTTTACACTTTGAAGAACAAACATTAGAATTACATTCTGTAATATATGCTCTGAACAATCACGCAATATTTTAATAAAAAATAATGCACAGGAGGTGAAACAAGAATTTCCAAATAATTTTCGCACACGAAGCTCACGCGTTCATTCACCGGGGGGACACAGGTTATCCAATTTATTAATGGAATCATGGTTGCGCGGCATTTGTTTATCGGCCGGCTGGCCGGTGTGTCGAACAATGTGAAAATTGCTGGTAGAGGTTTTACGTAACCGAAACGATAAAAACACAACGAAAAAAAAAGGGGGGGAAATGAATGCTTTTTATCAGTGACAACGGGTGGATGATCCGCAATGTGGTTCCGGTTTCGCCAGGAAAGACCGCAGATATGTAAACGCGACCGCGATATTCTTTTCCGCTCGACGTCACGATAAAGGGAAACTGTTATTCATGTCGGATATTGCGGCTCGCCGATACACGCCCCCGAATACTGTATGCTGCCAGAGAAAAAAAAAGAAGAAAGGACTCTTCCGTTTGTTTCGACGTCACGTGCAAAACCGTCGATACGCGTCGCGAGACGTTACTGGATAATCTTTGTGCAAAATGAAATTTCTAACCGTCAATTTCAGGCTATTAATATTATTTTTATAAATATAGAAAATCCGGTCTCCTGAGTACTGGCCTTAGAGGGGAGGGAGCATGAATCGAGGGGAAACAGTTACCCCCTCTCCGCCATCGGGTTAGTCACGTGACGTTGCGACCAATGCAAGAGACGGAACGCGTCACGTGACCGGGAGGAAGCGTGGGGGCAATAGCGTGGTGGGGGGGGGGGGGAAATTATAGTGGGGGAACAAGTCTTGATCTGACGACTATGGTAATACAACTGAACTTGTTTTCCCTCGAAAATGCCATCAATTGTAGCCTCTCTGAAAACGTTAAACAATTTTTTTCGGGAATAAAACTTCCGCAGATTTGAAGATTGGCGCCCCCTCTTTACAACGGTGTAAAAAAACTTGACGTGCGATTTTTTCTAACTGTTTTATTCAAGTTTAAACGAAGGGTGTATGAGCAACTTTACAGTTTACGTCACCCAACTGGGTCCTCGTTTTTGTTGCATAAAACGGTGAAAAAAAATCGTACGTCAATTTTTAAGCACTCGTTGCAAAGAGGAGGCTCCAATCTTTAAATCCGTGGAGAGTTTTTTCAGGAGAAAAATTTTTTAATGTTTTTACAGTGGTTTCAATTTGTAACATTTTTTAGGAAAAATAGGTCTCCAGTTTCGGATCTGTTGCATCATGTAAAAATGTTTTAGAGTGAAATGAACAATTGTAGGCAAAAGTAGAGGCTTGAAGCTATAAAATGAGTGCAAATTTATTGCCGTACGATTGTTTTTTATGAAATTACAATAGGTTAAATATCGTCGATTTCTTGAGTGTCAGGAAATGTTGAAATAGTTTTTTGGAGCGCTGTTGTATGTCGCTGGCGTTGAGTGTTAAAGGGTTAAGGAATCGGAAACGTCGCATCGGTGGCAAGGAAGATCGAGAATGGTTGCGTCACGGTGGAAGAGAGCAGTAACACGCATAAATTCCTTCGAAGGAGATGTTGGAACGCGGCCAGAGGGAAAAATTTACGCGCAGATATCGGCCCCGGACGTGCCGAAGACGCGACACATTCTCGTTTTAAACAATTCATATACGTACCAACACTGGTTATTCAAATTATCAAGGCGATTATTCGAGAAATTAACTTCCCAGGGAAAATCCTGAGCTCAAGAATAATACTGCGGATTTTTATGCAAAGTAAAAGTTGCCTGCGTCGATTCTAAGAAACAGAAGTCAAATAAATAAGAATTTCCTGTATTAACGCGAAGATAAAATTCCGAGATCAAGAATAATAGACTGTGGATTTTTATGCAAAACAAAAGTCGCCTGCATCAATTGTGAGAAACGGAAGCCAAGAATAATAAATCAATAACGAGAATAAAATTCAAGAATAACAGTCTGCGGACTTTTATGCAAAATAAAAGCGTCAATTGTGAGAAACGGAAGCCAAGAATAATAAACCAATAATGAGAATAAAAATCAAGAATAATAGTCTGCGGACTTTTATGCAAAATAAAAGTTGTCTGCGTCAATTATGAGATACACAAGTCAAGAATAATAAATCAGTTAATAATACTGTGTATCTTTATGCAAAACTATATTTGTCTGCAACAATTGAAAGAAGAAGTTTAAAAAAGTGTATGTAATTCTGCTTCCAATAATTATAATAAATTGAGAAGAACGTAATAATTAGACTAATAGTATTTTTAAATTCGTTGAAGACAATTTCTCATTTTTGTTATGAATTCATAAAATCCGCAGTCTGGTAAATAACATTCTTAAATTCTAATATCCACAATTTTCTATCCCGCATTTTTATTAGAACTAAAATTCGCAGTCCAATAACCAAGAATAAAGTAAGGGGAGCTCGGAAGACAATAAAAATAGTGATAAAAAAATTGCTGAAAGGCCAAGCAAGAAACAATAGGGACTACGAAAGCGTTTCGCCAATGGAATGTATAGTTCGTTGCACCAAGGTATAGTAAGAGGCCTCCGTCAGCGGATTGAACGGCTTAAAACTGATGGTCGAAAACGAGTCCTTTTATTAGGCGCGCCATCTGCAAAGACGCATTACGAAACGCGTGCCGGCGATCGATAACCGCGATATAAAACTTTTACCGAATATTACGGCCACGGTGTATAGGGGGCATGATTTTTCTATAGCGAACGGTTACAGGTGTTTACACGGCGAGAAACTTGGCAACAAGTACATACGTGGGCTAGGCTCGCGAGTACGTGGAATGGTTTAATCTTGTTAACCGTGGATTCGACGAATAAAGCCATGATCGCGCATCATCCGCTCGAAATTGGCGCAAAACTTCCACGAAAACTTTCGGAGAAAATCGTGGACGCTTAAATCACACGCTGGAATAAACCTGTGATTTCATGCTGAACGAGCAACGCTTACATTACTTTGCAAAAATAACGAAAACGCATCTGTCCAAATTTTTGGCCATTTTTTACCAAATTATCACATTTTAAATATTTTTAGAATTCAAATATTTCTCGAATCTACTGTATGTAAAAGTATTTCTGAAATACCCAAATTTGTTACCATTTTTTACCAAATTATCACATTTTTAATATTTTTAGAATTCAAATATTTCTCGAATCTACTGTATGTAAAAATATTTCTGAAATTTCCAATTCTGGAATACCCAAACTTGTTACCATTTTTTACAAAATTATCACATTTTAAATATTTCTAGAATTCAATTATTTCTCGAATCTACTGTATGTAAAAGTATTTCTGAAATTTCCAATTCTGAAATACCCAAACTTGTTACCATTTGTTACCAAATTATCACATTTTTAATATTTTTAGAATTCAAATATTTCTCGAATCTACTGTATGTGTAGGTATTCCTGAAATTTTTCCGACACAGATCATTTCCAAAAGATGACTTTGGAAAGGCTGATGGTCCACGGAAAAGAATTGCAGTTTTCTTTCTATAATTTTGTAAGGTTATGTCGCGTCGGCTGCCGGGTTGTTAGCGGGAACCGAGCATAAAATACGTAAGGATACGCCTTGGAAAGGCTGATGGACCCCGGAAAAGGATTGCAGTTTTCCTTCTTTAATTTCGTAAGTTTACGTCGCGTCGGCTGCTGGGTTGTTAGCGGAAACCGAGCATAAAACAAGAGTAAGGACACGCTGGGTCCGATTCGGAAGAAGTTATTGCGTTCGGAGTGTCCGGACGCTACAGTGAGTTTGTGTACGGTGCTCGTAAGGAAAGAACCGAGGGGGGCAGCGAGAGGCTCGGATCGAAAACCCGAAGGATCACCGAACAGAGCAACAATAGCAGTGTTCTAACGCGTAGGTAGCCGATGTGCGTCGCGTAACGGCAGCACGGGCCGAATCTATTTGGTTGTAGAGATCGGCCGACTGATTACGTAACGATAGATTTATATAAATGGTTACGTTGACACTAAAGCCCCGGCCGTAGCTGCTTCGGCCATCGTTATATTATCTAACGAGGAGCGGCGTTCATAGGTAGACACGCCTGTATACGTGATACACACTGTCCACGATGATACACCGTTCCGTCGATCGACCAAGAACAACTATAGCAATCTTCCTCTCTTCTCCCTTTCCCGTGAATCCCAAATCAATTTTTAGATCATGGAGCAGCTGCCTCGTCACATTATCTAACCACCGTGCCACGCATATTTCTCCAGGCTCGAACATGAATTCGATAACCAAGTCTTACACAATAATTAACGAAACTAAAAAAAAAAATTAAGTTATTAAACTATGTTTAAACTAAGTTATTAAATTTCTAAAAATCGGTAAAAATTTCCTTGGGTAATTTGCAGTAGGGTAGGGGACCCAGATACTGTGGGGGTACCAATTACTGTGCCTAAATTAATTATTTTGAAATCAGAAAGAATATTTAAAAAAAGAGAGGTGTTCAATTCTTTTCATTAAAATCAGTTTTATGTATATGTTATGCATCTCTATATATATCTCCTGGTAACCCCACAGTAATTGGCTCCCTCACCCTACTTCAAACTACCCGAGTAAATTTTTACAGAATTTTGAGAAATTTAATAGTCCCCAAAAAAGTAAAAAATGAGTAGAAATATCGGATTAATTTAATATTACTGGGACATTTTAATTGATTGAGACCGATTGGATTTTTATGCGACTCCCATTTCTCGATTGTTGAATATTTTGAAGTATTCCCGAGTTAGTGTGACGCCATAGACGTCGCCACCGGAGGATTCTAAATTAATTTTCGGACGACGTGGTCGGTTTCGCGGAGGCGTCCCGGTCGCTGGAAAAAGAAGCGGGACACGGCGAGAGAGGATCGATCGGCTGGAAAACGCATGATTTCGTCAGGTTGTCTGCATGCGCGACACTTTCGCCCGGCGGTACGCAGGCGCGCAGGGTCGACGTTTCTGTCAATTACATAATAAAAAGCGTTATGTAAGGACGAGCAGACGGTACACGCATAAACGTGGCCGGTGTGCTCGACGACGACGACGGAACGAAATTAATCAGTTCGATCTTACAATTAGAGCGGCTGGTACTCACAGAGACGAAAGACACCGAGAGACGCACGCTGCCGCGATCATGCTCTGGCCCTGGAGAGCCGGGAGCCGAGCCTAACTTCGGGACAAGACACGTGTTACGCTATTCAAAAATTGTAGGGCTCCGCCATTTTTTAATATTCTGTTCTGAAAAAAAATCGAGATTGAGGTTAAACGTTCTGTTAATATCACTGTGAAAAATCAGAATTTTAACATTAAGAATTAAGAACAAATTAATCATTTTATTATCTTTTTATTATCCTCAGAAAAACTTCCCAAGACAGCACTTATTTAATTATTAGCTCATCTCTCAACTTCTCAAAAATGAAAAATCTCAATGACTCGACGTTTAGATTACAATTTCTTTTTTAATTATTTACAGATTTTATGCGATTACGACAAAAATGTGTAGGCGCGATTTGAAACAGTGAAAAGATTAGAACACTGTAAAAGTATTAATGTAACAATACATTGTACAGTTTGTATTGTTATGTCACGTAAATCTTGTAAGGTTTAAAGTAAAAAAAATAAATAATAACAATAATATTGTTTTCACTGCATTAAAATTGCCAGTGATGAACATATAACTTTGTGCTTAGCTCGCGTGTCTTGCGACGGATTCGCAAACTTTTTGTGTCGCATAAAGACCCGGATAACCCTAACTGTTGATAATTGTCAGTGTGAAACAGAAAACAGAGCTGCCTTGTGGGACCGGATCGGCTGTATCGTCCTTCCGGAAGATAATCTAATAGATCGCTATATATTGCTCTATGAGTAACTAGGTTATGCTATCATCATGTTTAGGTAACTCGAGTAGCTCTTTTGAGAAGCTAATCTAATTTGTATTGCTGTGGTTAATATTCCTATTGGGAGCGAGAAGGGCCTGGGCAACTTGCGGCTCACGAGCCACAGACGACTCCTGTCCAGTGTTGCCGGATGAGGGGAGGGAGCACGAATTGAGGGGAAATGGTTACCCTCTCTCTCTGCCAATACCGGTGTAGATGCTTCAGAGTGGCGGAAGAGTGGGGGACACAGTAGAAGAGGAAAGTAGAGTGGGGGAACAAGTCCTGATCTGGCGATCGTGGGGTAGTTGAACAGGGTATACCCCGCCGGTAGTGGAGATAATTCTACGACTTTTATCACCCGGATCTTGAAGACATATACAGAGAAATTACTGTAGTTGATACTGGGATGGAGGGGGGCACTAGTAGTGGGAGTTGTGAAGAGGGGAAGTTGCTCAGGTCTGCACTATATCTTCTTGGTGGAGAGAATTATGTGCAGATTGATGGAAAACGTTTAATCGATAGATTTATGGACGATATTATGGTAAATTATGGGGTCTGCTTTGCTAGCTATACTTCAAGATATGTGAGAAATATTGCCAGACGGTTGGGCAGTCCACCTTGATTTAGGATGTCTAGTCTCGTGGTATTACTGGAGGCTATAACTGGTTTATTATAGTGTTTACCTTTCCTGCGAGTAAATTGCGAATCACTTAAAACATTTCAGGAATTATTTAATATTGGATCTACGGTCCGGCGAAAGGGAGCACTATTTTAGATTACTTTATCAAAATTACGAGAATTTATTTACCCTTTTCAGCGATTTTTACTCCAATATGTACTCAAAGAGTTAATTATTGAATAAATTCCGTGGAAATACATATTTGCATAATAATTTGTACTTGAAACAAAATTAAGAAGAAACAAAAATTGTTAATTAAATGGGATCAAGATTAGTCTAATTGCTTCAAAGAATTATTAACAGAGAAACCCAGCATTCTTCTGCGACAATTGTGCAATTGTCGTTAGTCCACCTACCTCGAGGTTATTCAAATGCCGCGTACATTATAGTTATAAATATTTTTTAGAATTACTGGAGCGTGAATACGACCAGCGATCGATTCCCATTAAACCTTGTAAAAAGTCTACGCGTACTTGAGACATAGTAGCATTTTAATGAATCTGTGCTTTAGCAGTCTCGAAAAAAATTCATTAAAAAACCCCACAACGCTTTGCGCAAGGTTGCATTTTTTTTGCCGGTATAGCACTGTGCTACAATATTATATAAAGTGTGGTACAGTCATACTTCCTTCAAATCACACACACACACACACACATTCTTCTTCATGCAGTTCAATTATTTATCTCGCAACCGATGCAGACAATTTTTATTTTTTTAAATCTGGCACCGTGGAAAAATCATGCCAGGACCTCTCCAGAATTTTTTTCCATATTTCTAAGTGTATGATTAAAGAATAAGTGATCCAAATATTCTAAAGAAATTAGGTTTAATTTGTTATTTGGGGTCATACATTTTTTGGAGGTTATATAGGAGACCCTGTATAAAAGGGGGAAATTCTAAAAAAATCTAGCACCGTTAGATTATGAAAAATCGTGACAGGACCTATCCAGAATTTTCTCTAAATTTCAATAAATAATGAAAATATTGTAAAGAAATTAGGGTTAATTTGTTATTTGGGGTCATACATTTTTTGGAGGTTATAGGAGATCCGGTATAAAGGCGGGAAATTTTGCTGCAGCAATTTGCGAGAAAAATCGGTTTTTTGGAGGAGCGAGGTTATTGCATTTGCATTCCCCCCCACCACCAGCACATTCCCGACCATCGATTGCCTCGGAGAAGTGGAGAATACTACACCTGAAGTGGTAGCGTTAAGGAGGCCGGCAGAGTAGGTCAGAGACAGCCAGGAAACTCGATCGAACGAAAGCATCAGCGGGCCGGTACTTGACCGTGAAAAATGGCCATGTGTTCGTGCCGAGAGGCCAGCCAACGCTGATCGTTGCTTTCCTGGCTTGGAGAAAGCTGCCTATCTGTCTCTTCGCCTTCTAATCCCCGGGAAAATGCTGGGATCCAAACAAACTCTTCAGGGATCAGGAATCCAGGAATCCACCAAAAGATTCCAGTTCACAAGTCCACCTCTCCCCAAAAGAAGCAAAAATCTGAAGCTGAAAATTTATTCAAAATTCCAGCAGAGCAGCAGAGAATTTTATTGAAGTTTTCCATAATTTTTGTTTCGCTACTCTCTCATTCTGATTAATCTGATTAGTGGACTTTCGTGCAAGGTAGGTCCCAACTGTGGGGGTACCAATTACTGTGCGTATATATTAGTTATACTTATTTTTAAGGCATCCCTATTCTTAATATTCAACTCGCTTTAAAATTAAGTATAACTAATATAGGCACAGAAATGAATACCCTCAGTGCAATTGGGTTCCTAAAAAGAAATTTAATTTAAAAAACTAGTAGACTGGGGATTGTGCAAAATAAAAATTGTTTGCAAAGGAAAACGCTTTAAAAGTAAGTATAATTGACATAAGCACAGTAATTGGAACCCCCCACAGTAATAGAGCCCCTTACCCTAAAAGAGATATTTAATTTAAGAAACTAGTGAAATTAGAATAAAAACCTTTTGCGACAGTTGCAGTACAGAGGAGCCAAGCAGGTTTATTTCTGTCCCTGGTAATTTTATTAAACAGCGTGTTAATATTCTGAAATTTTGTTGACCTTCCCCATATTTTAGATTGCAGGTGAAAGGGAATCGAGGGGAAAAGCAATGCACGATAGTTGCTAGAGAAACTGGTGCAAAATAGCTGGTAATTGTTTTTAATTTTCGAGATTGCCGCGAGACGTTACGTGGGAGTGAAGGGCCCCCCCCGGTTACGCAAGTGTCAGGTTGCTCGCGGTGGTGAGTTTAATGATGGAAAATGAGATTCAATTTGTAAAACGATTAGAAGACATCCAATCGTGGCCAGCCTAACGTATCGCTTATTGTACCTGCGAAGTTACATAATGTTACCGTTTACAACGAGCACGACACGCTCCTGAAACGTGCCAGCTGTCGATAAACAATGATTTCCGTGCTCTGGTTCGAGGAATTCTGTTGTTCTTTATTGCTATCAACACTTTCTTCATTATCTGTCTTCACCGAACATCGCTCGTCTTCATTATCTGTGTGTACATCCGATACGGTGAACTCGATAATTGTACGTCGACCGTGGCGGTTTTGTAACAACAAAATAGACCCGTGTAAACATCGTTCATAGACTACGGATTCTTGTTTATTTATTTATTCGTTCACGGTCGAGTGACCATTCAGATTACATTGGGATCATTAAACGTACGAACTTTAATAATTTATAACTCGACAAATATGTGAGATATCGACAGAAATTCTACGCCATATTTTAGATAGTACGTTCTAGTTTGAGAATTAAAAAAATTGTTCGTTTCGGACGCTCCAATTTTTAGTAACAATATCGGTCATCCACCGATGTACCGATAAGAGGACTTTTAAACAATAAGCAATAACTCTGTCATTTCTTAATATTTTGTTCTGAAAAAAATTGAGAATGAAGCTAAGAGTTGTGTTCATATCACTGTAAAATATCATAATTTTACAGTCATTAATGACTTTTAAAAAAATTTCCGAAGACAGCACATTTTTAGATGCGTGGTATACCCTAATAAGAGGGTACTCTTTAGGAATTTTTTTCACAAAGGATGTTGAACCTCTTGCATTAGAATTTTGCACAGATATGTGTCAGTATTTGAAGTAGACGCGTATTTTTTTTTTAAGTAGAAATAATGCAAATTGGGTGACATATATATATTTTTATAGAGTACGTTTTGAGGAGGTACCCTGGCCTCGAGTGCCTTTTGTTAAGCAACTTAACAATTTTTTCCGGGAGTACTGTTAAACTTCCTGCAATAAGATTTTGCACACACATTTGCGAGTATTTGAAGCACACACACCATTTTTTTAAAGTAGAAATAATCAAAAATGCGTGACATATATATATTTTTATAGAGTACGTTTTGAGGAGGTACCCTGGCCTCGAGTGCCTTTTGTTAAGCAACTTAACAATTTTTTCCGGGAGTACTGTTAAACTTCCTACTTTAAGATTTTGCACACGCATTTGCTAGTATTTGAAGCACATACACCATTTTTTTAAAGTAGATATAACCAAAATTACATGAGTTACATATTTTTCTATGGAGTATGTTTTGAAGAACATGGGTTGAATCCTTTCGCACACATATTCCGCAACCCTCAAACGGCCGTTTCCAATCAGCGGAGGATGCGCAGTAGCATAAGTTGCATAAGGCGTGTTCGCCATTTGCTAGGAGCGTCGCAATTATTTTGGCCGGCGGTCGGTTTCCCGCGAAAGCGTCCAGCAAAAGATAGGCAGACATTCTTCTGCAGGAAGCGCAACCAGTTAGCAAATTGGCCGGGAGACCCGATAGCGGTGCATGCACGCGCGTCGGATGCACCGCAGCGCCGGGTATTGGTGCATCGTATGCGAAACGGCGTCTCCCGATTTCCGAGGATGATGCAAACCGGCGCGCAGGGAAAGAAATACAGCGTGAATACTTTGGCAAGTGTTAACGCCGAGGAGCATGTCCCGGCGCACGTTCCATCGGCTGACACGTGGAGCATTATTGATCGTTGCCAGAATAGAAGGAGAGGGAGCATAAGTGCTAGTATGTGTACTGTTGATAGATACGTCCCGCGCTCTTCTGATGGCATCAACCTGCCAATACCTTGCCGGGACACTGTGCGAATCCGACTTCGACAAAAACTGATAATAGAGCTGCAAGTAGAATCTTTTTTCCGTTCAAAAATAACAATATTAAAAAAAATGTCTGTCAGGATATCTGCTTAGAAATAACAACATTCAAAAAAATTTCTGTCAGGATATTTGCTTAGAAATAACCACATTACATTCCTACAAATTTCTGATGATGGTTATTCTTATTTTTATTTTTATATTTGTATTTCTATTTTATTATAACACAGCATCTCTCTCTCTCTCTGTGTGTGTACGTTAGGTATACATAAGGTAGTTATAAGTTAGGTTAAGGTTAGGTTAAATAACCCTGAGGGGAACAATAAATATACTATGCTATACTACATTCCTACAAATTTCTGCCAGTTAGAATCCTAGCTCGAAAAGAAAAATTATCCAAGCTATGGTCCTCCAAAATTAAATAGTGAGAGTTTAATAGTGAGAGTATTGATATATGTGAAAATTTCGAGCCCAAAACGTCACTATATGTTGTGTATACTATGGTATAGTATACTCCATATTGTGGATGGACGCTATTTTTTGAAATCTTGCCGCTAGCGTCGAAGATAGAGGAGGTCAGCGAGTAAACAATACAGATTTAATGTTATAACTCGTTCGTCCGTAAACATTTATGTATGAAACTTTCATTAGCATAATGGTGACACTTTTACGATTAAAACGATACCAAACACGACGCAATTAGGATCGTATTTGCCCGTGTAAAACGCGATTGAATGGAGCCTCTCTTATCCGAACTGACCGTGCATTCAGCTATTGTGAGAATATCGACAGCCGAAAAAGAAATCTGTTATGAAATAATCATTCTGCATTGATCCGACAAGTGAATGGAAATATTCTGGAGGATGTACTGAAGAAAATACAAAATTTTGAAACCAGTTTTTAAATATTCATCGGAGTGCACAGACGTCAGAGTTTGGGGGGGATGATTCTTCAGGGTGCAACGAGCAACAAGAGCTGGCCTGACACCACCCTTTGACTGGCATGGGGTGAAGTAGGGTTGAAATCGGCAGATTTTGGTGAAAGTCTCAAGGGGTCGTAGTGCGACGGCATTGTTCGAGATCAGCGGTGTTCGTATGCATCAGTATAGTCGCAGCTAGCGCCTGTTCCGGTGGATAACCCTGTATCTATCGCAACAGCAGCACCGACACCAGCAACGACAGTGAAGTACACGGCCGGGTGACCGACCTTTACGTAACGCTTGGCTGTTTGCGCCGGAACGGCCGGCGTCCATTCGATCCAACGGCGATGTGTCGCCCGATGCAGCTGCAATGTGTCGGGAGGACGATGCAACGCGATGCATCGCGCCACGTATCACCCCGATCGCCGAAATTCCCGAAAAAAAGAGTGCGCACCTTCTGCTTAACCCTTCCGATCCAGAAACTCGAAGACCTGAATTTTCCTTTTCTTTTCCGTCCCCTAGAACCATCGCAATTATGTCTGCGAAAGGATTCGTTCAAATTCGCCAGCACAACGAAGTTATATAAAAGTATACTGGGTGTCTCGGCTGAACGGTATCACGCCATGGAAAAACTCAGAATAAAATTATACCAACTTCCTGACTTATTTTATGAACACAGGACGAGGAACAAGTTCTGTTTATCAACTAAAAAAATTTCGAGAACAAATATTTTTCGCTATAGCACTCTTGCTGGTATTTTAAAAATTAGTCAGTATTTTTCAGGTTCTATAAATGCATCACACTACTGATCCCTGTACCTTGAAAGATTTAATTGAATTTATATAATAAATACAGTGTCTACTCGATACATGTCCAAAACTCGGGTCTAACTAGGGACATATATCGTGTAGAAAAGAGCAGTGGTGATAGTTTGTTGGACTTTTATCGGCTAGGAAATTGGGACATGTATAGAGTAAACACTGTGTAGTGTAACCTAGACATACAATCTAAAATAAATGCAAATGCGTCAGTGGATTGTTGCTATGTGTTAGGGTAGTGGAACACTGCAGCATTCGTTCCTGGAATGAACTTGCATCGATTGCAGTCGACGCATTTTGCTTTCGTGCAACACAACTGCGGCACACTATGCTCGAAACTGAGTTAAAGTGTTTCTGTTGATTTGGGGGGGGGGGGGGGGGTTATCATAATTTTGCATGGGTGCGCAAGATATTCATAGAGGATGGTTCAGCATTGACAAATAGAGCTCGATGAATCGGTTCGACTTGGCATTGGCGGTGATCGCGCGTGCCGGAAATTCGTCCTCGACCAAGCAAGGGCTTCTATCCGTGAAGGCAATGACATTGCTCACAATGCCACGATGCAACGATGCAGTCCCGCCTGCATCGGCTGGTGCCGTCGCTTCTGGTTGCACTGTCCAAGCTGATCTCGCTGAACCTTGCATCCTCGTAACAACTGTTAACACTAGATTCGTTGAAACTATTTTATATTCGTTTGGAAAAGTGACAGGAATGTATTTTTTAGAAATTTTTTATCTTAATTTGTAGTCTCTGCTAAATATCTAGCCTCGGTTACTATTATATGAAACTAATTCTCAGGATAGAGCGGTATATGCAACGATAGAAAGATTCTTTTCTCAAGGCAATTTATAAACGAGATTACAGAGTCGTTATTATTTTTTTACACGACACCCTATATGTTTGCATGAATACCATTATAGAGCATGAAAAGACGAATCCAACGAGTATAATAACCATAGTGTTTCGATCATTCTGTCTCGAGATATTCGTGTCTGAAAGGAACAAACCTAATCCAAAATCTGAACTTTCAGACACGAATATCTCGAGACTGAACGATCGAAACATTATGGTTATTATACTCGTTGGACTCGTCTTTTCATGCCCTGCAAGATTCTCGAAGCAAATGTATAGCTTACCGTATAAATAAATACCTATGTTATTGAAATCTCGTTGAAAATTAACTTGAAAGAAGATTGCACATTGTCCTGAAAAGTGTTGTCGTAGAACAGTGGATGAAGCAGATGAATCACCCGGTATATATCAAAAGAAATATTTTTGCATTCTCAATAACCGTAAATCTGTAAATTTGGAGATGATTAATTTAAATTTCCGACAAAGAGGGAAGGTAAGAATGTGCAAGTGCATGCTCGCTGCACTCGTATGCACATTACTGTGAAGGGGAATGGATGCCATCGAAATTGCGACCGCGACAGCCTATTTTGAGAAAGTTACAAGACCTCCAGAATGATTACAGGCATTCTGTAAAGACCAGTTTCTAGTGGCAGTGCGTTTTACATCATATGAATCTTTATGCATTTATGCATTTACGACACGTGCAGAACTAATAGCATTTTTATTATATTTTTGCGAACAGGATTTCGTTAGAGAAAATTTTAGACTAGATAAATTTACTCAGTTATTGTTACAATCTTGAAAATGTAATCTATTATGTAATCAGCAATTGCAAACCAAAAAATATTACTTTAATATTGTTGAATATCTTCTAACAACGTTTTTAACTTTGAACCGATTTAAAAAAAAATATTTAAATCCAAGCTGAATTACTATAGTGTGTGATAAGACGTTCGAGGTAACATTACTGCAATTACACACATAATTACACAGTTACATAAAACAGCGTACACACCGTCTCTTCTAAATATATTGTAGAATTTGTACCTGAGAATTCGCCTACGATTAAACGAATTAAAATACTTATATAAAAGTGACCATAAGCGTTTTTTTTTTTCGTACTCCGAATGCGTGGCGCCTATTGTTATGCTAAATTGCAGAAAACCATTCATTCAAACGTCCCGTCATACCCGAAGAGAACGACGGCCGTTTAATTCCGCTCACTGCTGGTGCTTTATATAAGCCAATTAATTTCTCCGGTTTAATTTGACCGTACTAATTGCGTGCTTTCGCTCAGGGAGATCGTCTTGTGTTTCTCGATTAGGCTCGTCTCTCGGATCATTCGATCTGAAGGACGTTCCGCGTCGAGCATCGTCGGACATCTAATCGATCAAATAAAAAAAAAAAAGAAAAAAAACATTGTTGAACAAGTGACATCCTTTTTTAAATCAATTCAACGAGATAATGATGATGCACGTGTTGCACAATGATCGTGGTTCGCGCAAATCGCAAATAAATTGCAACAGTTTGTTAAACGACTTTCCGTTAGCATCATTCTGTTTCTTCCATAATTAATCAACAACCATACCATATATATTCAATTGATTATTTATTGTTGAAAGACTGTTATAACTTTCACTACATTTCAACACTCTGTTTTTCAGTCTTGTAAAATTTTAAAGATTTTGGAGATAACCAAAGGTATTTTGAATGAAAAAATTTAACAAAATTTCATGCAATTTTATTTCCTGTTTTTTGCAATTTTATTTATTTCAGAGAATTTTTATTCTTCAGTGTAGAGTTTCAAGAGCCACAGGTGTTCCATATATTCAAGCAGCAGTACGCTCGTTTTTTTCTTTCTTTTTTTAATTAAGATTATTTCTGTACCAATTTTGCCAAGAGGTTTAAAAATTCCTGGGGATGTAGAGGACGTTGGGAATCGGAGCAGGTCCTGCAGGACCAGCTAGTAAACGTGAAACCTTTCCCTCAATTTAATCAGAGAGGAAAGGTTTTGTCGCTAAAACACGGGGGACAGTTTTCCTGCCAAGTAAACTCACCCCCTTCGGCCCCTCACCCCCACCCTTTCTTCGCTCACTATAAGATAGTGTTCCGCCGTTGCTTTACGATTGTGTTTCTCCCTGTTTCAGCGCCAAACAGCCCACTCCATCTTAGCAACAGGGCTCACGTATTGCTTTTGCTGAACAGGCCTCAAGCATCGCTCACCGATGCCGATCATGCGGTTAGGCTACGACCGGACTGGGGCAAGGTGAGAAAAACATCCTCGGTGTTTGTTGGAAACGCTGAAATTTAATTTCTGGCAAGATTCGTCAGGCGGACGTGACCGTTTTACGATTTTTCCTGTTTTGATGAAACCCTCGTTGAGACTATAGTGATTCAGTGACTGTTATCTTTTATTATTTTTGTATCACACTTTCGTCGGTATATTCGCCACATTTTTCCGAGTAAAACGAGCCCAAGCACGATACAGTTTGAATTATGGTTGCTCGTGTAATTCACGATTTACTGGAACCTCTACTATCCGAACTGGTCAATGGTTTCGGTGACGAAGCAGTTATTTAGCTACAGTGTTAAATCTTTAGTGATTTATATGATGTATTTTGTATTGATGTTGTGTACGGGATCCTTAACGGAATGTTGATTGTTATAATTTTTATTTGTTTACTCACAGGGCCATTACAGAAGAGGGGTGGCTTTGTCGGCGCTGGGGAGGCACGAAGAAGCGCTGTTCGCCTTTTGCATCAGCGTTGCCATCGACAAGAATCCCCAAGCTGTTCGTCACGAATTGGTTAAGGTAAATTAAATATTTATTTAACCGTATAATCTGTATTTGTGAGCAATTCCTAGAAAAAATATTAAAAAACAATGCATGAGAATTTGTACAACTTGAATAGAAACTCCAGCAGCTGGATTTTTCAAAATTTGGTTCACAATTTAAATCAATTTTTTCTTTTTTTCGTTAAAAATTTTTCATTTTTGGTGGTCGTAAGTAAATCCACTAAATAATTCATTTATTCGTTCACGGTCGAGTAGCCATTCAGACTGCATTACGAACTTTAATAATTTATAACTCGACAAGTATGTGAGATATCAACAGAAATCTTACACTATATTTTGGATAGTACGTTCTAGTTTGAGAATTAAAAAAATTGTTCGTTTCGGACGCTCCAATTTTTAGTAACAATATCGGTCGTCCACCGATGTACCAATAAGAGGACTTTTAAACAATATGCAATAACTCTGTCATTTCTTAATATTCTGTTTTGAAAAAAATTGAGAATGAAGCTAAGGGTTGTGTTCATGTCACTGTGAAAGATCGTAATTTTACGGTTACTAATTACTTTTAGAAAAATTTCCGATGACAGCACTGTTTAGATGCGTGGTAAAAATTTTTCATTTTTGCCTAGAAGAAATAATTATACAGAAGAATAGAAATAGAATAGAATACAGTGAAAAATATATAAAAAAATAATGCGAGCAAATGGGTGCGATTTGCGCGGGGATTCCAGCAGTCGAATTTTGGAAAATTAGGTTGCGAGATCATGGTTGGCGTTGGAAAGAGTTTTCGCAATGGTCCAGAAAGCAGTGGATTGCGTGTCGCGTAACAAACGCTGCACTGTCTTCGAAGAACGTACCAGCAGCTCATGAGCGGCTATCATTGCTCCGGCATGGGTCACTCACCTGACGACTATCATGCCGCGTCATTAAGCTATACTACCAGCAGCACACCGGTACCGGAAATGCCATCGCGCACAGACGTCCACTTCTTTTGTGTACGTTTTCCGTTCGTGACTCTGGCACCGTTCTATGTGTATGCACAATATCTTGATCTCTCTGCCATCCTTCCTCTTTCACTCCGTTACGTTACGAAAGTTTCTGCCACGGTGACGAGACCCACCGACGGGATTAGTATGAATGTTAATAGGCGCTCGTGCAACAATGTTTGCCGGGCGTCAATATTTAATTCCTCGACGACACACGCTCCTTTTTACAACCGTCGCGTCGACTCGAGTTTTTCAGCCTAGCGAAGGATACATGAAAATTTCAAGTGGATTGCTAACTGAACTATTGAACCTGTTAATGAACTTGTTAGAGCCACTGTTATCAACATTATTTGCTGACTATCCGGTCAAATTTTTAGTTCATCGGAATTGTTACGGTTTCAGAAAAATATTGAAACAGTTCAGTAGGAATTAATTAAATAATATTTTTGATGTGTGTATAAACAGTGTTTATTAGATATCTCTTCTGGTTCATTATGTAATGTTTAGAACTGTTATTTTCCGAGGGAAATATTCAGACAGTAGGAATTAACTACATAATATTGTTATTGATATTCTGCAGTCAATACTGCAGAAACATTATAAACATAAACATTATGTAAACATTAAACATTATTTACTAGATATCTCTTCTGGGTAATTATGTAATATTTGGAACTTTTATTTTTCAAGGGAAACACTGAGACAGTAGGAATTAAGTACATAATATTATTGTTGATATTCTGCAATATTGTAAACAGTATTTACTAGATACCTCTTCCGATTTATTATGTAATATTTAGAACTGTCATTTTTCAAGGGGAATATTGAGACAGTAAGAATTAACTAAATAATACTATCGTTGATATTCTGCAGTACTGTAAACATTATTTACTAGATATCTCTTTTCATTTATTACGTAATATTTGGAACTTTTATTTTTCAAGGGAAACACTGAGACAGTAGGAATTAAGTACATAATATTATTGTTGATATTCTGCAATATTGTAAACAGTATTTACTAGATACCTCTTCCGATTTATTATGTAATATTTAGAACTGTCATTTTTCAAGGGAAATATTGAGACAGTAGGAATTAACCAAATAATACTGTCGTTGATATTCTGCAGTACTGTAAACATTATTTACTAGATATCTCTTCTGATTTATTATGTAATATTTAGAACTGTTATTTTTCAAGGGAAATATTGAGACAGTAGGAATTAACTAAATAATACTGTCGTTGATATTCTGCAGTACTGTAAACATTATTTACTAGATATCTCTTCCGATTTATTATATAATATTTAGAACTGTCATTTTTCAAGGGGAATATTGAGACAGTAGGAATTAACCAAATAATACTGTCGTTGATATTCTGCAGTACTGTAAACATTATTATTTACTAGATATCTCTTCTGGTTTATTATGTAATATTTAGAACTGTTATTTTTCAAGGGAAATATTGAGACAGTAGGAATTAACTAAATAATACTATCGTTGATATTCTGCAGTACTGTAAACATTATTTACTAGATATCTCTTCAGATTTATTATGTAATATTTAGAACTGTTATTTTTCAAGGGAAATATTGAGACAGTAGGAATTAACTAAGTAATACTGTTGTTGATATTCTGCAGTATTATAAACATTATTTAGTAGACATCTTCTCTGGTTTATTATGTAATATTTAGAACTGTTGTAAGGAAAATATTGAGACAGTAGGAATTATTATATATTTAGTATTTATTATATAATTGTCGTATTTAAAATGAATATTGTGCAGTATTTTGAATAAAATGCACATTGAGGAGATATAGTAGGAATCAATATTACCAGCAATTAAATTATTAGGAAAAGAAATAAAAGTGTGTATATTCAGCTCCTAAAGCAATTTTTAATTTAAAATCCTCAGTCTACTGAATTTTTGTATTTTCCACAGAACCGAGTCTGGACGCCAGGTAAAAATTGAGTACAATGCATTTATCACTTCGATGGCGCGTTGACGTTTCATGAATTCTCGAAGGTTATTTTCCCAATTCGATGCACAAATAATAGTTTCGCCGGCCGACAAGCCGACACAGGAAGATGAATGGCGGTAAGACGGGAATAAATAGTTCGCGATTGATTTTCATGAATAACAGGAAGCATTAGAGCGACCGGCGCGATTCAATACCGCATTATATAATATAAAGCCGCCACCACGTTTCTGGGGCCCCGGGATCGAACGAACAAATAACGGTAAAAGCGGTGAAAAATATCGAGGGAATTTATTTCCCCGTTGGCCTCTGCTATGGCAAGTTTCAATCGATGCGATGCGTTGATCGTAGGCGTGTGCGTGTGCGTGTGAGCCCGTGCGTGCGCGTGTCTGTGTTCTAATAAGACTCGCAGGTGAGTGACCCAAAGCCGGTCTACACTTAACAAGCAAGGCCACAGGTAATTACTCGCATACTCGATACGCTAGAGCCTTTATCGGTGGCGAATTATTGCAATCAATTCCGAAAATCAGAATTCCCTTCCGTTGGAATCATTTCATTCGCAGGCCAAATTGATAAATGTTATCATGATTTCTTGACATTTATACTGCCGAAGCATCTCATTTATTTTTCACATTTTGCATTCCAAAGAAATTCATTTACTTTTGATATTTTACTGCCAAAGAAATTCATTCATTTTTTACATTTAACATATATAAGAAATTTACTAATTAAGCATAATTCTACCAAACGACAAAAGGCGAAACGTGACAGATATATTGTTTCATAAATTTTCTCCTCCTTTATTTGGTACTGTTAATCAATTAGATTTAATTGGCACAGTTCTCCTATCAATGTTTTCGTGAAAATTAATTTTGCAATCGACTTTGTAGCGGTTTGCACGACAGCATCGGGAACATTTATGTGTCAGGCACTTGGGTTACGAAACACGAGTTTCGAAATTTCGGGTGGTATTGTTTAGTACAATTCCGGGAAACACTAAATTCCACGAAAACGAGTTAATAGGGATCGAATGAGTAAGACAATATTTAATGACGAAACGAGGCACGAAGACAATTTAATTCCGAACGGTCATTATGTAACAGAGAGTCTGCTGGAATCATTGACGCAAGTTGCACCGGTAGTTATGTAAGATCGAGGAATCATTCTTTTGGCGTAGCGTTTATGCTATGGGGAAAATAATGTTTGCCACTTTCTTCCCATTATAAAATACTCCTTTGTCCCCTCACGGAAACGTGTTACGCATCAACAATGAACAACATTAATTTTCCATTACCCGAACGCTGTAAAACAACCGAGCCGCCGCGAAACAATTACGAACTAGTTAATTTTTATACTGTACAGTAAAACTTCAATTATACTTGCAGATGTTCTGAATGAATTTATTTTTCTTTATCCGACGTTAAATAACAATTTGCAATATTATATTCGTTGGTATCATGCTCCGTAACGTTGTTCGTATCTGTGTAACTGTGTGTCTGTGTTGTTTTACATATTTGCAATTGTTTTAATTGAATCAATGGTTACGTAATATTATGCAACATTCGATCTCGTGAAGTTAATGGGATCTCGAATTTTAATTACATATGGGAGTAATGTTGTTTCTGGTTCAAGGGATTACGGCTGTTACACAGATAATTTTAAATATTATGAACAAATTAATGAATTAGTCGAATCATTTATGCTTTGGACGGTCGTACACACTTTGTCTTAGCATTTTAAACTTTACACAAACTCATTAACAATTTAATAAGTATATCGCATTTCTGAGAAAATCAAACCTTTTTCGTTTGGTTCACAAATAACTAAAAATTTTTAAAAGTGTATAGTATTTTTTTAAAGTTTCGTCCCTTTTGCTTTTCCTTTGGTTTCCTTTTGCTTTTAAACAATTTTAAACATACAATTCTTTTTCCTCTAAAAAGAAATGTGGCACAATTCAGCTTATTTTATTCGTATAATAATAGGGTGGAATAATAATTTTTGGATTCCACGAAATGATTAGGTTTCGGAAAAATTACTCATTATAGGATAGCTCCGGGCGAAAGGTTCGCGGCTGTGAATGGCACCGACACATTTCCATAGACATCATTGAGCAATCGAGCGGCACGCTGGTTTATGGTGTTAACAATATTCGCGAATGGCCGTGCAAATCGCCAAGAACACGGGAGAGCGGAGCTTTCTCCGTCGCGGATGCATTAGAATTACAAAAGACGTGGTTCCGTGTTGTTTCCAGGTGCTGTACAAAGTGCTGTCTGTCGGCCATCGTCGTTACAATGCACCGTCCCGTGCGCCATACAATTTAACCGAGGGTGCAACCCGCACGAGAAGCAGACATCAGCTGATGAACCCGAAAAGAAATCGGCGCGCGGTTCTTCAAGGTTCCGACTGCGAGGACAACAGCAGCGGTGGCGAAGAGGAGTTCACACAGGTATTTAATTCACAATTTTACACAACGTCACAATTTTTCCTCAATTTTATTAAAAAATAAGCGAAGCCACGCCCCTCCGGACAAGAAGACACGCCCCCGGGCATAAAACCACGCCCCTTCTGGCGCGAAGCCACGCCCCGGGCACGAAGCCACGCCCTTCTTGGCACAAAGCCACGCCCTGGCTCGCTAATAGGCAGGTTAAACTGAACACAACAAATATTTGAACATTTTTAAATAATAATAAAATAGTAGCAGGAGATGAAAAGCATTTGGGACTGCCAATATATTATTTTGAACCCATTAAAATTATTCCTGGGATAAAAAATGTTCTATTTGGTTTGAATTTGTTGCAGTCCATGCAGCAAAATTTTTATTTTGCACAAAAATCGCGAGTCTATCGACGGTAAAGGATCTGAGGAAATAAAGCAATCCTCGCAATTAATGTATTACATAATTGTCGGTCCGTAATAGTGCGGAGTATTTTAATTACGTTAACGACGCTTTGTCTTTTACACATCACGTCGATTGATTTATTCCTAGCCACGGGAGCAGTGCACTATATCGCGTTAACGTGACACGAGACTTCTTGCCACGGAAACGTAATTAACAAGCAATTTGCAATTATTATAGATCTTGGTGGGGGGCAGGTAGGCATAACGTAGGATCCGTAATAGTAATTAAGCGTTCTCCGCGCTGAAACTTATATAAACCCCGTTGTTTCGATCATCGCGGATCTCGTGTCGTTTTTTTTTTTTTTTGTTGTTGTTGTTGCTCCCCAACCATTTCAATAATCGTTCCCCACGTTTAATTAATAAATCATCGCGCTAATGGGTTCGTCCAATTGTCTAGATTTCGCACGTCGATGAACGATCGCGGCTAATTACAGCGATGCTGGCGAACAAAACGAGTCGAATCAACAACATGATCTCGCGTTTCCTTAAAATCGCTGAATATTCTTCCGATTGAAAAGCAACTCTTGTGTTAATTAAAAGCGACCTTTTTGTTGAGGAGATTACAAGTGGTTGCTCGTTAGCCGCATGCACAACTAGTTCTTTTATTAATTGAATGTGGCTTTTGTGGTAAAAAGACTACAAGCGACTTCTTGTTAATCATTTGCATTTTTATAATAAATAATTAATAAACAAAATTCTAGATGATATTGAAGCTGTACACGACAATATGCTACAGGCTAATATTAAATTCTTTTCTTTTTTAATATTTTAATATTTTAATATTTTGATAGTTTCAATATTGTCAATATTTACTTTCAATATTTTCAATATTTTAGTTTTTTAATATTCTCTTTTAATATCATTTCTCTACAATATAATATCTATGATTATTAAAACTGCAGAAAATGCATTCAAAGGGAATTACTATATTGTGATAAAAATAGCTGAAAGTCTAAATGAGTAGTTATTTTCATTAATATGAAATGTAATTTTTAGCACCGCGTAAATTTAGTATTAAAATCGTTAAAAGCTTGTCTAACGTTGAATTGTTAATTATTTCCATTGGGAAACAGTCTAACGCAGCGTTAGAAATAGTGATAAAAATAGCAAGAATTTCAAGGAGCCTTCCATTAAGGGAGCAAATGAGGTTTTACGTGTACATTGGGAAATTAGGTTTGCACAAGATTTCCAGGTTGTGTAACGCGATCTATTAAACCTTACACAATCCCTCGGCTTGATGCCTCGGCGAATAAAGACGAATTGTATTTCAAAGAATAGGATCTCTCCACTCCGTCAATCCTAATAATTTCAGATTAAAGTTCGCGCCTAATCCAATTATGCTTGTTCATTCATTGCAGACTGTTAGCAGGAGGCTCTTGTCGACCGCAGCACCACACAACACTAAGCTGCAGGCTGGCCTGGATCGTGTGTACCAAGATATAGAAAAACTGAAAAGTAAGGGACCCAATTACTGTGGGGGTACCGATTACTATATTAATTATACTGATTTTCAAAGCACAATGAATATTAAAAAAGAGACAAAAATCACTAAAATTCGATGTTTTTAATATTCTCAGTGATGAAACCAATTATTGATTAAGTAAACAAGAACTATTTTTTGAGGTTGCTAAATCGTAATTGTCTAATTGTTTTTAATTACGTTCTCCACAGGACTCGAGACGAGACCCGCCGAAACGCTCCTACCACCCCTCTCCTGCGGCACAGCGGGCGAATTAGATTGC
This sequence comes from Seladonia tumulorum, assembly GCA_913789895.3. NCBI lineage: Eukaryota > Metazoa > Arthropoda > Insecta > Hymenoptera > Halictidae > Seladonia > Seladonia tumulorum. The sequence continues at coordinate 9,099,634 of OU565280.1, forward strand.
ATCCTCTGCTGTCGATTATTATGGAAACCCGTAACAACACCATGCGGACACACGTATTGTTGGATGTGTCTGGACAGATGCTTGGACTATTCCTCCGTTTGTCCTCTGTGCGTCACGTCACTGGCCGATGTAAGTAGTATTTCCATCAATTAACAATAATCGTCATAGATGTTGACCACTCTTACTCCACTGTTGCAATAGTTGTGTGAGGTAACGTTATTCTCAGAAATCTGTGGTTGTGCTGCAAAAATTGTTTAAACTGACAAAAAGGAACTTCCCATGTCAGCAGAAGATAAGGATGAGTCATAGTCCCCCACTCCAAGTTCTCCTTCTACCGCCCTATGCTCCGCCCTTCCGCTACGCTCCGCCCTTCCGCCACGCCCTTCCGCTACGCTCCGCCCTTCCGCTACGCCTTTCCGTTACGCTCTGCCCCTCCGCCACGCCCCGGTCACGTGACGCGCTCCGCCTCTGTCGAGAGGGGATAACTTTTTCCCCTCAATTCGTGCTCCTCCCCTCATATTTTTTGTTGGCCACGATATTATCTCCGACTTTTAAAAATTATTGAAAAATGTCAATTATTGTGCATTCTAATTTTATTTCTGCTCCTTGCAACCGACAGTTGATCCACAGTCAAGTTATAATTAATGCTGTAAATTATAATAATCTCCCCCTCGTTCGATAACAAGTTTCGCAGAAATCGAATGCATGTTAAACAGTATTGATTTTCGCTTGTGTAAATTGTATTTTGGCTGGCAGATTATTTGTACGTAATACGTTGTTTCTCTCGGGTTTCGAGACGTCTCGAAACATTAATTATTCTCGGCTCGTAAACGCTCGTTAGTCACGTTTCGTTAATCTCGAAAGACTTCGTTCGAGGGAATGCGATAACCCTAACGCAGAACGGCGGGCAACACCTGTCGATAAGCAAGCCACAATGCTTCCTAGTGGTTAACGATTTCGTGGATCACAATGATTATTGTTCGCGGTCAACACAGCTGTCGTCAACTTCCGTGTTCGTGGCGTCATTACCGATTCCTCTCAGCGTATTCGTTAATGACGTTCGGCAGATTTTTTGCGTGGTCTTACGTTTCCTACGGTCCTACGTAACAATAAATTGCGTTGCATCATTGCTTATTAGTTTTTATTGTTTGAAAACGGTTTGATCGTGGAATCGTTCTGGCTTTCTAGCTTTAAGCAGCTGTAACTTTGCGAGGAGAAACCGTAGAGCGATCTACCTGGTCTCGTTTTGCAGCTTGAAGCCTCCGCTTTCGTTCCCCTAAATTGTGTATTCCTCGCAAAATTATGTGGTCTTAGAACGCGGACGAAAAAGCCGGTCCATCGAGCGACCTGAATAAAAAGTCGACCGAGAACATCTTGGCACGGAATGCAATATAACTTTGCAAATAAAAATCGTAGAACGATCTGCTTGGTCTCGTTTCGCAGTGCGAAGCCTCTATTTTTATTGCCTGAAATTGTACTCCTCTTAAAAATCTTTTCGATTCCGAAAAACCAGAGAATGTTTCATCAAATGACCTGAATAATCAACTCGAGTAGCATTGGCTCGACACGGGTCGTTTTGAATTGTTGTAACTTCGCGAAAAAATATCGCAGAACGATCCACCTAGTCTCATTTTGCAGCCGAAAGCGCCTACTTTCATTACCCTGAATTGCAATTTTTCTCGTAAATTTTTTCGTCTTGGAACGAGGTCGAAAGAGCAAGGTAATGTTTCATCGTATAAACCACTCGACACTGGTCGCCTTAAATTGTTGTAACTCCGCGAAGAAACATCGCAGAACGATTTTCTTGGTCTCATTTTGTACCTTGAAACATCTGCTTTCATCATCTTAAATCCTGTCTCTCTCGAAAACATTTTGCGGAGGCGAGAAAGCAAAGTATATCTCCTCAAACGGCCTGAATGGAAAGGCGAGAACGCGTTAGGCAGTCGTATCTTTGCGAAGAAAAATCGCAGAACGGTCCACCTAGTCTCATTTTGCAGCGCAGAGCTTTTACTTTCATCATCTTCCATCCTATATCCCTAAAAAATTTTTCCTCCTAAAACTAGGACGAGAGGTACGAGGTAGCTTGACTCGAAAAGTCGAATGAAAACAGCCCGGTATGGGTCGCTGTAATTAATTATATCTCTGTAAATAAAAATCGTAGAATAATTTATCTCGGCTCATTTTGCAGCTCGAAGCGTCTACTTTCTACTCCCTAAAAAATTTATTAATCCTCGTAATTTCTGAACCTCATAAAACAGGAGTGAAATGGTCTCATAAAGAAGTCACGAAACCCCGTCTTCGGGATCTTTCCGAGCGCGAGCTTTTTCGAGGACGAGGCTTCTGGTCGACTAACCGGGATGTCCTTTAACTTTCAGTACTTGGCCAGCAGCCAGAAGACGGTGACGGACTTCGTCGAGAGAGCTTTGAAAACGGTGGCGCCGGCTGAGTACGCGTCGAGGGCGACCAGCCACCGTTTGGAGCTTGCACAGGGTCTGGGGCTTCTCGACAGCGAGCAGATCGCAGTTTTCGTTTGCACCACTGCGTTCCCTTGTGTAGCATGCCCTCTGTTCGTCTACGAGCCCAGATACAGGCTCATGGTACGGAGATGCGTCGAAAGTGGGGTCCGTCAGTTCGGAATCGCTGCTTGCCTCAACAGGGAAGCGACGGGAACGAAAAGGTAACTATTTTCCAAAACACATGGTTAATTATATTTCTATGCAAATTATACGAACATATCCGCGACATTTTTCTGATTAAAATGAGCCCAAACACGATACAATTTGGCTCAGGTTTACTTGATTAATCCACGATTTTGTAGAACCTCGATTATGCGAACTACTCTGTGCACCAACTGTTAAAAAAGCTTCACGAGCATATCCGCGACATTTTTCTGGTTAAAATGAGTCCAAACACGACATAATTCGGTTCAGATTTACCTGATTAATCCACGATTTTGTAGAACCTCGATTATGCGAACTGTTTCAAAGGGTAGTTCGCATAATCCAAGTTTCACAAAATCGTGGATTAATCGAGCAATTCTGAACCGAATTGTATCGTGTTTGGGCTCATTTTAACCAGAAAAATGTCGCGGATATGTTGGTGAAAGCTTCGTAACAAGATCTCTGCAAAAAAGTCAGCTGTATTGGTTTTTATTAATTTTTAACGTTCGAAGCTAGCAGAGACTAAAGTATTGTCCTCTTTTCCGCTGATTATTTTACTGTTAATTTATTAGTTGTTTAGCGATGAGAGATTTAACGTTTATTGATGGCTTCTTTCAGATACGCGGAGTATGGCACCATGCTCGAGATTCGGGACAGAGTCCTGTTGAAAGACGGTTGTAGTATACTGAGCACAGTCGGTGGAAGGAGATTTAGGGTTATCTCTGGGGGCGAACGGGATGGCTACGATACTGCTCAAGTGGAATTCTTGAGGGACACGATGGTACAGGAGGACCAACTGTTGAGCCTCTTAGAGCTACACGATAAGGTAGGACATTTACAGTAAGTCTCTGCTAAAATACAATTCTAATCGAAACCGTATTCACCGACGATTGTCTGAGTTTCTTCGTCGTTCGTGTTCCAAATATTAATCAGCTTCAAATCTCTTTTATATAATCATGTACATACATTATTTTTCGTAGTTCGCCCTCGAAATTTCAAATTTACTCAGTCGTCGGTATTTTTTTTTACAGAACACCCTATATATTTTCTTTGATATTCTCGTAGACCGTTAAGAGACGAATCCAACGAGTACCATAACGATACCATTACGATCATTCAGTCTCGAGATATTCGTGTCTGAAAGGTAAGATTTTGGATTAGGTATGTTCCTTTCAGACACGGATATCTCTAGATTGAATGGTCGGAACAGTGTGGTCATTATACTCGTTGGATTCGTCTTTCGACGCTCTACAAGAATATCGAAGAAGATATATAGGGTGTCCTGCAAAAAAATACTGACGACTTGAAATATTGTTACAGGATGAAACGAATTCTTTCCTAGGAAATAACCTAGCCTAAGAATTGATACACTCCAGATAAACAGTGTTCAGAAGAGCTAATCTTTGTTCCAGGTGCGAGCAAAGGGCAGAAGATGGTGGGACACAGTGTCCTCATCCCAGCAATCAGAAATCCAGCGAGTATTCGGTCGAATGCCGGACACAGAAGAGGATTGGCCCCGTCTACCGGACGGGCCATCGTGGACTTGGTGGTTGTTAGCAATCCTACCCTTGGGACCTCAGCTTCAAGTAGGGATCCTAGGCACGACTAGCCTGGAGAAGCGATTGAGAGCGATCGAGAAAACCCTGGATCACATGGAGCAAAGGCAATTGACAGTAACGCCTGCGCCATCAGAAGAGACGACAACGTCTTCGAGTATATGCAGAGATGGCGGTGGAATCACCGAGACGGCAGTGTCAGTTATTCAACAGTCCTAAACGATGAAGAATCGACGGCTCCTCAGGGACACATCGTTCACAGATCATCAACGCCGCGGCGAACAAAATGGGGATTCAACTTTCATTCGATGTACAAAGTACTTGTGACGTAGGTTATCGAAGATTGCCACTTTTTACTCGATATTTAATATCCGGAAGGCGATTGGTGGATCAGCGGTTCGTTGCCTGCTGACCTCGTTGAGATGCGTCGACCTCCGATCTTTCTTCGTATACTTAAATCCCGTTGATTACGTTTTAATTCGAGTACCTCGTGTACTCGCTAAACTTACGCGTCCGAGCGCCTTATCGACGGAACGATAACGGTTATAGCAAACGAATAGGGTTGGTACAGAGAATAGTACAGAGCTAACAATATTGCCATTTAAAAAAATCCAAGTATGCACCTTTTAAAGTAAACATGAGTCGTCTAGACTCGTAATTCATGTTCAAGGAAACTCTATTCGTTTCAATGTTTATAGATATAAATTATAAAAAATAATTTATTAAATCTAACTTTACAGGGAGATTGTTCAGGTCATTTGCAGTAACTTTTTCCTTTGCGAAAATGTTCTACGCGGCTTCGTTGAGGAGTTATTAACGAAAAACACGAACCAATCAGCTTAGAGGGGCGGACCCCACATGGGCCAGTGACAACGCCACGCTCCGCGGGACCTGCCGACAAGGCGGAGTCTGTCTGCTGTAGACCCGCTCCGATTGGTCAGTGTTTTTCGTTAATAACTCCTTCACCACGCGGTGGAGAACATTTTCGTAAAGGAAAAAGTTTCTTGGAATAACCTCAGGAATCATCCCTTTCAAGGAAAAACATTTTTGGGACATCCTGTATGTTAGTAGAGTGAGGATGTTTATGCAAATTTGAGATCTCATGCAATGAGTTAACCTCCTTCATTTGTGCATCGCGTTAGACAAGTTCCAAATACTGACAGAAAGTAGAAACATGGTGTCCTATAAACATGAATTGATTATGCACAATTCGATAAAAATTTCGTCCCGTTCAAAATATTCACATATCTCGTACGATAGTTGTCGTTCACCTCGGTAAGGCGTCACGATCCTCTATGCGCTGTTGCAATACGCAAATCTGTTCTTCCAGAATAGTCTATTATACATATACTTATATGTATACACACATTTATGTATACACACGTACATACATACGAGCATGTAATATGTTGCAATCAGAGGTACGCACGTCGTCGTTTCACGCTTACGTTTTCAATCGTACCCCGACTTGAAATTTTGTACCTTCTAATGAATCGCGTGGATATATACTCATATACAGCCTGTTCTGGCCACACAAACGCGCAGAAACATCCCATAAACGGTTAACAGTATAAACAATTTATTATTTTAAATCTTCCCTACTGTGAAGACGTCATTGATCAGCATAGAACCATTTTTATAAAATTGCAGAAGAAAACTTGAAATCTTTAGTCTTCAGATATTTGTTGTTTGTATAACATTATTGTGGATCTTTATGCAGGATAAAAATTGTTTTGGGTAGACAGCGGATTTTTATGCAAAATGAAAATTTTGTGCCGGAATTGCAACGAATTGGAGTGAAAAGAAATTTATTTTCTCTCTTAATATGTTTAATCTATTTCATTCTTCGGTGAGATTTTTAAGTTGTAAACGATATATTGTTATACAATCTTTCAATATTTCTACTACTCAAAATTACCACATATTTTCAACATGCATAAAATCCACAGTTTAGACAGAGTGTAATGATTTTTGTTAAATGATTGTTACAATAACAATTTGTTTATATTGCGAACTGTTCGTAAGGTGTTGTTGCAGTTTAAACAGAACAGCCTGTAGATACAACGAGCGAGGATGTTGTATTTATAGTGAGTCTGCTGAGAGCGAGGTGTTTGTAGGGGAACGATAGCGTTTGTGGCAGTTTGAAGAGGGAACTTTTCGATTAGGCATGTTCTTTGGGTCCTGATTAATGAAATCAGTTTGATATCTGACAGTCTTGATTGTTGTTAAACGTTTGTAAATTAAGATTCAATTAATTCAGGATCTACGTTTCAAACTCAATCATTCCGTCAAGATTGGAGCATTAATTCAATCAATCTGTCATGATTGGAGTTTTAATTAAATTGATCATTGATGGTTTAAGTTTTAATTCGATCTTTTTAGATTCAAGCTCAAATAAAAATCGGAGCTGAAACACAAATTCTGAAACGAAGGACTTAATTAATCGAAAATAATATAAACTACTAATTAGAGGAGAGTGGATTCGCATTTCGATCAGATCGCCTAACTTCCTCTCAGCGACTCACAGCCATACATATTTGTCGGAAACCTATTTCCAACAACGACCAGTTCGTGTGGCGAAACGCTTTTGCAATGACATGAAACTCAATTTTTTATACTGTTCGGCCTGTATTCAAAACGCTCTAGTAGAACGAACTATACTCCTTTATAATACTGAAAGAAAAGAAAAATCAATTAACCATTCTTCTAGAAATGATATGCATACATAATATATTTACTTGTTGATGTGCAACTCGCGTTATACGAAATTCGTTGAACATTCTAAGATTCTAAGGGAAAAGTTCTTTTAACCACATAGACAATCGCCAAATGAACTATATTTATAATCAAAATTATAATATTAATAACTTCCTACTCTTATCGGAAATTGGCAATATTTCGATATAAGAAATTGAAAAATAATCAATAAGAAATAATCGAATCATTGTTTAAATTTAGGGATCGAGAGGTGGGAGTATCGAAATGTATAGTCGCATAAGCGTGACAAGTATACCGCTACTCGTTGTGTTTCTCATCTGTCGTCTGATTGAACAAAAATCATTGTTTGCATCATTGAAAATTTGGCTAAACTTCTGAAAATCGGTCAAAACCGATTGAGATGAAATTTGGTAAATAGGTTCATTTTGCATTAAAAACATGCTGCCCAAAAGGATTTTTGGCGACTCGAAAAAATGTTTTGATCGTACCAAAATCATTTCCTACCTTATCGGCAACTCACTACAGCGAATTCTACGTGTTTTAACCAAAATTCGTCGGTAAGGTAGAAAATGATACTAATATGATACAGAAGTTTTGTTCGAGTCGTCAAAAATCCTTTTGCGAAACACGTTTTTAATGCAAAACGAGGCTATGCGGAAAATTTGAGCTGAATCCGATTTGACCGATTTTCGAAACTTGGGCAGAAAATTGAAAGAAAATGAATTCGTCGATATATGAACAAAGGTGTATCGTTTAGTGATAATACAGTGTTATGAATACGAGCCTTTAAGTTTATTCCGTCGCTCATAAGACTTTCTCGACTATGGTAGCGTATAGTAATTTATTTTCATGCGGTTTTTTAAGTATCGTGTCCGAAGAGATCATAGCGGTTGTTTCGAGATGTTAGGAACGTCATATCAATCATGCAATCAAACCGTGAAGAAAGAAAGAATCGAGAAAAGGAAATTAATATGTGTCTGTTGTCACGATTATTGATCATTACTCTTGTTATTAATTACTATTCTTATTACTATTACGGTTAAGAAGAGTACCAAACACTATAAGAAACGAAAAAATAAAAAGAAAAAAAAATGGTACACTCTCTACACAAAAAAAAACTATTAGCTTCTCTAGCGTCGTCGATCGCTCGAATATTATTGTAACGAGCAACGACGATCGTTTAAACAAATTGGCATAAACTGCTCTCGATTATACACGTAATTCCGATTTTCCAAAAAAAAAAAAAAAAAATAAAAATAAAAACAGTGTGTAAAACTGTACGAAACGAGAAAAGAGTTATCCCGGGGGAAAAAAATTCACACATTTTTCATCGCGTTTTCTAATCGATAAAACGGAGCGTTGTCGATCTTGTCGGAAAATCGATCGATCGAGCGACACACGTCTCCATTTTAGATTTATATTCTCCTCTCTAGACTTTTACGAAGTTGTGAATCATGCATTGTGATATTACTGTATAGCCTACCTATTCTATATTGTTATAATATACATTACAAAATAGTATGTAATGTCACACAACTTTCCATTTTTACTTCAACATTTCTATATTTATCTTCATCTCTTCATATGGAATTATTGTAATAAAAATGTCACGAAATTGAACGTCTCAGACTATTCAACATATACTTTTCATTCGTCCTGTTCAACGATCTCCCACATCCCAGCTACGCAAAACAAAAATGATAAAATAAAATAAATATATATATAAATTATTTTTTTGTTGGCTATTTTATGAAGTAGAACGATGAAATCGTATTTGACAATTAAATGATAATATCGAGGCCATATTAAATTTAGTAAAAGGATGTTAAAAATTGTGGACGTAATTTTTTGTAAATTTTTAGGTTGATTTAAAGTTGCCGCTAAAAATTCATAGTTCCGACTCTGTTCGTGTCATTGTGAACGAAGAAACTTCAGACGAAACGCGGGAATTTCGCCTAATTTTGATGTGTCGAGTATGAACGATGAGATTCAGTATCTGGAGAAGTATTCGGTCGCACCTTCGCCTAGCAGAGACTATTACGGGCTTAAAGTAATCCGTAACAAGGTATAAACAATCGGACATTATTCGACAAATTTTATTCGTCGATCTCGATACGCTTTTGTAGGTGATATTGTACATTTGGAAGATCTCGCATGGTCCACACAAGACACCACTCGTGCGAACCTCAAATTTTGTGGATTTCGAGCGGGACAAATATCTGCACGAAGAGATCCAACGAGCTTTTGGTATCTGGAGATTGCTATTAAATTTTCTATTAAAAATTTCTTAATATCACAGAGGGTTAAAACTTTTATTAACCTCTCGCCCAGTAATAATATTTTTGATCAAAATTTATTTGACCTCCTTTTCAATTGAATTAACTTTGAACACGCATAACTTTTGGACCAGTGAACTCCTCGCCTAAAAATTTCGCTTTCTGGCATTTCCTAGTCAAAATCTACAGGATTATATTTAAAAAAGTTTAAAATATTCGGGTCGCCGAGGTGAAGTTTATTTTTCTTTTCTACTGTATTAAATTGCATCGATCGCAAGGCTTCTTTTAAAACCGTAATACCACGAATATTACTATACTCGTTGTTGAAGTTATTAAAATAACGTTTAGTAAACAATTCTCGTACGTTTGTCAGGTAAATATTTACTGAGGCACGTGAAGAACATCACAGCGAAACCAAGTCAGACTCTTCTGACACTGCCAAAGAACGTGGTGGCAAGGTTGGTCGGCTATCTGACAGTGAACGACGTTGTAAACCTAACAACACTGTCGCACGTCGCCAAAGAGGTAACGGAAAAGTATATAAATCCGAGACGTGCTTACCGAATTTATTTTTAAACATTTAGATCTTCGACGAGAATTTCGTGTGGGAAATCTTGTGCAAGAGGTACACGTCGTTAACGAGCAGGGACGATAAATTATCCACTAATTGGAAGCAACTATTCCGGCTGACACAGATACAGGGACTAATGAAGGATCAGAAGGTATTTGTTAATTAACCTCGTCGCGGCCTGAAAAACCAGAATTCACACGCGTTACATGTTTAATTTACATAATTTATATTTGGAGCACTTCGATAATTTGCACTCCGAATATTCAAATGGGAAATATTTGAAAATTTCGCTCGTCCTTGTTCGGTTTTATTTATACATATTTTTATATATTTCTGTGAAAAACAATGCTGTTTATTAGTAATGATCGTGAACAGAAATATATTTTTCCGGTGGAGTTCGAAAGACTCATATAAAATAATTAACCCCTTGCCCTACAATATCGAGTCAGATTCATGACGAAGATTCTGAACAAAGTCTAATTAATATGTATGTTATTAATTTCCTTTAAACTGAAATAAAATTATATTTAGTTGCAGTTAATAAATATCCTTTGGAGAAAACGTAGACATACAATAAATATATACTATCTTGTTTTTCTATGAAATTCTGAACGATGAAGAATTTCTAATCGTTATAATCACAAAATAAGTAGTAGTGCAAGGGGTTAAATAATAATTAAGCTAAATTGGTTGAAAATTGGCTTTTACAGAGACAGAAATTTTAGACATCAATTGAATATTAGATTTTAGGAAATATTCTTTCAATAAAGCATAAAGATATTTTAATATATTTCTGTAAAAATTAATATAAAAGAAATATATTTTTCGAGTGGAGTTTGGAAGGCTCATATAAAACAATTAAATAATAATTAAACTAAATTGGTTGAAAGTTGGCTTTCGCAGAGACAGAAATTTTAGACATCAATTGAATATTAGATTTTAGGAAATATTCTTTCAATAAATCAGAAATTTGATATTTTAATATATTTCTGTAAAAATTAATGGCGTTTATTAGTAATGAGCGTGAACAGAAATATATTTTTCCAGTGGAGTTTGGAAGGCTCATATAAAACAATTAAATAATAGTTAAACTAAATTGGTTGAAAGTTGGCTTTCACAGAGACAGAAATTTTAGACATCAATTGAATATTAGATTTTAAGAAATATTCTTTCAATAAAGCAGAAATTTCAAGATAAGGTATTGCAGTAATATTTGCGAGATAAACTCCAGTAACGAACAACCATGAGTTAGGTTCAGCGTAGTATCAATCGGAAACTAGTTTCTGGTCCCCTAACTGCCGACACTGGAAAAACCCGTTAGCAGTTTAATCGAAAATCGCGTTGTTTTTCAGGAAACTCGGTCCCGCCAGCCAGCGAAACAGACGTCAGCCGGGAAACCGAGCGCGAAACTCGACAGCTCATTAAAAGTCTCGAAATCAACATCGAAATCCGCCTCGAGTCAGACCCCGAAGAAGCCGTTCCCGGATCCCGCGAAGAGACCTACGCAAAATCCGGTCCCGAAGAAACCGTCGAGTCATAATTTCCCAAGGTCAACGTACGAGACTCAAATCAGTCCTCGCACCAAAGTTCCTCCGTTGAAAAATCTCCAAACGAGCGACCGTAAGATCTTGAAGACTACTCAGAGCAGTACAAAAGTGTCGAAGGCTAAATCGCCGGCGAATAAATTCGACGGGAAGTCGGACAAGCGACAGATAAAACCGAGGAGGATCGACGCGAAGGTTGGCAGCATCGGAGTTGCCAAAATAATGGAGGATCGATCGAACCAGGAGAAACCGAAGCGTCCGACTCACGCGAGCTCCCCTGCAATCGAGAAATGCGCTCCGATGCAATCAACCGCGGCTAGATCGAAGAAGATCGGAAGGAAGATCGGGCAGAGCAAATCGACCAGCTCGAGCACGATCGAGCTGCCTGTTAACGATCGTTGCGCGACCATCAGGGACGACAGCTTCGATTTCGCGGACCTAATCGAGGCCAGCCTGAAGAACATTCGCAGCCCGATGAGCATGTTCGATTGCAACCCGATTTGCATCGACAGGAGGTCCTGCAGCGGCGACGGGAAAGAGGAGAAAAAAATTATGCCTGATCGTCCGAGGATATTGAGGAGCGCCAACAGGAAGACTCTCGATCGATTGTCCGAGAAATCGGAACCGTTGACTGCTAAATCGGTCGCCTCGAATGTTTCCGCTCGCTCCGCGGTTTCCGGGAAGGTCAGGGAAAAACCGAAGAACACCCCGAAATCGAAGGAAAGTGAAAAGAAAATTGAGAAACAGGAGGACAAGTCGAATTATCTCGAGAGGTATGGCATTTATCAGGAGAGCGTGCAGAGGATCAACGCTGAGGAACATCGGATGAAGAATAGGAAGAAGTTGTTGGATAAAATGGCGGTCCTCAAGTCCTTGGGATCGGGTAACGTTACAAAGTCCGAGGAGAATGGTGTCGGTGCCGTTCCGAATCCGTACGAATTTCGAAAACGAATTGGGAATCCCGGTAAACGCTAAAAGCGAGGTCCGACAGAGCGAATTTGGGTGAAGCATTAGCATTTGCAGAATTTATGATATAATATTATTTATTATATAATTGTATGGATTTGATATAAATTTTTAATAAAGTTCTGGTTGCCAGAGATTTTGGAATAACTGGCAATAATTTGAGCTATTAATTTATAATCGTTTGGTATTAACTGTGGAAATTGTTAGTATGTATAGCGTGCATCTCTGTAATTGTGAACTTGGATAATCAGATTTTCAACTGACTGGAGATTTGATGTAAATTTTTAATGGTGCATTTAATGGTCTGATTGGCGGGGATTTTGTAATAGTTTGAAGTTTTAATTAATAATCGTTTGGAACAAACCATGGCAATTATTATATTATTAGTATATTATTTTCTACATTGTTTATACAATATACTCATTTTTATTTCCAATCTATTAAAATTATTGAAGGGGGGATTAAAGCATAGAATTTGTTGCACAAAGAAAAGCAATCTAGTGATATAGCCATGTCATTACCGTACAAGGGACAAGAACCGAGGTTCTACTGCAATCGATCTAACATAGATCTAACTAACCTAACCTAGTTAACCTCAATTTGCTGTGAAAAGTGCCTCCTATGGTAGGGTAATTGTTTCAGTAGTCAGTCACTTAAGCGTTACTATTGGTAGTATATTATTTTCTACATTATATATTCAAGGAGAATTTTTTTCTATTAAAAATATTAGAGGGGGGATTAAAGCATTGAAATTTTTATTTTGCACAAAGAACTGCAGTCTAATGATATAGAATTGAATGTACATTTAACATGAATTTAAACCGTACGAGGGACAAGAACCGAGGTTCTACCGCACTCGATCTAACCCAGATCTAACTAACCTAACCTAGTTAATCTCAATTTGCTATTGTGAAAAGTGCCTTCAATGGTGATTGGTTCAGTAGTCAGTTAGTATATCATTTCCCACATTATTTATACAATGTATATACATTTTTATTTCCAATCTATTAAAATTATTAGAGTGGGGATCAAAGCATAAAATTTTTATTTTGCCCAAAGAGCAGGAGTCTAGCGCTTTAGAATTGAATTTAAATTTAATATAAATTTAATATCTCCGAATATGCCTCCAGTATCGTCCAATGGACAAGAACCGAGGTTCTACTGCACTCGATCTAAACTAGATCTAACTAACCTAACCTAGTTAACCTAAATTTGCTGTGAAAAGTGCCTCCTATGGTAGGGTGACTGTTTTAGTAGTCAGTATATCATTTTCCAAATTATTTATACAATATACTCAATTTTATATTCAATCAATTAAAATTGTTAGAGGGGGGATCAAAGCATAAAATTGTTATTTTGCACAAAGAACTGCAGTCTAATGATATAAAATTGTATGTACATTTAACATGAATTTAAACCGTACGAGGGACAAGAACCGAGGTTCTACCGCACTCGGTCTAACCCAGATCTAACTAACCTAACCTAGTTAACCTAAATTTGCTGTGAAAAGTGCCTCCTATGGTAGGGTGACTGTTTTAGTAGTCAGTATATCATTTTCCACATTATTTATACAATATACTCAATTTTATTTTCAATCAATTAAAATTGTTAGAGGGTGGATCAAAGCATAAAATTGTTATTTTGCACAAAGAACTGCAGTCTAATGATATAGAATTGAATGTACATTTAACAGGAATTTAAACCGTACGAGGGACAAGAACCGAGGTTCTACCGCACTCGATCTAACCCAGATCTAACTAACCTAACCTAGTTAATCTCAATTTGCTAATGTGAAAAGTGCCTTCAATGGTGATTGGTTCAGTAGTCAGTTAGTATATAATTTTCCACATTGTTTATACAATGTATATACATTATTATTTCCAATCTATTAAAATGGTTAGAGTGGGGATCAAAGCATAAAATTGTTATTTTGCCCAAAGAACTGCAGTCTAATGATATAGAATTGAAAGTGAATTTACTATAAATTTAATATCTGCAAAAATGACCCTACTAACTTACAAGAGACAAGAACCGAGGTTCTACCGTACTTGTTCCCATCACTATCCGTGCCAGGGATCGCGTCGATTGTGACAAAGTACATCGATTGTCTGGTGGACAGATAAGCTCCGAGACTAGGTAAGTCCAAGGCGATCGTCAACGTCACGTCTTATCAGTGGTTCTTATCATCTCCGAGTAAAACTCTCCAGTACTCTAGCTACACGTTTCCGGGGCCCCCAGGACAGTGTTGTGTCCCCCTCGGCATTTTAACAGCACAGTTTGCCGAATGGTCTCGCACATCGGTTACAGTTGCTGACAGATGATAATGCAATCACTGTTTCCGGCACCGTGTGGCCCCGCGCCGCAACACTCTCTCGTCCATCGTTGAAATCCAGCTCGGATTTCCCCGATAATCGATTTTCGAGTGAGATCGGCCGCGTCTCTCGAGCCGATTGACCTTATCACCGGCTCTAGATTAGCGTCAATCGAAAACGAGTGGTGGCCGGCTGCCAGTGCCAGCGAACAGCCCGGATATACCGGGTCGTCGTTCCGTCCGTGAAAGAAAATGACGATCACCGTGATTCAGGTGAAGCTCGCCTCGATGATCGCCATCGGGGTCGGCAGCTTCGTCGTCGGTGTCGCGCCCGTGTGTTTCGTCTCACGCGTCCGGGAACTGCAACAGAGGCTGCTGCTCTCGTGCACTTTGTGCTTCGGCGGCGGCGTGTTGCTCGCCACTTGCATACTGCACATGCTACCCGAGTCCAGGGAGCTGATGCCCGATTACGCGGACCTGATATTCGCCTGCGGATTTCTGTTGTTGTACCTGATCGACGAGACGATCCACTATGTATGGGGCAGCGGGCTCGATCACGGTCCCGAGCCCACCAATAGGGAGACGGAGGGACCATACGGCGGGAGTAGGATGTATGTGTGCACTCTGCAATTTTTGGAATTTTTTTTTATTGGTTAAAGTTGGAGGATACGTTTAGTCTAGATGCATTTAGATTAGATTTCAATTAAAAAGAAAATGAAATTAAAAGTGTTCCTAACATCTCCACACATTTGTACTTTACAATTTAATTTTAATTTCAATTTTTTTTTAAATAAGTGTTTCTAACATCTCCACAGATTTGCATTTTATAATTCAATTTTTATTTTAATTTCTAAAAAATAAAAGTTTTCCTAACATCTCCACAGATTTGTACTTTATAATTTAATTTTAATTTCAATTTTTTTTAAATAAGTGTTTCTAACATCTCCACAGATTTGTACTTTATAATTTAATTTTAATTTCAATCTTTTTAAATAAGTGTTTCTAACATCTCCACAGATTTGTATTTTACAATTCAATTTTAATTTTAATTTCTAAAAAATAAAAGTGTTCCTAACATCACAGATTTGTATTTTACAATTTAATTTCAATTTTAATTTCTAAAAAATAAAAGTGTTCCTAAGATCTACTCAGACTTGTATTTTATAATTCAATTTTAATTTTAATTTCTAAAAAATAAAAGTTTTTCTAACATCGCCACAGATTTGTATTTTACAATTCAATTTTAATTTTAATTTCTAAAAAAGTAAAAGTGTTCCTAAGATCTACTCAGATTTGTATTTTACAATTTAATTTTAATTTTAATTTTGAAAAAATAAAAGTGTTCCTAACATCTCGACAGTTTTATATTTTATTTTTTAGCTTATCAAGTTTATTGTGAGGAAAAGTACATTTTTATTTAATTTCTGTTTTCCATAATTGACTTGGAAAGTTTGCCATAATTGTCACCTTTTGTCAAGTAGCCAGTAGGAGTTGAATGAAAGTGTCCTTGAATGCTTTCAAGGTCTTTGCAATTTCGTGTTTGACCTATTTTTCTCATAGGACGTCTGCCATAAAATCTGCATTCCAGCTGTGGTCTTTGAGCTAATACAGCGATGCTCTGTGTTTGACAAATGGTCTGCAAAATGCAAACATGTGAGATATACTATTTGCAACGCTGCTATCTGGCCTAGAATTGCTAATTTCCGTACAGTTTGTTTGTAAATGTGTGATCGATAACGTGGAAGACTATTTAAAGCTTGGAATGTTATTTGTTTTTGTCGAGCGATACTATATCATTATTTGACAAGATTATTCTTGTTTGAAGTAACATTTTTATTTCATACACTCTTTTATTTGTTCACTAGCCAACTGTGCTAATTTTTATTCCATAATATGTATTATGTATTTACACCACTTTCTGAAATATATTCTGTACCTACATTTTTTTCTGTAATTCTCCTCTGCATTTATTAAAAAAGTACAGTCACACATTCAATGAACAATAAAATGACTCTAGTTGGCTCGTAATTGATCATAGCTAAAACAGTTTGCATCTAGTTAATTAACTAATGAAAATTATAATATATTTATACTTGAGCATTTTTGAAATTATTTTCATTTTTAGAACTTGTTACAATATAGTAAATTGTCCAACTTGTTGGAAATAAATTCCAAACTAAGATTCTCGTATCAAAGTGTCCAACGTTCGCTATACATGTCGGTGAAAACTCAACGTTTCACTCTAAACCACTCAATAATACCGTTCAAGTCTTTGGTAAACCTTTGATAATGGAAGGCGAATAAGGAACTCGGTAGAAGCTATTGCTTGTTTCGCGCTAATCATATTACTCTTTTATACGACCTACATCCTCGAGAACCGAATGAAAGTTAATTCGTTACGTCAGGATGATCGATTTATTTTTCAATAAACACCTGAACGAAACAAACTGACGTTGAATACGCTCCTCTCATTTTCTTTGGCTTCCTCTGGTTAATGTTTTTCAATCCATCAATTTGCAACTTTGCGCAGGAGACTTCTGCAATGCGATGCTGAAATGGAATGCGTAAACTACAGTGAAGTATCAATTCTAATATCAAGATAAGATCCTAATGTCGTGACATAAAATATTAAAATAAGGTTCGAATATCCCAACATTAAAATAAGATTCTAATATTCTACTATAATTATACAGGGTGTCCCAAAAATGTTGTGATTCCTTCCAGGAGGTTCCTGAGATCATTCTAAGCAACTTTTTCCTTTACGAAAATGTTCTCCGTTGCTCCGTTGAGGAGTTATTAACGAAAAACGCCGGCCAATCAGAACGCACCCACAGCGGTAGGACTCCGCCTCGGCGGGGAGGTCCCGGCTGCGCGCGCCGTTGTCATTGACGGAGGCGGAGCGCGTCCGCTGTCGCCGCGCTCTGATTGGCCCGCGTTTTTCGCTAATATCTCCTGAACGGAGCCACGGAGAACATTTTCGCAAAGGAAAAAGTTGCTTGAAATGTCGTCAGGAACCTCCACAAGGAATTACAAGATTTTTGGGACATATTAATGGGGATAATTCCGCGACATTTAGCATACAGGTCTTGGCGATATGTATAGAGAAATCACTGTAGTTTCGACAGGAGAAAAAATCGATAGCTGGACCGGAATAGTCACCAAATTCGATTTTGTTTTTCTTTTTTTTTCGGTCGCAGAGATCGCTGCAGGACCCATTCGCACCAGACGAGTTACTCTACGTCGGGCCAATCCGTTAGCTGTGTTTACCCGACGGAGGTTAATCCGAGAATCGGTTATCAGGCGAACCCTTACGGGAACGGAACGAGCAGCGGTTGGAAAAACAGCACTTACGGGGCGGTGCAATGTGCGCCGGGTGCACCTGCATCGTGTTTTCACGAGGAGGAGACATTGTTGTGCCACGGTAATCACTCGGAGCCCTGCCCGAATTCAAACACCAGCCTCGTTGGCCTTTTGCTGGCGCTCACGGTGCACTCGATGCTCGAGGGACAGGCGATCGGTTTGCAGAAAACAACCTCGGAGGTACGTGATTTGCAATATTTAATTGGGAGACGATCTTCCGGTTACCTAATTTTCTGCACCCGTACACCAAACCATATGAACAAATTGAAAATACGTACAGTCGAGTCGGAAAGTAAGTTTACGTTTGGTGATATGTAGGCAATGAATATGATGAATAAAATCAAGTTATTGTATTGTTTTTATTTAGGAGGCGTAAGGAAATAAACAAATATGTTAATAAAACATGTATTATCATTATTAAAGGTTAAAGACATGTCATATTCATTTGCCTGCATACACCAGTCGTTAACTTACTTTCCGACTCGACTGTAGATGAAACCCTACGAGTAGATAAATCAGTAAAAATAATTATTAAAAGAACAAATTCTCTGCATCATATAAAATTGAATTGTATTAAAATTTCCACGAATTTGTGTCTTTTTAATTTATTTACGGTTTGAGATAAAATCTTGGGAACAATATATTGCTCGGAGTCTGCTAACTAAAATATTAAACAACGGTCATAAAATATGGAAAATCTTTCTCTTTCAGTGTGAAATGTTTTAAATTGATATGTGACATCTAAATTTCTCATTTGTAGTGTTTTTAGTTTGACATTTGGTGAAACCATTTTTGTTAAAAGATCTGTGAGTGTTGACATTGTTTTTCGACCGTTGTTGAAGCGGGTGTAGGTGTCTATTGTTCAGACAGCGTGTCTTTTATTTTGCATGGATGAACAATAGAGAATGATAGATGATGGGTTCGAGGCATGGCAATGATTAAACGATGGAATGCGATCATAGCACGGTTTATTCCCTTTGAAGGCTCACATATCACTCACTCAATGGCTCTATCCTCTCTTTCTCGATATTCGTTGATCGGTTTGGGATGATGTATACGCAGGGTGTTCGAAAAGTCATCCAAAACAAGTCCATATATTTTTAACACTAGAAAGACGGGAGCTTAGTATATACCTATATTGCCTGAAAGCAGTCAAAATGACTGCATTGTGAAAAAATAACTAATGCGCAAAGAAATTTGTTTAACAGTAATTTTTAATATATTTTATATCACTTGCAGTCATATAACAAGTTATTAATAAGTATTAGCAATAAAAAAAATGTATTTCAGTTCGAAAAAAAATAATTTAAAGCAGTCAAAATGACTTGCTTAGGCAATCTAGTGTTAAATATAAATAGAAGAGTGCTGTAACGTTTGGAAATTTGAGGCTGCGTTATTAAATATCGACAAAGTGGAACTATTTAGAAATCGCTTTTTATAAATTATTTTTTGTTCGTTGAGGTATACGACTCAATTTTTTTTTAATTTACTTGACTCTGGTCTACAAAAGACGCTTCATAATTAGGAGCTATTTAGCAGCTATTTAATAATTATTTGTGTCATATTTTTAATTGTAGGTTTTGCTTTTGGTTGGAGCAGTGGCCTCGCACAAGTTCGTCGTCGGCTTTTGTTTAGGCTTGGAATTAGCTGGCGCAGATAGCTCCGTCTTTAGGCTAGTGCTTGCAATATTCACCTTCTCTGCCGGGTCTGCGGTTGGCATAGGAACTGGCATGCTAATGCTCAAGGTATTGATCCCCTCAATTTTTCATTAAATAATCAATTTTTCTTTATGATCACCCAATATTTCGATGCTCGCAAATTTCCGTGTCGTTTCTTTAAACGACTGCCATCGATATTTGATCGCTTTTCAAAGAGAGAGTAATTATTTTTAAAATTTCGAATTCTGGACCAGGTGCAAAAATCTGTGGAAAATAATTAATGGGGTAGAATAAAAATTGATGGGAGTCTATCTGAAAATCGATGTCCGGAAATAAATAACATAAATTACGTCGCGAAAATGTTATCTGACACTATTCATAGTTACAAGTTTAAAATTCGTGGCAACCACAATCAATTAATTATTTATTAATGGAGCAAGTACATGGAAAGTTATGGAGATTAATTTTCGAGATCAGAGTGTATAAATTCACGGGAAAAGAGCCACGAATTTAATTAATTTGAATACATGGAAGTTTAGTCTTCGTAAAAATTGCGAAGTGAATACTTTAAAATTAACTATTTGTTTATAGAATACGTTGATGCGATTGTTACAGATGAAAAACGAATGGCTGAAGGTCTGCCTGCCAATTCTGCAAGGTCTAGCCGGAGGATCGCTGCTGTTCGTGACAGTCAGTGAAATTCTTCCGAGAGAGAGAGCAAGATGGCACAAGAGCTCGCGACGTTCTGCTGGAATCATGCAGTTCATGTCTGTGGTGCTCGGTTTCGTCATTATATTCGTGATAAACAACTACGTAGGCGGGTGATAACAGAAATCAGTGATAGAATAAATTCTTTACGGAACGCAAGCCTGCAATAAGACATTGTAACAAAGCCAGGCGAGAACCGTGCTATTTTTACGAAACGATCGAGCACTATCGACGGTTACTGCGTGTGTTAAATCGAATAAAATTAAAATTCACAGGTCCCAATAAATTGGAATGCTGTCGCGCAAAACTGAGGGGGAAAATAAAGGGAACGTCTGAAATAAATTTCCTCGGGGAGCTATTCTTGTTTCTGTATAAATATAAGCGCAACTACGTGTAACGTTATTGGGAGAGTCGTGTCAGAATAAGAGAAGGGTTGAATGGAGGAAAATACATACTTTAAAGATTGCATGGAAATAGAATACTCTAACGAAATCGATACCTCGTTCTAATCCACGTTCCCTCCCTGTGCAATCTTTATGTTTGTCTGCTGGAACGCTGAGAAATACTATGTGGCAAAAGAAAAAGAAAATATAACTAAAAGAAAAAGTAATATTAGAATAACATTTATCCTATTAGGTGTACAAATTAACTCTCACAGGCAATTCTAACTTTACTCCAAATTCGCGAATTCCCAAACTCACGATTTTCCAAGCTCGAAATTTTCCAAACTTGCAATTTTCCAAACTCGCAATTTTCTAAACTTGCAATTTTCCAAACTCGCGAATTCCCAAACTCACAATTTTCCAACCTCGAAATTTTCCAAACTTGCAATTTTCCAAACTCGCAATTTTCCAAACTTACATTTTTCCAAGCTCGAAATTTTCCAAACTTGCAATTTTCCTAATTCGTAAATTCCCGAACTCACAATTTTCCAAGCTCGCAATTTTCCAAACTCACATTTTTCCAAGCTCGAAATTTTCCAAACTTGCAATTTTCCTAATTCGTAAGTTCCCAAACTCACAATTTTCCAAACTTGCAATTTTCCTAATTCGTAAGTTCCCGAACTCACAATTTTCCAAGCTCGCAATTTTCCAAACTCGCGAATTCCCAAACTCACAATTTTTCAAACTTGCAATTTTCCAAGTTCGTAAATTCCCAAACTCACAATTTTCCAAGCTCGCAATTTTCCAAACTCACAATTTTCCAAATACGCGAATTCCCAAACTCACAATTTTCCAAACTCACAATTTTCCAAGCTCGCAATTTTCCAAACTCACAATTTTCCAATCTTTATGTTTATCTGTTGGAACGCTGAGAAATACTATGTGGCAAAAGAAAAAGAAAAAATAACTAAAAGAAAAGGTAACATTAAAATAACATTTATTCTATTGGGTGTACAAATTAACTCTCACAGGCAATTCTCACTTTACTCCAAATCCGAAGACTGAACGATAGAAATTAACTGAAAACTTCCTTCCCTAATAATTTTAATAAGCCGACGATAATAATTTTAATAAGCCAGCAATATAATAATTTTAATAAGCCAGTGCTCCTAAATTCTTCAAATTTTTTCACAGTTTTATATTTTATAGACCCAGTTCAGTCATAAGTGTATCAGGTCATTTATTACTTGTAACACAGATTAGCAGATTATTTTGTGAAGTATAATGTAATTCGTTGTAAGTAAATTTCTAGAGAACTAATTTCTCAGTGCGGGAAATATATATTAACAACTCGGTAGACAATTGTCGAGAACAAAATGGTGCACGAGCGGCTTCATACCTTGTAATGCAATATCTCACTGCAACAACTCCTAACGAGATGAAGTCTTTCAGGTCCATGTACTCTCTGGAAATTTAGGGAACCTTGACTAGCTGTCTTCATGCTGGATCAGGTTAGCTCGATCTATCTCGTGAAAGATGAGTTTAACGTTTCTGGACATCTGATGAGTTTCCTCCATTTCTGACATGAATAATTCCAGCTGAAATTGGAATTTTGATCATTTGCGGCAGAATTTCAGGGGTTCACCAGTATTTTCAATTTTCAAATAATAGGAATATCTCACTAGGCAAAATTTGTACGTGAAACTAAAATTTTAGATTAAATCGCACAGAAATATAAATCTATGAAATTTTATATTGCATAGAAATACAAATCTGTAAAATTTTTAGATTGCACAGAAATACAAATCTAAAAAATTAAAGTAACTTAAAAATTAAATCGTGGATCCCTCTTTCCTTTTTTGCTTAATTTGCAAACAGTAACAATTCATTCGAGGTTTAAAAACAATATTTATTCTCGCATCTTATAGATTTGTAAGGTCTCGCAGATAGCAGATCTATTTTCTCACGAATCCAAGATGGCGGTCGCAACACAATGAGATTATCAGTGTTTCTTTTCGAGTGTTTCAGAGTGCGTATCGGCCAGATGACGTTGAAGATAATGACGAGAGCGATAATCTCAAGTAAGTAAGTATGATACAGTAAGTTGTATAAACTTCGTAGTCGAAAACTGTTTAACTAACATTTTAATCCGCGTGATAGAGCCGTGATAGATCTGTAAGCATTTGCAGAAGTAATGATTACTTTTCCAAGGTCCGATGATGTATTTTTCAGTGGAACGTCGATGATAGATGATAAATGGTCGCGATAGGCGAAGATCCATCATCGCTTTGACAGTAGTTCTTACAGGAGACCGAAATTTTTCAATTTCCCAGTGCTATAACTAGACCGCGGATTTTTATGGGAAATAAAAAAAAAAAAAATAAATTACAAGATCCGGGAGCTACGTAGACGATTTATTTATTTTCTTAATGGCCAGTTTATTTATTTCATCGAATTGGAAAAGATAGAATATTCTCAAATTCTTTAAATGTCTTCAGTGACCCACAGTAATTGGGTCCCGTAAACTATACCAGCCGACACAATGCAACTCGATAGTTGCAACGTTCTAGTTGCATGTTCTCGATTTCCGAGAACAATGCGATATTTATGGTTATTACGCTTCGATCGTGTATTTTCATAACACAAGTTTTTAATACGATCGCGATATTTATAGTTTGTCAGGGCAATTTCAATCGAACTTTTTATTACGTGTTCTCTGTTCCTTCTATTGATAAACGATATTTCAGAAGCGTAGGTACATGATTGAACCTCGCCATGTGGCCGTTATTGAAAGACGTGATGAATGAAAAAAGATAACAAAGAGCGAGAGAGAGAGAGAGAGAGAGAGAGTGAGAGTGAGAGAAAGAGAAAACTAAAATACGTCCAGCTAAAATAATAATTCACTGTACACGATACTACTCTTGTCGACAACAAATTTTACCGGAAACTGCGAAACAAATCACTGGAATATTGCTCGAAATAAACTTCCATTTTTCCGAACTTATCGCCCAAGTTTCCAATAATTTCGTTCGTTCCTCTCGGAATAAAGAGATACGTGCATTGTTTATTTACTCGGGATCAAGAAATATGTACGCGAATTATTTATCCACTGGTGGACAGTTTTCGAAACTGATTTCAAGAATTATGTTCCCCTTGAAATAAAAGGAGACATATATAATTTTATTTACTTGAGAGAAAAAAGAAAATTTATTTGTATGGAATCGATAGAAACGTGCATATTATTTTGAATATTTTTAATTTGTTCTAAACGTGCATAGAATGTTTACTTTTATCAAATTGTATTAAACAAGAAAGATATAGGGACGTTTCCAATGTGAAAATATTAAATTGATAATATTGTTTAAAGACTAGTCTCACTATATTGAACATTTCTAGACTAAACTGGAATAAATAAAAAAATTTTATTAGGCTTTTAATATTTTTCTCCTTTGAGAATTAATAATGCCAATGTTGAAAGCATTCAGAAAGTCAAGTATAAATTGTTTAAATTTTTTAAAAAGGAAACCAGAGTCGCCTGACCAAAATTTATCCTCCCCACTCTAATTTCCCCTTCTACCGCGCCAATGTCACGTGACACGCTCCGCCTCTGTCGCGCATTGGTCCCAACGTCACGTGACGCGCTCCGCCCTAGTCGCGCATTGGTCCCAACGTCACGTGACGCGCTCCGCCCTAGTCGCGCATTGGTCCCAACGTCACGTGACGCGTTCTAATGTCACGTGACTGTACTGGCAGAGAAAAGGTTATCTTTTCGCCTCAATTCGAGTCAATTCCCCTGAGCTGGCGACTCCGAAGCAAACTCGATACTAAGATTTTTGTTTCATGCACTCTGGAAATGAGAACAGCATTTCCTATTGACAGTACAGTATCTTCACGAAAGTGTTTACTGTCTAAAGCGGTGGTTCTTAACCTGCGAGGAAGCGTTTCTGGTGATGTGAGAAAAGTTTCTAAATGGAAAATACATTTGTCAACGAATAAGTTGTCTCTAGATATATATGATTTTCTAAATAAAAAAATAGAAACACATTTTTGTCGAGGGGGTTGCGAGAACTTATTTTTAGATTCAAGGGGGTGTCGATTACTGAAAAGGTGAAGTACCACTGGTCCAAAACAAGCTGTTTTATCGATCTGTTGTTTGCTAGAAATTCCCTCGAATTTTTCAGCTCCGCTGTCACCAAAAAACTTCGTCAGAATTCATCCTCGGCTTTCCACGTCCGCAATTAAAAAATTCGTCAGGTTTCAGAATTTTCATACATTCTCAGGCTGTTTTACTTTTTTTTTTCGAACACAGTAGTTTAGAATAAAGCTCAATTATCCCCGGCCCGGTGTTTGAAGTTTTTTCCCCGACGGCGCGCAATTTGCTAAATGGAGCTGTCTTTTCACCCGGTTTTCTCTTTCACGAAAAAAACAAAGAAAAAGAAACAAAAAAAAAAAAAATATACTGTTCTGCGACGCGACGGTAATTGCAGCGCGATTATAAAGTCAGTTTGAACGTCTGTGTTCTTTTACCCGCGAAAATTTCTCACGCGCCGATTGTCCGGACGCAACTAAGCAAGCCGGCAGAGAATTCAATCCATTAAAGGCTAACTCGAAATCCCGCGGCTTGAAACGCGTTTAAGATCCCCCCTCCCCTTCCCCCTCCTCCTCAGTTTCACTATACTCCACTTATGAAATCGTGCTTGTAATGCACGCAAGCTGGAGTTTATCTCGTCGCGGTTAAAAACGCGCCAGTAAATTCGTATCTGATTGTTCTCCGCTGAGAACGCGGAGCTGGAAACTCCGCCATTTTAGATACCGCGAGAATTCTTCAACAAATTCCCATCTTGTTCCATTATGTTCCGAGAAATAACGCAAGATAAATGAAAAGCATTACATACAGTAACAAGAATAACTAACGTACAATGCAACGATCGCAATTTCTGGGGAAATTACAATTATCGGCTATATTTCGCAAACGGAAACCAGAAATTTTTAACTTTTTTTTCTTTCATCTTGTAGATCTTGGCGTGAAAATACCAGAAATCCAAGTTTTAATGTTAGGAATTGACTGGTTCGAAAGTTATGCGTGTTCAAAGCCGATTACAAGCGCTTTTGACAGCTGAGGGCGTCGTAATATTTTTATGTACTCAGATATCGTCCGATGAGCGGAGCCAAAGTCTTTAAAGTTGATTCGGTCAACTTTGAACAGGCATAACTTTTGACCTAGTGAATTCCTAACATTGAAACTTCGATTTTTGACATTTCCTCGTCAAAATCTACAGGATTCTATAAAAAAGAGTTAAAAATCTCTGGGTTGCCGAGGTGAAGTTTAACCGAGAGGAAATTCACAAGTCTCCAAAACGATTTACAAGTTCCCTTTTTTTTTTAAATCGAATATACGAGTTCTCTGGTCACCTAAGGGTGGAAAAATTGGAATATAATTAAATAATTTTGGAGGATCTAAATTATTCCGAACATGGAATCCGAAAGGCTGGTTAGACGAATCGAGAATCGTGCAGAAATTCCATAAGATCGTTGATGTAGGTCAGCCAGGGACACGTGAACGTTCTATCGACTTTAAACTTCCTAATAAGGGAACGAAGCACGGTTTCGCCACGTAACAGGGCGGTTTTGAATGCCATGCAATTCTAAGACGAGCACTGAACTTGTCCCGAACCGATACAATCGCGTTCTAGAGGGGCCGTGTGCTTATCTGTCGCGACGATGGCCCCGCAAGTTTTTCGGGCTTTGTAATATTCCCGAGGGAAAAATCGATGGGAGACCTCGATACGGAGTAGCCTGCAGAATCTCGGGAATCGCTCAACTCGAGCGTCGAACGACTAGCAATTAGACGGATATGAAATTTCGATGCCATTATTGCTACTGAATTACTGGAATTCAGTTTCCCGGCCCCTGTTCCGAATCCTTAATCGAATAGCGCTCGCCTCTTCCGACGATTTCCAGTTTGTCCTCTGCGGTGGAAATGGCGACAGAAAAACAAAAATAGTCCTGTACAAACTGCGCAGAAATTCATTTCTTTTGTTTCAGAATTTGTTGCTTATTCGGTGATGGAAACGCTGGGCACAGAACGCGACGGATATATGCTGCCTTGCAATAACGAGCCTACATTTTAAACGAGTATTCAGATTTTCTTCTGGTTTCATTACTCTTACAATTTTCATCATGTTTGCTCACAAATTTCCCACAAAACATTTTTATAATTTCTATGATTGCGAAAAATAGTCAGAACTAAATATTTAATAATTAAGAAAGAATTATAAACTTTAGCAATTTTCTTTTGCAGAGTTCTTTCAGAAGTTTCCAAACAATATCTCTACAATTTCAACTTGTGAAAAATAATAAAAAATAAGTATTTAATAATCGAGAATGAATGATGAGTTTTAGCAATTTTCTTTTGCGTCAATTCTTTGAGAAGTTTGCCGTACAATATTTCTATAATTTCAACTTTTGAAAAATAATAAAAAATAAGTATTTAACAATTGAGAATGAATGACGAATTTTAGCAATTTTCTTTTGCATCAATTCTTTGAGAAGTTTGCCTTACAATATTTCTATAATTTCAACTTGTGAAAAATAATGAAAACCAAATATTTAATAATTGAGAAAGAATTATAAACTTTAGGAATTTTCTTTTGGAGCAGTTCTTTCAAAAGCTTTCCTTAAAATATTTTTATAATTACAATGGTCGTATAAAATGATAAAAAACCGGTAAAATGAAAGGAGCACCCGGTATAGTGAATGTTGAGGAGACACTTTGGCCAGGCTATAGTTCTTCTCGACGGTGTTTGGAGTCGCAAGGACCCGGTACTGTGATTTCAGTGACATAATGCAACTATCGAGCCTGATACCGGTCTACCCCGTCGAACATACCGAGCACAATGGTACTCTAAATGATTACGTAAAGGCTGCGGAATAATGGAGGCGAGTTTAATGAGATTTGACTTCGCCCGATACATTACTTGAGGAAACTTTGCCACAATGAATTCCGTTCGTCGGCTTAATTTTTGCGAGAACAATAAGCCTGAAATTGCCGAAGCAAGAAGCGTACCGGTGCGCATTGTTCTTCTGACGATTGTTCATTGTACTGGGGGAGTAGGTTTGTGCAAAATGGATTGACACAAATGTCTACGGTTCTTGTATCGACTCTGGGGATTTTTGGAAAGTTTGAATGTTAAAGCCTACATGGCAAATATTTCGTGGAAATTTTATTGTAATAAAAAATAATCTAGACGGAGGTTAAAGTTGCTTAAATGCAGAAGCAGAGTGTTGGGAAATCTACAAGTTAAAGTTGCCGCTCGCTATAGTTTGGATTAACGGCTTGCAAAATGTTTCATGCAACTAACACCAACAAAAATAAACTATACGGCAGAAAGATGGAACAACGTTGGATTATAGAATTCATCTGCATAGTTCCGACAGAATAAACATTGCATGAATAATTGTACATAGTGAACGAGATGCAACAGCCTACAAATTTGGAAAACAATTTTTCATTTTGATGCAGTCTAATATTGACACGTTTACTGTTTTATGTAAAGTGGAAACTTTTTATATGGTTTATATAAAGTAGACAGATAACAATGTTTTTCTGTCGAGTTTGTTAAGGAAGATTTCACGATTTAAAATCAATAATGCGATCGTGATTGCTTGAGCAATTTCGACACCAGTTTTAATTGACAGTGGAGATAAGTTGTCCTTGATTGACTAGCGATAACGTCAGCAACGGTTCCACTTACGAGGCACATCAATATTCTGGATTGGGATCGTAAATAATATAGTGCGGGGCCGATAGTATTGACGCAAACAGCGTTTTGATTGACGTATTGTCTCGATCCAAAAATGCGTAACATATCCAACATCAACCGTCAAATTTCATCTGACACAATTTTATCTGTCACATTGTCACGCTTTGATCCTTCATGACCCAGAAAAAAATTTCTGTCTTCCATATTCTGAGTTTCTAATTCGCAATTTTGGAAATTCACTAGTGGAAAACTCGCAATTTTCTAAATTCGCGAATTCCCAAACTCACAATTTTCCAAATTCGCGAATTCCCAAACTCGCAATTTTCCATACTCACAATTTTCCAAACTTGCAATTTTCCAAACTCGCGAATTCCCAAACACAATTTTCCAAGCTCGAAATTTTCCAAATTCGTAAATTCCCAAACTCACAATTTTCCAAGCTCGCAATTTCCCAAACTTGCAATTTTCCAAGCTCGCAATTTTCCAAACTTGCAATTTTCCAAGCTTGCAATTTTCCAAGCTCGCACTTTTCCAAATTCGCAAATTCCCAAACTCACAATTTTCCAAACTCGCGAATTCCCAAACACAATTTTCCAAACTCGAAATTTTCCAAATTCGTAAATTCCCAAACTCACAATTTTCCAAGCTCGCAATTTTCCAAACTTGCAATTTTCCAAGCTTGCAATTTTCCAAGCTCGCAATTTTCCAAGCTTGCAATTTTCCAAATTCGCGAATTTCCAAACTCACCATTTTCCAAACTCACAATTTCCCAAACTTACAATTTTCCAAGCTCGCAACTTTCCAAACTCGCAATTTTCCAAGCTTGCAATTTTCCAAATTCGCAAATTCCCAAATGTGGAAACTCTGTCTCTGATCAAGTATCATAGTTCATGTTTTAAAGCAATTTGATCTGGAAAATAAATGTTATCGTATTCTAAACATTCTGCAAAATGATCCCAGACCATTATTTCCAAAAAAGCAGTGCTCCAAGGTTAGGTTAAACAGAATCTAATTTATGACTGCAGATATTCAACTAACAGTGCTCCTCTAACTGCAGGAATTGTTCAACTCGATAAATAGTAATCGGCAACTGCAATTTACACGCAGTGCATACATACTAGGTTACACGATTCCCAGCTCGCTGAGATCAGCAGTGGGTGCACGTGTTTCATCAACATGATCGTGTAAGTGTATACCACGTTGGATCATCCTCAAGGGAAAGATATATAGTACAATTGCGTTGAAGTTATGGTTCCGGCGCTACTTGAGAAATGTAATAGCGAGTAAATCAAGTGAACTGTTCTCACTTGGTATCAATATTGCAATATAATAATTTTAATTAAATATGCTTTTCCTCTGTTACTAATTTCATTAAATCAATTCAAGTGTTCATAATTTTATATTCAACATTTTTGTTATAAAATCCGCAGTGTAGTGATAACTAATCGCCTTATATTCGACTACTTTTATTATAAATGCACGGTCTATTAATTGTTTAACTTACCCGCAGGTTGCCGCCGGTTGATTAACTCGGTACTCGTGTCGTCTGGCGAGCGTAATCCGTGTTACAGTAACCATTTACCATCGCCTTCATTAGCGTCAAGTTGTTGGTGTCTCCTTGGCTAGATTAGCATTCAATTCGATTAGGCGTTTCGGAACAGGCCCCTAAGCGAAACAAGATTTCGCGAGAGGGCAACAACAAGTTTCCCCGTCGCAGTTGCAAGCTGCGACCCGTCGCACGTAAACTGCGAACGAATCGAATCAACCACTCTCTCTCTCTCTTTCTCGATATCGCTATGTGTGACCAACGCAACGGACCATCGAATTTCACTTGTAAATTATCCCGCACCGGTGCAACACGCCGGAGATTGGAAAAGTGATTTATTTTTGCCCGCGTGATAGCAGTTTTCACGTTTTATGGCTGGCCGCTCCGATGTTTATTAATCACTCGATTTTGTTTCGTTCTTTCTCGCATTTTAAATGTCGCCGAACGACCGATTACTATGCGGTTGTTTCTGTAATTTGAGCTTTTATACATTCCCCAATCTATTTTCAACCAAACATTTGTTTCCGAAACGGTTTTTACCGGGGTGTCGTCGACGATTCAAGTATTATTCAACAACAGTTGAATTTTTAAATATAACCAAAAATTG
The DNA here is from genome assembly GCA_913789895.3 of Seladonia tumulorum. Lineage (NCBI taxonomy): Eukaryota > Metazoa > Arthropoda > Insecta > Hymenoptera > Halictidae > Seladonia > Seladonia tumulorum. The sequence goes on from OU565280.1 coordinate 9,130,261, forward strand.
TATAATATTATATTATAGCTGGTAAAATATAAAATCAAAATTGTAATAATTGTAAAAATGTAAAATCAAAAATGTAACAATTTTTTTCTTTCTTTTTGAATTTTGAACATAACTAAAAATTATATAATGTTACAGCTGGTAAAATGTACAATCAAAATTCCAATTTCGAATTTTTTTTTTTTCGCTGATCCATCAGCAATACCAGTAAAATATTGTAATAATTTCTCGGATGATAACAATTTTATTCTCCCTCTTTGAATTTTGAATATAACTAAAAATTATATAATATTATATTATAGCTGGTAAAATATACAATCAAAATAAAACCAGTACTACCAGCAAAATATTATAATAGTTTCTCAAATAATAACAATTTTTCTCTTCTCTGGAATTTTTCAATATAACTAAAAATTATCTAATACTATATCATTACTGCTGAAACATTAAATGAAAATAAAATCAGTAATGCCAGCAAAATGTGGTAATAGTTTCTCAAATGATGACACAATTTTGTTCCTTTCTTCAATCTTGAATATAACTAAAAATTACATAATATTATATTACAGTTGTTAAAATATTAAATCAAAATAGAATCAGTAATATCAACAAAAAATTGTAATAGTTTCTCGAATGATAAAATTTTTTTTTCTTTTTTTTTTTGTTAGGTCCAGTTTCGTTTAGCCTGCTATAGTGTTGAGGTATTAATTGAAGTGGCATTGATTTGCATCGATAACCTCTCCGGCTGATGAGAAACGGGATCATTTGGTCGTGCTCGCTAATACAGCGGGATGTGCAAAAAATTTTTCATTAGACCAATTCGGGTCGCGTGATCGTCGCGCGCCGGGTCTTTCATTATTCGCAATATCGGGAAATATTTATGGCCGTTCATCGGCGAACGAAAGTGATAAACGCCCCTCGAATTTTCTCACGTCTCGGAAGATGTATGCGCGCCCCCTTCTCTATGTGTATCTCGCCGCCATTTCTATCTATCTTACTTTGTCCCCATCGGTTTTCAGTCCTAGCTATCGCTCCGTTGAACTCTATCTTGACCTTTTGTTCCATTCCCGCGCCCCTTTCCAGCCTGCTTGATTGATCAGTCAACAAATCGTGCTACGAGTTGCAAAATTTGCAAATCTTATTTTTCATTATTTCTTTACGAAACTTTGACAGATTTATCCGTTACGTTTTTCCGATTAAAACGAGTCCAAACATGATACAGTTTCGATCACTTTTACTCGTTTAATCCACGATTGAGTGGAACCTCGATTATCCGAACTGGTCGCTGGAATACGAGAATTTAAATAATAATTACCAAGCTACAGGAGCAGTTACTAAGGTAACTAAGGTAACTAATTTTCACTATATTTCACAACCTTATACTACATAAATTGGTTTAGATATCACCAGTTCGGATAATCGAGGTTCTACTAAATCGTGGATTAAACAAACAAACGTGAACCGAATTGTGTCGTGTTTGGGCTCGTTTTAATCAGAAAAATGTGACAAATAAGATGGTAAAAATAATTGTTATAGATTTAGTATTTTCTCGTCGATATAACTAATTCTGTATCTTGTTTCTTTCACTTCTCAGTCATCCAGTTTTTGGGATCACAGGTTAGTTAGAAATTTTTTCATGTTCTACTAATTAATTAATATTGAATTGACTCGACGTTTACGTTATCGTGCATACATCTTTCTTTTAGCCAGATGTTAATTGCCATGTATTCCTTCCTTCTCACTTATCGATCCCAGAGCAATTTAATGGGACACAGTTTCTGGAACGATTTAGGACACGATTTGGACACGAAGCGTTCGTCGAACAGGAAATTGGTCAGCTCAGTTCGAAATAATGTTCCTTTCAAGCATCGAAGCCGTGTTGCGAAATTCTATCGGTCGAAGTAGAACGCTGAGAATACTCTGATTGCAGACTTTTGCGCTTCTATCTCCATTTTTATTTAATACGGTGCACCTCGCCAAAAAATCTGAAGAAATTCACGAACAATACCAGCAACTATACACTGACTCTCTAAAAATATAAATGATATTTGTTATGAAACTTCAATGCTAAATCTGCACTTTTTTTATTTTTTTGAGATTTTTTATTTCTTGCAAACAGGATTTCCAACCTAAAAATCCGATTTAATTCCAGTATATGTATTTGGGTGTTAGACATCTGTAAGATTTTTTTCGGAATTTTCGCTTATAACTAAATGGGGGAAACAGGCTGTTTATTAGGCCCATTTCTATATATTATGTATAAGTTAAACTATGTATAAGTCCATTGAATAATTAGATAAAGTTGGAACACGGTTCTCGCTTATGCAAGCGGTATAATACAACTATATGAGAAGTAAAGCTCATGTCTATGCGATAAAGTTGTGTGCTTCTGAAACGGATTATAAAGTCAAACTCAGAATTTCAAAGTTTGAGATTCTTCGAGCCGTAACAGCTCTCAGCCTCGCATACTTGGCAATCCATCTTTGGAGTAACGTGACAATACGGTGTGCCTGTATTCAACGTTCAATAATTCAGCTCGCAGCGATATATCGAGGCCATTCTTTATCCCCAATATATTATCCCTTATCGAAAATTATGACGAGAATCGATATGTGTGTGTGTGTGTGTGAGATACTGCTTTCCGGAGCAGCGATCGAAATTTTCAAAAGCAAACTCTTTTAAACAGCGCGCAAGCTGTGTTTGACAACTATCAAGAGAAAATTACAGCAGCTTAAGTGACTCTTCAAGGATAATATTGCACGGAAATGAAGAGCGAGGCGATTTCAATTTCGTTTTCAAGTTATTAACTATTACAGGACGAAGCTTTGTATCGTCCACTTTGAAATTTTCTCGCACCTGTTGCTGAGCACTCGTTCAAAATGCAATTTAAATTTGACCTTCGGCTTTCGTCGTATTTCGGATGAGGGTACCTATGGGGCTCGACTTTGAAAAATTAACAACCACAACGAAATGCTAAAACTGTAAAAATATTAATATCTCGGAACTTCTAGAAGAAATCGGTATTTCAAAATTTTGTTTCATTTCTTAAAATTCGGTTTCGAAGTTAAAAATTCTGAAAAAATTCATAAATGTGCATTCGAACAGCTAAAATATGCCTGATTTTTTTCAGAATTTTCAGTTAAAGAGGGTAAGAGAAATAGCGGAAAAACTTGATTTTATTCATCACCCCATTACTACCCCCCATGTCGACGTATGGGGTTGAAAATTGGCACAAAGTATGTTCTTTGGATGAGACATCGAATAGCTTATTGCAAATTCGAATCAGTTCATCAAGAATGAAAAATAAAAATTGAACGTGTAAAATCCAAGATTTGTTGAGTGATCAATTAATTCGCCTAATGAATCTCAGAGTGAAATACTATTTCTACTCTAAAACCTCTGGCTTCTCCTCTTCCAATCGCCTTCCACATTCCCTGCTAGTCGCTATACACTAATTGTCTGCCCTTAATAATTACGTTTAACGTACACACTAATTAGAAAATTCCATTACGCTCGAGCCACCATTCCTCGGGTTAATTCCGGCATTTCAGGTCCCGGAAACGTATTAGATCTTCGCGGAACCTTCAAAACCTTGTCGGGGTTAAGCATATTTTCGTATAATCATTTATTATTAAATATTCAGATGTAAAATGAACACTCTACCCATTCTCGTAAAATCGTGGACATTCAAACAGAAATAGTTTCGTTACAAAAAATAGTAGAGCAATAAATTTGGGTTCATTTTAAAGCCTCACTTTCTCAGACAATTATTAATTTTTTTTTTTTTAATTTTGCCAGAGGCAACAGGTGAAAAACTGAGGACACGTCTATTGTCGAGAAAGTTCAAAATTCAAACGGTTGTAAAAACGTTAAAAAATTTTTTTCGTAAACGAACTTACCATAGGTTTGAAGATTGGAGTTTCTAGTTTACATAATGAGATATTATAAATTGAGCCACGATTTTTTCTAGTCGAGTTATCGATTTTTCAACGAAAGGTATCGGAATAATGCAAGCTTCGCCCAACTGGTTTCTCATTTTTCTTTCATAAGGCGGCCAAAAAAAATCGTACATCGAGTTTTGAGGTCTCGTTTTAAAGGGGAAGCTTCGATCTCTAAATCCGTGGAGGATTTAGCCCCGAAAAAAATTGTGATCCAATAAACAATCGTGCGGCAATCTCTGAGACGAATTACCATGTCATAACCCCGACTTATATTGAAGATTCCAGAAGTCCGATTACTAGATGCCTTCTCCGCGAGATCTCCGGGGGTAGCTACCCCCCACCCCTCTGGTCCACCAACGTTTTCCTATCCGCCAATCCTTCAGCACTATCCGTGCCCCCCCCCCCTTCTCATCGTCCTTCGATCCTTTGTCCCTACGGTGGGTTGTGTGTTCCATGTCGCGATATTGGAGTTTAGCTAACCCGATCGAACCCGTCGGAATCCTGAAGGGCGCGGAAGGACATCGGGATAATGTCGTTTAAAGGCATAGGCTCACTCCATTAAAATGCCAGTCGTTCCCGCTAAATCTCACCGCCTCTTCATTCTCAAACTCGCCTAAGTGTAGACTGAACCGTTCAGTTCTAGGCGAACCAGAATTCCTCGACGTTTGATCAACGTTCTGACGATCTTCACATGGATCAGTAACGATCTTATCCAACACGAACATGCGACAACACTGCGAGAGCCGAGAAATTCGCAAATTTCGAATTTCGAAGCTAGTTTCAAAGAACAATAGACGCTCCGGGTTCGTTGTAAACAATCGAAATTTTTATATTTTATTCTCCGTTATATGCCCAACAACTTTTGTTCGAAACATTTTTTTAAACAACGAATAGTTTACGAGAAAATGAGGTGTAACGGATAAGTGTCCGCGCCCGGTCCGCAGAGCGCGCAGCGAGAAACGGGTGATAAAAATGTATAAGAAACTTTCTAACCTGAGAGGAGTACAGTGGATACAATTTGTGTTCCACTTGGATATCAAAATTGCAAAATAATTTATTATTGAATAGTTCAAATAAAAAATATATAAAATACTTTCTAAACTGAGAGGAGTACAGTGGACACAATTTGTGTTCCACTTGGATATAAAAATTGCAAAATAATTTATTATTGAATAGTTCAAATAAAAAATGTATAAAATGCTTTCTAAACTGTGAGGAGTACAGTGGACACAATTTGTGTTCAACTTGGATATAAAAATTGCAAAATAATTTATTATTGAATAGTTCAAATAAAAAATGTATAAAATGCTTTCTAACCTGAGAGGAGTACAGTGGACACAATTTGTGTTCCACTTGGATACAAAAATTGCAAAATAATTTATTATTGAATAGTTCAAATAAAAAATGTATAAAATGCTTTCTAACCTGAGAGGAGTACAGTGGACACAATTTGTGTTCAACTTGGATATAAAAATTGCAAAATAATTTATTATTGAATAGTTCAAATGAAAAATGTATAAAATGCTTTCTAACCTGAGAGGAGTACAGTGGACACAATTTGTGTTCCACTTGGATATAAAAATTGCAAAATAATTTATTATTGAGTAGTTTAAATAAATACAGTTCGAAGTACGAGCCTCGATGCCTGAGTTTTAGTAGTCGAGTGATAATGTTCGTGGCAACCATAAGTTGGTGGGCGACATAGCGTTTGTAATTGAAGTGGTAGTCCGTAGGACATTCTCTAGAATAACAGATTCAATTGGTTCCTTCGGCAACACTTTCATGCTCGACCTTCCCGCGGAGGGATTCGAGCGGACATATATCTGTGCGATCTCGACGGATCGATTCACACGTACGTGCACGTGCACGGCCGCGACAGGTGAAACGTCCACGTTCCGTTTCTGCTTCTTTATTGTTATTCCTTTACGCCTCGGCTCCACCGGAAGTGAAGTTGAAACACGGATAAAAGACTCCGGCTACCAATCGGACGGTGTTCAATTAAAAGCGACCTCGCCCGGGGAAATGAGGGGGCTTTTTCGATTGGACGAACAACCACAATATGCTGCACCGAAAATCTTTAAGAGAATTGCGATTCCTTCACACGCCGTTTACCGGTGAATCATTCCCCGCGTTTTCACAAAGGACCACGTCCGACGCAGGGGGATGAGAAACTGTTCGCCAGGAGAACGGATCTTGTAATTTTCTGACAAATTTGCGAACATTTTCCGACCCAAATATCACCAAATCCACTGTACAATTATTACTCTTTCATGCCCCGTTGCTGGAACGTCGAAAATAAAAACGAAACAAGAAAAATATCGACACTGGTAAGCGAGACGATACTAATTTTGCTATATAACTTTTTTGCCAGTAATGATTTATTTATGAAACTTTTACTGCCTTGTTCGCGACACCTTTCCGGTTAAAATGATACCAAACACGATAGAGTTCCGTTTATATTTACGCGTTTAATACACGAAAGTGTGGAACCTCTATTATCCGAACTGACCAGTGGAATGCAAATATTTGAGCAATAGAGAAGTAATTTTTCAAAATTACTCAAGTAAATTTTTACCAATCTGTTCTCCGGATCGTTGTGCATACAGATCTCTTCAGATTGAATGTAATTTGTTTATTTATTAAACTGTTCGAATAATCGAGGTTACGCCAATTGGGTCGTGTTTGGGCTCAAATTAATCGGGAAAACGTCACGAGTACGTTAATGAAACGTTGTTGAATACAGTTGCAGCCTGAGCGCCGGGAAGTTTAAAAAACAATAATAAACAGAGGGATAGTTATTGCAGGGATAACCCCGAGTCATTAATCGTTGCAGATCTGGCCGTTACAGTTCTCGCAGCTTCATTAGACCGTGCAGGTATCGCGAGATCAAATTGCAACTGTGAACACGATACGCAAGATCTCGATCACGTTGTTTGCCAACGTCCTCTGTGAACAATTTCCCCAAAAAAGAAACAAAATCGCGAAATTCGGATCGTTTAACGACAATTAAAATCGTACAGTCTTCAGTGACTGGGGAAAACTTTTCAAAAGAAGAAAATGATAGTGATTTCTATAGTCCACCGTTTCCCGAGTGCTCCTTCGGAACAAAGATAATCGAGGAGAGTCTGTCCGGCCCTCCGCTGTCGAGTTAGCTGGTGAACATGTTCTGAAATGTGTGAAATCGATGAGAAAGTTTCGCGACCGGAATAAAAAAATGTCTGCGGTCCTCGAGTCATAGTTCGCGGGCTTGTCTTTCCCGCTTGGGCCCGACGCGCGACGTGGCCCGATAGTTGAAGCTTCTTGCGAATTGGATTGCTCACCGGAATCCTTTTCTTTCGTGAAATATTTATTTCGTCAGCGTTTCTCTTCCATAGAACAGCTGAGAAAAATTGTAGAGCAATTTTCAAAATGTCTTTCGAAAGGGGAAACTTCGATGTTTAAATCTGTGTCAGATTCAGTGGGGAAGAAAATTTTTTAAAATTTCTGCAGACGTTTGAATTTGTGCCATTATTGGAAAAAGTGTATTCAGTTTCCCACCCTCGATATTACTTAAAAATATTTGTTTTTTTTATGAAATAGGGGATGTAAAAGTAGGGGCTTGAAGTTTCAAAATGAGTCCATTGTCATGCCACTATTTTTTTTTTTGCCACAATTTAAAAATAAATTACCACAATTTAAATATCAATTTTTCCTTACTATCACAATTTATGAAATAGGGGATGTAAAAGTAGGGGCTTGAAGTTTCAAAATGAGTCCATTGTCATGCCACTATTTTTTTTTGCCACAATTTAAAAATAAATTACCACAATTTAAATATCAATTTTTCCTTACTATCACAATCTATGAAATAGGGGATGTAAAAGTAGGGGCTTGAAGTTTCAAGATGAGTCCATTGTCATGCCACTATTTTTTTTTTTTGCCACAATTTAAAAATAAATTACCACAATTTAAATATCAATTTTTCCTTACTATCACAATTTATGAAATAGGGGATGTAAAAGTAGGGGCTTGAAGTTTCAAAATGAGTCCATTGTCATGCCACTATTTTTTTTTTTGCCACAATTTAAAAATAAATTGCCACAATTTAAATATCAATTTTTCCTTACTATCACAATTTATGAAATAGGGGATGTCAAAGTAGGGGCTTGAAGTTTCAAAACGAGTCCATTGTCATGCCACTATTTTTTTTTGCCACAATTTAAAAATTAATTACCACAATTTAAATATCAATTTTTCCTTACTATCACAATTTATGAAATAGGGGATGTCAAAGTAGGGGCTTGAAGTTTCAAAACGAGTCCATTGTCATGCCACTATTTTTTTTTGCCACAATTTAAAAATTAATTACCACAATTTAAATATCAATTTTTCCTTACTATCACAATTTTTCCTTATTACCACAATTTAAATATCAATTTTTCACGTGTGCAAATAGTTTTTGACGAAAGGGGTTTACCATAGATGTCACTGCACTCAGAAAAGCTGGTTTAAATATTGGCATATTCTCGCAAAGTGTATCAACCATTTGAAAGCCTGCAGGCAGCTTCTTTGGCTCACATTTTCGAAATACGAAGCTCAGAAAAGGGGTTGCGAAAGAAAATCGATTTTCGAACCCGTCAAACCGAGGATATCCATTAAACCCTTATCTTAGGGGATCAAATGGCAGTGAATGCGGCTTTCGATGATGCGATGAATCACCCCCATCATCGGAAAGTATAGATAAGAGCCTCCGGTACTTCACCATGCGGAGCAACACACCTCACTGCTCACTGACAATTAGAGAAAACGTTAAGTACAGTTCGACAGAAATAATACTGTAATTAATGATGAATTCTGGCCATTTAATGAGTGGACTGCGAATTTTATATATTTGTGAAAAAATCAAATGAGAGAAAAAAAATATCATTCGTTTCCAACTCAGTAAAATTATTTAGCAGCCCCTGTTGCAATTTTTATTTTGCAAAAAAATCCACGGTCCATCGACTTGTTGCAAAACGTTGGCGGATTGATTGCAATATAGGGTGATAGATATTTCATGTTTCATTTGAGCTCTCCCATCGGCCCTTAAAATATTTCAACGTTTACAGTGTATTAATAACCGTGGTGCTTAAGTGATTGATCCGATACGTAATATTCATACACCTATATTGTGGTCAGCTAAATGTTGTTATGGCTGTGGTGGTTATTTTGAGCTCGCACGACCGGGCTTCGCTCGATTATAATTTTGTCTAGCGATGGGGGGTAATTAGTGCATCTTTCTGCAAAATAAAAATCGTTCAAGTCGATTAATTCGTGTCTCAACAATTTTGTATTTGATCTGCTTCAACAGACTGTGAATTAATCGAACACAAAAAAGGAAAAACATTTGAAGGACTGAAAAGTATTTTCAAATTAATTTAAACTGAGTAAAATGATTGTGAAAAAAGAAAATAAATAGAAAGTGGGCACTGAATCTTGCATTTTTATTTCGCACAAAAATCGACAGTTTATTGGTAAAAATTAATAGACGTTTCACCGGAGAAATTAATATTTGAAATAGTGAATTAAAAAATTGAAGAGTATTCATTTAGTCTATTAAAATTATTTAAGAAAAGAAAATTCTTGAGTGGCTTTCGTATCGTGCAACTAGTGCAGAAAATGTTTATTTTGCATAAACATTCGCAGTTTAATGGCGCGAGTTAATTGCAGATTGGGGATTGAATGTTTGTCCGCAGTGTTATTTTGGGACACACAGTACTCTTTCAGTTTGTTCTGCTTTGACGCGAACATATTCTTCGTGCCATCAGGCTTTAAAAGCATTCACTTTAAAATTCTTCAACGACACATTTTCCATCTCTTTTTCGCGATGCTTTTGCCCTCTTATTGATCACGTGTATGTATTTGTCATGTGCCCCTTTGAGGGATGAGTTAATGGCCTCATTTTGCTTACGTTATTCCGTAGGAATGGAAAATGCTTCTTTATTTAATCGTTCGACGGTAAACGGGACGCTATTCAGCCTGAAACGTTTTGTACATATGTGTGTTATTATATAATAAACGTGGAGCGCGTTCTCCGATATTAAATTTGTTATAAAATCTACTTCTTAGATGCTCGATACTGTATTTATTCATGCATTCTATGCACGGATTAATATCACATACTGTACTGCATAATTTAGCCAACTACCAAAGACTAGTACTGAAATAATAAAATTATTATATCGTTGGAAATTCGAACAACGAAATAATTCATTTACGTGGGAATAAGCTCAGGCAGAATTTCCTCAAAATTTCATTAACCAAACAATCCCAAATTCCAGTAATCACAAAATATGTTTATTGACATTCCATAGAGTTTCGTCCAATAATAAACGCGTTAAATATTACGTCGAAAAATCGAATGCAAACAGTGCACATAAATATTTCGTTTGTACTGTTTTCCCTAAAATTATAAAAAAAAGAAATAAATATCTTCCAATTAATGAAATACTTTTTCGCATAAAAATCCGTAGTTTACACGTTGGTATAACAATGGAAATTTCCGAAAAATCGTGAAAAAAAAATTTGGAATAATCCTGAAAATATTTTCACATTTTCCTATCGCAAAAATCGAACTTCAATTTTCTCTTCTTCTAATGATTTCCTTCGCATCCGAAAAAAGACCATAATCTGGAAATGTGCGGGTCCATTCATTTTTTTTCGGACGACTTTTCCAGCACGAAAAAAGAAGCGAGGCACCGTCGCTCGGCGGTCTCGGATTAATTTCCTCTCGATTGTTCTCGCCGCGCTATACATATAGCCGCGAGGCCTATTTCCCAAATGGGTTTCCACAGATCAAGGTAATTCGCTTTTTGGATTTTCCGCGAGGGTTTCGCCCGAACAGTGGGCACGAGGAGGAACGCGAACATGAACTTTAAAAGCGTCCGCGTCCATTTTTAGCGTTAATACCAGCCACTGGAGGTCAGTCGGAACGCATGAATGAGAGCACTTTTATGTACGACAGTCTTGAATGGAAGTACGAACGTTTTGTAAGCTACCTTTTCTTCTCTATTTTGCGCTTCGTTTTTCCATCTCTTTTTTTCCCCTCCTTTATACCGAGCTGTCGCGATGAAATCGGGATTGCGTGCGGCCAATTCCTACACTCATGCACAAAACGATAGCACGTGCCAGCTATACTGCATTTTCTCGAACGTTACACCAAATTTCTGTACGAAAGACGTATTTATACTGCTAGTGAATAATTGTTTAAATCATGGATACTGATAGCGTATTTACAAAGTTTACACAAATATTTTCAAAAAGAAGAAAGTCGCAGTTACCTTCCAGATAATGACCAATAGCCTTTCTGTTAATTCAAGCATCCTATTTGGCAGGGATTAATACTGAAAATGCCCCCAAAAAAATTTCCTTGAAGTGGGAGATTCCTGAGGCCATTCCAAACAACTTTTTCCTTTACGAAAATTTTCTCCGAGTCTTCGTTGAGGAGTTATTGAAGAAAAACACGGACCAATCCGAGCGCGGCTGCAGAGGTCAGGCCCCGCCTCGGTCAGTGACCTGCCGCCGGGGCGGAGTCCGTCCGCCGTAGCCGCGTCCCGATTGGTCCGTGTTTTTCGTTAATATCTCCCGAACGGAGCCACGGAGAAGATTTTCGTAAAGGAAAAAGTTGCTTGAAATGATCTCAGGAATCTCCCTGTTGAAGGAAATATATTTTCGAGACAGTCTATATTTTTACAAAGAAAAAAGTTACTATTTACCAGGTAGTTAATAACGAATTTTCCTTTTCTATCTTTGTTGAAAGATTCCGCGCAGTCTGAGAAATTAAGAGCGTATCATTTTGTCGAGGAGTGTACCTCGCAACGTGCTCCACGCGAGAAACCGCCCCCGCCGTCGCGCAAAATCCTCCGCATGACTTTCCCCTTGAACAAACGCACTGTCGTTACTGTAGATTACTATGGCACACGGATTTCATACCCGCGGCTGGTGCGAGCCTCGTAAAGGACCGGCGGATTTGTATTCAAAGGCGATATTGTGTTCGACTGAACGTGAAACTTGGTTATTTGGCCGTGCACCCGGTTTTACGTTTGTCTATTCATCCGCTTGTGACAAACGCTGTTGATCTTGATGAAGTGTCAATAATAGCTCCTCGCGTCGCTTATTTATAGAACTGTTTTCTAACGACTGTTCCCTGCTGCAAGTATGCACCAGGCGTAGCTCCGACCACAGACGGCGGCGCCCGGGTCTGCTTTGACCCGTCGTCAATCACCCAGTTTCTAAATATCACAGAATCAAATCAATAGAAAAATGTATGTACGTCCAAAAATATACTTTAAAAAATGCTAAATAAATCCGTGAGTCGATCTTAAGGGGGGGTGTTTGCAATAAATTTTGTTGGTTAAATTCCAGCAATTTCAACAAATCAACACCTTCCTTTCGGAAAGCCCGCGGTCTGCTTATCGGGATCGGCGAACGCGTGTCAACAGAAAAGCCAATCAAAGAGTATAGCCCAGTCGGAAAGTTAGGGTCTCGAGAGAGCAAACCCCCGAACCGAGAAAGTTGTTCCCTTACCATAACCTATCACCCGGACCGATATATTGCATTATAAATCCCGGCGGATCCCGTGAAATCGCAGCCGCGTATCAGCTGCCGTTAGTTTCGACGGTGCGGCTCATTTTAGCCGCTGGTGCTGTTTTTTTTTTTTTTTTTTTTTTTTTTTCGATAGATCATCATGGCAGCACAGCGCGAGAGCGTGGTTAATTGCGGCGCCCTTCTTGGAAACTCATTGAGCCGGATTTTATGCAACCGGCCGCCAGTTTCACGGTTTGCTGCGCGAAATAAACCGATCGCTATCGGAAATAACAACGGAGGAATCGTAAAATGCTATCACGGTTAGGTTGTCCCCATCGATTCCTGCCGGGATCATGCTAGTCGAATCGAGAGAACTCGAATCGACGTTTCGACATAGTCGAACTAGCATTTCACCGGGCGGCCGACCGACGGGCGGCTAGGAATAGCTATCGGCATCGCAGCATATTATTATCTTTGCCATTAAAACATCCCCTTTAGTTAGCATTTCACCTTGCAACAGGGACAAAGTTCCGTCGGTGTGAGCGAATGTGTGTTGGAGGGTGTACCCGATCTTACACGCCGCTGATCGACAAAGTGAACAGGCGTCGTCGACGTATTAATATCTAGGGCCCATAGCTGGCATCCTCGGCCCCCCCTCCTTCTACCCTCTAATGCTCCTTTGCTACGGGGGTTCTCGCTTCTGACGTTCAAGATTCTTCGACGTTGCGAAACAACGTTCCCGAGGGTCTATTGAAGGCACCCCCGCCTTCTATACCCAGCCCGGGTCGCGGCCGTGACCTCGAAGCTTTATTTGATTCTCCGGCTAGGCGTCTCTGGGCCCTCTTTGATACCTTGATAGTGACACTATTTACCAGGGACCTGGAATAATATTTTCTCTTGGACTTGAGTTTAAAGTTGCACCCACTAGTTTGTTAGTTAGAGGAATTGATATTTTGACAATTATTCGCACCAGTTTCATTGGGGGACAGTGTGTTCTGGGCCCAATTTGCTACCTCAATAGTAGCACTTTTTTCCTAGGGACCAGGAATAGGATTTACTTTCTCAGATTTGGGTTTAAAGTTGCATTGACTAGATTGTTAGTAAGGGGAATTGATATTTTGCCAATTATTCGCACCAGTTTCATTGGGGGACAGTGTGTTCTGGGCCCAATTTGCTACCTCAATAGTGGCACTTTTTTCCTAGGGACCAGGAATAGGATTTACTTTCTCAGAATTGGGTTTAAAGTTGCATTGACTAGATCGTTAGTAAGGGGAATTGTTATTTTGTCAATTATATTCCCCAGTTTCATTGGGGGACAGTGTGTTCTGGGCCCAATTCGCTACCACAATAGTAGCACTGTTTTCCTAGGGACCAGGGATAGGATTTACTTTCTCAGATTTGGGTTTAAAGTTGCATTTACTAGATTGTTAGTAAGGGGAATTGATATTTTGTCAATTATTTGCACCAGTTTCATTGGGGGACAGTGTGTTCTGGGCCCAATTTGCTACCTCAATAGTAGCACTTTTTTCCTAGGGACCAGGAATAGGATACTTTTTCAGATTTATGTTTAAAATTACATTGACTAGATTGTTAGTAGTGGGAATTGATATTTTGTCAATTATTTGCACCAGTTTCATTGGTGGATAGTGTCTTCTGGGCCCAATTTGTTACCTCAATAGTTGCACTCTTTGCTAGGGACCAGGAATAAAATTTACTTTTTCAGATTTAGATTTAAAATTGTGTTGAATAGGCTGTTAGTAGTAGGAATTGATATTATGTCAATTATTTGGCCCAGTTCTATTGGGGCCAGTATGTTCTAGGCCCAATTTTTGCTACCTTGAGAGTGGCACTTTTTTCCTAGGGACCAGGAATATGATGTGCTTTTTCAGATTTGAGTTTAAAATCGCATTAACTAGGTTGTCAATAATGGGACTTACCCAATGGGACTGTCCCAATGTGGGACTTACTTAATGTGGGACTTACTTAATTATTATCTTACTTATATAGTTGAGAAACGTCTATGTCAGAGACGAAGCTTGACAGTTATCTCGGAAATTGTTATAGGAATGAGCAGGGTAAAAAAATGAAAGTAAAAAAATGAAAATAAAATGAAATAAACTAATAAATCAAATTCCATGTTACCGTGAAATTGTTCTCGGCGAAGTGCAACATATGTACTTTTATATATTGCTGATCGATTGACCCGAGGAGTAAACCATTGTTAAAATCAGAACTTCTCCGGTTATTCCAGGAAGGTCTCCAATTATCCCACGGTGTAGTATGCATCATTTCAGACTAAGTAAGCCGATGTCACTGAATATTTAGTGTTACCGTTAATATTAACGCTGATATACGGTATACCGGCTACATCTGGTTGAACGTGGTTCATTTACGGTTCGTATGATTGATATATTATGACCGGCGTAGGTAACTGCTGTATAATTACATGCCAAATTCGGTTCAGGACAAACGTAGAAGCCGAGAGCGACCGAATGCATCAATAACAGTGGTCCTACGGTGCTTCGTGGCGTTTACCGCGTATTGTTTAAATATCTAAATTGTAAATCGAACGTCAAAATGTTTCCATTGTTGACTCGCTGGGCTTCATAAATTTGTTTCGCATAAAAAGTGGTTATTTCGCGTTTCTACTCAATTATATGCTCACGTGACAATGATATTACAAATTCAATTGTAAAGAATACGAACAAAAATGTTTAAAATTTCTATTATAACAATTTTTGAAAGGTTGTAGGTAACGGATAAATTCAATTTTATCTGTTACATGTGAATAACGAATAAATTCAATTTTATTTGCTAATATTTAATTCTGAATAACATCAGTCTAATAAAGTACCAAACTATAGCGCCCCCCCCCCAATACTATACCAAACTATAGCGTTCCCCCACCACTACCAGCCATAATTCAATGACCATCCTATCCTGTTTCTCGAAATTGGAGTTTTCAGAGCTCATTGAAAGAGAAAACGATCAAATGAATCCTTTTCATCGAACATCGAAAAACACATCAAACGTTCCAATACATAGTTAGTGGGGAATATTAATCATTTAGCATCGTTCAAAGAGCAAAGTAACCGAGTTCCATCCACAAAATTGATTGCACATCGAAGTAATAATTGTCGATCGTACGATATAATATTTTTTGATTTGTTTAATAACAATGCGTGTAGGTCACATTGTAAATATTAAAGATATGCAACAAGATGAGTTTGTTTAATTAGAACCGAGAGTTATAAAAATTCTACGGTCACGTGTTTTCCATCATAAAGTTAATTACTTTCTTATTACATGTAACGTGGCAGAAGCGTTTGTCCTTGAAACATCACTGGCCTGTAAAATTACGAAGCCCCTTTCACTGAACGGTATTGATTATAAAAAGTACCGTTCATTGCGTGAAGTTTGCAAGTACGATGATTTGCAAAATGGAAAAATATAAGCATACATTTTGCAGTCTGACGAACATCTTCGTTAAATTTTTCATGCGAGCAAATAGTCGAGAATGGTTAAAATCAACGGAAATCCAGCTTCTAGAATTTGTTTTTCCAGCATGGTAAAGAAGAAATAAGTTTCGTGAGAAATTCGAAGAAACTCTGATTCGAAATTGCAACTTCGCTTCGGAGTTCCGTTTAAGTAAATTATTCAGTCAATTTGTGCCGATTCCAATTTTATGTAATTTAGAAAGCATTAAACGTTATGTTGATGTAAATTTTTAATATGAAAAAATTAAATTAGTATAGTACGTCCCATTTTCTAAGCAAACCACATTTACTCGAAGCAATTTTTAAACTAATTACGTTATGGAATTCAATTTCGTTAGTGAAGTCATTAAAATCTTGAGAACTCCACAAAGGTCCTTAATGAAAAGTTATAAGTTTGATAAAATTCTATGGGGGTTCGTTGTTGTTAATATTTCAGCAGATGTTAAACCATGCTTCGCATTTCTGATCCTCATACCCGTTTAGCATAAATATTTAATCAATTCTCGAAATTATCAGAATAATTATACATTATCAAAGTATTCTAAAATCCAGGAATTTCTATAGTCTAATGCAAGAGATTCCTCTCAGTTCAAGGACACCATAAGATCATACTGTCATTAAATTCTTCTTGATCTACAATGCAGTACAAAATGCACAGTGTCATTAAAAAAGAGAACTTTGTTATTAAAGATGACCTTGACCTTTTATTGAAGACGGCCTTGACCTTTCAGCGAAGATGACCTTGACCTTCCAGTGAAGTAAAATATTTTTTAAACTCTCCTCACTGCTTTTTGCAGCCAATGGAAATTATATTGACGTATACTGTTCTCTGTAAAATGCTTTTTTAAAATTATTATTTTGTCACAAATGTATGTTCAGAACATGGGAGCAAACATACTTCGTCGGTCCTCCAAGCATTCGAGATAATTCCTCCGTCGTCTTCGTTATCACGTTGTCTGTCATGGCTGACCTGAAGAACAAAACAACGCCAGTGGTGTCTGCAAGGTCGACACTTCCCTTCTCTCTGCTACTAAGTAGTAGTACTCGACCGGTGAGAAGGTCAGACACACCACGCGACAGTATCTCTCTTTATTTATTCTTAATGTTGCGTTCCAATTTTCTGGAAAAATGTTCCCAACAAATTTCGTCCGCATATATACAATTTTTAGTTTACACAAAAATCCACAAAACTGACTTGCAAAAGCAAAAATGTTCTATCTGAACTACACTGAATTACATTTTGAATTTCTTTTTTTACATTTTGAATGAATGAATGAATTATTTAATTCTCCAAAACACACCACGCGACAGTCTCCCTCTATCTATTTATTCTTAATGTTGCGTTATCGTTTCAATTTTATGGAAAAATGTCCCCAAAATATTTCGTCCGCATATACAATTTTCATTTTTCACAAAAATCCACAAAACCGACTTACAAAAGCAAAAACTGCAAAAATGATCTGCTTGAATTACACTGAATCAGATTTTGAATTTCTTTTTTTAGGTTCTGAATGAATTAATGAATTATTTAATTTTCCAAAACACACCACGCGACAGTCCCTCTCTCTATTTATTCTTAATGTTGCGTTATCGTTCCAATTTTCTGGAAAAATGTACCCAAACAATTTTGTACGTATATACAATTTTTCTTTTCCACAAAAATGCACAAAAAACTGACTTGTAAAAGCAAAAATGTTCTACCTGAATTACACTGAATTGAATTTTGAATTTCTTTTTTTTAGGTTTTGAATGAATTAACGAATGATTTAATTTTCCAAGACACACAGTGCGACAGTCCCTCTCCCTATTTATTTTTAAATAAATTATTTTTAACCACTTACCTATTTTTTTGAAAAATGAACCCAAAAAATTTCGTACGTCTAAAAACAATTTTTCCTTTCCACAAAAGTCCACAAAACTGTCTTGCAAAAATTATCCAGCTGAATTACAATGAATTAAACGAATTTCTTTTTTTAGATTTGAATAAATGAATGATTCAATTTTCCAAATTCTCTCAATACTTGCTTTAAATCGCACTCGCTCATTTCGGTCATGAATGCATAAAATGCGTCGTCGAATGGTAATGGCCAAGCGATGCAGATAACAAGATCCGATGAATTTTGATCGGGGTGTCCCGGTGCAAGAAGCGTCCGAACGCATCTCGCGTTCCAGAACAATAAATCTCCGGTAATCCCGATGGCCAGTAGGTGTGAACGTGACTTTATCGTCGGCGGTTCGGCGCTTGTTGCGCACGCATATCCGATTTTCGCGGGGTTTCGCACTCGAGCCGCGTTCTGTTCCGCGCGTCGTCCCCTCAGTAGGCCACTGTCATTCCGTCGAGCTGCATCTAGCCCGCGGAGTCCGCTTCTCGGCCGCCCACGCGAGTCCATAGCGCGCGAATCAAACACGGCAGACAATCGAAACTTTCCCGCGCACCCTGTGTGTGTGTTCAATCTCCTCAGGTTGACCCTCATTTCATCCCCCCGACCCCCAACCACCCCCCGACCCACAGAACCCATTCTATTCATTGAATTATCATCAACAATTCCATCGCATCTCTGCTCGAAGCACACGTGCATTTGCTAACGACACCTCCGAGCCTCTTCCACCTGGGATCGTCTGTTGCAACCTTCTGTAATCGTTTCCATGGATCGGTGAACCTAATCATTGCTGAACCTAAAGATTCATCGAGATAGAAATTGGTGGATTCAAATATTTCTGAGCCTAGTTACTGGTGGAGATTGAGTTTGCTGAATCTAGCAATTGGTGAACCTAAAGATTGAGAAATTTAAGAATCATATAACACAAAAATTGCTGAACCCAGTTATTAGTGAAACTAGGAATTTGTGGACCTAAAAATTGCAGAACCTATTGCTGCACCCAGCAATTGGCGAATCTTAAAGATTACTGAACCTAGAAATTACTCGAAATAAAGATTGCCGAACCCAGAAATTTGTGAACCTAAAAATTGCTGTATCTCAAAATTGCTGAACCTAGTAACTCGTGAACGTATTAATTAGTGTACCTAATGAATCCAAAGATTGCTGAACCTAGAGATTGCTAAATCATTGGTGAACCTAAAGATTACTGAACCTAGAAATTCCTGAACCCAATGATTGCTGAATCAAGAAATTTGTGAACCTAAAAATTGCTGAACTTAGTAATTGGTGAACGTACCAATAGTGGCGCTATAAAAATTGCTGAATCTAAAGATTACTGAACCTGGAGATTGCTAAATCTAGTAATTGATGAACCTAAAGATTGCTGAGTTTAAAAATTGCTGAACCTAGTAAAATCGATGAGCATAGTAATTTGTAAGCCTAAAGATTGCTGAGGAGAAATTTGTGAACCTAAAAATTTCTGAACCCAGTAATTTGTAATCTTAAAAATTGCTGAACCCAGAGATTGCTGGTCCTAGTAACTGTTGAGCCTAACTATTGCTAAATGTAGAAATGGCTGAACCTGGTAATTTGAGGAACTAAAGTTTACCGAATCTAAAAATTGCTGAACCTTGTAATTGCTGAACCCAGCAATTGGTGAACCTAGTAATTCGTGGACCTGAATATTGCTTAATGTGAAAATTTCTGAATCTAGAAATTGCTAAATCTTGTAAATGGTGAACCTAAAAGTTGCTAAATCTAGAGATTGCTAAATCTGGTAAATGGAGCACCTAAAGGTTGCTAAATCTAGAGATTGCTGAACCAAAAAATGGCTGAAATTAAAGATTGCTGAACCCTGATCTTGGTCCGTTCTCTTAAACCGTCGTGTCTGTGAAAATGGAAAAATAATACGTTGGAATTGATCTCTGAGTAATTCGATCGAATTTGTTGTGTTTTGTTGTTGCGGTTCCCATGAATATCAACGAGGACATTGTTTTCTCGACAGTGAACGTTTTCACTCGATCAACCCTTCCCCCCCTCTCTCTCTTTCTCTCTCTGTCTCGCTCTCTGTGCTCGTGTTTTCTGAACGGCTGTTGTGTCGACCGGTTTTCACGGTTCTATATATCGGAAGGTGACGTTGATTATCTCTTGTACAGCTTCGCCATTGTTCCTCGGCGTGCTTGGATTTCATCAGGACGGTAACCCTTATCTTCGACCGCCGAATGGATGTTGGTGACACCCGGCTCTCCTGCTCCTGGCCAACTTTATCCGCGGTTTCGTTCTCCTCGAGTGAAACGGGTAGAGTCGTTCTTAAAGAGGGACTCGTGACGAACTTTCGCGAAAGTACTGTCAATCCTCTTACAGCGTAGTTAATTCGTTCGGTGTTAAACGAGACGTAAATACACAAATTCGAACGTGTCCCGAGTTGCGTCAAAACCGTGCTCACCTGCAGCTCCTGTGCATCTGGGAATTTAGCAAATTTTTTACTTTCGTTGCTTCGGCGGGGAAAGAAAGTATAGTCAATCACTTGAAAACCCTGTTTTTTGGGACGTTGTATCGAGGCTGTATGAATCTTAGAAATCCTAACAATGTTAAAAATTGATAATACAAGATTTAGTATTACCTGGAAATGTTTTAACTGCCTCAACATTGCAGCATTGCAATGCGATATGTTCTATCTTATTCATTAGTGTTGTATTTCGTTAATTTTTATACCTCAAACGAAAGATGAGAGTGCATAACTTTTTATACACTGTATGAATGACAGTATATTTTCTAACACAACGAATTTTTGCAATAGTTACAACGGGAAACGAGAGTGTATACTGTTTAGTGTCGAGTGCAATAATTTCTATTTGATAAGATATTTCATTTTAAAAAATCTATTGGTTAAAATTGACATATATTCGATTAAAAAAGGATCTACTATTTCAAACTGACATCCATTTCATGAAAAAAATATCTATCAGCTAAAATTGACAACTGTTCCAT
Organism: Seladonia tumulorum; assembly: GCA_913789895.3. NCBI lineage: Eukaryota > Metazoa > Arthropoda > Insecta > Hymenoptera > Halictidae > Seladonia > Seladonia tumulorum. The sequence continues at coordinate 9,151,111 of OU565280.1, forward strand.
TAAAAAAACATCTACTATTTAAAACTGACATCCATTTCATTAAAAAAAAAATATCTATGATTTAAAATTGACATTTGTTTGATTAAAAAGACATCTGTTACTTAATATTGACACCTATTCGATTTAAAAAAATATTCTGACCGAGTCCAAGACAAAAAAAAAATTCGTTTCAACTTCTTTCGAACCAACAAGAAGAATTAAGCAATCGTTGTGCAGTAATAGTTTTGCAAAAATATTTTCTGGAGTTTGTGTGCCGCTGTATAAAATTCTAAAAAGATTCCTGGAAAAGTACTGAAGATGCAATAAGTTTGAACTCGTTCGCATTTCAACGAAAAATATTTTACAATGTTAATGAGCGAGGCTCCTGGTCTGAATTTGAAAAGACAGTAAATTTGTTGAGATCTGCTGATCCATTAACACGACGCACGTGTTTCTTTCCCAGATTATTGAAGCTTCCCACGTCTGCGAGAGAATCGCAGACCTCGAACGCGAAGCGGGCCAGCTTCCTGAAAAGGTCCTTGAAGAAATTTGTGGTCGGTGGATCCACCTCTATCCGGACACCTCCATTCTCCTTCCAGTTCATTATTACGGAATGGCCGGATAAAAGAATCCTAATGTTCTCTTTGTTCTCGCGAATATCCCTCCTGATGTGCACTAATGCATCAAATGAATAGATAGAACTTTTCCCAAAGTCTCGTCAAATTTTCTCGATTAATATACACTCGATATATGTCGACAGAACAGGTCTTGTATCGTGCAGGAGACGTACCCTCTTCATGTTTAAACTCCTTGATATAGTGGGGATAATTTCGGTACATTTATCAACCAGGCCTTGGCAAAATTTCACTTCGATCAACAGTAATTCCCAAATCTTTATGCATTTATGGCTTATCAAAATTTTCGAAAAATGCTATGACATAAAATTCGATAGAATATAGTACGATTTTTATTTGTTTTGGATTTAAAGAGCCCGTTCTCATGAAAAACAGGATTCAGTAATTCCTAGACTGCGGATCTTTATGCATTTATGGCTTATGAAAATTTTCGAAAAATGCTATGATATAAAATTTGATAGAATCTAGTACGATTTTTATTTGTTTTGGATTTAAAGAGGCTTCTCCCATAAAAAATAGGATTCAGTAATTCCTAGACTGCGGATCTTTATGCATTTATGGCTTACGAAAATTTTCGAAAAATACTATGATACAAAATTCGATAGAATCTAGTACGATTTTTACTTGTTTTGGATTTAAAGATCCTGTTCCCATGAAAAATAGGATTCAGTAATTCCTAGACTGCGGATCTTTATGCATTTATGGCTCATGAAAATTTTCGAAAAATGCTATGATACAAAATTCGATAGAATCTAGTACGATTTTTATTTGTTTTGGATTTAAAGAGCCTGTTCCCACGAAAAACAGGATTTTATTTCATTCTATCTTCTTAAGATTTGACTACAAAAATTGGAAATTTCATAAACATCAATTTTTATTTGTTTTGGATGTAAAGAGGCTTCTCCCATAAAAAATAGGATTCAGTAATTCCTAGACTGCGGATCTTTATGCATTTATGGCTTACGAAAATTTTCGAAAAATACTATGATACAAAATTCGATAGAATCTAGTACGATTTTTACTTGTTTTGGATTTAAAGATCCTGTTCCCATGAAAAATAGGATTCAGTAATTCCTAGACTGCGGATCTTTATGCATTTATGGCTCATGAAAATTTTCGAAAAATGCTATGATACAAAATTCGATAGAATCTAGTACGATTTTTATTTGTTTTGGATTTAAAGAGCCTGTTCCCACGAAAAACAGGATTTTATTTCATTCTATCTTCTTAAGATTTGACTACAAAAATTGGAAATTTCATAAACATCAATTTTTATTTGTTTTGGATGTAAAGAGGCTGCTCCCATGAAAAATAGGATTCAGTAATTCCTAGACTGCGGATCTTTATGCATTTATGGCTCATGAAAATTTTCGAAAAATGCTATGATACAAAATTCGATAGAATCTAGTACGATTTTTATTTGTTTTGGATTTAAAGATCCTGCTCCCATGAAAAACAGGATTCAGTCATTCCTAGACTGCGGATCTTTATGCATTTATGGCTCATGAAAATTTTCGAAAAATGCTATGACATAAAATTCGATAGAATATAGTACGATTTTTATTTGTTTTGGATTTAAAGAGCCTGTTCCCACGAAAAACAGGATTTTATTTCATTCTATCTTCTTAAGATTTGACTACAAAAATTGGAAATTTCATAAACATCAATTTTTATTTGTTTTGGATTCAAAGAGCCTGTTCTCATGAATAATAGGATCTAATTCATTCTATTTTCTTAAAATTTGACTACAAAAATTGGAAATTGCATAAGCATCCAGTAATCCCTTAAAATTGAATGATTTATGATGAAAAATTCCTCTCCCCAGCGCAGTCTCAAAAATTCGTGTGAACGATTTAATAGCAGAGAGCGAGGAATTCCTAATAAAATGCACTACAGTGGAAGACGGTACAGAGGTGTCGGCAGTTAATCACGTGTCGGTTATACCGGAAGTGTCATCCCTCGAAATCGTATATCATCCCCCCGGGGTGCTGTGTCGCGTCTCCTTTTCTCCAGCGACTCAATTGTTTATAAAATTGTGGTTTTCAGGAGGTCGGAGAAAGTGGTCCCGGTGCAACTGCGCATGGATCCGAATCGTCCGTTTCTGTGTCACTAACACATACACGTTTCTCTTGCTTCGATTTCCCAGATGCATCTCTGTCGGCCCGAAGATATTTCGCAGACGGTCCTCACGAACTTTTGCAGATCTCGAATCGATCGCGTCGACGTGAAATAACATTGTTGCCATATTGTTAAGAAGATTAGGCTGGGCAGAGAGTTGTCTTCTGTAAAAATTGCACACAGCGGGCCATAATTGCTGAATTCCAGGGCATCGTGAACAATTGATTGATTAGGTATAAATACCGCAGGATGTCCGCCGATTGATCTGCATCATTTTCTGCGCTGCTTGTCAAAGGTGCCACCGTCGCCATTTTTTCCTTTTTTCGCAACACCTGTGTTTCTCTCTCTCTCTCTCTCTGTTTGCGATAAACGTGTAAAGATTTGCTCGATCCTCCCCGTCCGAGTCTCCGCGACAGATGCGCACAAGATTTTGGAATAATTCGTGCGAGCCCGAATCCGATCGTGTCAGATCACGGATCGATCGTTGTTGGAAAGTTTCGTGATGCAGTGATCCGAGGTGATCGTCATTCGCCGACTACCGGACCCGAACCACCGAGAAATGGACAAGGACAGGCATGCACAAGGTAAGTTTCGACGTGTGCTCATTGATTTCTATGCGACGGCTATAACCGGCTCTTCGATCCTCCGTGCGATCATTCCCCTCCCTTCCTACTCCCTCGTCCACATCCTGTGGGAGATGTAATTTTCCAGGCGAAAATCAAAACTCCCGTGGCGATTTTAATTCGACGTTTATTCCCCCTCTTGACGATCTTAACAATCGCCCCAAAAATTTTCCGAATATTTTCAGGCGAGAATTTCTGCTCGAATTCCGACAGATTTCTCAGAATTAATCCTGCCAACAGAAATTATTGTTTAAGAGAAAATTAGTCAACCTCCTCTACGTACCAATTAATAGACTGCGGATTTTATACACCCATAACAAAAATGGGTATTTTAAAACAGTAGAAACGTTAGAAAAATTTTAATACGTTCTTACAGTATTTTTAAACTATTAAACATATTAAAAAGGAAAATAAATTTCGCTCGAGTTTGTTGCAATTCAGGTAGAAAATTTTTATCTTGCATGAAGATCCGCAGTCTACTCGTTAAACACGCTCTACATCCCTCCGGTAGGTGTACTGACATTTATCGTCGAGGCCTTGGCGACATATATAGAGGAATCGCTGTACCTAAGAGTAAGAGCGATTTTTTTTTTTTTTTTAGGGGGAAATTGTTGTTTTGGGATCACTTTTATCTCATTAATATTCTGGCTGATACAAAATCCAAAATACTCCAAAAATTTCTGAGATTAACTATCGATTTTTATCATTAATATAGTGAGTTTAAATGAGTACAACGTTCGTGCTGCAGGATGCCACTTTATCCTGACGATTATACTTAATAAATATATGAAGTTGATAAGTTTGTGAAAATTTGCGAAGATTGCACTGATTCAGGAAGATGAACTATGAAAATGGAAGAATTAATGCAGGAATATATTCATCGTGCGGAAAGCAGTATTCCCTCGTTACGCGGTATTACGATTTAGAGCAGGTTAAATATCCGTTACTGAAATTTGCATTTAAAGTAATAAATTCTGCACGCTAAACAGGTTACATTAATGCCAGTTACCTGTGATATATAGTTACGAAATTTAGAGACGGGATGCGTGCAGGTGAAAGAAGAGCGCAGGATTTCGCGTAACTTTTAATCGTTTTCGTACTCCAGTGAAATTTATGCGATATCATTGATAATTATTCCGTGACGATTCAGTGAGCGTAAAAATTTCGTGAACACGAAAATTCAGAGGCACGTTGTATTAATTAACGCCGGGGAACAATTTACGCTTCGACGGGGGTCAATTTTGAAAACAGAAGCTTTTCATTAAAAATTGTGACCGAAGATCAAAGAATATTTGTGGCAGCCATAGTTTAATTCATTCTAACCTTAGCAAATAATATATTTTTTAAATAAATTCAATAGATGGGGGGGGGATACAATTGGGAAATATTAATATAAATTTTATGAACGGGGAACAAATTTTTCTTCAATAAAAAATATTAGAACTTTAAGCTTGTAATGTGATGGAAGTGAATTTTGACTACTTATGGCAGCCACAGTTGAATCCATTCCAATATTAGCAAATAATATGTTTTTTAGTAAATTCACAATAGGTGGGGAGTGCAATTTGGAAATTTTAATATAAATGTTATGAACAGAGAACAAATTTTTTTCCTTAAAAAAATATTAAAAATTTAATCCTGTAATGTGATGGAAGTGAATTTTGACTAGTTGTGGCAGCCATGATTGAATCCATTCTAACCTTAGCACCTAATATACTTTTTTAATAAATTCAATAGGTAGGGAGTTCAATTTGGAAATTTTGAATTTAAACTGTCTGAACAAGGAACAAATTTTTTTCATTAAAAAATGTGATTAAAATTTCAATCTTGTAACGTAACTTCTTCAATAAATGTAATAGGTGGGGGGAGCAGATTTTACTGGTAACTGTGTGATCAAAAAACAGAATCTTTTCGCCGAGGTTTAAAGTCGTAGTTTTAATCTTGCAGCGAAGAAACAGCTGCCGTCTATGACACGAGTTAGTCCCATAAGCTGTGCAAGCAGTAGTATGAAAGTTTTCAACATCGCGGGCTTGTATTGTCCGGGGAAGTGTCGCGCCGACAGTTAACCAAGCTAAAAGTGGTTTAAAAGTACGGATACACCAAGTGCATTTTCTTGAGCGGTTCTTTACAAGGTTCAGGGACAGACCGAGTTTAATCTCACGCATTCAAGAGCATCTCTGTGGAAGATGTCGGGGGGTGCCCTCTTAACCCGCGAAAGACTGACTATCTAACAACGGCGCAGACACAATACCAGGTCAATACTGAAACCAAGCGCACCGGTGCACATGTCGAATGAAAACTGTGAATGGAATGCATTTCTATTCGGTAGTTGCTAAACAACGGTGACAACAACCGGCAGACGATGGAAATATGTCATCCTTGTTTTGTAACAATGGTGCTAATTTACCGTTGCAAAATGGTGCAAACAGTACACCAACATTGTTGAAAGAAATGACATACCATCAAAATAGAAAATTATAATATAGTGGAAACAACAAGGGCAAAAAGAAACATTTTATCATCGTTGCATCAAATTCGTGCAAATACAACATTACAAAATTGTACGAACAATATTTTATCATTGTTGTCTTAGGTTGGTGTGCAAATAGAAAAATATAAAATTGTAGAAACGTTGCATCAAATTCGTGCAAATACAACATTACAAAATTGTACGAACAATATTTTATCATTGTTGTCTTAGGTTGATGTGCAAATTGAAAATTATAAAATTGTAGAAACAACAGGAAACAAAAGAAACAACGTACCTTCATTTGGAGGTTATGCGATAGTGAAAACAATATATTGTAGTCGTTGTATTAGGTTGTTGCATCAGTTGGGTGCAATTTGGAGGTTATGAAATAGCAGAAACAACATATTGTCTTCGTTGTATTAGGTTGATGTGCAAATAGAAAATTATGACATGGTAGAAACAACATAACAACATGGTTACATCAGATTGCTGTGCAAATAGAAAACTATAAAATTGTAGAAACAACGTACCATAATCGTTGCATCAGTTGGGTGCAATTTGGAGGTTATGAAGTAGCAGAAACAACATATTATCTTCGTTGTATTAGGTTGATGTGCAAGCAGAAAATTATAACATACTAGAAACAACATAACAACATGGTTACATGGGATTGCTGTGAAAATAGAAAACTATAAAATTGTAGAAACAACGTACCATAATCGTTGCATCAGTTGGGTGCAATTTGGAGGTTATGTAGAACCAACAGGAAGCCTTCTCATGAAAACCTAGTAAAAATATAAAACATTATGCACATTTGCACACGAATTTTGTATTATACGAATTATATTATATCTTGTAAATATTTTATGAATTTTTCTGTTTAAAAAATCATTTCAATAGACATTTTTAGGTTCGTTTCGCATTTGATCTCGCATGACTGTTATTTCACGGGAAAGAATATCGCAACACGTCTTCGATGAAACGTTCTGCGACATTGCGACGGTTCCGGAAGGTTCGTCCAATTATCAGCGTGATTGTCTTTCATAAATAGAAAAAGTGAAAGGACAGCGACACCGTTCTTTCTCTTTGTGAAGCATTGACCACCCCCGGGCTACCGAACGAGGGCAAATGAAAACGGAAAGAACCGGCTCAAAGTGAGTCGCAGATGAAGAACCAGCTACTTTGTTCGCTGTTTGCTGGCTGCCATTACGGTCTATCCGCGCGACATCATAAAACCGTCGATTACACGGTGCTAGTGTGCTCGCTAACAATTTCGTCGGCTGAGTCCTGTCACGCGTGTGTTTTGTTACTGTCCGCGTCCGGAAGCGTTTTATTTCGCCATACTCTTTGAAACAATTCCATCCCTTTGTCGTTTTATTGTTTGACTTCTTTTAACTGTATTATTGAAAATAATAATTTGACACAATTCCATCCCTTTGTCGTTTTATTGTTTGACTTCTTTTAACTATATTATTGGAAATAATAATTGAAATAATCCATTCTGAATGCGCACTCTCAACAAAATATTTCAGTTTATACAGTTTACATATTATTAATTTCACTGGTTATATACCATAAAGATATGTTTGACAATAATCATTGAAATAATCCATTCTCAATGCACACTCTCAACAAAATATTTCAGTTTATACAGGTTACATATTATTAATTTCACTGGTTATATACCATAAAGATATTTTTGACAATTTTAATAATTTCAGTTATTCTAAAATTGTTGCTTTCAATGCTCCGTGGATCCAGTAACCAAAGAAGCAATTGTCCATTTTTGTTTACGTATTATTAATTTCACTGGTTATATACCATAAAGATATTTTTGACAATTTTAATAATTTCATTTATTCTAAAATTGTTACTTTCAATGCTCCGTGGATCCAGCATCAAAAAAGTGATTGTCAATTTTTGTCGTTATTGCAAGTACCACAGTACACGAATGTGAAATTCTGTAATGTGAAAATCGCTTTGTAGCGAGACGTGTCAGTAGCTGGGAGCGATTATGCTCGCGAGTATGCTCGTTGCCGAGTGAGCGACTCGCGACAATCGTTTCTGATGAGTTCACTATCCCTATTGATTACGTTGAGCTTGTTTAACCCGTTTTCGGATTATGGCAGCCACTGCGGCCCGTAAACTTTGAACGAACAATAACCATGCTTTAATGCGTGTTGATACAATTAATTTTGCCATTTACACTATTCTCTACTTCGTCGAACTTCTAATGTCCCTGAATAATTCGAGTCAACATATTCAGTCAACTGCAACGTTAATTAAATGTTCAACTGGATGGTTAAAATGTACAATCCTCGAAGAAAAAGGACAGCTTTTTGTTGCAATTATTACAACGAGAGAGACATTTTTATTTCGCTCTCGCAGTAAATATTTAATAAATCTTATCATGGAAATCTGCAGTTCGTTTATAACGAGCTTTTGTTATGTTCCTTTCTCCAGAGAGCTCCATGATTTTATTAAAAAACAATCCCTCAATTTAAATTCTCAGCTTTGGACGAGAAATTGAATTTATTAACTATTCGCAGTGGGTCCAGTAAGGGAATTAATATTGATAGCAAAGAAATGAATTCAGAAATCTGTGAATTGATCTAGGCAGATGTTTCAATCTCGGAAAATTAAATTTTTTATAAAAGTCTTAATTGCATGGAATGTTCCAACGAATAAAAATTGTTTTATATATCGTGTTTGCCAAATAAAACGAGTTCAATTATATTTTCTTTATCATCGTAATTCGCGTGCGTAATTTCCAATTTTATTTTGGTGTCGCAATTCCCGCACATACATAATTTGCAATTTAATTTGGTATCGCAGTTTCCACAGACGATTTGCAATTTTATTCGTTGTCGCAATTTCCGCAGGTGATTTACGATTTTAATTGACCTCGTAATTTCAAACGCAATCTCTCCTGAAACGAATGAAAGTTCGAGGGCAAGTGTGAGCCGGAATACTCGCGATAATTGTAGGTCCGAGGAAGCGAGTATAGTGATCGCAAGTGAGTGCATTGCTGTTCGAACAGACACTCGACAGGTAAAATCGTTCGGCTTTATTGGAGAACCTTATTCGACTTTTTTCAAACGGAACGGAAAACGGCGTAAAGATCTCGGATTTCGCGGGAGACGATGCAATCCCGCCATACTTCATTTCTCGTTAAGTAATAATTTCGCGGGTTTCGTTCTTACAGAGGAATTCTGGTGAAACCGACTCTTTTATTCCCACAGGCTGAAAATCCCCTTTCTTTTTTTCCCGTCTGCCCCACTTTCTTCCGCAGACATCGGGAAAACCTCTTCCGCTTAAAAGCGCTAATTCAGTTAAACGGGAACTCCGGGTTAACCGTTGACCCCGAAACCCCGCGGCGCAAGATTTTCCACGGATAATTGTTGCTTTATCGCCGCATACTACCCTCCTCGTTTCCTTTTTGGCCGGTTCTTCTCCAGCCATAAATTACACTAATCGACGGCACTTTTGTCGCAGAAGATGTTCCAACAGAGCTCCGCGCGTTTTATGGCGCTCACTGCGAAGCCAAAGTCGTTTTTGCTCGTCAACGTGAGTTTTTCGAAATGTCCTAGAAGAACGCAAATTTTTCACTTGCAGGATTTACTCTGTTTTTACTGTTGGATCTACTGGTACGTACCTTTTAGCGTTGCGAACTTTTAAATGTGTTCCATTAATTTTTAAAGAGTGCCAGTTGCCTTTGTAAGCAATTTATTAAATAGTCTTCATCAGGGCATTTTTCAACTTTCAGAATTTTTTGTGCTGCAATAGCAAAAGCTATGCGATTGATTTTTATGTGGAACGATTCTCCAGACTCTCCTCAATATAACAGTAATTTTTTTCCAACCCTGCGAATGTTTATACGTGTTCAATTAATTTTTTAAGTGCAAGTCGCCTTTTACCTAACAATTCCTTAAACCGACTTCTGCAGGACATTTTTCAACTTTGAGAATTTTTTGTGCTGCAATAGCAATAGCTATGGGAATGATTTTTGGGTGGAACGATTCTCCAGACACTCCTCAATATAACAGTAATTTTTTTCCAACCCTGCGAATGTTTATACGTGTTCAATTAATTTTTTAAGTGCAAGTCGCCTTTTACCTAACAATTCATTAAACCGACTTCTGCAGGACATTTTTCAACTTTGAGAATTTTTTGTGCTGCAATAACAAAAGATATACGAATGATTTTTAGGTGGAACGATACTCTAGACTCTCCTCAATACGACAGTAATTTTTTTTGCAACCTTGTGAACGTTTACAAATATTTGATTAATGTTTAAAGGGAGCGAGATTCTTTAAGTATCCGAAATTTAAATTTACTATGGGATGTAGTATACTTTCTTTCGTTAGAACCCCTATAACTTAGTATGAAATAAATTGATGAAGTTTAGAACACTTCGATTATTCTCAGAACCCAACTTATTCTCATAACCTTCTGAGCAACCTAACTTACACCAACTGTTATCAGAAATGATTTAGCTACGCAAACAATACAGATTAATTCATAATGCATTGCTGTGTGCTCGGCACGTAGTTCATTCAAACGATCTATCATGTCAATGTAACGTAAATTCATTTGAATTTCACGTTGAATAAATTGTTCTTATCGCATACTGTTGTGTGTGTGTGCGTTATTGCACAATAAATAAACTTTAGTGGTATCAATTCGTGACGCTTTTAGTATCGATAAATCTGTCTAGCACTATTCTGTGCTGAAGAATCGAGAATGCAATTGTTCTCGTGATTTACACAAGTTGTTCTTAATAACAATATTCTTAAAGCGTTTGCAGTTCTGTCACCTAATCATTTTCACCATATTTGCATAAAAACTGCAGTCCACTGACGATATACATTGAAACTAAAAAATGTGTATAAATAATTCGTTATTAATAACATCAATTATTTCGTCCCATGAACTAAAACTTCCTTTTTGAACTATACATTTTTGTCCACGTTTCTTTCACGAATCAACGTACACTCCAATCTTTTTGTTTCTCGTCTGGATATCTCAAACATACTAAAAATCAATGTACCGGGTGACCGATAACAGGTGGTGGTTCGCCCGAAAAGTGTGTGAATCTGCGTGAAAAAATACGTGAAAAATGTAGTGTAAACTTTTTTTATACGACGCTCTGTTTTCGAGAAAATCGAGATTGAAAATCCATCGAGCGCTTAGCCTTTGTAAGTAGATCTGGTCGGTCATGCACAGACGCGTCAGACGAGTCCCATTCAATAGCACAGGCATTCACCGAATTTTCAAACTCAATTTTCCCGAAAACAGAGCCTCGCATCAAAAAATTTTATTCCACGTTTTCGACGCATTCTTTAATATAGAATCACCCCCTTTTTTACCAGTTACCCATCAGCCCCCATAACGAGCGAAATCAAAGCATAATGACGACTCGTATTCAATAGCACACATATTCGCAAAATTTTCAAGCTCGATTTTCCCAAAAACAGAGCTTCGCATCAAAAAATTTTATTCCACATTTTCGACTCAGTTTTTAATATAGAATCATTCCCCATTTTGTCAGTTACCGATCACGACGTATAAAGAGCGAAATCAAAGCAGAATGACGACTCCCATTCAATAGCACACATGTTCACACAATTTTTAAGCTCGATTTTCTGAAAAACAGAGCCTCGTATAAAAAAATTTTATTCTACATTTTGGACTCCCTTTTTAATATAGAATCACCCCCCTTTTCAACAGTTACCGATCACGACGTATAAAGAGCGAAATGAAGGCCGAAAGTTCGTTTTGTGTCGAATTAATGCATACAACAAATAAGTTAATTAAGGGGAAGCACAGGAAAAACTAAAAAGTTAATGAGCAGACGTTATCTAGCAGTATGGAACGTGCACGTTTGCGAAAGAAACTTCTGGGACAGCCTAATGGTAGGAACTGCGTCGCGCAAATAAGATCAGGAACCGAATTAGCCAACATTTCTGAACCCATTCGAGCAAGTTGCTGTTCCGATATTAATTTCGGCGTAATAACAAGTTTGTCCCATCAGCCGAAGATTTAATAGCCGGGGTCCAATTCATTAGTCTAAGAGTTTAACTGGTTGCAACCTACACACGGAATGCCGTGCGCAACGTTAGAAAATCAATTCCCCGATTCAATCAAGGGCTTACAACGGTCGTTCGAATATTCAATTTATGATCCACGGGTACGTTACCTTCGGTATATAGTATTCGGTACATAATACCGCATCGTTTTATCAGCGCGTCCGAGACCTTTTATATTTCTGGCTTTCGCAGATAGTCGCAGCTTTTTCGCTGTTTTATAGTCGCCGGCGGTCCCACGGTGATATAAACCTCGTAAATTAGTACGTTTAGCTTCCTCGAAGCATTCAGAATCTGTGACGAATTACCGTCCACTCGTTTCCAGACTGCGAATTTTTATGCAAAATAAAACTGTGCCTCTCAGTTGCGAAACGCAGCAGCTAAAATTAGTGTTATTTGTTTCTTCTCTTAATGCGTTCGATGCACCTGTGCTCTTCAATTTTTAAGTGGTTTTACCGTGGCATAAAATTCAGATCGAAATTTCCTGCAAATAATTTTAATCAGTGCTCGGATTAAATTCCGATTTGTTTCATTTATCGCGAGCTTTATGACGGAGACGGTAAAGTTCACTTAAAATTAAATTTTCAGGAAAGATTTTTAGTTTTATGCCGATCTTTCTATGTTTATTGACCGACAGCACGTACCACGTCATAAAACACGGTTTATGACGTGTGATCAACTGACTGCGAATTTCACATATCCACACTGGTGTACGGAACACAATAAACTGAAAAATTCAACTGACATATTACATTCGTTTTATATTGTTAGAGAAACAAAACTCGTGATACTGGAAACAATTTTCCAGTCAAACCCAATTTTCATATAGCTGAAAATTCAACTTGTGACTATGTGAACATTTCATACACCTAATTCATAAATATAGAAATAGCAAAACGGAATTTTTATGATAAATTTTTAAAACAGTAAAACTTAAAAGTGAAAATTCTGTAAAGCTTAAAAATGTGAATTCTGTAAGTATAAAACAAACTAAATAAATTATAAAATTTTCGGAGCACGTTTCGATTGTAATAAATGAGAAGCGTTCGTATTAACAGAGCCGAATAAATTATGGAATTCACGGGAGGCTTTAATTGTACAATTTATAAATGAGAAGCGTTTGATTAATCGAGCCTAGTAAATTGTAGAATTTATAGGACGGTCTGTGATCGTAAAATTTATAAATGACAAGTGGTTGATTAATGGCGTCTAGAGACAGTTGATTCGCCACCAAACTGAAGAAGCATTTATCTTCCGATACCATTGTTCTCGTGATTGGCGCCACGTAAAGGCGCGTCGATGATCATTTATAAACTTTCGATATTTCTTCTGGGAATGCTTGGGAACTTTCGGGCCGTAGTTTTTTGTTGGAAACTAATTTTCCATCGCCTTTGAAAAAGGCAAAAGAATACGTGCCCGACTGCTACATACCTCGCGGACCGGAATTTTTGTCTTAACTTCTCCAAGTTACGACCTCCTTTTCCTTCAACTTACTAAACGCGTCTGCCTTGGCGGAATTAAAGAATTGCTTCGTGCTGATTTTCTAACTTCCCGCCTGCCCCGTTTAATTACATCGTCTAATTACATGAAATATTTCCGCATTTTCACTGAAATTATTCCGAAACATGTCCACGTTATTTTTGGTTACAGCAACGAGCTTTCCCAAATTAAATTGATATTTATTACTGAAATATTAATGTCTAAAATACTATTTCTTCAAGAATTCCAAAAAACGATTTCTCTTGTCGTAAAAATTGGAGTGGTAAAATCGTACTTTTGAAAATTGTAATTTTTAAAAATAATACAATAGTGACTTGTAAAGATAATAAAATAAGGAATTGTAGAAATAATACAGTAGTGACTTTTGGAGATAGTAAAATACGGAATTGTGAAAATAATAAAACAGTGATTTGTGGAGATAATAAGATAAGGAATTGTGAAAATAATAAAGCAGTGATTTGTGGAGATAGTAAAATAAGGAATTGTGAAAATAATGGAGCAGTGATTTGTAGAGATAATAAACTAGGGATTTGTAAAAATAATAAAATAGTGACTTGTAAACATAATAAAATAAGGAATTGTGAAAATAATGGAGCAGTGATTTCTAGAGATAATAAACTAGGGATTTGTAAAAATAATAAAATAGTGATTTGTGGAGATAATAAGATAAGGAATTGTGAAAATAATAAAGCAGTGACTTGTGGAGATAGTAAAATAAGGAATTGTGAAAATAATGGAGCAGTGATTTGTAGAGATAATGAACTAGGGATTTGTAAAAATAATAAAATAGTGATTCGTGGAGATAATAAAATAAAGAATTGTGAAAATAATAAAACAGTGATTTGTGGAGATAATAAAATAAGGAATTGTGAAAATAATAAAACAGTGATTTGTGGAGATAGTAAAATAAGGAATTGCAAAAATAATAAAATAGTGATTTGTGGAGATAGTAAAATAAGGAATTGTGAAAATAATGGAGCAGTGATTTCTAGAGATAATGAACTAGGGATTTGTAAAAATAATAAAATAGTGATTTGTAAACATAATAAGATAAGGAATTGTGAAAATAATAAAATAGTGATTCGTGGAGATAGTAAAATAAGGAATTGTGAAAATAATGGAGCAGTGATTTGTAGAGATAATGAACTAGGGATTTGTAAAAATAATAAAATAGTGATTCGTGGAGATAGTAAACTAGGGATAGTAAAATAGCGATTGGAAAATACAATAAACATGCTTTAAAGTCTGATATAATCACTTTGCGAATTAATTTTGGGCAAATGCGTTCGGCTCTGGGTAAAATTTTTCGAGCATTAAATATACACCGGATCCCAGTGCATTTGCTGCATTTTATCGGACTAAAATTCCATTAAGCTAATCTCTTTGCGTTTGTATGCAACGGTGGATTTCGTTTTGGACAGCCGGAACGGCCGCGCGCAACATTATGGAAACGTTTTAATGTCTTTGTGTCACAGGAAACCGCACGGTGCCATTTCTCCATTGGCATTACAATTGCAATTTTCTTGGAATAATTCACTCGCGGCCATTCTCGTGGCCGTTGATTGTAAAGTCGAGTTTCGATTAAATTCTAGAGAGATATCTTCACTGTCAGTCCATTTTGAGCACCATGAAATAAACGTCACTGACATTTTCATTTTTCTACTCGTGTCAACGTATATCCCACATGAAAAATCGATATGAACTAATGTATGCATTATGCCACTTATACTTGTATTATATCGTCGTGAGCGAAGCTGGTTCCATAATACTTGATCCAACATTGATCGTCCATATTCTACGTGTCTGATCACAGGATGTACCTAATCTACTTGTTCCAACATCGGTCAGGCTTTCGACATTTATCTGACGATAACTCTACACTATTATGCAAAATAAAATTTTTCTTGCATCACTCACACGACATAAAAGCTAAATTAACATTTATTTTCCTGATTAATAATCTTTAGATGTTGGAAATAATATGTGGACAGTGTGTGTCTCGAGTTAAAAAAATTTTGTTTTATTCGTCTAGTGATGGAAAATGAAAATCGTCAGCCGAATAAAAGGTCTCTCCGTTCTTTAATAATTTTAATAATTCGAAAACAATGCTCGGAAACTCTCGCAGTGTATTTTCCGTTTTAAATTGCACGGAGAAAAACGAAGCGAACCGAAGCGAGAGCCTATTATTTTCCGAAAAACCAATCAGGAGAAGGTTTAGGACAGAAAGCGGAGTTTCAGGACAAGAAGACGAATTTAACGTTTCACCGAGCCGGCCGGGGAAAGAAAAAGGCTGGATTCTATCGCGACAAAGAAGTTGCGATAATGGGTTCGTTAAGTGCCAGACAAAAGACAGGGAAATCGAGAGAAAGAATAATGAAATATACGTAAAAACATTGACCCAGTAGCCCCTAATATTTCTCAGTGGCGTTTCAACAATTTTACAAAGTCATTGTTAATTTGGCTAAAAGCGTCCGTTCATCTGCAATTACACTGCAGCTGGAAATCGTTGACGCGTCACTCGGTGAAATACGACGAGGAGAATGCAAGGCTCACTAAATCAGAGGGATAACATTTTTCTGCGTCAATTACTGTTGCTTTCGCGTGACGCAGGACTGCAACGCGTTCTAATTCGTAGGATCTGCAGCCGACGAGCTCTTGCACGCCGAGAAAAAAAAAAGCTGCCTTTTTAAAAACTCGATCGCGAATTTACACCGAACTATTTCCGCGTTAATTGATTCTTCAATCAAGTGGATAAAGATTGGTGCTGTCCGAGATTCCGCGTCGAGCTCGCTTTCGGAGCTCGATAACTCGGCCGAAAAAAATCGTACGTCAAGTTTTCTGACCTCGTTGCAAAGCGGAAGCTTCGATCTTCAATTCCCAGGTGGAATCGTTCACGAAAAAAATTTATCAATGATTTCACGGAGTTTTAAATGCACCCTATTTCGAATGCATCGTCTCTGCGGTTCCACTTAATTCGAGCTCGCTTTCGGAGCTCGATAACTCGGCCGAAAAAAATCGTACGTCAAGTTTTCTGACCTCGTTGCAAAGCGGAAGCTTCGATCTTCAATTCCCAGGTGGAATCGATCACGGAAAAAATTTATCAATGATTTCGCGGAGTTTTAAATGCACCCTATTTCGAATGCATCGTCTCTGCGGTTCCACTTAATTCGAGCTTCGTTCGAAGCTTGATAACTAGGTCGAAAAAAATCGTAGAACAATTTTTAAGGTAGCGCTGGAAAGATAAAGCTTCGGTCTTCAAATCCGTGGTGGATTTAGTCGTGAGAAAAATTTTCTAGCTTTTTTACAGACGTTTGAATGCACCATAATTCCTCTCTGCGGGTCCACTTAATTCGAGATTCGTTCGAAGCTTGATAACTGGGTCGAAAAAAATCGTAGAGCAATTTTTAAGATGGCGCTGGAAAGAGGAAACTTCGGTCTTCAAATCTGTGGTAGATTTAGTCGTGAGAAAAATTTTCTAGCTTTTTTTCGGGTTTTACAATATGCATCATTTACGAGGCAAGAATTTACATATGCAGGACACTAAAAAATCGGCCTGTTACGTCGTTAAAAAATATGTTAGGTAAAAATGAACGCAACGGTGCGAAAGTAGAAGCTCCGATCTTTAAAATGAGCCTAGGTTTATCGTTGTAATGTTTTTTTCAACGGAATTATTACGGTTCATGTTTAAAGCTTTCGGGAGGTGTTCGAGCAGTTTTTGGATCCAGCGTGTACGCACCCGAGGATGAATTTCACGGAAAAGTAAATTCATCAGCGGCAATTAATCACATTCCGAACATCGTCAAAGGCACCACGAAATTATATGGAACTTGCTTGCGGCGAAAGTACCGCAAATTCGCAGCCGCGTAACTCAATTAACGATTTACAAACTCGTTCCAGTCGAACCGGCACGACGGTATCGATCAAACGTATTCAAACAAAAACATTTTTGTTTTTGCTCGTAGCACTTCCGAGCGAACACGTTTTGCTACGTGGAATGTTTGCGCTAACTCGCACGCCGACTGTCGTAAAAATTACAAGGGGGCGCATTACGTTTTACTGAAAACAAAACAAGTCTAAAATGTACTCGAATACAGCATGGTTCTCAAAAAAATTGTCAAGGATTAACCATGTAGATGTACAATCGTAACAATAATTTTTGTAACATTCCTATAGCAGGTGAATGTCACATAAAAAAATTGTATAACATTCTAGCAGCTCGCAGATTCAAATAAAATTTATTTTAATAGATTGCGGTAAAAATTGCAGTCTCTCCTTGTCGACATTTAAAGCGTCCATTGCCACACAGAAACCACACAAAATCGAAACGTGAAAATTTCATTTAATAGTTTTTCAACACATAAACGCTCGTAGGTTCTAACAAACATTTGTTTCGCGGGAAAAATTGTATTAAAAATTGATTTTCAAGCCTGATGAACGAGTTCTGTCGGCGACACGCGTTCGGCGTTTTAAACTGCGTTAGAATTTCGCGAGAACAAATAGCACAACAACGCTATAGTGATTCATCGGATGTTTGAAAGGAGGAACGACAAAATGGCGAAAACGAGGAGAAAATGGTCCGACGCGTTGTTCCAATAAAGGACACAGGCGACCGTGGATTATTTCTTTCTGTGCGACCTCGTCGGTTCGATGATCGATACCTGCATTTCAATACGATCTGAATCGTGCTATTAGATTTACAAAGGATTCCGACTTGCAAATGAAAGAACCCAGAGAGAGAGAGAGAGAGAAGGTTAGACGTATCTAGGGATTTTTCGAGTCGTCAGCGTTTTTAGTCAGATAAATTCGAATCAGTGACCAAATTCGAATGACTGTGCTCATGCTACGGGAACATGCGAACGAAACTCGTTTCCGGAAACGGGATCGATTTAGGCCGACGGACGGTTTCGAATCAAACCGCTTCCTCCGATTCATCTGTTCCCCGTTTAGGCGAATAAAACGCTGACAGGCTCCGCTGATCGCGTTATAAACGATTGTTAATTAGGCGGGCGTCATCTGTTCGTGCTTTCATATTTTCAGGCATATTTAACACTTTGACTGGCAACCTAGAAACCTGAAAAATTCCATAGAATCAAAGTGTTATTTAATGAAATAAAAATTGAAAAAAAAATTAAACGTATGATATCGAGTAGTCCTCCAACTTTCTTGCATTTTACAGATCCTAATTAAACTTGATACAATGAATACGTTAACGTAAAAATTAATTTTTTAATCTGGACAACGTGTTAATTGTGACAAAAATTACAAAAGTAGATCGAACGCAAAACAGTGCAAGAATTTAAAGAAATCAATGCAATTTTTCATAAAAAATCTGCAGTCTATACGTTTTGCAACCTTAAGAAAATAAAAGTGAATTTCAATCTTCATCGATGAGTGTTTAATGGTAAAAGAAATAATTTTTTAAAAGTTTTAAACCGTGTTGTGGGTCACGCAATAATTCACAAGACACAAGATAATTTAAAAAAGTATTATAAATTCGAGTGGTCGGCGATAATCGGCAACGGCCGTTTGTAAAGTATCGGCAATGGACGCAAAAACGTGATTATAAAATAATTCCGTAAATTACTTCTCGCGATGGAAATCTGTAAAATCGCGATACTTGCGAATCTAAAATTGGAATCTGCAATCAGCGCCACTCGAATAATTTATCTTCGCTGCGAGACAATTTCTCGTTATTAGATAAGTGCATAAAATTCGCGGTCTAATCGCGGTAAATTTACATAATTTAACGGCCATCAGTATGTATTAGTGAATTCTCGGCGTGGGTCAGAAATGACTCCGCCACAGGCCTACGACTCGCAGGAGTCCGAGGATTAATAATTATTCTGTATTAATACTTTATTTTTAAGGGAGCATGACGTTGGAAGATATATTCATTGAAAAATTTTATGTAAATTTGAGAATTCGTCTTTTTCAATTGGCAATTGCAATTTTGAAAAAGCCAAATTTTTTATCCATTCAGAGAAACTGTGCCTTGGTGGCGAGATTTATTTTATTTCAGTCTCCTGCTCGGTATAACATTTGTCAAGGTTAGTTTCTATATAAATTTATCAACCTTACTGTCTATCCGCAGCTTCCATACTCGATTCGTCGTTTCACCGCTCTATTTTCATTGTTTAGCCCACTTTGCAATGTCTCTCGTTCATATCACTCCAGGTCTGTTGACAAATCTCAAGCTTAAATCAAGCTTAGATCAAATGGGATGCCATTTCCAAGCGAAACTGAACACCGTCGTCTTTTCGCGAAATTCACTTCTCGAATTGCAACATCGGAGTGGCCATCTGTAAGCCAAATGGATTTTTCAAAGACCATTGTGAAGAAGAAACTTCAATTTGCAAAGCACCTTCGAACAAATTTTTCAATATTTCTAGCGACCCTCCAAATTTTTACTTTATTAAAAACAACATTTCCTTCTATTTTCCATCCACTGGATCATGCAGAAGAACCTTTTGAAAAGATATGAACTTTGGTCTTCGGTTTTTTGAATTTGTTTCACCAAAAAATCAACAATTCTCCGAATAGTCGTCCAAATAAATCTGTTAACAAATGTTATAGGGTTAAAACAGTGTTAATAAATTCTTTAAATGTTTTCACAATAATAGGCCAAGCCATAACAATGAATAACTACAATAGAAACGTGACTGTGAAACAACTGGCATTTATTTCGATCCATGCGTATGTGTATTGTTTGAAGATGAATAAATATTTTCAGCTTTCTCTCTCGCTGGATTCGACATTTTTCTTTTTTAAAGTAACTAAAATTGCTATTTCTCTTTTTCTATCTTTTTCCCCCATCAAAAAGATGTAACGAACCGTCATGGGATGCGAAAAAGAAGGAATATTGCCGTCGCGTGTAAATAAAAAAATCAATTTTAATATGTCGACCGTGGAAGCCGTAACGAGTTGTATTTTCAAGGAATATTGGGTAGCTGCGGCGAAATAGGAGCTCTTTAATCTTCTCAGCGAGTGTGTTGTGCTTGAAATCCAACGATTATAGACGTCATTATTATAATTAAAATTTCAACGTAACCGAGCGACCTTATTTTCATTCGCAAATTAGCAATTCTTGCAGAATATTAGTCGAATTATTTTCGGAATATTGTCTAATATTATTACTCCTCGAATCTCATTATATTTTTATCTTATTTAAGAGATTGATTTTCAAAACGTGCATTGCAACGAAATATATCTCGAATTCAATGAAATTTTTTACAAAGGAAGTAATTTTCTGTTCGACGTCGATATCGGAAAATTTATTTCCAAAGCTGCATGAATATTTACCGTCCCCTTATGGTCGTAACGCGTTCGGTGTCAGCGTTGCACGCGTTTGACGAACGCAATTTTCTGTTCCATAATGACCAAAGTAATTTATATGTAATAATAACGAAAGTAATTTATATATTAATAAGATATCGATATGCTATTATATTAATATATTACATTACATTGCCCCGACAGTTATTTTGGAAATGCGTTAATGTTGTTAAACAATTTATATACAAGCATCACGAACATTTTGTTGACGTTACTAATGTTCAATCATGTCCTGAATGTTTACTTATTTAACTTTGGTCGAAAAAGATAAATTTTAGGACAGACTAATGTTATATTAATAATTACATTTTCTTCGTGGCCAATTAACAATTTTTCAAACGTCTGTGTGAAACAATATCTAGTAAACTAACTTTTCTGATATATTAAACATAGTTTAAATAGTTTATTCCAATTTTGAAGAAGTTATACATGTTTCAATAGCCCGCCAATACTATAAGCGTTTGAATTAATATGCTCCGCCGCCACCAGAGGCGCTTATGGCAGACTTCACCTTGGAGCAAAACAAAAGGCGCCAATAGGTTACTATTGCAACTATTATTACTTGTTTAGTGCAGTAAAACTTAGTGGTTCATTAAGTAGAACATTTAATAATAATTTTCGTACTACATACTCGATTCTGTATGCGTAAAGAATGAAGTATAGCACCTAGAATTCTACCGACAGAAAATCATACGTAAACAACTCGGTAATTGTTTTTACTTACACTTAATATTTTGGAGCACTTACTTATTTTCACTTAAACAATTCCGTGTGGTGCAATCGAGTGCTATCGACATACCTTTCGCAAACTAAATGGCGAGGAAAAATGCCAGGTTAAAGTCCCCGTGGTATGTAAAGAAATCTTCTGTAACAAAATGTTTAACAATACAATATTACATCTGCAAATACTGTTGCCAAATGAAACGTGATCGGGGAACAAATTAAACTAACTTTTACTGTATATTACACGATCTTCTGGTTCACCAACAATTCACTGACACTGTGCACTATACTCGCCGCTGGCGCCTAATGGCGTTTGACTTGCAATTAGTTTCTTCGGTTGACACAAGTGGCGCTTATTATAATCATTCTGAACCTACGTTCAGATTATAAGATCGAAGGTTGGAATGAATTCGAAGGCGCTAACAGACAAACTCTGTCAACAAGAATGCAAGAAATTTTATTATTTAGTGCAGTGCAATTCAGTGTTCTCAATATATACAAGAGGAAACAAGGAAACAAAATGGCACTCTTCGCAACGTAAGTCGACACACAATGGTACGTTTAAAAATATTTGTAAATTTCGTTATCGAAACGAAGCTTTGGAGCAATTTTAATTACGATTATTGATACTCTGGATTTACGATGTAAATTTAACCGTGCTATACTGTAATTGTTCCTCTAGGACACCTTGTATATAAATTTTGAAGGAGTTTCTCCTTGACCAGCACGATTAATATCCCCGCCACTCGGAGAAAGTTAAACGCAACCTGAACTGCAGTTTTCACAGGAGACTTGCAGTTCACAGAAAGTGGTCAGTCGCCTGCGAACATCCCCGCATCACTCATTGAATTATTAATGAACATAATCGCCGCGCTCACGCTTCCATAATCGCTTTCGCCGGCTTTCCGCGTTACTTTTCATCTTCGGCTCTCTGATCATTAATAGTTGTACGAAAGTGTGCCTCAAATATTTATTCTTATGAAAATTAATTCGGACATGCCCAATCCAGGAGGAAACTTAAAACTTCATTCGAAAGCGCAAGGTAAGGTGATTATGAGTGTATACTTTTCAGAGTAGATTCTATTTTTAGGTCTTTTAAAAAATTAATAATTTCCTGGTTTCGAAAAGACTTGAATATTTTTCAATTCTTGTACTGTTTTCACATCTACTAATTTTTTGTCTCGAGTGTGTAAAATCCACCATTTAATAATAACTGTAAATTCCACAGGTCCCATTTTCAAAATTTCCATTTGGAAGATTACAATATGGCTGCCGTTCGATTATTTCACAGTCACATTTTGGTTGACTGTCGAAATTCGTTCTCTTCTCAGGCAGGCGAATACGGTTCGAGCCGATTGGTCCAGCTTTTAAATAAATGTTTATTTTTCATAAACATACGAGCAAAAAACCAATTAAGCTCGCACAGGTTACCGAGATGGAAGCACCCCCGTGTAAAAACTAAGCTTCTTAGAGGGCTGCTCGGCTTCGTACCGCGATTATTGGATTATTTGTTCCACGCGTACTTCAGCCTGCGACTACAGTGCTCATATTCAAAGACGGCTGATCATACATTGAGCTACTCCCCTGGTTGTCAGTTTACATTCGCTTGCTATCGAGGATTACTCTTGACAAAGGAACTCATTTTTCGAGCCTCTGCCCCCGCGTTCTCTG
This sequence comes from Seladonia tumulorum, assembly GCA_913789895.3. NCBI lineage: Eukaryota > Metazoa > Arthropoda > Insecta > Hymenoptera > Halictidae > Seladonia > Seladonia tumulorum. Next base: position 9,174,248 of record OU565280.1, read on the forward strand.
CCTTCATTTTATATTTTTCATTAGTCCAAATCTCCATTTGACAAACATCGCGTGTTCCTCCTGCCACGGTAAAATATTTTAATAATCATTTCGTTTGAAATATCTGTTGTCTGATTTTATCAGATGAAATCGTTCTGCCCATTATTCGTGGCATTTATTTCGCAATTTAATAAAAATGAAAAACAAATACATAAAATTATCAGGTTGGATGTTTGTATAAATATTGAACAGAGGAAGGCATTAACAATCAAATACATAAAATTCTCTGGTTCATAAAAAATCAAACAAATTATTTTGCTACGAACCCCTATGGAATAATTGCTAAAAAAATAATCTGAAAATGATAAGCCTAAAATAATCTCTCCTTAAATAGTCTTCCCCCAGAAAGGTTCCTTAAATAATTTATACACATATTTCCGGAACTTTCTGGTATAAAAAGAAAGTGTTTAAATAATGTAGAAAATTAGAAACTTGGATTTCAGTATCAGTAGAATTAAAGTGGAACGAGAAGGTCCCCACGGAAGCTTATGGTTGTGCTTGTAGGTGAAGGGAGGTATGATGGAACGAATATAAATGTGTTCAGGGTCCAGGAGCATGACAGTGCGACCCTGCTAAATTAAAATATGAGCAGGAATTTGCAAATGAATGAAATTTTCACGTTTAAGGCCGGTGACGTCAAACGATGACACGAGACTTGGAGCATACTCTGTTCTGCACAGTCGTACTATCCTGGGAATGCGAACGTCGATCATGGTTTCGTATTTCTTTAGGCTAGGGGTGCACTTGACGTTATTGAACTCGCCAAGATAAAGATCCGTCGTTCCGCAAAACGTTGTTGCATAATAAACTGCTCCGCGCTTTTACAATTTGCTAAAAAATTGTAATCGATATTATTTACAGTGGTAATACATTAAAATGATAAGTCTCAGTTCAACTACTCTCGTTCGAGAATATTCTTCTTTCATAAATAATCGTAAAAATTTTCTGAATTGCAAAAGAGCGAAATAGAAATTAATATTCTATAAAATGTTGTGACTTTTCTGACGTTTTTTCAAGTTACACCTACTCGATTTTGTCGCAATAATAACCATGAACTCTAAAATTGTTAAACTTAGTGTAAACACTCGGAAATAATTTATAATGGAAGTCGGTAATGGACGTTCGTCCCAGAGAATTTGATATCGTATTTTTAGGTACCCGATTAATATTTCTGGTCGCAGGTTAGTGCGTTTCACGAAGAAGCAAATTTAATTGTGCAGGCTGCTGTTATTGTGCTCTGATGCAATATTAATACTCTGCTGCGAGCTCGTCCCGCGTTTCTTCTAGTACTAATTGCTTCGTTAACTAGTTCGCCATAACAGACTGTGCATTGCCAATCTCATTATATAATTTGCCGAACTTAATAGCGGTACCCTAGTCTGCGGTCAACGTAGCGACAACGCAATACAGTTATTACAGCAACCGGGGACCACATAGTATACTGCGAACCTCGTGTGCATCGATTATGACGCAGTATTGCCTGCAACCGTGGACCGTCATTTACAATGTCTAATTAACGATCACGAGACTAATTATCTTCGTGCGAGATAAAAATATTCCGAGTTATAGTCGAAAATAATAGACTCATGGGTCTATTTTGACCCAGAGCGTTACAAATCGTCGTTCAATTACTCAGTCTCTGGGAGATTAATTAAATGAGATGATTAAAGCATCATTTTTGCACATAAATAATAATTATAATTTACAACATAATCGTCTTCCTGATCGTAGAAAAGAAAAACCAAATAGATTTCTGTGGTTATAAATAATCAATGCAGGCTCGTAAGTTAACATTGCAAACGTTATTAAATATTTTTACAAGCTCGGTTTTCTAAAGGACAACATAAAGGAATGTAAATCGCATATTTTCAATCGAGTTTTACATTTCTGGTGCATGCGATTTGCATTTACGATCAATTGGAAGGACTTCGTCCGAGACGAAGATGAAGGCGAGTGATTCGAACATTACGGACGACTATTTAACAGTCGTGGATTGAATTTCAAATGGTTTCGGAGGGTATAAAAATATCGGCACTTAATCTGCATTCTTTGAAAAAAAGGGCTTATCCGCGAGTAGGCCAACCGAACCTGTAGACGCCCGTCGATCCGAGGATCTAGGTCAGTGCTTCTTTTCAGAATTCTCGGTGCCTTTTTATTGGCTAAAGAATTCGGCTGACGCCTTTCTTGAGGACCCCAAATGTTCCACTAGATTACACCCTGTGTTTAACCACGTTTGAGCTCGGCAAAATATTGTTAAACTTGTCACTTTAAAAATGGATCCGAGGAGCAGTGGAAGCTCAAATTTATACCTATTTCTATTTATTTTTATTTAATTCTATTTCTATTTATTTCTATTTAATTTTATTTCTATTTAATTCTATTTAATTCCATTTCTATTTATTTCTATTTATTTCTATCTCCAGTTCTATTTCTATTTCTATTTATTTCTACCTCCAGTTCTATTTCTATTTCTATTTATTTTTATCTCGCTTTCTGTTTCTATTTCTATTTATTTCAATCTCAATTTCAATTTCCATTTCCATTTCTTTTTCTACTTTCAATTCTATTTCTATTTCCATTTCAGTTCTTACTCGTCTAATTAATCCGAATTAATTCTCTTCGGGCGTTTTGCTTGGTAAACAATACTAGCCTAATAAATAGAATAACCTAACAGAGTAAATGAAAGTGTGCGGGCGTCGAGCATTGGATCCTGTCGAGGCTCTCGAGAAGGGAATCAGAGTAATAGACACTGTCAACGTATTCAATTGGATGGAAGGTAGAGAAAGGTAGAAACCGAGGACAACAATCGTGGGGGTTGGAGGACGGCGTTTGATACGGTAGATGAAGGGATTTTGGGGAGGGCTTTAAGGGGACGGGGATTAGCAGAGGGCTGAGACAGAGGATAATAGAATCGTATCAAGAAAGGAAGGCTTGAAAATGAGAATAGGGGACACGGTAAGCACGAACTTTCAGAAATGAAGGCTAGACGTGGATATCATGCCGGTGATGTTGAAGACGGACGCGAAGACTGTCTGACAACTGAAGATAGCGACGAGATATTCGTGAGACGATGAAGGGAACGGTTTAAGATAACTCCGGGGAGTTAAAGTACTCTTATGAATTGTTAGATTGCACGATTTTGTGAAACATTTTGATCAAGAAATGCTACTGAAGCTAAACTGTTCAACTTCTGTCCTTACGGGCACGAAGCCACGCCCCTGTGACACGAAGCCACGCCTCTAAGAGCACGGAGCCACGCCCCTGTGACACGGAGCCACGCCTCTAAGAGCACGGAGCCACGCCTCTAAAAGCACGGAGCCACGCCCCTGTGACACGAAGCCACGCCTCTAAGAGCACGAAGCCACGCCTCTAAGAACGCGAAGCCACGCCTCTGCGGGGAAGTAATAATAAAACAGTGAAAACGTTTTAAAAATTGCCTATGTTCAAGTGATTAGGATTCTCAAGAAATGGAAATGAATTTTTTGAAAACAATTTTCATTTTGCATGAAAATCTGCAGCCTAGTGATTGTCGTGGATGGTGACGAGTTGAAGAAAAAGGAGGAGCAAGGGAAAAACGCATGGTGCAGTAGAGGCGAACATAACAGGAGCAAATGAAGTGGGGGAGGAGGGGTGGGGAACAGATGTACGACAAGTGGAGTGAATTGGAGAAATGACGTTTAGGGTTGAGTGACGGAGAAGAATGAGATTTCTTGATTTACTAGCGGCGGTTATGGGAACGTGACAGAAGATTAAAAAACGAGAAAGGAAAATGTTGCGATGAAGATACAGATGCTGGAACAATTCGACAATAATGTTTATTTTATCTATCGAATGAAATTTGATCACATAGGGGACTTCAGTCGGAGGAAATGAATTCATAGAAAATTTAAGTGAGTTTCATGTGTGAAAAATTTAAAGAATTTGAATGACTAGCTTTTATGAATTTATATTGATAAGTTTTTAAGTCGTATACTGTGGCTCTGTGTGCAAAATAGAAACTTTCTGCTCGAGTTGCAACAAACTGGGGGGGAAACAAAAATTAAATTTCCCTCGCAATATGTTTAATAGAAAATAACTGCTGATTTTATAAATGGACGGTTATCGGCATTTTATTAAAATTGTAAAAGAATGAAATTTTGATTTCCCGTATCCCGCAACGGCGACACGTGTGCAGAAACACCGTAATCGCATCCCGACGGTACAAGTTAACGACTATTAAAGGTCTAACAGTCCGTACGAAGTGGCTCACTTCGCGCAGCGATTTGCTAACGAGCATTTTCCGCTCTTGTCTTGACTGCGGCCACCGGTTTTCCTGTTCCACTCGCGTTCATGCATTTTATGCTTAGAGGACGCCTCTGTTGTAGTTAATTTCGCGTGTATCCTGATTGTATTTAATTTTAGATTAGATTCGACCATTTGCGGCGGACTTCGGGACTATTTCGGTCGTATTAGCATTTCCTGTGGCACGGTTCATCTAGTTAGGCTGTTCCAACTGCTGCAGGTACTGTCGCTGGCAATAGTCGTTGAACGCCAGTCGAAACTTTGCCCATTCTACGGTATACTATCGTTGGAACCAACAAATGCTATTTTCAGCCCTTAAAAATATCCTCGACTGGCTAAATTAGACAACAACTGCACTTTATTGATTTTCGGAGCTTCTCAATAAATCCTCAAAAAACTCAAATGTTCAATTTTATCAATTTTAATTAATTTTGTTTTAATTATCATTCTCGAGTGCTGAGTTGAGACGTCTTTAAAATTATTTAAATATTTGTTCTGACTGAATGGTGACTGAATCCTTCGAGAATTTGAAAATTGAAGCTTCCCTTTCCCAAGAACCCCCCAAAAGTTCCAAATTTTCAATTCTATCAATTTTATTTAATTTTATTTTAATTATTGTACTCGAGTGCTGAGTTGAGACGTCTTTAAAATTATTTAAATATTTGTTCTGACTGAATGGTGACTGAATCAGTCGAGAATTTGAGAATTGAAGCTTCCCTTTCCCAGGAATCCCCCAAAAGTTCCAAATTTTCAATTCTATCAATTTTATTTTATTTTATTTTAATTATTGTACTCGAGTGTTGAGTTGAAACGTCTTTAAAATTATGTAAAAATTTTTATGAATGACTGACGACCGAATCTATCGTGAATTTGAAAACTGAAGCTTCCCCTTCCTAACAGTCCCCCCCAAAAGATCCAAATTTTCAATTCTATAAATTTTATTTTATTTTATTTTAATTATTATACTCGAGTGCCGAGTTCAGACGTCTCTAAAAAATTTGTTCAGACCGAATGTTGACAGGTTTGTTCACTTATTTCGCGAGAATCTTGTTTCGCGAATATTTTTTTGTCGCCGAATCGATAGCCATAGTGACTGTTCTAGTTTACAGGGGAGTAATACACAGCGAAATCGACAAATTGCGAGCGGATTTGTTTCGCTGGAAGCAGGGAGCTGTTAATGGTCGCCGCGAGAGTCGCTAATTGCCGCGAGACATCCGTTATTCTAACCATTCTCTTGGTATTTTGCCGATTATTCGATAACGACTATGCCACAGTTGTTGCCAGTCCGTTGGGAAACGATGAAAGGCTCGCCCGTTGAATGACTCCGGAAAATAACTAACTTTTCTATTAAATTTACAAAAGCAATTTGCCAACTGAATAACGCGGCTTATGGCTGTCGTGGGACTGGCTCAACTGGGCACCTCGTTGTTATGTCTTTGGCCACGTGTTTCATACTATTCCACATTTTAATAGCGCTTTTTATTTCATAACTAATTATGAAACTGAGCGAAAATTAACGCAGTGTAATCTTAAACTTAATTTTAGAGGGATTTTCAAGTTTAAATTAATTTCAGAAGAATTTTTATGGTAATTATCATGTATGTGCATTTATAAAAATATTAAGGACGTCACCTTTGAACTTTGTTGATGGGCATCAATTTTTCGGATTTTGTTTTTCAGGAGATTTGGAATCGAAAAGCTTTCTATTTTCTGCTTGGGATAATTGGAAGACGATTTCTTCGAAATTTTCGGAAGCGATTGGATAGATGAAAAAACAGATAATCCGATTTTTCCCTGTAACTACCCTCCCGATCACGATGAAGGTTAAATTTGGTTCAATGCCATTTTTGATCCCCTTAGCCGGCTTACTTTCTCGTTCCAGATTTTCAATTTATTTTTGCGCGTGGAGGAAATAAGCAACGGACGCGAGACACTAAAAATTTATTGAAAAATGCAGCAGAAGGAAGGAAGCAATCTTTAGGGTATTTATATAAAAATTTCTAAGTCACTCGATAGACTCGAAATGATTTTTAATAGAATTAATAATTCTTGGAGCACCTAAATTTTTGATAACTAAAGATCGTTCACAGTGTACAAACGTTGCTCGAGGGAATATTGTCAGATTTCAGTTTCTTTATGGTCCCTGACAGATGAAAAAAAAAACAACACTATACAGAAGAAATGGGGCACTTCTGAATACAAAGAGATGCATCGAACATCTGTCATGTCTGTGGAAACGTGCATTTCCTGCTGGTACTTTCTCACAAAGCGGAAAATGGAAATCTGAAATGCAAGTTTTTGACTGTGTGTCCCCTTTTAGAAATGCTGACCGCTGCATGTTTGCGCGAGCTCGATACAGTGCAAATGTCAAAACGCTTTAATTCGTTGCCTGGTTTCGACACTTGGAAAACTCGATTTTCCCAAAACAGTCTTTCAAGCCCTCTACAAAAAAAAAAAAAAAAAATATTCGACAATACTAATTTTAAAATAAACATTTCCTTGACAGACAGAAATAATATTTCGCCAGTGCATATTCAGTAAAATTGTACTTGTTGAAGTTCTGCATATTGCACTGCATATAAATTTACAGATTAAAAAAATTTTTATAATTAGGATATATCTATCAAAGTGCCCCCTTGTATGTAAAAATGTGAAATACATTTCAAAAATCTTCCCGGCCATTTCTAAAAAATTTTTTAACTATATTTATTGTATGTTAAATTGTGAAATGCGTTTCACAAATCTTTAAAATGTCTTTGTGACTGGGAGACACTTAGTGAAGGCTGTTCGTGTATGTTAAAGTGTAAAATAATTTAATTTCTACGGTTTGTTAGTATGGGACAAACTGTTTGCTCGAAAGAGGGTCTTTATCGTGATTGGGTAAGATCAGCTTCGTTATCTTTAGCGTAAGACGCAGTCCCGGGCAAAGAAAAATCAATAATTTTCTTTAAGCTTCCGTTCTCGGCTGCCTAGTTGGCGCCAGTACTCCTTCGAAAGTTTCTGCGGCTAGGGGCTCTCGATAGTAGTGCATGTCGGTAAATTATCAGCTGCTGGATGTCTGACCATAACACGTCTGTTTCTACTAATAAGTTTCTTCGAACTTTGCGAAGAAACAACCTTCTCATTACAAATACTATGTGATAAATATTGATCCATAGATAACCACTTGCATCCCACCACAATTCTCCAGTCACAAAAACACAAAAATATTTTTAATCTGTAATTTCTAAATAAAACAGTTTACCGAGCATGCTGCCATGTGCTAAACATTTACCAATATAGAATCACACGATAATTGTCCAGTTGTAAATATAGAAAAAGTATTTCTATCCTTTCGTTAATAAATAAAATTTGCATTTTTAGAAAAAGCCCTTTTCAAAAAATGCTTTCCAGCAGCCAAAAATAAAAGTTCCATTATGTCGACATGTCCACCATGTTCACATTCAGAATCGACCGGTCGGATTTTTTAAAAATAAATTTCCCCGTAGACACTTGAAAGCTAAATCACAGATTTTTCCCGAAAGCTGTGAATTTTTTGCTTGCGAAATAAACAGCAAAAATAACATCTGCGAAGTAAATTGGTCCGGTGATTTTTAACGTTATAACTATGATTTGATTTTATTATATTTTAGTACAGGCTCTATAGTCCGTTGCGTTGCCTTAAAGGTGATGGTACAGTTTCTTGGTAATCCAGTTAGGGGAGGGGAGCAAAGTAAATGCGCCTTTTTATAAGAAAATTGCGTTGGCCTACACTGCACTTCCCCTAGAATCTCTTGAGTAGTTTTTTAAATGTAAATCTTAAGAACAGAGTAAAATGATTAATAATTTTCATTAAAATTTTCTATTAGACTTAATAATATTTCTGTGTTTAAATATAGTTGAGATTTTAATTGTTTTATTAATTTTACCGCTCGATTCTCGCCGGAGGAAATGTTGGGAGATCATGTCGAAATTTTAATGGAAGCCTTGCCCGGCCAACGATCATCGGTGGATTTCATTTGCGGCTTAAACTTTTGAAGTATTCGACCCAGGTTGTCGGTTGAACCTTCGCGACCATCAAGGCTGCAATAATCAGATTCTTGAGAGGGTTCCTGTCACCACTCGAGGAACACCCACGTGCATACACAAAGGCAGTACAAGTCAGCCTATATCGAGTGTGGTGTCTAACAATATTACCCCGGAGTATTCCTATAATTCCCTTTTCCATTTTTCATTCATGTCCGCCGTCTATAAGTGGCACCAAGGAGTACGCTATATCTATTATTCGCATGAAGGTCGCATCGGACAGTCAAATAATATCTTAATAAAATGTTATACACTTTCATTTTATTTCTGGACAAATAATTTTGTCATTCGTCAGTTGTTATTAACTTTATTTTTATGAAACATTTACCATCTTATTACTAGCATTTTTCTGATTAAAACGAGCCCAAACACGACCCCATTCGCAGCACATTTGTAGAACCTCGATTATGCGAACCAATGCTCCACTGAGAGTTCGGATAATCGAGGCTGTATAAACTCGTGGATTAAACAGGCAATTGTGATGCGAATGGGGTCGTGTTTGGGCTCGTTTTAATCGGAAAAATGTGACGAATATCTTGGTAAAAGTTTTATACAAAAATTGTAACAATGAAGAATGTTGTATTCATTTTTATTGCTTTTTAACTGTCGACGCTAGCAAAAATAGATAAAAAAATCGTATCTGTAGACAGTGTAAGGTACAATTCCGCAAAATTTTCACGTATATCAAGACATTGTTGTTGCACGTATAAGACGTTGTTATCAACTTTATTTTTATGAAACTTTTACCATCATATTACTGGCATTTTTCTGATTAAAACGAGCCCAAACACGACTCCATTCGCAGCACATTTGTAGAACCTCGATTATGCGAACCAATGCTCCACTGAGAGTTCGGATAATCGAGGCTGTATAAAATCGTGGATTAAACAGGCAATTGTGATGCGAATGGGGTCGTGTTTGGGCTCGTTTTAATCAGAAAAATGTGACGGATATAGTCGTAAATGTTTTATACAATAATTGTAACAATGAAGAAGGCTGTATTAATTTTTATTGCTTTTTAACTTTCGTAGCTAGCAAAAATAGATAAAAAAATTGTATCTGTAGACAGTGTAAGGTACAATTCCGCGAAATTTTCACGTATATCAAGACATTGTTATTGCATGTGTTAGACGTTGTTATTAACCGTGTTAATCGGCTGCATCTGACGTGGTATCTCATCCCATCCAATCTGCAGCTTTCCCATTACACCGAACGCGTATTTGCCTAGACAGAGACGAGGAGTCGCTCAGGTTTGTTTGCGAGTTAGGATCAATCCGCGACGTCTCATTCTCCTAGAACGTATCACGTCCCTTGTACCTATATCACCGGCAGCCGCAAGCTCTGCAGCACGATTGCCGCCAAAGCAGAAGTATGAAACGTTCCCGGAGTAATAGAAAAGCATCATCCTCTACGGCGAAGGTGGATTACAACGCGTTTTCTTCGAACGAGCGACCTCGTTCCGACCTCTCACCTCGGGCCAGGGTTTATCGAGTTTAATCCTGAGGAACGGTATTACTTACGGTTCTTTGCCGAACGACACAGACCACAAAATGTCGCAAAATTGAAAAGTCACTGTTACCGAGTCACCGGTCAGGATAGCATGTCAGCCGAAGAAATTGAACTCCACTGAATTTACGAAATCGTTCCCGCAATTTTTCCAAACCCTCTCGTCCGTCTTTTAATTGCAATTTCCACTCGGTTATAAATATTGCAATTAAGTTAAAAGGGGAAAAAATCTCTGTGACATTTCTGTAGAGATCTGTAACAGAAGCAGAAAAATTGAAATTAATTAAAATGAAAGGAAATATGAATTAATAAAATTTGAATTAAATTCCACGTCCTCTGCTAGAGGTTCCAAAAAATTTTCACTTTCTGAAAATTTTTATTTCACCCACAAACAAAATTATTACGAGATATAAGAGTCGATGTAATAATTTATTTTAATCGGGGCCTATATTGATCGAACGAAGCTCAACGAAACGAGATCCAAGATACTTCAGGGACACTTCGCCGATGTTTAACGAACTGTTCTTTTTATTATCCGTGATTTTTTTTCAGCTCCCCTTTAAGAAAACGAAAGTGAAACTGCGAAGAAATTTCTGCGTAAACAACACCGGCTTAATGGATATCATCCTCGGCAATGAAGAAACTTCAAGTGCGATTAACGAGTCACCTTGAAAAGTCCTTTAAGTTTTCCGAAACTCGGCTGCACTCTCTGTGTACTTCCTCGGTAAACTGCCTTATCAAGCTTCTGATTACCACTTTGTCGCTTCGCCTCTTCGCACAGTCCCTGTGCTTTCACTATGAAAGCGTCTTGCTATTAATATCTCTCGACGAATTTTAACCTGTTTTTTTTTAAACAATATTTATATTCCAGAGCAGAAGCTTCGTTAGTGTATTTGTTTTCTGGATCTTTGATTCTTGGAATAAATTGCAATATTAAATTGCAGTAATGCTTAACGATGTATGTTTTATTGGCGTAGTGGTATTGTTTATTCGAAGAAGGAAAATTTGGGAGTATCGATCGCCAGGTATAATAATACGAGATTTGAGAAACGGATATCGGTCCAATCGGTCTCCGGGATTAATTCGCCGGATTAGTCAAGGGTTGATACGATTCAAGGCTCTTGATTATTTAAATTCGAGTCTCCGATACCAATTGCTAATTAAAAAATCCAACGGACCTAGATATAACCTTAACGCTCCTCCACTTAGCGAAATTGCGCTTGCACACTGCGCTTCATCTCGTTTAATCCTGCGGAGGCAGGTTTTCCAATTAACGTAGTTTTCGGAGTGTAAGTATTTATATGCTGTCGTTCCCTGATTTCGAACTGTTTCCTCATTAAACTTTCACAATTTTGTATCGGTTTGGAGAAAAGAATAATACTTAAATCAATGAAATGAAGCTCATACGTTCCCTGTTTTACCTTTCAAAAATTGTACATTAACAATTTTAAGTAAATATGTCTAATGTTTCAATTTGAGGTTAAACTTCGCCTAGGCAACCCAGAAATCTTTAATTTTTTTTTAAATAATTCCGTTCATGTTGGCGAGACGATTCCAAAAATCGGAGTTTTAAGGCGAGGAATTCTCTGGTTCAAAAGTTATGCGATTTAAAGTGAAAAATGTCAAGATTTCCAAGGTAAACTTAAACCCAATTTAATTTAATTTGCTTTTTAAAAATTGTACATTAACGTACTCTACTATTTTAAACAAATATTTCTAACGTTTCAATTTGAGGTTAAACTTCGCCTAGGCAACCCAGAAATTTTTAACTTTTTTTAAAATAATCCCTGACATCTTGGCGAGAAGATTCCAAAAATCGAAGTTTTAAGGCGAGGAATTCTCTGGTTCAAAAGTTATGCAAATTAAAGTGAAAAATTTCAGGATTTCCAAGGTGAACGTAAACCCAATTTAATATGCATAAATTAAATTTGTTGCTTTCAAATGATTCGGTGCATAATAACTCGATCCATAACCTAACGTTTGACTATGATGACGCGTCTTCTTTATACTTCTTCTACACCCCTAATTCATTACCACCGAATCGATTCAATTTAGGCTGATGGTCCGATCGGTAATTAGGATAAACGAGTCGGATAATAGCAACAATAGTTACATTAAACTATGCCGCGGGCTCGGCGGATCCGGTCGCGTGCAGAGTGCAATTTCGGAATTAACTTATGGCAACGGAATTAAATATATTTTCGCGCAGCCTGTTACAACGGCGCGCTCGAACCATAAAACGTTTGAATGATCACGCGCAGAGTCACACTCTCCTGTAACACCGTGCACATGCAGAGTTTAATTAGCGAGATCGGACCGGTTCTATTAAAGAAGTTAATTACTTCGCTTAATTAGTTTGATACCGGTGTTCTATTTACGGTTTGCGTCCCCGCCCCTCCCCACCACCACCAATTCAATTATCAATCAATTTTGGCCAATTCACGAAAATTCTCCCCGATGGCTCTCGATCGCCAATTATTTCCTGTGTGACCGAAGCAAATTACGCTTGTTTGGAGTTCAGGCTAGAGTCACTCAAACTTTTCTGCGGGCTGACCCACTTTTGCCAACTTGTTTGCACCGCGGATAGAAGCGGGCACAAGTGTTCGTTCGAAGCAAATGATTGCCATAATTTTTCTAGTTGTCACCTAAAATTTTTTTTATTCATCCTCTCGACACTCTTGAACGAGTGACAATTTTCCAAAAAAATATATATCGATGGGGGGAGATTCCTTACAATTATACAATTTATTTCAGACGTTTTACAAATTTGTTTATAAATTAAAAAAATATATTTTGGAAGTAGTTCTTGTAGATTGGTATTTGCATCGTCTGAAATGGTCATAAATTGAGAGATGTTAAATGTATTATAATAGTATAATGCTCTGGGTCAAACTAGACCCAGGCACCGGGTGCATCAAAAATACAGGTATCCAGAACGAATTTCTACATTTTAAGAAACTTTGAGAGATGTTAAATGTATTATAATAGTATAATGCTATGGGTCAAATTTGACCCAGGCACCGGGTGTCTAAAAGATACAGGAACCCAGAACGAATTTCTACATTTTAAGAAACTTTGAGAGATGTTAAATGTATTATGATAGTATAAAGCTCTGGGTCAAAATAGACCCAGACACCGGGTGCCTCAAAGATACAGGAACCCAGAACGAATTTCTACATTTTAAGAAAGTGTATATCCGCAGCTCTGTATGGTTAAAAAAGATTATTTCAATCAACTCGAGTGAAAGACGTGAAATGGAGTTGAAACTGCACTTTTAAAATGCGTCTCGGCAACTGAGATTGAATTTTTAGTTTCTACAAATTCATCCATTTCCCGAGCTTGGAACTGCAATTTTTAAATGCAGCGTGTCTCAGATGCACGGCGACCCGGAATTAATTTCTAGGACTCCGGGCAGGATTAACGCGAGCTGTGTCGCCGTCCCTAATGTTTATAAAAGATGCGGATTTAATTTGATGGCGATCAAGCGTCGAGTGTGACCGGCTCTCTCTCTCTCTCTCCGGTTTTTCCTAAAACCAGATTTCGAATTAATTAAAATCGCCGGCCAGGAAATGAACGGGTTGAAGAATCGCGGTCCAGGAAAGCCAGCCGTTTACCATTCTCCCGCGAAATGTCAGACGGTATCCGCGCGTAGGTCGCAGAAAATGGCCGGTAATGACTTTCGTTAACGGGTTGGCGGCATTGGATCTCATTAAAGATTCCAATCGGGACGCCCCGGAATCACGGGAGATCCGAAATGCCAAATACCATCGAACGGAATCGCCGATTGTCCACGCATGAAATTTTTACGGGATTAGGGTCGCGCCGATATCGCTCATTCTCCATTCAAATGTTTCAATGGCTGTTCCTTGAACTCGTTTTGTCGGTGGAAATTGGTCCTGCAGCGTCGGCGAAAATCCATCATGCTAATAGAAATTTTCTTCGAGGAGTCTCACTCGTTTTTGTTGAAAATTCGTGAGATATTTTATTTCTGTTGGCGCACGGCATAACTATATTCAAACTAATTAAAATGACGCTTCGACATTTCATTTCAAGCTAATAGAAATTTTCTTCGAGGAATCTCACTCTCACTTTTGTTAAAAATTCCTGAGATATTTTATCATAAATATTTTATTTCTGTCGGTGCACGGCATAACTATATTCAAACTAATTAAAATGACGCTTCGACATTTCATTTCAAGCTAATGGAAATTTTCTTCGAGGAATCTCACTCACTTTTGTTAAAAATTCCTGAGATATTTTATCATAAATATTTTATTTCTGTCGGTGCACGGCATAACTAAATTCAAACTAATCAAAATGATGCTTCAACATTTCATTTCGAGCTAATAGAACGCCTGGAATCGTGTCAGCCAATAAGGCATCTCCAGTGTTTATGCTCATCTTTGAGGAACTATAACTCCGTCAATTTTAGGTATTCTGACTTGAAAAAATTATGTTGTGTAGTCCAAATAGTAGGGAATATGTATGCAAAATCTCAATACAAAACAGTCGCCTGGTTTTTTTACAAAAATCTCCGAACGAGGCCTACTGGACGGTTCGGATAATCGAGGTTCTACTAAATCGTGGATTAAACGGACAAATGAGCTCCGAAGTATGTCGTGTTTGGGCTCATTGTGATCAGAAAAACGTCGTCAATACATTGACGAAACTTTTGTATATAAATAATTAAAAATGAAAAAGTTCTGTCACTAAATTGTGAATTGACAGTAAGGAGACCCTTAAAAAAGAGGTGAATTTCTATTTTGCTTTGGTTTTTCGTAACTGAGATAGACAAATTTTTATTTTTCGCGAAGACCTAACTTTTAGTGATTTAAATTTTGGGAAACTGATTGGATCCACAGTAAAAAATGGTGGAATATTAGAAAATTGTAATTTTTGCATTGATTTTTGCATACAAGGGTCGCGACGATGTCGGCGTCGATTGTATGCAAAAATCGTGTACCCGCGGCCGATGCAAGGTTCGCATAAGCGATATCGAGTTGCTCGTCGGGGGAAACCGGATGTTTTTCCGTTTACGAGGCCACTTTAACGCGAGCAAGAAGACGTCTCGTGGCGAAATCCCTCGCGAACCTGCGGGAGAACCGTGCCATTTAGATACTTCGTTTCTTTTACAGCCAACGAGGCACATCCTACTTTAAAGCATATCCGGTTTTTAGGTCACATTTCGTGGATGTGCTGATGTTTATACCCCCTGCGGTTCTTTCTGCCCCAATACGTGCAGATTTTCGTTCTTTCCAAGGACGTAGATCGTGACCATGTCATTTATTTCACTGTGAATCTTTGCTTATTGTTTATTTTGTTAATTTCAGTCGACGAAACTCTCCGGAAAAAGATACTATATTAAAATAGTATTTTTATAGTATTTGTCCAGTATTTTTCTTTTCAATAAAAGGAAATTAAATTTTAATCTGAATTTTTCTACAGGGATTAAATTCTGACCTATCAATTTATTTCTAACAAAACGGAATAGATCAATTGAACGTCTGTATCAATCAAATTAATTATGTCTGCAATAATGAAACGTTGCTGAGAGCTCCACGGTCTAATTATTCCATTTTATATACAGTTAATTAACGAGCTGCACCGCCAGTCTATCGACAGCAGAGCTTCGCTCTAAATAGTTTCGCGTTTTGGAAATTTATTAACTGCACCAAACTATTTCGAACTTTTCAACTTTATACTCTCTGAATATGCATCCAATCAAACTGAAAATCTTTTTTGGGAAGTATTCTTGTTTCAATTTTGAAAAAGGGAAAATTAACTAAATTGTCAATCCGTAAAGGAGCAGGTCTGCGCGATAGCTATTAAAATCAATAAATAAAGTGTTAAAGCTGCAGTAAACAGTGCAATATAATTAAGTTGAAAATAAAATTAATTGTAGCAACGAAGGTGGACAACGAATCAAATTTTGATCGCGAACCTATTAATGGTGGTTCGAATTAGCATTCGCGAGGCGTTTAAAATTAGGGTGCCCCCACAGGAGGAACTGAAAAGCCTGTGGACAGGTAAAAATGGGGAAAAGAGAAAACGTGGAATGGTATAAAGATAGAAAAGGTAGAAAAGGGTTGAGAGCCTTGCTGAAGTGGTGCACACTCAGCGACGAAAAAACCGCACACAGTAGAAGAGGGGTTGCATTTTGCAGCAAACGAGAGAGACAGAGAGAACGAGAGAAAGAGAGAGAGAGAGACAACCACAGACCGTGGCGAAACCCAGCTAAATTTCGCTCGAAAGGGCTGGTCACACCGATTGCTTTGCGTGTCGGAAAAGGTGGACGCGTCGAACGGAACGAAACGTCCTGCTGATGGTTCCGGATAATCCATTTAGCAAAGCAGTACTCGGCAGAAAAATTTCCTGCGGCCAAGACCGTAGTCAAGTGATCGATTCTCCCTTTAAAACCCCGATTTAGCTCCGACTAACGACTCCTCGTTTTGCTGGCACGATGTTCGCACCCGATATCTGCTACATCGTAGAGGGTCAGTTGAGTTTTTCGATTTTTACTACGATGTTGAAAAGTTTTAGGGAAAAGTGATATGGTGTTCCGAGAGTATAGATTTCGAGCTTTAAAATGAGACAAGTCTGATCGTTCTACGATTTTTTGTTGCCGAGTTATGACAGTTTAAAGATGATCAATTTCTGGGCGAAGGTTTGGGACTTTTTTAATTTTGCGGTATAACTTAATTGCAAATTGGAATTTCAAAATGAACACACGTTGACAGGAGCGGGGACACTTTTCTGAGTGAAACGATACCAAACACGGTACGGTTTGGATCGCATTTGCGCGTTTTATCCACGATATAGTGAAACCTCGATTATCCGAACCCCCCTCCTTTCGTTGGTTAAACGAGTAAATTTGAAACAAATTGTGTCGTGTTTGGACTCGTTTTAACAGGAAAAATGTGAAGAATATGTTGATAAAAGTTTCACAAAAAAATAATTAAATATAAAAGTGTGTCACCGATGAATATACGTAAGTGTAGTTTTCAATTTTACTGCCTAGAACTGATAGAAAATTGTGTATAGGAACTTTAAACTCGAAATTGTTAGTTCAACCATGTTCAATAAATCGTCCACTGCTATTGGATACACAAATGGGTTTGGCTTGAAAATCGTCTTCCTCATCATCGACTTTGGACGTCCTTCCTGAACGAGGATCATGTTTCAAACGCAAACTAAACTTGGCAAACATGCTCTTCTCAAAACAACATTTTCGCCAAAGTACCCAAATTTTTCTCTTTCTACAGATGTTTCCTTCCCGAATAAAATTTAAAATATTGAAGCAATAAATTTAATTTATCGATTAATCTCTGATTATTCACAGAAAGTACACAAAGCTTGGTACATATTTCGAGACATAAATAATTGAAACAAAGATTGATGCAACGGAAGATCGTTTAATTATTTTTGACAATGAATGAGGCTGATAGGAGTGGGAGATTGGCATAGTGCAAACAAACGATAGAAGAAAGCGTTCAGTATCATCCTGAATGGATAGTGGTTGCAATCATGGATCAGTTTTTTCTTTCAGCTGTGTCCACCCTCTTCTCGTCGACATAAATCTCTCGTTGAGCAAACGAACACCATAAAGGACTTAAGTGCTATAAAAAGGGTTCCACATAGCCCTAGGTGTGATCCTCGATTTTTTCGTAGGTGATCAAATATCCTCGGCTCCTCTTAATAGCTGCGCAAACTCATTTCGATTCGCCTAAATGGCTCCATCGATTTCTCCATTTTTGCACTATTTTCATTTTCAACGATCTCCAGACTTGTGGACGTCTGTGCTTTGTACAGGGTGTAAAAAAATGTTTGGCCTACCGTAAGCATCCTATACATTTTCGGATCACTGAAGATCTGTAAAAAAACGTTTTCAGAAAATTGTCCTTGACGTTGAATTTCAAGGTCAAACTTCTTTTTTGCTGCATTGTATTCTACGTCAATGCTGCATTGTATGGCACGTCATTGCATTCTATGCTCATGTCGATACAAAAAAAAATTTGACCTTGAAATTCAAGGTCAAGGACAATTTTCGGAGAATGTTTTTCTCTTACAGATCTTCGTCGATTTCCGTAGATGTAAAATACGCCTATGGCAGCCGAGACCAAATATTTCTTTGCAACCTGTACTGTTTGATCGTGCAGTTGGCAAATGTCAAATATTTATTGCACACTGAGATTGCCGTGTACGCAAATATCAACGTTTATTACGCACCGAGATTGTCCCGTGGCAGGTCTCAATGTTCATTATGTACTGCGATCGTCCCTTCAGCAAATATCAATGTTTATTACACACTACAATTGTGCTGCACTATGGTGCCCTATGGGACACACACGTGCGGTCGGTTCACTCGTGTATGTGTGTGTGTGTGCGTGGTACTGGATCTGTTGTGTGCAGGTCATTAACCGGAAACGATAATTGAACAAGTATATGTTAGCAATAATACTCGGGCACTATTGAAAAGACAACTTTTTTAGTTGGAACAATTAGTTTACTACAGGAAGGAAAAAGAAATTTTGGGAAAAATTGCAATTCGTTGAGATTGCAAAGAAAATAGTTGTTTTTGCAACATTCTTGTGTGGATCAATCATTTTTCGTGAAATTTTTTGGGGAGATTTATTTTTTAGAGAAATGTAAAATTGGAATTTTTTACATTTTTGGTTTCACTTTTTGTGGAATTCTATTTTCTTCGTTGAGTACATTGGTATTTGGTGATTTAACAAATTGGGCATTTTTTCTCCGTTGAGTACATTAACATTTGGTAATTTAGTAAATTTTTGGGGAAGTACATTTTACACTCTAATTAATATATTCGTCTCTCTCACTGCTACGTTTGAAGCAGTAAGCAATCTAATGCCATAATTCAACCGTTTAGCCAGTGAGCAAAGTAAATCCTTCCCTTAGGGCAACAAATGATGAAGTCTAATAGAGAGGGTTTCTGAGTTGGTATACATGTTACACATTAATAACATTCGACGTGGCACGTATTTCCTTGACCTGCAAACTATGAATAGAATTAATAATTTTGTTAGAAAACACTACGCTATACATTAAATTATTCTTAATATACAAACAGTGAGCGACATTAATCATTTTCTTAAATCACAATATACAAACAGCGAACAAACTTAATAGCCTCTTCAGGAGGTCCGTTTGCATTGTTAATAATATATAAATTGTTCTTATTATTAGTATGCAAAATGCACTTAAATTTTTCCCATGTTTTTTTGACTAAAGAGAGTGATTTAATTATTTCAGTAACAGGTTTAATTGCGAGGACTTCGAGTTTGTGGACCGAATATTTTACAATTAAGAAAAAATTGCAATTTCGGATTTCAGTTTTTTAGATTTCGGTACAGTGCTCGTTGTCGCATTGTGTGTCGGATTAATATCAGAGGGAAGTATTTAGGGCTTGGTAATTGCTGCCAGCCGTAATTACAAGATCTGCAGTTGAAGAGTAAGAAAAAGAGTAAAAAAAAAGAAAAAAAAGAAGAAGAGAGAAGAGGGAAACGACATGGCGGCAGAATGAAACGAAACGAAACGAAACGACGGCCCCGTTGTGGCTGCCCCTTAGTCTGCTTGCGGTTTCGAGTCTCTAGCTTCTGGGGTGTAACTTAATTCAAGGGTCGGATGGGTAGAGATAGATATAGACGCACGAAAATGAGTATACCGAGTGGCCTGTGGCAGGAAATCGAGACACAGTTCGGCTTTCAATGTTCCCCAAAGAATGGGTTACGAATATGGCGATTGATAGTGTCATGCATAGCAAGCATTCCCTTTAATTTTTGATTTCCCCCAAAGATTGCAAGCTCCTCCATTTTATACGAGAATAAAATAAGAAATTTCTCTCTTTCTTTCTTTCTAATCTTCTAGGCAATATTACTTTCAAGTCAAAATATTTTTATATACTCCTTTCCATTCCTGGTACTTCAAAAATATATTATTTTAGTTTTTAATTTTTGTCGCTTATTTCGTAGAAAAAATTCCATGAAAATTTCACTATTGGAAATATTAAGTCCCACGGTCTTTATTATTGAACTTATGTGGAATATTTACTCAGAAAAATATTTTAATTACTTCCAGTGATTTTTTAAGAATTGGGCAGGCGATGAAGTGAATTTTGAGAATTTTTTTCAGGAATGATAATATAAAGGATTAAATTAGATTTTTAGATTATCAGTCCTTTGAATGTGCACAAGCCAACGATGAACAAAATATATTCATCGTCTCACTGTTTGTTGTTAGAGGCACCGTATAAACCAACGTTGTTTGGCTGTTTTAAAACAGTATTATTAAACTGGGGATCCTTATGCATTTATGGAATATGTAAATTTGCAAGCGAACGTCTGCATTGTTATTTTATTTCGACTTGTAGGGATCTTCCAGTGGATGAAAGGAATTTTTAATTTGCTGTGCTCCTTTATGGAACAGATTACAAAAGTAGAAATGTATGTAAAAATTTATTGCTATCAATGCTGTTTTTACCAAAATTTAATATAAACAGACCTGCACATTTTTAACTTGCTGTGCTCTTTTCATAGAATCTATATAAATAAATGAAGGAAATAGACACGAATACATATTTGCTTCTTAATGTTCGTATAAAACGTAAAATAAGTAATGGAAATATCTTTTTAAACAAATCTTCTGGCTTGGGCACATACGACTGGCCGCCAGAGTGTTTGGAATTTTCAAGTTTTCGCAGTTCCAAGCTTCGCGTTGCCGTATCACTTTAAGTTCAGCGGAACTAACTAGTTTCCCTCGAAAACTTTCGTATTCCAGTTTTTCTTCGGTATTAACTGATGTTTTATTCATGTAAAATCCTCGATCAAAGCACGGTTTGGTAAATCCATCTTCTGCAAAACAAACGTACACGGCAGAACATTATGATATTTCATTTAGTAGGACGAAAGAAATCAATAGTTTCTTAATTGCACAACGCTGCGGAAATTTCTATTAATTCTGAGCTAATTATCCTCTGGCTCTCAAATTATGCGATAAAATGGACCCACTGATAGTATTTTTGGGCATAGGAATTTTTGCCCATTTAATTTTGAATCTGGAATAGTAAGAAAATTTCGAAGGAAGCAAGGGAAGCAGCTTGTCAGAAAAATAAATAATTTTATGTTTTTTTGACGAACGCTAAATCAATATTTGTTGTGTTTTTTCTTTGTTTATTAACTATCACAACTAGAATTATACCACTCCTTTAGGCACAGGAATTTTTTCCATTTTATTTTGAATCTTCAAATTGTGGAAGCAAGAGAAGCAGATAAAATTAAATATCGTTAGGAAAACGAGCTAGTTTTATTAAATATTACAACTAGGATTATTTGCGAGAAAAACGGGGAGAACGAAAGAGTGAAGATTTCAGAAAAATTTCAAAGCCCCGTATTCAGATTTTACGACAAAAATGAAGACACCAGCAGAATTTTAAAAGCGCTCTCAGACTTTATGACAAAAAATGAAGTCAGCAGAAGAATTTTAAAAGCGCTCTTAGACTTCCCACAAAACTGAAGTCTGCAGACGAATTTTAAAAGCTCTGTTTTTACTTTCTAGCAAAAATAAACACACAACTTAGCGAAACCCCGAAATTATGAACAATAAATCTTATTAAATTTTTATTTCCTTCGAACCATGTAATTTCTTTCCCCCTGTAGAAAGTTCGCCAAAATAGTGAGCATTTCGGAACTATTTCGCAAGATACTTTCGGTCGGGAAACTCGAAGAAAATCGGACGGTAGCAATTTTCCGGCTATTTTTGGTGCGATCCCGCGCTATAGTGAACAGCAATTTCGCTTTTAGCGTATCATTAAAGCGTCCACCAACGTCGCAACAACAATTTCCAAGGAAACGGACGTTCTCCCGGGCAGAAAGAAACACATTTTGCCTTCCGTATTATTACACCGGCAATCGTAGCAAACGTTTACTGAAATTCTACTTTGGAATTGCATGACCGCGTATCTACCCCTTCCGGAAACGTGACCTTATTTATAGTGCACTCGGCTGCGCAGAACGTTAGCGACAATCCGCGTAATTTGCCATTAACTGCGCTATGTTTCCGCGGTCGCATTTTCCTACGGAAATGCGTACGCTCGAAATAATTGAGGGATTTGTACCGGGGAAACGGGAAACTTTTAATCTCACGGCGATGATCGGGGCTTCTTAACTTCGTGGAAACTCCAGTTATCATTTCGAACCTGAAACGTAACCTGATCCAATTTTTGCGGCGGAACTTTAGGCTTATTTTAACAAGGTATGGAAAACTTTTTCAATCGGTGTTCAACGTTGGAGCATTCTCTATACGAAATCTTTCTTCCTCAATTAGTTGAATCGAAGTTTTAAATACTTGCGAAAGATTGTTGTATGACTCCTATTCGGAAAATTGTGGGGACTATTTACTAGGCTATGAATTTTCATGTAAATTTTGATCCACTCTTCAAGCTGCTGACGAGTTCCTTCTTCTTGAATTTAATTTCTTGATTTAAATTTAATTTTGTCTTAACTTCTCTTCGGGAAACCAGAAATTTTCAACTGTTTCTTATGTGGCCCTGTAGATTTCGGCGAGGTAATGCCGAAAATCCAAGTTTCGATCCTAGGAGATCACTAGTTCAAAAGTTATGCGTGTCTAAAGATGTCCGATTTACAGTGTTTTTGACAGGTAACCACATACCAACTCCATACCGCGCGACGGTCACTGCATACCAACATGGCGGCGGCCTTATCCGTCAAAAACGGTGTAAATCGGACATCTTTACACCCCCATAACTTTTGAATTAGTGATCTCCTGGGACTGAAACTTGGATTTTAGGCATTTGCTCTCCAAAATCTACAGGATTACATAAAAAACAGTTAAAAATTTCTGGTTTCCCGAGGAAAAGTTCAACCAAAATAGTCCAATTTCAAGAAAAAAAGGAAAATCAAGAGTTTTGTGTACATTTACGGAACTGTCTACCCTGCTCATATTTCTTTCTTTCCTTTTTGCAAAGAGATAAATTTTATAAAATAAAGTTTGTAACGACTTATTGTTTATTTTCGACTTAGAATGGGAATGAAAGTAGCAGGGGTTAGAAATTCTGCGGGTCTGCGCGCTGTCGGAGGTCCGAGCGCGGCCGACGTAAATATATATTTCCCCGGTGATCGATGAGAGTGATCGATGCGTTTATTCTTCCGACTTCCGATCATATTCTCCGTTGCGCGTGCAGCGTGTCGTACTATGTGGAGCATGTTACGTTACCGCATAAATTGTAACGTGCACACTGACGTGCCTGTACGATCAACCTTGTTTCTGCTTTGTCATCGTGTTTTCTCGCGACAGGAAGAGCAACTTCCACTTCGAAATTCCGTTATTGCGAGCGCGAGCGCGCAGCTCAAAAACACGAAAGATCAACTATCCGTAGTAACCAGGACTTTGCCCTTTTCGCGGGACTATACACATGCACCGACAGCGATACTGAAATTTACTAGTCGAGTTGTTTAAGTGGTGCATTTCGTGCACTGACGGATCGATACTCCAGCAAAGGCGGAAGGCACACAAAGGACGCGCGCGGACTGAAACCTAATTCACCAAAGCGGCAAAATTTAGAAATTCAATCAGAGTCGTTCGGCGAAAATTCTGTTATCGGAGGACCGCTTTTTATCAACGGCCACCCTGAAACACTCGACACTCGAGGGATCAAGAATTATTACAGAATTCGGTACTGATATTTATTGCAATTATTAGGAGACTGAATCCGATTTTCCAGGATTTTTATCATAATTGTACTCGAATAAAAAGAGTATCCAGAAACTCTAACACGTTCTAAGATTCAGCGAAATTGAAGTAGTAGTTGGTGGAACCAAAATTGGAAAAATAAAATTTTTGAATTGTTCCTTCAATGTTACTGTATCATTCAGTTCCAAGATAAATTAATTTTCTTCAATACCAATAATAATTTTTTTTTTACATGCTCTTGCCACCACGAACAGTGATTTTCAGGTGACAATTTTAGAAAATGGCTGTCAAGTTCTAGTTCAAAATATTTAGCTCAATTTTTCAGGAAGTGCTGTTTAAACATCGTATAATAATATGTATATATTCAATTTTCCAAGGAACGTAATTGAGTATGTGAAAAAAATTGTTGGTCTTCCCTCGTTTTTCGACAGTTTAAATGTACGTTGTTTCTTCAGTTACGAAAATGTTTAATCTTTTATTTTGCAAGAAATCTGATCCTGTTGTTACGCTTCCTTGCCTCGTGTAACAATATTCCATAAATTGTATCGTCGATACTGAAGACGACACAGATTCTGTTTCCAATCCGCTCAGGATTGTAAATCTGGGGTTCGAGATTCGTGTTCGATTCGCGATTTATTGCCTGTCAAATTCACACGTTCGCTACCACCATTTATTTCGGCCGCAGTACTTATGGTTACAATATTTGATTAAGTGTAATATATGGCTTTTATAAAATCTGAGAAGAATACTAAAAGGAGGAACCTTTCTTCAAACTGTTCGTTATCATTTTGTATAACAAAAATTCATAATTTTACAACAGATTGTTAAAAATGTGATTTGAATTAAATCCTGAATTTCAACTTTGTAATTTCTATTTTCCTGACGAATGGAGACGATGTTGTGATAGTTGTATAATTAAACGCATATTTTAAACAATCTGTAATATCATCGAGAGTCTGCACGTATTTGAACAATGTGCAGTGCCACTGACTGTTTGTCCTCGCATACGTATTCTGGATTATGCTCGAACCCTTCATCCTCGGAGTAGTTCGGGCAACAATTTTCCGCCCCATTGGCTCCAATACGTTCTACTGCTGTGATTCGATTTCTGAAGACCTTTGGCTGACTTTTAAAGAATCCCCTTTTCTTCCTCGGCTTTAAACTTTCGAGTCGTGCAACCCGATACGGGATTATCGAATTAAATTATGCGTATCTTCTGACAGAAATTAGAAAGTCAACAGCACTGCAGAATAAAATAGAGAATTTACTAGAGAATTTAATAGACAACAATTAATCTCCCGATTGCAAACGTTACTGCGAATTAATCCGAAATTTCTCACTGCAGGCTACACTGTTTTTCATTTTTTACAACAAAAGTTTACAACTGAAAAATCGGAAAAAATTCTCGAATGTGTCCAACGATACGTTGAATGTATCAGAATTTTTTTGGAATTTTCAGATGCGACTAGAGGGGGGAAACGGGGTAAAGACTGATTTTTCGTTTTTTCCCTGTAACTACCCTCATGGGTGAGATATGGGGATGAAACTTGGCAGGAAGGGTCCTTTCATGGGAAGCTATCGAACGAGTCATTTCCGGTCAAAGACAGCTGAAAGCGTTTTTGACTACCTTCAATTTTCTTTCCTTGATTATTTACTATTTTCAGTCTCATACGTACGTCTTTAACGTGTTTCGAAGCTGTATTTATTTCATGGTCGCTTTTCTTGGCACGGATATAATAAATGATCACCAAGATGAATAAATTCTTGGCGCTTGATCTACGCATTATTTTGTTCATGGCATCGCCAGAGTGTGCGTCGCACATTCTGTCGCATTTGTTTAGCGACTGTCACTGTAGTTAAAGACTGCATACACCTTTGTGTACTCGGGGATCATGCTACGAGAACACGGTCGAGTATTGTTGTTTTTCTTTGACTGAATTTTTGGTGGGCAACATTCAATTATTCAATTTTTCTAATTGTCTTCACAGTTTTTTTATTTTATTTCTGAATTCTGTGAGTTGTGAGCGATTGAAAATTTTGAAAATTCTAGCACTGAGAAGATAAGCAATATTGTAAATTTTTTTAAATTTCAATGAGTGTAATTGTACTGGATTTAATTAATTTTGATCAACAATGAGGACATGGGGTTTTTTTAGTGAACCTATGTATGTTAATTTGGACGTCTAAAAACAGTAATGCTGTCGTTTACTGTTAGGTAACATAGCGAGAGGGTGGTTGAGGTCTTACTTAACTTGTTGAAGGACGTGCTCCAGCATCGAGGACCAAAAATGAACTTCTGCATTAAAATTCCAGAAGGTTTCCGCTGAACATGGCCAATGCTATTTTCAACGATCCTTAATAATTTCCATCGGGCTTGAAATAACACTGCGGATCCATTTAAATCTCTACAGTAATTCACTCGAGACTAAAAACGAACGTACACGCGCAGCTGTAAATCAAAGGAAAATTTCGTCGGGCAATAAGACCATAGCAATCCTCGAAACACGAAATTTATGGGCAAAAATTAAAGCAGACGATTCACACGCTTTTTGACGTCGTTTCCAAACTGAAAGAAGAATATTAAAATATTACACGCATCTCAGTTTCATCAACCTGTAAATCCTGTTCCAGAAAACAGGAATTAAATTTGCTTTCCTTTTTTACAGCTTCCAGTTTTGATAAATTTATTTGAATAAACTTTTTAAACTCTTTTAATGTCCATCAAATTGCAACTACTCATTTTAAATGCATAAAATTTCTTAATTGTCACGTTGTCAATCAAAAAAATTTAGTTCATACATCGTTTCTAATTTTTTTCGGTTGAATGAAAAATAGATTGCTCGGAAATAATTCTCCGATTTGAACAATTATTTAATTCAAGTCTGATTGACGTCGCTGCATAATTTGCATTCACAAGTTATTTTGGCACGTGTGCATTTTATTTTCGAGAAAACTTTTGGCTCAATCGAAAACCTGTAAATTATGAAATGCTTTTCGTACGGTATGGAAAGCACATTTGCAAGGAGATATCGAATACATAATTTGCACGTAAATTGCAAACACGTTATCAAACTGCGCTATTTATTCTGGGCATGAGGCCGTGCTATGATATTTATTAGGATATTAACTGTATGCAACATCGTGAAATGCTATCCGTGCCACTGTTGATAGGTTCAATAAAGATATCCAGAAAAATCAGAAGATTTAACTTTTTTACGAGGAAATAAAGATATTTACAGCTTTCGTGCCTATAGGCTGTATTATTGAACGCGTGGAACTTAAATGCACATCAAAAAATCATGCTTATCTTACTAAACCTATCAGTATTAACATCGATACTTTTTTTTTTTAATTAAAACATCGAAAGTTCTGTTTCTCTACTTATTGGAACATTTTTTCCTTTAATTAAAGATTTTACAAACAGTGTGTTAGCATCGTCAGTTTAAATACTAACAATTTAAAATTATAATCGCAGTGTGCAATATTAGCAAAAATGTTAAAAGCAATTTTCGAGAATCTGGGCTAAGAATTGTAAAAGTAATTCGGTAAATACAATAATAAAACGTTGAATAATTTGACATATTTATTTCAGGTTGGATCCGCACGTAAAATTGTTGGACGTTGCAATTTACGATTTCTGTCGCAGCAACCATTGCAAATAAACAAACGAATTCGGAAAAACGCAATTCCCGTAATCCGTTTTAATTCGAACGTTTGAAAAAGCAGAGAAACCATGCTTGCTCTATATTCTATAGCAATCGAAAGGAAAAGATGTAAATTAGAGTCATCTGCACACGTTCTTAGTTTTGCAATATGTAGTTATTACAAATCTGAGGGACTTTGTTGTAATGCTTGCTGATCCGTTTCTATTTCCGTGAACGTCCAACGAAAATTTAACAGTCGGTACAGTAATCGACTGTGTTAGTGCACGTAGTTTGTAACCGCCCCAATTAACAAACACAGCTTCTGCAAACAAATTAAACAAACATCGCCGCGATGACTACGCTGTATCGAACGAAAAAAAGCAGTTTCTACTTTTTGTCGTGGAACAGGCTGAGAACGTTTATCGAAAAAATGTACTGGGTGTCCCGAAAATATCATATCAAGTTTTTAAAGGGTTACACTTTTTCTATTTCCTATTGGTCCTCAAATTAATTCTTGTAGCAATTATAGCTTTAGGATAATTTTTCTAGCATCTATTACTGTCTCAAAATAATTTTTCTAGCAATTACTATTTCCTCAAATTAATTCTTCTGACTATTACAACCTTAGAATAATTTTTCTCACAACTATTACTGCCTCAAAATAATTTGTCCACAGCAATTATTATTGCCTCGAATTAATTCTTTTGACTATTGTAACCTTAGAATAATTTTTCTAACTCTTGTTACCTCAAAATAATTTTTCTGACAACTATTACTGCCTCAAAATAATTTTTCTAGCCATTATTATTTCCTCAAATTAATTCTTCTGACTATTACAACCTTAGAATAATTTTTCTAACAACTATTACTGCCTCAAAATAATTTGTCCACAGCAATTATTATTGCCTCAAATTAATTCTTTTGACTATTGTAACCTTAGAATAATTTTTCTAACTCTTGTTACCTCAAAATAATTTTTCTGACAACTATTACTGCCTCAAAATAATTTTTCTCGCAATTATTATTGCCTCAAACTAATTCTTCTGACTATTACAACCTTAGAATAATTTTTCTAACAACTATTACTGCCTCAAAATAATTTTTCTAGCAATTATTATTGCCTCAAACTAATTCTTCTGACTATTACAACCTTAGAATAATTTTTCTAGCAACTTCTACTGCCTTAAAAAAAATTGTCTAACACTTATTGCCTTCGAATAATTTTTCCAACAACTCGTATTGTCCTAAAATAATTTCCCTAACAACTCGTATTGTCGTAAGATAATTTGTCTAATAGCTCTAGTCCCAGATTTGTTACAAAGATCATTTGCAGACGAAAATGTGGAGCGAAAAATTTCGGCCATTATTTTTGCATGATAGCTTGCACTTCTATCTTGCTGTGTGTGCTTTTTCTGAAACAGAGATCATCAATCAAAATCTCGCAAGTATGATCTCTCATGCAGAACCTTTCACAACATCATGTTACCCGCGATATCTACATTAATTCAGTTGACAATAGAACTTGCAGAGGTTTCTAATAGAATCCTACGTCAGTTTGCATTTGAATTGGTAATAGCAGATTACCCGAGTACAGAAGTGCATCACATAGTTGGACCGCACTCGCCAAGATGTTGTACATCCTAAGTTTCGCTAATAAACGTTTGCCAAATAGGAAAACTTTCGGAAGATTACATTGATGCTTTCAGCTGGCTGGCTGGAGAATGTTCTGCCGAACGCTGATGGCGGCCGTTATTGCTACTTAATAGCGTCTTAACAACGGCTAATTACTTGCAAGAATTTTCAAACACGAACGGCCATAATTATGCCGCCGGATTCAACGAGTCCGGCGGAACTTTTTCGTAACAACTTTCGTCACGCGAGTTCTTTGATTTCGGACTTTTAGAAACGCGGGAAATCAAATTAGTTTTTCCAACTCTTGTTCGCGTGAGCAAAAATAAAAAAAAAAAAAAAGAGAGAGAGAGAAACTGAATTGCAATCACAAGAGCCGTACATATATCATCCGGCAGAAATTTTTGCAAAAAGTCTGCTCATCACTGTTAGCATTCACGTTTGCTTTTTCAACGCGAGCCTGCGTGCCAGAGATAAATTTTTAATACGGAATTTTCAATATTTACTTGGAAATGAAGATTTTTCGCGGAAATACAGTTATTTCAGACGCGTTCGCGAATTTTATGCAGATTTATCGACTATACCAGGTTGCAACATAATTTCGGAATACACTCTGCAGAGTTTGCAACGTAGATTAACGGAGCTTAGTGTACCGTGGGACAGAAGAAAATTCGCATTACGTGATCGGGCACCAACCTGAATTTATTGTTCACGTGTGGACCGCAGCAACTGCCAACATTCGATTCAACCACTTCCTCCGAAATGAAAATTAATTGGCAAAAACCGTTTTGCTCTTATTTCTGCAAAACGACATTATTATATTCCGTTTGGTCGTTCGTTTATGCCCGTTACTGTAAAATTACGTTGTCGATTAAATCCGTCAATTTTCGTGATAATAATGTGGTATTTAATCGGGTGAAAACGCACATGCTGTTTTCCTAATCGAACGCAATTATAATATTTAGCTAGGTACGTATTATATACTAACTACAGCAATGTATCTGTATTATTATATAATTTTTTCTTGTGAAACACTGTACATGTAAAATTAAAATATGTCTTTCCATTTAATTGAATGAAATTCTACGCAATTGTACTTAATTTTGTTTAATTATGTTCACTTTTATTCAGTTATGTGCAATTCTATGCAGTTGCATCCAATTCTATGCAAATATCTGCAATTGTTTTTAATTGTTTTTAATTCTATGCAGTTTTATGGAATTTTTATGCAATTGTATGCACTTTTATGGAATTTTTATGCAATTGTATGCACTTCTATGCATTTTTCATGCAATTGTATGCACTTTTTATGCAATTCTATGCAATTGTATGCACTTTTTATGCAATTCTATGCACTTCTCTGCTATTCTCTGCAATTGTTTTCAATTCTGTGAAATTATATATATAGTTCTATTCAATTCCATGAACTCTTATGCACTTTTTGTGCATTTCCATGTACTTTTTATGCACTTGTGTGCAATTTTAATGCAATTCTATGCAATTATATGTAATTTTATTCAATTATATGCAATTTTATGCACTTTTTGGGCACTTCTGTGCACTTTTAATGCACTTCTATGTATTTCTACGTGCTTTTCAATAAAACGTTGATGAGATAACAAATATGAATGGAAATAAAAATATTGTTGGAGGGAACCGGTCATTTCCGGGTTCGTCCGCGTGAGGAAGCG
Organism: Seladonia tumulorum; assembly: GCA_913789895.3. NCBI lineage: Eukaryota > Metazoa > Arthropoda > Insecta > Hymenoptera > Halictidae > Seladonia > Seladonia tumulorum. The sequence continues at coordinate 9,204,828 of OU565280.1, forward strand.
TCTTCCACGGCAGTCTAAACAGTATAAATAGCACGAAGTGATACTGGTGGTAGTAAAACTGAAATAATAGTACTACCTACCCAGTGTTTAATCTTCGCCAATTGGGTTTCCCCGGGCGTATCTCGATTTATGTGGTGCATATTGCGCTGCACCGTCGGGAACAGCCAAAAGCTAGTCGCGTTTTGCTAGTTCAATCTGTGATCGGTCTGAAAAATTGCCTGTTAACGGTACGTTAATGGCGACCACTTTTTCCTTGGTCGCGTAGCGGAGCACACAAGCCCCGTCGAAGCGGGTCAAAACGAAAACGCATGTCGTTCAATCAACGTCCTCGCCTACGAATTGCAGTGCTAGGCGCGATCTGAACGCACGGGAACACAAACACGCTCGACGGAGATGAAAACCGCGTGGGTTCCCCGGGGTTCTTGCTACTTTTGCGATTGCAAAAGTTCGAATTTCTCCTGTGGTCTCTTTGTTATGTCTTTCTGGCCGATTTATAGTTTGAGAACATAGCACCGATAATAACACGACGCCGGAAGTCGTACGATTCCACTTGAAGATATTAAATTGCCCTCAAACAATTAGTATGCCAAAATTCCTCAGGGAATTGTTATTTTTTGCTTATCTCATGTTTTGTAAAACGGTACCTTATGTTTATTTGTGGATATTATTGTAGATCATGAAAAGACGAATCCAACGACTACCATGACCATACCATTCTGATTGTTCAATCGCCAGATATTCATGTCTGAAAGGTAACAGCCTAATTCACGGACCTAACCCAGACCTTAGCTTTCAGACACAAATATCTCGAAATTGAATGGTCGAAACCATATCGTTATTATAGTCGTTGAACTCGTCTTTTCATGCTCTACACGAATATCGAAGAAAATATATAGGCTTCTGTCTAAAAAAAAATAACAATGACCTTGAAATGTCGTTTGAAAAGGCACTTTTTATTCAAACTTGAATAAAATTGTTCCAAAAAATCGTACGACAACGTTCGACGGCTCATTTTAAAGAAGAAGCTCCATTCTTTAAGCCCACTTTAGTTCCAATCCTGAAAAAAATCTTTCCCCCTCCACAGAAGCGTTTGAATTTCCAAAAATGTCGAGAAAGTTATTTTCCAGGAGAAATCGACTTTCGATCAGGTTTTTGAGAAAAAGGACTTCGAGGAACGCTATGTTTCGTGCGTTAGGTGGTCCCGCATGCGTTTCCGCACGCGTTTCCGTTGACGGTTCTCAGCTGGAGCCGGATAGCGAGGGTTTCGTGGATTGGCTTCGGCGGACCCGTCCCGCGGAAGCACGCTTGCGCGGCTTTCAAGGCGAGCTTTTGAGCTTTCGAGTCGCACCGCGAGCCGAGACACGTGGAGAGTCGTCTGTCTATTCCTCCGGCGAGGAAGTTTCGCGTTCAGCGTGTGTGCGCGCGCGAAATCGTCTTCGCGTGCGAATCCGCTTCTCTATCAGTGCTCGCCGGCGGCCCCGCGCGTCGTCCTCGATGACCTCGACACGCGAAATCATGTGAACCCCGTATACGAAAAAAAAAAAAAAAAAAAACGAGTCGCGAATCGTTGTTGGAGTGGCCGAGAACGAACCCCCGGCAATTTATGTGAGTGCCTGATTTCGGTGATCGCGCGGGACGGACGTCGGATTTTTCCGCCAAATTGTGCGGTTCTGATTGAGCTGCTGTGGGGTCGCGAATCTCGCGCCTTTCTCTCTTTTCAATGGGAATTTTTAGGTTGCCTACGTTTCTCTCGAGGAAACATTGCATCCTGAGTTGACACTGACGATTTCGATAGCCTTGTATGGATAACACAATTTTTTAAATTTGTTACATTTGTTACTTACATTTTTTTAAGTTGCGTATTAGTCTTAAGGGAATTTCTAAGTTGTGTAGTAATTTCCAGGGAATTTTAAAATTTTGCACTAATTTTAAGGGAATTTTTAAGTTCCACCGTAATTGAAAAGCAGTATTTTTGTAGGATCTCGTTTTCCACATCCCCTTCTGCTTTAAATCCCAATTTTTGGGTTGTGTTTTGTCCCTTTTGAAGGAATTTATATTAACAATTTCAGTAGTCATACATTGTCCATCCATGGATGATGGAAAAAAGCAATTTTTCAGAATTGAAAGGCAACATTTTTGCAGCTTCTCGTTTCCCTCCGTTTCGAACGACTAATTATTTTGCTCATGCTGAAAGATGCAATTTTTCTACTCGAAAATCAATTTTTTTGTAGGTTGATATTTACTTTTTTAATCTGTTAAGGTCACTGAAAGAACAACATAATTTTCATAAACTGCCTGCCGCAATCGATCCAGCAGATTTTTATTCTCCGCAAAGGTCCACAGGTCTAGTGGCGTTAAATACGTGTGCGAAATTAATTAGGCTAGCTCCGAGTAAACCGAGAGATTATGCGTGTCACATATCCATGGCGATGACAGCGATCGTGTTAACACACTCGTTCATATCTCAACAATGAAAGCAGCTACTCAAATGTGATGAAAGGAAGATGAAATTACAATTCATTATCTCAAAAATAGCTCGGTTAATTTTTTATATAATTGCTGTTTAGGCGTGTGTATTTTTCTGACACTTAAACAGTGACAACAACTGATTTTGCAAATGCTCTAGTTTATTCGCACGAATCGTTCACACTTTTCTATTTGTTATTTCGATGACAAATTCAATTTTCGAAATACTATAATTGTCGATACTTGTCTATAATTACATTTTATTACTTTGCAATGTCAAAAAAAATTTGCTAGGTTAAATAGGCAACGGACCTACATATATGGAAAATAAAAATTGTCAACCCGAATTGCAAGAAATTATTTTCTTAGTAGATTTCTAATAGATTGGAATTAATATAACAGTATTTTTAAATTCTTCTCATGCTTCTAATTCTTCTAATTTTAAATTATTTAAAATATTCTAAATTACATAAATTGCTTTGAACTAATTGCCTAATTATAAGAAACAAGTTAAATGCAAACGTCCTTTTCTAAATAATTGTAACAATAATTATTTTATGTTTCTTCTATTCAAATCAAGTCTACAGCCTACGAATAATTCTTCTAAGTGAAGAGAGTAATGTTTGTTAATCGAAATAATTTTTGCTTGGACAAAGGCATCAAGAAAACAGTATAAATATTATCCCAGTGTCCTTGGGCGAGGATAGATACCCAGTTTGCCCCCTTCAACCATGGTAGACAGATTTCACTTAAAGTGAACCTGGAATTTGATTTAATTCTGACGGGGAAAATGTAGGTCGGTGAAATCAAGCCTACCCGTTGGACAGTGCATGAGAGCGGAGGATTGTTATTAAAAAGAGCGGGAAAAGTTGAATGACGGACCCTCTGGCTCGTGCATTGACAGGGACAGCGGTACTGTCTTCACTCGACAGCCTCGGTAACAATAAAACCATTCATAAAAATATTAACATATGCACGAAGCAGCATTACAAAAGAAAAAAACAGATTACAAATTTAATTGAAAATAGTCGCACTGCGTTTACTTGCTCGGAGAAGATAAATTAGAAAAAAGTGATCAACTAAACTCGAGTGACAGTTAGAGAGGAGTATGGAAAATGATTTACAATGAATTCTCGATATATGTCAACAACATGGGTCCTCCAAGCGTCGTGTGTCCTCCAGGAGACATACATGTTTACACATGGTCATAGACTGGTAGTGGGGATAATTCTGCGACATTTATCATCCAGGACTCGGCGACATGTATAGAGAAATCGCTGTACACTTTTTTCTGCAAGTTCGCACAAGGGAATTAGGACGTTTGTGCTACTGCTGTCGCGTAAAAGCATTTTTCAACGACAATTGCAAATTGCCTTCGGATCAATAATTCGTTAATTGCGAAACGACGGATTCCGGGACTGCAGGTGGCTTGATTCGAGCGATTTACGAGGGAACAAAGCGAATTCGCTTGGACACCGTTCAAATGTTGCGCCTCTCGCCAATGAAAATTCGTCGACGCTAATCAAGGATTACGATTCATCGGATCGCGCGATCTCGACAGCGACCGACTTGTCTCGTGGCCCCTAATTCGAAGCACAGTGTTTCGAATCGATTTCTTGTGCTATTCGACCTCGATGATTCTGCAGAATTTGTTTGCTGAAATCGCGATCAAATTTCCTGTCCACCGTGTTCGAATTTTCTCTGTCTTACCCGGTCGATTCATTTCTCGAATCGAACTCCGCGATCTCGATAACGCGGCAATACAGAGGCAAGAGAAGATACGAATCTATTCTCGATCCTGATCTCACGGTTCGCGAGTGGTCTAACGTTTCATTCAATAAAAGTGTCCCCGAGTCACGGCTCAGTGAAATCGTTTTACCCGGAAAAATGGTTTCTTTGATTTTCAACGGTTAAACGGCACGAATTGTAGACAATTCTACCGATATCGTTACATTGATACTTTGCGATAGAGACTGACACAATACATAGATTCACGATATATGATTCTACTTTCTTTAATTGCTTTTCAAATTCTACTCTTTTTAATTTCTTTTCACTTTTTACTCTTTTTAATCCCTATTCAATTTCTACTCTTTTTAATTCCTATTCAATTTCTACTGTTTTCAATTCCTGTTTAAATTCTACTCTTTTTAATTCCTGTTCAATATTTCTACTCTTTTTAATTCCTATTCAAATGCCACTCTTTTTAATTTCTATTTAATTTCTACTCTTTTTAATTCCTATTCAATTTCTACTGTTTTCAATTCCTGTTTAAATTCTACTCTTTTTAATTCCTATTCAATTTCTACTGTTTTCAATTCCTGTTTAAATTCTACTCTTTTTAATTCCTATTCAATTTCTACTGTTTTCAATTCCTGTTTAAATTCTACTCTTTTTAATTCCTATTCAATTTCTACTGTTTTCAATTCCTGTTTAAATTCTGCTCTTTCTAATTCCTATTCAATATTTCTACTCTTTTTAATTCCTATTCAAATGCCACTCTTTTTAATTTCTATTTAATTTCTACTCTTTTTAATTCCTATTCAATTTCTACTGTTTTCAATTCCTGTTTAAATTCTACTCTTTTTAATTCCTATTCAATATTTCTACTCTTTTTAATTGCTATTCAAATGCTACTCTCTTTACTTTCTATTTAATTTCTACTCTTTTTAGTTCCTATTCAATTTCTACTCTTTTTCATTCGTTTTCTAATTCTACTCTTTTCAATTCCTATTTAATTTTTACTCTGTTTAATGCCTATTCAAATTCTACTCTCTTTATTTCCTTTATACATTCCACTCTTTTTAAATCCTATTCAAATGCTACTCTTTTTAATTCCTATTTAAATTCTACTCTTTTCAATTCCTATTTAATTTCTACTCTTTTTAACTCCTTTTCAAATTCTACTCTTTTCCAATCCTCTTGAAATTCTATTTATAATTCAGTGAAATTCTACTCTCCTCGTTCAAATCTTTTGGAATCTACTAATTCTAGTCACGAACGCAAAAAATCCGGTTTCTTGGTCGGCAAAATATCGGCAAGAGTCCCTAAAAAGCAGTGACGTTAACAATCGGTCAACAGCCGAGCAAATAATAACAGAATCGTATCTGGAACGACGAAATTACGAGGGAATAATTCAGTTTTTAAATTCGCTCGCTCCTTGGAACGCAGGAAACATTAAACCAACTCTCTCGCAGGCAAAAAAGAGAACAGACCGTTTCTGCTCGTTACAGAGAGTATGTATTTTAACGCGCTTTCCATCCCCATTTTCCAGTAAATGCTGGCTAATAATGTCGTCGCTGCACGAAACACGATTAAAACCGTCGTAACACGTAATCCTGATTGAACAACTTCTCCGCATAAGCATAAGCTTCGATGTATACCCATTATTAAACTGTATAATTAAGATGCATTAAGGGCGCATCGAACAGGAACGTTCGACGTTCGACTGATTGGCGAACAAACCGGCGCATTCCTGACCCACTTCGCGTTCGCATATGCGAAATTCTATGCTTCATTTTGGGCACGTTATGGCGGCGACCTTTTGAACGACCAATCCTATGTATATTAAAGCACCGGAAAATGCTATATTTTCCGCTGGAAATTTCCTTAATCGTTGCAGATATTAGTCCTTGAGTAAAGATTGAATTTGGTGGGATTTGTTAAAAATTACCATAAATTAGTGCAATTTTTACTGATTATAATTTTCTACTGAAACAAAATTTTATTCAATTCTATTGTCAGTGAGGTTAAATTAATTTTTGCACTAAACCTGGTCCCAGGAAGACCCACAGAGCTGATTCACAAAACGGTATTAAATCACTAGACTGCGGATCATTATGCAAAATAAAAAATATTTGCATTGATTGCAAGGCAGGGGGGCGAAATAAAAATTTCTTTTTCCCTTGAATTATTTTATTGAGCTGAAACCGATACGCTGGTGCCCTTAAATCTTTTTGATATGTCCACTGCTTTGAATTGTGCTTACCCATTTTTCCCATAAATGCATAAAATCCGCAGTCTATTCTTTGTTCGAAAAAATATTTTTCTCGTAACATGACATAGATATTTCCTGAATATTTAAAAAGAAATATTTGTTACGTAATATAAAATAAATATTGTATGTATATTTGAATATTAAAAAAAGATTGAATCTCTTTTTAATATTATATGAATCTGTATACAATATTTTGTGCTACTAGGGTGGTGACTGGTTCTCTCACTCTAATTTCCCCTTACGCCGCGGACCAATCACGTGACGCGTTCTGGCAAAGAGGGGGCAACCGTTTCCCCTCAATTGGTGCTCCCTTCCCTCCTCCAACCATAATTTTTACATCTCACGGAACGAACACGCGTGGAACACATCACGTGTTCCAGGATCGTTTGACTAGTTCGTAGCCGCGGTATCAAACCGGCGCAACTCCGGGAAACATAGCAACAGCAATTTCGGATTTTACCGGGTCCGGCTAATCGTTCCCTTTTATCTTTCGCCGCGCGGAATTAGCATTCGCGTCGCTCGCCCGGGGAGTTCGCTGTCTTCGTTCCGCGGCCCCTTGTTCGTTCAAGAGGCCTCGGTGAATTAATAGTTCGCGTGGTATACGTGACTCCCGAACCGAGTGGCCTTGTCAAGTGCACTTCCTCGATCGTGACGTATCCCCATCGTCGAAGGGCAGTTGCATCGTCTCGCTGCACCGACCGAGAAGGGCGAGAAGGGCTTCCTCACCTTCTCGCGGAAATTGCTCCCACCCCCCTGTGAAAAAAAACCGCTGATGACGGATTCGAACACGTCGAACTCTTTTCATGTTTCTCTCTCTCTCTCACTCTCTCACTCTTTTGCGGCGCTCCCGGCCCGTGCGATTTCGATTCTTTTAGTGCCGCGCCGTCGCGCCGTTTGTTTGGCTTAAAATCGCAAATACCTTCGGGACCGAGAGACAGAGACAGAGAGAGAGAGAGAGAGAGAGTCGACGAATATCGGCGAAATAGATTTCGAGAGGTATTTGCTCCGCAAACTAGCTCTCCCCGTGCTCCCTTTTCTCTTTTCTCTCATCGATAGCTTCGATTCCACCCGAGTCCTCGAGAATTGACTGATGAATTTTAGCCCCGGATTGTTTTCGGCTGTGTCCAGCTGTTCGCTGTGTCTCGCCTGTATCCAGTCGGTTGCTTCGATGTTTGGACAGCGGTCACTACATTGTTTTCCGAGGCAATTGTCCCCGGAAAGGAAATAATATTCTAATGTTCTTCCGAGGAACACCAAAATATTCCTTCGACGTCACATACTCTTCAAACTTGAACACAATTATTAAAAAAAAATCGTACAACGTTCGATGGCTCATTTTAAAAAAGAAGCTCCATTCTTTGAGCCCACTTTCGTTCCACTCCGGTAAAAAAATTTTTCCACCTTGGTAGACACGTTTAAATTTGCAAACGGTTTTGGAACCTACACACCGGCCATAAGTGTTTACCCACCTTCAAATTTCGTTACTATTCAAATAATAGGTATTTTATTGTTATGAAAATGTCCGTAGCATTAAATCCTAATTATAAGGCTAATAAAAAACATCCAAAATATTCTGTACATACACAATCAGGTACTGTAAATGAGTTTACAGCTTTTTATGAAAAACGACAATTTTGGAGTTCAGGTAAAGAAACCCATTTTTCTGAAATTTTTATAACGGTCAGTAGGGAATATGAACGCAGGTAATACAGGTATCTTAGTCTTCTCAAATTTCATACTGCATTAAGCTTTCATACAGTAAACAGTTGATTTTCACGTGCCTAAAGAATTTTGCGAAAATTTCAAATAATGTCAGGGAGAAAAGAATTATCGATTGAAACGCGCGCTCTAATAGTGTCCCATCATAGCATCGGAAAAAGTAACAGAGAAATAGCAAAGTTATTGAAGCTGAACCGTAGAACCGTGGACTACAATGTTAAAAAATATGTGGGTGGGTAAACACTTATGGCCGGTAGTGTACGTTCGATGTTGCATACTCTTCAAAATCGCAAATAGAATGACTAAAAAGAATCGTACAGTATCGTTCGAGTGCTCATTCTAAAGAAGAAGCTCCATTCTTCGAGCCTACTTTAGTTCCAATCCTGCAAAAAATTTTTCAACCCTACTAGACACGTTTAAATTTGCAAATCGTTGGGAAACCTACGTCTGAATTCGTGTACTCTACAAAATCGCAAATAGAATGACTAAAAAAAAATCGTACAGTATCGTTCGAGTGCTCATTCTAAAGAAGAAGCTCCATTCTTCGAGCCTACTTTAGTTCCAATCCTGCAAAAAATTTTTCAACCCTACTAGACACGTTTAAATTTGCAAATCGTTGGGAAACCTACGTCCGAATTTTTATACTCTACAAAATCGCAAATAGAATGACTAAAAAAAAATCGTACAGCAACGTTCGAGAGCTCATTTTAAAGCAGAAGCTTCATTCTCCTCGCCTGCGTTGGTTTCGGTCCCGAGAAAAATTTTTCCCCCTCTACAGCAACGGTTTAATTTCCAAAATGTCGAGAAAGTTACATTCCTCGAAGAATCGACTTTTGAAAAGGTTTTTCAGAAAATGGACTTCAAGTCCTCGAGAATTTTGGCCTGGTATTGTTTTCGACTGTGTCCAGCTGTCCATTGTGTCTCGCCTGTATTCAGTTGGTTGCTCGGATGTTTGGACAACGGTCACTATTGTTTCCAGTGGCAATTGTCCCCAGACAGGAAATAATATTCTGACGTTCTTCTGAGAAACACCAAAGTCTTTGTGCAACTCGAATATATGTATACCACGCGCGAGCGAAGATACAGTTCAAGATTAGGCCAGTGTAACGACGGGCACGAAAGTAATGTAAACAAGCCGCGAGGACCGTTGTAGCGACGCGCACGAAAATAACGTAAACAAGCCGCGACGACCGTTGTAGCGGCGCGCACGAAAATAATGTAAACAAAGGGCGACCCAGTCGTGTCTGGTCGTGACTAGAGAACACATCAGTTTCAGCAGTCCACCCATTCTTGTTAATCTCTTAATAAAATCTATTCATTAACGAGATTCATTTATTTCTGAAATAATTGTAGGCAAGAAAGGAAAACCAGCAATCGAAATTTAATTTTTACACGTGTTCTCACACTCCTTACTAGCTTTTGTAGGATCCGAAAGAATTAATCTTTAGTACCATTATTCAAAATATTTTTCACATTACTAAATCTGATTATATTTAATCAATTACTAGACGTTTCAGTATTGTACGAGTAAATTGCACCATTTTCGAAGGAATGAAAATAAAAATATACAGAAGGGATATATTCTAGATTTAACATTCCCAAAGAAATGTTTCGTTTTGCAGTTAAAATAGCTTCGAGTGCAAAGGATTAAACAATGAACTTTTACTTCGCAATTTGGGTCGCATTGAATAAATTTCTGTGATTTTATAAGGCTTTCGGAAACGCTAAATTGACCAGGAATGTGCCGATGAATGGCCAAATATTTTTTGGTGAACGACTCGCTGCATTTCTACTGAATTTAACGAAAATTCTGCAGATTCCGCATCATTGAATCGAACCTCGCGTACTTTCTCCGGGAACTGTACGTACATTCCTCGAGAAGAAGTGCCGGTCGGAAAATCTTTCACTATGTCGTAAGCCAGTACATCGTTTCCCAGATATTGGCAGCTGGAAGCTGAAGGTTTGACTTCTGGAATTCGCAGCATAAGCATCAGTCACTTCAGACACATACTCGCGAGGCGTGGACAAAAGGAAAGCTCTCCAGAATTTTTCGCTGTTTCGCACAAATGTAAATTAGGAACATGACAATCTACAATACTGTTTCTATGTCAATTCAACAATTTGTATATTTAAAACAGTGAAAGCATTAGAAGAATTTAAAAACACTGTAATATTATTCTCGACTGATTAAATATCACAAAACTCACTCCAGCTTGTTGGAATTTGGAAAATTTTTACTAACAAGTTTCAAAGAGTTCCCATTGACAATTTTCCAATTAACATTAAGAAAGGAACAGAAGGAAAATGTACAAAGAGCTGGAAGCCATACACAAAAGGTCTTAAAAAGCCGTGGAGGAAGAAAGGAAACGGTCAAAGGTCACTCTATAGAAAATACCGTCAGAATGTAAATTAAGGAAGCCATTTTGGTAAGCAACAGAACGCTGAGGGAGAGGGGGGAATTGGTTCCTCGAGGCAGGTTTTCGCGTATGCGAATTACAGGTCGCCGAAATCCTGTTACGATCGAGCTTATGGGGGGGGGGATGGAGAAAGGGAGATCCGGATAAGGGGAAAATGGATAAAAAGAGAGGATCGACCGCTGGAAACGATGGCTTAAGATCGGGGTCGAAGGTGTAAATCCGTGAACGCGGTCGGAGGGGAAGCGAACGAAAAGTGCTCCCGGAAAAATGCAGGGATGCAGCTCGGGATGCATGCAGCGTCGTAAGAAAAATGGGAATGCACCCGATCGAGGACTTCCGGGACCCGTTGATCCAAAAGCTGGCTCTCGAAAACCGATTTTCGAGTTTGCACCGATTTTCCGAGTGCTCCAAAAAATTACACCAAAATTAAGTTAACTAGATTGTAGAGTTTCAATTGATTTTTTAGTGGTCCCAAAAATTAAATAGGGTAAAATTATTATAACTAGATTGTGGAGTTTGCATTGATTTCTCAGTGTGATCCAAATAATTAAATTAACTGGATTATAGAGTTTCAATTGACTTTTTTAGTGGTGCCAACAATTAAATTGACCAAAATTAAGTTAACTAGATTGTAGAGTTTGCAGTGATTCTTTGAGTGGTCCAAAAAATTAAATTAACTGGATTGTAGAGTTTGTATTAATTTTTCAGTGGTCCAAAAAATTAAATTAACTAGATTATAGAGTTTCAATTGATTTTTTGAGTGGTCCAAAAAATTAAATTGACCAAAATTAAATTAACTAGATTTGAGAGTTTGCACTGATTTATTAGTGGTCCAAAAAATTAAATTAACTAGGTTGTAGAGTTAGCATCGACTTCTCAGTGGTCCAAAAAATTAAATTGACCAAAATTAAATTAAGTAGATTGCAGAGCAAGGTTTAAATTTTGTTATAAAGTAACTAAAAATTGTGATTAATATCGCTACTATGAAGAAGAAAATTGAAACTTGTCTTACAAATGTGCATAGCAGTCTTTGTGTTCGATTAAACGGATTTTTTTCTCCGGAAGTGCTAAAACGACGTCGTTACGAATTACTATACTGGTCAGTGAGATGAACAGGATCGATTCGCAATTCGGAAGAACCGCGAAGTCGCGTTTGTTCGCAATTCCGGTGGCCGCGAACCGCAATAATTCCCATTAGCAAGGCGTTACGTGCGAAATCGTCGACACTCGCGGAAATAACGACGATTTCACAGTAGCAGCAGCCGAGTTTCGGCAAAATTGCACACACACGCGTACACACGTACGCGGAACAGTATTCGCACACACACGGCGCACAGTGTAGCTTGCTAATTCGGCGTGTTGTTTGACGGACTTTCATCGCGGCCGGCGGTCTACCAAGTGGAATTGAACTTTGCCCTTTGTAGCTTTTGGCAAACCGACACCCCTCTGCCCCCTCCCCTGACGAGCAACAAACCCCCATCCTCTGCGTCTCTTTCTCTCTCGCTTCGCAGCGATCATGATGAAGTGTTACACGGTGGTTGCTCGTGAGATTTTTACTGCGGCTCTGCACCATGGCCTGGTTTTTCCAGAAAACGCGATCGAGAATTTACTGCTTCGGAAGTTTTACTGCTGCGCTGGGAATTTTTCATTTATTTCCGCGAAGCTTGTTCCAGGTCCTAACCGTCGCGGATCAATTCGCGAACGTGCGCTGCGATCACTCGAACGATCCAGCGAATTGTTCTCCTAACCTCGTTCAACTCCCTGTACGCTATTTCGGCGAGCACGGTTCTCAAAATGACGAATGTACGTTTTCGGGAATTTTTTTTTGGAACAAATAATCGGTGCAAAATTCCGATCTTTTAAAGTGACATTAAGCCAACTCCTAACTCTATGCTCAATTTTTTTCGAAACAAAATGTTACAAAATGGCGGAGTTATTCGCTGTAACCTACCCCCACTTTCACTATTTGAGATATGCTGTCTTCGGGAATTTTCCTAAGGACAATTAATTAGTGAAAAATTCCGATCTTTAACAGTAACATTAACATAACTCTCAACCTCATTCTCAATTTTTTTCAGATCAGCATGTTCAAAAATGGCGGAATTATTCGCTGTAACCTACCCCTAATTTCACTTTTTAAAATATGCTGGCTTCGGGAATTTTCTTAAGAACAATTAATCAGTCAAAAATTCCAATTTTTTACAGTGACATTAACACATCTCTCAACCTCATTCTCAATTTTTTTCAGATCAGTATGTTAAAAAATGGCGGAGATATTCGCTCTTCAGTCTACGGGTACATCAATAAATGGTCGCCATTACTAAATTGATACGTCTTCCGCCATTTTTAAATATTTTGACCTGAAAAAAATAGAGAATAGAGTAAACAGTTGTGTTAACATAATTGTAAAATATTGGAATTTTTCACCGATTGGTTATCCTTAAAAAAATTCCCCTATCGACTGAAAATTGTTGTAGCACTAATTAAAGAGTGTGATGCTTTCTCTGGTTCACTATACACACGAAGGACACGTTGCATAGCAGCAACCCTTTCAGTTATAATGATGCGAACAATATCGCAGACGGCGCTACACGCAATTTGAATGGTATCAAAAGCCCGGTACGCTACTGAGAATATTTTTATCTCCAAGGTGACCTTTCCGACAACACAAACGCATCCTTTCTTCTTCTGCTTTTTATGCAAGTCCGTGTGCACATTTACACGTATAACGGGGGTTCTTCGGGTGCCCTTTAACCCTCGAAAGCAAAGTTAAACACGAAACTTATTTCCCACGAGATCGCAGGCTCGAGAAACGAGTGAGAATACGAGTAAACTCGTTTACCGGGGCGTTATGAATATTTATAAAATGGGAAATTTTAGAGACCCGTGTTGCAGATTTTCAAAGTTATAAATAAATCGTAAGCTTTAAACGTTTTATGAAATTTTCCGAGGACTCCATCCACCGTCTTAAAACCGAAAGGAAAAGTTTATATCTGTGCGTGTGGGCGTCACCGTCGCTAAACGTCAAATCTATTTTTTATTAAAGTTCATAGGACAGATTTTCGCGCTGTTCGCGAACGACCTTTGCTGTTACGAACGATCTTTATGAAAACAATGCTCGGCAAAACAGGATTTCCGGTGGCTCTTATACCAAACGCTTTTTCATCAAGCCACCTCTGTCGGAAATGAATTTCAATCTCATTAATATTGCGGATCACTGACCCGTGAAATTTTTACCTCGATACTGCTCTTTTCCTTTTGACGTGACTCTGTGCCTTTGGTGCTGCTAAAAGGTAATTGTTATATGGAAAATCTGAAAGACGATATTTACCTTGGTATTTTACCGAGACAGAATTAACCAAAACTTTTATTTTAATATCTTGAAATTGTTCTATATTTTCCAAAATGATAAGGCTCTATTAATTATACCCAGAATTCATAACATGTACAATAGATCTGTACTATCTAAGGCAGAGGTGTCCAACTTGTTCCCCTCCTTCCCCCACTATTAGTTAAACCTCCCCCCACTACTACTTACAACGGTAGAGTTAGTGTAGCGTTGGTATAGCTTCCTAACGATGGTGTCTAAGAGTGGGGGAAGCACCTAAGAGGGGAAAGAGCCACGAGTGGCTCGCGAGCCACATGTTGGAACCCCCTGATCCAAGCAAGGACCTGGTTTTGTTTAGAATGAACCGTCCCTGCTGAAACTACCATAAAATATCTCATTTGTAGTGGTAAATATGATTCGTTGAATTGAATTATGCGTTCGACCGCTGGTGGGGCAAATCGTTCCGCGATTATATAAATTGTTCGAACGATTATCTGTTAATTCGCGAGTGGAACGTTGGCAACAGTGATAGAGAATAATTCATGAGCAAGAAATAAACGGGATAGTGAGGAACATCATGAGCAAACAGGAACCGAAGGGGCCACCGCCCCCACCACTTCCGCCGCCCTATCCGCATCAAAAGCTCTTCAAGAAGTGCAAGAGTGCAACCTTCCAACTGGACGGCGCAACGTACACTATAGGTAAATTTGTTTCGAATAGTGTCTCTGCTTTCAGACAATGAGACTTTCATCAACTTATTCGTGGTATTTTTCTGATTAGAATGACACCAAACACGATATAATTTGAACTGTATTTACTGGTTTTGGTCAATAGTGGTCCTGCACGATCTATGTCACAACACGGACCCGAGAGTTGGACTTGGATCAAGACTTTACTGTAATATTCTTAGATTTTGTACATTTTTTAGTTGTTTTGTTTTATACTTTCGCCAGCCAATTTGTTCATAAACGTATGAAAAAAACCGGAGTCTTATTGTTAGGTAACTTGGAATAAAGAAAACTGTTTGCTTGTGACTTCTGACGATAGGTGGATAAAAATAATTATTAAAAGAAACAAGGTCGAGAGGAGGAACGCTTGCCGTATTTGTCGAAATGTAACGTCCATAATAGCACGATAAATATAGGCTAGTAAAACGTTAGTTGATTGTTATTAATCGATTGCACGGTATCCCGGGACGATAGCAACCTATTAAGGTGTTCGTGACAGGAGGTGGTCCTTGAGCGTACACTGCTGCTCAAAAGTGAGGCACCGAATCTCGTAATTATACAACATTGCAAAATTGCAACTAGAATTTATTTTATTCAACCCACTGTATTTTTCAACTTGTTTAATTAAACCGTTCTGGACGGAAATCTACTTTGCTGCAGTTTGTTGCAACAACTTTTATTCCCCACGAAAATTCACGGTCTACTAATTAGTTTTGTTACGATAAATAAAATTAAAATCTCTTGTGCACCCTTCTACGTTTCAAAATGTTTGGAGGTTAGTTCGCACTAAAGATAACAGAAAACTTAGTTTACACGACGTTTAGCAGTCTTAAAGCACTCGTTGTGGTAGGTCGTTGAATTCGTCTTGAAAGCCGCCATTCTAGACAGGAGAATCAAATTACACTCGGTGCAAGAAAACAAAGTAGACCTTGACATAATCTCTCGTTTCACCAGATAGAACTTGCCCTCCCACGCACAATATTAAATCGTGTATTAAAACGACGGACAATTTTTCTCCGGACTATAAATCCATCACAAATTTCAAGGTCAGACCTTCCAAAAACCCCCTGACAAATCTACCATTTTTTCCCCCGATCTATCGATCTTCAAACCAAATTTGTACCAGCCACTTTCACAAAATAAAAAAAAATTTTCAGAATACAGTGATTTCTCGATATATGTCGCCGAGGCCTACATGATAAATGTCGCGGACTGTCCCCACTGCGGGGCATAGGAGTGTAAACATAACATGACTCGACATATAAGACGATATCTCCTGGACGATATTAGACGTGTTGTTGACATATATCGAGAATTGGTAAAGAAACAATTTTCAGAATTTGCTCTGTAATTGTAATTGTCCCAACATTTTTTTCCACGTTAAATTAATTGTAAAACTAATTGTTCCAATTTCAGAAAATAAATTCAGATCGTACGGTTCGATATTAAAAAAGTTACTTTTAAAAATGAGCAGATATTACTGCGAGCCACTCGATGGAGAGAAATTTTTGGAATGCACTTCGTGCTCGAAAGTGCATATTAGAAATTCGCCGGGTCGGGTGCATCCTCGTGCAACAGAGTCTTCTTCATTTGCTAATGTATACAGGGGCGAGCAGCTGAGGCCAGAAGTTTGTCTGTGTTTCAATGGCCGCCGTGTTTCAGCTATGTATCAAATACCTGTAAGATCTCTTTCGAGGAAATTGTTCCGATTCAATGCGTGTGCATCTGCACGTCAGCGTGCCTCGTACACAAGATTCACTACGTTCATTGATCCATGAACACGGCTCACAAAGTCGTCCTGCTTGTCCTTGCCAAGTTCTACTATCCCCCCCTCTCTCTCTCTACTTCCCCTCCCCCTCCCCTCTCTTTCTTCTCTCTGTATGAAATCTGCGGAAAACTCGCCGAGATTCCAGTCACGTATTTCGGACAATGAGCTTCGTTGTCAAAGGGTTCGATGGAATTTCTTTCTGTCAGTGACATTCGCCTAAATGCTCGTTCCCCAAATGCCAGACCAGTTCATCTAATTCGGGACACCCGTTACATAATCTCATCGAGACACGCACTCACAGTTCTGATTAGTGCAGATCTTTCTACAAAACAAACAATTTTCTGTGAAATATTTGTAACAATATTTGTAACTTCTAACAATTTTAATTTTTGTCGATGAGGATATATGTATTTGCACTCGGCGCTGTTTTCATTGTAAAACTAAGTTTTTCTTCCGTCTTAGAATATTTTTGTTTTATCTATACGAAACTGATCAGATTTCCACATATAATATTTAAATGTGTAGTAGTCTATCGAATACAAATTTTGTAATGTAACAAGTATTTTGTAATATTTTTTGTAATTTCTTTGAAATAATGCCGCAACAATTTCTAGTGGTGCCTCTTTTAATTTTTCCAACGTGATCGCTAGAGCACCATTAGCGGAATAAAATATTTATTGTAAGGAGCTGAATGAAAATTTGTTTCTTGCGTGTGTGTGTGTGTGTACTTTTATTTATTATTTTTGTCGAACAGTGAAATGCAGGGATATGGAATTTTTTTAATTTTTGACGCGATGTTTCTTTTAGTTTTGCTGGAATTTTGTAGAAAATGGAGGGGAAGCTTCCATCGCCGTGTCTCAATCAATTACACCGCACAAGATGGCGCGTTTGACGCGCGTTCTCGTGCATAATGATCTATACTTGAATTTGAAGAAGTGACCCAGCTCGTGACACTTTGTAGATTCGAGGTCAAGTGTAACATACCTGGTAGACAGGTGATAAAATGCTGGCCCGTGATGTAGAGAATATTAAAAAACTAATTTCTACATTTGCTAAAACTAGACTAATTATTCCCCCTAATTTTTGTGAGATCTAGGGTAAGGGACCCATTTACTATATTAATTATACTTATTTTTAAAGCATACCGAATATTAAAAAAGATTAACTAACTATCACTGTTTTTGATATTCATTTTGCCATAAAAATGAGTATAATTAATGTAGGCACAGTAATTGGTACCCCCACAGATCCTTTACACTATAGTTTGTTATTTTTATTGCAGGAAGTTGTGGTTTATGTTTTCTTATTATTTATGTTTGTTGCAGGTAACCGGAGATTGGCAATATTTTCTTTCATTTGTACGAAGAGTTTCCGTGAGTACTATAATCGTTGTTGTTCAAGTATTTCTGGGAGATATTTCTTAAATTCTACTGGGAAATGTCGATTTCATAAATATGTGTCTAACGTAATTTTTTTCGTGCATAATTCGGTGGTTATGTTGATCCCGAAACACGAATTTCTATGCTTCGTTCTGTTTGCCACCGATACGGGGGGGCGACTGCAATTAGGCGAGCTAATGAGCGAAAGACAATAGCTGCGACAGTCCTTTGTGCAGGACACTCGACTGCTTTTTGAACGGTGGTATTGCACAGGAGCTGACGATTGTCGAGATTTGTAAGACCGAAATACTCTGCTTAAATAAATCCTTTACAATTTTAAAATATTTAGAATTTTTCAATTTTCCTCTGTTTTAAAATTTCTCAATTTTTCTTTACTTATTTTTGGGCCTACTCTTCTGAAATAAATCTTTCACAATTTTACAATTTTCCTGTCAGTATTTTTGAGCCAACTCTTAAATAAATTTTTCACTATTTTCCTCTGTTTTACAATTTAACAATTTTCCTTCACATATTTCTGGGCAAACTCATCTTAAATAAATCTTTTACAATTTTCCTCTGTTTTACAATTTCACAATTTTGCTTCACATATTTTTGGGCCAACTTATCTTAAATAAATCTTTTAGAATTTTCCTCTGTTTTATAATTTCACAACTTTCCTTTACATATTTTTGATCGAGCTATGACTACCATAATTAATCAATAGCGTCCAACTTCATCACTGAAAATATTCAGTACAACGTTTATCGGCGCAGCTCCAAGCTTTTTGTCTTTCTCAACTGTCCAGTCAAAAGATTAATGCTCTTGAAGCTTGAAGAGTTTAAGCTTTCAGATCTTTAAGATTCAGGCTTTTAAATCCTTAAACGGTATTCACGATTTCACCTCCACCGCGACCATAATTAAACGGAGAAACACGTTTCGCTTGGAAGATCCTATTGAACGAAATTAATCCGTGTTTAATATTACTTAACACGAGAAGTTCTCCGGATAAATTGAAAAAGTTCCCGGTGACCGTACGAATGCAATTATAGGAACGTAATTATGGGAATCGTTGGAGAAGAAAGTTTGCAAACGAGCAGAAAAAAATTGGTTAGCATGAGAAAAAGGAACGTTGATTTTGCGTGATGAAAAATTTGCTCTCAATCGATGGAATATTTTTCACAAATTAATATAGAGTCTCGAGACTCTGATTTTCGTGTGTTTGGAGGAAGTTAGGTTAATTTATTCCTCGCGAACTAGTTGCTTGCAAATATTGAATTGTGTGGGCTTCTGCAAGCAATTTAAACGCAATTTTGATTCACCCTAAAAACTGGCCTGGCTTTCGTTTAATAAACGGCGATTAGGTTCACAAATTTCCCAAAGATTTCCTCTAGCCGTGTTATAGTAATTTTGATCACGAATCAATTAGAAAGTATAATTATTTTTTATCAAAGCCGAGTAACTGCTTGTATACTGGAAAGTACGAATATAAATTCGCTTTCGTTATTTAATTAAAACATTTTGTTTGTTGGATGATAATTACCCTGTAAAATAAATCGAGTCCACTCGAAAGTTCGTACGCAGATTAAATTGAATTTCGATTTGATTAATTACGGTTTCTTGTGCCGAAGAAGAGCGTGGCGTTGTCGATTAAATGTTTATAACTAAAGGGAAACCGTTAACTTTGGCATGAGAATTCGAGAGCGTCGGGGGTTGCCAAAAAGTTTGCACCACTTGCATGACTGTTCGAAAACTGCGTCAGAAGATAGTGCCTAGACCTTTGTGCTCGCCACAATACTAATTACTATGGTTCAAACTCGAATCTCCGTTGCATGTTTCGCGGATATCGATTGGCGAACTTCGCCAGAAAGTTGCGAATTTTCACTTAAAAATAGAATTACGACTACAATGTTTCTCAACTTAAACGTGGGAGAATTGATACTAACAAGATTAAAATTAAAACTTTACTTCAACAAACCAGATATTTTTTACCTTTTTCAATGCAATCCTGTAGATTTTGGGGAGAAAATTCCAAAAATCCAAGTTTTAATCCTAGGAGATCAGTAATTCAAAAGTTATGCATAAAGATATGTGACATATCACAGTTACACACGTATAACTTTTGTACCAGTGAACTCCTAACATTAAAACTTGAATTTCCAGAATTTTCTAGCCAGAATCTACAGGATTGCATAAAAAAAAGTTAAAAATTTCTGGTTTCCCGAGGAAAAGTTTAACAAAATTGAAATACTTTAAAACACAGAATTTAATTCTCTCTTTCAAGAAATTTCTTTCTTTTAATATGTGTAGAAACAAAATAATTTATGATAGTACCTCTGTTATTTATTTAAAAAACTGCTATATTTCATCGAATAGTAGTAATGAAACAAATGAAGCACAATTTCGTGTAGGTTCCTTCATCAATATTTCAATGATCGACGTCTGACAATAACTTTTGCCAGTTTTTATTTATGTAGCATTATATCCCACGCCTGCGCCATTTCCATCGAAGCCATTTAACTCATTTTCCAACGGAATTCTGTAATTTACGTGTCGCACGTTCCCTGAATAAGAATTACAATGCAGCCCCGACCGTTTGCAACTTTTCTAATTCCGGTAACGACGCCCGGAACACAAATAGGAAAAGGCTTGATTACGCTCGCTTCGTATTTATCGTTGCACGACTGTTTCGGCTTGTATAATTAATCCGCGATAACTCCTTGAACAAATTGTTGCTGACGCGAACAGATCCCTCGTACAACTATTGAAATGCAGCATCTTTGCCGTCGTGTTGTCGTGACACGAATTAATTTGCACACCCGGTACGTTTCAGAAAGCAAATTTCCATAAACTTTTCAAGTCTAGTTAAAAAAAAAATCTACAAAAACGAAACTAGAAAGTAATAAATAAATATAAATATGTAAATATCGAATATATGAATTTAAATATATAAATATCAAATATACGAATATAAATATATAAAGCAAATCTTTTAATACGAAAGAAAAAAATAATAAAAGGAAGAAGGTTAATAGTTCATGAAAATTGGCTTCAGCAGTTTTTGTATTGCATAGAGATCCAATCTATTGATCACTGTTTGCGTTCGTTTGACAACCTAATGGAGGTGAATTATGTTCGATGATTGGTGAGGACATTATTTTTCTGAAGATGATGAAGAATAGCCTCTTCGGAATAAAATCTTCGCGGAGCCAGGCTCGGTGATCCGGGAAGGGCAATAATGATTTTAGGGCGATTTGCTGCGTCAACCTACAAACGATCCCGATAGGCATTGCGGCTATAGAGCCCCCAGATTTCGGGAACCAGCCCCATAAATCACTATCCCCTTTTTCGCTGCGTGCGGGAACATGTAACGGTCCGGGCTCGTTGAGCTCCGGAGGATTCGAATTCATGAACTTCGAGTTCCGGACGGATTCATCAGGGTCCTCTACAGGCACACCAGGTGTCTCACTTTGGTCTCAATCATGCTCAAGTTTTTTTAATAATACTTTTGCATCATGCAGCAGGAGGTTCAATCGGTTCCTTTCAAATTCCCAAATCTGGAACGTCCCTACCGGGTTGGAAAAATTTTTTACATGAATGAAACTAATGCAGGCATAATGACTGAGGCTTCTTCTTTAAAATGAGCCCTCGAAAGTAGCCCTACGATTTTTTTGAGCCCTTCTACGAAATTTTGAATTGTACGTGACAAATATTGGTTTCTCAATGTTTTGCAATTCTACTTGTCTCTCCGAGGGTGGACAAATTTTTTTCCTGAACGAATCTACCATAGACGTAAAAAATGAAGCTTCTTCTTTAAAATGAGCCCTCGAAAGTAGCCCTACGATTTTTTGAGCCCTTCTACGCAATTTTGAATTGTACGTGACAAATATTGGTTTCTCAATGTTTTGCAATTCTACTTGTCTCTCCGAGGGTGGAAAAATTTTTTTCGGGAACGAATCTACCATAGACGTAAAAAATGAAGCTTCTTCTTTAAAATGAGCCCTCGAAAGTAGCCCTACGATTTTTTTGAGCCCTTCTATGCAATTTTGAATTGTACGTGACAAATATTGGTTTCTCAATATTTTGCAATTTTATTTGTCCCTCCAGGGGTGGAAAAATTTTTTTCGGGAACGAATCTACTGTAGGCGTAAAAAATGAAGCTTCTTCTTTAAAATTAGCTCTCGAAAGTTGCCCTACGATTTTTTGTAGCCCTTCTACGCAATTTTGAAGAGTACGCTACGTGTGGAATATACGTTTCTCAATGTTTTGCAATCTTATTTGTCCCTCCAGGGGTGGAAAAATTTTTTTCGGGAATAAATCTACTATAGGCGTAAAAAATGAAGCTTCTTCTTTAAAATGGGATGTCGAATGGCACCGTGCGATTTTTTGGAGCCATGCTATTCAAGTTTGAAAATCATTTGAGAAACACTTTTTGGACACTTTTTCGAATAGTTTAGGAGATAATGGTCTAGTTCAAATGGGACACCGTGTATGCAACAACGTAGCACGCACACACGTGAAGGGTTGGAACGAAAGTATAGAACTTTGATTCTGAAATTGGCACGAACAACTCCAGGCAACTTTGCAAACGAACTCCGTTACAGTCTACCAACACACGAGTGGATAATCGTGGGTAGTTATACTAATGACATATGTCAATTTTCACGCGCTTTTGTAGAATGTGCAGAGGAGTGCTTCTAATCGTAAGGGTACAAATGGACCTTAAATTTTATTGTGGTGAAACTTGAATTCTTATTTTTGAATTCAGAGTTGGAATTTAAAGTTGGAACTTAGGTTTTATTTTCGAATTTAACCGTTGGAACTCAAAGGTTTATTTTTTAATTCAAAGGTGGAACTTAAAGTTGGAACTTAGGTTTGAATTTTGTAATTTAAAGTTGGAACTTCAAAGTTTTACTTTGGAGTCCATAGTTGGAGTTCGAAGTCCCAATTGTCTTAATTGATTGCAAAGGCCACGGATTAATTAGTGGAGCCGGTGACTCGTATTTTCCACGATCGAGGCAAAGTTTTTATTTTCGCAATCTAGTTGAGAGGGGCCGAATCGCGAGATTTTTATTTTATTGATTGTAAAACGAAACAGGAAGGTTTCATTGGTTATTTGGCTGATTGGCATCTGGGCTGATCGCACGAACTTCCGTATAAGTACGCGTTTTCAGTACGGTTTTCGTATAGCTATCGAGGTTGAATCGGTGCAGGAGTTCTATGTAGTAGAGAGACGGTGCAGTAGTCATTCAGGAAGTTGGTCAGGCAGCGGTGCTAGTCAGCCGGGTTGCTAGTCCGTGCATTCTACCACCGATGCTAATCGATACACGCAAGAGAAAAAGGTTCGCATACTGTTGCTTACACTCTTAATTGTCAAATTACACTGAACTCTGCAAACGGTGAAAAAACACGGCGAGAAAATTGTTTAAAAACACTCCAAACATTTATCTTCTGTGGCAGTAACTGTGCAATCTTTTTCAAAAATTCCTCCAATATTTCCTGTATATAAAATATAGACAGACCTTCAATATTTCCTGTATATAAAATATAGACTGTGTTTTTAAAAAACGATTTCTTGACAGCATTATAAAATATTACATAATAAAATTGGGGGACTAAATTTTTGCACTCTAACCAAATGGTTGCTTCTCGTTAATTTTCTTAAACTATACAAAAGTGTATTAATTCGATCAATAATTAAATAGAAGGCTCTGTTTTATATTTGTTTATCAATCGTTTATGTTGTGGGAGATTCAGGATAATGAGATTTGCAACAGAGTGGTCGAATATTGAACCGGAGAGGATCCTTCTCGAGATTATAGATAGTCCGTCCTTAAATATGTCCACCATACATACACACACGGACACGGGCACGCACACGTACACAGAGAAAGCATTATTCCGGAATACAATTCTTGCTATCTATCTCTTTCCGCACGCAAATCCAGCCTAGTCACGTCACCTTCAGAATGGGCTTAAATATTGATTTCCAATGCCTCTTACCAGTGACGTGCTATTCTTAAGGTTTAAAAATATATATCGCGTTGCAATTTCCGAGCTGTAACATAACTTTTTCGTACATCATAACCAAGGAAAAAGATGATCAACGTGTACTATTCTCTCATCCTCATCTTACTATCATTCCAAAATTGATGTTCAACGAGCAGTGAGAAATTGTAACAATTTCGACAGTGAATGTTAACAAATAAATGCTCAGCTAATTGCAAAAGTAGAATCAAGCGAGAAGTATAAATAAAATGATTACATTTGAGGGTTGATTTTCTATGGCATTTTTCAGTCGAATTGAACGAGTTAAAATTTCATTTCATTTAATTACGAAATGGAAAAATGAAGGGAGATAGTATTGGAAGTAGTATAAAAGTTTTAGTAACACCACCAAGCAGCAAATAGTTAATTTTGGGGGCCAGTTTTTTAATTATAACTCGACCAGTGTTAGATGGAAAAATAACAGAAGACTGATTTAACGAATCGAATGGAAAAATGTGAGGAGACAGTCGGGAAGTAGTATAAAAATTTTAGTAACATCATCAAGCAGCAAATAGTTAATTTTGGGGGCCAGTTTTTTAATGATAACTCGACCAGTGTTAGATGGAAAAATAAAAGAAGACTGATTTAACGAATCGAATGGAAAAATGTGAGGAGACAGTCGGGAAGTAGTATAAAAATTTTAGTAACATCATCAAGCAGCAAATAGTTAATTTTGGGGGCCAGTTTTTTAATGATAACTCGACCAGTGTTAGATGGAAAAATAAAAGAAGACTGATTTAACGAATCGAATGGAAAAATGTGAGGAGATAGTATTGGAAGTAGTATAAAAGTTTTAGTAACATCATCAAGCAGCAAATAGTTAATTTTAGGGACCAGTTTTTAATGGTAATGCGACCAGTGTTAGATGGAAAAATAAAAGAAGACTGATTTAACGAATCGAATGGAAAAATGTGAGGAGACAGTCGGGAAGTAGTATAAAAATTTTAGTAGGGCGGTCAATGGAGAACCACGGGCCGGGATCGTTGCCCTTTGGTTTTGACTGTGTGCTCGCGTGTAAATGTGGCTGAGCGCACAGCTGACGGGTTTGCACAGCACGCTCCGGAAGTTGAACCTTTAATTTGCAATATCTCAGAAACGGAGCCTCGTTTTGTTAAATGTCGAAGCTCTTTCTAATTCGTACCCGTTGCTAACCCCCTAAGCTGGATTAGCTCAACCATTTTGCTCAGAAGGTCCTGAGACGCCCTTTCCAACGAGTCCTGAATTTGCATTAATTTTCACAGATTTTTAAAAACCGCGATAATAATTTTAATCGAGATCAAATAGTACCTTACGATTAGTGTCACACAGTATCCTTGGCACTCTCTTTGTCTCAGTATTTCTCAGAATTTATGACAATTAAATAAGTTGAAAAAATTGAAAAATTCATTGCCAAACGGCGTAAATTAATTGCGAGGGACGTGATAAACTGAGCCAACACACTATGAAATTCTCGTCGTCAAAAGTTGCTTCCTTCGAGGCAGCATGAATCGGTAAAAGGTGATACCACTATGAAATTCATACCTCAATAACTAGACGACGACTATAACGAATTTAGTTTGACGAGAGAGATTAATTAGGGAAATGTAATAGAGGATGGTGAATCTGGAGAGGATTAAATACGAGTTAGGGAACTTATCAGTGATAGTTAGGCTGATAAGTTTTTAATAATGAGACAGCTTAGGGGATGCTCCGCTCTGCTCCGTAGTATCGCTTACGTCGATGTAATTAATGCGACGCGTTAAGATTATCGGAGATCAGTGCTTAATACGTTGCGATACGCTCGAGATCCTTCCGGATTGAAATACTCGATATAAACAATTACATTGTTCGTTAAAAAACAGGATTTTTCCATAGTTACTGTGGGAATGTTATAGAGACACTTTTTGAAAATATTAAATTCAAGAGAAATTTTAATTTAGAGTTAATTTTCTTAGTAAATCACATTTCCATATTTTTTAAAAATTATTATTTACAATTGCATCGACAAGATGTGATATCATAGCGTTATGTCATCAGACTGACAGTTTTATCGTTCTTCTTGAATCATAGTAATCCTCCAAATTCCCATTTATAATTCGAGACTGTCTCTCGCAATATTTAAACAATTACAGACTGAATATATCGAACTATCAACTTTGCAGAAAAGCGTTTCGAAAAATGACTTTGCTAAGAGACATTAATAACGTTGAACGATCAATAAAAATTCCTGCAAATTCCAACGCTGGGAAATTTGCAATTTAAATTAATCTTGCGTTTCCCCCGATTTGCATCTGCATACTTTTATATATATGTTTTGTAATGTTCCATACGCAAATGTATATTTAAATCGATGAAGAAGATATTTGAACACCACGTATAAGCGAAAGGTATCGCTTTAACATTATTTTTATGAGTGAAAGTATTCCGAAAATTAGGTCACCTGATGTATAGCACAGCAGATAAACTGAACGTATAGTATACAACGACGATATACTTTTATTATACTGCTATCATGATATTGTCGTTCAATACGCAGTAAACTATATTACTAGCTTGTGCATTATAATAAAAATATTCACATAAAATCTATTCAAATATTAGCAGACCTGCCTAACTCGCAAATTTATCTTCTAGTATCCTTCTATTTTAAATTGTCACATTATATTAACTAATATTATTAGATTAGTGTGAAGAAAAAAATAATTAACTTTTCAATCAATAAATATTTCTGCCACGAAAAATAAATTTTCTAAATTAGTAAATTACTAAATTTTAATATATATTTTAAATTTTTTACTTTCGCCGCTGTTTTAATATATTTTTATGTCAATAAATTCGCGGGCCCAGTGTTTCTAGACGATTGGAAAATATTTTAATCCTGCTCAACAGTTGACAATATGTGTTATATAATTTCTCCTTGCTTTGTTTTGGTATTATGTAATAATTTCAGCACAGAACCGGATTAAGATATTTTCACCTGAGACACAAAGAGAATTGATTCACTCGAAGGAATACGAATGGGCGATCCGAAGCCGAAATAAAGACGGGGATTCACAACCGATTGCATCTCGGTTACTGTTAGGTCATTATGCGTCTGCGACAGTCAATAGACTAACTGCAATTCCTTCGACAAAGCTGCAGCCAACCGGAACGAGCAACTGCTCACATTTCGGTCGTACCCGCGGAAACCGTATCCAGATACAGGAAACGGTAACCATAACGTTCTAACAAGCAGCAGGTCTGAAATGACAATCTCGCTTTAATTTCTCTGTGAAATTATCCGTGAGACCCGTGGCACTCGGTTCATTTGACACGGTGGAATAAAGATAAACTGTTGTCTCACTTTCTCTTCAAATTTTATATTACACAAAAATACCAAAAATATACCCGAGACACATTTAAAGTCATATTTTTAAGTGAATTTAGTTCTGAATTATTGACAAATATATTCATTATTGAATTTAAATAGAAGAGTCCCATTTAAGCAAGTTTAGTTGTGAATTATTGAAAAATATATTCATTATTGAATTTAAATATAAGAGTCACATTTAAGCAAATTTAGTTCTGAATTATTGACAAATATATTCATTATTGAATTTAAATAGAAGAGTCCCATTTAAGCAAATTTAGTTGTGAATTATTGAAAAATATATTCATTATTGAATTGAAATATAAGAGTCCCATTTAAGCAAGTTTAGTTGTGAATTATTGACAAATATATTCATTTTTGAATTTAAATATGTCACATTTAAGCAAATTTAGTTCTGAATTATTGACAAATATATTCATTATTGAATTTAAATAGAAGAGTCCCATTTAAGCAAATTTAGTTGTGAATTATTGAAAAGTATATTTAATATTGATTTCAAGCTCGATGTTTAAATGCACAGGTCACATTTAAGTTAATTTCATCCCGGACTATGTAAAAATATATTAAATGTTGAATTTTCATTTGCCAATCCTTCACGTCTAAATATGAAAAATATATTTAGGGTAATTTGGTTCTTGACGACTCAAAAATGTATTTAATATTGAATTCAAGCTCGACGTCTAAATATGCAGGTCAGATTTAAGTTAATTTCGTTCTGAATTGCGTAAAAATTTATTTAAAATCGCATTTTTATTCGCTCAGTCTCGATGTTCAAGTACCGAAGATATATTTTAGGCGTTTCTTGATGACTTAAAAATTTATTTATTGTCGTAAATGTAAATTTCATATTAAAATTAATTCAGTAAACTAGTAGTTTTGTTTTTTAGCTTTAGGAAAAAATTTGCGCACGTAAAAATAATATTTACGGAGTTTGGCACGGGCAACATGGCTGCGGAATGCGGGTGTACACCCACTGCGTTCGAATTGCGCTGACCGACATAACCGTAGTAGTTTTCGCATTTTCAATGGTAACCACGATCTCCTTCTGCAAAATTTAAATCACACGCTCCAGATGCGTTGCCTAGAAATGAATGGTTTCGTGAAATACACCGTGGACGTGAAAACTGCAACTGCGACACGTGCATTGGAAATGCACCTTGAGGAATCCAGGAATTATCGAAGGAATACAAAACATACAAGCAACGACTATAATATAAAACAGCACGGCTGCTTCGCAGGTTATGTAAAACCATTTGCAAAATGAACATTTACAAATACAAACTCTCAATATTCTAACTGTAATAAGTAGACATCGGATGTTTATGCAATTTCCAATTTTTATAGAAACATTTTAAGAAAGTGGAATGAAATAAAATCCTATTTTTAATGGGGACAGCCTTTGTAGATCCAAAGCAAATAAAAATCGTGTTAAATTCTCTCGAATTTTATATTATAGCATTTTTTAAACATTTCCATAAGCCATAAATGCATAAAGATCCGACGTTTAGTAATAAGCAAC
This sequence comes from Seladonia tumulorum, assembly GCA_913789895.3. Classification (NCBI taxonomy): domain Eukaryota; kingdom Metazoa; phylum Arthropoda; class Insecta; order Hymenoptera; family Halictidae; genus Seladonia; species Seladonia tumulorum. Next base: position 9,233,543 of record OU565280.1, read on the forward strand.
TTTAATTAGGAAAGTTTCTCAACTCGAAAAAATTGTTTTAATAATGCGACTTTAAGCGAACAATTTAATTTAAGAAATCGTCAATTAAAATACAAACATATTTACAAATATATTCTAATTTTACAAAAATATTTCTCTTAAGCAATCTTGCGTTAGTTAAAAATGCATTTGCAACAAAATTTGAATTTTTCTAAAATATGAGTAATGTGGGCCACTCCCATTTTTAGCGTTTCGTAGTCGCCTAAGTTAGCACAATGTGTCGATACCGAACGAATTTACGTGACGCAGCTATTTCCTCGATGGCCCTCGTCCCGACTTGATTAGGCCATTGAAATTTTAACGCAGTTAGGTTTATGAGCCAGCAAACATACACCACAACATTATATGTTTTCCGAGTGTACAGCTAACTACGCTCCGTCAAGTTCCCTGCCATTTCGAAATTGTCGTAACGAGGAAGTTATGGTCCTCGAAATTGTTTCGACTCCCCGGTCGACAGGCGGCCGTAACTCAATTAAGGAGCCAGTTAAGTTCCTTACGAATACTTGGAAGTTTCCCCCGGGAAAATTTGACGGCAAACCAGTGCCGACATTCGTCTGCTGATTTTACGATTGTTAATACTAGTCGTGTGGTTCGAATAGCAATCCGATGGAACATGCGGGGACGTTAATTCGAAAACGCCAGGCAGAACTGGTTCACTCTTAATATGCTAATAATTAGACTGCGGATGTTTATGCAATTTTCAATTTTTGTAGGAAAATTTTCGGAAAGTGGAAACAAATAAAATCTAATTTTTAGTGGTAGTAGATCTGGGATAAGTAAAAATCGTACTAAATTCTGTGGAATTTTATATTATAACATTTTTTGAACATTTTCAAAGATCACATAAAAATCTGCAGTCTACTAATAATAAATAAATACCTACGTGAATTGTATAAAGCGAAAATTCTGTGAAGATCAATTTGATGAACAATTTTAGTAGAAATAATTCTCACCATAGCATCTTTGCAGATCCAGTGATTTTTTATGAGAACTGAATTTTTGTCGATGAGGATATATTTGCACTAGGCGCTATTAGAACTGGTTCGATCTTAATATGCTAATAATAAATAAATACCTACGTGAATTGTATACAGCAAAAATTCTGTGAAGATCAATCTGATGAACAATTTTAGGATAAATAATCCTCACCATAGCATCTTTGCAGATCCAGTGATTTTTTATGAGAACTGAATTTTTGTCGATGAGGATATATTTGCACTAGGCGCTATTAGAACTGGTTCCATCTTAATATGCTAATAATAAATAAATACCTACGTGAATTGTATACAGCAAAAATTCTGTGAAGATCAATCTGATGAACAATTTTAGTAGAAATAATTCTCACCGAAAAATCTGAAAAGTACCATTTTTACCATTTTTGCCATTTTCACTTAAACCATCACAAACGAATTAAATTTGCTATGAGTAGATTGTGCTCGGTATTGCAAACGAGGTTTAACCATTAAGCCCAGCCAAGGGAAAAATGGTCCGAAAAAATGGTCCGTAACATAACTAAATCGAGCATGAAGGTTCGAGTATTATCGTCTGCGTCCGAGGAAAGTTGGTTTGACAAACGGCCGGCGATTCTTTTTGCAAAACGGCTGGGATTTGCGAGTTGGGGGTACCACGAGTACCACCATCTCTTTTCATTTCTTATTTGCGACATGCTCGCCGAGGAAGTTTACGCTGCGTTACCGGGCCACCATGCATAAATTCCAGTGAAATATCATGCAAGTGGCTTGGCTGGGAATCAAGAGCAAATAGAGGTTCTCTGATAAGACGAATGGCACTACGTACGACAACTGACGTCATCCACTCCGAACGCTTCTGCCGCTGATGGATTTTACATAAGCGAATTTCAATTAATGCCCCGGGTTTTCCCGTTCTCCGTGCGACCGACGGATCGGTGCCAACATCCTGACTGAACACGTTTTCGTTCGACTGCCATGTTTTTATTCCGAGCCCTTTTTTGTTTCTTCGCTTGCCAGTGTGCTCCATATTGTTCCCTAATTTTTAAAGCCATTTTTCTTTTCCGTTCACTTTATACAACTATTCGAACACTCTTCGTTTATTTCGAAACTTTCATTGACCTCGCAATTATTGAAAGTTCGACAAAAATGGTAAAAATGGTCCCTTTTTCACACTTTTGATATTAAATTCACTGAAATTGCAAAGATACTACGTTGAGGGTTCATTCTTGTTGTACTGTTTGTAGGTTTCCATTGTCTTGGATTGACATGAAAATTACCAAAATGGTAAAAATGGCCCACTCCAGAATTTTAACCTTAAATTCACTGAAATTGCAAAGCAACTTTGTTGAAGGTTCATTGTTGTTTTGTTACTGGTTGGTTTCTATTGTCTTGGATTGACTTTAAAATTACCAAAATGGTAAAAATGGCCCACTCCAGATTTTTGACATTAAATTCACTGAAATTACAAAGCAACTTTGTTGAAGATTTATTGTCGTTTTGTTACTGGTTGGTTTCTATTGTCTTGGATTGACATTAAAGTTACCAGAATGGTAAAAATGGCCCACTCCAGAATTTTGACATTAAATTCACTGAAATTGCAAAGCAACTTTGTTGAAGGTTTATTGTCGTTTTGTTACTGGTTGGTTTCTATTGTCTTGGATTGACTTTAAAATTACCAAAATGGTAAAAATGGCCCACTCCAGAATTTTGACATTAAATTCACTGAAATTGCAAAGCAACTTTGTTGGCGGTTTATTGTCGTTTTGTTATTGGTTGGTTTCTAATGTCTTGGATGTCCTGATTGACATTGAAAGTACCAAAATGGTCAAAATGGAAAAAAATAACAGAATGGTCAAAGTTACTTTGTTGAGGGTTTATTATTGTTCTGCTATTAGTTAGTTTCTGTCGTCTTGGATGATTTTTATCATGAAGCAATGTATCTCCTCTTTGAAAAACAAGAAATTGTCAGGAAAAAAATGGTACTTTGCAGAAGTGCAGAGTTGAAGACTATAATTATACTAGTGTTTGGTGAAATTTTTTTGGCAAGCGATTGGACGATTTAAAAAATTGTTTCTCGCGACCCCTCTTAGTATACCGTCTCCGAGCAATTCGAAACAGATATCGATTTCCTTAAACTGACGTCGAACAGCATGATCGCCAGGTATCTATAATAGAATCATGTCCATCCGTTGACGCTAACAACTTGAACGAGGCCTTGTCCCTCCTGTTCTATTCCTCCGAGAGAGGGACTTGGTGAACTATCGCGAGTTCAGAATAACTTTGCACGTATTAGAGAATTGATCTCGTGCCTGGAATTGAATGACGAGAGTGGTGTCGTGTACTATTCGGGGCATAAATCATTTACTGGATGATATCTCCAACGAGACCACCGATTTCTATCAGCGAAACTCAATTTACCCTGGACACCGACCCCCATTCTCAAAATAAACCGAAAATTTTTCACGAAAAATCCAACCAACATTAAATTGTTTATCCTCGAAACGAAGCACAAAATACAGAGAACATTTTCCAGGACACCAAATAATTAAAAAATCTTGCTTTTTAAACGATTTTGTTACAGTATAAAAATGGTAACTTTGTTGTAGATTGTAGAAAAATTTTATTTCTTTAATATATTTCGATAAAAATTTATTTGATTGTGTTATCCATTCAGTGAAAAAATTGTTTCAAGTATATTTATTCGTATCGGTGCAGTACGGTTTTCAATCTCGGAGATTGAAATAGAAATTGAGGAAGATCGAGTAAATCATATTTTCAAGGTGAACAAAATCGAAAAGCGGCGACATTTTGCCAAAGGATGTTCAAACATGAACGTAAATATTTTCCCATCGATTTTTGCTAAAAATAGCAAGCGTCAAACACAGCGAGCGATGATACGTGGCTTTAAGCGTCCGGAATGCTGTAGCATATCCTGAACGACAACATTCAAGATAAAGTGTCCTACGATGAAACCGAAATGTCGGTCATTGCGCCTCAAAGGGGAAAAACTTTTCCTTCTTGTTTTCCTATCGACGGTTTTCTTTCGAACTTTCTACCGGCGAACTTCCCGCTCGTAATCTTATTTTCGCAACTACGCTCTGCCCCGAAGTACTCTATCCCCCGTCCTTGTTTCTTCCACTTATTATGTTGGCACGATCGTCCCTGCGCCATTTTCACTCGCAGAGGGAAAACGCGTGTTTAGTTTTCGTTCCAGATTTCTTTCCGGCTTCTCGTCTCGCCTCGTTTATCGAACTATTCCTTTTGCCTCGCGAAATATTTTTCTTCGATTTGCCGAAACGAATTTAACCCTCAAGTGGGGACGAACATATACACCACGCTGGGCTCTCCTTGAAAATTCACTGCAATACTAGAAAGACAAATATTCACAATTATCTGGCAATGCCGATTCGAAAATTGTTTGGGGGTCATGAAGGACCCCCAGGTGGTGTTTCCTATGTAGGATTCATTTTTAAAAATATTTTCTTCATTTACTGAACAATTATTTCGGTTTCCTGTTGGCGAAATATTTTTCGTGTTTTTTCTTTTGTTATTTCAGATGGGTGTACACCCATGGGACTATTGATCCCAACGAAAAATATTTCAAACGAATTTGAATGGTTCTGACGGCTACTCAATTCGATGTCAGGAAACTCTTTTTTAATGAAACCGACACAACACTGTGCCTGAAACGTATTCGATAGCCTTGTTAATGTTTTAGAGTTTATACCGCTGTGTATCAATTTTTGTGTTGCATATTATGATTTCATAACCTCAATTTTTGCGGATTAGGAATTGTATATCGTGAAGTTAGCAAACACTAACCCTATAATATGGAACCAAACACTAAAATAGCATCCATCCTAAAATTTAAACAATTTTTAATTGCTTGTAACTAGAAAAACGGTCTTTAACTTATTTTTTAATCACATGGTATGAAATCAGCAAACATTAACCCTATGGTATAGGCAATTTAAAATTTTGAGGTTATAATGGTGCAGAACAAGGATCTTTGAATGGCCTATTAGAAACAATTTTAAAGAATGTTTGTACTCTGTTGCGTTTTCCATTTTCGACTAATTTAGAAAACAGAGAGTCGAAAAGCTTTTGTTTGCATATGTTCTTTCGTTAAAATTCACTGCGGCAATTTTCTGTGGCAGTCAATTGCAACAATAGACGTACGACGATTTTATCTAACGGCCGCACTGCATTCGTGTTACGTGGCACGGTACCATCGCTGTAGTTGTATCTGTCGAAATGAAATTGGGTTGTAAATGTTATGCACCGGAGTGTTTGTGTTTTACAATCGATGCAATTGAAGAACAATTTCCTCCGGAGATTCATTTGCTAGACTCTCTCTCAGATAAGGACGGTGAACAGAAATGCGATACCCACTGCAATTGCTCCCACTCTGTATATTTGTCTTCGCGTTTAGTTCAGCGCGTCCGTTAGGTGCCCCATTCCGAAATGGCCTTTGCAACATTGTGAAACAATAAATTTACACTGTTCACCGATCTGCTGTGACAATTCTCAGGAGAGTTCTGTGAACGTTAACACGACTATGCACGTTTTTATGTTAACAGAAGCTTTAAAATTGACAAAGTAATAAATTGTTTAAACAAATTTGGATGAAATCTTATTTTTCTTGGACAGTCTTGTACAGCGCGAAGAGACGAATCCAACGAGTATAATGACCATAGGGTTACCATTACTCAATCTCGAGATATTCCTGTATAAAGAACAAACCTAACTCAAAACCTTAGCTTTCAGACACGAATATCTCGAGATTGAATGATCCTAACCCCATGGTCATTATACTCGTTGGATTCGTCTTGTTATGCTCTACAAGATTATCAAAGAGAGTCTACAGGGTGTCGTATAAAAAAGTATAAACAACCTTGAAATCTCGTCAATGCTTAACTAGAAATGAATGGTCTACTAATGTAAATTCCTGGCACGCTTGTTTCAACTTTCTGGGGAGTAAGTGCACACGATTATGGTTACTGAATGTTCGATGATGCTGCCTATTATCTGTGTTTCGTCGACCGATCGAAATCACCCTAATTTCGAGCAGTAACCGTAAGACACCCACGCAGCCGAAGATGAGAGAAATCTGCGCTATTAACGGCTTAACTACACATCGATGCAACACTATGCGGAACTATTACCCTGAAGAGAAGGAGAGGGACCAACTGGTATGCAGTCTGTGCTGCGTGGTATCGATTGGATCGTGATGGGGTTAGGAGAAAGCCACCTTTGGCCGGCAAAAGGCCGAACTCCGCCCTTCCCCCCTTTCCGTCATGTCTGAACTTTGACAAGCTGAGCCTAAACGCAAGCATTGTCGCCCTTTCCCTCTTTGAGCAACACTTGTCTCCTCCGCAAAAACTTCTCTGTTTGCCCACTCTTTTCGCTAGCTGCTATCTATCCTGGCGGAACCGCAAACATGCTGGGTATACAACACGCATTGTGCTTATTGACACACTTTCGTTTCACCGCGTTCCTCAAGAATACGGAATCGGGTTATCGAATTGGATTATTCGTGCTCGCTATGCGAACTCAGCCTTGCCGCTTCATGGAATCGGAGGGGAGGCTTTTTCCGAATGCTGTCGGACGAAAATGGCGCAGTTGCTTCCCGAAAGCTCAGTTTAAAGGTAGAATTATGCAAAATAAAAATTGTCCATCTCGGGGTAACATATTTCAGGTGTCTAACTGGAGTAACATAGAAATTAATTTCTCAAGGAGGTGTTTAGCACTCATTTATTGACAGAACTTTTTGGTTTTGAATTATTTCTTTACGAAACTATGATCGATACATCCGTGACACTTTTCCGGTTAAAACGAGCCCAAACATGACACCCTTCGGACCATATTTGTTTATTTAATTCACGATTTAGTATAACCTCGACTATCCGAACTATCTAACTACGACTTCTTTGAACATTTCTGTAGAGGAATCTAACGATTATTTCGAGTTGAGATTTTGCATACACATTTTCTAGTATTTGAATTATACAATAGAATTTTTTGAAGTCAAAATACTTAAAATTTTAGGAATTATGGTTCCCACAAAATTACCCTATTGGCTGACACGGTTCCAACAATTTTATTGATAAAAAGTATTTTAATAATTGTTTTTCTAGAATCTCTATGATAAATTATACAGTGGCTATCATTTCTATGTGCTCGAACAAAAAAATTGTCCAAATTGTTTACTATAGTTACTGTACAAAATAATGACAGTAGCTGCATCAACATGTATCTCGGAGTTGTTTGCAGCGTGATCGATATTTATGAGGGCTCTCGAACCGCCGGCAAGGAAATAAAATTATTCGAGGCTTGCGACGACATTTGCAAGCAATTACAAGTATAATTGTATACCGTCGTACGCGAAAAGTTAATTAATTCGACTGCTTATGACCGATAGAACACGCCGGGCAAGTGACACGGAACGAATGTGGAGGAACCACTCTACAAAATGCGCGCTCCTCGAATCGCAGCTTAAAGCAGAGTTTGTACATTATACTAATTAGCCTGGCAACAAAAGCCCGTTGAATATAGCCGGTTTGCGAATACGACGATAATTAGATACAACCGCTCTATTGAATTGTTGTTAGCTGCACGTAACAACATCCATTTAGAGTACTCGCGACTTTGTCCATCGGACAGGAGCTACGTGAAACCTTTATATACAAGGTGTTCCTTCAGGAAACCGATGAACTTCGTGGAAACTTCCTGCGACGAGACTATAGTGCTCGCACGATCGGACTATAGTGCTGTTGCTGCTCTCAAATTAACCTGGAGTGGGTGCAAAAATTATTTGAACACTGGGTTTCTCCACAAAGTTAATTGTTTAAACTCGGCGACATTTGCTAGAAACATTTCTTTGTGGAATATTTTTGCATGATATGGGAGATGAAAAACTGGACTATAGTGCTCGCACGATCAGACTATAGTGCTGTTGCTGCTCTCAAATTAGCCTGGAGTGGGTGCAAAAATTATTTGAACACTGGGTTTCTCCACAAAGTTAATTGTTTAAACTCGGCGACATTTGCTAGAAACATTTCTTTGTGGGATATTTTTGCATAATAAGGGGGACGAAATATTTGAGTTACTATAAACGTTTCCTTTGATTCTGTGATAAGTTTAAATCTTTCGTTGTATTCTCCACAAATTTGATTGTTTAAACTCAGAGCTAGTGATATTTGCTGGAAACATTTCTTTGTGGAATATTTTTGCATGATATGGGAGACGAAAAACTGGACTATAGTGCTTGCACGATCAGACTATAGTGCTGTTGCTAGCTTTCAAATAAGACTGGACTGGGTGCAAAAATTATTTGAACAGTCGGTTTCTCCACAAAGTTAATTGTTTAAACTCAGCGACATTTGCTAGAAACATTTCTTTGTGGAATATTTTTGCATGATATGGGAGATGAAAAACTGGACTATAGTGCTCGCACGATCGGACTATAGTGCTGTTGCTGCTCTCAAATTAGCCTGGAGTGGGTGCAAAAATTATTTGAACACTGGGTTTCTCCACAAAGTTAATTGTTTAAACTCAGCGACATTTGCTAGAAACATTTCTTTGTGGGATATTTTTGCATAATAAGGGAGACGAAATATTGGAGTTACTATAAACGTTTCCTTTGATTCTGTGATAAGTTTAAATCTTTCGTTGTATTCTTCACAAATTTGATTGTTTAAACTCAGAGCTAGTGATATTTGCTGGAAACATTTCTTTGTGGAATATTTTTGCATGATATGGGAGATGAAAAACTGGACTATAGTGCTCGCACGATCGGACTATAGTGCTGTTGCTGCTCTCAAATTAGCCTGGAGTGGGTGCAAAAATTATTTGAACACTGGGTTTCTCCACAAAGTTAATTGTTTAAACTCGGCGACATTTGCTAGAAACATTTCTTTGTGGAATATTTTTGCATGATATGGGAGACGAAAAACTGGACTATAGTGCTCGCACGATCAGACTATAGTGCTGTTGCTGCTCTCAAATTAGCCTGGAGTGGGTGCAAAAATTATTTGAACACTGGGTTTCTCCACAAAGTTAATTGTTTAAACTCGGCGACATTTGCTAGAAACATTTCTTTGTGGGATATTTTTGCATAATAAGGGAGACGAAATATTTGAGTTACTATAAACGTTTCCTTGGATTCTGTGATAAGTTTAAATCTTTCGTTGTATTCTCCACAAATTTGATTGTTTAAACTCAGAGCTAGTGATATTTGCTAGAAACATTTCTTTGTGGGATATTTTTGCATGATATGGGAGACGAAAAACTAGAGTTACTATAAACGTTTCCTTCGATTCTGTGATAAGTTTAAATCTTTCGTTACGCCGACTTTTATTTGAAAAAATGTGTTGGAACATACTGAGTGCAAAAAGCATAGTTGTTCTTGTTGCACGCGTTTATCTAGTACAAAAGAGGGAAACTCGTTGCGTCTCTATTTTTCCTCATACATTTATCACGCTGGCTCAAGGCAACCGTATAAATTGCGCGCTCTGAAGAATAGCAGTTCCGATAGGAAATCTCAGTATGCATATAAATGGATTTCGCATAAAACACTGCTGAAATGTTGTAGGTGTTACCGATAAGCGAGCGCGCCGATTTTTACGTTGCGGTAACAAAGAATATTGTGTTTGCAGAAGTTTGCAAAATCGACCTCGTTTCCTTGCAATGTACCAAACCTTATTCGATACAATAATTTTTTTTATCGGAATCTTTCGTTGAACACTAAATTTCCGAAAGAACTGTGACGATTCTATTCGAAACAAAACAATTACAACAATATACCTGAACTTCCGAATATATTACTGTACGATTTTTGGTAACGAAATGAACACTAAATTTCCGAAAGAACTGTGACAATTCTATTTAAAAAAAAAGAAAATTACAACAATATAACTCCCGAATTTATTACTGTACTATTTTTGTTAACGAAATTATCATAGATCAAATATTGACAGTCCTCTGCAGATTATATAATAGAACAGGTTTGCAGAATTATCGTACCAGTGCTAATATTAATATTTGAACAATGTATCATCTAGAAACACACGGAATTTAGAGAATAATACTACCGGAGCGTAATAATGACGCGAAACTCTACACCACGCAAAAACGTGCAAAAAATCGAATGTTTTTCACGCGAACGAATCCAGAAAATACGGCTTACTGCATCGAAATAGGTAAAATGGCGAAACTGACGTATTTTCAGATCCGAAATATTTTTGGCAAACGTTTGGTCAGATTTTATAAATTTATTTTCTCACAGAAAGTCCAACGAATGAAAAGAAACGCTGTCAAGAAGAATTGGATGAATGTTCTGTTAGTGGTGTACGTTAATTTACAATATATATTTTATTTCTCGTGTAAAAATACGTCCGTGTGTGTGTGTATAGTATTCTGTAGATACACGGGGCGTTGTTTTTGTTTACAGTCACGTCTAAAGCTTCATTAATCGCGTCCCTCTACTTAAAAGTTTGCACGAACGATTTATCGCGGAATAAAGGCGGCTAATGCGATTATATCGATCCCTGGCTCGTCGTATCTCGTTTCAGTATCGATCCAGTCCTAACAAATATTCAAATTATTTCCCAATGATTCTGTTAAAAAAGCAATGTTAAAAAATGATTTACTGTCCAATACTATTGCTGCATTTTTATCTACTTTAAATTATTTAAAAATACATATATATTTGCATTCTTAGTAGAAATAAACGAACAATTTATTAACACTATTTTTTACATCGTTGCGGTACTGTTTTTAATGTACAAGAAATTTTGTAAAAAATTTTCTGAAGCTACATTTTGAAGGTGCTTCTTTACAGCACCATTTTCAGAAATTTAATTTTAGAAACAGGTGAAATTTTTGTTGGTCGAATGCGAGAACAAAATTAATTAGTGTAACCAGCAATTTTATATTTTCGAGGTTTAATGTTTTTTAAAAATTTTAGCGCGAAACAGGATATCTAGGAAATAGGGGTGCATAAAGTATTCAAGCCGCGGTAACAACGCCGGTAAAAATTGTTAATTTGAGGAAATACCGTCTTTTAATTCTGTCGAGCCTTAATATCCCTTCAGTTAATGGGCGAGATTAACCGGAAATGTCGGAGTCTGCGGTAATTTCCGCTGGAAGTCGGTAAAACAGAAAATACGCCGAGATTGATCGTGCTTTCAGTGTGAATCGCGGTTCTAGCTGGAACCCCGTAGGACTATACACAATGGTACGACAGGAAACTGCACAGGAATTGTTGATAATTGTTTATCAACCCCGTTCGTATCGATCAGATCATCTTCGATTACTTGTAATAATATTACATTAAAATTAACGTGAACTACATCCACTAACCTCGTAACCTCAATTCGAAATTTCATGAGTTACAATTAAATATAGAATAACTTAATTTTATGACTAATACGCAATTTGTTTATATCATTGAGATACCAAGCAACAGAAAAACTAGATTACATCCACTTAATTATAATTCTATAAAATCTGAGAATACGATTTTATGCAGGAGTTCCCATAAACAATTTACTTGTTTTTAAATATTTTTAACGAACTGAAAACAGTACATCCAGTATTTTGAAATTCTTTTTAAATTGTTTTTACTGTTCTGTGTATTCTTTACTCGTTTTAATTTAATTAAGATACCAAGAAATAGAAAAACTAGATTACATCCATTTAATTATAATTCTATAAAATCTAAGAATCTGATTTTATGCATTAATTGCAACCCAAGGAGTTCTCATAAACAATTTACTTCTTTTTAAATATTTTTAACGAACTGAAAACAGTACATCCAGTATTTTGAAATTCTTTTTAAATTGTTTTTACTGTTCTGCGTATTATTCGCTCGTTTTAATTTAAATTGTATATTAAAAATTGTTTACTTTACATTTTATTGTGTACTATGTTGCGTGTAACTATTTTTGTGTATACTACGTTTGTTTTTTTTACAAACTGATGCACTGTTTTTTCTTTCTTTGTGAGTGCACACAAACCTGATCGATCGAACAGCTTCCAGCAGCTTGTTACCAAAAAGTATCAAAGTTTCTTTCAGAGTTCACGTTGAACAACGAGAGAAGATGACATCGGATACCCTTGACGTCAATTTAATGCGAGCATGGTGTTTAGCTTACGCGTGCTCGTAATTCCGAGGATAGGAAAAGTTGGCCTTTAATTTAAACAATTCGATATCGTTTGCATCCACTGTGATCAAAATTTAATACATAAAATAAAGTAAATAATTGTCCCTGACTTGTGTTTCCTGAAATGTGATTTAACGAGTCTTTTAATATTCCTCTAAAATTGTGTCAGGTGATTTGACTATTATTTTGAGCACCGAAAGAAAATAGCAGAATCAGACGGCAGTGTGGGCTTCGGTGAACACTATGAGTGCGTAGTGTCACGCTCATGCGACGCACTGTAACGTAACAGAGGTAAATACAATAATTGTTTGTGAGTCACGCGAATCCCATACGAGCCCTTCCACAAGATCGATCTCAGAAAATAATTACGAAAATAAACGAAATGGTTAATTAAGGTTAACCGAACCGTGTCGCGTTGCACGACGTGTTTTTATAAATATCGTGTTCGTAAGCTTCGAAAACGAAAATGCTGAATTACCGTGGTGATCAGAATTTTTACGACAGCCATGCAGACTGCGTTTTGACATTTAAGAACCAAGGCAATCATAAAGCCCATAGTTACGATTCTATCTTCTCGGGAATAACTTGCTTACGCTATTTCATAAGCACATAATCTCCGAGATGCATTCAGATGCACACGGCGTCGCACCAAGTCGTAATTTCGAGAAATCGATGCGTTCCCTGCGACTCATTGCCTCGATGACGAGTGCAATAAAATTTCTATCGTCGATTATGTCTGGCTGACAGTGGTTGTCAGTCTGTGACAACATTCATGCAGTCGTTCCGAATGTTGTAAATAAATTTTCATTGCCGAAGAACCAATTTATTACCTTTATTTATTTTTTGCTAGCTTTATTTTATATTATGATCACTGGAGAAGGTTTTTAGTTCTGGGCAAATGTTTTTTTCAATCTTTCTCTGTGTATTTTTAGGCATAATAAACAAATTCTGAATCAATTGTTAGGAACAGAAGTTAAATAAGTGTCCTTCCTCTTTCAATAATTTTAATAAATAGGAAAATAGTGCTCCCAAATTCTTTGAATGTTTTTGCAGTTTGTTATTCCAGCCAGCCATCTTTATTAACAATGTGTGGCGCAGTAAAGTTGTAAAAAAATTCTGAATCAATTGTTAGGAATAGAAGTCAAATAAAAGTGTCCTTCCTCTTTCAATAATTTTAATAAATAGAGAAATAGAGCTCTCAAATTCTTTGAATGTTCTTGCAGTTTGTTATTTCAGCCAGCCATCTTTATTAACAATGTCCAGCGCAGTCCGGTTGTAAAAAAAGAGCCAATATATAAAAATAAGTTTCAACAACAATGGTGACAAATTTTACGCAATTGTTTGTTCGCCGTCGATGTTAGCACAGTTTACTAAAAAAAAAAGGTGATGGTTAATGAGTAGTGAAATTAGGTTTGCTACGAACGAGAATAAACAATTATGCTTGAAAAATTCCGCGAACGCAATTATTTTTGGAAGTTGTGCTCGTCGGAGATTTCGCGTGCGTCAACATGCAAATCTGAAAATATTGTCAGTGCACCGTTGAAAGTAGAATAAGTATAGTGCGCGTTTATGTCGACTCGTCGCGTCGCGTCGCGCGCATGCTAAGCGTGTGTATCCGTTTTAAAGCTTGAGCATTCGCGAACACGTCTCCAGAGCGATATTTACTCTGTTACATTAAACACAGGGTATGTGCTCAACGTAATGAAATTGGATCGCGGGTATAGTTACCGGTTGTTTGACTATTACATAGATCCTTAATTATTCGAAGTAATTAGAGAGCAAAACGCCCGGGCCGATGATCTACCGTGTTCAGCCGCCATTTTCCTCGGAAGATCATTCGCGCTCTTGCGAAAGGAGGGCTAACGATACTCACGTAATTGTTCACCCAATGTTTTTAAATTAATCCACTTCGGAACACAATTTTAAATAAATAGCAGCTCGTAGAATTTATTATAGAAGATTATTTCAGAAGTCGTACTAATAGTAATTCATTGGATAATTCATATTTATATTTTCTGACAATTTTCAAACGCTACGACGATGTTAAATTCATGTTCAAATATTTTTATAAATATTTAGCTTATAGACTTGTGAGCTAGACACAAAATAGTAAATTTTTATTAGAAGAATTTTTAAAAGTACTGCTAGAATATTTTCAACCCAATTATTACCAAAGGGAGTGAATATCTATATGAATATTTTTCTAACAATTTTTCTAAACGACGTACTACACTAATTTTTACAGATTTCTGTCAACTATGAATATTTTTGTGTCAATTTTTCTGATGTGCCATAGTTACTTGATATTTGCGAATTTTAATATCAGATTTCTGCAGAGATTTCTGTCGAATATTTTTCTAACAATTTTTCTAAACGACGTACCACACTAATTTTTAGGGATTTCTGTCAACTATGAATATTTTTGTGTCAATTTTTCTGACGTGCTATAATTACTTGATATTTGCGAAATTTTAATATCAGATTTTTGCAGAAATTTCTGTCGACTATTTTTCTAACAATTTTCAAGTCGACTACACTCGCATACTCGAATAGAAAAATTCATAGTTGACGCAAGACGACATTGTGTACGCAGATGGCCGTACTCAGCTCACGTACAGATCGGAACAGCAATATTTATTTATTTCAATTTGTACGACATCGAATACGACATTAATATGCTGCATCGAGCACGCATATCTATACACTTCAGTCGCATGCGCGTTCAAACGGAAACTTACTTTTATCGAGCAGAATATGCAGCCAGTTGCAACACGAGTGCACTCTACCATAGTACGTTTTTTTCACCTTTTACAGCTCTTTTGATTGCATTCTACCTTGCGCCGTGTATATATTTTTTAATCTTTCTCGTTTCGACCTAACACCATCGCGATAATTAGTTTATTTAAGTAACGTTCGCAATTATCGAAACGGCTCGCGTCCGAATAAAAGTTTTTTTTTCTGCGAGTCGAACGGTTAAACGGTGACGAAAAAAAAAAATGTCGCATCGATTGCAGTTCGACTAGAAATTTTAAATATCGCGTTTCCCTTTTTTTTTTTTTTTTTGAAACGATTCTTTGAATCTGCGTAGTCGCGAAAGCCTTTCAGAAGCCTACGCACGCCTCGCGAAATATTTCATTTCACGCTTTCATGTCGAAAAGTTCTGTGATGAAAGAATTCCGTTATTAAAATTCAGAATTGCGAGTTGATAAATTTTGAGAAATCAGGAAAATTATTTAGAGAAATTTATGTACGTGGTTCTTTGTGGCAGTAAATTTCCTCCTGCTATTTCTCACAGTCTTATGATTTAAACATGCAGAGCGGTGTATAAACAATTTCTGAAAATTGACAACCTCGCAAGTGCCGGAATGAATTTACTTCCGGCCAGCAAAAAGAACGTAACTTCTTTTGGCATACGCAAGCAACGTTGCAGCTCGGCCCCATCAAATTTTAATATTAAGGTATTCCACGTCTCGCATCCTTTAGTTCTTAATATTCTTCTCACAGAATTAATCAAATTTGATGCGGCCACTTTTAGGCATTCCCTTTGAAAATTATTGAACACGAATGCCCGGTCGTAGGAACATTTCAAACAATAAGTTTATGCATAATTTTAACTGAATAACAAAATCAGTGTATTGCATAAAATTTACAGATTTCTTAATGTTAAAAAAGAACAATATACGCATGAAATATTTTTATTGCAATTACTAGCCCAAAGAAAAATAGATCCCTAAGATGATATAATTTTGTGAATGAGGTTTCTTAATTTTAAAAAAGGACAATATCAAAATGTAATGATATGAGACGTTTCAATAATTTATAATGAGCATTTTTATTGCAATTACTAGACCAAAGAAAAATAGATCCTTAAGATTATATAATTTTGTGAATGAGGTTTCCTAATTTTAAAAAAGGACAATATCAAAATGTAATGATATGAGACGTTTCAATAATTTATAATGAGAATTTTTATTGCAATTACTAGACCAAAGAAACATGGATCCCTAAGATGATATAATTTTGTGAATGAGGTTTCCTAATTTAAAAGAAAGGACAATATTAAAATGATACGAGACGTTTTAATAATTTATAATGAGAATTGTAGAACTGATATTTAAAAGAAAGAATATTGTGCGATCAAGAAAACAGTGGCAGAAAAAATTATAAAACTGATATTTCCGAGAAACAATAGCTCGTATTATGGCGGAAATATGCAAACTTTAATTTTGCGAGTCAAATGAAACGGAGGATTTATTCTTGTGAATATTTATTATCGTCGGACTTGTTCTTCCACATTTTTTAGTTCCCTTTCGCGTCAATTTCCCGTTTCCGAGGGATGTCATGGAGTCTAGATGAAATTCCCGCGGTATTATTCGCATTTCACATTTTTCTGCTCGCATCATTACTCAATATTACACGCAATCAACATTATTCATCCAGAACTTTCCTGGTTGTCATACCGGGGTTTGCTTTTTCAGGATCGATAGGCACAAGCAAGCATTATTTCGTTTACGGTCATACGGGAAAGTGCTTTCCGTGCAAACAGTGTTCTGTTTCTGCAAAATATCGACGACTCTGCTCGCTTACGTCGGTGCGTCGCAAACAGGTATAAAAAACGGAATTGATCTATTTAGGCGCGCGTGTATGGGAGTAATGGCGGCGTTCGTTTAATCCGGATCGTTGCGTTACACTTCCGCTTGTTTAATGAGTATACAAGCATTAATTGATGGGTACATAGTGGCTGCAATACTTTCCATTAAGCGGGGCTCGTGATAAATGGAGAAACGATTCGCAAGCGCGCCTTTTATCGCGGCACATGAAAACATTCGGACGAATGTTGCACCCCGAATTATAGTCATCCGCGGTTTCGATCACTGTAACGAACAGTTTTTTGTTTCATACAAAAAGCACTCAGTCCCGTGTTTCACTGACTCTGCCCACGAGAAACAATTCCGAAAAGTTTCGTGTAGCGGATCAGAAATGTATTTAAACGTTGAATACCAGAGTTAAAAAAAAAACATTGCGAGTAAAAATATTGGAAGAATTTAAAAATAATGTTCTATTATATTTATGTTAACATATTAGGAAAGAAAATAAATTTCTATTTCGCTCCAGTCTGTTGCAATTCACCTGTGATCAATTATTCAGAATTATTAAATTTATTTACGTTATATTTTCTTCGATGCATGTACTGTGCGTGCCCCGTAAGAAGTCTCGAGAAAGGAATGCGAGGCTGATTGGTCGGAGTGGGGGAAGGGACACGCCTCTAGCTGCTCTATGGGCTAAGGCGGACGCGTGGACTGTGTAGCGCGTGACGTGGGGCCTAAGCGTTGGACTACGGGGGCGTCAATGGTGGGGATGGGCGGAGCTAACGAGTGCCCCCTTTGACCTTGAGCCGTTTCGCGAGACAGTACTATAATTGGACTATTACCATTCGTATTTTAATATACAAAATGTTGATTTGAATACACTGTAGGTGGCGAAGAGAATCGTTTCTTTGCATTTTCCACGGAATTTCCCAGAAAATTATGATTTTTTATAATTAAAGTGGAAGCTTTACGCGCGACATCTCTCTCCCGGGATGCACACAAATTACCCGAACTCACACGAATACTTTTTTTCCCTCTCCGGCTCCGCGCGGAGGAGTTTACTTTACACCGTTGGCAAGAAAGAATTTTTCACGCGAATAATTCGAAACCGAGCCTTCGAGGTGTTCCGGGGTTTTATTTTTCGTTTTTTTTTTCTCGTTCGCCGGAAGGTATATACCGCGGGGAATTTTCGAGCGTTAAACGGAAAGTAATCCTGTTCAATCTTTCCGAGGCTCACCTTCCAATCTGGTACTCCCGGTGTTCCTTCTCTTCCTGGTTACCATAAGGATTATGATCCTCATCTCCCGGAGGACGTTAAGTCGAGTGATTAATACAGAAAAGTTCGTTTGTTTTAAGCCGCCGCCTGGCAGCCCATCTCAGACTCCATTGGCCGAATTAAACGAATGATCGGTTACTTCGGGATTAGGTTGCGATGAAATCGTAAATCAGGATGTGGAGGGCTGTCTCGCGAGGGGAACTTCGATCTTGAAATTTAGGCTGTCACGGCTGAATGCGATCAATTAATTATCCGTCTTGCTTGATCCTGCAGTTTTTAATGAAATTTTGAAGGCCATTCGTACTGTTCTTACGTGAAGACTTATGGTTTTTCTTGGATATTGTTGTGGAGCTTGAAAAGACGAATCCGACGAGTACAATGACCATACTGTTTCGATCCTTTAGTCGCGAGATTTCAAGGTCAGTGACATTTTATTCAGAAAATATTATGTTTTTCTTGGATATTGTTGTACAGCATGAAAAGACGAATCCAACGAGTACAATGACCATGCTGTTTCGATCATTTAGTCTCGAGATATTCCTGTCTGAAGGATAAGTTTTTGAGTTAGGTTTGTCAGTTTCGAAAACGAATATCTCTAGATCGAATGAGTGTAATGGTGTGGTTATTGTAGTCGTTGGATTCGGATTTTTATGCCCTACAATAATATCTAAGAATAAATATAAGGTATAATTAACAAAATATTTAAAATCTTGTTGATGGACTTTGAAAGATTGTTAAAAAATTACTTTCGCCGAGATATTATGTCTTCGGCAATTTCTTAATCTGTTAAATAGTTGATCTTGAAAATTTATAATGTATTCTTGATTTCAGGTGAAATTAGATTAGATAAAATCGTGAACTATGGTTTAGGAGATGTTGTTTTGGAAAGAAGACGACTTAATCATCAAATTTATGGGTAGGGTCTGCTACGAAAAATTTGTTCAGTGCTTTTAGAGACGTTTCACATATTTTCACATCACACACATGTTCTTTAGCAATCTCTTGATCTTTTTAATTCTTGACCTTGAAATTCACAAACATGTGTATGCTCGATTTCGGTTCGAATAACCTGAATGTGTCATCGTGACGAATAGTCTGTCCAGTTTGGCGCATATATTACATCGACGAGTTTTCTAATTGGTCAATATACAGGGTGTCTCGTTTAATTTTTACCGGTAGCTACAAATAACTTTCTGAATTGTAAAAATACGAACAATATTTTAAGCTCTAATTTGTATTCAAGTAATTATGGGGTAGTAGCAATGGCACAGGTACGTTTAATGGCCGATTTAGTATTCCAGTGAGGCAATGAAGAATTCATCATTCACCTGAAGTATTAAACAGTAGTTAGGATTAACTGGTATTCGAATTTCCCACTAGCTGGGTCCAAATGTGTGTGTGTAACTATTATATGCACTGTGTGCATAACAGGTGTAACGTTACATCATGTAACCAGTGGTATATTGTTCCTAATTATCGTTAATTCATTCGAAGAAATTAATATTTGATATGGAAATGCTATAATGTTTGATACGCTCATTAACAGATTACGGATTTTATGCATTCGTGACAAAATTAATAGAACAAATATAAAACTGTGAAAATGTTACATGAATTTGTTATGAAAAAGGAATATATTTTTATCTAACTTCTATTCCTCACAATTAACCTAGACATTTTTTATTTTCACTAAAAATCGTTGAAAAATTTTCCAGAACCAAAAAATTAATTTCAATTTCTATTTTTTCAGGTAATCTTTGTTTCCTTTTTGACACATCTACACTGACGATCTGCAGAAATCGGGTAAGAAAACTATGTCACATGTACTGTTCCTGGAACAATGTAAAAGACTGGGAATTACTATAGAAATAATACCAATGCAAAATGGGTTGAACATTTTGTAATATTAGGGTGTTTTTTTTCGATATAGAATTTCTTCTTTTCGACCGGTTTGACATTTTTTATTTTACGAATACTGGAATTAAAAAGACGCTTCCATTAGAAATTATTAAATAAATTTCTACGTCACGTATCGTTGTAAAAGTTTCGAGAAATTTACAAAAAATCCAATCTTGTGATTTTCATTAAAAAATTTCGTCACATTCTGTGCTCGATTTCTCAAAAAAGCGTTTTATGCGTAATATTTCCATGAAATGTGCTAAACACAATTGGAAAATGTCCGAACATTTCGCAATGTTTAAGAACATTTCAGAGAGCATTACCGTTCGAGCAAATGTTCCTGCGGCTGACAGCAGGTCGGTCGTAATCGAGTAATAAATTCTACATGAAAAACCAAGGGTCTTGTTTAATTCGAACAAAGAGCCATCGACGTTATTTTCACGATGAAGAAACTCCGCGCGGCTTAGCGGTATCACGTGGCCTTAGCGAACTCATTTTTCTAGTCTCCATCGACTGCGAATATTCAAGCCGGATAACTCCTTATTCATCACCTAGAAATTCGTTATCGACATTGCGATAAATCGTTCAGGGAGCGTGTACCGCCTCCTTTGAGATTCCTTCTGACGGTTATCTGTTCGAGAATTTCTATGGATCCCGTCCGGAGAACGGAAAAAAAGTAGTTCAACTTTCTTACCATAATGGCACAAACCGTCTGCCTTTCAAAATAGATACAGTGCTGCGCACAGTTACATTCGCGATGTTCCTTTAAAATGCTATTCCACTTTCGCTCGTATCTCCGCCTTTAGCTCACGAAAAAAAAAAGAAATACGACGGATTTTTTCATTTTTTACCGGTACGATAACAGGCACTAGAACTCGAGATATCGCGACGACAGTTTCAAAAAATTCTCCTTCTCCGAAAAATTGTTATTCATAATCATTTAGTCTCGAGGTACGTCGGAAGTGTCAAAGATACTCAATTTCAACTGCGTCCTTAGAGCCACGGATCTCAAGAAAGAAGGAATTAATTAAATGGAATGAGTATTTCGGCTGCTACGAATGTTTAACTATTTTTTTACACGACACCCTGTATATTTTCCCCTATATTCCTGTAGAGCATGAAGAGACGAGTCCAACGACTACCATGACCATACCGTTTCGATAATCCAATCTCGAGATATCCGTATTCGAAAGGAGCAAACCTAATACAAAACCATACGTTCAGACACGAATATCTCGGGATCGGATGGTCGAAATGGTATGGTCATGGTAGTCGTTGGATTCGTCTTTTCATGCTCTATAAGAATATCTAAGAGAATCCATAGGGTGTCGTATAAAAAAATATCAGTGATCTCGAAATCTCGTTAAAAAATGACCATGAGAAAATTCTTCCTACTGTTACTACGCTTTGAGGTAAGTAAGTGAGAACACGTGTTCGAGAACAGTTGTACATAACTGTAACAGAATTGATTTTTTGAAAGTTCAAAATTAGAAGGGACTACTGTATCAGCTAATCGAGCATGCTTGAAAAAGAACTGGCAGGTAAAAGGTCTATTGAATTTGAATCGTGGTCGTTCAGGGACGTCATTAAAGGCCATCGGATGAGGAGAAAGTAATCCGAACGTGAATAGTGAAAAATATTCACCGTTCAAACACGGTGTCCGTAATCCAACGATTGTGGAACACGATTCTTGCAATACTATAATACGTTCGTTATACTCGCATAAGCTTCGCGGAATTTGTATCGGAGGATATTAATATGAATTGAGCAATAATATCAAATGCTAACATTTTCCACGACAGGTCGTGTTTAACTTTAAATCCTGGCGAGTCAGCAATAAATCCTCATTAAAATTCATACTTTCTGGAATAACTGGCTGCAATATTTTATATATACAGTAGAAAAATTAGAATAATTTTTAAAGATCATTTTTAAAAATCATCTATTTTTTGTGTCTTAATTATAAAACACTTGTTACAACTCTCATTCGATTTACATACTCATACGTATGCTCCGCGTTTTTTTAAATAGCAATGCAAAAAATCTTGACGAGTACTATCTGCTTTAAAAACCGCGAACGGAGACTGAATGAGAATCGATTAGGCTCCGCTTCTGTGGAGTCGAGGACCTCGCCAAACAGTTGAATGAATTGCGAAAACAGAGTGGCTCTTCATAACTATTGCAGTTCATTTTTAAGTAAAAAAAAAAAAAAGGACGAAATTAATCCTTGTGCACCGCTCGCGTTTTAATTGCGATTCGTCTTGAAGCACGATAAATTAACCTAATATCGACTGTTTGTATAGGACGAGTAGGGTTCTTCAGAGTTTAATGTCAATTGTTTAATTGTCAAATCTCATTTAACCTAATTTAATTCAATTTCGTTCGGAACGTGCTAATAATTTTTGTTTAATGCTTCCCGAGCTTCTCGAACCTTTGACATTTTTTAAAGAATTAAAAAATATTTTATTGTACTGTAATACTCATATGTGAACTATTGAAAATCATTTAATCGTGTTACGGGATATATTATAAACTGCACATGTTACCTAAATCATTTTTTAATTATTCTACTAAAGCCACATTTTTATTTGTTTAACAACGTTTAGTTCGTTAGAAGAAGAACACAGCAATTTTTGCAATTGTAGGTGGGAATAGACTGAAGGTACAGTTGCGAGATATTTTTAATATTTTTATATAATTTTTATATTAATGTCAAATAATTTATTTACCATTTTTGTCCCGTTCTTTATACTTCGTTGATCGGGTACGCGTGTCTTCGGCCCCTCAGACAATTTTGCACGCGAGAAACAGCATCCTCTTCAACAATGCCTGATCATCTAGCATTGCTGATGTGCTTTTTGTTCGGGTGCTTTAAATACTACGTCAAGCCAGCAGTTTTTGTTGCAAGGAACAAGCCTTCGTGACTAATTTACTACCCTTTCGAGCTTTATGGACATTTCGGAATATAGCTTTTCGGAGGTGTGTCCAATACGTTACACAGAGACTAAAAGAGAAAAGGAGGGGGAAGAATGACGGGAGAAAGAGAGAGAGGAGAGGCGAGATGAATGATAGATAGCGACGATAAGGTCGGTGGCGAGGCGTGACGAAGCCAGGGTCTATAACGTTGAGGAAGCCAGTGTCGATGAGGGTTCGGGACAGCTTGGAGGATACGATGAGACTCCATAAACTCCCCTCGGAGAGCTGAGGTTTCCGCACGCGTTACCCTCCCGTGTAAAACAGATGTATCCGCGTTGCAGGTTTGAATTTGAAATGCTCCCGCGCCTTCGGGCTAAGCTACAAGCTGCTCCAAACACTGTGGTCCACTGGAAAATATCCTGCAAGCTAAAACTATACTGCCCGAATATTGCAGAATTGCTTCAGTTTCCAAAAAACCCCATAAAAGTCGGTAACAAGTCAATAACTCCTTATGTTTATCTATGGCACTTTTTTCAGTTTAATTATTTTTCTATACAACATTTACCACCATATTCCTGGCATTTTTCTCGTTAAAACGAGCCCAAACACGATACCATTTGGTTCCCATTTACTTTTCAAAATTCATGGCACACAAACAGTGCAGCAGGAAGGTTCGGATAATCGAGGTTCCACTATATCGTGGATTAAACGAGTAAACGGGGTCCGAACTGTATCGTGTTTGGTATCATTTTAATCGAGAAAGTGTCCCCAGTATTGTCAAAGTGCTTTCGCTTGCAAATTCCAATTTGAAAATCCACTGGGACGCAAAATGAAAGAAGTCCCGAACCTTCTCTTACTAATTGTCGATCTTTGAACTGCTATAACTTCGCAAAGAAAAATCGTAGAAGGATCGAACTGGTCTCATTTTGAAGCGTGAAGACTATACTTTCAGAGTACTATAGCATTTTTTCGAAGACCGTTCTCTATCCTAGCAAAAATGGAAAGTGTGCTACGGGCCGTGTACTGATCAAAAGTTTCCAGTTTGTGTGTGCAGATTTGAAGTGGTTCTGGGTTTTTGGGGAGCCCTGTATAGGGATCAGAACACAATTAGGAGACATTCGGATCGACATAGGGTCGAGATCGTTGATAGCAACACGGAAGGAGCGATACCGGTAGTTATAACCCGCGTTCGACCTAAATCCGACGCGTGCATTTATCTATCAGCGAACTACGAACTGGCCCGTATCGAATGTAAAATATATTTCACGTGTGTTCGCACTATAGGCTCGCAGTATCACGCGATATCGTTCGTTGGAGATACAGGATTACTTATGCCGTGTATTACGGTACATTAACGCATTAATCTACATCTGCGACGCAGGAATTGAATTAGGGTTATTGCTATCTGTCCGAAAAGTTGCCACCGCCAGACACTCTTATCGACCCTCACGCGCCATTCTCTCTCCCCCCATTATTTCTGATTATGTTATCGGGAAAAATGTATTCTTATCTGATTTCCAAGGGAGATGTATCCTTCGCAACGATTGAAATTAGATTGCCCCGTGTCCGTTGCCCGTTAACATGCATAATTTATAAATTTCGAACCCGTTGGAGCCCTGTTTCACGTATTAAAATTGTTATAAAAATACGCTTTTATAATCTCCATTTTATAAAAGTAGATTCACAAAATGATTTCATACTATCTTTCCACAACATCATACAGCTCGGAAAATTACGTATTCGACGACGCAATAAAACCGTGGAAAACGAGTCGCAAAAATATCAAATTTCAATTTTGATGCAGCACCACCTGCCGTTCAATCGATCTCAAATTTTGCACAAATTACTTTTTCCACCGAACAGCATACGTCTGGTGGGTGTCCAACCGTAAGGTCATGGATATTTACGTCAACACGTGGTAAAGTTTTATGTAAAAATATATAGTTCACTCGATTTTCAATATTTTGACTTGAAAAAAATCACACGTGTACTCCAAGTACCCATAAATATCTGTGCAAAATTCCAATAAAATAGGTTCGATAGTTCCAGTGAAAAAAATTACTAAAAATCGCAAGAATGGCCTCAGAAGCCAGGACACCCCCTAAAACCATACTTAAAGATAAAAATATATAGCTCGCGTAATTTTTGTTATTTCGGCTTGGAAAAAATCACACGTGTGCTTCAAGTACCCATAAATATATATAAAAAATCCTAATTCAAAGGGTTCAATATTTCCAGTGAAAAAAATTCCTAAAAATCGAAAGAATGTTCTCGGAAACCAGGACACCCCCTAAAATCATACTTAAAGATAAAAATATATAGCTCGCGTAATTTTTGTTATTTCGACTTGGAAAAAATCACACGTGTGCTTCAAGTACCCATAAATATATATAAAAAATCCCAATTCAAAGGGTTCAATATTTCCAGTGAAAAAAATTCCTAAAAATCGCAAGAATGATCTCGGAAACCAGGACACCACCTAAAATCATACTTAAAGATAAAAATATATAGCTCGCGTAATTTTTGTTATTTCGACTTGGAAAAAATCACACGTATGCTTCAAGTACCCATAAATATATATAAAAAATCCCAATTCAAAGGGTTCAATATTTCCAGTGAAAAAAATTCCTAAATATCGCAAGAATGATCTCGGAAACCAGGACACCACCTAAAATCATACTTAAAGATAAAAATATATAGCTCGCGTAATTTTTGTTATTTCGGCTTGAAAAAAATCACACGTGTGCTTCAAGTATCCGTATATATGTGTGGAAAATTCCAATGCAGAAGGTTTGCTAGTTCTTCCGGAAAAAATTCCCAGAAATAGGAAGACCGTCTTGCGGGGAACCGGGGTTAATCGTATGAAGTTTTCACGATTCGCCAGAGATGGAATAGAAAGAGCCACTAGCCGGCAGACGGCAAACACAAGCACAGTCGCGAAATAAGAAGAATCCACCGAGCGAAAGCGTGAGCGATTCGGATTAAATATTGAGCGGCGTCGAGGAGGAGACGATCCGCGAATATTCACGGTGGAGTGTTCGCTATCGAAATCCAATTTTCAGCTAAAAACTTCGCTCGGCTCACGGTTGTTGCATGACGTTGCGGGACGGCCGATTGGCGGATTGTCGGTGCCAATTAGAACCGACACGATTGAAACTGACTAACAATAGCGCTACTCCGCGCGCAGCGTAAACATAGGCCGGGGAACGAGCGGGGGAAATAATAGTTTGAAAACGAGCATTTTTTTTTTCCTTTCTGCGACACGTCCGATATCGCTCGGCGGAGCGAGGTCGAGCCCCCAAGGAAAACAAAATAATGCACAACGGTTGTTAAAAGGGCGATGGGGCGTTACGAATCCAAAGGGCACAGAGGGCAACGCGAGAAACGCGTTATAATGAGAGCCGGGTAGGTATTTAGCATGTTCGCGAAACGAAATACCTTCCTGCAAAAAATTCTCTAATTATCTATTAAATGTTTTCCAAATTGCGCATTTTGAAGACTTGTGCACTTTCGTGACCTTGAACTCGACCTTTTCCCGTAATTATAATATCTCCGTCGATTTTAATTTAAAGCGTGTCGTTTTCAAAATATTTCCACGGAGTTGAAAAATTTTTTTGTCGCATTCATTTCAATGTGACCTTTTCAAGCGTAATCGCCCCCTTTACACGGACGTTTCATAGCACTTTTCATTGAAGGTGTACCGTAGGGATTAGAGTGATAACGCGGAACCAGGCGAATTGTTGTACTTTTTTTTCCGCAGTAATGCTGCAATATTTTTTTGCACCGATGACGTCAGAAATCGCATTTTCGAGTCGCGTGAAATGGATTTTTACAGTCGCGTGTGGCGAGGGGGTGTGCTCGCACGAAAGTTTCGGGTTTCACGCGATTAATCAGCAGCGCGTTGCAAACTAGCAATTATCGTCGGCTAAAATAAATTCCGATACGCCTAACTAGTTTACCGAAGTGGATCCTGAAGGGCCGGAGCACGGGAAAACACTGTGGCAAGGAAAACACACCGGCAACCCCACCGACAACGTATTATTAATAGTGAGTGGGCTCTACGTGGCTTACAAGTGCACACGTACGTACACTGCAAAAACATCGATTCGACGAAAATAAAATGTACACTGTCCTCGAATTCTTGGCAAAATGCACGGTTACTTTGTTAAACCACAAGTGAACAAAAAAACCGTGGGTTCACTGTGACTCGCAAACGAAACGTTCCATCTGCAAATTCGAATTTTCATAATAAAATAAATGAATGAAAGAAGATTCAAAGAAAAACCAAAGATGCTCAAAGATTCTGAATCTTCAAAGATTTTCATTTTTCATTTTTTTTTTTTAGTGGCCAAATCGAATTATTAACACTTTGATTGCCCAAACATAAAATCAAAGTAAGTTTTATAATGAAATAAAAATTGATAAATATTATATGTATGATATTGGGTAGTTTTCCAACTGTCTTTCATTTTACAGATCCCAATCAAAGATACAGTAATATATTAACGTAAAAGTTTATTTTAAGACCTGGACAAATAATTCTTCCACCCACATATGGGTGACATGGCAGTCAACGTGTTAATTAGGTCGCAGATTTTAGCGATATTAATTTGAAGGAAGCAGAAATTAATATGGGAGAAAAACGTGAATAAAAGTGTCGAACACTAAAATTTCAATTAATTTTTAAAGGGTATTATAGGGACTGCATTGGAGGATTACGAAATGGTCAGATTTTGATTTTTAGAAAATTTTGCAGACTTGCGAAGCGATCGATAAAAGCAGATTTTCTCAGCGCAATAATTCGAGTTTAAGGGGTGACGTGGAAAGCGCCAGCTCGCAAACTGAATTACATCAATTATGCAATAATCAACACGCAGCAGGTACAATGGTTGATGCACTCTCTGAAACAGAAGACAAACAAATCCGGAATGCAATAACGTCAATCCTGTATTCACAACGAGCTTTCAAATTGAATCACCGTAAATATGTTTCGGCTGCGTCTCCACACCAGGAACAGTTCGCGAAACACACTATGCCAATTCGATTCCCCAGAAATTGTCTGCCCGTGTACTGGTTCTTCAACTATTCGCCTAACATCTGGCCACGATTGAGCAGTGATTATAAAAAGCTTACGAGCGGACATTGTTTCCGAATAGTTTCCGCGAATTGTTCGCGCCGGCAGAAAATGGAGAAGCAATTATTTTGTCCTTCGGACGAGGTTCTAATACAGTCTCTCGACGGTGTCATCTTTTTTATATTAAATAAATAAAATTGAATACCGGGAAAAATTTATTGCATAATATACTTCCAGTTTGTTACATATAGCGGGCTTCACGGTACGATGAAGTCGTAAATTAACTCTGGAAAGTCTGCGAGAGTGGTTTTTCGAGCGCCCCGGCTCCGAAAAGATTAAAAATCGTTTATCCGTCCGCTATATTTTTTTGAAAATTGTTTCCTGCCCTTTGTGCCCTTTCGATTGGCGTTGGAATTTTTTTGTTGTCCCAGAAAGACATTGTTTCTTGTTCGAGGTTTTCGTTTCTCATTTAAGATTTTTTCACTCGTGACCCTATTTTTTGTTCAAAATTCACCATGTTTTCCGGTGATTTGGATTCAAAGCCTCGTTAAATATTTCTCTCCACGACCCTAGACGAGGTTCCACGAAATTATTGTCTCGTATACCCGTCAATTCGTCCATCGGATCACAGAGAATTTCAAACTGTGACACCAGGCCGATTTTACGACCGCACTACATAACTGTCGCGTGACACTCCCGATGAAAGATTCCGATAGTCCCGAATCCCCCATAAACTCGGATTTTGTCGAAATTCACTGCAGCTTTGTCTATAGATCGTCGTGACAGAAATACATATTAATACCCGGTATTAATAACATTAAGCTCGTGCAAAAATAATTGCTGCCATCCGTTTCACCTTTTAGCTAACAATTTTTCCAATAAACTATTGCTCGACGCTTATCGTGTAATACGTCGTAACTTCGTTGAAAAATATAGTACAGCGACGAACCTAGGCTCATTTCAAAGCTTGAAGCCTCTACTTTTACACAGCCTAATTCATTTTTCCCATAGATATTTTTGCATGATGTGGTGGGGGGATTTTTGAACGCATGGGACACTGAAAAAACTCTCGAAAGTTCCGCATATTGAAACGCCTGTAACAACTTCGAAAAATTTTTCTCGGGAATAAATCCACCAGGGATTCGAAGATCGAAGTCACCTCTTTACAACGAGTCCAAAAAACTTGACCTACGATTTTTTTTCCATCGACTTATCCCATTTTGAATGGGACGCGGAGTACACTTCAATTAAATGGAACCGTAAGGTACATTGAAACGACTGTAAAATCATTAAAAAATTTTTCTTGGGTATAGATCCACCGCGGATTCGAAGATCGAAGCCTCTCTTTTATAATGAGTGCAAAAAACTTGATCTACGATTTTTATTAATCGACTTATCCAATTTTTAATGGGACGCGGAGTACACTCGAGTTTAGTGGGACCGTAAGGTACATTGAAATGATTGTAAAATCATTAGAAAATTTTTCTCGGGTATAGATCTACCGAGGGTTCGAAGGTCAAAGCTTTCCCTTTAAAACGAGCCTAAAAAACTAGATCTGCAATTTTTTTTAATCGACTTATCCAACTTTGAGTGAAAGCTGTGCTGTCGTCGTTAATTGAACGGAATGAAAAATAACTTTATCAACGTCGGGCGCAGTGAAATAATTGTATATAATGAAAGTCGGACAATAGTGTCGACTACTTTTCATCCGGACATTTAAACAGTCCATTGTGCTCGTCGCTTTATTTTCGTTTTCTTTTCACCGGGCGACGCGCGTCCCCCGAGCATTCTGTTTCGAGCCTAATCGCGCCCGGATAAATTCTTCCAGCGAATTCCGTCGTCCAGCTTAGGCTCTTCTGATCTCTCGGAAGCTCTCATTTAGCTTTTCGCTGGCTGTCCGAATTTTTCGCGATGCGAAAATAAACGCACGGTGGCCGAAATGGAGGATTTGTTGCGTGCACATGATGAGCTCGAGAGAGAGGGGGGGGGGGGGGGGGGGGGAAGTCATTACAATGGAGTAGAACTTCGTATGCGGAAAAAGTTAGAACGCTCGTAATACACGCGAAGTTCAGTTTGAATAATTAAATGGGAATGCCGTCGCTGATTATGCAGATGGCCTAAGTTGAATGCCGAAGTGTGGTCGTTTCATACGTTAAGTACGATATCGATTCTGTTCATTAATATTCGAGCACCTAATATACGTAGATTTGAATAAATGGCTTGTAGAGGCAATGAGCATAATCTATAAAAGTATCCAGCTGAAAATTTTCTCATTTGCAAAAAGCTACTCTTTCCACTTCCCACTGCAAGAACATATATAGTCACTCGCAATTATATTCATACACTATTACAAAAGACGCTAAGGTAAGGGACCTAATTACTTGGGGTGACATATATCGCCTACGAGATACTATTCCTTGATCCACACCGAACATAGAAATGGACAGTTGAAGACCTCGGTTCATGACACTAGGGTAAAGGACCAAATTACTGGAGTGACATATATCGCATAAGAGATACTATTCATTGACCCACATCGAACCTAGAAAAGGACAGATAGAGGTCTCTCTGTTCATGACACTAGGGTAAAGGACCAAATCACTGCGGTGACATATATCGCATAGGAGATACTATTCTTTGATCCACACCAAACATAGAAAAGGGCAGTTAAAGGCCCGGTTCATGACACTAGGGTAGAGGACCAAATCACCAGGGTGACATATATCGCACAGGAGATATTTTGATCAAAGCTAAAAATAGAGATGGACAGTTAGAGGGGTTCATGGCCCCTAACGGGGTACACCCTGCGACAGTGGGGATACTTATGGGACTCTTATCTGCTGTGGGACATATATAGAGTAAACACTACGACAGTTGTCCCACACCACGAATTTGTGGCATTATCGGTGAACGTGAATCAATAAAAATAGAGTTCCCTGAAAAGCCATAGTCGAGTCTGGCTCGTCGTTGGACCGGAAAGGGTTGTAACTTAATGTCTTTTGACTAGAGCATGAAACAAAAATGACTTCAGTCGAGCTACCATCCCGTCGCACCTAAATTCTTCGATCGGGATCATCCGAACAGATCCTCCTCATCCACATCGGACCACAAGTGTCCCCGATGCTTACCTGAGGGTGCACGAGGGTAGCCCGAACCTCAACAGAGAAGACTACCCATCGGAAGAGGGACACGCCGGCGGGAGCAGAATAAACTCTGTGAGTGAGGAAGGAGGGGCGGGGAGGGGAGGGGAGGGGAGAACCGATGACACAGAACAAACCTCCGACACGATAGAACGGGACAAACCTCTCGAACGGTCTACACGTGCGACAAAGAGGAACGGGGAAAACCGAACGGGAGACAAAGACGTCCAACGATGGAGCCTCGCGAGAGAGAAAGAATGATGATCCGCTGTCAGGAGAGACGGTCGAACGAAAGAGTGAGAGGTCGACGTGGCGGGTCTGGCAGGAGGGTTTGCTAGCGGCAACGGTGAGAAGCGAGAGAGTACCAGAGAGAGAGAGAGAGAGAGAGAGAGAGAGAGAGCGAGAGAGAGAGAGAGAAAGGAGGGAGCACGGAGAGAGGTGGAGGTTCCGAATGGTTCAGTTGTAGCGGTACCGCGGCTCAGGTCGCACGTGTGTCTCCCGTTTTGTCGCGTGGCTCGCGTGTCTCGATCGTTCGCGCGCGCGATCACTATAACCGCGTACTACGATCCCTCTTCCTCATACCGATCCGTCCGGCGCGCCCCGCAACACCTCGCCGGGCCACTCGCTATACCATACTACTCGCCGCCGGCTGACCAAACCGCGCGCTCTTCCACTTGTGCGTCGCTATGTTCGCCTCGCTATCGGTACCCTAACTCGACAACAGGATGCAATTTTTACGGAGATGCTCCCGCGAGCATTCCCCAGTGCGATAATCGAGGTCCCGGTGTCTAAGATCTACCTCGCGAAAATCGTCGGGTACAGTGGGTAGACGAAACTTTTGTGTATTGTGATCATGGTTTCTCAAGATGCGTGAAGAAACACCTGGGGTGGTCGAACAGTGAACACAGAAGGTGACATAGTGAAGGATCCAAGCCGGTACCCTAAGTTCTACGGAGATCGTCGAAGCGATGTCAGAGTTTACGATTGATCTAAGCTTGGCGTCTAAGCGTGCTCAAGAAGAGGTACCAGGATCCACCCAAGAGTGAATGTGACTATAGTGAAGGACCTAAGCTTGGTACTCTAAGCTCTATACCCCAAACATTATCAAAAAGGTACCTAGACCTAGTCAGGAGTGCGAAGCAAACTTTTTGTGACCACCGTAAGATTGTGACCAAAAAGAGATGTCCGAAAACATCTAAAAGTGAATATAAAAGGTGCCAGTGTCATAGTGAAGGACCCAAGCCTGATGCTCTAACCACTATATCCCTAAACTGATCAGAGCGCTAAGTAGTTCGTTTTTCGCGCTACTGCGGAGGAACCTGACTTTCGCATACTGTGATCAAACCATGGCTAGTTTCGCGTGATTGTTATCAAGAAGTAGTACCTGAAGTCGTGCGAGACTGAATAGAATCCTAGACAAGTGTGCCTACACCCTGACCATCGTCAAAACGTTCCGAAACTACCTGAATAAGGTGCTGCAAAAGAACCAAACTTTCGCACAATCCACATTGTCCCTGAAATTAACTTCAGGTACCTAGGATCGCTTTACAGTGCGTAGAATCCTGAAAGAGCGTCCTCCTAAAGTCCTATACCCTAATCGTCATCAGAACGCTCGAATTTCGCGCTGTTGCGGAGGAAGCTAACTGTGATCCGCGCGTAGTGTCTCGTGATTTTGAACAGGAAGAAGTATCCTGAAGAAGCGTTCTCTGCGACTCCACAAATTAAAAGTGCCTCCCTAGATCAGCGAAGGTAGCTAACTTTCCCAAACTGTGATCAATCAGCGGCCAGGTTCCGATGGTGGCCAACGGGAACAGGTGGCTGGGATTCTTCGAGGGTGCATAGAAACCCGAGAAAAGTGTTCTCTTCAGGTCCTAAAAATCCGAGAAGCGTAATATTCCCGTACATTGATCAGTCCACAGGCGGTTTGACGAGGCTGCCGAGCAAGAGGCAGCTTCGGTGCCCATCGAAGAGTGTCTAGAGTACAGTAAAAGGTGACAGTGTCACAGTAGGGTAGATTCGATCGCAACGCAAATAGCGTCACCGAAGAGGAAGTACGACGATCCGGCGGCGCGGTATTAATAAACGCCGATGCAACGACGGTGCCGGGATCCTCCGAGGAACATCGGCCGACCGTTTACCGTTCTTCTGTATCAATAGCGTGGATCGAGTGTAACCGATCCGGTCTACCGTGGCCCGTCCCGCCCCGACGATCGACGGATATCGGGGGAAGATCGATCGAAGTCGGATGATAACGCGGTGCGCGTGCCGGCATCAAGACAGAGTGCCGGCGCGCCGGTTGCACGAGCGGGCAAACTGAATTTAACGTTATGGTAACGCGAATCGATCCGCGGACGAACATACCTGCCGCACTATGCGCCCCGTGGCTTGACGTGACCGTGCACCTGTGCAACCGGCATTCGCGAGAAGGGGCCGCGAGAAAGGTAATTGAACTACAGTGTTTACTCGATATATGTCCAAACCACGGCTCCAGCCAGGGACATGTATCGTCCAAGAGATTCTTTGATCCACGCGTAAAATAGAGAGGGACAGTCAGAAGTCACTACACTAGGGTAAGGGACTCAATTACTGGGGTGATATATAGCTGCTAGGAGGTAGTTTGATCCACACCTAACGTGGAAAAGGACAGTTAGAGGTCTCTGTTCATGACACTAGGGTATGGGACCAACTCACTCTGGTGACGTATATCGGCCAGGAGGTACTATTCTTTGATCCACGCCGAAAATAGACAGGGCAGTCAGAGGTCACTACACTAGGGTAAGGGACCCAATTACTGGGGTGACATATAGCAGCTAGGAGGTAGTTTGATCCACACCTAACGTGGAAAAGGACAGTTAGAGGTCTCTGTTCATGACACTAGGGTATGGGACCAACTCACTCTGGTGACGTATATCGGCCAGGAGGTACTATTCTTTGATCCACGCCGAAAATAGACAGGGACAGCTAGAGGTCATTACACTAGGGTAAGGGACTCAATTATTGGGGTAACATATATCAGCTAGGAGATAGTTTAATCCACACCTAACGTGGAAAAGGACATTTAGAGGTCTCTGTTCATGACACTAGGGTATGGGACCAACTCACTCTGGTGACATATATCGTTCAGGAGGTACTATACCTTGGTCCACGCAGAAAATAGATAGTTAGAGGGATTCCTGGGCCCCTATGGGGTATACCCCGCGGCAGTGGGGTTCTTATCTGCTAGGCGTTTGCGACATATATAGAGTAAACACTGTACTAGCTCAAGAAAGTGATCGGCAAGTCCTCCGTCTTCGGAAAGGGTCTCAGGGATCATGGGAGAAGTTCTCCTTTGGACATGTCTGGAGGAAATTTACAAAGAGTCCCGAGCTAAAAGAAAAATGCACGTGTCTAGAATGTTTCCGTGAAGTTTGACGCCTGGAACGCGCGTCAACTTGTCGATAGCAGTCTCGTTGTCGATCAATTGGCGCGCACAACGTCGCCAGACTGGGAAAACCAAAGACGGACAGAAAACCCGACGAAAGTCTCTCCCAGCTTCCGGGGAAAATTGGTGTGTGTCGATGGAAATTTAGCTTCTGCGATGGAGGGGAGTGTCATCGTCGAATCTAGGCGTCTCGATAGAAGTTTCTCGAAGAGAACATAGGTGCAGACGATAGGTATTCCGCTCACGGTGCATGGTGTTTGATGGTAGTTTCGCGCGGTTACGTGACGGGAAAGACGTCGGATTCGCGAACACGTAGGGGAGGATCGTTAGAGCTGATCAGGGAAGGGTCGGTGATCGTGGAAACATTTTTTAAAGAAGCCTCTGGAGGTGGTCTTAGGGAACCCGGTGTGTTTGTTTCGTGTTTATGGCTAGAGGTTTCTTGGAAAGGTGATTAAACGCGGAATCCGTACCAGGCGGCGGGTCTTGAACCGTTAGGCATCTTCTGGATCAATAATCTGAAGATCAACGGACTTCTGACGACATGATCGGCCTAGAGATCGATAGACCAGAGAACCTACCAGACGGGTCGGATAAAGCGCGATCGATTGCCGGAGAAAATGAATTCGAGAGATCGTTAGCTAGAGAAAGGTAGCTAGAAAGAGGTGGCTGAAGAGAGGTGGGTAAAGAACGTCGTGAGGGTCTCTCTCGCTTTGCATTCGCTGGTGTGCGACGCTGATTGGATTACAAATCGACCCAGTCGCTGAGCAAAGCTCTCCGGAACTGTTTGGAAAGAGTTGTAGCCAGCTCCGACGCGAAAGAGTTGGCTGGATCATTAACGGGATCATTGACTGGGTCGTTGGCCAGTCCAGGTGCGTAGAGACGTTTCTTATTCCGAAATTCGGAGTGACAGTTTTCCAACTAGTAATTTCTAAACAGCAGTTTCTCTGCCAAGCAATTTCTCATTGTCTAGGCCCATTAACAACAATCAGCAAGTCCAAAAGCAATTCCCCCAAGATAAACAAGTTCCTCGGCCGAGGAACACTTGTTCCGAACTCCGTTGAGGCTTGAAACCCGAAGTTAGTTCCCCGATCGAACCTCCATCGGAATGTACCCATTCGGAAAACAATGACTCCAACGATGAAGAAGCTGCTTCGGACAGGATGCCCGAAGGGTCAGGGTTCCAGATCCTGCTAGCACGGTTCTTTTCAAACACGTCTGACGACTTAATGTGCGTGTACACACCTTGAGGTAGACTGAAGACGTCGTTAAACAGCTCAAGTAGGCGAGAACATTGTGTTGGGTATAGTCGCTTGAACGTTGCGATCGTGTCGCCATCGAAATCCTTTGGATCCGCCATTGTCCACGGAGGGCTAATCCTCTTGGAAGGAAAGCTCGAGATCTTGTAATTCGCTCGGTCGAATGAAAGATAAGGACGCAATTACGATCAAGATTACGGTTACAGACTGACAGATTAACGTTTATCCGACCGTTCCGTCGTTGAGCCTTTGCTACCGTCTTTCGTCTTGCTTAGGTCAGTTGTTAAAGGATCTTGGATCGAGCTAGAAGACTGCGTTCAAAGATTTTGCTTTGCCAGCTTGTGAAATTGAAGGGTGGTCGGTTTGCTAGAAGTTGGGGGACCTTATAGAAGCTGGAGGACCTTCTAGAAGCTGGGAGACGTTTTAGAAGCTGGGGGCCTTTTAGAAGCTGGGAGACCTTTTAGAAGCTGGGAGACCTTCTCTAGAAGCTGGGAGACCTTTTAGAAGCTGGGAGACCTTTTAGAAGCTGGGAGACCTTCTAGAAACTAGTGGGCCTTGCAAAAGCTAGGGGACCTTTTAGAAACTGGGGGGCATTTTAGAAGCTAGGGGCATTCTAGAAGCTAGAGGGCTTTGTAAAAGCTGGGGGACCTAGAAGCTAAAGGGCTTTGTAAAAGCTGGGGGACCTAGAAGCTAGAGGAATTTGCTAAAATCCCTAGAACTTTCCAGAAGGTAGAGGACTTGTTGGAGGCTGGAGAACTAGAGGGACTGATGTGTAGGAAATGAGAAGGAACACTTTGAGAACACCAAGAATCGAGTGTTGGATCAAACGATAGTTAGAATCCCAAGAACATTGGGAGCTAGAGGGATTCCGGGTACTTTCTAACGTCGCGAGTGAGTTTTGCTCAAAGAAGAGCGAAGATCATCGAAGAAGAGGATGTCTGCCGGGAGGCAGACGAAGAGGAGCAGTTCAAGAATTCCGACCTGGATCAGAAGATAGTGCAGGGTGGTGTCCAAAGCAGGCCCCAAAGAGTGTCGTTTCGTAAAATGCGATGTTTCCCGGGTTCGGAAAAGTCCAGCCGGGATTCGGGGATCTTTGCGTGGCTAAGTAGACGGACTGGCTCGGGAATGGTACGGAAGTAGGCGTCCTTTCTTCCGGCTTTTCTGGTGGAGGAGCCGTGCGGTACAAGTGGCGCAGAAGAGAACGATGATGTCTAGACAAAGCAAAGACCCCGTGCAGAAGTGCCACTCGGACCCAGGTGCTGTGAGTGCCGCCGGCACTCCTTGCAGCCCTGGTAAGCGAATTTCACGGAGACTTGTGCCAAGCATTGCAAGCTCCTCCAACACACGCAAGTGTGTTCTCACCTTGGACGGCTATAGCTACGTGATCGGTGAGTAGACGGGATCCAAACGATAAGGGTTCAACTGCTATCGGACAACCCCCCGGGTGGGAAAAGTGGGGGGACAGGTGAGGGAAGGGGTTTGTGAGTCGATGGAGTTCTTATCTTGCGCTCTCGATGGCGCGTGCGAAGTATTATCGGCGTTATAGTGCGCGGCTACGTCCACGTACACCCTAGCGCCTCCAATTCCTTTATTGCTGATCTTTTCAAATTTCTTGGCTGATTGGACTGCAGCTGGACTCGAATCGCGATGATTGCTTTTCGACTATTTTTCAGACACGTTTTTATTTTTTGGAAATTTTTAGATGACTAAATAATGTTAATTCCTTCTATGATTTAATGTCTCCTATGATTTTAATGTCCACTACTTCATACTTCACTCACTCAATTTTGCCCTAAATGCATAAAACGGCGACGGTCCACCGGGCACGAAATATTTTAACGTTCTGTGATATATGTGTCACAACTATATATGTCACAGCTGCATCTGGTGCAATTTTATTGCCTCACAAATGTCACAAATGCAATGATAGCTAAACTGCAGTACAGTGAAGTGGTACAGTAAAGCGGAAATACTTTAAACAAGATATGAATATACAACATAATATTTTGTCCACGGGAACTGTCGTGTTGGACATTCATAACGAGCCGTTATATTAATAATATTGTAACATAAATACGTTTGGTGAACTTCGATATCTTGTTTCCTTCATTTTGTTAACAAGGCATAGTATTACAACGATCAATTATAAAATCGTTGGATATGGATAGCTTCTGTTTAATCAGAGTTGCATTTCAAACGCAGGTAACACAATAAATTGATAAAATCCGTTGGGAGTTCGGTGGGAGAATGATTAAATGAATTAAATGAAAAATCCGGAACAATAGCTGTTACATTCTATGGGCAACTCGGTCATTAGTATATTGTCTCCATACGTTTCCAGTGACGTTGTCCGCCGCTTATAAAACCGTCCGTGTACCTTTTATGTCCCCGCAAAAATGGAATTCGCATTGTTGAAACGAGGTCGGCATCAAAGTGTCGCAGTAACATTCCAAAGTGTATTTTTATGGGGTCTCTATGCGGCTGTTGATTCGTTGCACTAGGAAAAATTAATTTTATAGCGTAATAAACGAGACCGTTCCATGACTACCACGAAAAGAAGTTCGCCGAGCGAGCGTTTAATATTCATCTCGATAACAATGCGGAAATTGATTTCGTTGATATCACTTTCTTGTGGTGGTCCAGTTATATTTTCACTTCCATTTCCCTTAGGAGATGACGAGGGACGGTTTAATGCACAGGGTGTCTCAAAAAACGCGGAATTTACACTTAATTTTCACTCCTTTCAACTTTTAGGTTAACTCAATTTTGAGGTTAAGTCAAATCGCGTGTATAGAATTTTTTGGGACACCCTGTACATGTGATTTTTCTGATAGCTTCGAAATAGGAAGAGGATCTTGCATTTGTTTATACTTAGTGCTTTCCTCTTTCTTTTTTCCCTTGAAATGGCTGTCAATAATTATTATAAAATTTATAACAAAAACTTTAGGCTTAGCTTTTCTAGAAAGCTCACTTTTTGGGCAATTTTAGTGCACGTTGCAATTTTTATCTTCTTCTATTTGTCGATTTCGTTTGTCATTACAGTCGTATTTAATGAAAAAAAATTTTGTACCCTCCCCTGATTAAGTTACAATTAGTTTCTGTTCCTCGATACACTCGCCAACTTTGTCTCGCACAATTTCTTCGTTCACGGAGTTTCTTCGTCTCACTTTGTCCCAAGGATCTTCCTCGGGAAAACTCTTGAAAATGTTTTTGTATAATTGCTCGGTGTTCCCTCTTCGCGCTTCTTTTCAGCAAATCGAGCACATAATTCCGCAGCAAACAGAGCGAAACTTTCCGGAGAAAAAGAACCGAAACATTTTTATTTTGAACACATTCAACGCGATCGCGATGCACCTCGTACCTCCTCGCACTTTTTCGTTTATGGCTGCCATAAAATATAAAAAAAAGGGACATATGACTGATGCGGAGGGTGCGCAGGAAACGTTTTTAGAGGGTTGCATGCTCCGCGAGTCGAGCGAGATTTTATTTCTTAGGAAGCGAGGATAGTAAAGAGACATTGTGCGGAAAACCACCATTCTCCGCATCACTTAATATTTTTGCATCTAGGAAAAACAAACTTAACAACCTTCAAGACTTGGAAATTTTTGAGACCTGCAATTCAAGTAGGACCTAGTGATTTTCTATGAAATAAATTATCGGTTTCGGTATTTTTCAATCCTTGATTTCACAAATTCTAATTTTTAAAACGTGTAACAATCCCTGGAATTTTATTAAAAAACTTTCTTAACGATTTTACACTGTAACAATTAATTTTTAACGCTTGCAAAATAATTATATTTTTTGTATTGTGGCTCTAATAATTAGTACTCTCATCAGTGCTCAATTAGTAATTGGTGCTCGCAATTAGTGCCCCTCTGTGAACAGTAACAAAAGTAAATTGATCGCCCGTTTTTATCTTTGCAAATTTCTATACAAAGACGCAAGCTGCTGCATCTGCTTGCCAATTGCATTGTATATCAATTGCATAAAAGGAAAATTGAAACGATGCCAGAGAAAGCTAAAAACGATCGCGAAAAGTTCAGATAATCTCAATTCGAAGAATTCCTCCTTCGCACAAAGCAATCAATCGTAGTACAGCGGGTGGGGATGGGGGCAGGAGGGGGGTAGTTTTACACACATCAACAAAACAAATGCAGAATAAAATATTTATGTATGAACCGCCGAGCTCCGATGAAATACCGTTGGAATTTTGATTAAACTCGCGAGCTTTTGAATACGAGTGGCCAATTTTTCTGTCCATCGTCGACCTATAATGTCACTTCTCTTTCTAATAAATGCTGATCAACCTACGGTACTATCTGTTTCCCATCGATCTTTCTATTTTCAGATGGAATAATTCATATTTAATTACCGTCGAATAGAAATAATGTCTGCCCCCGATGCTTGTAAATATCCAAACAAAATCCACCCTACTCTATTTATCGTATTTATTTATATTAATTGTATAAACGACCCCTCTTCAATTGCTGCAAGAATCGATTACTAATAACTGCTGCTTGTTAAAGCAATCTTCCATTTTTACAGAACATTCGCTGCAGAAAAACTAGACTGAAAATGTTAATATCTGTTCACTATTACTTTCTCCGAACGTAAAACACAAGGTGAAGAGGATGATGCACAAGGTCATTTCAAGTAACTTTTTCCTTTGCGAAAATGTTCTATGTGGCTTCGATGAAGAGTTATTAACGAAAAAACGCGGACCAATCAGAGCGCGACCACAGGCGCGCGGACTCCGCCTCTTCGACGGGCCCCGCTGAGCGCGGCGTTGGCACTGGCCGAGCCGGAATCGGTCCCCCGCAGCAGGGCTCTGATTGGCCAGCGTTTTTCGTTAATAACTCCTAAACAAAGCTGCGGAGAACATTTTCGCAAAGGAAAAAGTTATTTAAAATCCCCTCGGGAATCTCCTCTCTCAAGGACGTAAATTTTTGGGACACCCTGCACATCATCACAGATTTTTCAAAACAATTCCGAAATAATTTTCTCCCCAGTTCACTCTGGGGAGCGATAAACACTCGCGGCCGTAATTAAAAATAAAACCGGAAAAAATCCCCTCATTGTTGCCGGCGTCAAAGCTCGCGGAAAAGACCTGCCATAATTAAAAGTTTCTCGTTAAAGTTCCAGGCGCAAAAATATCCGAAGTGTGACCGGGTTATCCGCGTAATTATCTCTTTTGTGGTGCAGCGGAAACACAGGGATAGCCACAGATATTCATAATTATAACGATATCGTAAATTGCGTTTTCGCGCATACGTAGGTTCTGTCTCCCGCCTTAATTAATCGGTGCGAAGCGCGGCGAAGACGCAGCGGGGGAAAAAAAAACTCTGGCTTAATTAATCGAGACACGCTGGCACGCTGTTTACAGGTGCGCGCGAGAACACCTTCTAACGGTGAACGCTCACCGAAAACGTCCGTCCTTTCGACGATATCATTATATACGTACATCCAGGACGTATTAACGAAACAAATCGGAAAAACCAGGGATATCATCGAGCCTCTGTTCCCGATTGTTTGTTCGTTCTAAATTATTTGCCCAGGCTGAAATTAATTCCCATTGTTCTTGCGAATCAATGACGCTCGCGGTACGCAGAATATCTGTTCCGCGAAAATTCGTTTTCCTTTGTTACCGGCCCAAGGTGGTAGTTATTAAACAAACTAGTTGTTTGGGAAGTGCGTTGCTTAATATCTGCGCCGTCAGCCTGTTTTTCACCTCGTACCAATTATTATATTTTGATAACTTTGAAATTGCCATAAAAATTGTCGTTTCTAAAAAATTGCCATTTCTTGAAAATTTGCAACATTTTTTAAAGTCCAGAAGCATCATTTCTAAAGTACAACTGGAAAAATTTGGATTAAAAATTAAATAGAATTTTATGATTTTCAAATTGTCATAAAAATTGTCATTTCTAAGAAATGGTCATTTTATTTTAAATTGTCATTTCTTGAAAATTTGCAACATTTTTTAAAGTTCAGAAGCATCATTTCTAAAGTACGAGTGGAAAAATTTGGATTAAAGATGAAATAGGATCATATAAAATGAAATATAATTAGGCTGGGGCTTTTCGAATAATTACCCCCGCTGAAAAAGTTGGCCTAACCGAGGCATATCCGGTGTAGAAGGCAATTTCGACGAGTAGACGGCCAAGAGCAACGCGCTAACAATAAGCAAGCTCCCCGAGAGTCCTGGTGGTGGGGTAATCCGTGTGCCGAGGCGCTATTGTGATCGCGACCATGCCAACCATACTCGACCGGTAGCTTCATCCCCACCACCGTACCTCCCCACTGTACTCGGCGTGCTCCCCACTCTTTTATGGCGTTCGTTCACTTCGCGTGGCTCGAAGACAATCCTTCGTTTCGCTCCCACGTCGACAAGCCTAGCCTAACACCCCCGTTGGCTTATCATAACTCACGCGCTATGACAGCTTTTATATCGAGAAAGCATACCATAAACATGACGCATGTCATGACCGCGACGTCTAATGTGACGCGGTGGCGATTCTTATGTCCGCCGGTTGTCAAAATACGGTACTTTCGACCATAAAAGGCGCACATTCAATCGTCCCGAAAAGTGAGTTATCTCGACACGCGGGAAAAATATGAAAACAATAACAAAACTTCGTTATTCTTAATTATTTATTTACGAAACTTTCTCCAACATATTCCTTGCACTTTTCTGCTTAAAACGAGCCCAAACACGGTACAATTTGGTTCCCGTTTACTCTTTAAATTCGTTACACTGATCAGTTCAGCAGGAAGGTTCGGATAATGGAGGTTCCACTATATCGCGTTTTAAACGAGTAAATACGGCTCAAACCGGGTCGTGTTTGGGCTCGTTTTAATCGGGAAAGTGTCGCGAGTATTTCCGTGGAATGTTCCACGCGAAATAGTTACAAACAAAAGAGTTCTATCAATAAATAAACATTGTCTCACCGCAAAACCAAAGCTAACGCAACGTTTACTCATTATTCTGAGACATTTCCGTAATGGAAACATTGGGAAATTGTTAGTACGGAAGAAATACAGTCTAGAGGCGCGCTGATATGTTCGAACATGTTTTAGCGCGTGTCTTCGCGTATTTTTTCTTTTTCGCTTAAACGCATCAGTTACGACTAATGCGATGAAGTCCCGCGGAAGAAACCGAGGGAACCGCACGAGCAGGTTTAAAAGCGACGGGCGGGTTCGTTGTAACGCTTTTAACGCATTTAGAGTTCATTTACATTGAACTTTGTTCGAAGCAAATCTATTTACGACCCATCGACGTAACGCGGCGCGTCGCGCGTAACTCACGGTCCGTCGCCCGACGACGACCCCGAGAATCGCTCGTGTTGTTTAAGAGAAAAGGAAGAA
Source organism: Seladonia tumulorum (assembly GCA_913789895.3). Classification (NCBI taxonomy): domain Eukaryota; kingdom Metazoa; phylum Arthropoda; class Insecta; order Hymenoptera; family Halictidae; genus Seladonia; species Seladonia tumulorum. The sequence goes on from OU565280.1 coordinate 9,276,654, forward strand.
CCAATGGCAGGAAACGGTCGTATGCATTACGCTCTGTTACGTCGCCGAAAATCATGGGGGGCCACACGAGACGCTCTAAGAGAAGCTAGGCACTCATTATGTCCAGTTAAATTTTGTCCCCGTTCGAGAACGCAGTCCTATTTTCTTACATAACCTCAACATTTATGGAATTATTTCTTGTGTTACTCGGATTGTTTCATTATTGTTTCTTTATTACTGGCATTTGATGCATTTATAACGCAAATTGGTGCGATTTAAAATAGGGAAAAATTCTAACTCTAACCTTAACCATTTTCTTACATAACCTCAACATTTATGGAATTATTTCTTGTGTTACTCGGATTGTTTCATTATTGCTTCTTTATTACTGGGATGCATTTATAATATAAATTGGTGCGATTTAAAACGGGGGAAAAATTCTAACCCTATCCCCAACTATTTTCCTACATAACCTCAATCTTTATGGAATTATTTCTTGTGTTACTGGAATTGTTTCATTATTGTTTCTTTATTACTGGGATGCATTTATAATATAAATTGGTGCGACTTAAAACGGGGAAAAAATTCTAACCCTATCCCCAACTATTTTCCTACATAACCTCAATCTTTATGGAATTATTTCTTGTGTTACTGGAATTGTTTCATTATTGTTTCTTTATTACTGGGATTTTATGCATTTGATGTAAGACAGAGAACAAATTCAGATAATTGAAGTATTAAAATGTACTATTTTCAATGTGTTAAAATTATTATTATTTCTCATATTACTGGGACTGTTTTATTATTGTTTCTTTATTGCTGGGATTTGATGCATTTACAATAAAAATTGGAGCGATTTACAGGAGGGAAAAATTTCAAATAATCGAAGTACTAAAATATGCTGTTTTAAACGTGTTAGAATTATCCAAAAAATTGTTTAAACTGTCATTTATTATAGTCAAACATCTACAATCGTCCAGTTCGTTTTACGAGTGTTGATCCTACCGAAACCACGTTAAAAAAATGATGTTAGAAAATTGTATAAATTTCGGAATACTTTAATATTATCGTTGACTTCTGTAAAGTGTAAAATTTCCGTCAACTATAGTGCATACCGCTATATAGTGAATACCGCTTTAATTACAAGATTCGTTAACGTCTTATCTGGAAATCGGAGATCCCTCCGCGGGGTCTGGTTCGTTTTCATTTTTAATCCTGTCCCCGGTAATGAAAAGCGCTATCTTGGCGAAAATAATTATTGTTCCCCGAAATAACTTGCGCGTTCAGACCGAAGTAAGTAATTGTTATTCTCTGTAAACGATTGCGCGTTTAAACCGACCGTAATTGTTATTCGGTAGACAATTACACGACCGGGCCGAAATAATTATGAATAATTTGCACGTTTAAATCGCGAAACGAGATTGTTATTCAGCCGAGCACCGGAGAAGAAAAACAGCGACGGAGTGTGTAAGTTATGTTAGAAATTTCCGCGGTGCGCGTTCCTCATTTCGATCGCATAATCAAAACGTGACAGTTATTCAAAATTACACGGCGGCGGTGGTTCGAAACAATCTTGCTCGATCAAACTTCTAGACAATCGTCGGGGTAATGGTGTATTCTTGGCGCACGTCATCCTGCGCGATATTCTTCATTTCGTCGAACCCGGTTCCGCGGAACTTCGAAGCCGAAGTGTTTACGCTCATCGAACGTTTTCACCGTTTCGAGTTTCGAAACTTGTAATTCCAGTGCTACCTGAGCTTTTCAAGCTCGCGAACTCGCTAACTAATTTACCAAGATTCGCAACGCGCCGGAACTGCAACAAGGTATAAACAATGATCAACCTACCGAAGCAACTATCGAGGAATCTCAATCGGCCAAATCAGTGAAAAATCCTTTCAACAAAACCGCAATGAAATTAAACAAATCCGAACATTTTTTGCGAAAAAATTCTCTATCAATTCTCTACTAAAACTTGATACACGACTTAATTGTACCACTTTCATTTTAACCACGAAAATATTTTTTAACGTCTCTGCATTACAAAAGTCTGTACTGAAATATGTACACGATCGTCAAAAAATCGAAAACTGCAAAACTGAGTTCACCCTCTTATTGAAAAAATAATTGGGCTGTAAAATTCTTGTGTTCTGTAAGGATATAAAGTCTAGGGATCACCATAAATCATAATGAATCCAGTATGCAGTCGAACAACGTATAAACACATTTTATTAACGTACAACGTGGTGCAAAGATTATCCAAAAACAACTTTATTCTAACAAAAATATTCGCATTTTCCAATTATTGTTAACACATTACATCTGTTATAAAAATTCGATAGTCAAATGTGTGTGTAACGAAGTATGGTAGCCATCAAAAGATCAAAAACTGGAAAATTCACCCCAACTTTATTTTGTATAGAACGAAAATTTTGCATTTCGGAATGGAGGCACAAAATTTGCATTTTGCATAAATATCCACGGAGCAGGGATCACCATGAATCGTAATTAATGCAGTATGGAGTCGGAAAACCGTGGAACCAAATTTTCTTAGTAAGTAACTTTGCTCCTACAATTTCCAAAAAATCAAAAACTGGAAAATGGGCTCCAATTTTCTTTATAAGGAAAGAAAATTTTGCATTTCGGAATTGAGGCACAAAATTTGCATTTTGCATAAACGTCCACGGAGCAGGGATCACCATAAATCGTAATTAATGCAACATGGACTCAGAAAATAGTGTAACCAAAATTTCTTAGTAAGTAACTTTGCTCCTACAATTTCTAAAAAAACAAAAACTGGAAAATTCACTCCAACCTTATTTATATAGAAAGAAAATATTGCATTTCGGAATTGTGACGCAAAATATGCACTTCAAATAAATATCCACGGAGCAGGGATCACCATAAATCGTAATTAATGCAACATGGAGTCAGAAAATAGTGTAACCAAAATTTCTTAGTAAGTAACTTTGCTCCTACAATTTCTAAAAAAACAAAAACTGGAAAATTCACTCCAACCTTATTTATATAGAAAGAAAATATTGCATTTCGGAATTGAGGCGCAAAATTTGCATTTTGCATAAATATCCACGGAGCAGGGATCACTATGAATCGTAATTAATGCAACATGGAGTCAGAAAATAGTGTAACCAAAATTTCTTAGTAAGTAACTTTGCTCCTACAATTTCTAAAAAAAACAAAAACTGGAAAATTCACTCCAACCTTCTTTATATAGAAAGAAAATTTTGCATTTCGAAATGAAGGCACAAAATTTGCATATTGCATAAACGTCCACGGAGCAGGGATCACCAGAAATTGTAATTAATGCAACATGGAGTCAGAAAATAGTGTAACCAAAATTTCTTACTAAGTAACTTTGCTCCTACAATTTCTAAAAAAAAACAAAAACTGGAAAATTCACTCCAACCTTATTTATATAGAAAGAAAATTTTGCATTTCGGAATGGAGGCACAAAATTTGCATTTTGCATAAATATCCACGGAGCAGGGATCACCATAAATCGTAATTAATGCAACATGGAGTCAGAAAATAGTGTAACCAAATTTTCTTAGTAAGTAACTTTGCTCCTACAATTTCTAAAAAAAACAAAAACTGGAAAATTCACTCCAACCTTCTTTATATAGAAAGAAAATTTTGCATTTCGGAATGGAGACATAGGATTTGTATTTCAAATAAATATCCACGGAGAAGGGAAGTAATTAATCCAAGATGGAGTCGAAAGAACGCGAGTTTTCGTGCGAAATATCACACGCGGGTATAGTGATCGCGATTTCGCAAAGTGTGTTCGGTGTGGCCGCGTATTTCCGTTCGCTTCGGGGCAATATTATCTCTTCCTTTACCCGCGCCGATATTACGCGGAAGAAATCCGGTTAGCGCAGCCTTACAAAAGGATTTTCCCTGTCGCGGCGACAAAGTGGAACACCTGTGCGATACCGGCAGAAATTCCGTCGAACTTCCGTGGAACATTATCGAAATGTCCGAGGTCAGTTTCGTCCGGCTAGAAATATACAGAGTATTTCGAAGATGCGGGGACCTATTTCCGCGCATCGAATCGATGCCCTAGGAATCGACCGCAGACCGAATACCGCATGCATTCAACCCCCATAATACCAACTACGCATCGAATGCGAAATTCTGACTACAGGTTGCCACTCTTTCATCGAACAATTAATGACAAAACACGAGTCGACTAATTGTCATTTCATTCTCAACATATCTGCCCTTAAAATTTATTTTTTTCTTTTGTTTCATTGACTTCACTGTTGGAATATTTTATTAATGCTCCGGGTCTTCGCGATTCGTCAAAATGGCGGTCAAAAAATTTTTAATTTACAATTTTCCGAACCTACACCAAACATTAATTAAATTGTGGCTTTATTTTCATCATCTTTGCCACTAAAATTTGTTTTTTTCCTTTGTTTGCTTGGCTTCACTGCTGAAATGTTTTATTAATGCTCCGGGTCTTCGCGATTCGTCAAAATGGCGGTTCAAAAATTTTTGATTTACAATTTTCCGAACCTACACCAAAGATTAGTCAAATTATGAAGTTATTTTCAATATATTCGCCATTAGAATTTCTTTTGTTGCTCGTCTTCACTGTTGAAATGTGTTATTAATGGCAGAATTGCAAGATTGGACAAAATTACGGTTTCAAAATTTTTAATTTACAATTTTCCGAACCTACACCAAAAATTAGTCAAATAGTGACTTTATTTTCAATATATTAGCCATTAGAATTTGTTTTGTTGCTTGTGTTCACTGTCGAAATGTTTTATTAATGTTTTAACAATTCCAAATGAAATAATAGTAAATGAAAAAGGCACGACAAAAATTCAGTATTTTCAGCGACCATTAAATAACGCAAACGTAATCTCCTCGTTGTGCAATAGCGAATGTAAAAATGATGTTACAGCGGCGGACGAAGGAAAATTTTAAACAATAGTTCACGCCGACGGTTAAAAGCATTGAAAAAGTTATTAAGCGAAACGATTTATAATTCACTGCAAAGCTCTCCACTAAATCACCAAAAACATCAGTATTTACTAACGGGGATTCGAATTCGGAAAAATGCACGACGTCGGTCACGCGGTTCTGTATTTCAAAAATACTATTTTTTTTTTTTTGTTATCGAGATTGAAAAATGTGACCAATAATTCAACAATTTCGAACGAACGATAAAATCTGACCAGTAATTCAACAATTTCGAACGAACGATAAAATCTAGCTGATTTCGTTTTTTTTTTTTTTGTACGCATTAAGAGAGTTTAAATTTCGATACCAATTGTCTGCCGAAGTGTGAGTACAATTTATTCGGTCAGAGCCATTTTGATTGTGCATCCCTGCATTAAACGAGTGCAGTTAGTTCAGCGCTTGTTTTTGTTCGATCTACTTCGTAATACCTTTCGGTCTTTCGCACGAATTCACAGACCTAATGGTCCGAAAAATCATGACGTAGATCCGTGCACAGTGATTTTGAGCTGAGCTGGTTGTTTAGCTCGCGTTGTTAACGCGAACGACTTGCCGCCGATTGAAAACGAGCCATAATGTTCGTTATCAACGCGATCGGCCGTTAATAATATTTATTTAACAATTTGCAACAAGTATACGAGTTAAACGTTCTAATATCCACTGTTTAACGCAACTGGTTGCTAATAATCACACAACAAATCATGCAACAAATTTAAAATTTATTCTTGCTGCTAAGTAAGAAGTGAATAATATTTATTTGTGAAACAATTATTCTTATTGCCACTTAAATGTGAGTTGTAAGGTCCCTCGACGCTGTTACCTGTTGATCAAAATTATTTAACATTTATTCGCCAATAGAAAATTTGACTAACCCTCAATATGTGAATTTTTGACAACTAGCACTGAAAATAATTGCGAACTAATTGCGATTGTGTTTCGTGATTGACTATGGAGGAAAATGAAGTATAGTGATACAGACGGGATTCATGGACCTGTTTATTAGGGATTAAGCAAAAACGAGTGATTATCACGCGATGTGCCGTGCGCCTGTCTCATCCGTGGCGTCATTAATTTAAAAAGTATGTGCTTTTGTTCTTTACTGTAGGGTTAGCGAACCTGGCGCTCACTATAATATTCAATAGTGGGTTAGTAAATATTTAATGGTTAGTAAATATCTAATGTAAATATTTACCTTCAAATAACAACAAACAAATAACAACCTTCAAATAACATTTAACAATTTTAACACAGATTTAATTACAATTATTAAGCACTTGAATTTTTCAAAGTAAAATTTCGATTTTATTAAAAGAAAATGTTTCCAAAAGAAACGTTTTAGTTGTGTTGTCTTATTTTGAAAATTTTCTTCGCGTTTCGGGATCGATATCTCTGATTTAACAATTTTAACACGGATTCAACGAGTGTCACCATTCCTGTGTAGCAGATATTTTTCACGAGAATTTTGAGGACAGTAGGTGTTTGTGCTGTTCGTGGTCCACGGTGATACGTACGGTGGTCGTGTGTTGTTTTATTAATTTTCTCGTGCGTCCACGTTCCAAGGCCACTGATCAATTTACTAAACAACGACTGCGGACGTTGGATTAAATTAGAGGCTACCGGTGCTCGCGACCCGTTGTCTTAACCCCGGACCTTATCGTCGGATTCAATTTAGGGAGTTGATGCACTCAACTGAAACTATTCCGGCACGAACGTCGAGACTGCTGGGTCCACGGTGTGTGTATCGTTTCGTTTGAGGTTGCTCGTGGCTCGGGCCAAAGACACTTTGACGACGAAAAATTGTACAGACACACACACACGCTGGGACACAAAGTGGTAAAAGTAAGTCAAAAACAGAAATATTTTCTTGGATTCTTACCAACAAGAACTATTTATGTCTTCCGTCATTGGAAATGATAGTGTCGTTCACAAGTTATTTCATTTTACAAGCAACAGACAATATTAATTCAGTGAGAAGGATTGTTTGTATTTAATTATTTTGTGTTACGAAACGTTCGCCGATGTATTTCTGACATTTCTCTGATTAAAAGGAGTCCAAACACGATACAGTTTCCAGCATGATTGTTTAATCAAAATTAATATCTGAATTCTTATTTATTATTTATAAATTTCAATTTTGAACTGCGTACAACGCGATTTCTTGTACAAATATATAATTTAACAGTGTTAACCGAGTCACTGTTTAATTATCCTGATTTTCCATCGACCGGTTCGGATAATCGAGGTTCTACCACAAACGCGAATTAAACAAATAAATACGGTCCGAACGGTATCGTGTTTGGGCTCGTTTTAATCGGAAAAATATCAGGAATGTGTTGGTGAAAGTTTCACGAAACAATTATTATAAATAAACAAGCTCCAACATATTAATATACAAAATCACACGACTTCCTAATAAAATCTGATTTCAACGCAATTATTTTTTCAACTTTGTGTTAAATAAGGCTCGTGTCGCTGGTGTAATTTCGAAAGAATTTTGCAATTACGAAACCGGCTTGGCAGTTGATTTTCAAATTTCAAAAGGAATCTAGCACGTAACAGCTGTGCAGTGTGCACACAAGCTATCTAAATGGTATCTCTTAGCGGAGTACGTAATAGAATGGAAAAGTGTTTGGAATGAAAATGTTTTTAAAATCACAGAGGTCTGATAATGTTTATCATCAGGATATGATTTCCATTACTGCAGATGTAGGTACACATTCTGTTCAATTATGTCGCACATGTTGTTCCTCAGATTCGAACCGTTCGTGTAATAAGGAAATAATTGTATACTCACCATTTTACACTAGCAGGGGACACAATGGAATAGCTAGACTCAAACCTAATTACTCATTTTTATTAGCTAGACTACTCATAATAATTATTTTAATTGGCCTTTCAATGTGCCTGCTGTCTAAATTAAAAATTCACAGACTGGATTTATAATTAAAATTGCTCCTTGGAATGTGAATATTATTTAAACAAAAAATCCACGAAGCACTTTCTCCTTCATAGCAAGCTTATAAATTAGAATAATAACAAATTCGTATATTATTATTTTATTAAAAATTCCCAAACTCCCTTGACAGCTTCTAGATTAAAATTGTTCTCTGAAAGAATTTCTTTTCTTATTATTTTGTTAGCTATCTAATGAGAATATTATAATATTTAAACAGGAAATCCACGAAGCACTTTGTCCTTCATAGCAAGCTTCTAAATTAGAATAATAACAAATTTTTATATTATTATTTTATTAAAAATTTTTACATTCCTTTGACAGCTTCTAGATTAAAATTGCTCCCTGGAAGGATGCGGCAAGAATTTCTTTTCTTATTATTTGGTTAGCTGTCTAATGTGAATATTTTTTATACAAAAGTTCAAGTACTTTGTCGGTGGGTTTTCAAATAGTCTCTAGAAAGGACGCACGATCGGCCCTCGGTCTTCTCATTTCCGTTTCGAATGTTCGAACGTTTGCTCGACGAGGGGTCCAAGAGCGCCAATCAATTAGTCACGCGTAGATATTAGGTTCGAGATTAAATTGGAAATTCCATGTATCCATGATTGAACGACACTCCAGAGCATGGACATGCGAGAGCTCACTATCGTTTCATTTCCTGGCAACGCGACGAACGACGTATCGCCGCGTCGCGTCGCGTCGTCGGCACGTAGGCCTGCTCTGTCCGAAAAGCTTTATCGACAATTTCAGGAATCTGATATCGATTCGCGAGCGTTTTGCACATAGCTTTCTTCCTATGGCACAATACAACTCTCTGTTACGATGCCACAAGACAATGCAGACTACCATGCCTCTGTACAGTAAACTGATTTTACACATTCAAGACAAAAACTAGTAAAACAAAACACTAAACTTAACTGCAAATCTTTATTGGAAAATAAAATTCTTTATGAAAAATAAAAATTCTCCAAGTCAATTGCAAGAAATTAAGAATTAAGCAAAATTGGGGTTTGAGAAGTTAGAAATATATTTTCTGTACTAATTCCTTTGTAAAGTCAATTATTGTAACAGTTTCCCTGCATTGCAGCCTTTATTCGATATATGTCCCAAATATCTACTCCATAAAAGGCCGAAGAGCTTCACTGTCCATTTCTACGTTAGTCTATCTCCTGTCCGATATACGTCACTGGCTGGACCCCTGTTTTGGACATGTATCGAGTAGGCACTGAAATCTCATTTCTACTATTTTCTATTAAAATTGTCAGAGGCAGGAAATGAAGCAAAATTGGTTTGAGAAGTTAAAAATATATTTTCTGTACTAATTCCTTTGTAAAGTCAATTATTATTACAGTATTCCTGCATTGCAGTCTCTACTCGATATATGTCCCAAATATCTACTCGATAAAAGTCCCACTGCCGCGGGGTATGAGGAGATCAGCAAAGAGTATCTCCTGTCCGATATATGTCACCGGCTGGGCCCGAGTTTTGGACATGTATCGTGAAGGCACTGCAATCTCATTTCTATTATTTTCTATTAAAATTGTCAGAGTCAGGAATATATTTTAATTTGCCTCCTGTTACCCTATAATTGACTGGAAAAATTTTTATCTTATCCTGGAAATGAAATTAATTCAATTTGGAAATGAAATCTCGTTTCTATTATTTTCTATTAAAATTGTCAGAAGCAGCAATATATTTTAATTTGCCTCCTGTTACCCTATAATTGGCTGGGAAAATTTTTATCTTATTTTGGAAATCAAATTTCGCAATGAAATTTTTATTTCGAGTCCCAGAGGTAAAATTGCAATCGCTTCCCAATTGACACAAGTTCCGAAAAGTTTCAAAGACCGCGTCTCGAAATTCGAATTGCCCGACGCGAGGTCGAAGAGTACGTTGCAAAACAGGGCTTTCTTTTCCTTTAAAGCAAGAGAGCGGCAAGTGTGAGCGACTTGACACGCACAGATGCACCGTACAGAGGAACTGCATGTGTCTATGTGCGGCCGATGTTTCGTCGGAGAAGATTACATCGCTGCACCTTTACACCTTTTCTCTCTAACTCTGCCCATTCCGTAGGTTTCTTTTTTCCTTTATCGTCTTCCCTCTTTCCGTCGACTTTTTCACCGGCTTCCGTCGACACCTCAATCCACATACTGAGCTCCGAGAAATAGAACGTTACTATAGCACACGGGTTGCGCAGCTGCTCTGCTTCCGCCCCGGAATTCGGTGATTCTTCGCAACCGTCTTCACGTTTATTAATCTGAATTTTCCGACTCTGGCCCGATACGCTCTCTCACCCCTCGGCGAGGGTGTCTTTTTAAGAAACTCGCGTCGTTTTCTCTCTACACACGCCCGGTACTGCTTCGTGCCGTTTATTTTATCCGCTCGCGAAGAAAAGGAATCGAGTAACGAACCGCGTCGCAAGAATTTTGGAACGTTATGCGAAAAAATACAGTTTGACTTTTATTTCGCGGGAAAACTGCTGCTCTCATTCCAGCAAAATTATTAGGGGATGAAATCGATTTTTGTTGACCCTATAATCGACGCAGAAGATTTTTATTTATATTCTTTGCCTCACCAAATAGCTGTTATGACGTTTCCATTGCATCAGAATTATTAAAATGTTGCTCTCAGTGCATTAAAATTATTAAGGGATGAAATGGACTTTTGTTGACCTTATAATTGATACAGAGGATTCTTATTTTTCTTTTTTTGCGTCACCAAATAGCTGTATGTAACTTCCACTGCATCAAAATTATTAAAATGTTGCTTTCAATGTTGCAAAATTATTAAGGGATGAAATCGATTTTTGTTGACCCTATAATCGGCGCAGAAGATTTTTATTTATATTCTTTGCCTCACCAAATAGCTGTTATGACGTTTCCACTGCATCAGAATTATTAAAATGTTGCTCTCAGTGCATTAAAATTATTAAGGGATGAAATGGACTTTTGTTGACCTTATAATTGATACAGAGGATTTTTATTTTTCTTTTTTTGCGTCACCAAATAGCTATTATGTAGCTTCCACTGCATCAGAATGATTAAAATGTTGCTCTCAGTGCATTAAAATTATTAAGGGATGAAATCGATTTTTGCTGACCTTATAATTGATGCAGAGGATTTTTATTTTTCTTTTTTTGCGTCACCAAATAGCTATTATGTAGCTTCCACTGCATCAGAATGATTAAAATGTTGCTCTCAGTGCATTAAAATTATTAAGGGATGAAATCGATTTTTGCTGACCTTATAATTGATGCAGAGGATTTTTATTTTTCTTTTTTTGCGTCACCAAATAGCTGTATGTACCTTCCACTGCATCAGAATTATTAAAATGTTACTTTTAGTGTGGCAAAATTATTAAGGGATGAAATCGATTTTTTTTGACCCTATAATTTTGTTTTTTGCGTCACCACATAACTATTATGTCGCTCTCACTGCATCAAAATTGTTAAAATATTGCTCTCAGTGTAGAAAAATTATTAAGGGATGAAATCGATTTTTCTTGACCTTATAATCGATACAGAGGAATTTTATTTTTCTTTTTTTTGCGTCAGCAAATATCTATTATGTAACTTCCACTGCATCAGAATTATTAAAATGTTGCTTTCAATGTGTCAAAATTATTGAGGGATGAAATGGACTTTTGTCTAACTTCGGAGGCAGAGAATTTTCATTCTGTAAAATAGAATCTCAAAAATATCAAGGGATGAAATTTGTTGGTCTTATAATCAACGCAGACGATTTTTAATTTTTTTTTTTTTTTTTTGCGTCACCAAATATGTCGCTCTCGCTTCATAAAAATGATTAAAACGTTGCCCTCGGTGTAGCAAAATCCTCGAGGGATGAAATCGATTTTATTTGACGGAGAGGATTCTCATTTGTCCGCGAAAGTGTCCGGCAGTCTAATTGCTCGCGTCGTCGAACACGTTTCCCCGCGGCTGCAGAAAAATTATTAATTTTCATGGAGCTTCGGTTTCTCGCGAAGATTTTTATTTTGCAAGAATATCCGCGGTCCAATTACCGGCCTGGCTATTATCGTGTCCGTTCGATGACGGTCGTTTAACACGGCGTCGACCGGTGACCACCGCGAGCAATAATTAATTAGGCGGACGGAAGATTAACGTTTGCAAAATCGAGTCGAAGTGCTCTTTCACAAGTTCGCGCTCTCGTCGCTCGATATTGTCCAATTAACGATGGGATGGGAGCCGCTATCTCATCAGAATGGACATCGCTGAATTGGCGGCCGTAGTTGTTTCACTAATAATAAAAACCCATCGGACCAGAGAGAGTGGGGAGGGGAAGGGGAGGGGAGGGGAAAGAGGGGGAACCAGATGCACACACGCAGCATTGCGGGATGCACTCTCCGAACAAATCCAGTTCGATTTAAATCGGGGTCGGGCGATCGCGGGCCGACTAGAGAGACACTTAGGAGCTATTTTCGATTCCCCACGTAACAACAAAACCCGTGCACCATCGGTGGTCGCTAAGGATGATTGTTTGTATCGGCCTGGACGCGGACCACCGATCGATTTAATCGATAAATATCGCGCCCGAGAGCACCGTGATTGCGTAAACGGGCAATTTTTTTCCTCGAAACCGGTAACACTTCGGCACAACCTGGCCGACGGTGTTGTCACAACACTGCTCACACACCGGGTGTCCCGTTGCGAGCGCAATAAAATTTTGAATTTTGCTTTTGGAGAATAATTAGAATTTGATTTTAGAACGAGATAGACTCGTTTAATCTCCAGAACTGTGATAATCATCGATGAAAGTATCGCTCTCGCCGCCGTGATTAATCACGTGTCGACGCAACGGTCCGGTTGCTATCTGATTCGGACGTTTCTTTTAAACGCGACTGGATCACTCCTGCCGATCGACCTAATTCCGAGTCATCAAATCCATACGCTGTTAGGCTGTGCCGGTAGTTCGCATGATTCGCGTTTCCGCGCGACGTGACTGCAAAGCAGAAAGTATTGATAAGGTGATCGATACGCCACGCGACACACTTGCAAATTTCTCATTGAATCACCGAACCGTCATTCCGACACCTTTACTATCCTAGTTTCCGTTTGCCACGAGACCTTTCGCTGCTCGTGTCGATTAAACAAAACCCTTACGATCACAACTTTGGAAAGAATCCTTCGTCTAGGTAATTTATTAACGAGATTTTAAAGTGGTTGGTCATTTTTTACAGGACACCCTATATATCTTCTTCGATATTCTCGTAGAGCGTTGAGAGACCAATCCAACGAGTACCATCACGATACCATTACGATCATTTGTTCTCGAGATATTCGTGTCTGAAAGGTAAGCTCTGGATTAGGTCTGCGTTAGGTGTGTTCCCTTCAGACACGAATATCTCACGATTGAATGATCGGAAAGGTATGGTCATTGTACTCGTTGGATTCGTCTTTTTGTGCTCTACCATAATATCTAATAAAAAAAAAACAAGTTTTCGTTACAAAAAAAAATTACAATGAACCTGAAATGTCGCAAAAGAATGACGTCGAGAAATGATTCTAGTGAAAACAAATTTAAAGAACAATTCTTCCTGTATTGGTACCAGTAATGATAATTAAAGTTCATTTTTATAAACGAACATGGAATTGCAAATTCTTTGAAATTTTTATACATTATAATGTAATTGTTATTGCCCTCGTTGGACTCGATTCTTCAAGTACATTTTTATTTAATCTCTCTTTCCTATGATTGACATTCAACAGTCGAATTGTTGCTATGTTATTAGTTAGTTTAACAGGCCGTTCAATAAATAAAGTTTTCATTGCTTCATTCTCGTCGACTGAGTATAGCGAAGAAACGACGCGACGTTAACGAGCGTGTAGACATTTTTCTGAGACAGTCGTGCCAGTGAGCATAACCTGGAACTGCCATTATTTAGTTTTGTTCTTGCTGGGAACGCATGATCCTCGGCCAGGTTTCGCTGAACTTTCAGCTGTATATCGTGGGCTTAAATAATTACGTCGCGACCGCGACGACGACTTCGCTTTCGTGATTGTTGATTTATCGGAGCCGTATAAACGCAAACGCAAACGCAAACGACACGGTCATCTGCAGGAAAACTTTTTCTGTCCACGTTCTACATCGCCGTCAACTCGAATTTTTACGATTTCGTTCCGCTAGGTTTTTCAAATTAAATCCGCGGCGAACATCAGATTTCTTAGAAACACACGAATTTCGTACCAGCTGAAACACAATAATGTTGAAGCTGGTTCCCGAGGGAACGTCGTGTGAATTTATCGCGAGATCCGGGAATGCTTTCTTCTTGAGCCATAAACAATTTTAGAAAATTGTAAATATTAGTGAAAACTTAGTTACACGTTCCAACGAGGAAACCATTCGTTCGCCTGCTGTTTTCGAGGTCTAACCTCCATAAAGTCAACAATAATTATTCTCAATTATTTATTAATGAAACTTTTACCAATACGTTCGTGACATTTTTCTGGTCAAAATGATACCCAACACTATACTATTCAGGCTACATTTTCTCGTTTTTTCAATTATTTTTTTAATTATTCTCAATTATTTATTAATGAAACTTTTACCAATACGTTCGTGACATTTTTCTGGTTAAAACGATACCCAACACGGTACAATTCAGGCTACATTTTCTCGTTTTTTCAATTATTTTTTTAATTATTCTCAATTATTTATTAATGAAACTTTTGCCAATACTTTCGTGACATTTTTCTGGTTAAAACGATACCCAACACGGTACAATTCAGGTTACATTTTCTCGTTTTTTCAATTATTTTTTTAATTATTCTCAATTATTTATTAATGAAACTTTTACCAATACGTTCGTGACATTTTTCTGGTTAAAACGATATCCAACACGATACTATTCAGGCTACATTTTCTCGTTTTTTCAATTATTTTTTAAATTATTTTCAATAATTATTAATGAAACTTTTGCTAATACTTTCGTGACATTTTTCTGGTTAAAACGATACCCAACACGATACAATTCCGGCTACATATGCTCGTTTAATCCACGATAAACTGGAACCTCGATTATCCGGACACTACTGGCTAGTTCGGATAATCGAGGTTCTAGTTTTTCGTGGATTATGCGAGCAAATGTAGCCTGAATTGTATCGTGTTTGGGCTCATTTTAACCAGAAAAATGTCACGAATACGTTGCTAAAAGTCCCATAGGGAAATAATTAGGATCACCAAATTTATGCCATAAAATTAATAATTTTCGCACTTTCGTATCATGTGTTTCACCGTTTTCTGGTGTTAATAGTTTAAAAAAATGTGCCTAATGGCATATTTGCGGTGTGCTGGACACGGAATCCTCGCGGAACGTCTTGAACTTCGTTTCTCGTTCGATAAACTAATCTATGCGGCTTCGCATGAGAATTCCAGAATGCAACAAACGCTCGACGAGAGTCTGATCCGTCGAGAGTGGCGGATAAGTGAATTCGGATGAGCGTGATATCGAATGAAGTCCGTGGAAGTCGTGTCGGAATCTCGATGATTCTGATCGATATCGAAAGAAATTCCGAGGGACCACTTGATATGCGGACGTTGGCCTTTTCCCGTTAATCGGGAAGAGAAAAAACCCCGACGGAGAAATTGGTTTCCCATGAAACGAGCGGCAGGAAGTATAGTGCGGATATGAGGCCAAGGAAATACGACGGTCCGGGTTCGGTTCGCTGGAATACAGTTGGTTAGCATGTAGCAATCGGGCGGAGACGTTGCTAACCGACTTCCCTTTATCGGTCCCAGGGAGAATTACCTCTTGCTCCCGCTCAATCTTCCCGCGAATATTCTCGCGAAAGATGCGCCGCACCTTCGAACCTGCAGCGAAAATTGTTCCACGTTCTTTCAGCACTTTTTACAAATTTTCGGCTCTTCACCCTGGAGACAAACTGTTCCACACCTTGAACGCTCAAAAGGGCGAAAATGTTTATTTTTAAATCTGAAATGTTTATTTTTAAATCCGGAAAAATTCACGCGCAACACTCGCAACCATACTCCGACACTGTACAAATACGAACGACGTCCGAGCTTCCGTGCGAAATCTGCATATTTCCGATTTTTTTCGTCGAGATTTTTTACAACCAGAATTTTCAACTAAAAAATCCGAATAAATTACGGTACATGCTTCCGGGTGTTTGACATCTGTCAGATTTTTTTCGAATTTTTGACTAGACTAGGGCAAACAGGGGTGATTTTTCCATTTTACCCCGTAGCTACCCTCCCCTTCGAGATATGGGGCTGAAATTTTGTATTTTTTCTGGATGCCAGTAAATATAACACAAACTTGTCGAAGATTGAAGAAGCGATTTTTAAATAACCGGAGCGAACAAGTGAAAGGATCGTCTTAATTAACGTTCGTTTGTCGAGGGATCAGTGGATTGAAGCTCCACAGAATTTTCATTGGACAGACGGTGACATTATGCGCCGAGGATCGCGGGTGATAAATCATTGATTTATCGCAATAATACGCATCAAATGCCACGTATTCCGGCGGCGTCGATAGTTCAAAGAGAATGCATAATTCATGCCTCGAAAACGGCATACATGGATCGCGCGACTCGACAAAACCGAACACGCGCCGGTCTCTGCTTTTCTCGTTGGCTCCCAAACACCAAATCATGGTTGGCAATAGTTCGCCGCGAGAGAGCTTCTCCGTCGGAGAATCCTTCCGATACGTCGATACTTTTTTATAGGACACCCTATATATTTTCTTCGATATTCTCGTAGAGCGTGAAAAGACGAATCCAACGACTACCATAACCATGCCATTGCGATGGTTCATTCTCGAGATATTTGTGTCTGAAAGCTTAGGTTTGTTCCTTTCAGACACGAATATCTCGAGATCGAATGATCGAAACTGTACGGTCATTATACTCGTTGGATTCGTATCTTCATGCTCTACAAGAATATTGGAGAAAACATATAGGCTCACGTATTGAAATTGTACATTGTAATTGTAGTGATATAGTTTGAATTTTTTAGAATCGTTTAGGATGATAGCATCAAACTTTTTTGTACTTTTAGATCAGAATGGCTGTTTGAATTGTTTATTCTCAATTGTTGCTTGCCCGGTATCGGGACAATGCGATGCAACAGGTGCTTAATAAATTTACAGCTCTGATGCCATTCTTTTTCACGATCTGCATTATTCGAAAATGAACTGTATTTCAATATTGACGGATCACAACTCATTCATTTTGGAACGATTCTGACAATCTTCAAGAAGTGACGTTTCACTCTCGTTTTATTTCATTATCTGTGTACATTGTTTCACAATAAATAATTACAAATACACCTTATCGATATCGGATTCTTTTCACAATTATCTAACAACGATATCGGGATAGTTTTGCGGAATTTTCTATATCGAATACGCTGAATGATAAAATTAAAAAATATTTGATGATACTTTGATTAACCACTTGCCGTATATATACATAATAATCTATTAAACACATTTCCGATCTCTTCTAATATCCTATTCAAATTCCGCGGTCTTGCGAGTAATTGACTACTAAATGCAAGCACAAAGTAAATAAAAATTTTCTTTGGCTTCGAAAATCATCGTCATAGACGTTCTAATGACCGAAACAGTGAAAGAAATCATACGGCACGGGGTTAAACAATGCAAGGAACACAATCGGAGAGGGAACTCCGCGTGTTTATGACTGGAACAACGAAACAATTGCTATTAACAAAATGGAAACGACAGAGAAGCCAATTGTGCTTGCTGAAGATGGCTCGCTAGTTGAAGCCAAAACGACAGCTGCTTTTGCCGGAATAACGAACACGCTGGACTTCACGGTAGAGCTGAAAAAAAAAGAAATAAACAATAAACCGTCGTTAAAAATAGTGCAATCTCGGTGTTAGGGATTTGCAAACAAGTTTAGCTGGACATTGTTCGCTTACTTCAACTTCATGTCGGTATTCGTGTCGGTGAGCCTGACCCGAGACTCCGAGCTCCTCATTAGATCCGTCACGTTGACGGTGACGTTATTTTGCCTGTCGAAGTTGATCAACAGCGCGACCGTTTCGGTGGGCAGGCTCCGTTTGATAACAAGCACGTTGTTATTGAGCACGGTAGTGTTCACGACGCCGTTCTTCAGAACAGAAGATTCTCGTAACTTGATTAGATCCTTGTACAATTTGAGATGAGATTTCGCGGCACTCTTCTGAGCTTCTACATTGACTGTCTCGTACTTTGGATTCACCGGAAGCCAGGGGGCTTTAGTCCCGTCTGTGAAACCTGTCAACGCAAAGTACAATTCAGGTAGAATCACGTAGAATCTGTACCTCCGTCTATCTTTAAAGACGTACACTGGCGTGTCAATATCTTTTTCAGCACGTTAACGAGATTTCAAGGTGGTCGATACTTTTCTTATAGGACACCCTATACAGTTTCTTCGATATTCTCGTAGAGCGTGAAAAGACGAATCCAACGACTACCATAACCATGCCATTCCGACCGTTCATTCTCGAGATATCTGTGTCTGAAAGCTAAGGTTTTGAGCTAGGTTTCTTTCTTTCAGACACGAATATCTCGAGATTGAACGATCGGAATGGCATGGTCATGGTACTCGCTGGATTCGTCTCTTTACGCTCCACGAGAATATCGAAGAAAATATATAGAGTGTTCTATCAAAAAATATCGATGACCTTGAAATATCGTTGAAATAATGGAATAATATTGAAAAAATCAATAATTTCGAATTCGTCATGAACGTGAATTATGGACGATATTGGACATTGTTGGTTGTTGTTGATGTTAACGAATTAGAAACATAATTTTTGCACACACACCTGCGGAACTACTATTGTCCCACTGCATCGGTGTTCGGCAACCATCGCGAAAATCACCATCTTTTCCTTGATTGTTGGTATAGTCTTCCATGCCAATTTCTTCACCGTAGTAGGTTATTGCCACACCAGGTAAAATCATCTCTCCCATGATCATATGATCCGCCATGCCTGGATAACGAGTCGCCAAACGGTTCCTGTCGTGGTTCCCCAACTAAACAAATTACTATTGTCTATATCCAAAGAAATTACTATTACTATTGTCTATATATTGTCTAAAGATTTTATCTCGAGAACCAAACATTTTTTCCGACTTACAATTCTTCTGATCAGTATGATTTTTTTTTTTTAATGTTATAATTTCATATATTTTATTAAATATAATAAACATAAATAATTTTTTAAACCATCTTATCTGACGTTATGTTGTTTTAATTCTTTTCGAGATATTGTGCGAGTTATTTGTTTGAATGAAGTGAAGTATACATTTACATACCACCCAATTTGCAACACTACCCTCTGGCATAGCTTGTATCCAGTTATCCGCGATTTCTTTGAACTTCAGCGGTGGGGAGTTCGCATTCGCATCAGTTATGTATTTGAAATTGAACGGAATGTCGGACCCGTAATAGTAATACTTGAGCGTGTTGTCTAGACTCGTGTACGCCTCAGTCATTAACAGCTGTATCGCAAAACATGCATTATTTCATATAAACATCTGCACAACTTTCTGTTACAAAGGGAGGGTGGTCTCCCTAGTCCGACGTTACGATCGTTATTAGAGATTTCTTAAACGAATATCATAATGAGTACTACAATTCCAAACTCGGTTCATTCATTAACTAACGTATGACAAATATTGTTTTTTTTTTAGCTTTAATGTACAGAAAGAGAAATAATAAAAACCGATTTAAACGCATTATCGTTATGCCAGTACAATCAGTGATTAATTTTTAGGTTAAACTTCACCATAGCAACCCAGAAATTTTTAACTTTTTTTTGCATAGTCATGTAGATTTTGACGGGAAAATGCCAAAAATCCAAGTTTTAATGTCAGGAATTCAAAAGTTCCTGAAATTTTCATTGCACGTCTTGGAACAACATCAACATCTTGGTCCATTTATACTATATAAATGTTTATGCTATAATTTTATGGAAAAGTTTATTCAGATTTGAAGTGTGTGACGATATACATACACACACACACACACACATTACTTGCGTTTGTGAAACTATTGAGGATAACTTTAACGATTGTACACCTAAAGATAACAGTACGGCAATTAAGCATAATTGTTCTGGTACTTACAATTTCATTACGGTTGTGTTTGTTTGCGTACCCATCGACGTGTTCCCGCCAGGACTTTATTATGTCGTAAGTTCCCTGTTGATCTTTGGTTATAGTATGATTGTAAGAGGCATGAAGACTCGTATTGGCACCTGGACTGAAAAGTGGCTCGTCCATTGAAATATCTCCCTCGATTATGTGTGGTACAGCATCAATACGGAATCCATCCAAACCCTTGTCCATCCAAAATGTGATTATGTCCTAGAACATAATGAAATAACAAATCACACTGCACCACACTTCCGCCCATCAAATGTCAATTGATAAAATTAATTAACTCCTCGTTTTACAATATCGAGTGTTCCTCGTGGTAAGAAATTCGGCTCAAAAATAAGAAGTAAGTTCTACATGAAGAAAGATAGTGTAATCGAGTGCTTGGCTACAGTCAATAAATCGAAATGAAAATCAATAAACTGATATGAAAATCAAAAAATCGATGTGTACCTTCATTTCTTGCTTGACCTTTTGATTATTGTAATTTAAGTCGGGTTGTTGGAAATAGAATTGGTGATAGTAAAATTGCTCTCGTTCGTCATTCCATGTCCAACCGGAGCCATTGAAAACACTAACCCAATTATTAGGTGGTTCTATCTCGTTATTAACAGTTTTACCATCATGCCACACATAATAATCCTCGTAACCTTTCGTACGATTTTGGCTTAGTTTAAACCAGTCGTGTTGATCAGATGTATGATTAGGGACGAGATCCAAAATAACCTGAAAACCGGAAGAGAATCATTTGTCTGTTTCACATGAGAATTTATTTATTGCTTGTCATAACATTCCGTTTGTTTGTTCGTAAACGTATCATCCGTGATTGAATGTAACCAATCAAATTATATTGAATCGAATGCAATCAATCATGTTTGTAACACGGAAAACAGAGCTGTTCAGCATATGCCCGTACGGGCAGCGATTTTCTTGTACTGGGCATACACAGAACGCAGCCACGCCCCTGCGGGGCACGATGCCACGCCCCTGCGGGGAAGGCTGCATGGGCTGTGCTACGGACTACCCCCACTCCTAGCTTTTCCCGTAGCTCTGTAACTTGAAGATTCACACAATACGTAAGCATGATTGTTACCTTTAAGCCCTCTTTATGAGCTTCCTTTATAAGTTCCTCAAGATCCTGCATAGTGCCAAACATTTTATCAATCGCTCTGAAATCCGAAATATCATAACCATTGTCTATCTGGGGGCTTTTGTTAATTGGTGACAGCCAGATCCCTCCCACACCAAGGTCTTTGAAGTGTTGCAACTTGGACGTGATACCTGTTGCAACATTGAAAATGTATATAATAATAACTAACATTTGGGCTGAGGAATTTATGTGTGTTTGTGACAGTAATGAGTTGTGGTCGAGTTCAAAATAATCAAAACATTTAAAATACACCAGTCCCGGTCAGCAAGCCAGGCAATCGTTAAGAGAAGAAATAAATGCAGCTTCTGCAGCTTGGAATTAATTTATATTTTTTATAAATTGCTTGTCCTTCAAAATTGAGTGCACCTAACATATACCAATAAGAATTATATTCCAGCATGTTCATATCTCGAGTGATTACATGTGCAATGATTAACAATTACTCATTTTCCAATGATTGTTAATTATCAGTATCGTTGCTATCAACGTTGAAATCTGTGTGATCCACAATCAGCAGAAATAAAAGTTTTAATTCAATGATAAAGCGATTATCTTTTTTTTTTCAACTCTCAACTATTTATAGTGATAGTTGCTACGAGAATGGTCGAAGTGTTATCGATTATATTGCGATAATCGAACTGGAAGTGCAACGTAATCCTTCCTCGTTATGTAAGAGGAGCTCTGTCTTACGTTATTTTCCTATTCTCGAAGAACTGTCAATAAAACACTGTGATAGTTTCGTTACAAAAAAAAAAACATTACTGTAACGAACTTGGACCCATTTTGAAACTTGACGCACCATTGTTTTTTAACGAAATCATTTCACAATTATTTTTAGAAAATCGTTTCGCGTCTTTTGACGAATATTATTAAGCAAAACTAATTGTACATACAAGTGTTTTTTATTCAACGTGCATATTTCTTTGTTACAGGTAAGTCAGCAATTCCAGAAACAGCCGTACATGCCTGTGTGACGTGAGTAATTATTCGCGAAATTAATGATCGATCATCGACGAATGATTAATTAATCGACGAGAGTTTCGATAACTTTAAACCATCAAGCTGGTTGTTTATTCTGAAAATATTCTGCAGTCTGCTTGGCAACGTACTTTTTTCCGCGAATTAAAAGCAAACAAAAATAATCATACTTCCGACTACCGTAGATTATGTCACCCACATCAAAGAAAGGAAGCAGGATGTCGGTATAGTAATTGGACATTGTTAGATCGTTAGCATCTTCGCACCTTGTACCACGTAATCTTCGCGCGAAAACAAGTACGACTACGTTCACTGTTATTATTTCACAACAAATTCCAAAACAATCCAAAGAAATGGTTCCAAGATATTCTTAACACTTTAATTAACTTTTATTAACTATTGATAAGTTTCTCAACGAGAGAGTTTCACATAGAATTAGACTTACTTCAAATAATTTCAGAAGAAGTTGTCACGCAATTTAAAAAATTTGTCAAATTGTTAATAAAATTGCTGTCGCTCTTGAGCAATTTTTTGAGATATACTCAACTGTTGATTTTGTTGCTAGAAGTTGTCACAACGTATTAATTCAAATTTTGTTGGATTATAAATAAAATCCCTCTCACTTTCGAACAATAAATTTCGATCTTCAACTTTGAAAATACTATTAAAAAATTGCTGTTGAGTGTCAGAGGACTATTATAAAATTCCCAGTAAGTAGAGTGTTAAAGAGATCATTAAAAAATTTCCAGTGAGTAGAGTGTTAAAGAGCCATTAAAAAATTTCCAGTCTGTAGAGTGTTCAAGGAACCATTAAAAAATTTCCAGTAAGTAGAGTGTTCAAGGAACCATTAAAAAATTTCCAGTAAGTAGAGTGTTAAAAGAACCATTAAAAAATTTCCAGTAAGTAGAGTGTCAAAGAGACCATTAAAAAATTTCCAGTGAGTAGAGTGTTAAACAGACACTTATATAATTGCCAGTAAGTAGAGTGTTGAAAAGACTATTAGAAAATTGTTGGCAAGTAATGTTGTTAAGTTTCGTACCTTTCAAGTCTCCGATACCATCGCCATCAGAGTCCTTGAAGCTCTTCGGGTAAATTTGATAGAAAACCATGTGCTTCCACCATCCCCGGTTTTGAATTTCCGCGGACGCCAGGGCAAGCGTCGCGAACAGTACTATGAGGATGCAGCCGGCGGTCTTCATGGTTGCGATTATGGCGAGGCGAGATCACGCGGCTCGTTTATAAACGATGCTTCACGGTAAAAAAGAATAGGCATGTCCTTATCATTCAAGCGCAGGATAAGTCAGCGACAATTATGACGCGCGCCACATTGTGAAAAATCCGCGGAATCTATCGCAATTTACAATCGCTAGTTCGTACATTACACTCGACGCTAGAACTACACTGTAAGAAATAATTATTATTTTATTATAACGTAAATTCTTCCTCGGTGATCCTGAATATTTTTTATTTAACTAGCAAGCACACTGCCGATTTATTTGCACTTGTAATAAAATGCCGTTGCAATTTAAAAACGGTATAGGAGTTAAATGAATTTCGAGAACGTTATTACTTTGAATTTATTAATCAATTTTTAATTCCTCTTTTCTGTAATTGATACAATTTTTATTTTGAGGACATTGCCACTTTCGATTTATTCAAATTATTAAGAGAAGGATTCGATTTTCAACTCTTCTTTCTTGTAATTCGTAAAATTTTTATTTTGGCAGCATTGTTAATTCTCGATTTATTAGAAATATTAAGAGAATTAAGCGATTCTTAAATCCTCTTTCTTTCAATTGATGGAATTTTTATCTGATTAATTATTACAATAACAATGGTTAGTATAGTGGTTGGGAAGTATACAGGATGTGCTACCAAAAATACAGGCTGTGAATAATAACACACAGATTGAAAAAGAATAGCACCGTAGCTGTATTGTAATTGATTAAGCACCTGTTGCATCGAATTGCCCCGATACCGGGCAAGCAACAATTGGGAATGAACATTTCGAAAAGCCATTCTGATTTGAAAGCTCCAAAAAGCTTGACGCTATCACTCTACATTATTTTAAAACATGGAAACTGTGTCATTACAATCACAATATGCAATTGCAACTTCCAATGTACAAATTCGATACGTAAGCCTACACGTTTCCTTCAATATTCTCGTAGAGCATGAAAAGACGAATCCAACGACTACCATAACCATACCTTTCCGATCATTCAATCGTGAGATATTCGTGTCTGAAAGGAACACACCTAAGGCAGACTTAATGCAGCGCTTACCTTTCAGACACGAATATCTCGAGAATAAATGATCGTAATGGTATGGTCATGGTAGTCGTTGGATTCGCATTTTCAAGTTCTACAAGAATATCGAAGGAAATATATAGGGTGTCCTATAAAAAAAGTATCGACCGTCTTGAAGTCTCGTTGATAAATTACTTTGAGAGAGGATTCTTGTAGATACGGTGTTTTCTTTACCGAGTACAAAAAGATATTGCTTAACTGTGAACAGTGGGCTTGCAAAAAACTTTGGAAAGTTGACGAGCGAAATTCGGTTGCGAACGTCCGAGATTCGGCGACGACTATCGCTCGTGTAATTGACATGTGGATCGACGTGGCTATCACGTGGCCGAAACAGCTGTCATCAATAGGCACTCTTAGGGCCTTCGGTAAAAGTGAAAGGTTGTAATCGAATACCGGGATCGTAGCACGGAATTTCGAGTGTCCCGGCGTTTTGGACGCCATGGACGTTGGTCTCTCCGCCTTCCAGAAGGGAAAAACAATTAAAACCTCGATCAGGGACGCGACGAGTTGGATAAATTATCAATCGAAAATGCAAAAATGTAGATAACATTTTTACACATTTTATTCCATATAGCGCTTCAATTGAGATTTACAAAAGGAACAGTCTGGAGTATAAAATAGGCTATTTAATTTTCGGATCGCTATTTTAATGAAGTACAGCTTCTTGTGGAGCAATATAAATAATTATTTTACGTTTGTATGTATACAGTAATGTTTAGTTGTTGTGAAAATCAGATCGGTGCGTGTACGAGTAAACTGTTGAGCTTGCTTCTAAATATAATAACAATATTTACGTTCTTATTACACTATTTTTCGATCTAATATTTAAGGAAGACCACTATTCCATTCGGAGGCACGCTCACGTTCCTGGTGTTGCAGAAAACGGACCTAGATATAGACACAAACAATTGTTATTAAACAGAATTTATAATTCAAAATTTTGCAATCCATATCTCAACATTTTTTTAATTAATTTTAAACCGTCTGGAAATT
Organism: Seladonia tumulorum; assembly: GCA_913789895.3. Taxonomy (NCBI): domain Eukaryota; kingdom Metazoa; phylum Arthropoda; class Insecta; order Hymenoptera; family Halictidae; genus Seladonia; species Seladonia tumulorum. The sequence goes on from OU565280.1 coordinate 9,302,146, forward strand.
CCTGATATTTGCAACACTTTTTTGCGATAAAACAATAGCAATATTTTTATCGGAAGAAATGTGAACCAAAAATTTAATTTTTTTTTTTGGATTGGTGCACTGGAAGATTAAGCGGGTTTAATTAATTTCGTGAAGTTTGTTAACAGTGTTATTTAAATCGGAAAGTTTCCGTGTCAATTAGCACCCACAATTAAGGAAAGCGTTATTATTTCCTGAATTCGATTGCGTAGCACGATTTATCGCTAATGACAAGGCTTAGATAAGTGCAATAGTTTCACGGAGAAAAATTCAGTACTTACCCCGACGTTAACTCAAAATTGACCGTCGCATAGTACACGTTCAATCGGCACGATACGTTATCGAGCACTGATAAGTCGACAGCCTCTTGTGAGCCTCCGAGGTTTACTATTGCGTAAACAGATCCGTCCTCCTCGGTTTCTCTGCGGAAAGAATGCCGTGTCACATACTATAGTGCAAATAACGTCATAATATTATAGCAACTCCGCAAGGTTCACCGGTAACGATTACAATTTTTCCATCGAACAGAAACAAATTGCTACTCGAGAACCAATTTCGCCTCTACGCGAGAACATAAACGAACCAGAAATTTCATTTTACGAGCAGCAATTGTTTATGCTTTACAGAATGACGAACATGAGCAAATGGCACAGCTGGATTTTTTATGTGACTCGTAACTCGACTGCGGATTTTTGCAAATTACTATTTTCTGAACCAATTCTTAAAAAAAAAAATTAAAAATGCGTATATTCGTTTGAATCATTTCATCAATTATTATTATTGTGTTTATTCCTTTTATCAAATTGAAAAAAAAATACCTTTATAGTTTACGTTCTAACTAGTAATTTTTATTGTACATAGCTTAGTTGCATAATTTGAATTTTTGGAGAAGTTAATACGATAATTGTTTATTCTACACGCTACTGTTCCCTAATTAGCTGTGAGAATACTTTTTGACCGAGACTGTATATCAGATAGAGCTTTAATTGTTTACCTGCCGACCAGTAGAACATTTTTGTTCAACAGATTTGTGACGAGAGTTCCCTTTCTGACGAACGGTGCTTTCCTCAGCCACGCGATGCTGTTGTAGAAACTATAGTAAGAGTCTTTCTGCCCCTTCTCCGTTTTCAGATTGACGGTTTTGTAGTTCGCATTGACTGGGAGCCAAGTTTTTGGATTGCTGGAGAAACCTGGAACCATTGTCTTCATTTACTCCTTTGCAAATTTATTATTGATTTATCACTGTGTCAAACATCATAAACAAATCCTCATAAGAAATCAATCAAAAGAAATCCTCATAAAATTGAATTTCATTAGGAATGTTAAAATTGGATTTCATTGGGAATGTTAAAATTCAATAAATTTGAATTTTATTAGGACTGGTACGATTGACTAAATTTAAATTTTATTGGGAATGGTAGAACTGAATAAAATTGAATTTTATTAGGAAGTTTAAAATTGAATAAGGTTGAATTTTCAAATTTAATTTTCAAATTATGTATAATGATTCTGTGTGAGCGTGTGGAGTAGGTTGACGTATTAAAAACGTAGAGCTTACCAGCAGAGGTGGTGTCGTCCCATTGGAAAGGTGATCTGGCAGGGTCCCTGGACATGGTCTCGAACCTATCTTCCCCAGCATTGCATCCTTGCGGATCCTTGGTGTCTTTCCAGGACACCCAAGTGTCCACCATGCCGATCTCATCACCGTTGTACGTCACGCTGACACCGGGCAATAAAAGTGTCATCAAGGTGACTGCTCGAGCTCGTTGGGGTCCAAACCGAGTCGCCAATCTCGGTTTATCGTGGTTACCCGCCTGCACACAGAATTTTTACGATCGTGTACCCTTGGAATCCACGAATTCCTCCATTTCTTTATACAAATTCTTCTTCAAACCCAAATAAACTCGATTCTATCATTTCCCAAAGACGACACGATTTTTTTTTATAGGACACCCTATATATTTTCTTGAATATTCTTGTAGAGCATGAAAAGACGAGTTCAACGACTACCATGAACATACCATTGCGATCATTCGATCTCGAGATATTCGTGTTTCAAAGAAACAAACCTAACTCAAAATCTTACCTTTCAGACACGAATATCTCGGAACTGGATGATCGAAACAGTATGGTCATTGTACTCGTTGGATTCGTCTTTCCATGATCTACGACAATGCCTGATAAAAAACACAAGTTTTCGGCAAAAAAAAAAAATGTTAGACCTTCAGAAAAGACTCCAGTGACATATAATATTCATCAGATCAGACTATAGTTTACGATCAGCAGAGTAATTAACACTTACCACCCAATTAGCTACGCCGTTACGCGGCAAGTTCGTCATCCACGTGTCAATCAATTGTTTGTACTCGGAGACAGTGGAATTCTCGTTCAAATTCGTGATCATGCCAAAGTTGAAGGGGAAGCTGGCTCCGGAAGAATAATACTTCATCGTGTGTGGTATGTCCGCGTAAGCTTCCATCATCATGGCTCTGTTGCCCTTGTACTCTTTCAGTACCTTGCTCCAACCCTTCACTATCTCGTAAGTGTGAGACTGATCCTTGGTGTACTTTTTAACAGTATAATCGTAATTATTAGGGTCATCGGTGCTTCCTGTCAATGGCTCGTCCAAGAGTCTAGAGTCCTCGCAGAGGTGGGGAATGGCGTCCACCCTGAAACCGTCTATGCCTTTGTTTAACCAGAACCTGAGGACATTCTGCAAAAAGAAAATTATTATCCATGGAGTGACTTAAAAAACAATTAAACGGAAATTCATTATCGATGGAATAAACTGATTCGTTTAATTTTTATTTCTGACAGAAATTAATTGAAAATTTGCAGAAACAAATTCTTTTAGGTTAGAATTATTCATTTAAATTTTATTCTTACTACTAAAAAAGATCAATGAAAAAGAGTTGTTTATGATTTTTGGCTTGAAACTTGGTTAAATATTGTTGTACGAAACCGAAGTTAAATATGTTTTCTGACTCAATTATTTAAAAATAATGTAGCAACTTCTTCAGGTCCCTCTTGTGTTTCTTTGCTTTTGAATTAGGTCTATTCGGTACAATAATCGCATATGATACTTCAGAAAATGAATGCACCTGAAAAATTGGATGCACATCGGTCACTATAAAATAGATGACATAGGCTATTACATTATTTCGAGATTATTTCGTGTAACGATTGGACCGCATGTTCTATTCATGATTCTTCGCAGAAAGTTTCGCCGCAGGAATTACGAAGCAACTTAGAATTCAAAAAACTTTCCGCAGTTTCCGTTGTCGCGGAAATTGCTCAACGCTGACAAGCAGCGATTCAACGTAACGATGCACATTCTCGGATATTCTCTAAATATTATTTGATAAGAAAACAAAATCGCATCACGGTCACGTCGAAGCAACAACTAGCTCTAGGTAATTGTTGTCACTCTCCATTGTTGCCGTTCGTTTTAACATTAACATATTATTATATCGTTAAAATATTTGTTAATTATTTTATACTTGATACAGAACACCAAAAAATCTGTAAAAGAATAAAACTATACTTTCGTTATAAAACAATCAATATTTGCTAATCAGATGACACGAATAAACAAATATCCTTGATTTTTTAAGCCAGACCAACGCGGTATTTGTTAACGAAAGCCAACGTGTTTTTGTACCGCTAGTGTTAATATTTAACAGACAATGGACGGTTTATACAACAAATCAAACGGAGAGCTCTACGTTAAAGCATTCGAAACCGACAATGAAGCACAGTGTTTTGGTAGACAAGTAGTGTGGTTTTGCATATCAACCGCAGATGTACTCGCATAAATCAAATGGCAGCGATGGCGCCGCGCCGTCGAGGATAAACACCGAGCTGCGGTTTATTAAAACAAATCACGCTCTTAAATGAAAATCAACATTAATTGCATTCGTCGCGACATGTTTAAAACAGTAACGATTTCGTTAAAAACAATAGTGCATTCATACTTCATACTTCAGACTTCTACTTTTATTAATCATAATTCATATTTGCCTGAAAACGTGGTAAACTGAAGACATATATTCGTTCGAAAATGTCACCACTTCAAGTCTCTCTGAAAAGTTTGACAAATTTTTTTCCCGAACGAAATCTCCGCAGATTCGAAGATCGAAGTCTCCCCTTTGCAACGACATAAAAAAACTTGACGTACGATTTTTTTTAGCCGTTCCACAGTGACATAAGTTACCCCATGACGAGTTCGCACCACCAAACGTGGTCCTCGTTTTTCTTGCATAGAACAGTGAAAAAAAATCGTACCTCAATTTCCAAAGTACGGTTCTAAAGAGGAGGCTTCGATCTTCAAATCCGCGGAAGATTCATTCGCGAGAAAAATTTATTAACGGTTTTACAGAAGTTTCAATTTGTCGTATTTTTTAGAAGAAACGGGGTACAGTTTCTGATCTGCTGTAAAACGTGAAAATATCTTTGGGGAAAAATGAACAATAGCGTGCGAAAGTAGGGGCTTCGAGCTTTGAAACGAGCCGAAGTTTATTATCGTACGATCGTTTTTTACGGAATAACAACAGGTTGAATATCGTCGATTTCTCGAGAATCGGAAACTCCATGTTCAAACACTTCTCGCATCGACGAAAAGGCAAATTGATGTAAAAAGTTTGGAAAATCGTTGCGAATTCGTTCGAAAATTGTCTGTAAATATGTGATCAGCGTTAAGTTTTGATGTACAACGCTAATTACACGGTCTCCGGTGTCGTTATTGGAAGAACGGTCGGCCCGGGGATCCCTGCTATACGTTGCCTGTCGATGAGCGATATTTCACAAAAAATTGCAGGCTTCTTTTGCCGGAGGAAAAAGCGACAGGCCAACCGTGTTGGATTTCCACACTTCACGTACACGCGAGCATCGTTTCAGTGGCCAGGGGAACGAAAAGGGCTCCGATATGCGGTGTAATGTACACAGGCAGGATTTATTTCCAGCCTGGTAACGATCCCACGAAATTAATCCAGCATCCGTACAAGCGTCCCATAACACCGAGCAGATGAGAAAATTTATCTCGCAGAGAACAAAAAACAATTACTCTTCTTTTTATTCGGAATCAGTCATCGAACACCTGGAACGGTATACTGACAAAATTCCAACAGTGCTCCTAACGTTTTCTATTCAATATTTCCCATTTCCTTCAACGCTATAACTAAACACACCCATCACAATGGTTTGAGATTCTTTCAGTCGACAATCATTGAAATTATAAAATTCCTCTTGTGGGAAATTGTTCAACAGATTTATTCATCCAGACTATAATATAATTTTCCCAAAATCGGAACAAATTAAAATGTTATTTGAATCAATATAAATTAAGAACGTTCAGCACTTGGTAGTGGAAGTATTAAACGTTTCCTAGTATCAAATATTATTTATCTGTTGAATACAAATTTCGGAAGATAAATGAAAATGTTATTTTTATGAATCAATATAAATTAAGAGCGTAGGTAATGGAGGTATTAAATGTTTCCTAGTACTGAGATTAATTATCTATTATATGTCTCTATATTGCAGTGTTCATCGCAGTGATTACCATTTCACATTTTCCATAAAGTTAATTGAATTAATTCCGCGAACGTTGGTATTTTTCAACGTATGCCACTGTCGCGTTCAGTAAATTAATGAGATTCCCTTGTTCCGTGTGCTTCTTTTTCTTTTCTTTTTTTTTTTTTTAACATTCTCTGTGCAAAGGACGCGGTGCATTTCATCAAATGAATTAACAGTCAACGAGACGAACGATCGTCGGGAATAATTTTGTCAAGACGTAATGCAAATGTGTAATTATGCGTATTCTAAATAATTTTCTAATCGGACGTCATTTGGAGATTTTTCTTTCCGTCTGTGGTACCCTTTAATTAATTAAAGGGAAAAATTAATCAAGTAAAATAATTCTATTTCTATTTCTATTTTTTTTCTTTTCTATTTCTTTTTCTATTTCTATTTCTATTTTTTTTTTATAATTCTATTTCTATTTCGCATTTTAGTCAGACGTCACTCCTCGTGTCACTTTAATAAGACTTTCAAAAAATCTCGAACATTCGATCTCCAAGTCTTATTTTTCTTATACTTTATAATTTTATCGTGATGGTAGATCTCTGCTGCGATAGCAAACGATCGAGCTATCAGTTCCTACGATAAATTTTATCTCTCGAAATTTCAATCTGGCTAATTAAATTATTTTCACATTCCGTGTGAAGTCACAGTTTCGCTTAATGTTTAACAGTTACGGAGTAGTAACCAAGATCGTCCGAGATTGCGAAATCGGAATTTCTGGCTCGGAAAAACAAACTAACAACTTTCACGCGCATATCAGATAACAAATAATCTCGATAAAAATCAGTTCCGTCGTACCATAGTGATTCCCGACTAGAGTTCAAGTATCACGACGTAGTTTGTATGTCACGGATATCGGCGTGGATATCGAACGATGGTAATCAGAGTATCGAAAATCGTGTATCGATGTTATAATCGATAACCGGGCCCACGGCCCTGCTACTTGTCAACGTAAATTCGATGCGATTTCTGCTCCCCCACTTAATTTTGGCTGCAGGAACCTCAAGCTAAATTAGGGTTTCATTGCTAGGTCGAAGCTAATTCGATTCCCGAGAAAATTCTCTATGCCGATGATGCAGCTTGATTGGAAGTAGTGGTACTGATGAACTCGCGTAATGAAGCAGAATTTTCAAACGCGCACGTGTGTGTCTCTCTCTCTCTCTGTGTGTGTGTGTGCAGACGCTTTTGAAAATTACCTTCATTCCCCTCGGATTCTTATAAAACAAATTATATGAATTTTCTAGATTAATTTCATTCAGCTTTATCAATTGAATTTATATCGCAAGCGGGGGTCCCCGTTGATGGAAATTTAACAAATGTTTATTAACACGATTTTGTGTACGCTCGCACATTTCTGAACAATATTACACGCTGCGTGTGCGCAATAACATTCACCGAAAGGGGCCAATGTATTAAATAAATGATATTAACGGGAAGTATATTTTTAAAAAATTTTACAAGTTTAAATAAAGCTTATATAGCCGCCCAAAAATTGCGCTATTAAACCGCTTCGTTTTTTAGTTTAATTAATTATGAATTAACGGGGAGTATATTTAAAAAAAATTTTAGAAGTTTAAATAAAGTTTATATAGCCGCCCAAAAATTAAAATATTAGACCGCTTCGTCTTTTAGTTTAATAAATTATGAATTAACGGGGAGTATATTTAAAAAAAATTTTAGGAGTTTGAATAAAGCTTAGGTGCCTAGCCTGGAGGTATAGCCTCACAAAAATTGCGCTGCTAGTCTGCTTCAGTTTAATTAATTATGGTCGCCCTTTTCTAGTTTTCACGTGCTGACCACTAATAACAATTAAAGTTACACTTTCGGCAGGGTATTTGCAATTATTTGTGGGACGGTGTTCGCATTAATTTTTCTAATGGTACGTACCTTCATCTCCTCCACTAAAAGTTCATTGTTATAGTTGAGGTCTGGTTGCTCAGGTGCAAATTGGTGTAAGTAATACGCGTTGCGTTCCGGTCGCCAGGTCCATGCCGGTCCACCGAACACACTCACCTGCGTAAGAAGAACAATACCTAAATACTCACTGTATTAAACAATTTTACGAGTTAAAATTGTCCGTCCATAAACAATTTTGTGAGTCAAACACTCTCGCAACCGAAATTGTCATAGACGCAATCAGTGTTTCCAGCTTTGTGTAAAATGAGAATTTTCTGCATCATAAAAGCTAATTTTTATAAAAGAGAAAATTACGTTCGCTTGTGGTTGAAAGCACGAATGTTGTTCAAAATAACGAAATGCGTATGGTCATGTAGCTTCGTTTTAATTAATATTGAAACCGCTGTACCAAAAATATAACTCGTGTATAATTTTTATTATTATTATTACTATTGCTACAATTCCATCATTTACGAAGCTTCCCGAGCTAATTTTTTATCGAAGCAGCAGCTAATAATCTCTGCTGCAATAGTATGTTTTACGATCTACCGATTCGCGTTCAGCGGCGCAGAAAAATGCAGAATTTCCCAACTTTTTCTCCAATAAAAATTGCCAACCGATAAACCAATAGCTTTACACGGAGAATTTTAATCAGACCGTAGAAAGTTGGTGCAAAATTTGCAGCTAATTATACTCCAAATAATAACGAATTCGTTCCGCCAATTTTAGCAATTTTCCACGAATCCATGAGTTTTCTTAGAAAACTGTTTTCACCAAACCTAGCAATTTTCCTAAAATTTAGATTTCCCCAGATCTAGAAATTTTCCTCAAAAGCAATTTTCTTAAAATTTAGGTTTTCCCCTGACCTAGAAATTTATCTAAAATTTAGGAGATTCCCTAAGATCTAGAAATTTTTCTAAGAAGTTTTCCTATCTAAAAATTTTCCTAAATTTTAGATTTCCCCAAATGTAGAAATTTTCCCCAATAGCAATTTTCCTAAAATTTAAGTTTTCTCCGGATCTAGAAATTTTCCCCAATAGCAATTTTCCCAAAATTTAAGTTTTCCTCAGATCTAGAAATTTTTCTAAAATTTAGAAGTTTTCCTCAGATCTAGAAATTTTCCTAAAATTTAGATTTCCCCAGATCTAGAAATTTTCCTCAAAAGCAATTTTCGTAAAATGTAGGAGTTTTCCCCGGATCTAGAAATTTTTCTAAAATTTAGAAGTTCTCCTCGGATCTAGAAATTTTCCCCAAAAGCAATTTTCCTAAAATTTAGAAGTTTTCCCCGATAGAAATGTTGCAAAAATTTAAAAGTTCTCCCAGATCTAGAAACTTCCCTCAAAATCAATTTTTAAAAATTATAATGATCAGATGGTAAACTTACCCAATTGTTTGGTGGCGCTTTGGTGCCATTTCCCATGTGTTTGCCCTCATGCCACACGTAGAAGTCATCGTATGGTTTGATACCCTCCAAACTCTTCTGGAACCATTCGTGCTTGTCAGAGGAATGATTAGGCACGAAGTCCATGATCATTTTCAGGTTCTTGCTGTGTGCAATGTCCAGCAAGTCCTCGAAGTCCTTCATTGTCCCAAAGACGGGATCGATGTCGGTGAAATTGGAAATGTCATAACCAAAATCTACCATTGGGCTTGGATAAATCGGAGACACCCAGAAAGCGTCGACGTGAGACTCGACCAGATGATCTAGCTTGCTTATGATACCTGAAAAATCATTCGTCGATTACTCAGTTTTTTCTCAATGTGTTTGCAATTACTGTCCACATTAATATAGAACCTCGTTGAATAATATCAAGATAAGACTATTCTATTTTCAGTTTCTAATCTTCGTTATGATCACACATTATTTAAAAACAATGATTTTCTTAGTCAAGGTGCACGCTTTGATTCTTTCGCTAATTGCATCCGCAATGCACTGCGCAGTGCAACTGCTTTGCTCATCGTGCGAAATTACGTAAATCCCGTACACAAATCAAAACGCGTCACGAGAAGTACAGAAGTAAACGCGATTATGTTTCTGTTAATCAGGTGTATAGTGGATCCAGAAAAAACCTACATTTCTAATTCCCGAAAAATTGCCGATACTTAAATTGTTATAACTTTCTTAGGAAAAATAGGACAACCCTAAATCAGGGCTCATTTTAAAGCTAGGTATACTCCACTGTAATAGGTTGTCCCAAAAGCTTTAACACCGAAAGAAAAATTGCAATAATTTCTAATTCAATCGAATAATGTAATTAAACGAGTGAGAGCTAGCAAAATAATTTTTGGGACAGCATAATATAACGAATTTCATGGTTTATTATTTTTTATTGCAAACTTTTATCTTCCTCGGTGGGAATAGGTTCGAGTATAAAGAGTAATACGTCCGCGTTTGGACGGACAGCTATTATGGTTGTTCTTCGGGCAGTTCGTTGCAACCGGGAGGAGGCTAAACGTCAAAGAAGGGAAAAAGATGGCCGAGAAAGAACGTGTGCGCGCTTACCTCTCAAATCACCGACGCCATCCCCGTCGCTGTCTTTAAAGCTCCTGGGATAAATCTGATAAAGCGACATTGTCCGCCACCATTCCTGGCCACGTTGATCGTGTCCAGCAACCGCGTACAATGACATTACACAGAACAGTATTATCGCCTTCATGTTTCCTAAACACACGAAACGCTCGAGTCAGCGCGGATCCCACGAGTTCATTAAAACTATAGACTTTGATTAAGTTCCGCAACCTGTGCGTCACGAATCAAGTGCAAAATTCTACGTTGATGGGAATGAGTGCATCAACAATTTTCTAACAGCCACCCCACAATTTTCTAATGATCACAAAAAAAATTCTATGTGTGCAACTATTCCACAATTTTCTAATTCCCTCTCCACAATTTTTTTAATTGTCGCCAATAAAATATAAAATTCTATATTGATGGGATTGAGTGCACCTATTCAAAAATTTTCTAATGGCCACCCCACAATTTTCTAATGATCACCCAAAAGAAAAAAAAAAATTATATGTGTGCACCTATTCAACAATTTTCTAATGCCCTCCCCACAATTTTTTTTAATTGTCACGAGTAAAATATAAAATTCTACGTTGATTTGAACGAGTGCACCTATTTCACAATTTTCTAATAGCCACCCCACAATTTTCTAATGATCACAAAAAAATTCTATGTGTGCACCTATATTCAACAATTTTCTAATACCTTCCCCAGAATTTTTTTAATTGTTACAAATAAAATATAGAATTGTACATTGATGGGAATGAGTGCGCCTATTCAACAATTTTCTAATGTCCACCCCACAATTTTCTAATGATCACCCAAAAGAAAAAAAAAATAATTCTATGTGTGCACCAATTCAACAATTTTCTAATGCCCTCCCCACAATTGTTGTAATTGCGCCCAATAAAATATAAAATTCTACGTTGATTTGAACGAGTGCACTTATTTTACAATTTTCTAATAGCCACCTCACAATTTGTTAACTCGCACCAATAAAATATAAAATTTTGCGTCAACGTGAATGAGTGTTGGCACGAACTGTATCGTCTGCTACGTTGATAAACGTGAGTGTATATCGTGCATAGTAATTTGCGTTGCGGCTATTTTGGCGAATGACCTATAAAACCGAGAGGAATTGATCTTAACAAGACTGATCATATTGTTGTTCACTAATTTACAGAATCTCGGTTAGTAAATGTCACGATCGATTTCTTGGCGTGTGTATGTATGTGTGTGTGTACGGGGATCGTATGCGATGAATATGATGCGTCCTTTGATTACCGTGCGTATGCAGCCCAATTAGTTCGAACTGATGCCGGCAGCAACGTTACAACAACACTACGGCGAAATCTAATGGCATCGGCCCCCTTTTATACCCGCATTGTGTAATTCAAGCGGAGTAGGGTCTATCTAAAGTTTCTTATACATACACAGGTGACGAATGTGCCTCCCACAGTGGCCAGTAATTTGATATACTGGTAGGTCGTGAAGATATTGTAGATATTGCATAATTCATATTAACGACAAATTTCTGATCTTTCAATCCTTCAACTTAGATATCTGTTATTAATCTGAAAATCTTTTAGAAACTCACCTTCCCTCTCAGCACCTTTTGAATCGGAAAAATTAAAACCTTTAAATTATTTAAGGCGGATTGGAATGGAAACATCCAGCTCTTTTGTCTTTGAACGATTTTAATAAGCTGGAAACAATGTATGTGGATATCTAAAAAATTTGTAAAAGTCTTTCCAATATTTTAAATACCAACTCAATTTTATTATTAATGTAGCCTGCATACTACAGACAAGAAAATGCAAAACTATTTCGTAAAATAATATTGCTGAAAAATTCAGATGTTTCAGCAATGTTAAATATTTCGATAAATTAATTAGCACTGCAAAAGAAGCAAAGGAGAGTTAATTTTGTAATATTTGCTTAACTCTCGCATTTCAACAAAATTGACAAAGTAATAAGTTATCATATAGAAATGATAAGTTTGATAGCATAGAGTGTTATCATATACATTCATTTCGTGATCGACTACGATAAATATAACGATCAGCCGGATGAGCTCGTTTCATTAATGGAAAAATTTGATGATACACTATGTCACCCTATCTTGAATGTTCATCTCGCGTCGCGATTATGTTCGTTTAGTTTTTAACACGGACGTTTTGATCAAAACAACAGGAACATAATTCTCTGGTGTTGCGTAGATAGAGATCGGACGCGGCCAGTCAGCGTCAAGTGGTAAAAAACAAAATTATAGTGGTACGACATTTTGAGAACAGATGATCAGATATAAATTTCATGAAACGCCGCAAACGTTACGTGACAATAGAAAAATATGAAAAGTGCGATATAAAATTCTATATTTTCTGTTTTCTCAAAATGGTGTGTAAATTAAATTGTAAAATTCTCCAAGTAACTTTCCTTGTTTGTATGTGTACCTCACAACTTGGCTCTAGTTTCAAAGCATTGCATAATGTTAAACAATTTGGCAATCCACTGTTATTATAGTATTAGATTTATTTTTACACAAAGAAATTTCAATTGTATCGTTACTTGCCGTAGAAAGATAATGATCACGTGTCATCAAGAAAATGGGATTCCAGGACTGTTTGAAGTCAACATAGTCTGCATTAGAACTTTTATTTTGCCGCGTTTGCGCTCGGTTATGTCTACGGCGCTGAACAAGTAATCAACCTAAGTGTGGCTATCTCAAAACGGACATATTCCAAGGATACAAACCTCTACTTCGGATTGAGAACAATTATTCTTGCAAATCCACTTTCCGTTAACAACGGACAAAGAAACTAACAACGGGTCTATTAATTTGCACGTAATTGAATTAATTTGTACATCGAATTTAACTGGACGAACGTTGAGAAATGATTCAGCACTGTTCCTTGCGAGGTAAAAATTCCGAGGTTCATCCTAATTGCACCCTCGAGCAGTATACTGCATCACGTAACTAAAGATTTAAGTGGTCCCTCGGGAATCGTGCGAACGAGAGTTACACCGTTTGTTGTTTTCCGGGCGCGTTTCTGTTACATTTAGTTGCTGAAAGTTTCTCAGCTGCGTTGCGTTTCCAGCAACCGAATAACCGAAAAAGAATGGCCAGGTGTTTGATCAAATTAATTGTAAAATTTATAAGTTATAGTAGATAAATGTAGTGTACGTATTGGTTAAACTTCACCTCGAGAACCCAGAAATTTTTTACTTTTTACTACACCGTCCCCTAGGTTTTGGCGAGAAAATTCCAAAAATCGAAGTTACAAGTCGAGGAATTCACCGGTTCAAAAGTTACAAGTGTTTAAAGTATAACTCTTTAACCAGTAAATTCCTCGTCTTGGAACTTCAATTTTCGGCACTTTCTCGTCAAGATGTACGGGATTATATATGAAAAAGTTGAAAATTTCTGGGTTGCCAAGGTGAAGTTAAGTAAACACGAAACTGGTGTAATTTAGTGGGAAATAAGATACATGATTATTTTTATTGAAGCTTCGTAGTGTACAGAAAGTACATATAAATATGCACGTCTAACTACATAGTTCCATCAAACACACTGTATTTCACACTTTATGTTAATAATGAAGTAGCATCGGTCGTTCTACAGCTTGGTCAGCACCAATATTGCATAAGGAGGTAAACTAAATTCCTCCTTCTTCGCGGGACAGAATCGGGCCCTAGCATTGAGGAAAAATACAAAATATTATTAAACAAGCTTCTACGTTTCGTAAATATTTGATTTCATTTAATATCCATTGTCAAATATTAAACTTACCCCTGGTGGTGGTGTAACTCATCATCGGTCGTGTAGTATATTCTCGATCTGCAATGCGGATCCTTGAGTACGTCCAGGTTCAGGTACTCTTCGTTGGGTCCAAGGTTCAGTATTGCATAGACGGATCCTTGTAATTTTGTTTCTCTGTGAAAAAAAAAGAAACAAATAATTCCAGAAGATTCGACGCCCCAATCGCAGATCTTTTCCACACAGAAAAATTATAAATCACCGAATTACACGTTCGGCTGCGCAAGCATCATATTTACCTGGCGATAAAGAGAACATTTTCGGACAACAGTTCATCAGTCAGATTTCCATGTTTCAGGGCTTGGGATTCTTTCTTCAGACGCGCCATCTTCACGTAGAAGTTGTAGAAAGAGTGGGGATCCTTTTTCTGCGCTTCCAAATTGAGAACCTTGTAATTGTCATTGACTGGGATCCATGTTGTCTTGTTCGTGGAGAATCCTAAGAACGTATCATAATTTTATAACGCGCCGTAACCATGCAGCCATTTAAATTTAATTTGAATTTGGAGGAATTTTCGAAGTAAAATTAAATTTAAGTAAAATTATATGAATAATAAAAATAAAAGGAAAATTTTATAATAAATTTAAATTTAATTTGAATTTAGAGGGATTTTCAAAGTAAAATTAAATTTAAGAAAAATTCTATGAATAATAAAAATAAAAGGAAAATTTTATAATAAATTTAAATTTAATTTGAATTTAGAGGGATTTTCAAAGTAAAATTAAATTTAAGTAAAATTCTATGAATAATAAAAATAAAAGGAAAATTTTATAATAAATTTAAATTTAAGAGCAGAACCCACCAGCAGAGACGCTGCTGTCCCATTGGAATGGAGATCTGGCCGGATCTCTGGACTTTTTCTCGTATTCTTTCGGACCCGCTTGACATCCTTCCGGGTCCTGAGTGTCTTCATAGGATATCTTTTCATCCACCATTCCGATTTCATCGCCGTTGTACGTCACAGCCACTCCGGGCAGTACGAAAATCATTACCATTACCGCTCGGGCTCGGTTGGGCCCGAATCGGGTCATCAGTCTCGGGTTGTCGTGGTTGCCCTCCTGCAAAAAGATTGCTCGCGACACTTATCCGATGCTACCGCCGTTCGTCCTCGTAGGACTGTGAAAGAAATATTTTAACACATTTTTGGAAGAGTTTTAACCAGTCGAAAATACCTTTAATTTCTGTGGGTGTTTCTATTGTTTCTACTACTGCCATGAATGTGCACAATATTGCTGAAGTATTACAACAGTATTTTAAAAAAATATTTTTCTGGGCAAGGTTTTCTCGTAAATAAAATATTATAATCTTCAAGATTTACTAGGCACCAAGCTTTTAATCATAAAGCTTCCTAAGCGTTAAAAAATTTTAAATTTTTGCCCAGTTCCTATATTAATAAATTTCCCCTTCTGTAATACCAAATATTTAATTCTTTTATACTCGGTAGAACCTAGCCAAAATAATTTATTTTCAAAATAGGTTATTTATTTTTCGATTCTCGTGTTTCTGAGCATCGACACGTGCCAAAAATCAACTCTCATATCAATTCTCACAAAATCAGAGTAATTTAATTAATGAAACCACCAACTGGAAATTTAAAATGTATTATAGGGGATGCTAACCCTTTTGAATTCGAAAGACTCCAATAAAATTCGGTTTATCTGGATATCTTGTAATAAAAATGAATTTCCAAACCCGGCCAAAAAATGTGTTAAAAAATCGGGGAATCCGCTAGTTGGCAATTAAGTTTTAGGTATGATACTAACCACCCAGTTAGCCGTGGCGCCATTCGGCATGTTGTCCATCCAGGTGTCGATGATGTTCTTGAAATCGGAAGCTGACGCATCGTTTCCCAAGCCAGTGACGAAGCCGAAGTTGAACGGGAAGCTGGCCCCGGCATTATAGAACTGCAGCGTATGTTGCAAGTCCGTGTACGCCTCTATCATCATCACTTTATCGCCTTTGTACTGGTCGAGGATTTTTCTCCATCCTCTCACGATCTCATAAGTTCGAGGCTGATCCTTTGTGTATATTTTCACCGTGTACGTGTAATTATTCGGATTGTCCGTGAGATTTGACAGCGGCTCGTCCGCGAACGTTTGATTCTCGCAGAGTCGAGGAACGGCGTCCACTCGGACTCCGTCGATTCCCTTGTCCAGCCAGAACTTGAGAATGTCCTGCAAATCAACGGACACTGTTAAATAAATCGAGCCCTCGATTATAAACAATTAATCTTATTTTTTAAATATTTTTCCGCGATCCAGCCGTCGAAGACGCGTTTTGTCTCGTTTAGACGTCCGTGAAAACTTTGAAAAATTTTTTCCATTGCCGAAACCACCCCAGATTTAAAGTGCGAAGCTTCCCCTTTGCAACGAGTGCTCGAAACTTAATCTACGATTTTTTTAAGCCTAGTTATTCAATTTTTTAACGGAAGGTGTGCCGCGAAGCTGAAGACTCGGTGCTGTCTCGAAAATGTAACAAATTCAAACGTCTGTAAAAACATTGATAATTTTTTCTCGGAAATGAATCTACCATAGATTTAAAGATCGAAGCTTCCCCTTTGCAACGAGTGCTCGAAACCTGATCTACGATTTTTTTAAACCTAGTTATTCAATTTTTAACAGGAGGTGTGCCGCGAAGCTGAAGACTCGGTGCTGTCTCGAAAATGTAACAAATTCAAACGTCTGTAAAAACGTTGATAATTTTTTCATGGAACTAAATCCACCGCAGATTTAAAGTTCCAAGCTTCCCCTTTGCAACGGGTGCTCGAAACTTGATCTACGATTTTTTTAAGCCTAGTTATTCAATTTTTTAACGGAAGGTGTGCCGCGAAACTGAAGACTCGGTGCTGTCTCGAAAATGTAACAAATTCAAACGTCTGTAAAAACATTGATAATTTTTTCTCGGAAATGAATCTACCATAGATTTAAAGATCGAAGCTTCCCCTTTGCAACGAGTGCTCGAAACTTGATCTACGATTTTTTTAAGCCTAGTTATTCAATTTTTTAACGGAAGGTGTGCCGCGAAACTGAAGACTCGGTGCTGTCTCGAAAATGTAACAAATTCAAACGTCTGTAAAAACATTGATCATTTTTTCTCGGAAATGAATCTACCATAGATTTAAAGATCCAAGCTTCCCCTTTGCAACGAGTGCTCGAAACTTGATCCATGATTTTTTCTACTCGATTTATAGAGCTCCGAATCAAAGGTGTACCGCCACCTTTGCAGTAACGAAGGCCTTACAAGACCAAAAAACTTGTTCCTCATTTTGGTTCCATAAAACAGCGAAAAAAATCGTACTCCAATTTTTAAGGTCTCGTTGCAAAGCGAAGGCTTCAGTCTTCATATCTGTGGAAGATTCATTGACGAGAAAAATTTTTTGATGCCTCCACAGAGGTTTGAATTTGTAGCATTTTTTTCGGAAAAACGGGTCTTCAGTTTCTCTTCCGCTGCATCGTGTAAAAATGTCTCAGAGGAAAATGAATAATTGTGTGCGATGGTAGAGGCTTCAATCTTTAAAATGAGTCTTCGTTTAGGGTTGTAATATTTTTTTTAAGGAAGTTATCATAGTTTAAATATTGACGACTTTTCGAGAATCGGAGTGTGAAAATGTTTTTTGATTGTTATTATTATTGCAAAATTACCTGTATCTCCTGTACTACTTTTTCGTTGTAGTAGTTAAGATCGGGTTGCGCCGCCAAGTACTGATGGTAATAATAAGCATCTCGTTCTTGTCGGTATGTCCAGGCTGGTCCACCGAATATACTGAGCTGCACGAAGAGCATAATTTGTAATTCATTGGGATGGTAAAAAATTGATAATTAATTCGAATCAGTTGTCTAATAATTTTCCTAGATTCGCGATTTTTTTGACCTCATTTTATCAATATTTTCTTCTTTTCTTTTCTATTTCATGCATTTCACTTATTAAACAAAATTCAATATATGAAACATATATTAAAGTCCTTAAGAAAAGAATTTTTTATTTGACTATTTCTATTTCAAAATTTACTGTCAACCCAAAATGCAATCACGAATTATTGCAATACAAAATGGCACTGGTTCGACCGAACACAGGTTGTTAACAATCACTATGGACAATAATAAAGCAGCGGTAACGTTGGCTTGTTTAAATCGTTTCTACATTTCCGTACACGCCGATGAAAAATAAATTTCCCGAGTACGCATTTTAATACCCATTCATTGGACGCGATACAATATTTGACGTAAATCGAATACTTTATGAAATTCAGTATCATCCTTTCTCTCGCGAGATACGCATGGAAATTACGAACTGGAATCCGAGCATGCAAAAACGTTGAAGTTAATCATCGGTATGAGCCAGAAATGTGGAAACGTTCCAACGATGCGCATCAATGAATCGAAATAATTTTTTTCTTGAAAATATCCCCGTACAATATCATCTTTTATAACGAAACGAACGGTTGCTTATTCTCTGGTTATGGGAACACATTATTTTCTTTATTCTCCGAAGGCTTTGCAACTGATTATAACATTTTCATTAGTTTTTGCAAAATTTGCAAGAATTTCAATGATTTCTTTTCTGGTCAAATGCTCACTTTCTTTTTTACTCCAGGAATAAATTATTTTCTTCAGTCTTTGCAGAATTTGCATGAATTGCAATATTTTCTCTTGTGGTGAAATGAATGTTTATTCCTTAATTATTGAAACTTGTACTGTATCACATAGAAATTATTCAGTTTTTTAATTAATTTATATAAGCCCCCTGACTGTCAATAATTCCAATATGTCGAAAATGGTAATATTTGAAAATGGTTTAAATATTTTTATAGTATTTATCCTCTTTTCAATGTATAATTTGCCATGAAAGAAATGTCTATAGATGCCACACTAGTCTGTACATCTCGCAGACAATAATATCGAATTCGTTCTAATAATAAACTAACAGTAATAAAAATTGTGTAACGTGTGAACAATTGACAGTGAAGAACAATAAACTCACCCAATTGTTTGGCGGCTGCCTGGTGCCATTCACCACCTTGCCCTTGTGCCAGACATAGTAGTCGCTGTACGGTTCGATATTCTGCAAGCTCTTCTGGAACCATTCGTGCTTATCCGAAGTATGGTTGGGAACGAAGTCGATGACCACCTTCAGGTTTTTGCTGTGAGCAACTCGCACCATACGCTCGAAATCCTTCATCGTTCCAAAAATTGGATGGATGTCACGGTAGTTGGAAATGTCGTAACCGAAGTCGGCCATGGGGCTGGGATAAAATGGCGACACCCAGAATGCATCGATGTAGGACTGTTTCATGTGATCCAGCCTGCTTGTGATACCTGCGACCATGAAACCGTTCGTTGGGAAAAGAAACTTATTTTAATAAATTTATTAAAGAAAGAAACTTACTTTAATAAATTTATTTTTAGTAAAAGAATCGACTAAAATTCACATTGACTGAAGCATTGAATCATTATACGATCTATCGATGGGAAGATGCTATAGATCAGTGCTGGGCACATTTGCCTGAATCGAGGGGAAAGCGTCCCCACCATAGGGCCCACTGTCCCCTCCCTGTGAGCGTCGTTGCCATGGAGAAGGGACGCCAGATGAGGGGAGGGAGCAGGAATCGAGGGGAACAGGTTACCCTCTCCCTGCCAGAGGCGGAGCATGCGCGACAGGGACCCGTCACGTGACCGGACTGTGGCGGAAGAGGGGGTAACAGCGCGACAGAAGGGGCAGTTAGAGTGGGGACAGTTAGAGTGGGGGCAGTTAGCGTAGGGGCAGTTAGAGTGGGAACAGTTAGAGTGGGGGCAGCTGGAGTGGGGACAGTTAGAGTGGGGGCAGTTAGAGTGGGGGCAGTTAGAGTGGGGACAGTTAGAGTGGGGGGCAGTTAGAGTGGGGGCAGTTAGAGTGGGGGCAGTTAGAGTGGCGGCAGTTAGCGTGGGGACAATTACAGTGGGGGCAGTTAGCGTGGCGGCAGTTAGCGTGGGGACAATTACAGTGGGGGCAGTTAGAGTGGGGGCAGTTAGAGTGGGGGGCAGTTAGAGTGGGGGCAGTTAGAGTGGGGGCAGTTAGAGTGGCGGCAGTTAGCGTGGGGACAATTACAGTGGGGGCAGTTAGCGTGGCGGCAGTTAGCGTGGGGACAATTACAGTGGGGGCAGTTAGAGTGGGGGCAGTTAGCGTAGGGGCAGTTAGAGTGGGAACAGTTAGAGTGGGGGCAGTTAGAGTGGGGGCAGTTAGAGTGGCGGCAGTTAGCGTGGGGACAATTACAGTGGGGGCAGTTAGAGTGGCGACAGTTAGCGTGGGGACAATTACAGTGGGGGCAGTTAGCGTGGCGGCAGTTAGCGTGGGGACAATTACAGTGGGGGCAGTTAGAGTGGGGGCAGTTAGAGTGGGGGCAGTTAGAGTGGGGGCAACGCACGGACGACAGGCTGGTGGGGGAAGCAAGCGTTGGAGGGGCCCCTAGCACCGCTGCAAATCGCAGTAACTCGTCAAACTATGTTTTCTGAGAGATGGTGGCTAAAATCATAAAAACTGTCCACTCCACTGTTCACTCTTCTACATCACGAGAGTGTAATGGACAGCCATAACGCCCTCAGCTAGCTTCTCTCGAGAAACAGATAACGCAAAGCGAAATGTCAAAGGGGGAAAAAGATGGCCGAGAAGAACGCGGGGTAGACTCACCGTTCAAATCACCGATGCCATCTCCGTCGCTGTCTTTATAGCTCCTGGGATACACCTGGTAGAGAGACATCGACCTCCACCATTGCTCCTTAGCGTCGACAGTCATTGCGTGCAATGACAGCGCGCAAAATAGTATTATCGTCTTCATCTTTCCCGAAGACACGAACTCCTTTGATTAGTTTTGCAGCTCCAATCAGCAAAGAAACTGTCACACGTTCTCGCGACTTTTGCGACACTCGATGACACCGTCGGCTTTTTATACTCGAAGGAAAGTCGGGTTGTTGCGTTAGGCGAAGATATTCCGCGACAGGTGATAATAACATTGGTGTATGTGATAAATAGGCTGTGAAAGTTCGTGCACGATAAATATGCAAAATTCGTGTGACATTTATGCGCGAAAAACAGGGAAACTGTGCGGAGTATGTAGGTGTGTAAAACATGTAGTATGATAAATTATTGTACTTGTAATATTAGTATTATTATATTAATATACAATATTCGTGAAATACTTATTATTCCGATACACTGTAATTCGCGTGACGATAAATTGCAAGGACTTTTTCCAAATTTAATGTTGTTGATCGATGACGTTCGTATGTCAAAATTAATTTATACTACGTCACACGAGGTAATCGGCGTGCATTTACTCCGATATCGTTCTGGCACGCTTATTGGTGCTTGGATGTCCTCGTTATTGAAAATACTTGAAATCTTCGATCATTCAGAGAACCCTAAATTATTTTATAACGCAGTATTAATTTTTTCACCACAGTCACCGGGAATATTTTTTAAACGTATGTCCCTATTGATTTGTTTAACGTTAAACCTATAGTTCACAATTTCTGGTAATTTGTTTGAACGAGTCTTAATTGTACGTCATCAAGTTTTAAGCAATAAACAAAAGAAGCACCTAACGAGGTGAGAAGCAAAAATTTCCCGCTCATTTATTTTATGTGAAATTCATTAGGAATGACAGCAGGGGGAACTACAAAACGATAGGACGATATTTATTTGCAATTTAAAATTACACGGCACGGTCGCTCCCCGCCGAACTATTTTTAACAAAGTCATCGGTGCAAAAGGGCTCTGTGCAGTCTTACCGTATGAAAGTTAAATACCTTAAAGCTCAAAAGAGCTCCCGGGGTAAATTTAGACGGAGCCTGAGGTCTCGCGGCATTCTTTATGAATTTCATAAATGAACAACGGCAAAACCTGCTGGCGCTTGAATTAATAAGCAGCACTAACGATTCAATATTTACCTTGAGCGCTCGCTAAACAACCATACGCTTTTCGAAGCAAATAGCCGGATTCAGCAGCCATGTTTTATTTACACTGATTTAGGTGTGCTTGCACCTCAAGTTGTCTTCTCAACCATTCCCTTACTTTAACACTTTGATTCTCCAAAAGTCGTCAATATTTAAACCAGAACTGTTCACAGAACGCCCCTTCGGGCTGGAAGCCACGCCCCTCCGGGCGCGAAGCCACGCCCCTGCGGGGAATAGCGCTTGTATTTGTCACACGCGTTGTCACAGCAACGTGGCCAGCTTCCCCCACTCCTCTAAGTCACGTGCCAAAATTTTCACAGACGTTTGAATGCATTTTTCAGGAAAAACGCATCTTCGGTTTCTTGTCTCCTACGTTACGGGAAAAAATATTTTGGAACAGAATGAACGATCGATTGTGAAAGTAGAGGATCCAAGCTACAAAATCAGTTAAAATTTATCGTGGTGCGATCATTTTTTAGGAAGTTATCGCAGCTCGAATATGGACAATTTCGTGTTCGATTACTTTTTTGATGCACCGTACGCGTCCCCTGGCTGAAACGGCCGAGCATTTAATTAACGGAGTAATTAACGCGTGCATCGGTCCCGGGGTGCCAAAAGCCGGGAACAATGGCTTTATAAACCATGACCTCCGACAGACAGGCTTCTCGTGATCGGCGCAAACCGATTCGCACAATCCAGTGGCGGGGTAATTAGGTCGAACGACTCGAATGAGTGGCGGAAGAATCGTTGTTTTCCAACCCGGGGGAGAAACCTCGGCCAATCAGCACGCGTAATTTACCATTTTTAGTAGTTTACCAGATTTAGTATGCCGAGCGACGGTATCGCGGAGACAATGATCTAGTATGCCGCGAGACCTTCGAGCCACACCATGCAAACACAGCCCAAGTTCACGTAAACAGAGCCTCTGCTAAAATTCCGTAGCTCCAACGTAAACAGAACGCATTAGATTGTCACCGGTATGTATTTACGTTGCAAATCATTATGCAAACTCCTGTTTACTTATTCGACGTTTCGATTAAGATATACCATCGTATGTCACGCTTTAGTACGGTGTAACATTTTAAAAATTGCACCAGTCGACTTGAATTTCATTTTTTGAGATATTAGGATTACTGGGTTACCAAAAAATTCTTTAAAATTGGCATAGTGGCACAGTTGCATCTCCTATCATTATATGCCACTATTTAAAATGATATAACTTTTTCAACAGTGCACTATAATTGTTTTTTGAGGCGATATGCTTACTAGCTTGCCAAAAAATTTTTAAAAATTGGCATAGTCGCATCTCCTATCATATGCCATTATTTAAAACGGTATAATTATTTCGAAATTGCACTAGAATTATTTTTTCTGAGGAGATAGGATTTACTAGCTTTCCAACAAATTGTTAAAAATTGTCATAGTAGCACAGTCACATCTTCTATCATTATATGCCATTATTTAAAATGGTATAACTATTTTAAAATTGCAGTAGAATTTTTTTTTTGTGGAGATAGGATTACTAGGTTACCAAAAATTTTTTTGAGATATTAGGATTACTAGCTTACCAAAAAATTTTTAAAATTTTCATAGTGGCACAGTTGCATCTCCTATCATTATATGCCACTATTTAAAACGGTATGACTATTACAAAATTGCACTAGAATTTTTTCTTTTAAGGAGATAGGATTATCAGCTTACCAAAAAATTGTTAAAAATTGGTATAGTGAGATACTCGCACATCTCCAAGTAATATTAACAGTCAAAATGACCCACAGGAAGTAAACAAGTGTGTAAAATGGCATTACTATTTCGGCGTGGATCGCAGCACATCTAAACACCGGCTTTAACGAGATTCCAACGATCCTGCGCTTCTAAAAATTCAATTCTCCTAGTTGCGTGGAAATGTGATAATGAATGCATTCTCGTATAATGCTCTGCGATTCTCAAAGGCACGACAAGGACATTTACGGATGCGTGATAGAGGAGTTTAATGCGAAATACCCTCGAAGAAAACGATTAAACTTAAAAATGGTGATTTTCATAATTTTGTATCGTTCATAACGTTTCTATCCACTGCGTGATAAGTTTAATGCGAAATACCCTCGAAGAAAACGATTAAACTAATTTCTAGCGATCGTCGAATAATACAATGAAACACCAAAATGGTGATTTTCATAATTTTTAATCGTCTACAACGTTTCTAACCACTGTCAAAACGTTGATAGCATAACTCAGAAAATATTAGCTCGAGGTATCGGTACGATCACACACGCGGAGTCTATCAATGCGATTTTATGGAACGATAAATCTTCGTGTCCCGGCCGCGTTCCCTTCGTTTGCCGTCAATACAGACATAATCCAGGCGCACGATTTCCGTCGGGCAATTGTAATCGAGTTTACGATTCGGCAAATCGAACACGAAACGATAGATCACCGGCGTCGGCTAAACGCGAGGCTATGAGTGTCATCCGCATTGACAATTGCCAGCTTTTCATTGGACGACCTTGTCCAGGTTCCGTTTCAGTGAATATGCTCGTTCACGAGGTCTGCGTCCCAATGCGGTCTGCTCGCGGGAACTCGGGTAATATAAATTGTAATCAGATAGCTAACCCGACGAAGGGAAAAGTTCGGGAAGTCTCGAAAGTCCCGCAGGCTATTGTAAAATCCTGCAGGATCCGCGAGAAGCATTCACTTTTCAAACTTTCTTAACAGCGTCCCTCGGTCACGGACGCGCGCGAACTATTGCGTGAATTTTCAAACCGATTTTCATTATCGCCTTCGGTTTCCGAGATACGCACCAAGCCACGCCCCTGCGGCCCCGAAGCCACGCCCCTACGGGCGAAACTCTGTTGCTTTCAACTCTCCTGAATATAATCTATTTTTTGTAACATTTAACACTTCGAGTGCCGAACCAGAACCCTAAAAAATTCCATGAAACCAAAGCAAGTTATTTAATGAAACAAAAATTGAAAATAATCATATGTGTGATATTGAGTGGGCTTCCAACTTTCTTGCATTTTACAGATTCCAATCAAATTTGGTACAATGAACATATTTAACGTAAAAATTCATTTTAAAACCTGGACAAATAATTCCGTCATCCATATCTGGGTGACATGGCGGTCAACGTGTTAATTAATTTTTTAAGTAAGGAGCGTGATTTAATGATTCGTCGAATGAAATTAGCTTCGCTTTAGCGACATAAATCTGCTGGAAAGTTTAGGTGTACTTTCGCCAACTAACTCTCTGCAGAAATGTTCGAAAAAAGCGACGAACGGTTTAATTCCCGTGCCCCGAGCTCCCGAGGGACCACTTAAACCTTTAGCAACGCGATGCCGTGTATATTCCTCCAGGGAGCAATTATAATGAAGCTTTCAATTTTGACTTGGCGAGGCAAAGTAGTAAATCAATTTTCCAACACTTCTTTGCGCCTTCATTTTTCCCGCGAATAAGTAAAATCTGCACTCTGCTCATTAGCAAATTAGTAAACCGATGAAAATTGAGTCCGGTCGCATTATTGATGGCACACATTTCAAATCAGATAAATTATTCGGAAGCTAAAATCATGGTGACAACTATTTTTGCCCTTTTATTTCATTTTTCGGTGATTTTATGCGAACTGAGACATTTTGAATGTTGTGTAATTGACTGTACAAGCGTACTTCGATAATATAAATTTCTTTATACATTTCTAAATAAATTTCTTAATATACTTCTAAATAAATTGCTTAATAAATTTCTTTATAAATTTCTAAATAAATTGCTGAATAAACTTCTAAATAAATGTCTTTATAATTTTCTAAATAAATTTCTTTCTTACATAAATTGCTAATTTGATTTCTTTTTTGGATTGCAGTTGCATCTCCGCCGGATCGCAGAGCCACGAAAGATGATATTGCAGTGTCCTCGCCCGGTGCATCTCCGAACGTCAATGCAACAACGAGCTGCACTGGCACAGCGTCTCCTAGATCGCACAATCCTTCCTCGCCTGGTCGAAATGGCCAGCTACCAAGTAAGCATCGCTATAAAATTAACGTATTAACCGTAAAATGAAACATCAACCCGTTGCCATATAATTTTCTTCGTGATTACGACGATTAGGCGAAATCGGATTAGATAAAAATTAGATTTAGAAGAAAATTGATCTTCTATGGTGTCTACATTTGCTTCAATACCTAAACAAATTTAAATTCATTTTTCTACGACTATCGTTATTTATGTGAAACGAGCAAGATTTTCCATTGAACGTGCTAAATTCTATTGTCCACAATATTTTTTCCAATAAATTAGGTACGCGTTATAGTTTACTTTTTTCGAAACACTTTTTAAAACCAACACTTTTACCTCGGGGTCATTAATTTAAATACTTGCGGTAACATTTATCTTTTCCGTATACTATTACGCATAAATTACGATAGTAAGTTGTTTACAGAACGTTACGGTTGCGCTACATTGTTTTCGTCAATTTCGAGTCACGCCATTTACATTTATTCCACACTTTTACAATTGTTTAAAATTTTACGTTCAACCAGCCCTCTGCCATCGGTACTCCCCTAATGTCTCTCATACTCCCTATTGTTAATCCCTATTATTGAAAATAATTTGTCAGAAGACAAGAAATCGTGTGTCTGAACTATTTTGACATTTTCACTGTAGGCGTTCAGATTTCGTGTCGATGACCTCGTAAAGTTACCCTGTCACATTGTCGAGAGTGTACAAGGAAGTGAAGAGAGAGGAAGCATAGTGAAGAGGAATTTTCTTGTTTGCGTGTCAAGTGTGGTGCCAGCTTAAATGTTCCCTGTGTTGTTTGTGTTGCAGAACAAGGCACGCTAACGATAGTACGCCGAAGTTCTGGCAAGAATAAGAGTATCGGCGGAAGTTTCGAAGGATCTCCGCCCCAGCTCAGCCCTGACGCTCTCTCGTCCAGCCAGTCCGTAGATCTCGACGAGATCCTTGACAATGTCGATCTAACGACAGACACGCTTCCTGCTGTTGACACCCCCGACGCTTGCGACAAAGCTGCCCTCAGGTATTGCCTCGATTATGCCCCCAAATTAATCATATCTGCGTAACTGTCGCGAACATCTCCACCATAACTGTCGCGAAGATCTCCACCGTAATTGTCGCGAAGATCTTTACTGTAACCCTCGCGAAGATCTTTACTGTAACCCTCGCGAAGATCTTTACTGTAACTGTCGCGAAGATCTCTACCATAACTGTCGCGAAGATCTCCACCGTAATTGTCGCGAAGATCTTTACTGTAACCGTCGCGAAGATCTCTACCATAACTGTCGCGAAGATCTCCACCGTAATTGTCGCGAAGATCTCCACCGTAACTGTCGCGAAGATCTCTACCATAACTGTCGCGAAGATCTCCACCGTAACCGTCGCGAAGATCTCTACCGTAAAATAATATTAAGCCGCGGATCTTCAGGCAAAATAAAAATGTTTGTTGAATGGTTGTTAATGTTAAATATTTTGCAGTCATAAAGTGACAGATAGTTGATACGAGCATTTGAAAATTATATATATTTCACTATGTTTCGAGCCAAAGCGGTACAGTTTTTATTCAAATGCCTTTATCGTTGTTGAAACTGTGTTTATTAATGGAACATGTAATAATTATTATTGCAGATTGCGATGCTTACTGAGGCAGCTTCAGCATGGCGAGATATCCGCAGAATTGCTCCAACGAAACTTGCACTACGCAGCACGCGTGCTCGAGGCAGTCTTTCTCGATGAAACCAAGTAAGTTCTTCCCAAAACCGTAAACTACCATAACTATACCATAACTTTCCGTCGATTAAAATAACGTTCTCTCAGTTGTTTCTATTATAGCTGTTGACAGAGAGCCGATAACCGTTTTAACATTATAGCAATTCCCACTCAACAAATTCCAAACCCGCTATACACTATATATATATATTTATATTAATTACGAATTATACTATATGGAATATTTATTAAACATTTTATACGACCTTTCCACAGCTAAACCAAAGATTAAAACCCTCTTTACCGTATAATCCACACGTTAAGGTGTTAAAATAACTTTTAGAAATATTGCTATTATTGTCGTTATTTTAGGAATATTTTAAAGTAATTAATTAAGCCACGTTCTACTAATGAGCAATTTCTGCAGGGCTCACGACCCTTGGAAACGCGAACAGATACGAGAAAAAAAAATGTCGAATTGTATTTTACGTGCTGGGAGGATGTTAATTTTGTTAAATAAAACAGGTCGTACGAACCGTTCGCGAATAATGTTTATTGGAAACGTTCGCGAGGCTGATCTCTCCTCGTTCATTATGACCTCGAATTCGAACCATACGTACCTCAAGAGCGCCTCTTTAGCTCAGTGGTAGAGCACTGGTCTCGTAAACCAGGGGTCGTGAGTTCAATCCTCACAGGAGGCAATTGAGTTTTTTTTTCATTTTTTTTTTCGTCTCCATTACGCTTCGATTTTGTCAATAACGTTTACCTCGATGAGCCACGGGCCTCGAGAATTGTTCACATAATTATTTCATGCAAATTTAGTAGCCGTCGGTCGACGAGACACGCACACACGTAACACACTGTGTTCGTGATACAATTCGCGAAACGACCATTTTAATTTCGTGATAAAGTGCAATTATCATCTATCAAAACATATTACGAAAACATTATAAAACTATTTTTACGATGCAAAATTATTTTTCCAAAATGATAAAAGGAAAGACTGATTACACTTGTTCGCTGTTTTCGTTTTCTAATACGCTTGCAAATTTTCCTACGTACATTATTATTTTCCAACAACGACTGGATAAAATTAATACATGCGTTAATTTTGTAATATAAAATTCCCTGGCACTTTTTCTTGTGTACAAAAAAACATCGTTTCTTTTACAGTAGACATATTTCTTTCCCATTTTTATACTCACTTTTATATCGTACCTTTAAATATTTTCTATTCTCGATATCGAAATTATTTTTCTCTCGCAAGTTTTGCAAATGTTATTCCAGATTATTCTCTTAGAACGGCAAAATAAAAGTTGAATATACTCCATTGCCTTTCGATACAATTCTCTTGCAAGTTTTCCCACAGTTTTCGTTCAAATTGACGAAGCGAGAGTGACAATATATCGATTTTCAATTCTCCACGGATCGGAACACACGCCGAAGTCAAACTGATAGAACCAATGCATGCGAAGAACGTTCTTGTACTCCCCCGACAACCATAGTCTTTGGCCGTATTCAGTCTTCACAAGTTCATTACGTATTTAACAACACGTCCCCCCCCCCCCTGTGACATATTTTACAACGTCCAGCGTGAAAATAATTTAATGACAATCTTTATCAATTCAAATTCTGACAATAATTTAATTCTATTTTCTATACTAAATAGAGTATATTTTCTATATAAAATAGAATTATGATAACATTTTCTATATTAAATAGAATTATAATATAAATTAGAATTACGATATGTACCAATTCTGCTAACTCTGAAAATTATTTAAGTAAAATTAGGTTACCAATTCTCTTAATGTTGACGGTAATTTAAGACATGTACCAGCTGTTCTGTGTTAATTTTGTTTATTCTGTAATAATTTAACAAGACCCTGCATCGATTCTCCATAGCCACGATCAACCGCCATAGCAACAAATACCACACCACATGTTTATTAAAAATACCTGTTTTACGTAGCACCTAAACGTCACCGGCACTTTCTTCCGACTTTCCAGGCAATATGCAGCAGTGCATCCACACTCGCCTAATTTCCAACGTCTCCGTGCCAATTAATTAAAAAAAAAAAAAACGAAAAAAAAAAACAAAAACTATCTGGTTAAGCCTAAGTCTAGGTTTCCTCTAAACAGCATTTTCCAGTTCACGTGGCTAACCTTCTTTTAAACCTGATTCCCCGAAGACAGGGTTGAAGGAGACACCTCGAAGCGACCAGGCGTGGGGCCCCCCCGGGAAATTGTACCTCGTGATGTGTGTCCCGAATGATAATGATAATGATATAAGGAAAAAAACTGTAATGATCTACTGTTCTGTTCTCTACTTGACACGTGCACTAACAAGCAGTACCGCAGGGTGAATTCAGGCGGGGTTGAGTGCTCTCGGTCATCGCGTAGGGGTGCGGGCCTGTCATCATCATCCCTTGGGAGCACCTTGGACTCGGACGGACCACAGGGCCATGCGGTGGTAACCCAGAAACGGAAGCTTCGCACCCCCGTATGGGCAAGGTTGCGAAACATTCATGATTTCCGACCTTACGCGACTGTTCTCACCCCCCACCCCCACCACCCCCAACCCCCTCTCGAAATCAAACATAAACCCCAACTCCGATTTTTGTGATCCCACAAGTATGATTCTCTCTCTCTCTCTCAAGTCCAACCTTTGTTTTCTCGATACATCTCGCTCTTGTGATCATCGTCTCTCTGTTAGGCTCATGCGTCGTTTGCTAGATCATTGCACACCGAGGAGTCGAACCTTCTTCTCGTGGTCGCCGGATATGAGTTAGAGGGTTGCGAAGTGGTTCGACGAACTTAGAGATTTTTGGTGTGGCGCGAGCGGAGAGCGAAAATGGTCCCAGAAATCATATTTTTGCACGACACCCTATATATTCTCTTGGATATTCTTGTAGAGCGTGAAAAGACGAGTTCAACGAATACCATGAACGTACCATTGCGATCATTCGTTCTCGAGATATTCGTGTCTGAATGATAAGGTTTTGGATTAGGTGTGTTTCTTTCAGACACGGATATCTCGAGAACGCACGATCGAAATGGTATGGTGATTGTACTCGTTGGATTCGTCTTTCGACCCTCTACGAGAATATCGAAACAGTTCTACAGGGTGTCGTATAAAAAAGTATCGACAACTTTGAAATCTCGAATATTTATTTATATATAAATCGCCGTCGCTCGTTACGGAACGTGAATTATCGAGTGCTCATCTGGCGATATAATTAGCCAGTCGGACACAATGGAACGGGTGCAGCGAGCTATGAAAATGTACAATACACCGTGTCGATATCCATTATACTTGATTATGTACTTCAGAAATCTAAACAAATGAACGGGATGCAGTTGATCGAGTTGCCTCATTAAATTGCATCAGAATTATACGGGATTATTAAAATTATATTATTAAAAATATATTTTCGCTCTCCCGGAATCGAACGCCAACCGAAGGTAGAGAACGAAAAAAAAAGAAAAAAGAAACTGTTCGGAACAATACGTTTTCTTCTTGTCAATACCGTAGTTCTAGCATTATACCGATATGTGTAGCGTAGACCTAATGCACAGGAAACTAATACGTCTTGTAGTACACGCTGTTATATCGATCGTTAGCCCGACTCTGTATAGTAACTTCGAGACTTTTGCCTTTCCCAGTATGCAATTTGCACATGGTTATAGTGCACGATCATAATGACTCCAAGACCGCAGGCGAGAGTATGCGACAGTGACAATTACGGAACCGTGATGATGATCGGAAACGGAGAAAAACTTACAGTCGACCTTGAACGAACGATTTCTGCACACAAATAATTTCTCCGTTAAAAAACACGATTGATAAATTAAATAAAATAGTGGTAAAATTTATGGTAACAAGGACATGAGACATGTAGAGAAAAATGGACGATTAGAACACATCCGACACAGCATGACGACTCTCTTGACCTGCCTGGCCTGTCAGATCCTCTTCTAGCCTCTTTTTAGATCATTCTAGGTGTAACCTGCCTCCATTCTTGGATGACTGCCTGTTTGCCAGCTGAATGCCATAACTTCTTCGACTGTCCCCTCTATCTGTGTGTTTCTGTACCGACAAACGAACAAAAGCCAAAAAAAAAAAAAAAAAGAAAACAAACTGCATGCGTCTAGGATTGTGTACGCTGAAAAGTCGCATTGTTTCGGAACGAGGTGTTTTCCATGGAATGCTTGAGCATCACTGTGATAATAATTAAACAATTAATGACACCGTCGTCCTCGAGCCGAGTCTCTGTACCTTGAAATACCAACGTGCGAAACCGGTGTGACTCAGAAAACAGAAAAAAAAAAAAAAACAATGAAAACAGAGAACACGTGTAATACCGTCTCGGACAAACACGTTTCTCTTTCTAGAGAACACTTTCTCGAGCATTTGACACCCGCGGGCAGACCTCTCTCGCTTTAGATACAGCACTGTCGATGTGTACTATCGTTAATGTGACACACCTTTTTTCTTGATGTTTCGGATTATAGAGACGCCGAGCGTGCCGAGTCTGCTGCCACTTGCCGTCAGGGTGTGCGCCGTAGGTTCGTTCAAATTGTTTGAATAAATACCATTGCAAATGTCGTTCACGTTTTCAACCGTTACCCAGCTACGAGCCACACACCGTCTCCCCGCCCCTCCTCTTTTTATTTTATTTATTTTTTTATAATTTATTTTTCTGGTTTTTGGTTCCCGTGTTTCGGCGAACGATCGCGTTTCGAACTCACGGACGCAACGCGAGACTGTTTTGTGTCCGAGCGAACGCGGAATTGGACTTTTTCGCATGATTTATTCGGTAAACGGTCGTCCCTGAAATCATTACGACTCTGATCGACCAGAATACAGGTTCAAAATGGCTTTTTTCCGGATTTAGAACGCCCTTGTTTCACTGGACGCGCGAATCCTAGAATTTCTGCTTTCAACGCTAGGCTCACGGAGCGCCAACAGTGACCATTTTGCAGTACTTTGTAAAAATAACGAGGACCTGCTACCCCCATTTTTAACAATATTTTAAAAATAATATGTCCCCAAAGAAATAAATTTGCTAAATAATTTTTCAAAGTATGCGTCCTTAGAATCTTAATAATTTTAGAAAATATTAGAACTCTTAATTTTAATGAAATTAGTGTTAACAGAGGGGACATGATTTTGAAGAGTGAAGCTTGTTGTCAGTTTTCAGTTTGCCCAATTTTATTGAATTTGTACCCTTTTTAATTTTTCTGTGAATTACCTTGGAATTCTTCACTGGATTTTTGCTTCGTTTGCAGCAATTTTTGTGGAATTTAACAACAATTTTACCGTGTGTGAAAATTTATTTACGGAATTAACCTTTTAACCTGGGATGACGAGTTGATTCATTATCTGAGTTCTTTATTATTATTTGCCACTTTCATTTAATTAAAAAATGGCCATTTCATTTATTTTATTTTAGCTCTTTCACTTCGTTACATCATAGTATCCATATTGGTGATAATACTACATATTACAATAACTCCTGTAACAAACTATATACTTTAATATTATATAACTTGTATTATATAATGTTCATTATGTAGACTATAGACTCTCGTATTGTTATAACATATATCTTAATATATTCTATCAACTTATAACTGCATTATACAAGTAATGTGCTTGAATAAAATTCTGATATAACAATTATGCGAAACTTAAAGTAGAATACCTTTATTAAAAATATTCAACTTTAAGGAATCGATTAATTTAATAACTACAATCTGTAGAAGTGAAGAATTCCAATTATTATATCCAAACAATTGTTCAGGCATATTGCTCACATAACAGTTATTTCAAGTCTATACATTATAAAATATAATTCGTGCTAATAAACTAACAGTACAATAAGCTCCATTATGCTTGCGTCAATTCCAGTAAAATTTGTACTACGTAAATCTTACTTATCTCTCATTTGCATAATGATAAATATTCATAATTGAAAGTCACCCAGTTAGGAGGTTAGCATGACCATGTTTCATAACACCTAATTACTATGGGGGTACCAATTACCGTGTCTATATTAATCACACTTATTTTTTAAGCATAATGGATATATAAAAATGGAGATATTACATTTTTTGTCATTAAAATCTGTTAATATATCTCTTTTTCAATATTCTTTAAGCTTTAAAAATAAATGTAATTAATCTAGGCACAGATAATTGGTACCCTGGCAGTAATTAGGTCCCTCGCCCTGGTCCAAACGAAGTCAATAAACAAAATTCGCGTAACTCGCGTGTTTACAGTCTCGCGTTGCTTACTAAAACGAATTTACAATTCACATCGCGTACCGCATGGAACATTAATCACCACTAAACAAACATTCCGAGTATCCATTCGAAACTTTCCACAAAGATACACACAAATGTCTCTGCAATACAGTAAGTACATACTATTTCGATGTTAATAACCATCCAATTATTTCTTTCGTTTTTTTTTTTTTTACAATTGTTTATTAACGCAAACGCATGCACATACATTCCACTTGATTGCAACTGTTTCGCAACATGTGCAGACTTAACAACATAGTTTTCCCCCGACCGTGTGCCCTTTAAACAATCAAATCCTTGTAATTATGTACATA
Source organism: Seladonia tumulorum (assembly GCA_913789895.3). Classification (NCBI taxonomy): domain Eukaryota; kingdom Metazoa; phylum Arthropoda; class Insecta; order Hymenoptera; family Halictidae; genus Seladonia; species Seladonia tumulorum. The sequence goes on from OU565280.1 coordinate 9,336,232, forward strand.
TTTGCCAATATGTGTGTATACTCTACTACTGTAGTACGTATGCATACACGTGCAGTGGATCCGAGAAGTATTTACCGACTACACGAGTCTCGAAAAATTGCCTACATTTGAACCGTGATAATTTCGTGAAAAATGATCGTACAATAATAAAATTGGACTCATTTTGAAGCTAGAAGCCTCTACTTTCGTAACCCATTGTTCATTTTATTCTAACAATTTTTTCCATGATGTAACGGGCGAGAAACCGAAGAGGCGTTTTTTCGCGAAAAAGCTGTGTATTCAAACGTCTGTGGAAACTTCAAAAAAATTTTTCCGTCACCGGGACCACCAAGGATTTCAAGATCGAAGCCTCCCCTTTACAACGAGCCCTTGAAAATTGATGCACGATTTTTAGTTAATTTTTAGTTAATTTTTAGTTGAGCTTTACGGCAGTACAAGTTACACAAGTTACATTTCACAGCAATCAAATTTGCTCCTCCTTTTTGTTCCGTAAAACAGTGAACAAAAAATCGTGCGTCAATTTTCATGGCATCGTTGTAAAGGGGAGGCTTTAATCTCCCAACCTGAGAAAGTTTCATTTACGAGAAAAATTTTTGAAAGGTTTTGGAGATGTTTGAAGTAGCAGCATTTTTCAGGGAAAATTGGCCCTCGGTTTTCCACGTTGCTACTTCCGATAAGAATTTCTTGGGGGAAAATTAAGTAAGTCTGGTCTGCGAAAGCGCAGGCTTCTAGCTTTAAAATGAGCCCGAGTTTGTCGCTGTACCATTTTTGTCAACAAAATTATCACAGTTTAAACATCCACGATTTTAGGAGAATCGTGCAAATACTTGTTGGATCGACTGTGGACCGATTAATGTTGCTTGAACCAATCACAACGGCCGTAGCAAGATGAAAAATGAATTCACCGACCCCGTTTATTGTTGAGAAGAGTCCCGTTGATTCAGACATTACGATTCCGTGCCAATTGGATGCAAAAGTAATTGGAATCGGCACTCAAAAAAATGAAACGCTGGATTCAGAGATGGTAGCTCTCGCTGTACATATAGGTCGATAGTGTAATATCTATTATCCGGTGCCATAGTGATCTATATATGACGTCGAAGATTTCTCTCTCTCTCTCTCTCTGTCTGGGTCAACCTTGAAGTTTGAAAAGAAGCTAACCAATATCCTGTATCGATTTTCTAATGTAATTTGGACATCTGTGGGAGGGGAATAATCTTTCTGGATCCAATACCTCGGATTTGAAGGTCGAAGGAAGTAGCCGAATGTGGAATGCCATTATGTTCGACCTGTGCCATTTTTAAAATCGATTCTGAGGCTTCTTCAGCATTTTTGTCGATATCCAATCATACTTCTATATATGCTTCGTTTAAAAGCCTTGATACACTATACAGAATGCTGTTTTGTTTTTCTTACAAAAATTAAATAGGAACATAATTTTAAACATATTAGCATGTTTCTCAAAAGGATTTTTGGCGACTTGAAACAAATTTTTTCGTCCTATCAATATAATTTTCTACCTTACCGACGAATTCTGGTGAGGTCTTGGCTAGGGCTGATAAAAAAATTTTTTCTAGTCGTCAAAAGTCCTTTTGGGAAACATCTTTTTAACGCAAGATGGACATAGTTACCAAATTTCGGCTCAATCGGATTTGGCCGATTTTCGAAACTTTAGCCAAAGTCCATACTGATTATCCGAACATGAAATATAATATCTCTGTATCCAGCGTTGCATTTGTAAAATTCCATTCACGAACCCCATGAGCTCCCCATAACTTGCACTTTGGACTCCAAATGCATTGAAATTATACAACCAGCATAAATGTACCCAACCTCCCAAGGCCCCTAACTATACTTCTTGACATTGAAGAAAACTTGTCAATTGTTAAAGAAAAATTACCATTAGTACCGAGGTCAGATTGCAATCGATGCGTGAACTGATGATCTTCCTATAAACCATTCATGCATACTTATTCATACGTTCAAACATTTCAGTAATGCTAGTGTAAAACAATGTTTAGTTTCTACCATACGAATCATACAGGGTAAGGGGCCCGATTACTGTGCCTGTATTAATTATATTTATTTTTAAAACGTAACGAATATTAGAAAAGACATATTAAACTTTTTTTTTCATTACAATCAGTTGATATATTATATATCGCTTTTTTAATGTTCATTAAAAATAAGTGTAATTAATATAGGTAAGGTAATTGGTACCCCCCACAGTAATTGGGTCTCTTACCCTAGTCTGTAACATAATGTGTCTATCTGCATCGCTTCAGCACCATTTTCTTCTCTTCACTGCATCGAACACATTGGAACTCGACACCTACACGTTTCACTGTACACGAAAATACTCACTATACTGTCCAGAAACATGATGAACCTTTCTACACAATTAGGCTATAATATTTTTTGGTAGCACGACGGATGCGAACCCTGTCAATCGGAGTCTCCGACCGATCCTTTTTAATAGTAATCAAAACCAATAAACGTTTCTCGGCGTACGAGTCACAGAAGAAAAAAAAAGCAAAAAAAAAAAACAATAGAAAAAAAAATCTAATCAATTTTTCTCGTGCACAGAAAAGTCGCGGAAAACAGCCGTGCAATTCCGCAAATGGATCGCGAGCCGTAAAGTTCGAGTCCAGCCAGGATGAAAAACAGTAAAAAAGCAAAATCCCCACGAGATTGAAGAAAAAGCAACGAAACGATAAACGCGAATAAAAATTCCACCTTTCCGCGAGCCTGTCTGCGACAGAGTGTCCCTGACAAATTCTCTTCATCAAAGAGAAATAAATTACATTTTACCGTTGACAGTTTGCACACAGGACTCCCATCTGCGATCATACACTGCGGAACCGAGTGTGTTTGCACGGTTCTCCGATTCTCGAGAAATTGTCAATATTTGAACTAGGATAACTTCGTCAAAAAAAAATAGCACGATTATCAATTTGGACTCGTTTCAAAGCTCGAAGCCTCTACTTTCGGGGACCATCGATCAATTTTCCGTAGACTGTTTGTCCACAATGTAGCAGGTGAAGAACCGACGACAAGTTTCTGCCTGAAAATGCTGCACATTGAACCGTCTGTGAAAGCGGCAAAAAATTTTTCTTTGGTCCGAATCTTCCACAGATTTGAAGACTGAAGCCTCCGCTTTACAACGAGACCTTAAAAATTTCAGTACGATTTTTTTTCACTGTTTTATGGAACAAAAATGAGGAACAAGTTTTTGGTCTTGTAAGGCCTTCACTACTGCTAAGATGGTTGTACACCTTTCATTCAGACCTCGATAAATCGACTAGAAAAAATCGTAAGTCAAGTTTCAAGCACTCGTTGCAAAGAGGAAGCTTTGATCTCTAAATCTGCGGTGGATTCAGTTCCAAAAAAAATTTTTCAACGTTTCTACAGACGTTCCAATTTGTTACGTTTTGGACCGCAGAGGTGCCTTCAGTTTCCCAGTCGCTGTGTCGTGTATAAATATCTTAGGCAAAAATGAGTAATTGGTGGCGAAAGTAGAGGCTTCAAGCTTTAAAATGAGCCCAGGTACGTCGCTGTACTATTATTTTTTACGAAATGATGATATTTTGAATATCAACGATTTTTCGAGAATCGGAAGCAGATTGTTCGAATACGTTTTTGGACTCACTGTACATCATTCCCAATATGCGTGCGAAACGACTTTTAACGCATCAGCCACGATCGGCTAAAATTGTCAAAAATCAAATCCCGCTGTTTCACTCACCGTTCGATCGTCATTTCAAAAGACAAGGATAGTACGTAGCCCCTAGGGATCCATGATGCGTGTTTTTTCTGTTGTGCTCGATTATGAGATTTTGAGACAGAAGGGTGACGAATGCTTAGCGGAAGTAACCCGACTCTGTTCTTTTAAAAGTGTAGCTTCTGAAGGTAGGAACGTTCGTCGCGATCGGACTGTTCGCGCGTCTGCGTTTTATTCGATGAACGAAATCGATAACGAGCGAATGATTTTTCTTAGGAGGTTGGCCGACGAAGATGATGAACTGTCCGAAGTTCAGCCGGATGCTGTGCCGCCGGAAGTGCGGGAATGGTTGGCGTCGACGTTCACCAGGCAGCTCGCGACCACCAGACGGAAGGCCGATGAGAAGCCTAAGTTCCGTTCGGTGGCGCACGCCATCAGGGCTGGGATCTTCGTGGATCGGATCTACAGGCGGGTCACCAGCACTGCGATGATGCAGTTCCCGCAGGAAGTGGTCAAAGTACTTAAGGTAGACGGCAGAATCTTATTGGCAACGTAACTTATTGACAAGATTTCCAGGTGGCCGGTACTTTTTTATAGGACACCCTATATATTTTCTTGAATATTCTCGTAGAGCACGAAAAGACGAATCCAACGAGTATAATGAACATACCATTACGATCATTCGTCCTCGAGATATTCGTGTCTGAATGGTAAGGTTTTGGATTAGGTGTGTTCCTTTCAGACACGGATATCTCGAGATCGAATGGTCGAAATGGTATGGTGATTGTACTCGTTGGATTCGTCTTTCGACGCTCTACAAAGATATCGAAGCAGATATATAGGGTGTCGTACAAAGAAAAATATCAATAACCCTGAAATATGATCTAGAGAGGAGGATACTTACTTAAATTGCAAAAGATTCTTGAGAAATTACAAATCTAGATCAGAATAGTTAAGGGGGGCAGCAACTCGTGCAGCATGTTGAAAATTGCGGAACTTCGAGGAATCCTAGCCCGGACCTAATGGAATCAGGAGGTTCCTCGTCGAGATAGAGGTCCTTGATCTTCGAAATCTCGGGAGATTTGAGGAAGTTATGGATGTCAAGAGATTGAAACACTTGTAACACCAGTCCCCGTCGGTACACTTAGACATAATGGATCCTCGGAAACTTTGCAACCACTGTGAACCCTTGAACCCTGCAGGCCTCCTGAATTATTTCAAGACTATATTCGGTCACGATATATTCCGTTCTGTTCCAGCAAAATATCGAACGAACATTTCTTTGTTTAAGACACTGGACGACTGGTCCTTCGACGTGTTCTCTTTGAGCGAAGCTGCAATGGGAGCTCCGGTGAAGTATCTCGGCTACGATCTACTGAATCGATACGGTATGATCCACAAATTCAAAGTACCTCCCGCAGTGTTGGAGTGCTTTTTGGGAAGAGTCGAGGAGGGCTATTGCAGGCATCGGAACCCTTATCACAATAATCTCCACGCTGCAGACGTCGCACAGACGATGCACTACATCTTGTGTCAAACAGGTCTCATGGTAAGCCCTCAAACGCTGTTACATTACTTCAAATGTTCAAGCCAGAAAATATTTTTATGTAAAGTGTGGATATTCTTAAGTTTTATCAACAGTCTGGATACTCTATATTTTTTTTTAATTGTTGTTGATTCTTCATTTTTATGCACAGTGTGGAAATTCTTCATTTTTATGGACAGTGTGGAAATTCTTAATTTTTATAAAATGTGGAAATTCTTAATTTTTATAAAATGTGGAAATTCTTAATTTTTATGGACAGTGTGGAAATTGTTAATTTTTATGGACAGTGTGGAAATTGTTAATTTTTATGGACAGTGTGGAAATTCTTAATTTTTATGGACAGTGTGGATACTCTTAATTTTTTATAAAGCGTGGAAATTCTTAATTTTTATGGACAGTGTGGAAATTCTTATAGTACGTATCTTGTTATCTGTCCACGCTTCCACTCTGTTGCGAGTTTAATAGTAGACGACGTCGCCGGTTTCTGGAATGTACATTGTCTTCCCTGATGGATGATGCTTCACTGCAATTACAGTGCAATTTAAGTTTTTTGCGGTCGTATGTTCGTGCTCTTAGCCGCTAAAGAATTTTCACTGTCGTGTGGCTTGCTCTCCACTGGGGCACAGAAGAATGTAACAGTATATATCGCGTAAAGCTGAACAATTTTTCTTATATAAACAGACTTGATGTTTCTACGATAAAAATAACATTCGGTAAAGACGACATTCGATACGGTAAAACCATCGAAGACACTCTATTAATGGTATCGTTTAACAGTTTAATACATTTATAGTGGTTCAGTTTATTTTATTTAGCGGTCCTTCGGTGTAATTATACAATTAACCCTCTAATTCCACCACTCACGAACTCCGTTCAAACTTGAGAAATCCTTTATCCGTCCACATTGAGTCGCGCCACAATCTTTCAGCGGGTTCGAAAAAAGGAAAACTCGTGGCAAGTTTTTCGCTTAAAAGTTCCGAGACCACCGGCAACCATACTCTCGCGAAACGTTCGCGAAATCGCGCGAAACCCCTCCGGGGATCAGAAGCCGGGAAATAAGTTTTAGTTAATCCCCGGGTGTTTTGTACCGTTTGCTCTTTCGGAATCGCTTCTCTCCCTCTCTCTCTCTCTCTCTCGAATTATGCACAGTGTGCGTTTGTTCGCAGAATTGGCTGACCGACTTGGAGATTTTCGCAACCCTGGTGGCGGCGCTTATTCACGATTACGAGCACACTGGGACCACAAACAATTTCCACGTAATGTCCGGCAGCGATACGGCGCTTCTATACAATGACAGAGCTGTGCTGGAAAATCACCACATCTCCGCAAGCTTCCGGTACGTGCGAACACCGTCGAAAACGCCTACAATTTCCCTCCAGGCATTTTCGTTTCGATTTGCTCCCTGCTAATTGTAAATTACTAGCCCCGTTTCCATTCGAGAATCAAGCGGCTCGTCAGTCTTGCGTTAATCATTCTGACGGCCGCTCTCGTGTTTCCGTGATTTCACTGGGCTCATGGTTATTGGCTGCTGCCACACAGGCATGACTTCCTTTCCTTTTTCTTTCAGTATTCTATACAATTAATAGTAGTGTATTCAGTACAGTAGCGTAGCGTAGGAAAATACAGTGTAGTATGGTAAAGTACAGTATAGTATGGTAAAGCGCAATATAGTGTAGTAAAATACAGTATAGTGTAGTAAAAGTATAGTATAGTATAGCATAGTAAAGTTCAGTATAGTGTAGTAAAAGTATAATATAGTATAGTATAGTAAAGTACAGTATAATGTACTAAAAGTATAGTATAGTAAAGTGAAGTATAGTAGAGTAAAGTACAGTACAGTGTAGTAAAAGTACAGTATGGTGTAGTAAAAGTATAATATAGTATAGTATAGTAAAGTACAGTATAATGTACTAAAAGTATAGTATAGTAAAGTACAGTACAGTGTAGTAAAAGTACAGTATAGTGTAGTAAAAGTATAATATAGTATAGTATAGTAAAGTACAGTATAATGTACTAAAAGTATAGTATAGTAAAGTGAAGTATAGTATAGTAAAGTGAAGTATAGTATAGTAAAGTGAAGTATAGTATAGTAAAGTACAGTACAGTGTAGTAAAAGTACAGTATGGTGTAGTAAAAGTATAATATAGTATAGTATAGTAAAGTACAGTATAATGTACTAAAAGTATAGTATAGTAAAGTACAGTACAGTGTAGTAAAAGTACAGTATAGTGTAGTAAAAGTATAATATAGTATAGTATAGTAAAGTACAGTATAATGTACTAAAAGTATAGTATAGTAAAGTACAGTAAAGTATAGTAAAAGTACAGTATAGTGTAGTAAAAGTATAATATAGTATAGTATAGTAAAGTACAGTATAATGTACTAAAAGTATAGTATAGGAAAGTACAGTATAGTGTAGTAAAAGTATAGTATGGTAAAGGTATAGTAAATTCTCGACCTAGCCACTAGAAACCTTGAAACTGGAAATCGAACGGTAACGCGTACGACTGATTTGACATTTTTCAGGATATTGAAGGAGGACGAATGCAACATACTGCAAAATCTATCGAGAGAGGAGTTCAGAGAATTTCGTTCGCTCGTGATCGACATGGTCCTTGCAACTGACATGAGCTTTCATTTCCAACAATTGAAGAATATGAAGAATATTCTAAGCCTGGCAGAACCCAGCGTTGACAAAAGCAAAGCAGTCAGCCTTGTCCTCCATTGCTGCGACATTTCACATCCGGCCAAAAGATGGGACCTTCATCACAGGTAAAACACTATAATTAAGCGATCGTTATACTTTTAAACACTTAGCGCACTACTTAGTGAACTTGAATGAACGATTCCACATTTTTTAGTACATGGTTATTAAAATTTTGGAGATGATTTCAAATTCACTCGATTTATTTGTTCAAACTTTATTATAGTACAAATTTAGTTTAAAACGAACCTGTATAAGACGTCACTTCTCCGTGTGATATGCAGATGGACTATGCAGCTGCTGGAAGAGTTCTTCCGTCAGGGTGACAAGGAACGGGCGCTAGGATTGCCGTTTTCCCCGTTGTGCGATCGTAACAATACTCTGGTGGCGGAATCGCAAATAGGATTCATCGAGTTTATCGTCGAACCGAGCATGCAGGTGTGCAGCGACATGTTGGAGACGGTTCTCACACCGCTGAACGCTAAGGAGGGCGTAGATGAGTCCAACAACGGTGAGTGTCTCTGTCACAGTTTAATAGTATTATAGAATGCGATCATTAATCCGGACCTATTCAACCGAGAAATCATTCCCAGGATCGAATCCGGAGGCCAGGAGATTCAAAATTGGGAAGCCTTGGATCCCATGTCTGGCTGAAAACAAGAAAATCTGGAAGGAGCAAGCTGTTCGAGGTAATTATACAATTAAAATCAAATCGCCTCTATCACAAAGTGCCATCATTCACCTTTAATTTGAGCCCTCGAACGTTCAAAAATTCCTACGGGAACACATTCTAAAATCGTCTCGAAGAACCTCCATAACATCCAGTCAATTTACCCGACCTGACAGTCGGGATTTTTTCATTTCCGGACATGATTTCGTACTTCTTTTTGAACCTAAGTACACTATGGCAAAGTATGACCTTTCAGCTTTAATTTGAGCCCTCGAACGCCTAAAAACTCCTACGGGAACACATTCCAAAATTGTCTCAAAGAACTTTGTCCGATCTAGTTCGGATAGTAGAGGTTCCAGTTTGTCGCGTATTAAACGCGCAAATACGGGCCAAACTGCGTCGTGTGAGGTATCATTTTAATCGGAAAAACATCAGCAATGAGTTGGTAACAGTTTCACGAAGAAGAAAAATGTTTTAACAAAGATATAACTAATTTTCTATCATGTTGCAATTCTTGTCAATCGAGTTTCAAGCTCTTCGAGGCACTGTAATCCGATAAATCGAAGTGTAACCGAGAGAAATGACTACCTAACGTATACTATACCGTTCTGCCATGTACTTTACTGTTTTTAATGGAACAATAAACATTTCCACAGACGCCGAAGCGAGGGCGCAGAAGGAACAAGAACAGAAAGCGAACGAAAACCGCGAGGCCGGTGACACGGCGCAGCAAGAGGCGTCCGAGGAATGAAAAATCCGGAGGGCCGTTCTGTTTTTCAAGAACATATGTAATTTTAGGCTACGGCGGTAACATGAGTAGCCGTGTTGCATGCTCCGAAAGGAATACCGGTCTTTCCCGATGCTCGAGCGAACGTCGAAGGTCAAGCGTACGATTAAGAAAGTCCACAAAACCACGACTTATTTATACACACAAACCGTTTGTTTTGTCACGTGTGATCCTGTTCCATTGTCACCGTCTGACGTTCCATTGATCTCGCCACCAACAATTGATCGCCTTCTCTCATCGATGTACCTTCGCGTGTCCGATCAGTGTCCCTCATCAGACGACAAAACGTCTCCCGCTGATTAGCATGATCTTCCGCGATTCTCGCACAACGCTTGCGGACTTGTACATAGAGGCTTTCCGGTTTTTCTTACGCTTTCGTCAAGAATGAGTCGCGTTTTGTTTGCAATCTTCCGAGAAATCGACGCCTTTGCTGAAACTCGAGTCAAAATGGCCCTGACTCTGTCAAAATGGCCTGTTCATCAAAATCTAGCAGTTTCCAATGCAGGTAACAAGATCCACTTTTATTTAACAATTTTACATTTTTTTTTATAATTTCAGTGAGTCGAAAATGACAGTGTCTTTAAATTCCTGAAGTATTTACACTTTTTTTTGATCTGCTCATTTTTACCTTAAACGAATAAATTTGAGTCTAGTAATCAATTTCAATTTTGATCAGTGTCTTAATCGTTTTTGAAAATACAATGCACACAAGTGGTACAATGTTTTTTACATCGATTGAAACTCGTGGGAACAATGTTGGTCGCAATGGCGTCGATTTCCGCTTGTTTTCGGCATCTCGAATAGAGCTACATGTTACTGTGTAACTATTATCAAGAGAACCATAGTGGAATAGTTTTTGCCGGGCTCCCAGAAACGTACACGTAGCCTAAAGTTAACAGAGAATAGTGGAAAACCGAGCACGCACTGAGCGAGAGAAACATATGAACGTACTTAGAGCACAATACTGTCCTCGATGAAGTGCTAGTGAGTGAGGGAGCACTATGTTGGCGAGGGTTCATCATAGTGTTCTGCCATTGGAACGCTGTCTTTATCCGTACCTGTTTTTCTTACAATTAGTGTGTATTTGCGAGCATACATTTTGTCCATAGTGACGGGGACTTTCATTGTGCGGGAACGTCTATTGAAAATGCAACTCGACATGTCGAAAAATAAAGATAACAAGTGCAATGTACGATGAAAGAGAATTCGGCAAACAAGCAATTCTATTTTTATTATAGTTCAGTAATTTCTATTAAATATAAATTTTATCAAATTGATTATTTCTATTATATATAAATTCTATCAAATATTAGTCCCGATCCGAACGATTGAAGCTTCTTAAGGCACGAAAATCATATTTAGTGGATTTTGTTTGACATTTTCATCTCTACATATTCTTTTTTGTACGACACCCTATATATTTTCTTGGATATTCTTGTAGAGCATGAAAAAACGAGTTCAACGAGTATAATGACCATACCATTACGATCATTCGATCTCGAGATATTCGTGTCTGAATGGTAAGGTTTTGGATTAGGTGTGTTCCCTTCAGACACGGATATCTCGAGATCGAATGGTCGAAACGGTATGGTGATTGTACTCGTTGGATTCGTCTTTTCATGCCCTACAAGAATATCTAAGAAAAAGTATAAGTTTTCGTTTAGAAAAAGGTATCAATGAGCTTGAAACCTCGCTAAAAATTGTGTTGTACGAACTGATTTTCTCGTAGCATTGTATTTATTTAATACTCTCTATCTTCAAAGAAAAAACGACGATGTTAGATTTGTATAATGAGATTTTCAAAACACTGCTGCAGAGATTTCGAAAGTCCCCGTAACACCACGCTCCATTCTCAACGCGCACGCGTAATGGAAGCCGATTTTTTCGCGCAAGAAGCTTCCATTCGCTTCTTCAAAACTTCGACCAGCTAGAAACCTAGAAGAAAGACCAACAATCGCTTCTTTTCCAAGGTTCGATTTCTCCTAAACGATTCGTACACTGATCGTGATCTTCAATCTAAAATTTACAATTTTATCCTGCTTGAATTCAATTTCCGAAATAATCTCTGTTTGGCTTTTACTTCCTCTTTACAATTGTTCATTTCGTATTACATTTTACATTATGCTGGAGAACAAAGATACTACAGAATCGTTATTTCGAATAAAGGTTACTTCAATTAGAACGTTGCTATAAAAATTTCAAACGGTAAAGTAAAAAAACTGTACTCCCAGAACGAACTTTAGAAACCTAAGACTTAATAATGCAATTTATTTTCGTGCCACGACAGCAACGACCTTGACCAGGAGAAATCGGACCTGAACGACCATAAGGGGTCGCTACACGTCACTGTACATACTTACTTTAACCGTGTATTCGTATACACATCAAGGTGCAGCTTTAATGTATGTAAATGTAATGTAATGGAGATATCACAACAAATGTTTACTCGACGTACGCTACGTGTATATGTAGATATACGATTGTGAAGGGAAAGAGAACGAGGGAGAGGAGAGAGAAGAGAAGAGCGTCACGATAATGCGAATTCATGCGAATCAGCGCCCTCGAACGGGAATCACTTGCGTATACCAGATCGAGCATATCCCAGATCATTTTCGCGCAGTGCATCGGATAAAAAAAAAACAAAAAAAAAAAAAAACAAGAAAAGAAGAAATGAAAAATCCCATGCGACTAACTATGCCATAAAATTTTTTGGATTTCGACTGGCGTTCCGTGAATCCTTCGAGATCGAGGATCCTCGCTGTCTTCGTCGCGAATCTTCAAGTATCGTGCAAAGAATTAGATGCTGAAGCATTTAGCTTTAAGCGCGCGTTATCGGGAAGATGAAAAAAGATATTTTATCGTCGTAGAGGACGTATAGGATCTAACACGTCTCTAACTCTGAAGTTAAACATATCCGTCCTGTATTTATTTCGTTTATTATAATTATCTCTTTCGGATTCTATTCGTACGCTTTGAGACGCTCAACAAGTGTCCCGAGAGTATCGTTGAAACAGAATGTTTACGGTCGTTTTATACAGTAGGTTTTGAAATTATTTTTGGACACTGGGGTTCAGAGCTGGCCTGCTGGGCAACTGGTGGCTCGCGAGCCGCGTCCTGAGACTCCCCACCATGGGGGACCAGTGTCGCCAGATCAAGACTTGGCCCCCCCACTCTAATTTCCCTTTCTACCGCGCTATTATCCACGCGACCGGGTTCTTTTAAGAGACAGTTATCCGAAGCAACCCTTCAAGTATTATTTAAACACCGTTGGGGGTGCCTATAATAATTATACTTATTTTTAAAGCATAATTAATAGTAATAAAGAGATATATAACGTACATATTAACTGATTTAAAAAAAAATAAAAATTTAATATCTCTTTTCTAATATTCATTGTGCTTTGAAAATAAGCATAATTAATATAGGCATCCCCACCACACTGTACGACGATACCGAGGACACCGGTTAGGCGTCCCGAGGCAAACGGTCCTTGTTTCGTTACGAGTAAGTTAATTGTACATATTTGAAAAAAAAAAGTCTTGAATGGGCGGGGGTGAAGAGCCTGTTTTCAAAGTAACAATTCAAGTATAATACTTCCGTTGACGTCATATTCCGATAAGACTGTGCACAATGTTCGGATTCGTTGCGACGGTGTTTTCCGCGAATTGTTCGAGACAGCCGGCCGTTATTTTGTATTTTTGGTGTTTGTTTTCTTTTCCTTTCTTTCTGTTCTGTTCTTGTTACAATCGATATTTTTGTTTCGACGGCGATCGCCTGCGCGCAACACAGGAACAAACAGATATACAATTTTTCAACGGTTGATTTCGCGCGTTGTTCGCGTGCCCGGCACGAATTCGTTTTACTTTCTGCAGCGGACGAGGGGCCAAACGCGTGATAGATATTTACATTGAAACCATGGTCGCGCTTAGGAGAACATTTTTCGATAGAATTTACGCGAACGAAGACGCAAAAAATCCGCAAAAATCAATCGACACCGTCCCTCCCCCACCAATGATCGACAAATTTTCTTGATCATTGAAATCAATTTAAGGGCATCGATGTTCTTAAAATCAAAAAAAAAAAAAAATTTCTAGGTTGAGGGACCCAATTACTGTGGGAGTACTAGTTTCAGTGCCTGTATTAATTGTACTTATTTTTAAAGCATAACGAATATTGAAAAATACATATAATTAACACAGGCACGGTAATCGGTACCCCCACAGTAATTGGACCCCTTGCCCTATTCGGTTCCTATTCGGTTCGAAGCAGCTAATTTTCGCAGAGAAAAAAATCTGCAGTCTAATTTTCGTCGATTTTCTGATGATTTATGCTGGTCGTCTTCGCTCGCCGTCACTATAATCGTTTAGATCTCTCTTTGGACAAACACTTTGGCCTTTCCTTGTAGATCGAACGGGTGCGAATCGAGTCCGTGTGTTCGTACTTTGAATCAGGGAAACGTGTGACAACGTCCTCTCAACAGATTTCCTCCTCGAAAGTATCCAAAAAACAAAGAGAGAGAGAGAGAGAGAGAGAGAGAGAGAGAGAGAGAGAGAGAAAGGCAGAGAGAGGGGAGAGAGGGGAATTGTTGTACAGATAAACACGATGACTCGATCGAATTAATGTTACACTGATAACACAGAGGCTTCGGATAAGAATACTCGACCAATAATCGTAATTCGTAAGATAAGTCAACTCAGAAAATGGTACGCGCAGGACATACACACACACATATATATATACAGTACACTTGTGTACTATACAAGCGAGAAACAAAATGGCGAAGAGATAAAAACACTTCTTACGTTCCCGTCCCCACCTCCCCCCTAACGCGAAAGCATTATACACGTTCACTATTATCATTCGTTGTTTCTCATCGGGTCAGTGGATCTAAGCACTGATCGATAACCAAGACTACTCATTGAATAATAAATGAATATGTACCGCGAAGAAACAACAACATCAACAACAAAAAGATACTGTACGCAGAGACACCGAATAATGACCGAGATATACATATTTCCGTTTTTTGGTTCTCTTCCGAAATTCCCCGTATGGTACATACATGATAAAATCAATGCTGATCTCGTCAGCACAATTAACCGTAACAAAAAAATGAAAGAAATGATGTGTACATAATCAAATAAAACTTCTCAGCACCGTGTCCGTTTGATGTGATGTAATTAAATGACAAAAAAAAAAAAACAAACACGTAAAGAACAAAAAACGGGAGAATATATTAAATACAAAACGTATAAACACAAAGTATAAATACACCTCGTGTATGATTAGTACTGTATTCTGCATAAATTTAAACGAGGAATAAAAAGATACTCGATTAGTTACTGTTGTTTGTTATTCTTTTGCATGGAAAACAGGTTGGTGGGAGAAACAGGCGTTTGAGGGGCCCCTACGTTTGTTTCAAGAATAGGAAATTTGCCAGAACGAGAAGGTATGCCATGTTCTGTCCTTTTACAGAAGAATTTTTTATCATAATTGTCACAGACTTATCTCTGATGTGGTGTAGGTTCTGATCCAAGCTAAACGTTCCACACTGCCGTGGGTGTAGGTTCTGATCCAAACTAAACGTTCCACACTGCCGTGGGTGTAGGTTCTGATCCAAACTAAACGTTCCACCACAGACGAGGTGATCGCACATGGTAATGTCAGAGAGGAAAGGAGAGTGCTCATGGCCGGGTTTTCGTGATCTCACCACCGACGAGGTATAGGACGAGGTATATCCTATACCTCGTCGGTGGTAATGTCCAGTAATTTAAAGTTAACGTTACTAAACTATAGGCTCGATAACCAATTGGTAACAAGTTTCCGGATTTAGCCGTAAGATGCGCCACTGTCTTCTGTGTACAAGCACAGGCGATAGAATCATATTAAATATTAACAGAGAGGAATGAGAGTGCTCACGCCCGGGGTTTTAGTGTCCCCACTTTTTCTGCATCATCTTTTAGTCTGGAACAGAACCTGCATCATCTTTTAGCCCGGAACAGAACCTGCATCATCTTTTAGCCTGAAACAAAACCTGCATCATCTTTTAGCACCGATCAGAATCCGTTTAATTTTTGTTTAGCCTGTGGCGTGAATCAGAACTATATTGCAACCAAACTTTCATGCGACATTACCATGTATTAGAAACTGCTTCTGCTACATTTCCATTGTAGGGAGCATCCATGACTCCCTGGTGCATCCGCGAGGTGACGCAGCGGGCGCCAACACGAAGTATGAGGACGCGAGATGTTCTAGGGGATTTTCCCCTAGACACTCTCGGCGTCACAAAGTCGCTCAGAATCTGCCGACGAGTGCAGACGCAATAAAGATTTCGTTATCCGCTAACACGTGTTAGTTATTTCCTCCCGACGTAGGAAAGTACCTACATTTGGTGACCCCGACGTGATACCATGACGGATCAGAAAGGACCAGCGCAAAATTCGGCGGTGGCCATTCAGATGCCGAAATTCTGGTCGGACAAGCCGGCAATATGGTTCAGTATCCTGGACTCGCAGTTTGCTCTGAGAGGAATAACGCAAGAAGAGACGAAATACCACCACGTCGTGTCCCAGCTGGACCAGAAGGCGGCAGACGAGGTGGAGGACATCCTGCTAAACCCGAAAGAACACGGGAAATATACACGGCTGCGTGATGAGCTGGTAAGACGCCTCTCCATGTCGAAGGAGAGGAAAATTAAACAGCTCCTCGAGCACGAGGAGATGGGGGATAGAACGCCGTCGCAGTTCCTCAGGCACATACGGAGCCTGGCAGGCAACGAGGTGCCAGAGGAATTCAAAAGGACGCTGTGGCTCAGCAGGCTGCCGGTTGCTATGCAGTCCGTGCTGGCGGCTCAAGAGGAAGCCGACCTGGACAAAATGGCGACCATGGCGGACCGGATCGGCGAAATAACGAGGATTCAAACTCCCGCCGCATCGTCCACGAGCCACGTGGCCGCGCTCGGCGATGTCAACGCCCTCGTGGAGCAAATCGCCGCGATGGTAACATCCAAGCTAGAGGACAGAGGGCGCCGCTCGGGGCGCAGCACATCCGGCGGTCGGTACCGCAGGCGTTCCAGGTCCAAGTCAAAGGCTCGTAACAGCGGCGTCTGCTGGTATCACGGACGATTCGGCGACAAGGCGACCAAATGCACGAAGCCGTGCACTTACCAGCCGGGAAACGGTCCACAGAGTCGTTGATGGCGACAAGCGGCCCTGGAAGGAAAGCGCGTCGCCTTTTCGTGACCGACGCGGCGACAAAGATCCAATACCTGGTCGATACCGGGGCTGAGGTCAGCGTGTTTCCGCGGAGGGAAGTGAGTGGTGCGCGACCGAAGTCGAGCTTCCTGCTCACCGCGGCGAACGGTTCCGCGATTAACACATACGGACAAATAGTGATAAGTGTAGATTTAGGATTACGCCGGGCATTCCCTTGGACGTTTATTATCGCGGACATTGAGCGACCCATCATTGGTGCGGACTTTTTAGCACGGTTCGGCCTCCTGCCAGACGTTCAGGACCGTCGGTTGATCGACAAGACCACCGAGTTGTCGGTGGCTGGAGCAATACCGATCGGCGCGGTCGAATCAGCACAGTGTGTGGCACCAGTTCGGGACAACGCAGTGTACGACTTGTTAAAGCGGTTCGAATGCATAGCCCGTCCCGCAGTGGGTGGCAGCTCAGCGAAACACGATGTGAAACATCACATCGTTACCACGCCCGGACCTCCCATCTCGCAGAGACCGCGGCGTTTAACGACGGACCGGCTGACGGCGGCGAGGCGGGAATTCGAGTACATGTTGCAGCAGAACATCGCTCGCCCGTCCAAAAGTGCTTGGGCATCACCATTGCATCTGGTGCCCAAGAAAAATAGTGAGTGGCGTCCGTGTGGAGACTATCGCGCGTTGAACGCTAGAACAGTGCCCGACGCGTACCCAGTGCCGCATATACAAGACTTTGCGCAAAATTTGCACGGGAAAATCGTGTTCTCGAAGGTCGATTTAGTGCGGGCGTACCACCAGATCCCGGTCGCGGAAGAGGACGTACACAAAACCGCGATCACTACGCCATTCGGATTGTTCGAGTTCCCGGTTATGACATTCGGGCTACGGAACGCCGCGCAAACGTTTCAACGTTTTATGGACGAGGTAGTGCGCGGGCTGGATTTTGTGTATGTGTACATAGACGATGTGCTAGTGGCGTCGGACTCGAAAGAGCAGCATCTCGAACACTTGGAACAGTTGTTCCAGAGATTTGCGAAATTCGGCGTGGTAATAAACTCAGCAAAGTGTCAGTTCTGCGTGCAGGAGGTGCCGTTCCTCGGTTTCACGGTCAGTAAAGCAGGGATCTGCCCGCTGGTCGATAAGGTAGAGGCCATCACCCGTTACCCCAAGCCGGTAAACCAAGCCGAGCTCAGCAGGTTCCTTGGCATGGTAAACTTTTACCGGCGGTGCATCCCTGGAGCGGCGGACATTCAGGCCCCACTCGTGGCCTGCTTGTCATCCGGCAAAAAGAGCGAGCCCGTGGAGTGGACACCGGAGGCGGTGTCGGCGTTCGAGAGGACGAAGATGGCGTTAGCAGATGCAGCCACACTGGCGCATCCGTCAGCCAGGGCCAAACTGGCCATGATGGTGGATGCCTCGGACATCGCCGTGGGAGCGGTGCTGCAGCAGTTCCGGAATGGTAACTGGGAGCCGCTTGCTTTCTTTTCTAGGAAATTGAACCCGGCGCAGCGGAACTACAGCGCCTACGACAGGGAGCTGCTGGCGATGTACGCGGCGGTGAAATACTTCCGCCACGCGGTGGAGGGCAGGAATTTCACCATCTATACCGACCACAAGCCGCTGACCTTCGCCCTCAGCCAGAAGCCGGAAAAGTGCACGCCGATACAGTTCCGCTACCTGAACTACATTGCGCAGTTCACCACAGATGTGCAGCATATCAAGGGTGCAGAGAACATCACCGCCGACGCTCTGTCGCGTGTCGAGGAGGTGATCGCGCCAGTGGATTTGCAAGAGCTCGCCGACGCACAGGGGTCGGACGCCGGACTGCAGCAGTTGATGGCGAACCCCAGAGGCCTAGTCATCAAGAAGATCCGCCTCTTGCAGCCCAGCGTGGACGTGTACTGCGACATCTCCACCGGCCGAGCGCGTCCACTGGTGCCGGCAGCGTTTCGCAGAGCTATTTTTAACAGCCTCCACAGTCTGGCGCACGCCGGACCCAAGGCGACCGTGAAGATGGTCACGCAGCGCTTCGTCTGGCAGTCCGTCAAAAGGGATTGCCGCACTTGGGCGCAATCATGCATGCAGTGCCAACGTGCGAAAGTCTCACGTCACGTGTCGACGCAGGTCGGGGAGTTCACCGCTCCCACCGCGCGTTTCGACCACATTCATGTGGACATCGTTGGACCGCTGCCGTACTCCAGGGGTTTCACGCACTGCGTGACCGTCGTCGATCGTTTTTCCAGATGGCCGGAGGCATTCCCAGTGGCCGACATCAGTGCGGAAACCGTCGCGCGAACGCTGTTTGCGGGCTGGATTTCGCGTTATGGCGTTCCTCTCCGGGTGACGACGGACCAGGGTCGGCAGTTCGAGTCCGTGCTTTTCAGGACATGGGCACGGGCGTTGGGAGCTGAGCACCACCGGACGACCGCCTATCATCCACAGGCCAATGGAGCAGTTGAGCGGTTACATCGACAGCTGAAGGCAGCCATCATGTGCCATCAGGAGGAAACCTGGTCGGAGGCGCTTCCTGCGGTCCTGCTCGGCATTCGGGCAGCAGTAAAGGAGGACAGCGGAACGACACCGGCAGAAGCGGTTTTCGGGGAGACTCTGCGTCTACCCGGCGACCTAATTGCGGGCAACGACCAGGTGGAGCTGTCGACGTTCGTGGGGCAGCTGCGAGATCACATGAAATCGCTTAAGCCGGCCCCGACGGCTCACCACGGTCACCGACGAGTGTTCGTTTTTAAGGAACTTGACACGGCATCGCATGTGTTGGTGCGTCGCGACGCGGTGAAGAAACCGCTACAACCACCGTACGAGGGACCGTATTTAGTTTTAAGCCGTAGCAGTAAGAACTTTGTACTTAGGATAGGTCAGCGAGACGTAAACGTAAGCAAAGACAGACTGAAACCAGCGTTTTTGGTCATGTGAGAGCTAGCGATAGCGAGTAAATTTCGTGCAATGACAGCTACAATTTACCAAAGACGAAGCAACGTTCCTATTTTCCTAAACTACGTATAAGGCAGATGTATATATTTATTTTTTTTTGTTGTATCTTTATATATTTTTTTTTTTTTTCTGTATGTTACGGAGCGTTGTATAATGTCGCGCGACCTTATGTATATATTTTTCCTAGCGCAGACATTGTTATTGTAAACCAAAAAAAAAAACTACAGAGTCGCACCCGCCATTACTGGCGAGGGGGGTGGTGTAGGGAGCATCCATGACTCCCTGGTGCATCCGCGAGGTGACGCAGCGGGCGCCAACACGAAGTATGAGGACGCGAGATGTTCTAGGGGATTTTCCCCTAGACACTCTCGGCGTCACAAAGTCGCTCAGAATCTGCCGACGAGTGCAGACGCAATAAAGATTTCGTTATCCGCTAACACGTGTTAGTTATTTCCTCCCGACGTAGGAAAGTACCTACACCATAAACAAGAATCCATTGAATTCTATGGAAAACAAATACCAACGCAAAAAACGAACGCGTGCGAGGTTGCGACACAAAGCATTGTATGCTTGCATACATTGTATTAGATCGTGTAATAAGAAGTGCCGTATTATTCAATGAAGAAGAAAAATTGATTTTTAAATTCAAACGTACTTTATCAAGACAAATATAAACAAAACTAGCAGTAACTTAGAGAACTGTTAGAACTTTAAACAGGCATAACAAAAATTATAACTTCTACATAAACGGCTTAACCACTTCAGCGATCAATTCGCAAAGAATAAGAAATTCGACATTTCATGTTACACGACCTAATATAAATTTAAATTAAATAATTTAATTATATTAATAATAAATTATTATAGATATAATAATTCAAATAGTGAATATAGAAACAAATTACTATACACTATAAAAATTTATTTGTTTAAACAATTGTTTAAATAATAAATTACCAGAACCGTAGCCGTAACCGATATAAGCTAAAAGTGATATTCTCATAACAGTTAATACATCATTTCGGTTCTTCATAACTGTTTCGAGAATCGGAACCGATATTATGTAGTTTTCAATTCCTGACTTAAAAAGTGGACATATTACGGAATGAATAATTTTATAAAAGCAAGTAAAGATCGAATAACATTTTAACATTTTCGTGCGGAGGAAGGAATTCTGGCTTATCTCTTTTTAGAACTACTATATGAAATGAGGAAAACTCCAGTTTCAATTATCTACAATTTCCACAACTTAAGATCCACAATTTAAAAAGGTTCCAGGCTTATTTATTTGGGTTTACCGCAGGCCCCATGATCGCTGAACTCGGCCGTCGTCGCCGCTCGTCTCTCTCTCCCCGTACACTTCGGTTGAACCAAGTAGTTCGAGGTGTGCGGTGCGGGGAAAGAGCCGCGACGATATACACAACAATCGGATGAGTCCACGCTCTCCTTCTTCTAGGAATCGTAGTGACGGTGCGATAATGAAGAAAATCGCTCTGCTACATTCGAATCGTTTCTAGGCATGTGCGGGCCGCCCGACATTCGGGTTCGGGTCGGTTCGCAGAAAGTCGGGCGGGCTCGATTCGGGTTCGCGATACTTCATGACACAAAGGGCGGCCCGAGCGTTTCGGACTATGTAACCCGAGAGTTTCGGGCTGCCTGCTCGACTTCGTCGGGCAGGTTCGGAAAGAATCGGACAAGTTCGAGCGAACGAGTTATCGCGATACCTGAGATTCAACTCTGCGTTCTTATGAAATACATAATGGTAATAATGATACATCTTTCATAACTTAATTAACGCAATTTTTAATATACTTGGTTTTTTATAATTACCGTCGGTATATTTGGCAAACATACACATAATCTTTATTTGTATCAAATTTTGAAATAATGCACGTTACATGTGAAAAATACATGTGAAAAATTTAAGAGACCATATTTTTGGCATTCTGACGAATTTATTCCTCCGAATGAACTTGCATATATATCGACAATATTATTAAAATATCCTTACAAAGTTACATACACCTAGAAGGTATAAAAATAAGGTAAATCATGAAATTTTTTTACATTTTGTGCTGTTTATATTAACTGTGATATAACTTAGTTAATATCTTATTATAATATATAAACTTATTAATAATATACCTTATTAATTAACTATCTATAACCTAACAGAAATTCTTAAAGAATAATACATAATAAAATAACAAAATAGAAATTGTTGTACCCCGACCAAATGTGGTAAAAATGGCAGTTTTAAATATAATATATAATTTTTCACGTGTAACGTGCATTATTTCAAAATTTAATACAAATAATCATTATGCGTATGATTGCCAAATATGCCGACAGTAATTATAAAAAACCAAGTATATTTCTTAGTATCACTATTACCATTATGTATGTATTTCATAAGAACGCAGAGTTGAATCTCAGGTATTTATCGCGATAACTCGATCGCTCGAACTTGTCGGATTCTTCCGAACCTGCCCGAAACTCTCGGACTGCCCGATGTGTCATGAAGGTATTTCGCGGTTCTTTTTACTGCCTTCGATACCAGATCCGAGGTTCTCGCCGGCGCGTCCCATTTGAAATACAATGTTGTACGGAGGTGTTGACAGCGAAACTCGAGAACCATCGCGTCGCGGCCACAACATTGTCGGCTATATCGGTGTGAGACTAGAAGACCACTACTAATCCAATTACAAAACATCTTTATTTTTCATTATTTTTTTATGAAACTTTTACCAACATATTCGTGGCATTTTTCTGATTAAAATGATACCAAATATGATATAATTCCGATGACACTTGCTTGTGTAACGAGCGATGAAAGTTTCGAACGCAGAGAAGGACAGCGTATGGGAAAGAAAGAACCGCAGAGAGTCGCGGCCGCCGGCAGAGATCAAAGCTAGCGTGAGCGCAGGCCTTTAAATGAAAAATTTAACTTCTTTATTATTAATTATTTTTTTATGAGACTTTCACCAATATATTTGTGGCATTATTCTGATTAAAATGGTACCAAACGCGATATAATTCGGATCACATTTACACTAATTTTCCGTTAATGTAATTGTTATGGGAAGCAACTTTTATTGTTCATTACACAGGTAAATATCATCGGAATTATATCATATTTGGTATCTTTTAAATCAGAAAAATGCTACAAATATGTTGGTAAAAGTTTCATAAAAAAATAATTAATAATAAGTTTTGTAATTGGATTAGTAGTGGTCTTCTGGTCTCACACCGATACAGTCGACAATGTTGTGGCCGCGACGGCTCTCGAGACCCATCGTCGACCGATTTTGTACCGGCGATGGTAGTTTTCTAAACGCAGGGTTTCTTGCGCTCGTAAAACCTAACCGTTCTTTCCACTCTCTTTTCTCTCTTCCTTTTTGCCTGTTCTCTCATACAACCGTCTTCCTACAAGACTTTAGTCCATCCTTGACATAGACGAAAACCGGACATCCTCGCCAGCGATCATCCCTTGTTTCATTGCCAACTTTCACTTTTCCTTCCGTACAATTATCCTACCCTAAAGTGAGTCCCCAAGTTCAAAATATAAAGTCTTTTTATCAAACCACTAAAGTTGTTCTCCTTCCGGGATGACGACAATACGATTGAAACTCTATCGAGTTTGGCTTGATTTTAACCAGAAAAATCTCATAAATCTGTTGATAGAAGTTACTTACAAATAGAACTAAAAATTTAGGAATCACATTGTCTTGTTCATTAATCACTCTTAGAAAAGTTCCTGCCACTCTCTGCCTCTCTTTCTTTTGCATTTGCCGTCCTCTTTCATGCCCGAAAATTTAATCGCTTATTACACGAGAAATTATAATCGCAATTATATCGTGGTACATGTTGTTTTAATCAGAAAAAAGAAAGAAATACGCTGAAAAAAGTGTCATGGAAGAAATAAAAAATCATTAATTCGATCTACCTGTTAGAAAAGTCGATATAAGCAAATGGTCGAGGCAGGCCATGTGGTTTTTGTCAGCGCGTTGTCCCTCCCTAAGGGAAAGTCCTTTAAGTTGGAGGTGTCATAAACAAAGAGGCATACTGTCGAAGGCGTTCTCACGGCTTAGTATTTTTGGGACAGCAGGACATCCTTATCCTGACTGTTGTCGTGTACGGTTGTCTTGAATAAAGACTCTTGGTATTTTGCAATACGCCCACGTTTATTTAAATTAACCATATCGCGTTATCCACCCTCTCGGTATTTTTCTTACCTACCATGATCGTATCAGAATGGAACAATATTTTCAAGACAGCGCGACGTCGGATTTCTTACTATGTATTTCCCACTTTTATTCTCTCGTAAATATTCGTGTGTCGTTCTATAGCTGACTGCTCCACTACCTTCATTTGCTTCCACCCCACATAAGTTATAATTAATCTCAAGCGGTTCTATTCAAGACTGCACACAATCTATCTTTTCATAAATCCTTTTGAAGGCTTTGAGGAAAATGTATATGATCGAAATTGTTGTTCAACGAAGAGATAGTTTTATTTAATGCTATTTAACATAATCTATTATTACAAAGAACGGTTCTTCTTCTCTTACAAAGGAACATGATCTCAAAGTCTGCCTCACAATGAATATTAAATGACTATAATTTATATTATTACCTCAATTGTTGCAAAAGTTACTTAAAATATAAATTAATTTGAGAGTAAAACGTGCTTTATAATCTTCGGAATTTTTTCTCTATTAGATATTGGCTGCGGATGCCAAATAATGCCAGCGTGGATGCTATTTCTATGTTAAAAAATGATGTAGGCTCTGATCCAGCCTAAGATGATGCAAGTTCTGGTCCAGGCTAAAAGATGATGCAGGTTCTGTTCTGGGCTAAAAGATGATGCAGGTTCTAGTACAGGCTAAAAGATGATGCAGGTTCTAGTACAGGCTAAAAGATGATGCAGGTTCTAGTACAGGCTAAAAGATGATGCAGGTTCTAGTACAGGCTAAAAATTATACTAGGGGGCAGCACTATACCGGGGACACTACAAACCCGGGCGTGAGCACTCTCATTCCTCTCTGATATTAATTACGTGTGTAATTTGAAGAAGCATTTGTTAATGCTAAATATCTGACTGGTTACTGTGAATGGAAAAGGTTCTATATTTATTATGTCTGAAGATAACACTGATGAACTTTTGTGATAGTTTTTCATCAGCGGAAAACAAGTATTCGAACTGAGGGAAGATATACATGCCGGAAAAGTATATCCTTTATTTACTATAAATAACGAATTTGTTAGACGCATATTACGCTGTTTAGCGAATCCCGAGTGCAATTTAGGATCACAAATGCAGTCTCTAAATAGTTTTTCGAGGACAGTCAATCGGTTTTGTAGAAGTTATTTGAGAAGAACTTTAACCTCTACGTCAGCTGAAAATGCACAGGTTGAAGAACAAAAAGGTAAACAATACAGAAATATTTAACAATAACATGACAATGCAATAATTACATATGTATTTCATTTCAGAGAAGAACATTCTGGTAGACCAGTACCAAGGCGTAGCTACAATTGGTATAAATCGTCCTGACAAAAAGAATTGTTTAGATGGTGCAACTATACAAGAATTGCTGGAAGAATTAGATAAATTTGAAAATGACGAAAAGTCTGTAGTTGGTGTGATTCATGGGATCGGTGGTAACTTTTGTAGCGGCTATGACCTCAAAGAAATTGCTCAATACGATGGGAGTAATGAGGAAACTTTACCTCAATTCGGGCCATTAGTAAGTATTTCAATTCATATATATTCCTTGTCCACGATGACACAGAGAAACTTGTAGATATCAAATCAAATGGACCTATCAAGTGTGAACACATTAATTCTATTATACTGTATTAATTAATACCCGTTTATAGGCTGACAAAATAGAACTAAGTAAAAAGCCTTTAGTTGCTGCTATAGATGGCTACGCAGTCGGTGTGGGATTTGAAATTGCCCTAATGTGTGATTTAAGGGTAGTAGACTCAACTGCAGTAATGGGGTTTTTAAATAGGCGTTTTGGTATTCCCATATTGTGTGGTGGTACAGTTCGTTTACCCGCTTTGATCGGATACTCAAGAGCAATGGAACTCATTCTGACCGGTAGAGGTGTTAGAGCGCAAGAAGCATTCAATTGGGGTTTGGCTAATAAAATCACAAGTGCTGGTGCAGGTATAATCGAATAGCTATAATTCTAAGTAATATGTAACTTCTTTCGATCTAAAGATGACTTCTTATCTACAGCGTTAGGCAATGCACTTAACTTTGCTAAGTCCTGTGTTAAATTTCCCCAACGTGCACTGCTCGCAGATCGTGCGTCCGCATACTATGCGACGTTCTGTGCTAAACAGTTGGAAGAGGCATTACAGTTTGAGAAGGACAACGGCTCTCATATAGTATTCGAGGACGGTGTGAATGGGGCAAAACGATTTGTAGCAGAAGGATTAGGAAAACACGGAAAATTTTATGATATAACTAAAATAGATGATACTATCAAAGAAATTGATAAAGACTTTTTGTAAGGAAAATTTCTATCTTAATTACTAGACTACGGATTGTATGCATTTATGAGTGAAGATATTTCCAACCCAGTAAAATTGTTAGTAAAAGAAACGTATATTTACGTAGCCTCTGTATCTTGCAATTAATTCAGACAATTTTTTTTTGCATAAAAATTCGCAGTCTAATAATTACTACTGACTGATGTGTTGTGTCGACGACGGTATATATAATGATTGTACATAAACATATATATAAAAATCGAGAATATATTTCAAGTAGTCTTACAAATTTATTGTAACTAGTTTACAACTTTGTTTCTGCTATGGTTTTTCTTGAAAGTAGATTTAACAGACGGGGTGTTTTTCTGAGTAATTTGGGATTTCATTATTATGTCAGTGCATCTTTTCGCAGCCTTTCCGTTCATAAGCGGTACATAGTTTATGATTTTACCATTCGCGTCCCCTGTGAATAATATATCTAAGTTAAATGGTATTTTGGGTAAGAATTGCGTACTTACGTTGATACATGACTATCAAATAAGTTAAATCTGCCTGGAAGATGTTCAAACCAGACGCACGAGGCTCATAGATCGAAACATTTTTCAGATAACAATGATCTTCGTCGCATAAGTCGAACTCATCTGTAAGTGTTTATATTATCATATTATCACGGTTGAACAATGTTTACTGTGTCTCTTTAGAATTTACCCGTTTCATTCAATCGCACAGCACTTCTAATGTAATTTAGTATCAGTTTAAGCGGACAGTTGATGTTCACCAAGAGGACGTGTTCAATTTCATCAGTTCCTGGATATTCCCAGCCACTGTTAATCTGTCTGTTATTTTTAGATATCTTGCAACCGAATATTGATTGTTTAACGCTTTCGACGAGATAGTAATTAATTATTTGACTGTGTATATGAATATTTGTCATTTTAAACCATTTTATGTTAACAAAGATTAAATTGTCGGTATTGGGTTACAAAATATCTCAACAAATATAACGAAGGGTATGGGTATATTATTTAAATACATAAATTACCTGCATACTTAATTCTGATAATTGATGTCATAGTTCAAATCCTACTATACATGAATAATTTAATTACAAGTTTACTGCTAGTTTAATAGGCAATACTCTAAATTAATAACTACGAGGTTAAAACAGTTCGGGTCGATGTTTCATTGTTGCCTAGAAATTTAATCAATTTCAAAACCTTCAACATTCACTTCGAAATGCAAAATTGCTACACAACAGAACAGCAGAAATATGTAATATTTCATTTCATTTCACGCATCAGTTTATCTTCGCGAAAACGATACTTCTCAATTTATCGTGTGCGATGCCAATGTTGAAACATATGCTCCAAAGTGTCAGATTATTTTCCAATTTTAGTATCATTATCAATAATAAGATAATTCATTGAAGAAAAAACAAAAGAATTGGAGACTCGAGAGAAGCGAGAGAGTAAGAATGCAATGGATTCTTTTGAAATGGAACGACACGTAACATTACCAACTAATACGTTGACCTTCGAATGACCTTCGAAGGAGTTATTCTTCAAAAAGCATAACAAACATCGTGTTCGTGCTTACCGTACCCTACCGTCGATGCGAACATTTTCGAAAGACATCTATTATTTACAAACTGCCGTGCTGTTTGGTATTCCCGAGAATCTGTTCAAAATGGTGGTGGTGGTCCCGGGGTCCAGGATGCACGGGCGCGCTTAGCGTGCGGTTTTTCGGCTCGGATTTGCGCAGGACGGTGACCGGTGCATTCATTGCGCTGGAATTCCGAATAATTGTGGAATTTCATATTCAAGTTGAACAACAACGACCGTCCACGGGACTTAATTGGCGAAAGTAACGCGAGCCGGCCAACCACCGTCGAGCCAGTTGAAGCTGTGTGACGAAACGAGTGCAGGTGGCGGTGCATTGTTGCGCAATCGTTTCGTATACCCCTCTCCCCCTGTTCCGACTCGTTGCGAGCCAGGAGTCAGGACGAGAGTGTTCCCTTCGTAACAACCATAAGCCCTCCCCACCAGGCCGAGCCTTCCTCCCTGCCCCGACCTGGTGAATGTTGTTGCGCGCCCGCAAATCTGCGCGATCAACACTCGCCCGTTCTTTCTTTCGTTTCTTCCTTCGGTCTTACCTTTCCCAAGGACTCTGCTCCTGATATTTTTTTTTTTTTTTTTTTTTTTTTTTTTTCGTTTGTTTGTTCGCCTCGCTCTCGCGCGAGCCACACGCTTAGAACAGGTCTCCGCCGGAGCCTCGCCGAAAAATCATGCTATCTCTCGAGGGCTTAGGGACCTTCGTCCGGAGTCGATCAGGATCTCGGGCGAGTCATGCTGGATAATCAAGCTGGTTCTTAGCGAAAGGACTTTCGGTCTAGGACCTGACTGAATTTTTTTCTTTTTTCGCATAACGACCTGCAGTCCATTTATAAAAGAGGTAATTATGAGACTCATTTTGTGGCTGCAGTGGATTGGAATTTGTTTGAAATTTGTATTTATTGTGCGCCTCTCCAGTAGCCGTTATATATTGACAATAATAAAATATTTTGGCAATGAAATATTTTAATTTAACACAGAGTTGCAGTTGATCAATTTGTAAAGGCAATTAATGTACACGTGTAATCAATTTGAAAAGGTTTCGTACTGAGGCACATGTAGAATTATTATTACAGTGTTTACTCGATATATGTCTCAAATGCCTAGCTGATAAAAGTCCCAGAACTATTCCCACTGCTGCGGGGTATTCGCTGTCATTTTCGTAGTCCTGTCATAGTATCTCCTGGCCGATACATGTCCCTAGCTGGACCAGTGTTTTGGACTTGTATCGAGTAAACAGTATACTATGAATTTATGACAATGGACAGATCAATATTTAACACTTTGATCGCCGAACAAGAAAGCTGCAAAATTCAATGAAATCAAAGTAAGTTATTTAATAAAATAGAAATTGAAAAAAATTAAATGTATGATATTGCGTAGTTCTCTAACTTTCTTGCATTTTAGAGGTCCTAATCAAATTTGGTACAATGAATATATATGGGTGACATGGCAGTCAACGTGTTAAAATATTGCACTATTTCCAACCGATTGAAAATTATTTTTAAAAAATAAATGAATCTTGGAGTAGATTCAGACGAATTTGATTGTGCATAAAAATCCTAATTGCACCGTGCGAATGTGGAAAGTGTTTCCTGCGAGGCTCGAGCATGGTTTTCAACGTTAAATCATTAAGGTAAAAGCCGGATCCGGTGCATCGTTAAGTATAATCTCTAAATAACGCTCGATCGTTATAGAGATCGGGCGAAACCAGGAAGAACAATGATGCTGAAGATAGAAGGGCGGTTCCCAGGATCCTCTGGTTCCTATGGTTGTGTTGGTACGTGGCATTTTAAAGAAAGATGCCGGAGCCTTTCACGAATCGCGCGCTGCCCGATCCCTGTGCTTATTGTTGCCGGTGTACTCGCGAAAGCGTAATAGTTGTTCCCGATGGGAGAGAAGGCCTCTAATCGCGTTTCCTTTCCACGGACGAAAGTAAAGCATGACTAATTACAAAAAGAACTCTTCCTTTGATTCGAATATGGCTTCCAGAACGCGCGCAATCTGCTGGCTCGATCAATCTTTTTTTCTTCTGCCGCGCGCATTGTTCGCGAGACGGAAGCGTGCGTTCCGTGTTGTTGGAATTTTGAAGTTCAGTAGAAAGGGAAGTTCGCCACTCGGCCAAGTATTGATCGATACTTGTTGCAGACTTCGCTTTGAAGTTGCGTCCTGCACAACGTTTACTCGCCGAGGAACGATCAACGGTTTCCTGATCCATAGATCGCGGATTTCTAAATAAACATTTCAGTCCGGACAGAAATCCATTTCTTCTTTCAATAATTTTAGCAAGTCGAAAATAATATTTACATTTTGCAAATTCTTCAATCGTTCTCCACTTTCGCAGTATTGTTATTAAATTTCTATCTAATTTGAGCCAAATTGTTTAAAATTCTAAATATTCCTGAGAAATTATTTAATAAATTATTCCTCATAAAAATCTCTCACACTAAATCAAATAATGTTCTTACAGCAACATAAAATAGTCGCTTCCAGTGCTGTATAAAATTAATATTATATAAATAAATATAGAAAGGGATTTTTATATAGGATTTTTTGAAACTAGTTCAAATTTTAACGAGGCAATTATTGTCATATTAAAATTATATCAATTGCAAGATACAGGGGAGGTACATAGACATTTATGTATTTATTTTCTTTAATAACTTTATCGAGTTGGGAATGGTAGAACAGTATTTTTATACTGTTCAAATGTTTTTGCTGTTTTCGTTCTTGTCATAAATGCATGGCATTATAGTTTAATTTGAAGTGTAATATATAGGAAGTTCTATACATTTTATGTTAAATTTTCTATTACAGTGCTTACCAGCATCTCGTTTTCGAGGGCTCCCGCCATAAACTGAATGTTAAATTATTTGTTGTTCACTGTCGGGCGCACTCGGGCCGATCATCTCATTACACCGAGAATCCTCGAGCCACGTAATAGCGACAATAAGAAATTTTACAATACGTCTATCGAGCACTTTAGTCGGTCCCATCGGACATAACACTACAGTAAACATTTTATAGCTTTCATTTATAGCATTGAAATTGTTAGATACATTCAACGTGTTATATCTCGATATATATTTACTAGATAATGTCAATTTATTGTGGAAATCCATGCTGCAATCTTCAATGTAATAACCCCTTTTGGCTATATAGAGGGTGGAACGTATTGTTACGAAAAATGAATTCTCGTGGTCCAGTATTCAAATTAATATTTTAAACGAACCTTTAGTATTTCTAGAAAATAATATGGAATCACTGTATTTTCCAAATTAGGACTTACCTGGTTTCGAGGCCTCCATTTGTTGCAATGATCTACCATTCTTTTAATATAATAAAGTGCCGGTTTCTAATAAAATTTTCTAATAGCAACCTCAATATTTATTAAAGAAAATCGAAATCAAAGAGCAATTCGTTTTCGGATATTCAAAGTTTCAGACATCCCTCGGACCAATACACCTCGCGTTTCGTCCGCTACATTACAAATTCTGCCATCATCTACTGCAATTGAACGTGCAGAACGTGGTCGAACTTCCAGATCAACATTCCCTTTGCAAAAGCGATCAAACAATTTTCTGCACGTGCAGAACATCGATTTAAATGCAGAACAACAATTTATTTAGAGCGTCTACGAAAACCAATTTTCTGCAAGCGCAGATGAATCTAACCATACGAATATCAATTTCCCTTTTATTAACCCAGGCATGTCGAAAAATATTTTTTTGCAAATATTTTAGTTTATATATTGCCAACGAAATCTTAAAAATTTAACAAGAGATTGAGGTCTCCTCGACAATATTTCTAATTTTAAATAATACCACCAAAACCACAGAATAAATAATATTGCAAGGGGTCAACTTTTGTCAGTAAATGTTCAAAAAATCTTTCCAAATCAAAAATCACTGAAACCTCAAAATAAATAATATTGCAAGGGGTCAACTTTTCACAGTAAACGTTCAAAAAATCTTTCGAAATCAAAAATCACTGAAACCACAGAATAAATAATATTGCAAGGGGTCAACTTTTGTCAGCAAACGTTCAAAAAGCACTGAAACCACAGAATAAATAATATTGCAAGGGGTCAACTTTTGTCAGTAAACGTTCAAAAAATCTTTCAACATCAAAAAATCACTGAAACCTCAAAATAAATAATATTGCAGGGGGTCAACTTTTGTCAGTAAACGTTCAAAAAATCTTTCGAAGTCAAAAATCACTGAAACCACAGAATAAATAATATTGCAAGGGGTCAACTTTTGTCAGTAAACGTTCAAAAAATCTTTCAACATCAAAAAATCACTGAAACCTCAAAATAAATAATATTGCAAGGGGTCAACTTTTGTCAGTAAACGTTCAAAAAATCTTTCGAATTAAAAAATCACTGAAACCACAGAATAAATAATATTGCAAGGGGTCAACTTTTGTCAGTAAACGTTCAAAAAATCTTTCGACATCAAAAAATCACTGAAACCTCAAAATAAATAATATTGCAAGGGGTCAACTTTTGTCAGTAAACGTTCAAAAAATCTTTCGAATTAAAAAATCACTGAAACCACAGAATAAATAATATTGCAAGGGGTCAACTTTTCACAGTAAACGTTCAAAAAATCTTTCGAAATAAAAAATCACTGCAACCTCAAAATAAATAATATCGCCAAGTGGTTAACTTTTGTCACTAAATGTTCAAAAAATGTTTCAAAATAGTTTTTTTTTTAAGTGTTTCACACGGGAGCCTAGTGTCCAACGTAAGTGTCTTGTTTACTCACTGTCCTTTCGTGTATACGCAACTGCGGCCGTAAGGTATGTCCGTACAAGTGTCGCTAGGCGGTCCCGGAGTGTGCACAAGTATCGAGGCATTACCGTAATACGTAGGTTGAGCCGGGAAAAAGTTCGGTTCCCGGATAGGGCGTTGTTACCCCGGGGGAGTTAGGCTCGACGGGCCCCGACGACAATGGCGCCAGGAAAACGTGTCCGACGCAATTTTCATACTGCCTAGGCGAAGCGTAAAAACCGCAGGACACTTCGGGCTCCTCCTTTCGACGGCGCAACGTGTGCCTGTCCATTCCCGTGTAGCCCGTGCCGATGTTATCTGCATGCCACTTAACCATTACGTTTTACGAGGTGGATGGACGTAAAGTATCGCTTCCCCTCCCCTCCCCTCCCCCCTCCGCCCCAGCCCCCTCCAGCGCCATCGAGCGGATAGTCCAGCAACAGGTTACGTGTGGCCGTCTTCGCTCCCATCCCGGACGACGAAGGAAACTATTTTTCCCTTGGTCCTGTCGGCGGGCAACGAGGGGAGGCAAAACAGGATCGGCATCCTGGTGTATCCCTCCCTCCCTCCCCTCCACTCCCTTGAAATTTACCGCGGCCGTTCTAGCATTCGAATGACCTCCCCGGATCGACGGGCCGCTCCTATGACACTGCAAACTGACGTACCCGGCGAATTTATGTCTTTTCCTCGGTCCCCGTCGTCGATAACCGCCGCCTCGCTCGCCGGGGAATTGCCTAAGCTAGGGGTCACTCATCCTCCTTGATTGCACAGGGTGGCGAATTTGTTCTGCACTATACTTCCGACAGACGAGCTGAGCTGGCCGAGTATAAAAATTTTCCTCCATTTTCGTTGTGCCCCTTTATTTTTCCTGCACTCGGCTCGCACTGTACGGGTGGTACTATACTATACCATGTACTATGTACTATACTATAC
Organism: Seladonia tumulorum; assembly: GCA_913789895.3. Lineage (NCBI taxonomy): Eukaryota > Metazoa > Arthropoda > Insecta > Hymenoptera > Halictidae > Seladonia > Seladonia tumulorum. Next base: position 9,369,651 of record OU565280.1, read on the forward strand.
TATATAATTGTTCAGGGCCATAACTCCGTCACAAACACAGCTACAGAAAAACTTCAAAGGAAAAAGATGGATGGTCTTAACGGTACTATAGACGTATGGTATTATTTTTCTGAAAAGTGCAATATTACGCTATTTTAACAGTTGCATTATTTTTTTTTTAATGGAAATGCATACTTTCTTTTAGGGTAAATAGCTCCCTCTCGTGTTTCTACGTGAAAAAGTATAGAGGTAGAATAGGGAAAAAATGATTAATTATCGAGATATTTTGGAAAAATGTTTCCAGAGGGGCCTGTAGCGGGCTTAGTCGGGCCTAGTCGGGCCTGTAAATTCTATGAAAGATCTGAAAGAACGGACAAAACTGCAATATGCAAAAACAACCGGCAACCACTTTAGCCCAGTTATGGGAACAATTGAAAAGCGTTAAACAATAAAGTACTGATTTTGTCGTGATGTAAATAAATGCGATTTTGTGCAATTTTACCGATGCCATTTAGCGCTGAGCTTTTAGTCAATTATTTAACCAACTGTGTTATCAACAATACCAATTTGTTTTTGCTCGAACTCGAGTTTTTGCCACTGGGAATGCTTTGCTAATTTGTTGCTCGCGCCGCCGCAGCGTGAAGTAAATACCGGTGAGTCTGCCCGGTGCTCTTGAAACTTTGTTTGAACAATGGTTTTGTTGCTCCCGGTAAAATACGCCGTTCGAAATCGGATCTTGCACAGCGGCAATCGGTTTATTGCAGCAACTAAAAAGTTCCGGTCTGTTTCATTTTACCGGCTCGATAGAACTACTTGGCCGAACAACGCGTGTGCATAATTCCAATCTGCTGGAACACATTGTTCGGTAATAATTAGTTAGGTTTTTTTTTACCACACCGTCGATTTGTCGATTTAATTGTAGTGGCACCGATGGTCTTGCTCGATCAATTACGAGAAAGAAACGGCCATTTTTTGTTTTTGTTTTTTTCTTTTTTGTAACTAATAAGATTGCGGCAACGGAGTTAAAAGTGCGCGCAGAACGTTTAGAGTGTACAAATGTAATAAAATTCAATATTGTGAAAAGGCTGCACGATAATCATTTAGAACGGTGAACTAACGCGATTTTTATGTAATAATAACAAATAATTGGCACGTTCGCGCACGGTACAAATCGACGAAGACACCGTGGATTATGGTTGTATAATAACCCTGCTAATTCTCACGTATCTGTTTCCCACTATTATTAAACTGCGGATTTTTATGCGAAATAAAAATTGCGAGACGCAGAAATCAATTGGAAAATTCTTTTCGCTTACTATGCTATACTGTACTTTTACTATGTTATACTATACTTTAATATACTATACTTTTACTATAGTATAATTTTGCTATACTATACTTTTACTGTATTATACTGTACTTTAGTATACCACAGTATACTTTTACTATAGTATACTTTTACTATACTATACCATATACTATACTATACCATAATTCTACCATTTTATATCATACTATACTATACTTTTAATGTGCGATACTATACTTTCACTACAGTATATTTTTACTGTGCTATACTTTCACTATAGTATAATTTTACTATACTATACTATATTATACTATACCATACTTTTACCATTTTATAATATGCTATATTTTTACTATAGGATACTTTTACTATACTATACCATATACTATACTATACCATAATTCTACCATTTTATATCATACTATACTATACTTTTACTATACGATACTATACTTTCACTACAGTATATTTTTACTGTGCTATACTTTCACTATAGTATACTTTTAGTATACTATACCATATTATACTATACCATACTTTTACCATTTTATACTATACGATACTTTTATTACATTATACTATACTATACTAGACTTTTATTATACGATACTATGCGTCACTATAGCAAACTTTTACTATACTATACTGTACTGTTATTGAAATTTTGATTTTTTGGTTACCAGCAGAAATTCCTCTCGCGTTTTGTAATTTCCATGTCATTCATTGGAGGGTAATGAAAGTTGTCGATGATAAAGTAATGTCTGCCACTCGGAATCAGTGAAAAACCACGGGGAATTTATGCGAGAATTAATGGACACTTGAATGATTAATGCGACGCGTGTACGACTCCATTCAGTCGTTCCGGAACACCGTCGACGCGTTTATTTACAATTATCGAGTTTATCTATTAAGTAATTATCGGAACGCGATAAATCGGATCCGCAATGTTTGCGGGCAAATTATTATTTGCTACCAATTGTTCATGCAAGCGTTATATCGTGGCGGCCAATCAAACGGAAGTCCTATACGCATATACAACACACACAGGGCCTGTAGATTGTAAATTCTACAGTGTAGATTCGAATGTAATAATTTACCAAAACGTGTTCGTTCGCTGTATGAAAATTTAAACGCTCCGCTGGAAAGGATTTTCCATTGATTTGTAAACAAATTTCTGATCTGGAAATTTGTTTCAAATAAAACGATTTGCATGCTTTCATGCCGATGAAATTTATACTCCTTACGATAGTTGAATTTTTTTAGTAATTCCACCGATACGTAGAAATGTAAAAATTATTTAAATAACAGCACGACAATTTTTAGTGGCGCCCTTCGCCTGCTAAGGGTTAAATATTGCCTGTAAATTGAGCCTCCCGTTGATAACAATTTTTTTAATATAAATAACTCCGGCGGAATTCTGTTACGTTTATATTCCGCAGCGTCGTTCCGTAGCCATTTTATATTCGCGGCGTCACCGAAATGGCGGCTCGTTCGGCGCATGAAATCTGCACGAAAATGATCTTCTGCCGGCGCGTCCGTTGTACCGAGCATTTTCAGCATGATTTCACAATGGAGGGACACGCCGGGCGATACAATAACACCGTTCCACGCTCGACGGTTGTGTATCGGCGAATGAAAATCGCCAGTTTCCATCGTGGAACGCGAATTTCGCCGGTGCACCGCGTTAAACCCACGCAACGGGGATAAAGTTCGGCTTGAATAAACACGGGGCGTGCTCGGAGAGGTTCTCAAAAAAATTTTTCACCGCGCTCGTCGTCGTCGTTCGACTTTATTTTACGCGTTTCAAACCGAGGAGCTTGTAATTCGCGTAATTTCGATGCGGAAACTATTACTAAAGCCGGATAAGGAGGTCCAAAGTGCCTCTGAAACAAATTGACTTTGCGATGGGCCGTTCGACAGATTATCCGAAGGGAACACTTTGTGCCAACTTTCAACCCTATATGTCGACATGGGGGGTGGTAATGGGGTTACAAAGAAAATCAAGCTTTTGCGCGATCTCTCCTCTCCCTTTCAATCTAAAATTCTGAAAAAAATCAGGTTTATTGTAGCCGTTAGACCGCACACCTATGAATTTTTTCAGAATTTTTGGGCCCGAAATCGAATTTTAAAAAATAAAAGTATTCTTGAAATGCCGATTTCTTGTGGACGTTATGGAATACTAGGTTCATATTTTGACAGTTTTGGCATCTCTTTATGGTTGTCAACGTGTAATTTTTTCGGATTTTTCAAGGTGGAGGCACACGGTTGAAAAAATCGAAAACCGGTAATTTGCGAGCGCCCTCTGACAGAAATCGGTACAAGCTTCAAGGTTAACCCGATTTCTGTCAAATCTAATAGCATTATTTATTGAGGTCGATTTCTCGAGAATCATAATTTTTGGGACATTTCAGAGCAATAGTTAAATTTTCATATTTTTTGTTTCGTTATATATTTAAAAAAAAAAAGGAAGAGCTGGGTGTAATAGCATTGTCGGGGCGCGCATTTATGCAGAACGCGCAGCGTCGGGTCGCGATAGCGAGGAGCGCGAGCGCATCCAGCAGCAGAGTGTGTTCGCATAAACATTGCGCGCGGCTTGCATTCTATTCCGGAAAAGCGAGGTCCTTGAACTCGATTCCTGGCTGCATCCCGAGCTACCTGCCCGCGGACTCGTCCTTTATCCTGCGGCCGTATGTAAAACGCATCTTTCACGCACGTACACCAGTCCACACCTGTCCGCGCGGATAATGTAAACGGGGCGTGGCTTACGAACGAGCACAGATTTCCCATGGAACTTCGTCAACGAGAACTTCGATTTGCATGAAATTGAATTTTGAAAACTGGCCACTGCACGCGACGCGCTATAGTTGCCCGACATCGAGCGAAACACGTCCGGCACCGAAGCTAATCCGAAACCTCTTGTTTCTAGTAGTATGCAGCGTCATCATTACCGAGATTTTGATTAAAATTTTCGAAAAACGTCATTTTCCATACAAATCCGCACTCGAGTTATTAATCTCGTTTAGTAACGAAAATTCGGTGAACTTGTCAAAGTGCTACCTTCTCTACGATTTGAATGACCTTGAGATATACTGTCAAGGTCACTATTCTGATAAACATTTCCCTTTACTGTTTTTGGCGGACGGCTATAGTTTACCAGATAATTGCATAAAGCTTCGCTTGTTTAGGTTAGCCAAGGTACACCCAAACCTAACCTAAAACAGTTTGTGTTGTCAAAAACACAAAGCCGACCGAGAAAAACTTTAGAGGGAAATATTGTTCAGTATGATGTCCTTGACAACAGATTTCAAGGTCATTGGAAGCGTACATCACAAGTTTACCCTGTTGTTTTGTTATTGTCAATATATATATTTACCCATAAATGCATAATCAATACAATGGATATAAATTGTGTTCTTATCCTAGGCAATTGTGAACAACAAAGAAGTTCCAATTCCTAAAATAAATTGTAGTTCAAGTGATTAAAAGAGAACAATACTTTTTTGTTAATAGATTGCGTATTTTGCCACTAGATTTACACAAGTGTGATCACGCAATTTCAGTACATTAAAAAATTCAATATTTTACTAGACATCAAAAGAGATATGTGTAATATTTGTAACTGTACCTTTTTTTTGGCAACATTGTAACACTCGGGAGAGACATTAACAATTTTTACTGCACTTTAGAGCTGTCAATATATTCATGCTAGACAGACTGCACGCAGTTACGAACGACCTACGGTAAAGGTTTTCAATGGCGCAAGCAGAATCGAAGCGTGAATTTCACGATAGTGATTATGAATAGAACATTACCGTGCTTGACGTTGAAATGGCGAAATCGATCGATACTCATTCAGGCATTGCGCTGGTTCAAGAGGTTACATATGTATATACACGTGTACGATATCGTTTCACACGTCGAGTCACAAAAGATTTCACTATGTTAGAAGCGTCACGATCGTCCTGTAGTATTAAACATTATTAATACGCTTTTCACATTAATATTTAAATAGTGGATCTATATTATACATCTACAAATGTTTAATTAACGACGTTCCATGCGTTCAAGACGAGCAGATTGCTACTCAAAATCTATAGTTTGTGTTTAAAGAGGTTAATTCTCGCAGGGGGTTAAACTTCACCTAGGCAACCCAGAAATTTTTAACTTTTTTTATATATAATCTTGTAGATCTTGGCGAGAAAATGCCAAAAATTCGAGTTTGAATGTTAGGAGTTCACCGGTCCAAAAGTTGTGCGCGTCTAAAGTTGAGCGATTTCAATCGTTTTTGACAGGAAAGGCCGCCGCCGTGGTTTTTCAACCGGTATCTCCTGGTAGCACGTCATCTTCGAGATCGGTCGAACCTTTTCCCGGTTGCTCAATCCGGTCGGCCGGTAATGAGCTGGCAGAAAAGTTCTGAACGATATCGCAAGAATAATGGATAATTGCTGCTTTCGTTGCTGGAGCAAGGGAAGACTGGCTGATTACGAAACGATGCGGCGCGTAATGAGTAAAAATCGCCGGCCCCGCTGGTACACAATCTTGTTACGATAGGATGCGGGTAGACGAAATACAAAACGGAAGAAATTACAAAAAAAAAAAAAAATGAAGGGTTTCGATAAATTATTTTTGACTGCAGGCAATTTTCAAGGGAAGCAAGATATTTTTATTCGGCTCCCTTCTGTTGCGATCAATTCAACAATTCCTATTTTACAGAAAAATTTTACTCTTTTCTACTATACACATATTTCTATCTATCTATTTCCAAAAATCTATTTTTCCCCAGTGCAATGCAAATCGAACGACACGTTTAGTTAAACTTTCCCACTCGGTTTTATCCAGACAAGAACAGCAATTCAAAATCCGGTTGATATTTCGCTGGGCGTTGTCAAATAATTTTGATCGTATCAGGGCGGTAAATAGCCTGTTCCGTGATTGTTAACTGCAAACTAGTCCGCGAGAGTCGGCCCGGTGCAGCCTCTTAGACGCTACCGTGAGAAAAACGAGCGAGCCGGGAGGGAAAGAGACGGTGAAGGTGAAGGAAGCAAAAGTAAAAGCGGCCCGGTGAATCCCGGAGTGGAATCGAACGATAGAGTCGGCGCGGTGCGCTGGTCAGGAAAGGAAAGAGCGATGTCCCAACAAAAGTTGGAAACCGGCTTCACTGCAACGAGTCCTCGGCGCATACGTGGCCGTGCACTCTCGTTATCTAATGCGTATCGTATGCTGGCCGACCCTCGAACAAGCCACCGCAAGGGCTCGCAGTTTCTTACGATATACCACAATTAAACGATAAGGTAGATCCCTACACTATTCTCACCACAACTGTCGCAGTGTTCCCCACAGTAACTGTCGCAGAGATCTCTACCGTAATTGTCTCAATTTTATCCCCACCACTGGAGGGAGGGAGGTCTGGAGAACTTTACAATTTTTATTGAAATCTTGTTGCAATTAAAAATTTTATCAATAAAAAAAAATATGAAACTGCTGGCTGACCCTGGAAGAAGCTACCGTAAGGGTTCAAAGTTTCTTACGATATACCACAATTAAACGATAAGGTAGATCCCTACACTATTCTCACCACAGCTGTCGCAGTGTTCCCCACAGTAACTGTCGCAGAGATCTCTACCGTAATTGTCTCAATTTTATCCCCACCACTGGAGGGAGGGAGGTCTGGAGAACTTTACAATTTTTATTGAAATCTTGTTGCAATTAAAAATTTTATCAATAAAAAAAAATATGAAACTGCTGGCTGACCCTGGAAGAAGCTACCGCAAGGGTTCACAGTTTCTTACGATATACCACAATTAAACGATAAGGTAGATCCCTACACTATTCTCACCACAGCTGTCGCAGTGTTCCCCACAGTAACTGTCGCAGAGATCTCTACTGTAATTGTCTCAATTTTATCCCCACCACTGGGGGGAAGAGGATCTGAAGAACTTAACAATTTTTGTTGCAAACTTGTTGCAATTAAAAATTCTATCCATATCAATAAAAAAGAAAAAAAAATATGAAACTACTGGCTGACCCTCGAAGAAGCCACCGCAAGGGCTCACAGTTTCTTACGATTTATCACGGTTAAGCGATAAGGTAGATCCCTACGCTATCACCATATATATATATATATATAACTGTCGTAGGGATCTCCACCGTATAACTGTCGCAAGGATCTCTACCGTAACTGTCCAGATTTTATCTCCACCACTGGGAGAACTAGAGAACTTAACAATTTTTGTTGCAAACTTATTGCAATTTTATCAATAAAAAAAAAAAAAATGAAAAAACAATGAAATGTGAAAGCAGAGACCACTTCGGTGGAACTAATGACAGAATACTTGAAACGCAGGGATAAATAGGGGGCATTATCAGGGGGCATTGCAGGAGCATTATTACTAACAAATTATCCTCCTAGTTGGTAATGGAAGCCGGCTGGAACGTGAGAAGAGTGGTTCCATGTTGAAGAGTTCGTAGTTCCTGCAAACGAGACGCGCATCGTCTAATTCGCCCGTGCTTCTTCAATTTATCTCCATTACTGCAGCCGATCAATTTAATTCGTTGCACTACCCCGTTCATTGACTTCTCAATTCGCAGTTGCGCTGCTTCGAGAGTTCCGAAGTTCCAAATGCCCGCAGTCCGCTCGGAAACGATCCCGAAATCCGCGCCTTACGCGCCACAGTTTTCTCTCGATATAAGACGGCGATGTCTCTTCCGTAACAAGACAATCTCTAGCCCCGTTTCTTCTTTCGAACTTGTCCGCTCGGAACCGCAAGTAATCTATTGTAATGTATCATTATAAAATACTCGAACAGTACTCTAACAAATATTTTATTAATTTAAACCTTGGAGAAAATATAAATTTTTTTTTTCTTTATGTATGAAATTCTTAAGGATGACGAATTTCTAATAACTACAAAATGAAGGCGATGGGTTAACAAAATGGAGGTACGGAACATATCGAGTACAGTAAATTCTCGATATATGTCACATATGTCTCGCTATATGTCAGGACTTATATTACCTGACGTCCTGCGGTGTTATGTTTAACACTCCTAGGTGTCCGAGGCTTTGTGAGCTCTATGGTATACCCCGAGGTAGTGGGGATAATTCCGCGACGTTTATCGTGCAGGCCCCAGCGACATATATCGAGAAATCACTGTATGTATCGATGCGTTTTTGCCAAGAGAATTGGACAATGGCCCGAAGAAAAAACACTGAACACCGGAGTAATTGCATTTACGGTAACGAGCCAATGAACAAATGTCAAAACCAATGCAAAATTACGAGCTCTTAACGAGGTCCAGTTGGCGCACAATAAATCGGAATTGCACGCGTTTCCATACTTGGTCACATTCCTGTCGGGCGTCGATAGGCTTCAGACCCACGCTTCGAGCAGTCAGGGCCTCCTCGGGGTCATATTTTTTGTTTATCTGGTTGTTTACACCGCCATGGGAGTCTCGAGTCGCGATACGGAACAGTTTCGTTATCGGCGGTACATACGCGCGGTTTAATCGCGCCTATACAGAATTGATTTTTCGAAGCCGGATCGCTCGGCCGAGGTTACCACGATCGTAAGTTCGATGGTCGACGTTGGCCGAGGCAAAGACGAATAGGGAAGCAAAATACATCCCGCGTTACTAACAATTAAACAATTGTCTCATGGTAATTTTTTTTTACGAGATACCAAGGTCACCGAAACTTTTTTAAAACGGGAATTGCATGTTTTCGTCATCGTGTTACGACAGCCGAGGCTCAAGACTAATTCAACGACCCATAATACTATGACCTTCATGTGACCTTGAGTACAAGAAACTCACAAAAGTTGGGTAATCAATAGTGAAGTCATTTCTGTTGCCATTCCTGTATCGTTTAGACAACTTTTGTGAGCTTTTTGTACTCAAGGTCATGTGAAGGTCACATTATATACTTCCAAAAAAAAAAGCGAAATATTTAAGATAGTCAAGTTAGGGGGCACACTCTGTATAAAGCCCTAGTGTTAGGCGACTTTCCCCCACTGTCTGCCCATCGGTCCCAATGAATCGGTTGAAGTAAATCTATTTTCGAAATTACGTTCAGGTTACGTCACTCAAGACATTAGTCTCAATTAAGGGATTAAATTCGCGCTAAGTGGGTCAAGAAGAAGTTACGTCGCCAGAAGAAGGGGGGAAGAAAGAAGTGATTTCAGCTGATGGCATGCTGAATATTGAAACAACTACGATGAATAATAAATACAGCGATTTTTTCTCGACGTTTCATTATTGAAACGGATATCGGCGAGGCTGCGTGTATACGTGCGAACGCGTGCAAGGACACTTTCTGTATTATGTGCGAGTATTATACAGATCGCTCGCTCCGGCCGGCCATTCGCGTGGTCCATGAATTCCGACGTGCGTAAACACGCATTTTATATTATTCATAAATGTTCGCACGTGAAATTCGATCGCGCGACGTCACTTCGCGAGAAAAATCGTCTACATTACGATCGCCGATCATTTTACAAATGATTCCTTGCCCGGATATATTCGACGTCGGAATAAATCATTGATCTCCGAGGGCTTGCAAAATGAAAGTCACCTCGACGGAAATATTATTGTGCTTTTACGCGAACGAATTATTTTTTAATTATTTTTAAATCGTGACCATCGAAACGCGCGAATGTTTGAACGTATTGTTGTCATAAAGTACCCTGTGTAAAGTGCCTCGAATGTGGGAAGTATCGAGGGTTGAAATATTTTTGGTGTAATCATTTGAACGTTGTATGTAGAAACAGAGGAAAAAGTAATGTGTCCCCAGCATTTTTTTTTAAACAAATCGGACGATTGCTTTGTGTCGAGGTTTTGCATATGTATTCTCTATTATCTGGACCATACAGTAGAATTTTTTCAAGTAGAAATACTCAAAATTGTGGGAGTTATAGTTCCTTGGCTTCAAGCATGCAAAAGTGTTCAGGGGGTCTTCTGGTCTAAAGCGTTGTTTTATAGGCCTCGTTTGGCAATTTTTGTAAACAAATTGGATGGCTGCTTTGGATCGGGATTTTGCACACATATTTTCTATTATCTGGACCGTACAGTCGAATTTTTTGAAGCGGAAATACCCAACATTGTGGGAGTTACAGTTCCTTGGCTTCAAGCATGCAAAAGTGTTCAGGGGGTCTTCTGGTCCAAAGCGTTGTTTTGTAGGTCTCGTTTCACAATTTTTGTAAACAAATTGGACGACTGCTTTGTATCGAGGTTTTGCACACATATTTTCTATTATCTGGACCGTACAGTCAAATTTTTTCAAGTAGAAATACTCAAAATTGTGGGAGTTATAGTTCCTTGGCTTGAAGCATGCAAAAGGTTTCAGGGGGTCTTCTGGTCCAAAGCGTTGTTTTGTAGGTCTCGTTTCACAATTTTTGTAAACAAATTGGACGACTGCTTTGTATCGAGGTTTTGCACACATATTTTCTATTGTCTGGACCATACAGTAGAATTTTTTGAAGCGGAAATACCCAAAATTGTGGGAGTTATAATTCCTTCAAGAGGGGCATACAAAAAAAAAAGTTAAATTAAATTTCTCAAAGTTATAGACTGTAGAACCCTTCGAAGGGATTCGTTAAATTTTACCATCGAGCAGAAATTGTTGATTGAAGGGCCCTTCGGTCGAGGTCCACGTTAGAAAGTCGATCGCAGTCGGGTTCCGCGATTCAAGGATCTTCGTGACCGAGTTTCACGGCCCATCATCGTCACTATCATGCATCTCGTGTGTCCTGCTAACACGAACCCGAGGACACAACAGGGCGCGGTAACTTACGAATCGTTTACCGTGGTTTATCGAACTCGTTCGAGTGCCCAAGGCCAACCGGTCCGGACCGAAATGGAAGAAATGAATTTTTTTAGGGCCCCGCTAAAATGCAGCTCTAAATATACAGAAAAAAAAATGATGCTAATACGAGAGATACAGTTTCACTTCTTAAATCGATCCAACAGCATTTTTACTTTCCATTCGTGCCTAAAGTCCACTGTCTCTAGCTGTAACCATACGAAATTCGATACGAAATGTACAACACCGGAAATGCTAAATGTTATTGGCATCGTAAAGTTATATTCTGCAAACGATACTGTCGGTAATGTACATATATAGTTATATTAATGTTCGCGTGACGGAAATCGATATTAACGATGCCGGCGATGTAGAACCGTGTGAATATTAATGGCAACGAAATTGTAGAACTAGATCGCAATAACAGTACTGCATTGACAGTTATGTCACCAGGAAATGTTTCTTCAGACTTCGAAACGAATGCCAGCACCGGTAGTCTCCCGAATTTATTTACCATAGATTCCGAAGAGTAATGAATACAGTTTTTTTTTATAACCAAATTTAATTTAGTACTAAAAAGGTATAGGTGCAAATTTGAAAGGGTAGGAAGACTAAAAACAAAATTTTTTAAATATATATTATCATTAAAGAAGGAAATTTCTATTTGATTTCTTTTCTTTTTTTTTGTGGTATACCATTTTTATTTTGCACAAAGGTTTTTAGTCAGTTCTTATTGAGTTGAACAAATTGCTTCGGATTTTTATGGCAAATGATAATCGTCTGCATTGACTAGGCGATATAGGGAGCTGATCGTCGGCGAGCACAGGGCCCGATAGATGGGGCCCCATTGGCAGAGCGGTCCCTAGGACTGCAACCAGTTGCACACGGTGCAGGTAGTTGCCCGACTGGGTACCGGATCCAACGATATTTTTCCAGGTGGGCTGCGCGCTGGTGGACAGCATCGCGAAGGTGAAGGCAATGGAAGCGGGGACCCCAACACAACAACGCTCGCGTGTTTACGAGCTGGAAATGACGTCGGACCCCTCTCGCACTTTTGCACACGCATCCACGAGGAAAGCGAGCGAACGAGCGAGCGCGCGCGCGCGCGCACACACGGACGAGGCCAACGTTCAGATCCGGGATTCCTGGAAATTACCACCGTCCGTTTGTCCCCGCGATTGCTCATAACAGCCTGTCCGAGGACTGGTCGGACAAGGTTCGGAATCGCACCCGCCGATGACCGGCCGAGACCATCCGCCAGCCAACCGGACGCTGACTTTGATCTTCGAGATCATTTTCGGCGGCCTTGACGCGCCCCCCAAACCCTACCACGCTTGCGGAACTCATGCTACCTTTGCAGACCTGACATACAGGCAGTCTCATAATTTTCACGAATTAAATCACATTTTTATGAACCACCCACTTCCTCTGGCGAGCTGGGCAGACTAATTTACTGTGTGATGCACTCACTGCGGCAGTTTATAACAATTTGCAATTTTTCCGCACGAATTTTAACAAGGAAGAATCAAATAAAGTATTATTTTCTCTACACGAGTGCAGAGTCTGCCCTGGTTTTGCCTACAAGTTGCTCCCGACTTCCGCCTGCAAACTTTGCGCTCAAGTTGATACCAATCTGTTGCGTCCGTCTGCTCCGGGTCTGTCCTGGTTTTGCCTATAATTTGTAGTCAAATTTTGCGCTCAAATTGCGACCAATCTGTTGCGTCCGTCTGCCACCCCATTTTTTCGGCAAATTTGTGGCAAGTAGGGACCAAATTCTGCTCCGAGCATGGTCCTGGCACCAAAATGACCGCCTTTCAACCACTTCTAGCAAGCTAGGTGGAATAATTTACTATGTGGCATACTGACTGCGAAGTTTATAACAATTTGAAATTTTTCCGGAGGAATTTTATAACAAGGGGGAACCAAATGAAATATTATTTTCAGTTGTAGACCTGAGATATATCAAAATTTTGTACCACACTCCGGCGAATTTTGTATTCTACCTTTTTTTTCAATTTTCAAGCTTAACATCATATAAAAGTTTAAATAAAATTTCGTTTCCCCTCCTGTAGCAAGGATTGCTTCGATTTTGCCTAGTATTTGCTCTCAGAGCAAGGTTAGGTGCAACCGACCTGTCCCCTACACGAGGGCAGAGTCTGACCCGGTTTTGCCTACAATTTGTAGACAAATTTTGTCCCTCCAATTGCGGCCAATCTGTTGCGTCCGTCTGCTCCCCGTTTGTCGGCAAATTCGTGGCAAGAGTGTGCCCCGGTTTTGCCTACAATTTGTAGACAAATTTTGCTACAAATTTTGCCTTCCAATTGCGGCCAATCTGTTGCGTCCGTCTGCTCCCCGTTTGTCGGCAAATTCGTGGCAAGAGTCTGCCCCGGTTTTGCCTACAATTTGTAGACAAATTTTGCTGCAAATTTTGCCTTCCAATTGCGGCCAATCTGTTGCGTCCGTCTGCTCCCCGTTTGTCGGCAAATTCGTGGCAAGAGTCTGCCCCGGTTTTGCCTACAATTTGTATACAAATTTTGCGCTCAGATTGCAACCAATCTGTTGCGTCCGTCTGCTCGCAATTTGTCGGCAAATTTGTGGCAGGTACGGACCAAATTCTGCTTCGAGTATGATTTTGGCGCCGAATTGACCGCCTTTCGCCCGCGATGGACAAAGATTGATCAAAATTTGCTCGAAGCGAGATCAGCTGACTGGGTAGATGCACCCCTTTCACTCCGAATAAGGTATGCTACGGACGTTGCTGGCGGATATCAGCGGAAAAGATCGCCGCCGTCCAATAGAAACGTGTCTCGTTAGCATTGAATCGCGATTGGTTTCACTATCGCATCGCCACCTGCGCCGGTTTGGGGTTCGGTCGAGCGCTTTCGATTTCTTTGGTCTGGAATTTCGGGCGACCTTGACGCCTCGGCTGGCCGACGTTAGTGAACGCAGATCCGTCCCGATACCGTTAAACCGCTGCCATTTTCACTTTCTCGCGACCGAGCCGTTACAAAATTTTATTGCAACCTGCAATCTCCATTCAGCACACCTCCATGAACTGTACGAGACTAACTTTCTTGTTTTTAAGAATATTTGTTTTTGTTATATTTTTCTTTTCAGAAAACTCAAGGTCACCTTCATCTTTTTTTAAAAGTGACCACCCTACAACTACTCGAGGTCACTCAATGTCCCAACCTGAAACACGTGTTCCGTCAATTAAAAGATTTTACCATAGCAAATAACATACGAAATTATATTAATACTGTAAACGCATTTTTTGGAGCCGCCAAAAATCCTTTTGAGAAACACGTTTTTAATGCAAAATGAACCAGTCTGCCAAATTTCAGCTCGATCGGATCGGTCCGGTTTTCGAAACTATGAAATTTTCGTTTGTCTTCGAGATTGAATTTGCTTCGTAAATTGCAGACGAAAAATTGATTATTCAGAAGTTTCAAGGCTTCGAATGAACTGGCTGAAAATTGAATTTTGTCAGCGATCGAATACGCAAGATCAATCGTCCCGCTCGTAAACAAACCTGTTGCTCGTCCGACGAAAGGAATTCGTTACAACGCGTTTCTTCTGCTTACGGAATCCTCGTGAAAGAAACTACCGGTCGTTGCGTCGCGTAAATATTTCCGCGATTCGATCGCCTAATAAATCACGCGAAGCGTTATCAAGACACGGCCGTGCTCGTCTGCGGCAAGATTAATCGATCTTCCGCGCATCGATCGCCAGATGAAACCGATACCGGCGACCACCGACACCTGAATAATTCTTCGGCTTGAACAGGAAAGACTGATCCGCGATAATTGGTACGTTGAACTGCGCCTTCTTCCTTTTAGGAAACCTGTTTAATCCGGCGTCGGATCGGGAAATCATTGCCGGGGATCGAAGCGAGGAAGAGTCATCGCTCAATCGGTCCATTTGTTTATTTATCCCCGCGCTTTCTACCCAAAAAACTATCACTAGATGACAGAAATGCTTTATGCTAGACAAAAATTTGTTCAGTTGTTGGAAAAGGTCGAAAAATGATCTTCGGAATCAAAATTTTCTCCGAGGTGTATTGGTCCGGCGAATTAGATGCGAAATGGTTTTTAAATTTGTATTGAAAAAAGAAATGTCTAGAAATTACTATAGATACACTTTTGGTATTTTTATGAAATAATGTAAAAATATTCTCAAATGTTTTTTAATTATAATTTTCCTATACAGATTGTTTCATTAGTGCATAAAATGTAAAAATATTCTCAAATGTTTTTTAATTTTAATTTTCCTATACAGATTTTGTCATTAGTGCGTGAAATTAGCATTCTAGTGATCAACTCGATTTTTCTCGACTCTCATCTGTATCAGTCTCGACATTTCCCGTTAATCTGTACATTCTCTCAACTGGTTCTACGGTTCGTAGGGACACGGAGGTTCAGCTCTCTTACCTAGTCCCGACGTTATTCGTTGTTTATGCAAATGTATGCGGCCGCGTGAAAAGTGAATTTTACGAGTTCGAATCGCGGCCACCAACGCGTTGGAACGCATTCCGTGGGCCAACTGACCGAAACGACCGCAGTATTTAGCTCGCCGCACTGTTGCAACCTGCCGCCGCTGCTACCTTCGAAAATTGCTCCCCCGGGAACCCCTCAGCAACCGGAAGTCACGACCTCCACTTCGTTCCGAACCCTCTTGCAACAAAATCCGAAAATATCCACCGATAATTGTGCTGCATCGAAAGGAAGCTCAGAAATCTAGCATTGTAATCACAACTGAAGAAAATTGGATGAAAAGTTAAAAAAAAAATTAATTTATAAAAAAAAATTACACGGTAAATCTTAATCCGATTCCCGAGCTCATTTGGAGCAACTTTCTCCTTTGCAAAAATGTTCTCCGAGGCTCCGTTGAGGAGATATTAACGAAAAACACGGGCCAATCAGAGTCGCCGGGGCGGAGTCCTGGTGCGTTCTCATTGGTCCGCGTTTTTCGTGAATAACTCCTCAACGAAGAGGCGGAGAAGGTTTTCGTAAAGGACAAAGTTACTTCGAATGACCTTAGGCATCTAATAGGGAATATATTAGGTAAAAAAATAAATAAATTTTGTAATATTATATATTTAAATAATTTTCATAAACAATTTTCCCTGAATAGAACTGATTGATAGGCATCGTTGGAATTGTCATACCTTGTCCAAAGAGCTTCAGCGATAAATAATAAACCGGTAGATCGTAATAGCGTTTGTCGATTGAAACGATGCATAAAATTTGCATTCTGAGATCGGTCATTTCATATGCAACGATCTGCAATAGCATTGTCGCGGAGCGTATGAAGGAGTCGATAACGAGATAACGGATTGGTGCAACAATGTGGAATAAATCGTTGAAAATCGATTGTGCAAACGGCGAAAGAGAACGTGTTACGGCCAATCTGAATTCCTAATTACTGGTTCGAGAGGCAAATTTAATTGCGTGACACGCCAGCAACCGCTTATGATAAAGTGACATTCATTTACCGAGCTGCCGGTTTTCTTGCGTGTCCGCGAAAGGTTGTTCTCGCTCGCTTTGATAAAGTTTATCGTTACATAATTCGTCAACAGCTCCCCGGCAAAGGAGACTGGCATGGCGGCGCGGTTTCTTTGCCGGGATAGATCATGAGCGTTTCGCGAGGGCAAAATCACCATCGAAATTGCAATGCACACGCGTCACGCCTGATAGGAGTGCGCGACGTAAATTACTACTCCGGCTAATGACAGTAAAGTAATCCTATATTTTTTAGAAGCGGCTGTCTATGCTGTCAACAAAAATAAAATATTCTAAATAGTCGTATCGTTGGGTCCGCGAGGTTTTAAAATCGAAATTCCTTAATTTTGGTTTTTCAGCAACGAAACCACTGTCATCGCATTCGTCTCCTTTTTCCGAGTAAAATGACACCAAACACGATATAGTTACGACATAGTTTCCGACGTGACATTTACGGTAGAGGTACCCGAATTTTATATTTGTCTCGTTACAGGAGTAATTGTGATCGTAACTGTGTCGTGTTTGGTGTCATTTTAATTGGAAAAACGAGACGAATACGATGCTAATAGTTTTGTAAGATAAATGAGAAATTTTTGAAATTTGCAAATTTTTGGTTCGCTTGCGTTAGTCGAAATACATATTAATGTGCCAAAATCAATAGCAAGTGATAGCCACAGTGGAATAGACAGTTATTTATTGGATATGCTAATAACGTTTTGTTTGCAATTGTACAAATTGATGGTAATTTATATTCACGCGTTTGAGACCGGAATTTATGAACAATTGTTATCCATCAATTATTATATTGCAAACGTTCGGCCTCGTGCGTCATTGTTATCAATACTTTCAGCTATCTGAAGTACGCAAATATATATTCCACAGTTCCTAGAACAATGATGTTGATCAGATAGTGGAAGTAATGAGCTGCTCGCGATAACAACGAAACATGTCGCATATCACGGAACATCTTTGCTTTATTTTTGCAATTAAATCGCTGATAATTAGAACACGTAATAATTACATATACCTTTAATAAACATATTTTATAACGATGCCGAAGTTTATGTGAACGTTCTGTCTCGCTCGTAGATTTGCAACGAACAATCTTTTCGAACATTTTTGTTTAACTTTTTGTTTAGCCAGTGATCAAATACAAAACTGATTGAATTGATTAAATACAAAACCGAGTGGTCACTCGAATTTTATATTGTTTTCGAGTTTTTAACGTGACAAGTTTGCATGAATTTTGTTGTTTGAAAAATGTGACTATGAAAAAAAGTATGCAGAATGGGGTATAGATCCGAATGAACTGGTTGAAAAATTGTCGGTGTTTATATGATATTTATTTTCGTGTTTTATAGGTATTAACAGTTCCTTACATGTAGGAATACATTACCCATGGGCAAGTCAGAGAAATAAAAAAAGGGAAAAAAATCATGTCACTCGTTTGAACATATTTCATTGTTATTTCATCTCGTTCAAAATAGACGACTCTCTCTCTCTTTCAAAACGAACACGCACACACGCAGACACACACACAAAACACACACAGTTGATTGAAATTTACAGTACAACTTCTCTCCCCTTTTTCGATTTTCCTCTTTTAACGTATAAACGGGTAATGTTAAACATTATCGATATCGTAATCGTTAGCATCGTTATCGACAGATCGACAATCGATGAAAAACCGATTAACATTATTAATCATCTAATCCATGATTCCCGTACATCTCGTGTGCGTGCATCGTTGTTTCATATTTCTCTATGTTTCTTCCTCGCGTACCTTCGCGGATACAAAGTCTATTTATTAATTAACAAATAATGTAACAAATAATCTTTGCTCTGTATCGTACAGACGAATCTCAGGAAAGAACAGATTGATTTGTGAATCGTTTCGTGACCAGTCTCTCTCTCTGTTCGTCGAAGATGCGTCGAGGACTTCCGGTTCCTACGTAATACACAACTACACTTCTCTGTAATCAGTTAACAATTACTAAAATCACATAGAAAATCGTAATTACGCCTAGGATTCTACAATTTCTAACTACGAGACCGAGAAAACAGACGACTAAAGAATATTTAACCTGGAAGTATAACAAATACAGGTTAGTAGCCCTTACCGGATTCGCATAACCGATGTATTCTGCTAGGATCGTAACGGTTTTATCGATTTTGTTGGCAACAAAATTCCGCACGAGGTTCAAGACCGAATAATAGAATTATTTATTAGTGGACTGCGGTTTTTATGCGCTTAAAACAAAAACCTACAGGTCAATTGTTAAAACATTAAAAAGATATTGTTGTACCATTTTCGAACTCTCTAAAACAATTAAAAGTCAGACTACATTTTTGTTAATCTTCGGTTTGTTACAATTGACCCGAACAATTTTTATTTTCCATAAAAATCCGCAGGCTTTTTACATATGAAATATCGTTTCTTTCGTTGAGCTGATGACGACACATTATTTATAATATTTTTCTCGTCAAAAGTCCCGAATTGGCCTTTTCTGAAAAAATTATTTCGAGTCTTTCTAGATTTAACAAAACATGACTTTAACAAATTAATTCGTTTCTCTGATCAATGCAACATTGCTTTGAACGTAACACATTGGTGGTTCCTTAGTTGTAAAATTATTTATAAATGCACAGGATGTGATGCGTATTTTAATTATTTATAAATAATAATTGAGTTCACCAACGAAAGGGCAACGTATTAATTTGTGCAATATTAAACAGTAATAGCAATATTTAACTGTTTATGTGCAAACAGTAATTCCATTTTGCACATAATTTCGTTAATAATATCAAGTCTGACTCAACGAAAAATCCTCTGTACTTTGTTGTTCCCATGTGATAGTTAGACCGCGGACATTTTATGCGAAATAAGGTGCAAATAATAAAAAAAATGTCTAAAAGTCTTGATATATTTTTACTGTTGTAAAATTGTTTTTGTTCTAAACGCAAGGGTCCGCAGTCTAGCGATAAATATTCAGAAACAATATTTCACATGTGCCGACGACGCCATTGCTACAGTCTAATCGAATTTCCTACGGATCTATTACTAATTCTCTGATCTCTAATCCTCGTTATAGTACATCTTACCCTAATCAGAAAAGAATGTATTTGTACAGCCTAACAGTTATGTATATCTACAATGTGATTTACGTCAGAATCAGTCTGATCGAGTTTCGATCGTTCCCTTTCGGATCGAGATCCACACGAAGGTCTGCTCGAAAAGAGTGCTAAATGTTTATTTAACCCTAAAAAGTTGTTCTACGTCCCCTGTACCTTCTCGTTCGTTCATTGTCTATTGTCCTAATCGATTCTGCGCTTCATCTCGTCCCGTACAAAATCGTGTTGCTCGCAACCGGAAATCGAAATTAATTCAAACAATCGCAATTAAGTTAAAATTCGGGACCACCGGATTAAAAAATCATTTTCTGGACCGGAAACATATTTAATGGGCTTTCGAGTGACATATAAAAAAGAAACGTTGTGTTAATTTTTGCTAGGCTTAATAATAATTGAAAAATTTAGAAAAATTATCTCCGTGATTTAGGAAAAAACTGGACATTGTTTTTATACTGTACTGACTCCACAAATTATTATTCTAAGCTACTTTTTAAATTACTAATAATTACACTGAAGTGTTACAGAAAGAATAACAATTTCGTTTAGGTTCTTCCTCTCATAATTGACTCGGACGATTTTCATTTTGCACTGAAGTCTATTGTTAATGGTACTTTACGGGTAAAAGCACAATCTCAAGACGTTTCAATTAGCCCTCGTTTTCAGAGAAAATAGTCCAGCCGAAGACATAGAAAATGGCGGTCGTTTGGAGTTAAACTGGGGAAAATGCTACTCATTGGTAATTACTCGTCGCTTTCGCCTGATTTCTGTGAAAATTAGGAGAGTGGTCCCGAACCTTCCTCTACTATACTCCCGTTCCTTAACTTATGCACTCTCTTTTATAGTAACTCGCTCGTTCGACAATCGTGAAAATTATAACTATTATTATTCTCTCTCTCTCTCTCACACACACACACTCGTTTTGTCACTTATAGAACTATGTAATTAGCAGACTGCGGATTTTATGCGTTTCTGGGAAAATGAGCAGGTGAAATGCAAACTAAAAGAAACCATAAGTTGAATGTAATATTGCATTATACCTACCAAAATTATTTTATATGTGATTTTTTTGTAATGGATGCAACTTTTATTATACGTGCATTGTACCAATCAAAATTATTTTAAGGGAAGAAATAAAAATTTTATATGTCACCCCTTTTACGTAATTGATGCAATTTTTATTATAGGTGCATTATATAATAATTAGTTTAAGAGCAGAAATCAATTTTACATGTGATTCTCTTTTTTTGTAATTGATGCAATTTTTATTATAGGTGCATTATATCAAAATTAGTTTAAGACCAGAAATCAATTTTACATGTGATTCTCTTCTTTTTTTTTTTTTGTAATTGGTGCAATTTTTATCATAGGTGCATTATGCCTACAAAAATTATTTTAAGAGCAGGAATCAATTTCATTGGTGACTCCTCTTTTTCGTAATTGACGCAGACAATTTTTGCACGGAGCTCCGCAGTCTATTAATTAGTTGCTACCGCTCGGTTCAAGCAATTACATAGCTAAAGGTTCTCGCACATTGTTTATGTAGAGAGGTCTGTGCCATGAGACTATGATCTTTAATCGTGATAGCATTTCGATCGGTTATGATTCTCGGACGAATTCTGGACGAAAAGTTGCGATTATGTTTCAGGATTCGAGGAAACGGTAAGCTTTGTTTCATGGGGTTTCCCGTAGGACGGCGATAGAACGATGGAAGGATGTGTTGCATCGATTAAATAATAATATACAACACCGTGAAAAATAATAAAACAATTTTCACTGTGGCTCTCGGTGCATCTGATCTTGTTAAATCATGATTTGACAAAAATGTGAGTTGACAAAAATTCCTCCTCTCAATGATAAAAGTACAGTGATTTCTCTATACATGTCGCCACGGTCTGGATGATAAATGTCGCGGAATTATCCCCACCACTCCTGCACGATCTATGTCGCTGGCACAAGACCCGTGTCGTTGACATATATCGAGAATTCACTGTGCTTACTTTGAATACGTTGCCACGTGTCCTCGAGAAAGATGTTTTAATGTTATTAAAAATTTTTTAATTTTGCCAACAATTTCAAGCTCGTCGGTGTACTCTCTTCATTAATAAGGGTCATCTAGTTTTATCTCGAGGAATTCTCAGAGACTCTTTCTCATTTCGCGATTTTCTCTTTCAGAACAATGAAAGGATTAAGGATCCCTTGATCCAGGTAATTCTAAAAGGGATGCGCAGGTGAAAAATGGCGACGATTAAAATTCTCCTGAGCGTCTCGTCGATTCTTCTCGTTTTAATTATAAGCATAATCGTATTTTACACGAGGCAATCTTTTTCATAAAAACTTTTACTAAGCTGTGATATAACCTCTTCAAATTACTGTTTCCACGTGCAAGTCAAGTGGAATTATATCTTTAAATTGAAACGAAATATTCGAAGAGTACCGAACCATAATTTTTCTAAACATAGTATAGGGATCAAGAAGCACCTCAAAAATATCCAACACGAAAGAGCCTAATCGTTTAAGGATAGTTCAGTCGGGGAAACCGACAGGAGGGTGTGCGTGATAAAATCACTGACCCCTCGCTATCATTCCCAACCCTCCATCCTTGCTCATTCATACTTCATTAACTACATTCTTCGTTGTTGCTTTGTGATTACGAGCATCGATCGAGCAACATCATCCCCCTATACTTTATAAAAAAAAAAAAAAAAAGAAAAGATAAATCACCTACCCTCCTCTTGAGAAAATTATACTGTAGCGTCTATACTGTATAGTTTAAATTATACTGTATTCAACATTACAAATTAAATTCAACGAGTGTACGTCACTCAGAGACTTGCTGAAGTTTTGTATAAATAATCATGGTTGACAGAAGAAATTCCTCTTCACTTTTAATGAACAATAAAATGCTACTGATTCTCGAGAAATTGTTAATACTTGAACTGTGATAATTTCGTAAAAAAAAAGTAGTAGAATGATGCATGGGGACTAATTTTAAAGCTTTAAATAATCACGTGTTCTCCAAAATCAGAGCACCATTGTTGAGTGTCATCGATACTGACTGCGGATTTCACGCAACTGCGACAAAAAAGAAATTAGGTGAAAATCGTAACGGTGTATCGAAAGAATTTGAAAACAAACCCAGCTTTATAAAATATTTAAAAGGAGTGATTAACACAAACAATTTTTACCCGGCAAGAGAATCCGCAGTCCGGTCATTCAATGATTAAATCTCGTCGAAATTCGATCCGCTGTTAGCGTGTCGATCGAAAGGAGGGATCCAGATCTTCGAAAATAAATACACGAAAGAAACCATAATTATCTGAATAATAACCATAGTGTTGTGTCTGGTAAATGCATTTTATTTCCTCTTCTCTTTCAAATATAAAAATCATTATAATCATCGGGGCGAGTACAGTGTCGCGCGGCATCATCGTACAAAAAATCGGTGTGGCGAGCGTATGGTTATTATTCACGTTCCAGCTCGAACATTGCGGATCGATTACGCGGTAATTAATAATAATGATAGTAATTAAAAAGGAAAAGAAAAACAGAAAAAAGAAACTGAACGGATCCGCAGAATATCAATAACGCATTGTTTTATCCGATAGTTTTCGCTATCCACCGACCTATCATCACCAGCATCATCATCATCATCATCAAGTCATCATCATCATCATCATCAAGTCATCATCAACATCATCATCAACATCATCATCATTATAATCATCATCAACATCATCATCATCAAAATCATCATCATCATCATCATCATCATCAACATCATCATCATCATCAACATCATCATCATCGTTTCCTTTGCTTTTTCATTCTCGCGTCGCGATACAAACGCCTAGCTATCGATTCTGCTCGAGGCATCGATCGCACGCTGCACGCTTCTAATCATGACGAATTAATAATGACGCGACAACGCGTAATTACGAATTAATTTATTTACACAACGACAGAACGCTTTCCTGCCGTTCCGTCGCAGGAACCAGTCCTCTCTTTCTCTTTCGATCATGATTCGTGGCAATTTCGACCGTTCTAATCGAATGATTCCTGCGGAACTTTCGTAGGAATCAGCGAAATCAATTGCAGCCGCCGCCGAATGATCACTCTACCCCTCGGAACTGTGCACAGGGATCCAGAAAATTTACCCTAATTCCCATCGCAAAACTGCTCGTAGCATGTTTCGAATTAGGACAAAGACCCTAAATGATTAAAATGTCGCTTTGCAATCACGTATCAATTTCTTCGGTGTACAAGGCCGTCAGTTTTAATTCTCTCGATCATTGTACGTCGACGAACCGTTCGAAATGGATCATAGTGATTCTCGTCTGCAGGCTCTAACAACGAAAGATTAACAATTGAGGAGATTGTTGAAGGTTTGCCAATCAAGTGTAAGGGATAATTACAGCGTAACTTCTTCTGAAATTATTATTTAAAATAATCGAGTTGTTTTTTTGTTGTTGTTGTTGAAACACAGTCGTTAAAAAGTCTATCAATAGGCTCTCGGTAGATTAAAGTTATAGTATAATATAAAATAAAGACATTAAAATAAACAGATTACAGGAATTTTTATAAGATTATCGAATACAAGCGAACAAATTCATAGATCATTTGACTATATTAAAATATTTATAGATAGCGTGTAACACAAAAAACACAAATTAATATTATTACTATTTTCGATGACGTGTACGCGTGATGACTTATTCATACCGTGAATGAAAATGGCCGTTCATACAGTTTCCATTATTTTTCTCTAGGTAGACTATAATCGTATTTAACTAATTGATTATTGTTAAAAATAGTCGATGACCAAAAATGATGACTTTCATCGAATACTGTTCTCGAGCATGATTTCCATGCTCGACGAGGTTTAGGCCATTGAGTACACAGGACATTTCGAGGAAATGGGCAAGAGATGATTAAAATGAGACGAAGCTCGTTAACGGACAGAATTGTTTTCGAATTATAAAGATCGTTAGATCGAAGAAGAACCCTAAACGCGGCCCCGGTGATTATTTACAAAAGGAAAGCGAACAACTGTGCGTCTTTGGTACAAATGATTCAGATGATGACTATCGACCTTGATTATCAATCTGCGATGCATGCTCGCTCGACATTGTAGATCCGCTGACACCTTTTCGGATGCGTCGCGCGAGAAGAATAATGTTTACCGCGAGCGTAAACAATTTCCGGACGAAAAATTCGACAACAATCGATTAACTATCAACATGTATTATTTAAACTGCCGATTTAGTGCTTTTCGAGACGAACGAGTGAGAAACGAAGAAGAATTTATGAATATTGTTAATTTAATTGTCGACTTGGACAATTGTTATTTTTTGGAGAAAAATTACTAATGATGGTGTAAGGAGTTAATCGATTTTTTTTTTCATCCAGTATAGTAACGTTCAAAAGTTTCCGAAATTCCAAGAAGAAACTGGAATTGTTGATTACAGTGTGGAAACTTTTTTGTTTTTTTCTTTTTTTGTTTAATTTATTTAATTTTAATTATATAAAAATGATTCGATGACGTTCCATTGGAATACTCATGAAAACGGGACACACACAAATAGGAAATCGTAATTAAAGCTAGAAAATTGATTTTTTTTTTTTTGTAACTTTCTTCGTTAATTTTGTTTATAAACACATCTTGTACCCGCAGTTTTGAGCAGAGTTTTAAAAGTTAACGAACGAAACCGAGACTGTCGAGAAATTCGTCACGATAAAGCAGACGACCCGATCCCTCGATCGTTCCCATAGATCCCGTTCTCGTGATTGATCGCTGAGCGAATCGGTCGATCGATCGATCGGCTTACTACACGCGAGATCGTGAGGCGTTCCAGCACCGTCGATCGAAAGCAACGAAACGATTCGGCGCGAATAAATTATTCTATAAAACATTCAGCTCACTTTGCGAACTCTAAAAAATTGTTATGTTCTAAACTGCGGATTTTACGCATCGGTGAAAAAAACACAAAATAGGAAAACTATCAAACGATTTCTCGTTTTGCGACTTATTAAAACGATGCGGAAAATAAATAAATAATTATGCGGCTCCGGGTACCCTTGCAAAACTGTACACCTAATTTCTCTATTTCGCATAAATATCCGCAGTTGGTTTTTTCCCGTGCTCGAACGTAGTAACTGTTCGCATTAATTCTAAAAAATTTTCTAAATAATACACAGAGCAGGCATGACGTGAATAAAAATTGAAACAACAAAGAGAATCGATCCCTCAACAATAATCAATCGTTATCTATTTCTGCGGCGCGCAATTAAAAACGCGAATTTACTCTAAATTAATTTTCTCTTTCATTGTATCTATAAAAAAATATTTTGGAATGAGAAATTTCATAATCAATAATTTTTATTTTCCGAGGAAAGCGTGGCTCCAAGTGTAACCGAGAATCATTGATTGATGTTCCATACAAAAAGAAAAAAGAAGAAAAATGTTTAAAAACGCATCTGTAGAATGTATTCTATTAAAATTGACAAAAAAATGTTGAATAAAAGAGTTTAACGCGTGTTTCGTTTATACAACAGAAATATGTATAATATATTGTATGTATAAGTGTATCGCAATCGTGTCACCTAAAATTAAAACGATCAGTGTGATCCAGATCGAAACAGATAGATCGCGACGATGATCGATGTTCGAGAACGCCGTTTTAAGCTTTCGGGAATTAAATCGATAATACATCAGTGAAGAGACGGACTCGATTGTCTTTTCATTCCGGTTCGCCTAATCTTCGCCAGAGTCTGTCGAACTTGAAGCTGCCAACTTTCCTCGCAAGATTAAACCGAATTCTGAAGTCGGTAAACGACTCGAGTCACCTTTAGACCCAAACTCGTAGCCCGACCAAGTTCTGGTACTAATTAGCCTATCACCGCCGTGATCTTGAAAACAATTAGAAGATTCGATTGGGAAGACAGGACTCTGTGACCCTCGGCTGTTAATTCCAAAAGCCACTGAATTTTCGATTGAAATTCAATTCTAAATCCTCGGTTCGAATTCAATTCCAAATTCTCAATTCTAGGAGCCAGCCAACGTAGGAAACGTCTGCAATCTTACTTTTCCAATAAATTTTCAATCTCCCGCAAAATTCGGACCCGAATGATGATAATGTTTCGAGTCTCCGCTAATCGAAAGATGACTCGAGTCCCTTTTGTCCTCAAGGTCAAGGTTAGGCCAACCTGGTTCAAATGCTGATAGTGTCTACTAGTCTACAAGTCTCCACTAGAAGTCGATAACTCATGGCAAGGTGACCCTTCGATCTTCAAGGTCCAAACAGTATCCGTTCAACATGACAAATCACCTGGATTCAAGAACAGGAGTCTTCAAGAACTACGTGCTGTTATCTTGCACCAAAAAGAAACTCTCGCACGGAGTTCAAACAGGACATCAAGAGACTGGAAGGTCATCCGGCCCTAGAAGGACACTCGGAGCCTAGGAGATCATCCGGGCCTAGAAGTACCCAGGCCTAGGTCATCCAAAGCCTAGAAGATCATCTAAAGCCTAGAAGGTCCTCCAAAGCCTAGAAGGTCCTCCAAAGCCTAGAAGGTCCTCCAAAGCCTAGAAGGTCCTCCAAAGCCGAGAAGGTCCTCCAAAGCCTAGAAGGTCCTCCAAAGCCTAGAAGGTCCTCCAAAGCCGAGAAGGTCCTCCAAAGCCTAGAAGATCATCTAAAGCCTAGAAGGTCCTCCAAAGCCTAGAAGGTCACCCAAGTTACTTTAGCGACCCCAGGTGGGGTCTAACGATTAGGATACCCACCAATGCCAACAAGACAATAGCTAATGCGTTTAGATTTGGTAGAGGTATCTCCCAAAAGGATTGACCTGTCTGTTGAGAGTCTACAAATCCAATGGATTGGGGGTTTTGGTGTTTAGTTTGAATCCAGATGATCGGAATCAGCAAAGTTTAGTCCAATGTCAACACGATTGTAGAGCCTAATGCGTTTAGCTCTAGTAGAAGTATCATCAGCGGGGGCCCTATTGAGACCATGAGACCTGGTCGCTAGGAAGATCAAGCCTAGAAATACGATCGATTGTTTTGAAGTTTTCGGGGAATTCAGTTTGAGTCCAGGTGTGCAGGAGCCCGACAGTTAGGACCCGGGTCAAAGTCAACGCTAATGAGGAGCTAATGAGGAGTCTTCCGTGAGGACTTGTCCATTGAGGCCTTCTGTGGCTAGGGGGGTGGTAGGATCGCTAGCCTCTAGAAACACAATTGAGTGTTTCGGTTCTGAATCCAGGTGAGCAGACGGTTAGGATCAATGTCAACGCTAATGAGGATTCTAGATGCTTTTCCATGAAAACTTGTCCATTGAGGCCTTTTGTGGCTAGGAGGGTGGTAGGATAGCGAGCCTAGGAACGCAATAGAGTGTTTCGGTTTTGAGTCCAGGTGAGCAGGAGCCTGATAATTAGAACCCGGTCCAATGTCAACGCTAATGAGGAGCTAATGAGTCTTCCGTGAGGACTTGTCCATTGAGGCCTTTTGTGGCTAGGAGGGTGGTAGGATCACGAGCCTAGGAACGCAATAGAGTGTTTCGGTTTTGAGTCCAGCTGAGCAGGAGCCTGATGGTTGGGACCCGGACCAATGTCAACGCTAATGGGGGTGTTTAGTGGTGTGTCTTCCGCGAGGGTTTGTTCATCGAGACGTTCTGTCGTTGGAAAATCGTTAGACCGAGGAACGCGTGTCGGTTCTGTACGCAGGTGAGCAGAGTTTAGAGGCAAGGCTGGCAACGAACGGTCGAAAAAGACGACTCTAACGACGAGGACTGAAGTATAGTGGTTAGTCTAGACTCGGTGGTAGTAGATCGGCGTAGAGCAGAGCCGGATAGAGGTGCACAGAGCAGTCGGCCTGGCTCTCCTTAGCATTAACACGCGATATACCAGAAAAACCAGTTTGCAGGCGTTTTTATTAGGCCTTTACTTTCGCCTGCAAACTGAAAGGAAGAGTGAGCGATTGAGCGAGCTGGTCGAACGAGGCCTGCTAGACTAACCGATGAGCGAGCGGGCGAGCGAACGAGCAAAGTGACTGAGCTCTGAGCTAACTAACGGGGTCACCAGTCGATACCAACACGCACGCACACATCGACAGAGAGTGTATTCCGCGTGCACATGTACACTGTCTCTCTCTCTCTCACACACTCTCTCTCTCACTCTCACACTCTCTCTTTCTTTCTCTCGTTACGCACGCACACACTCGTCCGAAGACCGCAGAAATCGCAGCGTGTTGTTTCTGTGCGTGTATAGAGCATGTATAGACGCGCAGACACATAATCCGCGTGGCCGCGCGCTCGCATACTCGCACACACCTATAGACGTACAAGAACATGTGCTCGGACGCACACAACCATGGTTTCGAGCGGCACCGACGCTCTCGCTCTCGCGGTATTAAATAATTACGGTATCTAATAAAGAAAGTTATGCAAGCAGTTGCCCGCCGCGACGCGAGAGTTATGGTCGCCGCAAGGATCGCTCGATCGCGTGGCCAACACAACGCGTGGCTGCACATGTGTGCGCGATTATGCGTGTCGCTGAAAGATTCCTCCGAAGTTCGCGGTGCTCAAGGTTTCCCCCGCCTCTTTTTCTTTTTTTTCTTTTTTCGCGAAAATCGAAGCAATCTTCGAGCACTTTTTTATTCGATTTTTTTGCTCGTTCCTCGCGATCGATCGGTGATTTTCTGAAATCGTACCTTGACTCGTTCTAGTGTCAACGCACGCAGGTGACAATTAAAGGGGAGACGGGTCTCGATCGTTTCCTGTTCGCATAAACTCGTTCCGATCGTCGCGCCGATCGCTCATTCTCGATTTTCGAAAATTTGTATCACGTTACATAGTATCTAAATGAAATGTGTTCACAGCCACACATTAATATTTATACATAGATTTATACATGTATTTTTATATATATATATATTTAAATATATATATATATATATATATTTATTTATTTATATATATATATATTTATAATATTTTTGTTTTGCAAACGCCACGCCCGTTAATCGTCTTTTTGTTTTCTGTTTGTTTCGTGTAATCGTTACCACTACTTCCCCCCCCCCTCCACTCCTCTTTTCACACAAAATTTCCGTTTCGCAGCAACACGTGCTCTCTCGATCATACGCGCGCATCATTCTCCTACCGTTTTTTGTTTATCGTGTCGTACTCGTTTCACTTTGCTTTTTTTTTTGTAACAGCTTTTTTCTCTGTTTTTCCGACATTTTGAAAAAGAAAGAGGGGCGACCGGAACACGCTATGACGCCTCGTGACGCGTGCGCAGCCGTATACACGTGTACATGTATACGACAGGTATATACATATAGTTGTACAGTCGGTCGGAAAAGTCTTTGCGCATCCCTTGAAAGTGGAGGAATTTTTTTAGCTTGAAATTTTTTCTTTTTTCTTTTTTTTTTTGTTTGAGATGCTGGGAGAATTAATTTACCAGCTGTGCACTTTTGAAAGAAATTGCTTTTCGAAATCGTAGAGGACACGGTCAAGGTCATCAGGTTTACAATTCTTTTTTTTTTATCTGTACCTCTAATGAAAATTGATAGATTGGTAGAGTTCAGTTGTTTTATACATGTTAAAAATTTCATTGAAATTGTTTGGCGCAAAAACATGTGGCGAGCACTGAAAAGTTTCAATTTTCCACACATTATTTACCAGAGTATTTAATCTATTTTAAACTTCGTGATTCACAGCTGAGTATTTCTTTAAAAAATTATTTAACATTCTCTACCTACCGGATGCCTAACCCTTTGCGGACGAAGATTCTCTAAAACATTAAAAACATTGTTCTCGAAGAACCAGATCATACGTCATAGCCCAATTAATTACTTTAAATCCAGATATTTCATCCTCCAAATTAAGGGTCCGTTAATTATTTATCAGTTGGGGTAAATGTGCAAACAGTGACGGAAATTATTTCTTAATTTGATTGTTTAGAAATAGTTAATAAATCGAGAAGAGGGCTACGTATTAACTTTGCAATGTTTAAATAATTGTATCGTTTGTTTGCACCCTTAAGGTACAAGCCTAACGCCAATACTATGTCGACATGCGTCCTCAAAAGGTTAACAGGCTTCTGAATGAGTGTAAAATCATCCGAGATTAAGACCTTGAGTATAAAAGATTAGGATAACAAGACTGTAACAATGTTACCAAATTTCAACAAAATTTCCAGCACGTATGTAAAAATAGACTGCAGATTTTTATACAAAACGAAAATTTTCAACAATTGCAAAACACAGGTACAGAAATTTCTTTCTTTAACCATTGTTATCTTCGATGCTGATTTGATAAATTTACAAATGCATCGGTAAAATATCGAATTCAAGAATATTTTACAGTACTGTCCATTTGTTAATACCATTAAACAAAGAACTTTACGTAACACCTATTTTGTACGATCGAGGCAGAAAATTTTGATTTCGCATAAAAATGCACACAGTCCATTCAGAATTCTATAATTACAATTTTTTAAAACTTATTTTTAGACATACTTCTCACAGACAATCTATTGTTCAGTTGCGTTGGTATTCAGAAATTACTTCCAATTTTCTATTGTTTAAAACATTAACCACTAAATCTGCAAAGCGTCAATTTTCATTAAAAGCTCAGACCAAAACAAAACAAAAAACTGTGAAACAGACTAATCTTATCGCAAGTTTCCTATCAACTGTAATGCCCTCGTACGTTTCCCACAATAAAAATTCACCCATTTACCATTTTTACTATTTTTTTCCATTTTTGCCATTATTACCATTTTTACTGAATAGAATCTCTTCAGCAACCATTTTTCTGAATCGCGTACGAGGGTGCAAATTATGGTCAGAGACGTCCCGTGTCCAAATTCGGTTTCAAAAGAGCTAGAACCGTTTGGTCCACTTTTCGAAAAAAAAGTCCCTCCATTTTGAGTCCTGGTAGACCTCCCGGACCGATCGTGGATGTACATAGAGAGAGAGAACAAATCCGTTTCAGTCGTGAGGTCGCGGGTCGCGTCGCCCAAGCTCGTATTCTCTTCAAGTTCCTACGTTTCCCTCGATCATGCTCGCGCGATCCTCTTCTGATAATGCTCGTCGAACTCGCATGAGCGCGCGAGCGTAAGAGAGCACAGTCTCATGAAACCACAGAATCCTCTCGACGAGTGCCGTCTTGGCTAGCTCAAGGTCACCTGATCATCATCATCATCATCGAAAACCTCACCCTAACCCCCCTTTTATTTAATCGTTAAACGCGCATGTGTATGTGTGTATGCGTGTGTCTATGTGTGTATGTATATATATCTATATATATATATATGTTTAAGTGTCTAGATGCTGTCCCGTCTCTCCCATACGAATGGTTAGGCACAACACAATCTTTTACTTCGTGTGTCTGTGGGTCTCTGCACGGAGTCTTGTAGTCTCTCGGTTGATCTCCAACGACCATTCTTGTATATAGCAGCAGAGCAAGAGTACCATCGTGGAAATACAAAGGATCCTGCCCCCGTGTGTGTACGTGTGTCCCCGCCCCCCACCCATATCCCCCACCATCCGACAACCGAGCTCAAGTGTCCACCGGCAGTTGTTACACTTTGGACATATAGGGGAAGTTGGCCGGGGGGAGGTGGGGAGGGGGCCGGAGAGCAGAGCCAACAAGCTAAAAAAGCACATCAGAAAAAATGCTATATCCTTCCCCTCGACTCTCCTCAGTCTTTGTCAAAAAACTGGTCAGTCACCGACGACGGTCGCGACAAAACGTCCTAACATCCTAGATGTCCCCGATTATCCCCCGCGCGCCTCGATCCCCGTGTCCTGGATCCTGGACGACCGTGATCCATGTCCGAGCGTCAACTGAGAAGCTCCTGGAAGATCCTCTTATCCTCGAGATCCTGAAGAGAACAGGGACCACCATGGCGATGGTGGCGATCGAGTATGTCGCGATCGATGTTCTCGTTGTCCTCCAGTTTGTCCTTGACACCGTTGACAGCGCCGTGGGTGACTGGGCCGGTGGTGGTTGCTGCGGTGGCGTCGTCGATGGCGGCGTTGTTGGCTCGAGTGTCGCATCACGACGAGCACGCCATCCACGAGTTGCAGGTGCACGTGTAGCACGCGGTCGGTATCACCGGAGCGTAGTAGAAACCGTTCGCATAGACGTAGGTGGCCTGGGGCCCGGGCGGCGCTTGCTGATGACTCGTGAGCCGTTGCTGTTGCTCCTGGCAGAGCACCTGGTAGGCGAGGCTCTCGATCAAGGAGAGGGTCTGTCGTCTCTCGTGACCCATCAGACACACCGTGGACTCCTCCACGACGTTGTACAGCAGCATCAGGTACTGGTATTTCAGGGCCTCCTCCTCGGGCCCGACGAAATGATTCCACAGATAGTTCTCCAGCTTGGCGCGTTGCTGGCTGATGTCCGGGAAATCGATGAAGAATCTCGAGCACATGTAGCGCTCGAGGGTCTTGATGTAGTCCGGCTGGTAGGGTTTGTACATCTTGACCAGCAGATTGCAGTACTTGAGCAAACCGCCGCCACGGATCTCCTCAGGATGCCTGGTGGAGATCAGCTTCTTGTGCAGGTGGTACAGGGCCTCTTGGAAGTCCCCGTAGACCGACTCGCCGACCACCGTTGGGTAGAAGTTCTCGCCAATGGGGAGCTTGCTGCACTCGTAGAAGAGCAGCAGAGAGTCGAGGACTATTTGGAACGAGTCGACGGAGAACTCGAACTGCCGCCTCATCGAGTCGACGAACTTGAGCTCGACGTTCCTGTGACCCCGGGAGTTGCCGAGGGAGATCAGGGACCACCGGTCGCCGTCGTTGTTCACCTTCACCATCTTGCTGACGTAGGCCTCCTTCAGGCTGCAGGTGGTGATGCGTTTGCGGCTGACCCCTTCCGGCAGCAGGTCGAACAACGAGCCGAGCACCGCGGTCTTCACCTTGTCGTAGTTCCTGCCGCTGGACAGCTCCACCGCGAAGATCAGGTCCAGGTCGTTGTACGGTTGGGACTCGGTAGCTAGAACGTGGGACGCTGCACCGCCGTTCAGCCGGATGTCCCGTACCCTCATGCCAGCTCCACCGTTGCTAGGGTCGGTCTCCAGTTTGCTTCGGACCACCGTCACCAGGTCCCTCAGACGGACCTCCAGAGTTGGGAAGTTGCCACGCCCGTGGATACAGACCACCTCGTTCATCACGTCATTCAGCCGACGGACTTGCTCGAAGCTGAGCACTGCCAACCTCTGTTGAGGATCGGGACAGTCAGGGTTGTTGCTCGAGCTGTTGATGCTGTTGGTCTCGTTGCCACCGTTGCCGCCATTCGTCTTCGTGCCGTTCACCTGGCAGAGGGACTCCATCATTGCGACCCGACGCTGGCGTTCCTCGCCGATCTCCAGGGAGCCACACTGAAAACCAATCGAAACAGGATACGTTATTAACCGTGTCGTTAACCCGGCCGGGATACATCGGGTACGTAGGTGCGTTGCGCAAGGGTAGATGGCGCTGCGAACGCTCGAGCTGCGAGAGGACACGCGACTAGGTTTCGTTTGTTTCATGGCGGAAAGCGTTTTCGGCGGTTGACCTTGGAATTTAGGGAAATTTATTCATTCGGTGGGAATTTATAGGCTCAGAGGTGTCTACCTAGCGGGGCCTTTTTGTTCATTTATTTTCAGCTTAATACTTCCAAAAATTAATATTCTCTGTCACCTAATGTTTTACAGCTCTCGAAAAATAAATTACAGTATGGCCTCGTTTTTAAAATTGATATTCTGAACCTCGGAAATAGAAAAATTAGATGATAATATATTTATAGTCCAGCTATAATCCAGTTATGTTACATTTTGCTTTCGCATAGGGAATTACGAGAGACCTAGTAAGAATAATTAGAGCTAGTAATGATCATTTCATGCATTTATAATAGTAGCTCAAATGCAAAACGGTAGAACCATATTAAAAATTTAAAGTTGCATTATTTTCAGCTCACTGAAATTATTCAGAAAAAAGAATAAATGTGTCTGTACAGTTTTAAATAAATAAATAACAGTTCAAAACGATTATTTAAAATGGTATGAAACTCCTTCCCCCGAGGAATTTCATCGTTCAATAATGTTTTCTTATCCTACTAAAAACTTTTTAAGTTACATATAAAAAGAAGATTAAATCAAACTAGATTAAGGTACAGCAGTATAAAATATACTTTTTAATAACATTTAAAGAACAACAAGGGACGACGAAAACCTCTTGCAGGTTAGCGAGGAGAGTGTCCTCGACTACGTGCAAAGGTCAAGGTCATCCGAGCTGCCTCTCCAAGAAGTTTCACTCTCATGATTGAAATGGGAAAGTGAAGAATGTTTAAATGTAACTATTTCAAAAAGAACTCGGATCGTTTAGGTAAATGTTTGAACAATCGTGAGACGTTTGGTAGTGTTTATTTGCAATTATAATTTAGGCGGTAACGAAACTCGAGAATAGCAACGTAACATTATACTGTACACAACACCAAACATTCGCATCTTCTTAGAAACTGTGTTTAGACTATTGACACTCAAGATGTTTACGCTACGCTGCAGATAAGCCTTCACCTAAGTCCTCTATTTTCTATCTACACGCAGTTCAAACAGTATCATTGGACATTGCACAGTGAAGCATACTAAGCATTTGGTACAGACTCGCTTAGGCATTATATTTTAAATTGAGTTCATTAGTTACATTCGTATGTTGCTTTCAGTTCACTTTTACGTTAAATTGCAATTTATTTCTGCTCGGTAAAGCATTTATACACACATTCCTGTCACGTATTATACATAAATACGTATCTAAAACTGGCGCACAAAACATTTGCAATAGATAAATTCCCTTTTAAACAGATGTATCTTTGTTTAAAAAAAAAAAAGAAACACGTTTATTTAACGACGTGTGGCTCATTTCAAAGGCAAATGGTATCTACGACGATATCCAGGAATTAGAAAAGTATTGTTCTTAATTCGTAGCACTGGATTAACAAGACATTTTCACAGTCTAGATTAAAAAGTACATAGTCCGGCCTTTAAAATCTATTTTACGTTATAATTGTCTCAGAAAATTTTTATTTCATTTCTGTGTTCTATAATTGTCTTAGATCATTTTTATTTAGTTACTGTGTTTTATAATTGTCACAGAAAATTTTTATTTCGTTTCTGTGTTCTATAATTGTCTCGGAAACATTTTATTTCACGTTACTGTGTTTTATAATTGTCACAGAAAATTTTTACTTCGTGTTTCTGTGTTCTATAATTGTCTCAGAAAATGTTTATTTCGTGTTCTATAATTGTCTCAGAAAATGTTTACTGAATAATTCGGCATAAAAAGTGCAATGTTTTTAACAGAGTGAAAACAGGAGTGGGAAAAAAAAACTGTTGAATGAGTATCAGAGGTAGAGAGAGTGAGCAAGTACTGGCAAGTGTCGAGGTGTGCGAAATGAACGCGTGCACATTTCGAAATGCCACGAGGTTACGTCCGGGTAGTGTGCACATTCACGTCTCTAGACCTATTCCAAGTTCTCGCCTGCTATTCCATGGATTCCCATGGAATCGTTCGAACTTTCAAGGAAATGAAGTTGCTTTAACCTTCGCGAGAAGCTGTCGCGATTATCCCGACGTCCGCGTGGAAAACAGAACTTCGCGCGTTGCAATTAAAACGTTATCTACGTACAACAATTATACATGAAAACGTACAAACACACGCAGTCTTGAATGAGTTGCGATAACTACATCACGGAATGTAATTTATGCAACGGAATGACATAAATTTTACAGTTACGTTAAACCATATAGTTACAGTGTCTTTTTTTTATGGATTTTAATTGCTTTATAGGAAAGTTTCTGTACCTATATTAATTTTTAAAGAATAACGAATATTAAAAAAGAGATATATAGCATATAAACTGAATTTAATGAAAAAATTTAGTATCTCTTTTTTAAGAGATTTAAAATAGTATGGTTTATTTTTTGTGATTTTAACTTTGACATTTCCCGCAGATATATAGCATATAAACTGATTTTAATGAAAAAATTTGGTATCTCTTTTTTTAAAGAGATTTAAAATGGTCAGCATGGTTTATTTTTTGTGATTTCAACTTTGACATTTCCCGAGCACGATTTTTAATTGTTTATTGATCGACAGCTTGATTTAAGGGTAAAAGGAAAATCGTGTTACGCGAGAATCCCTTCGAGTTATTTTCGGACCGTTTCAAATCCTGTTTTGAATTGTGGTTCGAGCACGTACATATGTATACACATGTATAGAGTTGCGTGCGTGTTGAGACGGACGCGATAATGCTCAATTATCGCCGCTGCATAAGCCGATAGCGCGGCCCGCTCGATTACGAGCTGACAAACGTCATTACAGTTATCGATAGCGGCGACTTACAAGGAGAGGCCCCGTCATGCACCGGGATTTCAAAACTGGATGCCGTAACATTATGCTCCACTTTTCGAAAGAACTCGTCCAGAGCAAAAAGCGGGGATACCGATTACCATGTTAATTAAACTTATTTTTAAAGCATAATGACTATTAAAAAAGAGGGATACACGAAAGTGAAAACAATTTAATATCTCTTTTCATATTCATTATGCCATAAAAATAAGTGTAATTAAATTTCTATAAGCTCAGCAATTGGTAGCCCCACAGTAAATGGGTCCCTCATCCCAGGAACTTGGAAACTATGATATCAGTTTTGATTTTCAAGTCACGAAACATTTTTATACCGAATAATAAAAAATTTTGGACTGTATCAGTTTTACGATTTTTTTTTTTTTTGTTATCAGTTTTACAACTCGATTTTTTTAGGATCTGCGTCAATTCCGAAACACTAGTAGAACCGATTCTCAAAAATTTCGTTCTCATAAATGAAATCGCAACGTATTGCACCGATATTATATTAAAATTTAATTTATTTTTAAGTTTATTTTCTACAATTGTATTAATTTTTATTATCCTCATCGTTCATCGATCAGATATTCTAATCACCCTCGGACGGCGGGAATTGGGTCCGTTTTGACCCAGCGGTATGTTCTTTCGATCAGAACTTTTATAGATGACGATTATTCAGAATAAAAATTGTTTATCTTTTTTTCTCGATCTGAACTTTTACGTAACTGTTCGGAACACGTATTTTCGAAAGCCTTTCGAACCCTGACCTGAAGTCATAATGGCTGCCTACGCAACTTCTGCTGCAGCTCTTATTAATATTCATACAGTCTTTGACACTTTGAAATTCGAAACATTGCTTCTCTTTTACTTGAGAACTTTCTACAACAGCGTGTAATTCAATTATTTCTTCGCAGAGTCGCTGAATATTGCAAGTATGAAGTTACAGGAGTGCTAACCACCTTCTCTCGAATAATAGACTATAGTTTCCTCTTTTTAAAAAATTTTTTTCCATGCAAACTAATTTCAGTCGAAGGATTTCAATAAATTGCTGTGATTACACTTTGACCTATCAACAATCATAAAATTTTATTCGAACAGAGATTTCAACGAACAATATATTTTGTTTATGTGTTGATTTCACTAAACAATTCAATATGAGATCAAGTAATTTTATATCCCATACATAGTTTGATAAATTCTAGTTTAATATATCATTCTGATAAGTAATTCAATATTTTATCGTGATTTCGTTAGAATTATAGCCTAAGTGACCGCCATTACCCCCTCGCATACGAAGTGCCAACATTTTTCGTTAAAAAATCGTTCGAACTTGAGAAATATAAATGCGAATTCGAACTGCAAATTAATTCGAACGTGTGGGTCAGGATTTGTGGGACAGACTGTATACGAAAATTGCACCAGCTGTTGCACTATAATTGCCAACAATGTGACAGTTACTGCCCACGGGAGTGCAAAATAGATATCAAAATCACGTTTCGTTTATTCGCTAACTGCGCGAAATAAATCAATTCGAATAACTCTCGTGTCCTATAAATAACGGCCAACAATCTCCTAATGTCCGAAAAAGGTAATTTAAAAAAATGTTCTGCAGAAAACAGGATTTAACTAAAAATACTGTAATACTAGTTTGAGTAAATAGAAAAGAATGGAAAAATATTCTCACATTCTCTTCAAATCTTCTCACTGATATTTTAACACGGGGGTTCCAAATTATTGCTTCCCCAAAAAATTATGCAATTTTAAAAAATCCTCTCAGGACCAAATTTTGAAAATTTGTGAAAACTGTAATCGGAAAAATATTTGAATCAAGAGGAAACAAATCTAAAAAAAACTGTTCTAAGCTATCGCTGATAGTTTCTGAGAAAAGCAGTACTAAATATTGTAACGTTTAAGTGACCATCGTTACCCCGCTCTCTTCTTTTATTCTAAAATTCTCTTCAAAAGTCTGCACTGATATTTTAACACGGGGGTTCCCGAAATATTGCTTCCCCAAAAAATTATGCAATTTTAAAAAATCCTCTCAGGACCAAAGTTTGAAAATTTGTGAAGAATATAATCGGAAAAATATTTGAAACAAGAGGAAACAAATCTAAAAAACTGTTCTAAGCAATCGCTGATAGTTTCTGAGAAAAGCAGCATATTAAATATTGTAACGTTTAAGTGACCATCGTTACCCCGCTCTCTTCTTCTATTCTAAAATTCTCTTCAAAAGTCTGCACTGATATTTTAACACGAGGGTTCCCGAAATATTGCTTCCCTAAAAAATTATGCAATTTTAAAAAATCCTCTCAGGACCAAAGTTTGAAAATTTCAGAAGAATATAATCGGAAAAATATTTGAAACAAGAGGAAACAAATCTAAAAAACTGTTCTAAGCTACGGTAATTCCTGAGAAAAGCAGCATATTAAATATTGTAACGTTTAAGTGGCCATCGTTACCCCGCTCTCTTCTTTTATTCTAAAATTCTCTTCAGAAGTCTGCACTGATATTTTAACACGAGGGTTCCCGAAATATTGCTTCCCTAAAAAATTATGCAATTTTAAAAAATCCTCTCAGGACCAAAGTTTGAAAATTTCAGAAGAATATAATCGGAAAAATATTTGAAACAAGAGGAAACGAACCTAAAAAAAGCTGTTCTAAGCAATCGCTGATAATTCCTGAGAAAAGCAGCATTAAATATTGTAACGTTTAAGTGACCATCGTTACCCCGCTCAGTGGCACAATGCGTCACGATAAAAATTCGTCGAAAAAAAAAGGCAATTTATTCTCCGGTAAAATGTCAAAATTGATTCGAAATGCAGCGTCCATTAATACTCGAAAATCCCGATTCAACCATGAATGGCGTCTCCTCGTTACTGTCAATCGAGCCCTCGGTCGTTGCACGAGGCGGCTCGAAATTCCGCTCGCCTCTCTCATGCATACACGCACGTACACACATGTGCACGTATGCGTCCACCGATTCCCATTGATTTCCCAGCTCTGGATCCGTTATCACCGCGCACTTGAGCCCGATAACACCTGTAACTTCGCCAGCAACGGGCAGCGCGCGCTCGATTACAGCTGGTTGCGTCACACGCGGAACGCGCAGCACTTCGCGAAGTTGCTGCGAGAATAGCAACCGCGATCAGAGCGACTAGTATTAATCGATCACGGTCGAGTGACATCTTCGATCGAGAGGCGATCGAATTTTTTTCTTTTTTCTTTCAGGGTTGAATCGCGGAAAGTAAAAACGTCCACTGAACAATACACCTGAGACCACCTGCGAGCAACAGGAGGGCGAACTTTCACTCGAACGCACACTCGCACATACATGCATACCCCGTTTCGTTTGAAGCCGAAGAGGAGAGAACCCGAAGAGAGAACACCACCTGTGGCTCCCGATAGCCGCGCACCGAATACCACTATGCGAATAATCGATCGGGACCACGAAGGATATCCTTGGCCCTGTCGCTTACCATGAAGAAGCGCTCGACGAGTTCGTCGAGTGGACTCGGTTTCCTCTTTCTCTATCGATCCTTTTTCTGGCTTTGTCGAAACGGTTTTCGAAACAACACTGAGCTCGAGGGTGGTTTTTTTTTGTTGGGGGGGATTTTTGTATGATACCACTGGGGAGATTCTTCGGGGTGATTTTGTTCACTTAGACTCGCGGGGGTTGGTTAGACCGCGATTGATCCGATGCGCGTAGATGCTAGGGGACTCGGAGGCTCGCGCGGTCCGCAGCTGATGAGAGGCACCAGCGAACTAAGGCCAGCCGAGTGAAAGGCGAATCATGCGAACTGGCAGCGGCGGCGGCGGTAGCGATGGTGGTGGTGGTAGCGACGCTGGTGGCGGAGGTGGTAGCGGCGACAGCACCATCAGCAGGAGCAGTAGCGAAGTCGACGCTGCTCTAGGAGCAGCGAGGGGTTCGAACGACTCGCGAGTCGCCCGATCAAATTCTTCGGACCACACCTCAACTTTACCTTTATCTAACTTTCTACTACCTTTCTTATCAAAACAACAACCAAGTACTTTTCTGCTGCAATTTACAACACCTCTGCCAACCCGGAATGTTTTAATTGCAACAAACCAGAGGGTCAGAATACAATTGTCAACACATTATCCATTTTTACTACGTTCTAGGAGAGTAGTGGGGAATGACTCTGCATCATTCTGAAAGCAGAGACTCCAAACTTTAAAACGAGACAAGTCCCATCGTCCTGCGACGTTTCGTTGCGAAGTTATGACTGTTTAAAGATCGACAATTTTTGGCCCAAGTTTGGGACTCCTTTGATTTTGCAATTTGGCGTGCTTGCGAATTTGAAGTTGCGAACGAAAACACGTTGACGGTGCTGGGCACAGTTTTCCGATTAAAACGATACCAAACACGACGCGATTCGGTCCACAGTTGCTCGTGTAATCCACGATATAGCGGAACCTCTGTTATCCGAACTAACGGAGGGGAACTATGTGGAAGGGTTCGGATAATCAGGGTTTTTTTTTGTATTGTGGATTGAACGAGTGAATGCGAACCAAACTATGTCGTGTTTGGACTCGTTTCAACCGGAAGAATGTCACAAATATATTGGTAAAAATTCTATACAAAAATAACCGAACATAAACAATTATATGAACAAAATTTGACACAGTTATGAACATAACCAGGTCGTGTTTGGGCTCGTTTTAACCAGGAGAATGTCACGAATGTGTTAGAAAAATGTTTAAATAATTAGATACACTTGTAATGAATGTAACAAAAAGACACCAGTTCGGATAATCGAGGTTCTATCAGTACCATAAATGAAATAAGCAAATCTGAATCGAATTGTGTCGTGTTTGGGCTCGTTTTAACCAGGAGAATGTCACGAATGTGTCGGAAAAATGTTTAAATAATCAGATACACTTGTAATGAATGTAACAAAAAACCACCGGTTCGGATAATCGAGGTACTACAATATCACAAATTAAACAAGTACCCGTGAACCAAATTGTGTCGTGTTTGGACTCGTTTCAACCAGAAGAGTGTCACAAATACGTTGATACAAATTGTATAAAAAATAATTAAACATAAAAAACAAAGATTAACCAAATTGTGCCGTGTTTGGACTCGTTTTAACGAGGAGATTGTGACGAATGCGTTGCCATAGGTCAAGAATAATGTCTCTACACACGGTACAAGTGAAATTTTACCGTTCATGAAGGGAGAACGCATTCGTCGATGCATTACCGTGTTTATCAGCACGTTTCGGAAACTCGTGGTCGTTGGGGAGTTCGAAAGCGACTCGCATAAAATGATTACGGTACATGGAACTCGGTTACCGAGATTGACTCGAATTCGCAAATGCATACTCTGAACTTGATTCCGTCCATATCTGTGAGCGCAGCGCAAACCCGCTAATAGAAACCGGAAACTGAGCGTGCGTAGCGGTAACCGAGTGATTCCGAGACGAATTTATCGGCTTGTAAATCTGAGTACGATGTTGCACGGTACATATGGCAAATTAATGGGCCAGAGAGCAGCCGTTCGTTGCGCTTAGTATGCCGCGGAATTTCCGAAATTCTTGCCACGCTACTCACAGAACCGCCAACGTTTGTGTTACAGAGAACAATGCGAGCATTGTTTGCACGATTCATTGTCGTGTCCTGCAA
The DNA here is from genome assembly GCA_913789895.3 of Seladonia tumulorum. Lineage (NCBI taxonomy): Eukaryota > Metazoa > Arthropoda > Insecta > Hymenoptera > Halictidae > Seladonia > Seladonia tumulorum. The sequence goes on from OU565280.1 coordinate 9,412,399, forward strand.
ATGAATATACGATTTTGAATCGCTATACCGCGGATCCTATGGAGAAATGAAATGTGTTGTAAGATACAGGAGTTCCTTTTTTTAAATAATTTAGCTAACAATTTTTTTTTTTCAATAATATTCTACCGATCAAATTCGGAAATATTTCATTGTTCTCCACACACATTTACGAACAGAAAGATAAAGTTGTAAAATACAGGAGTTCCTTTTTTTAAATAATTTAGCTAACAATTTTTTTTTTCAATAATATTCTACCGATCAAATTTGGACATAAATATTTCATTGTTCTCCGCACATATTTACGAACAAAAAGAAAAAGATAAATTTTCTAAAGCGTTCATTGTTTCCAACATTCTCGGAATTGTTGTAAAAAAAAAAAACACAGGAACTAGAAAACAATCCTAGGAAATTGATGATACAGTCGGCAGATATGATTGCTGTCAGCATTGTTTTTCGTACGTAAACGATAACATTATCTGCGACTCTAATCGACGATGCACACTATCGATCATAGCAATGAACAGAATGAAGTATATTTTTAAATTTCTAACCAGTGGAGGTCTGGTTTAGAGTTTTCAAGAATCGACACGTTCGTCCATTTTTCACTCCTTCCACGTGCCGTAGAACACGATGGAAAATTTCGAAACTTTTAAACCAACGTTGTAAACTTTTTACTGGCTGCTTCCTGGTCGTACAATTTTTAATGTATTTTTTTAAAGCGGAGAATACACTTTTCCTAGCAAATTTGTAATACCTCGAGGGTTTTGCTCAAGGAAGAATCTGAACGGACCTTGTTATTTCGATAAAGTACAATTTTCCGTGGTGTTAAACAAATCGATGGAACGCTGCAAAATGCTCGAACATATGGAACTAATCTTTCACGAGGTAACTGTTCTCGTGACGTAACCCTTTCGCTACGACCAGAAATATCAAAGTTTGATCAACTGGCTGACGGAGAGAGGAGAGAGAGAGGAGAGAGGAGAGGGGGGATGAGGGGAAGAGGGGCGGTGGCCCAGATCTCGTCACGCTCCTCCAGTGCTTTTTCTATGACGTCAGAGCGAGGAGGACGCGTAGGCGTCACTGAATGAACAGGGTAAGGTTATAGTGTTGCGTGGACAGAACATAGTGAGCTCGTAAATTAAAAAGACCGCGAACAGGGGTGCAAGTTCCCAGCGTGTGGGAGGACGAACGACGCCATTTTTAAACATTATGCGGGCCCCTGGAAACCCTTCGACCCTTTTTATAAACAATATATTTTTTCAAGAACAATTTCTAATCAATTATTCATCGACTAATAATTTTCTTGGGCAATACAAAATAAAAATTTTCTGTAAAAAAAAAAAGTCTTTATAAACAAGACATTTTTTCAGGAACATTTTCCTAAAATGTCTTTATAAACAAGACATTTTTTCAAGAACATTTTCCTCGGACGATTATTAATCCACTAATAATTTCTTGGGCAATACAAAATTAAAATTTTCTTTAAAAAAAATATCCTCATAAACAAGACATTTTTTCAAGAACATTTTCCTCGGACGATTATTAATCGACTAGTAATTTCTTGGACAATACAAAATAAAAATTTTCTTTAAAAAAAAAAAATGTCTTTATAAACAAGACATTTTTTCAGGAACATTTTCCTAAAATGTCTTTATAAACAAGACATTTTTTCAAGAACATTTTCCTCGGTCGATTATTAATCCACTAATAATTTCTTGGGCAATACAAAATTAAAAATTTCTTTAAAAAAAATGTCCTCATAAACAAGACATTTTTTCAAGAACATTTTCCTCGGACGATTATTAATCGACTAGCAATTTCTTGGACAATACAAAATAAAAATTTTCTTCCTGCACAGTTTACGAACAATTTACGAAAGTTTTGAAGCGAGTGGTTTTCAAACTATTTTATAATAAATATGAAAAAGTTTGCGCGTCGGTTGCAGGAGTTGTTCTATATTTTTCCTGAATAATTCTCAAGGATAATTTTCAGCGAAAATATTTATTATATAAATGTTACATGCGTTTATCGACCGACGTGCAATTTTATAGCACAAGCGATAACCGTTTAATACTTTGTTTTGCTAGAACGGAATATTGTTTGTTAAAGTCAGTTATGTTCTGGCTTCGTGTGCAGGATTACCGTCCGACGAGTATGTGCGTTAACATTTGCGGCGGTGCGCGAGTCGTAGAAAATTTTATACTGAGCGATACGCAAATAGCTTGCTATTAACTGCCGCGGATAGATTGCGGATGTTTATTCAAATGAGTTTTGCGTGTCGATGCGCAGAGATTGCAATCTGGGAAATATTTATTCGGGTCTATTAAACTGGTTGTGCTCTCTCTGTCGAGGTGTATTGCTTCGAGAACGTTCCACTCAGAAACTGACCTAACACATTATGAAATGTCCAGATCTGCGTGTAACATACTGTGTTATTTGATCCATGAACGAACGAATTTTTTAATATTTTTTTCACCTGAAGTTGTTCGCCATTTTGTCCCAAATCAGTATTTACAAAAATCCATATACAGAGAAAAATTGCAGGGATTGCTATTTTTATTATATTTTATTTACTGGATTTGCAACTTCGTTTAAAATCTTGTGTTCCTGTTAACAAGTGTATTTCGAGTATGCTAGAAACATTTTTTAATCGATATATGAAATATTTGCAACAATTTCAGCCTCGACGAATTTCGTCATTTCAACAATTTCCAACGTGCACTGTTTATTTCAGTACCGAACGATAATGATAAACATGTTGATTAAGAATCTTCTCGACTTTCTTGCCTCAGCTCGTTCGGAGTGCTTCAATCACCTACTCCGACGAGATACAATGTTTAAACACGTGTTTATCACGGGCAAGATAAAACGAAAAAAACAATTAATTAAGACCTCAGAAAAAATTGTTATGAATGACGAAAATGTGATTGAGCAAACTACACGAGAGAATGATAACGGTGAGCGTGTCGTCGGTTTGAAATGACATTCACGAGAATCGGTAAATTTTGCAACGCTTGCACAACAATTTAACAATTGCACTACTGCCGAACGGTGGTCACATAATTTTTCGTTCATGGCTCTCTGAGACTGTGAAGCTATGGAGTGACGAAGACTGGGGAGCTGAGTAAAAACTTGTTGAAAATTTGGATATATACTGTTTGTTAACTCTCTGTTGTAAAGTTAAAAATATTCGAAATTAGAGACTGCCAGAAGCACCGAAGAATTTTTAACTACTTTAAAAGTTATTTTAGCAATTTTTGGTAAAATAAAAGTAACTTTCAACTACTGTTTGCTAACCCTCAAAGTTATGAATATTCGAAATATCACGTTAAACTAGAGACTGCAAAAGTCACCGAAGAATTCTGAACTACTCTATTGTAGTAATTTTTAGTAAAACAAAAGTAATTTTCAACTACTTCAAAAATTAACCTCTAAATCACTGCACGCCACTATAGTGGCTTTCCGTGGAAAGCTTTAGTTCAAACCGTAACGCCACTATAGTGGCTTTTTTACCTTGCGTGGCCAGGGGCGCCGTACTGGTAGAGAGCAATCGCGGACAAACGCGCCATACTGGTAGAGAGCATTCGCGGACTAATTTGGCGAATACTAATTTCAAGGGGCATGCGCTGATTCGGGGGTTGTAAATTCCACAAGAGGTCATCATGGTATCTCCTTTCTTTTGAGCCCTTCCTTTTGAGCCCAGCGACAGCGTCGAGTTAGCAGGTTACTTGAAAATGGCTGGATAGATTCACCGCAACCGTTTCACCGACCTTACGCCCACGCAGGGGTGGTCGTTGGTCTTGGTGAAGGGTGCGTATTTCCTGACGCCCACGCGAATTGCTACGGTGGAACAAATGCTGGACCAGTTACGAGAGCGAGGAAGGGTCGACGGGTATTATCGATCTCTCGGATGGACGCAGTCCTCGGCCCACATCAACGCGGTGCCACGATTTTATTTTTACGCCGTTGTCGGTCCTCGTAATCCCGAACGGCGACGAAAATATACTACGATGGGGTGTATACTGATGGCTTTCGTGGGTAGTTTTTTTCCCGTGAAACAGGGGAAGGAAACTACCATATAGAAAACGAGGGTGATCAAACGGTGACGTGATGCTGGAAGACTAGGGGTGGGGATATTTGGTGTTTCTGATGGCAGAGTAATCGCCAGATCAAGGCTTGTTCCCCCACTCTAACTTTCCCCTCTACCGCGCTGTTCCCCCACTCTAACTTCTCCTCAACCGCGCTGTTCCCCCACTCTAACTTTCCCCTCTACCGCGCTGTTTCTCCACTCTAACTTCTCCTCAACCGCGCTGTTCCCCCACTCTAACTTCCCCTCAACCGCGTTGTTCCCCCACACTAAGTTCTCCTTCCACCGCGATGTTCCCCCACTCTAACTTCTCCTCTACCCATGCTGTTCCCCCACTCTAACTTCCCCTCAACCGCGCTGTTCCCCCACACTAAGTTCTCCTCAACCGCGCTGTTCCCCCACTCTAACTTCTCCTCTACCATGCTGTTCCCCCACTCTAACTTCCCCTCAACCGCGCTATTCCCCCACACTAAGTTCTCCTTCCACCGCGGTATTCCCCCACTCTAGTTTCCCCTTCTACCGCGGTATTCCTCCACTCTAGGTTCCCCTTCTATCGCGCTATTCCCCCAGTGTAAGTTCCTCTTCTACCGCGGTATTCCCCCACTCTAAGTTCCCCTTCTACTGCGGTATTCCCCCACTCTAACTTCCCCCTCTACCGCCCTGTTCCCCCACGGGCCGGTCACGTGACGCGCTCCATCTCTGTGTCACGGTGTCACGTGACTGACCCGGTACTGGCAGAGAGAGGGTAACTTTCTCCCCTCCCCTCCCCTCATCTGGTGACAATCTGCAGAGGCCATCCTTAATGTTGTCGAAATATTGTCGACGTATTTTTTGGAGATTTTGGATTTATAATATCGAATCGGAATATTGGGAGATTTCGAGCACTGTGATGCAAAATAAAAATTGTTCTAGGCAATTTTAAGAAATAGTAGCCAGGTGAAATTGTGTTTCCTCTTTTAATTATTTCACTAAGTTGAGAACCATTGTATACCGTTTTATAATGTCTACAATTTTGTACTCGTCAGGCATTCGGTTGTTCTAAGTGAACATAAAATTCTGCTCTTTTGTTATTGATGTTCAACCACCAGAGAAGAAAAACACGTGTAGGACTCAACGAATTTGTTCAACTGCCGTGCGTCACGTAAATTTGAGAAATGTCAGCAATATTCCTCGCACGGTGGTGATTATACAACGTCAAATAGAGAAGGAAGATCAAGTGTCATCGCTCGTTATCACTTGACCGCGTTGCTTTCTGCATTTGTGACATTTACAGATTGTCAAGTGATAACGCAACATTCACGTAAGCAAACATTAATGACATTTGGCCGGTCTCACACTGGATTCCACTTTTTCGCAGCGGCGGATCTGGGCATGGGCTTCATTAAAAAAAAAAAACAAAAACAATTTAAATTAAAAACTTGGGAAAAAAGTAAGTTATACAAAAAGTCTCGATACTTGAGTTAATTTGAGTTAATTGGACAGCGAGACAATGTTATCCCAGGGCTCCCTTCGAGGTCAGAAAAATAAAAACAATTTGAATTAAAAACTTAGGAAAAAATAAATTATACAAAAAGTTTCGATACTCGAGTTAATTCGAGTTAATTGGACCCCCGAAGAGTGTTAGCCCAGGGCCCCCCGAGTTAACGGTCCGCCCCTGAGTTTCCGTCCCCTTTCGACACCCTTTTCCTCGTTTATTCGCCCAACGGAGGTGACAGAAAAAATTCGAAAAAATTTTCATGATTGCAAACGAGGAGAAAATTATTTACTAGAAATTTTGTTATTTCTGAAAATTCGAGGGGATGAAAGTTCGAAAGTTTCTTCAGTGTGGACGAAGCTTTAGGCATCGATCAGTGAACCAGCGAGCGCGGTCACCGAATTCGCAATCGTGGTAATTAATTAGCTACGGGTTCGCGGAAAACACGACCGTTGCCAAGGTTAGAGGAAAAGCGAGAGAGAGAGAGAGAGAGACAGAGAGACACACGTTAGTCGGTCAACGTCACAGAATTTTTGACGCGCATTAGCTGTTGCGCAACCGGGAGGAGTTAATAGTCTTTGTGGAACAGAAGTTGAGTAGTTTTACCAGGTTCCATTGTCGGGCGCGTTGACGTAAAACGAAAAGCGTTTATCGTATCGCTTTTGCATTGGAAAAAGCTTCCCTCTCTCCAGAGAGAGAGAGAGAGAGGGGAGGGGGAGAGACCAACCCTGCTGCCAGCGTTTTTCCATTGTGTACACGGAACGACACCGGGTTCAAAAGAAACCCGGAGAATTCCGTTTTAAGACACGCCGTGTAACGAACGTCTGCGTTCGACACGCGACCACCGACGGAATAAATAAAGCCGGGTCCGCCATATTTAGACCGCTTTTATACTGTGCTTCTCGTTTTGCAACCGCGTTTAAAAATCGCATACTTTTCTTTCCGTCGCGCTCTCGAACGTGCCGAGACTTTTTCGCATCTCGGAAAACTCAGCTTGCCAAATACAGCGTTTTTACTCGATACGTGTCCAAAACACGGGTCCAGCCAGCGACATATATAGGCGAGGACACACTATTCCTTGACCCACGTCGAATATAAGAAAGGACATCGGTTCCGATATCTCAGTGGGGATAGTTGTGGGACTTTAACAGGCTAGGCATTTGGGACATATATAGAGTAAACACCCTGTAAAGAGTGAAAAAAATTTTGAAAATATTGCTGCTGATCAGAATTGCGAGGAAAATGGTAAAAGACAATTTTTTGACTAGTGTGTTCTGGAAACCGGTGTTTACAGTCGAGTCGGAAAATAAGTTAACATTTGGTGATATGTAGGCAATGAATATGATGAATAAAATCAAGTTATTGTATTTAGGAGGTGTAAGGAAATAAACAAATATGTTAGTAAAACATATATTATCATTATTAAAGATTAAATACATGTCATATTCATTTGCCTCCATATACCAGTCGTTAACTTACTTTCCGACTCGACTGTATATATTTAGTTAACTAATTTCTCTACTAAATTGCAACTCACTTGGTTCAATTGTAGGAAAATTGTGTGATATTTCGATCTTCGGTATTTTCAGTGTTAACGTTCGCAAGCTGGCCTAATTTCGTTTCGATGGGAGCAAACCGGGGCTGACAAACGGTCATTTGTTTCCGACTAATTAGCGTTCGGGTTTATCGGTTGATTCAATTACCACTTTCTACGATGAACATCCAGCGGAATGACGTTAGCGAACATTATAACGTAATCTCCATAAGCGTCCTCGAGCGAACCGCCGGAGGGGAGGGGGAGCGGAATAAACTCGTTCACTCTTTAGTCTTCTTTCTAAATCGCCTTACGTCATTTATGCGAGCCACGTGAAACACGAACGAGCCGAGTCAAGTGCGCGTAGCACAGAAATTGCGTTTTTCCCGGAACAATAGCCGGAGCCCGGGGACGCAAAGAAACGGCCAGAGATTAATTCCGCGTGATGCCGTTTCGCGAGAAAATGGCGACAACGACTACCGGCAAAACCGCCGATCCGAAGAATACGTGGCGAAACGGACGTTGCAAATTTCGCGGCGATAATCCAATGGCTTAGACAAAATCAAAATTTTGTAGTTTATCGTTAAGAAATATTTATATCAACTTTGAGGGCGTATCTTGTCGATAAAAAATATTTCTACTAGTTTTGAAAGGGGTATTTCAATGATACAAAAATATTTCTATTAACTTTGAAGTGGTAATTTATTGATAACAAATATTTGTGTCAATTTTTTGGGGGTATTTTATGGAGAAAAAATATTTCTATTAATTTGGAGGCGGCAATTTATCGATAAAAAAATATTTCTATTAATTTTGAAGGGGTATTTCAATGATACAAAAATATTTCTATTAATTTTGAAGGGGTGCTTTATTGATAACAAATATTTGTGTCAATTTTTTGGGGGTATTTTATGGAGAAAAAATATTTCTATTAATTTGGAGGCGGCAATTTATCGATAAAAAAATATTTCTATTAATTTTGAAGGGGTATTTCAATGATACAAAAATATTTCTATTAATTTTGAAGGGGTATTTCAATGATACAAAAATATTTCTATTAATTTTGAAGGGGTGCTTTATTGATAACAAATATTTGTGTCAATTTGTTGGGGGTATTTTATGGAGAAAAAATATTTCTATTAATTTGGAGGCGGCAATTTAACGATAAAAAAATATTTCTATTAATTTTGAACGGATATTTTAGTGATAATAAATATTTCTATTAACTTTGAAGTGGTAATTTATAGATAAAAAAACATTTCCATTCATTTTTGCCAAATTCCAGTATCTCCCTGATCTGTAAAAATCACTGCAATTTTATTAGCACCATCTAGAATTTTGCAGTCAGCAGTTGTTCTTAAAGGAAATGAGTGAAAACAGTACATTTTTAGGTTAGGTACCCCCTTGAAGAGAACCTTGGCGATTTTTTGAACTGAGCGTTGAGAAACATAAAAATACATTTCTCAGTACTGAGAGAAATCGATCGAAGGGTAATTGTGCTTCTACTTTTGCTTCAGAAGAATCGAGGGAACGGAGATTTTTACAAGGAAAACCGTTGCCACATCTCTTTTCTGTATTCAGGACGTGGAATGGATACAGTTTTTTCCTCCCGAAGTAATAGTGTGCGCCATTTTTCCTTTCTTTGCGATCCTCGACAGGCTTTGCAGAGGCTTGCTTTAAACACTCAACAAACAATGTAAGCCTTTTTGTAAATATTAATTTTTGTCTCTACCTTTTAAAAATTCTAGTCAACGAATAGACTATACTATTTTTCCTATTTAAATAACGTTTTAGCACTCTGTGAATTTTTAATCAAATTGAGGGTGAAATTGTACAATATTATACATTTGCTACCAATTAAATATATAAATTATAAATTTTTCTGCTATTTATTTATTAGTACACCATCATATATTTACTTATTATTGTGTAGAGATTTTATGTTAATAATGTTTTATGGAATAAAATTGACGGAATGTTCTCTTATTGTTCCAATTAATAAACAGTGATTGTCAAACGCTCGATATAATTGAACAGCGCGAAGGAAAGTCTGAACAAACGTTATTGTACATTGAAAAGACCGGCAATGATTTTTAACGAGGATTACGTAATTGCTGAAATTAATTGATTTCTGATCAGCACGTTCAACAATCGACAGATTTAATCAACTACAATTGGTTTAGCACTTAAACTTTAGATCGAATCCACAGATGTCGAATGGCTTCGTTTTGCCGATTGGAGTTTTGATGTGCAATAAAATTTAGCGACACGTCTTAATGCATTTTATAAACTTACAAGTGACACGAGCATGCAATACTGCTAATAAACAATGCCAGTGTTTCTTTTTCACTGTATGCAAGTGCACGTTACTTGTACATTCAACTTAATGCAGTATATATAGAAATGTACTGTACATAAAGTACATTTAAGTACGTAAAATAAATGTACTATATAAATATAGATATAAATGTACTATATAAATATAGATATAAATGTACTATATAAATATAGATATAAATGTACTCTACATACAGTACATTTGGGGACTATATGTATAGTATATTTATGATCTAATAAAATGTTTATGTGAACTATCACGATTGAGACATGGTTTAGCGCTGTGCATTTAGGATTAATTTTGTCATAAGTGACACATACTTAATTAATCAAAACAAAAACTCAAAAAATAGTGGGATTTGAAAAGAAAAGATTGATAAAGATTAATTATCTTCAGATAAGTAAATCTTGGGATTCGAGGGAGTTGAAAGAAGTCTGTGTTAAATATTGCCTAATCTTTGACCTTAATTTCCACTGCTAATTTGACGTTAATTTAATAAAACAATATTTTCGAAATGCGAAATAATTAGACGGTAGAAAGGGGATCGAAATTTCTACAAAATTTTGCTTCGGATCAAAGGCGAGCCTGGTATATGTCGGCAAATATTTGTCGCCAAATGAAAATGTGACATGCGCACTCCTTGCAGCGGAGTACCCTAATCAGTATACTTACGCGTGACAGTGCACACAGTCTTACTGTGCACGGATCGCGAAGTGCACTCGACGGACTGCAACCTCGTCGATCGAGTATGTCGCAACGTGGGCATAATTCATGTAACAACGTTGTATCGTTTGACAGGGGAACAGGTACGACCAACAGGTATAGCCGTTATTATAGTAATTACAGCGAAAGACGTTTTCTCGTTTGAATAAAAAATCTAATAGGGTGTATCCATTAACTGGACCAAATTCGGTTGTTATTGAAAACTGGGAAACAAATGGTAGAGGAATGTCTATAATTGTTTAATAAACCGTATCGTCTTTTTTTTACTGAAGTGCAAGAATTAAAAAAAAAAAAATGTACAGAATGCAAACGTTCCTTGAGATATGCTACATTAAATTAATGCAACTAAACTTAGATACTAAAGACAAAATCTTTTTTAGAACTTAACTTTTCAATTTTTGTTTCATTCAGTAAATTGCACTGATTTTACCTAATTTTTGAGATTGCTCAATCGATGGCTTGATCTGTTAAAATTTGATAAATGGTTCCTTGGTTTTTATTTTATTAAATAAGCTATCTTCACTTTGTTTAATTTTTGAGATTGTCGAGACGATGGTGAATTTATTAAAATATATGTCATCAAATGTTTGCATTGTTGCACCAGTATTCCAAACACCAACAGCAAGTTAAATAAGTATGCGCAACGCACGACGTTCGAGTGGCGCAATAAACATTTTTTGTAACCAGCGCCAATTAGAATTCTACACTTCTATTTTTTTCAAATATCTAGCACCCACATCGACTGCAAAGTGAATCGTAGCGGGTGTTGCAAACGGGAAATTAAAAGCACTCGATGGGATACGCTGATTAATTAGCCCCGATCGAACGATAGATAAATATTAACGAGCAAAACTTATAAAACAGAGCGTCGGAGTGTGTGTAATCATCGCGATATCCAGCACTTCGAGAATTAATTAAAAATGCGATCGAATAATATCGGAACAAAAGCCGGTACATGCGCGTAGTATCTTCGTTAATTACGATTTCTATCGAGGTTCGATCGTGATTCAAATTAAGCGTTAATGATCATTTTTGATTAGCCGTGTACCGAAGGTCAGGCTTATACAACTTTAAATTCAGGCGCTGCTTAGAAACGAACATGATCACGGATGTTCGATCTTTGCTGCGATTTGTCTGAGATTGTGATAACGTTAAAAATAGATATTTATGTTATAGTAACATCAACGGTTAAGATATAGTAATTGAGGGCAAAATGTAGTAAGCGTGGCTGAAATATTGCTTGAGAATTTTCCTTTTTAATATTGTTCGAGACGTTGTTTGAAACTGTTTGGGTTCGTTTGAAGTGAACAAATTGGGAGTTTTTATTGACCTACAATTTGTGGAGAAAAGACAAAATTTCTGCAAAGTATAGGGAGGAAAAGTTGTTTGTGCAGATTGTTGTTAGTTCGAAGTTGTTTGAAACTGTTCGAGTTCGTTTGACATTAAAAAATTGGAGATTTTGACAGACTCGGTTGAGAAAATACAAAATTTCTACAAAGTATAGGAAGATGAAGTTGTTTGCGCAGCTTGTTGTTATTGTTCGAATTTGTTTGAAACTGTTTGAGTTCGTTTGGAATGAAAAAATTGGGGATTTTGACGGACTCAGTAGAGAAAAGACAAAATTTCTACAAAATATAGAGAGAGGAAGTTGTTTGTGCAGCTTGTTGTTATTGTTCGAATTTGTTTGAAACTGTTTGAGTTCGTTTGGAATGAAAAAATTGGGGATTTTGACGGACTCAGTAGAGAAAAGACAAAATTTCTGCAAAATATAGAGAGAGGAAGTTGTTCGTGCAGTTTGTTGGTGTTGCTCGAAGTTGTTTGAAACTGTTTGTGACAGTTTAGATTCGTTTGAAGTGAAAAAATTGGAAGTTTTGGTTGACTCGATAGCGAAGAGAAAATTTGTGGAATTAAATAGAAGTATCGAAATATCGAAGACCATAAACCAGGTCTAACAAGTTGGTAAAATTTATTCACAGCACAATTTATTTTCAACGAAACCAGGTATACAACGACGCACAAGCCATTAATTAAATTACAAAAAGTGGATAACGTATCGGCGAAGGATCTTTTGCAGAACTATTTCCGAAGCTCGCTCTAAACATTTTCGAGTTCGGATTTCCCTTTCGGGCTGCACGGTCGACAGATAAACGTCTTAAACGTTGCTGCGGCGTGCGGTGCAAATAAATATCAGCGGGTTGAAAGATCAATAAATATCGGATATACTCGGGAGAAGCAAGCGAGATGAAATAACGATGCAACCGGTCGATCGCAGCACGCCACGAACGATAATCGGCCACGCTGACAGGGAAGTTAAGTACCGGCAACGGGTTTACTGCCGTCGTAATTCCGCCTTTAGCAGCACGCTGTCCGCTTCTGCTCGGGGCCCGTTCTCGTTAAGCCCGCGATTCCGAGGAAAACCGCGCTCGCGGTCCTGTCGAACGACCTGATCACAAGGCGGACTTCTCTTGAAAAATCATGTTTATGTAATCCAGTCATGAATCTCAATGCAATCGCTTTAATCGTCGCGAGTTTTGTCCGAGTTTCGCCGCAACTTGTCCTCGATGCGCCGCTTCGATCGCGTTGGTCAATACACTCCAACCCGGAATTTTTTCAAGGAGAACTATTGGGCCTTTTCTATTCAGATTTTGCACACGCATTTTTCGGTATTTGAGGTGCATTCACGATTTTTATCAAGTCAAAATAATGAAAATTGTACGAGCTATACATTTTTTTATGGAGCCTGATTTAAGGGAGTGTTCTGGTTTTGAGTGCCAAATTTGCCATATTTTGGGAATTTTTTCTGGGAAACCTATTCGATCTTTCGTATTGAAATTTAACACACACATTTATAGGCATTTGAAGTCCATTCACGATTTTTTTCAGATAAAATTAATCAAAATTGCACAAGTTATATATTTTTTTGTGGAGCCTCTTTTAAAGGAATGTTCTGGTTCCGAGTGTCAAATTTGTCATATTTTGAGAATTTTTTCTGGGAAAACTATTGGATCTTTCGTACTGACATCTAGTACACACATTTACAGGTATTTGAGGTGTATTCACAATTTTTTTCAGGTAAAAATAATCAAAATTGCCCGAGTTATGTATTTTCTTATGGAGCCTGTTTTAAGGGGGGTATTCTGGTTTTGAGTGCCAAATTTGTCATACTTTGGGAATTTTTTTTAGAAAAACTATTAGACCTCGTGCATTGAAATTTTGCATACACATTTACGGATATTTGAGGTGCATTCACAATTTTTTTCAGGTAAAAATAATAAAAATTGCATGAGCTATGTATTTTCTTATGGAGCCTGTTTTGAAACATATAGTTCGTACGTCATAACTTCCCAATACTCAAGCAATAAAGTAACTGTAGACATACGATAATGTTTGTGTCCTAGAAAATTGTTAACCCTGGGACGCGTGTCTCCTCTTCAACATTACTATTTCCGTGTGCCGTCGCGTCGCGTCGTTGCAAATAATTTGTACAAATTGCGCTAGCAAATAACAACGCTAGGAGCAGTTTCGTGCAGCGAAAGGACGTTGTGCTCGGCAGATGCGACGTTAGGCCAACGACCGACGAAATATTATGCAATGCGTTTTCAATAGACATGGGGGTCCCTGACGGTTCGCCGCTATCTTCGTTAAAAATACTTCAACGAGCATACTCGCCGATCGATGATCCGGCAGCGTGCGCTACTTTGCTACACTAAATCCTTCGACAATGATTACGATACTGAAATAGCATCTTCTAAAATCTGTATATAAAATTTTGGGGGGTTGGCAAAGTTTTGCCTGGGTGAGTCGTTTCAAAACATTTGACGAATTAAAAAAAAAAAAAAATTAGACATAAAGGAAAGATGAGTGAGTGTTTCTATCAATTCGGTATAGTAGTATGCTCCGTTCGGAATAATTTAGCACTTCGAGTCCCTTTTTTCGGAGAAACGACTATAAGTCGCAGGCAAGTTTGCCTGATTCGAGACACAACGGTCCCCCACCATAGCGGCAGCATGTGCTACTTTACTACACTAAATCCTTCGACAATTATTACGGCGCTGAAATAGTATCTGCTAAAATTTTTATGTAAAATTTTGGGGGATTGGAAAAGTTTACCTTGGGTGAGTCAAGTTTCAAAATATTTGACGAATTAAAAAAAAAAAAAAATTAGACATAAAGGAAAGATGAGTGAGTGTTTCTATCAATTCGGTATAGTAGTATGCTCCGTTCGGAATAATTTAGCACTTCGAGTCCCTTTTTTCGGAGGAACGACTATAAGTCGCAGGCAAGTTTGCCCGAATCGAGGCAAAACGGTCCCCCACCATAACGGCAGCATGCGCTACTTTACTATACTAAATCCTTCGACAATGATTACGATACTGAAATAGCATCTTCTAAAATCTGTATATAAAATTTTGGGGGGTTGGCAAAGTTTTACCTGGGTGAGTCAAGTTTCAAAATATTTGGCGAATTAAAAAAAAAAAAATTAGACATAAGGGAAAGATGAGTGAGTGTTTCTATCAATTCGGTATAGTATATGCTCCGTTCGGAATAATTTAGCACTTCGAGTCCCTTTTTTCGGAGAAACGACTATAAGTCGCAGGCAAGTTTGCCCGAATCGAGGCAAAACGGTCCCCCACCATACCGGCCAGTGTCCCCTTCCCCTAAACGCCGTTGCTATGGAGAAAGGACGCGCTTCGCCTGAGGCGTATTGCTACGGAGCTATACATACGTCGCGAACGAAGACGCGAGATGGTGGGGGGTGAAGCGATCGTTTGAGGGGCCCCAACCGTGCCCGGCACTGGTCGCAGGAATCCGCGGCAATTTTTCACGGAGCACGACGGAATAATATACCCCTCGTAGAGAATCTAGGCCAGCAAATGTCGGTTTATGCAACACAGCTCCGCGCGGCCGCCTATATCCGTAGCCGAACGGCCGCTCTTAAATTCTTTAGCGCGTCGATGCGCGATCAATTATTTATCAATTTTTTTTTTCCCGCGCGCCGCTTATCTATAGGCCTCGCGCGACCAACCCGCTGCCTTTCTGACTTCTTCCGTTGCTCGTTTTCGATCCACTGCTTCCTCCGTCCCGTATCGAACACACAAGCTCTCTCCCGCCACTTCTTATCCTTCGAAGTGATTTATTCATTTTCGCACAGACCGCTACTCGTGTTAAAAGGAGACACACGTTTCCGAAGGCTTCGCAACTGGTCTGCGTCGTCGCCGCGTGTTTACACTTTCCCCCGCGATCTACACGTTTCCACGCTCGATCCTACGCGATCCAGAACGCTCGAGAACGTTCGAGCTTCACCGGGAGAAGCGAAATTGAGTCGATTTAACCGCGTCTTCCGGAAATTATGCGAAATTTTGACCACCAGATTTACTGAAATTCCAGAAGCATCTACAGGGTGTCCAAAAAGTATCTCATCAATTCTCGAGGAATTGTCGATCTTTGATAATTTCGTTGGTTAAAATTGTTGAATTTGGACTCACTCCACCCTAGCAGACAATTTAATTTTATTTAAAAAATAGAAAAATAAGGTTAATATTATTTTTTAATAAAACCAGGATGTCCTGGATGTTCTAGATCACTCTGGGAAAGTACTTCTGGGTTGTATTTTTTTCACGCCACTGATTTAAGTTCGTCGTTGAGTACGCAGCAAGTTTCGCGGGCCGTTTGCTCGATAAAATCACGCCCGCACGCGGTTAGGTGTATAGGTTTTCCATCGTCGTGCGAGCACCACAGCCCGAGTACTTATAATTTACAATATCCCCAGTGTGTCATTCCCGTTCACCATAATTTCCCGGCTAAATTTACCTCGCGCTCATCCTTGGCGCGCGCCAGCACAAACATACATACATGCCCGGTATAAATTATTTAAAGGAGCCGTGCTCTTTGATTTATAAGACTGATGCTGTACATTAGAATCCATCGAAACCCGTGTATCGATCCTGCGAAATCGTAACGCGACACACGAACGCCATTCCCGGGAAAACGAAATTTTCGGAAAAAAACTATCCCCACCTTTCTGTTTCGAATTATTTCTCAATTTAACTTTCACCGACACATTCCTCACACTCTTCCGGATAAAACCAGCCCAAACACGATACACTTTGCATTGTATTTGTCTGTTTAAAACGCGACACTGTGGAACCTCCATTATCCGAACCGGTGGTTTCAGAAGATTTTACTAGACTGCGGTTGGTCATGCTGAATATGTATTTCCTGCATTATTTGAGAGGCACTGGGACCGAAAATATTGCACTGACATTTTCCAAAATTCACAATTTAATTATAATTTAAATATATTTTTTTTTTTTATTATTGTTAGACTGCGGATGTTTATGGAATTTGCAATTTTTTTAGAGGTATTTTAAGAAAGTGGAGTCAAATAAAATTTTAGTTTCAGTGGCGGTAGACTTTGTACATCTGAAATAAATAAAAATTCTACTAGATTCTGTCGAATGTTATATTTTAGCATTTTTTTAACATTTTCAGGAGCCATAAATGCATGAAGATCCGCAGTCTGATTATTATATTAAATATATATTATATTATTATTACTATATGTTCCTGTATTCTTATATAATTATTACTGTATTATTTATGATAAAAAAAATGTTATTTAATTATTTTTATGTTTTTGTTGTTTGCGAATGCAGGTTTCGACCCCATTGGCGAATGTTAATGGACGCGAGCAGCAACGTTGCATATTGGGAACGGGACAGACTCTTCGAGATCGTTCGAGAATCTCGATGCGGTTCAGCGAAGCGTGGAGCGTTGTTCCGCGAGCGGAGAGCTGAGAACACGCGGAAAAAGGCCCCGGCACGGATCGTTACTGAAATTGAATGGTGCACACTAAATCGCGTGTCGTTCGAGCAGAGTATGCGCGACACGGTGTCGCCTACATGCAATTATCACCGCGATTGTTACCGCGTTGCATGTCTCAGTCGACTGCATAATTCTCCCACTGAACACTTTCCATTTTCTTTCTCCGCTTTGAATACGCTCGGAATCTGTTCTTCGCGCTCGGATCGCGGCCGAAGAAGACGTACTGCGTTGCCATAACTACCCAGCGCTGAACGCGATCGTTGTTCGGTTGTCGCGAAAATTATCGCGGCTTCCGTCGGTTGAAATTTCGGAGATTTTTCGGAACTGACGGAAAAAGGCGAAAATTGTTTTGTATTTAAAATTAAGATATAGAAAATTAAATTATAGAAAATTAAAGTATAGAAAATTAAAATATAGAAAATTAAAATATAGAAAATTAAAGTATAGAAAATTGAAATATAGAAAATTAAAATATAGAAAATTAAATTATAGAAAATTGAAATATAGAAAATTAAAATATAGAAAATTAAATTATAGAAAATTAAAATATAGAAAATTAAAATATAGAAAATTAAAGTATAGAAAATTAAAATATAGAAAATTAGAGTATAGAAAATTAAGATATAGAAAATTAAATTATAGAAAATTAAAATATAGAAAATTAAAGTATAGAAAATTGAAATATAGAAAATTAAAATATAGAAAATGAAAATATTTTTCCAGGTCTTATTCGCTCTTCTGCAAATCAAATTCGCTCTTTTGCAAATAAAACTCCCTCCTTTGCAAAACAAATTTACATTTTTGCAAATTAAATTCACCGTTTCGCAACTCGAATTTTTCTACAAATTTAAAACTAATGGTAAATTTATTTTCAGCTCGTCAAAATAATTAAAGAAATGTCTCGCTCTGGAATTTAATTTGTAAATTTCGCCTACAAAAAGATTGATTTGTGCAAATGTATGGGAAAGTGTTTCGAAATCCATGAACCTCAAAACCGACATAGTGCACGTTACTGGTTCAATCGTCTGACATAATCGCCAGTAGGTGATTTCGCGCACGTAGTACGATAGTTCGCAAGGCAATTAGCGTAGATCTGGCTGCTTGTTGCGCCGCGATAAATCCGAATATAATTAATGTAATTAAGATCGCCCAGTTCTCTGTTCGAGCCCGGTGCCCTCATTCGTCTCTTTTCTTCCACATTATCTGCGCCTATTAATCGTACTGGTTCACGGGATCGCTTTCAAAACCAGTTGAAATCAGCTTTTGAAACGAGCCGCTCGGCAACAGGTGGTTCAGCATATTTGACACGTTCACTGCCAATCCTAAAATCTCACGCGATCAGACTGCTCTAATTGAATCGAAACAGCGGAGTTCAAGTTTTCACCTTTTCACCTTCCACGGTGAAATGAAACTCATTTCAGACATCTATTAAGCATAAATGGATTCTTTTACAGAGTTTACTCGATATATGTCCCAAATGCCTAGCAGATAAAAGTCGTAGAGCTATCCCCACTACCGCAGGGAGGGGTCAAGAGTTTTGAAGTCTCTACTCGATATATGTCCCTGGCTAGACCCGCGATTTGGACATGTATCGAGTAGACACTATTTTTAAGACATTATTAAGTGCCTTTAAAGGTCTTTAAAAATTAATGACTTTTTAAAATTTGGACTGAACAATTTCAGTCTTTCAGAGATGTTAGAGGGATCAGTTTAGCAAGTAATGTGCAGAAATTTTTTTTTTTAATTGCTCGGTATTTGGAAAATAAAAATGTTTATCTTTAACTGTTTTATCTGTGCGTGTAATGAAATTTAAAAATATGTCTTTTCGAGATAAGAAGCTTCCAGGTTTTGGAACGGGAAGTTTTCACCGGTCGTGTTCTTCCTATTGTAATTCACAGCGGACGTGCACGATCGCTTTCATTCTACGCGAACCGTTACGGAGCAGGAGGACGTGTCGCGACTCTGTATTTTCGCGTTCTCCCTTTTCGCTCGTTTTCTCCTTCAACCTCCACTCGGTTTCTTTCTCCCATTTTGCGTGCGAAGACTGCTGTATTGGTTTCGCACTCCGAAATAGATTCCCGAGATCATTTCGAGCAACTTTTCCCTTTGCGAAAATATTCTCCGTCGCTCCGTTGAGGAGTTATTCACGAAAAACGCGAGCCAATCGGAGCGCGGCTACGCTTGAGAGCGGCGTTGCCACTGGCCGAGCCGGAGTCCGTCCGTCGTAGCCGCGCTCTGATTGGTCCGTGTTTTTCGTTGATATCTCGCGAACCAACCTGCGGAGAACATTTTCGAAAAGGAAAAAGTTGCTTCAAATCACCTCGGGAATCGACTCTTTTAAGAAGAAAAAGAATTTTTGGGAAATCTTGTATGTAGGCTTTGGAGAATTCTAATAAACACAGGCAATCTTTTTCTTTTGGCACATTATGGACTATGAGTTCTACTTCACTGTAACCACAAAATAAAATAAAACAAATTTGTAAAAGTTACAAATATTGTAAAAACAAATTAATAGAAAAACTGGAGTTCCAAGGGGGTGAATTAAATTTGGGATAGGGGTATAGGTTTGCAAGGGGGTAATTCTTCTTTGCAAGGGGATAAATTTTCTTTGCAAGGCAATCAATTTTCTTTGCAAGGGGATAAATTTTCTTTGCAAGGGGGTACATTTTCTTTGCAAGGGGATAAATTTGATCTGTAAAAGGGTGAGTTTAATTAACAAAAAGATGAATATAAGATCCACAAGAGGGTTAATTCGGAGTGGAAAACTTGTAGTAATTTTAGTAGGTGGTTCTTCTTGTTCCGGGCTGGATCAGGAAGAGATCCGGGGGGGATCGAGGAGGATCAACAGGCGAGAGGGGGTGTCGGCGTGCGTTCGGAATCCGCGTGGATCCGCGCGAAAAGCGAAGCGTGGGCCGCGTGGTCGACGGGAACGCTCGCGACGTAACTGGAAAACGGGGTCATCGTGTGTACGCGGGCAAAGACGACGTCGCAGAACCGGCGAGGATGTCCCAGTTTCGTTGCACCGGGGTCGATGCACCCGGCTTCAGTCAGCCGGCGCTCGCGGCCACCGTCGTCGTCGTCGCGAGCTGCAACGCGACGCAACGCGAGAGAGTTTCGATTTCGCGATCGCGCGCATCCGGGATACGTAATTCCCCGCCGCGCCGCGAAAAAAGAAAAGATATGTAGATCCCCCTCCTCCGCCCCCCCCCCCGGGACGAAAGCATCGGCCGGTGAACCGATCCCGACACGCGCGCGTGCGAAGTGCATCGAGGCGCAACCAGATGCAACGAAAGACGCGCGCGCGATGTTGCACCCCGCTGCGCTGCGTCGCAAGCTTACACCTTTGCCACCAAAATGGCTGCCACGTCCTTCCGGTTTAAGATATCTAACTCAAATTTTGGCCAAGTACTGTTTAAACATTGTACAACAAGATGTGTATATTCATTTTCAGGAGCAACATAATTTTCTGTCATGAAAAAATTGTTGAATGTGAAAAATCCCGAAGACACATTTACAACTGATAAGGATGTCTAATAGAAATGATTCCAGGAAAATGGTTACCACGTCCTGCTACTTAGAGTTATCTAGCTGAAATTTTCAGCAAATACCACTCAAACATCATACAACAAGATGTGTATATTCATTTTCAGGAGCAGCATAATTTTCTGTCATGAAAAAATTATTGAATGTTAAAAAACCCTGACACATCTAAGCTAAGGATGTCTGTTAGAGACTCCTGTTAGTCTGTTAGGTTCTGGGAAAATGGCTGCCACGTCCTTGTGGTTTGAGATATCTAGCTGAAATTTTCAGCAAGTACTACTGGAACATGGTACAATGAGATATATATATTCATTTTTCAAAGCAGCGTAATTTTCAGTCATGAAAAAATTGTTGAATGCCTTATTTTGCAATCGTTCAAAGGTACCCGTCCCTTTTAAGCAATCAAATTTCTCGTTGTCACGAACCGAATTCCATTCTACTTACTAGAATGAATTACGTACGAGGAAGTGTCACGGTGGTTAGAACACCACTTTGCCGGTGCCGTGGTGTACAATAGACTGACCCCTTTAACCGTCGACACGCATTTTCGAAGAAGCTCGCGTTTCCGCGGTGCTCTTCCACGCGTCCCGTGAAAGTGGCCGCGCGAGTGTAATTCTGTGTAACACGCTTATCACGTTACCACTACCACCGTGCAGCTGCGATTTGCCGGCGTTTGCCAATCTTACATGGTGGAGGCAATCGAACGAGAGTTTTCCGTTTACTAGTAATAGTTACTAGTAATAGTTTTCCGTTTAAGAGTAATCCGCTTTAATGATCGATCCACTGGATCCACGGAATGGTAGATCAACCTTTGCACAAACGATTTTTCAACCATTTTTACCGTACAATTACCATTCAATTCTTTTTCACATGACAAACGTGTGTTGCTCGAAAAATCACCCAAGACCTGATTATCGAAAAATTGACGATATTCAACCCGTTGCAATTTCGTAAAAAAAAATCGCACGGCAACGAATTTGCACTGATTTTGAAGCTCGAGTATTCTACTTTCGCATGCCATTACTCACTTTTCTCGAAAATATTTTTACATAATCTGGGAGACCAAAAACCGAAGGCTCATTTTTACCAGAAAATTTGGCGAATTCAAACGTCTCCAAAAACTTTGAAAAATTTTTTCCCTAAAGGAATCCTCCGCAGATTCGAAGATTGAAGCCTCCCCTACGCAACGAGACCTTGAACGTTGATGTACGATTTTTTTTCACCGATTTATGGAATAAAAATGAGGACCATGTAATGTCACGAATGCTCAAAATTCAGAATAGGTAGATTTTAGGAAAAAAATATTTTTCTTTCTCCCAGAATTGAGATTACTAGCAGAAGAAATAAATGTTTACGTAATTTCCTGTTTTTGAAAATCGAGTATAAAAATTTTCGCGAAATTCCCAGTTTAATGGTGTTAATTCCGAATAATCGAGACTGCTATGGACGCCATATACCAGTGAAACGAGCGCCACCACTTTTATTCAAGTCTGAGAACGGAGAATTGTCTTTCGCCGGTGAGATGGAAGTGATCTAATTCTCGGTTCGCGAAGGATTCAAATGGTGAAAAGATAATAACGGCACAGGAATAATCTATTGCGCGGCCGGGTTACGTAGACAAGGTTCGTTTCGCTGATGCAAGAAGAATGAAACACAATAGGTACGAAAAAGAAGCTTCGATGATGAGAAAGAGAGGGGGACGGGGGGAAGACCGATGGGAAGTCGTACCGGTGAAATGATTATTTCCTGAGAATGAAACGACGCGAAGCTTCTCCGTTAGGTTCTTTTTTCGTCGTCCTTGTTCCTTCCGATCCGAGAACTATTATGCCAGTATTATTATTGTATTATTATCCCAGTGTTTCTTTTTCACTGTATGCAAGTGCACGTTACAATCAACTGAATGCAGTATATATATAGAAATGTACTGTACATAAAGTACATTTAAATACGTAAAATAAATGTACTATACAAATATGGATATAAATGTACTCTATATACAGTACATTTAGGGACTATATGTATAGTATATTTATGATCTAGTAAAATGGTTATGTGAACTATCACGACTCAACCACGGGTTTAACACTGTGCAATTTAGGATTAATTTTGTCATAATAGGATTATGTTTGTTCCTTCCGATCCGAGAACTATTGAAATAGAAAACGCCTCGTAACACTTCAAATCCAGATCGAACTGAACTAACCTTCGAACACTTGTTGTAAACTTATGGCAAACGTCTTCGAATCGTCGAACAAAAATCGAAAAAATCAAACAATATAATCAAAATAAAACAAATCAAATTTTAGATTCAAAACAAAACAAATCAAGTTTTTAATTTCACAATTAAATGCATGTATTTTTTAAACTCCTGTTTAGTTGTCTTCAGAATAAAAAGGTTGTTTATACACCTCCGTGTGTCTTTGTAATTTATTTTGCTTTTTTGTGCTCAGAAGTTTGCACAATTTTTTTTTCCCCGTGATTAATTGCTCATGAGATAAGCGATCCAGTGTAACGTAGTTTGCAATTCCAATGTTATCGAGTATTTTCACGGCCTGAGCATGAAAAATCCCAGTTAAAAACTAATCGCTGTTTTATGTAATATGAATCATTAACCTGATGATCGAAGGCAAGACCGGTGTGCAAATTCATGCGCGCCTTCGAGAGAATTATTGGAAAATCAGTTGCATCGAGACACTTCCTCGTTTATCAGTCGCAGCGTTGATTAAACATTTGTCAGGCTCAATTGTGCAACGTTCAAATTTATACGAGAAATTTGTAAAAGAACAGACTGCCGCATATTAAATGCATTTATAACAAAATCAGATATCACAAAACTGGGATAATTTTAAAAAACCCTAATTTTTTGTTTCACAATTACTGAGATTGTAAAAATGTTTATATAGGGTGAGGGGCCTAATTACTGTGGGGGTACCGAAATATTAATTGTACGAGTGCCTATATTAATTATACTTATTTTTAAAGTGTGTAATGGATATTAAAGAAGAGATTTTTCTCTTGTTATATTAAATTTTTTTGTGATATTCACTATGTTTTGAAAATAAGTATGATTAATATATTGGGTTCCACATCAATTGAATTTGTTATTTTAGTTCCAAGAGAATAAACGTGTTTTCATTTAAATTCCATTTCCCACAATCGACTACATAAATGTTAATTCAATCGTCCGCAGTGTAATAATAAACTTCATTGGCTCCGGTGTGACAAAAAATTATGATTACAGCATGATAAGGCGTAATCACAGAGGCGATCTTTTTGCGAAGAAGGGAAATATGAACTTCTACAAGTTTTTTTAGCATGAACGTTGAACATCTCGTGCCATGAGTAAGCAAAAACACGTAGTGTCATTGCCTGACGCAGCAGGTTCAGCATAAAACGCAGAAATCTCTTGATGAACATTTAATTAGTTACGATAAAAATATGCGAATCTCAACTCGGTTTACAATTCTGAGTTCGTTCATCTTCCGCGAAGCTTTGCTATTAGATCGAATACTGTCCCAGAAAAATGATTGTTGTAGATGCGAATTTAATTGTTCGACGGAACTGTGCCATCGTTTCATTAATATCATTTTTACAAGGAAGTTCCCGGAAAACGAAGTTCGAAGTATTCGAATACAATGCGATCGAATCAAACATTCAATTATGACATCTGTTAAACATTACCACTTTCATAAAATAAGGCGAAACAGTTTTACGTAAAGCTAGTGTAAAACCGAGCTAATGGCAATTTCAAAGGATTTTTAACTCGATTTAAAAATCGAAAAAATGGGAAAAATTTCGATTTAAAAATATTCAATTATGACATCTGTTAAACATTACCACTGTCATAAAATAAGGCGAAACAGTTTTACGTAAAGCTAGTGTAAAACGGAGCTAATGACAATTTAAAAGGATTTTTAACTCGATTTAAAAATCGAAAAAAATGGGAAAAATATCGATTTAGAAATTGCAGAAAAATGGGGAAAATATCGATTTAAAAATCGCAGAAAAATGGGGAAAATTTCGATTTAAAAATATTCAATTATGCCATCTGTTAAACATTACCACTGTCATAAAATAAGGCAAAACAGTTTTACGTAAAGCTAGTGTAAAACGGAGCTAATGACAATTTAAAAGATTTTTAACTCGATTTAAAAATCGAAAAAAATGGGAAAATTTTCGATTTAAAAATCGCAGAAAAATGGGGAAAATTTCGATTTAAAAATATTCAATTATGCCATCTGTTAAACATTACCACTTTCACAAAATAAGGCGAAACAGTTTTATTTAAAGCTGGTGTAAAACGGAGCTAATGGCAATTTAAAAGGATTTTTAACTCGATTTAAAAATCGAAAAAATTGAGCAAAATTTCGATTTAAAGATCTTAGAAAATTGAGAAAAATTTCGATTTAAAAATCGAAAAAATTGAGAAAAAAATCGCAGAAAAATTCGAAGGATGTTCACCTGACTTTGAGAGAGTTAGGGGCGTGTCGTAGGTCATGGTTGAATTCTTGATCTCTCTCTCTCGGTCGATCGATGGCTCGCTTTCCTTTGATCCACGGATCGAATACGAATATTCCTGGCTCCAATGATACGTGGACGACGTTTGCATACATGATCAGGCGCGGGTATCACGTGTCGTCGTCTTAGACAGGTTCTTTCTATTATTAGCGTGGTCGTTCCTTGCACGAATTCATTCAGGTAAGAATACCACGCACGGGAATCGAATCGAGACACACTTAGCCGGCAACAGCTCGGGATGAATCAGCGTCCGAGGAGAGCAGCTATAATAAACCCGGGTCGAAGAATCCCCGTTTCCAAAGTTAGAAACAATCTCTTAGTTTGGTTACAGCCAGCGGCGTATCTAGACTTGGGGCTTTGTGGCCTTTGGGGCCCCTTCCCGATAAAAAAAAAGAATTATTTCAATCGAAAACTTAAGAAAAAATTTTTCGGTACTTCAGTTAATTTGGGTCAATTCGGCCCGGGGCCCCAAAATTGACGGTCCGGCCCTGGTTACAGCGATTAACCTGTCCCATCCTGAATGCATAGCAAATTAATTTGCGAGTTTCGCGGAAAAAGTTTCTGCAATTCTCCTGTCTTATAACCGCGACAATTATATCTGTCCCTGAACGCTAAAAGTTCCATGAATGTTAAAATTAGTAAATAATGAACTTCTACGAAACTCCTCTTTTGTACAGCTAACTTGGACAATTTTTATTTCCCGTAAATGTCTGCAGTCCAGTTATAATATTGATAGACCGTGTATAGTTTCGTATTTATAATAAATCCGCAAACTTGCAAAAAGTACGAGCTGGCATTAAATTATTCAATATAGCGGTAAAGTACTATTAATAGAACAGTATTTAATAAACTATATCTAATATAATATTAGTGAGATTGACACGTCAATATCAAATGAAATAAATATGTCACATTTGCTGATGAAAAATATAAAATTTTCTAGTATTAATAATTCTTGTGGTATCATCAGAGCCGAATAAAAATGGCGTCCCCTAAAGGTCAAAATGGCGTCGCTTCGAGCGGGTCGCCGAGAATTCCAGAAGAGTCTAGCGTCGCGGCGCCTAGACGCCTAACTCACACACAGTCGAATAAGCAATTATATGGCATCGCGACACGTTATTTCGTATACAACGCTGGCAGCTGTCCGAGGGATTATGTTTGCGGGCGAATCGGCTGGCGACAACGCGGAGGATCAAACGGGACGGAGACTGAAACGAGAATAGAATCCGAAAAGTGGTGGGAGGAGAATAAAGGGGAGACAGAAAGAGAGAGGGGAGAGAGGGGAGAGAGGGAGGGAGGGGAAGGAGAAGAATCGCGAATAGAGGGGGAAACCTCAAAGGAGAGACTCTGTATACAGGAAACGCCACGACCTTGTCGAGGTTGAGGCGAACCCTTGCTGGCTTCGTCGGTGAACTTCACAGCTGGACATGCAAATCAGCTTCGTCGAGCTCTCCCGGCTTTTGTAACGCTCGCGGAGACGTATCTGGGTCGAAATCTACAAGTGGTCGTTGCCTTCCATGTACGGGGTGTTCAAACACGGGGACACTCTGCGAAACGATACTGCCGAAACTCGATTCCGACATTAAGAACGATTTTACACGTCGACCTCTACCGGACACGAAAAGATGTAATGCTGTGACGTAAGCGATCTCTCAAATAAATGATTTTTTCGCAGGTTAACACTTTCTCGTGAAGATACACCGAGTTGTGCAACAAGAAATATATATTTCCTTTCGAAAAAAAATTAATGACTTTCATATGACCTCTACTCGCCAAACTACAAAAACCACTACATCAGAATGTGACCATTCGACTGACATAATAGTCATGTGTAAATCGAAGTGGTAATATGTGCTTACCCATCCTGTATAAGGGTTAGTAGAAATTTCTTATGTATACAGGGTGACTCTGGGAACTGGGATAGATTATTGCTACTTTTTATAGCGAAAATTAAAAAGATTTTTTCACGTATGCAGGTTAATACTTTCTCGTAAAGATTGTCGAGATCAGAGGTGCAACAAGAAATATATATTTCCTTTCGAAAAAAAATTAATGACTTTCATATGACCTCTACTCGCCAAACTACAAAAACCACTACATCAGAATGTGACCATTCGACTGACATAATAGTCATGTGTAAATCGAAGTGGTAATATGTGCTTACCCATCCTGTATAAGGGTTAGTAGAAATTTCTTATGTATACAGGGTGACTCTGGGAACTGGGATAGATTATTGCTACTTTTTATAGCGAAAATTAAAAAGATTTTTTCACGTATGCAGGTTAATACTTTCTCGTAAAGATTGTCGAGATCAGAGGTGTAACAAAAAATATATGTTTCCATTCGAAAACAGTTGATGACCTTTATATGACCTCTACGCGCCAAACTACAAAAACCACTACGTCAGAATGTGACCATTCGACTGACATAATAGTCATGTGTAAATCGAAGTGGTAATATGTGCTGACCCACCCTGTATAGGGGTTACTAGAAGTTTGTTATGTATACAGGATGACTCTGGGAACTGGTATAGATTATAGCTACTTTTAAAAGCGAAAATGAAAAATATTATATTTTCACATATATGCAGGTTAACACTTTCTCGTAAAGATTATCGAGATGCATTTAATAGTGCAATAAAAAATATATGTTTCCATTCAGAAAAAGTTAATGACCTTCATATGACCTCTACGTGCTAAACTACAAACGAAACCACTACGTCAGAATGTGACCATTCGACTGACATAATAGTCGTATATAAATCAAAGTGGTAATATGTGGTGACCCACCCACATACAGTATACAGTATACATACAGGGTGACTCTGGGAACTGGGACAGATTATTGTTTTTTTTTTAAACGAAAAATTACATAATACGTCCTTTTGCCTTTTAATGCCTTTTAGCCAACAATTTTTTTTTTTTTTGTTAAACCAAGCTTTCTACGTGTAAAACTGCTGACCCAAGGTCATAGGAATGTCATCGTTTCGCGAGATATGTGCATAAAATTCACCACTGTAATAATGAACGATGCTTTCGAGTAGTATAGTAGGCAGTTGAATAAACGTATCGACAGAATCTCGAATCTCGTGAATCGTCTGGTGAGTGTAACAAGTGTGTATATGTGTGCGGGGCTAGTCACACACGAACTGACGTTACTTTCTTTTCGTGCGTCAGCCTGTCACGTGATTGCTCATTAACGTGATCACGTGGATTCTACGAGAACGTGCCAGCCAGAAGAGAAGTAGAATCGAAAGCGACCGTCTCTTGGCAGGGATCTCTGACATTACGTAATGGGACAGTTGGGATTGAAATCCGGCGTCTTATGGGGTCATGCCTGGCAGTTAATGATCCGCGAAGGAACGTGATCTTTCGGAATTTTTCCTCGCAAAAATCAATAGAAAAAGAGGGGAGGGGGGGCTATGCAACCCTAACTCTAACAAAATCGAGTAACATTTTCTTCTTTCACAAACAAAGATACTGTGAAAATAATTTTCTGGGAAAAATTAAAGCAACATTTTAGCTTTATTTTCACTTTTTTTTTTTTTTGTCAAATTACAAAATAATGGAGTTGTACAACATTATCCAAGTCGAGCAGAAAAGAGAGTGGAATATAAAAATTAAAAAATTGTATTAACCGAGACGAAAAATTAGCTTCCGTGTAGCATAAAATTCTTGTAATAATTTTGACGAATTAGAAAATGACTGTCCAGTCATTAGTATTTTTTAATTCTAAGAAAAGATACGAAAATGAAGCTAAACTGTTGCTGAAAAATGGACCCCAAAGATCTTTTTCATTTACAATGCAACGATGTTGTTCACACAATTTTCTATTGTCCAAAAGAGCGAGGAGCGAGTGAATATTTTAAAGATACATAAATTCTACAAATTGCAGTAGTAAAATGACTCCGTCCGGCAAAATCTTGGAGTCGCATAATTCGCTGGTAAAGTGTGAAACGCACACATCGAAATGATTCACGAGTGGGTGAAACAAACAGCGTGGACGTCGACTTTGCATAGTAATCTATTCAACATGGAACCCGCGAGTGTCATCAAACATCTTTTTCTACGTCACGATGACATTGTATTAATGCCTCGCGTTTAGTGAGCCGTTGTTTCACATCGTTTATTGAATGTCTGACACGGAATGATAGTTTCCAGTGACGCGCGGACGTATTTCCGAGTTATCTCTTGTCTGACATAGGTTGACACTTTCCACTGAAATGCTATACATTTTTTCACAAGCTTCTAAATTTATTTCTATTTTAATCACTATTTGCAGTAGTAATTTAATTTCCACCCCGAGTCTTTGAAGTTTTCGACTTCTTGTCAGTGACAATAAAGTTTCTGAATTGTAAATAATTTATTTATTTTTTAATTTTAATTTCTTATATTCGTCGTTATTTCAACTCATTTTAATGTCTTATATTCGTCGTTATTTCAACTCGCAAAATAATTATTTACCTTCACACTCCCTTGCGAACAATTTCGTTATTTCAAAGGCACAAATCTACACAAACTTTCGCAGCGATATTGTTGATAAAATTAATTTACGCTTCGGTATTGAATAACATGGTAATTAACGGTTTTATTCAGTATCATTTTAATTCTCGCGCAACGCTTGTCGTTTCGGTGTGCAGAGATTAACAACGCAGGATTGTTAAAAGAGATTTCTCATTTAAAGGTTAAGAAGAACGAGCACGAATGTAGTATTAAGGGATCATCGGCTCCACGCGTTAAAAATATCACCAGCGTGCGTACATTAACATATTAATTACCTCCTGCGATAAGCGTAATACAAACCGACATGATCACGAATGAGACACGTGTCTAGCGATTAAAAGTTATTTATAAAAATACTCAAGTATTCCTCAGCATCATTTGATTGCGTCTATCGATCCACGTCTCGGACGATTTAGAGTGATCTGTTTATCGTTTAGCCGCGAGAACTTTTTCTGAATTAATTTTAATCTAACGCTTTCACATTCACAAACAACATGACGCTAATTATAGAAGCACGTTAAAAACAATGACGCTGTTTGCTTGGAGTCTCGAACGTTGGAGAAAATAAAATTCAAGGAAAGAAAAATTGCGTCAATTACAAAGTACAGTAGGCAGAGTTGGAAATTATACATCTTGAAATTGTTTAAATGCTTTCACTGCTTCCTATTACGTTATTTTCAACAGATTAGAATTATCCAAAGCAGCTACTTTTGTTTAATTACTGTATTGACTTGGAAAATTGTTATTTTGCATCAAATTTGCTGTCAGCTCCTATTATACTATTTTCAACCGATTAGAATTACGATAAATTATTTTTATTTAACTATTGTGCCTTCGATTGGCTCAGAAAATTTTAATTTTGCACAAAATCTGCAGTCAACCCCTATTACATTATTTCCAACCGATTGAAATTATCGTAAAGTATTTTTATTTAACTACTGTATTGACTTAGATAATTTTAATTTTGCATAAAATTCACAGTCAGCCTATCACATTATTTTCAACCGGTTCAAATTGTAAAAAATGGTTTTTATTTAACTACTGTATCGACTAAGAAAATTTTAGTTTTGCACAAAATTTGCAGTCCACCCCTATCACATTATTTTCCACTGTTTAAAATGATCGAACGTGATATTTATTTAACTATTGCATCGACGTAGAAAATTTTAATTTCGCCCAAAATCCGCAGTGTAATAATTACCGGATAACAGTCGCCCTAACGGTTTAACCGTGATTGAAAGCGCTTGTGCATGCGGCGGCTTGTGCGACGCATGATGTAATCAACATCGAATTAACAAAGCTGTCGGCGTTAATGGTGTCGTCGGAGATTGAGTTCGCATCGGCGAAAGGGCGAATCCCCAGCCCTTTGAAACCATGGGGAAGCTCGCGGGTAAATTGCCGTTGGAACGCAAGCGGACACACAGTCTCGAAAGACAGGCGAAGCAACAGTTTGATGCATTCGTGTGCTCTTGCACACGCAAGAAAATCTCCTCGGAAAAATAGCCGCAGTTCCCTAAGGGCCAACGGATTTTCTGCATTTACGACAAAAATGATGAATATCGAAAAATAAAAATTTCTGGGTGGCAACAAACTCAAAACAAAAGGAAATTTATTTTCCTTTTTCACATATTTAATATTCCGAAAATATATTTCTTCAATTCCTTTAATATTTTTATCTACTCATTTTATTCTGGCGACAATAAATTTGAAAGGGTGGAAAACAAATTTCTCTAATTAATTCTCTATTTAAATATTTTGACCAGATCTGCTCATTTCATTCTGCTAAAAATGAATTCGAAACGGTGGAAAACAAATTTCTCTAATTAGTTCTCTATTTAAATATTTTGACCAGATCTGCTCATTTGATTCTGCTAAAAATGAATTTGAAACGGTGGAAAACAAATTTCTCTATTTAATTCTCTGTTTAAATATTTCGATCAGATCTGCTCATTTTATTCTGCTAAAAATGAATTTGAAACGGTAGGAAACGAATTTCTCTATTCGGCAATTTATCTATTTAATTCTCTATTTAAATATTTTGACCAGATCTGCACATTTTTGATTCTGCTAAAAATGAATTTGAAACGGTAGAAAACAAATTTCTCTAATTAATTCTCTATTTAAATATTTCGATCAGATCTGCACATTTGATTCTGCTAAAAATGAATTTGAAACGGTGGAAAACAAATTTCTCTATTTAATTCTCTATTTAAATATTTTGATCAGATGTGCTCATTTTATTCTGCCAAAAATGAATTTGAAACGGTAGGAAACGAATTTCTCTATTCGGTAATTTATCTATTTAATTCTCTATTTAAATATTTTGATCGGTTCTGCTCATTTTATTCTGCTGAAAATGAATTTGAAACGGTGGAAAACAAATTTCTCTAATTAATTCTCTATTTAAATATTTTGAACGGTTCTGCACATTTTATACTGATGAAAATAAATTTGAAACACGGTGGAAAACGAATTTCTCTATTCGGTAATTTCATTAAAAAGTTGATAAAATTCTTTTTAACTCCCTACGTGTTTCTAATCGTTGCAAGTAATTTTTTTTATTACTTTGCAAGGTCCATACTCTTTGTGAATTTTTCGTGGTAATAATTGCAGTTTTCGTTGCAGTTGAAACATTGTTCCGTTGCAACATTGTCTCGAAAGACGAACGTGTCCAGCGTCGACTGTCCTCGCAGCAGCTCTTCGACCCGAAGAAGACGTTATCTCGCGAGCCGTTTCGTAACAGACATTGACATTACGGTAAAATGCTCGTTCCCGCGGATCGTCGACCGCATTTCAACGCGTGGACGCAGTTCATTCACGGCCGACGCCTTTTCCTGGACGCTGCCGTCGTCGTTCGAGCACAAGTCCGTATCGTCCGTGATAACACGCTGACACGGTGACTCGACGGAAAACTACCCTAACGGAATTCCCGTGCTCGAGGTATTCGCTATTTATTCCCGGCTGCGGAGTTCTCGAATTTTTCACGATTTTCTATTTTGCATTTTCCGCAACACAATTTTCTGCGTCAACAGGGTCGTAAAAATATCGTCATATTTTTCTACTGCTCACATAAATGCATAAATACTGTCTATTTGATTAAAATTTGCAAATATGTACAGTATATTTTGGAATTTTTTTCAACTTTCAATATTGCATTTTCCACAACACAATTTTCTACATGAACGGGGTGTAACAATATTGTCATATTTTTCTACTGTTCACATAAATGCACAAATACTGTGCATTTGATTAAAATTTGTAAATATTTACAGTATATTTTGGATTTTTTGCAACTTTCAATGTTGCATTTTCCACAACACAATTTTCTGCATGAACGGTGTGCAACAATATTGTCATATTTTTCTACTGCTCAAATAAATGCATAAATACGGTGCATTTGATTAAAATTTGTAAATATTTACAGTATATTTTGGATTTTTTGCAACTTTCAATGTTGCATTTTCCACAACACAATTTTCTGCATGAACGGTGTGCAACAATATTGTCATATTTTTCTACTGCTCAAATAAATGCCTAAATACTGTGCATTTGATTAAAATTTGTAAATATGTACAGTATATTTTGGAATTTTTTGCAACTTTCAATGATGCATTTTCCGCAACACAATTTTATTGTCTTAACAATTCTGGTGAACGGGGTGCAAAAATATTATTGTTACATTTTTCACCTCGATCAGATGCTGCACTATTTTGTTAAAATATGTCTTATACATAGATATATTTCATTTTGGAATTTTCTGCAAATTTTGCAAATTTTTCAAATTTCTACGTTTTGCAAAAATCAATTGGTTCTTCCTATTATATTCACGATAAGCAACAAACTCTGATCTACATATATCTACCTTGTTGTGCATTATTAGTTTATATTATCTACAAACAAGTAAGCCCGATAATTAGCTTAGTGGCAAAATGTTAATACGGTTGTAACTATGCAAAACTGTCATGAAACAAAATTTTACGGCTCCAACGCTGCCTGCACAGGTAGTACGATTATCGTGTGTAAGTAGATTAGGTATGGTAATGGTCAGACAGCTTTAAGCTAGCTTCGAATCTTCCCTTTTCAGAGCACGTTCTCCGAGCAATTCTAAGACACGAAAATTCCAATAAAATGGCGTTGTAAATTTGACATTTATATCCTCTTTCCCTAATTAAAATAAAATCTTCCCCTAATAAAAATGTTATCTCACGAAATTGTTGTACCACATTTAAAACTCAATGATTCGTGTGATCCAGGAGACGAGCAGCGTGATCGCGTCGGTGAGAAAACATTCCCGGCGATCTAGCAGGTATGCAGATGCATTCGCGTACGTGTTGTTCATTCGATTATCGATTTAACCGAAGCCGCGGGAACCAGTTCTTTGCGAAGCAAGGCT
The DNA here is from genome assembly GCA_913789895.3 of Seladonia tumulorum. NCBI lineage: Eukaryota > Metazoa > Arthropoda > Insecta > Hymenoptera > Halictidae > Seladonia > Seladonia tumulorum. The sequence continues at coordinate 9,446,333 of OU565280.1, forward strand.
CTTACGTAACGAGTTCTCGTACATTGTTCGCGGACGTCATTGACGTAGCGCGATTATCGGACTTCCTTCTAAGCAGGTGTGACAGATCGCGTACGAACTCCGCGCATACGATTTCAATAACAGATCCGTGTCGAGATACCTGCGAACCAGCCTTCGCACTTCTAATACAATCCCTTCCCCTAATACAATTCTTTCGCATAATTTTCAGCCCATTCCCCAATCAAATGCAGCCTCTTCTCGATATATGTCACAAATATCTCGACCGTAAAAGTCGCAGAACCTATCCCCACTGTTCTTTTCTACGTTCAGTGTATCAAAGAATAGTATATCTCCTTCCCCTAATACAATTTTTTCACATAATTTTCAGCTCAGTCGCTAATCAAATGCAGCCTTTTCTCGATATATGTCACAAATATCTCGCCCGTAAAAGTCGCAGACCTAACCCCACTGTCCTTTTCTACGTTCAGTGTATCAAAGAATAGTATATCTCCTTCCCCTAATACAATTCTTTCGCATAATTTTCAGCCCATTCCCCAATCAAATGCAGCCTTTTCTCGATATATGTCACAAATATCTCGCCCGTAAAAGTCGCAGAACCTATCCCCACCGTCCTTTTCTACGTTCAGTGTATCAAAGAATAGTATATCTCCTTCCCATAATACAATTTTTTCACATAATTTTCAACTCAGTCGCTAATCAAACACAGCCTTTTCTCGATATATGTCACAAATATCTCCCCGTAAAAGTCGCAGAACCTATCCCCACTGTCCTTTTCTACGTTCAGTGTATCAAAGAATATCTCCTAGCCGATATATGCCACTGGGCAGACCCGTGCTGTGGACATGTATCGAGTAGGCACTGTGCTTGAAGAGTCGACGCTTATTGGAAAGCTCATTTACTTTATTATAATATTTAATATTTTATTTATTGGAAGAAGTTTCCCAAACTAGTACTGGAAATAGTGTGAATTTGAGGGGATGGTTCTACGCGAGAAAATTAATTTTTATTCGAGATAATAAGTGTATAAGAAATTATTTTTAAGAAGGATTATTATCACCTCGCTGAAATTATTAAATTGTTTTATTTGGCTCGCGTCGCTCGCAACCGATGTAATTTATATTTTCCATAAAAATCCGCAGCCCACTGTTATTACCCTAGTAGCAGAAAAATATTAAATAGATATTTTTTTCAAATATTGGAAAAATATTTCTTAAGCCACATTTTTTCATATGAGAAAAATATTGGATCTGAATATTGTATACATGTACAAGAAATATAAATTGAATTTTTAAAAAATATAAGCTAAATATTCAGAGGATATAAACTAGATATTTAAAAAATATAAAGTAAATATTAAAAAAATGTGAATTCAATATTTGAAAAATATAAATTCAATATTTAAGAAACATTCAATAAAATTTTCAAATTTAAGAAAATATAACAAAAATTAGAAACTATGAATATGTATTACTTTCTGCGCATTTCTTCTACATGTATACAATATTCAGATCCAATATTTTTCTCATACGAAAAAATGTGGCTTAAAAAGTATTTTTCCAATATTTGAGAAAAATATCTATCTAATATTTTTGTGCTACTAGGGTATAATATTAACTACTCGCTCAACTTATTTTCATTGTAAGGAAATATTTGAAATACAATAATAAAAATATTTCATTTTATCTATCTGGTTATCAAAATAAAAATATTCGATTTAAAGTAGTATCTTATTTGAACCGCATTAAATTATACTATATACCAAATCATTAATGATCGTTAATATATGTTGCAAAATATGATAGAAAACCTTGTATCCAATGTTCCAGATACGAATACTAATCCTACATTATAAAATACTAACGTAAAGTGTACTTACTTCTGAATCTTCTTCCTCCGTCGGATCCACAGCACACAATTATTGACTCAGGGGAATAGACACACACGACACACACGCACAAACAACACACACGACACACACGCACAACACAGTTTATAAAATCGTGACAACGAACGAGAAGATGTCACTCCGACCACGAACAAAATGATACTGCGATTTTAACAATGATCCCTTCCATGGAGGGGGTACGGTCAGGTTATCCTAGGCAGGTTAGACGTTGAGGATCTATAAACACTAGATACAAAACCAAGGTAAACAAATTCTGGCGGGGCGCCGACCCTATTTCCCGGAATTCTTTGTTTTCGTTTCAAACGTCCTTGGGTCCGAAGCGGTTAAAATCGCAGTATTATTTTTTTGTTCGTGGTTTTATTCGTGATCTTCTCGTCTGCTGTCACGATTTCGTTAAGTGTGTTGTGTGTGTTGTTTAGTGATTGTTGTTCAATTATTCGGAGCTATTCTCGTGAGTGAATAATTGTGTGCTGTGGATCCGACGAGTAAAAATATTTTTCTCGTAACATGGACATAGATATTTCCTGAATATTTAAAAAGAAATATTTGTTACGTAATATAAAATAAATATTGTATGTATATTTGAATATTAAAAAAAGATTGAATCTCTTTTTAATATTATATGAATGTGTATACAATATTTTGTGCTACTAGGGTACTTTGGATATAAATATCAGTATTCTTTACCAAGCACAAGGAACTTGTTCTCCGCCAGAGGATGCGTAAAAATAACTAATGTTGGAAATGAATAAGAATTAACTACTGTTGGAAAATTTCTATGTCTATTAACTTTGAAGACAGAGAAAGAAGCAGGTATTTGCAGCGTTTTAGCTGATTCCGGAAAACACGAGAGACGGCGTTCTCGTTTCGGGCGTCCGGTTACAAAAGCCGTCGGGTTGACGTTACACATTCCGCGACTGGTTTTCGACGTTACACGACGTTAAATAGACGGGCGAGAGCCGGCGGCATAGAATTGGAAATTACGGTCGGCATTACAACGAGAGCCTTCCAGCTGTATAGTGTTACGCGGGCGTCGAGTCGAATCGAGTCGAGTCGAGTCGAGTCGAGTCGCGAGGCTTCATTCAAATCGAACACCAGCCCGTAACACAGATTTTCTCGTCGGAACGGCTCGCTGCATAATGCAACAGAGAAGGGAATCGCTCGGTTCGTAAACAACATATCAAAGCAAGGTGTTCGATTGTTCGCAGCGTGCCGGAGAGCCGGGGTTGTGAAAGGCTACACCTCGGGGCTCCGTTTTGCCCGTTGTCATCGCGTGCCGCCCAAAACTCCGACGCGGATCAGCTGTCCTTTGAAATAAAAGTACGGTACTGTCTCGATGCGTGCACAACGCTTCACAACATTCCGCTAGATATTACTCGTCATCTAGAGTCGGGCGGAAATTTCGTCCTCTCAATTTTTATTATTATTGTAAAATTGGTTAAACATACCGATCAAGCGACAATTATACATTAAAGCAGAGACTTCGATAAGAGTCTCAGAATTTTTTCTGATTTTTTCACAGCCTGGAATAATAAACATTCAGGCCCCGGAGTAAAAAACTCGTAATACCGACGGTGTTAGTAAAAAATCAATATTGTCAGAGATGGGTTAATTATTTTGCTTAAGTGACATTTACAGTTTAGAGTAGGGACTTCGATAAGTGTCTCAGAATTTTTTCTGATTTTTTCACAGCCTGGATTAATAAACATTCAGGCCCCGGAGTAAAAAACTCGTAATACCGACGGTGTTAGTAAAAAAAACAATGTTGTCAGAGATGGGTTAATTATTTTGCTTAAGTGACATTTACAGTTTAGATTAGGGACTTCGATAAGAGTCTCAGAATTTTTTCTGATTTTTTCACAGCCTGGATTAATAAACATTCAGGCCCCGGAGTAAAAAACTCGTAATACCGACGGTGTTAGTAAAAAAAACAATGTTGTCAGAGATGGGTTAATTATTTTGCTTAAGTGACATTTACAGTTTAGATTAGGGACTTCGATAAGAGTCTCAGAATTTTTTCTGATTTTCTCACAGCCTGGAATAATAAACATTCAGGCCCCGGAGTAAAAGACTCGTAATACCGAACGTGTTAGTAAAAAATCAATATTGTCAGAGATAGGTTAATTATTTCGCTTAAGTGACATTTACAGTTTAGATTAGGGACTTCGATAAGTGTCTCAGAATTTTTTCAGATTTTTTTACAGCCTGGATTAATAAACATTCAGGCCCAGGGGTGAAAGACTCTTGTCGAACAGACAGAAAAATCGTGTTGCAAGAGCAGTGCATTAGTTAAAAGGACACCAATACCTTTAAAAACTGCGATAGAACGATCGAACGGAGAAACGTCAAACGCGTGTAAAAATCCGGGGATCGCGAGGCAGCGTCAATCATCGACTCGATCTGCGATTCTATAGCTTAATTATCGAACGGTAATCGCTGGGTTGAAAAAGGCATGGTGGCCTGGGAGGCAAGTGTCCTGTCGACATAACGGCGTCGAATGAAGTCAAAACACTCGAGAAATTTCGCGGTAATTAAGCGCACCAGTTACGTGATCGTTGCACAAAGAAGGCGCGCGAACGAAGTCTACGCTAGAGAGAGAGAGACGATTCCTGTAACTGACAATGTTTCAATTTTATACAGGGTGTCCCGCATACCGTGAACAATTTTTTTTTTCTTTTTTTCCGACTGACTTGTGTGTGTAGAATTACAATTGCTATCGATTGTTCACGATATGCGGGACACCCTGTACATATATTAGCATGTTTCTCGTCATCGTCGATTTATCCACACGGAATACCTACGCTCGTACCGACGACCGTTGTATGGAAATAGTTTGAATGCATTTTTCGCGTTCTCGCGTACGCGCACGTTCCCCTGGTACGCATTCTGTCGCAAATCACTATAGCCACGCGACTTCGAGGTGAAACGACGTAACGTAGAACAGGACGCAAAGATCGTGGTTGAATTCGCGAAATAGGCTCGAATTTATTTTTTGGAAAATCGGTGCTGAAGAAAAACCGGTTCTGGAGAAAAATCGGTACTGAAGAAAAATCGGTTCTGAAGAAAAATCATTAGTATTGAAGGAAAAATCGGTTCTGAAGAAAAATCGGTATTGAAGGAAAAATCGGTACTGAAGGAAAACCGGTTTTGAAGAGAAAGAAATCGGTTTTGAAGGAAAATCGGAGCTAAAGAGAAATCGAAGCTAAAGAAAAATCGGTTCTAAAGAAAAATCGGTGCTAAAAAAAAAATCGGTAATGGAGAAAAAATCGGTACTGGAGGAAAAATCGGTTCTGAAGAAAAATCAGTACTGAAGAAAAATCGGTACTGAAGAAAAATCGGTACTGAAGAAAAATCGGTACTGAAGGCAAAATCGGCTCTCAAGAAAAATCGGTGCTTAAAAAAAAAAATCGGTACAAAAGGAAAAATCGGTTCTAAAGAAAAATCGGTACTTCTTCTTCATATGAACAATCGTTATGTGACGAAAAATTACAACAATTGAGGAGCAGCGATACCGTTCCTACAGCTGAATAAAGCCACTAAAAAGCGGAATAAATTCCTCCTTATTCCCACGGCTCGCACTGAATGCAAACGATTTTTATTCCGCATATATTTCCGCTGTCCCAACAATAACGACTCGTAAAAAGTTGGGAATCACTGTGTCAGATTTTTCTGCAGAAGAATTGCAATTCTAGGGTGAAGAAAGGACAGCAACGGAAAAAAAGCGAACAACTCTGTCGCAGTTAAAGAGGTTTAATTGCGGTTACGTCGCTGAGTCTGACCATGGGGCAACTAGATTCATTACTCTTATGGCCAGACAGAGTGTAATCTGTCCTGGATGAGCAACACGTTCCTCACCTCATTTAATTTATCTTACATTACGAACTGTTTCTTGTTTTTTTTTTTCTTCTTCCATGCCCTTAAACAGAGCTCCGTCTTCAAGTTACAATTAAGAGCACGGTTGACACATTTTTTAACCTTAAAACCCATTAACCCTCGCGAGCCAGATACCTTCGACGATTTTAGGGCGATCGTGACTGGATCTGCTGATCCATGAGCGTCAATCTTGTTCGCATAGTTTTGAGCCTACTTCTTTCGTTGACATTCCTATCGGGCCAAATAAGTATAGGTAATTGAATCCTAGAAAATTAGAATTTAGACGGTATAAGCATAAGCATTAGACGGTACAATAGTTTAGCAAATTTTTTGACAGCGAAAATTAAATTAAATTCTCTATACTACTCCCTGCAATCTATTTCTTCCAGGATAATTTTTATTAATTTACTATTTTATTTCTTCTAGAATTACTCGTTGGTAAAATCGTTTATTTTTAATTGGTCGGTAATTGGTTGGTAATTGAAGAAAATTCGGTTCTGAAGAAAAATCAGTTTCGAAAAAAATCGGTTCGGGAAAAATCGGTACTGAAGGAAAAATCGATTCTGAAAAAAAACTCGGTATTGAAGGAAAAATCGGTGCTAAAGAAAAGAAATCGGTGCTAAAGAAAAATCGGTGCTAAAGAAAAATCGGTTCTAAAGAAAAATCGGTTCTAAAGAAAAATCGGTTCTAAAGAAAAATCGGTACTGAAGGAAAAATCGGTTCTGAAGAAAAATCAGTTTGGAAAAAAATCGGTACTGAAAAAAAAATCGGTACTGAAGGAAAAATCGGTTCTGAAAAAAACTCGGTATTGAAGGAAAAATCGGTTCAAAAGAAAAATCGATACTGAGGGAAAACCGGTTCTGAAGAAAAGAAATCGGTGTTGAAGGAAAATCGGAGCTAAAGAAAAATCGGTGCCAAAGAAAAATCGGTGCTAAAGAAAAATCGGTGCTAAAGAAAAATCGGTGCTAAAGAAAAATCGGTTCTAAAGAAAAATCGGTACTGAAGGAAAAATCGGTTCTGAAGAAAAATCAGTTTGGAAAAAAATCGGTACTGAAGAAAAAATCGGTACTGAAGGAAAAATCGGTTCTGAAAAAAACTCGGTATTGAAGGAAAAATCGGTTCAAAAGAAAAATCGATACTGAGGGAAAACCGGTTCTGAAGAAAAGAAATCGGTGTTGAAGGAAAATCGGAGCTAAAGAAAAATCGGTGCTAAAGAAAAATCGGTTCTAAAGAAAAATCGTTACTGAAGGAAAAATCGGTTCTGAAGAAAAATCGGTGCAAAAGAAAAATCAATTCTCAAGAAAAATCGGTACCGATTTTTTCGCCGTGGCGTAGGGCAAGCTAGACTCAAAATGGGAGGAGGGCCTAATGCACTCTTGGGGGGCTAATAATTTCGAAGGGTCGTGGCAGTGCAAAGAAACGAAATTGCCTTTCCGATTGGCTGGGATTAGGCTCGGCCCTAAACGGCGAGGTGTGACGATAGCTGGAAGCGATTCCGCGAGCTGCGCAACAGCCCAGAACACGTCGGCGAGAATACCTTTTATCCTAAATACCAGAAAAAGGTCACGTTCGCGGCGAGCGACTCGTCTAAAGTCAGATCGATGGAAGAAGAATAGGGGGACACGGAGGAGACATTGTTCGTCACAGATGCATCTTTTCTTCGGGCCGCGCGGATGCACTTTCACGGGGACGCGAGAACCGCGACCGATGCATTTTCTTCGGTGCAATTGCTTGCTGCTGCTGCGGCTGCTACTGCTGTTACTGTTGCCAGATCGCCGTGTGTGTTTCTCCGGTTCGAGAACGCGCGAGAACACAAAGAAAGTGAACGGTTTAGTTCCGACGCAACCGGGAAACGGCCTCTGTTTATGCAACGGCGACACGTATAACATGTTAGACTGCGCAGCTCGCGGAATTATGCGAGCCTGGGATTAGAAACGATGGGATTCCGCGTTTTTCGCTTATGGCATCCACGTCCGGTTTTTGCCGAGGATCGCTTCTCTTTCTGGCTTCTAGCTTTCACTGGACCGGAGACCACTTGCAATTTTTTTTTTTTTAATTTATAAATTTGTAAATGACAGGGCATTAGCGACTTTGTAAAATAATTTTTATGTCACTAATTTTTTTTGTCACTAAAGTTGTCCTTGAAATTGACCACAAAATAAAAATTGCAACAAACTCGAGTGAAATTGAAATTGAAATATACGCCTACTCCTTTTTGCCATAAATCCGCTGTTGCAGAGATTACTATTTCTCTGTAGAATAGTGTAGCAGAGGATATTTTTGTGACGTCGAACTACCATGAACGCTTTGCGCATGAGCGGCTGCGGATTTTTATGGAAAATAAAATTTTTCTGCATTGACGACAGAAGGTACTAGGTTTCCTTCCATAATAATTTTATTTAGTCGAAAGCAATGCTAACTTCAAATTCTTTAAATGTTTTTCAGTTCGCATGTGCAACTTAAAATGCAGTAACTTTTTAAAACGGTCTATGAACGCTTTCTATTTTGTAGAAATAGTAGAATTAAAAATTTTTTTTTTTTAGATCTGTAACGGCAACGAGGATTGAAGTATCGCAAATTGTCATTGGAAAATTGTCTACCGTACTATTAGAGACACCGATGACCAAGTGGTGTCAATAGATCTATTGCAATGACGAATCATTCGTCAAGATCAACATTCAAGTTGGTACTATGAGTCAAGAACGATTCAATTGTTCAAACGGATTAAATTATTATTATCAATCCACCTCGAGTTCTCAGCTGATTATTACTTACAGCCATTTGTGCCCGTACGATACGTGTAATTGCACTGTAAAAGCACGATCTGACTTACCTGAAACAATAAAGAGAAAATCTCACATTAGTATCGATGTTGCAAAAATAGATTAGATAATAGTCAGTATAAAAGTCCTTGTTGACCTTTGAACAGTGTTATACCTGATGCAACATCTGCTCGATATATGTCCAAAACAGGGGCCTGCCCAGGGACATATATCGGATAGATATTTGTGACATATATCGAGTAAAGACTGTACCTACACGAGGAGAAACTTTGCACATTTTCCTCTGGCAGTTTTCAATATGCAATGTAAAATTAGTAGTACAGATTTAGCGAAAGCAGAAAGCATAATTTTATTGTGAAATGAAAATTTAAATAAATAATTTGTGGAACGATTATTTTTTCGGTTCTAAATCTAGTGTTTAAATACTTTTTGGTCCTCCACTATTTGCTTAAAATAGGGGGAATTTAAGAGAATTTTGGAGAATTTTGGAGAATTTAAGAGAATTTTAGTTTGCTCCCGTTTCTCATAATCGATGCCCAAAATAGTCCACACGCTGCAGAGAAGTGATTTGACATTTCCTTGCCTCTCACCGTTCACCACCTTCGAGAAAAAAAACGAGACCTCCAGAAAGCCGGTGAATGTAACCTCGAAGGGTCTCAAGGTGGAAACGGTGCACGGGAAGGAAATTGGGTCGCTCGGATTCCCGAGCACGAGATACTTACAAAAGACACACAGTGGCAAAATCGCATGAGCAGAGTAGGCTGTCTCTCGCAATAACCACAACGCTCCAAAAAGAACCCGAAAGACCGCTTAACCCTCGAATAAAGCATCATGGGACCAGCAGGTCCACGCTCGATCAAGGTCTCGGTCTTTTATTCTCGAATCGGTTCGAACAACGCGCACGCCTTAATGCATCCGCCGAATGCAGGAATGAAAAATAAACAAGAAAATCTCCGCTCGAATTGCGCAAACAGAAAGTACAAGCCTGAACACTTCCACGGTTTACAGAAAAAATACCCCTTGCTTTTACAATCTTCCAACAACAAACAACGGAGGACAACATAAATCAATAATTTTACACTTCCCACTGCTGTACTCATTTTTACGTCGAGTACATCATTGCATGGAATTTTTTATAACTTTCGCAATTGTTGTCCGATTCGCTCCAAATTTTATGTACACAATCTCGATACTTGTATTTCACAATATCTAAAATATTATTCTGCTAGCAGATCTCCAAGTTACATATTTTATTTTTTAAAGTCCCAGTACTGAACATTCGAAAACTCCACCCTGTTCCAGAACATTATTGCATACAATATTTTATAACTTTTGCAATTTTTACCCGATTCGCTCCAAACTTTATACACAAAATCTTGATACTTGTATTTTACAATATCTGAAATATTATTCTCCCATCTTGACTCAATCTTGCATATTTTATTTTTTAAATTCCCAATACTGAACATTTGAAAACTCCACCCTGGCCCAGAACATCATTGCATAGAATATTTTATAACTTTTGCAACTGTTATCCGATTCACTCCAAATTTGATATACACAATCTCGATACTTGTATTTTACAATACCTAAAATATGATTCTCCCATCTTGATTCAATCTTGCATATTTTATTTTTTAAATTCCCAATAGTGAACATTTGTATACTCCACCCTGTTCCAGAACATTACTGTATAGAATATTTTATAACTTTTGCAACTGTTACCCGATTCGCTCCAAACTTTATACACACAATCTTGATACTTGTATTTTACATTATCTAAAATATTATTCTCCCATCTTGACTCAATCTTGCATATTTTATTTTTTAAATTCCCAGTACTGAACATTTGAATACTCCACCCTGGTCCAGAACATCATTGCATAGAATATTTTATAACTTTTGCAACTGTTATCCGATTCACTCCAAATTTGATATACACAATCTCGATACTTGTATTTTACAATATCTAAAATATTATTCTGCTAGCAGATCTTTAAGTTACATATTTTATTTTTTAAAATCACAATAGTAAAAATTTGAATACTCCACCCTGTTCAAGAACATCATTGCATACAATATTTTATAACTTTTGCAACTGTTACCCGATTCGCTCCAAACTTTATACACAAAATCTTGATACTTGTATTTTACAATATCTAAAATATTATTCTCCCATCGTGACTCAATCTTGCACATATTTTATTTTTTAAATTCCCATTATTTTTTAAATTCCCAACATTTGAAAACTCCACCCTGTTCCAGAACATTATTGCATAGAATATTTTATAACTTTCGCAACTGTTACCCAATTCGCTCCAAATTTGATATACACAATCTCGATACTTGTATTGTACGATATGTAAAATATTATTCTCCCATCTTGACTCAAACTCGCATATTTTATTTTTTAAATTCCCAGTAGTGAACATGTTCGCGACCCAGCAAAGAGATTTTTCAGTCCCTCTGTAGTTTTTGAAATTCCACCTTTTATCGCAAAATCCGTAGAGTCTTATGACGAACCAGTGCTACGAGATACCCCAGATTTATTGTCGCGCAATCACTCGACTGTAAAGTCCCTTTTTTAATTTCCGAAATCGGGTTGACACACTTTCCCAAGAAGCTTCCCTTTAGAAGTTCGGGAAAATGCGCAACAAGCGGATGTCCGCTCGAATAAATTTTTGTTAAGACACCGAGCTCTTGGGACCCGATAGGATATTTTTAAAGCACGCTCGTCCGAGGACCAGTTTTGTTTTGTAATTTCCCTGAGGACCGTCGGTTGACATGGTTTCGCACGGACGTTGAAATGTTTCTCACCGGAAGACGAAAATGTTACAACTAATCACGACTTTCTGTACTGTTAACAACAATATATTACGCTGACAATTACGAACACAGTTGCAAACGGTCTGCAATCTTTCACTGTACCACAAAAATGGGAAAACTCCAATCGGAAACAGAAAGTGGAGAAATAAATTGAAAATTACCACATTTTAGGTGTCCTCTACTATCATAATTAATAACTAGACATCGGATTTTATGCATTTATTACAAAAATGAGTAGGTGTAATTTAAAACAGTAAGAACATTAGAAAAATTTAGAGATACTGTTATATTATTTTCAACCTGTTAAACACATTAGGAAAGGAAATAAATTTCTATTTCGTTCCAGTTTGTTGCAATTTAGGTGGAAAATTTTCATTTTGCGTAAAGATCAGCTGTCTATTAATTACATTAAAATCTGCATAAAGCGAGAATAAACTACAGCACGATCCCACGTAATAACCAGTTGCCATAAAAACACACAAGTCAAACCTCGCGTTGCAGTAAGAAAAGGATTCTTGTTCAACATATGTACGTAAATTAAAAATAAATTCCTGACGCGAACACGGAATTTCCATCGGGAATTTCACGTTACCCTAATCGCCGGCGAATTGTCTGGGATTGTTGCTCGCGTCTCGTTAATGCGAGAAGGCAATAAAGACTATGGAACCGAGGAATGCAGTAGTCGCCACCGATGCATCGAACGTCGTTCATAATTGCCTCTCTCCGATAAAATAAATTTCCGCGTGCAGGCGCGAAGAAAGAAAATATATTAATAACTCCAGGTAACGTCTCTATGCGAACACGTAACGCATTTGCTTGTCTCCGCGCGGGGCCTAATCGAGTCGCTGTACGAGCAGGAATGAAGAAGAGAAGAAAAAAAAAAAAATATCCGAGTGTCAACACACTGTCTATTCAATCGCGGTATAAAGTTGTCGAGCACTCGACGGATTCCCCGGCTACCGAAGAATACTTTCTCAGCGTTATGGCATATAATGGTAGCTCCCTCGACCTGTCTGCCCGCTGATAGGAAAGTCAATAAAAGTCCCTGTCAATCGAGAAGTTTATCGACCTGTCGGGAGCAACTTAACGACAGCCCGGCGAACAGCTATCATAACCGATACACGAAGATGTAGCTGCGAAATCGTTACATAAAGTCCCCGGAGGATTAGTTAATCCTTTGAGGCCAGGCCGATTGCATTAGGCTTCTCTGCGTTTTATGCTCTTCTGTTTTACATGCCTCGAAACTCTGTAGAGAATCCATTTAATTCTCGATTTTATAACATAGCCATTAGAAAATTCTAATTCTATCCAAGTTTTCCGGGAATATCTCGGAAGTTTGCAATTTCCGCCGGAAACCAGAGTCATATTCGTGTTCAGGACATCGAAACGAACGGAATGACGTATAGAAAGCTTTGAAATCTCGTGGGGGTAATTGTAAAGTTCGGATAATCGAGGCTCCATTAAATCGTGGATTAAACGGGCAAAAGAGCTCCGAATTGTGTCGTGTTTGGACTCGTTTTAATCGGGAAAATGTCGCCAATGTTCCGGCAGAAGTTTCACGAAGAAATAATCAAAATCAAAAATGGTGGGGATAAATTTTTCGCAAAAAGAAAGTGAAACGAACGCGAGCGTCGCGGCGGTTCGAGAGACACAGAACAGCGAGGCTAGGCCGGGGGTAAAAAAAGGCCCGATGAAAATCGAGCATGCAAAGCAAGTGGCATATGTCAGTCAGACCACCGCGAGATTTGCCAATCATAACGAGATCGGTTATTGCTTCGCCAGTCGGATTTCCAGGTGCATACCACGCCCTGGTACGTGCTCGTGAACCTTGAAAGACCAGCGACATTCCTTTTACAGGGCTGAACTGGAGCATTCCCGCATAAAACGCGCGCGCTCTGTGTTCGTTGGAAAACGAACGTTGCGCACACACATGATCGGCTGGTGAAATGCGCGCGGCATTTCGTACTTCGTTCTCGTTACGGGACACGCAGCTCGGCCATTTTATATAGAGCAGCCTTGCCACCAACAATTACCGCGAGAGCGAAAACGATCGAGAGAGATCTATCGATCTCTTGCGCCGTCTGTGTCACGACGATCTTTTTATCACCGATGGCGGCTCTCCATTCAAGTGCCGATAAAACGCCGTTTCGAAAATGGAGAACAACTCTGCCGTTTTTTGATAATTTGCTTCGAGAAAAATTGAGAATAAAGCTATGGGTTGTGTTAATATCACTGTAAAAAACCGGAATTTTTCACCGTTTAATTATCCTTAGAAAAATTTTCAAAGACAGTATGCTTGTAAATGGTCAAGGGGGTCTAGGGTCTGAGAGTGGTTTCCAAAACAGCGAATAACTCAGCCATTTTTGAGTATTTTAATCTGGAAAAAATGGAGAATAAAGTTAAGGATTATGTTAATATCACTGCAAAAGCCCGAAATTTTTCACCGATTAATTATCCTTAAAAAAAATTTCAAAGACAGTATGCTTGTAGATGGTCAAGGGGGTCTAGGGTCTGAGAGTGGTTTCCAAAACAGCGAATAACTCAGCCATTTTTGAGTATTTTACTCGGGAAAAAATGGAGAATAAAGTTAAGTATTATGTTAATATCACTGCAAAAGGCCGAAATTTTTCACCGTTTAATTATCCTTAAAAAAAATTTCAAAGACAGTATGCTTGTAGATGGTCAAGGGGGTCTAGGGTCTGAGAGTGGTTTCCAAAACAGCGAATAACTCAGACATTTTTGAGTATTTTACTCTGGAAAAAATGGAGAATAAAGTCAAGGATTATGTTAATATCACTGCAAAAGACCGAAATTTTTCACCGTTTAATTATCCTTAAAAAAAATTTCAAAGACAGTATGCTTGTAGATGGTCAAGGGGGTCTAGGGTCTGAGAGAGGTTTCCAAAACAGCGAATAACTCAGCCATTTTTGAGTATTTTACTCTGGAAAAAATGGAGAATAAAGTCAAGGATTATTTTAATATCACTGCAAAAGGCCGAAATTTTTCACCGTTTAATTATCCTTAAAAAAAATTTCAAAGGCAGTATGCTGACCAAGATGGGCAAGGTGGTCTAGGGTCTGAGAGAGGTTTCCAAAACAGCGAATAACTCAGCCATTTTTGAGTATTTTACTCTGGAAAAAATGGAGAATAAAGTTAAGGATTATGTTAATATCACTGCAAAAGCCCGAAATTTTTCACCGTTTAATTATCCTTAAAAAAAATTTCAAAGGCAGTATGCTGACCAAGATGGGCAAGGTGGTCTGGGGTCTGGGTTGGTTTTCCAAAACAGGGAATAACTCAGCCATTTTTGAGTATTTCAATCTTGAAAAAATGGAGCACAAAGTTAAGAGTTACGTTAACATCACTGTAAAAGGCCGGAATTTTTCACCTATTAGTTATTGTTTAAAAAATTCCCGAAAGCGGGATCCTTTCAGATGGTCAAGGTGGTCTACCCTGTTAGAAGACTAAAGGTTCTTGGAAACGCGTTGCGTCTGAACAAGGTTGCCCTATCGATGCAAGGAAAGGAAAAAAACCTTTTTTTTTCCCCCAGTTGTTGCAACTGACTCCGCCCTGAAATTGTCAAGATACACACTCGTTCATCTCGCGGAGACGAGCGACCTCGAGCATCCGGCGATGTGGGACACGCCGAGACGCACTCGGCATCGCCTTGCCGATAACAGCATGTGAAATGAGTATGCGAAGACCTTGACAGAGGCGACTCCTCCCACGAGTGACCAAGACAAGGTGGCCGTCGTGGATCGCATACGATATCGTCGGTTTCTCCGTTGACCGAGGGCCTAACCCGATTCAAATGAATTTTTCTAGACGATGCTAGCGCGAGTTTCGACACACACACCAAGGAGACAAGCAATAGTACCAATTTTTCCATGTTTCACACAGATATTTCAATTCGTAACTCAATTGAAATTATATGTCACTATAGCCTCCCTATGATCGTCCCCAGTGTCCCCGATGTGGCACAATATTCCGAAGATCGCAGCGTCCGACAGGCGCCAACGTAATAATTAGATCACCGCATTAAACTCGCATCCTCGTCGGACTGGATGGCTCGGGGTCGCATAACGCAACATCATAAACTGGCGATTCGTCGAGCCCCCTCTTTATTGAAGCATCGGAACAATTTGACGGTCCAGCTGTTTGAGCTCGTGAAGTCTTGGACCCAGGGTCGCCAGATTGAGACTTTTCTCCCACTCCACCCTTCCCCTTCTACGGCGCTATTCCCCCACTTTCTGGTGGCAAGCATCCCCACGTTCTGACCCGTCACGTGATCTGATGCGCGCGCCGAATTCGCATCGCGCCTGCGTCGTGACTTTACCCGGGGCACTAAGCTAGAGAGGGGGTAGCTGTATTCCCCTCGATTTCCCCTCTTTGGCGACACTACCTCTGGCAAATGTCGCTAGATTGAGGTCCCACTGTACTCTTCCCCTTCTAGGGCGCTGTTCCCCCACTTTATGACGAGAATCCCCACGCTTCCGTCACGGACCCGTCACGTGACCTGATGCGCGCGCCGAATTCGCGTCGCGCCTGCGTCGTGACTGACCCAGGGCCCTAAGCTAGAGAGGGGGTAGCTGTATTCCCCTCGATTTCCCCTCTTTGACGACACTACCTCTGGCAAATGTCGCTAGATTGAGCTCCCACTTTACCCTTCCCCTTTTAGGGCGCTATTCCCCCACTTTCTGGCGAGAGTCCCCACGCTTCCGTCACGGACCCGTCACGTGACCTGATGCGCGCGCCGAATTCGCGTCGCGCCTGCGTCGTGACTGACCCAGGGCCCTAAGCTAGAGAGGGGGTAGCTGTATTCCCCTCGATTTCCCCTCTGTGGTGACACTACCTCTGGAAATGTCAGTAGATTGAGGTTCCACTGTACCCTTCCCCTTTTAGAATGCTATTCCCCCCACTTTCCGGCGTCGAGCATTCCCACGCTTCCGTCACATGACCTGATGCGCGCGCCGAATTCGCGTTGCGTCGTGACTCACCCGGAACTGGGAGAGAGGGGGTAACTGTGTTCCCCTCGACTCAAGTAAATTCCCCTGATCTGCGTGGGCCATTGTTCCCGATGTCAGCGACGCGATAGCAACCGTGCTCGATAGCGTTGGTCTCGATAGGGAAGAAGAAGTGGGCCAGTCGACGATAAGCCAGCGTTTTCCAACGAATTCGTGGGTGGAGCCCGGCGGTCGCGTGCTCATAAAATCGACAGTGTTCCGTGTCCTATTATAGTGCCGCGATTACGTCGTTTCCGACGCTCTGTTAATCGCCAAGCGCCTCGTTCTACTATTTTATTATGCAATTCGTTCTGCAAACCGTGCCCGGCCAATTCGCCAATCAACTAAACACTGCGACATTCCACACGCAATTTCTCGACTGAAAATATTTTTGTACCTCACTCTCTTGCAAAAAAAAAAAATTAATAACCAAAGTAGGGGCTTCGAGCTTTAAA
The DNA here is from genome assembly GCA_913789895.3 of Seladonia tumulorum. Taxonomy (NCBI): domain Eukaryota; kingdom Metazoa; phylum Arthropoda; class Insecta; order Hymenoptera; family Halictidae; genus Seladonia; species Seladonia tumulorum. The sequence goes on from OU565280.1 coordinate 9,463,179, forward strand.
AAATGAATCGAAAATTGTTATTATGCTATTTTTTCCAACGAAGTTATCACAGTTTATAGATAAATTCTCGATAACAGTGTTCACACTTTTTGGGTTAAAATTAGACGAAAATTGTTATTGTGCTAGTTTTTTCCAACGAAGTTGTCACAGTTTATGTGTCGACAATTTCTCGATGACGTAGTCGTCACTCTTTTTTGGGGTTAAAGTGTTGAATCGAAGGGGTGGTTTTTTTTTTCAATTTTCACGTTTTACATGGAACCTTAATGGAATAGTTCTGCTATACGCCCGACGATTTCCAATTTTCGTATGACTAACGCAGCGAGGGGGGGAAGTGTTAAAGACAATAACTGGAGCCTTCGGCGCCGAGCGAAGTTAAACGGCAAGTTGCGCGTAAATCCGATTAATGTTCCCAGTCGAACGAACGGCGCGCGATTACTTCCCTGCTTTCCGCCCTCGAATGAAAACTCCAATTCCGCAAATTGCACTCGGTCCGCGAGCAGAAACTAGCGAGTTAGCGAGAGTGCGTCGAAGTTAGGTTCGCCCTCGCTGGCGAAGAAGAACGTGTAACGTGTTTGCAGAAAAAAAAAAATATACAAAAAATAAATGACTCCGTGACCCACTTAAAAACGCACGATTGGTATCGATCGGTTGCCCACGTTAAAAACGTCGCAAAAATGTGTTTTAAAAAGTTGCTAAATGAAAACGCTCAATGGCGAATGACAATCAAAAATGTTAAAAGAAAATTATTTTTCCCTCTAGTTCAATGGTATTTGTTTCTCAACGATATTGAATACTTGGTAGGAACAATATCTAAATAAATTTCCAAATAGATGTAGATATACTCGTTTAAGTGTCTCATGATACGGGAAACGATAGACCCCCATTTTGTTATCAAGCATTCAGTTAATCGACCGCCATAAAGTCGTATTCTTACATGCACTTAGGCTGCCATACCAGTGCCCATAAAAGTCACACAAAATCGAAACAACTTATTCCAGTGTGTAAGAACAGATCATTGTAGAAATCACTTTCGTGATCTTGTAGATCCTCAAAAAATTTGATTTGCATGATAATTATTGTAGCAAATAAGTTAGCTTATTATACAAATTATTGTAGTGTAAATAAAAGGTACAATAAATTGTCCATTCACAAGCTCAAAAGAAATATAATATTTTTGTTAACTCGGTTGTTCAACAAATTGGTACTGCACACTAGTCACGATTATAGCATTACAATACTGTGTACATTCCACTATAGCAAATACAAAGTCCACGAAACAATGAACACAGTCGATGTCTCGAAACACGTCATACAGGAGCAGCAGGTCTGACCAATGCTGGCATATTCTACTGAACGCGCGCGTTAACGCTAAGCCCACTATTTTTAAAAGCGAATCACGCATAAACCATCGAACTAAAAATTCTAATTAAATCTTGGGTATTCGTACGTTTCACAAATCCTCCGGAAATAAATAAAATACAAAATTTAATTAGCGAATAAAATTGTTATTAGACACTATTTCGAAGGTCCCTTAAAATGACACAATTTTCACCAAATTTTTACTTTATCTCTTAAATCTTTGAAATTTAAATAATTTCCAAGGTCACCCAGTGTAACTAAAAAATTTGAAGAAAAATATTTTGCACCGACCAGAAGGTACCTCGAGTCAAACAGAAAATAACAAAGCAATTAATTTCTGTTAGCACACCTGTCCCATCGTATTTCACGGAAAAATAGATTTTCGCTTAATTTATATTCCCCGGTCCCGGAGACTTTTAATTTGGCACAGCGACGGGCAGCCTAATGGGAAAGGGTCGTGACAAATGCTTGATTGTAATCGCTAATGAACGGGACAAGTTCGACGGTAGCCGAAAGAAAGCGTCTCGAAATCCGCGTGGCAGGGTCTTTTTCCTCGCTGGCCGATATTCGCCGGTCTTTAATTAGCCACATGGAGTCGTAGCCGTCGAGAAGGTAAGTCTTTCGCCTCGTGCCACCGTATTTAGACGGCCGATTAATTATGCGCTCGAACCATAGACGGCAGTCACCTGTTTCGAGCGGCCGTACACGCGCCTTTACGTCTTACTTCGGCTCGGCTGCTCTAAATCTACCGGCGAGCGCGTGCAACACGTATACTTGACACCGTGCCAGGAGACACCATTCGAAAAACGCGCCTCTTCAACTTTCTACCATTTTGAAGGTCAACCACCCTCCACCGTACCGGAAGAAGACCAACAAACACTCCTACCCAATTTAAAACACCTGACCAATAATTCACTCGGATTTATACAAAAATTAACTCGATAAATAATTAAAGAAACTGAACAAAAAAAATACCTCCCACACCTCCAAACTATCTATTTCCATCCCCAAAAAAGTCCAGCCCCGTATATTCAATAGTTCTTGAGAAAAAAATTCTTGAAAATCACTTGTTTCCAGGTTACGGATTTACTCGGTTGTTTTTACTTGTTTCACTCGGATTTGTACAAAAATTAACTCGATAAATAATTAAAGAAACTGAACAAAAAAAATACCTCCCACACCTCCAAGCTATCTGTTTTCATCCCCAAAAAAGTCCAGCCCCGTATATTCAATAGTTCTTGAGAAAAAAATTCTTGAAAATCACTTGTTTCCACGTTACGGATTTACTCGGTTGTTTTTACTTGTTTCACTCGGATTTGTACAAAAATTAACTGAATAAATAATTAAAGAAACTAAATAAAAAAAATACCTCCCACACCTCCAAGCTATCTGTTTTCATCCCCAAAAAAGTCCAGCCCCGTATATTCAATAGTTCTTGAGAAAAAAATTCTTGAAAATCACTTGTTTCCAGGTTACGGATTTACTCGGTTGTTTTTACTTGTTTCACTCGGATTTGTACAAAATTAACTCAATAAATAATTAAAGAAACTAAATAAAAAAAATACCTCCCACACCTCCAAGCTATCTGTTTTCATCCCCAAAAAAGTCCAGCCCCGTATATTCAATAGTTCTTGAGAAAAAAATTCTTGAAAATCACTTGTTTCCACGTTACGGATTTACTCGGTTGTTTTTACTTGTTTCACTCGGATTTGTACAAAAATTAACTCGATAAATAATTAAAGAAAGTGAACAAAAAAAATACCTCCCACACCTCCAAGCTATCTGTTTTCATCCCCAAAAAAGTCCAGCCCCGTATATTCAATAGTTATTCAGAAAAAAATTCTTGAAAATCACTTGTTTCTACGTCAAATCCAGCCCTAAAAATAAGAGGAGGAAAATCTCACTGGAAACTGAAATATAAGTAAATATTATTCGAATGTACTATTGGAAAAATTAATAGGTCAAATGGGGGGGGATTTAGGCATTTTGCATAAATATCCCCGGGCTAAATGCAGTAGATTGAATACTCGGTGGGATTAATTGTACGACGATAATATTTAGGCAGCTCGTGTCGAGTTAATTTGATAAATTGCAGCTTTTCAACGGGAATTTGGCAATCGGAAGATTAATTGATTACAAGATGATTAATCGTGCGCTGAGCACCGCCCACGTTTCGCCTATCAATGAAGAAACGTCGAGATGAAAGAAAAAAGGTTTGCAATGAATTATCGAAGGAACCGGATTACGAAACGATTTTTCGTGGCGCACGGGACCATACTTAAACACACGAGAGACCGAGAACGCTCGTACAGAATGGCCGCGTAATGACCACTTGTAGCCCGGCGATGACTTGCGAAACCAGTTTCAGTGAGCACCGCATTGAAGATTAATTTCACCGACAAAAATCCTGATAGCCGATTGAAGGTAATTCGGTGTCATCAAGATCCGCGAGGAACAACGTGTTCGACTGTCTTATTGCAGTGTTCACCTTAGTGCGTTGTCTACGGTATGCAATAATAACTTTGTTGCGCAACGCGCACAGAAAAATATAAATTTATCCACTTTTTTTTCTATCCGCAGGTAGCAGGTGCGACTTTTTTTCCGGAGCTCAGGTATTCACTTAATTGGAATTTCACTTATTGTTGGATACGAAAAAAAGTAATGGAATATTCATACAATTAAAGTTTGCAAAAACAGGCACGTTTTTCGTGGCAAAACGTAACGGTAAAATTCTCGCGTTTATGGCAGTGGTAAAAGTCTGCTCGCTGAAGTGTTACATATTTTTATGTACAGGGTGTCGCGGAATACACGTTCAACTCTGAATACCCCATTCTTGAAAAATTGCCTAGATTCGAATTGTAATAACTTCCTGAAAAATTATCGTAGGATTATAAATTTGGGCTCGTTTTAAAGCTTGAAGTCTCTAGTTTCATACTACGTTGTTCATTTTATTCTAAGATTTTTTTCTCGCGACGCAGCGGTCGATAAACCGGAGGTCCATTTTTCCTAAAATTGCTGCAAATTCAAACGTCTGTGAGAATTTTGAAAAATTTTTCTCGAAACTGAAATCACCGTAGATTTGAAGGTCGAAGCTTCCTTTTTACAACGAGACCTCAAAAATTGATGTACGATTTTTTTTTTCGCGACACAGCGGTCGAGAAACCGGAGGCCCCTTTTTCTTAAAATTGCTGCAAATTCAAACGTCTGTGAGAATTTTGAAAAATTTTTCTCGAAACTGAAATCACCGTAGATTTGAAGGTCGAAGCTTCCTTTTTACAACGAGACCTCAAAAATTGGTGTACGATTTTTTTTTCCGCGACACAGCGGTTGAGAAACCGGATGCCCATTTTTCTTAAAATTGCTGCAAATTCAAACGCGCTATGAGAACTTTCAAAATTTTTTTTTAATGTTTAAATATGTTTTGGAGGGGCAAAAATAGTGCGCTTAGGAATTCCGGGAAGCCGCATACGAACCTAACAGTGCCGGAAGAAGGAAGTATCTTCCGGACTAGCAGGATCGTTCACAAAATGAGCAACTTTGTTCTCCTAAAAATTTCACCATTACAACTACACGAGCTAAGAACAATGGCCGCATTTTAAAGAAAGGAGAGCTATGGGGGCTCGTTACTTCGAGAACAAAGGCGACAAAATATTCACTGTGTAAATGGGGTCGGCTGTTAGACTAGGAAGTAGAAGAAGAAGAAGAAGAAGAAGGAATTCGTGGAAAGACGAGAATGCGAAAATTGCCTTAAGGAAAATTATTTTAAACCGGCAAATTAAGCAAGCCGAATGGAACGTTCATTTGAAAATAAAATTCTTAACCTGTTGTAATTTCGTAAAAAAAAAAACAATTGTACAGTAATAAACTTGCACCATTATTTATTTTCTTCCAAGATATTTTTACACGACGCAACAGATGAGATACTGAAAACTCATTTCTCCTCAAAAATGTTACAAATTCAAAGCTCTGTAAAAACATTGAAAAATTTTTTTCACGAACGAATCTTCCACAGATCTGAAGGTTGAAGCCGCCCCTTTACAATGACACCTTAAAAAGTGATGTACGATTTTTTTTCGCTGTTCTATAAAACAAAATCTGGGACCAAGTTCGGTAAACCTTCAACATCGCTGTAAAGTTGGTTGTCCACTTAAAGCTTAATAGAACGGCTAAAAAAAATCGTACGTCACTTTTTAAGGACTCGTTGTAAAAAGAAAGAATCAGTCTTTAAATCTGATGTGGTTTCGGTCGCGAGAAAAATGTTTGAAAGTTTTCAGAGAGGTTTGAGTGTACACAATTTTCGAGGAAAAATACGGTGAAAGAGAAATGAGTTGCATTTTCCGGGGGGTGGGAAAACGGAACCCGGAAAATTTTTCAAGGCGCCCCGGAGGGTGAAATTGAGAAATGACGAGAAAAATCGTAGGAAAGGTGAGCATCGGAAAATAGGGGGGACGGGGCCGGTAGGCGCGGGCATTACGCTTTTGCGATGGAACGCGCGCGTCAGTAAGCGCACGTTTTAATGTCAAGGAAGGCGCACAACACGTTTTGCAACAATGCGAACGTGGGCTAGCAGCCGTCGAGCACGAAGGTGTCCTTTATGCGGCTGCCGGCCTGACCTCGAAAAGATTAACCCCTACCTCGCCACGAGATTCAGTTCGATTCAGCTCGATCCTACACGCACAGTGACTCCCATTAATATTCCCACAAAATCTCTTTTTCAATACCGAACCATACCTGGATTTTCTCCGATTAAAAAAATTTTTTTTAATTTCAATTGCAGTGAAAATACCAAAAAAGAATTTCACAACTCTTTTAAACGTGCCCTGTATCAATGGGGCCAAATATTTTTATTTATTTCCATTTATTTAAATTATTACAAATATTTTAAGCCTGTCAAGACTTTTGCAATGACTCAATAGTTCCCCTGGAATTTTTCCCAAATTTTTCCTCCGCGGCCTGTGGTAAAATAATTGTTCTAAATTCGTAGAAAAGAATTCGAGCGGTATAATTCGATATTAAAAAAAGTTTTTTTGAGAGCGTCCGAATATTAATGGGAGTTAAAACTTCAATTGCAGTGAAAATACCAAAAAAGAATTTCACAACTCTTTTAAGAGTGCCTGTATCAATGGGGGGCCAAATATTTTTATTTATCTCCATTTATTTAAATTATTACAAATATTTTAAGCCTGTCAAGACCTTTGCAATGACTCAATAGTTCCCCTGGAATTTTTCCCAAATTTTTCCTCCGCGTCCTGTGATAAAATAATTGTTCTAAATTCGTAGAAAAGAATTTGAATGATATAGTTTGATATTAAAAAAGTTTTTTTGAGAGCGTCCGAATATTAATGGGAGTCACTGCACATGGTTCTGCAGGCGACCTAATCTTTTGTACAGGGTGGGTCGTAATACATGTGTGCGTGGCGCAGCTGAGATCCCATTCCATTAACATGCCACGAAATGTCGGATTTTTCATCCTATGATCGGTCTCGACGATCCATTGAACTTTAAGATAATGAAATACGATTGCGTCGATTTGTCGCGCCGTATCGCATTATGCATTCTTGACGCTTTCAGGATTGCGTGCAAAGGTCGCCCGGGGTGAATGATACAGTCACTATAAGATAGAGCACGATGCGATAGAACGTGCTAATTGGTTCTGGAATCTTGTTTGTTGGACATACACGATCGTTCCGCTGTGCGAGTACATAAGCGATATTTCTCGAGACTTCTTCCATATTTTCTTCATTACTCAAGTCTAATTTCACGTAAAAGTTCTCGTGAAACGATTCTTGAGGAATTGTAACAGAATGACGCTCGAAACCAGAACACCCCATACTAAAACAGGCTCCATATAAAAATATGTAACTCGCCTAGTTTTGATTATTTTTGCTTGAAAAAAATCACGCGTATACTTCAAATACTAGTAAATATGAGTGCAAAATTCCAGTGCAACAGGTTCGACAGTTTTTTGAGAAAAAATTCTTGAGAAATTGTAAAAGAATGACGCTCGAAACCAGAACACCCCATACTAAAACAGGCTCCATATAAAAATATGTAACTCGCCTAGTTTTGATTATTTTTGCTTGAAAAAAATCACACGTATACTTCAAATACTAGTAAATATGAGTGCAAAATTCCAGTGCAACAGGTTCGACAGTTTTTTGAGAAAAAATTCTCGAGAATTGGTAAAAGAATGACGCTCGAAACCAGAACACCCCATACTAAAACAGGCTCCATATAAAAATGTATAACTCGCGTAATTTTGATTATTTTTGCTTGAAAAAAATCACGCGTATACTTTAAATACCAGTAAACATGTGTGCAAAATCCCAGTCCAACAGGTTTGATAGTTTTTTGAGAAAAAATTCTCGAGAATTAGTAAAAGAATGACGCTCAAAAACAGAACACCCACTATTAAAACAGGCTCCATATAAAAATATATAACTCGCGTAATTTTGATTATTTTCGCTTGAAAAAAATCACACGTATACTTCAAATACTAGTAAATATGTGTGCAAAATCCCAGTGCAAAAGCTTCAATAGTCTTTCTTTTTTTTTTGAGAAAAATTCTAGGTAAAAGTTCTGAAGACTGAATCACTGATCAATGATTTGTCGAAGAAGAAAAATTTCTGTTTCCTTGAAAAAGTTTCTCTCTGCATCGGGAATTATCTAAAAACGGAGATAGCTACAGGAAAAATATCCGAGCTCCTCACGGCAGAGAAAATTACTGTTGAAAACACTTGAACCGTCCTAATTAGCAGTTTCATTCGGATCAGAAAAAAAATTCACGGCCTTCCTCGTTCGGCTCGCTGTACGGGGTTCTACGGTTCGTGGAAATGAGCCTTTAAGCACGCGAAGAGCAGCCTTTTCGAGTGTTTCGCGGTCGAAGGGCCACAGGAAGAATACGAGCACCGCGGGTAATATTTTCTAAATGAGGTCTCGAGCAGAATCGCGGCGTGGGTGTTACCCGCGGAATGTTCTTTTATTTATAGCCGTCGGTAAAACCCGGGAAATTCTGCCATTGAAACTCTGTTGCGACGGGAACGACTGTTCTGTTAAAGCGTCTTCCAATCTTAAACGCTTCGGTACTCGGTGGATAGAGGCTTGATTGAACTCTTCTGCACGCCGGGTACACAATCAACCGAACGTTCTCAACAACTCTTCAACATCCTCGTTGTAAATATCGGAAAAGAAAGAACAACACTAGAAACAAATGAAAAATTTACAAATTTTCTGACTTGTTACTCCCGGATTTTTATTAAATGGTGCTGTTGCTTATTTACGTTTTTTTAAGTTTTTCTACAATTAATAAAAGGCACCCCAAAGAGTGTCTGTATTTCACTGTCACTTTTCCGCGCCAACATCAACGTTCATTTGTCGCAAAACCAGCGATTAAACAACTCTAATTGGTGTCGTACTCCTTGATGATGATACGCACAGCGACGCCATTGATACTCGCTATTATCTCTTATTATATTCGATCTAACTATCCTATTTCTACCATAGATCACTCTAATTCCGAGTTTCGTCTTCGATTAAATTGCCGTTATTATTATCGTCGGGCTCAATACCGAGCTGGGTTTATTTCCCGGTGTAAACGTAGGCTGGTGTTACATCATTGTAGTATAAATAAACCGCGCAGAGTCGCAAAAAAACTGGAGAAAATTCATGGAAAATGATCAGAACGCTTTCGGAACCGTCGACCCACGTTTTCCGAAACGTTATTAAAAAATATATAACTCACGTAATTTTTATTATTATTGCTTGAAAAAATCACGAGTGTGCTTCAAATACCAATAAATAAGTATGCAAAATCCCAATGCAACAGTTACTGTAGTTTTTGAGAAAAAAATTCTTGAGGTCCGGTAAAAGAGTAACACTCAAATCCAGAACACCCCTAGAACGTACTCTACAGAAAAATATATAACTTAAGCAATTTTCATTATTTTTACTTGAAAAAAATCACGAGTGTACTTCAAATACCAATAATTAAGTATGGAAAATCCTAATGCAGCAGTTACTATAGTTTTTTGAGAAAAAATTCTTGAGGTCTGGTAAAAGAATGACACTCAAATCCAGAACACCCCTAGAACGTACTCTACAGAAAAATATATAACTTAAGCAATTTTCATTATTTTTGCTTGAAAAAAATCACGAGTGTACTTCAAATACCAATAATTAAGTATGCAAAATCCTAATGCAGCAGTTACTATAGTTTTTTGAGAAAAAATTCTTGAGGGCTGGTAAAAGAATGACACTCAAATCCAGAACACCCCCTAGAACGTTCTTTATAAAAAAATATATAGCTCACGTAGTTTTCATTATTTTTGCTTGAAAAAAATCACGAGTGTACTTCGAATACCAATAAATAAGTGTGCAAAATCCCAGTGCAACGGGTTCTATAGTTCTCCTGAAATAAATTCCCAAACGGCCTCGAAAACAATAATCCTTGATTAATTAGTTTGTGGAAACGGCCCACTGTGCACGGTGTATAAATAGTGATTTTGATTATGTACATATATATGCTTGTTGTCTAATGTAATCTACCGTTCGAGTATTCCACGGCGGATCCTGTCCGGACGTCCGGTTAACCGAGACAATATTTATCTTTGGATCCCGGTTGCGGAATCCGAATACGCGGTCAGTGGAGTTTCCTCGTGTTACGATTGCGTGTATCATGAAATTGACAAAAGCTTTCAGCATATTTTCACATTAATTGTTATTAAACGAATTACTGAAGGAAGAAACACAATTTAATCTGACTTCAATTTCTTCCCCTGAAAAAATATTTATTTTCCACACAAAAATCCGTCTACTATTTAAAACTTTCACCACGTGATCAAGAAGACACCGTGTCAACAGTTTTTGCGAACAGAGTATGTTCCACCAAAGCTCGATCAAAATCGGTGATTGCGTATTACAGAACCAGAATTTCTAATGTTCCTATCTGTCGCGACGTCCATGAACGTTCCCAGCTCGCGCAAACAGAATAGATAACAGTCGCGGATAGCTATGTCATTAGATGACGTGGAAATGGCGACTTCGCAAGTCGCACTATCATCGCAAGAAAGTCGGTTTCGCAGATCGGGCCGTGCAGAGACAGAGTCAACGAAAGTAGGAAGTGCGCGAGATGAGTGAAAGGTCCAGCCTTTTTGCAATGATATTGCGAGCGGGGATCTCGAGAAAGAAAAAATAAAACAACAAAGATTGATAACAATGTGTGGCTACGTGAACGTTCCCCAAGAAAGGAGGAAGTGAAAGCTAAAAATCAGATATAGTTTAGTTAAGTTTCATTATTTGATTAGGCCACTTAAACTTTGGGGCCCCTCAGGGTTTATGGGGTTCTGTGACTTTTATCTGCCAGATATTTGGGACATATATCAAGTAAAGACTGTAATTGGTTTCTTCACGATTTTTGCAAAGACAACACAAAATGGTTTATTTACTTGTAAGGATTGTCATACGAAAGAGTAACGTTTCCAGTATATTTAGCAATTTTTCTTTATTATTTATTGAATTACAGATTTGACTTTTATGGTAACATGTGTACGTCATTATTAGACTGCTGAGAGGTACTTTGAGAAAGTGGGGTTAGATAACATTTTATTTTCAGTGGTAGTAGCCTTTACGGATCTGAAATAAATAAAAATTATATTGTATCATTTTTTGAAAATTTTCAGAGGCCATAAATGCATAAAGATCCGCAGTCTAGTCATATTATATGTCATCTTGACGGTGGTTCTAACGTTGAAAGATATTCCGACTTCAATATTGCGAAGTGGTACTATGGAATCAGGAAAATACGATACGGTTAGTATAATTTCCGGTGGAATGAAGTTCGCGGAATTCTAGCGTTATATAATGCTACGCGGCAGAACGCGAAGTAAAAGACGACATCGAGAAATTACGATGCTCTCGGTGACAAGTTACAAATTCCTACCCGTACCATAAGGGTGAGCCCTAGTTACAGGGTGGGCACGAAATTATGCTCTACTTCTCCCGTTCTGTTTGAGAAAAAATTCCCAAAAAATTCATAAACATTCTACGCACCATCACGAGTGACTATGAATTTTTTCCGAATTTTCGACCGCATGATCGATTTTTCAAAAATTCCTGAAACCCGTAGTTCCAGGTCGAAAGTTTCAAAATTGTTTCATAGATCGTACAACAGTTATAATTTGAAGAAAAATTTTCCTAGCAGCTCGAATAACTGTAGAGTCGAAGAACCGCGATTATGTTCGGGGCGATTCAAGGGGGATCGGCGAGCTGGTTGATTATGCGAGCAAGGGACGCGCGGTGAGAGGTCCGAGGATCGAAAACGCGATGTACCGAGGCGAATCATCCGGCGCAAAGATAATAGGAGGAAAGGAGGAAGTATGCTGAGACGACGACGACTACGACTACGACGAGTGAAAGGCGTGATTGGAAAATTCAGTGGCGAGATTACAACTCGAACACGACGCACGTGCGCGACGTATCGTGTCACGTAATGTCGTTATCTCGATTCGCTCACCCAATAGGAATCGAGCGGTGATGCACTGGCGAAACGTGGCGAATCGCATTCACTGGCCCGAGACACCAAAGATACCGAACAGAGAACACGGTTGTTGCCCAACTGCCGAGCAACACGACCAGACGACGTTTTGCACCGGGTCTCGCTCCTTTACTAGCTCCCCGATGCATTCGCGACACGTGGTACTTCCCGTTGCATTCTCCTCGGGACGCTCAGCTTCGTAAATTGTCCTCGCGATCAACAAACCGAAAGTCATGCCGCCAACGACACGTGGACCATTTATTTATATTTAAATGTGAATTACCTTAATATCTTTTCTGTTTTTAAATTGCTTAACACTAGATTACCTAAGCAAGTCATTTTGACTGCTTTAAATTATTTTTTTTCGAACTGAAATACATTTTTTTTATTGCTAATACTTATTAATAACTTGTTATATGACTGTAAGTGATATAAAATATATTAAAAATTACTGTTAAACAAATTTCTTTGCGCATTAGTTATTTTTTCACAATGGTATATACTAAGCTCCCGTCTTTCTAGTGTTAACATCATGTGAGAAGGTTGAACCACGAGTTGGATTCATGGGGTATACAGTGGAGATAGTTCTGGGACTCTTATAGGGTAGATAGTTGGGACATATATCGAGAAGACACTGTACTCGGTGTGGTATCATACTTCTCAACCCTTTTTGTAACTATGTAATTGCTGTTTAGGACGGTCCTTTAATAAAAATATTTTTCCAAGTGCTTGTAGACACATTAGTCTTTTCATTTAATTAATTCGTCGGGAGCTAATTACGCTGCTGGATCAAGCAATAATTATTAGGACATTATATCAGGAGAACCACTCTTGGTACCATAGAAGTTTTCTGAATTTTGTGTTTACTCTATATATGTCGCAAATGCCTGGCGGATATAAGTCGCAGAACTGTCCCCACTGCCGCGGGGTACATACTCTGCGAGGAGCCAAGAAGCTGAAAGGACTTGTAAATCAAAGAATAGTATCTCCTGTTCGATACATGTCCCTGGCTGGACCCGTGTATTGGACATGTATCGAGTAACCACTGTAATAACTAGACAGCGGATCTTTATGCATTTATGGCTTCTGGAAATGTTCAAAAAATGCTATAATATAAAATTCGAGGGAATTTAACACGATTTTTATTTGCTTTGGATCTACAAAGGCTGTCCCCATTAAAAATAGGATTTTATTTCATTCCACTTTCTTAAAATGTTTCTATAAAAATTGGAAATTGCATAAACATCCGATGTCTAGTAATAACATTGCTAAAAACGTTAAAAACTCGTTCCAGAGAACGCCTAAGAAATTGTACAGGTCCACACCCTCCCCCCATAAGGGGGCCACGAAGTCTACGGACCCGAGAGTCAACTTTCCCCTTTCTATCAGCCAAGGTGAATCGTGTTATTTCGTGACGCGATGCTCGCAATGACCCGCGCCAGTCGGCCGCGCCATCAAACAGGAGCATCATCATCTGCGAGTGGGTCACGCCATCCTAAATGCGTCAGCCTTCTAAAATGTCACCGCGTCCAGGACGCCATCTCCCCACAGATCATTCCGTCATTCTGACTCGAGTATAGTCCGCTGAGTTTACGATCTCTCGAGCCAAGCCTAATAGGTACCCTCCATCCGTAATACGTCTAATCCATCCCATTGTCTTATATCGAGAAAAAGCATCGCACTTGTTCCTACGATGAATTCTCGATATATGACAACGAAACGGGTCTTGTCAACGACGTGTATCGTTCAGGAGATACCTCGCGCGGTAGTGGGGACAGTTCCGCGACGTTTACCGTAGAGGCCTTGACGACATATATAGAGAAATCACTGTATCATTGTGACGAGATGACGGCGTAGAATGTAGAACTCTATATGAGACGTAGAAGCGGCTCCGCGATTATTTAATTTGTGTCAGCTGTTCGATCGAGACGCGACCGCGGAATGACAATAGGGTCCCTTAAGGTTAACCGTTGCCATAACACACGCGCTTAGAAGCGTCTGTTTTTGGCACGTTGGCGCGGCTAATTGCGCAGTCAACAGGTTGCTCGCGATCGTGAACGCGAACCGTGGCAAAAATCACGGTTAAATAATCGTTGGCCGGGAATTAATTCGCGGCGATAAGTGTGTGTGTGTGCATATTGCAACATGTTTTCTTCTTCGCATTCTCCCGTTGCCTAGCACACGATTCCTGAGATCTCTTCGATCTCTTGTTTGTCGCGGCTGCCGCACGGTGTGTGTATTGTTAGAACACGATTACGAAATCCCATACTCGAGAATACGCGCGCGGGACGTGTGTTCGAGTGACGCGACCTAGGGCAACCGTGCTCTCGTCGGCAGAGTGCAACAGGCTGTTTCTCCACGACGCTAGCATAATCCGTGGCCTGGTGTCTCTCTCTCGGAAACTTTTATGGCCTCGCCCAATACCGTGTCGCCGATAAAATCGCATTATTCTCTTTTCGGTATTTCCGCGCCCTTCTGTCCCCTCCCCTCTCCCAGCCGTTCGTCGGTCAACAAGATCGAAGGTTACGTCATTATACACGGCGTCGTCGGTAGATCAGTCCTCGCGGGCAACGTGACATCAACATATAAGCTGAAGCGAAAACGAAATAAACAAAGTCGCGGCGAACGAACTGCGCGGCGGAACCTGTGCGCGTCCGGCACAGCAGGAAGTTACGACGAATGAAGTATGGCTCGCAAAACGCGCCTAAGAAATCCCATAAGGAAAGTTGTAAATCAAAAACGGACAAGACGCCCTGGCGTGCTTGCCTGTTTAATGTTTTCCCGGACGTTCTACAGAAAACGGTGTTGAAGATGCTGCGCAAGCAAAACAAAACAAAAAAAAGTGGAAAAATCCGGTGCTGGTGTATTGCGCGAAAGAATTTTTTTTGTTGATCACAGAATTCGAAATAAAACTTACGAAGTGGGAAAGAAAGAGATAAAAAAAAAGGGGGGAAACTGTGAAATGAGAAAGAAACAAGCCATCTGCCAATGAATCGAAAAAAGTTGGACGAAGCCAAAAAAAAAAATAAGATCAAAAGGCAACTGGACGGAGTCGGAAGGATCTATATAATTACGTTCCCAAGGTAATGAAAGCCCTTGTAATGCCGACAGGAAAACAAATAACTACCACTTTTACTGCCGCCATTAAAGCCTGCCACGAGGATAAGAGAAACATTTGTTACTCTTCTTTTCGCGTTCGAATTTAAATTGTTAGGCGATAACACAATAGCTAAACAGTAGCCCTCGCAAATAAACAAATAATAAATATACGTTAAATTGAAAAAAATTGATAAACCGATTTAGATAAAGAAATAATAATATAGTAAATAATACAATAGAAATTTTCTGTCAATTTTAGGAAATTTTTTCAAGTTTCATTTCTGAATTCATGTCTTCGACGATTTAAAAAAAATTCATTTTCCAGATAAATATAGTAAACGAATATGGCGATTGAGATTTTTGTGTTGCCGCTCGCTATTTGGAAGTCGGCTATGGTCTATTCGAGTGTGTGCGGCTGTTCTATGAAAGCATGTTTGTCGCGTGTGTTCGTGTTGGTGCAGCTAGGTGAAAAGGAACTTTTCCGGTGGAAAACATTTCACGTGGCGAGAGCAGATGCGCGGCAACCCTATTCTACCCCCATTGCAACGGTTAGAAGCACTATACTGCGCTGACTACCTGCGTCGAGTCTCAACGAACCTATCCTGCAAAATGTGCATCATGGTAGAACATCATCGAGACGAAATTGTAAACTTTGTGTTTCAGTGTTTCCCCGAAAAATAAACTTTCAGACACACATCGTTAAACTGTGGATCTTTATGGAAAATAAAACTAGTCTGAAATTGATTTTTTCTAATCAATTTTTATTTTAACTGATCCTAGCAATAACATTAAATTCGTGTTTTAAAATCCAGGAACCACCATTAAATTGTATTAAGAAAATTTAAAAATGTTTAGACAGTCTGTATGAATATTTTTAAACGATTGAGAACGAAGTCAGGATTAATTAATTTGGAGGACCACGAATTAATTTGTATACCGAACAAAAGCTATTCACAGTTTTACAAGAGTCGTTAAATCCTGGTGCCTTTACATTTCACGATAAAAAGAAAGCGAAGCCCGTTTTATATCTTTCCATTAATCTTGTATACACAAAGAAGTAAGCAGCAACGAATGTTAACAGTCCCGCGAAGCTTTAAATAACTTCAGATAACTCTTGGTCAGAGTTAATAATCGCGAGTGCTAATAAAACCCGTTGGGAGACAAACTGCATCAAATGCAATATACATAGAACCGGGACACTGGGTCCCGACGTTTTATTGCATTCTATTCTTTTGCTCTGGCGAAAAGTGATATTTATTGATACAGGGACGTACAAACATTATCCAATACTTCCTAAGGGGAGGACTTGTTCATCGGGTCTCGGAAAACCCGAAAGAATAACATGATGAAATAATAGAACAATTGAAATTGTAACAGAATTTAATCTAATTTTAATTTGAATTTAATTAAAAATTTTAAATCTGAGAAAACAGTAACTTTTTTTCGAATTTACTGTTACAGAACGTACTTTAGACACAGTTTAGTCAACAAAAACCTATTAATAGACTTTCGGTAGATAAAGCGTTAAACTCCAAAAATTGTTGGTTTCGCAAATTGGTCTAAGATATGGTATAAACGCAAACGAGTGTAAGCAAATAAAGATTATATGCAAACACGTCGTGGAAACGAGCAAGCATCTCGGGGAACAGGATGCGATAAAATACAACAGGATAATAATCGACGTGTTTTGTAAGAATCAGTGTTGTGTGCAATTAACGTTTAACAGATGGATTAACAATTGCCGTGAATAACACCCTCTCGCCCGTCCGCGCGTCAATCGATTCCGAGAAAATACGCGAATGTTTAACCTTGATCGATTTGAGGCTTCCCGGAAGACCGTGTCGCGGAAAAAACAATTTTCTAATCAATAACATTAATTTCGTTGACTTTGTAGACGTTCGTCTCTCGATCGTAAATATTGCAATAATAAAACAATCTTTACAGTTCCTTTTTTTATTGTCGTTAACTGGAAATATTACGACTGGGTTGCATTCACTGCAAAAGTGTGAGTAGAGTTTAATATCAAATTATTTACAACGCATTAAAATTATTCAGAGAGGAAATCAACTTTTTTATGTAGCCGGCCATTTTTATTTTCCATATACAAATTGCTCCGCTTTAACCATGCACTTTCTGCAATTTATAATTCAATTACGACGAACGAAAGTTCCATAAAATTAATTTTTTAATTTCTCGTCTTGCATAAGGGTTAAACGATACATTAAATGCAAGTCTGAAGTCGAATTAGAAATTTTGATTTCATCAGGCTGATAAATCGGATAGTAAACTATGAGTTCTAATGCAATTCAATAGTTTAAAATGATAATTCGATTTCTAATTGAAGTTATAGAGCGTGTATACCTCATACCACAGAAATTTCAATTAAAAAAAAATTAAAATTTATATATTTGTACAGTGATTTCTATTTCGTGCAAGTATTTCGTTTGTGCAAAATTAAATATACGAAAACATTTACAGAAAATAATCTCCCAATCAACAATAATGTAATTGTTAGAAAAGAACCTATGAGAACATCAAAATCGCATAATTGTTTTGAGGAAGACAGTTTAAGTCTATTATCTCTACGTTCTCCAATAGCAACAAGTTGGCAACAACAAAATATCATTTTATTGCGATTCAAAGTGAACCCATTTTCACTCAATTTAATTTCAAAAACGAATCCTCCATATCCAAAGAAGCAATCGAACTCATAAATAAAATATTTCGTGTGTGTCATCTATTCAAATTAAATTTCATTCGTCATCAATTCGCGATTCGTTTCAGACGCCATTTCGTATTCATAATAACGCGCCTCATTTCCAATTACCATTACGTTCCTGTTTCAATTAAACTACATACATCCCAGCTTGGGAAACACGCGTCTCTTTCGAATTCCTCAAGCTAAAAACTGATGTGTTGCGCAACGTTGTAATAACGTAACAGATATTTACTTCAAATTGAATATTTCTATTACAGTAAATGAACAAAGAAAATTGTTCGAAAGGACGCGCGTACACGGTCTCTTTGAACGATATTCGACCGCAGCCGTTGCCGCCATATTCGCCGTTCCTTGTTCGAATTTCACTATTCCCTAACGCGAGTGGTTTCCTCGGGGAGTGGGGGTAAAATGGGGAAAAGAACCGGCTGAAAAAAAAGCTATGTACGAGCGAAAGGAAGAAAAGGACTGAGGAAAGGTCGCGCGCCTGCGCAGACGATGCACGTTCTAGAAAGAGCGCGACCGTTCGTATATCCGCGTTTACGTTCGCGTAAGCCCGTTTTAAAAACGCCGTCGGTAACGTAGACCCTCCGATAAACTATCCAGACCAATCGCCACCCGCATAGCTGGAAAAAGTTCGATAAATCTCTACGATTCTGCGACTCGCGGATCTTCTAGAATCGTCGAGCGTGCACCGACATTAGCGCGAAGTAAGGTTAGGTTCGGGGAGCCGCGTTTGAATCGGATCACTAGAGCCGGCCGATCGATACCGTCCAACATGGAGGGGAAACGGATTCCGCTGCCATATGGAGGCCGGGTATAGACAATAAGGTATGTATCGGTACTTACATCAGTTAAGAGCCTCTCGCCTCGTAGTCGTCGGGACGCCTTGGCAATAAACACGTTTTTTCTTTATTTTCTTTTTTTTTTCTGTCACCGGTGTGCGTTCACGAGGTGTCTCGGGGCGAGTCGCACGGTTTACATATGCGTGTATATCCTGCGATCCGATTACGTTTCTCCTGGTCCACTGGCGCTTCTGTTTATGCGCGGCGATCGATCGATCGGTCTCGGAACACCCAGCCGTCCGGCACCCACACGTGACCGTTCGCAAAACCGGGCCGAGATATTAGACTTTTTCGAACGAGAATTAATTAATACGGTGCCGAGCTCGTTTAGTCTCGCGCTCGGAACAGAGTACGGAACAACACACACACGCACAGACACAAAGTCCTCTGGATCCCTCGTCACCGAATGGCGGGGTACTCTCTCTCTCTCTCTCGCAGGTGTAGAGCTCTCTTCCACAAAACAAAAACTTTCGGTGTACTATTGCTGCCCGTCGTCCGTGACGGGCAGATGCGAACGAAACGTAATAAACGGCGAACTCTGGGTACGAATTCGATCGCAGGTCCTCTCTTCGTTTAGATATACAGATATATGTGTATTGTATGTGTGTGCGTGTGTGTATCTACGTCTGATCGATTCCGGTTTTTCACGAGTCACCCGTTGACGTTGGGTACGGCGCGTCTCGCTTGTCGGCTTGCCCTCGTGGCCTGTTGGTAAACACACAAGAAGTCGCGGGGTTTCGAGCGCGAGAACCTTATTCGAAACTCTCGCCGTTCGCGAGACTACGGTTATAGCGCGATATCCAGAGGAGAGAGGAAAAAAAAAATCTCGGCGGATACGACGTTTGGTTTACACGTTCGACAGGCACACAACAAGTCGCCGCGGCGAACCAATTGACACTGACAGCCGCGTTCAACTCGAGCGCGCACGCACTCTACCTCCTCCCCCTCCCACCCCACCCCCCACTCCTCTGTCCAACGTTACCCCCACCCACCGCGAGATGCCTGTCACCTTCCCTCTTGCCGTAGACACCTTACTCCCACCACTCGATTCATTGCCTTCTATCCTTCTCCCTCCCCGCCCGACGTCGGCGAAACGTCGTCGGCGTTGCTCCTCTCTCTATCTCCGCCGTTTCCAGATAGATACACGCGCTACTGACTCACACCGCGCGACTCTGATTTTGACGTATGCGTTTACACGCGCGCGTGTTCTGCCAGAGGATGCCACGAAAGAATGCCGGCCGGCCCGATAACTGACGCACCATCATACGTATTTTTAAATATTCGGTAGCCTGTCGTTCAGCTTCACGAGACCAAACGATGCGTGCCATACTGTTTTACCCTGCACGGCTAGGTGAACTGATAGTTTAAATATATACCTTCTTGCAACACGGTGCAAAATTTGTAATAATCTATTCGACTCTCACTTAAGCTTCGCTTAACAAGATTGAAACTATCACACGGTTTCTGTATTTATTTTTTGTAACTGTCGAAAAGATCTCTATTGTAACTGTCGTATTTTTACCCCCTCCACTGGGGGATTCCCCTTGGAGCCAGTCAAGCGGTAAACACACTCTACTACAGAGTCAGGCTCTATCTATCTAGATTCGCACTAACACAGTGAAGCAAAAGATTGCAACTTTTCTAATTTTTCATTTTTTTTTTTATCAAACTGTTACCATCCTATTCGTCTCGTTTTTCCGATTAAAACGACACCAAACACGACACAGTTAAGATCATAATTACTCGTGTAACAGCAATGTTGAAAATTACAGTACTCCTCTACCGTATATGTCAATTCAGTAATTGTTATCGTAACTGTACCGTGTTTGGTGTCGTTTTAACGGGAAAAACGAGACGAATAGGATGGTAAAAGTTTCGTTGACGAAAAACCAAAGAGGAATTTTGATATTTCAATTTATAAAGCTGTTTACCGAAAATTGTGTCGGGAATATTATCGTGCGCAAAGTGTTTCGAACAGCGCTCGGTCAATTGGACCGTTTGCATCGACTAGGTCAGATTAAACGTGGCAGGTTAATTGCTCGAATCCGCAGGAACTTTCACGGTAACGATAGGCGGACAAACCCGAGCGATTTTCACGAAGCGAATTCCCTGCCGACTCAAATGTCATGCGTCATAGACAGCATCACTCGAGCTAAAGGTTATTTTGAGTTCGATTGTTGCCTCAGCTTTCGAGCCGGTATCGCCTACAGTTTGCTGACCAATGGCACTGTCAAACACTGGCTTTCGAAGCACGGAATTTGAACGACGAAACGATAACGAAAAGATGCTAAAGTAATTTCTATCTGGTTCTTAAAATTATCACAAGAGGAAATACACTTTTATTCAACTGACTTGGATAAATGTCGTTCTGACGAATTTATTCTTTAAACGGATTTCAGAAGCGCGAAGTCGCACACAGAAGCTGTTGCGCAATTACCGTTAATTACAGAGCAATTAACTTTTGATGTTTAAGAGCACCGGGACCGCTTTGTGCGCCTCCTACGTGAATAAACATTTCATGAATTGTGGAGCTCTTATCTGGTCGCAGCTGTCACAACGCTTTCGTAACATGAGCGATGGTTTACAACGATAGTAGTACCCGAATGCACGGTATTTTTCTATCGTCGAATAGTCACGATTTATTCTTAAAGCAGACACCGAACTCCTCTGTTTTATCTGACCTTCGTATAAGGTCAATTCTATCTCTCAACTGTTTAACCCTAAAGCATTAATCTTCGCTATGCCGCCTGCCATTTATCTCTTTTCTTTAATGACCGATTACAATCTCCAATGAAACATAAATAATTATACCTATCGGTGGCAATAGAATATCATTTATTCGAACCGTAATAGAACCGACAAAAGCGAATCCGCGCAGTAAATGATAATTTATGTTGAAAATATGCAAAAATACGTTTACGGTAGTTTGTTTATCATGCTTCTCCGACGTCACAACGTTGGGAATGGACATGGTTAAACGGTGAACAAATATTCTGAATCTATTGAATCTAGCGTAATTATTCTTTAAATAATTTAGACTTCGAGAGATTGTAATACATATTCATAGTTTCTAATTTTTGTTATAATTTGAAACTTCTTAAATTTGAAAATTTTATTGAATGTTTTTTAAATATTGAATTTATATTTTTCAAATATTGAATTCACATTTTTTAAACATTTACTTTATATTTTTTAAATATCTAGTTTATATCCTCCGAGTATTTAGCTTATATTTTGTAAACATTCAATTTATATTTCGTGTACATGTATACAATATTCAGATCCAATATTTTTCTCATACGAAAAAATGTGGCTTAAAAAATATTTTTCCAATATTTGAAAAAAATATCTATCCAATATTTTTGTGCTACTAGGGTTACGGATCAGTTGATCCGTTAGAGTTTCGCGTGTAAAGGAAGGAGAGTATATCGCGCCCACGTTAATTTTGTAACGTTTCGAGCGGTTTCTAGAATTGCGATACTACGGTCATCTATAGCCGGGATAATGTCCATAGGCAATGACTCTCCAGTTAAATATTTCCACATCGACGGAAGTTTCAAAGTGCTGTCGCCCTAGTTTGTGACACCGCGGTCTTCCCCATTCGAATTAGAAATTTTCTTAGATCGATGCCGGATCGATGCTCTATGGACTGGCTCGTTTCTTCCGGCACGGTAGCCATCGGGGCAGGTTCACGCAGAAACCCATTCCGGGGTGCACGCGGAAAAAGGAAGACGGTAATTAATGCAATTAAGATGCAACGCGGCCGAGAGCGCGCGTGCAAAGATCATGCGAATTAAATGTGCACGCAAAGAGGAGCGTGTGTGCATGGCTCCCGTAATGCCCGCATAATATTTTCATAATATTCGAGCACGATAAACGGCCACGATATCGGGCTAGAACTCGGGCCTGCGTCGGGCCGTACCCCGCAATTTCTCCATTGCTGAAAAAAAAAGCCGATACGAGTAACTACTGGTTTTAATTGGCTGCCGGAGGAACGGGGGGGGGGGGGGAATCGTGTTAAATTACACACGCCCGAGAAATAGTTTCCAACTTTCGCGCCAGCTCGGGGATTCCCGTTGCAGGAAACTCTTAACGCGAATGCTGCGCTGCAACCTGGGAATGCGTTCGCGTGTGCGTGTTTTGTATACTGCAATTCTGCAAGACGAACTTCGCGATTATCGATCTTTATGGATCTTCGAACGAAAGAAAAATTGTCCGCACACAGCAGGGGCGAAATAATAAAAATTGCTTTAAATTGCGGTTACTCGCATTTGTTGCTCTTGTCGGCTCCAATGGGGGATTTAATTCTAGTGGTTTTATGGTAGGAGGAGGAATAGAGGGCGCGTGAAGGTCACCTTGAATTTTTCCAACGATATGCGGTTTATTGATTTTATTGTTTCCTATATTATACCGAAAATTAGTCTTGTATTTCAATTCTGTAGAAGCGTAGGATAAAGAACCCAATTATCGTGGGGGTACCAATTGCTTGTTTTTAAAGAATAATGAATATTAAAATGAGTATAATTAACATAGACACAGTAATCGTACCATAGCGTGTAACATGCACGGTAACTGTTGTCAAACAATGTAAATTGATTCGAAGAACAAACACCGGCTGCAAAACTTCTAGTTTTAAAGTAACGCTCTGTGCTCTCTGTTGAGGGTACAAAGTGAACAAACTAAGTTCACGGTATTGTTATAGCGAATATTCTATATCGCGACACATATCTGAGGCTGCGTAGGGACACCATTAGCCTAACTAGCTGCTTCTTTCTTTCTCGTTTAATTACGATTCGCGTTTTATTAGACAGAGAGGCACGCCGGCAGAGTTTCAAATTGTAGGTCAGTCAGTTATCGCGGGTTATTGACTCTACGTCAGATCGTTACTTTCACGTCACAATGTTGGTCGAGCTTTTCAATGAAAACCGTGCAATTTGTCTATTCCCGGTCTTCGTCCGGTTATAAGATTCGCGGCAGTACATTGTGGATCCCCGTTGCAAAATAAAAATTGTCCAAGTCGAAGCAAAAGTTCAATGAAAACCTCTCTTGTGATAATTTTAATCGGTCGAGGACGATATCTAGAACAGAATGTGTCTGCAGGAAATATTTTTTCGAGGAAAATATGTTTCAACTGTGAACGATCAATTTTACAACTGCGAGAAAGGTTCGTAAATAATTTCCATTCCATAAATAATTTGTAATCAGGAGAAAACAGACAAAAATGAACTGGTCTTCCCATGGTGTTCTTCAGGGTGGACGGTTTCAGGGCCAGATTTACGACATAGTAGACACGCGACTTGAAGAGAGAGAGAATTTGCATTTCCTCAAGCCATTTTATCCCCTCGTAGTCGTATTTTGCCACGGAAGACGGTCGGACGTTTAGCATCCTTGAAGCTAACGGTATGAATAACGAACGCTGGACTCCTATGGTGGACGCAAATGTTGCACGAAACTGGTTGGTTCACTATAACGATAGCAACCGAGAGTCCTCAGTTTTGCTTATCTTTCTTCCAATTAACGGCTAGGAAGATATCGTGACGAACAAACGACTCATTTATGGCGCCAATAGGCTTGACATATTGAGTAGAGGAGGGAATAATCAAAACCTATATTCAACTCTTTTTCTTACTCGGTAGATATGCTCCTCAAAAAATCGTCCAGAGGATCTAAAAACTGTCTAATAATTAATTAAAAAATTGAATTGATGACCTTGGGACATACATTAGAATTGCAGAACCCCCCAAAAACTATATCCAGCTCTTTTTCTCACTCGGTAGATATGCTCCTCAAAAAATCGTCCAGAGGATCCAAAAACTGTCTAATAATTCATTAAAAAATCGAATTGATGACCTTGGGACATTAGAATTGCAGAGCCCTGAAATGGCAGTTTTCAAATTTTTTCTCTCAGAATTAGCGAAGTTATAGAAATATTTTCTTGGGAAATCCCGTTATTATTACAAGGGAATGTAGCAGTAATATTAAAGCTGGAATAGGTCGGTTGAATTTGCAACAATTTCGCAAATTGTCAAGAGCGTCGGAGCAGCAATGTTGCGAACGCAGTGATGAGCGGGAACGCACATAATCGGGACCAACAAACGAAAGAGCAACGAATGGCGAAGAGCATCGTGCTCGGGAGCACGGGCGAAGTGAAGGTGTCGATGACGTAATGTGCGGCAACCACGAGAGATACGTAGCCGCGGAGGGGAGAGGGGGGGAGCGTCAGTGACAGTAAAGCGGGGCAGCGGGCAACGTGTCACGTGAGAGGACGAGGGGTAGGGGAGAACGCATCGGGTGCGCGCAAGCGCAACGACGCGCAACGTTTGTGGTGCGCACCGCGTTGTGCTCTGCTGCGCCGTCGCTTAGGCTACGCTTAGGCGACCGTCAAGGACGTTCGCGCTCGGCTCTCCGTGTCGAAGGAGAGAAAGAGAGTACAGATTAGGAATTATTCGCATAGTTAGGGCACAATGGTTAGGGGCACAGAACGCTTTGTGGACTACACAGGGCCCCGATTTACCACTATGTCAATGTATAATTGGGACGACTATTTTTCATTTCCAGGCTTCACAGAGCTCTTTTATGTCGGTGCATAATTGAGTCAACCATATTTAATTTTTAGGGTCCACGGGGCCTAAATTTGTCACTATGTGGGTACACAATTGAGACGACCATTCTTAACTTGTGTTTAATACTACTATCGCCGGTTTGTTATCTACATGTTTTTCAGGTTACATGGAAAATTTACCATTTAGTGCAATATTCTTATAAATTTACTGACTTCGTGATTTTTGATTTTTT
Source organism: Seladonia tumulorum (assembly GCA_913789895.3). Classification (NCBI taxonomy): domain Eukaryota; kingdom Metazoa; phylum Arthropoda; class Insecta; order Hymenoptera; family Halictidae; genus Seladonia; species Seladonia tumulorum. The sequence continues at coordinate 9,488,524 of OU565280.1, forward strand.
GATGCCAGCCAGTAAGGCGGTTCTTTAATGTGCCTCTGTTCCAGGGAACTATAACTCCTACAATTATAAGTATTTCGACTTCAAAAAATTCTGTTGTATGGTCCAAGTAGTGGAAAATGTGTGCACAAAAGCTTGATACAAAACAATTTTCTGATTCCTGTAGAAAAATGTCCAAAAATGAGGCTTTGGAACCAAAGGCCCCCATTTGCATTCTTCAAGTCAAGGAACTGTAACTCCTACAATTCCAAGTATTTCGTCTTGAAAAAATTCTATGGTACGGTCCAGATAATAGAAAATACGTGTGCAAAATTTCGAGACAAAAGAACCATCCGATTTTTGGTGAAAAAAATTGCCAAGAACGAGGCGTCCCCCCAGTTTTGCTAATTTCCATAAACGCATAGACGCGGCAGTGCACTGATGACGCACGGGATGCACCTGGGATGCATCGGGCGCAACGGGTGGCTGAATCCCGCGGAATCGGATTCGATTTGTCTCTGAAAAGTTCAATATGTGGTAAGAACCGCGCGCGGCCACGTTGCATAACGGAAAGAAACAGGCGAACGAACGAACGAAGCCGTTGCGAGGCCGTAGTTATAAATTAAAAACGATTCCCTTGCGCGATAATAAATTTCTTTCGTTGAAAATTGACTTCGCATCGTCCCGGCTAAACTATTGCGTTATCCTTCTTCTTCCTTTTATTTTTCTTTTTCGCCCGCGAATTTCTCTTCGCCGTTCCGATCGATGTTGTCTTAACCTCTATGCCACTGCTGACCGATACGTCGGACGAGATCCACGGATAAAAGGCGGCTCTAATGCCATCGGTCACGCTGAATGCAACTTAGGCGAACTGCCTTTTTTCTTTCTATTTCGCCCATCCACTTTCTAAAACACAGCAGTGTCTCCCTCCCCCCTCGAACAGTTCAAATTTCATTGGAAACGTGACCTTTTCCGCGACTATCAACTCCACACTGACATCAGAATGAATTACAATACCAGAGATAGCCGTGATGTCACCGAACATATGGCTCCTAATTTAGGGCGGTCACTGCTGGGTCGATCATCGCGAAGACTTCTGCCGGAGACCAACGGTTTTTCAAATCGTCGAGGAAAATTTTATTCCACTCAGTTCCGGTGCTTAAAAATGATTAAAATTGCTTAAAGTCACGTTTGGAATTAATTGGTAAAATTTCAGTCTCTTAGAAGCACCCCCCTAAGGATAGCTTTATACAGTTTTTAATTTTAACCAATGGAAAATATACCAGAATTATTATGGGGCCCCGAGGACCCCTAAAACCGTTCCGTCTATACATAATTGACAATATATATTTATTAGAAATATATATATTGTACAGAATATTTAACAGAAATTTTGAGCTTTGTTAGATTTATTTTAGAGCTTATTTTTGAGCTATTAGTATATTTTATTTTGAAAACATTTCAGCTGGAAAAGTTTCGCAATTTCGTCGCTGATTTTTAAAACAGATTGGAACACATTTCGAGCTCGTTCGGAGCACTTCACAACGGTTTCTCGATCGGGAGAGGCAAGGGGGGAACGAGTGACTAGAAACAAGAGAGACAGAGAGTAAGAGAGGGAGGGAGAGAGAGAGACGTCGAGAAGAGAGCGAGAGTCGGTACGAAAGCGAGTGAATGAGAGAGCCAGAGTGAGAAAGTTGCTAGATCCGTTCGACGGAAAAAGGACGCACCGATCGAGCTAGCGCGCGATGGTGGGAGAAAGAGCGAGGCATAGTGAACGAGAGAGATCGCGGCGACCGTTGCAGTAGTGTGCGTGGAAACGAGAGGGAAACCGAGAGTGAATGCACCCGCACGATGGAGACGGAAAATAGAAACAAAGGACGAAAGAGAGAGAGGAGATGAGAGAGAAAGCGGCCGAACGCTGGTGGAACAGAGAAGAAGGAAGAGTACCTCTTGCTTACCGCACCCGCGAATCAACGAATTCGTGCCACTCGATCGGCCTCGAGCGGCCTTGAATATATCGCAACCGAGTACCGAGCGGAGCAAGATTGTTGCTCGCTTTCTACGATGGTTCTGAGAGCCGCTATTCGCAATACGTTCCGCGGTGTAAATCATGCTACGCGTCTATACATACGACTTAGACTTCAAAATCAATTTTTATTAAAAAAAAATCAAACCTACATATGCCTAAAAATTAATTAAAGTTGACATATCTTTTAAATTATTAATTAAAAAAAAAAAACTGAACCTACGTGTGCCGAAAAATTAATAATTCAAGAGATATTTCAATTTTAACCAATCTGTAAAAATTAATAATTTAAGCGATATTTCAACTTTAATCAATTTTTCCGACGTAATAATACTTAACACTCTTTTTATAGACGAACGAGCGCAACAGTGCATGGAAAAACGTATGTTTCCACTTAAGAGAGTCAAGGTGACCTTGAAGTCTCCGGAACTCTGTCACCTAAACAAAGTACTGTTATTGCCATATGGTAGTCCTCTTTACACTGAGAAACTTTGCCTAATGCAATTTGTTGATATTTTCAAAAACGATGGAGACAGTGCTAATGTATCACCGGGACTTTTCTATAGTTTGTTCAAGCTTTTGTAAGTGTGCTTTGTTTAGGAGAAACAGTGTAAATCTCGGCGATGGTGAAATGCTCGATCAACTATATCGCGGGTCATTGATTTAGCCGGTCTCTCGCCTATGCACAGTGTGCACAGCCGGTTGCAGTCGTTATGCATTATGCAAAGCGTCCCCCTCCCCCTCTCGTCGCCCCACTGCTTCCTCGCGCCACGAAAACCGCCGAGCGCCGTGACTTTAGTCATCCGGCCGAGGGAGGGGTGGGGGGGTAGTAGGAGGAAAAAAGTGGAAAAAGAAAGAAGCTTGTGTGTGGCAAACGTTTTGTCCCTCGCGTTCTACTAGAATTCCTGCGAGAAACGAACACGATACCATTGTGACTATACCCCCTGCAGCTGGAACTGGTTTATATGCAACCGATACTCGCCCGGTCATTTATGACCGGGGAATTAGATCGCCAGCGAGGGCGAAAACTTTGAACTTGTTCGTAAACGCGCCAACTTCCTGCGAAATATTGATACCAAACACGGCTGGACATAGGTTGAGAGTAATGTGCACGTATTTACGGTTACGCGAATACAGTGACCCTCGTTAATATTCGAGGGCACTTTCGAAACAGTATTTATTCCAACTAAACGATTTGACTTTCTTCGAGAAGTTAGCACGATTGGACTGTTAGAGGAACTGTTTAAAATATCGCGACAATTTTGGTGGATTTACAGCGACACCCATTAACATTCCGACGAAACAATATTTATTACAACTGAACGACTTGACTTAGAACTTAGCACGATTAGACTATAGGTGTATTTTTTTTTAATTTAAATTACGGAACTTTAGGCCCGATTTTTATGCGAAATAAAATTTACCTGCATTAATTGCAAGCTACAGAAACTGCATAGATATTTGTTAATTTTCTTCATAACTTTAATAAGTTGAAAATAATACAACGGCAATTTTGAAATTAAATATTTACACTGTTTTGCATTTACAGTGACGCTCAGAGTCGCCAGATCAAGACTTGTCTCCCCTACTACGACGCTGTTCCCCCACGCTTCGGTCACGTGACGGGTTTCGTCTCTGTCGCGCATGCGCCGCAACGTCACGTGACTAATCCAGTGCTGGCAGAGAGAGGGGGGTCCCTGTTTCCCCTCGATCTCCAGGTCTTCAAACGTAAAAATGTTTAAAAATTTACAGTAACGCTCATAAACCTTTTGACGTTCTTTCAGTGGAGAAAAAAATTGATTTTCCACCCGGATGTCATGAAAATTATTTAAAATATGGAGGGTGTTAAAACGCGAGATCGGCGGACGCGATCCAGTGCTCAACAACCGCGGCGAATATTGTATTACAATTACGAGCGATTCGCGTGATGAAAGGGATCGGTTTTTCGTATTATGAGAGACCCGCCCGCGGCTTTGATCGATAACCCGATGGCCTTGAATGGACACCGGACTTTTCTAACCGAGTAAAAGTCGTCTCGGAGGCCGGCCGTTTTACAATTTTAAGAGATTGCATGTCGCCGAAGGCGCATTCGATCATGCGTATTTATGCCAATACGATTGTTCGAAACACTTTCTAATACCTGGCGCGTTGACGCGCGATCATGCGCCGAGAGCAACGTGACCGGCGAAACGTGTCATCGAGCCGGGAAAATTAAGGGGAGATTCTCGCGTGAAAGAAAATTATTTTCATAACTGCAAACATACATCCAGAAATCAGAAAATATTTCATATTTATCTTTCGATCGCTATCACAAGCTGCATACAATTTTTATTCTCCGTGGTGCTACATTGGTTCCTATACAGTGTGTTCCAAAAATGTCGTACTCCCTTGGGATGATTCCTGAGGTCATTTGAAGAAACTTTTTCCTTTGCAAAAATCTTCTCCGCGGCTTCGTTGAGGAGTTATTAACGAAAAACACGGACCAATCAGAGCGCGGCTACCGCGGATGGGCTCCGCCCCGGCGACAGGTGCTGCGCGCGCCGTTGTTATTGACGGAGGCGGAGTCTGTCCGCTGTAGCCGCGCTCCGATTGGTCCGTGTTTTTCGTTAATAACTCCTCAACGAAGCCGCGGAGAAGATTTTTGCAAAGGAAAAAGTTACTTCAAATGATCTGAAGAATTGTCCCGTCCAAGGAAGTACATTTTCGGGACACCCTCTAGATCACTAACTTGGTGTACTGCGTCGTTAGATTGAGACGCATTTTTTGTCTCTTAGACGGGGAAAACACCGGTCTAGGAAATTTTGATAAGATAGATTGGAGTATGTACAACGTGTATGTTTAATTAATCGGAAAGATACGAGTGTACACCTGAAGATCGCGCGACACCTGGAAAATACGTGGCTTGCGTCAGAGTACAAACAAACGATGATGTAGTTAATTGGATTGACGTCTTTTCGTTTGCAGTTCGGAGGAATAAACAACAAAGACCAATAGAATTTAATTTCTATTCTTTTGCTATTAAAAAATAATAGGCCTGACGTGTTTTCCTTCTCGGTAATTTCAATCATAAACCAATAGAATTTAATTTCCATTTGTTTTGCGCTATTGAAAAATAATTGGTTTGACGTACGCAATAATTTCGGTCACGGCGACTGATTTTAATCAATTTCGGTATCCTACTAGCGTAACTATTTATCAAGTTCACATTATCCAATTACTATCTGCTATATAATCTCGTTTGTCGCATAATGTGTCGGCAACGGATCGCTGGGTGATGCATATTTTGAAAGACTATAACTCGGTTCCAATGATCGATTAGCGATCGATGTAAATTTCAATTTAATAGTCATCTCGCAAGGCTATGACTGAAGTGAGCAGCGATTTACATAAAAATTGGGCCATCTAGATTGGAGATGGAATATTAATTATTTTACTACTGCTATATTTCTTAGTAGTAGTAAACAACTACTAAGTAAATAAAGGAAAAATATTGTTATTATTACACTGCGGATTTTATGCATTTATAACAAAAATAGTGGCATTTAATTTAAAACAGTAAATACATTAGGACAATTTAAGAACGTCCACATATTATTTTCGATTTATTAAAACTTTTAAAGATAGGAAGAAATGTTTATAATGATTCTAGTGTCTTGTACTTGACGAAGAAAATTTTTATTTTGTATAAACATCCGCAATATATTGTTGAAACATGTTTGAGACATGTCAGTCCGTTGTTTTGGAGCACCCGGTACTGGTTCCGCGTCTTCCTGGTTCAAGTGACAAGATTTAGTAATTAGTGTCTGATGATTAAAACGCACAAGATGTATAACATCGATAACGCCACTGTAAAAAGCGACTCGTGTTCCCAGTGACGTACTTGGCGATAGCATCTGGATCGAATTCGTCGGACCGTTAATTTATGCAACGGGGTCAGAGCAAAATTTGATCGATCGCCGATCGAAATTCGTCAGCTGTTCCGCTGGCGATCGAAAGGGGTACCGACATGTTGATCGAGAAAGTATCCTAGTTTTTCATCATCGAAAAGGTTCAATAGCTTCCTGAAAAATTTCCCAAAAATCAATTTGCCACTGAAAGCCAGAATAGACCTTTAAAGCATGATCTATAAAAAAATGTATATCTCATGCAATTTTGATTATTTTTATTTGAAAAAAATTGTAAATGTGTTTCAAATACCTACGAATGTGTATAAAAAATCCCAAATGGAAAGGTTCAATAGTTTTTCTTAAAAATATTCTCAAAAACTGGAAAGGCACTCAAAACCAGAATTCCCCCTTAAAACATACTCTATAAAAAAATATATATCTCCTGTAATTTTGATTATTTTTATTTGAAAAAAAATGTGAACGTACTTCAAGTACCTGTGAAAGTGTGTGTAAAATCCCAATACAAAAAGTCGAGCAGTTTTCCAGAAAAAAATTCCTAAAAATTGAATGAGAAATTAATGAAGGTAGCCTGGTCTTGAGTGCCATTTTTTAGAACAGCTGTTAGGAATTTCTAAGGTGGCAGAAATCTCAACTTGACAAACCGATCGTACGATGACGTTGCGTAAGACAGCGTTACGGGTACGAGCAGTATTCTTTCGTAACTGTTTCTGCACTATATTCGCGAGCATTTAATCCGTGATAACTCGCGTTCAGCCGCGATCGGGAAACACGGTATTTTCGCAGTGATACCGGTACGAAATTATGCGACCACGTTCTCCAGCAATCGGCGAACAGATGTCCGTGTCGTTTGTATAACGCGAGGCTGCAAATGTAGCTGCGGGAGTAACGAAATGTCGGCGATATGCAATAAATCTTCGCGAGTTCAAAAGTTAAGTGTCAGATAACCGGACGTTTCCAGCAAAACAGCTCCAGGTTTTGGAAATACCATTGTCACCCGCATCGTTGCAACCGATGAAAATTTATTTCGAAAATTCAAACAGCTTTCGACACATTTACCATATAAAAAAATTTTAAAATAATAGCTTCAGGAATAATTGGAATTTTTATTTGACTGAACGAAGACCAGTATAAACTCATTTTTCGTGAATAAAATATTTCTCTTATTTTGAATGTTGAATGAAATTAATAATTCCAGGTTGAAAATATATTTTTTGAATAATTTGATGATCGGGAGCGTTGGACGTTTCTCGAGATCGAAGCCGTTTAAGGGAATACGTTAGGCCACGGTTAGGCTACACAGTGGGAACAAGCAACAAAGATTTATGGCAGGCCTTCTGATGAGCGTGGGAAGCGTCACCACGGTTCGCACAACCGCAAACTGTATCAGTTTTAATTGCAATCCCAAATGGTAGCACGTAACAGCGTTTGCCGGCGTAACTCAGTTGGCTGCGACTTGAGCAAGAATTTCATCTTCAATCTCGGGCGATGTTGTTGGACAACTTTAGCAACCGTGTTTGCCGGGACTACAAGCGATATTATGCTCGGTGACTCTGGAAAACTGGGTTAGGCTGCGGGCCTAAGTAACGCTGCGAGATAAAAGTCTTGTTAATTTAATCGCTTTTTCTCTTTGTACGCGTGCAACGAGTCTTACCATTCTGCACGTACGAATTGGCGCGTTCGAATCCATTAAAAATTTGTTTAAACAAATTCCCATAACTCCATACCACTGAAACTGATTATACAGTAAAAAGAAAAAGATATATATAATAAGTATAACGTAATATAAAAACAGGTTGGCGAAATCCAGTCTGATTTTAATTATTACGTGTCATTGAACGTATCCTGAAATATTGCGCAAAACGGTTATTACAAGGGTCTGTTCCCGTAATCCATAACGGCCGCCATTGTTAACCAATATCTCGCAGTTGAAGGGTTTACCGGGCTGAGCCGTATCTTGAATGGAATTCGAATTTATCGTCGCCTTAATAAGATTAATTAAATCAATATCGACCGGGGCCATCTGGGCCAAGTCGAGTGCAGTTTGTTCCCCTGGTAACCGCATAAACGTCTGACGGACCTCAGCCTTGTCAAGGAAAGTGAACCATTGCGTCCTCGAAACGCCTAGATACACCGGAAACATTGAAAACATGAAGTACTGGTGTTTTATAAAATTTGCGGAACTTTATGTGGCAGAAAAATACGAAAAAGAATACGAAAAGTAGGAAAAATTCTAAGACTAAACAACCTATGTAAGGTGTCCAAAAAATGTTGTACTCCCTTAAGATGATTCCTCAGGTCATTTGAAGAAACTTTTTCCTTTGCAAAAATGTTCTCCGATGCTTCGTTGAGGAGTTATTAACGAAAAACGCGGACCAATCCGCGCGCGGCTAGGCGGCTGGACTCCGCCCCGGCGACAGGCCCCGCCCAGCGTGGCGTTTTTCGTCAATATCTCCTAAACGGAGCCACGGAGAACATTTTCGCAAAGGAAAAAGTTGTTTCAAATGACCTGAGGAATCATCCCTCCAAAGTACAACATTTTGGGACAGCTTATATAACATTTATGTCTTGTTTAGTCAAGGTTTCTTTCGACAACAATCATTCTCTTGATTTTAGACTTTCCAAAACTTTTTAAAACTTCTAATTATTGTGGCTGTGAAGAAGGGGTCGAGGGTAGGGGAACGTGGAAGAATAGAAAACGCAGGGTTGCAAAACAGGTACACGCGAGACGTTTCGTGGTAGAGTGGCCGGCGAGCGGACCCGATTACGAAAGTTTCGCGCACTGGAAAAGGAATTTATCTGTTTAATCGAATCACCATATAATTCGCGTTTCGACCGCAGGCAACGCGCTCCAACAAATTCCGCCACATCGTCCGGCCGACCGCAAATGCCGCTAATTTTGCAAACGGTAATAGAACCGTGTCCGCTACTGTCCACGTTGCACCATATCGATAGCATTCCTCTAACGTGTTCATGGATCTGCGACGGGGAATCAATCTTCGCCGTGGCGGGCTGTCCCTTTCATCTTCGAAAGCGTCGAACACCGGCGAAATATTTTTCTGCTATACGTTCGGTCCTCGCGATTATTATCGTTCCACGGTGCACCCAAGAATGTCCTCCTCGCCGATGTATTTATGGACGCGGGGCCGAGATTCCGTGGAAAGATGCCCGTCCACGGCGTTTCATTCGAGACCGTTCGAAACATGAATGGCACGCGAAACGTCGCTGCTTTTATTAACACTGTGACACACGCCACTAGAACTGTCTATTTTACATTAATTTTTAAAAATAACAGGAACCTGTCCATCCGAATTTTAGGCCATTTTCTTACATAATAAATGAAATAAATTACGGAAATAAATTTGTTACATAATTCCTTGTGGATGTGTCTTTACAATCTTAATATCAAAAATATTATTTTGACGAGTTCTGAACCTAGTATTAAAAGGGCCCCACGCAGTACATTAATAAAATTAATGCGAATTTTAGGAATTTTTTGTGAAAAAGTATTTAATATTCAGGGATATTTTATTGAATAATTAAACATAAAAAAATCGGGATCTCGTAAAACCTGAAAACATTCTTATATTCTTTGTGAACACTGTGGCAATAAATGTATAAAGAATTGTTTAAAAAGACTGTACTAAAGGATAGGTATACATTTTCTTTCACAAGAATTTTCGATCGCGTTACAAGGGAGTCTATAACCGTGGAAGATATGAGTTCTATCCTAGGCGATTCTGGCTCGCTGTGCAGCAATTATTTATTATTGAACGTATAGTGGAACGGAAGAACGCACTAGGGTTTAGGATGCCTCTACACATCCGAAGAAAGTTTATTCTCGTACTGTCAATAGTTTTCTCCGCCTTGAAGGGACAGCTTCCAAGGCTGCGTCGCAGTGTTAATCGATTTGCGAGCCTTTACACTAGTGATGGGTGCGATCCAATCCTTTCAGACGATTTTCAAGTAATTCGAAAAGTAAAGTACTTTGTACCAAGAGCTGATATTGATAATTATGGGTGATAAACAATCGTGGGTTGCTATCAGGAATCGGTATTGATCAAGTAGGATCATACCCATCACTACTTTTTCAATCATACTTTCTTCCGTCCCTAAGAAACTGATAAATAGACTGTGCAGGCCAAAATGTGCAAGCAACTTGTTCTAAAAAAAAAAAAACGAAATACAAAATACAAAAAAAAATATTTTTTTTTTAAATCGTAAATCAAAATAGAATCGTGGGTTGCTATTGGGAATGGGTAGTGATCGAGAAGGATCATGCCCATCACTACTCGATACCGCCCAGGCGAACCTGCTGTTCCTTCAGCGATGCAAATCGTTTCGGGGCCTTTCGATCGAACGAAAAAACGAACGGAAAAAACGCGTTCGACCAGTCGCCAGCACGATTAGATCGTAGAAAGTAAATTAACATACAAGATCCCGCGAGCACGATAGACCTTCGTTATTTTTAGGCGTGTACATTTCGTCCGAGACAGTAGCTCCTCGACAGGAACATTTCACTGTATCGAAAAGTCGGCCACGTTTCGTCTACTCGGTGGACGGTATAAGTTGTTAGCAGACTTCTTGAAACTGCCGAACGATATAGTAGAGTCTACTGGGGACGGTAGGGGCCCCTCAAGCGCTTGCTTCCCCCACCACCCTGCTTCCCCCACCTTCGTCGCGCTCGCATCCTCGTTGCCCCACAGTACGTAGCGTCGGAGCAATACAACTCGGGCGAAACGCGTCTTATCTCCATGGCAACGGCGCTTAGGGGAGGGGGCACTGGCTGCTATAGTGGGTGCTCTACTGTATCGAGTTTTTCGAGAATCGAATCCGTCTCCAGAGGACGGAGAAACCTGAACCATTAATTTCTGTTTTATCCGTGAGCCCGGACAGCGATTTTTATGAACTTTTTTACGAATTCGATTTAAATTACAGCTGGCTAGAAAGGTATCCCGGGCGGCCACCCTAATCTCGGGAACGGCTCGTTTAAATAATGCGACATCAGCGATTCCGCCGGTTGCAGGAGATTAGGCGACGGGGACGCGGCTGCCAAAGCCTGAATGATCGTGAACCGTTAGGGGGTCTGCTTTTTCGAGGAAAGTGGAGACTTTTTTGCTGTTTGTCAATCACTGTATCTCAATTTCTGCAAATTTTAAAATATTCTAGAATCTAAATGGAAGAAGATACTGGGATGCAAAAAATACTGACCTAATCTTTGAAGTCTCTTTTCACAACCAAAAAATAACCAACAAAATTCAATAATTTAAACATGCTGTAAAAAATGTTGGTGTCTGAATATTAATTTTACTCAGCGTACCTCAATTTTTGTAAATTTCAAAATATTCTAGAACCCAAATGGAAGAAGATACTGGTGTGAAAAAAATACTGACCTAATCTTTGAAGTCTCTTTTCACAACCAAAAAATAACCAACAAAATTCAATAATTTAAACATACTGTAAAAAATGTTGGTGTCTGAATATTAATTTTACTCAGTGTACCTCAATTTCTGGAAATTTCAAAATATTCTAGAATCCAAATGGAAGAAGATACTGGTGTGAAAAAAATACTGACCTAATCTTTGAAGTCTCTTTTCACAACGAAAAAATAACCAACAAAATTCAATAATTTAAACATACTGAAAAAAATGTTGGTGTCTGAATATTAATTTTACTCAGCGTACCTCAATTTTTGTAAATTTTAAAATATTCTAGAACCTAAATGGAAGAAGATACTGGTGTGAAAAAAATACTGACCTAATCTTTGAAGTCTGTTTTCACAACTAAAAAATAACCATTGGAATTCGACAATGTAGATACACTGGAAAAAAATAATGGTGAACGAAATGTTAAGGTTGCGGGTTCATAGGTTAAACGTCCGTTTATTAACGTAATTAAATGCGACGACGTCTAATATAATCAGAAGCGTAGCGAAAGCAGTCCGATGGAAGGTTTCAGCGATTTCAATCGGTTAATCGACGAAGCATAGTTAGTGGGACAGGAAACGTTCCCGCAGATTGCGAGCTCTAATTGAAAATATTTTCCAAATACAACGGCGGCGATAGAACTACGTCCTGTCGCAATGTTCGCATTGTTCGCGGCTTGTATTCAAAAGACAGTGGGCACAGATATCCATCGAGGAGCGTTCGGTCGTAATAATAATCGACTTTAATGACCCCCATTGTTGACGAGAGCCGGTTACCGTCTTCGTTTCGACGAACCGAGCAGCTACCAGCAAAAATTTAGACCTCCGCGGACATGGGACAACCATAATCGCTTTTTCGACGATATACAAGGTGGACCTACAGAAAAATAATTTACAATAGAGTTACAATTGACAAGTTAAAAATCTGCTGATTATCAGAATCAACTAGAACAAGAAATATTATGTACTTCATATCTAACATGAAATTAATTTAGATAAATGATTCGCGTATTCATTCATCGTTGTAACAAATACAATGACGATAAAGTAAAGCTTGAAAATAAAAATTGCGATTGGAAATTAACAACAGACGTGGATCGTATAGTGATTGAAAAATAAGATTTATGTTGAAACTGGTTTCAGGAAGGTTGGCTTTTACTGCAATGAACAGTGAATAATTCATATGGTTGTAAAACACTCATAAAATATTCTCTCATGTGTGTAACTTCAATGATCATAACTTTTCGACAATTTTTATTTCCATCCTCCAGGTTTTAATACTCGAATTTTTAAAAATCTTTTTACTGTTTCAGATCGCAACTATTCCTAAATAAAATCCGCAGTCCAAATATAGATATTACAATCTTCGCTTTGCACAGCAAAATTGAAAATACCTCCCTTCGTAAAAAAAAAAATAATTTTTAATTTTCCGAAGCCAAGAAAGCTGACACAGCTGGTTTTAGAAAATTGTTGAATGAATTGAATTGTTATTGTCCACGGATTTCCGCGGTGTATTTATTTCGACAGACTGCCGGTTCCTCGACAAACAAGAGCCGACTGTGCGACTTCCGTATCGCGGGCACGGTTCAAGATATTCCGTAGATTAGGCTATCGGCGTCTTCCGTTGTCATGCTTCGCTTTCTTCGCTCGAAAAACAAGTCGAGATTGCGGTTGAACCACATTAGAAGATAACCCACCTCAGTCTATTTACAAGTGCAACACGCTTTCGCGAATATCTTTCCTGTTTTGATAAAAACAAAACACTGTTTAGTATATCTCGCTCGGAATTATAAATTTAACTGAGGAATATTATCACTCGTATCTGCCCCGATGCCTCTTTTTTATTCCATTTTCTTTTCGACCTTATCGCGGGTCACCTCCTTAAGCCGAGACAAACAACGCCGACCATGTTTAATGTCTACTATTATGCCGTTGCTAGTTTCCATGGATAATTCATTTTACGATAACTGTAAAAACAATACAATTCAAATAGATTTAATTTGGCATCAAAATTGATTCGAACCGTTCAAATTCCTCTAAATATATTTCATTCCATTTAAAAGTTTATTATATTTCAAACGGTTTAAGCTACAAATATATTTTATTTCATGTCACAGTTTATTATTTAATGGTGTAGCTTCTTCTACATATATTTTATTTATTAAATGATTCACCTTCTTTTAGTATATTTTATTTTATAAATGTTATACAGTGTCTACTCGATACATGTCCAAAAGTGAGTCTAGCCAGGGACATATATCGCCTAGGCATTTGGGACATATTGGTAGAGTAAACGCTGCACGTTCTAAATATATTTTGAATATATTTTATTTTATAAATGGTATACCCCTTCTTTTAAATATATTTTATTTTATAATTTATATACCTTCGTTTAAATATATTTTATTTGCTAAATGGTACACCTTCTTTTAAATATATTTTATTTTATAAATGGCACACCTTCGAAATACATTTTACTTGCAAAATGGTTTCCCTTTCTTTGGAATACGTTTTATGCGAATTTTAATGAGCTACAGTTCCCACTCAACAGCAAAGGTCGGAGAGATTTTCAAGGTGAAGTGATCTAACAGAGGTAGAGATTACTAAACAGCGAGAGCGTGTTAACGGCTAACTACCGTATTGTAGAAAGATTGCCTACATCAGAATCGTTTGCGTTGTTCATCGACGTGCAGTAACCGGGCCCGTTAATTAGCTATTATTCTGCCGTGAAATAGCAGGAAGAGCTCGGCGCCAGCTCAACCGACGCCTAATCCACGCGAGTTGATGAGCTGGCAGACGATAGGGTTCCTGGCATGCCCACGTTGGCGTCGATCAGTGTCGTAATCGAAAAGACCCTAGATATTATTTTTTCACATAAAATCAGTAATATACACAGTAAATTATCTTCCAGTAAATTCCCGATTAAAAATCCATAAACTGGACTACAATATTTGTGCACAACAATGTTCATTGTAGTTCATTTGCAACTGCAGCCAGCAACATTTTTCGTCGCTGAAATAAAAGTCAAGTATGAAACAAGCATGTTTGTGGGGAGGGGACGAGTCCTACGTTCGGGTGGAAGTCTTTAAAAAGATTCCGGAAGAGAATAGTGTTCTCTTGACACGGCGATTGCACCCGGAGATTGCATCGATGTTGCAACGGAGCCATGCGGTTGTGCACTCGGTTGCTGCTGCACGTGATGCGGCGCACTGGCTCGTTGCGAATTTTGAACCCGGTCCAATTGGTGTCAAGAGTCGCCCAGATTAGGAGACTCGTCTTCCCCCCACTCTCCCCCTTCCCCTCCGCGGCGCCGTTTCCCCCACGCTTCCGCCACGGGTCGGTCACGTGACGCGCATCACAATGTCACGTGTGACACTGGCAGAGAGGGGGGCAACGTTTCCCTCCGCGAGGCCATTCCCCTGATCAGGCGACCATGTGCGTGGTGTCTCGGCCGACTACCAAAAATTCGCGTCACTTACAGCATAGATCGAACGTCACGAGTGCATTCTTCCGCCTTTTTCGTCGGCGCACGATGCAGACGATCACTGCAGGCGTGATTCGTTCTGTCAATGCCAAAATTTTCATTCTGTAGCACTCCAATTTGTTCAATTAGTTGCTAAAATATTTAGAACAGTAACACGACTGAAAAAGAAAATCGTGCATCAAATTTTTTCGTGTCATCAAATTCGCATCCATTTGTAAAATTGAGACTCCAGGGCAAATGGCTATTTTTAGAAAATGGAACCTCGCATTTTTATTCCGATGTCCTCGCGCAGCACCAGAGAACAAATTTGACGACCTCCGCAACCGTTTTCGACCATTTCGAGAGGTAGATTTAACGGGACGAATTTTCATGCGGATGAAAAAGAATATAAAAGAAAAAAAAAGTTAACGTACACGCTGAAAGCAAAATGATAATTTCTTTATTACAGCATGCCCATTAGCACATTAAGGTTAACGAGTTTGGGCTGGTAAACAAGCGGTGCCAATATAAACGTGTTTAATCGCCGTAATAAATTACAGGCGACGAGAACGCATCTCCGATAGTATTTGTCAGATTTATTCAAATATTTCAATCACCCTAATTTGCTCGCGCAAATTGATCGCCCTGTCGGCGATGATTAAACGACCGTTCTTGTTCATTATTTCTCTCGTACAGTGTGTAATATCGAATTTTAAAATAATTCAGGCACCATAAATGTTACAACGAAAATGTCGAAGAGTCATTGGACACACATTACCTCTAAAGGTACAATTTTTTTAATTGCAAACAGGAATTAGTGACCCGACACTGTCGGAGCAATACATCTCGGTGCTTGGAAATTTTTCTGGGACCATAACTGCTACAACAGAAGTGTAAAAGAGCTATTGGATAACTATTACGTCTAAAGGTACAATTTTTTAAAATTTCAAATAGAAATTAGTGGCACAACACTGTTGGACCAATACATCTCGGTGCTTGGAAATTTTTCTGGGACCATAACTGCTACAACAGAAGTGTAAAAGAGCTATTGGATAACTATTACGTCTGAAGGTACAATTTTAAAAAATTTCAAATAGGAATTACTGACCCGACACTGTCGGAGCAATACATCTCGGTGCTTGGAAATTTTTCTGGGACCATAACTGCTACAACAGAAGTGTAAAAGAGCTATTGGATAACTATTACGTCTGAAGGTACAATTTTAAAAAATTTCAAATAGGAATTAGTGACCCAACACTGTCGGAGCAATACATCTCGGTGCTTGGAAATTTTTCTGGGACCATAACTGCTACAACAGAAGTGTAAAAGAGCTATTGGATAACTACTACCTCTGAAGGTACAATTTTTCAAAATTTCCAATAGAAATTAGTGACCCGACCCTGTCGGAGCAATACATCTCGGTGCTTGGAAATTTTTTTGGGACCATAACTGCTACAACAGAAGTGTAAAAGAGCTATTGGATAACTATTACGTCTGAAGTTACAATTTTAAAAAATTTCAAATAGGAATTAGTGACCCGACACTGTCGGAGCAATACATCTCGGTGCTTGGAAAATTTTCTGGGACTTTAACTGCTACAACAGAAGTGTAAAAGAGCTATTGGATAACTATTACGTCTGAAGGTACAATTTTAAAAAATTTCAAATAGAAATTAGTGGCACAACACTGTTGGACCAATACACCTCGGTATTGAGAAATTTTTGTAACATTGAAAATTACATTTGAAGTCAAAGTAAGGGGGTGATCAAAACCAGAATTGTTTGAAGTTGAACGATTTTATATTTATTGAAAATGTTATTAAGCCATGCAATTTCGGTGCGGTACGACATCGTCGATACGCGTTCGAGTTGCGCAAACGCGGCGAGACAAAGAACAGTCCGAGTAAACCGAGATTTAGAAAGGATTAGACGTTAACATTGCAAATGAGCTCGCTCGGACGAAATAGAGACGCGGCGCGATACACGGAGTAAGAAACAAGACCGCACGAACTTTCTAGATTTTCGTACTCCAAATTAATTATCGGACTGCGGATCATTATGCAACGGAATCCATAACAATTGCATTGACACAAGGAAAAATTCGTAGCCCCCTTTCATTGCAACGATTCGCAGTCCAGTTAGAACGATTATATTTGCTACTGCTTGCAAATATAATCCCAGTTGGAACAGTTGAAGCCAGAAAGATTGCCAGACGATAAATCTTGAATCACTTTTTATCTCATTCGGTAAAATTTTCCGAAGTTTCATTCAATATAAAAAAGAACTCTACCCTTTCGCTTACGTGCTTGTCGAATACTTTATCGCGTGATAGACAGTGATAAGATATCGACTATCGCGTGGTGAAATCTTTCCGATGGTCAAGCCAAGTATTGTAATTCAGGGACCATAACTGGTACAACGAAAATGTAAAAGAATCATTGGGAAACTATTACCACTAAGGGTACAATTTTTTAAATTTCAAATAGGAATTATAGCGATCAAATATTGTCGCCGAACCAATACACCTCGGTACTTAGATATTTTTTCAGGGACCATAACTGCTACAATTCATTTCAAATTTTGCAGCCTCTACTTTTGCAACCATTATTTCCTAAACAATTTTTCATAATTTAACAAACATGGGGGAAAAATTGATCGAAATGAAACGGTTCGACGAAATAGGCGAAACAAGATAGCTTATCGAGCCGCGTTTACCTGCCAGGTGACCGATAAAGGAATCGATCGAAGTTACCTTTCGACAGGAACGGGGACAATTTTAAGCCTCGCTCCTTGAACAATTCGTTCGAGCGAGTAGATAATGGCGCCAGCGTGAATGTAGTCAACCTTGTGCGTTACCTACCACACCCTGGTTCTGGATGTAAAACTCGAGAGGTCGGTTTTCACCAGTTTCGAAGAGTGGAAGGTCGCAAGTGACAGGAAAATCGATTTTTTCCCCTTCATTACGCTACCGGTTTCGTTGCCATTTTTCTATACGATCGCGGAACGGAACCTACTCGAAACCCGTAAGCCTGCTTTCGCACCTTGGTCTCGCTGAAATTCATAGCAAAATATAGTTCCGTTTTTCGATATACAGCAATGGGATTTTTTAAAAAATATCAAACGTGTACAAAACAACAAATAATTTTCACAGAATTTCTCACAGAAATACCATTTTTCAAGCTGTGGACAGAGCCGCCGAATCAAGACTCTCCCCACTCTACGCTTCCCCTTCTACGAGGCTATTCCCCCACTTCCCGGGGACTAGCATCCCCACTCTTCCGGGTCACGTGACCTGACGCGTGGCCAATTCGCGTCTGCGTCTGCGGCGTGACTAGTCCGCGGTAATGGTAGAGAGGGGGTAACTGTATTCCCCTCGATTTCCTCTTTCTGGTGACTCTACCTCTGGTAAATTGAGACTTGGATCGAGACTTGTGTCCCACTCTACGCTTCCCCTTCTACGACTCTAGTCCCCCCACTAGAGAGGGTAGCTGCATTCCCCTCAATTTCCCCTTTTTGGTGACACTAACACTTGTAAATTGAGGCTTGTATCCCAGTCTACGCTTCCCCTTCTACGACTCTAGTCCCCCCACTAGAGAAGGGTTGCTGCATTCCCCTCGATTTCCCCTTTCTAGCAACACTACCTCTGGTAAATTGAGACTTGTGTCCCACTCTACGCTTCCCCTTCTACGAGGCTATTCCCCCACTTCCTGGGGACTAGCATCCCCACTCTTCCGGGTCACGTGACCTGACGCGTGGCCAATTCGCGTCTGCGTCTGCGGCGTGACTAGTCCGGGGTAATGGTAGAGAGGGGGTAACTGTATTCCCCTCGATTTCCTCTTTCTGGTGACTCTACCTCTGGTAAATTGAGACTTGGATCGAAACTTGTGTCCCACTCTACGCTTCCCCTTCTACGACTCTAGTCCCCCCACTAGAGAGGGGGTAGCTGCATTCCCCTCAATTTCCCCTTTTTGGTGACACTAACACTTGTAAATTGAGGCTTGTATCCCAGTCTACGCTTCCCCTTGTACGACGCTAGTCCCCCCACTAGAGAGGGGGTAGCTGCATTCCCCTCGATTTCCCCTCTCTGGCGACACTACCTCTGGTAAATGTCACGAGATTGAGACTTGCCTCCCACTACGCTCCCCTACGCTTGTCTTCCCCTCCTATGACGCCGTTTCCCCCACGCTACCGCCACGGTCACGTGGCTAAACCGGTAGTGGCAGAGAGGGGGTTTCCCCTGATCTGGAGACCCTGTGGCTATGGGTCCGGGTCTCTGAAAATGAAAATATCTGGAAAGGAAAAAGGGCAAGATGGCGGTGGAATGGCTGGTAAACGGATAAGAGAGAACCGTTCGTCTGGAAGAAAGGAACGTTCGCGCCGGTAACCAGAAAAGAATGCGGACCGGCGTGACTTTCGCAACACGTTGAAACGAGACGACGAAGCCGGCTGGTGGCCTTGTCATATCGGGCAACGGGAGAATCAATAAGGGGTAGCCGTTAAATAATTAAGAAGAGCATCTCGTGGGATTTATCGGCTAGACCGCCATGTGGTACGTAATTGCGCGCGGCCACCCATATAAACGATATCTCGCCGATCGATGGGGGTCTCTCGCTCTCTCTCTCTCTATCCCCCTCTCCCTTTCTCTAATGCAAAGACGTCACGCCCTCAACACTTCGCGAGCGCCGATTGATTTTCAAACGGAGCCAACCTGTTCGACAAGGTGTCCTCTATCACGGCACGCTGTCGACCCTGCCTGCCTGGAAAAGCGGAAACCTCGCGGAACCGAGAATATTATCCCATTTGAAATGCTAACTAGTCCCTGGAGATTGCTACCCCCGGGGGGAATCTTCGCGAGGCGACTTTACTTCTTGTTCTCAGAACCGGAACACGAGCCCGGTTAGGCTAGACCAGCTGGTGGAATCGATGTCCCATTTGCAGCTCTTCGCGAAGCAGTTCGACGCCAACGAACTGCCGGGCCCTGACAATCATGGCGGCGCGAGTCCCAATTCTGAAGGTTAGTGTATACTGCTTTGCGTTGAATAATATTCCCGTGGTAACCATACAATTTATTTTTTCTTGCAATGGTACACCCATGCAATTTAAAAACCAAGCATAGTTTTCAATTTTGTTACTCGCAAATTAAATTTAAAAAAAAGAAAGTTAACTTGGCGAAGTGACGTCTGTACTATATCTTCATCTGTCTTCAGTCCTCTTCTTCATATGTTTTCCTGGGGATGCCAAATCCCCATTGTCATTGTGTTTCCATATGTCCTTCCTTTGACCTTCATGCTTTGATCTCTCATTTTTGTTGTCACTTTTCTATGATAGCACCTTTCCTACGAAATAGATGCCAAAAGCTGTGTCCTTTGACCTCCATGCTTCGATACCTCATTTTTGTTGTCACTATTTACAAAATAGATACCAGAATCTGGGTCTTTTGACCTGGATGCTTTGATATCTCATTTTTGTTGTCACTTTTCTATGACAGAAGCTTTCTACAGAATAGATACCAAAAGCTGTGTCCTTTGACCTCCATGCTTCGATACCTCATTTTTGTTGTCACTTTTTACAAAATAGACACCAGAAGTCTTTTGACCTCCATGTTTTGCTGCCTCATTTTTTCGGTCACTTTTCTATAATAGTACATTTCTGTGATAGATATCAAAAGCTTGGGGAGAGGGGGAATTGTAAAAAGTCCGTGGGGATGATTACCACCAATTAATCTCGTGGAGTTTCAACTCGCCTCGTCGGTCCAGGTCGTTTTCTTTTCCGGATCTCCTTGGGACACGATCTTTCCGGATCTGAGGCGCAGCGTCTGGAAATTGTCCGGCAACGTCATCGAGCAATCTCCGCCGTGTGACACCAGTTGCTCTTGACATTATAACAAGCGCATCAACCAACCGAGCCTGCACAAAGAGGATCCGCAGTTGCTTTTACTCGGTCCGCTTCAGCCGGAGGACATTTTCGTAATGCCATCGGGCATACATATCTCTCGTCTAACGTAATATTTCGTCGGGCACGATGCGCGCTAATTTCGCGAGAGGAATCCGCCACTCCGTTGAATAATCGTTCGGCACCGGTTGAGCAACCTCGTGGAGATCTTCGAACGCTCTATAGTAGATGCAATTTCCTTTTTTTCAATGACTTTGTTAAACTAGTTAACGATATGAGAAGAATAAGATTCGCAAAAATTTGTGTACTCGTGAAACTGATTTCTAGCTACGACCGGACACGACTTGGCGACTCCTTATGGTTGCCTGGTCGCCCTTTGTTTACATTATTTCGGTGCGCGCCGCTACAACGCTCGTCGCGGCCTGTTTACATTATTTCGGTGCGCGACGCTGTAACGCTCGTCGCGGCTTGTTTACATTTTTTTTCGTGCGCCCGGCATCCTTCGTACGTACACAATCGCGGGGACGAGAAAGATGGGACACCGGTGTTATTGACCGGACAACACGCAATCCTAATACACATTATTTTCCTATTCGTAAAAAAAAATACACAGCGACCACATCGATACACGATGAACTAAACTTTATCTTAGAGAGTAAAATTAAAGCTTCTCAGCTTTGTACTGAAATAAATCTTATTTAAAGAAGTAGAGCTAGACATCTGAATTAAAATTGAAGGCAGGACCTCAACCTTAACCTTAAGATCAGCTCTCCAAGGGAAAATAAATTATTTTAAATTACCAGGAAAACAAAGTTATTGGCTCCTAATGCAAAAGCCTCTCTGCCATTATTTTTGGAATTTAATCCTGCCGTGCCCCAGGGACCGACACAGCTTTTGCCAGCCCAATAGCATTTGTAGGAAGGGTGGATTTGATTTACAAAAAGCTGAGCCTGCAAAACATGTGGAGCGCAAAAAGGTGAATACGATCCACGAAAGGGTACCTGTAGATACCTGTAGAGCACCACAGAGCACCGAAAACAATGCTAGATGTCGCAAATTTTCGGGTGATCGTTTCTTCCTTCCCCCAGCAGAGGTGTCGATAGTCGAGTACGCGTTTCTCGACAGACTCCGAGCTCGCTAATTAACGGCGGCTCGTAAATCGAGAGCTCGATCGGCTCGTCAGATAAGAAAGCGAACCGCGCCTGTTAAAAGCTAAGCGCGATTTAGAGGCTGCTCGGTCGGTGCCGGCAGAAAGAGACAGACATTTACGAGCCGCGGCGCGCAATGTGCTCGATTAAAACGTACAACTGAATTACGATAGAGTCCTCCCGGTGATTTATGGCACTCCGAGAGACTAGCCTGACTCTTGTCCCCGTCGCACAGTGGTTCGGATCGAGAAATTCAGTGACATTTTGTCTAAAAATGAACTTTCTCATATTGACACATGCACAAAGTTTGTATTGCTTCGTAAATATCCATCTACCTCGAAAATAAAGAAATTAATAAAATATAATAAAAATTGTAATCGTGACGAACACTTAAAGTTGGACATTTTGAAAACAGCTTGTTTCGCAGAAAAAAGATGCTTATCTTTATCCCGATGCCCTGACCCACCTGTTTAATATTTTTTCTGTGTTCTTCTTTTAAAATGAACAGAATTCCTTTACGATAAGAATTAACACTGTCAATTAAAAATTAATTTAAATAATGTATTAAAAATATAATGCACAGTGAAGGCACGGAAATTGTCGAAATTCCTCATGTTTAATACGGAATAAATATCTAATAATATCTATAATTAAAAGTGACTATTTTTTAAATATTTTTAGTGAAAATTTCATTGCAATATCTCTAATGGTTCAAAAGTTATAACAAAATGTCACTGAATTTCTCGATCCGGACCACTGTGCGTCGTCGTCGTTCACTTCTCCGGGATCGATTTGGCTCGAGACTGTGGACTCTAATCGCGGCTTTTCCATCATTTCAAGTATACGGTACTCGAGATTCATCCTAAATTAACAACCTAGACAAAATAAAGTATTGACGCGAACGAACTGCACCATTGGCGCAGGACACTGGGATTACAAGGCACTGAAACTGACTATGTCATCTAAAAAGAGGAAAAAAATATCTAAAAAGAAATAAAAAGTAAATGAAAAATATTGGCACCCGTCATTTTGACGAGTCCAGCAAACCCAGTATTAAGGGGAAATCCTGGGTAGTAAATTAGTAACGTAAATTGGAATTTTAGCAATTTTTTTTAGAAGAAAAACATTTAATACTCGGGTCTATTTAATTGCCAAATTGAACAGTATAAGAATATTTTTCTTCAGCACAAGAAAATCAATCGAAATGAGTGCTCAACACCAATAGCGTTCATCGGAGCAATACACCCGGCACTGTTTCTGGCCATATAACGTACGTACGATAATTTACGAGGAAAAAATCGTTGGCAACACAGGTCAATAATTTTCTTTCGTCAGAATCGATTCGAATACGTATTCAATTCACTTCATGCCCGGTAAGCACGTAAATTCCTATAATTACAACGAACGTAGTTCGGTTCTAGGATGTCCTTGAGCCGAGCTGCGCTTATTTCGTTCGATTCACACTTTGCTTTTGTAACAGCAAGAAAAGGGGGACGCATTTCCCGGGCTAAAAACCTTCATAAATTACGTTCTCTTTCTTTGCGACCGTTGGGAATTTACGTTTAATTAATTCCGAGCGTTGCGCGCGTATAAATTCCCATAATTATAATCTCGCGCCGGTGTCTCGGTGTTTTGTTAAATCCTCCTCTTTAAAGGAGAACGCCCCGTGGTTGCCGGTCGGGAACGCGTTAGAGAAACGGGCCGGCTGACAACGTTCCATGCGGAGAATTAATTGTCGGACAGCAAGCCGGCCGATTAAAATCGAGAAAGTATGATCGCCGGCGAGGATCTTGTTCACCGTACGATCACTCTACGTGGAAATCCTCTCGACCCAAGTCCTCCCATTCTCTTGGTAAAAATTGTTGTTTTCCACGGGGAAAATGTTTTACGCTTCGTTCGGGGCGGAATCGTTCTGTTATAATTACGTCTTGTTTAGGAGAAAATGCGCTGCAGCTGTGCAAACTGTGAGCAAAAATTATGCAATTCTGCTTCCGTTAACTGGGAACCCCTCGCAGCCGAAGGAACCGAATTTCATTCATTCCGGCGTAATTGCAGCGTTTACTCTATATATGTCGCGAATGCCTAGCCGATAAAAGTCGCACAACTGTCTCCACTGTATACAACTGTATACCCCATGAACAGAGATAGTATCTCCTAGCCGATATATGTCCCTGACTGGACCCCTATTTTGGACATATATAAAGATTAATACTTGGTGTAAAAAATTAATGAAAACTTAACCAATAGGTTTAATCGTCTAGTAGGGACAACATGGTGGCGATTATTTTCCATAGTAGAGCACATAGTGATTGTTTATAAATTCAGAAGGGAGGTGAATTTGTGTCCCTAATCGGATTGAACGATTTTAGATAGGTGTTATCATCTCGAGACGATAATTCAGTGTCCCAGCTTTAATTAGAACGGAGCTAAATTGATCGAAGTAATTTCTATAAATACGACTGAATGGTAATTTGTTGGGATCGTCTAGACACGATCCACTACCATTATTGTCTAATTTCAACAGATCACCGCCACCCATTGTTGCTCGCAGAGTGACATTTACACATCGTGAACGCGGCTGTCACCGTGCTATTGTTCTCAGGTGAATGGGTGTTTATTATCAATTTCTGGCTCGATAGTCGGCTGCAAGGTCCGCCGGTCGTTGCCACTGAATAATTCTAAATCAAATTCAAATGACGATTACGTTCGTAGAATTAGCTACAAGAGATTTCACTTAACCGAAGTCATTGATTTAATTATACGATATTTTCTGGTTGTGCTATTAATGTTTCAACGAGTGTGCAGGTAACACAGTGACACCACTGCACAGCAAACTTGGTCCTCCTTTTGGGTCCATAAAACAGTTTTAAAAAATCGTACACCAATTTTTAAGGTGTCGTTGCAAAGGGGAAGCTTCAATCTTGAGATCTGTGGAAGATTTATCCGCCAAAAAAATTTTTTCACGTTTTCACAGACCATTCAATACGCCAAAGTTTTTCCCTACAATCCTACTGAACTTAAGTAGTACCTGCTTTTCCAGGTTCCATTTAGTGCTGGATAAAACGGTGGGAAAAAATCGTAGATCATTTTTCAAGGTCTCGTTCTAAAGGGGAGGCTTCAATCTTGAAATCTGTGCAAGATTTATCCGCGAAAAAAATTTTTTAACGTTTTTACAGACCATTTAATACACCAAAGTTTTTCCCTACGATCCTACTGAGAGCTTAAGTAGTACCTACTTTTCCAGGTTCCATTCAGAGCTTGATAAAACGTTGTGAAAAAATCGTAGATCATTGTTTAAGGTCTCGTTGCAAAGGGGAGGCTTCAATCTTGAAATATGTGCAAGATTTATCCGCGAAAAAAATTTTTTAACGTTTTTACAGACCATTTAATACACCAAAGTTTGTCCCTACGATCCTACTGAGAGCTTAAGTAGTACCTACTTTTCCAGGTTCCATTCAGAGCTTGATAAAACGTTGTGAAAAAATCGTAGATCATTGTTTAAGGTCTCGTTGCAAAGGGGAGGCTTCAATCTTGAAATATGTGCAAGATTTATCCGCGAAAAAAATTTTTTAACGTTTTTACGGACCATTTAATACACCAAAGTTTGTCCCTGCGATACTACTGAGAACTTAAGTGGTACCTGCTTTTCCAGTTTCCATTGAGACCTTGACAAAACGGTGGGAAAAATCGTAGATCATTTTTCAAGGTCTCGTTGCAAAGGGGAGGCTTCAATCTTGAAATATGTGCAAGATTTATCCGCGAAAAAAATTTTTTAACGTTTTTACGGACGATTCAATACACCAAAGGTTTTGTCCCTACGATACTACTGAGTACTTAAGTGGTACCTGCTTTTCCAGGTTTCATTTAGAGCTTGACGAAACGGTGGAAAAAAATCGTAGATCATTTTCCAAAGTCTCGTTCTAAAGGGGAGGCTTCAATCTTGAAATCTGTGGAAGATTTATCCAAGAAAAAAAATTTTTTAACCTTTTTACAGACGATTCAATACACCAAAGTTTTTCCCTACGATCCTACTGAGAGCTTAAGTGGTACCTGCTTTTCCAGGTTTCATTTAGAGCTTGACGAAATGGTGGAAAAAAATCGTAGATCATTGTTTAAGGTCTCATTGCAAAGGGGAGGCTTCAATCTCGAAATCTGTGGAAGATTCATCCACGAAAAAAATTGTTTATTGCTTCTACAGAGGTTTCAATACAACAAAGTTTGTCCCTACAATCCTACTGAACTTAAGTGGTACCTGCTTTTCCAGTTTCCATTTAGAGCTTGACAAAACGGTGGGAAAAAATCGTAGATCATTTTCCAAAGTCTCGTTGCAAAGGGGAGGCTTCAATCTCGAAATCTGTGGAAGATTCATCCACGGAAAAAAATTGTTTATTGCTTCTACAGAGGTTTCAATTCGCAACATCAATAGGGTCTTCGATGCACCCAGTGTTCGAGGGACACATGTACCTTGCGAAAAGAAAGCCGGGTTGACGGATGTAGTCAAGAGGCGAATCGGCGGCGTTATCAGTCAGCTCGTCGCACAGGTCGTTCCTAATCAATCCCGGTGAATTAACTCGGATCTGTTTGCCCGAGCACGCAAAACGGCGAGGGAATCGATGAGGGGGTCGAGGTTTGATTACTTATTCGCCCACGTAATTGATTCGGAATCGTCCCCCGGCGAAGTGGACGACGTGTGTTTCTACGGGGGTTGGTCGCGTTATTTCCCTATTCAACGAGGAACGACGTCGCCGGGACGCGACGACGCGTTGCGTCGCGACGCTCTTACCGTGACACACACACACACACACACACACACACAGACGAACAACGCGCAACGTAGCCGGTTTCAGATGATGCGTGGGAAGGGACCACCAACTTGTTACCAGGCAACCGATTGACCCAGATATATCCTTGGCTGCCGTATACAGCGTATACTATACACGAGGTGTTGCCCTCGACGTTGCTCCGGGCGCTCGGATGTCGCTCGGATGTCGCTTCGAGAGCCTGGGGCGAGAAAAAGCGACAGGATCAACGAAGAATGACGTACCCGCGCGTTATCGACCCCCACCAGCTCCAACGCTATCGCAGTTTCCCATGGTGCCTCGGCTCAATGGGATTTTTCGATCAGAGTCTCCGTTTTTATTAAATATTTCAATAATAATATCAGGGTGTATATTAACCCCTCCTACAATATCAAATACTGTGATTTCTCTATACATGTCGCCAGGACCTCGATGATAAACGTCGCGAAACTATCCCCGGTACCTCGAAGACATGTCTCCTGGACGATCTATGTCGCTGACAAGACCCGTGTTGCTGACATATATCGAGAATTACGTTATCCCTTTAAATAACATTATATTTTGTTCCAGTCGATGTACGGTTTTTGACCTGACTTTTTTTTAGCAATCAGAGGAATTGGTTTACCAAATGGTCCGCAAAAAAGATTTTGAAAAAGTCGCAACTGCCAAGAATTGCATGAGAAAAAATAGAAATGACAGTATCTGAGTAATGAAAATAAAAATATTTTGCACACTCGCGTTCAGAAGGAATAGTTTAAAAAATGGGAGACATAATATCATGGTGTGTATTAACACCTCCTACAATATCAAATACTGTGATTTCTCTATACATGTCGCCAGGACCTCGATGATAAACGTCGCGAAACTACCCCCAGTACCTCGAAGACATGTCTCCTGGACGATCTATGTCGCTGACAAGACCCGTGTTGCTGACATATATCGAGAATTACGTTATCCCTTTAAATAACATTATATTTTGTTCCAGTCGATGTACGGTTTTTGACCTGACTTTTTTTTAGCAATCAGAGGAATTGGTTTACCAAATGACCCGCAGAATTGCTTTTGAAAAAGTCGCAACTGCCAAGAATTGCATGAGAAAAAATAGAAATGACAGTATTCGAGTAATGAAAATAAAAATATTTTGCACACTCGCGTTCAGAAGGAATAGTTGAAAAAATGGGAGACATAATATCATGGTGTGTATTAACACCTCCTACAATATCAAATACTGTGATTTCTCTATACATGTCGCCAGGACCTCGATGATAAACGTCGCGAAACTATCCCCAGTACCTCGAAGACATGTCTCCTGGACGATCTATGTCGCTGACAAGACCCATGTTGCTGACATATATCGAGAATTACGTTATTCCTTTAAATAACATTATATTTTGTTCTAGTCGATGTACGGTTTTTGACCTGACTTTTTTTTAGCAGTCAGAGAAATTGGTTTACCAAATGGTCCGCAAAAAAGATTTTGAAAAAGTCGCAACAGCAGAGAATTGCATGAGAAAATAAAAATGACAGTATTTGAGTAATGAGAATAAAAATATTTTGCACGTTCAGAAGGAATTGTTTAAAAAATGGGAAACAGCTGGTTACGGGGGCTTTATTCACAATCGAAGTGGAAAATTGGATTTTTTCTGCCGAGTTAAATTGAATCACTCGGGGGAAAATAATTGAATTCGTCATCTGGCCCGGTAATTGTCTCCCCCTCTGACACACTGGCAGCTTCGGTGACGTTAGTCTGGATCAATGTCACTGGGCGAGCAGTCCTACGTCACAGAAACCCGGCGCCCTGTCACACTGTTGCGCTTCGCAGCGTTTCGCATACAGGCGACGGCGTGGGGTCCTATGAATGCCAATGAGTACATCGTGGATGCTTATGTATTTACCGTATACACAGTCGTCGAAAATTCAGTGCGCCACGCTGTTGCCAGAACGGTAAATACAGTCGCCGCTAACGAGATTCCCATTACGCCTGGCACTCTCGTCGAATGTACACCATAATTTCTAGCCCGCTTACCAAAAACACTATCCATCCTTTGTATCGCTATTTCGCGCCTCGATCAGCTCTCTACGAAATTATTTTCAATACGATTACGATTTTTCTACCGCAAAATCGTTAAAGTAGAAATCCTGCTTTATCGACTTGTGTCCCTACCTTACCGACTTCAATTCAATCGGTAGCATTTTTTCGACCGGAAAGGTGTCCTCGGTTTTTCGAAACTAGTCCAAATTTATTATCGTACTATAATAATTTATTTATTTGACGAAATTACCGTAGTTCAAGTGTTGATAATATCTCTAAAATCAGAGTGTCCAAAGACTGATTGCACTGGTAGAGAAATATAAAAAAATTCTTTTATGTTTATTGTGTTCATCCAGCTGGTTCCGGTGATAAGTTTATAAAATCGGGCGTCTGTTTATAATGTTCTGAGAGCATTTAGCCGGGTACCAGGCAACACACAGTCCACCGTGTTGCGTGGTTAATTTATTGGTGTTGCCACTGTAGAGATAAGAGTCGCTCGACGACAGTTACCGAGTAGATGTATGATAAACTTGTCGCGGCCGGAATATAAGGTAGCAGAAGTGTGAATAATTCCGAGCAAGTCGGCGAAGTTAAAAAAGACGTTCGAGCCCGAATCGATAGAACAAACTCTTCGCTTTAACTTCCACTTCATCAATTATTATAATGAAACGTCACCGGTGGGAAATTGTCCGCCTGAAAACCGAGCGTTTATTCGAATAAATTGTGCAACGGTATCCACCGTTCCCCGTAATTCGTATTCACCGAATACGCTTTAAGTTGCGAACATTCATGTTAATATTCATAATATTGCTTCTCGATCGGCCTTCAAACTTTGTGTCTACCTTTGACACACCTGTTGCTACACTCGGCTCTATAATTGAGTCAAAACAAGTTTTTGTTTGAGTTTTATAACTGCCGGAAGATCGAAGAAATTGATGATAAAATCGATACTCTATTTACAAACGACGGAGTTCCTTTGAATATTCAGTATAACTGTGGTAAATTTAGTTATGCCGACAACGAATTCTACTTTGTCTCATTCGTAGGGGACTCAATAAAAATTAATATCTCACTTTTAATATTCATTACGTTTTAAAAATAAGTATAATTAACATAGGCACAATGATTGCTACCACCGTGGCAATCGGGTAAAAATAAAAATATCGTTTTGCAACAATCTGCGTTCTTACGTCAGCTTTTAGTGTTGTATAATCGAAAATTGTTGATTTACGATTTGTAATTTTATCGCCGATTACGATTGCCAAGATAACGAAATTTAAATTGTCGATTTAATAAATGAGATTTGCACGTGTGGCCGAGATAGGTACATCATTGTCATGTATCAGATAATTGAATCTTGAGCCGAGCTAATAAATCAGTGTATAAATATCGGGAGAAAAATCGCGCCATATTTATTTCGCCTACGAGTATGGCGGACATGACGGAAAACATTTTTCATAGGAATTGAATATTTCAGGAGATTATTTGCTACAATTTTTATACCCGAAAACAACACACTTTTGACAATCCTGTTATTGATTGCAATTTATCAAGAAGATATGAGATCGTACGTGTAATAAACGTTTGCGTATGCTTGGATAATAAAAGTTCAATGATTTACGTCAATCGTCGATTATCGGCGTCCGCGCGAACACGAAAAAGCAATAAAAATATTTCCTAATTAATAGTCCGAGACGTATTCCATTTTTACGAGGTTTCATTGGCACATTGTACACATTTATGGCACTTTATCTAACACCGGATCAACAATTCCCGATCTCTCAACTATGTTCGTAGCAGAATTTTTACAGCTGACCTTCGTCTTATAAGCTCCGGAGCTGATATTGGATAGCACTGCACTCGACAATCTGTTAATCGGAAACACACCTTTCCGATAACGTCACGCTACTTTGATCACTATAATACCGGCACCAGCACTATTTTAATCAGCGTATCAAATCGTGTCATTGACAATATCGATCAAATTTATTCCTTTTCTTATCGGCGTTCACTGACTCGAGTAGTAACGTGTTCATTAACCCTCGCACGTGTACAGTTATTCCACAAAGTGAACAATTTCCAATTTTTATAAAAATTCTTTATATATTTAACTGGTCCTTCCACAGATTTCCATAAATTATTGCCACTGAATATCAATTTTTCAATACTGAAATTGTAGCACTAGGTGGAGACTTTATTGTTAAGTAACTCACAATTTTTATTAACACTAAGTTTCCCCCAGGTGCCCCCCAGTGGAGGGGGTAGGGGAACTGACTAAGATCGTGTAGCTCCGTCCGGCTTAGATCGAGACTATACTGTACTCTATTGTGTTAGTTTCTGTAAATTGTAATGTTACAACTATATTGTGTTATGCACCATTGTTATTCTGTTGGTGTGAAGTACATTGTAGATAAAAATGTGGAAAGTCTGAAATTCAATTAATTTGAAATCGAATTATTATTAACACAGTCAAAACACATTACCTCAATGATCGATAATATCACATTTCTGATCTCTGCTCTGTTTATGATAAGAATATACCACTGGGAATTTTCATTGTTTTTCATTCGAAGAGAGACGACAATTTAGAATAATTTATTCGTGTCTGGATATCGACGATCTAGATTTTTACACCATATAATTTCCATTCAGTTTTGCCATAAAGTCATTAAGTATTGAAAAATTTATTATTACACACTTTATGCACTCATGGCAAAACCTAGTAAAATATCGGAAGAATTGAACGCTCGATTGCACAAATTTCCACACACTTCCTGTAATTTTGCGAGCCATGCACAAAATTTTTATTTTGCACAAACATCCGCAGTCCATTGATTACTGTTAAATCGACAATTAAAGCAGCGAGCGATTATGTGCTGACCGGAGACCGGATGCTGCTTATCTAGGTTTATAATTGCTTATGTGGTGGTCGTTTAAATGCACAGATACTAATTAATTTCTTTTTTTTCTCAATTTGCTTATTTAACCTGCGCTGCGACACTGTTTTCTCGAACAGTGCGATAATGGGAGAACGTTGCGTCAGATAATTGCTGCCAAAGACTGTACGTTACGATCACGTGCATTCTTAATTCATATGTTATGTCACATATCCAACAAAATTAATTCCAAATTAATTTTGGTGCTGTTCCTGCGGGAAATTTTACATTTATATTTCTTTCTTCGCATGCTTCAGGTGAACGTTAATAACACCATTGACAAAATTGTTAATAATTGTTTTAGCGAAAGAATATTTCTTCTGCATCGTCTCGAAAAGAAGTTCAACAATTTTATTTCAAATTACATAAATTAAAAAATT
Organism: Seladonia tumulorum; assembly: GCA_913789895.3. NCBI lineage: Eukaryota > Metazoa > Arthropoda > Insecta > Hymenoptera > Halictidae > Seladonia > Seladonia tumulorum. The sequence continues at coordinate 9,520,505 of OU565280.1, forward strand.
CGGAACCAGTCAGTTCCAGTATTAAAAAAAAAGCCAATTCTGTTTACCTGGCGTTCAGTTTGGATTACTTAACAAATATATACTCTGTCTTTTACGAATCAGTGAATGTTGCTTGTAAATATTAGTACAGGTTTCAGAGAAATTAGTTACGAAGTAATCTTATCAACTTTCGCACGAACCTTGACGCTCGCAGAAATATGAACAATTTATTTTTACTTTAGCATTTTTCCATCGTGGTAAATGACTATTGCGCTTTGGGTAATATGAAAAAGACTCTTTTGCAATTATTCGTTGGTCGTTTCAGTGCTCTCACGCTCACTCGGAATGATTCGAGTATCTATCATACTTACTTTACGCGGTCTGATTATGTGTGTCTGATTAACAATAACGCGATAATGAATGGCGGCTACACGTGTCTGCGTATCGAGCATCGGTAAGACTGATAATACTAAACGTACAAAATAATTCTTTCTTGAAGCGAAACGTCAAAAATCACACGTGCCTTCGAATCCTTGAAATAATTAATAAAAAAACTTTCGGTCCTCGGGAAAATTTTATATGCTTTTTCCAAAAGGTATTACACATTACCCCAAATGACAGAGAGACAATTTTTCTTATTATTCCAACAAAAATAATTTATTTAGAATTATTTACTCCTAGATGCATTCGGTACAAAAATTAACTGGATCAAATGGAAAAAATATTTAATAATTAAAAGAAGTACACTGTTCTCGAGATATTCGTCTGTATTAAATATTAAAATGTTTTTGATAGTTTTTTAAATTTTACTGTTACAAAATCCCGAAATAAAAATACAACAAGACCCACCTGCAAAGGTGCAAACAGAAACTGATCGCTGGCGTTTGAAAAGTGAAAATTCGTGCTCGCTGAAATGTGTATAGATACAGGATTCCCCGGGAGATATCGAGTTCGAGATTTTTCTGATTTTATTTTTTTCCTTTCCCCGACGAAACGTCCGTTGCGCTCAAATAGATTCGATTCGGATTTGAAAGGCTATTGCACCGATCGAGCAACAAGTGTCAGTCAACATCCAGCGCGAATAGAATTTCTTTTTCAGGCTGGCTCTTTTATCAATGGCATCCCCTCCCCCTTCTATCTAATCAATCAGATTTCATACGGTGTTATGCGCATCGCTTTCTGAAACCCACTTGGAAACTCGAATAAAAATAATGCTTCCTGGACGTCACAGTTGTAGCAGACTGTGCACCGGAGCAATACAACTCGGACTAAATTTGTCAGATTTTCTTTCAGTGACGCAGGAACGAGTTCATATTGCATATTTTTGTAACAAATATACTGCAATTTATACTAATCTCCAAAATACAACAATTTGTCCACGCGAATGACAATTATTGTTTTTATTCCATTTTTAGTGCAACGGATTTTTCAGTCGACGACAGAAATTTTCATTCTGCACGATTGCTTTGTGCAAAACGAACATTTTATGGGAGTAAATTGACAATTGACAATTTACGCTGATCTTCAAAATACAACAATTTGCCAACGCGAATGACAATTATTATTTTTATTCCATTTTTAGTGCAACGGATTTTTCAGTCGACGACAGAAATTTTGATTCTAATTTGCACGATTGTGCAAAATGAACGCAATTTGTACTAATCTTCAAAATACAATACAACAAATTCTCCACGCGAATGACAATTATTATTTTTATTCCATTTTTACTGCAACGGATTTTTCAGTCGACGACAGAAATTTTTATTCTGCACGATTGCTTTATGCAAAATGAGCATTTTTATGGCAATAAATTGAAATCGAATACAGTGTTTTTACTCGGTACATGTACCTAGCCGATAAAAGTCCCAGAACTGTATATATATATACAGTTCTGGGACTTATATATACAGGGTGGGGCACCACATTTTGCCATCTAGATTTACGTCACTATTATTACGCATAGCAAACAATTTTTTAGGTGAAGTTGAATGGTTTTGAGAGGGGCACATTCTGATGGTACATTTTTTTTGTAGGTGGACGTGTAAAGGACATATGAAGGTCATTCATGGTTTTTTAAATGGAATCATATATTTTTTATTGCGTCAGCTGATGCTCCTTCATATTCTTTACAGAAAAGTATTAATCTATTTATGTAAAAAAATCATTAGTTTAGGAGGGTGTATATATATATATGTAGCAGCATATATGTGCCCATAATTATGAAAGTGGTCTGTCATATATTTCTTTCATTTTTTTACATTGAATAAATTTAGTTTAAAATCATGTCGTGTGAAATAAGTGATAAATTCATTTTTTTTTTTAATTTTGACTTAGACCACTTTCATAATTATGGGCACATATACATATACATATATAGCATATATGTTGTATATCCTGTATGTACCGAATATATTATGTGAGAATTATATTATTTGTAAAACCGTATCGCGAATTGAATTGCTGTCAGAGAAATATTTTTCGGCACGTGCGAGGAGACGAGCGGCGGGCAACAATTTTTCAAACTTATTTTTCTCGGCCATTATCGCAGCGACAGGCGAGAATTTAGACCGCGCGAGCCGCGTAAACAGAATTTTAGCCGGGAGATTATTCCCTGTTTACACGGCTTCTGCTTAGGGGACGCTCCGCAAATATAATTAACTCGGACGAGTTACGAGGCACCCGGTATTTGTCTTTAATATGGATCCACCAGCTTGTCGTCGACGTCAAAACTCGTCTCGATTTCGGCTTTAACGGTCTGCGGGAACTGTTGCGCACGGAAACGGTTCGCAATTTCAGTCGACAAAGCGAATTTCTTTTTATTAAAAAAAAATCCTTTACCAACAGCCTTATGCCTAATTACGGGTGCAATTTTTTTTTTAAATGTACCAAATATATATTTATATATATATGTATTTGTCCCATTGACAAATAGCGAAACTGTTGTTAATTACAAATTATTTTATATTACAAGCACAAAAATAGAAACGTAGCAGGAATTTTTCCAGTACAAGGTTTTGTTTAAATATACTATATGAAATTCCAAGTGCTTTTAGACGTTCCCTCGCAGCAAATTGCGTTAACAATTTTTATGTTAATCTTTGTTCGTGCCTCGTGTCAATTTATCACGTTTGTTCCTCGTTGTCACATTTTTAACTGCTATATAAAATTGTAATAGCATCGAAAATTTTGAGTTTTATCAGTTAATATAATATTTTATTATTTAACATTAGTTTCGTGGAATGCTTTGCTAAGAACTGCAAAGTTGCATGGATTTATTTGTTAATTTTGTGTTATTTGAGATTAGTTTTAAGTTTTTGCTACTGTTAATTTTTTCCTCGGTCTGTTGGCATTAAAAATTTGGTTGCCATGCTCGATAAATCGCTATTGTTCGGAGCTTTTGTCCCCGAAGCCTACGCCCACGCATCCGCGTTGTTTCCTTGTCATTAAATTCGATTGTCTCGCGCGCACGTTCTGTAATTCTTTGCGGGGTTGCGTGGGCGGAGGCTGCCGTCAGAAAGCATTTTCTCCCTTTGTCGGACACGAGGGTGGAAATAGGGGTGAGCATACAGTCCATGGAAAAAGTCTTCGTTCACCCTTCGAGATAAAGAAATTTTTTTCCAGCGGATTGTTCTACTACCCCTTTCCAAACTTAAATAACAGATTTTCAGGGAAAATAAAAATTGTCCAAGTGAATTTTAAGGAACAGAATTTAAAAGAAAGTTAACGAATTATTTATTATTTTATTTTTTATTATTAATTAAATTTTAATTTTTATTATTAATTTATTATTATTATTTTTTTATTATTTATTTTTTTTTTATTATTTTTTATTATTTATTTATTTCGTTCCATTTTTGTCATAAACAATAGAGGTAACAAGAGCTGACAATAAAGTTGGTCCGCTAAATAACATTGATTGGTTTACTGATTTAAATAATAAAAAGATGGATTTATGTGCTCGTTTAGCGTGTTTACTCGAGAGACACGAATTTATTCATAATAATTCGTATTAATTGTTGTTCCGCGCGACCCTCGATGACCAGAACTGTCCAGAAATAAGGTATCTGTTTAATAGCTCTTGTTTTGCCATAATTTTTATACGGTTTACACGCCTCGAGTGGCTCGCGGGCGTATATCGATCAGCCAATTTGTCTGATAACATTTAATTAACAAATCCCGTGGACTTCATTAACTGGCGACGCGTTACGATACACTTAATTTAGAGAAATATGGCCGTATCGGGGCCATTTTTCACCGGGGTTGAACGAACTCCCGTCTGCGATCTCTCCACGGATCCAGTATTCTTAGCTGGCATAATCAACGAATTATCAACTTATCAGGCGAAACTAAAAAAACGTGTGTTTTTTGTACTTTGCCGTTCCAATGTTACAACAATGTCATCGTGAAGTGTAAAACTGCTTATCAGTGGCTTCGTGGCCCGAGAAATCTTCGTCTTCTTTACCACTGAGTGACCTGTTCCACCCAAAATGCTAATAATTATTTCTTTTATTATTAAACAAAATTATTTCTAAAAAAAAATTATTTCTTCTATCAACTGTTTATAAATTTTTATGAAAGTTTGCTATCTCACCACGTTTCTATTTACCATTTCGATAGAGACGAATATTAAAAATAAATTGTTTCTAATATTTTGTATATAATGACATTAAGTAAAATTTAACCGAATCTAAAATAAAATAAATTTAAGTGAGGTATTTCTTCAAGATTGCAGCAAACGAATTTTTTTCGTCAGAAGAATTCCTGCTGAATGTGTCGAAAATTTTCTCTTTAAATTTCCATCAAAAAATTGTTTTAAATATTTTATATATAATGGCATCAAGTAAAATTTAACTGATTCTAAAATAAAATAAATTTAAGTGAGATATTTCTTCAAGATTGCAGCAAACGAATTTTTTTCGTCAGAAGAATTCTTGCTGAATGTGTTGAAAATTTTCTCTTTAAGTTTCCATCCAAAAATATTCGGCACACGCTTATTCTAATCAGCCGCTCTGTTCGAACTATTTTTTAACAACCGTGTTTTCTCCACGTTTCACCAAAAAAATTCGCGCGCACCTGCCTGCATGGTTTAGTGGCTCGGTCTACTATGATTTCAATATGTGCTGGCTTTGTTGCAAAACATATTGAAATTGTAGCGAATCTGACCACCGGAGCGTGCATTGGATTCCACTCAAAGAGAAATTCAAGCGGACAATAAAGATGGAGATAGCAACGCATTCATTCGTATTAAAATAATAGTACAACAACAAACTTATTCTCTATCGTAGAACAGACAAAAATTCAAAAAACCAGTTTTAAATTATATAAATCCCGACTGCAACAGTATCTCCGTAACTGTCGTATCGTCGGATCTGCGGAGCGACAGTTATGGTAGAGCTCTGCCTCTCTTTCTTTTTCGTTCTTATTTCATTAATTATCATCGTAATTGTATCGTGTTTGGTGTCATTTAAATCGGAGAAACGAGACGAATACGACTGTAAAAATTGCATAAAAAAAAAATAAAAAATTAGAAAATTTGCAATCTTTTGTTTAGGGGGGGGGTCTCACCGATACTCCCCTCCTCTGACCCCTTGCTGACTTTGTGGGGCGTGTTCGCCGCTTGACTGTTTCCCAGGGGGATCCCCCCGGTGGTGGGGATGAACTATGGACAGTTACGGTAGAGGCTTTCGCGACAGTTACGGAGGTAATACTGCAATCCTGTCCATTGCAGAGGCTTATTATTTTAGCCGAGTATTTTTTTGGAAATTTTCCGGTTTCATTGTTTGCGAGGCCGACGAAAAGCGAGCCGCGAAGGAGAAAAAAAAAAGAGAGTCGGCGTCGGTGTTGTTGCGTGCGTCGACTTATCGGTTCAACGAGCGCATGCGGATAAAGTTGCGTAAGTGAGCGGTGACAAGCAAAGTTATTCCGTTCAATGATCAATTTGTCGAGCGGGCAATACGCTGGCGAACGCGACCCGTTGCTCGGCCGCGCCGCTCGGCTCTATTTGGAGCGAATCTCGCAAAAGGTTCGCGATAACGACGCGATTTTCGACTTAACCGCTCAATCGACTCGATCGAATGCCAAACGGCTCGGACACGGCCTGTCGGCGTGTTCGATTTGAATCGATCCCGGTCAGGTTTCACCCGTGGAGGAGAAAAAAAAAAACACCGTTTCTGCAATCGTGTTCTCACTCGCCGCGCAAAACCGAATCTAGACCAAACCGGAGAGCAATTTTAATGCAAATCGGTAGCCGGCTCTCGTGCACACAACTTTTCATACAAATTCCAACGGGACCGGGACTAATTCGAATTGTTCTAGTCGAATGCGAGACAATGATTAGATAATATTAGGCACTGGATAATAATAGTATTTTACAGGGTGTCCCAAAAATCTGCTTCCTTCAGGGAGATGATTCCCAAGGTCATTTGAAGCAACTTTTTCCTTTGCGGAAATCTTCTCCGTGGCTTCGTTAAAGAGTTATTGAAGAAAAACACGGGCCAATCGGAGCGCGGTTACAGCGGACAAGCCCCGCCTTTGATAACGGCGCGCGCAACGGGAGGCGGAGTTCGCTCGCTGCACCCGCGCCCTGATTGGACCGCGTTTTTCGTTAATAACTCCTGAACGAAGCCACGGAGAACATTTCCGCAAAGGAAAAAGTTTCTTCAAATGACCTTGGGAATCATCTCCCTCAAGGAAGCACATTTTCGAGATACCATGTAGAAATTTGTTGACAGAAAATACGTTGATTGTAATTCTGCTTGCTGGGGTCGATAAGATTTGTTGCAAAAAAAAAAAGATATGGTAATACCGTGAAAATGATGCGAGAGAATTGGATCACTCCCATCAGTGTTGCTCGTCGTTCTATTGCGTGCAGTGTCTCGCGTACTCGAACGCACGTACTCGCTAACCGTAGAAAGGCAAGGCCTTGATATTTCGTATAATATGCTTTGAGAATTATCTGCTGGGGATTGGTGCAGGCCTGGTTTCAACTGTCTTTCTCTCTCTCTCTCTCTCTCTTTCTTTGCCTCTCGCTCAAGTTTTCTCGCGGCGGACCGATATCCGCAGGCCTGTGCTCGCCCAGACAAAAGTATCGCGACACTAACACGAGAGGGAGCACGGTCGCGTTACGCCAGCCGATTTTTACGAAACTTGCGCGGGACAGTCGGCTCACGGGAAAATATTCGGCACGGTTTCTTCTTTCATCGTTCAGCCCTGGAAATTCAGGGTTAAGAGGGTAAGCAACCCTGTAAGCCTAATAAAATGGAGTGGATCTAACATTTTTTTTCGCGTGCAAAGATACTGTAGAAAAAAAAGATTTTTTGGGGGAACATTAAGCAACACTCCAGCTCCACTGTCATATTTTTTTTACTACATAAAATTACAAAATGGCGGAGTTACATATTCTTTGTGTTCCAGTCACTTTTACCGCAAGCCAGCAAGGTTTTGCTGGACATGGAGTCAGATAATGTTATACGACTCCTCCATTTTATAATTTTATGGAAAAAGAAAAATATGAGAATGAAGCTGAAATGTTGCTTAATGTCCCCCCAAAAAATCTTTTTTCTTTACAATACCTTTATGTTCTAAAAAAAATGTTATATTTACTCCATTTTATGGGGTGCATAGGGTCGCATGGCCCCTTAATGATAAAAGTATTTTTTTTTAAATAGCCGGTGCAGGGCAGTACATTTTTTTTGTAAATTGTGCATTTTCGAACAGAATTATTTGTTTGCACACTCTAAGAAGCAATGAACAAATGAAAAGCATTTCCAGCATATTTCATTGCATGTTACAAAGCATTTGCATTATTTTTTACATCGTTGTAGGAAGGTTTTTAATAGAATTGGATCATGTTTTACACAATACATAGTCGTAAAGTCAGCTAGCTAGTAAAAATCGATAGTACACAAGACCTGTTCAGCGTCTCAATCAGAAAAGGAATTTTATTGATTCAAACATAAAATGGATTTTATTGATACGAACGTAAAGTGAATTTTATTGATTCTAGCAGCAAAGCACAAACTTAAAATGCCGAGATAAGACAGTCTCGAGCAACATTTATTTTGATTATTTATCTGAATTTCCGGTGTACTTTCGATATCCTCCGATTAACGTATTAAAAAGATGTTCCCGTAAATATACAATTTTATTTCTAACCGTGCACAGTGCAATTTGAAATAAATTATTTGCTATTTACATATTTGTGCACGTGTACACATGCTCGTACACGTGCTGCCTTGCAACAAAAAAGAAAAAAGTGAGCTTTTTACAAATACAAAGCAGATATCGATTCCAGGTTCTACGGCAAAACATGCTAGCGTGCAACTTGTTTGTTTAAACGTTTCAGTTTATTTCGAGACATTTCGCGATCATTGACAACCGTATGGTCCCACGTGTCCGATAAACGCGAGATTGAATATAACATATGCGGTGCATAAATTATGCTTACTGGTTTCTGGAATGCTCGTGTTCAAGGAATACCGGTCACTCGGTAAATAGTTATTTAACGATTACAAGACGAGAAATTTTTCATCGGTTGGATGGCTGGCTGACTTGGCTGATTACCCTTCGCGCAAGATAAACAGGTGGATGAGAAAACGCATGAAATTATTACGACAAGCAACAGGCTGAAAATGTCAAGCTTATCGATTCCCCGGAATTAATAGATTTACCGTAATTAACGCTCGATGTTCGTCGTTCCTTTATGTTCGACGAAAAAAAAAACTGTTAAAACACGATTTTTTGTTCGGTAAAACCGGAAATATTGTCGTCTTTCGGTAAAATAATTATTTCGCGCAACATTCGCCGAGCGAGAAGATAAAAGTTATTCGATTAAACGAAAAGAGCTTTCATGATAATTTTCAACCCCCCGAAACTCAATTACAACGGCTCGGAGTAAAATTACAGGTTCCTGGTTTTACACTTTTAACAGTTTCTTAATTAATCGAAAAGTTTAGGAACGTGAATGTAAGCTTCCTATAATTGCATTATTTCTTGAGCATAGAGTATCTTGAGTGGAAAGATAATTAATTAACAATTGCCTATTTAATTTCTCACATTCGTAATCGACGCAGGAAAATTTTCATTTCGCACAACGATCCGCAGTCTAATTAATAACGAGAGGTGTACCTGTAATATCCAATTGCTTATCAATTAACTGTGTTATTAACCTCCGTTGCCGAAATCTCATCGAACCACGATCATGGTTGATCAACGTCTTACCTGAAACATTGAAATAAATCGAAATTAATTTCCAGAACAGCCAGACGCATTAAGATTACAGAACATGTAACGTGTTGTTTTTTTTTTTTCTTGCAATTAAAGGGGACAAATTTTTAACGAAATTATCACAGCTCAACAATAAGCAATTTTTCGAGTAATTAGTGTTCGGATACATCTCGGATCCACAGGTAATCGATCCAGGGAACGGCGGAAAGGTCGTTGCAGAATGTCCAACACTCCCTCAGTCAAAAATCCGACGGCGCTCGATCGATCGGTTAAATCGCGTAGGCCGCGAAAGGAAATCATCATAGTAATCGCGGCGATCGTTACACGCCTGGAGGCTTTCTCGACGGTGAAATACCATGCAGAAATTCCGCGTCCCTTTCATCGAAGCTCCAATCATCCTCGGCGTCGCCGTTGCTCCGTGGTAGTACGTAAAAGCGGACGCAAGAAAGTACATCGTGTGCCGGACTACGCAACGTTTTCTTCTCTCTCCGTTGCGCAATCAGCGACACGGTCACGCGGGCTAATCTACCAGAACAGATAATACACCGACGACGTCGAATTAACGATCTGTTGTTTCGCTAGAGCGGATCCGGCCGCTTCGCTGAACCTCCCGGACTCGAACAGTAGCCTTCGACCTATTCGAAGACGAAATTTGCATTGAGTTTACATTAAGGGACTATATTGTTGTGGGGCACCGGCCTGAGGAAACTGGATGCTCGCGAGCATTCGACGCTCGAGCCCTATCCCCACTACTCCCTGGAGTCGCAGTAGTGGGGATACGAGCGCCGTAGTGGGGCTAGCGACTCATGCGCAGTCCACTCTTGAGCTCTCTCCCCACCAAGGCGCTCCGACTCCCGCGAGCTTCAGTAGTGGGGGTAACGGCTCGCGAGCAGTCTACTCTTGAGCTCTCCCCACCAAGGCGCTCCGATTCCCGCGAGCTCCGATAGTGGGGGTAGCGGCTCGTGAGCAGTCTACTCTTGAGCTCTCTCCCCACCAAGGCGCTCCCCACCAAAGCGCTCCGATTCTCACGAGCTCCGGTAGTGGGGGTAGCGGTTCGTGAGCAGTCCAGTCTTGAGCTCTCTCCCCACCAAAGAGCCCCGATTACCACGAGCTCCGGTAGTGGGTATAGCGGTTCGTGAGCAGTCTACTCTTGAGCTCTCTCCCCACCTAGGCGCTCCGATTCCCACGAGCTTCAGTAGTGGGGGTAGCAGCTCCTGAGCAGTTTACTCTTGAGCTCTCTCCCCACCAAGGCGCTCCCCACCAAAGCGTTCCGATTCTCACGAGCTCCGGTAGTGGGGGTAGCGGTTCGTGAGCAGTCCAGTCTTGAGCTCTCTCCCCACCAAAGCGCTCCGATTCCCACGAGCTCCGGTAGTGGGGGTAGCGATTCGTGAGCAGTCTACTCTTGAGCTCTTTCCCCACCTAGGCGCTCCGATTCCCACGAACTTCAGTAGTGGGGGTAGCAGCTCCTGAGCAGTTTACTCTTGAGCTCTCTCCCCACCAAGGCGCTCCCCACCAAAGCGTTCCGATTCTCACGAGCTCCGGTAGTGGGGGTAGCGGTTCGTGAGCAGTCCAGTCTTGAGCTCTCTCCCCACCTAGGCGCTCCGATTCCCGCGAGCTTCAGTAGTGGGGGTAGCAGCTCCTGAGCAGTCTACTCTTGAGCTCTCTCCCCACCAAGGCGCTCCCCACCACCGCTCTCCGATTCCCGCGAGCTACAGTAGTGGGGGTACAACCGCAGTAGTGGGACTAGTGTCTCGAGCGTCGGCAGCTCGTGAGCGGTCAGTTGTGGGCATCAGGCCCGTAAATCTTTGCCCTCTAAATGGTACAAGACAGCTCATTTTTTCAAATGTAATTGAACGCTGCCGCGAGAGTATTTAGGAAGGGTTGTACTAGCGATTTCTGTAACAAAATTGATTTTTAGGACTCGTTACATGAAGTTACTCCTCGGGAACGATGGTTGGTGGATCACTGGGGAGCACTCGGAGCAAATCACTATTGTTCGACCGCGAAGGATAACCGTGCACGTGGCAGATGGATGCGCCAGCATCGCGAATGTGTAACGCTGACGGCCGCTGGAACTGATCGGCCGGCCAATTTCCAAGCTGCTGGATTCATCACTTTCGCGTGCCGTATCTGCGGACTCGTGAAAGGCCGAGTGGATCGGGTTGTGTAATCGCAGACGATTTTTTAATGCTTTCGCGACGGGTTTTGAAATAGGCGACGACGCTAAGCCGCGGGTCCGGCGAAGACGAACCTGATTGGTCCTTCAGTGGGTTGGACATTGAGGAACAAAGTTGTTATAAAAATTCAATTTTTTAACTTTCTTAAGAAGTATGTATAAAAAGCATGACTCTTGGCCGGTGGTTCTTAGGGTGCGAGAGAAGTTTCGAAATATATTTTTCGATAAATAAATTATCTTGCAACAGATGTACTATTATAAATGAAGACTTTCATAAATGAGCACTTTTTTCAAGTGGGTACCGATCACTGAAAAGGTTAAGGAACCACTGCTGTATACTAACTGCCGGTAGGCTAAGTTTTTGACGAGACAACCTGGCCTCACATAGCTAGTTGGCGTTATGGAACGTGCGAATCGTTCGCGAGGCCTTGATCCACAAATAGCACCAGCCTGGTAATAATACCGCACGAAAATCAAAGACCTGCGTTTTTCTTGTGTGATACTAACCGATTCGGCCTGATCTCTGAACCCGTCTAATTGGAGAAAATGCAGAGTGGAAAACTGCAGCTGCAAGACTGGGTAACTAGACTGTGCATTTTATGCATTTATGATAGAAATTAGTGAATCAGTGAAGACATTTTTTAGTATTAGACAATTTTAATTTTGTAACTGTTTGTAAAAGTTTATAATCTTACAGAACTCGTTCGTGTCGTCTGTAATTTCAAGATGCAAGAGCTACACATGCACACGTCACAGATGGGGTGTAAGATGGTACATATTTACACCTGTGCCATCACACCTCTGCGATTTGATTGCACAGACGTCTGATCACATCGAGGGGCTGTTCGATCAGACGAAGTTTGCACAGCGTATCACATAATATCAAATAATCGTATCGCATATCAAATAATTATAATTAATTTATTTTTTCATTTTAATTTATTACTATTTATCATTCATTTTCTAATTAATCTGGGAAATAATTGGTTCGACTTCAGTCCACACCTAAATTTAATTTTCTAGTAGCTAATTCCAACAACTGCATAGGCCACCCCGTATACAAAGAGAGGGAAGAGCCTCTCCTCTTTCTCTGACGTCATTTGCCCGAGGCGTTGCCCCAGGGAGCAATCCAAGGCGCTCCTGGGGCAAAGAATGCATGTTGCGCACACTTCAACTGAATCCTGGAGGATAACATAAAACGAATAAATTCAAAAAGTTTGTACAAATGGCTGAACACTGTTCGGGACACACGTTTTTTATACCTTACGAATATTTATTTAAACAATTAACTCTTCTCCGGGGAAAATGATTGCTTCGAATTGTACCAACAATTCTTAACTTGCATGGTGATATGCATTCCCTTATGGGTCAAGGTCTTGCTAAATACCCCTAAAAGTGTGTTCTTATTTTATTCAACAATTACCGGGGAAAAGAAATTTTGAATTGTAGCAATAATTTTAAACTTGCACGGTGATATGCATTCCCTTAAGGGTCAAGGTCTCGCTAAATGTCCCCTACAGATATATTCTGATATTATTCAATAATTGCTGGAAAAATGAAATTTTGAATTCGACTAATAATTTTAAGCTCGCACGAAGGGGTGCCCCCTGGATTCCCGAAGTAATCGGAATAATGTTGCAGGCATAAATTCCTGAGACAGTTCGCACAACTCTGTGCAGTTCGTCCCGTGTTCTAGTTGCAACGGGACGATGTCTCTCCCATGGGATCAATGGGTCATTGCCCCGTGACTGCAGCATCGGAACAGGGCGGCAGGGACACGGAGCCAACCCATGGAAAAGTGTTTCTCAACACCCTGCCCGACCCGCTTCTACATAAATAATAAAACAATTCTCACAGGAAAAAAGGAAAATCGTTTCTTTGGCCGCGGCTCGTCCGATAGCATCGCGAAATATGAGAATTTTCTGGTTTTCGCGTTGCACACCTCGATTAACACCGCGTTTTCTAATTAACGGATCGCGTGGATGTGGAAACCTATGCGCGCGTAGAAAACAGGCCCCGGAACAATACATAGCTTTCCTTTGATTCTCCGACTTTGCCTCTCGAACTGAACGCATTATCTACCGACAATTTTTTAACGCATCGTCTCTATAGACAAAGACTTTTTAATGGATCCCTCAAGAGCAACAAACATTTTACTGGTAAACCAACACGTCATCCCCAGTCGTCTAATATAAATAAAACACCATCTATGGTGCTAGATCAGACCTGTGTAATTTTCAAAATCCATTAATTTTTTTTTCTCCTATATAAAATTATAAGAAAATGAATATGTTCATGATGTTTAAATTTGCTGAAAAATTCAGGTCTCAATATTTTTCAATTTTACAATTAATCTAGACAAAATTTCTCAGACAAATTTCCAAAAAAGTTACTAATTATCTAAGTTCTCAGCTTCCTTTGTCTCCTTCTTGTGACAGAACAGAGAAATAAATAACAATATTTATTACAATATTCTGATGGTTCCAAAAAATTTTTTGGTGCAGTAAACACATTAGACCTGCTGCCAAAAATATTTCACTGGGACCCCAACTCGTTTTTCAAAAGGTAAAATATTTCATATGGTTATGATGAAAATTGTGTAAAAATGGAGCTGCATCCTTTGCTGTTGCAAGTCCTCGGATTGAATGCATGGGAATTAGATAATAATTGGTTCACTTACCCAGTGAAACACATTTCTCAGCCGGCCATTCGATATCCTGGAAGTGCGTATCGCGCAGTTAATAAGAACCGAGTGAAAGTGCGCAGGATATTGATTACGCGGCGCAGGATTTTTTGGAGCACCGACATCTTTGTGCGGTTTTGATTTTTCGTAATGCACCGCCGGCCAAGTATTATTTGCCTCGTTGCGCGGAAACGATGACGCAACGGCGGGGGAGTGAACGACATTTTCGATGATGATGGTGACGCCGTTTTAAAAATAACAGGCCCGTGACGATTAGTGAGCGGTCCAGATACACTCGCTGCTAAAAGTCCTGCTGGTGCAGCTGCACGCAATATTTATATTTTTAGCCGGTTCGGTACCCTGCAAATTTTTCAACGTTCGACAAAAAATACCCGGAAAAATCTTCGTTTTGAAATTCAAATTCGAAGATAAAATTAAGACTTATATTCGTCGATTTATTCAATAACATATTTTCCACATTTTTTTCTATTAGTTTTTGCCAGTTTAACTGTTGAACAATCCTATGAATAAATATCTTAATTTTATCTTTGAATTTTGCGTTCCGTCCCGTGACATAGATCGTGTAGGACTACTATTTTTGAGGGAATAGGCGAGCTGACTAAGATCGTGTAGCTCCGTTCGGCTTAGATCGAGACCTTACTGTAGAAAGTGTGTAGCTTTAATTATTTTCTAGTATCTGATTAAATTGGAAGAAAATTGACATCTTTTTTGTTAATAGTGACTATGGTGCTGCTAAGAAAGTATAGTGACGTATGCTTGTATAGTGACTTAGAGTGACACGAAAAGCCACATCGAACGAGTAACTTCATAATTTCGTAGGCGTCGTTAGCTAATAATAATCATGGTTTGGAAAAGTTCAATCTATAATTATGCAATTACCTACGTGCACAATGCATCCAATTAAAAGACATGGTAGTCTCTAAATAGTGGTCTCAAATCAATTTATGCGTTTCCACAGTTACAGGTATAATTGAAAGCAAAGTTCGCGTTCGATTAGCTGGTATGTGTGACTTTGAAAATGTGAAAAAATGTTCTCAGTTTGTTCGATAATCACCGAATAAAAAATTTTTTTATTTCGCCAACAACGTGCAGGTTAGTACCCGTAACTATGAAAACTGTAATGATTACATTGTGACACGATAAAATACATTTAACAGTGTAACAATATTAATTATGAACTTTCCGGAATTTTCTCCACACTTTTTCAAAGACACGTCCATTTTTCAAACAACAATGAAACTGTCGTTTTTTAGTCGTTCGGCGATCCGAGGCTCGAGGAAAAAAGTGGCAATAAAGAGCGCGGAACGTCGCGCTGCGATAAAAAAGAAAAAAAGTACTTCAAACAGAGCCGCGTGTATTTCGCTGGAACTCGCGTAATTGACAACGCAAAGTCAGTCGTTAATGTCAACGTACACGGTAATGTATGCCACGTGCGATTCTGTTTAAACACCAGCTGCGTGTTGGGGGTCAAATGTTTCTGAGCATATCGGGTCCCTGATAACCGCTTCCCGCAATTTAGGCGATATATTTGCATTTAGCCTAACCGTAGGCACCGAATTATTGTGGTCAATTAACTGTACAATGCTCGTGACAAATATATGCGGATTTGTCCGCAGGGGCGTGGCTTCGTGCCCATGGGGGCGTGGCTTAGTTCCCACAAGGGCGTGGCTTCGCGCCCGGGGGCGTGGCTTCTTAACCCGCCGTTCTATATATGCCCTGATCTATGTTAATGTCAATTTACTTTCGTGTATTAGACTGATAACTATTATTAATTGCAATGATTAATAACATCCACCATATGTTCACACGGTTCGAAACGTCTTCAACGGGGTTGAAACGTGAATTATGTAAATACATATTTACAATACCGACGTCTCCCGCGAATAAGTATAATAAATTGATACCGACCTACTAACCGCAGTATCTAACAATGCGAACCGGAAAGACAATGTTATCTTATCGCAGCAGATAGCGTGCTAAATCGAATAAATAAGCTGTTTACGTTGGAAATACTTTATCCAGGATTACAGAAACGTAAATCATGCATACGAACCAACGGGGAATCACTGAACACACAAGATAACAGAATCGATATTCGAAACGAGTTATGCAAGGTAGAAATTTTCGAAATCGATCGAGAAACAGAATTTAAAGAAAATTGTATTTGTTCTTCTAACAATTTCACTAAGTTGGAACGTAATTTGTTGACTTAAAATATATGTAATACCGGGTGTCCTATATTTTCAAAATATGCCATAAACGCAAATCCCTGGTGCATTGGTGTCGATCAACAGCGTACAACAAATAAACCTAAATGTTTACAAAATGAGACGCGCCGAGCAATTCCCATTCAATATTCCGTTGAATCGACGATGTACCAGCTTTAATTAGAAAGTAATCACGAATTTATGAACGTCAATTAAGACGGGATTATCGTGCGCAAGACTAAATCATTATGCGCAGTTGCTATGCACCGAGGTTCATCCTTCGCGTTTAACAATTTCAGGTTGTGTAATTAATCAACGATGTACTGTTAATCGGCCACGGTATTTTCTCGAACATAACCTCGTCGATAGGTCAACGAATTTTCTCGATCATCGGAAACTTCTTGCTACTCGAAATTCAAACTAGTATTATCTGCGAAAGAAAATATTTGTTAGTAAATAGTTGGCGGTATAGAGTGGTAAAAATTTTGCAAGTTAATTATAAAAAACGGATGCGGGGCTCATTGGTCAGGGGGCACGCCTTATGCCGCTCTATTGGCTGAAGCGGTAGCACATACTATACAGCGTGTGACGTCAACGGTAGAAATGGGCGGAGCGAGGGAGGGGCCTATTGGCCCTTGTACCGCCCCGCGAGACTTCTTATGGAGCGTGGAATGTAAAATTGTGCTTGTTCTTTTTCTAATTTTGACAAAAATTTTTGACAAAAATCTGTAGGCGAAACATAAATTGTCTTAAAATGGTTCCACCATTCTAGTATCAACACAAAATGTGAGAGATTGTAAAAAAACGGTTCGCAGTATCGCCGGGACGCCTGGCGCCGTAAATTTCGCCTTCCATTTTATCCGCACGAAAAAATCGTCGGGTTTAGTCGTGCATAAAACAGACACGAGCTGCTCCGAGGTTCATTTTGCAGAAAGATGATTTTTTGTCGGCCGCGATGGTTCGCATTTCTCGCGTACCGGCGGAATTCTCTCGTAAATTGCCTTCTTCCGTATTGTCAGAGACGGTGCTTCAGCCGCGGGGAAAGTTTTTCCAATCTCCTGCGACGACGTTGAATCCGCGATGCAGGATCGCCGTGGATCGCTCGATCCGATCGCGAGACGCAGCACGCCGTTACATCTCGCCGCGAAGGCCGCGATAAATTTCTCTCGTCTGGCCTAGGAGTGTGGAAAAGATGCACCTGTGCACCCGAGTATGCAGACGCGCTGCAGCGGTTCCCAAACTTGCCACTCGATGCCATAATCGACCCTTAACCCCTCCCACTACTATTTATTTTGCAGTTATTTCTTGCGTTCAGAATTTCGTACAGAAGAAAAGAAAGTTTATATTTATTGTATAATTATCTTTTCTCCAGAGATTGCACAAGGTGTCCCAAAAATGTTGTACTTTCACGGGATGATTCCTGAGGACATTCGAAGCAACTTTTTCCTTTACGAAAATCTTCTCCGTGGCTCCGTTGAAGAGTTATTAACGAAAAACATGAACCAATCACTGACTCCGCCTCGGCCAAGGACAACGCCGCGCGCAGCGGGAGGCGGAGTCCGTCGCTGGAGCCGCGCTCTGATTGGACCATGTTTTTCGTTAATAACTCCTGAACGGAGCCTCGGAGGACATTTTCGCAAAGGAAAAAATTACTTGAAATGACCTCGGGCATCTCCCTTTTAAAAGGGAAGTACAATGTTCCTGGTACACCC
Organism: Seladonia tumulorum; assembly: GCA_913789895.3. NCBI lineage: Eukaryota > Metazoa > Arthropoda > Insecta > Hymenoptera > Halictidae > Seladonia > Seladonia tumulorum. The sequence goes on from OU565280.1 coordinate 9,538,508, forward strand.
TGTGTATTACCGGTAAAAGAGACTATTTCACTTTATAGAAATAAGAAGAATGTGTATATCCAAATTTTTAGGCATTCTTCTGATAATATAGACCCAAAGAAATACATTTTTAGATTAGTTCCACGCGAAATATTTTAAAGAAAATTAATAACACGTTGGGTAGACTCTGTTCAGAATCTTCCGATGTATGAAATCAGTGCCGCACAGGTCGAGAACACGAAGAGGATGTGACACGTCTTGCGGTCATTGGTAAAAATAGTAACACTGGCGGTCAGACACAGCAGAGCACCGCTAGTTAAGGTCAGGATATTTGTAGACGTCGATGAAAGTGGTGCCACTTGGTAATGAAGGCGAACCCATTCGAAGATTCGAACAATGGAGATAGAACGAGATACAGTGGCACGCAAAAGTATTATCCGAACGCTCCCTATTCAAACTTCCAACAATAAAACCGCACAGTTGCTTTCATTAGCTGTGGAAATAAGTTCCTTCCAGTTACTTTGAAAAAAAAATTATTTTTTTTTAAATCTTTTTAAATCAAGGAACAATTTAAATTGCTGCTTCTCGAACAAAACTCTTCGGTATGAAAACACGAATGTTGATCACGGCATTTTATCGGAACGGATTACATTATCAATAAGATCTCGTCGCCAGATCACTTGATCAATTCGTGCTTTAAAATGAGTCTCCATTTCTGGCCTTGTGTACAACTCGCATGAACGATCGAGACAACACGCTCGTTCGCGGACTTCGTTTACCTTGCCAGGATATGTTTCCATTTGCGCAAGATTACCCTCGAGCATCTCGAGCGCGATGGATGAGGGATTTGCATGTAAACTACCGCGAACAGAGCGTAGCTAATATAAAGTATAAAGTCGCCATTCCAGTCTTCATCCACCGAGAAATCGCATTCTTTCGCGAGAAAGACTCTCCGACAATTTATCGCCTAACTCTTTCAGCGATTCAAGTGACATTAATTGCGTCCATATTGTACGATGGTAATATTGCTGAGGCGATGAATATATTGACAGCGAGATGGAGGTGTTGATTAAGATTCTCAAAAATGACACACCGGGTGTCGCAAAAATGTTGTACTTCCTTGGAATGATTCTTGACGTCATTTCAAGTAACTTTTTCCTTTGCGAAAATCTTCTCCGTGGCTCCGTTTAGGAGTTATTGACGAAAAACGCGGACCAATCAGAGCGCGGAGGACGGACTCCGCCTCGGTCAAGGACAACGCCGCGCGCAGCGGGAGGCGGGGTCTGTCGCCGTAGCCGCGCTCCGATTGGTCTGTGTTTTTCGTTAATAACTCATAAACCGAGCCTCGGAGAACATTTTCGTAAAGGAAAAAGTTGCTTCAAATGATCTCAGGAATCATCCCTAGGAAGTACGACATTTTTGGGACGACCTGTAGATATTCGTGTAACTCGGAGCCTCGAGTTTTCGCTAATATGCTAATTAGCTTCCATTTCAAGGGACAAAAATAGTTTTCTTGTTTTAATAGTGTCAATAAACCGATGATATTAAAGTTTATTACTCGTAAAAAATGTATTTTTGCCATAAAAAACCGCAGTCTAACAATCATTCTTTCACTATGTCATTCTTTGATCACATAAATGTCGGTACTACGTAAAAACGATTTAAACGTCAAAAAATTGTTTATACAAGACTGCGCACAGCATTTTCTGTGACGGTGAGTGTACAGACTTTTTGGAGCAATCTTTTTTTGTGCACCCACTAGTACGTTCACCGTCACCGGGAATTCGTGTCAACGGTTCTTTACGCGAGAAAAAGTTTGAACGGGAGGGAGGGAGGCGATGGAAAAATTAGTGGAAAAAACGTTGGTGGACGTTGACATATACCGAGGCATTACAGTGGTCGATCCAAGCTGAATTCCATTTAAAGCCCGTTTGAATTAGCAATGGCGAGGCGGCCGTTTGGGTAGACCAAAGTGGTTCTACCTTTCGCTTAACCTTTTCTTCATTCACGTTACTTTCACGTACGATCGCCGACCCCCGATGTCGGTGACAAAACGTTATTCTATTTAAAGATCAGTCCGGTTATCGATGTCGACGGGCAACTGTAACGAAGAATGCCTGCGACGTGGGCGGCTGCAAAAACCGTTTCGAACCGGAGAGAACAAAGTGACGGCCGACGAACCTAAGCGCGCCGATGGAACCATTCAAAACTCACTATCGACAAAGAATCGATTCTGGGCCCATCGATCCCTGTGATCGATCGACCTCCGCCTATCCTCTTCGTTTCTCCCAAACTTTTTCGTTTATAGAAATTACTAAACGAAGAATTTTCAGTCAATTTTTGATAATTTTTGTTTCTATTAAAACATTAGCATCGCGGAATTTGTTTAATTCGTTTGTTATATAATTTACGAAGAAACGTTAACGTGTTATTCTTGTGGCCATTGCTTTCTCAATCGAGTGAAATTAATGTGAACACGAACCAGTATTAATAAATACTGCATTGCAAATTAATGCAAATTTAATTATTGACAGGAATATTAAATCCAGCGGATTTAAATTTCCCGCTTTAATGCTCGGACTGGCTACCAATTTATGGATAAAATTTGTCCTTCGTTCTATTAAGATTTCCTCGCAATTATAAATAATTGCAACATCCACGATTCGCAGTCGAACTTTCCCGAAATGGCGCGACGGTCCGCCATCTTTTTCCAGCATTAGAATTTCGTCAGAAGAAGAAACATGTCGGCGATCGTTAACCACAGCTCATTACCGTATGCACGCGGGCAATTATAGTACGCGGCCAAGGAATACCGGAGGAGCTTTCACTGGAAGATGTTCTGCCGGCTTCCGGTAGCATAGTGACACTTTTTAGTGGGACGTTGTTCCATTTGACTTTATAATGCGCGCCGTGTTTCCGGTATGCAACGGCCATTGCGAATTTCAATCGAATGCACGCGATCGAATATGGCCGACCCGCGCGCGTTCTGGACTTTGTGCAATTATCGCGGCCGCGAACGATTTTCTGCGTGAACAATCTGTCGACCGGTCGCTAATCGCTGCGTTAACAAATACAATTCTTTCACGTGACCACCGATTTTGCAATTCAAACGAGCATCAAAACCGAAATAAATAAAAAATAAATGAAAAAATAAAATGAAATGAAATAAAAGAGAAACATCATCGGATTATTATCAACATTATTGTTACATACAGGGTGTCCCACATAAATGATAACACCTAAATATCTTTCGTATTTACAGTCGTATCAGAAAACTTCAGAGGACAAAGTGACATTATTGCAGGAGGCCATTTTAGTGGTGAAGAAAAAAAATTTTTTATGTCGTGTTTTTTAATGAAATTTCAAGGTCACCGATGTTTTTTTAAATGGAATAGTATATTTTTTTACGATAGCATGATAGACAATAAAAAACTGAATTTAGTGGATACCACCTTTTTGACCTTGAAATGACCTTGAGCAAGAATAATGTCCTTGACCAATGTCCTTAATGAATTCTCCGGTACGGAGAATAATTGTTAATCGAAACACGTTCCAAATGTCAACATGTAAATACGTGGACATATTGGGTTCTATGTTAAGTAATTAATTTATTCTGCAAGCTTAACCTGGCATTTCCAATTATAAATAAACTGCGGATAAAACATATATTATAAAAATAATTTCGAGACTTTAAAAACATCGGTATACTATTTTCCGATTACTAAAATTATTAATGGCAAAATTGCTGGCTTCCACTTCTCGAAATTAAGGCAAACAATTTTTATTTTCCAAAAATGCCCCACAGTCTAATTATTGAACACCGGATTTTATTAAAACCAGCAACAAAGTAATTTTTGTAAAATGGAGCAGCCGGGTGCTCGAAGCTTTTCATACTGTTTCACACGTTTCGAGGGAAAATAAACGGGTTGTTCGACGCGTCACGAACGATAACCGGCAGCATTGAAACAGAAACGTTTCCAAGCAATTGCATAACATTTTCGTAACACCTGCGTCATCAGGACATCTGAGTTAATTAATTCAATAATCCAGAGGAGTTTATAGCACCTCGAGCGAGCGGGACACAAGCGAAAATTATTAAAAGTTTATACGTGTACGGTTGGTGGGTTGCTCGTTATGTTATCAGACGCGCTGGCAGCTGTTGTCATAACTTAGCGACTCCACCGAACGTATGTTTCTGACCACCGGGTTTCAAAAACAAATTTCTACAAATTCGTATCAACGCTAAATCTGACCTACAATTATTTTTACAAACAATTTACTCGACTTTTAGAAAACGCGATACCGTACTTTCTAAATAAAAAAAAAAAATTAATAAATCAATTTCATGCCTAAAAACTAATTTTATTTTCTCTTTCAAACGAATAATGTTTGTCCGAGTCCGAGTAGCAATCGGCAGAATAAAAGCGTAATTAAAGAAATAAGCGTAATAAAAGAAAAAAATGTAATTACGATATTATTTTTCCGAGTCATATTGTTATCTGGCTTGGTCCCTCGCGCGAATTATCTGGGCGACTGGTTTGTACTGCCATAAATACACGATATAGCAACGGTGTGCTCGTATAGTTCGACTGTAAAAACATCCAGCTTCGATAACCGTTTCGCCGTGTTATCAGCACCTATACATATTATCCGTGATTCGCGGCCGTCGGAATAATCGAGATCACGTTAATATTCATCGGCCGAGCCTAACCGCGCTCTCGCTTTATCTCCGGCGACGTCCGGGAGACGTCCGCGAGACGTTCCTCTAGCGCACAGGATATCGACGGAGAACAATGTCGGCTGCCCACGCAGGATCCAAGTTTTCTCTGAAGCGGACCGATCGATACCTCGCCGCCGGAAGTCATCCTTTAGTTTCGAAACTGACGTCACGCCCGGATGTCTCGTGGGCGTGTGCGGCAGCTACAGAGATATTCCGGTTTTTCATTTTCAAAATATTTATTTTTCCCTTTTGACACCTTTTGTTCGACTCTTACAATTACCGGATATTCGAAATTAGTTTTTAAAATTTTTTTACAGTAACCGCCGACCCGTCTTTTGAATTTTTAAAAATTGTGAGTGCACCTCAAATAGTAATAAATGCGTGTGAAAAATTCCAATGCAAGGGGTTCGACAGTTTTCTCGAAAAAAATTCCCAAAAATTGTGTAATTTGGCAGTGGAAGCCAGGATACTCCCTTGAAGCATGCTCTATAAAAATATATGTAACTCTTGCAATTTTCATTGTTCCCACTTTTAAAAAATCAAGAATGCACCTCAAGTACCAATAAATATGTACGCAAAATCTCAATTCGAGAGGTTCAATAATTCTCCCGAAAAAAATTCCCAAAATTGGGTAATTTGGCTCTGGAAGTCAAGATACCCCCTAAAAATCTGCTCTATAAAAATATATGTAACTCTTGCAATTTTCATTGTTCCCACTTTTAAAAAATCAAGAATGCACCTCAAGTACCAATAAATATGCACGCAAAATCTCAATTCGAGAGGTTCAATAATTCTCCCGAAAAAAATTCCCAAAATTGGGTAATTTGGTACTGAAAGCCAGAATACCCCCTAAAAACATGCTCCATAAAAAAATATATAACTCTTGCAATTTTTCTTGTTCCTACTTTTAAAAAATTATGTATGCACCTCAAATGCCAATAAATATGTACGTAAAATGTCAATGCAGGAGGTTCAACAGTTCTCGCGAAAAAATTTTCAAAAATTGGCAAAGTCACTGGAATCCAGAATGCCCGCTATGAAGGAGTCTTTTCGAAGAAATTGTTTCGAGCGTACACGGTGTTGTCTTATTGTTTACGAGGTCGGTGTTTTTACAGAATTCTCGACACTGGAGTTCGGTCGCAGGTCCATGTACGAAGACAATAAACAAACATTATCGTCGATGTACTGTCTAGTTCGAGACTCGTAACCGGAAGGTCACGTTTTTTCCATAACACGCGATGACTATGCCGCGCGTGGACAAACGTGAAATAATATTCGAGACGAGATTGTGTGAAATGGGTGTATTATCTCCACGATACACCCGATAACCTTCCGTCCGAAAAATAAGGTTCTATGGTGTCTGTGGTTATTCTGGACGATCACTTAAATGTTTAACGCTATACAAATTTAGTGTTAAACAATAATATATTCCGTTTCAAAACGAATTGATATTCAATGCCACTAAATGTAAAATATTTTAACTGCTGAAGCATCGAAGCCTGTATTAAGTAGAAATAGACAGCCACGAACAGACAAATTGGGACGGTACTGCACGAAGTAGAATCGTCTGTTCGTGCACAGACACACGTCAGGCCACTTCTACTTAGCATACTTGACAAACTTCAACTTCGATTTTCTCGAAAATAATGTGGGGCTAGAGACCGTCAAATATTTTCGAACAAACATTATGTATGCTTCTTCAAATTTACATAATCCATGTAAATGAAGTAGCCTAATTATATATCATTCTAACACTTGCATTTCTTATGCTTCCTGTTCGATAATTTGTATTTCAAATTTTTCTGTTCAACCCTGAACATCTAATCGGAACATTTGAATCTAGTGAGATTAGACGATCCACAAAATCCGCTTCAAGTGCGAAATAAAATTTCCTTGTTCACTGTAACCTGTTTTCTTATAAGGTAGAACATATTTGCAAAATAAATTATGCATAATTTTAATAATTTTAAGCTTGTATCTTTTCAAAGTCTACAGACAGGAACCACCCAAAAAGACAGCATAGAACTACCAAAGCCAACTCACTCTAATATCGAGCTAATAAATTAATCTGAACACCCCCATTAGGACTTTACAATTCCCCTACAGAAATTTACCGATTTCCATAACCTCATTTCTAAGGTTACCATCCAGAAAGACACCATAAAACTACCCAAGCTGACACGCTTTAATTTTGAGCTAACAAATTAATCTAGTATACCCTCATTAGAATTCTATAATCCGCCCACAGAAATTCCCCGATTTCCATAGCCCAATTTCTAACCTAAAAATACACAATACAACCACCAAATCCAAACCGTTCCCATTCTAACAGACGAACGTGTTTCGCCCATGCACCAAAACTCTCGAAATCAATTCCACGCGGCCACGCGAGACTTCCGCAATCCTCCCGCAGAAGTTCATCGATTTTCCCCGAAGCTCATCTTCGAGGTTACCGACCGAAAAGTTCCAATCGGCACGGACGGTAGCTCGTCCACCGGAAACGAGCAGCTAGGCCGGAGATCGATCGACCGTCCCGGTGTCCAAAAATCGTTAGAACCCGTCCCGAAAAGAAATTCTTGCTTGTCCCGTTGTCGCGAGTAAGATCGCCCTCTCTCTCTCTCTCGACGACGTGTCCCGCGTTATCGAGCGAGAGAGTGATCAAAACCGTGGCTTTATATTCCGTTCCCGTCGGTTAATGACACCGGAGCGGAGTGTATCGGGCGCACGCTCGGGACTCGCGAGCTATAGTCTCGCGCACCATCGCACGAGGCACGAGCCGCAGCAAGCAGGCCGTTCTCGAGTTACATAAGCCCTTACCTGCATCAACGGCAGCGCCTGGTTACGATCGACAGGTCTGATCATCTGGTTCTTCGCTGTCTGTTCATAGTTCGTCGGATCCTCTCCTCTAGGCTCCGCCTTTCTCGCCTCTGCCGGTGATTTTTCAGTCACAACCTTCACTTCCTCCATGGTAGAGAGAGACAGTCGCCAAGATCTGATATGACACTTTTTCTTTCCCCCGGGATTCACACAGAGAATAATGTATGTACTTTGGGAGTGTCGGAATTATTCAAACACTTTACGGTGTGGTCACGTGGTGGTCGCGGAAGGGGACACGGGTCAATCGGATTTGCCGAACACCGGAGAAACACCGTCCCGTTATCACACAAAACGACGGACAAGATGGATGGGATCGACGGTCGATTTAACCGCGTGTCGAGAGACGGTGGAACGAACGGTGGTGGTCGACGATCGAGGGAACGGTCGATGGCGATGCCGAAAAGAACAACGAGACGACCGGCGGGATTCGACACTGCGAGATTCTCATGCCGCTCCGTGCCCGGCGTGATGTCGCCCCACCCGAGCCGAGTTGAACGCCGCGTAACTAGAACCCCCTCCCCTCTCTCTCTCTCTCTCTCTCCGACGTCAGAGGCCTGGCCGCACGTCTGCCCGAAATCGCCCGAAAGCTGCCGGTCGTCTACGTCGGAACGACGGAGCAGCGCCACCGGCGACCCGTCGCCGACGGTAACGAGGGAAATGCGAACGCTCTTTGCACCGCGTGACGGCGCGCCGCGCGTTCTCGCAACCGAACCACTACGTCTCCAGCAATATCTCGAGAACCGCCGTCTTCTTTCGTGTATTCTCACGATTTTTCCATTCCAATGGCAAATTTATATCCTCTGTTGTATCAGAATTAATTTACGAGACCATTCGATGGAATTTGGACAATACATATAGCTATGAAAATCTATTTCCAACACCGATTTTAGATATTTTTAGAAATTTCTATCCTCTGCCGTATCAGAATTGATTAAAGAGAGCATTTAATGGAATTTGGACAATACAATAGCTATTAGCACGCCGCGCATTCACATCCGAACCAATACGCCTCCCGCAATATCTCGAGAACCGCCGCACAGTGGGCAAAAACGGCCTTTTTCGATTCAAAATCAAAGAACTTTCGATAGGAATGAGGTAGAGCGATGAAATTTTATTTAAATGAAAGCTGAAACTTTGTAGAATATGGGAAAAATAGGGAGATTACGGTACGAACGTTTTTTAACCTTGAGAAAATTCGTTAAAGTTGCACAATTTCAAGAAAATTTTGTTGTTGTGGTTAATACGCGTGGAAAATTTTTTTTTAACATGCTATATATCTTTTCCCATAGATTTTTTCACGCTGATTTCAAATCTGTTTTCAAAATTTGTCTGCGACCTCTGGTTTTTGAAAAAAATAGATTTTTGTCACACAAATTAATGAAATTTTTTCGTTAAAATGACTTGATAACACACTAGTTTGAAAGTATATCGTATTCTCATATATAAAACACAATAAAAATAATAATAATGAAGTATTTTAACGTTTTGAGTTACTTACGAAACATGAAGCATTTCACATCTCGTCATCGCTTGACGTATCGCTGTCATTACTACTGGCACTTTCTTGAAATTGTGCAACTTTAACGAATTTTCTCAAGGTTAAAAAACGTTCGTACCGTAAAATCTCCCTAATTTTCCCATATTCTACAAAGTTTCAGCTTTCATTTAAAAAAAATGTCATCGCTCTACCACATTCCTATCGAAAGTTCTTTGATTTTGAATCGAAAAAGGCCGTTTTTGCCCACTGTGCGCCGTCTTCTTTCGTGTATTCTCACGATTTTTTCATTCCAATGGCAAATTTATATCCTCTGTTGTATCAGAATTAATTTAGGAGACCATTCAATGGAATTTGGGCAATACAATAGCTATTAACCTCATAAGCACGGCGCGCTCGTCCGCAACTGTATCTCAGAAATACGGCGCGCCTGGTTACGGACGGCAAAAGAGCCACTATAGTGGTTCTTACCGTTCAAACTGATGTTTTCCACGGAAGCCACTATAGTGGCGTAAAGTGCTTAAGAGGTTAAAATCTATTTCCAACCCCAATTTTAGATATTTTTAGAAATTTTTGTCCTCTGCCGTATCAGAATTGATTAAAGAGAGCATTTAATGGAATTTGGACAATACAATGGCTATCAACACTAGGACTACCGAACCAGTCAAAATGACTGATTTCTAATTTTTTCGTTCGCAATTACCAATATTATAAAAATATTTTCATCAGATTCATCTATGAACGAACTTTTTTATTGGAGCACGCGTTAGAATAAAAATTGTATGAGGTGTGAATAGATATAGTCTTTTTGTCATTGTTACAAAGCAGTCAGTCGTATTTATTATTAGTGGATTGCGGATCTTTATGCATTTATGGCTGATGAAAATTTTCAAAAAATGCTATGATTTAAAATTCGATAGAATTTAGTAGGATTTTTATTTGTTTTGGATGTACAGTATTTGTATTTATTTTCTTTATTTAATGTATTTTCTTAAAATTTGGCTACAAAAATTGGAAATTGCATAAACATCCGCAGTCTAATTATTAGGTAGTTCTAGTGTTAAAATATATTTCCAGTAGATTTTAAATTTTCGATTTTATAGCAAGAATATTTCGAGAATATTTCTGTTGTGTCATGCAAACATGGAAAGCGTCGGCTTTTCGCGCAACTCGAATACGACTCGAGTGAATTATTTATGATACAGTTATTTAAAATATAGTTTTCCCTTTGCAATTAGACGACGAATAGTGTTCCCCATTTTTCTGCAGAAACTGCGCAGTCCGGCTGGTAAAATTGTGAAATATAGGCGTGCGTGAATAAATGCATGCGGGGAACGATAAAATCGAACGTTCCTGTCCATAAGTAACGTTTCTGTCTATAACGGACAATCCTGGGATTTAATTACCACGAATTTAGTTCCTTATTTAATTCCGTAATTATCGCGATGTTGGAAGGAAATGCTAGAAGAACGCTTCCGGAGTTGGAAACAGATAATCGCTCCACAAAAATTGCACACCAGTCCGCAGAATGGTTTCCAGCAGGTTGTGCGCGTTTTCTTGTTTTTAATTAACCGAAGTAGCGTACGAACAATGCGCCGAGGAAGAAACAGTTGTTCATATCGGTGCGAGACAATTTTGTAACTCTGTTACCACCGTTTTATCTTCGTTTGGTCTCGATGCTGCGCAATTCCATTTCCGCGTTTCGCGGGCTCGTAAATTCCGCTTGGTGGAACGAGTTTTTCAAATTGTTGAATAGACTGTGGATCTTTATGCAAAATACACATTGTTGAACTGGAAAAAATTCACTCGCACCCATTTTCAAAACGGCAACCAATTTGTCCAATTTGACCAATGGTCTATTTTGAAAGACGTACGGAGGCCATTTTCACCGATGTATCGATAAATGACGTATTACAAATTAAGACAAATTTTAGAACAGATATTCCATTTCGAAGAATAAAAGTTAGAACGAATTCGAATTTTGCAAGAATCTAGTTTAAAAGACGTAGGGAGGCTATCTTAACTGACGTAGTAAAAATTGAAACAAATTCGAATTTTGCAAAAATATGACCAGAACGCTTTTAGAAAAATTGCTCTAATTTAAAAGACGTATGCGAGGCTATTTGGACTAGCGCATTGATAAGTGACGTATTAAATATTAGAACAGATATTCGAATTTTGCAAGAATATGCCGAGAAAACTTTTAGAAAAGTTTCCTTACTGTAAAAGACATAGAGAGGCTATTTTAACTGACGTGTCAAAAATTAGGGCAAATGCGGTAAAAATCCATGCGGGCGAATTTTAGAAAATTTATTCCATTTCGAGTATTCCGAGGAATTTACTTGTGGAATTTGAGTACTGTACTATTTAGGTTGTACGAATTGCAAGAAGAATTGGGGAGAATTAAAATTTTTGCAAAAATTCAAGTTTTATTTTGTATTGTGAAAATAGGTCGAGTATTGCAAGGCCTCCGACGGGAGATGATTAGGCGCATCATGCTGAAGCGATCGAAAATGTTCGACTGCAGGCGCGTCGGTGCCATATGTTAGCGTGCACAGAACCGTTGCTCTATTCCCGCAAAAATCGACTAATAAAAAGGCAACTCGTCGACCTTCGATATAGTCTATACCTTCGTGGCAATTGGCTCTTAGTATCTTCCTCTCTGTTCCTTTTCGCGCTGTTCTCTCCCTCTCCCTCGCTCTCCCTTTCTCTCTTTCTCCCCCCCCCTCTCCTCCCCCCCCTCTCTCTCTCTCTGTCTCCCTCCGACGCAGTCAAACCGTTCGTCTCGCTTCTTCTCACCCCCTCCGGTTTCAGCTTAGCCGTGCGGTTCGACAGTGTGCACCGTTGCCAACTTTCACGTATCATAATACACAGTGAAAGAATGTGGTTTCCCTTTCAAATTACAAAATACGGTGTGAGCTCACTGCGGCACCGCACACTTCCTTCGATTATTCGGTCCTGCCCCTTCTGCCTGCATCTTGCCTTAACCCTTTCAACCCCCTCAACCCTTTCCGCAGGACGTCCGAAAATGTTTGAATAAATTTTTAAACAAACAACACGGTCCACATACCTATGGGTCCGATCTAATAAAGTTACATTGAAATAATGTAGAAGCCGTCACCGTTGCGCTGACTTTAACTCGGCAAAATTATTAAGAAAAATGACAAGTGTCCCTGTAGCGTGTAATTTATGCACACACAAAAACATTTATTTTGCATAAAAATCCGCAGTCCAATTGCCAGGCATTTGAATAACTTTTGTGACGTCCAGAATATGCTAAAAGATATGACAAAGTCATTTTTTTCAGCCTGACAATGCTAGGCTAATCTGAACAGGGCTTTCGCAGTTACGGTAGAGACCTTCGCGACAGTTACGGAGAGGACACCATATTATCAAAGTTGGAAGACAGGTTACAGCTACACTGCGGCTCTTTGTAATAGTAGTGATAGACTTTCTAATAATTTTGCTGCACAAAGTAGGAGGTTAAAAAAGATAAAAACAATTCTAAAATATAAAATTGTAAACTAACCGCCGGTAGATAATTAATTTTACCAGAAATATTTCTATCTGGGACTAGGAAGTTCCTCTTGATAAAAATGAAATAAAAGCGTTATTAATAGACATCGAATCTTTATGCATTTATGGCTTATGGAAATGTTAAAAAAATGCTATAATATAAAATTCGAGAGAATTTAACACGATTTTTATTTGCTTTGGATCTACAAAGGCTGTCCCCATTAAAAATAAAATTTTATTTCATTCCACTTTCTTAAAATGTTTCTATAAAAATTGGAAATTGCATAAACATCCGATGTCTAGTTATTAATTTTCATTGATATGCTTTCTTGTACTGCAGAAAATTGCGCACACTATAGCATCGTGGGCTAGCGGTGACTAACGAAGGGAAATACTTGGAATAAAATATTCTCTAAAATTGAAATGAAAATGTTATTAATTTTGATTGATATGCTTTCTTGTACTGCAGAAAATTGCACACACTATAGCATCGTGGGCTAGCGGTGACTAACGAAGGGAAATACTTGGAATAAAATATTCTCTAAAATTGAAATAAAAATGTTATTAATTTTGATTGATATGCTTTCTTGTACTGCAGAAATTTGCACGCACTATAGTGGGCTAGTGGTGGCTAACGAAATACTTGGAATAAAATATTCTCTAAAATTGAAATAAAAATGTTATTAATTTTGATAGATATGCTTTCTTGTACTGCAGAAATTTGCACGCACTATAATGGGCTAGTGGTGGCTAACGAAATACTTGGAATAAAAAGTTCTCTATTTTTATAATCGAACAAAGGGCTTTCGTTTGCTGAGAAGTATTAATAATTGCAGAAGAACTATAACTTGCTAATAGTTTGTTCGGCACTGCGCGGATCGTTCGTGATCGTTAACCTTTCCGCGAGCGACGATGCTTATCGCATCGGCGCGACATTCTTCGTTCGCGTCATTATTCATCGTTGTGTTGTCGGTCATTTCCGCATCGATTACAAGGTCCCGGTCGACAGGGCAGGCATCGACAACGGTCCGAGTAAAATCGCCGTTTCCATCGGACGAATCTCTCTTCTCTCTTTCCCTGGTTCCTAGAGGATAGGCGGGGACAACCGGCCAGCCGAGCAACACCTGAGCCAGGAGCCTTGATTGAGATATCACGTTGCCCCACGCATGACCCGCGGTCTATCTCGATTTTACTGCTAAAGACAGACTTGACCCAGATAATAAGAACCGAACCGAGCACACCCATTCTAACTTGTTGCCGCCACCAGACAATCTGTATCATCTTTCGCGCGATTAATTCGAGCAGAAAAGTATTTTTCAAACCGGGCCAGGGACAACGCGAACAATAAAATAATCCTAAGGACCGTCCGAATCCTAAACACAGAAATTTCATTTTTACATTAATTTTTACACAGACCGATTCAAAGATACCTCAAATAATTAATTTTTTTTTTTTTTTGTCAACAATACAGTTATCAGAAATTGTAAAGTTATGGAAGACTCAATTTCTTAGAGTTATTAAACTTTATGATTTCTTTTTTTTTTTATTTATTTTAAACGCCACACAAATAGAAAAATTTTAATGTATTCTCACAAATTGTACCCAGTACAAATATAAATAATTTTTTTTTGTTGACAATAAAGTCATCAGAAATTGTAAATTTATGGAAGACTCAATTTCTTAGAGTTATTAAACTTTATGATTTTTTTTTTTTTAATTTTGAACGCCACACAAATAGAACAATTTTAATGTATTCTCACAAATTGTACCCAGTACAAATATAAATAATTTTTTTTTGTTGACAATAAAGTCATCAGAAATTGTAAATTTATGGAAGACTCAATTTCTTAGAGTTATTAAACTTTATGATTTTTGTTTTTTATTTTAAACGCCACACAAATAGAACAATTTGAATGTATTCTCACAAATTGTACCAAGTACAAATATAAATAATTTTTTTTTGTTGACAATAAAGTCATCAGAAATTGTAAATTTATGGAAGACTCAATTTCTTAGAGTTATTAAACTTTATGATTCTTTTTTTTTTTTTTAATTTTAAACGCCACACAAATAGAACAATTTGAATGTATTCTCACAAATTGTACCAAGTACAAATATAAAATAAAATTGAACAGCAATGTACAGGGTGTTAATGGTTCGCTTTTCTTTTAGGTGGAAGGGTAGAGGTCACAGGAAGGTCACCACCAATATTTTCAACGGAACCATTCATTATTCCTCGTAAAAAAAAAATTACTTAACTTACTCGTGTCAACTAACCATTGGATGACATATAAACTGAAGAATGACGGTTTGAGGAGGAATAAATTTTCGGGGCAAATAACGCGCGGATAAAAATAATCTCTGAATCAGTGGAGAACGAGCAGCGAAGCGTCGGTACACAAAGAATGAAAGAAATCGATGGCGCAGACGGCGGCGTGTTCATCTCGCGTGGGCGCTGTCCAGCTAGGCAACAGGTTTCCGACGTGTTTCACTGTACCGCAGCTCGAGAGAACATCCCCGGTTTCAGTTTCAGTAGTTCAGGACGTTTCTGACAGCGGCGAAGCACCGCCACTTATCAGGCAGGTAGAACGGCTCGAAGACATGGGGGAAGGGGCTGTCCCAACCTGTCACCCTTTGTACAGGTGCCTCCAGACTCAAGAAACAGGCCTCCTATTTTCAACAGAATTATTTAGCGTTAAACTATTAGGTTAGGTTAGATTATTTCTTTCTGAAACTTTTATCAGCATCTTCGCCACATTTCTCCGGTTAAAACGAGCACAAACACGATATACTTTGGACCACATGTGACCGTGTGATCCACGATTTAGTGCAACCTCGATTATCCGAACCGACGATATCGAAATTCCGCATTTTCTACTCTTTAAGGATCAATTTCGTCATATTGGTGACCTTAGTATAAACCTTAACGTTGGAAACAAGTAATCTAAGACATTGATATAGGAAAACAAATTTAAAAAATTAAAAAAAAAATATTTAAAATATTTAAATAAAAGATTAAATGCAAATAGTTGTCTAGCTATAGTGTTAGATTGAGTCTTTACAGATTTGCACCGACTCGCTTTAGATTGTACTGTTTGTATTTAATATTGAATGATTTAGCCACCGTCCGTTCGGATAATAGAGGGTGTACAATAATCGTGGATTGAACAGTTAAATATTGTCCGAATTGCGTCGTGTTTGGACTCGTTTTAATCAGAAAAGTGTCACGAACATGTTAGTACAACTTTCATGAGAAAAATCATTAGTAACAAAAGTCTGCTAGTTTTGTAAAAATTGTTTTCAACTGCCTTCAAGTTTCTGAACGTGAAAATAAAGGGCAAGGAATTAGTTTGCACAGTTGGTATAGGATCGAAGAGTTTGTAGCCTAATCCGGGATTCAAAATTTTGCAAGGGACGCGTTTGCACATCTGAAGAAATCGAAGCGTATCGAACCGTCACGAAGTGCACACGTGTGACGTAACAGAAACACGTATAATGATATCCTGCCAGATTCCAACGATGCATTCTAATGCATTTTAGGCAGCGAACTGGTTCGCGCTTAATACCTGTAAATAATTTCGTAACTGTACCAGTTAAAATTTCGTTCGACTATTAAACATACCAACGTATAGACAGCCCGGATAAATTATTATATCGACGCACGCTTCAATTACGACTAGTTATTCCGCGTTATTGAACATGCCGATATTTTGAATATTGTTATTTTATTACCGCGTCGGAATCGATATAATTATGTGAACAATATGTAACTTTCAATTCGCACGGGTTCTTAAACAAATTTTATGTAAATCCGTTTTGCAAATAACAGTACAATTTTAACGCTTTATCTACGGACGACGCCATCTGGGCTTCGAATCTAATACTGTGTGCTGATACGGATGACGCCATCTGGCGTCAAATGGGATACTATTTTCTAAAAAAATTTCTGCATAGTTCCCATGTATTTTTTTTTTTTTGTTCAAAAAAAGATATTTACCTGAATGGTCGACGCTATTTCCGCTCCGAATCCGTTCGTTAGCGGTGCTTCGTGTGCGATCACAACTCGTCCCGTTTTCTTCGCCGACTGCAAACATTATGCGTTACATTAAACCGTTTGCATAATGAGATTCCTCTCGAGACTTTTACGGACCATTATATATTGCGCAACAACTGAAAGGGGAAACGGGGAAAAGTATCGGGGGAAAAAAAATATATCATTCTTGAAATCCGTGTGATTGGAGCAATTATTTTATGGAATCGAAAGTAAAAGAACCATTTGGTAATATGAATAATAAAAACGAACGGTTGGGAAACTAGAATTAAGTGCATTTCTCGATTACTGGCTGAATGATGTCTAGAAGAGATCTGCATTTCCAGGTTGCATCATCTGAAATGTTAGTATCTGCCTAACTAGTTCACTAATTTACTTATTTACTAACTTCATAGTTTACTAATTTACTGGTTTACTACTTTAATAGTTTACTGATTTACTAATTTACTAGTTTACTAGTTCACTAATTTACTAGTTTACTAATTTACTAGTTTACTAGTTTACTAATTTGCTTATTTACTAGTTCACTAATTGACTAGTTTACTAGGCTAGTAATTTACTAATTCCCTAATTTACTAGTTTACTAGTTCACTAATTTACTAGTTTACTAATTTACTAGTTTACTAGTTTACTAATTTGCTTATTTACTAGTTCACTAATTTACTAGTTTACTAGGCTAGTAATTTACAAAATTCCTAATTTACTAGTTTACTAGTTTACTAATTTACTACTTTACCAGGCTACTAGTTTACTAGGCTACTAGTTTACTTATTTATCAATTTACTAATTTACTAGTTTACTAGGCTACAAATTTACTAATTTACTCATTTATCCATTTACTAATTTACTCATTTATCCATTTACTAATTTACTAGTACACTAATTTACTAGTCGACTAGTTCACTAATTTACCACTTTACTAATGAAACTTTACTAATCTAAATTTCTAGTCAAAATGACAGGATCTAAATTTTTTAAATTACAATTATCGTGACTGCAAAGAAGCATTTACAGAAAAATATATTCAAAACATTCGTTCCTTGGGATATATATTTACGGTAAAGCGCGCTAAAAATCTGACCAAGTAAATTTTTGTAATTTCATAAAATAATTGCCAGGTTTTGTGCCCGGTGAACCTAACGTTAACGCAGACCCTCTGTTCAGTAATTGTTGCTATTTCGTTGAGCAGTGTCGGTAGCCGGCCGCAAACGTCTGACGGGATTCAGGTGTCCGTAATTTCGAATCGGACAAGAACCGGCGCGGTTGTCTACACACGTAGGCGCACTGAATACCCTAACACGTGTCAAGGGGAGGTAATTCCATGTGCGAACGAAGGCACGGGCTCACGGATCAATTCGTGAATGATTTATGCGCCGTCCCATACGAGCCGGCGTAACAATAATTTATACGCGACTTGACGCTAAGCGATGCATTAATACAACAGGCCGGACGAATCGTTTTGTTGGCGAGCGTCGATTTCATGGGCGGTGATCGACGTTAGAAACAAGCCGATCTCGGTGCTCCGTAATTAAGACACGTAGGCGAGCCTAAGCGCGTGTTGTAAATCATTAGGAACGGCGTAACTCGATAGCGCTCTATACACAAGGCGCACAAGTTACCGTGACATTTCCAATTTCCAGATCAGCGCGATCCTCAATTAATACAAAATTAAGACGAAATTCACTCCTCTTGGACAATACCGAAGCTCGCGATTTGTAATGAAAATTTAAAAGGCGCATTTTCTAATAAATCCTAGCACAATGTATTGTCTAACTTTAAGAAAATTTCTCACTTGTGTTCTGACGACTGTGACGGACGCTACATTATCGTTTTGTGCATTATAGAATCCGAGAGAATTCATTTTCTATTTGAGTTGACTTTGAATGACCTTGAACGACCTTCATAGAGTATCATTGTATTCGTCATGCAAAACTCTATCAGAATGTAAACAAAAGGCCATACCATCCATTCCATTCATTCGTTCCATTTAAAAATACAGAGTTGACCTTCATTTCTCCTTGACGCCTCCACTTGTAAACATACAATACTAACTTCAGATTATGAGCCAAGTGAATTTGGTCTGGTGCATGGACTTTTATCTTCAAATGCCCCACCCTGTACAATATAGTCACCCTCTAAAAAAATTCTTAAAAATCCAAATAAAATAACTACTTCAATGTAAAATAACATAATTTCTGATTGTAGGTAATTACTTTGTGCGAATGATTAAAATGTTGATAACTTTGCGAGGCAACAAATGTGTTCTAAGAAAATTCAACAGAAGTGTATAGTTGAATTTCACGAAACTTTACAAACCGATTACGTTGTTAAATAATTGTTGACCGGTTTGGGAGTGGTGGGGAGCCGACGGCGCGTCATTTGGCGAGGATCGGTCGTGCTCGGTGAATCCGTGAACGTATCGAAATTACGCGAAACGGGTTTCCAATTACGGCCGCCGCCACCTCTCGCGCTTGTTCACGGCTCGGTTGTGTGCACGCGCGAGAATAATGTTACGGCGTGTAAGCCGCGAGTGCATACCGTACAATCGGCATATCATTAAGCGACTAAAGATCGATTAGCATAAATCAACGCGATATTTAGTGTCCGCGCTGTATCCCCCGGTATCGTAATTCGGACGAGCGAATGCCGGGTTTCGTTTGCGTTTTCGCGTGACACAGAACGGAAAGGCCCTTTAACATATAGGCAAGCATCATCGTGAAGATTCGCAGTTCATTTGTTACAGTGAATCACAGTAATGCTCACACACTTTTAAAGGGACGATAACTTTCTCAATATTGGACGAATTGGATTTTCTTTTTAAACTAAAAAAAAATTCTTTTGGAAAAATTGCTATTGGTCGGAGATATACAGTGAGTAACGAAAGTATTCGAACGCCCTTTAAATCAGTATAACTTTTTTTTTAAGTGGATCAAACGACCTGACTTTTTTGAGGAGTTAGAAGAATTGGTTTTCCAAATGATGTGTTAAAAAGATTTTGAAAAAATTACAATTGGTAAGAATTACATGAGAAAATAAAAATGGCACTTTTTTCACAACCTTTTTATTTGAGCCTGTAATGAAAATTTAAAATATGCGTTTTGTAGATCTCTGTTAGTTATACACGTACTGAAAATTTCATCGAAATCGGTCAACGTTGCAATGAACTACAAACGTTTCAAAATGAGAGTTTAAGGGTGAAAAAGTCACAGATTTTTGATCTTGCCAGGGAATATCGCCCTTATGTAATCATCTTTAAACGTTTGTATCTCATGACAACGTTAACCGATTGCAATGAAATTTTCAGTATGTATATAACTAACATATATCTACAAAACGCATATTTTAAATTTTCACTACAGGTTCAAATAAAAAAGTTGTGAAAAGTGCCATTTTTATTTTCTCATGTAATTCTTACAAATTGCAATTTTTTCAAAATCTTTTTTACACATCATTTGGAAAACCAATTCTTCTAACTCCTTAAAAAAGTCAGGTCGTTTGATTCACTTAAAAAAAAAAGTTATACTGATTTAAAGGGCGTTCGAATACTTTCGTTACTCACTGTATGTCGCAGATATCTAGCCGATAAAAGTCCCAGAACTATCCGCACTGCCGCGGAGCCCTGAACCGAGGCCTCTAAAGAATAGTATCTCCTGGACGATATATGTCACCGCCAAGACCCCTGTTGTGGACATATATCGAGTAAGACTGTACCAACACGTTAAAACGTGGTCGATAGGTGAGAGATAGTTGCTCGTGAAGTAATTTCGCGGGCTGAGGTCAACCAGTTGTTACGGGACAATAAAGCGGCGTGTCGATTACGGCGAAAAAAAAAAAAAACAGGAGGAGAGAAGAAAAATAAAAACCGGCGAAATATGTTTACACGCGTGTAACAACTGTGTTCCGTCGGCGCCATTCCGAAAGTTGCCGTTTCATGCGGAATAATACAATCCGCGTGAAAGGACATCAACGTTTTACGACTTTTTTACAATAATATCTGTACGACGTCGAACAATCGGCCAGTGTCTGAATAACGCTTTTTACGGCCTCGGTGCATAGGAACGATGCACAATATTATACGAGCGTAAATCACGGTGACGAAATAATGGCTCGCGGAAATGCATTCCCGTAAAAACGGCGCGCGTATAATCATAGTGCAATCTTTCCTTTTTTTTTACGAATTTATAATAATCGCTGCCCGGCTTCTTTCCGCCGGCGGTTTCCAAATCGAATGGCTTCGGAATCAACAGGTACGTTTCGGTTCACCGAGAGATTGCCAAATAGGAGAGAGAGAGAGTGAGAGAGAGAGAGAGAGAGGTGAGATGAAAGGGACATTTTTGTTTCGACACGGTTAAGCGAACATTTCGAGCCTAATTTGTGGGATTAGAAAGAGCAATTATCTGGTAATCAGTTTTTCCGGATTGTTCTTACTTTTTAGAAAAAGTCCATTTGGTTCGTTTCGTAAATTGACTATATCGAAATGGATGTACAGTGTGTACCACAAACTCTGTCGTTATTTTGTAGCAGTGCCAGGCACGATTGGGGCCCCTCAAACGCTTCACTCCCCCACCAGTCTTCGTTGACCCACCGTAGCAATACGCCTCGGGCGAAGCGCGTCCTTTCTCCATGGTAACGACGCTTAGGGGAGGGGGACAGTGGGCGTTATGGTGGGGACGGTTTCCCCTCGTGCCCGGCACTGTTTCGAACAATACGCGAGAATTTTTTAAATAAAATTTACCAGATTTTTTGTCAACTCGACGCAGAAAATGGATACAAAGGTCCCCTTTCTAAATGGTGTTACCCTCGATTTCAACAGAATTGCAAATTCTGAATTAAAAAAAAAAGAGTGCAAAAATCCTATTAATCGCCGTAACTGCAAATAAAATGAAAGTTCCGCTTAATTAAGAAATTTCTTGATTCCAAAAAAAAAAAAAAAAAAGGGAAAAGCAGTAATTCGATAGATGGGATCGTTAATCAAAATTCCGTGGTGGCTCGGCTCAATTAAACGAAACAGTTCTTCCTCAATAAACCGTGCACGCTCGAAGTGAAATGCCACGGGTGCTGGTGCCTCTCACCCTCTTTGTTACGCGAAGGACATACGGGCCCACGTAATACATACGCTCGCGAACGTAACACACGCGGTTTTAAAGCGTAATGCCATGCAAACGATCCGGTTGCATTAACGCACGAAGAAAACAGAGCAAATTATAATGACGAAATTACCTTGCAAACGAGTTCCGCGTCCCAAGGTAGGATAGAAACGAGGTCTATCACCTCGCAGGACACCGCGAGCTTCTCCTGGACGAGATCGGCCACCTCCAACAGCACATGCACCTGAGTGCCCCAGCCCACCAGTGTCACCGCATCACCTACGTGCAGAATTGCGCGCGTGTACATACACCACACGTACTCTCTCTCTCACGCACACCGATTGTCGCGGCCGATCGTTTCACCTTACGCGTTCGTGTTCGCGAGGTGTATTGCTACGACGACTGTGCGAGAGCCACGGTTATTCCCCGGTTGAGTATCCTGTTTCAGGACCACATCGCGTGCAACCCGATTGGATAATGAAAGGACGTTTGCGACCGATAAATATTATATTCTAGAATGGCGGCTCGTTATTCCCGTCGCCACACGCGGCTACACTGATTCCAAAAAGTATCAATGAATTTACCATTTCACGGAAAATCCGGGGAACCAAATTCTACGGAAATAAATCTGCTCTAAATCTGCCACAAATCTGTTCTAAATCTGCCACAAATCTGCCACAAATCTGTTCTAAATCTGCCACGAATCTGCCACGAATCTGCCACAAATCTGCTATAAATCTGCCTCTGCTCTCGCCACCTACCATTATTATTATTTTTTTTTTTTTTTTTTTTTTGAAAGCATTTAATAAAAATATTAGTCGAGAATGTCGTGAATACTCAAAAATAACTATCAAATCGGCCAATCCCTTTCTCGACTCATTTCTTCGCATTAGTCGAAATATAAAAATGACCATCTAGCCTCGATTAAAGCGACTTTTAAAATAGAAATTCCTGTACGGCTAAGTAGGTATGCGAACTTTTGGTATGCAAGAAAATGCCAATGGCGCGTTTATAAAAATTGGACACGTTAAAAATTAGCCGAATAGCTCCGGTCTCTCCCACTTTCGAAAGCAACTATCGACGCAGACTCTCACGTGGAAATCCAGGTTGCACGGGAGACATTGCACGGTGCAAATTTACGAAAATCTGCGTAAGCATTAACGTCAAAATTTGTCGCATCAGGCGACATAACGAGCGAATGATTTACAGGCGCTCGTCTATCTTTCTGGACGCCCACCTTCTCTCACAATCTCAGCCTTGCCGATCTCTATCTTATAATGGGCTGTCGGCACCTCGTCGATCGCCGTGCGGTATAATATTTTCGGCTCGAACATGATGCAGGGATCCGGTTCCTCTATGCAGCTCAACAAAAGACCCTTGGCCTGGCTTGCACCTCGGGGAATAACGACCTGGAAAAGGAAATCCTCGTTTAGATATCACTGTACAGTATACTCTCCGTAACTGTCTGAAACATCTCTACCGTAACTGTCGCAATTTCATCCCCACCACTGGGAAGATCCCTCTTGGAGCCTTGGACTCGCACTAACGCAAGCGAAGCAAAAGATTGCAACCTTTCGATTGAAAGGTGAAAAAATTTTTTTTGCCTTGAAATTTTATTGATTTTTTTCTTGTGCAACTATCATCAACGTATTCGTCTCGTTTTTCTGATTAAAATGAGCCCAAACACGATATAATTACGATTACAATTACTTGTGGAACGAGCGAAGTCAAGGACCTCTACCGTAAATGTCGCGGCCGAAAGTGTTTTGCGTTTGATCTACTCGTTTCTGTTATAAATGCATACAGTCCACTTATTACCTCGAATGCAGTGTTTTCTCGATATATGTCAACAACACGGGTCTTGCCAGCGACATATATCTTCGAGGAGTATTATCTAGGCTGACGAGTAAATCTAGATTTCGGTTAGGCTGCATCTCTGTTTACGCGGCAGGTGTGTTCTATTGAAGAGGACCGTGCGATCTTTCAGCTTCAGGAAATGTCGGCGCGATGTTGCGCGACGTAGTTCGCGTAATCGGGTTGTATAGTAGCCGTGCAGCGGTGCTTTGTGTGTTCGCGAGGAAAACTTTCTTCATGCATACGCAAAGTACATGTGTCGTACAATATTCATGGAATCTCTTCAAGAAAGTTGAGAGCCGACGACGACTACAGGCAACGCGCAACCTAGCGCCGCAAAGTGTATCCGTGGACATAGAAATTTGTTCGCCATTGCTCGCGAAGTTTCTTTTTCCTTACACTCTCGCCATAACTTCGCGCAGTTAACTCTATTAAGTCTTTGATCCTGAGACAATATTCTCAAATATTGTGACAAATATCGTGTAACAAAAATTTTAGTGTCCCTTTCGAAGGGACATTTAAGTTGCTATTTATTGGACTGAGAGTCTTTATGCAAAATAAGAATTGCAGCAAAATAAAGAAATGTTACGTTGTAAATGAAAATGCACAATCTTTCACGACTGCATAATAATTGCAAGGAACCTCTGTGTTTTAGACATTTTCATTCGAAAACATGATAGTGCATCCATCTAACAACAAGTACAGAATAATGCACCAATGTATAGCAACTGCCGGTAATTTTGTCTACCAGTTTGAGCGTTTTGCCACTACGTCGAGTGGCGCTATTTCGAGATTTTACGAAGCAAATGATGTGTGCCGCCGAATACACAGTGCCTTATGAACGATTCGGCAAGAATCATATCTCTCCACGATAGATACATTCGCATATTGCATCGTGAAGCCATCGATAATTCATTTAATCTTCGATGAAAAGATACTTTGTACATCACGGAACATTCAATGGACTTTTATGCATGCATACTGTTCGAAAAAGTCAATTTATTATGTTAGAAAATAAGAAATATTGACTGTTCGTTCCAGTTCAAATGAATCTTACCGAACCTCTCATAAGGCGCCGTGTAAATTGCGGCACGAATCATCTGTTCCGTAAAATCTCAAAATAGCGCCACTCGACGTAGTGGCGAAACGCTCAAACTGGTAGACAAAATTACCGACAGTCGGTACTAGTAGGTTCCTACGAAATACCGACCGCCGGTAATTTTGTCTACCAGTTTGAGCGTTTCGCCACTACGTCGAGTGGCGCTATTTCGAGATTTTACGGAACAGATGATTCGTGCCGCAATTTACACGGTGCCTTACGAGAGGTTCGGCAAGAATCATTTGCATTAGAACAAACTATTAATATTTTCCATTTTCTAACATAATAAACTAACTTTCTCGAACTGTATGGACGCACTTAAGTCTAATGAACATCCCATGATGTATTTTACCTTCGGAAAGTCCTTACTAACAACATCGAACGTTTGCAAACAATTCACAAGTAATAGTTCGACTTTGAAGTGTGATGAAGCACAAAAGACATATAAAAGCGTTATTTGTGATAGCATAATTATTACGTACCTTTAAACCTGGGGTATGTGCAAAATATGCTTCCGGGCTTTGCGAGTGATAGAGTCCGCCATGACCAACGGCACCGCAAGGTGCACGAAGCGTTAATTTGCCACAGTCGAACTCACCACCGCTACGGTATCTCACTTTGGCAGCCTCGTTCACTAACTAACGACAAAGCAAGAAGAATTAATTAATAAAACTAGCACACAAATGTTTCAACACTTTCCAAACCTGTTTCGAGGAAATATTGTTCAATCTTTGTAATCGTACTTTGCGAGAAAAATGCGGTCTTTTTCTGCAGAGCAGAGTTTGGTCCGAATTTGCTACGAACTTGCCACCAAAACTTGTCGACAACTTTATTTCACTTATTTCCCACATCTCGCAGGAAATTCTGTGCAGTTTATGGAACGGGTCGAATTGTCGAATAAGTACCTGATCGAAAGCGGGAAATATGTAATCAGCGAATTGAATTTCTGCAATCGCAGTCACGCCGATGGTAGCCAAACCGATGCCAAATCCAGCGATGCCTTGTTCGCAAAGAGGCGTATTGAAAACGCGCTCTTTGCCAAATTCCTTCTGAAGATCCATCGTGCAGCGAAAAACGCCACCGAAAGCCACGTCCTCTCCAAATATTACTAGTCACGAACACAAATAATTCAGATTCTGATAATTACTTGTATACACGGTGACCCGCATAATTATTCACCCGGTTTAAATCGGAATAACTTTTTTTTAAATTTCACCGAACGAATTCAGTTTTTCAGCGGAGCTAGAAGAGTTATTTATTTATTAATACGTCAGCTGGTTTATTTATCATAAAAATTGTGAAGAACTGTAATCTATGTTGTAAATGTAATAATTCAGAGCGAAAAAGTGTTACCACCGTCCTCGGTCAATCTTAAATAACATTAACGCAGTAATGAATTAGTTATTTCGAGTAATGTATTACATTTAATCATGACCGTGACCATTGTAGTCTTATACTAACAATAACTTCCATTTGCATTTAAAATTCGTTTGGTTTTTTTCCAGTTTGTTCTTGGGATTTTGTCAAACTTTTATCGTTTATTCGGGTTTTCTTGTATAGTATAGTAATCTGTCTGAACAAATCACAATCGAGTGACATAATAGTCGTGGGCATAAATGCAATTACTATTACTATCTCACGGGGTTTCCAACGATAAGATAAAGCAAGTTCAACGCGTTCAACGCGTTCTCATAACATTAGAGCAGAACACGAGCAATGTTTGTTACAAATTTCATGTCTCTCTGGCGAAAGAGAAAAACAAATGGAAAATTAATGTTACCTGCGGTGGGATCTTTCCTCAACGCCAGTCGAAGTCCATGATTAATGGCTTGGTACATATTCATCTTTTCAGTTTGCCCTAAAACGAAAGTGATTCATCAATTTTCCCACCTCGACATCCTACAATTTACAATTTCAGCAATGATCAATAATCAAACACATACGATATGGTCACAACTTTATTCATAAGCAATAATTAATTATAACCAGTCCGATTTAAAATATTTGTACCAGCCACAAGGACGAACAAAATGTATTTCTAATAATTCTGTTGTTTTAAAAACATTTGTAAAAATAATACAAGCTATCACCTTAGACACGTATTGCTAATATTTCGTAAGTATTTATAAAATAATGTAGCTGTTTAAACGGGACTAAATTTAGACCCGCGTTTACGCTTAGATAAACGTACAAATAACAAATTAATATTATTCGGGACAGTGTTTACGATGACGTGACAAATAATCTCCTTTATCTTGTGCTTTCGTCATTGGCTACATCACACCAAACACTGTAACTCGATAATGTTTAAATTATTATTGATAATTATTGAACTACGGATTTGACAAAATTGATTGGGTAAAATTTAAGAACATTTCCCGGGAGTATAGAAATTATCGAGAAAAGAAATACTCGTGGCGAACAATGCAAACAATTTTTATTTGATCTGTTCTATTCCACATGATCTTGACTATCCGTTATCTTTGTGTACGCGACAACAACACAATATCGTGAGAAAACGTTCAATATTTGCTCACCGCCATCGAACGCATTTTTGTCCGCGTGATAAGTGAAATGTATGCACCGTACATTTTTCCGTCGCACATATCCGTTCCACAAATTGAAAGCCAACGAGCCACGGGTGTTCACTAGCCGCGTGGACAGTTCACTGAGCATCATCGTGCATAAATGCCGCTCGTAAGACCGCAACGATAATGCGTAAGACATTATCTTCCGGCAGTTATTTACATACAATATACTTCAGAGCTCGGCTCACGAATTTCGTAACCGGCCCGAGATAACACGCATACACCACTGGAAACGCTGCTTCTCGATTAGTATCTTCGTTCTTCTTGTAGGAGTTTGTGTGTCAGAAACGATAAGAAACATTTGTTCGCTCGGCTACTCAACGCTAGAACTAATTAATGCGACCGATCTAATAACATGCTTTATTCAGACGTCGTACAATCTTTATTGTAATATGTGTGCTTCGATAAAGAAAATTAATTCGAGTTTTATTGCGCGACAACGACCTGCTACAAAGAGCTCTCGGGTGCGACCAAGTGCTACCAAAACTTTCCCCTCTCTTCCTTTTCCCCCTCCACTGTGCCATTCCCCCACCATGAGCACACTCCACCGTCCCCTACCTAAGACCGTAGACTGGTCACGTGACGTGCCACGTGGTGTCGCGCACAACTGAGGCGACACTTGGCGGTGACGGTGGCGTCTAGAACTACTGTGGTCATCAGAGAGGGTGTACCATTGTATTCCCCTTGATTTTCTCCACCTACTGATGCGACACTTGGCGACATATGTAGAGAAATCTCCGTATTGTGATTTCGACTCACCACTTCCGGTGCCTGGAGCAGAAGGCTCTCTTTTTCGTGTCGAGCCTTCGAGGTCGCGTTTGTACCGGGTCAGCGCCTACAAAATCCCCGGAGTTCTACGATTTTCTGCTTTCCTATGCGGTGAAAAGAATAGCAACGTTACATCATCGAGCAGAGAAGAGTGAAGTACGAGAAAGAGGCGCTCAGCACCTGAAGCAAATAGAAACAAAAAGAAAACATGTTGGATCCAGGACAGAGCGATCATTTTGAAGAATGTGTATTGTAATTATGCAGATCGTATCGGTTACCACTGTAATGCCTTCTTGAGACGCTATGTACAAACCGGCACAATTAACCTGGCACGGCGTCTGAGATCTCATCATAGTGAACAGAACCATCTTTTGCATCCTCGCCGGTAAAAGGTACCACAATGTATTGTATCTGTTACATTTAACATCGTCCCATGGTCATTCGCTTGCTATATAGTTTACCACGTACGTTGTTGATTGTTCTCTAACGAAATTTCAAAGTGGTCGATAGTCTTTTTGTAGGACACCCTATATAATTTCTTGGATATTCCGGTAGAGCGTGAATAGACGAATCCAACGACTACCATGACCGTACCATTACGATAGCTTAATTTCGAGATATTTACATCTGAAAGGATCAAACCCTTACCTTTCAGACACAAATATCTCGAGATTGAATGATCATAATGGTATGGTTATGGTAGTCGTTGGATTCACCTTCTTATGCTCTACAAGAATATCGAAGGGAACATATAGGGTATCGCAAAAAAAATATACCGATGACCTTGAAATCTCGTTGACAAATTACTTTTCACTGTGACATGTAACCTTTGTGACGGTACAGCTTTGTTCCGGGGTCTAGGTATTAATTAGGTAAATGAACTCACGTGTCATTGTGAAGATCAGCGCTGGCGTTCAGCATTATTTGCCCGCTATAATTGTCAAAGAATAAAAATACCATATACGTAACGATGAAGTGTATTGATAGCATCAGCGCGTCCCTGTCACTAAAGTTCGTGACGTTCAAGTAAAACTGTGTTCATATAAAATTGCGAGAAACAGTCTCATTAGCTTTCCAAAAAAATCCGCTGCCTACTAATAACACTTACCCGATATAAATTTACGCCAAAGCCGACAGCAACCAGTATTGCGAAGAACAAAAAATATACCACGAGATCTGCCATGTACTTATCAACATACCTTCATCCAGGAGAAATTTATAACAAAAATGCAATGAAATACACGCCAATAACGGTTCACTGTCCGAATATAATATTTTGATAATGTTACTAACCGAATTGCACGACAATGCATCTCCATTGCCGACCGTATGTCAAGGTCTTTAGTCGTGCCCGAGAACACCACAGTTTCAACCGCAGTTTTCAGTCGGTAGCTGAAGGAAGAAAAGTATACAGGCTGTCTCAGCTATACGGAATCACCTAAACATCTGCATTATTTACTGTTGTACAAAGAAAAAACTTTCGGAAGTTTCAAACGGTAAGTTATACATATAACAGTGGAAAGAATCATTACCCAAGAACATTTTTCATCGAAACCTTATATTTATTCTTAGATATTACTGTGAAGCATAAAAATACGAATCCAACGACTATAATAACCATACTACTCCGATCATTTAATCTTGAGGTATCTGTGTATGAAAGATCAGGTATCCAAACTTTCAGACATAAATATCTCGAGATCGAATGATCGGAGTGGTACGGTTATGGTACTCGTTGGATTCCTCTTGTTGTGCTCTACAAGAATATCGAAGCAAACATATAGGTTTGTACTTAAGAACACACTGATGACTGTGCGTTTATACATTTATAGTAAAAATGTCTATGCAGCTCCTATACCTTGCAATTAATTCAGACAATTTTTATTTTGCATAGAAATCGGCAGTTTAATTATTATATACCCCATTATTCAATCTCATTACTATTCCAATAAGAGAAGAGAGAGATTCGAATGATAAGACACATTACGTCACACAGTGAAAATTTCAGAAAATTAATTGAAACGTACGAGGCGACTTTCAGCAAACCACTTATGTAGGTGGTAAAAACAGTGACCCCCCCTTCCGTGACTGTTAAAAGTATTAAACCATTCACTGTTGTAAGTGTTATGTGCAAACAAGTGAAACTGCTTTGCAGACTTCGCTCTTCGTAAAAAAATCCTAAGAGGTTCAGGTAGTGAAGCTGTGCATCCGAGTTCACGAGTGCAGATGCCAATAAAGTTGCAACGAGACATAATCCGCCTGTACACACCATAGCTGGAACCCAGAATAATGTAATATTAGAGTACCACTTACGGGAAATGGTTTCGTTCATTTTTCAATGGTTTCATTCTGTTAGTAATTAGTTTTCTATGAAACTTTCATCATCATATTTTTGACATTTTCTCGATTAAAACGATACCAAACACGATACAATTTGGATTGGTTGATTAAACGAGCAATTACGACCCAAATTGCATTATGTTTGGGCTCATTTTAGTCCGAAAAATGTCACGAATATGCTAGTAAAGGTTTTATTAAAAATTGACTAAAAACAAAATAGTTTTGTCACTGGACAATATATGTATATATATCATTGAAGCCATTACAGAAGTATAGTTGGACGATGCGTTTAACTATTATCGAATCTTCCATTAGTAGCTCCAGTTCGGCAGGATTGTTTTTTACTTCAGCATAATCTTTTTGCATATTTTCGTACAGAAATGTCATCTACAACCACGTTACAAGTAGAAATAAGAAAAAAAATGTTATTTGAAGTTCGGTTAGAAACGCTTCGTTACAAAGTTATAAACAAATAAAATTGAATTTGGTAACGGTATCGTGTTCTTTCACTTACCAATGGAAATGTCGAAACAGTAACACTGTACCGTGAAAAATATATAAGTAACGTACAAGTGAATGACACCAACAGAATTATATCATTCAGCGCCATTTTTGCATTTCTTGTAGTCATCATCTGAAAAACATTCCACTTATGGTTTCAAAGTTTTCAATCCCAACTGGCGTTTTATCTGGCACAAAACAAACATTTCTTGAACAAACATAATTTCAATGTACATTTGAAATGGAACTTCATTCGAATTATTCGAGTTTGGATCTAATAAATAATACCACGCCTAAACGGCGTGCTGCGATTTTTTTTCCTGGGGCATACACAGAAACGGCGGCCACGAAGCCACGCCCCTACGGGCACGAGGCCACGCCTCTGCGGGCGAGGCTGCACGTATTTGTCGCACGCATTGTCACAGCTACGTGGCCAGCTACAGCTGTGCTACAGAGACTGTTGCCAAATGCATACTAATCGATTGCAAATCTTAACACTTTAACGACCGCTCACACAACATGTGTGTGATAGCCGGAACAACCGTTAACGACCGCTCACACAACATGTGTGTGATGCTACCGCCGAAGGTTTTATGTTAACTTTTTCGTGAATTCAATAAAGTTCTTTAAAATTAATTCTTCAAAAATACTGCCGGCCCCTGGCGACGTTTGACTGCGTAGACGTGCGGTAGTTAAAGTGTTAATGAGAAATAAACGTTTTCCATTGTCAATTGTTAGGAAATGGTAAAGTGATTACGTCTGCAGTCAATTTGAACGTGGATTGTATTTAACTTTTGTAATTTGAAAGATGTAATTTAAAGATATATTCGATTATGTCTTGAACCCTTATCACCTGGGTCAATATACAAGTAAGCGTCATCACAACGACAACGAATCTTTGTATATTCGTTAAAACGGACTTGTCGGAGGGCCAGAGGCCAGTAAAGCACGCCAACGTATGATAGAATTTTAAATTCCCCTCGAACACTTCCATTTTTCCCGCTGCTGAATAACGTCTGCACGAGGAATCGAAGGCAACGTCCAATTACACCTCGAAGTCATACTTTATTCATGCTATTCTACTATAGTTCCAATTTTCTGACGGTTCAAATTGGCCTGACAAAATTGACTGTAATTCGTTCGCAATATAAATTAAGTATGAAGATTAAGTATGCCCAAAGAAATGTCGGAAAAATAGGAGACGCTTTATTCTTTAAACACGAGTATGGCAACTGTGACCTCTATGTACATCCCCTTGTTTGTCTTCTTATTCCTTTGGGGAAAAATATTCCCCGAATTTACTTCATCTTCTCGATCTGACCTTTCCGCGAATATTCTACATTATTATTCAGTATTATACTACTTTTCTATATTATATTTTATATTAATCCTTTTCTAAATAAGCAGTGACTTGTGAATATTATTTTTATTTTCATAAGCAGTGATTTATTTTTCTTTTCATAAATAGTGACTTATGATGAATATTATGTTTTTCAGCGTGGCTGTGCATCTGTGTTATATAACTTTAAAATAATAGCTTGATTAGGTACCTCTTCATGTACCAGAGTTAATTAAAAATTTCGACGAAATGGAAACGATTTATTAACTTTTTTTCTTTCTGAAGAAAGGTTTGTCTCTTTTACAAAACGGAGAGACCTCCTCGAGAAGTATTATTATGCTTGTCAGTCACTGTCACAGGTTAATCACTCGAATTAAGTTGTTTCAATCCCTCTACAATTCGACTAACAAAAAGCATTAATAAATTCCAAAGCTATAGTCTGTGGAAATAGCAGCGACGTTTCTCACAAATACTAGAACTTAAATTATTGATGACTGAATGTAAGTATATGGCACTGATAATTTCGTACACAACAACCGGCCATGATTGACATAAATAACACGCGTGAGCCTCGGGGCTAAAGATGATCGCTTGTTGTGTAGAAAATGTTTTGAGAATTAAAGTGGATATAAAAAGGATGTAAAGAATTCTCAAAAAATTATTTATTGTTATGTGTTACGTCTTGAGTGGACTGAATTATAGTTTTGAGGGGATAGTACGCAGTTTCGAACCTATCTGCATTCACCGGCTATGGTTCGGGAAATTGAGGATCGTTTAAATAAAGGTTGTACCCTTTTATTGATAAAAATTGACTTATTTATTCAAAATAAGAAACTAAATCAGATATTATTTATAGAGCAGATATACGTGAGTGCATTTAGCGCGATTATAAAAATATAGAAAATATAATATAATATAATATTACCGAAATACAATCTTCTTTGGTTTTATACAATGTAGTATCCAGAGGACGCTCGTGGAACCTCGGGGATCCTTCGATTATATTTGGCCTTCACGAGGTGTACGTAGTTTATATCCAGAGGTTCACTTGCGGAACTCGCGGTTTCGAACGATTTCCAACACAATGTTTTAACGAAATAAACTCAACTCGACTCAACTCAACTAACTCAATTGACACCACTGTTGCAACTGCTCTCTTAAGGAGCTGATTCCTTTATTTATAGGGTAGCCAATTTTTTGTCTTTGAAGATGCTGGCTCAGGAGTAGGGGTCCTCATCATCCGATGTCATTCTTATTGATTCTCAGAATGTAAACCGAACTTTCATTGTGCAGTTTGAATTATCATAGTTTTTTCTCGTGGCAATATCTGATATCTCTTCTATTGAGTCTAAGGGTGCAAACCGATCTTTATTTGTGCGTTTCGCAGAAGGCTGAGTTGTTGATTTGGCATCCTGTTGATGCGTCACTTTCTCGTGACATTATCGGATTTTGCAATAATTCTTTATTAGATTGATTAATCATTGGCGGTCGAACCACCGGACGTGACATATGTATGTACAAGTTTAATATTCTGAAATGTAAACAATCATGGATCTTTTATGGCCGTCGACGTCGCTCAATAAGCACTTAAAACAAAGACATCTCCCATAATTGACATAGGATAAGGGACCCAATTACTGCACCTATCTTAATTATACTTACTTCGTAACATAAAATATTATGAAAATTTAGCGATAACTAGTTCTTATCGGATATACTCGTGAATAGTTAATTATTACCTTAGCGGTAATTATGTTGTCAATGTGTCATCGCTGTTTTACAAAAAAAGCGAATGTAAGACTTAATCATTAATCCCTTATTATCTTTTTTGGTGATAATATTTCATCCGCTAATTGTCTTCTTGCTTCTTTGATCGCAATGTGATTGGTGACAGGCTTAAACAACAAACTTTTATGAAACAAATGAATTAGGTTCATACAAGAAGAAGCTTATGAAAAAATCTGCTTACCCAAACATTATTTAATGATCCAGTCTTTTATAGTTTCTCAAAATATTGAACCTGTAAATTAAAATTGCAATTATCAAATAGCAACCACATCTACAAAATTTTATTTTTTAGTATTAGCATTGACTTACCTTATCCTGTCTTTCCGAGTCTCCTGTAACTAGTGCATAGCTACAAGTAATAATTATGAGTGTCCTTGCATAAACAATCCATACTCCTCTCAATAACTCAATTCCTTCTCGCAAAGAACATTATTCAAAACTTCAACATCCTTATCGTACAAATAGACCAAGCCTATACATGTGTAAACACTCATAACTCATAAATATTCTATGGATACATACCATCGCACGACAAACAGCTCCAATCAAAAGCTCAGCCTATCCAGACAACGCAACATGCAAAAACTTCCATGCTCTTCTTCAAAGCTTCCTTACCTTACAAACCCACACATAGCCTCAAACGATAAAAGTAGTCTATTCACACACACACACAAACAAACAAGCCCATCCAAAGTTGCAAACATACAATACAACATACTGTCACACGACAACCTGCTCTAATCAAAAACCTGACCTATCTCCTCGACACAAAATGCACAGTGTATAAATTAAAATGGATACAATATACACAGACGAGATTAGTGTTGTCAATTTAAAACCTTTTCAAATCGCTCCAACTTCGTTACCGCGCAAACCCGTACATAACCTCAAACGACAAAACGATTGCAATCGCTCACAGAACAAGCCCATCCAAAGGCGCAACCATTCCCAACTCACAAACACCGTATCCATACTGTCACGCACCAAACAGCTCCAATGAAAAAACCTAACCTACAAAACGTGCACACGTGTAATTAAACCTAGCGGGATCCCACACACTTTAAACCAGTGCTGTCAAACTTCCCCAGTCCTCCCTTCCATCTCGGTTCCAGGGTGTACCGTCAGGTGTCTCCAGACTATGGTTCCATCGCATCAATGCGGTGCTCCGCTCGCGAGCAACACGTTCAGTCGGCGAGCGGTTGTCGCGAGTTTGTGTTCTCTCGTAGCATTTCGCTTCAAGCGAAATAGCTGCTGTTCGCGTAATCGTGATACATATAGAAGAAACGCGGGAGAGCTAGTCCGTGGCTGCGTACGGAGACGTTTCGAGTCCAATACATACAAGGCGATCCATCAGAATACAGAACGGACTGTATTATGCTCGAGGTGTTAGGGACGCTATACCGGGCCAGGTCTTTCGGTGTGTGCCAGTGAAAGAAGACCCACATCGGGAGAAAGAAAGAGAGAGAAAGAGAGGGCGAGAGAAAGAGAGAGAGAGAGAGAGCGTGAGCGCGCGCGCAAATTGTGCCTGCTTTCGTGTTTTCGACATGGCTGGGATATACCGTTACCCGTGAACAATTTTTTTTCCCCACCCGTGATAATTCATCCCACGTATTTTCCACGATTTTCTTCTTGTGTCTCATCCCCCCCCCCCCTTCGTACGGTCTCCCCCTGTCAGACGTGTCTCTCTACCCCCTCGATGAAGGCTCGACAGAAAGGGGTGAATCAGGATTGAATCAATCGCCGCGCGACGGCTACATGGAAAAGTTTCGTCGGGCACGGGGCTACGCGGAACTGGCCAGCGAACCAACGGCGGTCCTGCTGCAAGGTTAGGTGAGTTCGACTGACACGAGCCGAGCCCGGCCCCGATTATGCTCCTCTTCTTCGCACGCACCAGTCCTGCGGACAAGTTCGAGCGGCTCCATTGATTTCCGACGACGCGCTTTTCCGCACGGTTTACCGAGCCCTGTCTGTGACCGCATACTTACTCTGATGACTGTTTTTTTTCTTTCCTTTTTTTTTCTTAACCTGTACGGCTTAAACCCCACCGAATTAACAACGCAGAGAAACGAGACAACAAAGGGGGGTCCTTGCTCGCGAGAATTTCACTGCCCCAGCTCTCGCGAACCCGTGGAATTTTAAGCATCTACGGACTAAATTTGGAATCGACGCTTAGGCTCCCTCGGTTGTTTCTATTCGGACGACTCGCGGACCGAGTTTTAGGAAATTGTACAGTGATTTTATTAATTTATTTTTTCCACTATTTAATTTTCTTCTCGCTTGCGAGAATTTGACTGTTCCTGACAGAATTTGGAGCATTTCCGAATTAAATAGTAAATTAATGCTTATAGGCTCTGTTTCCATTTGTTCTACCATAATTTTCTCCTCGCTTGCGAGAATTTTATTGTTCCTGACAGAATTTTGAGTATTTGAGAATTAAATTGTGAATTAATGCTTAGGCTCCGTTTTCATTTTTTCGACTTGCGGACCGAGTTTTAGGGAATTGTGTAGTTATTTTATTAATTTATTTTATTTATGACAAAGGCGTCCTCGTTTGCAAGAATTTGATTGTTCCTGATGGAATTCTGAGTATTTGCGAATGGAATTGTGATTTAATGCTTAGGCTGTGGTTTCATTTGCTCGACTTGAGGACCGAGTTTTATCGTTCTGAGAATTGTACAGTTTGATTTTATCGGGAAAGGTTTTTATAGATGATCGAGGTTGTTAGGGTAGCGAGACAACGATCCTGCATCGTTCAAATAACGTGTTTTTACTAGGTCTACAATAACTGTCATTAGTATGACGATAACTCTGATGACACTGGCGGTATTGTCATTATGTTGTGACTAATGCTTCTGAGACATCTATCATTCTCTGTTATGTTTATGCAGTCACGAAGCAGGATGAGGCAATGGAAATTATTGTCGTTTGTTACTAACTATTTTTCGGCACAAGTTTTTTTGTTGGGATTCTTGATTGACCTAGTATACATTAGTTTAATACCTTCAAAGATATCGATAATCTTCTACGTATATCACTGTGTAGAGTAAAGGATTCAATTACTGTGGGGGGTACCAATTACTGGCCCTATATTGATTATACTTATTTTTAAAGTGTAATATATATTCAAACAAAGAGATAGAGATGTTCATAATCATTTTAAATCTTCGATTTTATGAGTGTTGGTATTTCTTATCAACAGATGATAAAGAATATTGAGTCACGTTGAACCGTGATAAATCAGAGCCAATATTGATAAAATTCTTTTACTTCGACTTTTCCAAATTTGTGTGTCCATAATTATTTTTGGCCTCCCTTATGTCGTTTAAAAATTATTTAAAATCGGTCCACAACGGACAGGCCTTCTGCAAATTTGTATTCAAAAAGCCTCTAGCACTAATATTTGAGTTTCTATCAATGATAATATTAATTATTAATCAACTCATTAAGGACAAATGTTGTCTGCATGTAAATAAGAAAACTCGAAGCAGTTAAACAATAGCTGAAATGTTGCTCTTGGTAAATGCAGTTCTTGTTGAATGCAAATAGATATTAATAAAATCGATGTGAATTGATTTGTGCTATAATTAGACTGTGCATTTTATTTATTCATGAGAAACACGAGCGCACCAATTGCAAAACGGGGAATTTAAATATACCTTTGTGTTGATCCTGTATGCAATCCAGCTATAATTCACGGGTGCAATCTAATCGATGCAGTCAAAGATGCATTAAAAATGCTTCGGCAATGCTTTGGACCAGTTAAATGTTACATGAAATTTTGTTTAACACCGCCACATCGACGCCCACGAAATTCATTCAAAGTCGAAAACATTTATTAACGCAAGAATAGTAAAAACAATCGTAACAACAATTTCCGTAACCTTCTCGCACCTCGTAGATTAACAAAAAAAATCCCCACACTATTTGTTCCAGAATTGTTGAAATTATAAGAAAATTATCGTAGGACATGTTTCAGTAAATCTCTGAAATCGAGCATATGCTGCAATAAAAATAGCTAAAAATTAGTGTTGAAATGAAAAAAATTATTATATCATAAAAAATCTTATCTAAAAATTAGTGTCAATAGATTCCAGTAGAAAAGATTAGATAGATAGATAGATAGATAGTTTTTCCGCTGAAAAACATTTTGTCGAAATGTTAAATAACACACTCGAGATTTTATTTCTTGGGCACATACATATACCACAGTTCTCGGTGAACACTTTTCCCCAGCACGATAAACGCAGAAAAATAGAAGTCTAATAAATGGAACACGGCACACCGACACGAATAAGCGAGAGCCGCCGCCGTCTGCACACACGAACGATCGAACAAAGGCGTAGCTTGTTCGTGTGGACGTAGTATCGCGTACGTGTGCACGCGAGCGTGTATCTTTGTGGAGTACAGGTGAATGGGAGGTGTTGTGAAACTCGAAGAACCGAAGCCCAGTTCACTCGGAGAGGATTCCTTTCGTCGAATCGATCGGTGTGCGTAAATCCACGCCGGCACACCGTGCCACTATGAACACCGTACACGCAGACGTTCAAATGTTTAACCCTTAACCCACAATTGTCCCGTTTCAAAGTCACCTTTCGATATAACAATATTTTTCCAAGCCTTGCGGCGGGCCTAGCTGAGGGCATTGTGACGTCAGCGGGAAAGATATTCTGATAGGCTGTTCTAGACCAGTTCCGTTCAATATTGCCAGAGGAGGGGAGTACGCATTGAGGGGAAATGGTTTCCCTCTCTCTGTCAGTACCGGGTCAGTCACGTGACAGAGACGGAACGCGTCACGTGACCGGGCCGCGACGGAAGCGTGGGGAGTAGCGCCGTGGAAGGGGAAATTAGAGTGGGGGGACAAGTCTTGATCTGACAACAGGGGTCTTCTTCAGCAAGCTTTGGGGCGGGCCTAGGTGAGGAAAGTGGGCGTGGTTTGTTGGCCGCCGAGAGTCGCTTATGCCCGGAATAAACAGGGAATTGTCAATTATTTTAATTTAGTCACATAAATATTTTCATTACAAAAATACGACACGTAAGGGGGGGGGCGGAGCCTATATTTTTTCCAAGTGTGGCGTATGGCGTATTGTATTGTTATTTTAAGGCGGGTAAAGTCGAAGCTAAGAAGATGGTCGGCCACGACGAGCGGAATTAACGGTCTTGCTTGGTCGTTCAAGGTTTCGGGGGCAATGAAATGGAGCGCGTAATATCGGAAGAACGCATTTGCCTGTTATCCATTGAACGTGCCCGCGGATAATAGAGCCTCGAAGAACAGAGTCGCGGAACGACGTCCTGTCGTTTATTATCGCAATTACGCAAGCCCGATAAAATCATCGGCGTTCCATCTGGAGCGCGCGCGGCAAGAATGTGAAGTAAGCAGAAGCGAACGCGAGAGAGGAGACGAGAGAGACAATGAGAGCTTTTCATCAGTTTCGAGCGTAACGGCCTGCGAGCTTTTGTGAATTCCCATTGATGATTTTTATCGAGGCGATCGTGTTACCTTTACATTTGATATACCTAACCGATTTACATCATTAGTGTATATCAATTTTCCTGGTCACATATACGCTCAATTAATTTTTTCTTATAATGCTGAAAGTTCTTTTAGTTGTAGTCATTTTTGTACTTAAATATAATTTTTAAAAAAAGTTTGGTGATAAGGGCCTTCTTTTCATATTTCTTTATGATGCAAATGGGTGAATATTTTCATAAATGCACAAAATCCGCTGTTTATAAACTACTAAATATTTTAATGAAAATCTATTTTTGTTATTTTCGTGAAGTAATTTAAAGTTTAATGTTTGCAATTGCTCCGTATATTTAGCGGTACCATAATCTACGGTTGATTTAGATTGATCTATTCCCCACACAGCTGTCCTCGAGTTCTAGAAAGTAAATAACGATGCATGAAAGCGTGTCGTTGCTAATAATCTGTTCAATAAATTTTGAAATATCCATCCGACCGTGTGCAGCGCACAGACGTCGTTCTCGGAATAATTTATCATTTGTGAAAAGCAAGGAAGATGAGAGAGGAGAGACGGCGTTGTCTGTCGGGAACGTTAGGCGATAACTTTATTGTGTACTATACGTCACCGTCCACGCTTCCAGTTACTCCTGATGATGCAGAACTTATGATGGACGCGTGCAGCTATCTCGCCGGAACTTCCAGGCAATAGCGAACGAATAATTGTCTCGATCTCAGTTTCGAAATGCCCTCATCGATCTTCCGGATATTGATCATTATTTTTAACCTTCTCGTTTGCGATCGAGTTTCTTCGTTCTCGACACGCGCTTATAGCGATCGGGCCTGTTCGGACAAAAATAAATAGAAGGAATTTGAGGGAATTTGAGGTGGGTCCGTTTTGACCCGGGGTGAAAAACAACTCCATCGAAATTCCAAGTTTGTAGCAATCGAAATTATTAATTGTTTATATTGGCTTTCGAAATATCCAAAAAATATTCGCACCGATTACTGGCATTTCTTGAGACTACAAAAAATGTATAAAAAATAATATAAAAAATTTTAGTTAGGAGCAAAAATCTGTAAAAATTACAACGTTTTGTCTAATTAAAACAACGGAACCTCGAATTTATTTTGCAATTTCGTTCCGCGAATTCGACGAGATCCAAGGTTGCAGCATCCCAGATGCCGGCGCATCGTTTCCTTTAATTTCTATAATTTCGCTCGGTTTCCTCCGACCACGGTTGAATATTAAAATAATTACGGCAGCGCGTTTCTGCTTGTCATTCCCCGTTGTTTCTGCATCGAGGATGCGTGCGCCAGCCCGTTACATTGAAACATTGCCCCATTGTTTTCCACGATATCGCGAGCGGTTCCGGGAAAGGAAGGGGTTTTTCCTTCTACGGTGAAAATTGTAGTGCCATAACTTATTTACAATATAATTATTTTTACTTGCCTGGAATTATTATTTACAATAGAATATTATTTTCTATAGAACCTAAGACAGTGAAATGTACGTCTAAGACAGTAGAAAGTATCTTTTCTCAAGGTCACTATTTTTTAACGATATTTTAAGATCACCGGTCGATAGTTTTTTTTTTCTAGGACACCCTGTATAGTTTCTTCGATATTCCGGTAGAGCGTGAATAGACGAATCCAATGAGTACCATGACAACACCATTAGCATAATTCAATCCCGAGATATTCGTGTCTGAAAGATCAGGTATCTAAACATTCAGACATAAATATCTCGAGATCGAATAATCGGAATGGTACGGTTATGGTACTCGTTGGATTCGTCTTTTTG
Organism: Seladonia tumulorum; assembly: GCA_913789895.3. NCBI lineage: Eukaryota > Metazoa > Arthropoda > Insecta > Hymenoptera > Halictidae > Seladonia > Seladonia tumulorum. Next base: position 9,579,775 of record OU565280.1, read on the forward strand.
TGCTTTACAGTAATATGTACTGTTTTTTCATAAATTCACGAAGGTTCGACATACGTTCCACATACGACTACTAATCCTACATTATAAAATACTAATGTAAAGTGTACTTACTTCTGAATCTTCTGTACCTCCGTCGGATTCAGAAGTAAGTACACTTTACATTAGTATTTTATAATGTAGTTTGTAGTACATTAGTATTATATTTTATTATTCGTGTGTAGAATATTGGATGCAAGGTTTTCTTTCATATTTTGCAACTTCAATGTCCCTTTAACACTAGATTTACAAAGCACTAAAACTGACTAATCAGACAATTTCAAAATATGAATGAGTTAAAACAGTGTCTTAAGGATGAATGGAGTAAATTGTCACAAAATTATATTCGTAAATTCTTTAATAAAATATGGGAGGTCCTACACACTACTGCGAAATAAAGTACTTGTTTCAACTTATGTCATTTTTATTACATAAATGTTTAACGACCACCGCTACGAGATTGTTGTTAATAAATACAAGTACGGACAGCGTAGTTACAGTTTATCGCTATTTAATATATTACCGTAAAATCATATTTACGTACCATTTGTAAAATTTAGAGAATTCTTGATTTATATCCTTGGAAACTAAATGATAGCACACTTGTGCTATCTTTTTGTCCAGGAGTGTATATGTTCTCTCGCGGACAGGTGAAAAGTGCAAGTAGCAGGCCACGGGAAGCCAAGCCGGCTCGATCGAAAATATCCTATTAATGGTGAAAAGGGGACGAAACGGGGGTAACGGGACAGAAGTCTTTGAAGCGTGCACACGCGACGAGCCTCTCCTCTTACCGTGCGGATCGGCCTTAAATCCGATGACGTTGTAAAAACACACGATCATCCTGTCGATGGGACCAGTCAACGCGGATAATAACTCGGCCGGTGGCACCATTTGCGCAAGGTCAATTAACCCTCGCCCCGACGAATGCCGGGTATCATTATGACCCAGACCGCTGTTGTTGCAACCACTAGGGCACTCGGTTTCAACTTTTGTCAATCGGGGAAACTAGTTCCCCTACCATACGGAACAACTCTAATCGAAAAAGTTAGTAACGAAGCGATAACAAAATTTAGGCATCCCCGGCGTTTTCTCGATATATGTCACCTACACCGGTCTTCCCGGCGACATATATCGTCCAGGAGATATTCTTTGATCCTCAGCGTCCGGGTCATACCCCGCGGTAGTGGGGATACTTCTGCGACTTTTATCTGCCAGGTGTTCGCGACATATATCGAGAAAAGACATTTTGAGTGTTCCCACAAGAATCATGCTAATCTAACCTATACTTGAATTTCTGTTTGTCACGATCGTCGTAATAAACGCGGGCGGCACGTCCACGCGTAGACCTTGCTCGATCCACGTAGATCTAAATACGTGTTTATCGTGGATCGTCCTCTTTCTCTTTCTTTTTTCATTTGTCCTCCTCGTTTGCGAAACTTGTCTCGTGCTACGCGTAGAATTACTTCGGTCGAAGCAATTAACTGGGGCAAGATTATGTAAAGCCGACATGATACGGTACATATGTGTTCGCGCGCGCGCGTGTGTGTGTATACGGGCTTGTCTAAAAGGATTAAAAGACCTAGCTGAATATCGCTGTACACGCTATCGTTGAAAGAGATATATTTGATCAAGATAAAAAACACCTTGACACTATAGGTTGTTTAAACTATTAACTCCTAAGTGGACTAGTAATACTGTGTTAATAGAACTTAATAATTAATAGAACTTGAGAAGACTACTATGTATGACAGGTAGTGTACAGAAAATTGTTTAACGAGACCCTACACTTTCTGTTAAAGATTTATAAAGGAAAATGTATACAGGGTGGTACAATAACTTCGACCACCTTGAATATTTCCGTTATTTTGTAACAATATGAAAAAATTATTTGTAGAAAACTTGCACGGTATAGAGGGGGGAAATATTGTAACGTAAACAGTGTTTATATGGGTGAAGGCATTCTAGAGATTTCAAGGTCACCTTGGTTTCTTTAAATGATGTTTTGTATAGTGAATTTTAGTCGAAGTTATTGTATACTGTCCTGTATACACAGTGTTCTAAAACGATTTGATCGTGATCCGTGCTCGAGACGTTCAACCTTGAAGAGGCTAAGCAGCGTGCATCTTGTTTTATTGTTTCGTAACTTGGCACGCATGAAATACTTACAACTTGTTAGCTCGGTGGATCGCTCGTGATCCACTTTCGCCGGGTAGTTGGTTCGCGGATCGTTAAATCCTATTTACGAGGGTCGTTCGAAAAGTTTCGACCCCCTTTTTTCCGGGAGAGCAGGTGGAAAATTATCATAACTCCGCTCGGGAAGTTTCCCGCTCTCGATCAGGCAGTTTGACGAGGCAAAATCGCCTGGCTGCTGCTGAACCGGTTGCGTCCCCAAAAATTAATAACATATTCGTTAACAATTTCATTACTACACTATTCATGGATTCTAAAATTTTACTATTAACTATAACTCGATAATTCATATAATTAATTCCACAATAACTCGTCGATAGTGCAAAATCAAAATTTAGTGCGACCGAAACTAGAAAAATCAAATTATACTAATTGCTAGAAAGCGGACTTTTCATGCAGAATAAAAATTGTCGAAATTGATTGTCAGAAACCGAAGCTAGATAAAAAGATATTTTCTCTTTTAGCCAGCTTAAAAAATCGATTAATTATTTTTTCATGTTTTCCCATTTTTATGCATAATACGAAACAGCGAACCGGGTGCTGAATTCTATAGTGACAGTTTTTAGGCATATAGTGGTGAAATTCATTTTTCGCAAGACTGCGGATAACGATAACGATAACAGCATTATCACTGCGTTTCGGTATACTAGTTGGACTGTTATCATGCGAACCGCGGGTGAATATCGCGAAGAAAGGAAAAACACTCTCGGCCTGCCGATTAGTAATCAACCCAGCATTAAAAAGGCAATTTACAGCATCGTTACTGTAATTATAACGAGTCATTAAACACGTTCGACGTATCTCAACCGATTTGTTGCTAAACGTCTCCGGTCAGAATAAATAGTGCAATTATCTTGTCTAATCAGTTACTTTGTTTTTCTTCGATTACGAAGAATAATGTGTTGTAAGAGCCTCTTTTGATTCACAAGTGCTGCGGATTAAGAGAATTGAAGTAATCATTGATTTGCTTGTGCGTGCTACCACAAAGTGGCTTAGATAAGCACAGCTATCTGCCTTATTTACTGTTATGTGACAAAACTTCTCATAATAAAGTTCTACTATCACAAGAAAGTACACAGTAGAAACTACATATCTTTTCTCAAGGTTACTTTTTAACGAGATTTTAAGATCACCGGTCGATAGTTATTTTTTTTTTTTTTTAGAACACCCTATATAGTTTTTTCGATATTTCGGTACAGCGTGAATAGACGAATCCAACGAGTACCATGACGATACCATTAGCATAATTCAATCTCGAGATATTCGTGTCTGAAAGATTAGGCATCAAAACTTTCAGACATAAATATCTCGTGATCGAATGATCGGAATGGTACGGTTATGGTACTCGTTGGAATCGTCTTTTCGTGCTCTATAATAATATCTAAGAATAATGTCAATTGTTACTTAGGAAATCATACAAACAAGAAGGCAACGTTTTAGGTGAAATCGAGCTGTGAACAGGCTTAGGATTATTTTGCTTCCAGCACGATCGGTTGAGTAATTACACGCGTTACAGGACACCAGACGAATTTACGACACTCGATTAGGCTCGCGAGCTGCTCTAAACGAAGCGGTGTTCACGGACTGCCTAAAGTGGTCTTTAAGCTGATCAATGAGCTAGTCGAGGACCGCTGAAATGGCCTTCGCTGTTCTGAAGGTTAAGATCGCAGATTTTAATTCGTCGGATAATCAAGTGATAAGGTTCCAGATAATTGTCAAACGTTGAGAGATTATTTTTTCGATACCGAAGGTTATAAACAAATTGTTGCATTGTCTCGCCCACGAGATGGGCTCTGATTCAAGGGAGAGCCATTGAAATTAACATAACGAGCTGTTAAAGGTCGCGTGCGCCCTATTTCACGTAATAAGCCCCACGCTGCGCACTATGGTCGGCTGTTAGCGTTGCTTGTGCCCCATATTACCTCGAATGTGGTCTAAGAGAACAGTGTTCGCAAGTACCGTACTAATTATAGCGGTCTCATTTACGGCTACTCTCATTTTCATCAACCATCAAAATATCGGTAAATAAAGAGTATTTCGCATGGAACAGAAGCGGGACAATTGTTATTAAAATTGTTGTTCTAAAGTGTAACCCAGATGTGCTTTGACGTCGCTAAGATCGACACTTTATTTACACAAATGTACAATGCGCGTTTCTCGAGAACGCTCGACAACAAATTCCCCTGGAACCGTGAAATTGTTTATAAATTCTCCGACGTCGTCAGATTCAAATTTCTTATTCGAAGTATAATATTGATACTAGACTGCGGAGCTTTATGAAAAATAAATGTTACATTAGTGCTAAAAAGAAATGTATGTATTTCTTTCTTCTGTATGTTTTACGCGCTCATTTTCGTAAATGCATAAAATCCGCAGTCTAATTAATTACGTACTTAAACAATATCTCAGTCGCTATCGTCGGTGAAAAAAATGTCTCGATGTTTCAACAACATGTTTCTAGATAACGTGTTTTTCAGAAAAAAGTACCCAAAATCTTCGAGTACGATAACTCTTCGAGTATAAATCGAATTTTGTGGTCTTCGATAACAAAATCGTGTTACGAAGACCTTTATAATAAGCAGTTCTTAAATAATTTTTACTGCTCGCGTTAACAAGTTGTACCAAATTCACAAGATTATTGTGAATCACAGTTGATAAAAAATACAGAAACAGCTCGAGATGCTTCTCTGAGAATATTTCACAATTTTGCCAGATCAAAACTATTTCCTCCACTCGAATTTCCCCTTCTACCGGACTGTTCCCCCACTCCGCCGCGTCCCGGTCACGTGACTAACGCGGTACCGGCTGAGAGGGGGTTTTCCCCTCGATTCGTGCTCCCTCCACTCATCTGGCGACACTGAACTGGGCAAACATATTTTTAAGATCATGAAAACCTTTGACTCTTCGATTACACGATTTAGATCTTCGAGAACAACGTTTAGTAATTAATAAACAAGTTCTTGTCCGCAAAGTCTCAAATATTCGGCAAAAAGAAAAATACATACTGATCTTCCGTTATGCGTACAATGGAATTTGTTGCTAGATACCGCTACCTGTTAATTTCTAAATACTAATAAATTCGGTTACATAGTTAGTTTATGTTGGAACTGTGGCAAAAGCTGCGAGACGAAGATAGTTAGTAGTGAACGTAAACAATACGCACATTTCATCTTGTAACGCATAACTCATAACATATCTGAAGCAAATCTGTTATGGTTATTTGCTTTTTCTTGATCTGATAATGAAGATCTAATAAACACTCTGCTCATGAATATTCCTTCGTCCATTATCAATGTGGTTATGTATCAACGATGAGAACGGCGATAACGGTATAATTATTCATCCAATAAACACTTCCATTACAAAACAATAGAATTCATTAAAAAACAATAGTATTCCCACGGTTCGGTCTGATCGTTTATCGCAGTTCCAACATAAACCTTAAGCTCCCACGTACACGTTGAAAAATATTGCATGAAAGTCTTTTGTTCTTAATTATATTTCTATGAAACTTTCGCCAACGCATGCGCCACAGTTTCCTGATCGAAACGAGTCCAAGCATGACACAATTCGGAGCACATTTACTTGTTTAATCCGCGATTTAGTAGAACCTCTATTATCCGAACCAGTGTTCAGATAATAGCTACTGTGTTAGCAGATTATGGCGGACATTCTGTCATAAAACCTTTCGGAGACTGAAGAAAGTAGGTTGCTAAAGAGTAGTCGACAAAGACTTAAAATTTAACGCTCAGGCATTCGTTAACAATAATTGATTTACTAGGTTGAAAATAATTCGTCAATTCTTCTAATCTTTTTCTTATCCTGAATCGCATCTACTTTGTCATAAACGCATCATACCTGATGTCTAGTGCTCACTTTGACTCTGGGTCAAAGCAGACCCAGGCTTCGCTGGAAAGGGGTTGGACAGGCAGTACGCGACTAGACCACGGATTTTTCTGTGAAAATTGTCTGGATTAATTCTACGCCTAAAATCCGCTGTCTAGTGTTAACTTTGACTCTGGGTCAAAGCAGACCCAGGCTCCGCTGGAAAGGGGTTGGACAGGCAGTGCGCAACCAGACAGCGGATTTTTGTGTGAAAATTGCAAGACACGGAAGCTGCACATTCGTTTCTCTTCCGAATAACTTTGATGGCTTGGAAATAATGATAAAAATGTTTGTTTTGTGTTTGATCTATTCATTTTGATTGAATGCACAAAATCCGCGGTCTACACGTAGCCGTTCGCGTCCAGTTTCAACGCGGTCTCGTAAGAAGGCAGACCCTCGTCGACGCCATCTTGCTCGGCGGACTCATTTCGTTCGGCGGATCTCATGGGTGTAGGGGTCAGCCCTAGAAGGCTGGACACCATCGACGGAATGATGGTGCCAGGTGTCTCCGGACCTTCAGACTTCTTCTCGATGTTGGCTGGCAAGCTGCGATGATCGAAGATCAGGCTGTCGTAGGTCGGCGGCGGTCCTGGACCGGAGTTAGGCGTCACGGGGCATGACTGGACATCGTATATACTGTCCTCGTGGTGTCCCTCCGTGGCTGATTGTCTCTCGCAGCACTGCATATTGAAAAGAACTTGATTAGGTCCTCGATCAAAGGCAGGGATTGCGTCGCATTCTCATCGGGAATCTTTTGACCTTGACAAGGTCAAAACAGTACTATTGGACCTCCGGGGAAATTGTTTATTGTATTTCGCACTCTAGTGACAACGCGCTTACCCTGGACGTAGAAAAGGGACAATTTAATCGTCGGTTCGGATAATAGAGGCTCCACTAATTCGCGAATTAAACGAGCAAACGTGCTCCGAATTCTGTCGTGTTTGGGCTCGTTTTAATCAGGAGAACGTCAGCGATGCATCGGTACGAGTTTCATAAAAATATTGCAATTCTACCGATTGTTATTATAAAAATCATAATTACAAAGATTTTGTGCATTTCTGAAAATATTCGCAGACGTGTAACGAGGAGCAAAGCGATGACGTTTCGAAGCGAGCGGTGTTTGACGGAGCATGTATTTGCCGGCTCGAGTGTGTTGAATGAACAAGCCCAAGCCTAATGAGGCAGAGGATAACTAGAAGAGTGTGTTTCGGTACGGCGATATCGAGGAAACGAGGAGCGTATATAAAAGGCGTAAAAGTAGCCGAAGAGAGCCGAGGAATTCCGAGACGAGGCTAATAGTAGCTTGGCACTCGGCCGTTCACTTGCCACTGGCCTAACAGGATCTCGGTACAGGTGATAAATTTAATTATCCGTGGCCTGATCAGCGGAACAGCACTTGTTAAACATTATCGAGAACCTAGATCCCGGCATTATCGCTCGCCCCGATGTCGGCGATGAATAATATTCCGGAGGAGGGGGGAAGCTTCCCGATTGGTCATACTAATTTTCCTTCACAACCACAAACGATTTCACCGCAAATCGAGTAGCGGTGTAGGTAGCGGGGAGAGCCAGTTCGCAGTGAGTCGAAGCAAGTATTTTACATTCGATACGGGATGAACGGAGATATTGAAATTATATATGCCAGAACCGTTGGCAAACTGGTTTCGTTCCGATCATGTTCGACTGCGCTTCCTTCTCCCGTCCGAGACAAAAAAAATATGTGGAATTGTCGTGCTAGAACCTCGCCGTTTTTAGAGCTTCCGCCTAACGAATCTTAATGAAGTTATACCATCAGCTGTGATTTGATACGCCTCATCGAATTACCAGTCTGGGATTTCCCAGTTACGGGGTGGAGAGCGTCGCGACAGTTACGATAGAGGCCGTCGCGACATTTACGGCGGAGTACACTTTTTCCCCGGAACGAGCAACCGATACATTAGGTCGTCCCATAAGTTTAATAATATGTTTGTAAGAAAGTTTACTCAATCGAAAGATTATAACATTATATGTTTATATTATTTTTGTTGAAAAGTATTTTAAAGAAAGAAATTTTCTAGTATGATAGAAGTTACGGGAATGAAAGGGTGATTTTATTTTTAGAATCTCTAATTGCAAGACGGTAAACGGGACGAAGTTATGGGACGACCTGATACATAGACGCGAACTATAGCTCGCAGAGAGATGACTCACCGCGGCGTGCGCTTCCGTGGTAAACACTTCCAGGCTGTGGACGTCCGGCTCTGCCCTCCAGTATTGCGGATACTCCTGCGGCCGGCTCTTTCTGATGCTCTTGTGACAGCAGTAGCACATCAACGCGACGACTATAATCACGGCGCTTAGCATCGCTCTGAAAAACACGGCGCGCCGCGCGATCCAGAGCATAGGTGAGAGACCGGGCGTATATTTAGCGCGCGTCAACCAACCGCGAGAACCCAAGACGCTCCGGGCATAACATTATCGGGGCTCAGTCTGCCGTGATATCGGCCTATAAACCGCGCGACTTTTCGAATCTCCGCGCACGACCTCTCCTCGTTGACCCTATTCGGTGCCTACAACCCCCAGTGCTATATATCTCTCTCTCTCTCTCGATAGGATCGCTTTCGAATAAAAGGCTATCGCCGGGACGCTCGCACGAATCCTGCAACAAGTTCGAGGTGTTTCGGACGAAGTGGGGGAAACTCAGATATTTTTGCTGCTTCTTTGAAAATTCCGAAACTGTTTTAAAACATTTTATTACTGATTTGAGTTTTTTTTTTTAAATCAGAACGCGACCCCCTTCTGAAATTTCACTCCTCTCGTACAGTGTGAAAGCAAATAGCTATTACTTATACATTGTTGTTATTAAATATATTTTAAACTGAAAGTATCGTTTCGAAACTGATGCTTCGACAAAATCTGTTAAAGTGACCGAAAACGAGTGATTTAAACGTTTCTTTTTCTTAATCAGAACGCGATCCCCTTCCACAAAATTCTTTCCGACAGAGTGAACAAATTTGTCTCGTATTTTATAGTGTGAATAGCTGTTATTTATACATTGTTATTATAAAATATATTCTAAGCTGAAAGTATGGTTTCAATGATTCGACAAAAATTTTTTAAAGTGACCGAAAACGAGTGACTAAAATTTTTTTTTCTTAATCAGAACGCGATCCCCTTCCACAAAATTCTTTCCGACAGAGTAAACAAATTTGTCTCGTATTTTATAGTGTGAATAGCTGTTATTTATACATTGTTATTATAAAATATATTCTAAGCTGAAAGTATGGTTTCAATGCTTCGACAAAATTTTTTTAAAGTGACCGAAAACGAGTGACTAAAATTTTTTTTTTCTTAATTAAAACGAAAACGAGTGACTAAAATTTTTTTTTTCTTAATTAAAACGCGGTCCCCTTCCACAAAATTCTTTCCGAGAGAATAAATAAATATGTCTCGTATTTTATAGTGTGAATAGCTGTTATTTATACCTTGTTATTATAAAATACATTCTAAGCTGAAAGTATGGTTTCAATGCTCCGACAAAATTTTTTTAATGTGACCGAAAACGAGTGACTAAAATTTTTTTTTTTTCTTAATCAGAACGCGATCCCCTTCCACAAAATTCTTTCTGACAGAGTGAACAAATTTGTCTCGTATTTTATAGTGTGAATAGCTGTTATTTATACATTGTTATTATAAAATATATTCTAAGCTGAAAGTATGGTTTCAATGATTCGACAAAATTTTTTTGAAGTGACTAAAATTTTTTTTTCTTAATTAAAACGCGGTCCCCTTCCACAAAATTCTTTCCGACAGAGTAAACAAATTTGTCTCGTATTTTATAGTGTGAATAGCTGTTACTTATACCTTGTTATTATAAAATATATTCTAAGCTGAAAGTATGGTTTCAATGCTTCGACAAAAATTTTTTAAAGTGACCGAAAACGAGTGACTAAAATTTTTTTTTTTTCTTAATCAGAACGCGATCCCCTTCCACAAAATTCTTTCCGACAGAGTAAACAAATTTGTCTCGTATTTTATAGTGTGAATAGCTGTTATTTATACATTGTTATTATAACATATATTCTAAGCTGAAAGTATGGTTTCAATGATTCGACAAAATTTTTTTGAAGTGACTAAAATTTTTTTTTCTTAATTAAAACGCGGTCCCCTTGCACAAAATTCTTTCTGAGAGAATAAATAAATTTGTCTCGTATTTTACAGCGTAAATAGCTGTTGTTGAACGTATTTTAAGAGTAATTTTGCAATGAGCGATACGCAGCCGTAGAGATTCGCGATATAATTATTGTTTCCAATGGGCACGCGATCCCCTCCCTAAAATCGCTTCTAAAGCCGCACGCCCCAGCCTCGAGGAGGAGCCTAACGCCGTTTACTTTGAACTAGACTGTACGAAATCGCTGGCACGGGATGCTACCGAGGAACGACAGAACGTGCTCACGGATCTTTGGTTTATCCAGGTAATTCTTGCGCTTCTAAATTAGCCTAGAGAGTCAGCAGGCGAGAGCCGGCCATTTGTCCCGTTATTTACGAGTCTCGCGTGTAATAAACCGATTACGTTTTACCGTAACGCAATTGTTCTTGCGATGATCGCGGTGACGTGTACCGTTTCCCTTTTCTTTAATCAACGTTACTCGGTCGTTTCGAGCCGGGCTGTTACTCGGGCCCCGCCATTTTTCTGTCAGCCGAGCAAGCAACCGCGAACGTCCTCGAACGTCTCCATCTCGCGGATCGTTCTCGCGAAATGCGTCGAGTTTGCCGAATTTTTCGAACGCTTTTGGACCGTGCAGAAATTTAGGAAATTGGTACATTTGGTTTAGATTTATCGGAAAAGACCGTGTGCAAAGTATATTTGAAAATATACTATGCTTTCTTTCGTTTTGGATTTTTTGGAATTGTCGGCGATCGCCTATGCAATTTTTTAGAATTCTTTAAACGGTTTTGGACCGTCCAGAAATTTCAGAAATTACTAAATTTATTTTAGATTACCAGGAGAAGACTTTGTGCAAAGTGTTTATGAAACTGTACTATGTTCTCCTTCAGTTTTGAATTTTTTAGAGATTTTCTAAACGCCTGTGCAACTTTCAGAATTTTTTCAAACGGTTCTTGACCGTCCAGAAATTTTAGTTTAGATTGGTCGGAGAAGACCGTGTGCAAAATATCTACAAAATTATACTATGATTTCCTTCATTTTGGATTTTTTGGGATTATTAGCGATCGCCTATGCAATTTTCAGAATTTTTAAAACGGTTTTGCACCCTGCAGAAATTTCAAAAGTCGCTAAATTTATTTTAGATTACTCGGAGAAGACTTTGTGCAAAGTATTTATGAAACTATACTATATGTTCGCCTTCAATTTTGAATTCTTTGGAAATTTTCTAAACACCTGTGCAATTTTCCGAATTTGTCAAACGCTTTTGCAAAATTACCAGAATTTATCGTCTCGCATCAATCGGTTCGGATCGTGTGCAAACTGCTCTTGAAACGTGGACACATACTATACTTAATCGTAGAAATAGTATACCAAATTCCAGAATGATTAGGATCATAGAAATTTGTTTTTAACATATCGGTTCCCCAGGTTAATTCGACAGCTTGCCAGAGTCTCCTGCGTGCACATAACCTAGAAAGTCCGAGTTCCGAATTTGCGAAGTTCGTGGGAGTCCGAAGGAGGCACTTAGGCTAATCGAGTTTCCGAACGTAGTGTTCCGCGGGCAAACGTGCTCGCGATAAGAGAGAGACTGCGCGTTATCGCTTGTTTCCTTTAGTTTGCGTTTGCGTTTGCCGGGAAAGGTCGCCGCAGAAATTCCGTGGATTGAGACAGAAAAAGAAACCGGTTCCGATGAGAGTCCAGAGTCGAACCACTACACCGCGCGAGAGCCCGGTGACTGGTAGTCGCGGATTACGCTCGCGCGATCGATAGATCCCCGGGATCGACAATAGGTATCTGTGTACTTACCCGCCCAGAAGAATGTTGACATTCCCATGCAAATCGGTCTCGAAATGACTCGTCTTGCTGGCCGCGCCGCTCGAAGACGTGGTGACGTTGTATCCAGGCAAGATGGCCACCTCCTCGTTCACGTTTGTGTTAGTATTGTTCCGTTTGTGCATTCCGAGCTCCGTCGCGGTCAACACCGTCATCCTTGGACCGTACGTCATCCTGAAAGATTTTCGGTCCATCGTTGACACTGCTCTTTACTCGATATATGTCACGAATATCTGGGCGATAAATTTCCCAGAACTATCCCCACTGCTGCGGAATATTGTCCTTTTCTATATTCGGCAGCATATCTGAGAATAGTATCTTCTACCCGATATATGTCCCTGGGCAGACCCATGTTGTGGACATGTATCGAGTAGACAATTTTGAAGTTTCGATAGTTTTTAGAATTTATTTTCTTGTTGAGGGATTCATAGCTTTAGTTAGGAATATTCTGAATATCTGAGAATAGTATCTTCTACCCGATATATGTCCCTGGGCAGACCCATGTTGTGGACATGTATCGAGTAGACACTTTTTGAAGTTTCGATAATTTTTAGGATTTATTTTCTTGTTGAGGGATTCATAGCTTTAGTTAGGAATATTTTGAATATGGAGGAGAGAAGGGGTTAGAGAAGATGTGGGGTGGGGGGAAATATAGTTTTATAGGGGGAGCAAAAGGGACACACTGGAGACCTTTTTCCAGTCACCTTCGATTTTATCGAGCACGTCCTTTGCACGAAAAGTCACCCCCGAAGTTAGCACGAGCCACCCCTTACCTTTTCGTCCGTGGATTCGCGCCCTGGGACATATCCAAACGTAGCGAGAACCGTGACATCATGTTCTTATATCGACACCATCCACGATGCATCCCCGGCGAATTTGCATCGAATTATTCGACATTCAATCCTCCTGGGTAGCCTCGGTCGAAACGCTCGTCTCTTTCGCATCCCTCTGCCTGCGCAATTTACGTTTTCTCTTTTTATTATAAACGACAGAGAAGGTTGCCTGATAAGGGCAAAATGCTTTTTAATCGATCATTGATTCCACGTAAATAGAAACAAAATTTTTGCATTCATTTTTATACAATGAAACTGCAAAACTTCTTGGCCTTATTGAAACGATTAAGATGGAAAGTTTGTTTTTATTTAATTTTTCACCATTGACTTGGAAATTTTTATTTTGCATAAAGATCCGCAGTGAAAAGCGAACATAGGAGTACCTACATCTCGTTAGTGAAAAATTGGTACATTTTTTTGCCATTTTCATTTCGTTCCTTTCATATTTTTTTCTTTTTTTTTTTTTTTGCGTTTCATCCGAAATACAATATAGTTGCGGCAAACGCGTTTTGACATAGCTGAACCGATGCGAACAGTATGAATACGACTATCAGTGAATGGAAACCTCGACCGAAAGAATTTTATGGATATGAAAACACGCTGCACGTCCTAGTTTCGCTCGCATGTCTTCAACGATCCTGGATACTAGCATACATAATTAATGCCTTGACATAGTATTCAAATATCGGCAATAGTGGTCTATCAAGATTTCGACATGAGCCCGTAGAAATGTGTATATCGTCGTGCTAATTGTTTCAAATCTGTTGCTTTGAGTTCGCAATTTTTATTGATTATTTTTTCAAGGTCTTCGATGTTTTTTCTTCGTTATACTTGTAGGGCATGAAAAGACGAATCCAACGAGTACAAACACCATACCCTTACGATCATTCGGTCTCGAGATATTCGTGCCTGAAGGGCAAGCTCTGGATTAGGTTTGTTCCTTTCAGACACAAATATCTCGTGATTGAATGATCGTAAGGGTATGGTGTTTGTACTCGTTGGATTCGTCTTTTCATGCTGCATAAGAATGTAGAAGAAAAAACATATGGTGTCACATAAAAAAAAAATACCAATAGCCTTACGATATTAGAGAATGTAAAATTAAAGTATTGCGTGTCACACTTGATACGTACGCCGCTTAAATAAAGCAGGTATTCTGTTTAATAGGGGCACTCTGTATGTGCATACTTGTTTAATTGCGATCAATACTTTCTTTCCTCGGAATCGATATATGCATTTTTATGGCAGTGCGGTGCACGTTTTTCTCACAGTAATGCCAACTATAAATCGACAGGAGGTTCAGAAACCATCGATCGGCAAACGAAGAAAAATATTTTATGTGTCCGTCGCGCACATAAGCCGGTTAGTCGAACGAAAAGAGGCCTCTCCGGAGTTCTTGTGCCGTTCGTTTCGGCCTTCGCGGGTATACCATCGATTTCCACCAAGCCTGCTCAATTGACGAAACTTTCAGTCTAGCAAGAGAATGTCGGATAAATTCGTGACGTATAAATGTTAGACTAGTATCGATCGGTCGTGAGTCTGCAATATTTACGACCGTGTCAGAACCGTCTTCGAGCATTATCACGTTGACCTCGGAAATTGGGCGAAATCTAAGCGCAACTTATTTTACAAAAATAAAATTGAAAAATCCAAAATTCTGGTGCTAAGCCTTTTACCGGCCATAAGTAAATTTAACACTCGCTATTTATTAGTACAGAAATAACTTTTCAAGTATCGAGAAACAATTCAACATCGGAGCAATTTATGTAACAAAATCGAATTAATTCAATTCTGTTAATTCCTTTTAAACTGGAATATTAACCTGTTACAGTAATATTTTATTTAATAAAAATATTTAAATATTGAACTAAGTGGTAGATACAAATGTGAATCTGATTAACAGTATAATAAAAGAAGTTTTAACTGCAGCAGATCAGTAAACGAAATATTCCCCATAACCGAGGAAAAATCGAACAGCTTTGCAGCATAATTGCTCGGATCGGTTCAAACAATCGATCACTATGAAGACTCGTTTATCCACTCGACTGTGTCCGCGAGAATCCTCTCGATCCCGTAGATCACTTTGAAAGCTGCTCGACCAGGGTGCATTCACACTCGTTACACCGCTGAACGGAGAAACAATCAATCACACAGCGAACGATACTAATTCCGCAAATCGATCCTCCGGTTTCAATCACTGCGCAACGATCCGAGATCGCGTGTAGATCGTCGGGAAAACCGATCGCGAGATATCCCGGTTCCGGTCCGTTCGTTTCGAGCTGATTCGTCGAGCATGATCGGCAAGCATGATCGCGTAGAATACGTACGCGGGTTCTCCACGATTTCCGGCGAGTTTCCGATCGGCGTTTTCACCGGTTCCGCGCGTCCTCCATTGCCGCGAGGGACGCCGGGCTCGATCGGGTTTCGCCGGGAATTTGCTGGTCGCGCGTAAATCTGTAGAAAATTCTGTTTCGAATTCGGCCGCGATCCGCTCCGGCAACCGTTTCGTTTCGCACTATTACCGTTGGTCATATTATGCGCGTTGCCTGGCTACGCCACACGCGATTCCAGGCGTCGCGACGCCGTTGCCGACCCGGCGCACGCCGCGAGGCGTCGCGACGCTTTGCTAAGCCAGGACGAAGCGGGATAGCCGACCACTGACGTGGAACTAGGACGACAGCAGGGACGAACAGGGCCAAGGTGTGCACACCGACCACCCGTAGAGGATTACGGCTTCGATATCTTCCCTTACTTAAACCCCCCACCCCCGCCCTTTATCCTTTCGAAACGCTATCAATCTAGGACAACGACAAACCTTTGCGATTTTCTCTGACCGTAGCCTGCCACTATCGAAATCGACAAAATCTTGATGCAATATTCACAAGCTCCATATTTTGAACACATTTTTCTAACCCTTCAAGCCTTCAAAATCCAAAATATCGGCAGTTTTAGATAATTAGACGTACAGGAGCATCACTCCGAAATCGAAATTCAGGAATTCAATGTGAAACCTATTAGAACTCACTGCAGAGCATGGAAGAATAGGTTTGAATTAATGTTCTATAGGTTGTCCTTGAAATTAGTGATTCCCGAGGTCATTTCAAGCAACTTTTTCCTTTGCGAAAATGTTCTACGAGGCTCCGTTAAGGAGATATTAACGAAAAACACGGACCAATCAGAGCGCGGCCACGGCAGACGGACTCCGCCTCACGCTGCGCGCGACGTTGTCCTTGACCGAGGCGGAGTCCGTGATTGGTCCGTGTTTTTCGTCAATAACTCTTCAACGGAGCCTCGGAGAAGATTTTCGCAAAGGAAAAAGTTGCTTGCAATGACCTCAGGAATCTTCCCTTTCAAAGAAGTATGTTTGTGGGTCACCCTGTATATTTAATTACAAATTTCGTATTATTTATACCAATTTAAGCTTTGAGAAGGGCTTTAAAAAGATCTCTGTAACAAATGCTAGATTTCTTATGGACAATCTTTTATTAATACCGAGTAGAGTAATTGTTGAAAAATCCTATTGAATTTTCCTTAAATTTATTTGGCTGTTCAAGCACGTTTGCTTCGTTTGCACGAACTTCTCTGGAGTTGTTACAAGTTGCTCCGGCGCGATTCGCTCCCGCCAGAACTATTTCGACAGTTTCCGGAGCGATCGCATAAGCGAACGTTTAGTTTGTCCGATTCGATCGTTCTCGAGCATTAAGCCGATCGAATCTCGACCTACTTGCTCGCTTCTAACTAAATCGGAGCCGAGCATCGCACGGATCGAGCCGCTTCGGGGAAAAGCTCGAGCTCTTGCAAGCCATTCGGGGGATCGATCGTTTTATTCGATTAAACGTTCCCGCGAACTATGCGCGGTTCAATTAGCGTACAACAAACGTGGCGTTTCTCCTACGTTCGCCGAATGAGTTTCCGGAAACGGAGGGAATTTTCACCGAGGAAACGACCGTCGCGAAGTCATTTTCTGGTACATGCTGAAGGACTGTCATTACGCTCGCACGTGTGTTCGTGAGATATACTTTACATGACTCACAGACGGGCGCGAGACTTTTGTGCAATTAGGTCTCGCGACCCCCCGAGGCGTGCCGTACAATGTCGTGCTCGCGAAAATAATCCGTGGTTTTCGGCCGAGCGAGGATAAACGCCTAAGTTTATACCGGGTGTCCCACTTTAATTCGCCCACGCGATCGCCCCAACGAACTGTTCGTTATTTTAGAAAATTTTTCAACTTGTCTACTTGTCAATATTATCATACTTTACATATATTTGCGACATATATGGAGTAAACACTGCGTCCGAACCGTGCCAGCAGTAGTATCGGGTCACACACTGTACACGGGGACAGATTGTTGAAAGATAATTCCAGATTACATTGACCACGAACAGCGAAATGATCGATAAGTACCTACATTTTCATGTAATGTGCTTCACGACTATAAGTTATACGGCCATCTTAATATTCCGATCGATACCAGCGTTAGAGAAGCTTGTAACCATATTTAACTAAAAAACTTTTATACAAACTCTTATTTAATTCCTGGGCTTTGCAATGAAAAATCACTATTCTACATTATTTTATAAAAACAAGTATTTATCGAAATTTTTAGCTGCTCCTTTTTACAATACATAGCCGAAGAAATACATTTGTCGAATAATTTCCCATGTAATAGTAAATTAAACATATTAGATTCCGTCGAATAAAATATCGCAATTTAAAATTATAAGAAACAACAAGAATTTGTCTATCGAAATTTTTAGTTGTTGCTTTTTACAATACATACCCGAAGAAATAAATAATTTCCCATGTAATAGTGAATTAAAAATATTAGATTCCGTCGAATAAAATATCGCAATTAAAAATGCTAGGAAAATGAGAGCAGCAGCAATACGCGTCGACTTTGTTAAAAAAAAATGCTCGGGAAAAATTGTGGCAGTAAGAGGGAACGGGTTTAGGCGTTCTGTATAATATTGTTAATTAGTCGGGCGGCTATCGAACGCAATCAAATACACAGTTCGGTTTTCCACCCTTCTCTTGGCGAGCGTAACACGGTACGCGTCGCGACGGCCGTGTCTGCATAAAATTACCGTGAAACTTCCGCTTGTCCTTCGAGTCAATTTATCGTGCAGCTTGTCTGAATCGATTCGCGGCCGGCAGTTGTTCGTTAACACGAAAACTTTAGTCTTTCGATACGCAATACCGCCGGCGGCGAGTTAGTCTCGGTCTGTTTGAGCCGAACTGCGGAACAACTTGGTGGTCGGGATGTGTGCAGTATCGAGGCATGGCGACCCGTTTGCCATGCGGCCGAGAAACCCCATCGAGTTCGACGTCTTCCTCGCGAATTGTGCCAAAAGGTATCCATCACGCCGCCTCCTCAAGCACCGAGCGACAGTGAAACGAAATTAGAGTGACACGACCAGTGTGCGAAGACTTGACCTTCCGACGGAGGCGCCTGGGTCCGTTTCGACCCAGGATTATCAAAAATCCACAGTTTTGGCAATTAAACTAAACGAGTATCCTCAAAAACCCGTTTAAAAAAATTGTTAATTAAACCTGTAAACGAACACCGTCAATTACACATAGTTATAAAAAGCGCGGTTAAAACAGTGAAAAAAATCGTACATCAATTTTTAAGGTGCCATTATAAATCGGAGAATTCGGTCTTCGAATCTATGGTTTTCTCGTTCCCCAAAATATTTTTTAATTCTTTTACACAGAGGTTTCAATTTGTAGCACTTTCGGAAAAACGAGTCTTCGGTTTCTCGTCGGCTATATCGTGTAAAAAAATTTTACAGGAAAATGTAATACTGGTGCGCGAAAGTAGAATCTTCAAGCTTTAAAACGAGCCCAAGTTTATTGCTGGACGATTGTTTTTTAGGAAGTTACAGCAGGTTAAATATCGTCGGTCTCGCCAGGAATCGGAAGTTCGCTTTGCGACAGGTTGTGAGTGATAGCGTGAATTACATTTCGAAGAATTGTGCCGTAAAAGGCAGACGTCTGTTAGTTTCGTTTCGGGCAATCATCCTGTCCAATTTTGCGAGATTGGTGAACTGCATTGCGAAACGAGAATGTCGAGCGTGTCCGGAAAAATCTGGTTATGATGTGTGGGCAATGTGGCAAAAATTAGTCGACCAAGCAAATCAATCGTCTGCCACTGTAATTAACACTCAATACGTTACGTAAAGACTTAAAAATTTTAGAAATTTCAAATACATTCGTTAATATTTTTAATGTATACATTTTTTTAACGACACCTTATGCTCTTTCTTAGATATTCTTGTAGAGCACGAAAAGACGAGTCCAACGAGTACCATCACCATACCGTTACGATTATTCAATCTCGAGATATTCGTGTCTGAAAGATAAGGCCTGGATTAGGTTCGTTCCTTTCAAACGCAAATATCACGAGATAGACTGATCGTAAGGGTATGGTGTTTGTACTCGTTGGACTCGTCTTTTCATGCCCTACAAGAATATCAAAAAAGTCGATGCTGCTAACTTGATAACACTCCATTCAATATAGTAATCACTTATTTATGCGATGAACCTCTGAACTTTGACATAGCTTTTGCATACAGAGTTAACTTTTACGTTGGAAAAGTGGCCGTGCAAATGATTCGATTTACGAAGCAGCAGAGGGGGTAGCATTCGCTAGGACGAAGCCATAGGAGCCATACTAAATCTGTTTAGACGTCGAACAGTCTAAACCCAGCCCTGAATCGAACTTGATGGTTTCCCTGTGCATCAAACAGAATTAACGCCTCCGTGAACCTTAAATACGACAAGCTCAACCGTAATGCTCAATGTTAGTGTAAAAAGTAGAGTGGAAAAGAAGCTCATCGGTGACTAACGCGGATTTTCCGCGTTGATAGCGTTTACGTGCACGCGAGATGCGACAACCTAAACATCTTACGCAAACGCTTCGCGACACTCTCTTGAAATTCTCGGCGAAATCTTTCCTTATGTAAATCAATAAATTATTTATGGCCCCCTTCACGCGAATTTATTCATTCTGCATGTCTCACTTTTACGGAAAAATAAAACAGGGTGTCTCAAAAATATATTTCCTTGAAGGGGATGATTCCCGAGGTCATTTCAAGTAACATTTTCCTTTGCGAAAATGTTCTTCGCGGCTTCGTTAAGGAGATACTAAGGAAAAACGTGGTCCAATCGGAGCGCGGCTACAGCGGACGGACTCCGCCTCGGTCAGTGACATCGGTGCGCGCAGCGAGACGGAGGCGGAGTCCGTCGCCGAGGCGGAGTCTGTCTGCCGTAGCCGCGCTCTGATTGGTCCGTGTTTTTCGTTAATATCTCCTTAACCGAGCCTCGGGGAACATTTTCGTAAAGGAAAAAGTTGCTTCAAATGACCTCAGGAATCAGCCCTTTCAAGGAAGTACGTTTTTTAAAAAATCTTAGGAAAGACCTAACTTGTAGCAGACGATTAATATTTTCGAATGTTTGGTTTCAGACTCGCCAGAATGATGGGTAGCGTGCCCAGCGGATGGATGAGGAAGGTTCTCCTCTTCCTGGTCCTGATGACTGGGGTGTTGCTCATAGCGATGTACGCACACGCGCCACCCCTCGTCTCTCTGCAGCCATTCTCGTCTCGCCGGTAAGTGTCATCATACTGGATCAAAACGAACCGTGAAACTCGCTCCTCGATCCTGCAATCGTTCACTGAACATTCCGATTCGAAAATAAAAGAATTTTTAAAAAAGAAAGAAAGTAAGATTGAAACGAAGGAAAGAAAAAAAAAGAGTCTGAAGAGTCATGCTCGATCGGCCAAAGAACCCTCTCAGCGTATCCCGAACACACCTTCCTCTCTCTCTCTCTCTCTCTCCTCCAACGATCATTCTCACCCGACCACGTTAACTTTGGTTACACGCCATCTCTTTCTCTGTTTCTTTTTTTTTTATTTTTTCGTTAATTACCTCGCATTCCCCGACGACTCGGCGCGCATCAAAGACTGAAGGAGTTGCAACGAGGCTTGGTTACATTCCTGGTCGGTAATGAAAGCACGAAGAGACCCGAGGAACGGCTCTACGAGTATCTGGAAGAGCCTAGGTAACATTCCCCTCTGCCGGAGGGGGTGAACACCAGTACTTGCTAAAGCTTCCTTTGTTCCTTGAAAACACACGCACACAATGGAAAACCAACAAGTCCTCGCGATCTTCGGATCATTTCGAAAACAAAAGATAAGCTTTTCGACTTGGCCGAGCCCGTTTCTCTTGCATGATATGTACAACGCTGATCTTAGAACCTTCTTCATTCTAGAACCTCTCTCGAAACGTTCGACTCTTGTCCCGTTGTCGATTTTCTCTTTTATCGAACTTTCATCTTCGTTTCTAACATCGTTCCTTCTGGATTTTCGATTTTCCTAATCAACTGTTCAGAAGATCTATTGTTGGGGGTAATTGTGTAAGTCTAAAATGTCCATTTAAGTGATCCTAGGCCACTTTCTCACAAAATTTCAAGGTCATCGATATTTTTTTGAACGACACCTTACGTTTTTTCTTAGATATTCCTGTAGAGCATGAAAAGACGAATCCAACGAGTACAAACACCATACTCTTACAATCAATCTATCTCGAGATATTCGTGTCTGAAAGGTAAGCTCTGGATTAGGTTTGTTCCTTTCAGACACAAATATCTCGTAATTGAATGATCGTAAGGGTATCGTGATGGTACTCGTTGGATTCGTCTTTCCATGCCCTACAAGAGTATTGATGAACTTTTAGAAAATTAACAGAGGATCACTCGTTTAACTAAAAAAAGCTCCGAATAAATAAAATGAAAGCAATCTAAAACTTCTGGAAACGTTTGTATTTGTCAAAGGTTTAAGTATTTCACCAATGGGAAGAAAAAATACGAGAATACATTAAACAATTCTTGGAAAAATGTGTGATAAACAAAAACTTTTTTGCATATACCGTTAACGAGTCGATAATGTTAATGAGATTAGTCACGCAATAAAAACATCCTTCCACGTATCGTTTAATGCAATCTCGTGTAATGAAAACACCGTTATCGTATTTCTAGATTATGTTCGTGAATCGCACGGCAAATGATCGTTTTATCAGGGATAGATGTATCAGCGGGTTGTAAGATTTGTTGCGTTCCGTTCGCATAAACGTTTTCGATTGGGAACGGCGTTGCTTTAACTCGTGTAATCCCCCCCTATCTGGAACGTCCTCGGAGAAAAATTAATTCTCATAAATAAAACTGCAGTCGGAGATAGCAGTCTCATGAATACTTATCGCCGCAATTTTATCTGAACAACAGCGGCATCGTGAATACCTACATGTTTACGTGTAAACAATCGCCGCGTAGTTTTTTGTCGCGAGCGATTTGTTCGATGCCTTTCTATTTACAGTGTTTACTCTATATATGTCTCAAATGCCTGGTAAATAAAAGTTCCAGAGTCATTCCCACTTTTGCGGAATATACCACGTGAAGGGCCATGATATGTTCTACATGGATCAAAGAATAGTATCTCCTATTCGATATATGTCCCTGAGAAGACCCGCGTTTTGGACATATATCGAGTAGACACTGTACACTTTCCAATTTCTATCTCCCGTTCTGCGAGTATCTACATACAGTGTGCACATGTGATGATACCTAAAGTTTGCATGGTGTATCTTATCTCTGCGTTCACAAAATTCGAAAGGAGATATCAAAAATTGCTCCATTCATAATTTCCTGTTTCATACAATATTCATAGTTTGTGCTTCCTTCTTCATGCAGCACTGAGTTACGCTCGGCTCGTTAATCGTTCTCCGCCGCTGTATATCTGTGAATATACAATATACAATATACATATACAATACATATATATATATATATTTTTGTTAACAAATGTCTGCAGCTTCTGTATGCCGTCCTCTGTGCTTTCCTCTCGTATACTCTATTAATTCTTTAGCGTGTAAGCTATTCTGTACAATAATCCACAAAAGAAAGTCGATTAACCCTTCGACGGCGGTGCCTGGGTCTGTTCTGACCCGGAGCATCAAAATGGTCATTAATCAATCTCTGACAATGCGATAACTGTTGCATTTGGAATAAAAGATACTAAACAATTTACAGAAATTAACTTAAAAAAAAAATTAATAATTAAAGTTATAAACATACAATTTGTAAAAAAAATGGCCTGTCGTTTGGGGGTTAAGGAAGATCGACGGGCACTTGGGCCTACCGGGAAAAATACTTGAACGAATGAATATGTGATGTATACGTTTGTTTGTATAAATTATGCTAATTGCCGGGGAATGTGTTAATAACATCAGCTGTTCGCGACTTTGCTCAAGTGCCCGAGAGGCTTCCGAAGGACTTTCGATTCATTAACAAAATGACACGGTGTGTCCGTGGACAGTCTTAAGGCGTTTCTATTCTGCTGGGGGTGTGGGTACAGGACAATCCAGAGCCCATGGTCATGGGCATGTGTGGCTGGTCGATGCGAGAGGAGAGCCGTGAGGTCGTCACGTACATCGCTGGCGAGCTGCATCGCTCTTTGCGGTGGCAACTCTCGGCTACTTTGGCCGAGGCCGACTGGCAACACCCTCCTAGGTGAAGACAGCGTGGTCATACACTATCAGCAAATAGAGTTTGCCACCGTGAACACCAGCGACCAGGAAACGAAGAACCTGCTGGAGCACGCGAAGGATATTTTCATCGGTGAGAACAAAACGAATTTATTCAATGCACAAATCAGTTCATTTCATGGGAGTATTATCACCACAGTAGCAGCCTAATATACGTGAAAATTACGGAGTCAAAATATCACTCGTATCGTGCACAAATCCTTTTGTTAAACCCTTGTTGGGCTCGAACGTGGAAAGGGGTGGAGAAAAGTAGTTGTAACTTTTTTCATCTCAATTATTTTTTAACGAAACTTCTACCAACACATTCGTCGCATTCTCCCGATTAAAATGAACCCAAACACGACCCTGTTTGGATCGTGTTTACTCGTTTAATCCACGATTTAGTGGAACCTCGATTATCCGAACCGATCGTTTCACTGCAAGTATACCCAATTATTCAAACGGCAATATTCACCGGCATATTTGTGACATTTACCGTGATTAGACTTACTATTTCTGGTGGGGATAAAATTGTCACGGTAGCCACGTTTTGCGAGTTGTTACGGAGTCAATGCTGAAGAACCGTAAACCGAATCTATTTCAGGAAACGTCAGGAGCCTGGTGAAGGTGGCAAACGCGAAGAGCCGGTCCGGGGTGGACACTTTCGTGATTTATCTGAGCGCCGGGAACGGTCGGGCAATCGGGCCGGGCTTGGACACCGACGAGTCCTATACCCTGGAGATAGTGCACAAGGGAAAAGTCCTGGAGGCGAAGATCACCGGGAACAGTTACTTCGGTGTTAGACACGGCTTGGAGACGCTCGGACAGATGATCTGGTGGGATGAGATCGCCGGAAGGGAGGGGGCACTTCGAGTGTTATCTCGCGCCTCTGTGGAGGACAAGCCGGCGTTCCCTTATCGGGGATTGCTGGTCGATACCGGAAGACAGTTCTTCCCGATCGAGAGGCTGAAGAGGGTGATCGACGGAATGGCCGCCTCCAAGTTGAACACATTCCACTGGCACCTGACCGACTCGCAGAGTTTCCCGTTCGACTCGGCCCAGTTCCCGGAGATGGCCAGGTGGGGCGCGTACAGCGGTGATCAGATATACACGCCCGACGACGTGAAAGATCTCGCCGATTATGCGAGGATTCGGGGCGTCAGGGTGCTCGTCGAGATCGATTCGCCTGCCCATGCCGGCGCCGGATGGCAGTGGGGTGAGCTGAAAACATACCTAACAGCCTATATCCCCAACGACCCTGAAGAGTACAATTATCATCCCCTCGCGTTAAATTACATTTGGGAATGTCAGAACCCATTGAAGAACCTCGAGCAACATTAACTTGGTCCTCTATGTTTCAGGGACAGAGTACGGCTACGGGGAGCTAGCATTGTGCGTCGATCAGCAACCATGGTCTTCGTACTGCGGCGAGCCTAACTGCGGCCAGTTGAATCCGATCAACGAGCACTCCTACAGGATATTAGAGGGCCTGTACCGCGAACTGCTCGACCTGACAGAGGTCCGGGACATCGTGCACTTGGGGGGCGACGAGGTGAACCTTGACTGCTGGGCCCAATACGGGAACATCACGGCCGCGATGCAGGCGCAGAACATGACCGATCATCACGCGATGTGGGCCGAGTTCGAGACGAAGATGCTGCAGAGGCTGGTCAAGGCGAACCGGGACGAGACACCGAAAGCGGTGATCCTCTGGAGCTCCCCGTTGACCAAGAGGCCGTACATCACCATGCACTTCGACCCGAAGATTCACGTGATCCAATCCTGGGGCGGCAGCAACTGGCCGGAGACCCCGGATCTGTTGGAGGACGGGTTCCGTGTGATCGTCTCGCATGTTGACGCCTGGTACCTGGACTGCGGGTTTGGAAGGTGGAGGGAGACTGGGGAGGCTGCCTGTGGAGAGTATCGTACCTGGCAGACGGTCTACAATCATCGTCCTTGGAGGGACTATCCCCAACAGCATCTGAATCTCGTCCTCGGGGGCGAGGCTGCCATCTGGAGCGAGCAGACCGGCGACGCTTCCTTAGGTCCTCGACTATGGCCTAGGGCTTCAGCTCTCGCCGAACGATTATGGTACGCGTTAGAACCAGAGAGGAAATGAGAGTGCTCACGCCCGGGATTTTAGTGTCCCCGGTACAGTGCTGCCCCCTAGTCTAATTTTTAGCCTGGACCAGAACCTGCAAAATCTTACCTGCATCATTCCAAATAATTTCAGAGTGGATACTACTTCTGATGTTAAAAGTGGCTCTTCTATGTAGGCTCTGATCCAGCCTAAAAGATGATGCAGATTCTAATACAGGTTAAAACGATGATGCAGGTTCTGGTCCAGGCTAAAAAGTTGACGTAGGTTCTGTTGCAGGCTAAAAAGATGATGCAGGTTCTGTTCCAGGCTAAAAGGATGATAAAGAAAAGTGGGGACACTGAAACCCCAAGCGTGAGCACTCTCATTCCCTCTCTGTTAGAACTATCGTTCTGTATGAAACGTCTTTTTATAAGGATGACAATTAACAAGAAAATTTCTGTACACAGGAGCGACCTGCCAACGAACGGTTTCTCAACGGACGAGAGCGTGTACACAAGACTGGCCAGCCACGTGGAGCTTCTGACGAGCCGAGGATTGAAAACGGAAGCGATGTGGCCGCAATGGTGCTCCCAGAACCCAGGGAAATGTCTCTGACCGTTGGTCAGTCCGAATCTGATCACCGAGTTCAGTTGGTATCGTATGCGTGGCTGCTATGAGGCCCAATGAGGCGGCTATGGCGAGTTCACCTGGGCCACGTTCAAGGTCACCAGGCATTGTGAACAGTATACACGTAAAACGCCCTGATCAGGGTGATGCCGTCTCGAGGCACCGAGCCCATGGCGCGCAGCACTGTAGATGATGTCCTCGCAAGCTGGACCGTGTCGTATTCGTCACAGATTACATGAATCCTGGAGTGCCACCTGGTCGTTGTGAAATGATGATGTGAGATCATCGAAGAAGGTGATGATACCGTCGAGGAATACATGACCCAATGGACCATAGAAGAACGGAACATCTTCACCCGCAAGATCCTTCGTTTATCATTACTACCTGCGCGGAGTGTCATCAATAGACTGCGGATTTTATGCATTCGTGACAAAAATTGGTAGCTGCAATTTTGGACAGTAGAAACATTTATCCACTTTTATCCTGCTAACAGTATTAAAGGAAGAAACATTTTTATTCGGCCCCGGTACCTTGTAATCTTCATTTTGCGTAATGATCCGCAGTCTAATATCCAATCCAATGGACAATAGAAGAACCGAAAGATCCTTTGCTACCAGGATTTTGCGCAGAGTATCATCAATTTCCCCAAAGTTGTATTCGATGGTGGCAGCGAAAGTCCACTTTGTGATCGATCAGCGCGACGTCGAAGATCACTTTTAGCCGTCGTAGCTTCCACAAAGGTTATGCTACTTTCCTGACACGACGCATCAACCTCAACCGTGCTCACGAAGTTCCAGGAAATCCCTCCTCCAGCCCAACGGCCGTCGAGTTCATTCCATCAAGCTGGAGGATGTTCAAGTGGATGGCCTATTGGAAGAGATCAGTACTTAGAACCCTAGTGTAATATTACATACTACATTCTCTGAAGCTAACGATCTTCCTGGCCTGATGTAGCCTGATTTCAAGTCCTCGTTCAACGCTGCTCAAGAATAAGGGTACAAGTACCCAGCTTATGTCGTTCAGAACACTGTCCTTTGATCCCCTGTACAATAATGGAAGCTACTTACACTGAACGAACCAGATGTAAGCAAGAGAAATTGGGCTTGTCTACTTTTGCGCTAGCAGTATGGGAGTTGTGATACCGATCATCATTAACTTCTACTCTCATCCACTTGAAGAAAGCATTATGGTGTTCATGAAACTGTGTTCCTCGACGCCATCACCTTCTGCAGCTCCTTCTACAGCTCCAGTTCATCTGCTAACTGTAGCTACTTCTTCAAGAATTCATCCTTGTCGCCCCTGGAGCCTAGTTCATCAAGCCTCGGCTACCAAGCTTGAGATATACAAATGCCTCACATCGGAGGTTCCCATTCTTGGACTCACTCCTTGAAGATGTGGACAATGGACACTCCAGCTGATCAAGGCAATGAACACTGCAGACGAGCAGGTCCATGAACACTCCAACGGTCGGGACAATCAAGACTGCGGCTGATCAGGAGACATAATCGCTCAAAATTGTCAAGCTGAACAATAAGAAAGTAGACTAACAAGTTGAACAATGAGAAAGTAGACTAACAAGCTGAACAATAAGCGTTTAGGGGCGCAGGAAAGCGACGAGCCATCATCAAGAGCCAGTCCAGGTGGCACCAGTAGGCACCGACTACCAGTCAGACTGATCCCTTGGTAGCGAAAGGTTGGAACAACGTCTAGATCATTAGCGGTTTACTTAAAAAAAAAAAAGAAAAGAAAAAATGAAAAAAAAATTTCAACGACGGCGGGAAGGAATTAATCGAGCGTTTCTCTGTTCTGCCACGGAGACGATGGCACGATTCGTTCCAAACACGATTTTTTTTTCTCTTTTTTTTCTCTCTCTGTCTGTCTCTGTCTCTCCTACTCTCAAGGAACGAACGATACTTCGAGGGACACTACGATACGAATTAACGTCAATTCGAGGATTCGCGAGAGAGCCTCGCGGAACGCCTTTTGCCGTAGCTCGATGCCATACTTTTCGTTTGAAGTGCCTTTCCAATTGTAATCTTACACGCGCACGATGAAGGAAAAAGAAGACTTCCGTTCGTCGCACGAATGAAAAACACCACACCGTTCCTAAAAAAAAAAGTTCTCGGGAATGGCCACAGCCGAGTACTTGTATTTAGAAGAAAGAAAAGAAGAAGAGGAAAGAAAAAAAAACAGGAATCGAAAGACAAAAAAAAAAAGAAGAACAGGATCGTCTTTAGCGTCCGAATTAAGTTTCAGATGTTTTATTGTACCTATATGACATGGTCGACCTTTATTGAGAATTTTAAAGATTTTTAAAAAGAACCTATTTAGCGGGGGGTAAGAGAAAAAAAAATGGCTATTCGAGATTTGGTTCTAGAGACTGAGGAAAATCGCCGGCGAGTTATGATTATTGAACGGACGGTTCGACGATAGTTGCTATAAGATTTGTTGGACTACTTTTACGAGGGAAATCCGTCTTAGGCGAAAGTGGTGTGTAATGGCCTTAGGAAATTTATTGAAGGTCCTAAATCATAATAACTTCGGTTGGAGACATCACGGGAAGAGATGCTCATCAGGATGAAGTTTTTCGACGACACCTCAAGAGAGATAAATAATCGATAACAAGCCTCTTTCTTGTTTCACCATGGAGGTACCATTTCGTCGAGCAGGGTTTAAGGAAAATTACTTAGACTTCTCTTTAAACTGCCAGATTTGGGTCCTAGAGTTCGCTGGGGTTCCCAAAAAAAAAAAAAAAACAAACAAACAAACGAAAGAAAGATTTGCAAAGGTTTTGTCAGATGGCGACACACGAAGAACGCGGCAGATTCGCTCACGTTTATACTCATAATTGTTGCAAAGCCCGGTTAGAACGTTGACAGGAGGGAATCGTGAAAGAGGGGAGCCATTGTCGCATAATCCAGCACCGATTGTCTATTCTAACAATAGGTCGTAGAACGGAATGCTGTAACGTCCGGATTGGCGTGACGATTTAATTACCGAATATTTGCGAAATTGTAAAACCATTGTACCATTTTATTGTTATTGTTGTTGTTGTTGTTGTTGTTGTTGTTGTTGTTGTTGCTTGTACCGAACACGTAACACACACACACACACACACACACACAGTTGAAACGAACCGACGTCAATTTTTAGAACGTATAAAATGGCTCTGGACACACGGTTTAATGCAGCTTGCAGGTTTCAAATTTCGTTGCGTTAATCCGTGGCTTATTGGATTCGTCTCGGAGGATCGTGGAATAAACGATACGGCCTACCACGATCGATAGACTTGTAAATACGTACGCGATCAGTTCTTTCGACGGGCGGGAGCAGCGGCGACCCAACGATTACATATTGTAGTTAATTAACGAAACCGAAGACGCGCTAGCAGGATGACGAACACGGTTCGTCTGTACTTACTGACACTTACCGACATCGATGGCTGTAAAATGGAAGTGTGATTTTTAAGCACGATCTCGTGCGATCCGATGCGTCAGATCATCCGCCATGCTGGCCGGATCTAAAAGCGTTTTCTTACGGTTTTCTTTTTGAACGAATTTTAATTGGCGACGCGTGCAGAAATCTGCCTGAGAGATTATTATGCTACTGCGAGATCGCATGCGGATGATTTTGCGAATTGATCCACGAACAATACAATCCGTTGTAAAGTGTGGTTGGTGTAAGTTTAACATAAAAGAAATTTTGAATACAACCCGTTTGTTCAGACTTAATTTTCCCTAAAAACAATTCACTTAAAAATAGTCCTGTGCTACTACATGAACTGCATGAAAGGTATTACATTGATAAAAAAAATAGTGATTATTAATTATTATTTCAAACTGTAAAAAGGACAAGAATTCAGGAGGTATGTAACTTGATAAAATCAGTATAGAGAGAAATTAATTTGGTTCCTAGGTCTTGCAATCAATGCAAACGATTTTGATATTGCATGAAAATTCACAGATCATAAAGAGGACGTACAATTGAATATTACATTGTGTAAAGATACATAAAAGCATAAACAGTATCACAGTGATGGTGGAATAAAACTGGGTAACTGATCATTGCCTCATAATCCTATCAGTATAGACGTACTCGGTGGAACACTTTAGCCATCATGACTTTGATGGATGGTCCACGTGGTGGTAAACCGATTTGCTTTATTGCATTTGCCGTTTCATCCACCAGTAATGGTATTTCATCATTCTGTACCAATATACTTCACTGATCGCTGGTTCATCACCAGATTGTAGAAATGGTGGCGGAGAAATTATTATTAAATAATAATATCAGTACAGACAGTAACAGTAACAGTAACAGTACAGACTCTAATAATATTTTTAAAATATCTTTAACGGAGATTCTTCAGGAGTGCTAGGGGTTGAAATATATGCAGTAATAAACACCGTCTAATAAATAATTTATTTTTTGAAAATATTCCTCGGTGCCAAACTAATTTCTAAGGAAGATATTACGCAAAATTATGCGATGGAAGCTACCCTTGTCTGTTCACGTTCCACCTGAAGTTTACCTGTCCTTCCCCATGAGACCATAATGGAAGGAAAATGGAGGGCGAGGCAGGACAGCAAACAGGCCGATTGCCATCCACTAGGGGCTCACTTCGATCCCAGATTTCAAATACCTCGCATCGTCTCCTCGCGCTACAAGGAATGCAACTTCCTCTTTGCTATCGAGTCTCTCATGTAAGCTCAAGTTCGTCGAACCGGTAAATAAAAATGAACAATTGAAGTTCGTGAAACCGTTGAATTTCCGTCATAGTTCTCCGCATCTTCCCGAGGATCATGATGGCCAACGTCACGGCGACGATGGACAGCTTTTACAGAGAAGAGCAGCTGAAATGCGAACGACTGCGGTCGCAGTGTGAGTCCTTTAAAATTATTAACTAATTATTAACTAGTTTCGGGATTAATTTATTTAACTCTGGCTCTTACACTTCTCTGAAATGTAAGACTATTTTTCACTGTCTGGTGAGAGAACACGTGGATGGAGTACGGTAATAAATTATATTCTATTATATACAATTAATACTTTGACTGCCAAACTAGAAACCTAAAAAATTCCATAAAATCAGTGTTATTTAACGAAATAAAAATTAAATATATAATATTGTGTAGTCGTGCAACTTTCTTGCATTTCACAGATCTTAATCAAATTTTGTACAATGAATATATTAACGTAAAAATTCATTCTAAAACCTGGAAAAATAATTCCGTCACCCACACACGGGTGACATTGCAGTCAACGTGTTAAATTATATCCAATTTTGAATTTCGAATTATTTGATACGATTTAAATGAATTTTTCTCAAACTCCAAATGGTCAGGAGCACCCCAGAGAATCGAAGTCAGTCCAAAGTTAAAAACCGATTTATTTCATCTGATTTCCGCGAGTAGATGATGAAACATCATCGAACAGCGCTGAATTCGGTCACTGTCCCCCATTTTTCGACGGCATTCTCTGCTGGCCGTCCACAAGGGCCTCGACAACAGCGATCCTACCTTGCCCACCTGGGACAAAGTTCGAACCAAGAACCATAATCGACGTGAACGATACCTCGATCGCTACTAAAGTCTGTCTTCCGAACGGCGAATGGTACAAAAATTCTGAAAGGATTTCCTGGGGCAATTACAGCCTCTGCGATTTTTCCGACGAGTCCACAACTCAGACTGTTATGGAAATCGGCGGCCTAAGGTTCGAGATGGCGTATTCGAGCGAATATGGTCACTCTGACACCTTCTTACTAGGCGTAAGAATTAAATATTATTAGACAGCGGATTATATGCAATTACAAAAATGAGTAGCTTCAATTTGAAACGGTAAAACCATTGATAGAGTTTAATAAATTGAAAATAACAGTATTTTTCAATTCTACCACTGTTTCTACTGTTACTGAAAATAAAAATTTTCTATCTGAATTGAAATTTATTTTCTTCTCGATATGTTTAATAACAGCATTTTTGAACATATTAAAAAAGAAAATTTCTTTTTCACTAGTTTGTTGCACTTCAGCTGGAAAATTGTTGTCTTGCATAAAGATTCGCTGTCTAAATATTATCTTCGGAGCATCTTGAGGAGCTGACACGTGACTGACCTTGGTTTTTGCGTCTGCAGAAATGGCTGCCGATCGTCAGGATCGTCTCGCAGATCGGGTACACTACTTCGTTCACCATGCTCGTCATTGCGATGATCATCTTCTCTCTGTTGAGGTACTGGCACGCCAAAATTGCTTTAATATTGTGACTTGTTTATTAATTAAAATTAATCATTTATTTTTTTTTATTATTCGCGATTCCTTTATACACATTTTGCCACAAACTGACATAAAACCCGAAACTCTAGAAAACTGAGGAACCCTAGAAACAGACTGCACATGCACCTGTTCGCCTCGTTCATAATGAGGGCGTTTATGGCACTGATCAGGGACTGGATTTTCGACGACGGGATCGGTTTGGCTGTGGACGTCATCTACGTCGAGGGAAAGGACGCGTTCATCAAGCAGCGAAACGTAGGCATCGTAATTAATAGATTTTTATGCAAAAGAAAAATGGTCTATATATAATAAATTTATAACTATGAATAAAACAACTTGGAATCGAACGATCAGTTCCAGATCTTGGTGTGCAAGACAATTACAAGCATGTGGCAGTACTTTATCGTTGCCAATTACTCGTGGATACTGATGGAGGGACTGTACCTCCATAATCTGGTTGTTTTGGCGTTTTGCGCGGACAGTGCGGCGACCAATCTTTACATTTTTATGGGATGGGGTAAGACGGAGTGGGGAATAATATTTTATAAATTAAATTATCTTGTACTTGAAACGTTTGGAATTGTTTTCTTCAAATTTTATTTGTTACTTTGTAACAAAAAGGTTTGCCCGTGTTTGTGGTGGCTCCATGGATCATAATTCGAGCAACGATCGAGGACACACTCTGCTGGACCACTCACGAGAATCCATCTTTGTTCTTGGTCGTCAGAATACCCATCATGATCTCGATCATAGTGAGTAAAGTTTTTCAATCGCGTCAAATCTAATCGAACATTAAACAAGATAGATGTAATAAACCACTTGGCAGTTCAACTTCCTGCTGTTCATCAACATAGTTCGCGTGCTTTTCGTCAAGCTGAAGACCTCTGTGCACCTGCAGCGCAAGAAGATGCAGTACAGGTGAGCTTTCTGCACCTGTGCACTCAAATACGTCAAATTTTGTACTATTTCTTATTTTCCATAATGTCGTCGGTAAAAAAAAACTACAATTATATATTTTACTTGCACAGTAGGTGGGCCAAGTCCACGCTAGTTCTCGTCCCCCTTTTCGGAGCTCACTATGCGCTGTTTTTGGGCTTCTCTTATCATAAAGATCATCGTGTGGAGCTCATTTGGCTCTTCTGCGACCAGTTCTTCGCCTCTTTTCAGGTAGATCAACCTCCTAGCATTTTTTACAAAGCAAAAATGATCAGAACCGTCGAGTTCAACATTTTATTTTTGCACGCGACTGTCCATTTATTATTAAACCACATGCGCTGCAGATATATTAAAATTAGACTGCGAATTTTATGCATTTTCTTTTTTTTTATTGGGAAACCTTTAGGAAATTGTTTTTATTAATCATCTAGTAATGGAATTTAATTTAAGTTTCCACGAATTTATGAACGCTCATCATTTCCAGGGTACCTTCGTAGCTCTACTATACTGCCTGCTGAACGCAGAAGTACGCTCGGAGATAAAATTAGCCTGGAGAGCCAGATGGTCCAAGAAAGCCATTTGTCACTCTCTGTGCAAAGCGTCGAGGAAAAGGAAACTAAAACGACAATGCCAAAAGTCCTCAGATTACGAGCAACCCTCCATCAGCGGCTCCACTATGAGAAACGTTTTCGTATTGCAAGTGGGCAACCATCAGACAAATTCTAGTCATACATTTTAGATGTGCAAACAAATCAATTATTTATTAAAGATTCTACTAAAATATAGTAAGATCCCTTATTAATTTTTTCAACTGAATACTTTTCTGTGTATTGATATCAATATAGACAAATATTTTACAATTCTGTATCGAGTGCGTGTCAACTAACACTATTTATTATTCCTGAAATTTATATATATATTGTACATTCATATGTGTATATTTATAAATTAAAGCCGACTCGTTATAAATAAATGTGGCATTTGTTTCCTCTAAATTGCACAACACAATTAAATTTCTGTCTCTTAGAAAAGAACCATTTGAGTATCGCGTATTAGTAAGAACTGACTATTCTGTATACTTCATTCTTACTACGGGTGCTTGTCCATGCTAACGAGGAACAAATTAGGTTTTGGTTCGCTTGGTGCAGCACTATCGTTGCAACAAAAGGAATC
This sequence comes from Seladonia tumulorum, assembly GCA_913789895.3. Lineage (NCBI taxonomy): Eukaryota > Metazoa > Arthropoda > Insecta > Hymenoptera > Halictidae > Seladonia > Seladonia tumulorum. The sequence continues at coordinate 9,614,364 of OU565280.1, forward strand.
GAAACTCCTGGAATGAACACTCTTATTTCTGTTATTCATTATTAAATGATATGATATCAGAAAGGAATAAAAATGTTAATAAATCTTGCATAACTATAATTTGTATGACTTATACCAACGATCGCCGATCTGCAAACAGCTCTCCCTTCCACGCATGAATACCTTATGGCTGGAACACAAGACGTGTTTATTCGAAATGTTGTGTTGTGAGAAACATGTGCTTGTGACACATAACCTAACTTAACTTGTACAACCGATTTTGTACAGATTTATTTGTTTTCGTCGCAAACAGGAGCCCCTTTATCTCATCTTACAGATAATCCTTACCAGTTCTATCCATAATTCTGGAAACGCTTAAGAAAAAGTGAGATTTTGTTTATTATCGTTAAATGACTGTATGACACAATGTCCACACTTTTTAATGTAGAGAATTCTGACTCTGACGGAGAACTGAAAATAAACGCAGACTATGCTAAGAACTATAATAATTGGCGGCAGAAGGAAGAATTAAACAAATGTAAGTATACATTACGCTTTACGATTTTTATTAAATCGCAGCTCTTGATCGAGAATTTTAACGTTTCAGTGAAGACAAAGTATGGAGACATTAATGCAACTACGGTTTCGGATGGAGATTCTGATTCTGAGAGCTCATCGTCCTCTGAAGAAGAAGAAAATGTACTATTATAATTTTTCTTTGTTCTAAACTTATCTATACTTTGTTCTAATTGATTTTATCTTTACAGGAGGTATCGGAACAGTTTGACAAAGATTTCTACAAAACCCTAGCTTTGTTAAAGAAGAAGGATCCTAATATTTATAATCAAGACGTAACTTTCTTTGATGACACGAATAAAGTGCAAGAGTCGTACTACGAAAGGAAGAAATCTTCTGATAAATCTAAGAAAGAGAAAGCAGTCTACTTGAGAGATTATGAGAGAGACATTATAGTAAAGCGAGAGGGAAAATTCAGTGACAGTGAAGACGAGGGTACGTTAAGGAAAAACAAAGTGGAAGATAAGAAAATAACGTATACGCAAGAACAAGAGCAAATAAAAGAAAGTTTCAAGAATGCATTGCATGATGAGGATGAAGACGATTTGTTAAAACCAAAATCCAAGTCTGAAAAAGAGAAGGAGAAGGTAAGTTATTATTAAACTTTTTAATTTTCATGTGAAGAACATTGCGTTGTTTATTCAGGAAGAAGCAGATTACAAAGAATGGCTAAAGGGGCAAGAGTCCAATATAAATGAGGAGGAACAGGAAACACTGAAACCTTTGCGTGATTTTTGGACCAATCCTGATCTAGATGTGAACGAGAAGTTCTTAAGAGACTATGTATTGAATAATAAGTACTCAGACAATGATTATGTAGGCCCTGATTTAGATGGTACCCATTTAGTACATGACAGTGATGACAATTTATCGGAAGATGAGAAAAATATAGAGAGGCAGGAAGAGTTTGAACATAAATACAACTTCAGATTCGAGGAACCAGATCAGGAGTTTATTAAGAGGTACCCACGTACCATGGAGAATTCAATGCGAAAGAAAGACACACGTAGAGCACAAAAGAGAGCAGAAGTAAAACAGAGGAAGGAAGGGGACAAGCTTCGAAAGAAAGAGGAACTGAAACAGCTGAAGGCATTAAAGAGGAAAGAAATTGAAGAGAAGATTGAGAAACTGAAAGAAATTACGGGAAATGATGACATAAAGTTTAATGATGTTGACTTAGACGGTGATTTTGATCCGAATGAGTATGACAAGAAAATGTCCGAAATGTTTAACGATGACTACTACGGAGCTCCCGAAGAAGATATAAAACCTGAATTTCCGGATATTGACGAGGAACTCGAAATTGAAAGTACATGGGACAATTATGATCCGAGTGCGGAAAATAATGAGGGATATGACGAAGAGGGGTACAAAGGGCCACACTGCGAGGATGAAGGCTTCAATGTAATGTATTTACTATCGATTTAGGATAGGTTCCTCTATCTTAACGATTGTTTGCAAATAATACGTAACTTATGAAAATCTAGATGGATGCTGACTATGACCCGTCCAAAAGTAATCAGACAGAGGAAGATGGAACGAAGAAACGGAAATTCAGACGGAAATCCAAGTTTGCTGAACTGATAGCGCAGAAGAAACCGAAGTTTGACCCCCAGCATTACGAGTCCTACCAAGAGTACTTTGACAAGTATTACTCTTTGAACTATGAGGATATGATTGGGGATATACCGTGCAGATTTAAATATAGAAAAGTTGTGCCCAATGATTATGGTTTGAGTGTGGAAGAGGTTTGTGTAAATTTATTAAACACTTTTCTTAGGTTTATAATAATATAATAATACAATATACATGTTAATTAGGTTCTAATAGCGGACGACAAGGAGTTAAATAAATGGTGTTCCTTGAAAAAAGCGCTTCAGTACAAACCAGATCATGCAGAATTAAATGATGTCCGAATGTACCAGCAGAAGGCCAGCAACGAGGCACTTAAAAGGAAGATACTCACAAGTTTATACAAGTATGAACATTAAATGATATCACAAGTTCGAAAAATCAATATCAGGTGCACGTTTCATATGAGTATTTTTCAGAAATCCGGAAGATGAAGAGGAAGAGGGTACAACGCAGAATGGCACAAACGATAGTAATGTCACTGAGGATGGGAAAGAGACAAAGAAGAAACGTCGCAGGAAAAAGAAGAATCTAGAAGCGCAGAATATTCTATCTTCTAACGAAACAAATGAAGGAACATCAAATAAAACCGATGAAATCAATAAAGACATTACAAATGTTTCCGAAATGGTCTCGAAAAAGTCTAAAAAGAAGAATAGGGAAAATCAAAAACGAGAAAGGTCTGAGGAACAGCTTGAACCATCTGAAGAACCATCGAAGAAGAAGAAGAAGAAACAGCATAATGCAGATAAATCTAATTCTAAGTCGGTCACCGAGAACGAATCACACGAAGAGAATGAATCCAGCAAATCTTTGAAGAGTAAAAACACTGGCCAAAGTAACGGTGAAGTTAGTTCCAAGAAATTGAAGAAGTTGAAGCTGAAGGAGAAATTGAAGAACAAGAAATTCGACAAAAAGAAAGGAAAAGGCTCCAAGCCGAAAGAGACTAACGACATTGTTTCGTTGAATCCGGAAAGGCTAAAAACATACGGAATAAATCCGAAGAAGTTCAAGAATAAATTAAAATACGGGGCTAAGCAACATTAGCCTCGGTATTGGCACTGTAAATACAAATTTGTATATATTATTGCCTAAAGAAATAGAGAATGTTTCTTGTATAGACAAACCTGGTATTATACAGCAATTTATTTTGTTTTATGTATGTTAATTATGGAAGGTACATCCCTGTTTGATGTAAATAGAGAGGGAGAGGGGATACGCATTTGGCAGGCAATTGGTTGCCCGCACCCTCGAGTGGGAGTGGCCATGTTGGGGTGAATCCATCTGACATGATAAACGATGTTTGCGGATTATTAGAATCGCAGCAGTCTGCTTGCGTTTATTCTTCCGAAATCTCCATCTTTAATCCCGGCCATATGCTTTGATCGAGGAAATCGGTGCGCAGCTATCTTGAAATACTTGATCAAAGTGTTTCTGATTTTTCTTTTCACGAGTATTAAAACTATGAAAATGTTTTTATGAGGAATTTTTTAATATCTCAGTCTATTGTAATCCGTATTTGTAATTATACAATTTGGATTTTCGCATTCAGCTTGTTACTTGAATGAAGAACTTTTGAGATATTCATGGATTTTAGTTTTTCAATACTCAAAGTGAAAATATAGAACAATGTGTGATGAACACAGAGCGTGTCCCCGCGAATTCTATTCCAGTGACTGGAATAATTTAATCGACAATAAAGCCGAGGTATCTCTTACGAACGTTAGTTAACGAGACGGGAGAGGATTAGGGGACGGAGGGGCAGTTTCGCCCATCGAAACTGGCCTCCACATAGCCTGTGTGCCCCCTTGGGTACAATATATCAATTCTCCTTACCCTCAACAGTAGCAGGTGGCTCCTGACGGCCTGCATCGTTCGCACCCTTAATTCCCAATTAATGTTACACCCGTTGTAAACGTATGCCGACCGTATCCTGGCCACTGCAACACTTCTTGCGAAACTATTCGCCCCATCGAAACTTAGTACATTTCAAGTAAACAGTGAGGGTGATGTTTTACCAATTTTTTTGCAGAAGAACTATCAAACCTTTTGCATTAAAATTTTGCACACCTATTTATGGATGTTTGGAGTACGTGAAATACTTTTTTTCAATTAAATCCAGTCAAAATTGCATGAGCTGTATATTTGTTTATAGAGTCTGTTTTAGTGGGTGTTTCTGGATTTGAATGTCATTTTCATCAATTTTTAGGAATTTTTTTCGGGAGAACTGTTGGACATTTTGGAATAAAATTTTGCACAGCTATTTATGGATATTTGGAGTACATTTACTCTTTTTAGCGACGCGCAGTAACATCATTTTCGCAAATTAAGGATCGATTAGGGACCGATCAAAGGAGGAATCACCTTCGCCGAATTACAAGCTATCGAGTTTCAGGATTACCGAATTTCACGGACTAACGCCTCCATCTGGAATCGCAGGAGGTGCTTAGGGGATAGTGTAATTGAAGCATCATCCCTGTCCGCGTTCTAATTGGCGGAAAATTGTTAGGGCGATGGTTCGGGAAGCTGTAACCACCTGCCCGGAGATTCGAGCAAAAATGTCCAATTATTTTATTTATATTCTCCATTCGAATTTGTTCGTTATCAAACAGAGATGCGTAGAACATTCGTTTGTTTCATACTAATTTTCTAAAGTGCAAGTTGCAACAATTTTATTTATAGTTTTCGTCCGAATGAATAATAATTTGAATGACGAGTGTTTTGTTTAACATTTTATTCATTGTTTAAGTAGGTAATTTTTTTGCATTATTTAAATAGCTGTAACGAGCGCAGTTGCATTTGCAACTTTAACGGGCACATCAATTTGGCTCACTTGAATTAAAATCACTAAATAAGTGCTGATTGTCCCCACCACCTGAAAGTAGAACGTTTTAATTGAATCTAATTTATTTTTTTAGTGTATCATTTAATAAACGTACTCCATGAATGAACGAATCATCCAAATAGAAAAATCCGCAGGCGGTGAACACCAGTGGGTTCTGAATCATCTGCATACTGAAGTCACGAATCTGTAACGAGGAAAAATTCAATAGGTATTTATTAGATATACAAATCAATTATATTACAGTTTTTTAATATATAAAAAAATTATTGTAACATTTCACCTCGGCTCGGAATTCTTTGCTCGTCGAAGGCTCGTAAAGCTGACAGATAAGTTCGCCAGTGTCCGAGGCCTAGAAATAAGGACGAACTATGAACGACAATAATAAATAAAATTTTTCTCGAAAATGGAAAAATTCCTTCTGACCTCGTTGCAGATTCTGTTGCACACGTGGCTCAGCGTGAAGAGCTTCGACAGGTAGAACAGTATGTTGAGAAGCAATTGTGTGAAGCGACTAAGAAATTCGTCGTCGAAATCCTCGGAGAAAATAGTTTTATAGGCGGAGAAAAACAGTATAGTCAGGAAAACGAAGACCGTGCACATTGTCAGTAGAAGCTGCACTCCGAAGAAGTCGTTTATGATCCTGGCAATTTTCACCAGTTGCAGGTGAATTTGCCTAAGTTTGAAAAGGAAGCTCGATTTGAATTTGCCGCCAAAACTTGTCCACAAATCGCGACCGATCTGGTTCGGTTTCGATGGCAAAACCGGGACCGAGTCTGTCCTCGTGTAGGGGGCAGGTCGGTCGCACTAAGAGCGAACCTAACCTTGTTCTGAGAGTAAATATCAGGAAAAATCCAAATGAATTTTGCTGTAGGAGGCAAAACGAAACTAAATTATTGACAATACTTGAGATAAATTAAGTTTATATAATTTAGAAGTTTAAATAAAATTCCGTTCTCCCTCCTACCGCAAGGTTTAGGTTCTGTCAGTAAAGTTAGGAAAATATATTTTTCATTTTTTCCGAAAATAGATTTTTAAACTATCGGCGCTGTGTTTAAATTTGATTTGGAAGAATAAAGAACCGAAATTCTCACTTTACCGCCCTCATAGTGTTCGCGTTCCCATTGACAACGCGAACGCCTTCCTTCCCGAGCGATTTCTCTTCAACATCGTAGATCATCTTCGAGATCCCTTTTTCTGATGTCGAGTCAGTAGTGGGCAGCATGGCTCTCAGCAGATTGTTCAGCTGATAGAACTTTGTCGTCACATAACTGTTCGTAAGAATACAAAATTGAAATTGGACAAAATTCAAAATTGTAGGAAACTGAACTGTCTTTTCATTTTTGTCATAAATGCATAAAATTAATTTAATTAAAAATAATTTCAAATAATCGATTAAACGAATTTTAATGCAGAGCAGTGATGACATTTTCAAAGAATTAAAAAATACTGTTGTACTATTCCCAATTTATTAAAGTCACTAACATAATTTTTATTTTGCAGATGGACCCGCAATTTAATTATTGTCTATTTCGTACTTGACCCAGAAGAGGAAAGAGACGTCGGCGCTCAGTATTAAAAACCTCGGCAAATTCATAGCGCAACCGAGGACCAGTTTCAAATGCATCGACATTGTTTCCCCCAACTGGCAATAGTAACTCATTATCACGAATACTGCACCGATCAGAGTGCAGGTTGCAATGAGCTTGAGCTGTTGCTTGTAGTGCTGGTAACGATACATTGACATCCCCATGTTCTCCATTCTTTGGTCGCTGCCGTCCAACAATGTGATCGCCTCGTGCATTTTCTAACGAACAAAAATATAAACAAACACTAGGTTGCAGTTCATTAGGCCTTTATGCAAAATAAAAATTATGCCCATTAAACGAATGGCAGCCAAATTTCAATTTGTAGCATTTTTGTAAAATTCTAAAAATATTTTAGAGGAAAATGAACCACGGCGAAAGTGTAGTCATTCAAGCATTAAAATGAGTCCTTTATTGCTGTACGATTGTTTTTTACGAAATTACGTCAGGTAAAAAATCAGTTTCTTGAGAATCTCAGAAATTTTATTCTCAAATACTTTTTGGATACGTTTCATTATACAGTAAGAAGAGTGCTCATCAGGTACTCATCAGGTACTTGTTAGGTACACTTCAGGTACTCGTTAGGCACACATCAGGCACTTATCAGGTACTCATCAGGTACTCGTTAGGTACACATCAGGCACTTATCAGGTACTCATCAGGTACTCTTTAGGTACACTTCAGGTACTTATCAGGTACTCGTTAGGCACACATCAGGTACTTATCAGGTACTTATCAGGTACTCATCAGGTACTCGTTAGGCACACATCAGGCACTTATCAGGCACTTATCAGGCACTCATCAGGTACTAATTTTCGTGCATGCATGGTGTTCTCAGTCCAATCCGATAAAAATTGCAAAATAAACAAGCCTGCCACTGTCTGAGTGAACGAAAGGTGTACACTGACCTTGACATTGACTCTAACTGCGACCATCAGTGAGATCGTCAGCGTAACGTTCCACCAGTAGCCAATGAAGAACCCTGCGATGTGCAGGTCCACCTGACCGTGATGGGCTCGCAGCTCGACAAAAGTGTACCACGAAATAATGGCGATTACGATGGAGTACACGCTCGTGTACGCGATCTCCGCAACTAGCCGCAAATTAGGTGTCTCCTCGGAGACGTCGAAGTAGCCTACGCCAGTTAGGATGTTCAGGTAACGCAGGGGTTTGGTGATTTGTTGGAACGTGTTCTGTTGGATCATCTCGGACCGAAACGCACTGGAGCGAGTTCGATAGGTCACTGTCTTTCCACGTTTCACGGGCGACTTGGACGACTATGCTTGTCATCCTGCGACCTTTCAAATTAATGGCTGTATAATCTAATGGAAGTGTGGAATTGTCTGCTCACTCGTATCGATTTTACCCTCGTGGTTTGCGTTTACGTTGTTATTATGCGCGATCATGGGCCGATTCGACTGTAATGGTCCTGATGACGAGTAAATTGTTTAATGAATGTGTTATACATATACAGGGTGAGTCGTCTTATTGTTTATTAACTTTATCAAGAAATGTTTGAAATTATATTTATCTCATCCGAGGGGGCTCATTGGAAAAACAATTCGATATTTCAAGGCCTTATATTTTCGGAGATGACCTCGAGCTGACCTTGAGTTTCTCGAATGACACTGTACATTGCTTTGTTGCTCATTGTAGTCCTTAAGAAGGACGAATTCAACAACTTGTAACAAGGGTACCTGCAATTGACCTTGAAGCTCAGCACTGTATTGATTGTATTCGTGACTGTCCTTGAACCGGGCTTGTAACTGTTAAATTACTTCCTTTCTGTTTTCAATTAATTTTTCGTATTAATGAGTTAGATTTGTTGCAAGAGTTTTAATGATTGTTTTAAAAAGTTCTGGAGGACCTTCAAATATTTAATATTAGTAAAGTTCCATTTTAATCTTCAAGTGAGTTATTAATGGTTACACAATAGTTATTAGCATGTTGAGCGAGACCACAATAGTTCACTTAAAGGTAGAGGGTACTATAGGAAAGTTATTTTTGTAATTATAAAAATAATATTTAAGTGGTCATGAATAGGAAAAATTATATAGGAGAGAAAGCACGTTGTACTTAATAGTTTTATTTTATTAATGACAAGAGAGAATTTCTTAAATTGATAATAAATTTTTAATTAATTAATCGGAGAATATTATTATTAACTCGGGCTGGTCACAGTCGAATTCAAACTGGATGACGGGGGTGTAGCCAGTGTCTGAGTCCACTGTATCATAATGAGAAAGTACGTAATCACAGCCCCGATGCTCTGTAACAGGCAAACGACAATTAATTTTATTGTTTATACAAAAATGAAAGAAACAGCCTACCCGAATTATAAACAAATTGTTCAGCGGGAAGAGACGCGCCTCTTTCTTGTCCCAATCACTGAGCGAGACTTGCAGAGAAAATTGTGTCAGCTGCAAACCAACAAAATTGTGAAAAATAACAATTAAATTAAATTATACTTTTATTTTCAGGGAGTTACCTAATCGGATGATGTGTTAATTGATTCTCACCTCGTATTTCAACTCGAAATCGGAATTGTGTATGGAGCACACTTGAAGAATCTGTGCCACTTTCTTTATCTGGAAATACAGAGGCAATTTTTTACTCAACTAAATGTTGGAAAATCGTTGAGCTCTGTCATGAACAATAGTTACCAACACAATTGCAAGTTCCCTCACCTCTTTGACAGTGTTCTCGCAGAGGAGACACGCCGAGACAACTTTCAGCCAAATGTACAGCGCGTCGATCACATAAACAGGCAAAAAATCAATCACCTTATCCGTATATTCAGATTGATTTGCCCATTGCATGTAAGTATAGTACAGTACTGTGACGAAGTTTAGCATGATCACTGTCGAATGGCACACAATTTGCGTACCGAACACCTTATTCATCGATTTCGTGATCACGCACAATTGTAGATGGACGTGTCTTCGAGCGGAAAATATTCAATTAATAAAAGCTACTTGATTAGTCCCCGGTGCTCGAAACAACCCTAGTTTTAATTACAAATTTAAACCGTTCTAATAGTATTCGTTCTATACTTTTCCAAAATGTGTAAATGGACGAAAACATTAATAAACATTGAAATCTGTGGATGGACTGAATCTTCGAGCGGAAAATTAATAAAAGCTGCATAATTAATCGAATTTGACGGTGCACGAGTGTTAGCAACAATCCCCGATACCTGATTCGCTGAAGCATACTGATCTTGTTCAGAGGATACAACTGTCGCCTCATGATTTGAGTTCCAATGTACGGAATGATTTTGTTCCGACGGGAAATACGTTCGACGTGCCACTCGTTTAAACATCTTTGCAACCAAGAAGAAACCATTTTGTTATTCCACTCCTCCGTTCCTATCTGGCACTCTTCGACGAAGAACTTTTTCAGGAGATCGTTTGTTCGTTTGAAGTTGTTTCTCAGCCAGCTGGTACGCGAGAATGCGAAATATTATTTTGTAAAAGTAACACTGATTGGAAGTTGTTGCCGACAGTATTCAACATCCACGAACGCATTCCATTATACAGGGTGTCCCACATAAATGATAACACCTAAATATCTTTCGTATTTACAGTCCTATCAGAAAACTTCAGAGGACAAAGTGATGCTATTGCAGGGGGCCATTTTAGTGGTGAAGAAAAAAATTTTTTATGTCGTGTTTTTTAATGAAATTTCAAGGTCACCGATGTTTTTTTAAATGGAATAGTATATTTTTGCTTGCGATAGCATGATAGACAATAAAAAACTGAATTTAGTGGATACCACCTTTTTGACCTTGAAATGACCTTGAGCAAGACTAATCATGTTGAAGCGGATGAAATGTGGAAGTTGTTTTTATAGTAAATTGAATTTTTATGTTTACGAGGATGGATTTAAATAGAATTTTTATAGTAAATTGAATTTTAAAATTTATTAAAATGAGTTGAAATAGAATTTTTATAGTAAATTGAATTTTTAAATTTATTGAAATGAATTTAAATAGAAATTTTTATAATAAATTGAATTTTTTAATTTATTAAAATGAGTTTAAATAGAAATTTTTATAATAAATTGAATTTTTAAAAATTATTAAAATGAGTTTAAATAGAATTTTTATAGTAAATTGAATTTTTACGTTTATGAGGATATGTAAAGGTCAACCCGACGTAAACAACGCGCAATCTTTGCTGAAACACGTAAGTTTTAAACTTCCAAATTTCATCCGCTTCAACATGATTATTCTTGCTCAAGGTCATTTCAAGGTCAAAAAGTTGGTATCCACTAAATTCAGTTTTTTATTGTCTATCATGCTACCGCAAAAAAAAATATACTATTCCATTTAAAAAAACATCGGTGACCTTGAAATTTGATTAAAAAACACGACATAAAAAATTTTTTTCTTCATCATTATATTGCCCCCCTGCAATAGCGTCACTTTGTCCTCTGAAGTTTTCTGATAGGACTGTAAATACGAAAGATATTTAGGTGTTATCATTTATGTGGGACACCCTGTATATAAAATGTATCGAAAATGACGGAGAGTCTTGTCAAATTTATGAACAAAGTGCCACGAACTAATTTGTCATTTAATGTTGCAGCGACTTTCAATCTGGACCAGTACAGTCATTATCTAAATTTCTATTGGTTCTCTTTTCGCCATACATGGGTGCTTCATAAATTTGATTGGCCCTTTCAGGATGAACACAGTGTCTACTCGATAATTGTCCAAAACACGGGCCTGACCAGGGACAATTATCGGCTAGGCGATACTATTTTTTGATCCAACTGACAAAAGGACAGTGAAGCTCGAGAGGCCTAGCCCCTGGTGGGGATAGTGCTGGGACAATTATAGGATATTTGCGACATTTATCGAGTACTAAATATTCGCATTTTTTCATACTGTATTGTCACGTACCAAACGTGTGCCGCGAAGTCAGCGAGAACCATTCCTCCGATGCCCACCAAAACATTATATTGTAAGTAGATGAACAATACTTCCCAATTGGAGGGAGACCAATATTCGTGGTATATATATATATATATGACAAAGTATGCGAACATGTTACAGACACTGGAAACACACACGACAATTATCCACGAGAACACGTTCCGATGGTCGACGGCGACGTTCAGTTTCATCAGGTTCTGATCCGTTTCAGCCATATTCTTTCGCAACAGTGACATCTCCTGCAAGAGAGAAATATTTCCTAGAATACTCTAATGGGCACTATTGTACACCTAAGAAATTTATAATTCATGTAACTTCAGAATTAATGCAGAGTAATGAAACTAAGAACAGTATACTGTGTCTACTCGATGTATGTCCACGAGACGGGTCTATCCAGAGACATGTATCGGATAGGAGATCCACGTCGATAGTTCTGGGACAATTATAGGGTAGATACTCGCGACATTTATCGAGCAGAGACTTTTAATGTAAGTATAAATAGTTAACATATTGACTTACTGAATTATTGAATTATTAACTTACTTAAGTAACTTATTATTAAGTAACAATTATTATTGAATTATTAACTTACTTACCTTGTAGTATAGCCAGCCTAACATTTGGATAGTGAAAGCACACGCAGCGGTGATGAGTAATCCAACCATGTACATTACATATTCTAAGAAGAATGTCAATACTTTGGCTTTAAAGTGAATGTTGTAGTACAAAGACACAGTGAAACCTGCCGTTAGGATTAATTTATAGAAAAAGCTTAACGCCAACCAAACCCGTGTATTGGAGTGATCGAGGGTTCTCACTCCAATTATGCGACTTATCGCAACGATGATCGCGGCTTCTTTGGCGAAATTGTCCGCTTTCATTTTGCGTTATTCTCTCTTTCACTTCACAGTTTGATTTTTTATATACTCCGTTCGATAGCCAAAATTTGTATTTGAAAAATTGTTTATTCGTTGTTTACGAGTGACGCTGTGCCCTTTATGTATGATTTTACCTTTATGTTTAGAGGACCAGGAGAATACGTGCAGCTAACGAGCTATACCGTCACTAACGATGGAGGAGACATCAGCACAGTGTTTAGTCATAGGCACGTGCGTAATTGTTATTATTATGGCAAAACGCGCAGGCCCCCCGATAAAAAGGCAATTCCATTAGAACGAACAATAACGATTATGACTATTATTAAAAGGCTGAATTTTTCACTGAAATTTAATGTATTACGTGGATTATCTAATTGAAAAGTATGCTACTTTGATCAAGTTCTATAACTGACTATGGCAGACGGTTTCCACTGTTTGCTAAGATAGAATCAGGTTTATTGTCATTTGCACTGAATAAATAAGTGGCAAATATTGATTAGAAGTACGGAACAAAGTCTATATTATTAGATAAATTATGCAAGGATTCTAATAGCTACACAACAATATGTCATTTGTTGGTATTATGTACAACAATTATATCAATGAAAATGAAATTTGTCTTGACAAAAAGAATTTGCATAATTCTGGTTCAATATAACAATGTTTTTTTTTTGTATTATTTAATAGGTTGAAAGTAGGATAAAAATGTAGACGAGAAAGCACATTCTGAATTTGATATAACCATTTTATTTTATTAACAACAAGAGAAAGACTAACACTAACAGTAAATTACATGCATTTTATAACAATTTTCTCCGAACGAGAAATTATCATTTACTGTCACTTCATGTTCGCTATGAAGTTATTAGTAAAAATTGCTTTTGTTCAGATCTCGTTCACAGATTTTTGTAAATGATTTAATAAGATGTTAGCCGCAGGTTGAGCCAGAATTAATTATCCCCAAAGTCGTAATTATTACAGCTTGATCTTAATATAAAATAATTGTCGCAAAAATGGCCTTGTCCTTAAAAAACTAAAGGTGAATTGTCAATATGTTTTTGTTCGATTCAATTGTGTCTGAAACGATACAGTATTATTTAATCCTGATGACTGTTCCGGCTTTATCGATTGATCCCATTGTATTATGATGACAAGATACGTGGTTATCGAACCGATGCACTGTAACAGACAGACGTATGACAGAATTCTTAAAAAAAAAACAAAGAAGTATATTCCGATAATATGTGTTTGTAGATTAGGATCATAAGATTACGAACAAACCTGTCTCATAAAGCTGAAATTCAGACGGAAGAAATCGGACTTTATGTTGCACACTTGGTTCAGTGAAAGTTGCATAGAAAACTGCAATATCTACACAGAAAAACATTGTAAAATTGCAGATCTCTTCAAACAAATTAATCACCAATGCCGTCACTAACTGTTAACATTTTTTTTTTTCAGGTGAACATGTGCTGACCGCAATAACAAAAGAAAACACAAAGGAAGTCAGTTAACAAAGATGTCAATTAAAATAATTCTCACCTCATCCTTCAATTCCATGTCAAAATCGGAAATGGAGCACTCGTGAATGATCTCTACCACTTTCTTCATCTGAAAATCCAAAAGAACTTGCGTCAGATAGCAAATCACATCGCAACTACAGTGACTTCTCGATATATGTCAACAACACGGGTCATGCCAGTGTCATGTATCGTCTAGGAGACATGCCCGCGTTATGTTTACACTCCTCGGCATCCGAGGCCTCTCTAGCTTCGGGGTATACCCCGTGGTAGTGGGGATAATTCCGCGACACTTATCGTCCAGGTCTTGGCGACATATATGGAGAAATCACTGTACAACGAAACATTGAAATGGTGAAATATTTCTATTTCCTTATTGGAATTATTTTAGTCCAAAAGAAGGTAAATAATAGTTCGTTAAAGAATTTTATATATTCTATAATATTATAGTTTAATAATAATTCGAATAATAGTGTTAACATTTCACCTCCTTGATAGTGTCCTCGCAGACGTAGCATGTTACAGTGATCTTTATACATGTGTACAACATGTTCAACACTGGCACAAAAGTTGCTGTAACCCCCGATAGATCTTCATTGAACTTTCTCAATACTGTGTAAAGGTAGTACAGAATCGCGACCATGTTTAAAACAATGTTAAACGAGTAAAGCATGATTTGCGCGTCGAAGACTTTGTTCATCGTTTTCATGATCCTACACAGGTGCAGGTGGATGCATCTTTGAACACAGAATTATTGTTATTCTAAAAATTATTATAAAACCCTTAACAATACCAGTGACATATTTAAGTGGCAGGATCTCTCATGAAAAATGCAGGAAAAAGTGGAGAAATTTAATAAAATGAAGTAATCCTGTGCACTATGAAAGACGGAATTTTATAATAACAAATTGTAAGTGACTGTTTAAATTATTACCTGATTTCCTGAAGCATGTGAACCTTTTTCACAGCCTGCAGCTCATGCTTCACGCTAAGTATCTTGGACAATGGGGCAACACGTGTTCGACGGACAGAATGGTCGGTCTTCCATTTGTTTAAATATTTTTGCACGTTTATCGGATCTGTTCTAGCCACATTTGTTTCATTGCTCAGATCACCTGTCTTTATCTGACGACCCTCCACCAGGAACTTCATCAGCAGATCGTTCGTCTGCTTAAAGCTGAATTTCAGCCAACTGATGTTTAAAAAATAGAATAGTTTTAGTTAAATAGAATCGTTTAAAAAATAAAATACGTACCTGGCGTACGTTAAAAAATCCAGAAGGACCTGCGCGCCGATGTTCGTTATGTAGGAGAAGAAGATTTGGTACAATATATAGTCTACAGACCAGAGCCAATAACCAAAAACGAAGTAAAGTATCAGCACATGCAAAATTGTTGAAACATAAGTTCCTATTATCCACAAAAGTATGTTGCGGTTATTGACGACAGCGCCTAATTTTGACAAACTCTCTTCCAGGACGGCGATCCTTTGTCTCAGGCGTGGAATTACCTAGAAGAAACAGGAAGAGGCAATTGGGTGTTATGCGATCGCCTAAACCAGAGCTGTTCAGCGTCTGCCCGTACGGGCAGCGATTTTCTTGCCCTGGGCGTACACAGAACGGTAGAAACCACGCCCCCGCGGGCTCGAAGCCACGCCTCCGCGGGCAGGACTGCGTGTACTTGTCACACGCAACGTCATAGGTACGTGGCCAGCTACGGCCACGCCTCAGTCTACCCCCACTACCCTAAATCTTTCGCCCGTAACTGTGCTCATAGTCGCCGGATCAAGACTTGTTCCCCCACCCTTCCACCGCGCTATTCTCCCACCCCCTTCCGGTCACGTGACGGAAAATGTTTGTGCATTTTACTCACATTCGAATGATAGCCTCCCAAAACCAGGGTAAACACGTAGCACAAATAGTTCACGATTCTCAAGAACAAATACACCACGTTGTCCGCTCTCCAATTATACTTGAGCAACTGGTACACATAAATCCAGTACACAGCGTAACCGACAGCGATTATCATGACTATTCTGTAAGAGTAGTTTAAGAATATCCAAAATTTCGTTTCGGAATCGTGGAGCGGTCTCAATCCAGTTATGCTGTTCACTGCGATTACTATTTTCGTAGCACTTGCGAAACTGATCACTTCCGGTGCTGGCTTTCTTACTGTCTCCTCGGTCGAATGATTTTCCATTTTGTTTTTCCGTGACGTAGTCCTTTCGCGATCAGTAGAACCTTTTTACTAATTTTTTATATTCCTTCTTGCACCCTTCCGCGCACTCAATTTTTTCTTTTCTTTTTATTTTTTGATCTCAAAATTTGCTAAATTCTTTTCGGCTACTCTCTTTTCGCTAATCATTATTTTCTTCACTCTTCTTTGTTCATTTCATTAATTCTGATCTCCTTAAAAGATTCTTCTTCACTTCGGTCTTCTATCGAGTGTATTAATTATTAAATATTGTCTTAGTTCCTGTTTTTCTCTTGTTCAATAATTCTATAGTTTGCACTCGAAAAGCTGCAAAATATTTTCTCGTTCCATTAAAACAGATAATCATCTAGTCATTCTGTTTACTGCACTTTCTTCGTTCCACTTCTATGTTCCTCAGTGCTTTTGATCATTAATTTTTTGATCATTAATTTGACGTCATAAATCTTCGTTGCACCTTCACCGTGTCGTTCATTCAGAGTCGCGATAGTACAAACGGCTAACAGATTAGGGTACCAACGTGCTTGCTTCTGTTTCCATACTAACAACGGTGGAAAACACTGTGCTGGTGTGCACACTCCTGTAACGATCAACAGGCAATTCATTTGGCTGAAACGCAGCGGCGATTATGGTTGTCTTGGACGTATGATGTTTGTCATGTTTCAGAATATTGGGTTCACTTCGGAAAATTGCTCGAGAATATAGTCAGAATGGTTAGGGCAATTTATCATCGATGCACACTTCGCCAGCGTGAGTTCATGGTGATAACTAGCAGTTTTTTAATTCGAAAATTAGTTTTATTCTAATAAAATCATAGGCTGCGGATTTTATTCATACATGAAGATGAAATTTGATTTAATTGGCACTTAATTTGTTCAATTCTGGTTCACAAGACAATCGAATTCGTGTACGTACAATTTTTAACAACAATTCAATTTTAACAGTTACTTCACATTATTTTTATTAGTAGAAATTCTGGGGAATTATGTTCTTTCGAGCAAACGTCTAAGGGTATAAAAATGAACGAATATTTTTTAATTTAATTATTGTGTATAATAAATATAGAAGAGAAAACACATTCTGATTTTTATATTTGTTTTATTATCAACAAGAGAAGGCTGACAGAAAATTGTATGCATTTTCTAACAATTTTCTCGGAACGAGGAAGACCATAAAAGTCTCATTTACTGTTATTTCATAATAAAATAAAAATCCCTTTTATTCAGATCTCATTCACAAATTTTGTAAATGATTTAATAAAATGTTAGCTGCAAGTTGAGCCAAAATTAATTATCAATAAGTTCGTAGTTATTATAGCTTGAGCTTAATATGAAATAATTGTCGCAAAAATGGCTTTGTCCTTGAAAAATTAAAGGTCAAATGTCAATATCTTTTTGCTCGATTGAATTGTGCGCGAAACGATTGAGTGGCATTTAAACCTAATGGCTATTGCGGCGGTGAGGATTGAGCCCATTGTATCAAGATGACAAGATACGTGGTTATGGCACTGATGCACTGTAAAAGACAGAAGTAGGACAGAATTCTTAAAAGAACATAGGTGTATCTTTCGATAATATCTGTTTATAGATTAGTATCATCAACAACGAACCTGTCTCAAGTATCTGAAACCCAGACGGAAGCAATCAGAGTCTGTGTTGCACACGTTGTTCAATGAAAGTTGCAAAGAAAACTGCGAAATCTAGACAGAAAAACATTGCAAAATTGTACAAATTAAAATTGTCTTTGAATAAATTAATCAGAAATGCTGTCACTAACTGTTAACGTTTTTCTCAGGTGAACATGTGCTGACCGTAATAACAAAAGAAAACACAAAGGAAGTCGGTTAACAAAGATGTCAATTAAAATAATTCTCACCTCATCCTTCAATTTCATATCGAAATCGGAAATGGGGCTCTCGTGAATGATCTCTATCACTTTCTTCATCTGGAAAATAGAAGGGACTCTTATGGACATTTATCGTCCAGGTCTTGGTGACATATATGAAGAAATCATTGTACAACGAAACACATTGATATGGTAAAATATTTCTATTTTCTTACTGGAATTATTGTAGTCCAAAAGAAGGTAAATAATAGTTCGTTAAATATTTTTATATATTCTATAATATTATAGTTTAATAATAATTCGAATAATAGCGTTATCATTTTACCTCTTTGACAGTGCCCTCGCAGACGCAACATGTTATAGTGATCTTCGTACATGTATGCAGTACGTCGATCAATGGCACACAAGTGCTACTGAGCTCCGTCGGATCGTCTGTGAAATTTTTAACTTCTACATAAACATTGTAGAGAATAATGACCAGGTTCGTGATAATTACAAACGAGTAAACCGTGATTTGCGCGTCGAAGGCTCTGTTCACAGTTTTCACGATCCTGCACAGGTGCAGGTGGATGCATCTTTAAACACAGAATTATTGTTATTCGAAAAATTATTGTAAAACCCTTAACGATACCAGTGACATATTTAAGTGGCAGGATCTCTCATGAAAAATAGACTACTTGAGACGTTTAATGAAATCAAGTAATCCTGTACAGGACACTACGAAAGACGGGATTTTATAATAACAAATTGTAAGTGATTGTTTAAATTATTACCGGATTTCATGAAGCATGTGAACCTTTTTTACAGTCTGCAGCTCATGTTTCACCCCAAGAATTATGTTCAACGGGGCAACTTGTATTCGTCGGAGAGAATGTTCGGATCCCCATTTGTTTAGATTTTTTTGTGCAATTATTCGATTTGTTCTATCTTTGGTTATTCTATTATTCCGATACACCGTTCTAGTCCGACGACTCTCCGCCAGGAATTTTTTTAGAAGCTCGTTGGTTTGCTTGAAGCTACATTTTAACCAACTGATAACAATAATAATTTAATAATAATTAATTAATCATAATAATTTGTAATTCACGAACAACTGTTCCACTCCAATACAATATATATTTCATATATGTACATTATATATTATTTTATATATACACTTGTGAATGACCAAGGTAATTTAACTTTCCAATGAATTTTAGTAATAATTTGTAATCTCTGATTAAAATGTTTAACGAAGAAAAATTACAAAGAAAATCGCCTACCAGACATACGTCAAAAACTCCAAAAGGGGCTGCGAGGCGAGGTTCGTTATGTAGTTGAAGAAGGGTCGGTAAATTCCAGTGGGCGAGGGGATCACGTAGTATCCAAGACAGACGAAGACTACTAACAGGTGCAAAATTGTTGAAATATAAGTTCCTATTATCCACAAAAGTATGTTGCGGTTATTCATGACAGCGCCCAGTTTTGTCAAACTCTCTTCCAAGACAGCAATCCTTCGTCTCAGGCCTGGAATTACCTAGAAGAAACAGGAAGAGGCGTTTGGGTGTTATGCGATCGCCTAAACCAGAGTTGTTCAGCGTCTGCCCGTACGGGCAGCGATTTCCTTGCACTGAGCGTACACAGAACGGTGGAAACCACGCCCCCGCGGGCGCGGAGCCACGCCTCCGCGGGTAGGACTGCATGTATTTGTCGCACGCAACGTCACAGCTGCGTGGTCACCTACGGCCACGCCTCAGTCTACCCCCACTCCCCTAATTCTCTTGCCCGTAGCTGTGCTCGTAGGCGCCGGATCGACATTTGTTCCCCCACCCAAATTTCCCCTTCCACCGCGCTATTCTCCCACCCTTCCGGTCACGCGACGCGTTCCTTCTCTGTCGATAAAAAATTTTCCTGTTTCACAATTGGAGCTACCCTTTAAAAACTAAAAAATTGATTTCTTAACAATTTTAATTGCTTGTAGATAATCTGCCTGCAATATTAAATTCGCCTGGTGTTTCTTTCATTGTTTGTCTCGCTCACTAATTTTTGCTGTGATTGCATAAAATCTATTTATTATAATAATCACTTGTGGTATCACGGTTGCAGCTTGTAACAAAGCTTTGGGTCACTTAAAGAATTGCAGTGAAAATTGATTTCGAGATTTGTGCATTTTTTCTGATCGATGTGGAAAATGTTTGTGCATTTTACTTACGTCCGAATGATAGCCTCCCAAAACCAGAGTACACACGAAGCCTGAATAGTTTAGGATTCTCGCAGACAAATACATCAGGCGGTCCTTGTTGACGTGCACCTTGAGCAGCTTGTACGTGTAGATACAATACATGATATAACCCGCGGTGATTATCATGATCATTCTGTAAGAGTAGTTTAAAAATATCCAAAATTTCCTGTCGGAATAATGGAGCGGTCTTAGTCCAATTAGGGTGTTTAGTGTGACGACAATTTTGGTAGCACTTGCGAAACTGGTCACTTCCGGTCCACGCTTCCTCACTACTATCTCCTCGCTCAAATTGTTTCGCATTTTGTTTTTCCGTGACGTAACCCTTTCCCGATAAGTAGAATATTTTTACTAATTTTTTTATTCTCAATTTTATTTTTTTTTTTAATTCTGAATTATTTCACCACAAATATCTGCCTGCTCTGATTTAATATGTTACAGAGATCATACGTTCGCGTAATTATGAAAGCTCCGGCGGTGTGCACGATCGGCAGGCATCTCATCTGCCTCAAATGCAGTGTCGTTTATGGTTGTCTGAGATATACGATGGGCTGTTCGTCACCTTTCAGAGTACATATTACATTCACTTGGGGAAATTGCCCGAGAATATAGTCAGGACGTTGGCGTAATCTATTATCGATACGTCCCTCGCGAGTATAGTTTATAGCGATAACTGGAAAATTACACGAACTTTTTAATTTGTTGTCCGATTGTGTGATAGAAAATGACAGGCCGGTCTCGGTTAACGATCACTGGACTGTGGGTGTTATGCGCTCATGGTGAAAATTGGTGGGTTGGAATAGTTTACGAATATTGTTGCATCATTTTCCATTTATTAAAACTATTAGACGAGGAAGTACATTTTTTTACGATCGATGCAGATAATTTTCATTTTTCACAAAAATCCGCAGTCTAGTGACTATAATTAACAGAGAAGCGATTAGGACGTAATTAAAAAAATCACTTTATTGTAATTTTTATTTGGACTGTAATTCTCATAATGCTGCCAACGATAATTTTACATTTCAAAATGCTGTGAAAAACTTTATTCGAGAGAGTCTACAGAATGAATTGTTCTAAGAATTTTTTTTTGCAAATGTTACTTTGTTATTAAATGAAATTTCTTCAAAAATTTATCAGTGTGTTATTAACTCTGGATGGTCACTGTTGAATTGCTACCCGAAGAAGTCCATGAATTCGCCGTCTCGTTCCACTGTATCATAACCACAAGGTACGTGATCACGGCACCGATGCTCTGCAAAAGAAATCAGTTTTATTATTTATACAAGCTGCGGCCGAACAACGCGTACCAACGGAAGTGATTCCTCATGAGAGAATAAGCGAAAAGTGTAGAATAAAATTTTTTCATCCAAAGCTTCGTTTCCGAGAAAATCGAGCTTGAAAATGCAGTGACGCGTCTGATCATGGTCAACCAATTCTACTTCCTGCACATACTATAGCACGCAGAAAGTGTACCTAGCTCCCCCACCGGACGAAAATGTTACTATTCAGCTTCTTCCAGCGGCCGTTCGTTCGTTCATAGCGCGACGATCATTCCGTCAAGGTCATATCCTAGTCCACACACTTGAACTCGATTTTCTCGAAAACGAGGCGTCGAACGAAAAAATGTTCCCCTTCCTTTTCGATTAATATTCACACATAGAATCATTCCATGCCTGATTGTCTTTATGGGAATAACACAAGAACCTACTCGCGTCACGAAAGTATCATTCAGCCAGAAGAGGTGCGTGTCTTCGCGGTCCACTTCGCTGAGCGAGACTTGCAGAGAAAATTGTATGAGCTGAAATCAACGAATCATTCCATTGTCGCTCCATTATTAATTTTATACAATTTTTATTTTTATATTATTCCTAATGGTGGTCGTGTTAATTAATTCTCACCTCGTTTTTCAGGTCGATGTCGGAATTGTGTATGGTACAGACGTGAATAATATGTGCTACCTCCTTCGCCTGGAGATACAAACGAAATTGTTTATCGAGCATTGGAAAATCTTGGAACCTTTATTTTCCAAGATGACATTGAACACAATTTCAGTGAGTTCTCGATATATGTCAACATATGTCAAAAATACGTGTTACGTTTACGCTCCTCGGCGTCCGAGGCCACTCAGATATCCCCCGCGGTAGTGGGGATAGTTCCGCGACGTTTATCGTCCAGGCCTCGGCGACATATATCGAGAAATCACTGTTCTCACCTCTTTGACGGTCTTCTCGCAGAGACGGCTGATCAAAACAACTCTTAGCCACACGTAAAACGGATCGAGCAAATACAGACTGAATAACCACCACGAGTCAACCCTGAATTTAGATGGATTTACCAACTCTGCGTAATTATAGTACAAAATGGCGACGAGGTTCAGCGTGCACACCGTCGAGAAGAATATTATCTGCTTATCGAATATCCTATTCAGTGATTTCGTGATCGTGCACAGTTGCAGATGAACGTATCTTCGAGAGCAAAATTTTTAATTAATAAAAGCTACTATTAATTAGTCCCCGGTACTCGAAACAACCCTCGTGCACCGTCTTAATTACAAAAACCGTTCTAATAGTATTCGTTCTATAGATACTAGTTTTTCCAAAATGTGTAAGTGGAATAATCGACGAAAACATTAATAAACATTAAAATCTGTAGATGGACTGAATCTTCGAGCGGAAAATTAATAAAAGCTGCATAATTAATCGAATTTGACGGTGCACGAGGGTTAGCAACAATCCCCGATACCTGATTCGCTGAAGCATACTGATCTTGTTCAGAGGATACAACTGCCGCCTCATGATTTGAGTTCCAATGTACGGAATGATTTTGTTCCGACGGGAAATACGTTCGACGTGCCACTCGTTTAAACATCTTTGCAACCAAGAAGAAACCATTTTGTTATTCCACTCCTCCGTTCCTATCTGGCACTCTTCGACGAAGAACTTTTTCAGGAGATCGTTTGTTCGTTTGAAGTTGTTTCTCAGCCAGCTGGTACGCGAGAATGCGAAATATTATTTTGTAAAAGTAACACTGATTGGAAGTTGTTGCCGATAGTATTCAACATCCACGAACGCATTCCATTATATTATTCCGTGTGGCAGCGCATGGACCGACCGATGACAATTCGCTAATCATTCTCTGTATTTTACAGATGGAAATGTATCGAAAATGACGGAGAGTCTTTTCAAAGTTATTTCTATTGGTTCTCTCTTTGCCATACATGGGTGCTTCATAAATTTTATTGGCCCTTTCAGGATGAACACAGTGTCTACTCGATAATTGTCGAAAACAAGGGCCTGGCCAGGGACAATTATCGGCTAGGCGATACTATTCTTTGATGCACTGACAAAAGGACAGCGAAGGACAACAAAAGGACTGTGCCCTGGTGGGGATAGTTGTGGGACAATTATAGGCTAGATATTTGCGACATTTATCGAGTAGAGACATAAATATTCGCAATTTTTTATACTAAATCGTAAATATATCGTACCAAACGTGCATCATGAAGTCCAAGGCGACTATTCCGCCAGTATACAGCATGAAGCAATATATTAGGTCGCCATAGATGAAACTTATAGCCCCTCGGTTATATGTCTGATGTACAGTGACGGGAACGATCCACATTCCGTTTAAGAAAGAAATAGTCAAAATTGTCACCGTCCACACGAATATGTTCCGATGATTCACGACTACGTTCATTCTCTTCAGGCTCTCATCCGTCTCGGCGATACTCTTCCGCAAACGTGACAAATCCTGCAAGAGAATTAATATTTATAAAGGTACAATGATTTCTCTATATATGTCGCCAAGGCCTGGACGATAAACGTCGCGGAATTATCCCGCCCAGGACTCCTGCACGATCTATGTCACTGGCAAGACCCGTATTGCTGACATATATCGAGAATTCATTGTCAAAGAGTCGAAATATTTTTGGGACACCCTGTATATCCCAGATAGCACTCGACGTCTTAAAGACGTCTGTTTTACGTCCATTTTTGGTCTGAACGTCTTACGTCCTGAAAAGACGTCTTTGAGACGTCTTAAAGACGTCTCGTAAAAGACGTCGTTTTTACGTCTCGTCAAAGACGTCTTTAAGACGTCTCATTTCAGACATCTTTAAGACGTCTTTTACGAGTCGTCTTTAAGACGTTTCATTTCTTGACGTTTCAGTCATTCTAAACTGCTAGAGAAAAGCTTTACAAACTGTAATTGATTATCAAACTGAATATTCCATCAACAAAGAAGTGCACAGAAAAGTAATACATCAAAATAAATAGATAAATAAATAAATAAGTTAAATAAATGAATAAAGCATAAAATGTTAATGTTCGCGGATATGCTGAAAAACATTCTTTTAATTAATTTTTTTTATTTATAAATAAATAAATAAATAAATAAATAAAGCATAAAATGTTAATGTTCGCGGATATGCTGAAAAATATTCTTTTAATTTATTTTTTTATTTATAAATAAATAAATAAATAAATAAATAAATAAAGCATAAAATGTTAATGTTCGCGGATATGCTGAAAAACATTCTTTTAATTTATTTTTTTTTATTCATTTAGTTTTTTTGTTCTAACAAACATTCAATTTATATTTCTTGTACATGTATACAATATTCAAATTCAATATTTTTCTCATAAGAAAAAATGTGGCTTAAAAAATATTTTTCAATATTTGACAAACATATCTATCTAATATTTTTGTGCTACTAGGGGTCTGTTTCGGGACGTCTTGAATACGTCTGTTTCGAGACGTCTTTAAGACGTACAGTTTTTTCACAAAGACGTTCCAGAGACGTTCAGAAGCCGTTCGGAAGACGTTCGTAGGACATTCAGACGTCTATTAGAAAAAGACGTCTTAACGACGTCTTTAGACGTCTTACACCCTTGTTGTAGACGTCTTTAAGACGTCTCTGTGCTATCTGGGATGTTCTCACTCACCTTGTAGTACCACCAGCCTAATATCTGCATACTGATGCCGCACAAAGAGGAAAGTACCACCAAAGCTATGTACATCACACACGATATGTAGTTGTACATTTCCATGTCTGCGAGCAAACAATTCATATACGCGGAATAACCTATTGCCATCATTGCAAATAATTTATAGAAAAAACTGATCGACAACCAAATGCCATTGGAATCGTTGATTATCCTCACTGCTAGTATGCGATTTAACGCAACGACAATCGCGCTTTGATCGTCAAAATTGTCTGCTTTCATCGGGCGTTCTTCGCTCTTCCTTTTGCACAATTTAATCGTTTAAATACTCCGTTTGTTATTCTCGCAGAATGACCGAATCTCGGCTAGGCTCCGAATTTTTCAGAATTAATATCTTTTTTATCCTCGGAAAATCGAACGATGTTTTTCACTTTTTTTATGTATGGCTTTTAGTTTTTTAAACGCCGCGAAATTGTTTTTTTTTTTTATCCGTCGAACACGTGCAGCTGACAAGTTGTATTGTTATTAACGACGAAGAGGACGCCGAGCATAGCGTAGACGTTTGAATAATTGTTGTCGCCGTGGCAGGAGTGCACAGCTCTTTGACGATAAAAAAAGCAATTCCATTAGAGCCCAGAAGAAGAAGAAAAAAAAATGGTGATTATGGCAATTATAAATGGGTTGCAATGCCCGTTGAAGTTGTCAGCGTTGCGACCAGGGCTGTTCTTGAAACCCGAAGGTTCGCGAACGGGGAACAGAGAAATAATTGTTGCATCGCGTGAATCACCTAACTGAAAAATGCTTTTTGGTCTGATTTTAAATTATCTGAGGCAGGTGTTTTCTAGATTTAATAAATTCGTTCATTTAAATCTAGGCTAATATAAAAGGCAATTAAAGTGTAATTGATTGTACTTATCTTGTACTAAAATTTTGTTAAAAATTAAAAATTAGAAATTGTGTTTTTAAAAGTTTGTTAAATAAGACAGTTAAGTCGCACAGGATGGATAATTGCCATTCACGAAAATACGTCTACATCCCGACCATTGTTATAAATTTTCAACCCGAATTTCCCGACAATATAATTTACTTTTACAAATAAAAGAAAATCCCTCGATCAATAAAAAAAAAAAAAAAACGATAATGAGCTCGATAATTCCTCGATCATAGTTAATCTTATCCACCACGTATGCCACCCCTTGAGTAACCGCGAGGAGATCAATACTTGCTTCGAATGCTTTTAAAGTTCAATATTTCTGAACATAATCGAGCAACAGAATAAAACTAACAAAATTTTCTAAAACAAACTGTGTGAACACTTAAAGAATCTAACAATTGTGCTGTATTATTATTTTCTCAAAAAAAAGAAAAGGAATGGGAGGGTAGAAATGTCTAGGGTAACTGGTCCAATTACTGTGGGGGTGCCGACTACTGTGCCTATATTAATTATACTTATTTTTGTAATAAATATTAAGAATTAAAAAAATATAAATATCACAAAATTAAAATACTATTATTTCTATAATAAATATGTAAAAACAGATATATAATTTTAATATTCATTGTGCTTTAAAAATAGGTATAGTTCGTGTAGGCACGGTATCCCCACAGTAATTGGCTCCCCCACCCAACGTAGTTCTATATTTATTTAGCATAATCGCCCGCAGTCCAGTTAGGAGTCTCAAAGGATTATGGCAGCTCATTTCCAGGCCTGTGACTCGGAAGCGTGACGGAAAAATGGAAACGAGAGAGGAAACCGATGAGCCGTGAAGTTGGCTCTTTCGGACAATACTGATCGAATGCCAGTTTCGTTCGACGATGGCCAGTAACGATCGAGGAGGTTAGAATTTGGCCTCTCGAGGTCACCGAACCACCACCTCCCCACTATGTCGCCTACTCGTTATCCTGATTCGATCGTTCCGGCCTTTGCCCCGCCCAATTCCCTGAAACAAGAGGAAACTGCTAGAAATGCACAATGCCAAAGAATTTAAACGCTCTCCCGAAAAACTGTGTTTGTCACGCGAGGTGACCCTGACCGACGACTATTTTTCACGCCGAGAACACCATGTTCGATTGCAGTAGTTAGGTGACGAGGACTATAAGGGGAAATGGGGGATTTAGGAGCAAGTGGGGCGCCGATAATCCCAAGGGTACCAAACTCTGAGACGGTTCGCTAATTCCCTGAACAAGATTGATTTAAGTGGACCGAGTTTTCTGCTCGATTTCGAGTAGCATTGTTGCATTCTTGGAATTGTACAATACTCGCCATATTTGTTAGAAAAATTACCATAGATACTTAAAAATACGATGAAAATATTAGATATACGATTAGAAGAAAATATAAATATAATTACTAGCTAGTTTGGTTCGACAACTTTCTGTGTTTCATTTATTTATTTATCCAAAGCTCACATACGTTTTACTCGTGAATTATAATAAATAATAACGTCTAATAGTGGTAAACTGTGCAGCATCGTAGCAGTGTTCGTTCATTAACAATACGCATTTTTCGCGGATGTACAGGGTGTCCCAAAACAAATGTATACAATGTCGTAACTTTCTGATTTTCCTTCCTTTTCAGGGTATAATTAATCGGGAATAATGAGTGGACCAAGGTTCAAACTGTGTATTTTTTGGGACACCCTGTACAACGATTCGCCTCCTACATGATAATTGTACATAATAACTCGTTTATACGTGAACAATACAATTAACAGTAGAGTGACTAGAATAACTTATAATTAGATTGCAGATTCCACGTTAAAATCTTAAGCTGTGTCCACACTGAACATGATGCATTAAAAGATGCTGGTTGTCGTGTCAGTGTAGGCGTGGCTTAATACAACAAAGTCCTTGTAACAATTGCTGGTCGAGTTAGTAAATAAATTGCACCTATAAAATAAAACAACAAAAATCTAAACCGAATCTTGCCATAATCGATAATTGTCGTACATGCATGTCGCTAGAATTGTCATACTTCAATTGGAAAAACGATTGTCCATTAACCCTCGTGCAGTTTGTTGCTTGTTTCTGGGTTACAGAGTTGTACAAATTAATTCAATACCAACTATTTATATTACAATGTGGAGTTGTGAGATAGCTTCATTTATAGCTTAAACTGCTATAAACATGAAGCTTGAATTTCATTTGTGAGACATTAATGCAAACAAGCATTAACGCATAAACGCTGTGAGGTGTGCTCAACAGGCTCTGTAAAAATAGATTTTCTTCCGTTTCGTTTCAAGCCTCGAGAACATGATTCAAATAGGCGATGTAGCAAATTGCTAACCGGAGGATCTCGATTTTGGAGAGCTTCTTGTCCGGTGGCAGCGTGGGCAACAGCTTCCGAAGCTCTGCGAAGGCTAGATTGAAGGCCTCTACTCTCACCCTTTCTCTATAAATATTAAATAATTAATTTTCATTAATTTTTTGTAGACACAGTGGGTCCAAAGAGTACTTGAACACTAAATACCCTAAGAGTTCGATATAAAGGGTCTGTGCCTTTGTTTAGATGGGCAGGGTAGGGGCCCCTGAGCTGCCTGCTTCCCCCACCAACGCCTCTTCCGTGCAGCGCGCATCTTCACTGCGCAGTATGCGGATAGACAGCCTAAGCTACGCATAGATTGCCTATAGTGGGACTTATGGGGGGGGGGGGGAGACGGAGGCTGCGCAGCGAAGATGCGCGCTGTGCGAAAGAGACGTTGGTGGGGGAAGCGTCCATACCCCTCGCAGTGGAGGGGATAACCGTGTTGCTTAGATCGTACAGTTAGAGTTTGCTTCAACCGAATCTTTACTGTACCAGATCCTACCAAAAATTGCCCGCATTTAAACTGTGATAATTTCGTAAAAAATAGTCGCACGATAATAAATTTGGGCTCATTTTAAAGCTTGAACATTCCACTTTCGCTCCCCGTTGTTCATTTTATTCCAGGATTTTTTTTTCATGACGCAGCTCGCGAGAAACCGAAGACGCTTTTTTTCTCGAGAATGCTATACATTCAAACGACTGTGTAAACTATAAAAAATTTTTTTTCGTGACTGAGACCACCACAGATTTAAAGATTGAAGCTTCCGTTTTCGAACGAGATCCTAAAAATTGATATAAGATTTTTTTCACATAGTTTCATCGAGCTGTGAACCTCAATCAAGCTTTGAATCTTTGAACCAAATTTTCTGAAACTGTTTCCACTATACTTTGAGCGGAGCGATTGACCTGAAACTTTCAGAGGATCTTCAGCTATATCGTACTCACCGTGTAGCATGAGCTGTTCGATACTTTTGCGTCGCTCTTCTGCGTCTTCGTCTTTCTTCTCTCGAAAGCGTGCCTCCGCCGGGTGCACCTGTTCCATTCACGACAACCCCGTGTCCACTGTTCATGGAATTCTTCATTTGTGTCTTTTGTTTGTGAAAGTAGAAACTCCAAGATGGCTTGCAAGGATTCCTGTTGGTCGACGAACTTTTCCCCTGATTTTTATTATCCTCGCCTCATTTTTATTATCCACGTGGAACAGAAGTTGCAAGAGGCACGTCCATCATTGTCTCCACCCTCTGTAATTTAATGCACGGAACACCAAATTTAATATTATTATAATAAGGGAGCTGATCTTCGAATCAGTGGAAGATTTATTCACGAAAAAAATTTTTCAATGTTTTTACAGGGGTTTCGATTTATACCATTTTGAGGAAAAATGGGTCCTCGGTTTTTCATCTGTTACGTCATGCAAAAATTTCTCAGAGGAAAATGAATAACGGAGTGCGAAAGTAGAATGTTCAAGCTTTAAAATGAGTGCAAGTTTATTGCTTTACGATTGTTTTTTAGGAAATTACAACGGGTTGAATATCGCTGATTTTGCGAAAGTCAGAAATATGCTCAAACACTTTTTGGTTCGACTGTATAAACAACCAGATAAATGGGACTATAGCAATAACATATTTCGGGAGTTTCACATTATATTTGTTATTTGTTTATAACTTTATCACAATGGCCGATCAAGGGATGATTTCATTCGCAGAGGCTGTAAAAATATTCATGCAGTAAAATCAAAAGGGATTGTAACAATAACATACGCGTAATTGACAGTGGGTGTATTAATTATAGTCTCGGTATGAAAATCGTATTTGATGAACAATATTACCTGCAGTGAATGTATGTTCACAATTCAGTGTAACAAGCTTTAACAATTTGATCAGCCTATGAAATGGTACAAAGGAGTGATCACTACTAACAAAATTATTTTAATTCCACGCGGTATTTTTTGGAGTGGTGATTCAACGTGTTAAATTGTTACCATTGTGTTCGATTCAATTTTGTGGATTTAATGTTATATTAATGGTAGTACAAGTTATTATATAACAGTACAACAATAAAATAAGTAGAGCTATTTCGTGATAATTAATCAGAAAATATGTCTACATGCGCAGAAACAGCTTCGATGGATTTACTTGATGGAGCACAAAGTAATGGAATTATTTTATTCGCATTATCACCCTCAGTCACGCGCACCGAGCATGAAAACATCAGTCGATGTGCCTATCGGCTAAAATCGTCAGATAGTCCCGTGGGAATCACGTCCGAATTCGGGACGAGAGGTTTTCGCCGCGAGAAATAATAACTTAATCAAATATTTGCCACACAATGTTGTTACTTGTGGAAAGGGTTGTCCCGTCTGGGGTTTTTCTATCGGTTAAACTCGACCATGCAATACTTATTAAAGTATAAATAAAGTATGAAATAAATAGAAATAAATTCGCACCGTTTACAATAAAATAAAATAAAAAACAATTCTGTATTTTGCAGAAAAATCCACCAAATTATCAAACACACTGTTCATTTAAGAGATACTCTGTCCCGCCGCCCTTTGCGTTAGTAAAAGTGGACTGTACGTTGTCCTTTAAAGGACAAAAATAAAAGATGAATAAACCGATAAATAAACTATCCGGAATCCGGAGACGAACAGAACCGTATTAAAGAAGAAATAGGCCCGATCCCCAATGGGCTCTTAAATCCCGAGCAATTCGATGGAAACTGACGAAAGGTAGCGTTGCATAATTCAAAAAATGCGTCGCCATTCTGCACAGGATGCGGGGAGATCCTTCTCAATTATTAACAGCAAACGTCCCTCGATCTGTCCCGCGATCTGATTCTTATGATAAATCCGACGATCTGTATGGACAGGTCGCGGTCATTTTAATATTTCACAGTATTCGCCACACGTCCACGTACTTTTATGATCAACACGATTTCGCGTAACATCGTCCCCCATCTCTGTTTCGTATTCCACCACCCAAAAAAATGACGAAATTACAATTTTATAACTGTCTTTTTAACATGTTCTTGACACTCGAAGCCGCTCAAGGTTTCTCTTCCATACTATCATAATTGTGCTACTTTTAATTGCACTATTTTCAAGACTGTGTTTAATTACGGCACGTACAATTTTTCTATTGTAATATGTGCTTCGATGAAAAGAAGTTTTTTTTGTGCTACTTTCTGTTTCACTATGTTCAAAACTGTATTTATTTAGACTTCGTGCAATTTTTGTAATTTATGCTCGAATGAGGCAATTTTTGTGCCACTTTCAGTTGCATTATATTCAAGACTATATTTATTTATATTTATTTAGACCACGTACGATTTTTATATTCTAATATGTGCTTCAATGAAGACATCTTTGTGCTATTTTCAAAACTGCACTTATTGAGACTTTGTGCAACTTTTGTAATGTGTGCTAGAATGAAGAAATCTTTGTGACACTTTCAATTGCACTATATTCAAGACTATATTTATTTATATTTATTTAGACCACGTACGATTTTTATATTCTAATATGTGCTTCAATGAAGACATCTTTGTGCTATTTTCAATTGTACAATTTTCAAAACCATATTTATTTAGACTTGGTGTAATTTTTGTAATGTGTGCAAGAATGAAGAAACCTTTGTGACACTTTCAATTGCACTATACTCAAGGCTACATTTATTTATATTTATTTAGACCACGTACAATTTTTATATTGTAATATGTGCTTCAATGAAGACATCTTTGTGCCACTTTCAATTGTACAATTTTCAAAACTGCATTTATTTAGACTTTGTGTAATTTTTGTAATGTGTGCTAGAATGAAGCAAACCTTTGTGCCAGTTTCGATGGCATTAATTTCAAAACTGCATCTATGTAGACTAAAACGATAATAAAACTGAGATGTAATAAAATACAATACTAACCATGAGATCATAGTCGGGTCTTCGTGCTGCTCTTCTAAAATCCGTTTACACTCATGGCTCACTTTACGAACGAAGTGAAAATTTATGCTCGTCTTCCGATCACTGTATTATTTTGTAAAAACACTATTTTCACGCGATTAGGTACTGGTATGTTGAACTCGGCGATTTGATCGATGCGTTTTTCGCCGTATTTTGGCGGATTTTTGAGTGGCAAGTGTCAAGGACGATTGCTCCACGAGATCAACAGCACCTCTGATAAGATCTCCAGGTTTCCCGTCGGTAGGCTGCAACCCCTGCCAGCAGGAAGATCTACCCTCGAACCCTGAGACCACGCCTACAAAGCATTCTCTCGTTTTCCACCCTGCCGTGTCTCGTTCGTTCATCTTTCTCCCACAGCATCCCCCGAATTCTCCAATCGGATCGTCGGTTAGGGGTTGCAAAACCGCCCCAAACCGCCCGCCATTCTGTCGGCGCCGAGAATGTTCGAAGCGTAGGACGTAGATACGCGAATGGGTGGACCATTTTATCGATCATGCGAGCTCTTTAGGCTCCGCGATTCTGGCCACCGTGGTGCTCGAAAATTATTTCGTTTTTCTATATTTTATCGCGCAAACTGAATTTCACTTGATCGTTCCGTTAGGTGTACGAACTAATGGCCTTTTTCGTTGGAAATTTGTTTATTTATGGACGATCGAAACAAGGAGGAAAATTAGCCTTCCTGTCGCAGGAAGTTCTTTTATTTTGTTAACACTTTAGCTACCTGCAATCTTTGTAACAATGCTTTTGAAATCGATGAACAATTTTAGAGAATTTCTTAATGAATTCTTTCAAAAAGGGGCTCCTAATTGTTTAAGGGGGAATTTCGTTCATAATCCAGAACTTCACACAATTATTATTTAAAAGAAAATTATCGAGCTTGTTTCAAATATAATTTAATTATCATTGAAAAGGTCTTGAACCCTTAAGTAAACTATTGGGGCCGATGGAGCCTCGCTCAAATTTGTGCTAATAATTGTTTTGCAAATGTTAACAATCCAACTATTTGCGTATGTATTTAACCACATTTCTATTTACCATTTCGATATAGAAAATATATTCGAGTATTTTTGGAACCTCTGAAAATGGTTCGAAATTCTTAGAAAGACAAATATGGCCGTTGCCGGTCGACCCTGTTAAATAAAAAAGATCTTGAAACGTCTTCAAAGACTGATCAACATTTTAATAAAACTGATTTGATTTTTTAAGATTTTTTGGAATGCTGGTCCCACTGTATGATTTTAATAATAATGTATTTTAAGTATTTCGAATTACACTTGTTATTAAACAAGTTTCCTTTAATATTCGTATTTTTCATTTTGTTTATCTACAACTAAGTAAATTGGCGGAGGGTAGAGGAGATTATTATGTCGCGAACATCAGCACAGATGCTCCTCCTTCAGCACCTGATCCTCCAAGGAAATCCATACTGTGTTTCGCTGTCCCATCATTCCGTTCATTTTCATACTACTCTATAAAAGTAAACACTATTTGTTATGTTATTCTCCAATCGAGCTTTTGCAATCGTCTAGGGTAAGTGAGCCAATTACTGTGGGGGTATAGCATATATATATCAACTGATTTTAATGAAAAAAATTTAATATTCATTACGTTTTACAAATAAGTATAATTAATGTTGATACAGCGATTGGGTCCCTTTCCCGATGAGTTTCGATACAGAAGGAAGACACAGAATGACAACAAAAGAAAGCAGAAGGGTTTTTAATGACAGAGAGATTTCGAATGAAAAACGTCGAGCACGAAGGGGC
Source organism: Seladonia tumulorum (assembly GCA_913789895.3). Lineage (NCBI taxonomy): Eukaryota > Metazoa > Arthropoda > Insecta > Hymenoptera > Halictidae > Seladonia > Seladonia tumulorum. Next base: position 9,648,561 of record OU565280.1, read on the forward strand.
AGCTTTCGAATATTACAATTGCACAAATTGTTCCGACAAATTGCAACATACGAGCAAGGGGTGAATAACCGAGTGATCAACGTTGAGTAATAAACATGTTGCGGGCAGGGTACAACGGTCACGTGTCCTTGATTACTATCCTGCACTGGGTATCCTGGACCATCTAGACCACATTCTAATCGACTACCACCCGATTAATATTTCTGGTGGTTACAAGTGTCATGAGATAGTTCAACGTTCGCTATTTTTCATCCCCCAGTCCTTTCAACACCCTTTCTTTTCGTGTGACACGTGACTTTAGAGGGTTGGGGGTGCGGTTCTGTAGAGCTCGAATCGTTGCTCTAATAATTTTCCTGGCTGCACAACTCGTGAATCTGTAACACGAAAACAGTGACAAAAATTCCACTGATAACTATTTGTGAAAATTATTAACGAGGGAATGTATTAGCAAGAACTGGATATACCATATACTTCATTTCTACTACGGGTGTGTAATACGATTTGAAAGCTGTATGTGTTTTTCTGTGTGATTGGTCTACTCCTATACCTCGACTGCGATAGTAGCATAAGTTTTTGAGGGTTTATAATTTCTACTTTACCGTATGTTAGTGTCGCTTACGTAGTTCATTGACTGACCGCTACATTTAGATAGAGTTCGCTACCATACTGTAGATTTTTCTACACTGTCGGTAACTCAGAACTGTAGACAAACAAAATTCTTATGGAAATTGTTTAGAGGAATCCTTAAGTCTGTGTCGAAACACGGGAAATAAACTATATAATTCTAAAATTTGCTTACGTTTCAATAGAGTGGAATTTCTTTAGATTTTAGTCATTCAAATTTCCCGCCTACCTGTTTTGGCAAGCCTGTATCAGAAACCCCATTTTTTGGCAAAAATCGAAACAAGTCGATAGGTTGGCATCAGTGCATATGAAGCAGAAGACACTAACCTATATTAGGTGAACTAACCGCTGTTACCTATTGCATAAGAATATGTAAAAGTTACATTGTTACTTTCATTGATTGTTACAAATATGAAAAGTATCAAATTGTAATTATGCAGCGAACTTATTAATTCTATTTTGGAAAATAAAGTATACAGCGAAATTTATGTTATCATATCATAATATTCTTATTTAAGGTTAAAACTTATCATGGGAAAGGTATTATCACTTCTAACACGTCCGATTCGAACAATAAATATTGAAAATCGAGCAGAGAAAGTTATTTCGAAAGAAAAACCAGTTCCTGCGCCTCATCATGCTTCAGTGTCTAAACAAAAAGAATTAGTTGATAAAAGTAAGTAACTTTTCATTTATCAAAACATGTGTATGAGCTTAGAGTCAATTTTAAATTAATTTTAATTTATACTGCACAACTAAATAGACACACGAACGCACTGAGATTATTATTCTCAAGGGTTGGAATAAAATAAAACACAATTTTCATCATCACAGTATCCATTCCTCTTTTTTATCAAAGTTTCATTATTGCATTTTTTATTTCAGTGTACCCGAATCTCATGGAGGAGCAGAACATGAAGAATCCAGCACTAGATGAACGTTTAAAGAATGTTTTTGTCACCTCCAATGATCCTGTGGTATTTGCTGCTTCTATAGCTGTTCATTTTATTAACTTTGAAATTAGATAACATGCCAAAGTAAACATTTTGTATATCTCCAATAGCAACCAGACAAAAAAACAAAAGAGGATCCAACAAAAGTATTGCCACAAAAAGGAGTTAGTGCACCGGACTTTGAGTTTGGCTTTTACGAAGCAGATACAATTCCTGAGGGCAGATGTTCTCTTAGACAGGCTCTGGCTTTTATCAAGAGCCACGATGATAATCCTACTGAAAACACTGTAGAAAAACTAGCTGCACAATATAAACTAGACAAAAATGTTGTAGGTACGTAGTAGTAGGCATAATAAGCGTTCAAATTATTTATTCTGAGTCATGTTATTTATGATATATTTGTGTTTGGTTGCAGCGAGTATACTAAAGCATTTTAAGATCCCCGAGGTTCAAACAAGAACTAATGCATCCGACATAACTGTTAAACTCGGCTAGTTTTTATCAGTTTTTATAAGTAGTTTATATATAATTTATTTAAATGATGTATAAATATTTAGATACGCTATTTAATCAGAATCGTGGCCATCTTACCTAGTTTCTGAAATATTTATAAAAAGCATTTGTTTTATTTAGGCTGAATATATACAATAAAAAGGAAAAATTGAGTATAGGGTGTATTAAATCAATACCACTATGCTAGTTGTAATAAAAATACATTATACGACTAAAAGTCAGGGTAACTTTGATTTATTATACGAAGCATTGTTTATATGCAAGTGTACTTTTAACTACTCTATATTTTGAAGCTATACAATAAATTACATGTATTTACAAAAAGTTATGATTATTCAAACGGTCGTATGTTATTCTACAACGATCTTTTCCTATGTTTTGTCACATTTGAATAAATAACTAGATTCTAATGTAAAACAAATGCGTATCTATATACTTCTTTAAATACTATATGCCAAATGATCTATTTATTACATAAATAACTTATATTTATAACTTAAAATGATTAAAAGAAGAAATAAATATCTATGCGGCCGCCTGTCTCTTCCACTCGCTATACAAAATTTTGCATTAAAAATTCGTAGTCTAATTATCACTCATTTCACAAATTCATGTGACCTCGTTTCCCTTGGTTAACTCCATATATTTGAAAGACCTGAAATATGAAAGATATGTTCAAATGAACTTAATTACTAGACATCGGAATTCCCAGTTACACTTACCGAGTAGAACGTGGAAAACAGAGACAACGAAAACTAGGATATGGAATTGTTTAAACAAATAAGATGGCGAGCTGGAAAATCCGAAAAATAATCCCTCGTCGACTGGACTGGATTCCGGGATGACTGCGGTTTTTGTCAGAAGCCAATCGAAAGCGTTCATTTTGAGTCTTCTTTTCAGCTCCGAGCCAACTTCGTTTCGAATTCGACGATTGTAATTATTCAGCCACCGCCTCTGCGTAAACATGATCACAGAATGTGAAAAAAAAAAAATAGAATTACAATACCAAAAGCTATGGGACCGAAAAAGACGAGTTCCGAAGTTTTTAATTTAGGATTATCGAGATTACGAAGACGCGTTTACGGGCAGTTTATGTAATTTACGTAAATAATAATTTATGTAACTCACGTGAGACGGATTCAGCATACTGATGTCTATTAATTTTGGCTCGTACGGAACCAGCGTGACGTCTCTGAATTTCAGAAATTCCGCGGTCTCCTACATCAATTTTATAACTATGATTATGCATTAAGATTGATCAATAGGGTAGACAGTTTTAATTTTTATTATTATATTTATTATATTGTTTCGATCTACCCTAATCCGTTTAAGCAAAATTATTTTTACCGTTCTATTCGCTACCACGACTTCAAGAACGTTCTCCAGACGCACACCAAAATCGCCTTCTTTGTAGTATCCTGGTTCATTTGTTAGGAAAAATCTTGGTTGCAATTCTATTGTTCCGCACACCTTGTCCGATGTGGCAACTTGCATGTAGTGCATGCTAATAGGCGCTGAGGTTGCAGAAAAATTCAATTAGCGAGACGGTGGAGAAATTATCGACGAAATTGAACTATTGGATATATGATTGGACTTGCGAATACTCAATTTGTTTTTCATAACTACGAACATTCATGGACAGACGAGAAATGGCCGATCCCGTGGCTGGTTCCATGCAAATAGTCGTAGCCGACGTTCCATAACGGAGACCGTGCGACAACGTCCAACTGGCTGGCTGTTAGGCTGCTTGGAAAAACCATGGAGGCCAATTGTATTGCTCCAATTAGCACTCTGGTGTACGCTTTCTTTTGTTCTTCCGTCGGAATGCCGAAATGGAGGGTTCTCGTCACGTCGGTTGTTCCATCTGTTACCAAATATTTCTATTCTTTTTATTATTGTTCCCCTCAGGGTTACAATCCTCGCTATAGGTTCACACCTAACCTATGCGTTCACCCATCTTTCGACGGGGCCCCAACCAACGTCGCTTAACCTCCAACGATCACCATCCCACAACACCACCGGACGAGCCACCACTCGCCGGCTACCAAATATTTATAAACAATATACATATGCGAATAATTGATAAGTTAATTTATAAATCGACTGCTGTTGTGCAAAATAAACATTTTCCAAGTTAATTCTAAGTCTCATAAGCAGTAAGATTGAAACAATTCAAGTCAATTCTAAGTTACATGAGATGTATTTCCTTTTTAATAATTTTAATAAGTTGAGAATAATTGTACAATATCCTTGAATATTAAATCAATGAGAATGTGAAAAGCAGTAAGATTGAAACAATTCAAGCCAATTCTAAGTTACATGAGATGTATTTCCTTTTTAATAATTGTAATAAGATGGGAATAATTGTACAATATTCTTAAATATTAAATCAATGAGAATGTGAAAAGCAGTAAGACTAAAACAATTCAAGTAAATTCTAAGTTACATGAGATGTATTTCCTTTTGAATAATTTTAATAAGATGAGAATAATTGTACGACATCATTGAATATTAAATCAATGAGAATGTGAAAAGCAGTAAGATTCAAACAATTATCTCGAATTATTTATTACCTAAATATTGACCTCCGGAGTCCACCACCAAAGTAGACGTTCTCCCAATCAAGATGTTCGTGAGATTGTTAGGCACGTAATGAGGTATAGCAGCGTTGGGCCCGTATCCGGCGATAGTCGGGAACGAAATGCCTCGATTGTTGTCCTGTTCGTATCGGAATTCGTTCGCCAATCTGGCCACCTGCATCTCGTCCCAACCGTCCGAATTCAATTCGTACTGCTCCTCCATGTATGCCAAAAAATCGCACATCGCCACTGCGTCCCTCAAATGCGATCTTCGCATACCTTCCGCCTCGATCGCGTTCTTCTGCGTTTGGAAGTCCACGATCGGCGACGGTTTTTGCAGACGTTTCTCCGGCGGAATCTGAAAATCAATAAATACGTATCGTTATGCAATATTTAAGCAGCGTGTGCCGAAAACATTCGGCTCAATATCTTCGCACAGACGGCGGCCATTTTCCCAAAGATATTTCTAGAAAACGTCAGATATTCAGGACTTGTCAATTTTTTTTTATATATAAAAATGTGTTTCTTTAAAAATTCAAGATATACATTTTATTGTGTGATATTCAAGTAGTGTTAACTGAAAATTTGAATTCGATATCTCGAACTAGAAGGACGTGGCAGCCATTGCCATTTCTGCAGAACATTGTTGTGTGGTACCATATCTCTGTGCTTTTCAGAATTGAGCAATTTTTCTTACATATAAGATTATGTTTCTTTAAAAATTCAAGATATACATTTTATTGTGTGATATTCAAGTAGTGTTTACTGAAAATTTGAATTCGATATCTCGAACTAGAAGGACGTGGCAGCCATTGCCATTTCTGCAGAACATTGTTGTGTGGTACCATATCTCTGTGCTTCTCAGAATTGAGCAATTTGGCTTACATATGAGATTATGTCTCTTTAAAAATTCAAGATATACATTTTATTGTGTGGTATTAATTGCAAATTTGAGAATCGACTAAATAAAAATTTGTGTTGCGTGATGGTAGCTCGAGGAGGTTGGGAAGCACTGGGCCACAATAACGAGCGAACTGCTCTCTGGTTTCTGATGCCGCGGGCGTCCAGGCGTCCCTAAGCTCCGGCGATCATGCGGAAGAGAAGGTGAACCCGTTCGCTATAAGCGTGAGCGGGTTACGGGCCCGCGTTGCCATCGCGTTACAGCGTTCTACACGGGCTATCTCGTTTTGCTCGGCAGTTGTGCCTCGCGTCCCGGACATTCCGCTAATCAGAATACGGCAAGATTGCGTGAAAACGTGAAAAGGCCACTCGTCCGTGTTTGGACTGTGTTTACGGAGGTGTGTCAGCTCGTCACGTGGCGATCAAGCTAAGCTCAACAAGCTCTACGAGACTAGGGGAACATGACGGAGAAGGTGTCTCTTCGCCTAGGATTATCTGCTCTAATACCGCGTATAGCCGAGCGGATCACTACACGTGCTGCCACGCCACAGTATCCAGAAATTTCTCGTATTCGTGACAAAAGTTAGTCGACCAAATTTGGAACGGTGCAACAATATTATTTTGTTTTTTAATACAACTATTAGAAAAATGAATAGGTCAAATAGAAATATGAAAAAATAGTACAGAATTTAAGGGCACTATTATTTTCGACTTTTCGAATCGATTAAAAGAGAAAATACATATGTTTGTTGACTTTCGGTTGCTCACTATTGAACCGGACCATTTTTATTTTGCACGAAAATCGCTAATCTAATTATGGACAATTAATAAACTTAATGCTTACACTATCGTACACTTCCTTGGAAACACCTGCCGTGTAGCCGCATTGCGTCGGCAACCACACAGTGTTCCATGCTTGCGACATGGTCCGCAAGTCATACCAAATCGAAGTATAGTTGTGCCATCTGTAGCAAAAACACATACACAAATATAACAAATATTGCAATTTTCAGCGACTTCTTGCCAGCGTCGTGTATCGTCCAGGAGACATACCCAGTGGGAGTAATTCCGCGACGTTTATCATGCAGGCCTTGGCGACATATATAAATAGAGATTACTGAAGTCGTATGCTTACATGACGCAGTTCTCGTGATTGCAGTAGTCCATTTTCAGATGGAGCTCGACCGATCGCATGATTTTCTGTCGGGGCGCGTACAGGTGAATCGAGGTGAGGGTAACGACAGCGTACGCTCTCAAGACAGGTGTGTCGGGCAGGTCGGATCCACGGATATTGAACAGCCAGGCTATTTCGTCGAGAGCGGTGACGACAAAAGCATCGGCGCCCGAGATTTCCATTTCCTGCCGAACCAGCCGGACCTTTTCCTGCCAGGCTCTTCCGGAGAACTTGTCCGGCAGCGGATAAGCCGCGTGCGGATTGTAATTCGGTCGGCCGACCTGCCAGATCAAGTCCACCAGGTTGTTACGGACAGGAACCAATTTTACGGGTGAATTCGCTGGACACGAATCGCTATCGTTAATTTCGGGACGTCGTCCGTTCGAGGATATCGGGGTGTGGATGAACAAATCGGGGTTTCCTTACAGCGAAGAGAGCAAACACGCGAATCAACATACCCGTTTTGAAACGAGATATAACTTTTTTCAATATACTGTGTGGCGGTTGGAAGAATTTCTTTGAAAAGAATTGGTTCAGAAGATACACAACGTATTGTTATTCACCAAGAAATATGTGTTGAATATATTATGGTAGTCTCGTTCGTGGAGATTTATATTTTTAATTTGTCGTCACTTTGGAAACAAGTTTTACACGAGATATTTATCCAAGGCTGTAAAGATGTACTGAAAATGAAACACGATCATTCGTGTTGACAGAGACGGACTTTTGTATAACTGTGCTCTCTCGATGACAAACGGTACATATAAATTTTCAATGTTTATTTTTGCGCCGACGGTTTTAGTGTCTTCGGGACACTTTTCATTACCTAGTGCCTGTTCCCATGAAATCCAAAGGCTGGCCGAAACTAACGTTGGATCAGCGCCAATACGCACTGAAGGACTACTGCCTCGAAACTCGTTTATCAGCCATTCAGTGATGTTAGGTACCTGGATATTGTTGAAATGTTTGTCAGTTAACCCTTTGAGTGCTATGGACGCATATATGCGTCCAGCAAAAGCTATCGATATGGACTATGGACGCATAGATGCGTCCAGCGAAAGCTATCGATATGGACTATGGACGCATATATGCGTCCAGCGGAAGCTATCGATATGGACTATGGACGTAAATTTTCGGCGCGGTGCCGATGTGTATATGTTATTTTAAAATACCATATATATATTTGAAGCTGTTATATATATTTGAAGCCTTTCCATTGTATACTATATTATAATGTTTCATACACCGTCAACGAGATCCATACTGGACGAAAAAGTATTCAGTCCCCAGCGATCGCCAGCGCCAGCCGCGCGCCGTCCGTACGGATCACATAGGCCCCGAGTATTCAGCACTCAAAGGGTTAAAAGATTCAAATACGTTTACAGTGTTCGTTGTTAGCTGTCCACAGCCTTTCTAACTGTGGCCAATGAAATAGAACGAAACAAGAACTTGCACAGAAAGATAGTTGAAAAGGCTTCTTGGTTACAACAGAATTAAAAAAAAAAAATAACAAACATTGTAATAATAATATAAAAAAAAAGTTCTCTTTAAATATACTTTGTTCGATATATCATAATGTGTTTAGTTAAATGATAAAAAAAGGGACTACTAAAAACATTTTTTTTTCTTTACCAGTTCTACAATTGTACTTGTTAGGAGATAATAATAAGTAATTATTGTGTTTATTTAAATAAATAAAAGACCACTCAGAAAGCTCCAATTCCCAGGTCCCCCGCACTGAGTACAGGGGATGAACGATCATCGATGACTGAGAAATTGGACGGACCCAACTTCTCGAGTCTTTCTCACGCTCAAGGAAAGGAGCTACTTCTCCTCATCGTGGCTGCATCAACTCTCTGTTAGAGTTAATAGAGAAAAAAAGATATACTACAGAAATGATCCTGTGAAGTATGATCTTGGTTTCTCTCACTCGCGGCGACCTATATATCTTAGACAGTGAACATCTTTAGCAGCGAGCGAGCGCGTTCAGCGTAGCGGCCATCTAGCGGCGAAAAGTTGAAGTAGCATTGCGCAACTTACTACAATACAGCGCGCTCGATTCACCTCAATACTCTCTCAAATATCTCGAAAAATATAAATAACGTGAGAAAATGTTTGAAACAAAATTTGCAATACATAGAAAACGATATATCGTACTCTTATCTATTTTATGATGCAATGCTTTAGAAACGTTCTACCAGAAACATATTCTAATTTTTAAATAGCAACCTATATTTCTTTTTACATATTCTTGTAGCTGGCATCGAGACCTTTTCAAAACACTACATATTCGTGTCTCTCACTCGATGCGTTATCGAGATATAAATTTTCAAAGTTGACACGCTTAATTTTTCTAGGTTTCTGATTTTTTGCGATCAGGCTGTCAAACTTAAAATTCAGAAACTGTCTAATTGTAATCTTTGATTGTCTGTAAAAATATGTAAAGCAAAATACGCGATTTCCCTCGACCGGCAAAGGGAAGTACACTCACATAATCTCGAAAATTCTTCATGAGCATCCAATTACAATCAAGCTGCTGGTCTGCCTGAACATGATACCTTCCATCTGTCCAAAACACAGCCTTCTTCAAGGTAATCACAGCTTCTCCAGAACTACCAGTGAACCCGGTGATGAATTCTCTTCTCATGTCCCGCGGGTCTACCACCTCATTCTAATGATCAAGCCGGTGATTTAATTTAATGCACAGATCGAGAAGTGATTAGCTGTATACACATGTCATTCGTTGATCTCTAGAATTACGAAGCTATTAATGATCGACAATTTTCAACCAAACGGAACAACACTCGTGATTAGAAAACACCATGGCGAAACGTCACGTACGTTCGCTATCAGCGTTTATTATACTTGTAAAAATCAATAGTTATAACGCATCGAACTCTCGCGTGAAATACAAAATGGTGGCCGCTGGTAGCGAACGTGTTACAGGGAAATTGTGATTTGGGGGATGGTTTTTGCAATTCTCAAACTCGTTAAAATAATTCCTGTTAAAATGGCAAAACTTTGGGTATCAAACCGGAAGCTCAAGAAATTTGCAAACGCGATGTCTTACGCGAATTATACCTCCAACGGGCCCATCCGGCCACGACTAACGTAGCTCACTGTCTGAAAAGTTAATGCATCTTCAGGTTGATAACGAAACAACGTTGTTACAACGTATCTCGTCATTTGAAAGTCTGCTTTGTTCGGAACAATAAGAAAACGTTTGCAACAGTAATATAACAATCGACTCTTAGCTGAAGATATTCGATCGACGTTAAATATAATTTTAATTTTATAATTATAATTGTAATTACAAGTCAAAAATACTAAATTCTACTTATATTTAATATTCGTCTCTACCAACATGATAAATAGAATCCACAAATGGTTATATTGTTACAAATTAAACAATTTTTTTTCGCATTCCGAGTGCGGCTGAATAGTTTTGTTGATATTGTTAATATTTCGATCGAATATTTTCTGCCAGAGATAGAAGAATCGTGATACTTTGAAAACTATTCATTGCAAATAGGATGACATTGTAAATCACAATTTATAATGTTTGTTTTACCTGATGTGCATCATCTGAAGTGACAATGTATCCGTCCAAAGATGGCCCTTGGACAGAAGCGACGCGAAGCATTTCCGATCGCAATTGTTTCAATCTTAACGAAGTGTCCTGTCGATTGCCGGGCTGCTTATGGCTTTTTGGTGGACAGTGAGACCGTTTTGCACCGTTGTAGTTCAAACTCTGGTCCGTGATCAGAGTTTCAGCTTGTAATGCTTCCGCCACGCCTGCAACATTGATAATCATTTTCAATTATGGTTTAGACTGAGGATTTTTACGTGACATAAAAATTATCTTTGTTAATTTTAACAACGCGTTGGTGCAACTTGCAAAGAAAGAAGAGATAGAAAGAGAAATATAGAAGTAGAAGTAATAGAAGTAGAAATATTAAAAAGAACGTCTATATAGTGCCCTCAAATTATAGGGATTGTAAAAGAAGAAAAGAAAATATAATTTCTGAATTAGTTAGAAAGTAAAAAATATTTTATACAGGAAAAAAAAATAACATCCAAGTTATTACTTGGAGGCGCCGGGCATCGATCCCGGTACCTCTCGCATGCTAAGCGAGCGCTCTACCATCTGAGCTACGCCCCCGTTGGAAACACTGTTTCTAAACTAAAGTATAAATAACACTCCTTAAATACGATAACAATAAACCTGCAAATTTAAAACACAGTGCAAATACGCAAGTGAGAAAAATACAATAACATTTAACTAGTCAGTGAAATTACTACATGGTACATTATCGACTAATTCACGATTATAGATATATGCATATGTATACATAACCTGAAATAATTCACATTTAATATGTGTTTATGTAGGTCGTTTTTGTCCATTTACATTATTCTGATATTACCTTACTTAGAAAATCTAATTGGAGATTTGGACTTTCTTGATTAATATATAATTTTCGTTGACTCCATAATATGTTTACTTAAATTAGTACTGCATTATTAATGTAATTAATACATTAATTAATTCAATACATCATTAATGCAATAATACTAAATTTAAAAATTCAGAGTAGCTTTAGAACAGTACGTCAAGACATTTGCCAATATATTGATTTATTGTATAGGTCGTTGATGACTGTTTCATTAGTTGGTATAATTGTTTAATCTCTTGTATAATCTAATTTGTTAATACGCAAAATAAAAATTGTCTGCAACGATTGCAAGTAAGGGAAGTTGCATACAAATCTATTTGATCTCTTAACAATTTTAAAAGGTTATGAATAAGATGTATCAATAATATTCATGTGATGTTTTTGCTATTTCATGTCAACCGACTGTTTCGCCTAACTATTCTTTAAATGTGTAAAATCTAGGAGTTATACAATCGACTGAAGTGTAACATTTCGACGTGTGTGCATTTCCTGCGTGTAACCAATAGACTGAGGATCTTTTCAGTAAAATAAAAAAAAATTGGCCAAATAAATTGTAATAAGTTTTAATTAAAAAAGAAAACAAGTGAAAGGGACAGAACAGATACAAGATAGTCCTGTGGGAATTCAGAGGGTGTGCTGAGTGGTGCTCGCATAGCAGGAAAGCAGATCTCCCGAGTAGGTCGGCCATTCCGAAATCCGCGGTTTCGATCGATCCAATTATTTACCTGGCGGATATTATTTAATTGTTGCTAATTTCCACATCGAAATAATAATCGCTCGTCCTTATTTCCCTTTGCACGATCGAATCCACAAAGCACAATACAATCGACTCCGTTTGTGACAAGCTGTTGCATATCAGTTTTAACGAGAATACCGTGAAAAATCGATACACGGTTACAGAAATTGCAGAAACGGACTTTCTGCGAGGACTGTACGGTACCCAAGGCAACCGGTCTTGCCGAATTGTTTAATTTAATAATTTAACGTAAATATCAAGTAATATTAAATATGTTACTAGGGTAGTAGGAGGGCAACGAAAGCGGCTTTTACTCTGTTGTAACTTTACAATTTTCACCGCGCAAGTTTTCCTATGTAAGCGTCCACGTGCCCGAAGGGATGTAAACTTGCTACTTTTTTTATTTCTGTGCGCGCTATGTCACGCGAGCCTGCTCGCTGTAAGCCTAATCGGGCGGATCCGGAATCGTACATTTTTTTTTATCTCGGTGGAAAATTATCGGGAAAAATTCCTTCCGAGCAAATCACGCGATTTTGTTAACGGAGAATTTTTTCCGCCAGCGAAACGAAGCCTTTCCCTTAAACAATTAAAGATGTAACAGTGATTAACAAACTCAACAATGTATACAGTGAATACAGTATGTAAAGAAATGTTTGGCCCTTGGGCTTAAATGTCAAGGTCAAACTTGTTTTCATTGTTTTCTACTACGCCACTATTCCCCCACGCTTCTGTCACGTGGCGGTCACGTGACGCGTTTCGTCCCCGTCACGCATGCGTTGCAATGTCACGTGACTAATCCGGTACTGGCATCATGACTAAATTGTGGACGAATTTTGCTAAAGACGGGTCAGTAATATTAGGCGCTAATCAATTTTAATTCTGCTGGATGAAATTAAAATAGTTTGGTTGAACGTTAATTTTTATCGTTCCATTTTTCTCTGTATTCATTTTGAAAATTTTACTAGTGAAATTGAGCAATTATTGTTTCCAGAAATCCCACTTCCAAACTGGATGACGACATCACTGTAAATTGGGAGCCCATAGGAGACGTGAACAATTACCTCAGAATCGACACAGAATTAAAGATGGAGAAGAATTTGTTGCCAGAGAGGATGGAATATTGGAAAAAGAAGTCAGCAACGTTATCGGAAACGAAACATAATATTATTATGATAACTGTACCTACAACTACATATAAGGTGAACTGAAACTTAAACGTACAAAATATATTCTATACAATTTATTCACTAGAAAAGCAATATTGAATATGTTGTTGTATAAAAGAGTCACAATATTTTTTAGACACTTGTTAATTCGCAGTTTATTTTCATTAACCTCAATTTTTAACCGGTCTTTTAAATAATTTACATTCTTTTCCATGTGGTCCTAAAAATGCCTTTTTAATTTTATGTAGAAGTTTTTACTGTTGCTATAAAAAAGTCTGAAAAAATTAAGAACGTTGCTTTCAACAAAATCTCACTATTTTTATTTAAAAAAAAAATAGGTGTCTCTGAAACCTCAACGGGGAACGAGCATTTTTGAGAATGCACATTTCAATTTTTTAAACATGTTCGCCTAGCTTAAAAAATTTGAGAAAAATACACATGAATAATCACGACAAGACGCAACTACCACAACAATATAAATGTTTTTTTTTTCTTCATTTATTTATTTATAAAGTACTTCGATGCAAAATCGACAATTTTAGGTTTCTGGAATTTATTAAAAATCCATTTTGCGGTGAAAAATTCGAGAAACGTCACAATAGTGAGAAAGAGACGGGTGTCGCTGTCCACAAAAAAAAAAGAGTTACTGTTCGCCTAAGTTTATGGAGTATGCGGCACGTTCCGGCTTTCCGTTCCGCTGGACACAATTTTTCGTTCTCCTCGTCTCGCTTCGTTCTCGGCTATTGGTTCACCACTCGCATTCTTGTCCCGCAGGTACCAGGCTCGCATGATCGCCGAGTAGGTGCGCTCCGCGCGAGGACCAATTACGTAGCAGAGT